>JARCFY010000008.1:4812500-7642500 GCA_029233225.1 Lepidodactylus listeri | reverse complement strand
GGACAGCCTCATGGGAACAGGTATGGTTCCCTCCACTCCTGACTTACATTGATTTGGGGCTATGCAGTGGCAGCTAAGGTAGAAAAGCACCTCCTCCTATGCCATGTCTTCTGGGTTCCAAGGGTGTGGAAAGCGGTTCCATAGCCAATTACAAGTTTGCCAACTCTGGGTTGGGAAATACCTGTAGATTTGAGGGGTAGAGCCTGGGGAGGGCAGGGTTTGGGGTGCGGAGGGACTTCAGCAGGGTATAATGCCATAGAGTCCACTGCCCAAAGCAGCCGTTGTCTCCAGGAGAACTGATCTTGGTCATCTGGAGATCAGTGGTAATAGCTGGGGAAATTTTAGTAGGGGAAATGATGTGTTGTGGCTGGGGAACACGGTGATTTCTGGGAGATCTCCAGGCCCCACAGGGAGATTGGCAACTCCAGTGACCGTTTAAGGGAAGACTGGGAGATGTATTTTACCTCAGGGCACATTCAATGACTCCCAACAGCAACAGTAAACTGTTTAGAATGTTAGAGGCAAAGGCCAATCAGGCCGCATATGCAAACGACGTTTCCCAAGCTGTCCTTGAGAGAACATATAGGAAGCCAGTGTTGGATCAGGCCAGTGGCCCATCCAGTCCAACACTCTGTTTCACACAGTGGCCAAAAATACCAGGTGCCCTCAGGAGGTCCAGCAGTGGGGCCAGGACGCTAGAAGCCCTCCCACAGTCCCCCCCGCCAAGCACCAAGAAGACAGAGCATTACTTGCCCCAGACTGAGAGTTCCTATCCATACTTTGTGGCTAATAGCCACTGATGGACCTCTACTCCAGATGTTTCTCCAATTCCCTCTTGAAGCCCTCCATGCTTGTAGCCGCCGCCACCTCCTGTGGCAGTGAATTCCACGTGTGAATCACTCTTTGGGTGAAGAAGTCCTTCCTTTTATCTGTTCTAACCCGACTGCCTCTGAACATGGAGGTTCCCTTTAGTCACCATGGCTGGCTAAGAGCTGCTAACAGACCTCTTCTCCGTGAAATCTGTCTAATCCCCAGAAACCTGCAAGGAGCAGAAAAGACTCATGGGCTCAATTTAGGGAATGGAAATGGGGTTTGGGGGTCAAACAAGCAGGAAAGAGACATTTGAAATCACCCCGCCCTGAATTGGCAACCACTCCTGCCTCCGAGTTCCAATTCCGCTTTCAGTTTCGGCCTCGTATTTTGTGTTTGGCTGCTATCCTGAACCGCCTCTGATGCGACCTTGTTCCTCGAGGAGCGCTTATTCCAGTGACGGGTGCGTGTGCCCCTTTCCACGTAAGCCGAGGCCAGGAGTGGCACACCACCTCATCTCCCCAGCGTGGCACCATTAATCAAGGGCCCTTTGATCTGCCGTCTTGAGGTATAGAGACATTTCCCAATCTCCAAAAGCCGAGCCAGCCAGCCTCCGACTGGCAATCAGTTTTAATCAGGAGTGTAACCGTGTAGATTGCCACTGATAAGGCCGCTCGGCAGGCAGCTGCGAGGCAATGAATATGACAGGTCGAAATTGGGACAGGGAGGTTATTTTGGGGAGATGCGGAGCGCCGCAGAATTAGAGGCAGCACCAGGAGGAAGAGAGAAGCCAGAGAACTTCCATTTTTTTAAAAAAAACAACGTCAGATTAACCAAGATGCGTTCTTTCCCTCCTCTCCCCAAACCCAATTCCCCTGTCTGGCAAGCGATGCTTAAGTAATCAAAATTAATTTGGAATGTAAGTCAGCCGCCGGGAGATCTAATCAAACAGGTGACCAAAGCTGGCGTGAGATTTCCCGAGGAGGAAATGCAGACGGTACGGGAAGGACGGGCGAGCCGGGCTCTTGTGACTGTCCGCTGGAACCCCCGAGATCGATGCTCTAGTTTTTTACAGAAACGCTGTTCTTCTGGTCTGAAGTCCTCGAGAGAGCTAAGGCAGCATTCTCACCTGTGATCCAGGATGCCTCTGAGCAGGAATTCTGGGCATCCACTGGAAACTGACCTTGGGCAAGCCTTGTAGGGCCAAATAACATCTGCCTGGAAGCACCAGGCAGGAGGTGATGGCAAAGATCTCAGCCTGAGACCTTGGAGAGCCATGAACTGGAGCTGTGGCTCAGTGGTAGAGCATCCGCTTGGTGTGTAGAAGGTCTCAGGTTCAGCCCCTAGTATCTCCACTGAAAAAGGACCAGGTAGGAGGTGATGGGAAAGACCTCAGCCTGAGACCCTGGAGAGCCATGAAGTGGGGCTGTAGCTCAGTGGTAGAGCATCTGCCTGGCATACAGAAGGTCCCAGGTTCGATCCCCGGCATCTCCAGTTAAAAAGGACCAGGCAGGAGGTGATGGGAAAGACCTCAGCCTGAGACCCTGGAGACCCATGAAGTGGGGCTGTAGCTCAGTGGTAGAGCATCTGCTTGGCATACAGAAGGTCCCAGGTTCAATCCCCGGCATCTCCAGTTAAAAGGACCAGGCAGGAGGTGATGGGAAAGACCTCTGCCTGAGACCCTGGAGAACCTCTGCCAGTCTGAGTGGACAATACTGACTTTGATGGTCCAAGGTTCTGATTCAGTTTGTAAGAGTCCCATTCCAGTTGGGGGCCATGGCTCAGTGGTAGAGCATCTGTTTATCATGCAGAAGGTCCCAGGTTCAACCCCTGGCATCTCCAGTTTAAAAAAACAGATCAGGTTGTAGGTGATGTGAAAGACCTCTTCCCGAGATCCTAGAGGAGTGCTGCCTGTCTGAGGAGACAGTGTTGACCTTGACAGATCCCAAGTCTGATTCAGTAGAAGGCTTGTAAGAGTTACATTCCAGTTAGGGGCTGTGGCTCAGTGGTAGAGCATCTCCTTGGCACGCAGAAGGTCCCAGGTTCAATCCTTGACATCTCCAGTTGAAAGGACCAGGCAGTGGTTGACATGAAAGACTTCTGGCTTGGACCCTGGAGAGACATAGACAGGGGCTGTGGCTCAGTGGTTGAGCATCTGCATGGCACACGAAAGGTTCCAGGTTCAATCCCCGGCATCTTCAGTTAAAAGGACCAGGCAATTGGTGATGGGAAAGACCTCAGCCTGAGACCCTGGAGAGCTGCTGCCAGTCTGAGTAGACAATGCTGATTTTGATGGACGAAGGGTCTGATTCAGTATAAGGCAGTTTCGTGTGAGAGTTCCATTCAGGGGAGGGGCCATGGCTCAGTGGCAGAGCCTCTGCTTGGCAGGCAGAAGGTCCCAGGTTCAATCCCCAGCATCTCCCGTTAAAAGGACGAGGCAGCTAGTGATGGGAAAGACCTCAGCCTGAGACCCTGGAGAGCCACTGCCAGTCTGAGTAGACAGTACGGACCTTGATGAACCAATGGTCCAGTTCGCTATAAGGCAGCTCGTATATTCATGTGATGCTGGCGTTCCATGTCTCCAGATGTGTGATTTCACACTGGCTGGGTGTAGTGGTTAGAGTGTGGGACCAGTATCTGGGAGACCAAAGTTCAAATCCGCACTCTGCCACTGGTGACCGTGGGCCAGTCACACACTCAGCCTCTGTGCTCTGTTGTTGGCCATCCAGAAAAACTGGTTGGCCACTGTGTGAGACAGGAGGCTGGACTAGATGGACCCTCAGTGGTCTGATCCAGGAGGGCTCTTCTGATGTTCTTATGAAGGCCTCAGCCTCTATGCTCTGTTGCTGGCCCTCCAGAGGAACTGGTTGGCCACTGTGTGAGACAGGATGCTGGACTAGATGGACCCTCACTGGTCTCATCCAGCAGGGCTCTTCTGATGTTCTTATGAAGGCCTCAGCCTCTATGCTCTGTTGCTGGCCCTCCAGAGGAACTGGTTGGCCACTGTGTGAGACAGGATGCTGGACTAGATGGACCCTCACTGGTCTCATCCAGCAGGGCTCTTCTGATGTTCTTATGAAGGCCTCAGCCTCTATGCTCTGTTGCTGGCCCTCCAGAGGAACTGGTTGGCCACTGTGTGAGACAGGATGCTGGACTAGATGGACCCTCACTGGTCTCATCCAGCAGGGCTCTTCTGATGTTCTTATGAAGGCCTCGACCTCTGTGCCCTGTTGTTGGTCCTCCAGAGGAACTGGTTGGCCACTGTGTGAGACAGGATGCTGGACTAGATGGACCCTCACTGGTCTCATCCAGCAGGGCTCTTCTGATGTTCTTATGAAGGCCTCGACCTCTGTGCCCTGTTGTTGGTCCTCCAGAGGAACTGGTTGGCCACTGTGTGAGACAGGATGCTGGACTAGATGGACCCTCACTGGTCTCATCCAGCAGGGCTCTTCTGATGTTCTTATGAAGGCCTCGACCTCTGTGCCCTGTTGTTGGTCCTCCAGAGGAACTGGTTGGCCACTGTGTGAGACAGGATGCTGGACTAGATGGACCCTCACTGGTCTCATCCAGCAGGGCTCTTCTGATGTTCTTATGAAGGCCTCGACCTCTGTGCCCTGTTGTTGGTCCTCCAGAGGAACTGGTTGGCCACTGTGTGAGACAGGATGCTGGACTAGATGGACCCTCACTGGTCTCATCCAGCAGGGCTCTTCTGATGTTCTTATGAAGGCCTCGACATCTCTGCCCTGTTGCTGGTCCTCCAGAGGAACTGGTTGGCCACTGTGTGAGACAGGATGATGAACAAGATGGACTGCTGGTCTGTTCCAGCAGGGCTCTTCTGATGTTCACCAGGGGAACTGTTCTTGGCTGTCTGAAGGAATAGTGGGAGGCTGGCAGCTAGAGGTTGGCAACTCAGGAGGACCCCTACCCTACCCTATAGCCAGCATCTTGTCCAGCTTGGCTCACTGTCCCCTTAGCTCCAAAGGCCTGCTTCCCCTCTGGACGGCAAAGAAGTCATTGGTATCTATTCATGGCGGAATGTGACCCCCCCTTTTCGGCCTATGTCTTTCCCAGATTTTATTCTCCATCTCCTCTAGCACACCGGCCTTTAATGCATTTGGCTGGATCTTGCAAAGTGGCCCGTTAGCCAACCCAGCTGTTTCCTGACGCTTTTGGAGGGGAGGAGGGGATCCACTCTCTACGGCTGGTGCCCACTGCAAAGATTCCAGCTGTCTGATGGATGAGCCAGCCTCAGTTCCTTTTAATCGGTCCCTCTGCTTCCTACTGTCGCCAATCGCCGCTTGGATTTGCCGGCCAAAAACACAGCTTTTCCTCCGGCTTTCCTGGCACGGGTCGTCCTCTGACAAACTTAGCTGACAGTTACATTAAAGGGCCTGGAAAAAGACCGTAGCAGAACTAAAGCAATTATTGTAATGCAGTCTTAACGGGGGCTATAACCAGACAGAATTAAACAGGTGCCAGCTTCCACGCAAGAAGCCGTTGGCGGCGACCTTCCCGAGGCTCTCGGCTCGGGAACGACGGGCGAGGCGGGCGGTAAGCGGACGCACTGACAGCACTGAGCAAATCCACCGAGGCCGGTCTCTGTGCTGCAGCCTTGTCTGGAACAGCTTCAGCTCAGCGATTTGCAAAACAAAGACCGCCAGCTCAATCCCCTCTGAGCCTCAGTTTTGGTACCTGCTGCAGATCTGAGGCAGGTTGCCTCAGTTTGGTCATTTTAGCTTCTAGGGAGAGATTAAGCCTGGGTTCTCCCAAGAGGCTGAAATGACTTGACTGAGGCTATCGTTCTTTGGTCACATCATGAGAAGAGAAGACTCACTGGAAAAGACGATAATGCTGGGAAAAGTTGAAGGCAGCAGGAAAAAGAGGAGGCGCCAACTGGATGAGGATTCATTTGAAGGAGGAGGAGGAAACCAGCTGGGTCACCTGAGGCCAGTCACAGTCCGTCTCAGCCCAATTTACCTGGCAGGGCTGTTTTTAAGATTATTAAAATAAAATGCAGTTGGAGGGAACTATCTGTATGCCACTGCAAGCTCCGTAAAGGAAAGGGGCAGGATAAAAATAGGATTGTTAGGAAGCCATTCTCCTTCAGTGGGGAAAGGCATCCAAACTGGTTAGGTCACGCCTCCACTCGCTCCAGGCCCTATGGGCTGAGAGATCTCTTTCAAGAACAGCTCTGACAGAACTTATAACTCAAAAGATCACCCCAGCAGATGCAAGTGGAGGAGTGGGGAATCAAACCCGGTTCTTCCAGATTAGAGTCCCTGCTCTTAACCGCTACAGCAAATTGGCTCTCAAGGAAGCCACGGCTCCCAGTTTGCAAAACCTGAGCAAGGCTGTGAATGATTGGGTGTTTCTAGAGTTGCCAACCTCCAGGTGGTGGCTAGAGATCTCTTGGGAATACTACTGATCTCCAGGGGACAAAGATCAGTCCCCCAGGAGATCAGGGTAGTTGAGTGATAAATCAAGACATCTTTTAGAAGACATCTTATTGGGGAGACGTTGGAGCTGAGGGATTGCCCCAGCTCCAGTATTGGACAATAGATAAGATTTTAATAATAAATAAAACTTTATTAAGAGAGCCACTTTGGTGTAGTGGTTAAGAGTGCGAACTGTAATCTGGGAGAACCAGGTTTGATTCCCCACTCCTCCACATCCAGCTGCTGGGTGACCTTGGGTCAGTCACAAGTTCTCTCAGAGCTGTCCTCGAAAGAGCAGTCCTCGAAAGAGCTCTCTCACCACACCTACCTCACAGGGTGTCCGTTGTGGGGAGGGGAAGGAAAAGGAGATTTTAAGCCTTTTTGAGACTCCAAGTGAAGGGCAGGGTATAAACCCAATCTCCTCCTCCTCCATAATTTCTTCTTCTTCTTCTTCTTTTTCTTCTTCTTCTTTATTTTTGGGCAGGACATATGAACTTATTCAGCAGTTACAAAAACTCAACTTCCCTCCAGTGTTCCCTCTAAGCTGAGTCAGTGTGAGCCAGCTCACAGTTTTTTAGCCTCCAGCTCACAGATCTGTGTCTCAGCTCAGGAAGGAGGGCTCCAGAGCAAACTAATTGATGCAGCAGCCAAACAGCTCGCTCACAACTTCCATGCCAGTAGCTCGCAAAGTAGAATTTTTGCTCACAAGACTCCACCGCTTAGAGGCAGCATTGCTCCCCCCTCCCTTCATCTGTTGTTCCGGCGGCATAGAAAAATGGAAGCAATCGCGTCGATCGTTTCGGGTACTACGTGGCAAGGACAATCAGTGATCCAGCGGGTAGGGGTTTCCCACTGTGATAGCCCAGGACAAACCGTCCTCGCATTCATCCTGCTCCGTTGGCATGAGTGATACTGTCAAATCTGATTGCCCCTGGAGTACTTCAGAGTTGTCGAATTCTCAATCTGATCCCTGATTGGCTGGGCTACCGCTGTGAATGAGAAAGAAAAACGCTAACCCAGAAGGGGGATTGTGCTGACACTGTAACAGATGGGCTTTGAAGTAGCATTGGGGGGGGGGGATGAATGTTTGGAGAGATGGGGGATTATAGCAAACATTCAGTCCTTTCCCACCGAAGGCACATTTTTCGCATCAGAAATATTTGCAAACGAACGCTCGGGACAGCCTCTAATTTGATTACCCATTGATTGGTTTCCAAACGTGGCTTGAGAGAGACAGCAAATGAAGGAACGGCTTTTGAGCTATCCTATTTTTATCCGGCCCTTTTCCTTTAAAGGGTTCGCAGTGGCGTACCCGTAGTTCCCTCCGACTGCATTTTATCTTAACAACAGCCCTGCCAGGCAAAGCTCCCTCGAAGCTGTGGGATCTTGTGAGCAAAAATTCTACTTGGTGAGCTACTGGCATTAAAGTTGTGAGGCAGCGATTTGGCTACTGCATAAATTAGTTTGCTCTGGAGCCATCCTTCCTGAGCTAAGAAAAAAACCATGTGATCCGGAGGCTCAAAAACTGTGAGCTAGCTCACACTAACTCAGCTTAGAGGGAACATTGCTGCCAGGTAAGGGGCTGAAACGGACTGTGACTGGGAGGAGATTTGAACCCAGGCGTCCAAGATCACATGACACTGGCTCTTTAAAGGGGCTGACAGATGCTACATAAATAACATATAAATATACAGAGTTTGGCCTGCAGAAGGTCACAGGTTCAATCCCTGGCATATCCAGTTAAAGGAGGGGCTGTGGCTCAGTGGTACAGCATCTACTCAGCATGGAGGAGGTGGCAGGTTCCATCCTTGGCATCGCCAGTTAAAAGCACCAGACAGTAGGTGATGGGAAAGACCTCAGCCTGAGACCCTGGAGAGCCGCTGCCAGCCTGAGTAGACAATACTGACCTTGATGGACTATTGGTCTGATTTAGTGGAAGGCAGTGTAATATGTACATATACATATGTGCCCTGTTGCTGGACCTCTAAATGAACTAGTTGGCCACTGATTGAGACAGGACGCTGGACTAGACAGGCCACTAGTTTGATCCAGCGGGGCTCTTTTCATGTTCTTAGGATGTTGGACTAGGTGAACCACTGGTCTAACCCAGCAGGGCTGTTCTGATGTTCTTATGAAGGCCTCGGCCTCTCTGCCCAGTTCTTGGCCTTCCAAAGGAACTAGTTGGGCCTGTGTGAGACAGGATGCTAGACTAGATGGTCCATTATTCTCATCCAGCAGGGCCCTTCTTATGTTTTTATTAAGGCCTCGGCCTCTCTGCCCTGTTGTTGGCCCTCCAGAAGAACTAGTTGGCCACTGAGTGAGACAGGGTGCTGGACTAGATGGACCGCTGGTCTGATCCAGCAGGGCTCTTCTGGTGTTCTTATGAAGGCCTCGGCCTCTATGCCCTGTTGTTGGCCCTCCAGAGGAACTGGTAGGCCATCGTGTGAGACGGGATGCTGGACTAGATGGACTGCTGGTCTGACCCAGCAGGGCTCTTCTGATGTTCTTATGAAGGCCTCGGCCTCTCTGCCCTGTTGTTGGCCCTCCAGAGGAACTGGTTGGCCACTGTGTGATATGGGAAGTTGGACGAGATGAACCACTGGTCTGATCCAGCAGGGATGTTCTTAGGAAGGCCTCGGCCTCTGTGCCCTGTTGTTGGCCCTCCAAGGAACAGGTTGGCCACTGGGTGAGACAGGATGCTGGCTGGCTGGACTGCTGGTCTGATCCAACAGGGCTCTTCTTACGTTCTTAGGATGATGGACTTGATGGAAGCCTCTTCTGATTCATCAGGGCTCTCCTTATGTTCTTAAGTTCTCTTGACTAAGAGCCTGCTGTGACAGTGAATGTAGAGGGCCTCCCTTGGAGTTCTGGGACACGAAGAGCCTGAGATTATGGTGGGAGTCATTGCTGCCCCCCCCCCCGACTCTGAACAGTATTCCTCAAAAAGGTGAGGAAGCCACCGATGCAAGTCCTGCTTTGTGTTGTTAAGCAGAATTCTCTTAATTCCAGTTTTCCTTATTTTTCCCCCTAATAAAGAACAATCTGTTTATTTTCTCCTTTTTTAGGAATTTTGGGATGTATCTTAGATCAATCCCATGTTGATTGAAAGAAAAATTCAGAGAGGGGAGGGGCACAAAAGGAGGTTCTGTGAAATTTTAGAGTTTCACTCCATAGATGCTCAGAGGCTGTCTATATGACTTCCCAAGCATTCTTTCCCCCAGTGTTCCCTCTAAGCTGAGTTGGTGTGTCACAGTTTTTTAGCCCCCGGCTCACACACGTTTTTGCCCTCGCTCCGAAAGGATGGCTCCAGAGCAGGCTAATCCATGCAGCAGCCAAGCTGCTCGCTCACAACTTTAATGCCGGTAGCTCACAAAGTAGAAGTTTTGCTCACAAGACTCCACAGCTTAGAGAGAGCATTGCTTTCCCCCCTGCTAGAGCTCCCCCTTGTGGTGCACAACATCCAAAGAAACCCGGCAAGGTCTGAAGTTACAAAAAGGGGCATTGGTTTCTCTTCAGAGAGAAATGAAAAAGAAACTCCTCTTTCAAAAGAGAATTAAAAGAGGATAGGAGGAATCAATGCCTATATCTGAAAAGGGAGGGGGATTTCTGAAAAAGGAAATATCCATCCCCATAGCATCACTAGTCCTAGTGGTGCATCATTGAAAACCTTCTACTTTTTAAGTGAATGTTTGAGATTCACACGTTCAACAACATTCCTTAGATAGCAGCACTCCATTTAGCACTTACTAAACAATCAACAGAGGTTATTTCATTATTATTAATGGCTGCAAAATCTCTAATTGCTCTTAACTGGGAGGTAAAGAATATCCCATCCCTTCCACCAGGGGCGTAGAGTTTAAAAACTCCTGGGGGGGGCCTCTTCTGTGCGCGTGTGCTTTGCACGCCCGCCCGCCGGGACCTTTCCCTGCCCCCGTCACCTCCCCCCCCCGCCTGACCACTCCTGCTCCCATCCCTCCGTCCGTCCAGGGGCCAGCTGGGCATTTGCTTAGCTGCCCCCTGGACGGATGGCTGGAGGGTCGGAGTGGCCAGGAGGGGGGGGAGAGAGACGGCGGCGGCCCTAGGAAGGGCCGAGGGAGGCACGGCGGAGGGCGCACCATTTCCCCGGGGGGGGGGGCTCAGTCCCCCCCTGGGAAATTTCAGGGGTGGCTCAATCCCTCGAGCCCCCCCGTAGTTGACACCTATGCCTTCCACTTTGGAGAGCCAAGGTGTGGGATGTAGTGATTTCAGATAAAATAGCAATACAATTAACAGTTTTTGATAATCCACACCAGGTGAATAATTTTTTGGAAAAATGGTTCAATTTTTTTGAGTACATAAAAAAGAGTCAGCCCACGCTATATGAACTCCCAAATAAGTATAAAGATTTTATGATTTACTGAAAACAATTTTGAAATTGTTCAGGCATATAAAGAACAGATTGGTGGACTGCATATAATATAAAGTTAGTAGTTTAAGTAAAGTTATATGTATTGATTTTTTTAAAAAAAATTGTTTGTTTAATAGTTTGTTGATGTATACCATTTGGGTTGTTGGTATTAATAGTAGATGTATGGCAACAAATTATAATGCAATTCTTATTTGATACTTATTGAACTATGTTTTATTGTTCTTGTTATGATGTTTTTCAAAAATAAAAAAAATATTAATTACCAAAAAAAATGATAGTAGCACTCCTCGTGTTCAATGCTCAGACCCGGACTGAGATAGTTGTAGCAATTCTTGATGTTGCAAAGTGAATTCAGGAGACGGGGGTTCCGGATGCACAGAAAGCTGCTGTGACCAGAACTTCATAGGTGCAAGGGTCCCCTGTGCCTCAGTCCCAGACGTTTTGACTTGACTTTCTCCATGGACAGTGTAGTGGTTGGGTGTAGTGGTTAGAGCAGATATCTCCAACCTTTTTGAAGTTATGGGCCCTTTTGGAATCTGACCTAGGGGTGTGGGCACAACCACAACAGAAGCCCCACTGGTAGACCTCCTGATGGCACCTGGTATTTTTGGCCACTGTGTGATAAGAGTGTTGGACTGGATGGGCCATTGGCCTGATCCAACATTGGCTTCTCTTAGGTTCTTATGTTCTTAACATAAGAGAGAAGCCATGCTGGATCAGGCCGATAGCCCATCTAGTCCAACAGTCTGTGTCACACAGTGGCCAAAACCCCAGTGCCTTCAGGAGTTCCATCAGCAGGGCCAGAACTCCAGAAGCCCTCCCACTGTTGCCCCCCAAGAATACAGAGCATCACTGCCCCAGACATAAAAACATAAGAGATGCCTTGTTGGATCAGGCCAGTGGCCCATCCAGTCCAACACTCTGTGTCACACAGTGGCCAAACCCCAGGTGTCATCAGGAGGTCCACCAGCGGGGCCATCAGAACTAAGAGAAGCCATGTTGGATCAGCCTAGTGGCCCATCCAGTCCAACACTTTGTGTCACACAGTGGCCAAAACCCAGGTGCCCTCAGAAGGTCCGCCAGCAGGGCCATAAGAACACAAGAGAAGCCATGCTGGATCAGGCCAATGGCCCACCCAGTCCATATTTTAAATAATCCACTTTCAGTGTACTTTGCAACAGGATTTTACTGTGTGCACAGGCAAAATCCACTTGCAAACGGCCGCTGAAGTGGATTGACATGGCATTATTCGACGTGTGTGCAAGCGCCAGTCTATGGCCCAGTTGGATTCTAGCATTGGCTCTGCTGTCTTACCAAACTCACACTGCAACAGAAATTCCCCTCGGCATTACAGGCCACTTTCGCTTCGCTTGATTGTCGAATTTTATGGCAGTGTCCAGACTGCATACCACTTTCACTTCGTTTGAGCTCTTGGTTTTACGGTGGCCATCTGCATAGATTTCTGCAGTCAGTACAGTGTCGGCCCGGGGTATTTGGATGTGGTTTTGAGCTGCGTCTTTCTCTGTTCCAGAGTGGGTTTGGCACAACAACAGAGCAAATGCTAGATGCAGATTGCCTTTGATTCTACGACAATGGGTAATGCCGCCAGTGTTCCCTCCACGCTGAGTTAGTGTGAGCTAGCTCACAGTTTTTTAGCCTCCAGCTCACACATTTTTGCCTTAGCTCAGGAAGGAGGGCTCCAGAGCAAACTAATTTAGGCAGCACCCGAATCACTCACTCACAGCTTTAATGCCAGTAGCTCACAGAGCAGAATTTCTGCTCACAAGACTCCACAGCTTAGAGGGAGCATTGTTCCTGACCTGCACGAAGGAGTCAAGATGAACTCCATGTCTGGAAATCGAAGAAAGAGTTCCTCTGAGCTTATGAGAGGTATCTTTCCCTCCCGCCTGAATCACCGCCGCCAGCGCCCGGCTCCCCGACGCGTGTCTTTCTTTCCCTTTTGTAATGAAATGTGGCTCTGACTAAAGGCCTGGAACATTTTGTGGGCAGAACATTTCGCAAATAAACAAAGGCTACGTGCTAATGATTCCTGGCAAGCCGCTCATGACGAGGGGAGCGTGGGTGGGAGTGTTTGTTTGTAACAGGCAGGTCTTCAGGATTCAGTGTCCTCTCTGCCTTTCATTGACAGCCAGAGGAGTTGGCAGCATGAACGACAAGTGTTTAATGCACTCGGGTGAAGCTAATGAAGGAACGCCGTTACGCACGAGTGGGGAGCGTGTGGCCCTTGTGTGGCCCCAGTTGGCGTGAGCCATGCGGCAATGTTGCGTACAGCTTGCCTCAGTTTGTGGAGCTTTGGAATCCTTTGGGCGGCTTCCATACCTATCACATCGCGCTGCCTTGTATTGACTCAGACCCTTGGCGGTGGAAATCGGTATTGTCTACTCAGTCTCTCAGGGGCTGTCCGTGGACTGAGGCAGAGGTCTATCACATTACCTGCTGCCTAATCCAATCTTGGGGTGTATCAACGGAGGCATAACATCCCAGTCACAAGATGTGATAGTCCCGCTGGACACTGCATCGATCAGGCCGCTCCTGGAGTCTTGTGGGCAGTTTTGGTGGCCTCACTTCAAAACGGCTGTGGGCAGAATGGAGCGGGTGCAGAGAAGAGCGACGAGGATGAACGGGGGCCTGGAGACCAAGAAGCCCTGCGAGGAAAGGCCGAGGGACTTCTTGGAATGTTCAGTCTGGAGAACATAAGAGAAGCCAATGTTGGATCAGGCCAAAGGCCCATCTAGTCCAACACTCTGTGTCACACAGTGGCCAAAAACACCAGGTGCCCTCAGGAGGTCCAGCAATGGGGCCAGAGGAGGTTGAGCGGGGACAGGATTGCTCTCTCGAAGTATCGGAAGAGCTGTCACTTGGAGGAGGGCAGTAGAGGAGAGGACTTGCAAGAACAGGTTAAAATTAAGGGTGGGAAGGTACCAGCTGGATATTAGGAAAACTTTTTGACAGTCAGAGTTGTGCAACAGTGGAATCGACTGCCTAGGGAGGTGGTGAGCTCCCCCTCACTGGCTGTCTTCAAGCAGTGGCTAGAAAAACCCTTGTCAGGGATGCTCTAGGCTGGTCCTGCATTGAGCAGGGGGTTGGACTAGATGGCCTGTGTGGCCCCTTCTAACTCTGTGATTCTATGATAATCCTTTTAGCTGGAGATGCCAAGGATTGAACCTGGGACCTTCTGCATGTCAAGGAGATGCTCTGCCACTTAGCCACAGCCCCTTCTGTGTTTGGGGCAAAAGCCTCACCCAGCCCCGCCCACTTTCTAAAATGGTGGACGCCAGGAACAGTGTTAGTGGCCACCATGCTTCCCTTGAGCAACACGTCGGGGACCCCTGTTCTACAGAATAGGCTGATCTTGGCTGCCTGCTAGAGACCCCATACTAATTCCCCTGGCTGGCCACCTACAGAATGGAGCACTCCATAGCACACGTTAAGTCCAGGAAGCTGGTAAACAATGAGCAGGTGCTAATGCCAGCTACCTGGCAAGATGCACAGACAGAACAACTCAGCCCACTGCTCATTTTGAATTGCAAACCACCCGTCAGGGCAACGGAGAGGAAATGAGTTTGGATCAGGGGTCATTTTGAGCCGGAACGCACAGGAACGCCATTCCAGGAGTAACAAGCCCAGGAGCGGGTGCATATGGTGATGCGTTGTGCGGAAAATGCAAAAGCAGACTAACTTGACCTGTATTTTCATGCTTGTTGTAGGGTCGCTTCCCTGCAAGAGCAAAGGAAACCTGAAGTGTCTTTAGTCGAAGTGTCAAGCTGGCTCGTCAGCTCTGAGTTGGGAAATACCTGGAGATTTTAGGGGTGGAGCCTGAGCGGTGGGTGTTGCCTTCTGACACACTTCCGGTAATGTCAGGGGGTGTGGCATATGCAAATAAGTTATGCTAATGAGGCATGCTAATAAGCTCCTGCACCTCTCTTTCTATGAAATGACCCCTGAGGAGAACAGTGGCCTTTGAAGCTCTATATGCATTTAGCTTCCTACCTAGAGAGCTGGCGGAAAGAGTGTGTGCGCCAGTGGATGCATTGTGCCCAAGCGTGGTGGTAAACTTTATTACAGCTCAGTCATAAACAGAGCAAACTGCCCATTACATTTAAATCAAAATTTTTAGCTCGTGAGTCTTTCTTACATTTGTCCTGTTGTGTATCTTGACATGCATAAGAGCCTCGTTCAAACAGTGTGCAATTTTGCCTTCAGCACCTCCTAGCTATGCAGAAGTAATCACTGAGGGGCAAAGACAGTCCAGCCTAGCGCCTGCAGCTGCTTGTGATGACTTCGAAGGAGCGCTTCAAGGGCCACTGGCAAATGAGTTATGCTAATGAGTTATGCTAATGCGCTCTTGCACCTCTTTGTCTTCAAAATGACCCCTGGGTTTGGTGAAGAGGGTCAGTGTCACCTCAGCACTCCTCCCTGGCCCGAACCATGATACCCTGGAGAGCTTGTCTAGATATCATTAGGCCGGAAGGACGAAGGATCCACCTCCATATAATGCAGCTTGGTATATTCACTCTCCTCGATTTCCATTTCTGTAACCCTGGCTGATTCTGCATTGGCTTTTCCCGCCACTGTTTTACGAAACCCAGGTTGGAACAGAAATTCCCCTCTGCGTTGCATGCCGCTTTCACTTCCTTTGAGCATCGGATTTTATGGTACCCTCTAAACTGTGTGCTGCTTTCACTTTCTTTGAGCGTCGTATTTTATGGTACACTCCACACTCCCTGCTGCTTTCGCTTTCTCTGATCATGGGTTTTATGGTACTTTTGGCATAGATTTATGGCCATTCGGGGGATGACTTTGCAGTCAGCACAGTGTTGCCCCAAGGTAGTTGAATGTGGTTTTATATATTTATTTATGTATCAGATTTATATCCTGCCCTCCCAGCCAAAGCTGGGAGTGGCAGTTTTTTCTCCCAGTCGAGAAAATGTGGAGCAAATGCTAGATGCAGGCCCATTCTGCAGCTAGCATTTGCTCCGCTGTTTTACCAAACCCACAGTGGAACAGAAATCTCCCTCTACATTGCATGCCACTTTCCCTTTCTTTGATTGTCGGATTTTATTGTTGTGTCCATAGTGCATGCCGGTTCACTTCCTTTGATCTCTCAAGTTTATGGTGCTGTCTGCATAGATTTACGGCCATTTGATGGCCATTCAGGGGTGCCGGTTTGGTAAAACAACAGAGCGAATGGTAGATGCCGAATGGGCCACAGAAAAACCCACTATTTAGCATCCCTCACGGTGCGGTCGTAAGGAAGAGGAGGGGAGGGGAGGGGAGGCCGTGGATAACAGGAGAAATTAATTGTTTAAAAGGGTACCTAATTTATCAGCAGCAGAGGGAGGATTAAAAACGGGTGCCCGCCTCCTTGTGCTTTACAGTACCGCGAGCCCGGTTTGATTCATACATCTCCATGACAAAACTCGACAGCGGTCGAGCAGCAGTTTGTAATAACATGAGGAAGGAGGAAGGGCTCATACCTATCAGAGCGGGTCTGGCAACTCGGTGGAAAACGTCCAGGCTTTTCAAGAGGGGGAGCCAAGGTTGGGGCTGAGATTAATGGACCGCCAAGTCTATTGTTTACCGTTCCCTGTTCTCTTTTCCCCCTGACCATGTACTTGCTGATGAAGTACATTCCCGGGGAACATGCTGAGAAAAGCTCTCATGACTTCTCGGGTCGATGTCGAAGGCTAAAAGGAAGTGAATGAAAACTTTGCCTGAAAAAGAAAAGAATGCGGACTGGGGAGTTTTATTTAGTCTCCGTCTCTAAGCCGTCCTTACAAAAGATTTGCCTTATACACAAAGTGTAATTTATGGGACTCCTGGCCACTGGCAGAGTTTGTAGAGGGGATGAAGCACTGGTCAGCCTTTTTCTCTCTTTTCTAAGGCAAGGAGTTGATGGGCTAGGGGGTCTGAGTCGGCCGTATTTCCTTGCAAAATGGAGCTGTTCCATTTCCGGATGCGGGTTGAAAAACAGAAACGATTATTGGCTCAGGAATAACCCAAATTTTAATTTAAAAAACCTTATTGTTGCCCCTCCAGAGGAACTGATTGGTCACTGTGTAAGACAGAATGCTGGACTAGATGGACCACTGGTTTGATCCAGCAGGGCTCTTCCGGTGTTCTTAGGATTCTGGAATAGATGGACCACTGGTGTTATGCAGCAAGGCTCTTCCTATGTTCTTAGGATACTGGACTAGCTGGACCGCTGGTCTGATCCAACATGGCTCTTCTTATGTTCTTAAGATGCTGGACTAGATAGACCACTGGTGTGATGCAGCACGGCTCTTCCTATGTTCTTAGGATGCTGGACTAGATGGACCACTGTTCTGATCCAGCAGGGCTCTTCTTGTGTTCTTAAGATGCTGGACTAGATAGACCACTGGTGTGATGCAGCAGGGTTCTTCCTATGTTCTTAGGATACTGGAATAAATGGACCACTGGTCTGATCCACCATGGACTTGCCCCAGTATCATTCTTGTTGACTTTCAGTCTGGGGCAAGTGATGCTCTGTATCCTTGGTGCTTGGGGGGGGGGGGGGACAACAGTGGGAGGGCTTCTAGTGTCCTGGCCCCACTGCTGGACCTCCTGAGGGCACCTGGTGTTTTTGGCCACTGTGTGACACAGAGTGTTGGACTGGATGGGCCATTGGCCTGATCCAACATTGGCTTCTCTTATGTTCTTATGATGAGATTGTGCTAGCCTGGGCTATTACCAGAAACCTAACGAATAATAGGAACTATTTTTAAATCCAGAAGCTTTTAGCTTCTTTTAATGAGCACCTGTCTTAAATAAATATACCCCATGCCTGGGAAGGATAGGAGGGAACACAGGATGTTAGAAAGCCGAGGGATATTAATTACAAACACCTCAAACCAACTTCAAGATGGTTTTTGTTTCATAAGAATTAAGGATGTTAATAGTGCGCAGTGAACAAGGGGTACGGGAAGGCGTTAAATAAACAGAAATGTTTTATGCGAGAGAGTTTATAGAGTGGGGGCGGGAAATCGCTGCAACTTAATCTTCTCGTGAGATGTTTTCATCTTTCATTGCGCTCCATCAAGAAACAAAGAAACGGCAAATCCAGCCAAATGCAAGTGGAGCTTTTGGAACCAAAATTAAACTGAAGTATATGTAACTGAATTTGCAGTTGGAATGCTACACTGGCTATATTTTGCATTACGAAACAGATCAATCATGGCTTTGAATGGGCACCGAAAGCCTAAGCGATGCAAGAATACAAGAATAAAAATGGTATGGGAGAGCCAGTTTGGTGTAGTGGTTGTGTGCGGACTCTAATCTGGGAGAACTGGGTTTGATTCCCCACGCCTCTGCTTGCACCTGTTGGGTGACCTTGGGTCAGTCACAAGTTCTTTCAGAGCTGTTCTTTCAAAGGCAGTTCTGGAAAGAGCTCTCTCAGCCCCACCTACCTCACAGGGTGTCTTTTGTGGGGAGGGGAAGGGAAAGGAGATTAGAAGCCGCTCTGAGACTCCTTTGGGTAGTGAAGGGCGGGGTATAAATCGAATTTCTTCTTCTTCTTCTCTAGGAAAATTTCCCATGCATCATCAATCTAATTCTAGAACAGATAAAAGGAAGTATTTCTTCACCCAAAGAGTGATTAACACATGGAATTCACTCCACAGGAGGTGGTGGCGGCTACAAGTATGGATGGCTTCAAGAGAGAATTAGATAAACATATGGAGCAGAAGTCCATCAGTGGCTATTAGCCACAAAGTATAAATAGGAACTCTCAGTCTGGGGCAAATGATGCTCTGTATTCTTGGTGTTTGGGGGGGTCAATAGTGGGAGGGCTTCCTGCCCCCACTGGTGGATCTCCTGAGGGCACCTGGTGTTTTTGGCCACTGTGTGACAGAGTGTTAGACTGGATGGGCCACTGGCCTGATCCAACATTGGCTTCTCTTATGTTCTTAAACCAAGATACAGAGTGTGGATTAATAGACCTACAGAATGGGGCTAGGGACAGAAAGGGGGGGATGTCTCTACCAAGCTGAAGGAAATCCTAAATTTGCAGAAAAATCTGACCTATGGAGGTGGAAAATCCCCTACCATCAGCAGGAGCTTCTAATCCAGGGGTGGGCAAACTTGCTCAGCGTAAGAGCCACCTAGAACAGGGGCGGCCAAACTTGCTTAACGTAAGAGCCGTATAGAATAAACATCAGATGTTTGAGAGCCACAAGACATGAACAAATATTACCTGCTTTTATTGGAAAATAAGCAAATTTGCTTTTTATTAACATTAAATGAGACTGCCAAAAATAATAACAAAAGGGGTAAAAGCAGATATTGATAATGATATTAATTTGTCCAATGATATTTGTTTGCTAATGATGTTTACCTTCCCCAGCCGCCCTGCTGGGAGCCACATAATATATGTGAAAGAGCCGCATGCGGCTCCCGAGCCACAGTTTGCCCCCCCCCTGTTCTAATCTAATAGCCTAAGCTAAATGCTGTATGCTTTTTAAACACTAAGTACTCAAAATAACAAGTGCAAGTGGGGGGGTTGCATTATGAAGCATTATAATATCCAATTTTATTTTGTCTCATACATATACCATGGAGGAAAAAATACAATAACAGTGACCAATCACAAGATAGAAGGCTCACGGGTTACAAGACTGGGGTGTGTATTTACAAAGTCACCAAAGTGAAAAAAAAGGTCCTTTTTAAACAATGGTATCAATAAAGATATAGACCTTGAACTGGATCAATATTTTCAAAAGCCATGGAACATCCGCTATGTGCCAAAATGAGCTTGGCAAGGCTTGGAGTCAGTTTAGTGTAGTGGCTAAGTGCGCGGACTCTAATCTGGGAGAACCGGGTTTGATTCCCCACTCCTCCACATGCACCTGGCTGGATGACCTTGGGCAAGCCATAGCTCTGTACCAGCTGTTCCCTCAAGGACAGTTGTCTCAGAGCTCTCTCAGCCCCACCTACCTCCCAGGGTGTCTGTTGTGGGGAGGGGGAGGGAAAGGAGTTTGTAAACTGCTCTGAGACTCCAAGTGAGTGAAGGGCGGGATATAAATCCAATCTCCTCCTCCTCCTCCTCCTCTTCTTCTCCATAATACGTCCACATAGGTGTGGCCATCCTTAAACTCTTTAAACTGAAATACTACCAACGCAGGTCCCAGGTAATCTCAGCCATTTCGTTTCTTCGATCAGAGAGTATAGTTCATGCGCGGTGTAGTGGTTAGGAGTGCGGACTCTCACCTGGGAGAATGAAAATGTGACAGGTGGTTGTGTAGGGTTTCCAGCTCTGGCTTGGGAAATGCCTGGAATTTTGGGGGTGGAGCCGGGGGGGATGGTGTTTGGGGAGGGAAGAAAAGAGACCTCAGCAGGGTATAATGGCACACAGTCCACCTTCCAAAGCTGCCGTTTTCTACCAGGGAAGTTGATTTCCGTAGCCTGGAGATCAGTTTTAATCAATGCTCCCTCTAAGCTGTGGAGTCTTGTGAGCAAAAATTCTACTTTGTGAGCTACTGGCATTTAAGTTGCGAGCAAGTGACTTGGTGACTATGTAAACTAGCTTGTTCTAGAGCCATCCTTCCTGAGCGAAGACCAAAAAAAAGTGTGAGCTGGAGGCTAAAAAAGCTGTCAGCTAGCTCACACAGACTCAGCTTTGAGGGAACACTGGTTCTGCTTCCAGGAGGTCCCCAGGCCCCACCTGGAGGCTGGCATCCTTATAGGTGGGGGTTGGAGCACTAACCTGTTGGAAATGTATGAGTTGCAAGGTCCAGATTCCAGTCATTCTAGGGTTAATCTGTTTACCTTCAGTGCTATTGTTTAGACTGACCTGGAAAGAAACCTGGCAGACAGCCAATGCAAGAAAAGCCCAGGAACGTAAAGGAGTATGGATTGGTTAACCGTTAATGTAGTTAGGTGATTTCCTTCTAGGAGTCAAGAAGAAGCAGATTCTCCATTTTTGTTGTGCGACCATGTGTCTCTAGCGGTAGCGAGCAAGATGTAGCTTAGAGATGTTTGTCTGCAGGTTTCCGATGTACCTTTTACCCTTAGAAATAAAGCATTTTTAAACAGAGAGAGATGTCTCCTCTCCAGTGAAGCAAAGATCCATTGCAAACTCTGAGCACTTAAGTATTTTGACTATTTTCCCCCAACATAACCAATGCTGACAAGTTTGGTTGTTCCAGCCGACGTTCTCCTGTCCAGAGAACAAAATCCTTCAAATTGAAGCGGCCAGCTCATTGAGTGAAAAGCCTACATTTATTGAAACTTTGGAGGGGGGGATTGCATTGTAAATATACCAAATCTGGGTTCTGCTTCAGAGCTGTGGCTTCATTCCAAAGGTTCAGCTGCTCTGGAGGCCAACTCCGGAAATCTGGGACTTCTTGCTCCTTTGCTCTGTCCAAAGGCTCTTGCACGTTCCAAGTTTCCCATTCCAGCATTGCAGAATTGTTCTAAGAGAAACTCGGGCGTTAATGAGACCAAATGGCGCTCAGATCTGTTGCTGGTGCAGTTCTGGAGGAGCCTATCAGTTCCATGTGGCTTTTGTTTGCCTCGACTAATTTAGGAGTATTCTCTTCGCACCTACGGAGGTCGTAATGAAGAAGGAGACCCTTCCTGGAGTTGAGAGAAGGTTTTGCGTTCGCAGAACTTGGAACGGAGCAGGTCGGGCTTCATGGACTGGGTTGCCAGCTCTAGGTTGGGAAATATGTGGAGATTTTGGGGGTGGAGCTTGAAGAGGATGGGTTTGGGGAAGGAGTTCAGTGGGGTATAATGTCATGGAGTCCACCTTCCAAAGCAGCCGTTTTCTCCTGGGGACCTGATATCTGTCGCCTGGAGGAGAAGGAGAAGAAGACGAAGAAGAAGAAGACACACATCCACGGAGACAGACATCTCTGCAGGTCTCTTCCGTAGAGACAATACCCTCATGATCATGAGAGGCAGGGGTCATTTCGTAGAAAAAGAGGTGCAGGAGCTAATTAGCATAACTCATTTGCATATGCCACACCCCCTAACATACCGGAAGAGTGTCAGAAGGCGACACCCACCCCTCAGGCTTCACTCCACAGGTGAGTGAAACTGACCTGCTCTTCCTCCATTCCCTTCCCCATCCAATACTTTGTGCAATAAAAATAAGTGTAAAGAACACACCCTCATTCTCTTCCTGCTCCCTTGAAACCACCAGGTTTCAAGTAGACTTGAGATGCCCAGGACATGTGCCCCACCCATCCCTTTCCCTTCCCCTCCCCACAACAAGACACCCTGTGAGGTAGGTGGGGCTGAGATAAGTCTTTTGAGAACTGCTCATGAGAGAACAGCTCTGAGAGAACTTGTGACTGGCCCAAGGTCACACCAGCAGCTGCATGTGGAGGAGTGGGAAATCAAACCCGGTTCTCCCAGATTAGAGTCCAACTCCTGACCACTACATCAAACTGATGGGGTGGAAGCTGCTGAAGGGTTGGTGACATTTCTCCAGTACTTATGTGCCATGTGCCCAGATCAAAAATGGTATACTTAGAAAATTTAGATGCCACCTTGAGCAAGTCTCTGGAAAAGCAGCACACAGGCATAAAAGGAACAATGATAAAATTATCAATATTAAAACAAAACATTAAAAACAATAAAGATCCTAGCAGGGCTTTCACCGGGTCGCTGCGCCTCTGCACTGCTCGGGGAAGCCAAGGAGGGGGTGGGGCTTGGTCATGTGCCCGCCCCCTGGGCTCCTCACTCCTGGAGCTGCGCTCCTGTGCACTCCCGCTCCAATGGACCCCTGGTCATAATGAAGAAGGAGACCCTTCCTGGAGTTGAGAGAAGGTTTTGCGTTCGCAGAACTTGGAACGGAGCAGGTCGGGCTTCATGGACTGGGTTGCCAGCTCTGGGTTGGGAAATATGTGGAGATTTTGGGGGTGGAGCTTGAAGAGGATGGGTTTGGGGAAGGAGTTCAGTGGGGTATAATGTCATGGAGTCCACCTTCCAAAGCAGCCATTTTCTCCAGGGGACCTGATATCTGTCGCCTGGAGGAGAAGGAGAAGAAGACGAAGAAGAAGAAGACACACATCCATGGAGACACACATCTCTGCAGGTCTCTTCCGTAGAGACAATACCCTCGTGATCATGAGAGGGAGGGCAGGAAGGGTTGCCTCAGTGCTTAGTTCTCGTGGCCCTTTCTTACACGCCCAGGGAAATGCTGATTGCCACTTTGGGGTCAGGAAGCAATTCTTCTCCAGGCCAGTTTGGCCAGGGATCCTGGAAGTTTTTTGCCATCTTCTGGGCGTGGAGCAAGGGTCACTTGGGGGCGGGGGGGGGAGGTATTTGTGAATTTCCCACTTTGTGCAGGGGGTTGGACTAGATGACTCTGGAGGTCCCTTCCAACACTCTCATTCTATGATCCCCCTAAATGTGATGCCGGACAAGCTGGCCATTTCCGATGGGGAAAGCACTCTTCTCTCTCTCCTTTTAACTGCAACCTGAATGTGAACTGGATCTGCTTGAATAAATGCAAGTTTTTTACTCTCTTTTTCTTTTGCAATATACTTCTTGGGAGATTTATTTACTGCAGTCTGTATCCTGCTTCTATGACTCAGCTAACTCTGCTAGATCAACCAAATATCGCAATAGAAAGGATGCTGGGCTGGGTGAGTGTTTGTTCTGATCCAGAAGGGCTGCTTGTACGTTCTTATAACTATTGTTTTCATAGGACTTTGGGGAAGAAGGATCTCTGGTCTCCTGCTCGGAGTTGGATGGAAGCTTTGTTCCCTTAGCAACCATGTGAAAAATCAAAACTGGAGTCGTTTAGCTTTCCTGGGATTATAGTGTTGCAACCGAATTCCCCCACACCACTAGATGGTGCTAGAGCGCTGCTCTGAGGGTGCCTGGCGTTCATAAATGGGCTTCTTCAAATGAAGGCCATCTTTCCTGGACAGCCAGCATCTCTCCGCCAGGAGTTTCTTCCTCAGTTTGATGTTCCTCAGAGCCGAGGATACAATCCTCTTCGCCCGGCTCTGTCACGAATGATCTATTTAATCCTCCTCCACGTTCACAGATCTTCGAGTGGCGTTCGCCGCCTTCCTGGCTGGTGATTGAATGTCGCTCGCATGTTTTCAATCAAGGCTCTCAAGTATACCAGGGCCTAAATCTAATTTGGGCTTCAAGGGAGAGCCGAATGCAAGAGGAAACAAATAATCGGAATAAAGCCCCTTTGCGTGGCTTTCCCCTTCTCCCCGGATCACAACGGCGGCCACCCCATCTGATATCACTTTCCCCCTGGCTTTATCTCATCCTGCCATCTCTCAGATCCTTCTGCCAAGGAGCCCCCAGGAAGGGATACCTGAGACCCTCCACAATGAACTGCAGACTTGCAGTTCTGGGAGGAGATGGCAACACGGCATGGGGGAGGCGGACATATTGATTCAATGCCCTGCTCGTCTTATCAGGTGATGCTTTACATCGCCTGCAATTGGGGTCACCAAGTTCCAGTTGATGCCTAACAGTCTCCTGAAATTACAAATTATCTCCAGACTACAGGGATCTGGAGAAAATGGCTCCTCTGGAGGGTGGACTGTATGGCATTATACCCTGCCGAGGCGCCTCCCTGCCCCAAACCCCACCCTCCCCAGGCTCCACCCTCAAAATCTTCAGGAATTTCCCAACTCTGAGTTGGCAACCCTGCCTACAATGAAATGGTATTCGAGGCGGGCAGATGTTGTCCCCATCTGCAAGAAGGGGGAAATGGAGGATCCGGATATATACCGACCCATCAGCTTGATGTCTGTACCTGGGAAAGTTTTAGAACAAATCATCAGACAGTCCTTGAGCATTTAGGAAGGACGACTGTGATTACTAAGAACCAACATGGGTTTCTCAAGAAAATGTCATGCCAGACTAATGTCTCTCTCTTTTCTTTTTTAGAAAGTTACTACCTTGAAGTCCTTGAAGGGCTGTCATATAGAGGATGGTACAGAGTTGTTTTCTGTTGCCCCAGAAGGTCAGACCAGAACCAAGGGGATGAAAGAGTTTTCGGCTAAACATCAGGAAGAACTTCCTGACAGTCAGAGCGGTTCCTCAGTGGAACAGGCTTCCTTGGGCGGTGGTGGGCGCTCCTTTTTGGAGGTTTTCAAACAGAGGTTAGATGGCCATCTGTCAGCAATGCTGATCCTGTGAACTTAGGCGGATCATGAGAGGGACAGCAGGAAGGATTGCCTCAGTGCTTAGTTCCCAGGGCTCTTCCTTACATGCCCTGGGAAATGCTGATCATGACTTTGGGGTCAGGAAGCAATTTTTCTCCAGGCCAATTTGGCTGGAGATCCTAGAGATTTTTTTGTCATCTTCTGAACATGGAACAGCGGTCACTGTGGGTGTGGAGGGGGAGGTATTTGTGAATTCCCTGCATTGTTCAGGGGGTTGGACTAGATGACCCTGGAGGTCCCTTCCAACTCCATGATTCTATGATTCTAAGTGGGCAGATTCCCAGGCAATGGGAGGGAGCCCTAACAGCAAGATATACTTTCTTTTATTTACAGTAGAAAAGAGCAAGAGTCCAGTAGCACCTTGAAGACTAACAAAATTTGTGGCAGAGTAGGAGCTTTCATGAGTCACTGCTCATTTCTTCAGATACAGCTAGAATCTGAGTCCATCTGTCCTTATATGTGGGAGAGTGGAGTGATTCAAGTGCCAGGGGAACTGATCTATGTCATCTGGAGACCAGTTGTAATCCCAGGAGATCTCCTGCCATTTCTTTAGATACAGCTAGAATGACCAAGTGGGCAGTGACTCACAAAAGTCAGGAAGCAATTTTTCTGAGGTCAGGAAGCAATTCTTCTGCGGTCAGGAAGCAATTTTTCTGGAGTCAGGAAGCAATTTTTCTCCAGGCCAGTTTGGAGATTTTTTTTTTGTCATCTTCTGGGCAATGAACAGCAGACCCTGGGGGTGTGGAGGGGGAGGTATTTGTGAATGTCCTGCATTGTCCAGGGGGCCGGACTAGATGACCCTGGAGGTCCCCTCCAACTCTATGATTCTATCATTCTATAAAGCTCCTCCCCTGCCACAAATTTTGTTAGACTTTAAGGTGCTACTAGGCTCTTGCTCTTTTCTATTGCTACAGACAGACTAACCCGGCTACCCATCTTGATCTATCATATTGTCATTGTTGTTAATCAATGCCTTTTTGAAAATGGTAGAGAAGAGCAAGAGTCCAGGAGCACCTTAAAGACTAACAAAATTTGTGGCAGGGGAGGAGATTTTACGAATCACTGCTCACTTCTTCAGTGACTCACAAAATCTCCTCCCCTGCCACAAATTTTGTTAGTCCTGAAGGTGCTCCTGGACTGTTGCTCTTTTCTACTGCTATGGACAGACTAACATGGCTACCCATCTTGATCTACTTTTATTCTGTTATTCCTTGTCTGCCTGTCTCTCTGGGACTCAAGACGGATTCCACAGAATAAGTCAGTACAATTCAATAGACATCCAATAGACAAGGTGGAGGATGTGACCTGTAGAAATCTGGAAACCGAACAGAGGTATTAAGATGTCATGTGAAAGAAAGCAGAAATTATGCCATAGGAATATACTTACAGCAACAAACTATACACAGAGGCATGGTCTGTAGTCCCTAACCAGAGGTGAACAAGTTTGTTATAAGGGCCAGATCTGACGTAAAGGTCACTTTGTTAGGCCATGCCATGTGTGCCATAAAACCTAATGCCAGGTACTGGAGATATAAACTTTATAAAGGACACAGGCCAACCTATTAACAATATTATTTTTTTACTCAAAATGCAAACCAAAGCAATTGATTTCTAGCAGTGGAACCGACTGATTTACTGGGGAACCCACAAACGCTTCAATATGTGTGTTTATTCATACGCAAGATTAGTTTTTTCCCCTAAGGGATACCATAGAAGGGAGTACCTTACGTTTCCATACATACCAGTTGCTTGTGGGCCTGGTAAGAGCTCTGGATGGGCCTGTTCCACCCCCTGAGCCTTACGTTTGACACCCCTGCGCCTAACCCTTTACCCCAAGCTTCTTTCTGAACCCTAGTGTCACAGTTTAGCTGTGTTTCCAGTACAAAGAGCCCTCTTGAATAATTCAGTTTTACATAGTTCACAGAATGCCAGGAGAGGGGAAGCTTTCCCAATCTCCTCAGGTGGGCCGTTCCACAAGGCGGGGGCCACAACTGAGAAGGCCATGTGTGTGGGCCGTTGTTGATTTTGCCGTCAAGGACTCGGATTGATCACCTTCCCTCCCCTCATCCTTTTTTCAGAACCCCCCCCCCCCGCTCCTGAAATTGGCTCTTGAAGCAGTGTCCAGCAATTGACACCTAATAAAGATATCAATTAAAGCACCGATTGGATGAAGCCTCAGTCCAGTCAATGCTTGGCTGTATGCTTGGCTGCTGCAACTTCTCTCTGACAGAGGTGATAACTGGGACTGATCCAATGGAGCCCATTCCACGGGAGAAGCAAGGTGAATGGGGAGTGGGGAGTCCCACCCTCCAGAGCAGCCATTTTTTCCAGGGGAACTGATCTCTGTTGCCTGGAGATCAATTGTATTAGCGGGAGATCTCCAGCCACGACTTGGAGGTTGACAAACGGTTGCCAGCTATAGGTTGGGAAATACCTGGGGATTTTTGGGAGGGGAGCCTGAGGAGGGTGGGGTTTGGGAGGTGAGGGACTGCAGCCGGGTACAATGCCATACAGTCCAGCCTGCAAAGTGGCCATTTTCTCCAGGGGAACTGCTCTCTATTGTTTGGAGTTCCATTGTAATAGCGGGAGATTTCCAGGCTACACCTGGAAACTGGCAACCCAAGGTTGGTGTCCCTATCTATGGGTGTGGTGTTGGGTTGAGGATGGAATCAGCTCTGCTTGGATTTAGTGGAGAAATAAGGATCTCCCTGCAGTGTGAAATTAACTCCAAGATATTATTTTAGTCTTATGTGCGACGGCAGCCAGATGCCTGATCTTGAAGTCAATAGGTTTGGGTGGAATTATTTAAAAATAGTGCCGCCAATGAATGGATTTAGCACCCCGAAATTATAACGGAAAGCCGATGGTGAAATTCAAATACAAAATCGTAGATTGCAATTTTGTCTAGTGCGGTAAGCCTAATTGTATTTTTTTTACAGGGATGTAATCCATCTGAAATCAGAGGGAGTTTCTTCCATGCGGCCATGTTCAAAGTCCCGTTCTGCCTGGGAGTTCCCGGGACACCCTATGCTCTCAACGTATCCTGTCTCTTGGGGATGTTGATGGGATAAAACGGAGGAAGGGGTTGCTAGCAGTGCGGGCGACCCCCCCCCCCCCCGTTTCGGATCTTATTCTGTTTGCCAGCCGTGAGCCAACTTTTCGTCCTGCAGTTTGGATGTTTGTGAATGGCTGAACCCATTTTGTATCAACACAGCCCAGCAGTGGTCCTGGGAGCAGCCGATGTCCACTATGGTTCAGTTGCTAAAGAATGCCTGAAATGATGATGATGATGATGATGATGATGAAGAAGAGGAGGAGGAGGAGGAGGAGGAGGAAATTGGATTTATATCCTGCCCTTCACTTGGAATCTCAGAGCGGCTTACAAACGCCTTTCCCTTCCCCTCCCCTCCCCACAACAGACACCCTGTGAGGTAGGTGAAGAGATGGAAGTTAGCAGGCACTGCTGGTACACCACCCCAAAGCTGTTTAACCTGCTGCTCAAGGCCAATGCAGTCATGTAGGGTTGCCAGCTCCAGGTTGGGAAATTCCTGGAGTTTTGGGGAGGGTAAGGTTTGGGGAGGAGAGGGACTTCAATGGGATATAATGCCACAGAGTCCACCTTCCCAAACAGCCATTTTCTCCAGGTGAACTGATCTGGAGAACAGTTGTAATCCCAGATCTCCAGGCACCACCTGGAAGTTGGCAATCCAGACCATGCCTATCAACCGGGGGAGAGCTGGGGGGCAGGGGCATTGGGGGGTTCATCAGAATGTCGAATGTCAATACATACACCGGGTACAGCCCAGAAGTGACAAAGGGTAGCTCTAGGAATCGCCGGAAACTGTGGCTTTCAATAAGGAGATCTGAGGCTTGGCTCATGAGTGAGTGTTACTGTAAAAAAATGGTATGTTTACTGGAAACATGTGTTTCCATGGAAGGCCATGTGTAGAAAGGAAGAGGACAAAGGGGTAAGGCAGCTCCCAGATTAAATCAATATATATATAGGTTTTTGAAAAGCAAAATATAGAGGGGATACAAAGAGAAAAGAGGGATTATGCAACAAATTATACACATCAAGATCATTGTATACTACAGGATGTATAGAACAGAAAAAGCAAGTATTTCTCCCTAACATCCCCTTTGCCACAGTTCTAAGACATTTTCTATAGGATACAATGGACTTTACTTCAAACATTTTGAGTTTCGAATTTTGTAACTGATCTCCTTTGCAGCTATATTATTAATTTTCTTGTTACTACAAATTCTCTATTATAATTTCATCATTTCTACACACTAGCCACAACTTTCAATACACAAAAGCTTAAAGGGGAGGCTGTTCTATATCTCACATATAAGACAAAAAAATAACAGATATTTTTGTACAAAACCCACTTCCTCATACATTTATATTCAAAACTTATTCTCATTCTATTTCCGGATTATAATACATTTATATGCATGGCAGTGCTTTTATATACATTTTTAAAACTATTTCTCATTCTAGATTTGTTTCCAGCTTGCATAAACAAACAAGCCATCTCTCCACGGATTTAAAAATTGATCAAAATTGGTATGTTCTCTTCTTTGTCACAATGTTCTCAGCATCCCTTGGTAGTATTGGGATGTCTGCTTAATATAGCAGGGTTTTGCCCAGTCAAAGAAACGAGATACTGAGTGCAGGAAATAAATCTCCCAAGAAGAATATTGCAAAAAAAGGTCAACTTACATATATTCAGGAAGATCCAGTTCACGTTCAGGTTGCAGTCAAAAAGGAGAAAGAGAAGCGTAATCTAAAGAGCACAGGACATGTGTTTCCATGGAAGGCCATGTGAAGGAAGGGAGAGGACAAAGGGGTCAGAGGGCAGCTCCCAGATTAAGACAAAGAGAGGCATCACATTCAAGGAGATAAAACCTATAACACCTTACAGTGATGTAACACCCCCCAATGTCCAGGCATAGGTTCAATCATTTTATTGCTCATAGACCAATAGGTCATAAGCAAATATACAAAGTATAGTACATACAATGGAGTTAGGGCTGCCAAGTCCCCCCGGGGGGTGGAGATTCTCCCGCTAAATAGGTCCCCAATCTGCCAGTCCGGATTCGGCTGGCGGGGGGAAACCCACCCCCGAAATGGCCACATCAGGCCAACGTGCCCAGCGCAATGACATTGCCCAGAAGTGACGTCATCATGCCGCGCACGTCGCAGGGCGACGCTCTAGTAATCGCCCTGGAAACTCTATGCTACCATAGAGTTCTAAGGTGATTACCAGAGCGTCGCCCTGTCAACGTGCCCAGCGTGATGACATCACTTCCGGGCGACGTCATCGCGGCGCGTGAGGGTTTAGGACCAGGCGCGGAACTCCCTGCTCGGATTCGTAAGTCACTTGGCAACCCTAAATGGAGTACAGCATACATAATGTCCAGGCATGCTGAGTCACGCGCTCTTACAGGTAATACCATGCAAGCTGCTATGAGCTTTTTGAAGAAAGGGCAGGATAAAATTATGATAGATGGGTCAATAGACTGGGCTGTTAATGTCAAATGTAGAGCTTTTGTGCTTGGGGGCACTGCAAGATGCCAGATTCAATGCACGTATTTAGAAATAAACATAGATCACCAAGACATCATTAGATCTTTCACATCAATGGCACTTGTATCCTACTCTTCCTCCACAGAGCTCAGGGCGGAATACATGGCTGTCCCCTCCCTGTTTTGTTCTCACAACAACCCTGAAAGGTAGGTTAGGCTGAGAGAGGATTGGTCAGTGCAGGGCTTCAAAATGTGTCACTCTGTTCCGGATTGCCCTGCGTGACTGGCCCAAGGGGCGGGGATTTGAACTGGGGTATTATTGATCGTAGTCTGTCGCTCTAACCCCTGTACCACACTGGATCCCACCCCTTTGAAGATCACAAGTAAATGAAACGATGAGGTCACTATGATGGGATGGTGTCACCGGGCATCCATACAGAGTCTTCTTGACTGACCTCAGACACTATGACCCTTTTCAAACTGATAGTTTGGAGTAGTGGTTAGGAGCGCGGACTCTAATCTGGGAGAACTGGGTTGGATTCCCCACGCCTCCGCATGCAGCTGCTGGAGTGGCCTTGAGTCACTCACAAGTTCTGTCAGAGCTGTTCTCTCAAGAGCAGTTCTCTCAGAGGTCTCTCAGCCCCACCTACCTCACAGGGTGTCTGTTGTGGAGAGAGGAAGGGAAGGAGATTGTAAGCCGCTCTGAGACTCCGAGTGAAGGATGGGGTACAAATCCAGCTTCTCCCCTTTCTCTTCCTCTTCTTTGTCATCATCTTTGTCGCTGTCGTCTTCATCTTCTTCTTTGTCATTGTCTTCATCTTCTTGTCATCTTCTCGTTCTTCTTTCATTTTAGGAACTGGTTGCTAATGGATTTTTCCTGTCATTTCAGGCAGACCCGTTTTAGTAACTGGCTGCTAGTGGAATTTAAATACAAACCTGCTTGCATCAGGTTAGCAAAGTGTGGTTGAGCCACTTTTGAGGGAAACTGCTTTTCCCCATTTTCAACCCCTTTGTTGCACTTCCTCGAAGCTCTCCCTTCCAAGTACTGACCCTGCTTAGCTTCCAACTTATAGTGACACCAGAAACAGCCTTTCAAGGCAAGTGAGAAGCAGAGGTGGTTGGCCATTGCCTTCCTCTGCAGAGCCTTCCTTGATGGTCTCTCACCCAAGCCTTATGGTGACCCCAGCAAGGGGCTTTCAAGGCAAGTGAGAAGCAGAGGTGGTTGGCCATGGCCTTCCTCTGCAGAGCCTTCCTTGGTGGTCTCCCTTCCAAGTTCTGACCCTGCTTAGCTTCCATCTTATGGTGACCCCAGCAAGGGGCTTTCAAGGCAAGCGAGAAGCTGAGGTGATTTTCCACTGCCTTGCTCTACAGAGCCTTCCTTGGTGGTCTCCCTTCCAAGTACTGACCCTGTCTAGCTTACAACTCATGGTGAACCCAGCAAGGGGCTCTCAAGGCAAGTGAGAAGCAGAGGTGGTTGGCCATTGCCTTCCTCTGCAGAGCCTTCCTTGGTGGCCTCTCATCCAAGCCTTATGGTGACCCCAGCAAGGGTCTTTCAAGGCAAGTGAGAAGCAGAGGTGGTTGGCCTTTGCCTTCCTCTGCAGAGCCTTCCTTGGAGGTCTCTCATCCAAGCATTATGGCGACCCCAGCAAGGGGCTTTCAAGGCAAGCAAGAAGCAGAGGTGGTTGGCCCTTGCCTTCCTCTGCAGAGCCTTCCTTGGTGGTCTCTCATCCAAGCATTATGGTGACCCCAGCAAGGAGTTTTCAAGGCAAGCGAGAAGCAGAGGTGGTTGGCCCTTGCCTTCCTCTGCAGAGCCTTCCTTGGTGGTCTCTCATCCAAGCATTATGGCGACGCCAGCAAGGGGCTTTCAAGGCAAGCGAGAAGCAGAGGTGGTTGGCCCTTGCCTTCCCCTGCAAAGCCTTCCTTGGAGGTCTCTCATCCAAGCATTATGGCGACCCCAGCAAGGGGCTTTCAAGGCAAGCAAGAAGCAGAGGTGGTTGGCCCTTGCCTTCCCCTGCAGAGCCTTCCTTGGTGGTCTCTCATCCAAGCATTATGGCGACCCCAGCAAGGGGCTTTCAAGGCAAGCGAGAAGCAGAGGTGGTCTGCCATTGCCTTCCTCTGCAGAGTCTTCCTTGGTGGTCACCCTTCCAATTACTGACCCTACTTATTTTTCAACATATGGCAACCCCAGCAAGGGCCTTTCAAGGCAAGTGAGAAACAGAGGTGGTTTGACATTGCCTTCCTCTGCGAAGTCTTCGTCAGTGGTAGAAAAGAGGAAGAGTCCAGCAGCCACAAAATATGTGGCAGGCTAGGAGCTTTCGTGAGTCACTGCTCACGTCTCCAGAAGAAGTGAGCAGCTTCTCACGAAAGCTCCTCCCCTGCCACAAATTTTGTTAGTCTTGAAGGTGCTCCTGGACTCTTGCGCTTTTCTACTGCTACAGACGGCCTAACTCGGCCACCCATCTTGATCTTCCTCCATGTTCTCCCATCCAAGTACCAATCCTGCTTAGCTTTCAAGATTGGATGAGACCAGGCTATACTGTGCGGCCTTGCCTCCCGAAATCTAGAAAACAGAGTACATAAAAATACACAACACCAAAAAATACATAAAAAATCACAGTTTGACACTGCTCCCACCACGTGCAGTCCTCAATAAAACTGTCTTCACCAGCTGCTGGCAACCCTTCTCCTTAACCTTTGAAAGCGGCTTCTAGAACTTCCTACCACCTGGGTGGCTGGCAGAAGAAAATAACAGAATAGTTAGCCTGGCTGGCACGTTCCTTTTGGACTTCCTGCCCTCTGTTCTGAATTCTGTGCCGTTCGCACTCAAATTCCATTGCCCTCATCCAAGGCGTGAGGACAAGTTCCAAGAGGTCCCCAGCTGCTATGCCGTATGCCACCGCTTGGAGCTTGGCAAGGCCCATGCCCTGACCTACCGAGCAAATGGCTTCTCCTTCTGCTGTGTCTTTCTTCCAAGACAGAGACTGACAAGGTTGCCAGGTCCTCTCCCCCACCCCAGCCACCGGCAGGGGAAGGGGGAATAGGGTTGCCAGAGCCAAGCTGGGAAACTCCTTGAGATTTGGGGATGGAGCCTGGAGAGGACAAGGGCTTCAGTGGGGTACAATACCACATAGAGTCCACCCTCCAAAGCTACCATTTCTCCAGGGCCAGAACTCCAGAAACCCTGCCATTGTTGCCCCCCCCAAGTACCAAGAAGACAGAGCATCACTGCCCCAGACAGAAGAACATAAGAGAAGCCATGTTGGATCAGGCCAGTGGCCCATCCAGTCCAGTACTCTGTTATACAATGGCCAAAACGCAGGTGCCATCAGGAGGTCCACCAATGGGGCCAGAACTCCAGAAACCCTCCCACTGTGGCCCCTCCCAAGCACCAAGAAGACAGAGCATCATTGCCCCAGACACAAAAACACAAGGGAAGCCATGTTGGATCAAGCCAGTGGCCCATGCAGTCCAACACTCTGTTATACAATAGCCAAAATGCAGGTGTCATCAGGAGGTCCACCGGTGGGGCAAGAACTCCAGAAATCCTCCCACTGTTGCCCCTCCCAAGCACCAAGAAGACAGAGCTTCGCTGCTCCTACCTGGAGGCTAAATACAAGGGGGGGGGTGAATAAATTACAATAAATATATTATAAATATTCATAAGAACATAAGAGAAGCCAATGTTGGATCAGGCCAGTGGCCCATCCAGTCCAACACTCTGTGTCACACAGTGGCCAAAAACACCAGGTGCCCTCAGGAGGTCCACCAGTGGGGCCAGAACTCTAGGAGCCCTCCCACTGTTGCCCGCCCACCCCCTAGCACCAAGAATACAGAGCATCTCTTGCCCCAGACTAAGAGTTCCTATCTATACTTTGTGGCTAATAGCCACTGATGGACCTCTGCTCCAGATGTTTATCTAATTCCCTCTTGAAGCTGTTCATGCTTGAAGCCACCACCCCCTCCTGTGGCAGTGAATTCCACCTGTTAATCACTCTTTGGGTGAAGAAGTTCTTCCTTTTATCCATTCTAACCTGACTGCTCAGCAATTTCAGTGAGTGCCCACGAGTTCTTGTCTTGTGAGAAACAGAGAAAAGGTCTTCTTTCTCGACCTGCTCTATCCCATGCATAATCTTATAAACCTCGATCATGTCACCCCTCAGCCGTCATTTCTTTTAGCTAAACAGCCCCAAGCGCTTCAACCTTTCTTCACAGGGAAAATGTTCCAACCTTTTTATCATTCGCGTGGCCCTTTTCTGCACTTTTTCTCGTTGCCCTTTTCTGCACTTGAGGTGTGGTGACCAGAACTGTACACAGTACTCCAAATGAGGACGCACCATCGATTTATACAGTTTATACAGTTAACACTTATTAAAACTACTAATATCCATGTACTCTGTTCATACAAAATATATATTCAGTCCATAATCATTTCCATTCTCATCCTATATATTTAAAGGACTAAAAAGTACCTGCGTCGCAAAACGCTGTCAATTGGTTGTTTTCAAATTATAGCAGTTAAGCCTTTCAAAGCAGTCCGTCTTTTTCAGAACACAGCAGATAAGTCTTTCCAACAATATGATTTCCAAGTGCGTTCTGCCTCTGATGGAGCCTGCCTGCCTTTACACACCCGTTTCCAAAAAGCTTTTTCAAAGAGGGGACGTCGTCCATACACGCAATATGAATATCCCAAATTCTCACAAGCACAATTTGCAGGCGAATAACGTTGAGATTCATATTGGAGTGGCTACATTTTGAAAACAATGAATCGACAATGTGTTTTTGACCCAGGCATTTCCCCCCTTTAAATATATTGGAGGGGAATGGAAATTCTTATGGACTGAATATATATGTATTTGACTTTCAAACAATTCCACTTCAAAGTGCGTGCATGGAGACTGTAGAAAGGATGCTGCCGTTCCACCTCTGATGGAGCCTGCCAACCTTTACAAACCCGTTTTCGAAACCTTTTTTTGAAGGGGGGATGTTGTTCATCCATGCAATTCTGCCACTCCAATATGAATATCCCAAATTCTCACAAGCACACTTTACAGGCGAACAACGCTGAGATTTGTATTGGAGTGGCTATATTTCGAAAACAGTGAATTGACAACATTTTTCGACCCAGGTACTTTTTAGTCCTTTAAATATATAGGATGAGAAATGGAAATTATTATGGGCTGAATATATATGTATTAGACTTTCAAACAATACAATTTGAAAGTGCGTCCATGGAGACTGTCGAAAGGAATCTGCCGTTTCACCTCTGACATAGCCTGCCAGCCTTTACACACCCGTTTCCAAAAAGCTTTTTCAAAGAGAGGATCAGACATTGTCCATAGATGCAATAGTAAAGGTAAAGGTTTCCCTTGCTTGAAAGCCAGTCAAATCTGACTCTAGGGATGCGGCGCTCATCTCCGTTTCCAAGCCGAAGAGCCAGCGCTGTCCAAAGACATTTCTGTGGTCATGTGGCCAGCATGACTAGACGCCGAGGTGCACGGAATGCTGTTACCTTCCCACTGAAGCAGTACCTATTTATCCACTTGCAATGTCTTGCTTTCGAACGGCTAGCTTGGCAGGAGCTGGGGCCAGAGACAGGAGCTCACTCCATCATGCAGCACTCGGGTCTCGAACTGCTGAACTACAGACCTTCCGATCGGCCACTCCAATATGAATATCCCAAATTATCACAAGTACGATTTACAGGGTGAATAATGTTGGGATTCATATTGGAGTGGCTATATTTTGAAAACAATGAATTGACAATGCTTTTTCGACACAGGCATTTTCCCCTTTAACTATATTGGACGAGAATGGAAATTATTACGGACTGAATATATATGTATTAGACTTTCAAACAATACCACTTCAAAGTGTGTACATGGAGTAGTTTGTGTACAAAGTGTGTACAAAGGACACTGCTGTTTCGCCTCTGATGGAGCCTGCCGGCTTTTACACATCCGTTTCCAAAAAGCTTTTCCAGTATGAATATCCCAAATTCTCACAAGCACACTTTACAGACAAATAATGTTGGGATTCGTATCGGAGTGGCTATAGTTTGAAAACAACTGACAACGTTTTTCGACACAGGTACTTTATATTCCTTTAAATTTATAGGATGAGAATGGAGATTATTATGGGCTGAATAGACATGTATTAGACTTTGGAATTGTTGTCTGAATCGAGTATATTGGTAGTAGTGACTTTAATGTGTTGAATATTTATAGTACATTTTGTTTTATTTGTTCATGGTCCCCCCCCCCCCATTCTGTGAATCCCTCTTGGGCTACCCACCTGAAAATTAGCATTGCCAGAACCCGATCACCCCCAGAGAATCGGCAGTTGCTCCACAATTCCATCAACAGCAGGGTGAGTTTAGCAACCTCGTCCCTTTCTCGGTTCAGAATGGTGCAAAGGTGCCGGCGGGGAGGGGAAGGGGTCCTCCAGAGAACCATCCAAGACGGAGCCGACGAACTTGGAGCAGCTGGGAGGCTTTAATTAAGCTCCCAACCGAATGGAAGGTGCTGGTGGGTCTTCGCTCAGGCGGATTCTTGACATGTTCAGTGGGTAAACATATTTATTTTGGGAATGTCAGCAGTTCATCCATCTTCCTACCATTGGACTCAAGGCCTCCCGGATCCCACGAGCCCCTTCATTAACCGTTCCTCCTTTCCACGGTGCCTTTCCGAGCACGATGCGGCGCGTGCATGTGCTCATTAGTCAAACTTATTTTCTAAAACAGAAAATAAGCTGAAGCTCAGCCTTTCTGAAAGGTCTGTTCTCTGCCCTCCCCATTGGAGCGCATGAGAAGCATGTGTGGTGGTTATGGAGGGATGATTGATTGGTGTTCACCCAATCAGCTTTGGCTGTTGATTCAATCAGTCAGACAGAACATGTGGTCATATGAGCGGCTATGCTGGATCAGACAATCTAGGCCAGCATCCTAAGAACATAAGAACATGAGAGAAGCCCATGTTGGATCAGGCCAGTGGCCCCTCCAGTCCAACACTCTGTGTCACACAGTGGCCAAAAACACCAGGTGCCCTCAGGAGGTCCAGCAGTGGGGCCAGGACACTAGAAGCCCCTCCCACTGTTGCCCCCCCCCCCCAAGCACCAAGAATACAGAACATCACTTGCCCCAGACTGAGAGTTCCTATCTATACCCTGTGGCTAATAGCCACCGATGGACCATATGTTTATCTAATTCCCTCTTGAAGCCCTCCATGCTTGTAGCTGCCACCACTTCCTGTGGCAGTGAATTCCACGTGTTAATCACTCTTTGTTAATCTTGTTTCAAACAGTGGCCAAAAAGTTGTTTCCAGGAGGCTATGAGCAAAACCTGGAGACTCCAAGCTTCCCCTATTGTTACTAGGGATGCCAGCCTCCAGGTGGGACCTGGGGATCCCCCGGAATTACAGTTCATCTCCAGACTAAAAGAGATCAGTTTCCCTGGAGAAAATGGATGCTCGAGGCGGGGTGGACTCTGTGGCACCGTAGTCCACTGAGGTCTCTGTCCTCTTCACATAGAGTTGTCAGTTCTGGGTCGGGGAATACCTAGAGATTTTGCGGGTGGAACCCAAGGGAGGTTGGGTTTGGGGAGGGGAGGGGAGGGATTTCAGTGGGGTATGAACAGGACTCATTTCATAGCAGGAGCTCCTTTGCATATTAGGCCACACACCTCTGATGTAGCCAGTCCTCCAAGAGCTTACAGTCGCCCCTGTAAGAAGAGCTCTGTAAGCTCTTGGAGGATTGGCTGCATTAGGGGTGTGTGACCTAATATGCAAAGGAGCTCCTGCTACGAAATGAGCCCTGGGTATCAGAGGCATTGACTTTTAAAATCCCCGGGGGGGGGGGCTCTTGTGCGCATGTGCGAAGCACACGCGCGCTGGGACCATGTCCCCGCCACCCCCCCCCCCTTGGACTGACCTAGCCTGGCCACTCCTGCCTCCGTGGGGCCAGCTGGGCAACTGCCCAGCGTGCCAGGCCAGTCCCGGGGGAGGGGAGGCGGCGGCAGCAGCCGGCGGGCGGGTGGGCAAATGAGGCGGTAGCCCGCAAGTTCCATATCCCCGCCGCCTCCCCCCCCCCGCCTGCTCCTGCCTCCGTTCCTCCGTCCAGCATGCTGGGCATTTGCCCAGCTGGTTCCTGGACGGAGGGAGGGAGGAACGGAGCAGGGGGAGAGGCAGTGGCGGCAGCCAGCCAGCCAGCCAGCCAGCTGGCCTGGATGCTCCATTTTCCCGGGGGTGGCTGAGCCCCCCCGGGAAATTTTGGGGGTGGCTTGAGCCCTCGAGCCCCCCCGTAGTTTACGCCTATGCTGAGTATGAATGATGAGAGGCTATCAGTGAGAGCCAGTTTGATCAGTGAGAGCCCCCCCGTAGTTTACGCCTATGCTGAGTATGAATGATGAGAGGCTATCAGTGAGAGCCAGTGGTTAAGAACAGCAGGCTCTAATCTGGAGAACCGGGTTTGATTCCCCACTCCTCCACATGCAGTGGCTGGGTGACCTTGGGTTGGTCACAGTTCTCTCAAAGCTCTCTCAGGAAAAAGACTGTAACTCTGAGACTCTGAGTGAAGGACAGGGTATAAATCCAATCTCTTCTTCTCTCTTCTACCTCATTCTCCTCCCTGCCATTTTATCCTCACCACAACCCTGTAAAGTAGCTTAGGCTGAGAGTGTATGGTTGGTCTGAGGTCCCCCAGCAGGTGTCAGGAATGACCTTTCTCAAGCCGAGGACCAAACCGGCATCTTCCTATCAGAATAGCTGACACTGAGCTAGGGGGACCAGTGGCCTGAGCCAGTATAATACTGTGTGAGTCAATATGAAAGAGATTCATTTGTTTGCATGTTGAACACACATGAAGATGCCTTATGCTGAATGAAACCATGGGCCCGCTGAAGTCAGATTTGTCAACTCGGACTGGCAGCTGCTCTCCGGGGTCTCAGGATGAGGTCTTTCACATCACCTACTACCTGATCCTGCAGATGCTGGGGATTAAACCTGGGACCTTCTGCATGCCAAACAGATGCTCTGCCACTGAGCCACAGCCTCTTCTCAGATCTGTCTCATTTTGGCAAAACTGGAATGTTGTCTATTTCCAGACAGATTGCTGGTCTCTGTAGGGCCTCTGTTTTTTAAGTAAGTAAAGAACAGATAAGCCGCGGTGGCTCAGAGGTTAAGACGCTGGGCTGCAGACCGGAAGGTTGGTAGCTTGGCAGTTCAAGACCCGGGTGCCGCATGACGGAGTGAGCTCTTGTCTCTGGTCCCAGCTCCTGCCAATCGAGCAGTTCGAAAGCAAGAGATTCCAAGTAGATAAATAGGTACCACTTTGGTGGGAAGGTAACAGCGTTCTGTGCACCTTGGCATTTAGTCATGCCAGCCACATGATTACGGAGATGTCTTCGGACAGTGCTGGCTCTTCGGCTTGGAAATAGAGATGAGCACCACCCCCTAGAGTTGGATTCGACTGGGTTTTGAGCAAGGGAAACCTTTACCTTTACCTAAAGAACAGGTGCTCAAGCTACTTTGGGGGTCAGCTCCAGTGTTCCCTCTAAGCTGAGTTAGTGTGAGTTAGCTCACAGAATTTTAGCCTCCGGCTCACACATTTCTGTTTTAACTCAGGAATGATGGCTCCAGAGAAAATGAATTTATGCAGTAACCAAATTGTCACCACGTTACTCGCCAGTAGCTCACGAAGTAGAATTTTTGCTCACGAGACTCCACAGATCAGAGGAAGCATCACAGCTCCCCGAGCCAAACTGTGCGAGCTGCATCCAGCTGTGTGCGCCGGTGCACAGAAGCGATCCCCGCACTGTCACCAGCAAAGAATGTGCTTCATGCTCTCTTGGCAGCCTTCCGTAACAGCCTCTGGTTCTCCGTGCGCCGGTTGGGCACGAGGCCCCAATCTGAAGTTGTATCTCTCCTCTTCAAACACGCCTATCTCCCGGCAGGGGAATAACTGGCATGTAAAGAAAGCAATTGGGGGTTTGGGCGCTGCGATCCGGTCGGCCTATCTTCCTTTCTCCGGGTTTTGTTTGAGAACGTTGCCGCCGTGTAATTGCTGGCGGGAGAGTTACGTGGCTGTGTTTTAATTAGAGATTAAAAGAGGAAAAGGGGGAGAGGAGCAGGGGAGAGGGGGAGGGGGGAGAGAGGCAGGTGTGAAATGGCTGGATCCACAAGGGAACCGTCGAGGATGGAGATGGTTCAATCGAACGCATTGTAAGGCCACCAGACTTCCCTTTGGAATGACATTTGGAAACCAGACTGTGTCCTCTACGACACTCAAGTACATACAGAGGAAATCTTGGAAGCGATAACTTGGCATCGGCTCGGAGTGGCTTACATAAAGGGCTGCCTTTTCCAGAGTGAGATCTGCCAGCCGGCAGGCCTGAATAGAGCTGTTTATATGTGCTCCCGTCCTTTTTCGGGAAGGCGAGTCGCTGCACCTTTCGCCTGAGATTCTCAGGCACCGTGGCTGCTTCTGCGAACTCCCCCTTTCCTGGCTCCGAAGATCAGATTGCCAGACTTGTGGGAACTAGAACTATTCCTGAAGCAAAAGAGATCAGTTCCCCTGGAGAAAATGGCTGCTTTGGAGGGTGGACTCTATGGCATTGGTCATACACCAAACTGGCTTACATCTGCAGTCTTATATTCTGAAGTCTGCTCTTCCACTGGGCTGGTGGATTTGATGAATGTTTCTACGAGATTTTGCTATATTGCTTGCTAGATGAATTAATACGCAGATTGCAATCTCAACACCATACACTCTGACGGAGTTTTTGAACGAAACGAGAGTGGATATGCCTCAGTCAGTCCAGAGAAGGCAGCTTCACCTGTTCAAAGTCAGGTGTCATGGTGAAGTGCGCGGACTCTAATCTGGGAGAACCGGGTTTGATTTCCCCACTCCTCCACTTGCATCTGCTGGATGACCTTGGGCAAGCCATAGTTCTGTCAGAGCGGTTTCCTTCAAGGGCAGTCCTCGAAAGAGCTCTGTCAGCCTCACCTACCTCACAGGGTGTGCTTGTTGTGGGGATGGGAAGGGAAAGGAGTTTGTACACCGCTCTGAGACTCCAAGTGAAGGACGGGGTATAAATCGAATCTCCTCCTCCTCCACCTCCTTCTTCTTCTGGTCTCCGATCAGGATTTTTGTGGCATCGCCCAGTAATCTCCGAGCCTAACTCCCAGGGCTATCAATTACCCCTCTTGTTTATGTATGGAGAGGAGGGCTGTGCTTGGTTTGTGTAGCCCCTCAACCTTGCCACGCAGAGATTAATGGAAGTGTGGCCGCTCATTGAACACTCAGTGGGCAAAAGAGATACTTGGCTTAGCGAGCGCACCCATCAAGCTCAGAGGCAATCGCTGTTGCCATCCCTCATCCCTGACAAATGTGTCAAGCAGCTGACTGGGGCTCGAAGCGACCTGTGAGATGACCCGCATGTTAAACCAAAGGCTCCTGCCCTGCCCTCCGTGTGTCTCTCACCTGTAACAGTTCTTCTTCCCTTTATTAACTGACCAGCAGAGGGGTCCTTTTGGGGACAGACCACCACGGCATCCTCAATGAATAAAGGAGTCAGATGCCAACGGCATGACGCTCAAATCCAAGGTGCGCCTTGAAGGGGCAACCTGGCAGAGGGTGTGTGTGTGTGAAAGGGGGGCAGCTTGACCCCCTCCACTTAGACCTGGGGAACTAGAGAGAGATTAGGAAAGGAATGGGGGGAGTGCAGCCACACTTGGAATAGTGTGTACAGCTTGGGTTGCCCCGTATCAAAAAGGGTATTGTAAACTTGGGATGGATAGATGATGATGAAGAAGAAGAAGAAGACAGACAGACAGACGAGAGATAGATTTATATTTATTTATTTATATTTCATTTTTATACCCCACCCTCCCCGATTTTGATAGATAGATAGATAGATAGATGATAGATAGATAGATAGATAGATAGGCAGGCAGGCAGGCAGGCAGGCAGGCAGGCAGGCAGGCAGACAGACAGACAGACAGATCGATAGATAGACCGACAGACCGACAGACCGACAGATAGACAGATAGGCAGACAGACAGACAGACAGACAGACAGACAGACAGATAGATAGATAGATGATAGATAGATAGATAGATAGATAGATAGATAGATAGATAGATAGATAGATAGATAGATAGTTAGATAGATAGGCAGGCAGGCAGGCAGGCAGGCAGATAGATGATAGGGTCAGCGATAGGGTCAGGGATAGGGATATATAAAATCTAGCCAGTTTGGTCTGGTGGCACTGGCTACATTGAGTCCCCCAAGTGTGCAGGAAAATCTCTTTGCCCCCGAGATGCCCCTGATGTGCAGATTTAGGCCGAAGACAGACTGGCAATCTGAAGCGGAGGCAAAGCGGAGGGAACTGGAGCGGGGGAAAAAACTCACGGAGCTGGCCGTTCACACTGGCCAGAGCAATGCGGATCAGCGGCGATACGGAGCGTTCAGACTGCCCACGGAGGGTTCACACTGGCGCGCAGCCAGCCCGCGCGGCTCGCGCGTGCCGCTGCACTTTTTTTGGTTTTCCTTTGATGTTTTTCGCATATGCGCATATGCGCATATGCGCATATGCGAAAAACTTTTTGCCGGTGCGTTCACACTTCCTCCGGATGCCTCCCGCTTCTTCCAGTTCACACTGTTTGGAAGCGGGAGGCATGCGGAGGAAGGCCCCTGAACACCGGGAAAAACTGGTGTCCGGGTAAAGCGGAAGGAAAGCGGCTGGGAGACGGGTAAGTACGCAACGGAGCCGATGGGCAGATGCGCATGTCTGAACGGGCTCCTTTCCTCCGTTTGCGAAGCGTGCCTGCCCCGCTTCAGATTGCCAGTCTGTCCTCGGCCTTAGATATCCACATGCAGGAGGCACCTTGGCTATTAGATATATAGATAGAAATAAATAGAAAGATAGCAATATGATAGAAATAGAAAGATAGAAAGAAAGATGATTGATTGAAAAATGATAGAAATAGATGACAGATAGGTAGATAGGTAGGAAGGTAGGTAGGTAGGTAGATGATAGAAACAGAAAGAAAGAAAGGATAGGGACAGACAGACAGACAGGTAGGTAGATCATTGATTGATAGATAGATAGATAGATAGATAGACAGACAGACAGACAGACAGACAGAAGAAAAGGATGATGATGAAGAAGAAGATAGATAGAAGAAGAAGATGATGATAGATAGATAGAAGAAGAAGAAGAAGAAGAAAGAGGTAGGTAGGTAGGTAGGTAGGTAGATAGATAGATGAGAGAGAGAGAGAGAGAGAGAGTATAATGCCATAGAGCCCACCCTCCAATGCAGCCATTATCTCCAGGGGAACTGATCTGGGTCATCTGGAGACCCATTGTAGTAGCAGGAGATCTCCAGATGCCACCTGGAGGTTGCCCCGACCTGTCTATTGCCCAACAAAATGCAGTCCAGATTCTATGGCTAACCATGCAACAGCAGTGGAAAGCGATCCGTGTTTAACAAGAGGTAGAAAACTCCCAATAAGTTACTTACAGTCGATTAGCCATTTACATCATTTCATCCAACCAATCCAGCCAAAAGCAGGAGATATACATGTGGATTAGAGGAGTTGTTATAAATGCATTAGCTGGACATCCTTTTTCTTGAACCCCCCCACCCCCACCTACAGTGACAATTCCGTGCAAAACATCTCAGGCTGCTTTTAACACAAAAAAAGCATAGTGCGCAATTAAGGAGTTATTACTAGGGCCCTTTCAAGAACCTGTTTTATGGATTGGCGCTCTATAAATACCTGCACTGCCTGCGCAAACCATTTGCAGCTTTGGAAATCCAGAAACAGATGTTTGACTTTGGCACTTTTCTTGGAGAATTAAGCCCTGTCACCCAGTCCGAATGACGTACTGATGGATTCTGCCTTGCAGTTGCTGTTTATCCTCTTTGAAACGTGACTGCCCTGTTTCACATTGATCTGTCCCCGATAGAGCTGCTAAGACTCCAATGGGAGCCAGGGATCTCCTTCTCCTAGGTCCCGTTAACAAGAAAAACAAGGCCTCATCTATTTACAGAAGGTCCTTAACACAGAGTTTCTGGCGATTCCTAGAGCTATCCTTTGTCATTTCCGGGTAGCTCTAGGAATTGCCAGGAACTCTGTTGTGAGAACTTCCTGTAAGTAAATGAGGCCTTGTTTTCTTTTAAATTTTTCTCAGAGGACGCAGCCCCTGCTCCAACCCTCCCACCAGTTGCCAGGCAATCCCCGGCAACCCTACCCCCTAGGATTGGCAACTCCAGGTTTGGAAATATCTGGGGATTCAAGGGTCTGGGAGAGTAGGGTTTAGGGAACGAAGGGACCTCAGTAGGGTATAATGCCGTGCAGTTCACCTTCCAAAGCAACCATTTTCTCCATGTGAAAATGGGCACCGTGTTGGGGACCTTTGATAGGGTGGAATTTCTGGCAGGCCCAGAAGAATAAGGGCTCAAGTTGCCGCAGGCCAGACGCTACAAAAGGTATTGTTAGAGTAATTACCACAGCAACAATGCACAACCTGGTTAAAGGGCAGATAATGGTTTATTTAGGATCTAACATACTTGATAGGAAAGAGGAGAGACAGGGATAGGTTCCAAACTATATCTCTAGCTGAGAGAGAAGACTGAGCAGGCCCGTAGCCAGGATTTTGTGGCTCGTGGGGAATTTTTTTTTTCTGGTGGGGCTGAAGTTCTCAGTGCAGAAAGAAAAGCCATTTAGCCAATAGAAAGCTGTTACCAGAATAGGTCTCTAAACTGCAAGCTGTCAGCCACTTTAGATGACAGTTCTCAGCTGCTGCAAGTTAATCACTTCTGCCAGCCTAAGCAACAATTCTGATAATGAGTCAGCAGGTGGGGGTGATGACTTCCAGAGTCAAGAAAGCTAACGCGTAGGCAGAAAAACTCTCTGAAAGGAAACCAGTTTCTTGATACAGAGTTAGAAGGGATCCTAGAGGTCACCTACTCCAACCCCCTTGCTCCGTGCAGGAATTAGTCAACCACAGCACCCCACTCTGCTTAAAGGAGCACACACCTTTAAAAAATGTCTTAAAATGATTGAAAAAAGCATTTACGGGATAAATCCTTGTGAGGCTGTGCCTTGAAGAAAGGGGTTGGAGCCCCCAAAAGCCCCACTGTAGCTATGGGGCTGAGACTGAATGGAGAACTTCTGAGAAGAAGGCGGAAACTGCCCTAATATCCACAATTTGGAGACAGACAAGGAATGACACACCATAGGAGAGAGACGATACTGTCCTCACTATCCTATCTAAGGCTGAGGACAGACTGGCAATCTGCCCCAGGATAAGTCCGCAGGGGAAGCAGGGGAAGGAAGCCTGTTCAGACATGCGCAGCTGTCCCTCGGCTCCCTTCCGCACTTAACGCTTTGAAGCCGGTTTTCTTGCGCTTTAGAAGGACACTGGGAGAAACCAGTGTCCGGAGTCCGTCATGCACTTGCCTCCCGCTTCCAGGCAGTGTGAACCGGAAGAAGGCGGGATTCAAGTGGAGGTGGCAGTGCAAACGCGGCGCTTTGCCAGTTTGCGCATGAGCGCTCATGCGCACATGTGCACATAAGTGCATGTGCACATGCACAAATTGCTGAAACAGCCCTATCACGAACTGCGGAGGCTGGCCCACCTGGGGCCACTCCGCAGCAGTCTGAACGCTCTGTAACGGCATCCTTGCACAAAACCCTGGCCAATGTGGACAGCCAGCCCCGGGGGATTTTCCCCCCGCAGCTTTTGCCTCCGGATTCATCCCACTCCAGATTGCCAGTCTGTCCTCAGCCTAATTGTCTTCTTGCTGACCAGGGTTTTCTCTTCTTCGTACAACAGATGTTACCTTTTCCAACAACAGGAAGATGAAATGAATCAATCAGCCTCCACGATTTCTCTAGTAATTGTAAGATGCCAAATTCCATCAGGGCCCTGTGTGATTTTATGCAATTCCGCGGGGCCTGTAAGGCAGAGATGTTCTGCTGGGCTTTTGGTTGAGGGCAGCGACAGTTTTCAATCATAGCCGGCGCCCTCCTCTTTACTCCGACCACTCCCGCTTTGGCCTCCCCCTTAACCTGCCCCTGAGACAGAAGAACAACGCAAAGCGGGTCCTTAAGTTAAATTACAAATGCCATCTGGAGATTGAGTCATTGAGATTAACTGATTGTCGATTTTAATTTGTCTTTTGTATGTTTTTAACTTGCTGTAAATCGCCCAGAGCTCTGTGTACTCAGGGATGGGGCAGTTCAGAAATCGAAATAATAGAAACTTTTAACAAATTAGATAAATATCTGATTATCCATGTAATAACTACTGCTAGAATTCTTTATGCAAAGCACTGAAAAAGGGAAGAAGTTCCTTCTAAGGAGGAAATGATCTATAAGCTATTGGAGACTGCAGAAATGGACAACTTAATTGAAATTAGCAGACAAAAGAGAGGAAATCTTTGAAAATAACTGGTCAAGGTTTTATGAATGGTTGGATGAACTCCATAAAAAATGAATCAGCTCTAATTATATGCTCCTATAAAACGAGGATAAGCTAATTTGGTGAATTAGATACTGATTTTAGTAGAAATGTTAATGTGGATACGTATAGTACGGACTCCGTATCTGTCAGTATGTTTTTTTTAATCTTTATGTTTTTTTTGTTTTTTTTCTTTGCTTTCATAAAATACTTTTTTTTAAAAAAAAGAAATCAAAATAATAATGACAACAACAATCTGCAACATCTCTACCTGTGCTCTGATTAATTCCTATATCTCTGTGTTTTGGTTTATATCCGTTATGAATGATCTGTACTTGTTAAGATTTGTGGTGTGTTCTGAACACTCTGACCGATGAACCTAGATTCCATGTTTTTAATGTGCCACCAGACTCCTGTTTTCATTTAGATACGGAGTGGGGGAATCCGTCTGCCTTTCTTGGAACCCCCTCTTGCCAACAGCAGCGACCGGCAGCCCCTAGTTGACCGTAAAGCAGCGCTTGGTGGGAAATGGTTGTGCTGGGACTATTTTTTTCATGTCTTCCTAAACTTTGACCTTTTCTTCTAAGACCGTGCAGTGCAGGGGGGGGGGGGGGGGAACCTCATTGAACATACTTTTAAACGTGTGTGCTGAAACATGTCAGAGCTTGTGACATTTTTAATATCAATTATTGTATTGAAAACATTTGCCGGGCTGTGACTGACATTCCGCATTACTTCTCCATTGCAGGAAAGGCGCCCTTTGGCAGGTCAGAATTGGCAGCTGTTAAGGGGTTTTCAATTTACGGGTGCCATTTTCGGTCTGCCGGTTACCTTGCCCCATTTTTATAAATTAGAAATAATGTCACTTTAAAAATGAAATTGTGGAACGAGGGGAGACTGCTGTAGTTAAAGCCCATGGAATTAAAAAAAAAAAAAAAAGCTCTGGGATTGGGTGGAATAGCTGGCAAAGTCAGCCCCGGAGAAACAGCAAGGCGGGAACAAAACACCTTGATCAGAAACATGTTTCCTGGAGAGGACTGGTTCAAATCTTTGTGAAAAGGCAGGCTGGCCAGCCTCCAAGTCATGGCTGGAGATCTCATGGGATTACCATTGAACTCTGGACAACAGAGATCAGTTCCCCTGGAGAAAATGGCTGCTTTGGAGGGTGGAGTCTAAATGAGTCTACCCTGCTGAGGTCCCTCCCTTTCCCCAATCCCTGCCCTCCTCAGGTGCCACTCCCCCCAAAAAATCTCCAGGTAGTTCCCAAACCAGAGCTGCCAGCCCTGTGAAAAAAGGTTTTCTAGGTCCGTGCCAAATAGTTACCAGTTTCGTTTTTCAGATTGAAACTTCAGGAGGGTAGACGAGAGATGTAGAATTTCCGGGAATTTTGAAGCCATTCGAGGAAAAAGAAATTTTCTCTGGCTTTTCAAGGGGGGGGGGGGGAAATTGGACATTCTGAGAAAAAACTGAAATATATGTAATACTCTCCTATCTGCCCTAAACTACATATACATCTAGAAGAAGAGTAAGAAGAAGAAGAAGAAGAGAAGAGACTGGATTTATATCCCGCCCTTCACTCACTTGGTCTCAGAGCAGCTTACAAACTCCTTTCCCAGAGAACAGCTCTGAGAGAACTGTGACTGACCCAAGGTCACGCCAGCAGCTGCCTGTGGAGGAGTGGGGAATCTAACCCGGTTCTCCCAGATCAGAGTCTGCGCTCCTAACCATGACTCCAAACTGGCTTTAACAACATAAAACCATTACTTATACGGTTGCCACATCTGAGTTGGGAAATACCTGGACATTTGGGGGTGGAGCCTGAAAACGACCAGTTTTGAGGAGGGGAGGGACTTCAATGGGGCATAATGCCCTACAGTCCACCTTCCAAAGCAGCCATTTTCTCCAGGGGAGCTGATCTCTGTCGCCTGGATTTGTAGTCCCAGGAGGTCTCCAGCCACCTGCTGGAGGGTGAAGAAAAATAAACAATAACAGGCGTGATATAATTACGAAAAGTCAATTCGATTTTTCAAGCGTTTGATAAAATTAATCCATTCCTGTGAAATCGCATGGACATACGTATCCTTCTCAATAAGAATCACCCAATGACATAATCATCTTCCCTATTGCATGAGACTGCTTGGTCCTGTTCACCTCAAGCATCACCCAATACAAATAAAGTTCGGTAGCTGGTAAAATGTTCTTAGAGTCCTTGGTGTAGTGGTTAAGTGCGCGGACTCTAATCTGGGAGAACCGGGTTTGATTCCCACGCCTCCACTTGCACCTGCTGGATGACCTTGGGGCAAGCCATAGTTTTGTCAGAACTGTTCTTTCAAGGACAGCTTGGGAAAGAGCTCTCTCAGCCCCAACGACCTCACAGGGTGTCTGTTGTGGGGAAGGGAAGGGAAAGGAAATTGGAAGCCGCTCTGAGACTCCGAGTGAAGGGCGGGGTATAAATCCTATCTCTTCTCTTCTTCTTGTTGTCTCTACAGAAGAGACCTGCCAAGCCAGTTTGGTGTAGTGATTAAGTGCGCGGACTCTAATCTGGGAGAACCAGGTTTAACTCCCCACTCCTCCACATGCAGCCAGCTGGTGTGACCTTCGGTCAGCCACAGTTCTCTCAGAGCTGTTCTCTCAGGAGCAGTCCTCAAAAGAGCTCTCTCAGCCCCACCTGCCTCACAGGGTGTCTGTTGTGGGGAGGGGAAGGGAAAGGAGATTGTAAACTGTGCTGAGACTCCGTCGGGTAGTGAAGGGCAGGGTATACATCCAATCTCTTCTCTTCATTTTCTGTTTCTTTCCATGGAAGCAGGGGTGTAGACTTTTGGAAATTCTGGTGGGGGGCTCCTTAGCACGTGTGCAAAGCATGCACGCTCACTGGGGTGATGTTCTCCCCCCAGGGAAACCGCCGTGCCTCCCTGGGCCCTTCCAAGGCCCGCCAGCCACTGCTGCCGGTGCCTCTCTCTCCCCCCCGCCACCCCTTCCCTCTCCCGCAGCGGCGGCCGGGCCTCGGAAGGACCCGGGGAGGCACGGCGGCAGGCACTCCATTTTGCCGGGGGTGGCTGAGCCCCCCTGGGAAATTTCGGGGGTGGCTCGAGCCCTCCCCCCCATACTCTACACCTATGCATGGAAGGCCATGTTCAGACAGCGAGAGGACAAAGGAACACAGAGAGGAGGGGTCAGAGGGCAGCTCCCAGGTGAAGATCAAGGCTAATTTCACCCAGGTTGGATAAAGCCATTTCAATGTGCCTGCAGTGCCCGCTGTGCAGAGCAGGAAAATCTTCTTGCAAGCAATTGTGAAAAGGGTATTGCAATTGCATTATCCAACGTGTGTGAAATTAGCCAAAGAGAGACATCCCGTTCAAGGAGATAACAGCTATACACACTTCAAATGATGTAGCCATAGTTCCATCGCAACTGTTCTCTCAAGGACAGTTCTGAAAAGAGCTCTCTCAGCCCCCCCCCCCACCTCACAGGGTGTCCGTTGTGGGGAGGGGAAGGGAAAGGAGTTTGTAAGCCGCTCTGAGACTCTGAGTGAAGGGTGGGGTATAAATCCAATCTCCTCCACCTCCTCCTCCTCTTCTTCTCGTATCCAGGTAGCATGAAAAAATCCCGATTCCACAGACAGGCTTCCTCAAACACCTGCTTCACTAAGCTTCCTCAGAGCAGAATTTGTGCAGACTTTACAAATTCTCTTCCCACTCAGTTTCTTGGCGGCATCTTCTCCGCCATAGGCAAGTATGCCCATGTGATTTCGCAGAGACGCATCAACATTTATCGAACACTTGAAAAATCGAATTGACTTTTCGTGATTACATCACGGCTGTTATTGTTTGCTTTTCATTTCCCCATCCCGTGATCTCGCTGGCTACCGTACCACCTGGAGGTTGGTAATCCTATTCATTTATAACGTACTTAGCATATAAAATTGCAATATTTGACGTTTTTATGGGATTTAAAATTATAAATGCCTGAGGCTGGACAAGCAGAATTGCGAATGTATCCGTACTTGGGAGAAAACTGCAAGCTGATGTGTCTTATGCTATTTTAACACATGCACCATAATTGTTGCTGTTTGGTTACAAAGCGCTCAAGTTCCCAATCAAACTTTCAGTTTTTCTCAAAGACCTTGGTGCAGTTTCTGCCCCGCATCCTTCTGATCTGTTTTTCTCCCTCCTGCACATTAGGTCAATAAATGCTTTTTTACCCTGTCTATGAATTACAGTGGTTTGAGGGAAAGGTGAGAAGAAGAAGAAGAAGAAGAAGAAGAAGAAGAAGAAGAGGAGGAGGAGGAGGAGGAGGAGGAGGAGGAAGAGGAGGAGGAGGAGGAGGAGGAGACTGGATTTATATCCCACCTTTCACTCAGAGTCTCAGAGCAGCTTACGATCTCCTTTCCCTTCCTCTCCCCACCACAGACACCCCTGGGAGGTAGGTGGGGCTGAGAGAACTGCCCTTGAGAGAACAGCGCTGAGAGAACTTGTGACTGACCCAAGGTCACGCCAGCAGGTCCAAGTGGAGGAGTGGGGAATCAAACCCGAGTCTCCCAGATTAGAGTCTGCGCTCCTAACCACTACACCAAACTGGCTCTCAGGTCAAAGGAAGAAAAGGAGAATGTTAGGTCAAAAGGACTGCAGAAGGGATACAGCGGTTGAGAAGCAATGAAAGCCCTTGTGAGGATTAGTTATCCTTCTGGGTCAGTCGTCCCCAGTCTTTTTGAGCCTGCAGGCCCATTTAAAATTCTGATGCAGTGTGGGGGGCACCGCCACAAAATGGCTGCTGCAGCTTAGCGTCAGTCACACAGTGAAGGTCTTTGTGTGCTGTGGAGGCAACCGCTGCCACTGAACCTGGAGGTTCCCTTCAGTCACCGTGGCTAGCGACCACCGATTGACTGATCCTCCATTAATCTGCCTAACCCCCTTCTAAAGCCTTCTGGGCCTGTGGCCATCACTACATCCTCTGGCAGCAAATTCCACATTTCAGTCAGTCTCGGTGTCAAATAATATTTCCTTTTGTCCACCCTGAACCTACCGCCCATCAGCATTATTGGATGCCCCCGAGTTCTAGTCTTTTGGGAGAGGGAGACAAAGTCTCTCTTTGTCAACTCTCTCCACCCCGTGCATAATTTTATAAACCTCTATCGTGTCCCCCCTCAGTCATCTCTTTTCTATACAGAAAAGTCACCGACTCTTCAGCCTTTCCTCACAGGGCGGGTGCTCCAACCCCTTAATCATCTCGGTTGTTGAGAGCCAGTTTGGCGTAGTGGTTAGCAGCGCGGACTAATGTGGGAGAACCGGGTTTGATTCCCCACTCCTCCTCCACATGCACCTGCTGGGGTGACCTTGGATGTCAGTCACAAGTTCTCTCAGAGCTGTTCTCTCAGGAGTAGTCCTTGAAAGAGCTCTCTCAGCCCCACCTACCTCACAGGGTGTGTCTGTTATGGGGAGGGGAAGGGAAGAAGATTGTAAGCTGCTCTGAGACTCCTTTGGGTACTGAAGGGTGGGGTATAAATCCAATCTCCTCCTCCTCCTCTTCTTCTTCTTCTGAGGTTCCCTCCCCTCCATAAACCCTGCCTTCCCCAAGGCTCCACCCCCAAATATCCAGGAATTTCCTAACCTGAAGTTGACAACCTCCGCCCCATGCCCTTCATAGCTCCTTCCCAGCCCTTGACTCAAGCCGGGCTCAGGATTCTGGATCCCCAGCCGTGTCCTTCTGTACATCCTCACCATATAAGGATGGAAGCATTTGGTTCTAATCAAAATCCAGATGGTCCGATGTTTATTGAAACAGCCACTGCTGCCATCTGAGCTGGGTATTGGTGGATAAGCATGTCGCAAGCAGTGGGAAGGGTATTAAAGGGTGAAGGCAGTCAGAGAGATCAGGAATAAATCGCTGGCTCCTTTCGTAGAGGGGTTTGCCCCCCCCCCCCCCCGCTCTGAAATCAGGGCTATAATAACTGTTGGAGTCTGGAAGATTTATTTTAAAAGCATTTATTATTTCACCATTTTTATTTTTATTTTTTTTTAAAAAAAACAATCCTCCCTTTTCATCCCATCTTATTTAGAAATCTGAGGAAACGTCGCAGAAAACAAGGAAAAGAAAACACACAGGAAGAAGAGGAGAGGAGATTGGATTTATACCCCGCCCTTCACTACCCGAAGGAGTCTCAGAGCGGCTTACAAACTCCTTTCCCTTCCCCTCCCCACAACAGACACCCTGTGAGGTAGGCGGGGCTGAGAGAGCTCTTTCAAGGACTGCTCCTTGAGAGAACAGCTCTGACAGAACTATGGCTTGCCCAAGCTCATCCAGCAGCTGCGAGGGGAGGAGTAGGGAATCAAACCCAGTTCTCTCAGATTAGAGTCCGCGCACTTAACCCTGACACCAAACTGGCAAAGGGAAAGGGCAGTTGCAAGAAGTCAACTGATATTATTTCTCATCAGAGGTAGGGTGGCCATTTCCGGGCTGGGAAATACTTGGAGATTTGGAGGGTGGAGGGCGGGGTTTCACAGAACCATTGAATCCCAGAGTTGGAAGGGGCCATACAGGCCATCTAGTCCAATCCCCTCCTCAATGCAGGATCAGCCTAGAGCATCCCTGACAAGTGTTTGTCCAGCTGCTGCTTGAAGACTGCCAGGGAGGCATGCTCCGGAGTTTGCTCAACTTCATGTTCACTGCATCGATAACACTGTCTAGTCATCTCATCCTTTGCTGTCCCCTTCTTCTTTGACCTTCAGTCTTTCCTGGCATCAGGGTCTTCTCCAGCGAGGGCTCCCTTCTCATTGGGCCAAAGTATTTGAGCTTCAGCTTCAGGATCTGGCCTTCCAGGGAACAGTCAGGGTTGATTTCCTTTAGGATTGACCGATTTGATCTCCTTGCAGTCCACGGGACTCTCAAAGAGTCTTCTCCAGCACCATAACTCAAAAGCATCTATTCTTTGATGCTCGGCCTTCCTTATAGTCCAGCTCTCTCAGGCATACATTACAACTGGGAATACCATGGCTTTGACCATACGGACTTTTGTTGGCAGGGTGATGTCTCTACTTTTAATTAGGCTGTATAGGTTTGCCGTCGCCTTCCTCCCAAGGAGCTGGCGTCTTTTAATTTTGTGGCTGCAGTGACTGTCTGCAGTGATCTTGGATCCCAGGAAGGTGAAGTCTGTCCCTGCTTTCACGACTTCCCCTTCTATTTGCCAAGGAGTGATGGGTCTGGATGCCATGATCTTAGTTTTTTTTATGTTGAGTTTCAAGCCAACTTTTGCGCTCTCCTCTTTCACTCTGAGCAAGAGGCTCTTGAGGTCCTCTTCACTTTCTGCCATTAGAGCAGTGGTTCTCAACCTTCCTAATGCCGCGACCATTTAATACAGTTCCTCATGTTGTGTTGACCCCCAACCATAAAATGCTGCCAACGCGCACAACAGTGAAGCTACTTTTTCAGATGTTTTCTCTTGCACGGCATTTAGCACCAAACAACTTTAATACAGACTTTAGACACACATATATTTGCAAGCTAGTCCCAACAAGACACAACAGACACGCAAGCTTCAGACTTACTTTTCTTTAACAGAAGATGCTGTGAGAAAACGAAGGTAGGTGGGGGGGAGAGGCTGTTGCAGGTGGGGGGAGGGAGAGAGAGAGAGAGAGAAAGGGGGAAGAGAGGGGGGAAGAGAGAGAGAAAGGGGAAGAGAGAGGGGAGAGAGAGAGATAGGGGGAAGAGAGAGAGAGGAGGAAGGAAGGTGGGGGGGGGGCTTTTACCGCTTTTCCTGGGCTCTGCGCTTTGATGCGGAGCCCAGGGAAGGCGGCAGGGGGGCTTTTGCCACCTTTCCTGGGCTCTGTGCTTCAGCGCGGAGCCTAGGGAAGGTGGGGGGGTGGCTTTTGCCCCCTTTCCTGGGCTCTGTGCTTTGGCACGGAGCCTGGGGAAGGCGATGGCGGAGTGCCCTAAAGGTGGCGGTGGGGAGGGGGAAGTGGCCATTGACTTACCTGCTGGCTTCTTCCTCCTCGTGGCCCCTGCTGGAAGGGCTGCTGGAAGCAGGGGGCGGGGCTCCGGCCCCAACCAACTCCTGCTCTTTGCCCTTAAAGGGAAAGCTCCCTTTGAGGGCAAAGAGCCGGGAGGCCAGACCTTGCACTCGATCGAGCGCGGGGCCCTTTCCTGCTGGTGGGGAGGGGTGGGGCGGGCTCGGACGCCAGCCGGCGACCCCTGTGAAATGGTTATTCGACCCCAAAAGGGCTCCCGACCCACAGGTTGAGAACCGCTGCATTAGAGTGGTATCTTCTGCATATCAGAGGTTGTTGATGTTTTTCCCGGCAATCTCAATTCCGGTTTGTGATTCATCCAGGCCGGCATTTCGCATGATGTCCTCTGCATATAAATTAAATAAGCAAGGTGACCATATACACCTAAGTGACAGCCCTTCAAACAATTCAAGCAATGCATCCTGTCCCCCCCCTCCACCACCTCTTCTCCAGACGGAACACGCCCAATGCGATCGTGCATTGGCATGGCTTGAGCACTAGCACACTCGTGCCCAGTGTGTCTTTACACATGTCGATTTCAATGCATGCACGCCGTGTCGTTGCTGGAGGGGTCTTTCGTGACCAAGTTGGTATTCTTCTGTGGAAGCACGAGCGGAAGGCATTAGCCGAATTTCTTAGTAGATGGTTCAGGTTAACATGGGAAAAAGTGGTCTTCTGTGTTGTTTACTGTTTTAATTACTATTAATTAATTGCTAATCCAGGTACTGGTTCAGTTGCCTTGACCTGGATAGCCCTGGATAGCCCAGTCTTGGAAGCTAAACAGGGTAGGCTCTTGCTAATAGTTGGATGGCTTCTAGTGTCTTCCTGGCCCCACTGGTGGACCTCCTGAGGGCACCTGGTATCTTTGGCCACTGTGTGACGGAGTGTTGGACTGGAGGGGCCATTGGCCTGATCCCACATTGGCTTCTCTTATGTTCTTATGCCTGGGGCAAGTGATGCTCTGTATTCTTGGTGCTTGAGGGGGGCAACAGTGGGAGGGCTTCTAGTGTCCTGGCCCCACTGCTGGACCTCCTGAGGGCACCTGGTATCTTTGGCCACTGTGTGACAGAGTGTTGGACTGGAGGGGCCATTGGCCTGATCCCACATTGGCTTCTCTTATGTCCTTATGTCTGGGGCAAGTGATGCTCTGTATTCTTGATGCTGGGGGGTAGTGGACAACAGTGGGAGGACTTCTAGTGTCCTGGCCCCACTGCTGGACCTTCTGAGGGCACCTGGTATTTTTGGCCACTGTGTGACCCAGAGTGTTGGGACTGGATGGGCCATTTGCCTGATCCAACATTGGCTTCTCTTATGTTCTTATGATGGGGGACGACCAAGGAAGTCTAAGGTCAGCAATGGCAAACCAGCTCTGAACAGCTCTTGCCTTGAAAACCTTACAGGATCGACATAAATTGGCTGTGACTTGACCTTCCCTGGAGGTTTTTTGCCATCTTCTGGGCATAGAACAGGGGTCACTGTGGGCGTGTGTGGGGAGGGAGGTATTTGTGAATTTCCTGCATTGTGAAGTGGGTTAGACTAGATGGCCCTGGAGGTCCCTTCCAGCTCAATGATTCTATGTTTAAAAAAAAAAAAGTTAGAGAGGCAAGGTGGCATAATGGTTAGAGTGTTCTGGGAGACACCAGTTCGAATCCTCACTCTGCTGTGGAAGGTTGTTGGGTGAACTTGGGCCAGTTACTTTCCCGCACAGTATTGTGGCATTGTGGTGAGAAAATGGAGGAGCGGGTGATGATGTTTTAGGCTGGTTTTAGTCCCCATTAAAATTAATTCCCAAAGAGGGCCGGGGGAGGAATGAGAGGAAGGGTCAGGCCTGTAGCCAGAAATTTTTCGCTGGGTAACCCTGCCATAGGGTTTTAACACTTTAACACATTTTAACACTTTCTGGAAAAACCTCCTGGTGTACCCAGAAGATCTGGGCAGGGTCCAGCCCTGCAGAGTAGTCCACCCCTGTAGAGGAGCCTTTGACTTCATCTGGATAATGGCAGCCCCACCAGAAAAAAAATTTGTCCCACAAGTCACAAAACACTGGCTATGGGCCTTGTAGCCAACCTCCAGGTAGTGGCTGGAGATCACCTGCTATCACAACTGATCTCAAACTCCATTCTTTTTTCAGTCTTAGCGTGACACTGTTCAGAGCCGAATTGGCTTGAAGAGCAGTATCATTAAAATAAATAAGATCAGTTCAGTCCAACTGGAGAAAATGGCCACTCTGGAAGGTGGACTGCGTGGCATTGTCCCCCACTGAGGTCCCCTCCCTCCCCAAACCCTCCCCTCCCCTCCTCAGTCTCCACCCCCCCCCCCCCCAAATCTCTAGGTATTTCCCCATCCAGAGCTGGCAACCCTCCTGGTTAGAAACCTGGAAATGACAGCACTGTCTGGCATGGCGCTTTGAGAATGTTCCTGATCTCTATGGTTTTTACCACAGAGATCATGAGAAATCCTAGAATGTCAGAGAAGAGAAGAGATTGGATTTATACCCCGCCCTTCACTCCCCAAGGGAGTCTCAGAGCGGCTTACCATCTCCTTTCCCTTCCCCTCCCCACAACAGACACCCTGTGAGGTAGGTGGGGCTGAGAGAGCTCTGACAGAAACGGCTCTTTTTCAAGAACAGCTGGTCCAGAGCTATGGCTTGCCCAAGGTCACCCAGCAGGTGCGAGTGGAGGAGTGGGGAATCAAACCTGGTTCTCCCAGATCAGAGTCTGTGCACTTAACCACTACACCAAACTGGCGGAGGACCCAGTGAGGTCGCTCCTGACTTCCTAGCCAGAAATGACAACACAGCGTCATGCAACTCCATTTCCCGATCTCGGCCCCCCAAATGCCCCCAGGGCCTGTGGCCCTGCTGATAGCTAATGCTCGGCGAGCAGCCAGTACCAACTCAGTGTTTTTTTATGTATTCACAGTGTCGTGTCCGTGGCCATTTGCCTGGGACCCATTGAAACCTCAATCTGAACCCTGGTGTCTTGCTGTTAGACAGCCCTTGGCTCCAGCAAAACAGTATAAACAGTCAGGGAGACCGCAAGACTCCGCTCTGTCCCCATTGCATTCCAGCAGCCCTACATCTCCTGGCCATTTTTCTTGGCCGATAGCTCCGCAACAGGTCCCACCTGCAGCTGCGAAACCAGCATCGCGCCGCAGCTTCCAGAAATGATTAGGCGAGAAAGAGAAAGAAAGCAGGGTGGGAGGGAGGGAAAGAAATGAAGTCAGTAATTCAGGAGACAAAATCCTTGGCTGCAAAACTCAATCTCTTCCGCGGCGCCTGCAGCAGGTTCCGAGACACCTTGATTAATCATAACTCGCTACATATTATTTCCCTATAAACAAACGACAATGTTACTCGTCTAAACAGCTTTATCTTGACAGCTGCAAAATGTCAGGATTGAAGGGGGGAACCGCGAGCAGAGGCAGACCAGATGGTCCCATTCCGAGCCCGGAGCGCTCTAATCCAGAGCATATTGCTTTTCCGGAAGCGGTGATTACAGACGAGGATCCGACTTTCCCCCTCCATTTTAATTGCATTTGCCGTCTCCCAGTTCGCAATCTCGCCATCCTTCTCGAGCGGCTTCAAATAAATCAAGGATTTAGGAAACTGGGCAGAATAGGCCGGTTTGAAATGGAAAAGAAAGTTGGCGGATTTAAATTAGAGAGGTCGCTAATCCTCCCGTGACAGGGTGGGTTTTGGGAACACGTTTGCATACTCCGCAAAGTCTCCGGAGGCGGGAAGGCTTTGCGGGCATCGAAAGCAGCTGGATCCAGGGGGAATATTTGCGTTTTGCTCTAATCAGTTTTGGCATCTGGAACTGGTGCTGCTTAGTGGCCAAAAGAAATGTGCTCTGATCAGGGAGGTCCCAAGTTCGAATCTCATTTATGCCACCTAGACTGCGATGGACAAGCTACTCTAGCCATGTTCATATGCTACAGCGAATGCTTGTATATATGTATACAAGTACGTGTGTTCATCAAGGAGGCCGCAGTGGCTCAAAGGTTAAGATGCTGAGTTGCAGTCCAGTAGCTCAGCAGTTCGAGACGCGAGTGCCACGTGGCTGAGTGAGCTCCTGTGTCTGGCCCCAGCTCCTGTCAACCTAGCAGTTCGAAAGCAAGAAATTGCAAGTAGATAAATAGGTACCGCTTCGGTGGGAAGGTAAAAGCATTCTGTGTTCCTCGGCATTTAGTCATGCCAGCCACATGACTACAGAAAAGTCTTCGGACAGCACTGGCTCTTCGGCTTGGAAACGGAGATGAGCACACACCCCTCCCTAGAGCTGGACTCAACTCGCTTTTGAGCAAGGGAAACCTTCACCTTACATGTGTTTGCTAGTCATGATTTTGGTGCTCCAACCCATAACAGGAAAGTGTGCTACCCGTGATTCCCCCAGCATATGCAAGGACCCTGTTGAGTGAACTGGGAACCTGCGCATTTGCTGGCTTTGGAAAGTGCAGTCGGGTTTCCGACTGCGTGTTCAACAGCTGGAAACTAGTTACACAGAACGGCAACCGCAGACACTGAGAGAGGAGCACGGTGCAAGATATCCTGTTATGCATGGTTGAATCACCAGAAAAGTTGGAACTGAACAGGGCTTTACAAGTTAAGCCAGGGACAAGCACCTGGATAAATGGGAGGTTTGACCATACTTTCAGCCGTATGTGCCTTGAACTTAGTGTAAGAATGGTTCGACATGCATACAAAGAAAGACCAAGTGTACGCAGGAGCCTTGTACATGGGTTACACTGAATGCATATACAATTTGTAAACATAGTTTCAAAGGGCAGCCATGCTGGTCTGCAGTAGGGCAGTCAGGCTGCGGTCAGACAAGCAGTTTGATCCGATGTCGTTGCTGTTCCCTTCCGGATTTAAAGTGCACAGCCAGACGGCGACATCTGCCTCCCATTCCCCGGTCATTGGCATCCTGTTCTGACCCGCCTTGTAATCGGAGTTATTAGGCACCAGGGAAAGTCCAGTCTTTTAAAATGTCAGTGCTTCCACCCCGCCTTTCCGGAAGCCTGAACTCCCCTGTTGTGAACTCAAGCCGGTTGGGAAGTGTATGAGCCTTCCCATCCGTTTCGGTCCCCCCTCCTTTAAAAATCAGGTAGTGACGTGCACACAGCAGCCAACCAGTCCCTCTGAAGGGCCAACAACAGGGCATAGAGGCCAAGGCCTTCATAAGGACATCAGAAGAGCCCTGCTGGATCAGACCAGTGGTCCATCTAGTCCATCATCCTGTCTCACACAGTGGCCAACCAGTTTCTCTGGAGGTCCAGCAACAGGGCAGAAAGGCTGAGGCTTTTCCCTGATGTGGCCTCCTGGCATTGGGATTCACAGGTTGACTGCTTCTGAACTTGGGAGTTTCCTTTTAGTCACTGTGGCCAGTAGCTGCTGACAGACGTGTCCTCCCGGGGAACTGATCTCTGTCGTCTGGAAATCAGTGGTGATCCTGGGAGATCTCCAGGCCTCATATGGAAGTTGGTAAACCTATCTGTGAGGGTCATGTCTGATGGGGACTTGAGACGCATGGACTCAGACTGAGCCCTGACTCCTGCAACATATCTTAGTGGGAGCCCTGGATAAAGGTCCCCCCAGTTTGGTGTAGCGGTTAAGTGCGCGGACTCTAATCTGAGAAAACCAGGTTTGATTCCCCACTCCTCCACTTGCAGTTGCTGGATGACCTTGGGCCAGCCATAGTTCTGTCAGAGCTGTTCTCTGAAGGACAGTTGCCTCAGAGCTCTCTCAGCCCCACCTACCTCACAAGGCGCCTGTTGTGGGGAGGGGAATGGAAAGGAGTTTGTAAGCCGCTCTGAGACTCCTTTGGGTAGTGAAGGGCAGAGGAGAAATCCAATCTCTTCTCTTCTCCTCTTCTCTCCTTTCTTTTCTTTTTTTTTGCAATTTATAGTCACCAAGAGGTCTGCTTACTGGCTTCAATAGCCATCACTTACCCCACCTCTCGGTTGCTCTCGGTTGCCCTCATTTGCCTCCCTTGATGTCATTAGGTAGCCAGCCCTCTTACCCTGTGAGCTCTGATTGGGCGAGGTTGCCCATCTGACTATTCAAGGAGAAGGAAGCAGCCCTGAATGGCTCCAAAGCGATTCTGTGTAGCAGGAGGAGGGCTCTGTGTGTATATTCGTGTGCGCAAGGGAAACATTTACCTTTACTTTATGTAGGATTGTACCCTGACCTGCATCGTTCAGCCTGGCCTGATCTGGTCAGATCTCAGAAGCTAAGCTGGGTCAGCCCTGGCTAGGACTTGGATGGGAGGTCACCGAGGATGTCCAGGGTTGCAACGCAGAGGCAGTCAAGGGCAAAACCACATCTGCTCATCTCCTGCCCTGAAAACCCCATGAAGGGGCACTCGAAGGGGAGGGACTATGGCTTAGCGGAAGAGCCTCTTGCTTGGCATACAGAAGGTGCCAGGTTCGATCCCTGGCATCTCCAGTTAAAAAGGACCAGGTGGTAGACAATGCTCCCTCTAAGCTGGGGAGCCTTGTGAGAAAAAATCCTACTTTACGAGCATTCAAGTTGTGAGTGAGCGATTCGGCTCCTGCATAAATCAGTTTGCTCTGGAGCCATCCCTTCCTGAGTTATGACAACAACGTGTGAGCCGGAGGCTAAAAAACTGCAAGTCGGCTCACATAAACTCAGCCAGGGGTCATTTCATAGAAAAAGAGGTGCAGGAGCTCATTAGCATAACTCATTTGCATAACTCATTTGCATATGCCACGCCCCCTAACATGCCGGAAGTGTGTCAGAAGGCGACACCCACCCCTCAGGCTCCACTCCACAGGTGAGTGAAACCGAGCTGCTCTTCCTCCATTCCCTTCCCCAGCCAATACTTTGTGCAATAAAAATAAGCGTAAAGAACACACCCTCATTCTCTTCCTGCTCCCTTGAAACCACCAGGTTTCAAGTAGACTTGAGCTACCCAGGACATGTGCACCACCTATCCCTTTCCCTTCCCCTCCCCACAACAAGACACCCTGAGAGGTAGGTGGGGCTGAGAGAGGTCTTTTCAGAACTGCTCATGAGAGAACAGCTCTGAGAGAACTTGTGACTGGCCCAAGGTCACACCAGCAGCTGCATGTGGAGGAGTGGGGAATCAAACCCGGTTCTTCCAGATTAGAGTCCAGCTCCTGACCACTACACCAAACTGATGGGGTGGAAGCTGCTGAAGGGTTGGTGACATTTCTCCAGTACTTATGTGCCATGTGCCCAGATAAAAAATGGTATACTTAGAAAATTTATATGCCACCTTGAGCAAATCTCTGGAAAAGCAGCACACAGTCATCAAAGGAACAATGATCAAATTATCAATATTGAAACAAAACATGAAAAACAATAAAGACCCTAGCAGGGCTTTCCCCTGGGGCGCTGCGCCTCTGCACTGCTCGGGGAAGCCGAGGAGGGGGCAGGGCTTGGTCATGTGCCCGCCCCCTGGGCCCCTCACTCCCGGAGCTGCGCTCCTGTGCGCTCCCGCTCCAACGGACCCCTGAACTCGGCTTAGAAGGAACATTGGCTGTAGGTGATGTGAAAGACCTCTGCTTGAGACCCTGGAGAGCCAGTCTTAGACAAGAGTGTCTGATTCAGCAGAAGGCGGCTTATAAAACATATTCCTGGCTTATTGACTTGGCTGTCTTAGCCCCTGTGTACGAAAGGAAAGGCCTTTTTCTCAGCCAGAAAAAATGATGCTGAGATTAAGGACCTGCAGAATTAGGGCTGCCAAGTCCCCGGGTAGGGCGGGGGAAGCACCGATTTTTAAAGCTTTCCCCCGCCTTTTCAGAATTGGCCACCGGGGGAGGCAATGGCTGCCAGCAGGAAAACGTCGGAGCCTGCCCTGGCCTCTTAAAAGGGAAATGTCTGCAGAGAGCCTGCCCTGCAGTAAAAAGCCTCAACAGACATTTCCCCTTTAAGAAAGAGCAAGAGAGGCTCTTTCTGCTGAAGGGCCTGCTTTTGCATGTGGCCTGCTGCTGGAGTAAGCTGCTTGGGGTAAGCTGCTGGGGTCTGCCAGCTCTTTTCCTTCTCTCTCTCTCCCCCTCCCCATTTCTTTCTTTTTTCTGTCTGTCTGTCTGTCTGTCTGTCTGTCTCTCTCTCTCTGTCCCCATCCAGCAGAGGTCTATCAGTGGCTATTATTAGCCACAAGGTCTAAATGGAGCCCTTTGTCTGGGGCAGTGATGCTCTGCATTCTTGGTGCTTGGGGGGCAACAGTGGGAGGGCTTCTGGCGTTCTGGCCCCGCTGCTGGACCTCCTGAGGTTACCTGGTATTTTTGACCACTGTGTGACACAGAGTGTTGTACTGGATGGGCTGTTGGCCCGATCCACTGTGGCTTCTCTCCTGTTCTTATGATATGAAAATCATATTTCGCACTTGTGTAGCACTTAGGGCTTCATATTCTGCCAAGATGAGGAAGGATTCAGTAGGGCCGTTGCTCAGTGATAGAGCATCTGCTTGACATGCAGGAGGTATCAGCCTCTTCAGCTAAAAAAGGATCAGGTAATAGGTGACATTAAAGATCTCAGCCTGAGACCCTGGAGAGCCACTACCAGTCTGAGTAGTCAATACTGACCTTGATGGACCAATGGCCTGATTCAGTATTAAATAAAATGATTCCATGGCACTGCAGGGTTTTGAGCCAGGCTCTCCCAGATCCCAGCCAAACAAACTGACTGCTACATAACACTGACTCTTGTTCAGCGACAAAAAACAGTGGCATAAAAGTCACAGTCTGGGTAATGCTGCTTGCAAGCCTATAAAGCTCAAGGCAGCAGCAGAAGCTCAGTATTAGGAAACTTCATGAGTTCATGTGTCAGCATGTGGAAGCAACATCACAGGATGTGACATCACAAAATGATGTCACTTCCTTTCTCCTGGCTCCACCCCCAAAGTCTCCTGGCTCCACCCCCAAAGTCCTCAGATATTTCCCAAGTTGGACTTGGCAGCCCTATGCAGAATGGTGTGTGTGTGTGTGTGTGTGTGTATGTGTGTGTCACACACGCAACCAGCTTGCCCTTTCTAGGATTTGTGTCTCAATCTGCCTCCTGTCAGAACCAGATGAGATCTCCTCCTGGGTTCTGCTGTTAAACCTCCCATTAAACACGGCCGGGCTTGGCCTGGCCTGCAGTGATGCTCTCAGCTTTTGCGCCTGAATTAATCAAAACCCGGTGCTGACAATTCCACCACTGTGGGTTGTCAGTGTGGGTAGGGACCACTTTCCATTTCTCATCCCCGCTGTTTCGGCCTTGTCCAATTACATTTCTCCCTTGCGTAGAGGGAAACGTGTAATTCTTTATTTTGGTAGCATCATGCATACGTCTAAAAGGACAGATACATACCATGTGCATTAAAACATGCTCTGTGTATGCGTGGACAGAGGAAACTAGAATGAAAAAGGAGAACTCGAATGGTTGACCAAAACTGAAACAAATGGGAAGGAAGGAGGGAAGGAAGGAAGGAAGGAAGGAAGGAAGGAAGGAAGGAAGGAGGGAGGGAGGGAGGGAGGGAGGGAGGGAGGGAGGGAAAGCAAATAGATGGGGAGGAGTGGAAGGGAGGGAGGGGGAGGGAGGGAAGGAAGGAGGAGGAGAACAAGTAGAGGAGGAGGAGATTGGATTTATACACTACCCAAAGGAGTCTCCCCACAACAGACACCCTGTGAGGTAGGTGGGGGTGAGAGAGCTCTTCTGAAAACTGCCCTTGAGAGAACAGCCAAGAAGGAAGGAAGGAAGGGAGGGAGGGAGGAGGAGGAGAACAAGAAGAGGAGGAGGAGATTGGATTTATACCCCGCCCTTCACTACCCAAAGGAGTCTCCCTACAACGGACACCCTGTGAGGTATGTGGGGCTGAGAGAGCTCTTCTGAAAACTGCCCTTGAGAGAACAGCCAAGAATGAAGAACCTAAGAGGGGGGGAGGCAGGGAAGGAAGGAAGGAAGGAAGGAAGGAAGGAAGGAAGGAAGGAAGGAAGGAAGGAAGGAAGGAAGGAAGGAAGGAAACATTTTGTTCCTAGTAGATGGCTGCAAAAACCTAGATCAGGGATCCCCAACGTGGCGCCCACCGACATCTTTCCTGGCTCTGCCAAGTGTTTTCAGGAAGTGGGTGGGGCCAGGTGGGGCTTTTGCCTGGCAAGGCTTCTGATTGGACACTGGAGATTTGATTGGCTGTGGGACCCCATCTCTGTCCTAGATCTTCCTACCCAGGGGTCATTCCGTAGAAAAAGAGGTGCAGGAGGTCATTAGCATAACTCATTAGCATAACTTACGTGCATATGCCACACCCCCTGACATCACACAGAAGTGGGTCAGAGGGCAACACCCGCTGCTCAGGCTCCATCCCAAAAATCTCCAGGTATTTCCCAACTCAGAGCTGGCGAGCCGACCTGGAGAAAAACTGCTTCGAAAGCACAAAGAAAATAGGCACGAAGGGACGACGCAGACGACAGCAAGGACAAGCAGCAGACCCCCACGTGTCGCCACAAGTGAGGGCTGCTGGGAGGAGGGTGCCCTATAGAGAGAAGACTCCCCAAGGGAGTCTCAGAGCAGCTTACAAACTCCTTCCCCTTCCCTTCCCCACAACAGACCCCCCGTGAGGTAGGTGGGGCTGAGAGAGCTCTGACAGAAACGGCTCTTTTTCAAGAACAGCTCTGACAGAACTATGGCATGCCCAAGGTCATCCAGCAGGTGCAAGTGGAGGAGTGGGAAATCAAACCGGGTTCTCCCAGATTAGAGTCCGTGCACCAAACCACTACACCAAACTAGCCCGGAGGCTACTAACGAGGGGGTGGGGCTGCTGCCCAAGCCCAGCACTCCCTCCTCAGACTTGGAGCTGGAGACCTGAGTGTGCTGAGCTGTGCCGGCAGCAGCAGGGGAAATTATCGCCGTGCGCCAGCACACACCATAGAGGGAACTGGGCTCTGAAGTGAGCCTATGACACTCTAGCCCTGGGTTTGTTACTCCCGGAGTGCCGTTCCGGCTCGTTCCCCCTCAAAATGACCCCTGTTCCTACCTCTTTTAAAACCCCAGCAATGCCTTCGATTTGTTTCACTGGAAGTATTCTTTGGAACACATAATATTTTTTCAATAATTAAGGGTGATCAGGATAGGCAAGATAATGCCTTCCAAAGTTGTCTTCCACCTTCCAAAGTGGCCATTTCTCCAGGAGTAGTGGAATAAATGGTTTGAATGAACAAACAAACGAATGAATGAATGAATGAACGAACGAACGAACGGTGTGATCTGGAGGTCAACTGTAATTCTGGGAGATCTCCTACCCTCATCTGGAGGTTGGCAACCCTAAGCTCTACATTGTTTCTTGACATATTTTTATCCCACTTTTCCTCCAAGTGCCCCCATCCCTCAGTTTTATCTTCACAACAACCCTGTATAGTAGGTTAGACTGAGAGAAAACAAGAGAGTGACTGGCACCAGGTCAGTCAGTGAGCTTCGGGGCCGAGTTCGAATGTGACCCTGGGTCTCCCTGATTTCTGGTCAGCACCCAAACACCACTGTAGACTGGCTCTTGCTTTAGTCTGTCTGTAGCAGAAGAAAAGAGCAAGAGTCCAGGAGCACCTTATAGACCTTTCTTTCTTTCTTTCTTTCTTTCTTTTTCTTCTCTCTTCTTTCTTTCTTTCTCTTTCTCTCTCTCTTTCTTTTCTCTCTCTCTCTCGTTCTCTCTTTCTTTTTTCTCTCTTCTTTCTTTCGATACCATAATCCTCCCTCCAAACTGCATCTCTGACTTTTCTGTCAAAGAAGGCGGTGTATCCCTTGCAACCGGACTGTACCAATCAGAATGCAGTCCTTTCACTAGACCTTAAATCCTAGTTCAACCCTGTCCCCGAACTTGCATCCTACACTGCACTTGAGTTCACCCCTGTAATTATCTTGGGGTATTTTCTGTTTCCACATTACATTGAGGTCACCCCGGTTTCGCCCCACACTTGTCCCGGGATAAACGGATGCTGTTATAACCAGGGATAAATGCAAGGTTTTTGCGTCGCAAGTTGCTCTGATAAAACCAGGGATGAGATCCAAGTGCGGAAAGGACCTAGCAAGATTTGTGGTGGGGGAGGAGCTTTTGTGACTCGCTGCTCACTTCTTCGGAGACAGCCAGACTGTGAGTCCATCTGTCACTCTACGTCAGGGGTCCTCAAACTTTTGAAACACGGGGCCAGTTCACTGTCCCTCAGACCGTTGGAGGGCTGGACTATAGTTTTTTTTTAAAAAACTATGAACAAATTCCTATGCACACTGCACATATCTTATTTTGAAGTAAAAAAACAAAATGGGAACAAATACAATATTTAAAATGAAGAACAAGTAAGGTTAAATCAACAAACTTACCAGTATTTCAATGGGAAGTATGGGCCTGCTTTTGGCTAATGAGATGGTCAATGTCCGGTTCCATATTTGTCACTGCTAGTCGTAACAAGTGATGCAAGTGTGCATCAGTTAGTCTAGATCTGGTTGGAGTTTTCAGATGTTATTTTGCGGGTAGGGAAGGCGCACGGGGGGGGGGGTGCACGCGCAAGAAAGGCACCTTTGACAGGGCTGTTTTCTTTCCCTCTCCGAAGAAACAAAGAACTCGGCATCCTCACAAACTTTTTAAGGCAGCAAGCCCCCAGCTGCTTCTCCCTGAAACTCCACTACTGCAGGCATCATGATGGGAAAGGGAAACCTCTTTCTCTCTCTCCCTCTCTCCCCCTCCGATTCCCAGCAGCACAAAAAGCCTCGAAAAAGACCCCAGTTCGGCTCTTGGGACTGGCACAGGTCTCCTAGCCGGCTGAGAGGCCTCTCAGCCGGCTAGGAGACTTGGGGCCAGCCGGAGCGCCTGCCACCCCCCACTTACCCTCTTCCAGTCTTCCTTTTGCCTCCTCCTGGCTGACTGGAAGCAGGGGGGCGGGGCTTTGTCACGTGGCCCGGGACGAGTCGGCTGCAATTTTTCCGCTGCTTTGTGTGCTGCTGGGAATTGGAGGACAGGCAGCGGCACACCCGGCGGGCCAGAAAAATGCCCTCGGCGGGCCGCATGTGGCCCACGGGCCGTAGTTTGAGGACCCCTGCTCTACATTCTACATTCTAGCTGTATCTGAAGAAGTGAGCGGTGACTCATGAAAGCTGCTCCCCGGCCACAAATTTTGTTAGTCTTGAAGGTGCTCCTGGACTCGTACTCTTTTCTACTGCTACAGACAGACTAACATGGCAACCCATCTTGATTTAGCTTTAAAGCCATAGCTTTGCTATGGAAAAAAAGTAGGCTTAGTGCAGAACAGGACTCACACAGGGAGAAAATACTGAAAAGCTTTGATTTGAGAACACAAGGGAAGCCACGCATAGTGTCAGACATGAACAAACATGTCCATGCTGAAGGACCTCTCTGGGAGGATACTTCTAGCACAAATCCCAAAATCTCTCAAGCAGACCTTTTCGAGTGGGTCCCCCCTCCTCATTTCACTTTAAAGAGCCCCAAACCAGGAACACAGAATACCCAGACCTGTAATGCCTTGTTGGGTCTTTAATGTTCGGCATCAAAACGAAGAGGCAGCTATAAGCAGAAGACAAACTTTAAAAATTGTATATAAATGTATTGCAGTGCATATAAATGTAGCGGAGGAATGAGATCAAGCTTCAAATACAAATGTAGACGAAAGGGGATTTTGAACCAAAGTATCTTATTTTTTAAAATTGTGAAATACGCAATAGACTTTCCTTTAAATGGTGGTAGATTAAAAGCTGTAGCTAGGGCGTAGAATTCATGAACTACGTAACACGGAATATGCAATAATGATGACATTAATAATAGAGTTGCAAAACAGATTAGCTAAGAAATCTGAAATTTAAGATGTTTGAAGTAAGGATTAATGTATTCTATAGAAAATGTCATAAAAATTATGGTGAAGGGGATGCTGGGGAGAAATGTTCACTGTTTTATATATCTTGTAAAGTATAATGACCTTTAAGATATATGTACTTTGTTGTATAACCCTTCTTTTCCTTTTGTATCCTTTTTATGTCTTATCTTGTCCTAAAATTATATATATATATTAAAAGAACGAGGAGGAGGCAGCATAGTTTCAAGCAGTCATGGTTAAGTGTGCGGACTTTAATCTGGGAGAAGTGGGTTCGATTCCCCACTCCTCCACTCGCAGCTGCTGGAAGACCTTGGGCAAGCCATAGTTCTGTCAGAGCTGTTCTTGAAAGAGCAGTTTATCTCAGAGCTCTCTCAGCCCCACCCACTTCACAGTGTGTCTGTTGTGGGGAGGGGAAGGAATTTGTAAGCTGCTCTGAGACTCCAAGTGAAGGGCGGGGTATAAATCCAATCTCCTCCTCCTCCTCCTCCTCCTCCTCTTCTTCTAGCATGCACATAGTTTAATAAGTCCAATTCTTCCTCTGCAGCTGCAGTGATAACAACTGCCTTTCCATCTGTTCCTGCCTACACCAAGTCCTAGAGTGGACTGCTGGTGGTGGAAAGGGCTGTCTAGTCACAGTGGATTTCTGGCATCCCCCAAGGATTTTCAAGGTAGGAGACAATCCGAGGTGGTCGGCCATTGCCTGCCTCTGCGTAGCAACCCTGGACTTCCTTGGCGGCCTCCCATCCAAATTCTTATCAGAATCCACCTTGCTTAGCTTCTGAGATCTGATGAGACTGAGCTAGCCTGGGCCATCCATGTCAAGGCAAGAGACATCCAGAGGTGGTTGGCCATTGCCTGCCTCTGCGTAGGAACCCTGGACTTCCTTGGCGGCCTCCCAGCCAAGTACTAACCAGGAGGGAGGGAGGGAGGAAGAGAAGAACTGGGGGGGAAAGAGAGGGAAAATTGGCTTTGTGTGTATGATCTTTTTCTTGGGACATCTGAAAATCTGGTTGACATTTGTGATTTGAGCAGCTGAGTGTAATACAGGGGACTCCGACATCACGGCCTGCATCATTAGCACTCCTGTAACATTTTCCAGGACAGATTGCGATGATGAGTGCACAGGAAATTAATTTTCTGACTATCATCCTCCTATTCCTTTTATGAATTATTATTACGAATAGTCATGAAAATGGGGGCAGGAACAAAAGCAGCGAAGCTGTGAATCCTCTCCCGTTTTTATTTCGAGGCGAAAACCTTGAGAAATTTCCCTCTTGAATGCTTTGGTGGTGAGAAAAATTCACTGTTTCTCCATCCTGTTTGGTGTCATTGCCATTTTTAAAAAATTTATGGCTTCTTTCGCCTTTCCGGAATAGCCCCATCGATGATTCTAGCCAATCAGGGATCATTCAGAGAATGGGATGGTATCGATACACTGCAGCATGAATCAGGTCCTACGGGACGATGAAGAGAAGAACGTAAGAGAATATGAGAGAAGCCAATGTTGAATCAGGCCAGTGGCCCATCCAGTCCAACACTCTGTGTCACACAGTGGCCAAAACACCAGGTGCCCTCAGGAGGTCCAGCAGTGGGGCGAGGGCACTAGAAGCCCTCCCACTGTTGCCCCCCCAAAGCACCAATAAGACAGAGCATCCCAGACCGAGAGATCCTATCTATACCTTGTGGCTAATAGCCACTGATGGACCTCTGCTCCAGATGTTTACCCAATTCCCTCCTGAAGCCGTCCATGTTTGTAGCCGCCTCCACCTCCTGTAGCAGTGAATTCCACATGTTAATCCCTCTTTGGGTGATGAAGGACTTCCTTTTATCTGTTCTAACCCGACTGCTCAGCAATTTCATGGAGTGCCCACGAGGAGTTCTTGTCTTGTGTGAAAGGGAGAAAAGTACTTCTTTCTCTACCTGCTCTATCCCATGCATAATCTTATAAACCTTTATCAACCTGAACTCCGGATACGACAAACCCAGATGACAACTGGAGAACATCCACTCTTCTCTGAACATGACGTGCATGAATATGCGCAACTGCTGTGCGCCTCCATCCACACTAGCTATGTGCTCAAGATGCTTGTTCCTGTTGATCTCCTGTTGATGGATTAGGACGTCTGTGACGGCTTCAAGAAGGTCCCAGGTTCAATCCCGGCATCTCCAGTTAAAACAACCAGGCAGGAGGTGATGGGAAAGACCTCATATCCTGAGACCCTGGAGAGTCATGAAGTGGGGCTGCAGCTCAGTGGCAGAGCATCCCTTTGGCAGACAGAAGGTCCCAGGTTCAATCCCCGGCATCTCCAGTTGAAAGGACCAGGCAGGAGGCCTCCACCTGAGACCCTGGAGAGCCACTGCCAGTCTGAGCAGACAATATCCATCTTGATGGACCTCACTATAAGGCCGCTTCGTGTGTTTATGTGTCTCAATGTGGGTACCAGCCTGGGACTCCCAGATCTGCATCCCACCGTATCTGGGTCAGGGCCATGATTTTGCAGTGGTGCAAAAGATATTATCTCTGTGCTGTTTGATCTCCGATGCCCGTTTTGTCCATGGGCACGATCTAGGGTTGCCAAGTCTTAGGAACTCACCGGCGGGGGGGGGGGGGAGTCCTCCTCCAGCTGGGAGTTTCTCCTGGCGCGTGCGCGACGTCACCGGAAGTGACGTCAGCACGTTGGGGGCGTTGCCAGGGTGACACTCTGGCAATCATAGAATTTTGGGGCGATTGCCAGAGTGTCGCCCTGGCAACGCCCCCAATGTGCTGACGTCACTTCCGGTGACGTCATTACGTCGTCCTCGCTGGATGACTTCGGGGGCGGGGTTCCCCCTGCCGGCCAAATGCTGGCCGGCGGATCGGCAACCCCTTTAGCGGGGGATCCCCCGCCCCCCGGGCTGACTTGGCAGCCCTAGCACAATCCCCGCAGCGGTGAAGTCAGCAGATGATCAAGAGTCTTTTTGTGGACTCCCTTTTTTATGGGCAGGAACGTGAGCTAAAGAAAAATCCTCTTTTTCTCCCAGGAGAGCAATTTTTTTCTTCCACACGTACATTACTAAGCTTTCTGTTGGGGAGGGCAGGTTGTTGCTAGGAAACAGGGATGCTAATGAAGTCCTGGGTGGAATGAACAGGTCTTCCTGGTACTCGTGACATGAACTTGAAGACTCCTTTTCCATCCCGGCTGGATTCAGCCAAAGCTCGTTGCGGTGTCCAGATCCATTAGTTCCACTATTCGGAATCTGGATGTCAAACTGTATTCTTGGTGCTTTGGGGGGGGGGGGGGCAACAGTGGGAGGGCTTCTAGTGTCCTGGCCCCACTGGTGGACCTCCTGAGGGCACCTGGTGTTTTTGGCCACTGTGTGACAGAGTGTTGGACTGGATGGGCCATTGGCCTGACCCAGCACTGGCTTCTCTTATGTTTTTAAACTCAGCTTCTTGTCATCGAGTGAGGATCGCTAACCACCAAGGGAGGGCCTGTAGATCACCCAGAATTACAATTGATTTCCAGACTGCAGAGATCAGTTTGGTGCCATGGATAGGAGCACGGACTCTAATTGAGGAGAACCGGATTTGATTCCCCACTCCTCCTCCACATGCAGCTGCTGGTGTGACTTTGGGTGAGTCACAGGTTCTCTCAGAGCTGTTCTCTCAGGAGCAGGCCTCGAAAGAGCTCTCTCAGCCCCACCTGCCTCACAGGGTGTCTGTTGTGGGGAGGGGAAGAGAAAAGGAGATCGGAAGCCGCTCTGAGACGCCTTCCGGTAGTGAAGGCTGGGGTATAAATCTAATCTCTTCTTCCCCTGGAGAAAATGGACGCTTTGGAGGATGACACTAGACCCTGCTGAGGACTTTCCCTTCCCTAAACTCTGCCCTTTCCAGGCTCCAACCTGTCAGCCAGTTTGGCCCCACTGGTGGACCTCCTGAGGGCACCTGGTGTTTTTGGCCACTGTGTGACAAAGAGAGTTGGACTGGATGGGCCACTGGCCTGATCCAGCATTGGCTCCTCTGACGTTCTTATGTTCTTAACCTTCAGTGATATGAATATTTCAAATATATACGACAGTGTACTTTTAAAATGCAGGCAGACGTCCTAATTGATCAACAGGAACAAGCATCTTGAGCACATAGCTGGTGCGGATGGAGGCGCACAGCAGTTGCGCATATTCATGCACGTCATGTTCAGAGAAGAGTGGATGTTCTCCAGTTGTCATCTGGGTTTGTCGTATCCGGAGTTCAGCTTCAATAGCCTTCCAGTCTAACATAGAGAGCTTCTAAAATTTATTTCCCATTGGGCGCAAGTGGAGTTTGCCACAGGTTCAGTTACGGCTCCCCCCCCCTCTTAAGGGTCACCCAAGGCGCATGGGGGAACGTCCACCAGCTGATCAGGCATTTGGTTCCCTTCCTTGACCGCAACAATCTGGCCACAGTGATCCACGCGATGGTCACCTCAAGACTAGACTACTGTAACGCTCTCTACATGGGGCTGCCCTTGTTGCAAATTTGGAAGCTGCAGCAAGTGCAGAATGAGTCTCCCTAGATGGGACCACATCCGGCCTGTGCTGAGGACACTGCACTGGCTGCCAATAGCATACCGAATTCGCTTCAAGGTGCTGGTTCTTACCATTAAAGCCCTATATGGCCAGGGTCCGATATACCTGAGGCCTTTCCCTATATATACCCCAGAGAGCACTGCGCTCAGCGTCTCAGAACAGACTAACCCTCCCGGGCCCGATGGAGGCCAGGCTCGCCAGTACCACGGCCAGGGCCTTTTCAGTGGCAACTCCATACTGGTGGAATGAACTCCCGGAGGAGATCAGGGCCCTGCAGGACCTTTTGCACTTCCACAGGGCCTGCAAGATGGAGCTCTTCCACCAGGCTTCTGATTAGGAACTGCCCTACCATTGCTACCAACAAGCCCTGGCCCCCAATCTCAACAGTGGCTTTATTGCATCTGTCTGTCTGCTGTGGGTTATAGGATACCAACTTAAGCAATTTAACCCCATCTTAAAGGACACTAACAGCATTAGCACCTTACGATTTTATGATTTTAGCGTACGGGAAGGGCGGGGTATAAACTGAAGTAATAAAATAAAATAAATTAACTCGCAGTGCCGAAAAGGAATCTAGCGGAGATGGAAGGATCATCTCAAGGTTTCTCTTGTCTGGTGTAGTGGTTAAGTGTGCGGACTCTAATCTGGGAGAACCGGGTTTGATTCCCCACTCCTCCACTTGCACCTGGCCGGGTGACCTTGGGCAAGCCATAGCTCTGTACCAGCTGTTCTCTCAAGGACAGTCATCTCAGAGCTCTCTCAGCCCCACCCACTTCACAGGGTGTCTGTTGTGGGGAGGGGAAGGGAAAGGAGTTTGTAAGCTGCTTTGAGACTCTTAAGTGAGTGAAGGGCGGGATATAAATCCAATCTCTTCTTCTTCTTCTTCTTTGTGCAGTTTTAATCAATGCACCGATGTGCCAGGGTCAGTCGGTCATTTGGAAGGGACAATGGCATTCCGAGGTCTGGGGAAATGAGGCAAGTGCCGCAGATAATTGCTGCATCTGTGCCACTCGGAATACTCCAGAAACCCGACGCTTGAAACACGTCATAGTTACAGAACATTTTGGCAGGGCCCTTGGTGGCCACAACTAGCCCAGTGGTTGACCAATCCTGATCTCCCAAATGCTAAAATAAGGCTGCGATCACACATGCACAATTCGCCCCGACACAGGTGCGCAGGGCTCCATTCGGGCCGGAGCGGGCCGGAGCGCCGCTCCGGGAGAGAGGAGGGCGGGGGGCGGGGACTTAACAAAGCCCCGCCCCCCGCTCACTCCTCCCGGCAGCGGCAGGCCGCCGCCGGCCCTGCAAAAAGCCTCTCCCCTCCCCCCTTCCAGGGCCGCAGCAAGCGCCGCGGGCCCCGGGACAACTGCCCCCGTCCCTCCCCGCCTCCCCCCGCACTGAAGCCTCCAAGGCCGCGGCGAGCGCCGCGGGCCCCGAGGCAGCCGCCCCCGTCCCTCCCCGCCTCCCCCCCGCACTGAAGCCTCCGAGGCCGCGGCGACCGCCGCCGGCCCCGGGGCAGCCGCCCCCGTCCCTCCCCGCCTCCCCCCGCACTGAAGCCTCCGAGGCCGCGGCGAACGCCGCCGGCCCCGGGGCAGCCGCCCCCGTCCCTCCCCGCCTCCCCCCGCACTGAAGCCTCCGAGGCCGCGGCGAGCGCCGCCGCCCCCGGGGCAGCCGCCCCCGTCCCTCCCCGCCTCCCCCCGCACTCAAGCCTCCGAGGCCGCGGCGAGCGCCGCCGCCCCCGGGGCAGCCGCCCCCTTCCCTCCCCGCCTCCCCCCGCACTCAAGCCTCCGAGGCCGCGGCGAGCGCCGCCGGCCCCGGGGCAGCCGCCCCCTTCCCTCCCCGCCTCCCCCCGCACTCAAGCCTCCGAGGCCGCGGCGAGCGCCGCCGGCCCCGGGGCAGCCGCCCCCTTCCCTCCCCGCCTCCCCCCGCACTCAAGCCTCCGAGGCCGCGGCGAGCGCCACCGGCCCCGGGACAGCCTCCTCCTTCCCTCCCTGCCCTAAAACTCCCGGCCGCGGAAAGCGCCGCTGCCCTGGGAGAAGCCTCCTCCTTCCCTCCCTCCCCCACTCACTGCTCCTGGGCCCCAGGGGGGCGCAAGGGAGGGAGAAGCCGGGCCCCAGAGGCCTGAAGCCCCTGGGGCCCAAGCAAGAGGGGGGAGGAAGGAAAACGCTGGCCCCAGTGGGGGGGAGAAGCGCCCCCCTTCCTTTCTTCCTTCTCTCTCTCTCTCTCTCTCTCTCTCCACACCTAGCTACCAACTTCCTGTTCCTTCCTTTCCCCCTTCCTTCCTTCTCTCTCTCTCTCCCCCACCTACCTACCTTCCTGTTCCTTCCTTTCCCCCTTCCTTCCTTCCTTCCTTCCTTCCTTCTCTCTCTCTCTCACCCACCTACCTACCTGTTCCTTCCTTCCTTCCTTCTCTCTCTCTCTCCCCCACCTACCTACCTACCTGTTCCTTCCTTCCTTCTCTCTCCCCCCCACCTACCTACCTACCTTACTGTTCCTTTCTTTCTTCCTTCCTTCCCCCCTTCCTCCCTCCTTCCTTTCTTCTCTCTCTCTCCCCCACCTACCTACCTACCTTCCTTCCTGTTCCTTTCCTTCCTTCCCCCTCCCTCCCTTCTTGCCTTCTGACACACTGCCAATGACGTCAGGGATGTGTGGCCTTTTGACACTTCCGGTGACGTCAGGGGGTGTGGCATATGCAAATAAGTTATGCTAATGAGCTCCTGCACCTCTTTTTTTACAAAAGGACCCCTGCAGGTGCGAATGCTGGGCGGATTGAAGGAGTGCGATCAGACACCAACATCTGGCAAGCGCTTTGCACCCGTCGCCAACTGTCATGAGTACCTCTGAGGATCTGCCTCCTGTGGACCTAAGTGCGGTGGAGGATCAGCTCCCAGCTCCAGAGGAGCCTCCACCTGAGCCAGAGGAGGCTCAAGCAAGCACCTCCCAGGGTTTTGTCCCAGCAGCAGCTGAGCCACAGCTGAGCCACAGCCAAGCTCAAGCCCACCTGATTCACCTCCTTGGGTGGAACGTCTAAGGTCCCAATGCAGGCAAGACTTAGCTGTGAGAAGGAAAGAGGCACGCCTGCGTGGTCGCAGATCACTCAGCCCTGAGTTCTAGAAGGAGCCAGGACCTCACTGCCAGCTGCTAACAAGCACAGGAAGTGGCTGGGTATTTAGGCACAGCACAGAGACTACCAACTGGTGCTAGCAACAAGTCTTCTTGGCTAAGCTCTGCACCCATTCGGCTCGTGATAGCTTACTTGATTCTGAACCCTCTGGCTTGTGATTCTGGCTTTGTTTGACTTTGGCTCTGTTGCATCCCTGGACTGGTCTACTCGTGAGTTTCCCTCTTTGACCCTGGTTTGGACTTACTCTGCTTTTGGCTTAGTGTTTTGGACTTGACAACTCGTTCCTGATTTGGCTTAACCTCGGACTGTCCCGGACTTCTGCTTGACTCCTGTCCTATTGGCTTAGTGTTTTGGACTTGACAACTTGTTCCTGATTTGGCTTAACCTCGGACTGTCCCGGACTTCTGCTTGACTCCTGTCCTATTGGCATCCAGCTCGTGACACCGCACAGAGAGTAAAAAAAAAACACCTCAGAAAGTCAAGTAGCAAATGGGTTGCTACGGGCCACAGATGGGCTTTCCTGCTTCTAATCACACCAACGCGCTCCCATGGAATCGGGATAGTCTGATCAGGCTATCCTGATGCCATGCCATTGTTTTTTCCCCCCTTCTCAGTATGCGCATCATCGCATACTGCCATAGGAAGCCCTCAGGGCAGAGATGCTATTCATTGATCCCCCGTTTAAGTTAATCGGGGGGAAAACAGCAAAAAACCCCACCCTTGACTCACCCACGGTTGCGTCCAATCATGCAGTGGCAGGCTACGCCTGCATCATCAAAAGTCCATGTGATCATGCAACCGTAGGGCAACTTACACCGGAGGAAATAGCCTCTCTCTCCAGCCCCACTTTATCTTGTGCGTGTGGCCACAACCTTAGTAACAAAGCCCAAAATGAGACTTTTTGGGGGAGGGTCACTGGGATGAAGCATTAAGGAGTTAGGCTTTGATGGGGGAGGAGGAAACAGGTGTGTGACTCAATCAGCTGGGCCTTTCATCCCACTCCAGTTTGCTCTCCACTTTCCTTTTCTGCCTCTTATCTTCCGCCCATTATATTGTCTTTGATCTTAATATGCCGGTTGCGTAATTGCTTTTCTTCTCCTTCAAAGGGAGTGGGGAAGCGACCTCCCTCCTTCCTGTCTGCTTCATGCCTTCGGAAAGGGAAACCCACCCCGTGTCTTCCAGAATGGCTCACCAACATGGAACCGGGCCCATAGCCAGAAAAATTTTATTGGCAGGGGGAGGGCAAATGAGTGCATTGGGGATCAGCCTATCGTTATTTGTCTTCTCTGATTTTACTTCAACATGATCTTACACCCTCCTCTGCAGGCTTTTTTAAAAAATCAGGCGTTCCAGTGTTCCTTCTAAGCGGTGCGCATGAACGGCCACTCATGAACACAGGAAGCTCTGCTCAGCGGCAGTCCGGAGCTGTGCGGGGTCTTGCACTGCCCATTGCCCATTTTAAGATTACAGCAGTTCAATTCTGCTCAGGATGTGAAGTGGTCCGCTTGGGGGTGATTTCATAGAAAAAGAGGTGCAGGAGCTCATTAGCATAACTCATTAGCATAACTTATTTGCATATGCCACACCCCCTGACATCACCGGAAGTGTGTCAGAAGGCAACATCCACTGCTCAGGCTCCACCCCAGAAATCTCCAGGTATTTCCCAACTCAGAGCTGGCGAGCCACCTTGACTAAAGACGCTTGAGGTTTCCTTTGCTCTTGCAGGGAAGCTACCCTACGACAAGCATGAAAATACAGATCAAGTTAGTATGCTTTTGCTTTTTTCCACAGTGGATCACCATATGTGCCCGCTCCTGGGTGTGTTAATCCTGGAACGGCGTTCCTGCAAGTTCCTGCTCAAAATGACCCCTGGCTCTGCTCAGTGGGGGGAGGGAATTAGAGGGACCATTGATCAGGACGCTTTAGCCCTGCTAACTGCTAATTCTGTCCTAGTCGATTCCATAGGGAATCCACATTTGGAAGATTTACAACAGAATTCACAACTTTTAACCTCAACGCCCTCCTTTTTCACACAGAGAATTTACAATCGAAAGACTTGTGATAGATTTCACATCAACCCGGATGGCTGATTGGAGGGGCTTGACAAATGATTGATGGGGCCCTTTTGCCCCACTGTGGCTACGGGCCTGCATGCAATAATGATCGATTTGCACCAAAAATGTATTTCTTTCTATACGTTAGTTAGAGTCCGCCTTTCTTACTTGGACTCAGGTGGATTACACAGACTGAGTCAATACAGTCGATAGGATGAGACATTCAATAAATGATGAAATAGGATCTATCTATATGACTTTTTCCCGTAATGCTCCCTTTAAGCTGTGGGGTCTTGTGAGCAAAAATCCTACTTTGTAAGCTACTGACATTAAAGTTGTGAGCGAGGGATTTGGCAACTGCATACATTAGTTTGTTCTGGAGCTATCCTTCCTGAGCTAAGACAAAAATGTGTGAGCTGGAGGCTAAAAAACTGTGAGCTACCTCAAACTGACTCAGCTTAGAGGGAACACTTGATTCCTTGTACTTTGTATTTCTGGTTGCTCAGTTATTTTCTGTAGTTTTGGATTGTATTATTCCGTACCATATGAAGTATCAAACTTGTATGCTTGTGACCCATTGGTCTGTGAGCATGAAGTATAGAAGAAAGGAAATGAAGGAAAGGACCTATGTAATCTACCTGTCTTCTATCTATCATCTACCTATTTATTTCCTTTATCCCACTGTCTCCCCAATGGGGACCCAAAATGGCTTATGTTATTCTCCAGTATACTTAGTCCAGTACCCTAAGAACATCAGAGGAGCCCTGCTGGATCAGACCAGTGGTCCTTCTAGTCCAGCATCCTAAGAACATCAGAAGAGCCCTGCTGGATCAGACCAGTGGTCCATCTAGTCCAGCATCCTAAGAACATAGGAAGAGAGCCCTGCTGGGTCAGACAAATGGTTCACCTAGTCCAGCACACTAAGAACATAGGAAGAGCCCTGCTGGATCAGACCAGTGGTCCATCTAGTCCAGCATCCTAAGAACATCAGAAGAGCCCTGCTGGATCAGACTAGTGGTCCATCTAGTCCAGCATCCTAAGAACATCGGAAGAGCCCTGCTGGATCAGACCAGTGGTCCATCTAGTCCAGCATCCTAAGAATATAGGAAGAGCCCTGCTGGGTCAGACAAGTGGTTCATCTAGTCCAGCACACTAAGAACATAGGAAGAGCCCTGCTGGATCAGACCAGTGGTCCATCTAGTCCAGCATCCTAAGAACATCAGAAGAGCCCTGCTGGATCAGACCAGTGGTCCATCTAGTCCAGCATCCTAAGAACATCGGAAGAGCCCTGCTGGATCAGACCAGTGGTCCATCTAGTCCAGCATCCTAAGAACATAGGAAGAGCCCTGCTGGGTCAGACAAGTGGTTCATCTAGTCCAGCATCCTAAGAACATCGGAAGAGCCCTGCTGGATCAGACCAGTGGTCCATCTAGTCCAGCATCCTAAGAACATCAGAAGAGCCCTGCTGGATCAGACCAGTGGTTCATCTAGTCCAGCACACTAAGAACATAGGAAGAGCCCTGCTGGATCAGACCAGTGGTCCATCTAGTCCAGCATCCTAAGAACATCAGAAGAGCCCTGCTGGATCAGACCAGTGGTCCTTCTAGTCCAGCATCCTAAGGACATCAGAAGAGCCCTGCTGGATCAGACCAGGGGTCCATCTAGTCCAGCATCCTAAGAACATCAGAAGAGCCCTGCTGAATCAGACCAGTGGTTCTTCTAGTCCAGTATCCTAAGGACATAAGAACTCTGCTGGATCATACCGTGAGCCTATCTAGTACAGCATCCTATGAATATCAGAAGAGCTCTGCTGGAACAGACCAGTGCTCCATCTAGTCCGGCATCCTGTCTCACCAGTTCCTCTGGATGGTCGCCAACAAGGCATAGAGGCAGAGGCCTTCCCCTGATGTTGCCTCCTGGCTCTGGGATTTAGAGGTGTAGTGCCTCTGAATGTGGAGGTTCCCCTCAGTCATCATGGCTAGTAGCCATTGATAGACTGAGCCTCCATGGATCTACCTAATCCCCTTTGAAAGCTGTTGGTTCACTACATTCTCTTCTCAAAATGGCCACTTGAGCGTGGACCACTATGACCAAACAAAGATGGTGGTGGGGGCCAAAACAGCGTTAGACACTCTGGGATCAGAAGCTGGAGAGCAGAAACACAATTCTGCCATCACCTCCGAGCCGCTGATCCCCTTTCGTCTCTCAGCTTTCACAGGCTCAGCACCTCCCAAAGCCGAGTCTCATAAACCTCCCGCTCTGAGATACTGCAGGCCCGTGACTGCTGTTTGAACTCTCATTTCAAAACCTGTCTCTTGAATGCTCTCAGAGATAAGACGAGGCGCAGCTTGGAATCTTTTTTTGGGGGGGGGGGCTCTTATCCGCTCACATCTGTTTATCTTTAATGCAATCTGTTCTGGACATGGCAAAGGAGACCTAGCAGTGGAGATGGAAAGAAGAGAGGGACAACGGAAGAGGGCAGCGGCTCACCTAGTCCAGAGAGCGAGGAGCTCTTTAGAGGGGCTCAGGAAATCTGTCCTCTCCAGACTTGGGAAAATATTTGGCAAAGCGTCGATTCGATTACCATGCCATACAGAGTTGCCAACTCTAGATTGGGAAATTAGAATCATATAATCCATAGGTCCTATCGATTACTGCCCGGCCCAGCCTAGCCTCCCCTCTTCTATCCCTCACACCCAAAGTGGACCAAGGGAATTAATGTAAATATCAGCATTAGTAGCACCTTAATATTGTTAAATCTAATGTTGTTTTGTACTACTGTATTATTTATTGAACGTGATGGAAGTTTTGTGTATTATGACAGTTTTAACTTGTTGGGAGCCCCCCTGAGCCAGCCTAGGCCAGAATGGGCGGGGTAGAAATCAATAAAATCAAAATCAAATCAATAGAGTTGGAAGGGACGTCCAGGGTCATCTAGTCCAACCCCCTGCACAATGCAGGAAACTCACAAATACCTCTCCCTCCATACCCACAGTGACTGCTGTTCCACGCACAGAAGTTTCCTGGAGAAATGGGGGTGGAGCCTCGGGAGGAGGGTTTGGGGAGGAGAGAGACCCTAAAGGGGGTATAATGGCAGAGAATCCACCTCCCAAGCAGCCATTTTCTCCAGTGGAACTGATCCTGGTCATCTAGAGATCCGGTGTAATTGTGGGAGATCTGCCGCTGCCACTTGGAGGTTGGCATCCATAAGGCCGTGTGAGAAACATAAAACCCTTCATAAAATTTGGAACCATCCTCATAGCCATCTAGTCCACATAGGGTTGCCAGACTCCAGGTTGTGGCTGGAGATCACAACTGATCTCCAGGCGACAGATCTCAGTTCGCCGGAAGAAAATGGCTGCTCTGGAAAGCGGACCCTGTGACCCATTCTGCCCCGCTGAAGTCCCTCCCCTCCCTCAGGCTACATCACCAAAATCTCCAGGTGTTTCCCACTGTGGAGCTGGCAACCCAAATCTGGAGATCTGAAATTACGATTGATGTCCTGAAGAAAACAGCCGCTTCCGAGGGTGGACTGTATGGCATTATACCCTGAGCCAGTTTGGTGTAGTGGTTATGTGCGCAGACTCTAATCTGGGAGAACCGGGTTTGATTCCCCACTCCTCCACTTGCACCTGCTGGATGACCTTGGGCAAGCCATAGCTCTGTCCCAGCTGTTCCCTCAAGGACAGTTGTCTCAGAGCTCTCTCAGCCCCACCTACCTCCCAGGGTGTCTGTTGTGGGGAGGGGAAGGGAAAAGGAGTTTGTAAGCTGCTCTGAGACTCCTTCGGGTAGTCAAGTATAAATCCAATCTCTTCTCCTCCTCCTCCTTCATGTTGTAGCTGTTGAGAAAGGTTCCCCACACTCTTTGGTGGGTGGTGCCACACAAACTTGGAGCACGGAAAAGGGGCAGCGCCTTCTTCCAGTGAGCCTTTGTGTACCAGCTTTCTACGAATCTTCCATGCTCAAATGTGTGTATGGGCTTAAGAGAAAGAGTTCAGAAATGCTCGGCGCATCCTAAAAGGGAAGGCGGTATTTGTGAATCCCCTGCATTGTGCAGGGGGTTGGACTTGATGACCCTGGAGGCCCCTTCCGACTGATTCTATGATCTAAATTGCAGTGACCTGGATCTGGCCTCTTTTTTTTACCTGCCCCCCCTTCTATAACACATGCCTTCCTCTCCCAAGTCTCCTCTCCTTGTCTGGAAAATGACTTAACAATAACCCGTGTGGTAGGTTGTGCTTCCAATCCCGCACTTTACAAAGCGCCCATTAAAAATCTCCAGGACAGGCGGAGAAGAAGAAATAAAATAACACGGCCGGAAAATGACAGCAGAGTAAATTAAACCCGACGAGGCAAAACATCTGGAGAAATGAGATTAAAGTCACTTGAATTTCCCCCCACCCCGTATTTTAATGGTGGCGGTGGGGGAGGGGGGAGGAATTGCACACACAAAATGGCTGCTGCCGCTTACCTTCAGCGAAGTAACACGTGTTGGGGTGGCAGCTACTGCTGAAGCAACGGTTTCTTAAAAATCTGAACAGCCAGCCAAATCTCCAATGGCCAATCGGACGTCTTGCTGGGCAAAAGACCTACTTGGTCCCACCCACTTTCTAGGAGGAGGAGGAAGAAGAGGAGGAGGAGAGATTGGATTTATACCCCGCCCTTCACCACCCAAGGGAGTCTCAGAGCGGCTTACAAACTCCTTTCCCTTCCCCTCCCCACAACAGACACCCTGAGAGGTAGGTGGGGCTGAGAGAGCTCTCTCGAGGACTGCCCTTGAGAGAACAGCTCTGAGAGAACTTGTGACTGACCCAAGGTCACCCCAGCAGCTGCATGTGGAGGAGTGGGAAATCAAACCTGGTTCTCCCAGATTAGAGTCTGCACTCTTAGCCACTACATCAAACTGGCTCTCAGGAGGAGGAGGAGGAAGAGGAGATTGGAATTATACTCCACCCTTCACTACCTGAAGGAATCTCAGAGTGGCTTACAATCTCCTTTCCCTCCCCTTCCCCCTCAAAAGCAGTTCTCTCAAAGCTCTCTCAGGCCCACCTACCTCTCAGGGTGTCTTGTTGTGGGGAGTGAAAGGAAAAGGAGATTGTAAGCTGCTCGGAGACTCCGAGTGAAGGGCGGGGTATAAATCCAGTCTCCTCCTCCTCCTCCTCCCCCCATGTGCCATCAGGAGGTCCACCAGCACAGCCATGAGAACATAAAAGAAGCCATGTTGGATCAGGCCAGTGGCCCATCCAGTCCGACACTCTGTGTCACAGTGGCCAAAACCCAGGGGCCATCAGGAGGTAAAGCAGTGGGGCCGGAACTCCAGAAGCCCCTCCCACTGTTGCCCCCCAAAGCCCCAAGAACGTTGTGGGGGGAAAGAACGAGGAACGTTCCTTACTTCTGCTACCAGAATTTTTGAAGCTCTGCCTTCTGACAGGAACGTCGAACTTCTAATTCCTAACATCAGTGCCTTTCCTCAGTTACCCGTTGCGTGACAGGTGTGATTTCAAACTGAAGACCAGCTAGAGAGAACAGCTATTTTTAGGCTTAAAGGCCACCATGGGTGGTGGTGGGGGGTGCTGCTGAAGAAAGTGGAATTTATCCCTTTCTCAAAGCCTGTTTGTTTTTTTAAGGAGCAAATGGGGAGAAAGTTGTTTTTTGGGGGGAACTGAGACCAAAGTTGCCTCATTGCTGGGGGCCTAAAACTGCCCCCCTCTCCTGTGACTACTTTTAAGCCTTGACAAACAGAAACGCCAATGGAGAGACGTGTCTCCATGGAAGGCCATGTGCAGTCAGGGAGAGGGCAAAGGGAGAGAGGGGGGAGGGGTCAGAAGGCATCTCCCAGGTGAAGACCAAAAGGCTAATTTCACACATGTTGGGCAATGCACTTCCAGTGTACTTTAGCAATCCTTTGCAAGCGGGTTTCCCTGTGTGGAGCAGGAAAATCTACTTGCAAACAATTGCGAAAGGGCATTGAAAGTGCATTATCTGATGTGTGTGAAATAAGCCAAAGGGAGGCATCTATACACACTGGATGTAGCAAAAAACCCCCCCCCCCCCAATGTCCATCCTGAGTCGCTCGCTCCAAGAGTTTGTTTCTACCATTGGACCGGATCGTCTGCCCAGCATTCTTGGGCTAGCTAAAATGAACATGATCTTCACCAGCAAATTTAGCATTGCTCTTCTTCTTCTCTGTAGGGGTGCTTCCAAATTGGATTCCGGACCCGTGGAGAATCCAGTGAATCCTTGGTTCTGCTGATTCTGTCTGAATTTTGGGCAGTTGTACGATGCGCTTCGTTGACACGGGTCGTTGACCACAATACATCATTTCCCTTTTGTGCACCACGCTGTGCGTGCACACATCCACGCAACATTGCAGATGAGCATCTGGGAAAGTGAGTGTATTTGCACTCATACCGTGATTTTTTTTTTTACGAGGTATGTTGCCAAGGCACATGAATATCTACATGCCTCAGGCATGGATAGCCCAAAAAGACTCCTTTTGGTGTCCAGGAGATTCAGTTTGGTGTAATGGTTAGGAGTGCAGACTCTAATCTGGGAGAAATGGATTTGATTCCCCACTCCTTCACATGCAGCTGCTGGCGTGACCTTGGGTCAGTCACAAGTTCTCTCAGAGCTGTTCTCTCAAGGGCAGTCCTCAAAAGAGCTCTCTCAGCCCCACCTACCTCGCAAGGGTGTCTGTTGTGGGGAGGGGAAAGGGAGATTGTAAGCCGCTCTGAGACTCCTTCAGGTAGTGAAGGGCAGAGTATAAATCCAATCACCTCCTCCTCCTCTTCTTCCAACAAAAAACAATATTTCATCAATTTGTTTGAGAACACATGAAACTGCTTTACACTGAATCAGACCATCAATCCATCCAACTCAGTACTGTCAATTCAGACAGGCAGCAGCTCCCCAGGGTCTCAGGCTGAGGTCCTTTTAACTGGAGATGCTGGGGACTGAACCTGGGACCTTCTGTGTGCCAAGCAGATGCTCTGCCACTGAGCCACAGCCCCTGTTCAGTGCACTTATATGCACGTTAGTATCATGGCAGGATGTGCAAACAAATAGAAGCAGCAGAAAGCTACAGCCTACTGTGAACCATGTTCCATCATCCTTTTGTGGCATTCGCTTAGTTAAACCAGAATTCAGAGGAAGTACAACGCAGTTCAAAGCCAAATTCTGGAACCATGATTCTGGAATGGAAGAACTCTGTCTGTACCTAATTTCACGGAAACCCGTGGAGCAGTCCTTCCTGGTGGATTGGGCCCCTTGTATGTTCCCTTTGTTCTCCTTAAATTAGAATCATAGAATCTGAAGCGTAGTGGACTCGGGAGACCAGGAACAGTGAAATCATGAAGCCTTTATTGAGTGACTCAGCATGCCCAGTAGATGGTCAGAACAAGCATGCTTCCAGGGCTCCAGGGCCCTCATTATATGCTGGCCGGAGCCACACCTCTGACCGCACCCAAAAGACCTGATAGGGGCTTAACATGTGCATATTTGTCATAGGTTCCCTGGAGGAGCCTTTGGCCGCATTGGCTCCCCAGGGAGAACCTAGGTCTCACATTGGTGGAGGCTTTGAATCCGGACGTCTATTGTTCCTCCAGATTCAAGCTCCCCTCTCTGCCTGACCATGTGCTCTGGCCATGCGGCAGGCACCATTACATGGGAGCACATGGCAGGCCGGTTGTTACACAGAACATACAACATTATACCCCTCCCCAGATAGTCCGGACTGTCCCTTGGCAAACATAGTCTCTGAGGTGCATGGGATGTTTCCGTTCTCTGGTTGAGCGGCATGGGGTCGCCGGAGCCGCCGGTGTAGGGAGCGGAGATTCGGGGATATCTGCCACGGGCTGAGCCGGGTCTGGTGCCGGCGCAGGGATGGTGACTGGAGTGATGTCTGGGCGGGCGGCTTCTGTGGATTCCTCCTGCAGAGTCTCGGCCAGTCATGGGGCAGGCAGATCGTCTGTCTCTGGTACCTCGGGTTCCACATCTGAGAAGTCTAGCCCTGGATCGTCCGCAGAGAAAGTGTGCAGACGGCAGCGAAGCTGGTCCATGTGGCACCTCCACCGTTGTCCTTCCTTGCCCGCAACTTCATAGGAGAGGGGACTGGTGACATGGATAATCCGCCCTGGCAACCACAGGGGCCCCCCGGCATAGTTGTGGACGTAGACTGGGTCCTCCGGCACGAACCCTCTCGGAGCTTTGGGGATGTTGGGTTCTTTGGAGGTGGCTGGCGCCTGATTGGGGTGGAGCTGATTGAGCTGGGTTGTCAGCCGGCGGCCCATGAGCAGCTCTGTGGGGCTGTGACCGGTAGCCAAGTGAGGAATGGTGTGCTGGCCAAATAGGAAAGCCCCAGATCCCCCTGGTCCATGTGCCTCAGCGCCTCCTTAGTGGTGTGGACCATTCGCTCTGCTTGGCCGTTCATGGCCAGGTGAAAAGGGGCGGATCTCACGTGCCGGATGCCATGGAGCTCCACAAAGTGCTGGAATTCCGCGGAGGTGAAAGCCGTGCCGTTGTCTGAGATGATGGTGTCCGGCAGGCCATGAGTGGCAAAGATGTGCCACATTGCTCAAATGGCAGCTTCAGAGGAGGTGGTGCGCACTGGAATGACTTCCAGCCACTTGCTGTAGCTGTTGACCAGAATAAAGAAAAGCTGCCCCTGTACCAGGCCTGCAAAGTCCACGTGGAGCCGGGACCAGGGGCATTGGGTGGACTCCCAGGGGTGGACAGGAATGAGTGGAGGGTCCAGATGGGTCTCTTGGCACTTTTCACAGCGGCGGACCCGGTCCTCTGTCTCTTTGTCAGGGCCTGGCCACTAGACGTAGCTCTGGACCAGGGCCTTCATTCGTACTACCCCAGGGTGGTGCTCATGCAGAGTGGTCAGAACTCGCGGGTGGAGGGGTTCCAGAATCACTACCCTCAAGCCCCAGAGTAGGCACCCCTTGTGGATGGAGAGTTCTGTGCACCTGATTGAGAAGGCCGCGAACTCAGGGTCCGGATTCTTGGGCCACCCCCTTCTCACCCAGTCGGAGACCTGGGAGAGTTGACGGTCCTGGGCCATGTGCCGGGCCACGTCCCATACCTGAAGCAGCCGGTCTGGCAGGTCCTCGAGCAGAGCGACGTGGTAAGCCGGAGCAGAGTTGGGGTCGCAGGAGGGCAGCGGAAGGCGGCTGAGTGCGTCCGCATGGCCCATGGCCTTCCTCGGGCGATGCACCAAGTCATAGTCGTACCCCATGAAGAAGATCGACCATTGGAGGACTCACGGGGACAACATCTGTGGTGTGTGGTGATCCGGGGCGAGGAGGCCCAGAAGAGGTTTGTGGTCCGTGGCGACCATGAACTTGCGCCCATACAAGTAAGTATGGAACTTTTTGACTCCAGCTACGATTGCAAGCGCCTCCTTGTCTATCTGAGCATAATTCCTTTCGGCTGGGGCTAGGGTCCAGGAGTAATACGCGACTGGAACCTCCCGGCCGTCCGGCAGTTTTTGACCCAAAACTGTCCCCACCCCATACAGAGATGCATCACAGGCCAATACAATGGGCAGGGCTTCGTCAAAGTGGATGAGGACCACATTGGACATTAGGAGGTCCTTGATGCCCTGGAAGACTGCTGCCTGACGGGGACCCCAAGTCCAGGTGGCGCTTTTGTCCAAGAGCCTGTGTAAGGGCTCAGCTACTGCCGCCTTGTGGGGAAGGAAGATGTGGTAGAAGTTGATGAATCCCAGAAAAGATTGCAGCTCAGCCTTGGACTTGGGGGCCGGGGCATCAGAGATGGCCTTTACCTTGTCCTTATGGGTGAATTCCATGGGCGTCCACCTTGAAGCCGAGGAAATCCACCACAGGCACCCCGAGGAGGCACGTCTTGCGTTTCACCTTCAGGCCGGCGTCCTGGAATCGCTGGAGGATGGAGTGTAGGCGGGCCGAGAAGGTCTTGATGTCCGGAGCCGTGATCAGGACGTCGTCGAAAAAGGGTTGCACTCCTGGAAGACCTTTTAGCAGACGGTCCATTAACTCTTGGAAGATGCCGGGGGCTACACTGACCCCGAACTGGAGACACTTTACCTTAAATGCCCCCTTGTGCGTCACAATGGTCTGTGCTTCTGCTGTGGCATCGTCGACCGGCAGCTGCTGGTAGGCCTGGGCCAGGTCTAGTTTCCCAAACACTCGTGCCCTGGTCAGGGAGGCCAACACGTGGTTGATGACCGGGACTGGGTAGGCATGGGCCTGAAGTGCTGTATTGATGGTGCACTTATAGTCCGCGCAGATGCGGATGTCCCCGTTTGCCTTCACTGGCGTCACAATTGGGGTCTCCCATCCGGTGTGGGACACTGGTTCTAGTACTCCCTGGGCGACCAGCTTATAGAGCTCCCGCTCGATCTTGGGCCACACTGCGAGTGGCGGATGGTGGACCGGTATGTACATGGGCCGGACTGCGGGATCAAGGTCCAGGGAGACGGGCAGCCCCGTATATGAAGCCAGTGCCCCGTCAAAAACTGCTGGGAATTCCTCACAGATGTCGGTAAAATCTGTGGGCTGCAGGCTGTGTACCCTGGTGACGCCCAGCCCTAAGGGCTGGAACCAGGAGAGTCCCAGCAAGCTTGTGAGGTTGCCCGCCACCACCAGGAGGCCCAAGCGTCCTGTAAAGTTCTTAAATTGGACCCAGAACTTGCCCAACCCCCTTATTGGTATTGGGTTCTTCTGAAAGTCCTGCAGGGTTAGGCCCTGGACTTTCTGAAGTTGGAGCTGAAGTTGGAGCCCCCCCCCCCGCGGTAGAGCCTGCGAAGGGTGGACTCTGAGATTATGGAGTAGAACAACCAGGGGTCTACTTCCATCTGGCAGGGGGTCCCCTTGATCAAAACTGAGACCTTAATTTTGTTGGGGGTGTCAGGAGGCAAGTTCATTACCTGCTGTGTCTTGCGGTGGTGGTGGTGGGTTGCTGCTGTCCGGAGGAGTTCAGCAGACTCCTGGTGCGCAGCTTGGGTGTGACGGTTGGAGCGAATGCAGCAGGCCCAGGCAATGTGGCCCTTCTTGCCACATGACCAGCACTGTTTCCCAGAAATGGCAGGTCCGGCGGTCATGCTGGTCACTGCAGCTAACACACGCGGAATGTTTGGAGTGTGGCGTCGGTGAGCGGGAAGCCTTCTCACCCAAGTTGCGGGACCCCTGTCCTGGAGGCCGGCACTGTACCTGGAGCGTCTCGTCGTTCTTGGATACACCGGAGTCTGCAGCGGCCCTGGTCTGGTGGGCAGCCGTAGATGTGCCTAGCTTCTCCTGCTGAGAGACCTCAAAGGCGCAAGCCGTGGTTAGCATCTCATCCAGGGTGGCAGTGGAGTTGGCCATCAGTTTCCTTTGAAGCTTGGGGTCATGAACCCCACCCAGGAACGCAGAGTATAGCGTGTCCTCTACAGCCACGAACTCGCACCCCACCAGGAGATGGCGGAGGGCCACCAGGTAATTGGAGGCAGACTCACCCTCCTGCTGCAGCCGGCGGAAGAACTTCACCCGCTGCGTGTTCTTGGAGGGTCTCGGCAAGAAGTGGTTCCTTAGGAGCGCCATGATGTTGTCATATGTGGCCTCCGCCGGGGTACGAGGGGAAAGCAGGCTGCGGAGTAACTTCAGCGTCTTTACCCCACAGGAGGTCATGAACCAGGACTTCTTCTTTCCGGCATCCATGATGTCCTGTGTGTCGAAGTAGGATGTGAGCTGGTCCGTCCAGGGTTCCCAGTCTTCGAGGCAGGCTGGATCGAAAGGGTGGGTGGTTCCCGGAGCAGTGGCCATTCTGGGATGTGCAGCAGTGCATTGAGCAAGATCCTCAGGTGCCAATGGCAGTGAAGTGATGCTGGAGCCGAGTGGGGCCGGTGGCTGACGGATCTGGTCTGGGCTCGATGCAGTGCTGGTGTTGGCCGAGGAGTTGCTCATCAGGATCCCACCTTCATCGCCAGTGAAGCGTACTGGACTCAGGAGACCAGGAACGGTGAAATCATGAAGCCTTTATTGAGTGATTCAGCATGTCCAGTAGATGGTCAGATCAAGCATGCTTCCAGGGCCCTCATTATATATTGGCCAGAGCCACACCTCCGGCTGCACCCAAAAGACCTGATAGGGGCTTAACATATGCGCATGTTTGTCATAGGTTCCCTGGAGGAGCCTTTGGCCACATTGGCTCCCCAGGGAGAACCTAGGTCCCACATTGGTGGAGGCTTTGAATCCGGACGTCTATTGTTCCTCCAGATTCAAGCTCCCCTCTCTGCCTGACCATGTGCTCTGGCCATGCGGCGAGCGCCATTACCTGGGAGCACATGGCAGGCCAGTTGTTACACAGAACATACTACATTACAGAATCGTAAGAGTTGAAAGGGACCTCTTTCTAGTCCAACCCCCTGCACAGTGCAGGCAATCCACTAATACCTCCCCCACACAACCCCAGAGACTCGTTCCATGCCCAGAAGATGAAAAAAAACCCTTCAGGATCCCCGGGCAAACTGGCCAGCAGAAAAATTGCTTCCTGACCACAAAGTGGTGACCGGCATTTCCCTGGGCATGTAAGAAAGGGCCACGGTGAGAACTAAGCACTGAGGCAACCCTCCCTGCCCTCCCTCTCAGGATCTGCCCAAGTTCACAGAATCAGCACTGCTGTCAGATGGCCATCCAGCCTCTGCTTGGAAACCTCCGACGCAGGAGAGCCCACCAACTCCCGAGGAAGCCTGTTCCACTGAGGGACCGCTCTGTCAGGAAGTTCTTGTCAAATTGTCGGGCAAGTCATACTTGGGACATCCTCTGTTAAGGATAGGATGTTTTGGAAGTCATTAATTCACAGGGTCGGCAGCAACTTACAAACACGCATATTCATCATTCACGCACAGGATCCAAGCAGTCTCAGAATTGCAGCTTTCCCCCCACATTTCTTTTTTTAAATAAACTTTATTCTATATTACAAATAGTTTTAATTTTTGTTGTTGTTCTGGACTGCAAAATAGGAATGCCTTATATTTACATACACAGGTATACAATTAAGTATAACAAAGGTACAGAAGCTTTACCAAGTAACAACAAGGGTTCTATTTTAAGCAGGTTTATCATTTCAAGGATTCCGTTTTTTCTTTTTTTTAAGCTTTTGGAAACCGGGGTCATTCTAAACAAAAAAATGAAACGAACGAACGAACCAAAAAAAAGAAGAAGAAAAGAGGAAAAGCATACATCGATAAAGCAAAGCCCAAATTTTCCTAATCGGGGATCCGTCCTGTTTTGCGGCTCCTTGTAATACTGTCTTTACAGGACAAAGCAGGGACTTTCTGTTCGAATTGGAGAAATTTTACCCAAACAGTGAATGATATGTCTGAATAAACAGTGCCTGGATAGAAGTACCTGGTTGCTCTGAAGGCGTGTGAGCAACCTCTGTGATCAACCTTTAAAAAGAGTTTAGACAAGTTTATGGAAGCCAGGTCTTTCCTAAGCCCACTGGCCATGCCAGTGAAATGGAACCTCCATGTTCTGGGGTTGTTTACCTGTTGTGAGGGTGGGGAAACAATAGGAGGACTGTGCATTTGGGCCCTGCTTTGCAGGCTTCTGAGAACATCTGGTGGACTGCTGTCGGCAACGCCCGGTTGGATGAGATGAACCCATTGGTCCGACTCAGCATGGCTGCTCCGTGTGTGTCTCCAGGTAATATTGAGGGGAATCGATGTTTTGCTGGAAAAGTAAAAACCCTACAAGTTTTCCTGTTTTTTACTCTGAGCTTTTCCCTTGTGGGGTTCACCAGCATTTGGTGATCAGCAAAGATTCCTTTTTAAGTGACAAATTCTGGGCCTACCGCTGCTCTTTGTGTTTGCTCTTTGTGCATGTTCCTGACACGTTTGTGCTAGTGCTCAAACCATACTCCGTTTCAGTTCCAGTCTAATGCAAGCTTTGCATGATCCCCCAAATTATGAGAGCTTCATTCACACATCATCATGAGAACATAATCTGATCAACTCCTATGTAGTTGTAGGAAAGAGCAAGAGTCCAGGAGCGCCTTACAGACGAACACAATTTGTGGCAGGGGAGGAATTTCCATGTGTCGTGGCTCACTTCTTCAGAAGTGAACATAGAATCGTAGAATCCCAGAGTTGGAAAGGGCCATGCAGGCCATCTAGTCCAACCCCCTGCTCAATGCAGGAGCAGTGAAGAAGTGAGCGGGGACTCGTGAAAGCTCCTCCCCAGCCACAAATGTTGTTAGTCTTAGACTCTTGGGTCTTTTCTGCTGCTACAGACTAACACGGCTACTACCCATCTTGATCTATCTCCTATCTAATTGTGAACGAGCATGTGGATTGGCACCTGGTCCAGAATTTTAATCTGTTGTTTTTGTCCTTTTAACAGGAGATGCTGAGGATTAAACCTGGGACCTTCTGCATGCCGAAGGAGATGCTCTACCACTGAGCCACGACCTTTCCCTGATTCATCTCTCTTTCCCATCCTCTATCACACGAGCCTTTTAACTAGAAATCCCAGGTATTGAACCTGCAGCCTTCTAAATGCCTACCAGATGCTCTATCACTGAGCCACAGCCCCTCCCCTAAGATCAATATTGTCTACTCAGATGGGTAGTGGCTCTCCAGGATATCAGGCAGAGGTCTTTCCCATCATCTACTGCCTGGTCCTTTTAACTGGAGATGCCAGGGATTGAACCTGGGACCTTCTGCATGCCGAGCAGATGCTCTACCGCTGAGCCACAGTCTCTCCCAAACAATCCAGTTCTGCAGCTGGATTGTGAAATACAGCTTGTACTAGTTGTGAGCGGTGGTGGTGGGATCTAAATTCACAAACCGCAGTTTGTTGAGTCGCATCGCCCCATGCAGCCAACTGGTAGCAGAAATGGTGATATAGAAAGGATGACCTAACTGCTTGGATGTGAATGGGGGCAGCCCCGTTACCTATGGAGAGTTCTGCACTGATATGGAATTTATTTGACTGGGAGCCTAACTATAAAGTGGTGGCACAGTGTGAGCCAGCCCAATTCATCATGGCACCCAAATGACGCATGGATGATGAGATACGGTCATCATCTCTCCGTGTTCCCTTCTCTCATTCCAGATTGTTGTAGTGCCAAGTTGTTTCACACCTCTGAGAGCTCATACAACACTTCACAGATTTATCCTCAAGTTATCAAGGAACCGTCCTTGCTGGGGGCAAGGAGACTCTGCCGGGCACAAAAGCAACACGGAGCTTCCATAAAACCGATGAGACAGCCAATTTACTCAGCGGCAAAAAACTGGGCGTCCTACTATGTAACAGCTGAGTTTGTGAGCAGCGTTGCTCAGACTCCAATTCCAGAACTAAAAATCTGTATTATGAGCCATTCGTTGGTGTAAAATGTATGCTTACTTTCTTCTGCATCTTTCATTTTTAATTGTGTGTTATGTGCAGAAAACAAAGAGAAAAAAACCCGGTGAGGAACGGAAAGCCAAAGGATGGATCCTCTGGATCTGATTCACGAGTGAAAGTGCTTCCGTCTGCTAGAAGGCGCCTGTGATGGAAGAAGCCATTTTGCTGCTGGCGGAACAGGTCCACACAACGGCGGAAGGCACCTATCCAGAAAGCGCCGCTGCTAACAAAACAAATTTAGAGACTGTTCCAAAGACTGTGGACAAGGATTGAATGGTGGAGATAAACTGTTCACAATTGTGGCACAATCTCCCCAAAATAATAATAAAAAATGACTGCCCCGCACAAATCTGAGATATAAAAATAAAATCCCATGTCTGTGGAGGGTAATAAGGACACGGACCAGGGGGGTTGTCTAAACTTTAGCCCTGCTTCCCTTTTCTAACAAGCGTTTATGATATGTTCTGTCCATTCCTTTGAGGTGTTCAAGTTTCAGATTCAAAAATAAAAGCCGGTCGAGTCTGCACCGGCCGACGAAAAAGCAAAACCAAATATGATCCGAGTTTTTCGAAGCCTCTTTGACCAGACACATGCTGCGTCTTAGTTTCCTCCCATTTCTCCCTTCCGCCAGGTTTGCTTTCTGATCCCTTCCCTCTCCCATGGATGCTTCCCTGACACCCACCTCAAACTCCTCTGCATGTGCAAACCTTCTCCGAGGACCCACAATTGCAGGCTATCCCGTCCCACCGGCTTCTCTTTTGCAGCCCACGGGGGGAAACAACCCAAGAAAATATCTGATGTATCGGTCTCCCGTGGCACTTGGTTGGTCCTAAAACCTTTGGTTTCTTCCGTGTTTAAAGAAGTCTGACATTTCCTGTGATAATGACGAATGGTGTTCCTTTCCCTCATGCATGTGGGATGCCGCCTAGCGTGGCTATCCCCTTCCGTCCCTCATATCCCGAGCTTTTTTGTCTGCAACGCAACAGCACCGGAACATAAAAACTTGGATGAAATCGCGGTGAATCCTCCACATGTCCTCCTCTAGGAGCCACTGAAATGTGTGGGAGGGAGCATGTGCGCATGGCTGGCAATGTCCCCCTCCCTCTGCTTTGACTCAGAACAGGATTAGTCGTGAAGACACTTTCCCACTTGCTTCTTATTTGCACCATTACCTTCAGGACTGCCTCTCCCTGTATTGAGCCCTGTAGAGCACCGAGGTCTACAATTCAACACCTCTTGGTAGTCCCTGGAACCCAGGAATGTCCGACTTGTCTCGACTAGTCAGGGCTTTTTCCACCCTGGTGGAATGAGCTCCCATATGAGATCGGGGCCCAGCAGAATTTCCTACAATTCCACAGGGCCTGTAAGACAGAGCTCTTCCACCAGGCTTTTCATTTACGTTGGACCTCCCCCCCCTACTTCTGGCTGGCCTCCCATCGATGGCCTGGATTCGAACAGCTATCTGGGAACCCACACTCCTGTCCCATGTTAATCGCTGAGACATCTAATTAGATTTTACTCAGTATTTTATGATTACGCAATGTTTTAATCTGTTGTTTTAAAGTGGTTTTTAAATGGTATCGTATACTGTATTAATATGGTTGGAACCTGCCTGCGACGAGGGCAGGATACAAGACCAATAAAATAAAATCAATGAAGTCTGTGACCCAGGGCACCACAGCAAGCCCCAGGCTGGGAAGAACACTTCCAGCGGGTGGCCTGAAGGAAACTGGGTGGCCAGAAGTGCTTGTGGGCCCTGTCTGGGGGTGGACTTTGGCCTCAAGTGGGTTCTGAAGGTAGAAGACTGAGGTCTCTTTGAGGGCAGGCCCGTGTCTGGGAGAAGACCTCTTGAGGTTTGAACCCCCAATTACATCCCTGGTAGTATCTCCGTACAATCCTACGCGGTTATTAATTCCCAGATTCTTGGCTGCCCAGGCTCTTCCCAGAGACTTGACAACTTCTATTTCTGCCTTCCGTTGATACACAGCATTGAAAAAAACTGGCATCTTCTGGAATCTGGGATGCTGTAGAGACTAAAGGGACTAAACTGAACTAAAAGAACGTAAGAGAAGCCATGTTGGATCAGGCCAGTGGCCCACCCAATCCAACACTCTGTGTCACACAGTAGCCAAAACAGAGGTGCCATCAGGAGGTCCACCATCAGGGCCATAAGGACGTAAGAGAAGCCATGTTGGATCAGGCCAGTGGCCTACCCAGTCCAACGCTCTGTGTCACACAGGGGCCAAAACCCAGGTGCTGTCAGTAGGTCCACCAGTGGGGCCAGAACCCCAGAAGTCCTCCCACTATTGACCCCTGAGCACCAAGAGTGCAGAGCATCACTTGCCCCAGACAGAGTGTTCCATCTATACCTTGTGGCTAAGCCACTGATGGACCTCTGCTCCATGTGTTTCTCCAATCCCCTCTTGAAGCTGTCTATGCTTGTAGCTGCCACCCCGTGGCAGTGAATTCCCCGTGTTAATATGACTCTTTGGGTGAAGAAGTACTTCCTTTGATCTGTTCTAAGCCTACTGCTCATTAGCGTCACTGAGTGCCCATGAGTTCCCGGAGAATTAGGTTGAACTAGGAAGTTCTCGGTTCAAATTGTGATGCTGTGTGAACTGAGTCGGCTCCTTATGTGCCATACGGGGAAGGGAACTTAACTTTCCATAACCTGCAGAGTTATATAAGGATGACTGAGAGAACAGATATCCAGCACTCTGAACAACCATACACTTGCCAGATAGTATGCTTTCAGTGGTCTTACGGACCCTTAACTTTGTGTTAGGATTTGCAGCCATTCCGCTGTATGCAATATTGTATTTCAGGGGCCCAAGAATTGGACTTGAGAATCAAAAAGAGAAAAAGAAAGATTCAAACGTCTGTAGCCCAATCTCCCATTCGAGTCAATGCAAACCTTTCTGATCCCAATTGCCATTTCGGGGGGGGGGGGGGAAGGCACACCACGAGCTATCCTGTGCCGGTATCATACTATACCGTAAACTCCCCTTTCCCTTCCTACCGTATTCTAACATCCATTCAGGTGAGGTGTTGCAACCGAGGAAGGAACATGTGGGGCTGGGAGGGTGCCCTTTCCTTAGTTCCCATCCAGTCTCAGAGAGGGGCTTCTAACCTCCGGAATGCTGGTTCGGGCTTCTCCCCGTAGTGTGAATAGAACAAAAGGCCCCCTCGATTTTTGTGCTCTGCAGTTGATGCTGGTTAGAGCCTGTAAGAGGCAGTTTGGGCCGCTTAGGGAAGAGGAGGCGGCTGCTGGCCACAGTTTCGGGCGAGAGCAGCTGCCCTCCCAATTCGGGTTGCCAGTCTCCAGGTAGGGCCTGGAGATCTTCTGGAATTACAACAGATCACCAGACGACAAAGATCAGTTCCCCTGGAGAAAAATGGTTTCTTTGGAGGGTGGACTCTATGGCCTCGTACCCTCCTGAAATCCTTCCCCTCTCCAAACCCTGCCCTCCCGAGGCTCCACCTCCCAATCTCCAGTAATTTCCCAACTCGGAGCTGGCAACCCTACCTCCCAGGGCCGAGCCGTGAAGCGAAACAGCTTTCTCAGAGTGGATGGGGAAGAAACGGGGCTGGCTGCCGATGAAAAAGGGGGCTGTCTTTCGAGGACACAGTCAATGGGGGCAGACTGAGAATGGTGCTGATTCGTTAACCAAAAAACAAAAAAACAACCTATGAAAAGTTGAGGGGGGCGGGAAAAGGGAAAGGACAGCCTCTGGTCCTCCTCCACCCAATCCCAGGAGAGTCGCTGACAGCACGGATAGTTCACAGGATAAGAAGACCCCTCTTGCCGCGACAGTCCCAGGGGGCAAGACACTGGACCCTCCCCTAGAGGACAAGGGCAGCAAAAGAGGAGACAAGTTCATTCCCACTCCGGCGGGATTCCTGGAGGCCCAAGAGCAAGTCCCACCCTTGGCGCAGCTTCCGAAATAACACTGAGTTTATTCCTGCTCCGGGGCTCTGAGCCCCAGAAGAGCCATTAAAGCAGCATGACGGAGGCGAACCGGAAACGGTTCCCTTGGTCGGTTAACGGACGGTACGGTGATATGTCAGGATGAAGGCAGAAGGGGAGTCAGTGGACGAGGGAGCTCCGCCTCCACATCTGGGGATTCCTCCACAGGAGACATCCCTCGAATCCTTGAGGCCATGTTGCTTGTCAGTGTCCGTAGGTTTGGCGAGCGAGCCGGAGAGGAGTCGAGAACGGTTCGGGTAGCTCAGCTCGACGGCCAATCAGAAACTTGCACTTGGTAAAGAGGATGTTTTGGACTGAGGCACGGCTTGGTTTTCTTTTCTTTCTTTCTTGCAATCCCTCCCAGGGAGTCCCCTGGAATGGCGGTTCTCAGCTGTCTATGCTCATGAGGGTTATAACTTGTTCAAGTTTGTAGGCCAGTTTTTGCTTGCCAGCCTGGTCGTCTTGATCGAGGGCACTGAGGATCTGCAGAGGAAGGGTAGGAGAGAGGGAATGGTCACGGCAAATGAAAAAAAAAATACATTGACAACTGGCTTGGAAGAAACAGTATCAGAGACAGGGGTTGTGTGGTGTATCTGAGGTTACACATGCCCAATCTGCTTGGCAGGGATCCAAGTTGGAGAAGAACTTGTGAGGAGGGGCATAACCCTTGCTGAGATTGCCATAAGGCTCGGATGGGAGACCACCAAGGAAGGCCCTGCAGAAGGCGGCCGTGGGACACCACCTCTGCTTCTCATTTGTCCTGAAAGCCCCTTGATGGGGTAGCTATAAGTTCGGGCCTTGATGGCACTTTCATATCTGTCTGGAGGGAGGGAGGAAGGAAGGGAAGGCAGCCTGGTTTAGCCCAGTCTCGACAGATCTCAGAATCTAAGCAGGGTTGGTACTGGGATGAGAGACCCCCAAGGAGGGCCCTGCAGAGGAAGGCAATGGCAAACCACTTTTGTTTCCTACTTGCCTCGAGCAATCCCCTTGCTGGGGTTGCTTTACGTTGGTTGCAACTCGATGGCACTTACGGACATAGGTTCCTACTCCATACCGAGGGGTTACAAACTTTGGCAGGAAGATGCATTTTGACTGCACAAGCGATCCGTGCTTGCTAAATCATGGTGAGACTGCGGGGCACGGGATTCGTGTTCCCTCCCAACTACTGGCAATGTTGTTCTGCAAATATTCGAGTTCCCGCAGTTCCACCATGCATCGCTCGAACACTTTCGAGTGTATTTTCAGAACCGTCGGGGCCAGAAACCTTCTCTTTGGGGAGGGGGGAACCAAGCTCAGAGGACGGTGCACCACCATTCTAACAGCTAAATGCTCAACGAGGTGTGAGTAATTTACAAGGCATATTTGCTTAAGGCAGCATGGGTGATTTAAGGCACGCCACTGGCTGCTCTCCCCCTCCAGCTATTGCAAAAACATTACAGTAGCTGGAGACAGAGGCAAAGTATGCCTAAAAGGTCGAGCTATAGCAGTTAAGATGAAGAAGAAGAAGAAGAAGAAGAAGAAGAGAAGAGATTGGATTTATACCCCACCCTTCACTCACTTGGAGTCTCAGAGTGGCTTACAAACTCCTTTCCCTTCCCCTCCCCACAACAGGTACCCTGTGAGGTAGGTGGGGCTGAGAGAGCTCTGAGAAAACTGTCCTTGAGAGAACAGCTGGTACAGAGCTATGGCTTGCCCAAGGCCATCCAGCCAGGTGCAAGTGGAGGAGTGGGGAATCAAACCCGGTTCTCCCAGATTAGAGTCCGCGCACTTAACCACTACACCAAAATGGCTCTCATTTGAAATGAACTCATTTGCCCCACTTGCCCCTGGCCTCTCCTAGGACCATCTAGAGATCTATCTCTGTTGCTTCCTCAACCAAAAATGGCACCTCGAATCATAGAATCATAGGGCTGGAATGGACGGCGTGCAGGGTCATCTATGCAGGAAATTGACACATTCTCAACCAAAAATGGTACCTCGAATTATAGAATCATGGCATCACAGAAGCAGAGGGAAGAGATTGGATTTATACCCCGCCCTTCACTTGTAGTCTCAGAGCGGCTTACAAACTCCTTTCCCTTCCCCTCCCCACAACAGACACCCAGTGAGGTAGGTGGGGCTGAGAGAGCTCTGAGACAACTGTCCTTTTTTTTATATATATATTTTATTTTTAAACCATTTTTTCTTTAACAACAGTAAGTATTAGACGTGGTGAAATACAAGAAATATATACATTTAACTTCCCGCATATGATCGAATGTGCACCGTTTAAAAATACAGCATTTAACCAAAAACTTGCTATTCATATTAGTGCTACAATATTCTTAACATAGTAACCTATTGCAACCCGCAATAACTCTGTTCTATTATATCTGTCAAAAATGTAACAACTTTTGGTAATATTTGTTTTTAGGAATAATACCTGAATTCGCCAGGTACACAGTTATAGGAAACCATACAGCTTGGTAATAATTCTGGTAAGTACTCAACTTTTGACATAAAGAGTAAGAAGTTATTTTTCCATGTACAAAGTGATTTCATAGCTTATTTTGCCAGGTTTCCAAAGAGGGGGGAGTAACTATCTTCCAATTTTGAGCAATGGTAAGCTTAGCAGTGGTAAGCAATGTGGAAATTAAAGTTATTTGTGACTTTGATAAGTTTTGTTTCGGATACATATCTAATAAAACAGACAACTGTCCTTGAGGGAACAGCTGTGCCAGAGCTATGGCTCGCCCAAGGTCATCCAGCCAGGTGCAAGTGGAGGAGTGGGGAATCAAACCCGGTTCTCCCAGATTAGAGTCCGCGCACGTAACCACGACACCAAACTGGCTCGCAGATCTGTATCAAGTACGCCTCAAAGGTCGAGCTATAGCAAATAAGATCTGTATCAAAAGACGTATTTATTATATAGTGTACTTGATAATGAAATTAAAAACACAGGGCCTCAATATCAGGCTATACTAACCGCCATCAATAATCAATTTTACATAAGCTATTATAAATCCCTAATACAAAGTTGATGATAAATACCAAATGACCAACGTAAGACCGTATGCGTCTCAGTCTCAAAGGCTATCTTCAATGGTCAATAACACATAACATAGTTTTTAGAAACACATCAGGAAAATACACAGTATATTTCAACCCTGACCAAGTGATGTCATCTCATATATTGTGTGGTTTGATGTTAGCTTATAGGGATGGGAACAGACCAGGAAAACTGAGGTTCGTTTCGGTTCGTGAGGCCGCATGAACCATGAACCTTCATGAGCCCTCCCATTTGTGGCACGGAGGTTCATGCAGTTCATGCTCAAGTGAAGTCCGAGTGGTGAGTTCACCCACTTCCAAACCACGAACCTTCATGAGCCTTCCCATTTGCTGAATCGGTTTGTTTCGAGTCGGCAGTTTGTGCGCAAATGGAAGTCCAAGCGGAAAGTTCATCCGCTTTGGGGTAAACTCGCAGCTTGGACTTCCAATTGCACACAAACTGCCGACTCGAAACAAACCGATTCAGCAAATGGGAAGGCTCATGAAGGTTTGTGGTTTGGAAGTGGGTGAACTCACCACTCGGACTTCACTCGAGCATGAACTGCATGAACCTCCATGAAAGACACGGAGGTTTGTTGGATGTTCGTTGTGGGCACAATTGCATGACCCTCGGCTCACGAACCATGAACTGGGCAATGTTCGTCACAATGTTAGATTCATGATGAGGTTTGTGCCCATCCCTATTAGCTTATAAAGCAAGCCATGACTTCCTATCCAGGCCCTATGTTTTCAACTACATTATTGCATACACTATATATTAAATATATTTCTTTTGATACAAATCTTTCTGCTATAGCTCCACCTTTGAGGCATTCTCAGTACATTCCCAGTTGAGTCTGCTTCCCCCTTCTCTGCTCCAAAGTAGCTGTCTCTCAATCAGGCTACCCTTCACTCCATCCAGACTCACCTCTTCACTGTACTTGCCCACGTAGGAGTAGATTTCAGAGAGCGCGCTCATAGTGTTGAATTCATTCATGTGCATGCGAGATTGCTCAGCCAGGTAGGCGTTCATGTCCTGGTCGCTGATCGCTGGCATCTTGCCGATATCTGAATAGTACCTGGTGGGATCAAAGGGGCATGATGAGTATGGACTGACTTCCAGTAGCTGTCCAGATTAATTCTTACCTGAATGTTGGTCTTGTACTTGGGGAAGCAGCTGACCTCCCCTCCCCTCTAACACTTTAAGATCATCAGAAACCCCGAATCTTAACTCCCCGATACCACACACAATTCTTTCTGTAATCTAGCTCACACGAACTCAGCTTAGAGGGGACACTGCCTGTGAGATAGGTGGGGCTGAGAGAGCTCTTTTGAGAACTGCTCGTGACAGAACTGCTCTGAGAGAACCTGTGACTGACCCAGGGTCACCCCAGCAGCTGCATGTGGAGGAATGGGGAATCGAACCCGGTTCTCCCAGATTGGATTCCACACTCTTAACCACTTTCTCTAGAGCCCATGGGGACTCTTGCTGTTATCTAGTCTGAGGCACTGGGACTAGACTGGGGCAAAAAAACCAAGCGAGTAAAATAGATTGTGTTTTTATACACAGACACAAACAGCCACAGAACATTTATTTTCTTCAGATTTACAGACCCACTTCTCCACCATCAAACTCGTGGACCGCAAACGACCGACATAACATCCGACACTAAAATCCGCTCCGTTTCCAAACAATCTCAGAACATGGCGGCACAACAGAATCACGTCTGTTAAACTCTTAGAAACAGGATTGCAACTTATCAAACCATGAGCCAATGGGGAGGAGACCGGATGGGGAGAGCAAAACAAGCAGGACACAAATAAAATAAACCAAAGCACAAAACGCCAGGCATATATCAAAATCCAAATAAACCCCATAAAATAGGAGTGCGGCCCCTTGTCCCGGTCTTCCCGGAACCCCTACAACAAGAATGGAAGCGTCATTTGCAATTGTGCAGGAAAGCAGCTCTGACGCCAGGTTTTCGGGGCCCTTACGGCAGAAGCCTATCGCTGATCCTCCCAGCAGCCTCTGTTCTCCTCCACCGGCACCTCTCCAACAGAGAGAATTGACGGAATTGAAACCAAGGATGGGATGGATAAGGAGGCTTTCTCAAGAGGAGGGAAGCAGAGGTAGTTAGACGGTAATTGAGGATCATCACAGGTAATGTAGATGGACCCAGGCCTGATCCAGAAATCCAGATCCAGAAATCCACTGATCTGGAAGATGGTATTTATCGAGGTTGTCTTGTGACCTCTGCCACTGGAGGATAGGTCTATCAGTGGCTACTAGCTGTGGTGACTGAGGGGAACCTCTAATTCAAAGGCACTAAGCCTCTGAATCCCAGAGCCAGGAGGCCACATCAGGGGGAGGCCTCGGCCTCTGCCCTGTTGTTGGCCATTCAGAGGAACTGGTTGGCCACTGTCTGAGACAGGACGCTGGACTAGATGGACCTTCACTGGTCTGATCCAGCACGGCTCTTCTGATGTTCTTATCAGGGGAAGGCCTCGGCCTCTATGCCCTGTTGTTGCCTGTCCAGAGGAACTGGTTGGCCACTTTATGAGAGAAGATGCATTGTGCCCGAGGGTGGACTAGATGACCCTTGGGGTCCCTTCCAGCTCTATGTTTCTGTGTTCCGTGTTCCTCGGCCCCAGCAAGTGATCGCAAGGACAAACTAGAGACCTAGCGATGCCTCCCTGTGACCTCAAGTGCTCACGCCGCGGCACCACGGTTTGCACCACGGGTGCTGTCCCTTTAAGGCGCTTGCTCGCTATCTCGGATGCCCTCCCCTCTACCAACTATGGCAGGCCTTCGAGGACAAGATCTGCGGAAGGTAATCAGTCACTGTCTCTGGCAGCTGTGCTCTGCTGTCAACTGGTTAATTAGACGCCATCATTTACATTTTTAATTTCTTCAATTTGACATTTTGCGAGCGTGCGCGCACGCAGACACTGACACATTAAAAAAAAAAGCAACGCCAAAAAAACCCCCACCCCACCCCATCACCGCAGCCCTCCGCGATTTTATAATTAGGGAGGCAGAAAGGAGAGGAAGCCAAAATAGCTGACAGGTGTCTTGTTGATGGTGCGGCAGCCACCTGCTGAGCTCGGGAGCCCAATCTCCTGCAGCAGAGAGAGAGAGAGAGAGATGTGGAGAAGGCAGGAATCGCCCAGGAAATTCTGGCTTTCACTGCAAAGAAGCGGCAGGAATGAATGCTGCCATAAATCGAGCAATGGGGCACCTCCAGCATGCATGGCTGCTGAGAGGTATTGTGGGGAGGGGGGCAGACATAAAAGATGCCATGCTGGGCTCCTTTCTGGGATCTGCATAAGACACCAGCTAGGATTCGGAAAGACTCATTGGAAAGAGAGCCAGTTTGGTGTGGTGGTTAGGAGCGCGGACTCTGATCTGAGAGAACCGGGTTTGGTTCCCCACTCCTCCACGTGCAGTCAGCTGGGTGACCTTGGGCCAGTCAAAGCTCTCTGAGAGCAGTTCTTCTCAGAACTCTCTCAGCCCTACCTGCCTCACAGGCACTGTTCCCTCTGAGTTAGTGTGAGCGAGCTCCAGAGCAAACTAATTTATGCAGGAGCCCAGTCGCTCGCTCACAACTTTAATGCCGGTAGCTCAACAAGTAGGATTTTTGCTCACGAGTCTCCACAGCTTAGAGGGAGCACTGCTCACAGGGTGTCTGTTGTGGGGAGGGGAAGGGAAAGGAGATTGTAAGCTGCTCTGAGACTCCTTTGGGTAGTGAAGAGCAGGGTATAAATCCAATCTCTTCTTCTTCCGCTGGGGAAAATGGATGCTTTGGAGGATGGACTGTATGGGACTGGACCTTGCTGAGGTCTCTCCCTTCCCCAAACCCCAAACTCCCATCCAAGCACTAACCAGGGCCAACCCACAGTATCACATGTGGTGCCACGTCACTTCTGATAACAAAGGAGAAATGGCATCGGGTAGGTCTAGGAATTGCCAAAACTCTATGGTTTTACCATAGAGTTTCCAGTAATTCCTAGAGCTATCCATGTCCCTTTTCTTTTCAACAACTGATGACCTGGTGCTGTAACCCATGTCATGCTCCCCCTCCACATTCCCACTCACAACCGTATCACTGGTTGCCGGACACTACCTGGCAACCCTACTGCCAGAAACCCAAACCCAAGAAGTTGCCTGTTACTGCGTCAAACGGAAGGGATGAGCTGATGTGGCCATTTGGCATCTTTTCTGTTTCGGCTGCTGGATTTGGTCTGCCTCGTTTTGTTACAACTGCCGAGTGATATGTTTTTAATGCTGTTTTGACGCAATGGATGCCAAAGCGGTCTAGGAAAACGTGTCCATTTTCATGAGAAAATGCGACCGGAGGCAGGAGAAGCTGGTGCGAAAAGGGAGACGCACCCAGTTATTTTTCTCGCAAGGAGGAGCCGAAATTGGAATGCAAATGTTTTACATGAACGAGACGGCTTTTAGCCTTTCCCCAATTGGTCCGTTGAGCCAAGTAAAGTCTACTCGGAGAAGTCAGGCATGTGCTAATAAACACATTGAGCTGCCTTATGCAAAATCAGACCACTGAGTCCACCAGGATCAGTATTGCCTACTCAGGCTGTCAGCAGCTCTCCAGGGTCTCAGGCTGAGGTCTTGTCCATCCCCTCCTGCCTGGTCCTTTTAACTGGAGATGCCGGGGATTGAACCTGGGACCTTCTGCATGCCAAGCAGATGCTCTGCCACTGAGCTACAGCCCCACTTCATGGCTCTTCAGGGTCTCAGGCTGAGGTCTTTCCCATCACCTCCTGCCTGGTCCTTTTGACTGGAGATGCTGGGGATTGAACCTGGGACCTTCAACATGCCAAGCAGATGCTCTACCACTGAGCCACAGCCCCACTTCATGGCTCTCCAGGGTATCAGGCAGAGGTCTTTCACATCACCTACCGCCTGGTCCTTTTAACTGGAGATGCGGGGGATTGAACCTGGGACCTTCTGCATGCAAAGCAGATGCTCTACCACTGAGCTACAGCCCCACTTCATGGCTCTCTAGGGTCTCAGGATGAGGTCTTTCCCATCACCCACTGCCTGGTCCTTTTAACTGGAGATGCCAGGGATTGAACCTGGGACCTTCTGCATGCCAAGCAGATTCTCTACCACTGAGCCATGACCCCTAACCTGAATGGAACTGTCACAGGTAGCTGCCTTCTACTGAATCAGACTATTGGTCAATTGTGTCTACTCTGGCTGGCAGCAGCTCTCCAAGGTCTCAGAGGGAGATCTTTCACATCACCTACTGCCCGTTCCTTTTAACCACCTGGCTCCATTATCAGGCAGCCTCGTGTAGCGACATCACAAGATTCGACAATTTTGTCAGGGTCCCTATCAGCCACCGTCTGACTTGGCTCTTTGTTCCTGCCCTGGTTGCTGGTCAATCTTGGGACCAGTCACCCTGCCAAATAGCACAGTTGGTTATCTTCCCAGCTGGGCCGCCACTTGTTCTGGGACCGATATCAGCACAAACGTTTTAGCGGACGTTTGGGGCCTGGCAAAGAGGAGTCAAAAGGCCTTGTCAGGATCTCGCCACACGGATTTCTTTCCGGGAGAAAGAAGCCCGTGTTGCAAATTAAAACCCTCCAACGGCGGCCCCGAAAGGGGCCTCGATACCGAGCAGCCGAGCAGAATGCAGATCGCGGCTGAGTGGCTGAGCAGAACGCAGCTGAGTTGAGCGGTGCCAGCAAACCGCTCTTCCGAGATCAGTCCTCGTCTCCTCCCAGTGAGGGAAACTTTCCCAGCTCAGCTGCTTATCCCACCGACGAATGGTTGGAAGTTAGTTTACGCCAGGCAGGGAGTCGAGCCTCGGAACAGCTGGGATGGGGTTCTAGGCACTGGGAAGATTGATTTATCATCCCCCAGAGGAGCTCGCGGAAAGAAATCTGTGCTCTCCATAAATATTCCATTCTTGCCTCTCTGCCGAGCTGAAAAGGGGGACGAGTGTGGGCATCGCACCTGATTAAAGCTGAGCCGTGATGTTGCTACGGGAGAAGGGGATGACAGCCCACCGGGGCCCAGCCTGGATTTGTGAGCTCGGACCTGCTGCATGCTTTGGAGGCCCTTCCAGGTATTCGGAGTCCTGACAGCGTTTCCAGCCAGAGGATTTGTAGGTTCTTTCATGGGAGATGAACACTGTTGGACTGTGACAGCCAGCCCAGTTGGGTTCCCTCGCTGTGTTTTCTGGAGCCATGGCGACAGATTAGCTTGAAGGGCTGCCAAGTTCGAACGGCACGCTGGCTGCTGGGCCCTGCCCCAGAGTCACAGCTGCTAATCCGGAAACTTCATTTTGTAGGCGCAGCAGGACGGATGACATTATGGCTCTCTGTCTCATGGGCGCAGCCTGGTGTTGTAGCAGAGCGTGCACATATGAAACTGCCTTATCCTGAATCAGACCCTTGGTCCAACAAGGTCACTAGTTTCTACTCTGACTGGCAGAGGATCTCCAGGTACTCAGGCTGAGGTCTTTCCCATCACCTGCTACCTGGTCCTTTTTAACTGGAGATGCCGGGGATTGAACCTGAGACCTTCTGCATGCCAAGCAGAGGCTCTGCCACTGAACTACAGCCCCACTTCATGGTTCTCCAGGGTCTCAGGCAGAGGTCTTTCCCATCACCTCCTACCTGGTCCTTTTAACTGGAGATGCCGGGGATTGAACCTGAGACCTTCTGCATGCTGAGCAGATGCTCTGCCACTGAGCCACAGCCCCACTTCATGGCTCTCCAGGGTCTCAGGCAGAGGTCTTTCCCATCACCTCCTGCCTGGTCCTTTTAACTGGAGATGCCGGGGATTGAACCTGAGACCTTCTGCATGCCAAGCAGATGCTCTGCCACTGAGCCACAGCCCCACTTCATGGCTCTCCAGGGTCTCAGGCAGAGGTCTTTCCCATCACCTCCTGCCTGGTCCTTTTTAACTGGAGATGCCGGGGATTGAACCTGAGACCTTCTGCCTGCCGAGCAGATGCTCTACCACTGAGCTACAGCCCCACTTCATGGCTCTCCAGGGTCTCAGGCGGAGGTCTTTCGCATCACCTCCTGCCTGGTCCTTTTCAACTGGAGATGCCGGGGATTGAACCTGGGACCTTCTGCATGCCGAGCAGAGGCTCTGCCACTGAGCTACAGCCCCACTTCATGGCTCTCCAGGGTCTCAGGCAGAGGTCTTTCCCGTCACCTGCTACCTGGTCCTTTTTAACTGGAGATGCCGGGGATTGAACCTGGGACCTTCTGCATGCCGAGCAGATGCTCTACAACTGAGCCGTGGCCCCCACCTCGAATGGAACTCTTACGTGCAGCTGCCTTATACTGTATTACACCTCTATCTATCTATCTATCTATCTATCTATCTATCTATCTATCTATCTATCTATCTATCTATCTATCTTTGTATCCAGCCCTCCCTGCAAGCGGGTTCAGGGTGGGTTCCATCATAAAATACACACTACAACAATAGATTAGTAAAATATATCAATCTAAAACAGCAATAAAAATGGCAATCAGTAAAAAAAAAACCCAAACCGGTGCCTCAACAGCTGGCAGCAAGGAGCTGTGGGTTCCCAGGTGGCCATTCGGATCTGAGGGCGCTGGAGGGGAGGCCGATCAACAGGTGGACGTCCGCTGCCTCAATCAAAAGCCTGGTGGAAGAGCTCCGTCTTACCGGCCCTGCGGAACTGTAATGGGTCCCACAGGGCCCTGATTTCTAATGGGAACTCATTCTTCTAGGTAGGAGCCAGGGCCAAAAAAGCCGTGGGCCTGGTTGAGGCAAGCTGGATGTCCCTGGGGCCAGGAGCCACCAGGAGATGTTGGTTAATAGATCGCAAGTTCCTGCGGGACTCATACCGGGAGAGGTGGTCCCGAAGATATGCTGGCTCCTGGCTGTATAGGGCTTTAAAGGTAGGTACCGGCATAGGGGCTGCAGTGCCTCAAGTGGTTGAGATGCTAGTTCAGCAGTTCGAGACCCGAGTGCTGCATGACGGAGTGAGCTCCCGTCTCTGGCCCCAGCTCCTGCCAACCTAGCAGTTCGAAAGCAAGAAATTGCAAGTAGATAAATAGGTACCGCTTCGGTGGGAAGGTGACAGCATTCAGTGCGCCTCGGCGTCTAGTCATGCTGGCCACATGACCACAGAAATGTCTTTGGACAGCGCTGGCTCTTTGGCTTGGAAACGGAGATGAGCACGGCATCCCTAGAGTCGGATCTGACTGGCTTTCGAGCAAGGGAAACCTTTACCTTTGCCTTGAACCAGATTTGGTACTCAGTGGGCAGCCCCTGCAGTTCCTGTCCTACTGGGTGGTCCAATCAAGGTTGGTAGCATCTGCTCAGACTGGCAGCTATTCTCTAGGGTCTCAGGCAGAGATCTTTCACATCACCTGCAGCCTGGTCCTTTTTTAAACCGAAGATGCCAGGAACAGAATCTGGGACCTTCCACATGCCACACAGATGCCCTGCCACTAAGCCCACAGATGGAATCCACTGCTGAATTTGGCAAACCTCCCGTTGAGTTCTACACTGGGATCTGTTCAGCTGAACCCCAAAACGTGGCACTAAATTTGTGGAGTGGGGGGTTGGATGCTGGCTGCACCCTATGTCCGGCTTTAATATAACATGAGAACGTAAGAGAAGCCAATGTTGGATCAGGCCAGTGGCCCATCGATTCCAACACTCTTTGTCACACAATGGCCAAAATCCAGGCGCCATCAGGAGGTCCACCAGTGGGGACAGAACTCCAGAAGCCCACCCACTGTTGCCCCCCCCCCAAGCACCAAGAATACAGAGCATCACTTGCCCCAGACATAAGAACATAAGAGAAGCCAGTGTTGGATCAGGCCAGTGGCCCATCCAGTCCAACACTCTGTGTCACACAGTGGCCAAAAATACCAGGTGCCCTCAGGAGGTCCACCAGTGGGGCCATAAGAACATAAGAGAAGCCATGTTGGATCAGGCCAGTGGCCCATCCAGTCCAACACTCTGTGTCACACAGTGGCCAAAAACACCAGGTGCCCTCAGGAGGTCCACCAGTGGGGCCAGGACACTAGAAGCCCTCCCACTGTTGCCCCCATCCCCCCAGCACCAAGAATACATAAGAACATAAGAGAAGCCAGTGTTGGATCAGGCCAATGGTCCATCCAGTCCAACACTCTGTGTCACACAGTGGCCAAAAACACCAGGGGCCCTCAGGAGGTCCACCAGTGGGGCCAGGACACTAGAAGCCCTCCCACTGTAAGCCGCTCTGAGACTCCAAGTGACTGAAGGGTGGGGTATAAATCCAATCTCTTCTTCTTTTTCTTCATCTCTCCTCTTTCCTGACACCTCTCCCCCCGTCACAGCCCAGAGGCCCTTCTGTGGCCGGGTGACAGCCAGACAGGAGCAGCGCTTGTGAAGCACTCAAGATATCTGGCCTGAATGCCGTCTGGGACGGAATGACAGTTTAATTTGCAGACTGCTGGCTCCCTGGTTCCTGTTCACGTCAGAGGCTCCGAGACACCTCTATTACTCCGGGCCTGTCATCCTTCTGAGGAGAGCGGGGCTGTGGACAGTAGGTGGACCTGACAGGCGCCTGCGCTCGTCTAATTGACTCTCCCTCCTTCTCTCAGGCACCGTGGCTCCTGAAGGCGGACGTGGTGGGGACGCGGCAAAATCCCTGCTAACTAGGTTGCCGCGCATGATATCCTCAAGCGGAAGCGCATCTCTGAGATTGAATGCACCTCCATTCCTCCAGGTCTTTCGCGAATGCCTTCTCTCCATCTCTTCTGGACTCTCCCGCAGCGTTTTCAAGATCTGATCTGCGGGTATGGTTTCAAATCCAACTGCTGGATGACTCAGGGAAGCTGATCTCTCTCCAGGGTCTGGCACGCTGAAAACTTCGCAGCGAACGCGTTCGGAACGCGAAGATCCCGTTTTGGACATCCGTGCCCATTCGTGATCCGAGCTTTGGGTCAGCTCATCTCCTTTCCCTGGCTTGTCACCTGAGTCAAGCGCTGTGCTCAGCTGTGCAGTCGCCATGACGGTGGAATTTCATTTCCTTCTGCCTTGTATTATTGATTTATTAGTTTAGATTTATATCCCAATTTGCCCACACAGGCAGGCTCAAAGTGGCGTATAACAAAACACCACTAAAACGCCAATAAAACACAGATGCACCATACAGTACAATAAATGACAATAAAATACGTCATACAAATAATATAGAGTGGACTACAATTACAGGAAGAAGAAGAAGAAGAAGAAGAAGAAGAAGAAGAGATTGGATTTATATCCCGCCCTTCACTCACTTAAGAGTCTCAGAGCGGCTTACAAACTCCTTTTCCTTCCCCTCCCCACAACAGGTACCCTGTGAGGTAGGTGGGGCTGAGAGAGCTCTTTCCCAAGCTGTCCTTGAGTGAACAGCTGGTACAGAACTATGGCTTGCGGGGTCATCCAGCCAGGTGCAAGTGGAGGAGTGGGGAATCAAACCTGGTTCTCCCAGATTAGAGTCCGCGCACTTAACCACTACACCAAACTGGCTCTCAAACAGGCAGACGGTGCTCGCTAGTTGATGGTCCAGTGTCCAGTGTAGCGGTATCCCATAGCACGAGGGCCACGATGTTCAGCTATAGAAGTAGCTCATTCATCAGTGGCGGCTCCTAATCAAAGGCCTGGTGGAAGAGCTCTGTTTCACAGGCCCTGCAGAGCTGTAAAAGGTCCCGCAGGCCCCTGATGTCTTCTGGGAGCTTGCTTAGATTCCAGCTCACGGCCACCCCAGCAAGGAGCGTTTCAAGGCAAGTGAGAACCAGAGGTGGTTGGTCATTGCCTCCCTCTGCGGAGTCTTCCTTGGTGGTTCCGCTTCCAAGCATTGACCCTGCGTAGCTTCCAAGACCGCGCAAGATCAGGGTAGACCATGTCTGTGTGGGTAAAGTGCTGTCAAATCTCAGCCGACATAGGTGTCAGAATCTGACAATAGTATGCCTGTCCTTTTAATAGTATATCTGTCTTTCTGCAACTTCTTTGTAACCAAGGGTGATTTACTGCTTGCCTGGAAGTATATTATCTGTTCTACTTAATGTTGCCTTTCACTGGCCGGGAGGATGGCGTGTCGCATTCCTGGACGTCACATAAACAACTGGGGCTATCACATCCATCCACTCCCCCCCGGCCTTTGAGGCTCAGAGAATGTTATCAAGTTGTTACAACCTTGGGAATTGTTTAATTGTTTCTAGCCAAATGTTTAGCCTATCATTCACATGGGAGGGACACTCAGGGCAGGAAGGGAATTTTTATTACTTTCTCACCTTCTCTGTGAGAACCTAACGGTCACCCTGTTTCCCGCTTTTACGCAATGAATCTGATTGGTCCTCTACCTGTATTCTGGTATGGCTGAAGGTATATTAACCACTGTTGCTTACTGACATGAATCTCTAACAAACATCGAGAACCTGAACCATTATTGGAATAAAAGAACTTTGCTTTTATCAAAGGTCTGGTCTGATAGTGTCTGTAGTGACCAACAACAGGGGGCTTTCACGGCAAGTGAGAAGCAGAGGCAGTTGGCCATCGCCTTAATCGGCGGAGCCTTCCTTGGTGGTTCCCTGCTTAGCTTCTGAGATCGAACAAGACCAGACTAGGCTGTGCTGCCTTCCCTCCTGCTCCATCCGTCCTACTGTTTAAATATAGAACCCGCTGTAAACATGACAGCGGAGATGGAAAAACAAAAACCACATGAGAGCCGATGCACCCACCTTCCTGTTAAACCAAGCGCTCCCGGCAACCGTACTGGCAGCATAAGCGTGCCAAGTCAGTACCTGCCAAGCCAAGATCCCTGAATTTATTTTAAAAACTCATTCATCGCCCACATTCTTACTGAGACACAAGTAGGATTGCAAGATCTGGGTTGGGAAATACGAAGAAGAAGAGGAGGAGGAGGAGGAGGAGGAGATTGGATTTACACCCCATCTCCAATGGCCATTCGGAAGTCTCGCTTCCGAACCAAGCCCTACTTGGTCCTGCCCACTTTCAAGAAGAAGAGGAGGAGGAAGAGGAAGATGAGATTGGATTAATACACCGCCTTTCACTACCCAAGGGAGTCTCAGAGCGGCTTACAATCTCCTTTCCCTGCCCCTCCCCACAACAATAGACACCCTGTGAGGTAGGTGGGGCTGCGAGAGCTCTCTCGAGAACTGCGCTTGAGAGAACAGCTCTGAGAGAACTTGTGACTGACCCAAGGTCATACCAGCAGCTGCATGTGGAGGAGTGGGGGATCAAACCCGGTTCTCCCAGACTGAACTCCACGCTCCTAACCACTGCACCAAACTGGAGATTCTGGAGGCGGAGCCTGAGGAGGGCGAGGTTTGGGGAGGGGCAGGACTTAAGCAGGACACAATACCATAGAGTCCACCTTCCAAAGTGGCCCCTTTCTACGAGGGAACTGATCTCTCTTGCCTGGACATCTGCTGTAATTCCAGAAGCTATCACTTGGAGGGTAGCGACCTTGACCCTGGACTTAAGGTGGTTTTCTTTTTAAATGCCGCAGACATCTCTTAGACAATCCAGTTTATGAAGACGGGTGTTATGTTTAAATCTGAGGTCCTGCTGGACACACATCAATAAACCTGTCTCCATCAAAGCCCCTTCCTCATCCCCACTCACGATACCCTGAACACGCTTATCTTTTGTGGATCAGTGAGCCAGGACATTGACTTCAGTTTGCCTGCGAGTTTCACAGAAAGTGAATGAAACTAGGGGGAAATGAGGACAGGAGAGTTACTCAGTTCAGTCAGGGGGCCATCCAGATCTAGAGATGCCCACTGTCGCCCTGCGTGAACTTAGCGGACACCCAAGATGCGCAAGGGAGCATTGGCAATTGGTGAACACACAAAGCTGCCTTATACTGAATTGGACCCTTGGTCCAGCAAGGTCAGTACCGTCTAATCAAACAGACAGCGGCTTCCCGGGGTCTCATTCACTCTTAGGTCAAATCTACATCTGACTTTCCCACTGGAATCATTCTAGTTTCAAAAAAACCCCCCAAAACGTCTATACCTGTTTCTAGTTTCAAACCATACTTGTTCTAGTTTAAAAATTACTGTTTACATTCGTTAATTGCCCTCCTGTGGTCAAGCTAACATTATACTACTTTAAACAGATCCTGTCGCTTAGTATTCTTCAGACTTGGAGTTAAATTTGAAACCAGCGTGAAATGAGCATAGGAAAAGACAGCAGTCAAACTACTTCAGAGGGGAGGTGTAAATTGGGCCTGAGACTCCAAGTGATGGGCGGGGTATAAATCCAATCTCCTCCTCCGCTTCTTCTTTTTTGGAAGGGAGGGAGAAAGGAAGGAAGGGAAGGAGGGGGGAGAAAGGAAAGAAAGGAGGGAGGGAGGGAGAAAGGAAGGAAGGAAGGAAGGGAAGGAGGGAGGAGAAAGGAAGGAAAGGAGGGAGGGAGGGAGGGAGAAAGAAAGGAAGAAAGGGAGGGAGGGAGGGAGAAAGGAAGGAAAAGAGGGAGGGAGGGAGAAAGGGAGCGAGGGAGGGAGGAAAGGAGAGAGGGAGAGAGAATGGAAGGAAGGGAAGGAGGGAGGGAGAAAGGAAGGAAAAGAGGGAGGGAGAAAAGAAGGAAAAGAGGGAGGGAGAAAGGGATGAAGGGAGGGAGGGAGGGAGGGAGAGAGGAAGGGAGGGAGGTAAGGAGGGAGGAAGGAAGGGAGGGAGGAAGAGAAGAAGGGAGCGAGGGAGGGAGGAAGGAAAGAAATCGTACTTTGGGCTGGCGCAGCAGCAGCCTGAGGCGGCACAGCTGACCTAGATATATAAATTTAAACAAGAAAGGGGAGATTGGGGTGGGGGCATTGCAAATTCAGTAGGGGGCACTGCCATCAAATGCCCATTGTTGGCTATGGTCCTGTTGGACTTCCATGATGGTCTCCCCTCCACATACCAACCGGGATCGGCCCTACTGAGCTTCCAAGACCCCTTTTTTTTTTATTACAATTTTTACTGAACATTTTCAAGAACACGAAACCTTAATATAGAACACAGAATTTTTGAAACATGCAAACTGACAGATAATACATATATGTAATTAGGTTAACCGGCAAAGACGTAACTTATAATTAAAGGCAACTGTAGCTGTGCAACGCTCAAGTCAAACCACTGAAAAATTTGAAAGTACCATAACCCTTTGTTATTTAATCTAGATAAGAAAACGTAGCGAGTTATTTAGTGAAGTTAGTTTTCAAAAGACATCTTCTGAGCTTCCAAGATCTGACGAGACTGGGCTAGCCTGGCCCACCCAGGTCAGGTCAGCCTCATCAGGCTTGGCAAAATATTTGCTAAATATTTATGCCCCCGCATGGTTCCCCGGTCTACACCCAAAGGAAGAGGGGGGCACTTCAAGCCGGCAGGGAAGCAAAATTGCTTCTGGCACCAAGCGTCCCACGGAGGCAGCTTCCAACAGCTGTTTTGCACAGGACTCCTTCTGGGAAGCTTGGGGGGCTGCCGGGGTAGCCTCGCCTTGAATGCATCCCCCCCCCCCGCCCGTCACTTGTCATCTCCCTGAGAGGCAAAAGAGCAACTTCGTTAATGGTCCCCTCTGTTCCGTTCTGAGGTCTTCCAGGGTGGTCGGCGGTTTAGCTGCGGCACGGAGCTAATTGTCTTGCCGAAGACTGCTGTTGTTGTTGATGCGGATGCTGCGGGTTGGGAAGCCTGCTCGTTAATAATCATTTAGCATATGAAAAACCGGTAATGAGTCCATGTGTTGCAGACGGCTGCCGCAATTACAAGAGCGGCATAATGAGGCAACGGCCTGTGCCACTCAGGTGTGGAGTGCTCCGGAGTGCTCTTTGGCCCCCGAGGATCATGGGAGACGCTTGATCGCAGGCAAACAGGTGGACCCCTTCCTCATGTGTGTGTGTGTGCGCGCGTGCGAACTGCCGTCGAGCCGCTTCCAGTTATGGCGACCCTGTGAGTTAATGGGGAGCCACGGTGGCTCAGAGGTTAAGATGGCGAGCTGCAGGCTGGAAGGCTGGTAGCTCGGCAGTTCGAATCCCGGGTGCCGCGTGACGGAGTGAGCTCCCGTCTCTGGCCCCGGCTCCTGCCAACCTAGCAGTTTGAAAGCAAGAAATTGCAGGTAGAGAAATAAGGTGCCGCTTCGGTTGGGAAGGTAACAGCATTCCGTGTGCCACACCGGCCACATGACCATGGGAAAGTCTTCGGACAGCGCTGGCTCTTCGGCTTGGAAACGGAGGGGAGCACCGCATCCCTAGAGTTGGATTCGACTGGCTTTCGAGCAAGGGAAACCGCAGATGAGTTAATGACCTCCCAAACGTCCCGTCCTTAACTGCCTTGCTCAGGTCTTGCAAGCGGGGGGCCATGGCTTCCGCTTTTCCTGCTGCCTTTGACTCTTCGTAGCACGATTTGTTTTTTCCAGTGACTCCTGTCTTTTCATAATGTGACCAAAGTACCATATCATTTCTTACGACACAGCACCGATTCCCTGGAGGACCCCTTCCAACTCTTGTGATTCCAGGATTCTATGAAAAGGGTGGAAGCTTGGCAGCCATATTAATAAATGTCGTTGGTTTTGTTTTCTGCATTGATTCCATGTGTTTGTTATGTCCACATCTGAACGTAAGAGAAAGACAAGTGGATAATGTTACGTGGGAAACACAGGGCCCCTGGCAGTTTCCCAGTTGCCATTTTGAAAGCCCCGCGCAAGAGTAGCGGCCCAGCCAAGATGAGGAGGCCTCTCTCTCTCTCTCTCGACAGGGTGCCATCTCCTTCCTCCGAGAGCAACAACTTTGAAAGAAGAATCCGGTCACAAAGTGCGTCATCTCGATGTGGAGGAACAGGGATAGCGTTCCGAGCCAGAGGTTGTCTATATTTATCTGAAGAGAGACTCCTTTCCAAATGAGAAGTGGGCCTTGCCGGTCCAAAGGTCTTATTCTTGCAGCAGCTAATTAAAAGTGAGCTTGTGAAGGGAGGGTGAGGCATAATTAAAAAATGTACTTAATAGCATCCATCCGTTCAGCTGTGCCGTTCATGCCCGACGATACTCCGTTTTATTCTTTTCCATGCCAGGGATTTGGAGGCAGCGGAGGATTGGCTGGGAGACGGCAAAGAGTCCTTACGCTGACACTTCCCACTTAGGGTTGCCAACCTCCCGGTGGGGCCTGGAGATCACCCGGTATGCCAACTGATCTCCAGACAACAGGAATTCGTTCCCTTGGAGAAAAATAGCTGCTTTGGAGGGCGGTTTCAATTGGCCCTATACCTCATAGAGGTCCCTCCCCTGCCCAAACCCCGCCCTTCCCAGGCTCCGCCCCCAACATCTCCAGGAGATTCCCAAACCATGAGCTGTAGGGTTACCGGATCCAGTTTGGGAAATTCCTGGAGATTTGGGGATGGGGCCTGGGGAAGACGGGGGCCTCAGTGGCGCCCGTCACAGATTCCACCCTGCAAGGTATCCATTTTCTCCAGGTGAACTGATCTCTTGTAGTCTGTAAATGAGCTGTAATTCCAGGGGATCCCCAGGTCCCACCTGGAGGCTGGCATCCCTAATGAGCTGGCAACTTTAGGATCATAGAATTGGAAGGGACCTTCAGGGTCATCTAGTCCAACCCCTCGTACAATGCAGGGAATTCAAAAATACCTCCCGCCCCGCACACACCCAGTGACTCCATGCCCAGAAGTTGTCAAAAAACCTCCAGGATCCCCGAGCAAGCTGGCCTGGAGAGAGATTGCTTTCTGACCCCAAAGTGGCAATCAGCATTTCCTTATTTTCCTTAGTTGGGCCACTGTATAATTTGTGCCTTAGCAAATTAAGCAGGAAAAACTCTTCAAAAACATGTGGGATGGGTTAACAGCGTGGATTCTAATCTGAGGTGTGCTGAGGGGGGGGGTGCAAAAAGATTCCTGTAGGGAAGGGGGCAGGAGAGAGGGGGCGTTGCACAAAGGGGAACCTGTGCTGACAGAGGAGGACGGAATTTGGTCTTGGGAGTCTAAAGAAAAAGAAGAGGAAATTGGATTTATACCCCGCCCTTCACTCGGAGTCTCAGAGCAGCTTACAAACTCCTTTCCCTTCCCCTTCCCCTCCCCACAACAGACACCCTGTGAGGTAGGTGGGGCTGAGAGAGCTCTGAGAGAACAGCTCTGAGAGAACTTGTGACTGACACAAGGTCACACCAGCAGCTGCACGCGGAGGTGTGGGGAATCGAACCCGGTTCTCCCAGATTAGAATCCACGCTGTTAACCACTACACCAAACTGGCTCTCACAGCGCTGTCCGAAGACGTCTCCATGGTCATGTGGCCGGCATGACTAAACGCCGAGGCGCACGGAACCCTGTTACCTTCCCACTGAAGGGGTACCTATTTATCTACTTGCAATTTCTTGCTTTTGAACTGCTAGGTTGGCAGGAGCTAGGGCCAGAGATGGGAGCTCACTCCGTCACGCGGCACTCGGGTCTCAAACTGCCGAACTACCCACCTTCCGGTCTGCAGTTCAGTGTCTTAACCACTTGAGCCACTGCAGCCCTATCTATCTGTACCTTCTGGCTAATAGCCACTGATGGACCTCTGCTCCATATGTTTTCCCAACTTCCGTATCCGTTTTCCTTTGCGCCTCCCCCCCCCCCCATGGTGTGGGAATGTTTCATTGCTTGTGACAAATGCAATTAAGCCATGCTGATGAAGTCCTAACCGGTGTGGAAGATTTGGCAGCATTTGGAGAGGAAAACCAAAGGTCAGCTTGGAGTGCCTTTCCTCCTGGCTCCACTGCAGCACTGCATGTTAACGAGACGGTCCCTTCCAGAACGTCTGCTCCCGCCGGGGCCGAAGATCTCATCAAACGCCACCGAAGCCACAGGAGTCGAAGGCTCAAAGAGGTGGCTTTGACGCTGAAGAGGACTTCAAATGTGGGGAAAAAGAAATGTTTCGGTCCTAGAACTCTCCAGCTAAACTGTTCTCCTTCACACGGGTCCTGATATAGAGGCCCGCTGCTGAAATCAAAGGGGTGAGGGCATCTTTGTGTTATGTGTTGGGATTGAATCATCCCTGACTGAATCTCCCTAGAGACTGGCTGAGCTTGGAGCACAAGAACAATAGCCGACCAGGACCCTGGAGTAAACCAATCAAGGAGTAAGGTTTTGTAAATAGCCTATCATGGGGAGTGTGTGTGCGCGCGGTGGAGTGTTTTGCATTCGGCGCTTCTACCGTTGCCTTGTTCTGGCTTAACTCACTTGATAAACTATGAGCTGATCATTCTATGTGTCTGAACCCAGGATATTTATTTGGATCTCACTCTCTCTGATCTCATGAATAAAAGATGGTGGAAGGGACTTGGGTCTTAAGGCCAATAACCCAGCTGCTTAATGGTTTAAACCAGGGGTGGCAAAATTTGCTTAAAGCAAGAGCCACATAGAATAAACATCAAATGTTTGAGAGCCGCAAGACATGAACAAATACTACATGCATATTTTTATTGGAAAAGATGGAAATTTGCTTTTTATTAACATTAAACGAGACTGCCAAAAATAGAAGGGGGTAAACAGAGAGATTGATAATGATATTTATTTGTCCAGTGATGATTATTTGTTTGCTAACGATATTTCTCTAAGACAGAAAAAGAGAGAGAGAGGTAGAAAGAAAGAATAAAAAAGGTGGAGAGAGAGAGAAACAAAGAAAGCGGAGGGAGGGAGGGAGAAGGAAGGAAGGAAGAGAAAGAAAGGAAGGAAGGGAGAAAGAAAAAAGAGAAAGAGGTGGAAAGAAAGCAACTAGATGGGGGAGGGAGGAAAGAAGGGGGGAGAGAGAAAGAGAAAGCAAATAGATGGTGGGAGGGAGGGAGAGGTGGAAAGAAAGCAACTGTAACTTTAAATGCATCCTTGGCTTGGAGAAGGGATTTAAAGAGACAAATGTCTCCAAGCTGGGGGGGATGAGAATGCATTTAAAGTTGCTTTCTTTCTCTGCTCCCCCCCCCCAAGCCTACCCAGGGAGGGGAACACTGGCTGGGGAAGGGAAGACCTATTGGGGAAGCATGCCTCTTCTTTGCTTCCCCAACTGTCCTGCTGGGAGCCGCACAATATGTGTGAAAGAGCCACATGCGGCGCTCGAGCCACCGTTTGGCCACCCCTGGTTTAAACAGTGGCTGTGTGCACATGCTCAATCGTTGTACCATGGCCACACCTCTGTTATATGTTTCCAGGTGTCAAGAGGCAGCTCTGGACTTTGCAGTGTTTGATCGTCACATACCCAATGCGGCAGTTGAAATCTCATTATTTTCACAGGATTAAAAGCAGTTCATCTGCGTCCTGGGTTTTGGTCTTTCACTGCTGTTACTTTTGGAGTTAGAACTCGTTTCTCTAACAAGACGTTTGTGGGATCTGGATTCTAATCCCTTCGGAGAAAGAAGTGTTTGCACTCGAAGGAAAACAAAATTCCATAAGCCAATCTGAACCTAGGAGGCAGAACGGCAGATAAATCTTTAAAAAACCAAACATATGAAGGGTTCCAACTGAAGATATTTGGATTTTTACACTGGTAAAAGTATTTTTCTTTCTTTCTTTTTTGGTAAAAATATATTTTTGTAACTCCATGATGACCATAGGGAATGTTGAGAATGAGAATCCAAATTTCAGGTGATGTTGAGGATCCAAAATTACAAGTGATGCTGAGGATCTGTGACCAGATTTCCTCGTTTGTGGTTAGGTCACAACAACGCAGGTATGGGGGCGCAGTATGGATAAGATTTCTCTCTTCCTTTCCTCAGCAAAATGGTCTCCATTTTGCTTTTAGCCTTGGGGGAAGGGGGGAAAACAGGTACTTGTGTTACAGATATCTTTTTCGGACCAAGGTTGTGGAAATGGCCGATAGAGAGGCCTGCTTGCCCTCACAACTGGTAGTCATCAATGCCCACGAGAGATATCTCGTTCGACCCTGAGAGATGCAGCATATTTGCCGAGCCATCCTAAACTGGCCTACTCGGAATCCTTCTCCAGTCTACACACTGGGGCTTACTCCCAGGAAAGTGTTCTTAGCATAGAAGAGCAAGAGTCCAGTAGCACCTTAAAGACTAACAAAATTATGTGGCAAGGTATGAGCTTTCGTGAGTCACTGCTCACAAAAGTTTGGTGCCAGTTTGGTGTAGTGGCTAGGAGCGTGGACTATAGTCTGGGAGAACTGGGTTTGATTCCCCACTCCTCCACATGCAGCTGGTGGTGTGACCTTGGGTCAGTTACAAGTTCTCTCACAGCTGTTCTCTCACGAGCAATCCTCGAAAGAGCTCTCTCGGCCCCACCTACCTCACACGGTGTCTGTTTGGGGAGGGGAAGGGAAAGGAGTTTGTAAGCCGCTCTGAGACTCCTTCAGGTAGTGAAGGGTGGGGTATCCAATCTCCTCCTCCTCCTTCTGATACCTGAAGAAGTGAGCAGTGACTCTCGAAAGCTCCTACCCTGTCGCATAGTTTTTTAGTCTTTAAGGTGCTACTGGACTCTTGCTCTTTTCTGCTTCTACAGACAGACTAACACGGCCACCCTTCTTCAGGGGTCCGTTGGAGCGGGAGCCCACAGGAGCGCAGCTCCGGGAGTGAGGAGCCCAGGGGGCGGGCACATGACCAAGCCCCGCCCCCTCCTCGGCTTCCCCGAGCTTTGCAGAGGCACAGAGCCCCAGGGAAAGCCCTGCTAGGGTCTTTATTGTTTTTAATGTTTTGTTTTAATATTGATAATTTTATCATTGTTCCTTTTATGACTGTGTGCTGCTTTTCCAGAGACTTGCTCAAGGTGGCATATAAATTTTCGAAGTATACCCTTTTTTATCTGGGCACATGGCACATACTGGAGAAATTTCACCAACCCTTCAGCAGCTTCCACCCCATCAGTTTGGTGTAGTGGTCAGGAGTTGGACTCTAATCTGGGAGAACCGGGTTTGATTCCTCACTCCTCCACATGCAGCTGCTGGTGTGACCTTGGGCCAGTCACAAGTTCTCTCAGAGCTGTTCTCTCATGAGCAGTTCTCAAAAGACCTCTCTCAGCCCCACCTACCTCACAGGGTGTCTTGTTGTGGGGAGGGGAAGGGGAAGGGATGGGTGGTGCACGTGTCCTGGGTATCTCAAGTCTACTTGAAACCTGGTGGTTTCAAGGGAGCAGGAAGAGAATGAGGGTGTGTTCTTTACGCTTATTTTTATTGCACAAAGTATTGGCTGGGGAAGGGAATGGAGGAAGAGCAGCTCGGTTTCACTCACCTGTGGAGTGGAGCCTGAGGGGTGGGTGTTGCCTTCTGACACACTTCCGGTACGTTAGGGGGTGTGTGGCATATGCAAATGAGTTATGCTAATGAGTTATGCTAATGAGCTCCTGCACCTCTTTTTCTACGAAATGACCCCTGCCCTTCTTGAGCTCTCTGTTAGGAAAGCACTGTTGGAAGGAATAGCCCTATGCTTGACTGGATGCATTTTGTACGTTACTGCAGATGGAGCTCTCTTCTTGAATTCTTCTCAGATCCAGGCAGATCTCTTTTGTTCTTGGTTTTCATGACCACGGGTCGTCCCCGCCACCAGCCTCACAGCAGCAGCCCCAGCTTACTCTATTACAATACAAACTCTCCGATTCCCCCCCCCCCCTCCTGCTTGTAAACAGCACTTTGTGTGTTACCTTTATGGGTTGGGGCAGACTCATTTGTCAGTGGGAGGAGACTGAAGCCGGTTAAAGACTTCGGTGCCGCAGCCAATATTAAAGGCAATTCTTCTCAGTGCCGCCGCCGCCGCCGGGTTCCGATTTGACCAGACAATTATTTTTAGGAGTGGACGGAGACCTCGGTTGCGGCAAAGGTGGTCTCTTAGCAACCGCGGTGCCCCTCCAGAGCTACCTTGCTTAATTATGCCCTACATTTTTCTGCCATGGCTAAGTTTTTCTTAAGGAAGAGAGGAGAGACGTGCTGTTTGCAAGCACTGGGAAATCCGGGGGAGGTTCACTGCTGAATTTGCAAAATAAAGGCAAATGGCATTAGCTACATCTGCAGGGGTGGTCAAAGATTTTTAAAAAACCCTTTCCTGCAGTGAGAGCGGTGGTGGAAAGTGTTACCGAGTCATGGCCGACTCGTCACAACCCCGCAGGGTTGTTGAGGCAAGAGCTATTCAGAAGTGGTTTGCCATTGCCTGCCTCTGCGTAGCAACCCTGGATTTCCTTGGCAGTCTCCTAGCCAATGCAGGAAAGTTGTTCCTGACCTGGATAGCCCACTGTGGCAATCATTTTGTGGCTTGCTGGCTCCACCTCCCATGGCAGCCATTTTGTCACTGCGCCCACCACGCGATGTCAGAACTCCAAATGTGCCTGCAGGCTCAAAAAGATTTGGGACTCCTGAGATAGATTATTGTACATCTCCAGAGAGGAGGAGGAGTAGGAGGAGAAGAAGAGATTGGATTGCCAGTTTAGTGTAGAGCCAGTTTGCTGTAGTGGTTAAGTGTGTGGACTCGAATCTGGGAGAACCAGGTTTGATTCCCCACTCCTCCATTTGCACCTGCTGGATGACCTCTGGCACAGTTGTTCTCTCAAGGACAGTTGTCTCAGAGCTCTCTCAGCACCACCCACCCCACAGGGTGTCTGCTGTGGGGAGGGGAAGGGAAAGGAGTTTGTAAGCTGCTCTGAGACTCCAAGTGAGTGAACGGCGGGATATAAATCCAATCTCCTCTTCTTCTTCTTTATACCCTGCCCTTCACTTGGAGTCTCAGAGTGGCTTACAAACTCCTTTCCTTTCTCCTCCCCACAACAGACACCCTGTGAGGGAGGTGGGGATGAGAGTGCTCTTTCCAGAACTGTCCTTAAAAAAACAGCTCTGAGAGAACTATGCCTTGCCCGAGGTCATCCTGCAGCTGCAAGTGGAGGAGTGGGGAATCAAACCCAGTTCTCCCAGATTAGAGTCCGCACACTTAACCACTACACCAAACTGGTATAGATTGCTGTAGGTCTCCAGGGCTAGTAATGGTTAAAGGGCAAGGACAAGGCGGTCATCAATTTTCACCTAAACAAAACGTTTCAAAGCTACTTCAGGGGAAGCTTAGAAACAGTTTTGATAAAAAGCCCCCTGCCCCCAGCTTTCGAAACGAAAAATTCTGGGCGGGAAGGGAGGTCAGAATTCACTGATCGAGCATATTGGATTTATTTAAGCCTCTCTGTGTCCTGCCTCTTCGCAAACACGGAGAGGCTCATGACGAGGTGGAATTCAATTATGAAACCACCCCATGATCAAATAAAAAGACGGTATCTAAAACAAAATTGAAAATCAGCTGAAGCGATTAATAACACAGCAGCAACTTCTGAAAAAGGACAGCCACCAGTGTGTCTGAGGAATGGCAAATCAAAGCAGCGGGGAGGGGGGAAAATCAAAGTTAAAAATCAGGTGAAATTTACAGGCCCATCTTGGAGGTGGAAAAGGATCCAGAAATGATGCCAGGTGCATTCTATATTGGGGGGGGGGGGGCTGTTCCTTGTGGCCACCCACCTCACCTCTGAAGAGGAAGGAAATCGGGATGGTAATTACGGTTGCCAACCTCCAGGAGGGGCCTGGAGAGCCCTGGAATTACAAATGATCTCCGGAATACAGGTATCAGTTCCCCTGGAGAAACGGGCAGCTTCAGAGTATGGACTCTATGGCATTGTACTCCAGTGAGGTCCTTTCCCTCCCTGAAAACCCACTCTCACCAGGTTCTACCGCCAAATCTCCAAGGTTTTCCTAACCCAGAGTTGGCAGTGCTAGATGATATAGGCTAGGGTTGCCAAATCTTATTTGGCTGCTAGATCTTCTGGCATTTGCATCATAATGACGTCACCCAGAAGGGACATCATCACACCAGGCACATCGCGCAGGGGATGCTCTAACATTTAACCAGAAACTCTATGGTCACCATAGAGTTTTTAGCCAAATGCTAGAGTGTCCCTGGGGCAACGTGCCGGCATGATGATATTACCTCTGGGTGATGTCAGGTGCACTGGGGCCCTTCAGAGGTGGGGCTCCCCCAGCTGTGATGCAACGGATTGGGCCCCTAGGAAGTGGGGGGAACTCCCACCCCCATTGGGGGATGGCAACCTTAGTCTGGGCCTGTGGCCCTATAGGGCTTTGTGGCGGAAAATGAGCACACGCTTGATGTGCCAAAGGTCCCAGGTTCAATCTTTGGCTTTGCCATGGCACCAGGAAAGCCCCTTTTTCTTCCGGGGACTCCATGGGACCTGTGCTAACCGGTGCAGACAGCACTGGCCTAGATGGGGGGATGGGGGGGGTCTTCAACATGATGCACCTCTTCTGATGCCTGCCAAGTGTTTTTAGAAAGTGAGGATGGCCAGGTGGGGCTTTTGCCCAGCAAGACTTCTGATTGGCCACTGGAGATTTGATTGGCAGTGCAGGTTTTTTTTAAAAAAGATGGCTGAGATGACCAGGATCTTCACTATGCAATTGGAAGCCCATGGCGGCAGCCATTCCATAACTGGCCCTGCTTCCTTTGGCGGCCATTTTGCGCAGCCCTTTTTGTGGCTAAGCCCACCACCCTGTTCTATTCCTATAACTGTTTCTTTTTTCGTTCATATTGATGACTGCAGGAATGACGATTAAGGTACTTGTAGATTTTATGATCCTTGCTGTATCTTTTGGTTCACGGTTAGTGTCATAGTATCCAGCCACTTCCCCTTTCCTATGTAGTAGGCTGTAGTTATAAAATCAATAAAAACTTTTTTGAAAAGAAAAAATAAATAAATAAATAAAGGAATGACATTTGCATAAGAACAGAAGAGAAGCCAATGTTGGATCAGGCCAGTGGCCCCCCCAGTCCAACACTCTGTGTCACACAGCGGCCAAAAGTACCAGGTGCCCTCAGGAGGTCCAGCAGTGGGGCCAGGACACTAGAAGCCCTCCCACTGTTGCCTCCCCAGCACCAAGAAGATGGAGCATCACTTGCCCCAGACGTAAGAACTTGAGAGAAGCCAATGTTGGATCAGGCCAATGGCCCATCCAGTCCAACACTGTGTGTCACAACAGTGGCCAAAAATACCAGGTGCCCTCAGGAGGTCCACCAGTGGGGCCAGGACACCAGAAGCCCTCCCACTGTTGCCTCCCCCCACATCAAGCACCAAGAATACAGAACATCCCTTGCCCCAGACTGAGAGTTCCTATCTATACCTTGTGGCTAATAGCTACTGATGGACCTCTGCTCCAGATGTTTATCTAATTCTCTTGAAGCCGTCCATGCTTGTAGCCACCACCACCTCCTGTGGCAGTGAGTTCCACATGTTAATCCCTCTTTGGGTGAAGAAGTACTTCCTTTTATCCCTTCTAACCCGACTGCTCAGCAACTTCATGGAGTGCCCACGAGTTCTTGTCTTGTGAGAAAGGGGGAAAAGTACCTCTTTCTCTAACTGCTCTATCCCGTGCTTGATCTTGTAAACCTCGATCATGTCACCCCTTAGTGCTTAGTTCTCGTGGTCCTTTCAGACACGCCCAGGGGAAATGCTGATCGCCACTTTGGGGTCAGGAAGCGATTTTCTGCAGGCCAGTTTGGCTGGGGATCCTGGAGGGGTTTTTGCCATCTTCTGGGCATGGAGCAGGGGTCACTCTGTGTGTGTGTGTGTGTGCGTGTGCGTGTGCGTGTGTGTGTGTGTGTGTGTAGGGGGAGGTATTTGTAAATTTCCTGTATTGTGCAGGGGGCTGGACTAGATGACTCTGTTTGGTGTAGTGGTTAAGTGCGCGGACTCTAATCTGGGAGAACCGGGTTTGATTCCCCACTCCTCCACTTGCAGCTGCTGGACGGCCTTGGGCAAGCCATAGTTCTGACAAGAGCCGTCCTTGAAAATGAGCAGTTTCTGTCAGAGCTCTCTCAGCTCCACCTACCTCTCAGGGTGTCTGTTGTGGGGAGGGGAAGGGAAAGGAGATTGTAAGCCGCTCTGAGACTCCTTTGGGTAGTAAAGGGCAGGGTATAAATCCAATCTCCTCCTCCTCCTCAGTCAGCCAGTTTGGTGTAGTGGTTAGGAGCACAGAGTCTAATCTGGGAGAACCAGGTTTGATTCCCCACTCCTCCACATGCAGCCACTGGTGTGACCTTGGGTCAGTCACAAGTTCTCTCAGAGCTGTTCTCTTAAGAGCAGTTCTTGACAGAGCTCTCTCAGCTCCAACCACCTCCCAGGGTGTCTGTGGTGGGGAGGGGAAGGAGGAGGAGTTCGTAAACTGTTCTGAGACTCCGAGTGAAGGGCGCCGTATAAATCCAACTCTGTGCTTTTATGATTCCATGACGGCCTGAACAAGATCGCTTCAGATGTTCCCACACTTCCATAATGGTTGCACCAGGACCAAGCCAGGCCACATACCCCCAAAATAGCCAATACAGCTGTTTACACCTTTTTTCATATTCCACATCACAGTTGGAAGAGTATGTACATATGTAAACCACACCAGGCCATCCTAGAGACTCTGGCCACCAATCCCAGGGACTGGTACTGCACGGTTTCATTCCCTTTGGCCCAAACACAAACTGTCCCAGCTAATTGCATGGACAAATGGGGAGGGGGGCTGCAGAGTGGGGGCACTGAGTGGGCATGTAACGTCAACTACATCACATCTGGGCACCACCTGGATGTGACCATGGGTAGCTCTAGGAAACTGCAAGACACTCTATGGTTAGTATCGAGCTTCTGACAACTCCTAGAGCTACCCATGGTCACTTCCAGGCACAACCGGCACGGAGAGACAGAGGTGCTAGCACAGATGATGCTTTTTTTTAAAAATTCTCCTGCTGCCATAGCAGGAGGGCCTCGCAACTAAAGCTGGAAGCTTGGAAACCCTAGCCTCCCTCCCCCCCCAGGTTGGGATTTGAACTGGTGACTTTGAAGGCCACTTTGGCTGACTGGCTTCTTTTTTGTCATTAAGGTCTGCGTCAGCTGCATCTCCTTTTCTCCCCACTCTGCTGAACGGCATTTGTTCCTCAGGAGGACTGAGAACTGAAACTGGCCTCAGCGCTTCCTTCTAATTAATGAGCCTCCGGGTGCAACAAGAAGCGAAACCGAACGACTCGGGTGAACTCACGCATGGGGATGGGAGGACGAACAAACTCCAAAACTGGATCGGGGGTGGGGGTGGGTGGGTAAACAGCATCTAGGTCGGTATCCTGTTTCCAGATGCTCCTGGCAAACTCATGAGCAGACCTTCAAGAGCCCTCCATTGCTATATCCGCCCACCAGTGAGAAGTACTCAGAGATATACTGACTCTGAAGATAGATGTTCCATTTAGGTATAATGGTTAATACTCACTGGCAGATCTAACATTTGCCTCATTCACTTTTAAAGCCATCCCTGGATCATTGCTACATCTGGTGTCAGCGAGTTCCATTGTCATAAAAGAACATAAGAGAGAAGCCATGCTGGATCAGGCCAGTGGCCAATCCGGTCCAACACTCTGTGTCACACAGTGGTCAAAACCCAGGTGCCCTCAGGAGGTCCAGCAGCAGGGCCATAAGAGCATAAGAGAAACCATGTTGGATCAGGCCAATGGCCCATCCAGTCCAACACTCCATTAGAATTCCTACAACAAATGTTAACATTTCAAACTTCACATCATCGGTATTACAACTGGATTTATGGAACTTAAATACCGTAGCAAAGCACGGGTATCAGGCTAGTAAGAACATAAGAGAAGCCGTGTTGGATCATCAGGCCAATGGCCCATCCATTCCAAAGCTCTGTGTCACACAGTCGCCAAAACCCAGGTGCCCTCAGGAGGTCCACCAACAGGGCCAGAAATCCAGAAGCCCTCCCACTGTTGCCTCCCGCCCCCAAGCACCAAGAAGACAGAGCATCACTGCCCCAGACATAAGAACAAAAGAGAAGTCATGTTGGATCAGGCCAATGGCCCATCCAGTCCAACACTCTGTGTCACACAGTGGCCAAAACCCAGGTGCCATCAGGAGGTCCACAAGTAGGGGCCAGAACTCCAGAAGGCCTCCCACTGTGGCCCCCCCAAGCACCAAGAAGACAGAACATCACTGCCCCAGACATAAGAACATAAGGGAAGCCATGTTGGATCAGGCCAAATGGCCCCTCCAGTCCAAAACTCTGTGGCACACATTGGCCAAAACTCAGGGGCCATCAGGAGGTCCACCAGTGAGGCCAGAACTCCAGAAGCCCTCCCACTGTTGCCATCCAAGCACCAAGAATACAGAGCATCACTGCCCCAGACAGAAGAACATAAGACAAGCCATGTTGGATCAGGCCAAATGGCCCCTCCAGTCCAACACTCTGTCACACAGTGGCCAAAACCCAGGTGCCATCAGGAAGTCCACTACTAGAACCATAAGAACATAAGAGAAGTCATATTAGATCAGGCCAGTGGCCCATCCAGTCCAACACACTGTGTCACACATCGGCCAAAACCCAGGTGCCATCAGGAGGTCCAGAACTCCAGAAGCCATCAGGAGGACCAGAACTCCAGAAGCCCTCCCACTCTTGCCCCTCAAATTGTGCCTCATGCAGCATTTCCCATTTGTCTGTCTACTCCTTCTTACTACCAAGCAAAGTTATGGGCTGATAGTGTCACACCCCCCCCCCCCCCAATTCCAGCACTTTCAAAGGTGCAGACGGAAAACAAGACCACCCTGTTGCCCCTGCCCTGTGGGGTCCATCAGGAGGGGCCTCTGTGGCCGTTTTAAATGGATGTCTCCTCTAAAAGGGCATCGGTGAACAGAGGTCAGCCCTGTGGCGGCCGAGATGTCCAGTCTATCCCGCCCCAGGGTTCTAGCGTGACGTGACGCGGCCACAAACGTCTCCCCTTCCTGGTTTGAGGGCTCACCTTTCCACCCAGTTCTTGTAGCTGGGGATGTCCTTGGCGTAGAGGAGCTTATTGGACGGGGAGTCTTTGCCCAGACGGTGCTCCGAGGTCGAGCAGGAGTCCATGAAGGTCTGGGCCACCACAGACAGACAGGCGTCCGTGATGCTGTTCTTGTGGATGTCGAAGACAAACTGGGGGTTCTTGATCATGTTGACCCAAAACCTCAACGGCAAGCTGAGGGAGGGAAGGAAGGAAGGAAGGACAAAGAGAGTCAAATTTCAATGGGCTCCTTGTAGGAAAGCTGAGAATCACAGAATCATAAGAGTTGGGAGGGTCCATACAGACCATCTAGTCCAACCCCCTGCCCAATGCAGGACCAGGCTAAAACATCTCTGACACATATCCGTCCAGCCTCTTCTCGAAAGCTGCCAGTGAAGGGGAGCTCACCACCTCCCTAGGCAGCTGATTCCACCCTTGATCGTGGAGAAGTTTTTCCTAGTATCCAGCCGATCCCTTTCTGCGTGTGACTGAAACCCGTTGCTTCGGGTCCTCTCCTCTGCTGCCAACTGGAACAGCTCCCTGCCCTCCTCCAAAGGACAGCCTTTCAGATATTTAAAGAGAGCAATCATGTCCCCCCTCAATCTCCTCTTCTCCAAACTAAACTTTCCCAAGGCCCTCAGCCCTTCCTCGTAGGTCTCCGTCTCCAGACCCCTGACCATCCTCGTCGCTCTCCTCTGCACCCTCTCGATTTTGTCCACATCCTTTTTTAGACAAAAGCATTAAGGTTGCTAGCTCTGAGTTGGGAAATACCTGGAGATTTAGGGGGCGGAGCCTGGGGAGGGTGGGGTGTGGGGAGGGCCCTCAGCTGGGTCTAATGCCATAGAGTCCACCCTCCAAAGCAGGCATTGTTCTCCACAGTGAAAGGGGTTGTCTGGAGATCAGTTGTGATAGCAGGAGATGTCCAGATGCCATCTGGAAGCTGGCAGCCCAAGGTACCACTCTGCTTTCTGTCGTTACCCCCTTCCCAAGCCAGTTTGGTGTAGTGGTTAAGTGCGCGGACTCTAATCTGGGAGAACCGGGTTTGATTCCCCACTCCTCCGCTTGCACCTGGCTGGATGACCTTGGGCAAGCCATAGCTCTGTACCAGCTGTTCCCTCAAGGACAGCTTGGGAAAGAGCTCTCTCAGCCCCACCCACCTCACAGGGTGTCTGTTGTGGGGAGGGGAAGGGAAAAGGAGTTTGTAAGCCACTCTGAGACTCCCTTGGGGAGTGGAGGGCGGGGTATAAATCCAATCTCTTCTTCTTCCCATTAACCAACCCAGGAACCAGAATTTCTTCCATCGACTGGGGTTGGTGAGGAGGGTTGGGAGGTCCTCCCCAGCCACTGGTGAAGGGTGGGGGGTAGGGTTGCCAGCTCCAGGTTGGGAAACTCCTGGAGATTTGGGGGGGGGGGGTGGCCCCTGAGAAAGACAGGGACCTCAGTGGGGTACAACGCCAGAGTCCACCCTCCAAAGCATCCATTTTCTCCAGAATAGTAAAAACGCCAGTAGCACCTTTAAGAGCCAGTTTGGTGTAGTGGTTGAGTGCATGGACTCTAATCCGGGAGAACCGGGTTTGATTCCCCACGCCTCCACGTGCAGCTGCTGGATGACCTTGGGCAAGCCGTAGCTCTGTCAGAGCTGTTCTCTCAAGGACAGTTCTGGAAAGAGCTCTCTCAGCCCCGCCTACCTCACAGGGTGTCTGTCATGGGGAGGGGGAGGGAAAGGAGTTTGGAAGCCGCTCTGAGAATAGTAAAAAGCCCAGTAGCACCTTTAAGATTAACAAACTTTATTGTCGCAGAAGCTTTCGAGAAACACAGCTCTCTTCGTCAGAAGCATCTGACGAAGAGAGCTGTGTTTCTCCAAAGCTGATGTGACAATAAATGTTAGTCTTAGAAGGAGGAGGAGGAGATTGGATTTAGGCCCCACCCTTCCCTTGGACCGATTTCACACAAGCCACTGCTCTGCCCCTGCTCTTCCCTTTCCCCCGATTGTACATGTCAGTTTCCCACTATGAGCATTTTGAAGATCTAGAAGACAAAGAGGAGATCGGGCGAAGCTGCGAGTCAAAATGCGGCCGCACAGCTCATAGTGGGAAATTGATGCGTGCAGTCGGGGGAAAGGGAAGAGCGGGGACGGAGCAGCAGCTTGTGTGAAATCGGTCTTGAATTTTGCCGCAACAGGCTAACATGGCTGACTCCTCTGGATCTATGACCATAGAGAGCGCCATTTTCGCCAGGGAGACTGATCCTGGTCATCTGGAGATTAATAGCGTCCGATCTCCAGGTGCCACCTGGAGGTTGGAAACCCTAGAAAGCCCACACGTCAGGCAAGACAGTGGAACTCCCCGAGTGGAAAATGCCGGGCTCTGCTTTCCCCAGCTCCCTGCTCCACCAAACGTTCCGCGTTGCGTTCCTTCTTGTGTGCATGCTTCCGCCAAGGGTATCGATGCGACTGTCTTTGCCTTTGGGCCCCTCGACTCCTCTGCATTGTGCTCGCGGGGTGGACGAGCTTGATGCGCGACGTGTTTATACAGGCGACACGCATCACTGGCAGCCTAAAACACACATCGTGTTCAGTGCTGATTTCTCGAACGTGAAATTATCCCTAATTTCCGCGTGGATTCCCACCAACCCTTTTCCCTGCTAGCTCTCTTTCTTCTTTGCATCTGGTAAAGGAAAGGAACTGAAGGAACCGGCTGGGGGGGAAAACGAAAGTAGGGGGGAAGCGATTCGGAATTAATCCAATCTGATTGAGAAGAGATCGTTTCCCCCCCCTCCCGGTTCCCAGGACCCCCTCCCTTTCACCTGCCCACTCACCCTCCGCTTCCCCCTTAAACAAACCTCCTGCTCATTTACTCGGAGAGGCTTCAATCAACCTGAAATTAGTGACACATGATGATGTTAATAATATGCTAATGTTTCATTAGCGGCAAGGCTCTCCGATGCCTGGGGTTTCTTGGGGCGGGGGGAGACATGCCGACAACCTGCCAGTCAGCAAGGTTGGTTTTTTTAAAAAGGTGAAAACGCAATGCCCAGGTGCCACATAAGGTTTAAAAACGTGTAGTCATCTTTCGTAGGGGTGGATTGGAGGCGGAAAATTCTCCCTCCTCTTGGGGAAGGGAGACCTCATAGCAGGCTGGTGCCCAGAGGAAAAGAGAATCCTGCTTTCTGATCGCTTCTACTCCATCGAGAAAGAACATCAGAAGAGCCCTGCTGGATCAGAACCAGAGTTCCATCTAGTTTAGCATCCTAAGAACGTAAGAAGAGCCCTGCTGGATCAGACCAGTGGTCCATCTAGTCCAGCATCCTAAGAACGTAAGAAGAGCCCTGCTGGATCAGACCAGTGGTCCATCTAGTCCAGCATCTTAAGAACATGAGAAGAGCCCTCCTGGAATAGACCAGTAGTCCAACTAGTCCAGCATCCTGAGGACATGAGAAGAGCCCTGCTGGATCAGACCAGTGGTCCATCTAGTCCAGCATCCTAAGAATGTTAGAAGAGCCCTCCTGGAATAGACCAGTAGTCCAACTAGTCCAGCATCCTGAGGACATGAGAAGAGCCCTGCTGGATCAGACCAGTGGTCCATCTAGTCCAGCATCCTAAGAATGTTAGAAGAGCCCTGCTGGAATAGACCAGTCATCCATCTAGTCCAGCATCTTAAGAACATGAGAAGAGCCCTGCTGGAATAGACCAGTAGTCCAACTAGTCCAGCATCCTGAGGACATGAGAAGAGCCCTGCTGGATCAGACCAGTGGTCCATCTAGTCCAGCATCCTAAGAATGTTAGAAGAGCCCTCTTGGAATAAACCAGTAGTCCAACTAGTCCAGCATCCTGAGGACATGAGAAGAGCCCTGCTGGATCAGACCAGTGGTCCATCTAGTCCAGCATCCTAAGAATGTTAGAAGAGCCCTGCTGGAATAGACCAGTCATCCATCTAGTCCAGCATCTTAAGAACATGAGAAGAGCCCTGCTGGAATAGACCAGTAGTCCAACTAGTCCAGCATCCTGAGGACATGAGAAGAGCCCTGCTGGATCAGACCAGTCGTCCTTCTAGTCCAGCATCTGAAGAACATGAGAAGCGGCCTGCTGGAATAGACCAGTAGTCTATTTAGTCCAGCATCCAAAGAACACCAGAAGAGCCCTGCTGGATCAGACCAGTGAAGGTCCATCTAGTCCAGCATCCTGTCACACACAGTGGCCAACCAGTTCCTCTGGAGGGCCAACTACAGGGCAGAGAGGCTGAGGCCTTCATAAGAACATCAGAAGAGCCCTGCTGGATCAGACCAGTGGTCAGTCTAGTCCAGCATCCTGTCTCATACAGGGGCCAACCAGTTCCTCTGGAGGGCCAACAACAGGGCACAGAGGCTGAGGCCTCCAAAAGAGCATCAGAAGAGCCCTGCTGGATCAGACCAGTGGTCCATCTAGTCCAGCATCCTGTCTCACACCGCGGCCAACTGGCTTCTCTGGAGGGCCAACAACTGGGCACGGAGGCCGAGACTTTCCTCTGATGCTGCTTCCTGGCACTGGGAGGGTTTTATTGAAATTCCATTTCTTTCTGAGCCAATAAGTGTTCCGTTTTTCAAGTCATATCTGGAAATGGAACAGCTCCATTTTGCAAGGAAGAGAGGCCGGCTCAGTCCCCCGGCCCATCAACTCCTTGCCTTAAAAAGAGAAGGATGGCCAGTGTTTTATCCCCGCTATGAACGGTTCCAGTGGTAACGACTCCCGTTAATTATGCTGTATGTATAAGGCAAGTCTTTTGTAAGGACACGTCAGAGGAAAAGACTAAATAAAACTCTCCAGTCTGTACTCTTAGGGAGCTGGGACTAAATGGACCACCGGTCTGATCCAGAAGGGCTCTTCTGGTGTTCTTTGGATGCTGGACTAGATGGACCCCTGGTCTATTTATTTATTTATTTCGACTTAGATCCTGCCTAGCCAGGAAGCCGGCTCTAGGCAGCAGGCCTGTATTCCAGCAGGCCTCTTCTCATGTTCTTCAGATGCTGGACTAGATGGACGACTGGTCTGATCCAGCAGGGCTCTTCTCATGTCTTCAGGATGCTGGACTAGTTGGACTACTGGTCTAGTCCAGCAGGGCTCTTCTTACATTCTTAGGATGCTGGACTAGATGGACCACTGGTCTGATCCAGCAGGGCTCTTCTGGTGTTCTTATGAAGGCCTCATGCTCTATGCCCTGTTGTTGGCCCTCCAGAGGAACTGGTTGGCCACTGGGTGAGACAGGATCCTGGACTAGATGTACCAGTGGTCTGATCCAGCAGGGCTCTTCTGATGTTCTTATGAAGGCCTTGGCCTCTCCGCCCTCTTGTTGGCCCTCCAGAAGAACTGGTTGGCCACTGTGTGAGACCGGAAGCTGGACTAGATGGACCACTGGTCTGGTCCCCTAGGGCTCTTGTGACATTCTTAGAATGCCAGACAAAATGGATCAGTGGTCTGATCCAGCAGGGCTCTTGCGATGTTCTTATGCACAAATAATAATATAATAATAATAATAATAATATACTTTATTGTCATTGTACATAGTACAATGAAATTAAAAAGTGCCATCATTCAGTGACTCACAACATATAATCATGCGCACTCACACAGACATTCACAACTGCTTCTCCCTTGTGATTTACATAGCAACCAAACCACTGTTTCCCCCCAATTTCGGTCTCATGCAGCATTCAGGGCAATAATAGCTCTCGAGTAAAAACTGTTTTTTAGTCTATTTGTCCTTGTTTTGATTGTCCTATATCTTCTGCCCGAAGGCAGCAGTTCAAACAAGGAATATGCAGGATGTGACAAATCCTGTAGGATGTTCTTCACTTTTTTCAGACATCGAGAACTGTACAGTTCCTCCAGAAGTGGGAGAGGACAGCCAATTATCTTCTGGGCTGTGGTGATGACTGCAGGAACAGAGGGAATGTGGGAGAAGACTACATTCCATGCACAAGTAGTCAGGATACAGGACACTATGACTCTCTGCTGCCCCTGGTGGATATTGCTGGTGGTGGAAAGTGCCCTCAAGTCAGTCACAACCAACTTCAGGTGACCCCAAAGGATTTTCTGAGCAAGAGACGTTCATAGGTGGTTTTCCATTGCCTGCTTCTGCATAGAAACCCCAGACTTCCTTGGTGGTCGCCCACTGAAGTACTATCAAAAGCCACCCTACTTAGATTCCGGGATCTGATGAGATCGGGCCAGCCGGGGTCTTCCGGGTCAGGGCCCGCTGCACTTACCAGTTGCTCTTCCAGGTGTGCCGGACGTGGGGGTCATGGATGTTGTGCTTGTCCGCCTGCTCGTCCAAGAAGTCAAACATGTACTTGATGGCCAGCGGGAGGGCGCTACCGCGATGAGCGGTACTGAAGATCGTCTCGAAGAGGTCGTCGACGAACTTCTGTAACGTGCCCTGGTGGAAGGGGAGAAAAAGGAGGCGTCAAAAGGAAGGGACAACACCACGTGGGAGGGAAGCGGGGCCAGCGTCAGAAGGGCTAAAGATGTTCTGTACCTATGTAAAAGAGCGCAGGATCTCCCCCAGTCTATCGTCTCCTGAAGGCTGACGGCAGCTGCAGGGGACTTGTTCCCCCAAGCGCCTCAAGTTGTTCCCAGCTTTGCGTTGGAAAAAAACTGGAGATCTTGGGGGTGGAGCCTGAGGAGGGTTTGGAGGGGAAGGACTTCAGTAGAGTATAATGCCACAGAGTCTACCTTCCGAAGCAACTGTTTTCTCCAGGTGGACTATCTCCATCACTGGAGCTCAGTTGCAATCCCAGGAGATTTCCTACTACCACCTGGAGGTTGGCAACCCTACCCAACACTCAACATCATGGATCGGGTAGCACCGGGGAGAGAAGGGACTTCAGCCTCCTGCCTCCCCCTGGGGACTGGTTCCTGACCCAAAATAGCTTCAGGGCACTTTTTGCCCCTATGTTAGTGTTGCACATACCCGGAACACATTCGCAGAATTCGGGAACAACCCAGACCCGACTCACGAACAAAAGCCTGGTCTCATTTGGGCCTTAGACTTCACTGCCCACAAGAACCGTAATTTCCAGCTGATTTATCATCGGCAGGTTTTCAGAGTTAATCACACAATTAAGCGCAAAATAAATTTCCACGCTGATGCCTTTTACAGATCCCGACGGAACAGTGAAGTCACTGGCAATTTAATAAGCAAAAGGCATCTTTAACGTTTATGTTTTCAATCCCTCTAACGGTATTTATTTTTTTCCTTTATTATGCATCCGTCTCGCTCCTCTCCACTTCCAAGGAGCTCAGGTGGTCCCACTGTATCTTCCCTGCAACACTTGTTCCTTCTAAGCTGAGTCAGTGTGAGCTAGCTCACAGTTTTTTAGCCTCCGGATCACACATTTTTGTCTTGGCTCAGGAAGGGAGGGCTCCAGAGCAAACTGATTTATGCGGGCGCCAAATCGCTCGCTCGCAACTTTAACGCCGGTAGCTCCCAAGGTAGAATTTTTGCTCACAGGACTCCACAGCTTAGAGGGAGCATGGCTGGCAACCTTGTGAGGTGGAGTAGGCAGAGCCAGAGCCCCACAGTGAATATGACGGCTGAATGAGGATTTGAACCTGGGTCCCTCCTGATTTGATGCTCAACGGTCTATCCCAGGGGTCCCCAACCTTTTAGAGCCTTTGGGCACCTTTGGAATTCTGACACAGCACGGTGGGTGCAGCCACAAAATGTCCACCACAGCTTAGCTTCAGGCACACAGTGAAGAACCCCACATCGTGGCGGCAGCTGCTGTCAAAGCAATGTTTTTAAACATCTGCAGTACACAGCCAATCAAATCTCCAAGGGCCAATCAGAAGCTTTGCTGGGGATCTGTGCCTTTGGTAAAACTTTGGTGGTCACGTGGCGAGCTTACTGCAATTTGTTCCCGCTGTATATTTGATCGGGGGTAATTTTTTGTGGGTTCGGATGATCACACAGCCCTCCGTGAACCACTTGCATCATGCGACAAGGTTCCAGGCATTTATTTATTCATTATTTATATTTGTATCCTGCCTTGCTGGACAAGCTGGCATTGTTCAGGTAATGATGCTTCCCAAGCGGCGGCACAAGCTTTCTAGTTTTTTCTTTGCGCATGTGCATACGCGCATGGCCAAATCACCACTCCCACTTGGACATGCTGTACTCCCTTGTTTTTGCAGCCCCCCCCCCCGAATAGCGAATAAAATGAACCTCTGATGTACAGTTGAGCACTGGAGTCTATATATGTGCGCTTGAACGTTCATGCATTGAATATATTCAGCGCAGGATTGCTCAGGCACACAACAGCGAAAGCCAGGGGGGGAAATTCAGTGCAAGAAGGACTTTCAGATGACCTAATTGTATTCGTAGCCTGAGATGGCGTTCCAGGTTGGCAAAACTGCAGATTCACAGCGCAAAGATTTGGAAAGCACGTGATTTTCCCGGTGTCGGAAAAATCACTAGGAAACCAGGAGGGTAGCGGGGGTGAGTCCGCTTCGATACGGAAGACAGATGCGGCCCTCTGATCAGCCCTTTTAAATGCGATAGGGAGCAGTGCTGAAACCCGATCAAAACGACCACGTGACCACAGCCTATATTCGCTACATGTTATTCCTGAATGTCTTTGGTATGATAATGGTCTTCGCAGCCCTGTGACTGTATTTGTAGAGATAATTTTCTCATAGTAATATATTTTCCTTGTTTCGTATTAAGCAACTTTAGCCATTCTGTATGTATGTATATGTATGTCACTTTGTTTTGCTTTTGTTTTTATTAAGAAACACAATAAATGGGGTGGTGGGGGGAGAAGGCTTGCTGGGCAAAAAGCCCTACCTGGTGGGTACCAGGAAAGGTGTCAGCGGGCACCATGGCACCCATAGGCACCACATTGGGGTGTCCTCGTCTATCCTGCATCCTATTATTAAAGCAGCCCGAGTAAAGAACTGCTTCTGATTCTTCCGGGCATATAGGGGGAAGGGGGAATACCTGTGAATTTCCTGCATTGCGCAGGGGGTTGGATTAGGTGAACCTTGGGTGCAATTCCAGCCGTATGTTTCCATTTTTTCTATGTTTAAAATTTGCCCTCCACATCAGTTAATGAGCTGATGCTTCACTTGATTAATCGACCAATAAAATGGACTGGGGCTTACTGCCCCCTTCTTATTTATTTAGCCTCTTTGTACCACCCCTTTCTCCCCATGGGGAGTGAAAACATCTTAGATCGTTGTCCTCTTCTCCATGGACTTGAATGTACTTGTTCCTAATTTGTGGCTATTGATCGGTGGACACGCTGGCTCTCCCATACCTTCTCTGCCCAGAGGCCTGATAAGAAAGTCTGTTGAGTGCCAGTTTCGCATATTGGCCAGTTGGTAAAACATGAAGAGCAGCCAGATGGGCCAGGGTTGGCTAAATCCAATTATTTCTGAGGCCAAAGTCCTGGAACCCGAGTCGGCGCGGCCCAAGCGTCCCCGCCGCCTTGTCACAAGCGGATCTCTTTTCTCCCTAGAACGCGGAACCGCTCACCTGCCACTGCCGGCCGCCCCACTTCCGCGCGGCACTTTGAAAGTGTCAGCAAAATCGATTCGCCGTAAATAACGAAGTGGCGGCTCTGAGTGACAGGGAGGTGGCGCCTGGCGGAAGGCATCAGTGTTAAACCACCGTCTGCCACGTTCCTGGGCCGAAAGTCAACTGCAGCGAGTTATAGAGCTGTCAGGCAAATCGTCTGCCGTGAAGGGCCGCGGGCGGTGACGGATTGAGTGCTCACCGCCTTGCTCTTTCGCTCAACACCTTTGTTCAGGCCGGCACCTCCGCCAAGGGGCTGTTTCCCCTGTCAAGCCGTCTGCCGGAGGACTCTCTCTCTCTCTTGGCTCCGCCGTCAAATGTTCCTCCTGTAGAACCCCTCAGATGTCCGAGAAAAACGGGCTGCATCGTATTTAGCTCTGAGAGCTAAATTTAGCCCACCTTGGAGGAGCGGCAACATGCTATTGTCACTTCTGTGATTACCCAACATCCTTCCCCTAACAGAATAAATTGATTCTATTTATTTATTTGAATAAAGATGGGATAGAGATGGGAGTACCAGATCACCTCACGTGTCTCGAGTAACCTGTAAAAGGGTCAAGAAGCGACAGTTAGAACCGGATACGGAACAACTGATTGGTTTAGCATAGGAAAAGGAGTACGGCAAGGATGTATATGGTCACCTTGCTTATTTAATTTACATGCAGAGTACATCGTGGAAAATGCCGGCCTGGATGAATCACAAGCTGGAATTAAGATTGCCGGGAAAAACATCAACAACCTCAGATATGCAGACGATACCACTCTAATGGCAGAAAGTGAAGAGGCCCTCAAGAGCCTCTTGCTAAGAGGGAAAGAGGAGAGCGCAAAAGTTGGCTTGAAACTCAACATCAAAAAAACTAAGATCATGGCATCCGGCCCCATCCCTCCTTGGCAAATAGAAGGGGAAATCGTGGAAGCAGGGACCGACTTCACCTTCCTGGGATCCAAGATCACTGCAGACGGTGACTGCAGCCATGAAATTAAAAGACGCCTGCTCCTTGGGAGGAAAGCGCTGGCAAAGCTAGACAGCCTAATAAAAAGTAGAGACATCACCCTACCATCAAAGGTCCATATGGTCAAAGCAATGCTATTCCCAGTAGTAATGTATGGCTGTGAGAGTTGGACCATAAGGAAGGCCGAACGCCAAAGAATAGATGCTTTCGAATTATGGTGCTGGAGAAGACTCCTGAAAAGTCCCTTAGACTGCAAGGAGATCAAATCAGTCAATCCTAAAAGAAACCAACCCTGACTGTTCCCTGGAAGGCCAGATCCTGAAGCTGAAGCTCAAATATTTTGGCCACCAAGTGAGAAGGGAGCACTCACTGGAGAAGACCCTGATGCCGAAAAAGACTGAAGGTCAAAGAAGAAGGGGGTGGCAAAGGACGAGATGGCTAGATAGTGTCATCGATGCAACGAACACGGAGTTAAGCAAACTCCGGAGCACGACGGAGGACAGGACGGCCTGGCGTGATGTGGTCCCTGGGGTCGCGAAGAGTCGGACTCGACGGTGCGACGGAACGACAAAAAGATCTGCTTGAAACATTTTTATGCCGCCTTTCCTCACTGAACAGGATTTCCCGAGGTGGCGCACATTAAAACATTTCAATAATTAAAAATACTGTTTCAAATGATAAAGTTATTCAATAAGAACAGAGACGCAAACAATATCGGAGACATGAAACTTGTTATTCCTCTGGAGGGCCAACAACAGGGCTGAGGGTCTGAGACCTTCCTCTGATGTTGTTTCCCGGCACTGGGAGGGTTTGATCGAAATTTCGGTTCTTTCTGAGCCAATAAATGTTCCTGTTTTTGGAGTACTGTGTACCGTTCTGGTTGCTGCACACACCAACAAAGATATTATAGCATTGGAAAAAGGGCAGAGGAGAGCAATTAGAATGATAAAAGTGTTGGAACACTTTCCCTATGAAGAAAGGTTGAATCGCTTGGGGCTCTTTAGCTTGGAGAAACGATGGCTGAGGGGTGACACGATCGAGGTTTCTAAGATGATGCATGGGACAGAGCAGGTAGAGAAAGAAGCACTTTTCTCCCTTTCTCACAAGACAAGAACTTGTGGGCACTCCATGAAATTGCTGAGCAGTCGGGTTAGAACAGATTAATGGAGGTCCTTCTTCACCCAAAGAGTGATTAACACATGGAATTCACTGCCACAGGAGGTGGTGGCGGCTACAAGCATGGAGGGCTCCAAGAGGGAACTGGATAAACATATGGAGCGGAAGTCCATCAGTGGCTATTAGCCACAAGGTATAGAGAGGAACTCTCCATCTGGGGCAAGTGATGCTCTGTATTCTTGGTGCTTGATGTGGGGGGGGGGCAGCAATGGGAGGGCTTCTAGTGTCCTGCCTCCACTGCTGGACCTCTTGAGGGCACCTGGTGTTTTTGGCCACTGTGTGACACAGGATATTGGACTGGATGGGCCACTGGCCTGATCCAACACTGGCTTCTCTTATGTTCTTAATCCACACCTGGAAATGGAACAGTTTCATTTTGCAAAGGAACGGAGGCTGGCTCAGACCCCTGGCCCATCAACAGCTTTCCTTAAAAAGAGGGAAGGCTGACCAGTGCTCCATCCCTCCTATGAACTCTTCCAGTGGTAATGAGTCCCACAGATTTTGCTTTGTGCAGAAGGCAAGTCTTTTGCAAGGACAGCTTGGAGGGAGAGACTAAGTAAAACTCGCCAGTCTGCATTATTCTTGTTCTTCTTGTTATTCCAACCCTCCAAAATTCCAAGATAAAAGATCCCATTTGATTTGGAACAAGGCCATTCAGGGTCGCACTGTGCTTGAAACTTAACTAGGACAAGTTAGTAAAGGTTTTCTCCCCATGCCCAAATAAAGTTGCTATATGCAGTTTCAGTTGACTGGGCTCCTCAAAAATCAAGATAGGTAGGTAGGTAGGTAGGTAGATGATTGATGATAGATAGATAGACAGACAGACAGATGATGGATGGATGATAGATAGGTAGGTAGGTAGGTAGATGACAGATAATTGATAGGTAAGTAGGTAGATTGATAGATGATAGGTAGACAGACAGATAGATCGATGATAGACAGGAAGATAGATGGTAGATTGATGAGAGAGAGAGAGAGAGAGAGAGGTAGGTAGGTAGGTAGATGATAGATAGACAGGTGCAGAAGAGATTGGATTTATACCCCGCCCTTCACTCACTCAGAGTCTCAGAGAGGCTTACAAACTCCTTTCCCTTCCCCTCCCCACAACAGACACCCCTGTGAGGTGGGTGGGGCCGCGACAGCACTTCCGAGAACTGCTCTTTCAAGAACAGCTCTGACAACAGAACTATGGCTTGCCCAAGGTCATCCAGCAGCTGCAAGCGGAGGAGCGGGGAATCAAACCCAGTTCTCCCAGATTAAGAGTCCGTACACTTCACCACTACACCAAACTCTCTACCTACCTACTATCTATCCTTCCACCCACCTACCCACCCACCCGCCCGTATAGAAAGACAGACAGACAGACAAAATTTAAATGAAATAAATGTTGGTTTGTGGATTTTTTGAGAATTTCACAATGCTGTTTGAGATAACAGGTGACGTGCTCGGATGCCACCAACCCAGGCCTCAGACTCATTGATTCAGTTTTATAATGCCAGGAATACAAGATGGATGGGAAGGTTATGTATTAAAGTAAAACGGCTCTAGAGAGGGTTTCTTCCCGACAAACAGGAGTCCCGCTTTGTTTAATGCAGACTACACACAGCGGTTTCCCGCCTTTTCTGGAGGAGTGGCAGGATGTAACAGTGTATGATTTTGGGTGGCTTGTCAAAACATTTCTCTTTTTCCAGTCATATGTTAAAGGCTGCGTTTTCAAAAGGCTGCGTTTTCACGAAATACGTACTTCTGTTGTATGCAAGATAGGGGGGAGGTTGTGATTAAATCCCCCCCCCCTTCTGTCTTTTTTAACTATTTGGTTATATGCTGCTTCAGAAAGCAGTTTGTAAGTATTAAAAATTAAGGACACAGTATTTTAAAATAAATCATATGGGCACTATATCAAATATTAAACTGGCTGGCCTAAAACCTCAAAGAGCTTAGACACAGTGGCGTATCAAGGGTGGGGCGGGGGGGTGCGCTCTGCCCCAGAAGCAGCCTGAGGAAGGCCGTTGGAGGACGGCCCTTGAAGTGAATGTCTTTCCTTTTATGGTGCCTCAACCCAATAAATTCCTACATCACTGTCAATGAAATGAGCACATAACCATAGTCTTAGTTCCTGCCTGCCACAGCCTCTTTTGGCCACAGGATCAGTGTGGTGCAGTGGTTAGAAGCACGGACTCTAATCTGGGAGACCCAGGTTTGATTCTCCACTCCTCCTCCACATGCAGCCGCTGGCGTGACCTTGGGTCAGTCACAAGTTCTCCCAGGAGCAGTTCTCGAAAGAGCTCTCTCAGCCCCGCCTTCCTCACAGGGTGCCTGTTGTGGGGAGGGAAGGGAGATTGTAAGCCGCTCTGGGACTCCTTCGGGTAGTGAAGGGTGGGGTAGAAATCCAATCTCCTCCTCCTCCACCACTTCTTCTTCTTCCAATGTCCAGGTGGCACCTGGAGATTTCTTGATAATACAATTGATCTCCAGATGACCAAGATCAATTCCTCTAAAGAGCACCAGTGGGAGGGCTTCTGGGGTTCTGGCCCCACTGGTGGACCTCCTGATGGCATTCAACCCTGTGGAGGTCCCTTCCCTCACCAAACGCCGCCCTCCCAGGCTCCTCCTCCAAAATCTCCAGGTATTTCTCCACCGAGAGCTGGAAACCCTCTCTAGTCATCTTTTCATTCAGCTGTCTCCATCCCACGTTCCTCTTCTTCCCCTCCCCTCCCAGCCTCCCATACCTTGGTGGCCAGTAGCCTGGTCAGATAGATCTCCGACACCATCTTGCTCCCTCGGTCGCCTTCCTTCTGGTCTCCGTGTTCATGGTTCTTGACCAGGTGCCACATCTTGACCCCGCTCTCCAGGTCGGGCGTGATCATGGGCGTCCGGGAGCGCAAGCTGTCCGGGCTGCCCGTGTAGCGGATCATGTTTTCTGGAAGCACAGAAATGCAACAGCTTCAGAAAGCCGTCCTCTGGGAGGAAGGTGCGCAAGGTTTGGGAAGCCTCTCCGCTCCTCTGCCATGTGACCGAAACAACGGAAAGGTCTCGCGTCAAAGCTCGAGAAGCTAGAAAGACGACCTGTGATGAATTGGATCTGACATGACAGTTTTGATTTAGCCATGATCAGGGGTCATTTTGTAGAAAAAGAGGTGAAGGAGCTCATTAGCATAACTCATTTGCATATGCCACACCTTCGACATCACTGGAAGTGTGTCAGAAGGCAACACCCACCACTCAGGCTCCACCCCCCAAAATCTCCCAGTATTTCCCAACACAGAGCTGGCGAGCCAGCTTGACACTTGGACTCAAAACACTCTTTTTCTCTTGCAGGGAAGCTCCCCTACAACAAGCATGAAAATACAGACCAAGTTAGTCTGCTTTTGCTTCTTCCCACAGCACATCACCATATGTGCCCGCTCCTGGGCTTGTTACTCTTGGAACGGCGTTCCTGCTCGAAATGACCCCTGGTCATGATGATTAGCAACAGAACTGCCATAAACAGGAGCAGTACCACATGCTGAGGACAAACCAGCTGCCGAGCCTTGCTCGCAAATGCCTAGAAGCCTTTATTAACTTATTTAAAACATTTGTCAGCCACCTTTCTTCCTTCTGGAGCTCAAGGAGGCTTGCAACATATATAAAAAACACAACACACAATACATAAAAGCAAACTGTTAAAATCAGAGTTCAGGACTGCTTTTTGTTCCGTAATTGTGGGGCTGCCACTGAAAAGACCCTGTCTTCTGTACCCCCCAGATGAGCTAGTTTGATTTGTGGGACAGTCATAATTCCTGGGCATACGGGAGAAGACAGTCCTTCGACTGGCTAATGTTGGAAACAGAATGCTGAACGAGAGGGACCTTTGATCTGATTTCGGAATGGCAGTTCTCATATATATACCTTCAAATTCTGCATGTAATAGGAATTTAACTGGCGGTGGTGGAAAGTGCCATCAAGTCGTGGATCTTACGGTACCTTCTGCATAGATTTATGGCTGTTCAGGGGTGACTTTGCAGTCAGTACAGCATTGGCCGGGGACATTTTAACATGGTTTTGAGCGGCACCTTTTCCTCAGTAGCTGGTTCTTCATCTGGCATTTGCTCCACATTTTCTCACCACTGAGGAAAATGGGCAACTCAAAATCACATTCAAATACCCTGCACCAATGCCGTACGACTGCAAAGTCACCCCGAATGGTGGTAAATCTATGCAGAAGGTACCATAAAACCTGATGATCAAAGGAAGTGAAAGCGGTATGGAGTGTGGAGGCTACCATAAAACCTGATAATCAAAGAAAGCGAAAGCAGCATGCAATGCAGAAGGGAATTTCTGTCCCAATGTGGGTTTCGTAAAACAACGGAGGAGAAAGCCAATGCAGAATCAGCCTCTGAATGTGGTTCTGGACCGCACTTTTCCCTCCCGGTTGAGAAAATGTGGAGCAAAGCCTAGACGCAGAATCGTCCATTGTTTTCATTCACCATATTTGTTTCGATCTCAGTGCTGTCTCACGCTGCTTCCCGTTTAAAAGAACAGAGACCTGGCTTAACTGTGCACAGGTTCAGATTTTGCAAAAAAACACACAGGTATGTCTTGTATTGCGCGTTGTTCCTGATCCGAGGTGCAGACATATAGAAATAGATTCATGACGTGTCGGTTCAGATCTCTATACTATACCCAACATGTATTTGTCGGTGTCAAAACGAGAAGGTAAATCCATGATGTTATCATAGAAAAGAATTTAGAACAATGCAGCCAAATAAAACTCATAACTGAAAAATGGCCAGTTTATATCCACAGAGTGATGATTACTGGCAACAAGATCCGACCACTCTGGTAATTAGCGGTGACTTGTCAAGTGTTCTGGCGTACGCTGTTTCCGAAGAGCTTCCTCGGAAACGGAAGGCTTCAATGCTCAAAAAAACATCGGAAGGGTCTTTACCTAATAATGGCTGTGGTCACAAACACGAGATAAAGCAGGGCGGGGGGAGAGGCTATTTCCTCTGGTGGAAGTTGACCCGCAGCTGCGCAATCATGCAGACCGATTTCCACTGCCCCGCCGTTGTTCTTCCGGTTTCCCCGATTGCCTGCCTGAATTTCCCACTATTTGCTGTGGGGTGCATTTTGACCCGCAGCTCCACCTGATTTCCTCCGCGGCTTCAGTGATTCTCAAAAAACAGGATCTCTGAAGCTGCGGGGGAAATTGTGTGAAGCCGCGGGTCAAAATGCGCTCCATGACAAATAGTGTGAAATTCGGTCACAGTCTTTTGTGATCAGATGCAACCGTAGGTGAGTCAGGGGTGTTTTTTTTTGCCGTTTGTTCCTGATGCGCTTAAACAAGGGATTGATGAATCGCACCTCAGCCCTGAGGGCTCTCTATGGAGTGCGCGATGATGTGCATACTGAGAAGGGGGGAAAACAATGGCACGGAGTCGGGATGGCCTGATCAGATCATCCCGACGCCATGAGAGCACGCTGGAGTGATCAGACGCAGCAAAATCCGTCTGTGGCCTCTAGCAACCCCTTTGCTACTGGACTTTCCGGGGTGTTTTTTAAATCTGCTTGTGCGGCGGAGCAAAACGGGTTGCAGATGGCGGTGGGGGCGCTTCCCAGATGTTGTTGTCTGATCGCGCTCCTTTAAACCGCCCGGCATTCGCACCTATATCAGGGCTAATTGTGCACGTGATCGCAACCAACATATAACAAGGAAACCAACCATCACAGTTGCAAGCTACCTACATAATAATGATATTACAAAATACAGAATCATAGAATGCCTAGAGCATCCCTGACAAGGGTTTTGTCCAGCCACTGCCAAAAGACTGCCAGTGAGGGGGAGCTCACCACCTCCCCAGGCAGCTGATTCCACTGCTGCACAACTCTGACTGTAAAGAACTTTTTCCTAATATCCAGCTGGTACCTTCCCACCTTTAATTTAAACCCCTTCTTGTGAGTCCTCTCCTCTGCTGCCAACAGGAACGGCTCCCTGTCCTCCTCTAAGGGACAGCCCTTCAAAGACTTCAAGAGAGCCATCCTGTCCTCCCTCAACCTCCTCTTCTCCAGACTGAACATTCCCAAGTCCCTCAGCCTTTCCTTGGTGTAGTGGTTAGGAGCAGCGTACTCTAATCTGGGGGAACGGGGTTTGATTCCCCACTCCTCCACATGCAGCTGCTGGTGTGACCTTGCGTCGGTCATAAGTTGTCTCAGAGCTGGTCTCTCAAGGTCAGTTCTCGAGAGAGCTCTCTCAGCCCCACTGCTCTCACAGGGTGTCTGTTGTGGGGAGGGTAAGGTAAGGTAAGGGGATTGTAAGCCGCTCTGAGACTCCTTCAGGTAGTGAAGGGCAGGGTATAAATCCAATCTCATCTTCTTCTTCTCCTAGGGTTTGGTCTCCAGGCCCCCCCAATCATCCTCGTCGCTCTCCTCTGCACGTGCTTCATTCTGTCAACATCCTTTTGGAAGGGAGGCCTCCAGAACTGCACACAACACTCCACGTGTGGCCTGACCAATGGAGTGTACAGCTGGACTATGACATCTTGCGATTGGGATGTTATGCCTCTGTTGATACACCCCAGGATCGCATTAGCCTTTAACGTTGCTGCATCACACTGGCTGCTTATATTTAATTTACGGTCCACCCATACCCCAAGATCTTGTTCGCACGCACTGCTACCTAGAAGCGTATCCCCCATCCAGTATGCGAGTTCCTCATTTTTGCTACCCAGATGTATGAATTATAAATCTTAAAACTCACCATTATCCTTTGATTTTTCTATAGAATTCCATGATTGGATCTCCTCCAATTAGTTTCTTCAACATTACTGGGCTTACCAAACTACGCTCAGTTTATAAGACTCACTAACAGCTTGCAGCTATCACCACTAATTACCAGAGCAGTCCAGTCTGGTTGCCAGTAATCATCACTCAGTGGATACAAATTGGGCATTTTTCAATTGTGAGCTTTACTTGGCTGCGTTGTTCTGGATTGTTTTCTATGACACGTAATGAATTTACCTTCTCGTTTTGATTCTGACAACAGATGTTGGGTATGGTAGAGAGATCTGAACAGACACATTGTGATATTTGCAGATGTTTATGGAAAATGTTTATACAACCTTTCTGGTACAATTCTTGCATATAATATCATATTGTCACCGTCTTGTTCCATTTTTTTGGGGGGGGGGTCTACTACAGACCACGGTCCCTGTATATTTAACTGGTGCTCAGACAGCCTTCTAGTGTTTAATTTATTTGTGTGTTTATCTATTCATTTGCACGCAGGCTACAAAGTACATATATGCCCTCCTTCCAGCCAGCTTTTGCACCAGCATCTCACTATGAATGTAAAACGCTGGCTGTCTTGGTCTTGCACTTCGGGTTTCCAAAGTTCTCTATCATTTGTCGTCCTAGAACATTATTCTGGGGGAAAGCAGGGTATGGTTCCTTCAGTAGCATGATCTGTTTTATTCCCCCCCCCCCCCCCCATTCTTGCTTCTACTCTCACAGTAAACAGGACCCTACCATACTTGCTGGCCGAGGTCCTGGAGACAGTAGAGTTGTTGACAGCGTTGTAGGCAGTGACTTGCTTGGAGACTAGGGCTACCACCGACCCATCTGGCACCTAGAGAAGGGAACAGAAGATGGTCTGGTGCTCGAAGAAAGATTCTTAGAAGGCAAAACAAAAACCCAGAGCCTTCGGATGGCAGTGACAGAAGGAGTCCTGGTCTAGGAGAGGGGGAAAGCCAGAGTAGTTCAGCCACTGAGTTATTTAGCTCTAGCTGAGTCAGTGTCCCTTAGCCTAACGTACTTACCTACCTTGCGAAAGAGGATACAATGGAATTTAGCCCCTGAGCTGTTTGGAGGAATGGTAGGATCCGGACTGGATTAATAAACCTCTCAACAAGCCATTTCAGGCTATGTACGAACCCTAGACGCGGTGGGGAGTGGTAGGAGAGTGGATCATGTCTCATCCTGTCCCTGATCCTACCAAATCTCCACGCTTTGCCATTTCTCCTGATCTGGTATCCACAAATTCTATATGCATGGCTGGAACCCACCATGAAACTGACAATGGACTCATTTATTTAGGAAACTTCTATGCTACCTCATCGGAGTCCAGTTCAAGGTTGTTTACGAGCAAAATAATCTTATCAATAGGAAAACAACAAGCCATTTAAACAAGCCCACCACGTACATGGAGATTACACATAAGGGATCTTTCTGTATGACAATGCATGGACTCCCACTAGAGTCAGAGGCAAGGATGGTTTCCCAGGTGGGCAAGACATGTTTCCCTACAATCTCACTCCTGTGGTTCAGTGTCAGAGCATCTGTTTTGCAAGCAGAAGGTCCCAGGTTCAATCCCCGGCAGCGCCAGTTAAAAGGACTAGGGAGTTAGTGATGTGAAGAGAGCTGCTGTTAGTCTGAGTATTTATAATTGATATATTGGCTTGTCATTCCCCGAGGGGCAGTGGGGGTTTGCCCACTTTAGGGCCCCCTGATCCACTGGCCCAGATCTGGCCGGCAGGGGGAACCCCGCCCCCAAAGTGCCGGGTTTGCGCCAATGTGCCTGGCACAATGTTGTCATCCAGAGGTGACGTCATTGCGAAGGGCACATTGCTGGGGTGGGGGGGGGGAATGCTGTAGCACTCAGCCAAAAAACGGTATGGTACCATAGAGTCTCTGGCCAAATGCTAGAGTGTCCCCCTGGCGATGAGCATGATGAAGTCACTTCCGGGAGCCGGAAGATCCCGGAAAAAAAGCTCCGCCCCCTCCTAGCAGCAGGTAGGGTTCTGGCAACTCTATTTATATATTTATTTCATTCAATTTGCTAGGCCGCCCTTCCCTGAGGCAGGTCTCAGGGTGACTTACATCGAGACAACACTGACCTTGAAGGACCTTTTGCCAACACTGTTGGGAAGGCTTTGCTGCTCTTTAACACTGAGATTGGCTATTCTCTGACTTAATCTACATTTAGAGACTGGTTCCTGACTAAGAATGACACCACACCTTTGGAGTCGATTCGACTTTGAGGAAGACGACTAATGAAACAGGCTGAAACCTAGGCGCCCGTCAGTCGGAGCTTCTATTGGTTATGTATGGATTTAGTCGGAACTGTCACAGTGATTCTGTGTAACACTGTGACTTTGTCCGCATTATAAGAGCTGGGGGAATAATCTGCAACTCTAATGATTCATAAAAATGTTTTCTATAAACCATGGATCGAGTAATTAAATAAGCAAGCTAGGAGTCGTACAGTATAATTATACTTTATTCATCTTCTCTATTTTCTGAGTCAGTATAAGGCAGCTACATATGAAAGTTTCCTTCAGGGGAAGGGTTCTGGCTCAGAGATAGAGCATCTGCTTGGCGTGCAGAAGTCCCCAGGTTCAACCCCCACTATCTCCAGCTAAAATGATCAGGTAGGAGGTGAAGTGAAAGACCTCTGCTGAGACCCAGGATAACCACTGGCCTTACGAAATCAAAGGCCAGGCTCAGGGTAAGAATAAGGCAACTTTATGTATTCTTGCACCCCCAGTCTGAGGAGGGCCAGTATATTATTCAAACTGGCCCACTGTTAGCCTTAAACCATGGGTTATTTAAGAGTTTTGTGAGACTGAGTGCAAGACGTGTGAAATAAAACTTGGGAGGTTTCTTTTATTATGTTTCCCCTGAGGCCATGAGCATACGGAGAAAAACACTCCGGAGCGCAGTTGCCTATAATATTTGTTTCTGGTAAGCTCTGCGGCAGACACACAGTGCTTGGGGAAAAAAACCCCACTGCATGCATCTGGATAGAATGTTTAAGAGGTGCTTGGATTCAAGTAAGCATAGGGATGCCATCCCCCAGGTGGGACCTGGGGAACCCCTGCAATTACAACTCATCTCCAGACTACAGAGATCAGTTCCCTTGGAGAAAATGGCTGCTTTGGAGGGTGGACTCTATGACATTGTACCCCACTGAGACCCCTGTCCTCCCCAGGCTCCACCCCCAAATCTCTAGGAGTTTCCCAGTCTGGATCTGGCAACTGTACCCCCCCCCCACCAGTGGCCATGGGGGACCCCCTAACCCTGGGTAAGCAGGTGGCTGGAGACCATCAGACTTCCCAAAGCACTGGGGACATGCGGGTCAAAAGTCCCACCTCTCCTCCAGGGCTTTCAACCAATCGTGATTTAGGCCTCGTGCAAATCCAAGTGACCGTCAGCCAATCAGAGCCCACGGAACAGCACCGGATGGGAGGGGCTGAGCCAACCTCAGCCTTAAAAAGGGTGAAGACAAAATGTCTCTCCTTCAGATCGGGACTTGGCGGCTCCGGAAAGGAGCCTCAGCCTAGCCAGGGTTTTATTTTACTTTTTTAGTAAGGGTTTGGGGGAGTCGGCTGAGGGAAGAAAGCTTATTTTTGTATGACGAACAGGCAACCTGCTAAAAGTCTATCATCAAAAGCCTGGCTGTGTGCAGGCTCTATGGAAATGCGCTTCATGAGGGAAAAGAGCAGTCTTGAACCTGCGGAGGGAACCTGTCCAGAGAAAGGGGAATCCACTCTCCCCTCAGGGCTTATTTCCTTCAGTCGAGAGCCAGTTTGACTTCACATCTTGAAGTCATCCCCATATAATATTTACATTGTTAAATATTTTATTTTCGGAGAAATGTACCTTTGTTGTTCATCTCCACCTGTGCTTTGTCCGTCAGGTCAGAAATCTAAGGAAACGTGATCTCTATTTACCTCACAAAGAAGTGCAGCCTTGGCCTGGCCTGTTTCCCGAAAATAGGGAGCACGGACCTGACAGGCTACCCGTCTTTATTTTAAAGCCCGTGCTCCGCGATTTATTTGACTGTCGGTGGCTACGGCACACAGAATCTACAGGAGAAGCCAGAATGGGGGATAGGATATTCTTCAGCACCTCCCCACACCTCACCCCACAGCCGCCACAGCTTTCCCCCTCATTTCTGAACTGGGAGGCTCTCGGCCACCCCATAGCCGCTACAGTTTTCCCCCTCCCCACATTTCTGAAACGGGAGGCTCTTGGCCACCCCATAGCTGCCACAGCTTTCCCCCTCATTTCTGAACTGGGAGGCTCTCGGCCACCCCATAGCCGCTACAGTTTTCCCCCTCCCCACATTTCTGAATCGGGAGGCTCTTGGCCACCCCATAGCTGCCACAGCTTTCCCCCTCATTTCTGAAATGGGAGGCTCTCGGCCACCCCATAGCCGCTATAGTTTTCCTCCTCCCCACATTTCTGAAACGGGAGGCTCTTGGCCACCCCATAGCTGCCACAGCTTTCCCCCTCATTTCTGAAATGGGAGGCTCTCGGCCACCCCATAGCCGCTACAGTTTTCCCCCTCCCCACATTTCTGAAACGGGAGGCTCTTGGCCACCCCATAGCTGCCACAGCTTTCCCCCTCATTTCTGAAATGGGAGGCTCTCGGCCACCCCATAGCCGCTACAGTTTTCCTCCTCCCCACATTTCTGAAACGGGAGGCTCTTGGCCACCCCATAGCTGCCACAGCTTTCCCCCTCATTTCTGAACTGGGAGGCTCTCGGCCACCCCATAGCCGCTACAGTTTCCCCCCTCCCCACATTTCTGAAACGGGAGGCTCTTGGCCACCCCATAGCTGCCACAGCTTTCCCCCTCATTTCTGAACTGGGAGGCACTTTGTACTGTGCGCTTTCTGCATTCCCCCAATCGGCCAAGCCAGGAAGGGCAAGTCCTTTTATCAGTTGTGGGCAAGGAAGAAATCGGGGTATTTGCTAGTGATCTGTTGGGATTGTGGTGCTGAGACCGATACTGCTGTGGTCCCTGATGGGCCTGGATTCGTTCCAGAGGCCCAGAACAGACAGCCTGACTCCAACCTGAACGAACAGAGCCCTCTTAAAGGCACAGCATTAACTAGCCTCAAAATGTAGGCAGTCACGTGCTGTAGTTAGCAGGTGGCCAAGCGATTGACTAGGGCTTGCATGCCAGTTGCTAGGGTAGCATGCGGAGCAGACATCCATCAGTGGCTGTCAGCCACAAGGTATAGATGGAACTCTCTGACTGGGGCAGTGATGCTCTGTGCGCCTGGTGCTTAGGGGGCAACAGTTCTTGGTGCTTGGGGGGACTTCTGGAATTAAATTGGCCTCACTGGTGGACCTGAGGGCACCTGGGTTTCGCCACTGTGTGACACAGAGTGTTGGACTGGATGGGCCATTGGCCTGATGATCCAACACGGCTTCTCTTATGTTCTTACTAGCCTGATACCTGTGCTTTGCTACGGTATTTAAGTTCCATAAATCCAGTTGTAATACCGATGATGTGAAGTTTGAAATGTTAACATTTGTTGTAGGAATTCTAATGGAGTGTTGGAGTGGATGGGCCATTGGCCTGATCCAACATGGTTTCTCTTATGCTCTTATGGCCCTGCTGGTGTACCTCCTGATGGCACCTGGGTTTTGGCCACTGTGTGACACAGAGTGTTGGACCGGATGGGCCATTGGCCTGATCCAACATGGCTTCTCTTATGCTCTTAGGGCCCTGCTGGTGGACCTCCTGAGGGCACCTGGGTTTTGGCCACTGTGTGACACAGAGTGTTAAACTGGATGGACCATTGGTCTCATCCAACATGGCTTCTCTTATGTTCTTATGTTTGGGCAGTGATGCTCTGTCTTCTTGGTGCTGGAAGGGAAGGCAGCAGTGGGAGGGCTTCTGGAGTTCTGCCCCTGCTGGTGGACTTCCTGAGGGCACCTGGGTTTGGGCCACTGTGTGACACAGAGTGTTGGACTGGATGGACCATTGGCCTGATCCAACATGGCTTCTTTTATGGTCTTATGGCCCTGCTGGTGGACCTCCTGAGGGCACCTGGGTTTTGGCCACTGTGTGACACAGAGTGTTGAACCGGATGGGCCATTGGCCTGATCCAACATGGCTCCTCTCATGTTCTTAACTGTGTACAAGCAAAGACATAAAGCCGCCCTATACTGAATCAGACCACTGATTCTTCAAAATAAGTATCACTGGCAGGGTCTCAGCTGGAGGTCTATCACATCTCCTCCTACCCAGTCCTTTCAGCTGGAGATGATGGGGACTGAACCTGGAACCTTCTGTATGCAAAGCAAATACTCTACCACTGAGCCATGGCCCCACCCCAGGAGCTGAACAAACACGAATCTCCTTTATACGGAACCATACTCTCAGTCCATCAAAGTCAGTATTGTCTAATCAGACTGGCAGCGGCTCTCCAGGGTCTCAGGCAGAGGCCTTTCCCATCACCTGTTACATGATCCTTCTGACTGAAGATGCTGGGGGTTGAACCTGGGACCTTCTGCATGCAAAGCAGATGCTCTACCACTGACCCACGGCCACTTCCCAAAAAGGAGAAGGGTGACACCAGGAGGGGCTAACCTTGTCCCTTTCAAAACTTGCTTACTCAGACTTGGGACTTAGGTTTTTTGTCATCTTCTGGAACAGTGGTCACTGTGGGTGTGGAGAGGGGGGAGGTATTTGTGAATTTCCTGCACTGTGCAGGGGGTTGGACTAGATGACCCTGGAGATCCTTTCCAACTCTATGGTTCTATGATCCTCATCCCCCCGTGAACAGAGGAGATGCTCTCGACCCTTGGAAAGCAGATGCCCTCTGCCCTTGAACCAGGGGTCATTTCGTAGAAAAAGGAGGAGCTGATTAGCATAACTCATTTGCATATGCCACACCCCCTAACATACTAGAAGTGTGTCAGAAGGCAACACCCACCCCTCAGGCTCCCCTCCACAGGTGAGTGAAACTGACCTGCACTTCCTCCATTCCCTTCCCCATCCAATACTTTGTGCAATAAAAATAAGCATAAAGAACACACCCTCATTCTCTTCCTGCTCCCTTGAAACCTGCACCAGGTTTCAAGTAGACTTGAGATACCCAGGACATGGGCACCACCCATCCCTTCCCCTTCCCCTCCCCACAACAAGACACCCTGTGAGGTAGGTGGGGCTGAGAGAGGTCTTTTGAGAACTGCTCATGAGAGAACAGCTCTGAGAGAACTTGTGACTGGCCCAAGGTCACACCAGCAGCTGCAGGTGGAGGAGGATTGGGGAATCAAACCTGGTTCTCCCAGATTAGAGTCCAGCTCCTGACCTCTACACCAAACTGATGGGGTGGAAGCTGCTGAAGGGTTGTTGAAATTTCTCCAGTACTTATGTGCCATGTGCCCAGATCAAAAATGGTATACTTAGAAAATTTATATGCCACCTTGAGCAAGTCTCTGGAAAAGCAGCACACAGTCATAAAAGGAACAATGATAAAATTATCAATATTAAAACAAAACATTAAAAACAATAAAGACCCTAGCAGGGCTTTCCCCGGGGCGCTGCGCCTCTGCACTGCTCGGGGAAGCCGAGGAGGGGGCGGGGCTTGGTCATGTGCCCGCCCCCTGGGCTCCTCACTCCTGGAGCTGCGCTCCTGTGCGCTCCCGCTCCAACAGACCCCTGCCTTGAACACACAAGGATATATACTGAATCGGACCACTGGTCTATCAGTGTTATTACTGTCTACTCAGACTGGCAGCGGCTTTTCAGGATCTCAGGCTGAGGCCTTTCATATCTCCTCCTTCCTGGTCCCGTTCCACTGGAATGGCCGGGGACTGAACCAGGGACCCGCTGCGCGCCAAGCAGAGACTCCTCCACCGAGCCACAGACCCTGCCGAAGAGAAGGGAGACGCCAGGCGAGGCACTAACCTTGCCCCTTCCAGAACTTGCTTCCTTGGACCCGGGATAGAAACCAGAGCACGGAAACGAAAAGCACTCGCTCCCCCCCACCCGCCCGCAATGTAGGTCACAAGCAGCCATCCCAGCTGAAGCTCAGATCAGCTCTCTGAAAGATGGGAAACCTTCCAGTTCATTACAGAGAGGCCCTCTCCGAGCTCCCTCTTCAAAAAGCCAGCGAAACAATGAGGAATAATGAGCCAGGGACAAGAGCAGCTGTATGGGGAACATCTTTGATGAGCGTGTAGCTCCGAAAAGAAGAAAGGGAGGGGTGGGTGGGTGGGAGGTCTTTGCCAGCTCTCCTATCGGCAATAACAATAATTAGCACTTAACACAGAGTGCCTTCATCTTCAAAGCATCTCAGAGATGCTAATTAACCAGTCCTCCACGGAGCCAGGGAAAGGTGGTTTTTAACATCTGCCTGCGAATCTTCTCATCCCCATAGGAACAGGGGTGGGTCAACAGCATCCTATTGAGACTCCAGTCCTCTTGACTCCTGATGTAAGAGCCAGATGTGCAGCCTGCGGAGTCTCCAGAAGGACAGAAGACAGGAAGATGGTAAAGCCAATGGTAGCCTCAGCTATGGGGAAAGGCCATCTTCTGCCTTCCGTGACTCCACCCCTTTCAGAGCGAGTGGGGTATAGTGGTTAAGTGTTGGACTAGGATCTGGAAAGCCCAGATTCGAATCCCTCACTTGTGCCAAAAAAGCTTGCTGGGTGACCTTGGGCCAGTCACACAATCCCAATGGAAACTACCTCACTGGGTCGTTGTGAGGCTAAAATGGAGGAGAGGAGAAAAGGATGTAAACTCCTTTGGGTCCCAGAAGAAGAAGAGGAGGAGGAGGAGATTGGATTTATACCCCGCCCTTCACTACCCAAGGGAGTCTCAGAGCGGCTTACAAACTCCTTTCCCTTCCCCTCCCCACAACAGACACCCTGTGAGGTAGGTGGGACTGAGAGAGCTCTGACAGAAACTGCTCTTTTTCAAGGACAGCTGTGCCAGAACTATGGCTTGCCCAAGGTCATCCAGCAGCTGCATGTGGAGAAGTGGGGAACCAAACCCGGTTCTCCCTGATTAGAGTCCGCGCACTTAACCACTACACCAAAATGGCAAATTGGGAAGAAAGGTGGGGTATAAATGAATCAAATAAATAGCGCATGTGTGAGAGCCAGTTTGGTGTTGTGGTTAGGAACACAGACTCTAATCTGGGAGAACCAAGTTTGAGTCCCCACTCCTCCACATTCAGCTGCTGGTGTGACCTTGGGTCAGTCACAAGTTCTCTCGGAGCTGTTCTCTCAGGAGCAGGCCTCGAAAGAGCTCTCTCAGCCCCACCGACCTCACAGGGTGTCTGTTGTGGGGAGGGGAAGGAGGTTCTAAGCTGCTCTGAGACTCCTTTGGGTAGTGAAGGGTGGGGTGTGAATCCAATCTCTTCTTCTTCCAAAGCAGCCCTTTCCTCCAGGAGAGCTGATCTCTGTACTCTGGAGATGAGCTGTAACTCTGGGGGATTCCCAGGTCCCACCTGGAGGCTGGCATCCTTACTATCCTGTATACCTAGACCCAACAAACCTGGGCCCAGTCAGTCTTTCCTTTCGTGGTTGCCATCTCCTGGTTGGGTCCTGGATTCCCCAACTGGGCCTGTGTCAAAGCAGGGTTCCCTCCGAGACGGTCTGATCTTGGGTTTAGAGCCACTGATTGACTTCAAGCGCCCTGACACTGTAAACGTGGGGACCCCGCATGCATCCAGACTCAACGCTTACCAAGTACAGGAATGCCCACTCCCGGAAGATTCAGATTAGGGTACTTTAGCTGTGCGCTCCCACAAAAAGTATGTCCTCCAATGGCCCAGGAGAGAGAACGTAAGAGCATAAGAGAAGCCAATGTTGGATCAGGCCAGTGGCCCATCCAGTCCAACACTCTGTGTCACACAGTGGCCAAAAACACCAGGTGCCCTCAGGAGGTCCAGCAGTGGGGCCAGGACACTAGAAGCCCTCCCACTGTTGTCCCCCCCCCCCCAAGCACCAAGAATACAGAGCATCACTTGCCCCAGACTGAGAGTTCCTGTCTATACTTTGTGGCTAATAGCCACCGATGGACCTCTGCTCCATATATTTATCCAATTCCCTCTTGAAGCCGTCCATGCTTGTAGCCGCCGCCACCTCCTGTGGCAGTGAGTTCCATGTGTTAATCACTCTTTGGGTGAAGAAGTACTTCCTTTTATCTGTTCTAACCCGACTGCTCAGCACTGGGTGCCCACAAGTTCTTGTATTGTGAGATAGGGAGAAAAGTATCTCTTTCTCTACCTGCTCTACCTGCAATGTTATCTTGGCTTCCTCTCTTTCTGTCTCCCCACATACTCATGCCATTGTTAAAGCTGGCCACTCACGTCTCTGCAGTCCTGATGAGACTTGCAGTTTTCTCTCTTCCGATGCAGCCAAAGTCCTTGGTCTCTCCACGCTTTATCACAGCAACCCTCTCTTGCTCGTTCGGCCTTTTCCCCTCTTCCTCATGCTCTCCTTCTTCCATCTTGAATTCTTCGGCTCATCTTATCTCCTCTGTGTTTCATTGCAATCTTGTCACTCCTTTTTTTTGGCTGCCTGCAGTGGCCGCCCCTTTCTTCTCTTGACCTTCAGACATTTTCTCTCTCTCTCTCTCTTTCCTGCTTTTATATCCTGCCTTCTTCTCCCATGGGAACCCAAAGCAGGTTACACCCTTCTCCTCTCTTCCATTTTATCCTCACAACAACCTTGTAAGGTAGGTTAGTCTGAGACTCATGAGAATCATATAATCATAGAGTTGGAAGGGACCTCCAGGGCAATGTTCCCTCTAAGCTGTGGAGTCTTATGAGCAAAAATTCTACTTTGTGAGCTACTGGCATTAAAGTTATGAGCAGGTGATTTGGCTGCTGCATTAATTAGTTTGTCCTGGAGCCATCCTCCCTGAGCTAAGACAAAAATGTGCGAGCCGGAGGCTTAAAAACTGTGAGCTAGCTCACACTAACTCAGCTTAGAGGGAACACTGCTCCAGGGTCATCTAGCCCAACGCCCTGCACAATGCAGGAAAATCACAAAGACACCCCCCCTCCACACACGCAGTGACCCCTGCTCCATGCCCAGAAGATGACAAAAAACCCTCCAGCCAAGCTGGCCTGGAGAAAATTGCTCCTTCTCCACGAAGTGGTGGTCGGCATTTCCCTGGGCATGCAAGAAAGGGCCACAAGAACTAAGCGCCGATGCAACCCTTCCCACCCTCCCTCTCATGATCTGCCTACATTCACCAAATTGGCATTGCTGTCCGATGGCCATCTAGACTCTGTTTGAAAACTTCAAAAGAAGGAAAGCCCACCACCTCCCGAGGAAGCCTGTGCCGCTGAGGAACCCCTCTGACTGTCAGGAAGTTCTTTCTAAAGAACCAGAGTGTGTGACTGGCCCCAGGTCGCCCAGCGAGCATCCATGGCAGAGTGGGGATTCGAACTGGAGCTTCCCAACTCCTAGCCTAACCACTACACTGTGACGGCTTTCTCCATCCAGCTATCAAGGAGTAAAGTAATTCATTGCTGCAGTGAATGAAGGCGCAAGTGGTATAGGGATGTCAGCCCCCAGGAGGGACCTGGGGATCCCCTGGAATTACAGCTCATCTCCAGACGACAGAGATCTGTTCCCCAGGAGAAAACTGATGCTTTAGAGAGTGGACTCTATGACACCGTACTCCATGGAGGTCCCTGTCCTCCCCAGACTCCATCCCCAAATCTCCAGGAGTTTCCCAACCTGGATCTGGCAACCCCGCCCTCTCTCCAGACAAGCTCCGAGAGAACTGTGACTGACCCAAGGCCATGCCAGCAGCTGCATGTGGAGGAGTGGGGAATCGAACCTGGTCCTCCCAGATTAGAGTCCGTGCTCCTAACCACGGCACCAAAGAGCAAGAGTCCAGCAGCACCTTAAAGAGGGACAAAATTCGTGGCAGGGTAGGCGCTTCCGTGAGGCTCTGCTTTCCCTCCTCATCAATACAGGGGCAGCTGGATTTACAACCACGCACTATCTTGCTGTCCCCCCCCCCCGCCCTTTTGTTTCCCTCCCTCGGAAGCCCTGAATGTCCTCTTAACATCTATAGACTTGCTCCCCTCTGGCTTTTTGTCCCTGTGAGTGACTACACAATGGCCCCTTTGCGTCCCTCTGCTGCCCGACTCCCCCCCCCCCCCCACACCATCTCATCTTGTTAACATGCTGGATTCTTTGGAGAGTTGAGGCATTTCCCTTCAGGAGAGAAAGCATCAATCTCCTTCCCCGCCTGGCTGGTATTAACTCCGGCCCTCCGCTTTATCTCATCTCCGCTCCCAATCTGTTTCTAATCTGCAGGCTGACATTTCATCCGATGGTATTGCGGGGGGGGGGGGGGGCGGGCAATAGACGAGGAGGGAGTGGGGGCGGGGGTTTCCCACCCCTCCCGGGGATACGTCTGGTCGAGCATCGCCAGGTGAGGAGCGGGATCAATAGAGGGCAGACGGGCAGAGGGGCAGACAGGCAGTGGGCGGGCGCTCCTTCGGAGTCCGAAAACTGAACGCAGTCACCTCTCAGCTCGGGCTCTGGCAGAACATAAGAAATGCCTCTTGCGCGGAATCGAGCCCCGGCGATCTTTTGTTTATTTATTTAATTTAACATTGACCTGGCCCTCCCCACCAAGACAGGCTCAGGGTGGCTTGCATAAAACCAGTAAACAATTCAGGGAGGTTGAAGCCAAAACTCTTTCCCCGAGATGCTAGCTTTCTACATGAAGGGAGTTTGGGGGGAAGGATCTTCAAAAGTCATCCTTGGTATAAAGAGAGAGGACATGGGTCGCCCAGGCTAGCCCGATCCCATCAGATCGCAGAAGCTAAACAGGGTCGGCCAGGAGACCACGAAGAAGAAGAAGGATTGGATTTATACCCTGCCCTTCACTCAGAGTCTCAGAGCGGCTTACAGACTCCTTTTCCCTTCCCCTCCCCACAACAGACACCCTGTGAGGTAGGTGGGGCTGAGAGAACTCTTTCCAGAACTGTCCTTGAGGGAACAGCTGGTACAGAGCTATGGCTTGCCCAAGGTCATCCAGCAGGTGCAAGTGGAGGAGTGGGGAATCAAACCCGGTTCTCCCAGATTAGAGTCCGCGCACTTAACCACTACAACAAACACAGAGGCAGGCAATGGCAAGCCGCCTCTGAATGTCTCTTGCCTTGAAAAACCTACGGGGTTGCCAGAACTCAGCTGTGACTTGACGGCGAAAAACAAGCATAAGCATGTCTCAATTTTCATCTCTGGAACCCTGAAGGGTATGGAATAGGACACAAAAGAGACGGGTTCCTTATCCTCACAACAACCTTGCGAGGTAGAACTCTTCTCCGTCGTCTTCTTACTCAGGCATTTGGAGTTTAATGTGACTCTTTGGCTAGTTTCTGCTCTGGGAATTTATTTTATGAGTTCCCTGCTGCTATACTGGGCAAGTTATTTATCATCATAGCCCTCTTAGCTGCATTATATATACATATTAAAACTTTCTCTTTCTGTTTCAATTTCTCTGTTTTTCCTGTTGCAGCATACTGATTGGAGGAATTTTAAGCAGCCCAATCAAGCACGCAAAAAGGTGCCTTAAACTGAATCAGACCCTTGGTACATCAAAGTCAGTATTCCCTACTCAGACTGGCAGCGGCTCTCCAGGGTCTCAGGCTGAGGTCTTTCATATCACCTACTACCTAATCCTTTTAACTGGAGATGCCGGGGATTGAACCTGGGACCTTCTGCATGCCAAGCAGAGGCTCTACCACTGAGCCACAGCCCCACTTCATGGCTCTCCAGGGTCTCAGGCTGAGGTCTTTCCCATCACCTCCTGCCTGGTCCTTTTAACTGGAGATGCCGGGGATTGAACCTGGGACCTTCTGCATGCCAAGCAGAGGCTCTACCACTGAGCCACAGCCCCACTTCATGGCTCTCCAGGGTCTCAGGCAGAGGTCTTTCCCATCACCTACTGCCTGATACTTTTATCTGGAGATGCTGGGGATTGAACCTGGGACCTTCTACATGCAAAGCGGATGCTCTACCACTGAGCTACAGCCCCACTTCATGGCTCTCCAGGGTCTCAGGCTGAGGTCTTTCATATCACCTACTGCCTAATCCTTTTAACTGGAGATGCCAGGGATTGAACCTGGGACCTTCTGCATGCCAAGCAGAGGCTCTACCACTGAGCCACAGCCCCACTTCATGGCTCTCCAGGGTCTCAGGCTGAGGTCTTTCCCATCACCTCCTGCCTGGTCCTTTTAACTGGAGATGCCAGGGATTGAACCTGGGACCTTCTGCATGCCAAGCAGAGGCTCTTCCACTGAGCCACAGCCCCTCCTGACTGTAGGAGCACCACTTCAGCTCTATAGAAAACTGCCCATTTTCAAGCCCAACCATAAGACTGGCCATCCTACCTGATAGTGGGCGAGAGTATTGAGTCTCTTCCAGTCGTTTTCAATCTTGGTCGTGAGGTCCTCATCTTGAAGGATCATTCTAGCCCCGCTCGCCTGTCGCCATTCTGTAGGAAGGACAAGAATCACAGGTCATTTCCCCCAGCAGGAGAAGGAAGACAAAGATGGGCCTGTTTAACCTGAACAGAAGATGACTTGAGAGGTGATACGATCACCATCTTCAAGTACGTGAAGGGCTGTCATAGAGAGGATAGTATGGAGTTCTTTTCTGTTGTCGCAGAAGGTCGGACCAGAACCAACGGGTCGGAATTAAATCAAAAGAGTTTCCGGCTGAACAGTAGGAAGAACTTCCTGACAGTTAAGAGTGGTTCCTCAGGGGAGCAGGCTTCCTCGGGAGGTGGTGGGCAGAGGCTAGATGGCCATCTGACAGCAATGCAGATTCTGTGAACTTGGGCAGATCGTGAGAAGGGAGGGCAGGAAGGGTTGCCTCAGTGCTTAGTTCTTGGGGCCCTTTCTTACATGCCCAGGGAAATGCTGAGCGCCACTTTGGGGTCAGGAAGTCATTTTTCTCCCGGCCAGTTTTAGACAGGGATCTTGGAAGGTTTTTTGCCATCTTCTGAGCGAAGAACAGGGGTCACTGTGTGTGTGTGTGTGTGTGGGGGAAGTATTTGTGAATTTCCTGCATTGTGCAGGGGGTTGGACTAGATGACCCTGGAGGTCCCTTCCAACTCTATGATTGTATGATTCTAAGACTGGTGCCAGAGGTGGGTGGGCTTTCTTTGCACATGGCGCCTGGCTTCCCAAGACCTCATGCAACCTGAGACTTGAGTTATGCAAAAAGCTGAGACGCCTTTGAGCATGTCCAGAGTGCTTTCTCCTCACTACCCATAACGATGCCGAACATCTTTGTCAAACTTGGCATTCCTTCAACGACTCCTCCCTCCGAACCAATGCTTTTACGGTTTGTATGTGTTTTAGCTCTCCTTTTAAGTGTTTCAATTCTGTGATTTAAATCTGTTTTTGATCGTTCCAATGACGTGCGTTTGAGAGGCGGGGGTTGATTTTAACGGTTTTAAAATGCGGTTTCACCGCGTCTGTTTTGAATTGTAAGCCACCTCGGTGGCCCTTGTAAGGGAAGAAAACGGGATGCAAGTTTCGTAAATAAATGACAGCAACAACAGCAGCGATAATAAAAAAAGAACAAGATCACAAATTTATTTAATGCTTTTTTAAAAAAAAAATCCCAGTTTTCCTCCAAGGAGCTGCGGGTGGAGAATTCCATTCTTCCCTTCTCTATTCCATCTTCACAATAACACCGTGAAATAGGTTAGGCTGAGAGCGCGTTGAACACACACGAAGAAACAAAACTACCATATCCTGAATCAGAACCTTGGTCTATCAGTGTCAGAACGGCTCTCCAGGGTCTCAGGCAGAAATTGTTCCCATCAAGTACTACCTGATCCTTATTGGAGATGCCGGGGATTGAACCTGGGACCTTCTGCCTGCCAAGCAGAGGCTCTGCCACTGAGCCACGGCCCTTTCCCCAAGACTGAACACACGGGAAGCTGCCTTATGCTGAATTAGAGCATCCAGTCCATCTAGGTCAGTATTGGACTCTGGAGCCTTCGACAGCGGAGAGACAGAAATCGACCCTGCAATTAATTTCCTGAGCTACCCTCAACATTTTCTAGGCCTGCCTTTCTGTTGTCCAAAGCAAAGTCATTTGAGATCTGCTAAAGCCTTCTCCTTCTCTGTTTGGTATAGTGGTTAAGTGTGCGGACTCTAATCTCGGAGAACCGGGTGTGATTCCCGACGCCTCCACTTGCAGCTGCTGGATGACCGTGGGCAAGCCGCATTTCTCTCAGAGCTGTCCTCTCGAGGGCAATCCTCGAAAGAGCTCTCTCAGCCTCACCTACCTCACAGGGTGTCTGTTGTGGGGAGGGGAAGGGAAAGGCAATTGTAAGCCCCTTTGAGACCCCGAGTGAACGGCCGGGAATAAATCCAACCTCCTCCTCCTCTTTCCAGGGGTCATTTCGTAGAAAAAGAAGTGCAGGAGCTCACTAACATACCTGTTAGCATAACTCATTAGCATATGCCATGCCCCTGACATTACCGAAAGTGTGTCAGAAAGGAAAGGAAAAAGGGGGGCATATTCAAAAGCCTCCCCTCCCCTTCCCTAAGCTGGCCTGCCAAGGCGGGCGGGCGGGGAGCGAAGTGAGAAGGGCCCCGTGCGACTCTAACCAGAAGGGCTTTAAACTTTAAACCCCTTCTCGCTTCGCTTCCTCCACAGGCGCGCTGGGAGCTGCGGGAGGGGCTGGCCACCTCTGCCATTTGAGCCCACGAGGGGTGTGCAAAGAAATTATTTTTTTTGACCTGATTCAGATTAGGCCAAATCAGGCCACATCCGTGCCGGCTGCTGAATGACCCCCACGTGTCAGTTTGGGCAATGCAAGCCCATGCGGCCGGCCGAATGTCAGTCTCAGCCCCATTATACCCGATGGGCCATTGAAGTCAATGGCAAAAACTCATCGGGTATATGAGACGCTGGAGGAGAGGGGGTTTGAGGGAGAGGCTCCAAACTTGCAGGGTAGCTGCTGGGGCCTCTCCCCAAAATACACACCAAATTTCAAGGAGATTGGACCACGGGGTCCAATTCTACGGGCCCCTAAAAAGGTTGCCCCATCCCCTCCATTGTTTTCTATGGTGGGGAAAAAAACATTACTTTTTCCCCACCATAGAGAACAATGGAGGGAATGGGGGCAACCTGTTTGGGGGCCCACAGAACTTGTGACTGACCCAAGGCCACCCAGCTGGCTGCATGTGGAGGAGGAGTGGGGAATCAAAACCCGGTTCTCCCAGATTAGAGTCCGCCACTCTTAACCACGACACCAAACTGGCCTGGAGATCTCCCAGAATTACGACTGGTCTCCAGACTACACTTTGCGGGCCACCCCTGTGAGGTAGGACGGGACCTAAAATCACTGTGGTATTTCCCATTTCTGACCAAGCGTGTGACTGGCCCAAGGTCTAAGACTCCACACGTCAAGAGATTGCTGATTTAATAGGTGATATTTCTGCTGAGTCACCTTTCCGCAACGGACAGCCTTCTTTCTCATTTCCTACAGCTCATGAAGGGGCAACCTGTGACCTGCTGGGGGAGATCTGTCTGAATGGCGAGAACCTTTCAGCCCAGCTGCAAGCTGCAGTGTATCTGCATGGGCGGTGCCATCGGCTGCATCCCCCTCTGCTCTGACTGGGTGCGGCTGCCTTCCCCAGACTGCCCGTTCCCCCACCGGGTGAAGGTGGAGGGCAAATGTTGTGAAGAGTGGGTCTGTGAAGGGGGCAACCAGAAGAACCACTTTGAAAAGGGTATGGCAGGTGAGACGCACACAGGTGATGCATAGGGTTGCCAAGTCCCCCCCCCCTTGCCCACCGGCAAGGGATGGGGGGGTAGGGGTCCCAGATCCAGACTGGGAAACTCCTGGAGATTTGGGGATTCAACGTGGGGAGGGAAGGGACCTCAGTGGGGTACAATGCCGTGGAGTCCACCCTCCAAAGCATCCATTTCCTCCAAGGGAACTGATTTCCATAGTCTGGAGATGAGCTGCAATTCCAGGGCATCCCCAGGTCCCACCTGGAGACTATCAATACAATTACAGTTTATTTTAAAGTTCATTATTCATGACATTTGTGTGTTCACGGTTGTCGCCTGTCTTTCTTGTATTGCAATCTGCCGTGATCCCAGGTGTCGTCTGGCCCACCCGAAGCCTGGCATCCCTATCACGCCGCCAGCTTACATGGCAGAGTGGGAATTAGAACCCAGCTCTCCCACATCCTGGTTCAGCACCCTAATCACCGCAAAACACTGACCCTCGCTCGTGTCTCGGTAGAAGAGGCAACACTCCGAGACAGCCTCGAGTCTCATCGTCGCCTTTCAGAGCAGCAAAGAAGGCGGCCTCACCTGCAGACTCTGTTTGCACTGCAAATGGAGAAACACAAGGCCTGCCCGGCTAATTTCGTGCTGCTCCCGCAATTCCCTGGTCGTATAATTAAACTGTATTTGCAAAAGCCGCACTTGGCTTTCGCTATCCAGCTCGGAGCCGCCACCGATCAAATGCCAAACATGAGGGAAGGGCTGTTGCTTGGCCTGCGGCAGTAATGAAGCCAGAGAACCAGCAGGCGATTTTGATCTAGGGCAGCAAGAGACGACCCCTCGCTTCATCCTATCCCCCTCTTGGAGGCCAGCAGCAAAGTGAATGACTGGCTGGCCAATGCTTTTTTGGCCTGCCAGAACTGGATCTGGTGGACTGCTGGATCTCGGGCTTCTGGCCACGGGGAGCGGAAAATATAAGCAATCAAGGAATACCATATGCCAGTTTCCTTTTCACAAGACATTCAAGGGTTCAGGGTGCATCTGAGATCATCCTTGGCCAAACCTCTCCTGAACTTCGAAGAGCCAAATGACCTAATCTTGTTTCCAAAGCACCACTAATGCATTAGAAGAGAAGAAGAGAAGAGATTGGATTTATATCCCACCCTTCACTCACTTGGAGGCTCAGAGCGGCTTACAAACTCCTTTCCCTTCCCCTCCCCACAACAGACACCCTGTCAGATGGGTGGGGCTGAGAGAGCTCTGAGACAACTGTCCTTGAGAGAACAGCTGGGACAGAGCTATGGCTTGCCCAAGGTCATCCAGCCAAGTGCAAGTGGAGGAGTGGGGAATCAAACCCGGTTCTCCCAGATTAGAGTCCACGCACGTAACCACGACACCAAACGGGCTCTCTATGTTATTCTGTTGGGTTTAAATTTGGGCAGTTTGGCATATTGTTCTCTTCCTTCCATTCACTCACTCATGAGTCCCTTCCCACATATTAATACCATTAATACCATGACATCAGAAGAGCCTTGCTGGGTCAGACCAGGGGTCCATCGAGTCCAACATCCTAAGAATATAAGAAGAGCCCTGTTGGATCAGACCAGTGGTCCATCTAGTCCAGCATCCTGTCTCACACAGTGGCCAACCAGTTCCTCTGGAGGGCCAACAACAGGGCAGAGAGGCCGAGGCCTTCATAAGAACACAGGAAGAGCCCTGCTGGATCAGACCAGTTGTCTATCTAGTCCAGCATCCTGTCTCACACAGTGGCCAAACAGTTCTTCTGGAGGGCCAACAACAGGGCAGAGAGGCCGAGGCCTTCATAAGAACACAGGAAGAGCCCTGCTGGATCAGACCAGTGGTCCATCTAGTCCAGCATCCTGTCTCACACAGTGGCCAAACAGTTCTTCTGGAGGGCCAACAACAGGGCAGAGAGGCCGAGGCCTTCATAAGAACACAGGAAGAGCCCTGTTGGATCAGACCAGTGGTCCATCTAGTCCAGCATCCTGTCTCACACAGTGGCCAACCAGTTCCTCTGGAGGGCCAACAACAGGGCAGAGAGGCCGAGGCCTTCATAAGAACATCAGAAGAGCCCTGCTGGATCAGACCAGTGAGGGTCCATCTAGTCCAGCATCCTGTCTCACACAGTGGCCAACCAGTTCCTCTGGAGGACCAACAACAGGGCAGAGAGGTCGAGGCCTTCATAAGAACATCAGAAGAGCCCTGCTGGATCAGACCAGTGAGGGTCCATCTAGTCCAGCATCCTGTCTCACACAGTGGCCAAACAGTTCTTCTGGAGGGCCAACAACAGGGCAGAGAGGCCGAGGCCTTCATAAGAATATCAGAAGAGCACTGCTGGATCAGACCAGTGGCCTATCTAGTTCAGCATCTTGTCTCACACAGTGGCCAAACAGTTCTTCTGGAGGGCCAACAACAGGGCAGAGAGGCCAAGGCCTTCATAAGAATGTAAGAAGAGCACTGCTGGATCAGACCAGTGAGGGTCCATCTAGTCCAGCATCCTGTCTCACACAGTGGCCAGCCAGTTCCTCTGGAGGGCCAACAACAGGGCAGAGAGGCCGAGGCCTTCATAAGAACATCAGAAGAGCCCTGCTGGATCAGACCAGTGAGGGTCCATCTAGTCCAGCATCCTGTCTCACACAGTGGCCAAACAGTTCTTCTGGAGGGCCAACAACAGGGCAGAGAGGCCGAGGCCTTCATAAGAATATCAGAAGAGCCCTGCTGGATCAGACCAGTGGCCTATCTAGTTCAGCATCTTGTCTCACACAGTGGCCAGCCAGTTCCTCTGGAGGGCCAACAACAGGGCAGAGAGGTCGAGGCCTTCATAAGAACATCAGAAGAGCCCTGCTGGATCAGACCAGTGAGGGTCCATCTAGTCCAGCATCCTGTCTCACACAGTGGCCAAACAGTTCTTCTGGAGGGCCAACAACAGGGCAGAGAGGTCGAGGCCTTCATAAGAACATCAGAAGAGCCCTGCTGGATCAGACCAGTGAGGGTCCATCTAGTCCAGCATCCTGTCTCACACAGTGGCCAAACAGTTCTTCTGGAGGGCCAACAACAGGGCAGAGAGGCCAAGGCCTTCATAAGAATGTAAGAAGAGCACTGCTGGATCAGACCAGTGAGGATCCATCTATTCCAGCATCCTGTCTCACACAGTGGCCAACCAGTTCCTCTGGAGGACCAACAACAGGGCAGAGAGGCCGAGGCCTTCATAAGAACCTCAGAAGAGCCCTGCTGGATCAGACCAGTGAGGGTCCATCTAGTCCAGCATCCCGTCTCACCCAGTGGCCAACCAGTTCCTCTGGAGGGCCGACAACAGGGCAGAGAGGCTGAGGCCTTCCCTTATGTTGCCTCACGCATTGGGTTTCAGAGGTTTAGTGATGCAGTATACATAAGTGCCATCAAGTTGCAACCAACCGATAGTGACCCTTCATGGGGTTTTCAAGGAGACAAACAGAGGTCATTTTGCCATTGCCTGCCTCTTCATAGTGACCCTGGACTTCCTTGGTGGTCTCCCATCCAAGTACTAACCAAGGCCAGGCCTGCTCAGCTTCTAAGTTCTGAAAAGACTGGGTTAGCCTGGGACATCCAGGTCAGGGCAAAAAACAACAGAGGTCGCTCTGCCATTGCCTGCCTCTGTGTTGCAACGCTGGGCTTCCTTGGTAGTCTCCCATCCAAAGACGAACCAGGACCGACCCTGCTTAGCTTACGAGATCTCTAACAAGATGAGGCTAGCCTGGGCACCAGGAATCAAAGGGGTCTGGTTTTGGAACCGCTCTATACCTGAGGATGCAGCGATGGCCACTGGTTCACCTGACTTTAAAGGGGGATTGCACTGACAGCACAATCCCTAACAGAGTTACACTCTGCTTAGCAACGCTTCTTCTGCATAGCAACCCTGGACTTCCTTAGCGGTCTCCCATTCAAGTACTAACCAGGGCCAACTCTGCTTAGCGTTCGAGATCTGATGAGATCAGGCTAGCCTGGGCCATCCAGGTCAAGTCAGGAGATGTTCAGAGGTTGTTTGCCATTGCCTGCCTCTGCACAGCAACCCTGGACTTTTTTGCAGGTCTCATATCCAAGTACTAACCAGCAATGTTCCTCTAATCTGTGGAATCTTGTGAGCAAAAATACTACCTTGTGAGCTACTGGCGTTAAAGTTGTGAGTGAGTGATTTGGCTGCTGCATCGATCAGTTTGCTCTGGAGCCCTCCTTCCTGGGCTGAGACAAAAATGTGTGTGAGCCGGAGGCTAAAAAACTGTGAGCTGGCTCACACTAACCCAGCTTAGAGGGAACACTGCTAACCAGGCCCTACGTAGCTTAACAACCAAGCTCTCACAAGCTTCAGTAGTCAGGGTTATTCTAGCTGCTTGCGGGGGGGGGGGGGGCGGAGGAGCAACCTGGATACGACTTTAGGGCAATTTTTGGAACATGGCGCTTTACCCATGCGCAAGAGAGCACGAGCACATCTGTAAACTCCACACAAAAAGAATCTTGACACGACCTGGAATACAATCACATCAGGACTGCTTAGCTGCAGTGTTCCATTGTTGCCCATATGTATACCAGGGACACTGTGTGCGGGGGCGATACAATTGAACATGAGGAAGTGAAATGTACAGCGCGCTGTACGTGCGCCAGTATGAAAAATCCTGCTATTTAAACCGCATTCAGAAGGGGGGAAAAGTAAACTCGGGGAACAATAAAAAACAGAACTGGGGAAATCCGCTTCACTTTGCAGAGGGTGTGATTTTCTGGTTTCCTTGGGGGGGGGGTTCCTTTGTTCTCTCAAGACAAAAAGTCTTTTGCGTCTCTTCTGCCTGCTGCTCAAGCAAATGCAAGCCCGGTTTAGCTGGCTGATGGGTCAGCACATTCGCCTTCCACCGCATGGCGGTGATTCCTTTGGCACATGGGGTGCTTCCAAGAGGACATGGTCCTCCATGGAGCAGAGACTAACAGCTCCCATCCAGGCTTCCCACCTTCTGGGTGGCACCTGGAGATCTCCTGCTTATTACAATTGCTCTCCAGACGACCACGGACAGTTTCCTTGGAGAAACTGGCTGCTTTGGAGGGTGGACTCCATGGCATTATAACCCAACCCTCCCCAGGCTCCGCCCCCCAAACCCAGAGGTGGCAACCCTGCCCCCAACGTGCAGATTCCAAGCAATTTTTTGAAATTTGTCCCTATGTGCAGAGGTCTTTCCCATCACCTGCTGCTGGATCTTTTAACCGGAGATGCCGGGGATTGAACCTGGGGCCTTCTGCCTGCCAAGCAGAGGCTCTTCCACTGAGCCACAGCCCCCCTTTACAGCTCTCCAGGGTCTCAGGTAGAGAGGTCTTTCGCATCACCTCCTGCCTGGTCCTTTTAACTGGAGATGCCGGGGATTGAACCTGGGACCTTCTGCATGCCAAGCAGAGGCTCTGCCACTGAGCCACAGCCCCTCTTTACAGCTCTCCAGGGTCTCAGGTAGAGAGGTCTTTCCCATCTCCTCCTGCCTGGTCCTTTTAACTGGAGATGCCGGGGATTGAACCTGGGACCTTCTGCATGCCAAGCAGAGGCTCTGCCACTGAGCCACAGCCCCTCTTTACAGCTCTCCAGGGTCTCAGGTAGAGAGGTCTTTCCCATCACCTCCTGCCTGGTCCTTTTAACTGGAGATGCTGGGGATTGAACCTGGGACCTTCTGCCTGCCAAGCAGAGGCTCTTCCACTGAGCCACAGCCCCTCTTTACAGCTCTCCAGGGTCTCAGGTAGAGAGGTCTTTCCCATCACCTCCTGCCTGGTCCTTTTAACTGGAGATGCCGGGGATTGAACCTGGGACCTTCTGCCTGCCAAGCAGAGGCTCTTCCACTGAGCCACAGCCCCTCTTTACAGCTCTCCAGGGTCTCGGGCTGAGGTCTTTCACACCACCTCCTGCCTGGTCTTTATGTAGACTGAATGGAGCAGATGCAGAGGAGAGCGACAAGGATGATCGGGGGCCTGGAGACCAAGAAGCCCTGTGAGGAAAGGCCGAGGGACTTGGGCATGTTCAGTCTGGCGAAGAGGAGGTGGAGGGGGGACAGGATGGCTCTCTTGAAGCATCGGAAGGGCTGTGTCCCTTAGAGGAGGGCAGGGAGCTGTTCCCGTGTACTCGTCCAAGGTAGCATCTAGACCCATCCAAGGTACTTTAGGTTAGTTCTGCCTCTACCTCTTACGTTTCACTATCTAGAATGTAGTTCCTAAATAAAAGGAGTATTATTGGTCTTAAAGTGGCGACAGTGGCTCTGTGTAACTTCGTAACTCTGCCAGCGCACTGGGCCAAAAGGGCTTCTACTGCGTGGAGCCCAGAAGCACTCTGCTAAATTGAGAAGGGATACTGGACTAACTAACTAACCAGTTACTCCCAACAGAGCTCCCCCAGGAGGAGAAAAAGAGACTGGATTCATACCCCACCTTTCGCTACGCGAAGGAGTCTCAGAGCAGCTTACAAACTCCTTTCCCTTCCCCTCCCCACAACAGACACCCTGTGAGGTAGGCGGGGCTGAGAGAGCTCTTTTGAGGACTGCCCTTGAGAGAACAGCTCTGAGAGAACTTGTGACTGACCCAAGGTCACACCAGCAGCCGCATGTGGAGAAGTGGGGAATCAAACCTGGCTCTCTCAGATTACAGTCTGTGCTCCTAACCACTACACCAAACTGGCTGGAGGAGGGACAGCCTGGTGCGGCAGTTCAGAGTGTCAGAATAGTATCTAGGAGACCCGGGTTCGAATCCTCACTTGTGCCCTGGAAGCTTGCTGGGTGACCTTGGGCCAGTCATGCTCTCAGCTGAACCGACCTCTCTGGGGCTGTTGTGAGGATTAAACAGACGGGAAGAGAATGGTGTCAATTGCGTTCGGTGCCCACTGCTGAGAAGGGTGGGGTATAAACGAAATAAATAATGACAAAGATGTTAGCCCTAAAGGACTTTCTGTTCATTCGCATCCCTAAGTGAAAGCGGCTGGCTTGTCGGCGCTGCCTACTTTCCGTCCCTCTCGCTCACAGGTCAGCGGCACTTGCTGCGCATGGCCTCCAATCCCATTGGCCATGCCTCTACCTTCAGGAAAGAGGAATGCGGCTTTTTTGGGCGGGGTGTGTGTGTGGAAATCCCATTACTTTTATCTCGCCTTCCCTCAGACGCAGTAAATGCTAGCTCCAGAGATGGGCTTGCTGGGAACGCTTTATACTCCAGCCAGGAGATAGTGTATCTTTACAGCACACGCAGCAATTACACAGCTAAGGGGGTTGAGAAAAGGGAAATTCCATGGACATCAGACAAAAGCTGGATTTGTTGGAATTAATCCCTCCTTGCATGAAGGGGTCGGGGTGACATCCAGGACCTGCTTAGTGCTGGGCACGTGAAGGAGACACAAACGGTCAGCACCATGGACAGATCACCAGGAGTGAACAGAGGCTAGTGAGGCCCTTCGGATGGTGGTGTGGTGTAGTGGTTAAAATGCGGAAGGTACAACACCGAGGCACGATTACAATTCCTGATCTGGGCTTTCTGCCCCCTCTCCTGAGCGAGTCCACTGACTGTACACCATGTTTTCCCTTCCTGTTTTCTTGACTGCGACGTATAGGATCCTTCATTCCCCACTCAAGAAAACGATCTCTTTCCTTGCAAGGTCATGGAAAGCAAATTCAGTCTCCCTGTTATAATTGTGGGCTGGATCCAGCCTAGATTTTCCACCGACAGAAGGGGAGACTGGGGAGGGGCCGCGGCTCAGTGGTAGACCATCTGTGTGGCAGGCAGAAGGTCCCGGGTTCAATCCCTGGCATCTCCAGTTAAAAGGACCAGGCAGGAGGTGATGGGAAAGACCTCCGCCTGAGACCCTGGAGAGCCATGAAGTGGGGCTGTAGCTCAGTGGTAGAGCCTCTGCTTGGCAGGCAGGAGGTCCCAGGTTCAATCCCCAGCCTCTCCAGTTAAAAGGACCAGGCAGAAGGTGATATGAAAAGCCTCAGCCTTAGACCCTGGAGAGCTGTAAAGAGGGGCTGTGGCTCAGTGGAAGAGCCTCTGCTTGGCAGGCAGAAGGTCCCAGGTTCAATCCCCAGCATCTCCAGTTCAAAAGACCAGGTGGTAGGTGATGCCACTGGAAATGCCCAGGGATTTTAACTGGAGGTGCCGGGAATTGAACCTGGGGCTCTCTGCATGCCAAGCAGATGCTCTCCCACTGAGCCACAAGTGTTTCTTCACAACTCAACATGTATATTTATTTTGTGTATATGCAAGAAAATATTTTTAAACCATATGTTCATTTCAAAAAGCATCCTGTGAAACAGAACTTCTGCTTGGAATGCTGAGGAGCTTCAGTAAGCATTATCCATAATCTAACTCTCTGAAATCTTGTGGCTGATTCCACCTCCTGCAACCACCATTTTGTGGTGGCCATTTTGTGGCTGCACCCACCACCCCGCATCAGAATTCCAAAGGTGCCCATAGGCTCAAAAAGGTTGGGGATTCCTGATTTAGAGAGACAGAGGAGGAGGAGGAGGAGACGGAGGAGGAGATGGAGACGGAGGAGGAGAAGAAGGAGAAGAAGAGAAGGAGGAGGAAGAGGAGGAGGAGGAAGAGGAGGAGAAGGAGGACGAGAAGGAGAAGAGAAGGAGAAGAGCAAGAGGAGGAGAAGGGAAAAAAGAAGAAGGAGAAGATGAGGAGGAGAGGAGGAGGAGAAAAAAGGAGAAGAAGGAGAAGAAGGTGGAGGAAAAGAAGAGGAGGAGGAGGTGGACGTGGAGAAGGAAAAAGAGGAGGAGGAGGAAAAGGAGAAGAAGGAGGAGGAGAAGGAAAGAAGTAGAAGAACAAGAGGAGGAGAAGGAAAGAAGAAGAAGGAGAAGAAGAGGAGGAGAAAAAAAGGAAAAGGAGAAGAAGAAGGAAGAAAATAAGAGGAGGAGGAGGTGGACGTGGAGAAGGAAAAGGAGGAGAAGGAGGAGAAGTAGAGGAGAAGGAGAGGAACAAGAGGAGGAGAAGGGAAAAAAGAAGGAGAAGGAGAGGAGGAGGAGAAAAAAAGGAAAAGGAGAAGAAGGAGGAAGAAAATAAGAGGAGGAGGAGGTGGACGTGGAGAAGGAAAAAGAGGAGAAGGAGGAGAAGTAGAGGAGAAGGAGAAGAACAAGAGGAGGAGAAGGGAAAAAAGAAGGAGAAGGAGAGGAGGAGAAAAAAAGGAAAAGGAAAGAAGGAGAAGGTAGAGGAAAAGAAGAGGAGGAGGAGAAGGAGAAGAAGAGGAAGAGAGGAGGAGGAGACTGGATTTATATCCTGCTCTTTACTCGGAGTCTTGGAGCTGCTTACAATCTCCTTTCCCTTCCTCTCCCCACAACAGACACCCTATGAGGTAGGTGGGGCTCAGAGAGCTCTGAGAGAATTGCTCTTGAGAGAAACCAGCTCTGAGAGAACTGGGCCCGACCCAAGGTCACCCAGCTGGCTTCATGTGGAGGAGTGGGGAATCAAACCCAGTTCTCCAGATTAGAGTCCGCTGCTCTTAACCACGACACCAAGCTGAAGCCAGTGCCCTATGGCCCATGTGCATGACACAAGCTGGGACAACTGGAAGCAAACTCCGCCTCCACCACATGCCCACATGGAGGTGTAAACTTGCCCGTGGCCTCGAGGAACGTCTTGTTCCATCCACCCGACCAGGTGCCCACATACCTAGATCCATGTCGGCGGCTTTGGGGCGATGGGAGCAAGGGACGTTCTTGAAGATGGCGTCGAGGATCTTCTCCTTGACCTGGGTGATGGTGTCGCAGTTCAAGATCTTCACGGGGATCTCGGGGCTGTTCACGTTGTCAGGGTTCACGCAGCTCAGGACCTGCGTGGGTAAGGTGATGGAGAGGAAGTCAAGAGAGGGCAGTCTGGGCCCAGGATCTGATTCAGAGCAGGCAAGTCGAACGGTAATCAACTGGCTTTGGTATCCTCAGATGGTGGTGGAGGAAAGCGCTGGCAAGTCACAGTTGACTTATGGTGACTCCCCACAGGGTTTGCAAGTCAAGAGATGTTCAGAAGTAGTTTGCCATCACCTGGGCAGCAACCCTGGACTTCCTTGGTGGACTCCCATGCAAGTTCTAGCTAGGGCGGACCCTGCTTAGCTTTTGAGATCCGACTAGGCTAGGCCATCCAGATCAAGGTGGACAATAGATAGTGATTCCCTCCACCTATGGAAGACACAGCTGTCATTGGCTATTGGTGATGGAAAGTGCTGTCCAGTTGCAGCCGTCCTATGATGGCCCCGTAGGGTTTTCAAGGCAAGAGACAAGCAGAGATGGTTTGCCACTGTCCGTTTCTACATAACAACCCTGGACTTCTTTGGTGGTCTCTCATCTAAAAACTAACCAGGGTGGACCCTGCTCAGCTTTCCAGATCCGATGAAAGTGGGCTAACCTGGGACACCCAAATATATCCAGATGGTCAGCCGTGTTGGTCTGAAACGGTAGAACAAATTTAGAGTCCAGTGGCACCTCTTAGACCAACAAAGGTTTATTCAAGGTGTGAGCTTTCGTGTGCAAGGCAAACTGTTTCAAATACGCTGGAATGGAAGGTAGAGTTCAACCTTACAGCCAGAGAATGAACAGCAAATTAATATAAATAATAACCTTGAATAAACCTTTGTTGGTCTTGAAGGTGCCACTGGATTCTAGGTTTGTTCTGCTGGGACATTCAGATGAAGGCTGAAACTTGTTTACATCCTTCTTGAATGGCTGAACTCAGAACTGGACGCCCAGGTGAAGTCTGAACAGGGAGACTGGGGCTGGGCTTATTCCTACTTAAGGCATGGGTAGTGTGGGCTGAATCTCAACTAATTGGCAGTTTCCACCCATGATGGTCTCCCATCCATGTACTAACCAGGGCTATCCCTACTTAGCTTCTGGGATCTGAGGAGATCCGGCTAGCCTGCGCCATCCAGGCCAAAGCAAGGGACATTGAGAGGTGGTTTGCCATTGCCTGCCTCTGCATAGCAACCCTGGACATCCTGGGTAGCCTCCCATCCATGTACTAACCAGGTCCGACCCTACTTAGCTTCCGGGATCTGATGACATTCAGGCTAGCCTGGGCCATCCAGGTCAGGCCATAGAGAAGTTAATCCTCTCCATTCTTGGAGGCATCTTTAAAAAGAGATGGCTCCACAGAATAAGGTAGAGGGCATACAGCTAATGGCTGTCATTGGGCAATGCTGGACCGGAGACGTTCCAGTGCTTTTGGCTAGGAACTTCATATAAATCCATGCGAACTCTAGGCAAACCATGGCCAGCTGGCCACCGCTATGTTCCTCAGAGATCAAGATACACCAGCACCCCCTGCACCCCAACCACCTCTATTTGAAGGACCATCTCCTTCTATGGTGATCAGGAAGCCATCTGGCACTGACCAGAATCCGGGCCTTTTCCAGATAACACGTGGAACTCACTGCCACAGGAGGTGGTGGCAGCTACAAACATGGATGTCTTCAAGAGGGAGCTAGATAAACGTATGGAGTAGAGGTCCATCAGTGGCTATTAGCCACAAGGTATAGATAGGAACTCTCAGTCTGGGGAAAGTGATGCTCTGTCTTCTTGGTGCTTGGGGGGGAGGGGGCAAGAGTGGGAGGGCTTCTGGTGTCCTGGCCCCACTGCTGGACCTCCCGAGGGCACCTGGTGTTTTTGGCCACAGTGCGACACAGAGTGTTGGACTGGATGGGCCACTGGCCTGATCCCACACTGGCTTCTCTTATGTTCTCTTATGTTATGTTCATCCTGGAATGTGGCTCCCTGAAGAAATCGTCAGGAGAACTTCTGGAGACCCTGCAAGGCTGGTCTGTTTGCCAGGACTTTTGAGGGGGTTTTTTGAATGGCATGCATCATTTTTTTGGAGGGGGGGAGAGGTGCTGGAACTCTGGGTCCACCCACACATAACCTGCCAGTTTCATCTGTGCATCTACCCATAACTTGCCAGTTTCATCCATATATCCACAATAACTCACCAGTTTTACCCACGAATCTACTCATAACCTGCCAGTTCCATCCATGGATCCACCCATAACCAATGCTCCTTCTAAGCTGTGGAGTTTTGTGAGCAAAAATTCTACTTCGGAAGGAGGAGGAGGAGGAGGAGGAAATTGGATTTATACCCCGCCCTTCACTACCCAAAGGAGCGGCTTACAATCTCCTTCCCCTTCCCCTCCCCACAGCAGACACCCTGTCAGGTAGGTGGGGCTGAGAGAGCTCTGACAGAAACTGCTCTTTTTCAAGAACAGCTGTGACAGAGCTATGGCTTGCCCAAAGTCATCCAGCAGGCGCAAGTGGAGGAAGAGTGGGGAATCAAACCCGGTTCTCCCAGATTCGAGTCCACGCACTTAACCACTGCACCAAACTGGAAGCTACTGGCATTAAAGTTGTGAGCGAGCGATCCGGCTGCCGCGTAAATTAGTTTGCTCTGGAGCCATCCCTTCCTGAGCTAAGACAAAATTCTGTGAACCGGAGGCTAAAAAACTGTGAGCTGGCTCACGCTAACTCAGCTTAGAGGGAACACTGCCCATAACCTGCCAGTTTCAACCGCAGATTCACCCTTGATTTGCCAGGTTCTGCCTGACCTCTTTCTGGAGGAGGAGCCCGTGTTTTTGAAGGGTGACCCTATTTCCAAGGGCAGCGATGTCTGAGCTCAAAGGGAGTTTCTGATTTCATCAAACTGGGCAAGCAGATCCAGGCCCAAAGACTCACCCTCTCCCTCCCAATCTAATTACTCAGAAATACGACAGGGCTTTTTAAAAATTACTGCTCACTCTGGCATCTGGCAGGTTAAAGGTTTCCTTAATGAGGAAGGCCTTTGGCTCCGCGCCAAGATCTGTCCCTCCCCCTCCAAGCAATGCAGCCCCCCCCCCCAAAAAAAAACCCTAAATGCAAACAGATGTGGGGATCCCTTGACCTGCTTCACATTTTTAGAGCATAATGGAAACTCGGCGGCCAAAGCAGAGGTATTTATTAAACGCTCCCGACTTTCATTTTTCTTTTTCACCCGAGTGGTGAAACGTGATCCAGAGTCAAACGAAAACGGACCCCTTCCTCCCGCCCTCCACCAAATTTACCAGCTCTGAGAAGCAGAGGTGAAACGGAGGTGGACACACCTTGGGGGGAGATGCTCCCTCTAAGCCGTGGAGTCTTGTGAGCAAAAATTCCACTTTGTGAGCTACTGGCATCAATGTTGTGAGTGAGTGATTTGGCTACTGTGTAACTCAGTTGGCTCCGGAGCCCTCCTTCCTGAGCTAAGACAAAAGAATGTGCGAGCCGGAGGCTAAAAAACTGTGAGCTAGCTCACACTAACTCAGCTTGGGGGGAACAGTGCTTGGGGGACCTCAGAGTTTCCCCTTCTCCCCTTTAAATACAGGCCTTTAGCTAGTAAGGGCTTTTCCGCACAGGCCGCAATGCACAAAATGGTTTTACAAACTTGCCCGGATAAATGGTTAAGGACTGAGTTCTGTACCGTCATGCTCAGTTTACGGTAAACAGGATCCCACTTAGGTAATTTCTGTACCGCTTAAATGTGTCCTGTGGATGCTTATGCTATGTGGTGGTTCCAGACTTCTAAAATTCTGGTGGTTCCAGACTTCTGGTGGTTCCAGACTTCTAAAATCCTAATGCATTTGGTTCTGGAATGTCCTATTGTTGTGACTCACTCTGTGTATTCTGCCTTCCATCCCCAGGAGAAAGTTGGACTATCATAGAACCAGAGAATCCCAGAGTTGGAAGGGGCCACACAGGCCATCTAGTCCCACCCTCTGCTCAATGCAAGATCAGCCTAGAGCATCCCTGACAAGGGTCTGTCCAGCTGCTGCTTCAAGATGGCCAGGGAGGGGGAGCTCACCACCTCCCTAGGCAGCTGATCCTACTGTCAAAAAGTTTTCCCTAAGATCCAGCCGGTACCTTCCCGCCCTTAATTTAAGCCCATTTTTGTGAGTCCTCTCCTCTGCTGCCAACAGGAACAGCTCCCGGCCCTCCTCCAAGTGAAAGCCCTTCAAATACTTCAAGAGAGCCATCATGCCCCCCCCCCCCCCCAATTTCCTCTTCTCCAGATGGAACATTCCCAAATCCCTCAGCCTTTCCTCATAAGGCTTGGTCTCCTCTCCAGGCCCCCCCAATCATCCTCGTCGCTCTCCTCTGCACCCGCTCCATTCTGTCCACATCCTTTTGGAAGTGAGGCCTCCAGAACTGCGTACAAGAATCCAGGTGCAGTCTGACTAGTGCCGTGTACAGTGGGACTATGACATCTTGCGATTGGGATGTTATGCCTCTGTTGATACAGCCCAAGATCGCATTAGCCTTTTTTGTCGCTGCGTCACACTGCCTGCTCGTATTTAACATTCGGTCCCCCCGTACCCCAAGATCTTGTTGACACACACTGCTACCCAAAAGTGTATCCCCCATCCAGTATGGGTGTTCCTCATTTTTGTTACACAGATGTAGAACTCGGCACTTCTCCTTGTTAAATGGCATCTTGTTCACATCCGCCCACTTTCCCAGTGTGTTCAGATCTTGTTGGATTCTCTCTCTTATCTTCTGATGTGTTCATTGCTCCTCCCAATTTGGTGTCATCTGCAGATTTAATGAGTAGCCCCTCCACACCCTCATCCAGATCACTGATAAAAATAGTGAAAAGTACGTGGCCCAGAACCGAGCCCTGTGGCACCCCACTGGACACCTCCCCTCCATTCAGGTGAAACGCCATTGACAACTACTGTTTTGAGTGCGGTTCTGCAACCGGTTCCCTATCCACCTAACGATCCTAGAGTCCAGTCCACAGTTCTCTAGTTTACCCATCAAAACATCATGGTGAACCCTGTCAAAAACTTTACTGAAATCCAGTAATCAGTAACATAAAATCAATAACATAAAAATAAAACACATTTAAAAAAATTAAGTGGAGACAAAGTTTAGCCTTTGACTCGGATATCTTAAGCTTGCTTTTAAGAGATACTGCCTCAGCCATGCCACATTCAACACAGGCTGATGAATTCAAATTGTCCATGTGTGCCATAATACAATGTCAGAACTGGGAGATTTAAACTTTATAAAGGAAACAGGCAAACCCAATTAATCGGTTCCCCTGAAGAAAATGGCTGCTTTGGAAGTTGGTCTCTGTGGTTGCGTTCAAATGGCTCTTTTGAGCCGTGCCAGGCACGAGTGCCTGGTGGATTTAAAGTACATGTCCAGATAACAAAATCTGGGAATCGTGCCGCTTCCGTGATTAGGCTGTTGATCCCTGTCATGGATCCGTACTTAAAAGATAGTGGTGAATGTCCGGTCCTAAGCTGGCCGACAGGCCGATGGCAGACTTTCCCCCATCTAGTTGTTCCACCAGCACGCAATCAGCCCATAGGGATGGTCTTCAGACCATCCCGAATGGCCACCATTTAAAAAAAGTCTTAGCGATGTGCGCATAACCGCTTAAACATGTGACGTCTGCAGAGCTCTGCTCAAACAATCCGGACAATTTAATGTTTCTGAAGGTAACTGAAATGGTACCTAGAGAAAGGTACCGCTGGCGGTGCTTTTACCATTTTAGTCCGCACATGCGCAGAAAAAAACAAGCAGATGGGGAGGGATGTATGCGCATGAACAAACAGGATTTTTTAGAAAACAGCCGACCGCACGGCTTTTTACGGTGGATGCTGTCTAGACAATCCATGTTGGAGGCATGCACAGTAAAGCGATTCTTGGGGGAGCTGTCTGGCCACGCAACGCTGGATCAAAAAGATCTAGCTCAAATTACAGCTGGGCCAATGGTGGGATTAGCTGCCCGTCTGAACATACCCTATGGCATTAGACCCTGCTGAGGTCCCTCCCCTCCCCAAACCCCACCCTCCTCAGGCTCCACCCTTCAAATCTCCAGGAATTTCTCGATCCAGGGCCGACAAACCCTAGTCTGAGCCAAGATTTAGAATCTTGAACCCACACAAACCTTGCATCACTTAAGCAATATTCAGTGTTTCCAGTGTTGGGGAATCGTACACTGGAAGGACATGTTCTGCAAGCATACTTGTGCCACATCACTCTTCCGAGACATTTCTCTTGAAATCAGTTCTGGAAATTGTTGGCACGCAGCACACTGAGCTGAAGGTTGAGACCCCTGGCAAAACTCACCAGCTGGTGTCAGATGATGTGTGGGATGATTTCAAATTACTTCTACCTGCTGCTTCATCCCCTCTCGAATCCCCGTTTCAATTTCGCATCTCCCTCACGGAGGCTGAACCTCTGATTTACTTCTTCTACCGTTTTCTGTTTCCACATGTCAGATTCCACCCCCCCCCCCCCCCGCCCAGCGAGATCTGCACATTTTCCATTGTGAATAGCACATCAATAAACCAGCATAGGTTGAGTGTGGTTTGGTATAGTAAACCGGATGAAAATTTTTGGAAGAACTGGAACAAAGTATATAAATGGATGAATGTTAAAATTCTAAATAAGGCTCAAAATGTTTAATGCCAAGCATCAAGAAGAAAAAGAAGAGATTGGATTTATATCCCGCCCTTCACGCACTTGGAGTCTCAGAGCGGCTTACAAACTCCTTTCCCCTCCCCTCCCCACAACAGACACCCTGTCAGGTAGGTGGGGCTGAGAGAGCTCTTTCGAGGACTGCTCTTGAGAGAACAGCTCTGAGAGAACTTGTGACTGACCCAAGGTCACACCAGCGGCTGCATACGGAGGAGTGGGGACTCAAACCCGGGTCCCTCAGATAAGAGCCCATGCTCCTAACCAATACAGAAGCAGACGCAGAAGAAGAAGAAGACAGCCATGACGCCCATTGTCGTATTTGCCAAGGCACAACCGATCAGCCTGGGTCCCATCCCGTCTCCTCTGCGGGGCTCTGCATTGTGGATGAGGGCAGAATCGCCTGGCTTTATCCATTCAGAGGCAACCCAGAGGGCCTGGGCTCCGCGGAAATCAATCCCCACAGAAGGCGCGTGGGGGGGGGGCGTCCCTTTTAAGGCCTCATCAACAGCTGGCTTGCAGCCATTAAGACCTCACTCCACGTCAGGCTTCCGCCTAAGACAGGCCCTGAGCACTTTCCTCCAAGGGCACCCAGGGAGCACGCCTCTAGGTACGTGATGTCAACAGATATTAACTGATTAGGCTGTTAGCGCGAGAGACAGCCGAGTGGGGGTGGGGAGGCAGGGAGGTAGGCGGGAGACCACCCAGCACTTCCCGAGCCGTCCAGAGACGGGTGACAGGCTGGAGACACTTTGGGCAGCTTCTCTGCTCCACCACTCCCTCCCTCCTTGTTACAAAATGCTTCCGACAGCCCCGCGCCGTGACCTTTGGTCTCCGAGCGCCACTTGCCTTCTTGCCGAATGTGAAAATGGGGAGGCGGGGGGGAAAGGGAAGAGATGGGACTTCCATTTGTTTCCAGCAGACGCCGGGTCTGCGCTGTGGCCTTATTAGATACAACCCAATTAGAGGGTCTGACGGTCAAAAGGCAGGGCTGCGATGTAGGGGAGGGCAAAGGTTGAGGCCCTTCATCCTTCGCTACGTTCACCCCCCCCCCCCCGCTTTTTGCTGCTCGTTTTCCAGGTTTTCCGGAAGTTTATGTGTTATAAGTTTTTCTACACCATTTCATAGATTCGTAGAATCACAGAGTCGGAAGAAGAGGAGGAGGAGGAGACTGGATTTATGTCCCGCCCTTCACTCACTTGTAGTCTTAAAGCGGCTTACAATCTCCTTTCCCTTCCCCAGTGGCTCATCCAGTCCAATACTCTGTCACACAGTGGCCAAAAACACCAGGTGCCCTCAGGAGGACCAGCAGTGGGGCCAGGACACTAGAAGCCCTCCCACTGTTGCCCCACTCCCCCAGCACCAAGAAGACAGAGCATCACTTGCCCCAGACTGAGAGTTCCTATCTATACCTTGTGACTAACAGCCACTGATGGACCTCTGCTCCATATGTTTATCCAATTCCCTCTTGAAGCCGTCCATGCTTGTAGCCGCCACCACCTCCTGTGGCAGTGAATTCCACGTGCTAATCGCTCTTTGGGTGAAGAAGTCCTTCCTTGGTGATGTTGATATTGGGGCTAGGGCCTCAATTTATTGAGGGCAGCTCCCTAATCGAAGGCCTGGTGGAAGAGCTCCATCTTGCAGGCCCTGAGGAACTGGAAAAGGTCCCGCAGGGCCCTGATGTCGCCCGGGAGCTCATGCCACCGGTGTGGAGCCACCACTGAAAAGGCCCTGGCCCTCGTCACAGCCAGCCTGGCTTCTCTGGGGCCCAGAAGGGCCAGGTGGTTTTGGGACCCCGATCGTAGCGCTCTCTGGAGAACGTGGGGAAAGGTGGTCCCTTAGGTATGTAAGCCCTCTGACCATATAGGGCCTAGCCGCTCTTCTTCCCTGCCTCCACCCTACTGTTGGCAGGCCCTAGGGTTGCCAGCTTCCAGGTGTGGCCTGGAGATCTCCCAAAATTAGAACACATCTCCAGGCAACAGAGGTCAGTTCCCCTGGAGAAAATGGACACTCTGGAAGGTGGACTCTATGGCACTATGCCCCACTGAAGTCTATCCCCTCTCCAAACCCTGCCCTCCTCGGGCTGCATCCCCGAAATCTCCAGGTATTTCCCAACACGGAGCTGGCTACCCTACCTCTGAGGCCGATGGCAATATTTTTTTTGTCTCGGGCAGCCAAGTGCCAAGAAGTGCCCCTCTTCACTGCGACCGGAACTTGAGATTTTCAAGTAGAAATGTCAGCTCCGAAAGGAGAGGAGAGCCCCCCCCCCTCGATAGCATCTGTGCATTGTGACGACGAGACAAACCATCTAAAGCGAGAACTCGTTGTTATTGTCATTCCGGGGGAACAATATTCTATTCACCGACTTTGAAATAACTTCTTTGTGCGACCAGAAAGGACAAGGCGGGATGGTGCGGGGGGGGGGGGGGGAGGGGGAGGGGGGAGTGACTGAAACGCCTCATTCATGTCCTTTAATCTCCGGGCTGGAGTGGATCTCCATAAATCTGGTTAAGATCCTTATCGGAACAGATTTGCCTGCTCTTCAGAGGTAAGAAGGGGAAGCTGATTAACATCACACAGCGCCGAGGGATGGCGTGAGGAAGGCGAGTCAGCTTCTTTGTGGTATTCGAGAGCCTCAAAGGAATGGGAAGGACGGGGGGGGGGGGGGGGATTCTCTGTTACTTGGCAAAAGAGACTTCCTGGACTTTGCACAACCAGTCTGCATCAGGATGCCTAGAATAACTCAGGAGCCCGTAGGGAACTTCTCCTGCCCGGCGAGCCCCATTAATACCCCCAGGAGCTCAGCAAGGGACCATCTTGTCCAGTGATCACCCGAGATCACCCACGGACCACTCCTGCTAGGTGAGTTTTGGAACTGCCCCGATGTTCGGCCTTCTGGGCCGCTGAACCTTGCTGAACAGGGTCCTCGGACAAAGGAAAGTCCAAGAGAAGTTACAGCATGAGTTTGCTGAACTCGAGTTCATTCACAAGTTCAGAACAATGGACCTGTCTCCGTTCCCCGGGGCTGAATAGGAACACAGGATTTCTGCCTCACTTCAGATGCTAATTTTCTGCTCCCAAACATTTCCCCTCTGCTCTTATTTATTTATATTGAATTTCTAGGCCACCCTTCCTGATGCCAGCTATCAGGCTCATGTGACCCCGCTATTACAGGAATTACACTGGCTACCAATCCACTCCTGAGTCCAATTCAAGGAGTTGGGTTTGATCTTTAAAGCCATAAATGGCTTCCCATGTGTTCCTGCCCAGGGATTAAAATTGCAGGGAGAGCCCCTCCTGAGTGTCCCATCAATCCAAAAAAACCTCATTTGGTGGGTACATGCGACAGGGCCTTTTCAGCGGTAGCCCCACAATTATGGAACAGCCTCCCCAGGGAGGTACATCTGCTCCCCCCCTTCAACCTTAAGAGGCAGTGGAAGGCAGTTTTACTTAGAACTGCATTTGATTAAGTTTACTACCAATCCTGGTGTGATTTCAAATTTTGATTCTTACGTTCTTTACGTGTTTTACGTTATGCATTTGTATCTATGTTGTAAGCCACTTCAAGCTCTGTAAGGAAGAAATCAGGAGTGATTAAAGTGTTGGACAAGGATCTGGGTGAACCCAGCTTTGAATCCCCACTCTGCTACAGAAGCTTCAACGAGATCTGGAAAAGTGGGCGGATGTGAAAAAAGATGCAATTTCACAAGGATAAGTGCTGCGTTGGACATCTGGGTAACAAAAATGAGGAACATGTATACAGGACGGCGGATACATTTCTGAGTAGCAGTGTGTGTCAACAAGATCTTGGGGTAGGGGTGGACTGAAAGTTGAATAGAAGCAGCCAGTGTGATGCGGCAACAAAAAAGGCTAATGCGATCTTGGGCTGTATCAATAGAGGCATAACATCCTGATAGCAAGATGTGATTGTCCTGCTGTACACTGCACTAGTCAGGCCGCACCTGGAGTGTCGTGTGCAGTTCTGGAGGCCTCCCTTCCCAAAGGATGTGGGCAGAATGGAGCGGGTGCAGAGGAGAGCAACGAGGATGATTGGGGGTCTGGAGACCAAGAAGCCCTAGGAGGAAAGGCTGAAGGACTTGTGGATATTTACTCTGGGAAGAGGAGGTTGAGGGGGGACAGGATGTCTCTTGAAGTCTTGGAAGGGCTGTCACTTAGAGGAGGGCAGGGAGCTGTTCCTCTTGGCAGCAGAGGAGAGGACTCACAAAAATGGGTTTAAATGAAGAGCGTGAATGTACTGGCTGGACATTAGGAAAAACCTTTATTGGAATCAGCTGCCTGGGGAGGTGGTGAGCTCCCCCTCACTGGCAGTCTTGAAGCAGCCGCTGGACAAACACTTGTCAGGGATGCTCTAGGCCAGGGGTGTCAAACATGCGGCCCGGGGGCTGGATCAGGCCCCCAGAGGGCTTCTATCAGGCCCACAAGGGGCTGGCTGTCTCCTGCTTCCTCCTCCAGTTCTGCTGCTGCATCATAGCTTGCTTTCCTAGACACTCTCAATCGCTCAGGAGAGATAGATAGGCAAGCTTCTGCTCCCTGCACTGGGCTGAGGCGCCTCCCCCTCCCAGATTGCTACAGCACAGACACTTTGATGCAATAATTCAGAGCAAGAAGTACCAGTCATCAGAGACTGTTAAAGAAACAAAATATTTAAAGAATGCAAATGTTTCAGGCATGTTTCTATTTTAAGTTAAAAAAAATTGTGTTTGTGTCCTTTTATAAAGTTTCTCTCTCTGCTACCTGGCATTACGTTTTGTGACTCGCATGGCCCGGCCCGACAAAGTCCAATTTATGTCAGATCTGGCCCTCCGTAACAAATGAGTCCGGCACCCCTGCTCTAGGCTGATCCTGCACTGAGCCGGGGGGGTTGGACCGGGTGGCTTCAATGGGCCCTTCCAGCTCTGTGGTTTTATGGGGTGCATTCAGACGACGTGCTGGAGGTGGTTCAAATCGCCCCGCTCCGCTGCGGTTTTATTTTTAAATCCGGAGAACAGCGATCAGACTTACCTCACTTTATCCCGCATCAACGCGCAGTCACACCGCTCCCCGGCGTCTACACTACCGACGCGCGGGAGCGTGAGTCGGGGATTTCCCCCCACTCAGTTTGCACATGCGCATACCCGCTCATATGTGGAATAAAAAAACTTAACCTCCGCGCATGCGCAGAACCACTAGGGCGAATCTCAGCCTTTGTTTGACAGTTCTGCAGGGCACCGTGATTTCGCTCACATAACTGTATCGATCCGCCTGAGCTGTTCACTCCTCTATAAAAAAACCTTTTCCTGCTTTTTCCTGGCACTTGCACTGAGGGAACGACATGAATCCTCAGGAGCAGTGCTCGGTGGCCTCAGGAGCAGTGCTCGGACTGTCCAGATCTGCCTCACAGTGGCTTGTCACCTGTACCGCAGGTTGACAGCCATGAGAGTGCGGAGGCTGGCATATGTCAGGCGTCACCTCGCGAGTAGGAGGGCCAGACTGAGGGACTGATTCTATGTAAATAACTGTTAAAAATAAATCGATAAAGGGGAACTGAGAGATGCGTCGATGGGCTCCCCCCCCCGCCCCGATTACTCACCAGGGTCTTGTAGTCAATCTGCTGCCGGATGAGTTTGTCCTCGCTCAGGGAGTAGCGGGCCTCCCCGGTGATGGCGTCGATGGGCCCCTTCTCCATCTGCTGCTTGATGGCACAGAACAGGGAGAAGAGGGGCTCGCCGGCACATTCCTGCAGGGAGGCAAAGACAGGGAGACGTCACGCAGCGACGGTTCAAGATGGCCCCGGCAGGCCACCGTCTTTTCGGCCCACGCTCCACCCACTGCCCGAAGGCCGCTGGAATCCGACGCCAGTGAAAGCGACAATTCGGTATTCGGAACCTGTTTTGCGATGAAGCCCCTCCGCCCGGATAAACCTGCTTCCTTTATCGTTCCCTTTTTGTTCCGCTTGTACCTTCCTTCCCTTATCTGCCTCACTGGCTGCCAAACCCGGTCTGCTGAGACCGAGGCAGCCCTAAACTGCCTCAGTGGCAGCTAAGTCCTGTCTTCTGAGAACAAGGACAACGTAATCTGCCTTCATGGTGGCTAAATCCAGACTCCTGAGGCCAAAACTTCCCTGACCTTCCCTGCTGCTGCTTCTGTGACTGCTTTTGCTTCTGTATTGGTTAGGAGCATGGACTCTTACCTTACTTCAGTGGGAGCTAAGCCCTTTCTCCTGAGACCAAGGAATCCCTAACCTACCTCAGCAGGGGCTAAGCCCTTTCTCCTGAGACCAAGGATTTCCCAACTACCTCAGCGGTAGCTAAGCCTTTTTCCCCCGAAGCCAAGCTACCTTAGTGGGAGGATCTGAACCCAGGTCTCTAGGCTAGCAGTCTCATTATTACACTGCACCGTTTATCTACTGATTTTGCATGATATTGCAACTGAGCCAGGCCCCCTCCTTCTCCAGTCTGGTGTAGTGGTTAAGTGGGAGTAAGTGGGAGAGTGGGAGAGAGCCAGTCTGGTGTAGTGGTTAAGTGCGCGGACTCTAATCTGGGAGAACCGGGTTTGATTCCCCACTCCTCCACTTGCACCTGGCTGGATGACCTTGGGCAAGCCATAGCTCCATACCAGCTGTTCCCTCAAGGACAGCTTGGGAAAGAGCTCTCTCAGCCCCACCTACCTCACAGGGTGTCTGTTGTGGGGAGGGGAGGGGAAAGGAGTTTGTAAGCCGCTCTGAGACTCTTAAGTGAGTGAAGGGCGGGATATAAATCCAATCTCTTCTCTTCTCTCCTTTTGGATTCTCTAAGGCCGTGCTCCCCCCATTCTAGGAGACGATGGAAGCCGGAGCATGGAGCTCCACCTACCTAGCAGTTTCCTAAAATAAAACTCCAGCGTTGCTAACTTTGATCTACCTGGTTTCCACTTGCATCCGTTCTCCGCTCGGCCAGGGACCCGTAATTGCCGCTTAGCACTCGAGACAGATTGAGCTCATTGCTATTCTGGGTTACCCAAAAGTGAGCTCTTCCACACGCTTCTCTGTCCCGAACATAGCCCGGGATCACTGGAACTCATCATGGTTCTAACCCTAAAGAGTCTTTTATAGCTTTCTTCAGACTTGACACAAATTGGAGATAATGCCGTACTTCCTACTTTTGTTTCATTTTTTTAAAAAAATCCATCCCGAAGAAATGTTCGCACGCCTCAAAAGCTGACTGTCGGAAGACGCAATGGCCTCTTGGTACCCCAGTTGGGTTGTCAGCTCCGGGTTGGGAAATAACTGGAGATTTTGAGGGTGGCGCCTGGGGGAGGCAGGATTTTGGGGAGGGGAGGAGCCTCAGAAGGGTACAATGCCATAGAGTCCACCCTCCGAAGCAGCCATTTTCTCCATGTCGGCTAATGCTGCCATCTTCTGCCTGGGAGGTGGGATGAGTGAACCCTGGACGTCAGGACTAAGAAATGTTATATTTCTCATGGCATGCTTATCGCTCTTTGAGCTACTCCGACCTTGAGACACTGTTGGTGCCGGCTCATGTATCTTTTCTCCTGTCTGACTCTTACGCTTCATGCTTCTTTCCCTGGGAACCGTAAACCAGTACTTTAAGCACCTTTTTCTCTGACATGAGTTTCCATGCCTTACCAGACGTCTTTGAAATCTGTATAATTATCCTGAATGAGGCGGTGCCCGCCATTACTAACACAAGAAGTGCAGATGACCATAGCAGACCTTTCTCAATAAAGCATTCCTGTTTAAGGACACTTGTTGGTGACTGACTCTGTAGGACTCTCACACTCCAGGGGAAATGATCTCCATGGGCTGGGGAACAATTGTAATACAGGGAGATCTCCAGGAAGCACCTGGGGGTTGGCAACCATAAGCTCGGCAGCCTGGCCAGATCATTACATGGCTGGACCAGAGGTGCTGATCCAGGTTTAGAGTCAGTGGGGAGACATCCTGATATACCCCAAGGAGACTTTGAAAGAGAGGGGAAGGATGGGGGAGCTGTAAGAGGTAGGGGGCAGCTATGGGGTCCATAGCTGACAGCCCACCTGGATGACAGCTAGGGTTACCAACTCTGGGTTGGATAACACCTGGAGAATTTGGGGGGTGGAGCCTGGGGAGGGAGCAGCTTGGGGAGGGGCCACAGCGGAGTACAATTCCATAGAGTTCATCCTTCGAAGTAGCCATTTTTCTCCCAGTGAACTGAGCTCTGTTGCCGGGAGATGAATTCTGATTTCGGGGAGATCTTCAGGCCCCACATGGAAGTTGGCAACCCTACAGCCAACAGAAGGGTATAGGCAGGGAAGGAAAGAGTCAGGCTGGGGCACTCTCTCCCAAAGGCACCCCTTCCTAGTGTGGGGGAAAAAAGAAAGACAAGTGCGCCTGGGGCATTTCTGTATAACAGCATGGATTGGCTGAGGCCTCTCCGTTTGGTTCCTCTCCCATAAGGCTTTGCAGGCTTAGCTATTGCTATCTCCTGAGCCTCGCTGTAGCCTGACCACGCACTCTGCTTCGAATAAGGTCACATAATAAAGTCTAAACAGTGAGTTTGTCTACTGAAGGTCTTAGATTCTCAGAATGAACTTTGATATGATATTCCTGACTCTGCATTTTGACACATGTCTAGGGTGGGGGTGTCAAACATGCAGCCTGGGGGCTGGATCAGGAGGGCTTCTAGCAGGCCCGCAGTGGAACCCATCTTGATATATCTCCACGGAAGGCACCGCATTTAGCTGTACAGAATGGAAATCCATCAACCATGTGATAGAAGGACAGATGGACTCGTGTTCTCGCTGCATCTGAAGAAGTGAGCAGCGGCTCACAAAAGCTCCTCCCCTGCCACATATTCGGTTAGTCTTTAAGGTGCTCCTGGACTCTGGCTCTTTTCTATTGCTACAGACAGACTAAAACGGCTCCCCATCTGGATCTACTTCTAAAGTCATCCCAATTTCTGGCTCCGGTCTCCATCCTGCGGCTCGCCGCGAATCCGCAAGCGCCGTTTCAGTTCTGCGCTCTGCAAATCCCTGCGAAGGCAGGCTCCAAAGCTCTCAGTGGTGTCTGGAGCCGGCGTGGGCCCTCCCCTCCCCTCCGACACCTGCTTGCCACTTAATTACCTTATCTCCCCACAGCATATTGCTGCCCCGGCAGCCGCCGACGGCCCTTATCGGCCAGCGTTTCTCCGGCTCAAGGCAAGGGAGACAAGGAGGCGAGCCGGGAAAATAAAATAGCCTATTATGGGAGCCAAGCTTTCAGCCACTCACCTTTCTCTGTCCTCCCACTTTCCGCTGGAAATGGGAATCTGATAGAGGGAACCGCCAAAGTGACCTTCCGGGGCCCTTTAAAACTTTCCCCCGCCACAAGAGGTGGCGGATCATAAGAGGGTGCCGGCTCAGCGCTGGTAATAATTGGGTCTCAATTGAGTGCTCACCCCTCACCGTTGGAGGCACACTGCAAGCCCATGCGCCACGGTAGGGCTTGGTTGAGCATGCCAGTCTTTTCTTTGCCGTACTGTAGCAGTTGTCTTATGCAGCCAACTTACGGCGACCCGTAGGGCTTTCAAGGCAAGAGACGTTCAGAGGCGGTTGGCCATTACCTGCCTCTGCATATTGACCCTGGACTTCCTTCTTGGTGGTTTCCAACCAAATACGAATCATTGATGACCCTGCTTAGCTTCTGAGGAGATCGGGCTAGCCCGGGCCATTTGGGTCAAGGCAAGAGGCATTCAGAGGTAGTTTGCCATTGCCTGCCTCTGCGCAGCAACCCTGGACTTCTTTGTTGGTCTCCCATCCAAATGCTAAGGGCTGACCCTGCTTAGCTTCTGAGATGTGACGAGATCGAGCTAGCCTGGGCCATCCAGTTCGGAGCAGGAGATGAACAGAGGTGGCTTGTCACTGCCTGCCTCTGCACAGCAACCCTGGACTTCCTTGATCGTCTCCCATCCAAATGCTAAGAGCTGACTCTGCTTAGCTTCTGAGATCTGAGGAGATCGGGCTAGCCAGGGCCATTTGGGTCAAGGCAAGGGACATTCAGAGGTGGTTTGCCATTGCCTGCCTCTGCGTAGCAACCCTGGACTTCCTTGGTTGTCTCCCATCCAAGTACTAACCAGAGCTGACCTCGCTTAGCTTCTGGGATCTGATGAGATTGGGCTAGTCTGGGCTATCCAGGTCAAGGGAAGAGATATGCAGAGGTGGTTTGCCATTGCCTGCCTCTGCGTAGCAACCCTCCATTGTTGGTCTCTCATCCAAGTACTATCTAGGGCCGGCCCTGCTTAGCTTCTGGGATCAGGTGAGATCGGCCTAGCCTGGGCTATTTGGGTCAAGGCAAGAGACGTTCAGAGGTGGTTTGCCATTGCCAGCCTCTGCGGAGCAACCCTGGACATCCCTGGTTGTCTCCCGTCCAAGTACTAACCATCTTCTGGGATCTGATGCGATCTGGGAGAACCGGGTTTGATGCCCCACTCCTCCACGTGCAGCTGCTGGTGTGACCTTGGGTCAGTCACACATTATCTCAGAGCTGTTCTCTCAAGGGCAGTTCTCGAGAGAGCTCTCTCAGCCCCACCTACCTCGCAGGGTGTCTGTTGTGGGGAGGGGAAGGAAAAAGCGACTGTCAGCCGTTCTGAGACCCCAAGTGAAGGGCGGGGTATAGATCCAATCTCTTCTTCTTCTTTCTTCTAAACTGTCACTGTCCACAGTGCCACGCTAGATGGAACTGTGGCCCATTCCGTACTAGATGCTCAGTGACACTGCAGTAATGATGTATTTCTTCAGAATATTCATTTCCTGATTTCCTAAGCAAGTTGGACTCCTTAGTGCAGCTAACGAAACTTGTGTGTTGTATTAAGTGTCGTCAAGTCCCTTTTAGCCTAACCTGGACGGCCCAGACTAGCCTTATCCCATCATATCTCGGAAGCTACGCAGGGTCGGCCCTGGCTAGTATCTGGATGGGAGACCTCCAAGGAATACCAGGGGCGTGACGCAGAGGCAGGCAATGGCAAACCACCTCTGAAATGCCTCTTGCCTTAAAAACAAAGTCTAGCTCGCCACCTAGTGGTGCATAACGCTAGCAGAGCTAGAACTTCTGGCTGCCAGACAATTTTAGGATCTCCTGGCTGTACTACATCCACTGCCATACGATCATTAATTATTATTAGTCCCTTCTGACTTACGGTGGTGACCCTATGAATTAATGACTTCTGAAACATCCTGTTCTGAACAAGTCTTGCGAACTAAGGGGGCGTGGCTTCCTAGAACGAGCCAACTCATCTCCCGTTGGGTCCTCCCTTATTCCTTTTGCGTCCAACGTTTCCGAGCGTTATTGGCTGTGATCACACGCACTAAATAATTCACTTTCAGTCCACTTTCAATGCACTTTTCTACTGGATTTTGCCAGTTCACAAAGTAAAATCCAGTTGGAAAGTGCACTGAAAGTGGGTTGAAAGTGGATTGTTCAGTGCGTGGGACTACAGCCATTGTCTCTTCCAGCAAGTCTGGTCTTCTCATAATGTGACCAAAGTACAATAGCCTCAGTTGAATCGTTTTAGCTCCTAGGGAGGCTTGATTTGATTGAGGACCAACTTATTTGTCTTTTTGGTGGCCCACGGCATCCGTAAAACTTTCCTCCGACACCACGTTTCAAAGGAATCCACTTTCTTCCCGTCAGCTTTCTTCATTTGTGACTTTTACACCCGTACATAGGCATGCCTTCCATGGAGACAGATCAAGACAGACAGCTGTGTTAGTCTGTCTGTAGCAACAGGAAAGACCAAGACCGATGTCCCATGAGGTGCTGCTCCGCCGTCACTCTTCCCTTTCCCCCAATTACGTGCGTCAATTTCCTACTATTTCCCCCGCAGTGCATTTTGACCCGCGGCTTCACCTGATTTCCCCTGCAGCTTCGCAATCCTCAAAAAACAGGACTGAAAAGCCATGGGGAAAATCGGGCGAAGCCGCGGGTTGAAATGCAGCACAGGGCAAATAGTGGGAAACAGAACCGGGGGAAAGGGAAGAGCAACGGCGGATCAGCGCCTTGTGGGAAATCGGTCCAAGAGTCCAGTAGCACCTTAAAAGACTGACAAAATTTGGGGCAGGGGAGGAGCTTTCAGCAGTCACTTCTCCAGGTACTCACGAAAAGCTCCTCCCCTGCCACAAATTTTGTTAGTCTTTAAGGTACTACTGGACTCTGGCTCTTTTCTACTACACAGGAAGGGGGGAATACTATTTTATTTTATTTTTATTTTATTTCTTAAATTTATATCCCGCTCTCCCCACCAGAGGCAGGCTCAGAGCGGCTCACATCATTTTTAAAATAACATATCAACATTAAAATCATACATCAGACATTAAAATACACTCCATACAAAATTGGCGGCAGAATAAAATCAACCCACAGGTGGGTCCGAGAAGCATTCCCATACGTCTCTGTGTGCAGATGACGGTGCCACAGACGGGCAGGCAGATGGAGTACCGGTAGACGGGCTGGCAAGGTGGGACTGGGCCAGGGCTAAGATGTTTGCCTTAGGCGGCCCCTACCCAAAGGCCTGGTGGAAGAGCTCCGTTTTGCAGGCCCTGCGGAACTGCAGCAGATCCCGCAGGGCCCTGATGTTCTCTGGGAGCTCATTCCACCAGTACGGGGCCGCCACTGAAAAAGCCCTGGCCCGTGTTGTAGCCAGCCGCGCCTCCTTCAGTCCGGGGCTGGTCAGACGGTGTTGGGTCCCAGACCGTAGTGCTCGCTGGGGAGCATATGGGGAGAGGCGGTCCTTCATGTAGGCAGGTCCCAGGCCATATAGGGCTTGAACCTTATCCGGTACGCTATTGGCAGCCAGTGCAGAGCCTTTAAGGTGGGCTGTATATGCTCCCCCCTCGGGAGGCCCAGCAGCAGCCGCGCCGCAGCATTCTGCACTAGCTGCAGCTTCCGGATTTGGCACAAGCGCAGCCCCATGTAGAGGGCTAAGGCAAGAATTAACTTGATTGACTTGATCTTGGTTTTAAGAAAACTTAAAGCAATCCAAATCCATACTAAAACAACTACATAAGATAGAGAGAGAGAGAGAGAGAGAGAGAGAGAGAGAGAGAAAGCATGTATTCACGATTGGTACAAAGCCACCTCCTGAAGAGGACGATCTTACCTTGAGGAATTTGTACAGCAAGAAGGTAAACCAGTTGGTGAGCATCTTTTCCGCAACAGATTCTGTCCTGGAACGGCAGTGAAGGGGAGAGAGAGGTATTGATACAGATCATAAGAAAAGGAAAGCCTGTTTGCTTCTTGATGTTACTCCCTTCTTGAGCATTCATGGAGGAAAAAACGATTTCATACCTGGATTTCGCTAGATGCGCTTACAAAAGGCGGCCACAAGTAAGACACACGGGTTTCAAGGGCCAACGAGAGATACCTCAGTGTCTTTAAGATGTGAATTTTATGTGATTTGGATCAGGACTGGTGGGGGGGGGGAAGAGGGGAGGAAATGCTTTCCCTACCCCCATGCAGTTTTGCCTACAAACGCCCACACTGGGCTTGCCAACTTCCAGTTGGGGCCTGGAGAACTCCCAGAATGACAACCGATTTCCAGACTACTGAGATCAGTTCCCCTGGAGGGAATGGCAACTTCGGAGTGTGGACTCTGTGGTATTATTTTTACTTATTTATTTATTGGTATTTATATCCCACCTAGCCAGCGTTAGCTGGCTCTAGGCGGCTCACAACAGTAATCATATACAGAAAATCACAGCTAAAATATAAAACCGCAAGAATCAAATTATACCATGCTGAGGCCCCCCCCCCTCAACAAAAGGCACCCTCTTTAGGCACTGTCCTCCACAAGTCTCTAGGAATTTCCCACACTGGATTTGGCAACACCAGCGGGAAAACAGGTTATAGTTTTCGACTGGGTTCTCCACTAGGGATGGGCATTTGGTTCATCCAAACTGAATGCACCCCCGAAAATGGCCCAGTTGGCCCCCTTTCGGGCAGCCGCGGGCCGAATCAGATTCTCTAATCTGATTTGGCCTGCCGCTGAAAGCCGCCACTGAAATTTGGCAGCATTTCGGCAGCTGCCCGAAAAGCAGCTGCCGGAGGGGGGCACGGGGAGGCATTTAAATCCCTCCCCACGCCTCCCTGCACCTTCCCTAGCTTGCCTGCCTTGGTGGGCAAGCTAGGAAGGGTGTGGGGGGGGGGGGCTCTGTCGGGCTTCTCTGGCACGCCTGCTTCACCTCCTCCAAGGAGTTCATTGGACCACATGCAGCCCCGTATCTAGAGATTTTGGGTTGGTGGGGCATGGGGAAAGGTTGTGGGGCAGCAGGGGAGAGGGGAGGGAGGGGGGCAGCCACATGCCTTCCATGAGATCAGGCATGGGCAGCCCCCACTAGAAAAACAGCATTTGAAGGGGACCCTTTAAATCAGGGGTGGCCAAACTGTGGCTCGGGAGCCGCATGCGGCTCTTTCACACATATTGTGTGGCTCCAGGCAGTGTGGCTGGGGAAGCTAAATATCATTAGCAAACAAATATCACTGGACAAACAAATACCATTATCAATATCTGCTTTTACCACTTCTGTTATTATTTCTGGCAGTCTCACTGAATGTTACTAAAAAACAAATCTGCATATTTCTCAGTAAAAATGTGTAATGTTTGTTCATGTCTTGCGGCTCTCAAAATCTGAATACATGAACAAACAAGCGATAAATCAGTATGCCATAAAGTCACAAAAAGGCACTGAAGCTGACACAGATCACAAGTTTCCAAATACTATATAGATCATGGATCTGTACACACTAGACAATGAACATAAGTAGAGCATAGGCAACAAAGCCGTACACATTGCACAATTAATTATTTGCAGTCAGGCAATACACATTCTCCAAATAAATATGAAGACGAAGGCTCCGGATTCTGCTCTTTGTTTCGTGTCCTTCTTCAGACAACCATACAGGAAACGTCACACCAGAATGATGCAGATTGATTATTCAGCCCTCCCCATTGCTGAGGCGTTCTTTCTTAATCAAATCCTATAAGATCCTACGACACTACTAACGAGCAACTGGTCACTTACAACGAAACTACTCTCAATTGCTGGCATGGATCTTACGGAGCTTAGCCTTGGCGTGTCTGCTTCTAGCCTCTGATTGGTAAGTGCGCGGACTCTAATCTGGGAGAACCGGGTTTGATTCCCCACTCCTCCACTTGCACCTGCTGGATGACCTTGGGCAAGCAGTAGCTCTGTACCAGCTGTTCTCTCAAGGACAGTTGTCTCAGAGATCTCTCAGCCCCACCCACCTCCCAGGGTGTCTGTTGTGGGGAGGGGAAGGGGAAGGAGTTTGTAAGCCGCTCTGAGACTCCTTCGGGTAGTGAACGGCAGGGTATAAATCCAATCTCTTCTTCTTGATGATCGTTTACCTTCAGTGGAAAATAAATCAGATAAACTCCCAATGATGGCGGGCTTAAGGTAACTGTCCACAGCAGTGGAAGGCTAATATCTGCATTGGAAATCGAACCCATTGGCTTAGCGCGGCACCCCCCCCCCCCCCATTACCAGGCCAGCCGTGCTCCTCTGCCCGCCTCCCCTTATTAGAATTCCAGAGCAAAAGCCACAAGAAGGGGAACGGGTTGCTTTTGTTCTCTTTTGCTCAGACATCGCATCAGAAGGTTCTTTTCGATTGCCTCTCGGCTGGAGACCTCCTAGGTTTGGGGGGGGGGAGGAGGAAAGAGAGCTGGCTTATCCCTGCAACTCTCCCATCTTTTTAGGTCCAATGAAATGTACCAGTGAGGGGAGGCGGTAACCTTGGGGAGATCCGTGTAAGTCGTTCTCGAGGGGGTGTGTGCATCTTTCCATTTCGTGCATGGAAATTAATCAGGCCCATAGCCAGGATTTTGCAGTCCGTGGGGCAAATTTTTTTTCTGGTGGGTCTGCCATTATTTGCCATAACAACGGAGGGAGGCGTGCGCCTCTCTCCCTCCGCTCCTGCAAGATTTAAAGGGCCCTTCAGCTGATCGGCGGGGAGCATGTGGCCCGTCGATCAGCTGGAGGGCCCTTTAAATCTTGCAGGAGCGGAGGGAGAGGGGTGCATACCACCCCTCACTTCTTCTCAAAAGCATTTAAAAGATCCCTTTAAATACTTTTGGGGAGAAGCGGGGTGTGTGTGTCATGGGCGTGGATGTGGGAGAGCTGACAGAGCTTGAAGAACCGCAGCTGGCCCCTCTGAAGCAGCAGAGGAGGATAGCTGGCAGTTGCCTGGATCAGCACTCTTCATACCTGGCTCAGATAAGGGGGAAGAATTGCAAGCTGAAAGTCCTCCTGACTCACCCCCACATGTGACTCGTTTAAGGGAGCGAACTGCAGCAAAACTTAGCAACCAGGTGACAAGAGGCCAGGCTACTGGGAAGCCACTCGACTAGCCCAGAGTTCTAACAGGAGCCTGGGCGATTGTGCAGCTGGCTAACTGGAAGCAGCATTTAACTCCACACTCTGGGCAGTACTCTTTGTGGGAGCAACGAGTCAGCTTCGTGCCACCTCGCATCCACTCCGGCTCAGCTCTTGCACTTAAACCTTCGGACCCCCGGCTTTGGACTTGGCTCTGTGTTTCTGGCTCCTGATCCCAGTTTGGCTTTGGACTACATTTCTGGTTAGTGATTTTGGACTTGGCTCTGTGTTTCTGGCTCCTGACCCTGGCTTGGCTTTGGACTGTGAACTGTCTTCTTGGCTCCTGACCTTGGCCTGTTCTGGACTCCCTTTGACTGGCACCCCAGCCCATGACAGGGGGCCTTTAAAAAGCAAAGGGGCCTTTAAGGAATGGGGCGGAGTCCCCAACAGCCCCACCACAGCTATGGGCCAGAAATTAATACTGTTTCATATCGAAGCACGCATAACGCAACATATAGGGAGGCTAGCCAGTGGCTGGCAACTGGCAGAAGTCAGGGGGGGCAGGGGTGCGCTAGCTCCTGCCTTGGAAATTTCCAGAAATTTGGAAGTGGAGCCTGGGGACAGCAGGGTTTGGGAAGGAGAGGAACCAAACGCCAGAGAGTACACCCTCTGAAGCACCCATTTCCTCCAGGGCAACTGACCCCTGTCATCAGGAGATCAGTTGCAATTCCAGGAGATCTCTGGCCTCCACCTGGAAATTGGCCACCCTAAGGTGGGGATAATGGGAGATGCTGTCGGCGCCAAGTCACTTTGGGGGGAAACCCAGAAGTTAAATCATGCTGCTCAAGCGGTCTCCTGAAATTCTACACAGATGGCAATTTTAAAAATGTTATTGTTCTCTTGCTGGCAGGCGGAGCAGCGGCAGGAAGGATTACCGGTGGAAGTTCTTCTGCCAGGCCGAGAAATGGGCTTGCCAGGCTGAGCCTGGAAACCAGGGGAAGGGCTGGAGAGGGGGCTAGGATGAGGGGCGGCATAGCATGCATGTTGACAACACTTCCAGCAAAGGCCCAGAAGTGACAACAGGCCGCTCTAGGAATTGCTGGAAATATTACAGTGATTATCTGGAAGTAGACATCAAGATGGGTCACCGTGTCCATCTGTCTGTACCAGCAGAAAAGAGCCAGAGTCCAGGAGCACCTTAAAGACTAACAAAACTTGTGGCAGGGGAGGCGCTTCCGTGAGTCACTGCTCACTTCTTCAGATACGGCTAGAACGTGAGTCCATCTGTCCTTATATCGGAGTGTGCGGTGATTTCAGATGCCAGATGACATTTGCAGGTAAATGACAAGAGCAGATGTGACTGGATTAGGAGTGATGTGCAGCGGGGTAGTAGGTGTGGAAGGGTAGCAGGAATGGAGGGATAACATCCCAATCACAAGATGTCACAGTCCTGCTATACACTGCATTGGTCAGGCAGAACCTGACCGATACATAAGCAGCCAGTGTGATGCGGCAACAAAAAAGGCTAATGCGATCTTGGGCTGTATCAACAGAGGCATAACATCCTGATAGCAAGATGTGATTGTCCCACCGTACACGGCACTGGTAAGGCCGCACTTGGAATTTCGTGTGCAGTTCTGGAAGCCTCCCCTCCAAAAGGATGTGGACAGAATGGAGCAGGTGCAGAGGAGAGCGACGAGGATGATTGGGGGCCTGGAGGCCAAGAAGCCCTGCGAGGAAAGGCTGAGGGACTTGGGGATGTTCAGTCTGGAGAAGAGAAGGCTGAGGGGGACAGGATGGCTCTCTTGAAGTATCTGAAGGGCTGTCACTTAGAGGAGGGCAGGGAGCTGTTCCTGTGAGCAGCAGAGGAGAGGACTTGCAAGAATGGGTTCGAATTAAGGGTGGGGAGGGTACCGACTGGATATTAGGAAAAACATTTTGACAGTCAGAGTAGTTCAGCAGTGGAATCAGCTGCCTAGGGAGGTGGTGAGCTCCCCCTCATTGGCCCTCTTGAAGCAGCGGCTGGACAGACACTTGTCAGGGATGCTCTAGGCTGATCCTGCATTGAGAAGGGGGTTGGACTAGATGACTTGTATGGCCCCTTCCAACTCTGTGGTTCTTTGAAATCAGCCTTGGTAATGAGAAATCAGCCATGCCCTCCCACCGTGTCCACTGGTCATACTGGCCAGTCCCTATGACAGAGAATTAATGGACATGAGTCTGACATTAGAAACCACAACGTTCAAAAACCAGTGGGGAAACCATTTTTAAACCATTTTTAACCTTCCAGGAAATTCAGTTGCTGACCTAAAAGTAGGAGTTCACACAGAAAGGAAGTTCAAAGGGAGATTAAAAAGAGAGACTGCTGAATTGCAACTGATAACGAAGCTCAAGACAATCCATCCTCCAGGGCTGAATCGAGACCTAGGTTTCCTGTCTCATTACACAGACTGGCAGCAGCTCTCTAGGGTCTCAGGCAGAGGTCTTTCACATCACCTACTGTCTGGTGCTTTTAAACTGGAGATGCTGGGGATTGAACCTGGGACCTTCTGCGTGCCAAGCTGATGCTCTACCACTGAGCCAACAGTCCTCTCCCCAACTCTGTACAGTCAGAGTTTATAATGTTGGAGGCTTTGCCTCACAAGTTATTTCCAGCCATGACTGCTGTTTGGCAGTTCTCAAGGACAGTCTGAAAACCGTTCTGCATGAACTAGGGTTGCCTGTTGTACTCACCTGGCCGGCGGGGAGCTCTCAGGGCACTTCCAGGAGAGCAAAAGTTGTGCGGAGCAACTTCTGGTCAAACCGGAAGTGCCACCCCCAACATGGTAACATCACCCAGAAGTGATGTCGTCATGCTGGGGACATTGGGATAATGCTCTGCTTTTTAGGCAGTATGGTAGATTTGACCTCAAAACCATAAAGTTTTGCCAAAAAGCAGAGTGTCACCTCCCAGGATCCCTGATGTGATAACATCACCTGAAAGTGACAGCATCACATCAGAGACATGTTTCTGGTTTACCCAGAAGTTGGAAGGAAGGAAGGAAGGAGAGAGGGAGGGAGGGAAGCAGGGCTCATTTCAAGCAGGAACGCACCGGAACGCCGTTCTGGGAGTAACAAGCTCAGGAGTGGGTACATATGGTGATGTGCTGTGGAAAAAAGTAAAAGCATACTAACTTGATCTGTATTTTCATGCTTGTTGTGGGGTCGCTTCCCTGCAAGAGCAAAGGAAACCTAAAGTGTCTTTGGTCAAAGTGTAAAGCTGGCTCACCAGCTCTGAGTTGGGAAATACCTGGAGATTTTTGGGGTGGAGCCTGAGTGGTGGGTGTTGCCTTCTGACAAACTTCCTGTGATGTCAGGGGGTGTGGTATATGCAAATAAGTTATGCTAATGAGCTCCTGCACCTCTTTTTCTACAAAATGATCCCTGGAGGGAGGGAAGGAATGAACTTGAGGTGGGGTGGCAACATTCCATGTGCTCTCATTGGCTGTAAAATGCCCTTCCTCAGCCACTGGCCCATCAGTCGCCACTCAAGAGTACACGTATGCCATTGGCTGGGTGCTGGGTCTCCGCCTCTTCCCCGCCCACTCCCCTTTCAGCCACTGTTTTCTGTCAGAAGCACTACGTCTCATGACGAAGACACTTCTCTTGCTCAGCTCCTGTGGGGGACAAACTCATAGGGTTGCCAGCTCCAGGTAAGGAAGCCAGAGTTTGGGGAGGGGAGAGGAAAGGCCTCAGCTGAATAGAATGCCACAGAGGCCAGCGGCCAAAGCATTCTAACTTTTCCCTCAGTGGCTGTTGGCAGGCAACCAAGCTTGGTTCTGTCAGTAAAAAGACTAAGAAACAATACCCTTTCTACACCTTTGTGAGGAACTCATTGAGGCCAGTTCTGAGTATGGTTGCCAGCTCCAGGTTGGGGAATTCCTGCTGAGTCCTTCCACCCCCTCCCCCAATGCTGCCCTCCACAGGATCCCCCCCCCCCCAAATCTCCAGGTATTTCCCTACTCAGAGCTGGGAATCCTACTTTCCCCTCGGTGCCTGCTGCTGGTCAACCAAGCTTGGTTTCTGTCAGTAAAGGGCCCTTTCCACACCTATTTTGGTCTTTGGGAGAAAACTCATTGTGCCCTTATACCCTACTGAGATGCCCCCCCTCCATGACAGCCAATGGGACATGGCAGTCAGGGCTTCAGACCACGGTAGAGGCTGTGGGGGGGGGGGGGAGAGGATGGAAAGCTGAACAGTGAGGGGAAAATAAAGGTAGCTTGAGGCTTGGCTGGAAAGGAGACAGGGTTGCCAACTCCAGGTGGAAAATTCCTGGAGATTTGAGGGATAGGGCCTGGCGAGGGTGAGGTTTGAGGAGGGGGGGAGGCCTCAGACAGGTACAATGCCACAGACTCTGCCCTCCAAACCAGCCATTCCCTTTGGGGAACCACTGTTGCCAATCTCCCGGTAGGGGCTGGAGATCACTTAGAATTACAACTGCTCTCCGGATGGCTTTGATCAGTTCCCCTGAAGAAAATGGTGGACTCTGTGTCCTTATACCCTGCTGAGGTCGCCACAGCAAATTGACGCTGAGTGCCCAAGGCCTTGGCACTCTCCCAGAGCCTCTTTCTAGAGCCAGTTGTATTTATTCCCACAACGGGCCTTATTCCTAGTGTACAATAAATACAATGCACAAAGCATTAGAAGAGAAAGAGCGACTGAGCAGAAATCCCCTCCCCCTCCCCAGGAAACCAGGGGTTGGAATTCCACCAGCAAGGTGGTAATCTCAGATTTATAGCAGCAGGGAGTTACTTTGCAGAAGAATAAAGCCAACTAAAAGGGAAATCTGATTTGCGTTCTCAGGCTCCCTGCTTAGCAGCCCTGAACGCAGCCAGACAGCTACAATTACTTGCATTTTATTGATTCTCGGCTATGGGCTTTGTGCCTCGAACAATGCTCTAAGGCAGATGGCAGGGCGAACTCCTTTCCTTCTGCACAGCTCTGCCAGCGGAGGCTTTAAGGAAAGCCCCAACTCCTGCGCTCTCTCTCTCACATAAATCTTGAATTCTCCGAAGGCTTCAGAGATTCTGGCGCCTGCCGGGACTCTTGTGAAGCTTCAGACCAACGTTTCTGGCATCTAGATTTTATCTGGGCAAAGGGAACTTGCAACGGTGGTGCAGTGAATTACAGTGTGCAAGTTAAAGCACTGAATGGTGTGTGGTGCAGTGGTTAAAGTGTTGGAGTAGGAGCTGGGAAACTTGGGTTCGAATCCTCACTCTGTCTTGGAAGCTTGCTGGGTGGCCTTGGGGTGGTCACACACTGTCAGCCGAACCCACCTTGCTGGCTTGAGACTGCGGAAAACTTACTGCCCGTCTGAGGGTGTGTTCAGACGGGCAGCTAATCCCGCCATCAGCCTGGCTCTAATTTGATCCCAATCTTTTTTATCCAGTGTTGCACAACCAGACAGCTCCCCCATGAATAGCTTTACTGCATGTGGACTCCACAGTGGATTGTCTAGATGGCGTCCTCCTGAAGGAGCTGTGCAGCCGGTTTTAAAAAAAAAAATCTGTTTGCGCATGTGCGTATGTGCCTCTCTGTGTACTTGTTTTTCCACGCATGCGCGGACTTGAATGGTAAAAGCACCACCTGCGGTACCTTCCTCTAGGTACCAGTTCAATAAATTAACAAAAGTTCATAAATTTCACGGGCCCTTCAGAAACATGGAATCGTCCGGATCGTTTGAGTGGAGTTCTGCGGCCGTCACACGTTTAAACGATTGTGCGGAAATCACTTAAGAATTTTTTTAAATGGCGGCCGTTCGGGATGGTCTGGAGTCAGACCATCCCGACGGGCTGATTGCGTGCTGGAATGATCAGACGGCAGAAAGTCTGTCATTGGCCTGTTGAGAAGCACTAGACTGGACTTTCAGTGGTATCTTTTCAGTACAGCTCCCTGGCGGGGATCGACGGGCTGATCATGGAAGCCGCACATTTCTCAGATGTCGCTGTCTGGACGTGCCCTTTAAATCCACCAGGCACTTGTGCCTGGGTCGGATTTAAAGAGCCGCCTGATCACGACCTGAGTAAACAGTATTGACACTGATGGACCAAGGGGGGGCTGACTCCGTAGAAGGAGCATCCTATGTTCATACGTTCAGTTCTATGACAGAATCCCACCATGTTGGATTTGAAGACCACGCCTGATGCGGTGGATATCGAGACGTACCTTCTGAGGAGCAGCTTAGGGTGGTTCTTGCTCTCCAGATTCTTGTCTATGAGGTCGGCCAGCAGCTGCTTGAGGACATCCGTGGCGTACTCCAGCTTGCTCTGCAGCACGGTCATGATCAGGGAGGCCACATTGCCCCGGTCGCGCATGGAGAAGCTGCGCTGGGACTCCAGGGTGCGGATGAAGGACAGGAGGAAGACCTTGTTGTTGATGAGCTGGGCGAAGAGCTTCAGGCCTTTCTCCACGCGCTCCTGCCGATACCCAGGGACCTGCCGGAAGCACACAAGAGGCACGGAGGAAGTGGCGGCCCGCAAGCGACATCCCCGGAAATATCTCTGGATACCTGAAGGACCACCTGTTTCCCAGCTGACTGGCTCCCAGTGGAATACCGAGTCAAGTTCAAGGCTTTGGTATTGACCTACAAGGCCTCGAGTGGTCTGGGGCTGACGTATCTACGGGACCGTCTCCTCTGTTACATCCCTGGAAGCGTGTTAAGGCTCTTCAGATAACAACTTCCAGGTGGTCCCTGGCCCGAAAGCTATCCGGCGGTCCTCGACCAGGGCCAGGGCTTTTTCGGTCCTGGGCCCAACCTGGTGGAACTCTCTGGCAACTGACATCCACTATCAAGAAGGATACGATGGATGGATGGTGAAGACACAGATGGATCACAGCCGCCCAAAGGCCACCCGTAAAATTCAGGTCTACCCACCTTGGGGGATCTCTGTGTCTCTGATGTCCCCAGCAACTCCACCCGCTTCTCTGGACAGTCCCTGCAGGGGATTTCTGGGTCCAGCACAAGGATGCTGAAGGCAAAACTCAGGCATTGCCCCTGGAGGGAAGCACCTGCCAGGCCACTGTCTAAGGCTTGTCTCCTTCCTAGGGATACAAATTCAACCTCTGGGGGGGGTTTGGGCAGAGATGTTCTGCCAGGCCTTTACGTAAGAACACAAGAGAAGCCAAAGACACCAGGGGCCCTCAGAAGGTCCAGCAGTGGGGCCAGGACACTAGAAGCCCTCCCACTGTTCCCCCCCCATCAAGCACCAAGAATACAGAGCATCCCTTGCCCCAGACTGAGAGTTCCTATCTATAAATTGTGGCTAATAGCCACTGCTGGACCTCCTGAGGGCACCTGGTGTCTTTGGCCACTGTGTGACAGACTGTTGGACTGAATGGGCCACTGGCCTGATCCAACACTGGCTTCTCTTACGTTCTTATAAGCCCCTCCCCTCCCCAGGCTCCACCCCTAAAATCTCCAGGCGTTTCCCAAGCCAGAGCTGGCGATCGTACCACGCGTGACGCAAAAATGCCGAGCAGAAAGGAAAGCGAGTGAGAAACTTATGCCCGCTCCCCTTTGCGATTTGGCCAGCCTGCTCTGCCTTGAATTCTGCAGCTCTCTCCCCCCACCCCCCAGACACACATTGCTTCCCAATATTGCTCAGCAGGGGCTGCTGGCGCTCCCCCCTTCCCCCCCTCCAGCCCTCGCTCCTGGCCCCCTCCTCCGCAGCAGAGACAGCCTGCCCTGCCAAACCGCTTTTGCTGTGAGTGTGAATGCTCGCTTGGGACCAGCATTCGGATCGACCCAACTCATTACTGCAGATGATGTCATCCAGACAGCCTCGCAGGGTGCTAAGCCGCAGAGCCAGGGCGGCGGTGTGTGTGTGTGTGTGTGTGCGCACCTCTGGCTTTTGTTAAAAGGGCTCCATTCCAGAGGAGCTGCTGGTAATTGGTACGCAGGAGGGGGAAGAAGCCGGCGAAAGCAACAGCTTCGCCAGGGGTAACACTACGGAGCATTCCGGGGACAGGGGAAGGCTTTGACCGGAGGCCGCCCAGAGGTCAAAGACACCGGAGGGGCCTCTCACCGAGTGATGCCAAGATATAGAAAAGCACACTTGCAATGATGGACTGGAGTTCCCAGAGAGACAGGCTAGAGTATTTGCGCTGAAGGGAACTTCCATGTTCAGAGGCAGTCAACCTCTGAATCCCAAAACTAGGAGGCAACATCAGGGGAAGGCCTCGGCCTCTCTGCCCTGTCGTTGGACCTCTAGAGGAACTGATTGGTCACTGTGTGAGACAGAATGCTGGACTGGATGGACCACTGGTTTGATCCAGCAGGGCTCTTCTGACGTTCTTATCAGGGGAAGGCCTTGATCTCTGCGCCCTGTTGTTAGACTTCTAGAGGAACTGATTGGTCACTGTGTGAGACAGGATGCTGGACTGGATGGACCACTGGTTTGATCCAGCAGGGCTCTTCTGACGTTCTTATCAGGGGAAGGCCTTGATCTCTGCGCCCTGTTGTTAGACCTCTAGAGGAACTGATTGGTCACTGTGTGAGACAGGATGCTAGACTAAATGGACCACTGGTCTGATCTGATGTCCTTAGGAAGGCCTCAGCCTCCATGCCCTGTTGTTGGCCCTCCAGAGGAACTGGTTGGCCACTGTGTGAGACGGGATGCTGGACTGGATGGACCACTGGTCTGACCCAGCAGGGCTCTTCTGATGTTCTTAGGAAGGCCTTGGCCTCTCTGCCCTGCTGCTGGCCCTCCAGGGGAACTGGTTGGCCACTGTGTGAGACAGGACGCTGGACTGGATGGACCCTCACTGGTCTGACCCAGCAGGGCTCTTCTGATGTTCTTATGAAGGCCTTGGCCTCTCTGCCCTGTAGCTGGCTGTCCAGAGGAACTGGTTGGCCACTGTGTGAGACAGGAGGCTGGACTAGATGGACTATTGGACTGATCCAGTAGGGTTAGAATCATAGAATCACAGAATCACAGAGTTGGAGGGGGCCAGACAGACCACCTAGTCCAACCCCCTGCTCAATGCAGGATCAGCCTAGAGCATCCCTGATGAGTGTCTGTCCAGCCGCTGCTTGAAGATTCCCAGTGAGGGGGAGCTCACCACATCCCCGAGGCAGCTGATTCCACTGTGGCACAACTCTGCCTGTCAAAAAGCTTTCCCTAATGTCCAGCCGGTACCTTCCCGCCCTCAATTGAAGCCCATTCTTGGGCGTCCTCTCCTCAGCTGCCCTCCTCTGAGTGACAGCCCTTCCAATACTTCAGGAGGGCGATCATGTCCCCCCCCCCCCCACCTCCTCTTCCGAGAGTAAACATCCCCAAGTCCCTCAGCCTTTCCTCCCAGGGCTTCTTGCTCTCCAGGCCCCCGACCATCCTCGTCGCTCTCCTCTGCGCCCGCTCCATTCTCTCCACATCCTTTCGGAAGGGAGGCCTCCAGAACGGCACACGAGACTCCCAAGTGCGGCCTGACCAGCACGGTATACAGCAGATCACAATAGCAACTTCCTTCATTGTGAATATTTCGAGATAATGTACATGAAACACTTCGAATACTTGAAAGGGCTGCACAAAGTATGCACCTTTATTGTTGTTGATGTTACTCTTAGCGCTAATATTATTATTGTTGACCTAGGCAGATATAGGGGTGTTCCGTACAAGGATAGACTTTGCAATTGTAATCTTGGGGAACCTGATTCTATTACCCATATCCTTTTCCGATGCCCTAAATATTCCGCTAAGCGTAATACTTTGATTCGTCCCCTTTTCCCTCCACAGAGAGATTTTCTGGATAGGGATCTAACTTTCTTTTTAGCAGATAAGAATCCAGCAATAACGCTATCTGTTGCTGAATTTCTGGCCTATGTATGGAAGTCAAGAGTAATACTCTGTAAATATTGCAATTTATGCTAGGACTGTTTTATACTCTGGAACACTGAGAATATTGATGGATGTTGTTTGCTCTGTTTTGTTTTGTATCTACTGCTCAATGTTCTCTTTGCTCGATCTACTTACGCTATGCCAATAAAGGTTGTATGTATGTATGTATGTGTATTATTAGGAACGATATGGAAACCACAAGATTCATTGCTGGCCATTCAAAGGATGCCTTTTTTTTAAAAAAAAAAGACTGGAACATTTCAAAGAGGACAGGTCTATTAGCTGTGATAGTGAAATGGAGCGTCCTTGTTCAGAGGCTATAACACCTCTGGCATCCAGATGTGGGGGGAAGCCATAGCTGCTCTGGGGCTTTTGAAGGCATCTGGCTTTTTATAGCTGGAAAGGAGATTGCTGGACTGGATAAACCTCTGGATCCGGTCCAGCGAGACACTTTGTGTGCATCTAGATGGCAAGAGATAATCTTGCAGATACCGTCTCTTTCGAGTCTCCTGCCGATAGGATTCTGAACCCACCCTGAGCTTAGACTGGAGTAGAACTGCGAAGGATAGCCTGGGGAGTGTGACTTTGAGCCACTATGTCTTCCGTAGCTTTAGCTTGGAGAAACGACAGCTGAGGGGTGACATGATCGAGGTTTATAAGATTAGGCATGGGATAGAGCAGGAAGAGAAAGAAGTACTTTTCTCCCTTTCTCACAGGACAGTAACCTCATGGGCGCTCCATGAAATTGACCCATTAAAACAGTAGGGAGAAAGAGCAGAGCATTGTGAAGTGTGAGATTCTAGAACATTTCTAGAGCAGAGCAGAAACCTATCGAGTCCCAGCATCCTGTCTCACACAGCGGCCAAACCGATTCCTCTGGATGGCCAATAACAAGGCACAGAGGCCGAGGCCTTCATAAGAATATCAGAAGAGCCCTGCTGGATCAGACCAGTGGTCCATCTAGTCCAGCATTCTGTCTCACACAGCAGCCAACCAGTTCCTCTGGAGGGCCAACAACAGGGCATAGAGTTTGAAGCATTCGTAAGAACATCAGAAGAGCCCTGCTGGATCAGACCAGTGGTCCATCTAGTCCAGCATCCTGTCTCACACAGTGCCCTCAAACAGTTCCTCCACAGGGGCGACAACAGGGCATAGAGTTCGAGGCGTTCATAAGAACATCAGAAGGGCATAGAGGCTGAGGCCTTCATAAGAACATCACAAGAGCCCTGCTGGATCAGACCAGTGGTCCATCTAGTCCAGCATCCTGTCTCACACAGTGCCCTCAAACAGTTCCTCCGCAGGGGCGACAACAGGGCATAGAGTTCGAGGCGTTCATAAGAACATCAGAAGGGCATAGAGGCTGAGGCCTTCATAAGAACACCAGAAGAGCCCTGCTGGATCAGACCAGTGGTCCATCTAGTCCAGCATCCTGTCTCACACAGCAGCCAACCAGTTCCTCTGGAGGGCCAACAACAGGGCATAGAGGTCGAGGCGTTCCTAAGAACACCAGAAGAGCCCTTCTGGATCAGAGCAGTGGTCCATCTAGCCCAGCCTCCTGTTTTACACAGCGGTCAAACAGTTCCTTGGGAGGACCAACAATAGGGCCCAGAGGCTGAGGCCTTCCCCTGATGTTGCCTCCCAGCAGTGGGATTCAGAGATTAACTGCCTCTGAGCGTGGAGGTTGCCCAAAATCACCCTGGCTAGTAGCCACTGATGGACCTCTCCTCCATGAATCCGTCCAAACCCCCTTTAAAGCTGATGGTGCTGAATTTCTACAGAGGGGCTCAAGAACAGGCACAGGCCCCACACGCTGTGAGGGCAGGCCCCAAGTGGGAAGAAAACCCCTTAGCCTTTGATTTTTCTGGCTGCAAAATCGAAGCCACCTTAGAACAGAGTTTGACTCCGCCCCCCTCCTGTGAGGACAGAATGTACAAGCTATGGCTGTGTTCACACGCACTAAATAATCCACTTTCAGTGCACTTTCCAACTGGATTTTGCCAGTCCACATAGTAAAATCCAGATGGAAAGTGCACTGGAAGTGGATTATTTAGTATGTGTGAACACAGCCTATGTCTCACAAGGGAAGGGATCCCAAAGATGCTTGTAACGTAGAGTTACCAGACCCTGCCCCCAACGGGCACTCCCCACCACCGCTCAACTGACTGGCGGGGGGTGGGGGGGAAACTGCACCAAAATAAGGGGGGACATCGGCGGTACCCCGACACAGTGACGTCACTACCTGTGCCTCTGGAAGTGACATCGGCACACGACTCAGAGATGTCAGGGACACTCTAGAACCCGGGCAAACCTCTATGGCTAAACCACAGAGTTTTGCCCAAATGCCAGAGCACTTCTGGTGCACACAGGAAGTGACATCAGTGTTTGCTGGCAAAGGCCATCCCACGCCCGTTAAACCCCCTATCCCAGCTGGTTGCCGGAGGCGACCTGGACACCCTACTGTAAGAACAGTCAGCGGACAACTTCTTCGACGGGGGTTCTTTGGGGGGGGGGGTTTCTTTTCGAGATCTCCTCTTACCTCCAGATCCCTCAGCACAGGGTGATCTTCGGTGCCGGGGAAAAGCACCCTCATAGTGTACGTCCGGTAATCGAGGAAGGGGATCCCGGCTCCATCTAAGTCACTTGTCAGTTCGTGGATGTCGGTCTGCAGTTCCGCAAAAGCTGTGATTTGGGGAGATGGGAAGGAAGAATGTTAAAAGTAAGGTTTTACCCAAGTGGGCAAACTTTGGGTGAACTGGATGAACACAGAACCAGAGGAGTTAGCCGTGTGAGTCGGATTCTGCAAAACAGCACCTGTAAGACTAACAAAGGGAGCTTTGTCAGGGATGGAGAGAGTGGTGTTTCTCGAAAGCTTTTGCTACAATAAAGTTTGTTAGCCTTAAAGGCGCTACTGGACTTTTTACTATTTTGAATGAACATAAAGAACAAAGTTTGAGTCCAGTGACACCGTTAAGACTAACAAGATTTAATTCTGGGTATCAGCTTTCGTGCGCTTGTTCTGTTGCTTCAGACCAATACAGCTGACTACCTGGATTAATTTAAGTCAGGGGTGGCCAAACTGTGGCTCGAGAGCCACGTGCGGCTCTTTCACACATATTGTGTGGCTCCCGGAAGACTCCCCATATATTTGCTCTCTTGCTGTCTTTTTCTGCCTCTCTTCCCTCATCCCTCATCCCTCCCTCCCTCCATTTGCTTCCTTTGTTTCTCTCTCTTTCTTTACAACTCTTCCATCCTTTCTTTTCACCTCTCTCTCTCTCTCTCTTAGACACATAAATATCATTAGGGGAAAAAATAAATATCATTGAACAAATAAATATCATTATCAATATCTGGTTCCCCCCCTTTTGTTTTTATTTTTGGCAGTCTCATTTAATGCTAATACAAAGCAAATTTGCATATTTTCCCATAAAAACATGTGTGTAACATTTGCTCATCTCTTGCGGTGTAGTTTGGTGTAGTGGTGAAGTGCGCGGACCCTAATCTGGGAGAACCGGGTTTGATTCCGCATTCCTCCACTTGCAGCTGCTGGATGACCTTGGGCAAGCCATAGCTCTGTACCAGCTGTTCTATCAAGGACAGTTGTCTCAGAGCTCTCTCAGCTCCACCTACCTCCCAGGGTGTCTGTTGTGGGGAGGGGAAGGGAAAAGGAGTTTGTAAGCCGCCCTGAGACTCCAAGTGAGTGAAGGGCGGGATATAAATTCAATCTCTTCTTCTTCTTCTTCTCAAACACCTGACGTTTATTCTGTGTGGCTCTTACATTAAGCTAGTTTGGCCACACCTGATTTAAGACTATCTTTCAGCCCAGTCATCCTGATAGGACCGCTGAAACAGGATTAACCTCAACCGACTCATGGCAACCCCATCCATGGGGCGTTCAAGGCAAGAGATGAGCAGAGGCGGTTTGCCATTGCTTGCTTCTGCACATCAACTCTGCTCTTCCTTGATGGTCTCCCATCCAAGTACTGATAGCCGCCAGCCCTGCTTAGTTTCCAAGCTCTGATCGGCTATTTGGGCTGCTAGATGCCAGATAGGTAAATAGGAAATACCAGGCAAACGTTTTCTCCCCAAAAATGTGGAATAGGCTAGGACAGTGGTGGCAAACCTATGGCACGCGTGCCAGAGGCGGCACTCAGAGCCCTCTCTGTGGGCACGCACGCAGTTTGGGCACTCAGTCTCTAAAAGGAAAAAGACGACACAGACTCGAGGCTGGGCTGCTCTCAAACTTACAAAGTATGAGCCAAGGTTAGACAAATTATCAGCATGCATACAACAGCAAAAATCACATTAATTGTTCAAAAGCATGCCAAATGTAAACTTTTACCTTTCAATAAAAAGTTGTTTGCATAATTGAAAGTTCTGTTATTGTGTTTTTCTTTTAAGACAAAAGGTGTTAATGTATGAGTTCTTTTTTCTAAACTAAAACCTCAGCATTCAGGTTAAATTGTCATGCTGGCACTTTGCGATAAATAAGTGGGTTTTGGGTTGCAGTTTGGGCACTTGGTCTCTAAAAGGTTCGCCATCACTGGGCTAGGATCATCTTGTATTCCCATATGTAATTTTAAAAAATCAGAGATGACATACGCCTCCTCTACTCATGGAAAAGCCATAATGACCATGCTTTACAAGTATGCTGCACCCAGGTTTGGTCCTTGACACTTCCAGTTATCGGATTCTATTTGAGGTTCTGGGCATCATCTACAAAGAACTTAATGGTGTGGATCCCCACACCTGCAGGAGCACCTCTTCTGCTATGCCAGTGGTTCTCAACCTGTGGGTCGGGCGACCATTTCACAGGGGTCACCGGCTGGCGTCTGAGCCCGCCCCGCCCTTCTCCACCAACAGGAAAGGGCCCCGTACTCGATCGAGTGCGAGGTCTGGCCTCCCGGGTCTTTGCCCTCAAAGGGAGCTTTCCCTTTAAGGGCAAAGAGCAGGGGTTGGTTGGGGCCGGAACCCCGCCCCCTGCTTCCAGCAGCCCTTCCAGCAGGGGCCACGAGGAGGAAGAAGCCAGCAGGTAAGTCAATGGCTGCTTCCCCCTCCCCGCTGCCACCTTTAGGGTGCTCCGCTGTCGCCTTCCCTGGGCTCCACGCCGAAGCGCAGAGCCCAGGAAAGGCAGCAAAAGCCCCCCCACCTACCTACCTTCCTTCCCCCCCCTCTCTCCCCCCCTTTCTCTCTCTCTCTCTTCCCCCTTTTGCTTTCTCTCTCTCCCCCTACCTTTCTCTCTCTCTCTCTCTACCTGCAACAGCCTCTCCCCCCCCACCTACCTTCGTTTTCTCACGGCATCTTCTGTTGAAGAAAAGTAAGTCTGAAGCCTGCGTGTTTGTTGTGTCTTGTTGGGACTAGCTTGCAAATATATCTGTGTCTAAAGTCTGTATTAAAGTTGTTTGGTGCTAACTGCCATGCAAGAGAAAACATCTGAAAAAGTAGCTTCATTGTTGTGCGTGTTGGCAGAATTTTATGGTTGGGGGTCAACACAACCTGAGGAACTGTATTAAAGGGTCGCGGCATTAGAAAGGTTGAGAACCACTGTGCTATGTCCTGCCATGACCACTTAGTTCACTGGAGCTCAGCCTTCTGAAGGCACTGGCCCGCAGCTATGGTGGGGCTATTGGGGACTCCGCCCCTCCCTTAAAGGATAGGCCCCCCTGTTTTCTTCAAAAAATGATTTTAAAATCATTTTAAAAACATTTTTAAAGGTGTGTTTTAAAGGTCCCCAGCTGCATACCAAACAGGCCTTCCGCAAATAATGGCAGCCCCACCAGAAAAAAAAATGCCCCACAAGCCACAGAATCCTGGATACAAGCCTGTGACGGTACAAACCTGCAGATGGGCAAAGTTGATAACTGCCTGTTCATGGCTTTTAGATATAAGACGACGAGAGAAGCCATGTTGGTTCAGGCGAATAGCCCACCCAGTCCAATACACTGTGTCACACAGTGGCCAAGACCCAGGTGCCCTCAGGAGGTCCACCAACAGGGCCATAAGGACACAAGAGAAGCCAATGCTGGATCAGGCCAGTGGCCCATCCAGTCCAACACTCTGTGTCACACAGTGGCCAAGACCCAGGTGCCATCAGGAGGTCCACCGGCAGGGCCGTAAGAACACAAGAGAAGCCATGTTGGATCAGGCTGATGGCTCCCCCAGTCCAACACTGTATCGAACAGTGGCCAAAACCCAGGTGCCCATCGTGAGGTCCACCAGTGGGGCTAGAACTCCAGGGGTCCTCCCACCATTCCCCCTCCCCAAGCACCAAGAAGACAGGGCATCACTGCCCCAGACAGAGTGTTCCATCTATACCTGGTGGCTCATAGCCACTGATGGACCTCTGCTCCATAGGTTTATTAATGATAACTGGGCTATCAAAAGAGGCACTTCTGCCTCCCTCCTCCAATGCACCTGTCCCTGTCCAGAAAACAGAGGGATTCCTCCCGGCTGCTTTGATGCCTTCTGCTCTTCCGTACCTTCCTTGCACTCCAAAGCCACGCGGGACTCCAGGTTGTCCATCTGCATCTGGAGCCGCTTGAGGGTGAGGTCGCTCTCCCGGGACTTGCGCTTGTAGGCAATCAGGACGGCCACGATGAAGATGATGAGGAGCCCTCCTGCCACGGCGATGCTGACGATGGCGGTCAGGCTAAGGGGGCTGTCGGGGGAGATGTATACCATCCCGGGGGAAAATTCCATCCCTCCGACGCGAGCCTGTGGGGAAAGGGAAGAGTTGAGAAACCTGGTGGAGCTTTTGTATTGATTTGTAAAATCAATCTGAGCACAGCGGACCCTGGGGATCGTCTTCTCCCATATGTTCCGGCCTGGGAGTTGAGACCACAGGGAGAGAGGCCCGCCTGGCTGTCCCATCAATTAAAGAAGCTCCTTTGGTGGGTACATGAGACAGGGCCTTTTCAGTGGTAGCCCACGGTTATGCAACAACCTCCCTAGGGAGGTGCGCCAGGCCCCCCCCCAATTTCGATCCGCCGGAGGCAGCTGAAGACAGGTACTTTTAGGACTGCACTTGATTACACAAGATCTAAATTGTGACTCGTTTCATGTATTTTGATGTACTGTATTTTAGGTATCCTATTTGTACTGTAAATTGCCCGAGACTAGGAATCTGCACTATGTGGAGACGCTTCTAGAAGTCACTGGGAGTTTCTGAACTCCCAGTGATAGTCAGGGGGCGATAGTCCCCCGTTACCCTTCAACTCCCCATAGCCTTTGCTCTGCTCTGCATGAGGGCCACGCCCACTTACCATCACTTTGTGCCGTCCTATAAGGTTCGGGGACTCGCACAGCAGCTGCGCATCAGACACCGTGACCGCGCAGGGTTTCTCGCCCACCAGCACCGTGTAGTTCAGCTTGGCGTTCCCTCCTGTGACGGGCGGGATCAGGTTCTTGCCCTGGCAGGAGAGAGAAAAAAAAACTGTGACGACCCATAGATTTTTTTTTTATTTTTTGGCTGTTAAGTCACAGCTGGCTTGTGGCAACCCTGAAGGGTTTTCAAGACGAGAAATAAACAGAGGTGGTTTGCCACTACCTGCCTCCGCGTCGTGACCCTGGACTTCCTTGGTGGTCTCCCATCCAAATACTAGCCAGGGATGGCCCCGCTTAACTTCCAAGATCTGATGACATCTGGCCTGGGCGATCCAGGCGAAGGCAAAAAAAAAAAGCTCTTGGTTGGGTGGGTGGGGGGGGGGAGAAGGCAATAAAACACATTTTAATGTAGCCACTGGCTCAGCTTTTTGCAATTCAGCGCAAGAACTTCTGTGAGGTAGTGGTGGGAAGTGTGTCAACTCACAGCTGACCCATGGCAACCCCATTGGGTTTCCAAGGCAAGAGACATTTGGAGGTAGTTTGCAGTTGCCGGCCTCTGCGTCACCAGCCTGGTATTCCTTGGAGGTCTCCCATCCAAATACTAACCAGAGCCAATCCTGTTTTAGCTTCTGTGAGCTGAAGAGATCAGGCTAGCCTGGGTCATCCCAGTCAGGGTGAGGGCCCATTAGGATGACAAAAGGCCTCTGCAGTGCCAAAGCATCGTTTTGTCTTTCTAGCTGAAAGTGGCGCACTCGACTTTTGAAATATTCCACGACACCGCATTTATCTAGACAATCTCCATCTTTCCTTTTCTCCCCAAAGCTCGGTTGGATGTTGTAACTCTGCATGAAAGCTGGTCTGGGAGGGAAAGTGCTGCTCAAATAAATTGAGGCTTGACTGCGTTTTATCTGACAAGAATCCTAAGATCACATCGGGGAGCTAGATTTTGTGTGGCGACACGGAGATCGCGGGAATTGTATTTTAATTAGGTTCTAAATTGTAATCTTTTCATTTTGTATGTTCTGTATTCTGGACATATAAGTTTTTATTATATGTATATAGAATCACAGACTTGGAAGGGACCTCCGGGGTCATCTAGTCCAGCCCCTTGCACAATGCAGGAAATTCACAAATACCACCCGCTCCCCAAACCCCCCAGTGACCCCCTGTTCCATGCCCAGGGGACGACAAAAACTGGTCTAGTGGCCGTAATAATAAATTCTGAAAGGGTTAAGAGGGGTATACTTGGCAGTCTCCCCCCCCACTTCCTTTGGCCCTTGCTTTTGCCTTCTGTTTCATCTTATCTAGGACCTCTCTTCTTCTCTCTTTTACCTGGGCTTAGAGCTGGAGCAAGTTAACCCTTTTTGAAGTTAATTTCTTCACAAAAAAGTTAAATGTACCTACACAGACATGTCACGGAAAGATGTGCTTCTATTTTTGTATGTAAAATTTCTTTCTCTTATTACCAGTGGAGTCAGGTCATCTTTGTAATTTGTTTGAATAGCATTTTTCCTTAACTGGGGAACCTGGAGGATCGGGGATACTGTGTAAAGCTTCTGTGCTTCCAAGGAAATTGGGGGGGGGGGTTGTTTTTGTTACATTTAACCCAGTAAGCTCATGGTGGTATATATGATTCTCCCTTTCCCATGGTGTCCTCGTAATAAACCTGCACAGTAGGTAAGGTTGAGAGACTGGCCCGAGGTCTCCTTGCAAGATGCTTGGCAGAGTGGAGATTCATCCTTGGACTCCCAGCTTCTAATCCAACACCCTAACCCCAACACCAACAACTAGTAGGATCACACTGAGTATCATAACTTTGTTATGACTTTGTGCTCATGTAGGATGGTCCTTTTTCCATAATGTAAAACTGGGAGAGGAAAAATGCAAACACACACAGGAAGCTGCCTTGTTCCATCCAGGTCAGTACTGTCCCACCTGGGTCTTTACCATCACCACTTAGTTCTTTTAACTGGAGATGCCAAGGATTTAACCTGGGGCCTTCTGCTTGCCAAGCAGAGGCTCCAACACTGAGCCACATCCCTTCCCCTTAGATCCAACCACTAATATCTCTAAGTCAGTATTGTCTACTCTGACTAGCAGCAGCTCTCCAGGGTCTCAGGCAGAGGACTTTCACGTCACCTCCTGCCAGGTCCTTTCGCCTGGAGATGCTGGGGATTGAACCTGGGACCTTCTGCCTGCCAAGCAGATGATCTACCACTGAGCCACAGCCCCTCTTTACAGCTCTCCAGGGTCTCAGGCGGAGGTCTTTCCCATCACCACCTGCCTGGTCCTTTTAACTGAAGATGCCGGGGATGGAACCTGGGACCTTCTGCCTGCCAAGCAGATGATCTACCACTGAGCCACAGCCCCTCTTTACAGCTCTCCAGGGTCTCAGGCAGAGGTCTTTCACGTTACCTACTTTCTGGTCCTTCCAACTGGAGATGCTGGGGATTGAACCTGGGACCTTCTGCCTGCCAAGCAGATGCTCTACCACTGAGCTACAGCCCCACTTTATGGCTCTCCAGGGTCTCAGGCTGAGGTCTTTTCACATCACCTCCTGCCTGGTCCTTTCTAACTGGAGATGCTGGGGACTGAACCTGGGACCTTCTGCCTGCCAAGCAGATGCTCTACCACTGAGCTACAGCCCCACTTCATGGCTCATCAGGATCTCAGGCTGAGGTCTTTCCCATCACCTCCTGCCTGGTCCTTTCTAACTGGAGATGGCGGGGACTGAACCTGGGACCTTTTGCCTGCCAAGCAGATGCTGTACCACTGAGCCACAGCCCCACTTCATGGCTCTCCAGGGTCTCAGGCTGAGGTCTTTCCCATCACCTCCTGCCTGGTCCTTTCTAACTGGAGATGGCGGGGACTGAACCTGGGACCTTCTGCATGCCAAGCAGATGCTCTGCCACTGAGCCACAGCCCCACTTCATGGCTCGTCAGGATCTCAGGCTGAGGTCTTTCCCATCACCTCCTGCCTGGTCCTTTCTAACTGGAGATGGCGGGGATTGAACCTGGGACCTTCTGCCTGCCAAGCAGATGCTCTGCCACTGAGCCACAGCCCCTCCCAAATGACGGCATGGCAGGGTTTACTAGAGAACATGGCTCCTTCTCCCCGTTACCTTTATTATAACCGGCGTTCCTGGCTTCAGTTCCAATACCCCAGGAGGGTTGAAAGCTTCAAAGACCGGATTCGGGTAGTAAGTAAAGTTGGTTTTATTGAGGACCAGCAGGGCCTGGACGTTGTCCAAGATGAAGCCAAACTCATCGGGGCGCTCCGTGAGGTCAGACTGGTTGGTTGGGTCGACGGCCAGGGCTGGCGCTTGGCAGGTCATCTCCGTTTCGTTCTGCACTTCGCACATCTAGAGCAGACGATCGATAGGGGGTTAGAGGCACAGGGCAGGAGGGCAACCAAAGCACTGGGTCCCTGGGACCATGTGGTCGAAAGGGAACCTCCAAAACACGGCAGGAGGACACCGAGGTGGGATTATTTTCACAAGGTTTGAGATCCATTTCTAGATCTGAGTGCCCCTTAGAGACCAATGACATTTTACAGGGGATGCACATTCGAGAGTCCCAGCTCCCTTCACCAGACACAAGGGGCCCAGGGACACCTGTCTATGACAAAGGGGGCTTTGACTCTCGAAAGCTCACACCTCATAAGAACATAAGAATATAACAGAAGCCAATGTTGGATCAGGCCAGTGGCCCATCCAGTCCAACACTCTGTGTCACACAGTGGTCAAAAACACCAGGTGCCCCCAGCAGGTCCAGCAGTGGGGCCAGGACACTAGAAGCCCTCCCACTGTTGCCCCCCCCCTCCCAAGCACCAAGAATACAGAGCATCTCTTGCCCCAGACTGAGAGTTCCTATCTAGACCTTGTGGCTAATAGCCACTGATGGACCTCTGCTCCAGATGTTTATCTAATTCCCTCTTGAAGCCGTCCATGCTTGGAGCCGCCACCCCCTCCTGTGGCAGTGAATTCCATGTGTTAATCACTCTTTGGGTGAAGAAGGACCTCCATTTATCTGTTCTAACCCGACTGCTCAGCAATTTCATGGACTGCCCACGAGTTCTTGTCTTGTGAGAAAGGGAGAAAAGTGCCTCTTTCTCTACCTGCTCTACCCCATGCATAATCCTATAAAGCTCGATCATGTCACCCCTCAGCCATCGTTTCTCCAAGCTAAAGAGCCCCAAGCACTTCAACCCTTCTTCATAGGGAAAGTGTTCCAACCCTTTCGTCATTCTAGTTGCCCTTTTCTGCACTTTTTCCAGTGCTATAATATCTTTTTTGAGGTGCGGCGACCAGAACTGTACACTGTACTCCAAATGAGGTTGCACCATCGATTTGTACAGGGGCATTATGATACTGGCTGATTTGGTTTCAATTCCCTTCCTAATAACCCCCAGCATAGCATTGGCCTTTTTCACTGCAGTCGCACACTGCCTTGCCATTTTCAGTGAGTTATCCACTACGACTCCAAGATCTCTCTCTTGTTCAGTTTCCGCCAATTCGGACCCCATCAATGTGTAAAAAGCCTTGATGGTCTCTAAGGTGCCAGAGAACTCAAATCTAGCTCTTCTACTGCAGATGAACATCCTCAGAATTGAGTCTCTTCTGGTTCTACGTTTGTGGACGGGCAGTTCAGAGACAGAAACAAGGTCCTGACCACAAGGCATCAGAACTGTTTTCCAGACAGTGCTTGGCAGGATAGCTTCCTAGTCATTTTACATTTCTGTACATGGCTTTTTCCCTAAAGAAACATTGAAAGCAAACGATAATCCAACAGCCAAGACACTAATTTGAGATTCTCAGCACCTCAAAACATGAATTCATATTAAAAACTGCAGTTGCAACCAATGCTCCCTCTAAGCTGTGGAGTCTTGTGAGCAAAAATTCTACTTTGTGAGCTACTAGCATTAAAGTTGTGAGTGAGGGATTTGGCTACTGCATAAATTAGTTCGCTCTGGAGCCATCCTTCCTGAGCTAAGACAAAATTCTGTGAGCTGGGGGCTGAAAAACTGTGCGCTAGCTCACACTAACTCAACTTAGAGGGAACACCGGTTGCAACCAAGCCTCTTCTGCTGATGGAAATCTTTGAAATTCTGATTCGATTCCAGTAGCCCCTTAGAGACCAACAAGATTTTGGGGATCTAAGCTTTCACAAGTGTCACATGGTGTCCAAAACCTAGGCACCATCAGGAGGTTCACCACTGGAACCGGAACCTCAGAATCCCACCCACTGTTGCCCCCCATCACCAAGAAGAGAGGGCATCACTGCCCCAGACATAAGAACATAAGAGAAGACATGTTGGATCAGGCCAATGGCCCCTCCAGTCCAACACTCTGTGTCACACAGTGGCCAAAGCCCAGGGGCCATCAGGAGGTCCACCAGCAGGGCCATAAGACCATAAGAGAAGCCATGTTGGATCAGGCCAATGGTCCATCCAGTCCAACACTCTGTGTCACACAGTGGCCCAAACCCAGGTGCCCTCAGGAAGTCCACCAGCAGGGGCAGAACTCCAGAAGCCCTCCCACTGCTGCCTTCCCTTCCAGCACCAAGAAGACAGAGCATCACTGCCCAAACATAAGAACATAAGAGAAGCCATGTTGGATGAGACCAATGGTCCATCCAGTTTAACACTCTGTGTCACACAGTGGCCAAAACCCAGGTGCCCTCAGGAGGTCCACCAGAAGGGCCATAAGAACATAAGAGAAGCCATGTTGGATCAGGCCAATGGTCCATCCAGTTTAACACTCTGTGTCACACAGTCACCAAAACCCAGGTGCCATCAGGAGGTCTTCTGTACTCTGACCACTGCAATATCCTGTCTTGTGATCATTGGAATGGAAAGCATCAGCTGACCAAACAGAAAAGGTGGCAGGCATTTTTAACTCATAGGAAGTTGACTTCTATCGAATAAGACCACTGGTCCATCAAGGTCAGTGTTGTCTACTCAGACCAACAGCTGCTCTCTCACATCACCTCCTTCCTGGTCCTTCCAACCTGGGACCTTCTGCCTGCCAAGCAGAGGCTCTTCCACTGAGCCACAGCCCCTCCCCAGTTTCAAAGAGCTGTTTAGAACTTTTGAGCCACTTTGTTTAGGGGAGAAGTGGGAGACAGTTCCACTGAGAATTTCTTTTGGGGTTGCTTATTAGGACTGATCTAACAGAGGAAGTTGGGTTCACAAAGGGGTTGCATTATCTTCTTCTTTCCTGCCATTAGCTCTTTGTATTGGCAAAGAAAACGCCTTTGTTTTATTGCCCTATTATTGTGCATATCCGGGGGAGGGGGGAAAAAGAAAACTACCTTCCCTCGTTGCCAGAAGAGCGTGATTATTGTTCTACATTTCAAAAGGCGGATTATTTACTTGCTAATTAAAAAAATAAGCATATCATGCTGATAATGGCCTCTTTTGCCTCTGTTCGGGTTTTAAATGCCTCCGAATCTGCGACAATTGATGTGCTGAACTGACATCTGAACTGCAGCTTCCCTTGAAATGTTCTGTGGAAAAGGGGAACCCCAAGTACTTCAGTAGCAACTCTCAGAGGAAGGGAGGAAGTCTGCAGGCTTGAGAGACGGGTGCATGCCGACCCTGCTTAGCTTCTGAGATCTGACGAGATCAGGCTAGCCTGGGTCCCGACCCCAGGTGGTATATGTAGAAAAATATACAAGACGGTGTGTAATAAATGTATACTTAAGGTAAACCTATTTTGTGCTTTTTCTTTTAAAAAAATTCTCTATACCATTTTATAAATTTTGGTGTCAAGTATTTCAAAACATAGATTTACCACAACAATATATCAAAGTGCCGGTTTACACTATGTACAAACATTCGAACAACACCTTGTCACTTTCACAAATACTGATCCCAGGGGTCCCTAGTAAATTACCCGTATCTTATACAATCTTTTTCAAGGACAGTGGTATATGTACAAGACATAAGGCGTACAAATCCTCTTTGTGAGTACAAGACTCTAAAAATAGCAACATTTTTCTAGGGTCCCGCCCAGTGTTCCCTCTAAGCTGAGTTAGTGTGAGCCAGCTCAGTTTTTTTAGCCTCCGGCTCACATATTTTTTGTCTCAGCTCAGGAAGGGATGGCTCCAGAGCAAACTAATTTATATAGTAGCCAAATCGCTCGCTCACAACTTTAAAGCCAGTAGCTCACAAAGTAGAATTTTTGCTTACAAGACTCCATAGCTTAGAGGAAGCATTGGTCCCATCGGAACCCTTGTGGCAAACAGAATAAGTTATCTAGGAGAATGAATCTCTCAAGTTCTATCAGACAACCACTAACCCCCCAAGTGGTGGCGGTTGGAAGAGAAGGACTTGATGCTGTCAAGAGAGTTAGTTAGATAGGCAGGCAAAGCTGTGGGTTTCCTTCCTGTTTACTCTACTGCCTCTATCCCTTTGATGGGCAGACTGACAACATGGGGAAATTGCCTTCTTTCCTTCTGTTCTCTCATTCTCCCCCTCACAAAGAAGGAGCACATTGCTTTCTTCTTTCCCAGGACAGAGGCAAAGTCAGATTAAGACTCTGTCTCTAAGCTTTATTATCTAAAAGAAGAAAAAGAAGAGATTGGATTTATACCCCGCCCTCCACTACCCAAGGGAGTCTCAGAGCGGCTTACAAACTCCTTTCCTTTCCCCTCCCCACAACAGACACCCTGGGAGGTAGGTGGGGCTGAGAGAGCTCTGACAGAAACTGCTCTTTTTCAAGCACAGCTGTGCCAGAACTATGGCTTGCCCAAGGTCATCCAGCAGGTGCAAGAGGAGGAGTGGGGAACCAAACCTGGTTCTCCCAGACTGGAGTCCATGCACTTAATCACTACACCAAACTGGCTCCTAGAATGTAGAATCTAGAATGTAGTTCCTAAATAAAAGGACTATTTTGAGTCTCGAAACTGCCTACTTGGTCTTACAGGCATTTGCTGCCAAAGAATAAAGCACAGCAGTACAGAACTCGGGCCTTGAAAGCCCATCCCGGAACCGGCGCCTTTAATAAGCCTGAAACGAGGTGGCCGTCAGAAGCCAAGCTCCTGTCTCTGCGCCCGGTGTCTTCCATCTCGCCGGCGAAATGGGCCGAGCCACTCTCCATTAAGTCCCACGCCGGCTCGGTGAAGTGATGGTGTCGAGCTAAATCAGAAGTGACGTGACTCTGGCGGGCCTCCGAGACGAGCCAGGCCGGCGGGCGGGAGTCACACGCCACCGAGCAAGATGGCTCACGAGACCGGCGTGTAATGGCCAGGCCTCTTAACTACCAGGGCTAAGTGGGAGCCAGGGGATTTTTTGATACCCTGTTAGGAAAGTGTCTGTCACTCCGATGGGCTGGGGGTAGGGTTCCCAGGGCCTTTTGACTTGCAGGTGGGGAGTGGGGGGGAACTTACCTGGAGCCAGAATGCAGCATACCTATGTCACCCAGGAGCCAGAAATAAATGTGATGAGCCTACGTCACCCGGACTGACAGAGGCATGCTGATGACGTCAGGGGGCAACACTCTGGGCTGAGCTGCAGACCGGAAGGTTGGCAGTTAGGCAGTTCGAGACTCGCGTGCTGCATGACGGAGTGAGCTCCCGTCTCTGGCCCCAGCTCCTGCCAACCTAGCAGTTCGAAAGCAAGAAACTGCAAATAGATAAATAGGTACCCCTTCGGTGGGAAGGGATCAGCGTTCCGTGCGCCTCGCCGTCTAGTCACGCCGGCCACATGACCACGGAAAAAGTCTTCGGACAGCGCTGGCTTGTCGGCTTGGAAACGGAGATGGACACGAATCCCCTAGAGTCGGATTCAACTGGCTTTCGAGCAAGGGAAACCTTTACCTTTACCTTTGGTTTGAAGCTAATTCTACCGTAGAGTTTTGCCCAAAAACCGGAGCACTGCCTCCCCCTCCCCCCCCAACATCAGCAACATCTCTACATCACTTCCAGGTGACGTGGGCACATTGCTTTTATTTCCGGCCTCTTGGAACACTTTCCCTATGAAGGAAGGTTAAAGCACTTGGGGCTCTTTCGCTTGGAGAAACGACGGCTGAGGGGTGACGTGATCGAGGTTTATAAGGTTATGCATGGGATAGAGCAGGTAGAGCAAGAGGTACTTTTCTCACAATACAAGAACATCACGTGCCCTGGTTTCCAGCATTCCCCCCCACCCGGCACCGACCAGTCAGCCAGCAGTGGAGAATTAACCCCCAACAGACATAAGAACATAAGAGAAGCCAATGTTGGATCAGGCCAGTGGCCCATCCAGTCCAACACTCTGTGTCACACAGTGGCCAAAAACACCAGGTGCCCTCAGGAGGTCCACCAGTGGGGCCAGGACACCAGAAGCCCTCCCACTGTTGCCCCCCACCAAGCACCAAGAATACAGAGCATCACTTGCCCCAGACTGAGAGTTCCTATCTATACCTTGTAGCTAATAGCCACTGCTGGACCTCCGCTCCATATGTTTATTCAATTCCCTCCATGCTTGTAGCCACCACCACCTCCTGTGGCAGTGAATTCCACGTGTTAATCACTCTTTGGGTGAAGAAGGACTTCCTTTTATCTGTTCTAACCTGACTGCTCAGCAATTTCATGGAGTGCCCCCGAGTTCTTGTCTTGTGAGAAAGGGAGAAAAGGACTTCTTTCTCTAGCTGCTCTATTCCTTGCATAATCTTGTAAACCTCAATCTTGTCACCCCTCAGTCATCATTTATACAGGATTTGGGGCAGGTTTTTAAAATTCAGCTGGGGTTCCAGCATTGTTACCCAAACGAAACCCAAGGGATGCCACCGGAAAGTCAAGGAAAGCTCAAATTTAAGAATAGAACCTTTTTTTCCTATGATTGAATACTGCCTAATTATACAAGGCAAACCATGTGGATAGCTGGGGAAGAAAACTTACCTTAGAATAGCATTTTTAAAGTCATATTGACATTTAAAGCATTCCCTAATGATGCTTGTAACGGCTGACCCAATTCCAGACTGAATGGGGCGCCATTCGCCTGTCACTCCACCGGACGAAACTGATGGACAGGAGATTTAGTATGGGGAAAAAGGAAGACATCTTCACCCGACGCATAATGCGCTCACGGCATTCGCTGCCATGAGATGGAATGAGGGTCACTAGCAGCCGTGGCTTTAAAAAGACCCAGATCACAAGACACAGATCACAAGACGACTGTTCACCATTCCTTCTAATAGCGCAATGGCTGGCCCTTGGTATGATCGTGGAAGCGGCAAAACCAGTCTGCTGAGGTAAAAGCCGCACATTTGGGGACTTGGTTCATTATCCTAAAGAAGATAGGAACTCTCGGTCTGGGGCAAGTGATGCTCTGTCTTCTTGGTGCTCGGGGGGGGGGGGGGCAACAGTGGAAGGGCTTCTAGTGTCCTGGCCCCACTGCTGGACCTCCTGAGGGCACCTGGTGTTTTTGGCCACTGTGTGACAGAGTGTTGGACTGGATGGGCCATTGGCCTGATCCAACATTGGCTTCTCTCATGTTCTTCTGTTCTAATAGCCACCAGTGGCTATTAGTCACAAGGTATAGATAGGAACTCTCAGTCAGGGGCAAGGGATGCTCTGTATTCTTGGTGCTCGGGGGGGGGGGGTGCAACAGTGGGAGGGCTTCTAGTGTCCTGGCCCCACTGCTGGACCTCCTGAGGGCACCTGGTGTTTTTGGCCACTGGGTGACACAAAGTGTTGGTCTGGATAAGCCATTGGCCTGATCCAACATTAGCTTCTCTTATGTCCTTATGAAAACGCACTCCTTAAAATGGGGCAATGAGGACCAAGCATGGGGCGGAGTGAGCGACTCAGCATGCCTGGACACTGGGGGGTGCTACATCCCTCGAAGGGTGTATAGGTGTTATCGCCTTGAATGGGATGCCACACTGGCTGTGGTCACACTGGCAGCTTGGTGCAATATGGTGCCACCTCTAATTGAACCGGTTTAAAGTGTTGCGGGGCATATCAGCCACACAGCACGCCCTGTTGAGGGTTACCCACGGAGACATCCCATGGTAAAGCATCCACATTACTCCAGCGCCTCAGCCACGGAGCACGCGGCCAAAAACTTCCAAAATCCACGCATGAGTATAAGTGCCATTTGTGGACATGCGCATGCATGCACATGCGCGCATAGGAAATCTTTGGTTAAAAGAATGCTTCCCTAGCCGCAGAACGGATCTGCAGGTTCAGACTGCCAAATCTGTTTTGCGCTCACTCCCCCACGTTCAGACATCCAGCCATGCGCAATGACTGTGCGGGGAACCGAAAACACCACTTGTGATGTGGGGCCTTTTTAATCCGGCTCCAAGTCGTCCTATGATGGGATAAGAAGAAGAAGAAGAGGAGGAGGAGACTGGATTTATACCCCGCCCTTCACTACCCAAGGGAGTCTCAGAGCGGCTCACAAACTCCTTTCCCTTCCCCTCCCCACAACAGGCACCCGGTGAGGTAGGTGGGGCTGAGAGAGCTCTGACAGAAACTGCTCTTTTTCAAGAACAGCTCTGACAGAACTATGGCTTGCCCAAGGTAATCCAGCAGGTGCAAGTGGAGGAGTGAGGAATCAAACCCGGTTCTCCCAGATTAGAGTCTGCGCACTTAACCACTACACCAAACTGGCTCATAAGTATGGCTGGGGAACTCTTGACAGATGTGGCTGTCTGACTGCGCCCATTTGATCCGGAGGGGAGGAGTGGCTGTGTCGGGCCGAACTATCTATGTGATCACAGCCTTTGTCCTAACCTGGGCGCTGCCTTCTGACCTCTTTGTCCTCTCCCTTCACTTCACATGGTCTTCCACGGAGACACATATCTCTGCAGGTCTCTCCTGTATAGGGACAATGCTCTCATACTCCCATGCACGTGATGTAGGACAAGCTGGCCTTTCGTGATCAGGAAAGTACTCTTTGGATTAGGCGTCTCTCTCTCCTCTCGGCTGCAACCTGAACGTGAACTGGATCTACTTGAATAAAGGCAAGTTTGGGGTTTTTTTTTGCAATATGGCTGCTTTGGCTGCTCCCAAGAGCTGATGAGATCGATGCGGCTACCCTGGAACACCCCGGTCAGGGCAGTCCTGATTTACACTTGTAGCAATGTACTGGGGCCATTTCGTAAAAAAAAGAGGTGCAGGAGCTCATTTGCATATGCCACACCCCCTGACATCACTGGAAGTGTGTCAGCAGGCAACACCCACCGCTCAGGCTCCACCCCCAAAATCTCCAGGTCTTTCCCAACTCAGAGCTGGTGAGCCAGCTCGATGCTTTGACTAAAGACACTTCAGGTTTCCTTTGCTCTTGCAGGGAAGCGACCCTATAACAAGCATGAAAATACAGATCAAGTTAGCATGCTTTTGCTTTTTCCCACAGCGCATCACCATATGTACCCGCTCCTGGGCTTGTTACTCCCAGAACGGCGTTCCTGTGTGTTCCGGTTCAAAACGACCCTTGGCAATGTAGCCATTCACTCCAGAGGTTCCTTGTGAGGGACCCCAAATCTGGTGCAGACGTGAAAACCCAGACATTACAGATCTGACCAGGCCTGAACAAAGTGAACAACTGAGCCAGTTCAATCCCTCCAGTTCCCTCGCTTTCCCAGCTCATATTGACTTTGCCTTGTACTTACGTTGATGTGTTCTTTGGCTCCGTACTTGGCCCGGATCTGGGGGTTCTGGATGAGGTCCAGGTTCGTGCCCCAAACAGTGATGGGTGTATTTCCACTGAGGGACAGAGAGAAAAGAGAAAGTCAACCACAAACGTCCAGTCCGATGTTATTACTAGGGTCGCCAACCTGAGGCGGTGGCTGGAGTTTTTCCAGCTTCATTCCACAGGATCCTTTTTGTCCAGCTAAAGGCCTCGGAAGGTATCTTGCAGGAGGGTATTTCTCTGGCAGTCCCACTGCATCATAGGCTCTCTAGTTTGAAACCAGCAGGTGTGAGTTTTGCTCGCAGTCGCGCTGCATTAAGAGCTGAACTACCTGGAGAACTAAGGTAGTCAGAACTAAGATACTCTGGGCACCATGGCACCAACGGACACCTTCCCCAGTGCCCACCGAGTGTTTTTAGAAAGTGGGGGCGAGGGCTTCTGCCAAGCAAGGCTTCTGACTGACCATTGGGGATTTGGCTGGTGGGGCAGAGTTTTGAAAATGTTGTGTTGGAAGCAGCTGCCACCATGAAGAAAGGGATCTTCACCATTTGACCTGAAGGTTAAGCCGTAGAAGCCATTTTGTGTTTGGCTCCGCTTTCTGCAGCAACCATTTTGCAGCTGCCTTTTGTGGCCATGTCCATCAAGGCATGTCAGAATTCGAAAGGTGCCTGCAGGACCAGAAAGGCTGGGGACGCCTGCTCTAGAATGAAAGTGGAAACAGAGTGACACCCTTTGATTGCGCTGATAATCTTAATGTCAAAAACCAGGAATGCCAGAATAGATGGACTCGTTTCTTCCCCATCTCCCCCACACTGGGACAAGTCTACTTATTTGACTCTCTGACCTCCGCATAATACTTAAAACCATAAAAAGAGCCCTGCTGGATCAGACCAGGGGTCCATCTAGTCCAGCATCTTGTCTCACACAGTGGCCAACCAGTTCCTCTGGAGGGCCAACAACCAGGCAGAGAGACTGAGGCCTTCCTAAGAACAGCTTTAGAGCCCTGCTGGATCAGACCAGTGAGGGTCCATCTAGTCTAGCATCCTGTCTCACACAGTGGCCAACCAGTTCCTCTGGAGGGCCAACAACAGGGCAGAGAGGCCGAGGCCTTCCTAAGAACACAAGAAGAGCCCTGGTGGGTCAGACCAGTGGTCCATCTAGTCCAGCCTCCTGTCTCACACAGAGCGATGGCAAAAATGTGTGAGACGTCAGCTAAAAAACTGTGAGCTAGCTTACATTAACTCAGTTTAGAGGGAACACTGGTCACCATGGCTACTAGTCCCTGACAGACCTCCATGAATCTATCTAATCCCCTTTTAAAGCTGTTTATTTCTATGGCCCTCACTGCACCCTCTGGCAGCAAACCCCACATCTCAATCAGTCTCTGCATCGAGTAGTATTTCCTTTTGTCCGTCCTGAACCTACTGACCACCAGCTTCAACAGATGCCCTCTAGTCCTCGTCTTTCAAGAGAGGGAGAAAAAGTTCTCTTTCTCAACTCTCTCCACCCTGTGCCTAATTTTATAAATGTGTGCAATGTTCCCCCTTAGTCATCTCTTATCTAAACGGAAAAGTCCCAGACTCTTCGGCCTTTCCTCCTAGGAAAGGTGCTCCAACCCCCTTAATCATCTTGGCCGCCCTCCTTCTATACTTTTCCCAGCTCTGCAAGAGAGCCAGTTTGGTGTCGTGGTTTTAAGTGTGCAGACTCTAATCTGGGAGAACCGGGTTTGATTCCCCACTCCTCCACGTGCAGCTGCTGGTATGACCTTGGGAAGACCATAGTTCTGGCACAGCTGTTCTTGAAAAAGAGGAGTTTCTGTCAGAGCTCTCTCAGCCCAACCAGCCTCACAGGGTGTCTGTTGTGGGGAGGGGAAGGAGTTTGTAAGCCGCTCTGAGATTCCAAGTGAGTGAAGGGCGGGATATAAATCCAATCTCTTCTTCTTCCTTTTGGAGATACGGTGACTGGAACAGTATCTCTCTTTAATGAATTTTAACCTTTCAAATGGCCTTGCAATAATTATAGCCGCAAAGTGATTTGCGAAAGCCGCTGGCTGGGGTTGAAGGACAGAACTGGGAGAACCTCCCAGCCATGTCTCGAACCTCTCGGGCCCTCCAATTACGTGGGTTTCACAGCGGAGCTCCGAACCAGTGATGTATGGAGGAGAGGCAAGACTCCTATTTCTTTTCTTGAAAATCCCCTACAAGGAACACCGGAATGTTTAATGACCAATTTCTCTCTCCACTGGGCCAGACTCAGAACAATTTACATATGTTTCGGCTCCTTCTGGGCTCCAGAGACGGAGGGGTCGTATTGAACCGGGGCTCCATTAGGATGGAGCATTTTTTTTTAATCAATGGCTGTTGCAAAATTCCAGCCCAGTGATAACATAATTCCTTAAGCTGGACAGAGAGGAAACATAATGTACCTTTCTGACCTCTGCTTTTAAAGACATCTGTTACCGGGCTTAGTTTAAGGTATTGGCTATCACATTCAAAGCCCTTCACCTGAAGAATAATTAACATGTGGAATTCACTGCCCCAGAGAGTGGTGGCAGCTACAAGCATGGTCGGCTTCATCAGTGGCTATTAGCCACAGGGTATAGAGAGGAACTCTCCATCTGGGGCAAGTGATGCTCTGTCTTCTTGGTGCTTGGGGGAGGGGGCAACAGCGGGAGGGCTTCTGGTGTCCTCCTGGCCCCACTGCTGGACCTCCTGAGGGCACCTGGTGTTTTTGGCCACCGTGTGACAGAGGGTTGGACTGGATGGGCCATTGGCCCGATCCAACATTGGCTTCTCTTATGTTCTTAGAATAAACTTCTGGAGAAGAGGTCCTTCAGGGGGCTATTAGCTTCAACGTATAGATGGAAGGAGCACTCTGTCTGGGCAGGGATGGTCTGTCTTCTTGGTGCTTGGGAGCAACAGTAGGAGGTGGACCTCCTGATGGCAGCTGGGTTTGGGCCACTGTGTGATACAGAGTGTTGGACTGAATGGGCTATTGGCCTAATTCAGCATGGTCTCTCTTATGTTTTTATGTCTGGGATGGTAGTGATGCTCTGTATTCTTGGTGCTTGGGGGGACAACAATGGGAGGATTTCTTGAGTTCTGGCCCTTCTGGTGGACCTCCTGATGGCGCCTGGGTTTTGGCCGTTGTGTGACACAGACTGTTGGACTGGATGGGCTTTTGGCCTGATCCAACATGGCTTCTCTTATGTTCTTCTGTCTGGGGCAGTAATGCTCTGTCTTCTTGGTGCTTGGGGAGCCACAGTGGGAGGTCTTTTGGAGTTCTGGCCCTGCTGGTGGACCTCCTGAGGGCACCTGGATTTTGGCCACTGTGTGACACAGAGTGTTAGACTTGATGGGCTATTGGCCTGATTCAAATTGGCTTCTTTTATGTTCTTATGGCCCCGCTGGTGGACCTCCTGTGGGCACCTGGGTTTGGGCCCCTGTGTGACACAGAGTGTTGGCCTGGATGAGCCATTGGCCTGATCCAACATGTCTTCTCTTATGTTCCTATGAAGAAGTAGGTGTGAGAAAGATCCCCCTCGCTGTCTTCCTATTTGGGCCTGGGCCTTTGCAAGCTTTCTCAGAGGGTTCTCAGTAAAAGTTGGTGCGTTTTGTGACATAACTCCAAGAAAGCGTTCAATGACACACCCCAAGGGAGCTCTCAGCCAGCCCTGTAGTAGGAGTTCTTTGTCATCCCCCTTCCCTTTTCCCCATACCTTCCTGTCATGGAGAGAGGGAAGGGTCCAAAGGCAGGAAGCTTAACCTTATTTATCCAAGCTTCCCTGCAACAGTAAAACTGCCTAAGCCGGTTGGTGCCCAGACCGGGATGGCCCAGCATAGACTATCTCGCCAGACCTCAGAAGTCAAACAGGGTTGGCCCTCATCAATATTTGGATGGGAGACCACGAAGGAAGTCCAGGCAGAGATAGGCAATGGAGAGCCACCTTTGAACGTCTCTTCCTCTAAACACCCTTTGGGGTCACCACAAGCTGTCTGTAACTTGACGGCACATTCTACCACCAAGCACGCTTGCAAGTGCTGTGAAAAAAACCTGGGATTTGTGGCATCATCTACTCGGATATGCAGACGATACCACCCTAATGGCAGAAAGTGAAGAGGACCTCAAGAGCCTCTTGCTCAGAGGGAAAGAGGAGAGCGAAAAAGTGGGCTTGAAACTCGACATCAAAAAAAAGAAGATCATGGCATCCGGCCCCATCACTCCTTGGCAAATAGGAGGGGAAGTCGTGGAAGCAGGGACAGACTTCACCTTCCTGGGATCCAAGATCACTGCAGACGGTGACTACAGCCACGAAATTAAAAGACGCCTGCTCCTTGGGAGGAAAGCAATGGCAAACCTAGACAGCACAATAAAAAGTAGAGACATCACCCTGCCAACAAAAATCTGTATGGCCAAAGCCATGGTATTCCCAGTAGTGATGTATGGCTGTGAGAGTTGGACCATAAGGAAGGCCAAGCGCCGAAGAATAGATACTTTTGGATTATAATGCTGGAGGAGACGCTTAAGAGTCCCTTGGACTGCAAGGAGATCAAATCAGTCCATCCTAAAGGAAATCAACCCCGACTGTTCCCTGGAAGGCCAGAGACTGAAGCTGAGGCTCAAATGCTTTGGCCCCCACATGAGAAGAGAGCACTCCCTGGAGAAGACCCTGATGCTGGGAAAGACTGAAGGTCAAAGAAGAAGGGGATGGCAAAGGACGAGACGGCTAGACAGTGTCATCGATGCAACGAACATGAAGTTGAGCAAACTCCGGAGCACGACGGAAGACAGGAGGGCCTGGCGTGATGTGGTCCATGGGGTCGCGAAGAGCCAGACTCGACTGTGCAACTGAACAACAACTGCTACTACTCTGACTCCCAGCGGCTCTCCAGAGCTTTAGGCTTTTGCATCACCTACTAATGGATTTTAAAAAAAAACCTGGAGATGTCCAGGATTGAGCTTGGGACCCTCTACCACTGAGGCCCTGACCTTTCCCAGAACAGGTGGGGGATTCATGGGCCAATCATAGGGTTCGCCAGGTCTGATAAAGATGCTGGCGGGTGGTGGGATGAGGACGTTCTGCCCTCGATGTGCTGACGTCACCTGGAAGTTTATTTATTACTTGTTCCTGTTTTTGCGGGGGCGACGCTCTAGTTTTTGGGCAGAACTCTATGATAAAATCACCCCAAAACCATAGAGTTTTGCCCAAAAACCAGAGCGTCACCCCCAGTGTGCCAATGTCACTTCCAGGTGATGTAGGCATGGCACGCGACATTGATTGGGGGGGGGGATTTCTTCCTACTAGCCAGCTGGCTAGCGGTGGGCAGGAGCCCGGAAAACCGGGCAGTCCCCTGGCCAATCACAAGGTGCAGAGGAAACAATTCACAGGTTCCTCTTGGAGAGGAGTGACAAGTGGAGTGCCTCAAGGATCTGTCTTGGGGCCTGTTTTGTTTAACATCTTTATCAACGATTTGGATGAAGGGATAGAAGGAACACTTATCAAATGTGCAGATGATACTAAATTGGGAGGGGTAGCGAATACAGTAGAAGATGGAGTCAGGGTGCAGGATGATCTTGACAGGCTGGAAAACTGGGCTAAAACAAATACAATGAAATTCAGTGGGGATAAACGTAAAGTTCTGCATTTAGGTAGGAAAAATCAAATGCATAATTATTGGATGGGGGAGACTTGTCTTGGCAGTAGTGTGTGTGAAAGGGATCTAGGGGTCTTAGTAGACCATACTCTGAACATGAGTCAGCAGTGTGATGCGGCCGCTAAAAAGGCAAATGCCATTTTGGGCCGTGTCAACAGAAGTATAGTGTCCAGACCACACGGAGTGATGACATCATTTTACTCTGCTCTGGTTAGACCTCACCTAGAGTCTTGTGTTCAGTTTTGGGCTCCACAATTTAAGAATGATACAGACAAGCTGGAACGTGTCCAGAGGAGGGCAACAAAGATGGCGAGGGGTCTGGAGACCAGGTCCTATGAGGAAAGGCTGAAGGAGCTGGGTATGTTTAGCCTGGAGAGGAGACAACCGAGAGGTGATCTGATCCCCATCTTCAAGTACCTGAACGGCTGTCATCTAGAGGATGGTGAGGAGTTGTTCCCTGTTGCCCCAGAAGGTCGGACCAGAACCAACGGGTGGAAATTAAACCAAGAGTTTTCGGCTAAACATGAGGAAGAACTTCCTGACAGTCAGAGCGGTTCCTCAGTGGAACAGGCTTCCTTGGGAGGTGGTGGGCGCTCCTTCTTTAGAGGTTTTCAAACAGAGGCTGGATGGCCATCAGACTGTGAACTTAGCCAGATCATGAGACGGGAGCGCCGGGAAGGGTTGCCTCAGTGCTTAGTTCTTGTGGCCCTTTCTTACACACCCAGTGGAATACTGATTGCCACTTTGGGGTCAGGAAGTCATTTTTCACCAGGCCGGTTTGGCCGGGGATCCTGGAGGTTTTTTGTCACCTTCTGGGCATGGAACAGCCATCACTGGGTGTGTGTGGAGGAGGTATTTATGAATTCCCTGCATTGTGCAGGGGGTCAGACTAGATGACCCTGGAGTTCCCTTCCGACTCTGTGATTCTATAATTCTATTATTTTGTTAGGCTCATAAAGTGGTCAGACGTTGGAGACTCTGCCAACTGGCAGCCACTGCCTACCCAGAGACCATCCTTACCTGACAATGCTCCACTCCGGCTCTATCCTCATGATGGTCGGATCTTCCACGTATTCGAACTCCAGCTCCTTCGGCACCTTCGCCAACTCCTTGTGTATTTTTGCCTTGTCCACTTTCACCATCACTTCCACTTTTGTTAGGCCGCTGCCGGAGGCCGTGGTGTTGCAGACGATGAAGTCGACGGTCCTTCTGTTGGGGACAGGGATCGAGATGATACCAGCCAAGAAAGGTTACACCGACGGCAAGGCATTAGAACAGCAGATGGGCTCCGCTGGATCAGACCAGTGGTCCATCTAGTTCAGCATCCTAAGAACATCGGAAGAGCCCTGCTGAATCAGACCAGTGGTCCATCTAGTCCAGCATCGTCTCACACAGGGGCCAACCAGTTTCTCTGGAGGGCCAACCACAGGGCAGAGAGGTGGAGGCTTTCATAAGAACATCAGACCTGCTGGATCAGATGAGTGGTCCATCTAGTCCAACATCCTGTCTCATACAGTGACCAATAAGTTCCTCTGGAGGGCCAAGGGCTTCCATTGATGTTGCCTCCTAGCACTGGGATGTAAGGATGTACTTGTATCTGTATCGCTCAGTTACTTTACACATCTCAGCTCTAATTAGCCCTTCCTGGCAACTAACGCCTGCCCCTGCTTCTACCTACATATAATGGTTAAGGAAGTCTCATTTCAACATATCTGAAGAACTGTGCATGCCCACGGAAGCTTATACCCAGAATTAAAGTTTGTTGGTCTTAAAAAGGAGCCCCTGGACTCAGACTTTGTTCTACTGAAGCAGAAGGTATCTGAAGAAGTGTGCATGCACACGACAGCTGATACCCAGAATTAAACTTTGTTGGTCTTAAAAGTGTCACTGGACGTGAACTTTGTCCTATTAGAGTGGCTTCATTCCAGGGAAATAACCTTTCTCTGGCAAAGTGAGGTGGCTTGCAGTGGTTGCGCTTTTATTTGCAAATGGATCACTTTCACGAATTCACAAAGCCACAGACTCTGAGCAGGCAATTTTATGGGCAAGAGGCTTACACCTCAGGCCCCTCATCCAACAGAGGAGCTCGGTCACTGCTACAATCACAGTCTCGCATCCGTTTCCTAATATGTCCCCATATGTCCCCCAGAGGGCACTAAGGTCAAGCTCCCAACATCGCTTGACTCTCCCTGGTCCGAAAGAAGCGCAGATGGCCAGCACTGGAATTAGGGCTTTCTTGGTGGTGGCCCCGTACTGGTGGAATGAGCTCCCGGAGAATGCCAGGGCCCTGAGGGACTTGTTACAGTTCCACAGGGCCTGCAAAACGGAGCGCTTCCACCAGGCCTTCGATTAGGAGCCGCCACTGGGGAATTAAGAACAATTATGCCCCTGGAACTCTGCTGGCTGAGACCCTGCCGGAGGCGGCTTAAGCTGGATGCTGCCCCCTCCACCGGTGTGACTCTGATTGCCGCCATCTTGTCTGTTGTTTTATCCAGGGGTCCATTGAGGCCGGAGCGAGGCGGAGCAAAACTCCACCAGCTCAGGACTGGCCAGTAGGGCAGCCATGGGCTGAATCAGATTCTCTACTCTGATTCAGCTCGCCGCCGAAATTTGGTGGCAACTTTAAAAATCACTGGAGGGGAGGGGGTTTGAGGGAGAGGCTCCAAACTTGCAGGGTAGCTGCTGGGGCCTCTCCTCGAAATACCCACCAAGTTTCAAGAAGATTGGACCAGGGGGTCCAATTCTACAGGCCCCCAAACAGGTTGCCCCCATTCCCTCCATTGTTCTCTATGGGAGGAAAAAAGTTAACATTTTTTCCCACCATAGAGAATAATGGAAGGGATGGGACAATCTGTTTGGGGGCCCGTAGAATTGGACCCTGTGGTCCAATCTTCTTGAAACTTAGTGGGTATTTCGAGGAGAAGCCCCAGCAGCTACCCTGCAAGTTTGGAGCCTCTCCCTCAAACCCCCTTTCCTCCAGCCCCTCATATACCCTATGAGTTTTTGCCATTGACTTCCATGGCCCATAGGATATAATGGGGCTGAAACTGACATCCCCTTTCTGACACACTTCTGGTGATGTCAGGGGACGTGGCATATGCTAATGAGTTATGCTAATGAACTCCTGCACCTCTTTTTCTACGAAAGGACCCCTGGTTTTATCTATAAATTATGTTGTGTTTTTAAAATTTGTAAACTATTGTTTTATAGTATTTTATCTGTTGGAAGCCACCTTGGGCCAGCTTGTCCGGCAAGGTGGGGTAGAAATATAATAAATAAATAAGCAAGCAAGCAAGCCAGCCAGCCAGCCTTGCCAGAGAGAAGCAGTCCCTAGGGCAGGGGTGGGCAAACTTGCTCAGCGTAAGAGCCACCTAGAACAGGGGTGGCCAAACTTGCTTAATGTAAGAGCCACACAGAATAAACATCAGATGTTTGAGAGCCACAAGGCATGAGCAAATATTACCTGCTTTTATTGGGAAATAAGCAAATTTGCTTTTTCTTAACATTAAATGAGACTGCCAAAAATAATAACAAAAGGGGTAAAAGCAGATATTGATAATGATATTAGTTTGTCCAATGATATCTGTTTGCTAATGATACTTAGCTTCCCCAGCCGCCCTGCCGGGAGCCACATAATATATGTGAAAGAGCCGCATGCGGCTCCCGAGCCACAGTTTGCCCACCCCTGCCCTAGGGAATCGCGCTCATTGGACGTACCTGGGGGAGAGGCATGGCTGCCCCCCCAGCCACACGGAGACATTGCTGCCGGCTTGCAGGTTTTTGCCCGAGATGGTGATCTGAGTGCCCCCCGAGACCGGGCCTCGCTTGGGGTTTAGGTCGGAAAGGCTCAGCGTCTGAAAAACATGAGAGATGATAGTGCTTAAATGGAATTGTCGATTGACTTGCTTCTACAAGACCCTGCTTTTCTCTCTAATGGGCACCCAAAGAGACTTAAGGACTCACATTTTTTTTAATCCTCACAACAACCCTGCAAGGTAGGTTGGTCTGAGAGTTTAGACTGGCCCAAGGTCGTCCAGCACACTCTTTTAATAATAACCTTTTATTGAATTTTTCAAGTAATAACAAACCGTAACAACAATGCTACAAAAGAAGCATTTTAACATACCAACGATGATGACAATTATGTTGCAATATATAACAAACCAAATAGTGCAAACCTTGAAATCATACAATCAGAACATTGAGAATGGTATACAGTCTCTACCACAACTTTACTTAGATACCTTTAACTATTGAAAACATTGCAATATGAACGGGTTAAAAAAAAGGCAAACTGATTACGGTAGTTATGTTTAGAATCATTTGGATTTCCACCTTTCTTTGTGTTAAGATAAAACAGCACTGAAAAACCATCCGGCACACTTCTGAGTGGATATTCGACCCTGAGTCTCTGAGATACTAGTTCCATACTGTAACCATTGTTTCCCCTAAGCTACGCTAGAGAGTGCTGGTGCACAAATTTCTAGCCCTTAGTGCAGGAGATTTTAGAGTCAGTGCAGGTTGGTGATCCGAGGCCAGGTCTGCCCGACCCTTTCCACTATATTGGTAGACCTGTTCTCCAGAGCCTGGGTCTACCAATATAGTGGAATGGGACAGGCAGACCTCTTCCACCAATATAGTGGAATGGGATGGGCAGACCTCTTTTTTGGAGGCCAGGTCTACCAATATAGTGGAAAGGGATGGGCAGACCTCTTCTCTGGAGGCCAAGTCTACCAATACAGTGGAACAGGACAGGCAGACCTCTTATCTGGAGGCCAGGTCTACCAATAGAGAGGAATGGGACAGGTAGACCTCTTCTCCGAAGGCCAGGTCTACCAATAGAGAGGAAAGGGACGGGCAGACCTCTTCCACCAATATAGTGGAATGGGATAAGAACATGAGAGAAGCCAATGTTGGATCAGGCCAATGGCCCATCCAGTCCAACACTCTGTCACACAGTGGCCAAAAATACCAGGTGCCCTCAGGAGGTCCAGCAGTGAGGGCAGGAAGCCCTCCCACTGTTGCCCCCTCCCCACAAGCACCAAGAATACATAGCATCACTTGCCCCAGACTGAGAGTTCCTCTCTATACTTTGTGGCTAATAGCCACTGATGGACTTCTGCTCCATATGTTTATCTAAGTCCCTCTTGAAGCGGTCCATACTTGTAGCCGCGGCAGACCTCTTTTTGGGAGGCCAGGTCTACCAATATAGTGGAAAGGGACAGGCAGACCTCTTCTCTGGAGGCCAGGTCTACCAATATAGAGGAAAAGATGGGCAGACCTCTTCTCTGGAGGCCAGGTCTACCAATAGAGAGGAAAGGGATGGGCAGACCTCTTCTCTGGAGGCCAGGTCTACCAATAGAGAGGAAAGGGACGGGCAGACCTCTTCTCAGGAGAACAGGTCAACAAATATAGTGGAAAGAGATGGATGGATCTGTTCTCCAGTGGCCAGGTCTACCAATACAGTGTAAAAGGACAGGTAGACCTGTTCTCCAGTGGCCAGGTCTACCCCCCAGTAGAAGACAAAGGCAGGTAGACCTGGTCTCCAGAGGCCAGGTCTACCCCCACAGTGGTCTACCCCCACCTGTTCTCCAGTGGCCAGGTCTACCCCCCAGTAGAAGACAAAGGCAGGTAGACCTGGTCTCCAGAGGCCAGGTCTACCCCCACAGTGGACCGGAGCGCTTTTGGCTCACTAGGATAATTTTTGCCAATGCACTCCGAAGTTTAGAGGGAACCCTGAATATAACCTAGGGGTCCCTGACCTTTCTGAGCCTGCGGACACCTTCAGAATTCTGACAGAGCACGGTGGGCGTGGCCATCGAGAGGCTGCCACGAAACATCAGAAGATCCTTGTGCTGTGGGGGGCAGCTGCTGCCAAAACAATGTTTAAAAAAAATCCACACAGCCAATCAGAAGCTCTACTGGGCAAACGCCCCCCCGCCGCCCCCCACTTGATGGGTACCAAGGAAAGTGTTAGTGGGTACCACGTTGGGGACCCCTGCTCTAACCACCAGAATTCAAAACTTCTCAAGCGTTCCAAATGGCGTTTGCCCTTAGTTCCGGTCTAGCCCGGTTCCAGTTCAGCTCCGATTTAGCCCAGTTCCAGTTCAGCTCCGGCTACCTGCGGACTGCCCCCCTCCCCTCCCCGAACCCCCATATATATACTGACAAACAGAAAGATGGCTTGCTTTCAAAGACTCGCCAGGAAATAAATGTAACTTTCTTTCCATCCCAGTTACCCTTTTTAAAAAAGGGAAATCAAGATAAAACCATCAGATTCAGAATGTCACATATCACCCTGATACCGAACCATGGCGAAGGATCATCCTTCTTCCTGGATGAAATCTAAAGTTGCGGGGTTTTTTTTTTCCTCCCCCCGTTCATTAGCATTTTAATAGAAAAACTTTCCGTTCCAGTCCCAAGTGAAAAGCCACCATCTGCATTTAAATGAAGGGCGCCTGTTCTCCCCCCCCCCATGCGCTTGTTTCCATTTTTAAGAACGATGGTATAAAAAAAAGGTTTAAACTCGTCAATGAATGAGCGGGAACAATGGGTAGGATGCGTTGCAGAACACCTACAATTATTAATGTCATGTTTTTAAGGAAATGCTGGCACTTAGGCTGTGGTCACACACACTAAGACGGATTTCCCATGAGGCACTGCTCCAGCGTCATTCTTCCCTTTGCGCCGATTGGATGCTTGAATTTCCCACTATTTGCCCCGTGCCGCATTTTGACCCGCGGCTTTGCCCGAATTCCCCCACGGCTTCAGTGTTCCTAAACAAACTGGATCACTGAAGCCGCGGGGGAATTCGGGCGAAGCCACGGGTCAAAATGCGGCACAGGGCAAATAGTGGGAAATTCAAGCACACAATTGGGGCAAAGGGAAGAACGATGCCGGAGCAGTGCCTCGTGGGAAATCCATCTAAATAATCCACCTTCAAAGCACTTTCCAACTGGGTTTTGCCTGTTCACACAGGCCCATTCTGCATCTATCATCCGCTCCGCTGTTTTACCGAACCCATGCTGGAACAGAAAAAGATGCGGCTCAAAACCACATTCAAACACCACGGGCCAGCCCCGCACTCACTGCGAAGTCACCCCGAATGGCCATAAAACGGCCATAAATCTATGCAGACACTAATCATAAAACCGAGCGATCAAATGAAGTGGCACGCAGTCTGGACGCTGCCATAAAACCCAACGATCAATCAAAGTGAAAGCGGCATGCAATGCAGAGGGGGATTTCTGTTCCAGCGTGGGTTCGGTAGAACAGCGGAGCGAATGCCAGAGGTAGAACGGGACACAGTAAAATCCAGTTGGAAAGTGCACGGAAAGTGGATTGGAAGTGGATTATTTAGAGTGTGTGACTGCAGCCTTAGAGTGCGTTCAGATGGGCAGCTAATCCAGCCATTGGCCCGGCTGTAATTTGAGCTAGATCTTTTTGATCCAGTGTTGCACGACCAGACAGCTTGTTGGTAAAGCGCTTTACTGCGCATGACTCCCGCGGTGGATTGTCTAGATGGCTTTTTTTTTTTAAATCCAGTCTGCACATGCGCATATGCGCCTCACCATATGCTTGTTTTTTTCCCAAATGCGTGGACTAAAATGGTAAAAGCGCCGCCAGTGGTACCTTCCTCTAGGTACCTTTCAGTTTATAAAGTTGATAAAGTTCAGGGGACGGTCGGAAACATTAAATGGTTCGTATCGCTGGAGCGGAGTTCTGGGGACATCGCATGTTTAAGCGGTTATGCGCACATCGCGAAGAGTTTTTTTAAATGGTGGCCATTCGGGATGGCCTGGAGACCATCCCTACGGGCTGGATTGCGTGCTGGAGGTACAACCTGACGGTGGAAAGTCTGGCATTGGCCCGTTGGCCAGCTTTAGACTGGACTTTCACTACCGTCTTTTAAGTACGGATCCCCGATGGGGATCGACGGGCTACTTACGGAAGCGGCCAAAGGGTCTCCTCTTTGTCATCTACATGGGCCATTCTGGCGAGATTCAGAGCTATTGACCAGAGCTAGTCTCAAGAAATCCCGAACAATCCCAGCAGTCCTTGCAGGATAATATCCAAGGAATCCTAGCAAACAGCCAAGCCATGGAACACTTGAGTGATGTCAATTCTGGCTTCAGCTGATGGGGAAACCAGGTGGGTCAGGCAGGAATGGAGACACCAGACACACATGATTAGGGTTGCAGGGTCCTTACCTTGCGCCGGGAGGGGGTGGGAGGGAGCTTTCTGGGAGTGGAGGGGCGGGGCGACGTCCACCACATGCAACGTCCCTGACATGATGACATCACGTAGAAGTGATGTCATCAAGCTGGGGCCATTGTGCAGCGACACCCTGGTTTTGGGGCCAACTCACTTCACAAAGGATGTGGACAGAATGGAGCAGGTGCGGAGGAGAGTGACGAGGATGATCGAGGCCCTCGAGACTAAGCCCTAGGAGGAAAGACTGAGGGACTTGGGAATGTTCAGTCTGTGGAAGAGGAGGTCGTTGAATATCTGAAAGGCTGTCCCTTAGAGGAGGGCAGGGAACTGTTCCTGTGGGCAGCAGAGGAGAGGACTCGCAAGAGTGGGACCGATTTCCCACGTGGCACCGCTCCGCCGCCGCTCCTCCCTTTCCCCCGATTGCGTGCATCAATTTCCCACTGTTTGCCCCGCACCGCATTTTGACCCGCGGCTTCGCCCGTTTCCCCCCGCGGCTTCGCAATCCTCAAAAAACACTTACCGTGAAGTAATACAGCTGGGAGGACCTGGCTGTGAACTCCGGCTTGCATTCAGCCACGCAGATGTCCACGTATCCGGCATGCTGGCTGAGCTTGGCCTCCCCCATCTCGCACACTATTCTAGAAGAGAAGCACAGAGACTGATGGATAAGGCAGCCAGAGAGACATCATTCCTCCGCATTTGCACGGTTTGTATGGACAGCTGGCGTGAGTACACCCAGCTCACACACAGAGTGCTTCAGCAATGATGGCTGCCCCGGTCATCACTACATCTTGTGTCAGAGAGTTCCCCAGGTTCATGATGTTTTTTCACACAAACACACTTGGTCACACATGAAGCCGCCTTATACTGAATCACCTCCTGCCTGGTCCTTTTAACTGGAGATGCCGGGGATTGAACCTGGGACCTTCTGCATGCCAAGCAGAGGCTCTTCCACTGAGCCACAGCCCCTCTTTACAGCTCTCCAGAGTCTCAGGCTGAGGTCTTTCCCATCACTCACTGCCCGGTCCTTTTTAAGTGGAGATGCCGGGGATTGAACCTGGGACCTTGCACACGCCAAGAAGATGCTCTACCACTGAGCCACAGCCCCTCCCTACTAGTGTTCCATCTAAGTTGAGTTAGTGTGCACTAGCTCAAAGTTTTTTAGCCTGCAGCTCACACCTTTTTCTCTTAGCCCGGAAAGGATGGCTCCAGAGCAAACTGATTTTATGCAGTAGCAAAATCGCTCACTCACAACTTTAATGCCCGTAGCTCACAAAGTAGAATATTTGCTCACAAGACTCCACGGCTTAGAGGGAGCATTGCTCCCTACTTAGAAGAAGAAGAGATTAGATTTATACCCCGCCCTTCACTCACTTGGAGTCTCAGAGCGGCTTACAAACTCCTTTCCCTTTCCCTCTCCACAACAGACACCCTGGGAGGTGGGTGGGGCTGAGAGAGCTCTTTCCCAAGCTGTCCTTGAGAGAACAGCTGGTACAGAGCTATGGCTTGCCCAAGGTCATCCAGCCAGGTGCAAGTGGAGGAGTGGGGAATCAAACCCGGTTCTCCCAGATTAGAGTCCGCGCACTTGACCACTACACCAAACTGGTTACTTACTTTTGGTCCCACAGCCCTTACTTACTGCTCTGCTGGGATATATTCTTCCACCAGGGGAACGCACTCCACGCCGGCTACTTTGACATGTGACGCGATGTCCCGGAACTCCAGGCCTAGATTTTCTCCTCGGATGGTCACCCTGGTCCCGCCTTCTCGGGGTCCTCTGACCGGGCTGATCTAAGGGAATCAAAATGGCACCATGAATGTTAAAAGCCAAAGATAATACACCACGGTTTCCCTCAAGGGGACTGGCCTTGCTTTCTTTAGGGCTGATTCTGCACTGGCTTTTCCCTCCATCGTTTTACGAAACCCAAGTTGGAACAGAAATTCCCTTCTGCACTGCATGCTGCTTTCGCTTTCTTTGATTATCAGGTTTTATGGTAGCCTCCACACTCCATGCCACTTTCGCTTTCTTTGATCATCGGGTTTTATGGTACCTTCTGCATAGGTTTATGGCCATTCGGGGATGACTTTGCAATCAGTTCGGTGTTGCCCCGGGTTATCTGAATGCGGTTTTGAGCTGCACTTTCCCCTCCCAGTTGAGAAAATGTGGAGCGAATGCCAGATGAAGAATCACCCTAAGATGAGACCAGCTACCTCAGTTTCAAGCTCACTCCTGCGGGCCTCGGCCTGAAAGGAAGATGTGCCTGAACAGTGTAGACCCTGACAAAGGCGAGCACTGAAGCAAATTTGGAGATTCTTCCTCAGGAGAGACGTAAGAAATATTCTAAGGGAAGCTATGATGGGGATTATAAGGCTATGCTGGGGGTTATTAGGAATTGGATTGAAAATAAATCAGCCAGTATCATAATGCCCCTGTATGAATCGATGGTGCGGCCTCACTTGGAGTACTGTGTACAGTTCTGGTCACTGCACCTCGAAAAAAGATATTACAGCATTGGAAAAAGTGCAGAAAAGGGCAACTAGAATGATAAAAGGGTTGGAACACTTTCCCTGTGAAGAAAGGTTGAAGCGCTTGGGGCTCTTTAGCTTGGAGAAATGACGGCTGAGGGGAGTGACATGATCGAGGTTTGCAAGATTATGCATGGGATAAGAGCAGGTAGAGAAAGAAGGATTTTTTTTCTCCCTTTCTCACAAGACAAGAACTCGGGGGCACTCCATGAAATTGCTGAGCAGTCGGGTTAGAATGGATAGAAGGAAGTCCTTCTTCACCCAAAGAGTGATTAACACATGGAATTCTTGTAAACCTCGATCAGACGGGGGCATTCACCCGTCATGGTCTCTAACCGGGAATTTGCCTTTCTCATTGCTATGGCATCATGAATTGATGTTTCTGTTTAACTCTCCTCCCCCCCCCCCCCCCGTGATGCCAAGCCATCTTTCCTGGCTACTCACAGCTGGTTCAGCTTCCATTAGTGCGTACGCAAACCTGAATGCATACTAATTTAGAGCGCATGCTAACGAGGTCCTTTGGAGAGCTTTTCGTTGTCAATAGGGCCGAAAATCAAGAGAAATGCTAGTGAAGAGCGGCCGCCGGTAAACTCTCTGTACTTGATTGAGATGCACTCGATCGTAAACATCTTGACCCAATGGGATTGCAGGCTGTGATTCTCGGCATACTTATGAGGAAAGATGGATTCTTGGGAGTGCAGCTGCTAGCTGTGTGCGGACCATGGTTTGAAAGGGGATTAGACAGATTCATGGAGGACAAGTCTATCAATGGCTATGGCCATGGCGACTGAGGGGAACCGCCACATTAAGAGGCACAAAGCCTCTGAATCCCAGAGCCAAGAGGCAACATCAGTGGAAGGCCTTGGCCTCTATGCCCTGTGGTTGGCCCTCCAGAGGAACTGGTTGAACACTGTGTGAGACAGGATGCTGGACTAGGTGGACCAGTGGTCTGATCCAGCAAGGCTCTTCTTGTGTTCTTAGGATGCTGGACTAGAAGGACCACAAGTCTGATCCAGCAGGGCTCTTCTTGTGTTCTTAGGATGCTGGAGTAGATGGACCACTGGTCTGATCCAGCAAAGTTCGTCTTACGTTCTTAGGATGCTGGACTAGATGGACCAGTGGTCTGATCCAGCAAAGTTCATCTTACGTTCTTAGGATGCTGGACTAGATGGACCACAAGTCTGATCCAGCAAAGTTCATCTTACGTTCTTAGGATGCTGGACTAGATGGACCACAAGTCTGATCCAGCAGGGCTCTTCTTATGTTCTCAGGATGCTGGTCTAGATGGACCACTGGTCTGATCCAGCAAAGCTCGTCTTACGTTCTTAGAATGCTGGAGTAGATGGACCATTGGTCTGATCCAGCAGGGCTCTTCTTATGTTCTTAGAATGCTTACAATATGTTCTTAGAATATGGCAGGAGTGTCAGTAGGATATAGCTAAATGCTGAAGGAGTTGGGGAAGTGTTTTTGCATGATAACTGTGTAAGACTGAAATTGCTTTAAACAGAATGTTATTCAAAAAATAAAGATAGGTTCAAAGGTAGTAAAAAAATATTAGACTGCACCTTAAACAGTAAAAAATATGCAATGCTAAAGTAGATGGTTGCAATTATTTGTGTTAGCTTTAAGGTAGAAGGGTAGGGATTTAAGCATTCATGTACGAGGTAGTTAAAGAGAAACAATATGGTGATGGAATCTCTCTGTATGTGTGTTTGTCTGTCTTTTTTATGTGTTTGTTCTTCTAAACTAATAAAAATTACCTTGTGAAAAAATGTATGAGCTGGAGGCTAAAAACCTGTGAGCTGGCTCACACCAACAGCTTAGAGGGAACACTGCTGGAGACCACCCTCTGATGCTCATCTGGCGACCTCGGCCCAGTCACATGCTCTCAGCCTGAGCTACTTCACAGGGTTGTTGTGAGGATAAAAAAGGAGGGGATAATATTGTAAAGTACTTCAGGTCCCCGACGGGAAGAAAAGCAAGGTTGAAACCATGAAATGAAACAATAAAGGCACCACTTCGCTCCGGATAAACTTTTTATTACAGTCTACGAGCTGAGGAGTCAAAAACCTGAGGACTTACCCCGGTTATCTTGGGATTGGTGCATTTCCCGCCAGTTCCGGAGAGTTCCAGCCACCGGTTCTCAGGGATAGGGCAGTGGTGTTTCAACGTGCACTGGTTCTGGCCCTCACACCAGCCACACTCGTAGTCCGGATCTGCCTTCAGGCACAGACCGCAACTCTCCCGCATGGCGCCGCACTTGTACAGGTGAACTGTGGAGAGAACAACAGACAGGGATCCTGAGGAGAAGGGGCCAGGCGCATTGGGACAGGCAGACAGAGTTCGGTCTGGTAACAGAAGCGGGCATCGACCTAGCAGTGAAACAAATTAGGATTTGTCATAAGCATTTACTGATTGTGAGTACCAGCAGAAAAGAGCAAGAGTCCAGGAGCACTTTGAAGACTAACAACATTCGTGGCAGGGTGTGAGCTTGCATGAGTATCTGAAGAAATGAGCGGTGACTCACAAAAAGCTCACACCCAGCCACAGATGTTGTTAGTCTTTAAAGTGCTCCTGGGCCCTTGCTTTTTTCTACGGTACCTTAAGGAGTGGCCCATCTGGATCTATCTTGTTGTGAGTACAAGATTATATCTATAGAGATAGATAAATAGATAGAGAATAAATGATCACACTTTTTTTTGTCTTCCTCTGGGCATAGAGGAGGGGGGGTCACTGAAGGGGGGGGGAGTTGTGAATTTTGCGCATTGTGCAGGGGACTGAACTAGATCAGGGGTGGCCAAACTTGCTTAACATAAGAGCCGCATAGAATAAACATCAGATGTTTGAGAGCCGCAAGACATGAACAAATATTACCTGCTTTTACCGGAAAATAAGCAAATTTGCTTTTTATTAACATTAAATGCGACTGCCAAAAATAATAACAAAAGGGGTAAAAGCAGATATTGGTAATGATATTAATTTGTCCAATGATATTTGTTTGCTAATGATATTTAGCTTCCCCAGCCGCCCTGCCGGGAGCCACATAATATATGTGAAAGAGCCGCACGCGGCTCCCGAGCCACAGTTTGCCCACCCCTGGACTAGATGACCCTTGGAGTATCTTCCAGGACTACGTTCCTACATACATTAATATATAATGATTTAAAAAACAAAACGCTGAACAGATGCAAGGGTTATTGGGGGTGGGGGGTTTGACATCAAGTCACACCTGACATGGTGAGCCCAGAGGAATTTCAAGGAAAGAAGAAGAAGGAAAAGGAGGAGGAGGAGATTGGATTTATACCCCACCCTTCACTCAGAGCAGTTTATCCTACCCTTCACTCAGAGCAGCTTACAAAATCCTATCCCTTCCCCTCCCCACAACACACCCTGTGAGGCAGGTGGGGCTGAGAGAGCTCGCTTGAGAACTGCCCTTGAGAGAACAGCTCTGAGAGAACCGTGGCTTGGCCCAAGGTCACCCAGCTGGCTGCAAGTGGAGGAGTGGGGGATCAAACCTGGTTCTCCCAGATTAGAGTCCGCGCACTTAACCACTACACCAAACAACAACAACAATTATTATTATTATCATTATTATTTATGGATCTCCCCATCCTTACAATCCCAGAGATGTTGGGAGTGGAGCCTGAGGAGGGTGGGGTTTGGGGAGGGGAGAGACCTCAGTGGGGTATAATGCCGCAGAGACCACCTTCCAACACAGCCAAGTGGTCCAGGGGAACTGCTCTTTTCGACCCGGAGACCGGCTGTAGTTCCGGGAGCTCTCCAGTCCCCTCCTGGAGACTGGCACCCCTATTTGGAGTGTGGCGAGACAGACTTAAAGCTCAAAACTAGGGAGGGGGGAAGGAGGGCTATTTGACAGGTGTTCGGGAAGAGAGAGTAAAACAGAAACCGGCACGAAAATTAGTAATTTGCAGAGACCATAAATAAAGACCTCTGGAAGTCAGCAAGGGGGACCGGCGACTGCGGAAGGATGCAGGCCCCGTTGCTAAGGTTACCGCTCCCAAGGATGAGTTGAAATAATGTGTTACCTTTGTTCTGCGCAGGATTGTCGATGTTGAAATGGCCATTCCACACCACCGTCAGCTCCACCGGCAGGCTGTTAATCTCCATCCCCTCGTAAGAATACTGAAAGTTAGAAGAGGACAGGGAAGGGGGGAATTTAAATCTCACACCTGATCCTTGTTACTGGGGCTGATCGCAGGGTTACGAGCAATGGGTCCGGGAATACCCAGTGATTTTGGAGGCGGAGCCAAAGGAGGGCAGGGTTTGGGGAGGGGAGGGGCCTCCGCGGGATATAATGCCACAGAGTCCACCTACCAAAGAGGCCGTTTTCTCCAGGGGAACTGATCTCTGTCACCTGGAGATCTGTTTATTTAATTCAATTTCTAGCCCGCTTTCCCTGTGCAGCAGGCTCAGAACGGGGTACAAGTATAAACGTAGACAGTCAGTTAGAGAAGAAGAGATTGGATTTATACCTTGCCCTTCACTACCCAAGGGAGTCTCAGAGCGGCTTACAAACTGCTTTCCTTTCCCCTCCCCACAACAGACACCCTGTGGGGTAGGTGGGGCTGAGAGAGCTCTGACAGAAACTGCCCTTTTTCAAGAACAGCTGTGCCAGAGCTACGGCTTGCCCAAGGTCATCCAGCAGCTGCAAGTGGAGGAGTGGGGAATCAAACCCGGTTCTCCCAGATTAGAGTCCTCACACTTAACAACTACACTAAACTGGATGGATGGACGGATGGATGGACGGAGATAGATAGACAGACAGACAGACAGATTTAATTTATTTACAGATTTTAGGTTTGTTTTAGTTGCCTGAATGATGTGTTTTTGGTTGGTACTTATAGTTTCTAAGTTGTGGGTTTTTTTTAATTATATCTGTTTTTAACCTGTTAGCCACACTGGTGGTCCTGATGAGGGCAACAAGGTGGGGTATACATTTTGTAAAGTTAAGGACACGAGGGTTTCTGGCAGAGGTCTTTCCCACCACCTGCTTCCAGATCTTTTAACTGGGGATGCCGGGGATTGAACCTGGGACCTTCTGCGTGCCAAGCAGAGGCTCTGCCACTGAGCCACAGCCCCTCTTTACAGCTCTCCAGGGTCTCAGGCCGAGGTCTTTCCCATCACCTGCTGCCTGGTCCTTTTAACTGGAGATGCCGGGGATTGAACCTGGGACCTTCTTTTTATCTAATCTATCTATCTACCTACCTACCTACCCACCCATCCATCCATCCCTCCCTCCCTCCTGTGGTGGTTCAGAGGTTAAGATGCTGAGTTGCAGACCAGAAAGTCAGTAGCTCAGCAGTTCGAGACCAGAGTGCTGCATGATGGAGTGAGCTTCCGTCTCTGGCCCCAGCTCCTGCCAACCTAGCAGTTCGGAAGCAAGAAATTGCAAGTAGATAAATAGGTACAGCTTCAGTGGGAAGGTAACAGCGTTCTGTGCGCCTCGGCATCTAGTCATGCCAGCCACATGACCATGGAAAAGTCTTCAGACAGCACTGGCTCTTCAGCTTGGAAACAGAAATGAGCACCACTCCCTAGAGTCGGATTTGTCTAGCTTTCGAGCAAGGGAAACCTTTACCTATCTATTTATCATCTATCACAATTTTTACTTTAAGAAAATAATGGGAATACAGAAAGAAACAGAGAAATAGGATATATAGAAAATAAAAAAATACATAAAAACTTACATTTATCAAAGACATTCATTTTATGTATGTGTACAGCAAAAATAGACTATTTCCAAAGATGCTTCCCTTCTCAACTCCCTTATTACTCTTTCTAACAATGCATTTAGAATTACATCAAAAAAGGGGGGAGACAGAAGCATTAAGATTAAATAAAAATAAAGGATATTCTGGATGAATTCCAGTTTTCATACACACCATACACTATATATATCTAAAAGACTGTGGTAGTTTAAGAGGAATAATTTAACAACCCTTATTATTAATCAAATATTCATTTCTAAATCTTAAATATTTAATTTTAACATAACATTATACTAATATCTTCCTCTCTATTAAGCCATATTGCTTCTTTAATAATCTGAAGATTTAATGGTTCTCTAATAATAACTTAAAAGAAGATAATATATTCAGGAACCATACAGACTGCAATTAATAAGATAACAAATTATTAGTTTATGAATATTGAATATATACTAGAAAAGTAAATGTATCCCCCCACACTTCCACACTAAAGGGATCCCTTTAAATGGTTTTTGCAAGCTGAGTGGCCATGGCGGTGTGGCTCGGAGAAGGCGTTTAAAGAGACTGCGGCCTCTTTAAATGCCTTCTCTAACCCCTGCCGCTCACGCCAGCATGTCTGTCCACACGAACCACATGAACCACCCCCCTGGGAGGTTTGTGGGGCTCCTGGGCACAAACGGAGGTTCGCAAACCACAAACCGGGCTTGGTTCGTGATGCACTTTGGTTTGTAATTCGGTTTGTGCCCATCCCAAGGTGAAAGCGGTCCTGGGCCCTGCAAGTGGAAGATGAGATACAGATATTTCCAGTAACGGTTTACTGCAGATGTCCAGAGGAATTGCTGGACTACAGTGCCCATAGCTGTTTGGTTTTGCTTGGGAAACATATTTTGGTGACTCATCAGTGCGTAATCAAAACGTATAGAATAGCAGGCAGCTTAACATAGTGCTGTCCCCTGCAATATCCTTATTGGGATATTTGGTTCCTATAGCAGAGTTTTGCACAGTCACAGAAGTGTGTTACTGAGTGCAGTAAGTATATTTATTTTATCGATTTATTTAATTGGACTTGTGTCCTGCCCTCCCCGCAAGCAGCCTCAGTTATCAATACAAAATATAATACAATTAAAAACAACTTTAAAACAACAAATTAAAACAACATGGATCATAAAACACCATGTAAAATTTGGGCATGTCTCAGCAATTTAGATGTGACAGAAGCGTGGGCTCCTAAATGGCTATTCAGATCCAGGCCACTGATGGGAGATCGACTAGGGGGGCATCCACTGCCTCAACCAAAAGCCAGGTGGAAGAGCTCCATCTTACAGGCCCTGTAAACCTGGTGGAAGAGCTCCGTCTTACAGGGCTCCATTTTACAGGCCCCTGTAATCCCACAGGGCCCTGATTTCGCATGGGTGCTCATTCTACCAGGTGGGGGCCAGGGCAGAAAAGGCCCTGGCCCTAGTCAAGGCAAACTGGAAGTCCCTGGGGTCGGGGACTACCAAAAGAACTATATGGCAAAAAGGTAAACTTGCATTTATTCAGGTAGACCCAGTTCACATTCAAATTGCAGTGAAAAGAAGAGAAAGATAATCCTAATCTAAAGGGTACTTTCCCTATGACAAATGGCCAGCTAATCCGGCATCATGTGTGTGGGAGTACGAGGGCACTGACTCTACACAGGAGACCGGCAGAGACATGTGTCTCCATGGAAGGCCATGTGAAGTGAGTGACAGGACAAAGTGAGAGAGGAGAGAGAGAGATAGAGAGAGGAGGGGTCAGAGGGCAGCTCCCAGGTTAATACAGGCATCCCATTCAAGGAGATAAAACCTTTACACACATAGAGTGATGTAGCGCCCCCCGCCCCAACGCTCACTCCAACATCCCATCCCAGTAGAGCTGAGCCTGATTTGGAAGCAGTGGAGAAAGGGTTGCTTCTGGTAGGGATGCCATTCTCCAGGTGGGGCCTGGGTAACTCCCTGAATTACAGCTGATATTCAGACTTCAGAGATCAGTTCCCCTGGATAAAGGCTGCTTTTTGGAAGGTAGACTCTGTGACATATTATGCCCTGCTGGGGTTCCCCCCTAAAGCACACCACTCTCAGGCTCCACCCACCAAATCTCCAGACTCTCCGAATCTAGAGTTCGCAAGCATACATTTTGGACAAATAATAACATCAGAAGAGCCCTGCTGGATCAGACCAGTGGTCCGTCTAGTCCAGCATCCTGTCTCACACAGTGGCCAACCAGTTCCTCTGGAGGGCCAACAACAGGGCATAGAGGCCGAGGCATTCATAAGGACGTAAGAAGAACCCTGCTGGATTAGACCAGGGGTCCGTCTAGTCCAATATACTGTCTTACACAGTGGCCAACCAGTTCCTCTGGAGAGCCAACAACAAGGCATAGAGTCCAAAGCCTTTGTAAGAACTTAAGAAAAGCCCTTCTAGATCAGACGACTGAGGGTCCATCTAGTCCAGCATCCTGTCTCACACAGTGGCCAACCAGTTCCTCTGGAGGGCCAACGACAGGGCATAGAGGTTGAAACTTTCCCATAAGAACATCAGAAGAACCCTGCTGGATCAGATCTGTGGTACATCTTGACCAGCATACCGTCTCACACAGCAGCCAACCAGTTCCTCTGGAGGGCCAACAACAGGGCAGAGAGGCTGAGGCCTCCATAAGGACATATGAAGAGCCCTTCTAGATCAGACTAGTAAGGGTCCATCTAGTCCAGCATCCTGTCTCACACAGTAGCCAACCAGTTCCTCTGGAGAGCCAACAACATGGCATAGAGGTTGAGGCTTTCCCATAAGAACATCAGAAGAACCCTGCTGGATCAGACAAGTGATCCATCTAGCCCAGTATCGTTTCTCACACAGTGGCCAACCAGTTCCTTTTGAGGGTCAACAACAGGGCATAGAGGCTGAGGCCTTCATAAGTACATCAGAAGAGCCCTGCTGGATCAGTCCTGTGGTCAGGGGTGGATCTACTATGAAATGAATGAAGCGTAAGCTTCAGGGCTTCTAATCCTGGAGGGGCCCTGAAACAACTTTTTTTTTTTAAGTGAGTGAATTTTTCAACAGAATTGATGGGAGGTTTTTAAAAAAATGTTTGTTATTAAAATAAGGCTATTTTAGTGACAAAATAATAAGCCAGTGGGATGAAATACTTAATACTGATCTTTGAATATGCTCTAATACCCGTTTCACATGACTTCAAAATGCCCCTGTAATTGTTCAGATTTCAAAATTTGCTCGGGGGCCTGCAGCACTGTCACCCTATTGTTGCAAGTTGAGAAGGGGCCCCCATAATAGTTCAAGCTTCAGGGTCCCAAAAATGTAGGTCCACAACTGCCAGTGGTCCATCTAGTCCAACATCCTGTCTCAGTGGCCAACCAGTTCCTCTGGAGTGCCAACAACAGGGCATAGAGGCCAAGACCTTCCCCTAATGTTGCCTCTCTGGCTCTAGGATTCAGAAATTTAGTGCCTCTGAATATGGAGGTTCCCCTCAGTTACCATGACTAGTAGCCACTGATAGACTTATCTTCCATGTATCTATCAAATTCCCCCCCCCCCTTTAAAGCTGTTCTTTCCTGTGGCCATCACTACATCCTCTGTCAGCAAATTCCACACTTTAAGGACACAGACGTCCTTATCAACATATGTTTACTGCCCTCGGACAAAATGCTATCACCAGAAGATTTTCTGCGCAAAACTTTCCACACTTTCTGGCGTTGAATGAGACAGATGAGCAAGATGCTTCACTCTCCACATGTGGAAACAGTACAGAGAAGGGACAGACCAGACACAAATGCCCCCCAAACGGGTATGAAAGGCCATAAATCTGTGCGATTGCATCCCGAGGATGTGTGGATAGACTCCCAGGCCTTCCATTCCTGCTCTCGCTATGATCTTGGCTCCGAGAAACAGCCTCAAAGGTATCAGTTGGGGGGGGGGAATATGTTGCGAGCCCCAGCGATGAGTAATTAACCCAAGACTGAAAGTCTGAGCAGGAGAAGAAGGGGACTGGTCTTTAACCGAGTCCATATGTCTCCCGACTTGATTTAACATCAGTTCCCCTTGATTGCCTTGCACACTCCGGTATAAACCCGCTCCCAGCTTAGGGCTATGAATCCTTCGCAGACTCTATGGGGATTTTATTACCACCAGTGCCCTTAATTAAAAGAATAACATCTGTCTGGTAGGCTACAAGCGGAGACCAGCAGGCCGATACGATTCCATATATCGAGTCACGGGGGTGCATGCACATAGCCGTGCGTGAAAACCCAGATGGAATTTCTTAAGTGTCCGCAGCAAGACTTAAGAGGCTCGCGGGGACCATCGAACGTGTCCTTTTCCTTGGCGCCCACCAACGATTACCCCTCTGGAATGTTCAAACTTCTTGCCATTTCAGACCTTCGCAGTCTTTTTGGTCTCGTCTTTCTTTTTGCACGATTTTATACCGTGCCGAAGAATAGATTCTTTTGAATTATAGTGCTGGAGAAGACTCTTGAGAGCCCCTTGGACTGCAAGGAGATCAAACCAATCAATCCTAAAAGAAATCAACCCTGACTGTTCCCTGGAAGGCCAGATACTGAAGCTGAAACTCAAATACTTTGGCCACCAAATCAGAAGGGAGCACTCACTGGAGAAGACCCCGACGCTGGGAAAAATTGAAGGTCAAAGAAGAAGGGGACGGCAAAGGGCGAGATGGCTAGACAGTGTTATCGATGCAACAAACATGAAATTAAGCAAACTCTGGAGCAAAACAGAAGACAGGAGGGCCTGGCGTGATGTGGTCCATGGGGTCGCGGACTCGACTGTGCAACAGAACAACAACAACAACGACAACAAATACCCTGCCCACTTCCCAGTGCTCCCCAAAAAAACTTTTAGCTGTAGCAAGCAAGCCAGCTTCTTGTCTAATGAATGTATTTGCTAGAATAATAAACCCGAAATCCAGTAGACCATGACAAGTCAATCAAAAAGCCAATTTCAAACTTCTTTGTAAATTCTGAAAAAAAAACTTTCCGGTTTTAATCCTTTTGAACAACTAGGATACCCGGAATAAAGACGAAGGGCCTCGAATGGTCATGCAAGGCCCTTCAGCGAAAAGGGGACAGAGATGGTACAGAGATAAGTCCTTGTCTCCCTTTCTCACAGTACAAGAGTTCGTGGGAACGCAATGAAATGAATGAGCAGCAGGCTTAGAACAGATCAAAGGAAGTCCTTCTTCACCTATGTGTGGTTGTGTGTCAGTGCGTTTTTTATCTAAAGGCCACAGCGTTCTAGAGAAAGGTCTTTTCTGAAGTTTGGGAGCCCTACAATGTGAAATTCTGATGTCAGTAATTGAACATAAGAAAATAAGAGGAACCCTGCTGGATCAGACCAATCATCCATCTAGTCCACCATTCTGCCTCACACAATGCACAACCAGTTCCGGCGGGGTTTCCGGCCGGAGGAATGGAGGTCTGACACGCTTTGCAAATGCGCAAGGCGGACAGAGGCTCTTCCTGACAGCTTGGGTGGATTAATCCACCTGACGCAACCTCACACAGGTAGTGTGAGGACCAGCAAGCAATATAATCCAGGTTTGAGCAACCTCGGTGAAGGGAAAGTCTTGGAGGAGACTTTTCCGACACCTTGAGCACTGCAGCCGAAGAGGATTCTTGCGAGTATCTCTAACGAGCCGAGCTGAGCTGAAAAATTCAGCATAAAACCTCCAATTCCCCCCACAATGGACAACCAGTTCCTCTGGATGGCCAACAAGAAGAAGAAGAAGAAGAAGAAGAGATTGGATTTATACCCCGCCCTCCACTCCCCAAGGGAGTCTCAGAGCGGCTAACAAACTCCTTTCCTTTCCCCTCCCCACAACAGACACCCTGGGAGGTAGGTGGGGCTGAGAGAGCTCTTTCCCAAGCTGTCCTTGAGGGAACAGCTGGCACAGAGCTATGGCTTGCCCAAGGTCATCCAGCCAGGTGCAAGTGGAGGAGTGGGGAATCAAACCCGGTTCTCCCAGGTTAGAGTCCACGCTCTTTAACCACTACGCCAAACTGGCTCTCCCCTGATGCTTTCCCCTGATGTTGCCCCCTGGCACTGGGATTCAGAGACTGACTGCCTCTGAACGTGGAGGTTCCCTTTAGTCACCATGGCTAGCGGCCACTGATAAGACTTATTCTCCATGAATCTATCTAATCCCCTTTGAAAGCTGTTTACTCCTGTGGCCATCACTACATCCCCCGGCAGCGAATTCCACATTTTAGCCATGTGCTGTGTAATGGAGTATTTCCTTTTGTCTATTCTAAACCTACTGCCCATCGGCTTCATTGGATGCCTTCGCGTTCTGATATTTTGAGAGGGAGAAGAATTCCTCCATGCCACCTCTCTCCGTCCCATGCGTAATTTTAACTGGTCAAGCATTTTGTGAGGTAACAACTAACGGCCAACCAAAGCATGGATCGTGGTTCCCGACCCAACTTGTGGCAAACGTCACATCTAGTTTGGCCCTAAGTGCAGGTTTTTCGTTAATGTTTTGCCGGCCCCCTCATCCATGAGTGTCATGAATATCAATTTTGCTATATCATATTGACTGGGAGGGAAAGGAGGTGACTGCTTTACATGGGGATAAGCGAAACTTTCCCCTGTGATTTCTGTTATCTCTTGTCACCCTGCTGAGAAACGAAGCTGCATATTTGGGACACGTGTACACAAAAAGAGATCTTTTTTGAGAGATTGAGACTTTCCATATTTTTATTTAGCACACACATCATTTAACAGATGTGAGTCTGGTAGAACCCTAGAAATTAACAAGATTTCTGGGGTATAAGCTTTCTTTGTCAGGTACGCCCATCACACAAAAATTCGAGGCCACATGAAAATTCGACTCCAGCATCTTAAAGACCAACAAGACTTCTGGGGTAGAAGCTTTCGAAATTCAAAAGCTCCTTTTGTCAGATAACTGATGAAGGGAGCATTGACTCGTGCCCCCGCATATCTTGTTGGCTTCTAAGGTGCCACCGGATTCTATTCTAGCTGACTTGTTTATACTGTGAAAAACTTGTTGGTTTCTAAGATGCTACTGGACTCAAATCTGGCTGTTCTACTACAGACCAACGTGGCTACTTTCCTGAAACTAAATTCAGACGTACAGCAGAATTACAGCACAGAGACCTGGCTTCAGTGCCCATGACCATTCACAACTGAAAGCCCCTGGGACACAACTTAATTGTGCACTGTTTCCAAAGTTTCCCTGGGAAAAGATCAGCTGAGCCCAGTCACACCAGCGAGATAATCCGGTGTGGAAGTGAGGCTTTTTGCACCAGAGCAAAATGAAGTGTGGTATCGTGATCAGACAGTCTCCCGAGGCTCCGTGCTCAGGCCGCCAGCCGCCAATCACACGGTGATGGCGAAGCATCGCAAATTCGTTTGTGCGCATGTGCAGGTCCATGTTTGTGCGCATGCGCAAGTCTGCATTTGTGTGCATACCACAGAAGCTTTAAAAAAACCCATCCAGTGTGAGACAGACACCGGATGCAATGGGATACCAGGGTTTCCGCGATCCGATGCCCGCCTGCGCCCCACATTTTCTGGAAAATACTGCACTTTCGGTGGTATCTTTTAACTTTGCTTCTTTGGCAGGGCGATACAGGTTGCCAACGAGTGCCTGACACTTGCCAGATGTTTTTGCGTGATCGCACCCTTAAAATTTGGCCAGCATTCGTGTCTATCGCACGGCTGGCTAATGCTGCATGTGATCGGACCCAGCTGTTTGTTTCTCACCAAGTGACAGATGCTGTCTCCTAAGGTGGAAACACCTTACTTTGTCAGAAATAGGGCGCCATATTTGAAATCGCTGGCCTCTTAAAACTTCTATAGGTGAGTTATACTGGAGTCTCCGACATGGTGCCCAGGGGTGCCACGGTGCCAACCAACACGGTGCCAACCGACAAAAGTGCTTTTAGAAAGTGGGCAGGGCTAGGTGGGGATTGGCTGTGTAGATTAAAAGGCATTAAACAGAGCTACCGCCTGAAATGTCGAAGAGGTACTATCAGAAATTCTGCATAGCCTTGCTCCCTGACATTTTGTGGTTGGCTCCATCTTCTGCCGCAGCCATTTTGTGGTGGTGCCCACGGCCTTGGGCCAGAATTCCCAAGCTGCCTGCAGAATCAAAACTCAGGCACTCCTGAGTTACGCTATATTGTTGAAACGTGGTGGAGGGGATGGGTGTGTTGTCCCTAATCTGGTGGCAACGGTGGGAGCGCCAGCCGTTCCCCTCTCTTCCCCATCACCTGTTTTCTGTTCTACAATATTGCACGCAGCACCTGCCACCATGTTCCCTGCTTGTGGATTCTGAACTGATGGACTGTCACAATGATGTTGTTTAAATGCAAGACGAGGGAGGTTTGAGACATAACCTCATCGTCTGTCGTGCTGCAGGAAAGCTCACCTTTTCAAGTTTCTTTTTAATGGACTAACGATAGCATCTGCATCTTTTCGAAGCTTCGGGGCCAGACAATAAAGTCAATCTAGGTATTTCTTGCTTGATGGTACAGCAAGGCCAGAATGTAAATTGCCAAGACCCAGCACAGGTATAACCTTGAAAAGGGCTTGGATCCTCTAACAGAAGGGATTTCTTGTAACAGACAGGGGCAGTTCAGGTTTTGATGGGCCCTGGGCAGACAATGCTTGGGGCCCATTCCCCTCTTACCCCCACTCATACCTCTTTTCCTGCCCCCACCCATATGCTCTCACCTACCTGTGCACCCTTCCCTTGCCTGCTCATGACTCCTCCCACAGCCACCTGCATGCCCTTTCCTCAACGGCACTGGAAATTGTGGGCGGCTGGGAGTGCCGCTGTTGTGACCATCACCATCCATACAGTCTGGCAGAGCAGGGCAGCCCAGGTAGCTAGGAATACAGGTGGTAATGTGCTTGCAAGCAAGTGGGCAAAGGATGGGCATGCAGGCAGCTGGCGGAGCAGGTGGGAGACAGAGGCAGGGTCCCTTCCAGAAGCCCTTGGTCTGGGTAGACACCCCACCTCAAGACATGCCGATGCCGGCCCTGACCGGGAACATGTCCTCCTCTCCTCCCACTCCCAAAACAGCCCACAGTGATCCCCCAAATGATGTTTTTAAACAATGTGGGAACCTCAGGAACAGTGTGAAGGGGTCTGCAGAGGAAGGAGAAGATGGCAAAAATCCCCACCCCACCGTTCCATTTGGGCAGATTTTCCAGAGGACTCAATCAAAGCTATCAAAATTGTGAGAGAAGGGGGGGGGTGTTTTCCCACCAGTTCTGGACTAGACTTAATAAAAGGGTTTATAAGACAGGTACGGTCAATGGGGATGGCATTAATCTATCTGTAGAGGTGGAAAAGAGCCAGAGTCCAGGAGCCCCTTCAAGACAAACAACATTTGTGGCAGGGGAGGGGCTCTCGTGAGTCCCCGCTCACTTCTTCAGACCCGAAAGTCAGGACTGCTGGACTAGATGGACCCTCACTGGTCTGATCCAGCAGGGCTCTTCTTACGTTCTTACTATGCAGAGGCAGGCAGTGGCAAGCCACCTCGGTGTCTCTCTTGATTTGACCTGGATGGCCCACCTTACGGTGACACCACAGGGTTTTCAAGATCCAGATCAGAGTAAGAAACCCATACCCCCTTCTCAAAGTCGAACTGGAGCTGTCCTGCTCCGGGGATGGTCTTCACCACCCTTTCCTCGCCCTGCAAGGTGAACAAAAGCATCCACCCCCCCCCTTGCGATATGAAGAAGGCTTCCGGGTTCCCCTTCATTGCAAGCATCCCGTGGCTAAATGTGTCTCCTGCGGCAGCAAATCAATCCCCTGTTGTGATAATAGTACTTGTTACCTACCACCTTCTTGTCACCAAAGCGTGATTAGGGAGGGCGAGCTAATTAATCCTACCAGGCAGGGAGGTGTTACGAAATAACTCACTGAGAGTTCCCACTCAAAAGACCCAACCCAACCCAACCCCTCTAAGCCTGCATCAAACTCCAGGAGGGAGTGGCCTGCAGGCGATGGATTTTGAGACACAGTTGAAATGGCAAACCCATGGTGTGCAAAGAGCGTGCTCGCCGAGCTAGCTTTTGGAAACTGCTGAGGTCAAGGACACATCGTTGGATATGTTGTGGTGAGGGTGGTGTGTCGAGAACCAGCTGGAAGCTTCACGGCCTGAATCCAGGATATTCGTCTACCTGGGACTGCCTGGGGTTATGTCTCAGAGCTACCCTCAAGAGTACAGGGGCATGCAACATCACACTCTTCAATTCGGTGGGGGGCGAGGGGGGGACTTTCCAGGAGTGGGAGGGAGGCCCAGCCGACTTTGCAGCGACGTTTCTGCATCACTTCTGACATGGCCCAGAAATGGTGTCATCACACAGTGACATCGTGGTGATGCTCTGGTATTTGGGCAAAAACTCTATGGTAAATTTGTCCTCCTATCATAGAGCCTTTGCCCAAATACCAGAGCATCACCCCGACATCGCCGAGGCGATGATGTCATTTCCGGGTCATATCAGAAGTGACGTAGACATGTTGCTGCAATGCTGACTGGGCCTCCTTCTTTTTCCTGGCAAGTCCTCCCCCCCCCCCCCCCCAAAAGCCAGCCATGATCCTTTGTGACTGATTAAATTGGTTTTTGTATGCGCTAGTACTGAGACTGGGTCCCACTGCAGCCTTCTGGCATTGAAAAAGAACTATCCGAAACGCGGCAGCTTGCATCCGGACTACGCGTCATATGGCTTATTGGTTTCAAGATTATATGGATTCTTCAGGAACTATATGAGTCCATTCTATTATGAATGCATGTCAAGTTGGACTACGGAATTACAATACAACAGGAGTGAGGACACATCGATACTTTGGGGGATTTATTTCTCTGTACTGTTGTTTCTTGTTAGAATACCTTGGATTTATCTATTTATATGGTTATCGTGTTAGTGAACTCAGCATCAAAATTATTTTTACACACTGTTCACCTTAGTGATTTCAGCCAGTGCTCTCTTGTGCTTTGTACCATTTCATGGACACTGGTTCCCCTCCCTTTGTTGGGTTCTGTTTGTTTCTGGTTTCCTCTGGGGGTCTGGCAACCCTATCTGCAATTGGCAGGCCGTACGAAGTCTCAGGATTGGCCGAGCCTGGTATAAACATTAGGAATCCAGCCCGTTGTTCTTCAGGCTCCAGTTTTTGCTGCTCAAGCATATAGCTCTAGTTCCTGGCAGGGGTCATTTCGTAGAAAAAGAGGTGCAGGAGCTCATTAACATAACTCATTTGCATATGCCACACCCCCTAACATACCGGAAGTGTGTCAGAAGGCAACACCCACCCCTCAGGCTCCCCTCCACAGGTGAGTGCAACTGACCTGCTCTTCCTCCGTTCCCTTCCCCATCCAATACTTTGTGCAATAAAAATAAGCGTAAAGAACACACCCTCATTCTCTTCCTGCTCCCTTGAAACCACCAGGTTTCAAGTAGACTTGAGATACCCAGGACATGTGCACCACCCATCCCTTTCCCTTCCCCTCCCCACAACAAGACACCCTGTGAGGTAGGTGGGGCTGAGAGAGGTCTTTTGAGAGCTGCTCATGAGAGAACAGCTCTGAGAGAACTTGTGACTGGCCTAAGGTCACACCAGCAGCTGCATGTGGAGCAGTGGGGAATCAAACCCGGTTCTCCCAGATTAGAGTCCAACTCCTGACCACTACACCAAACTGATGGGGTGGAAGCTGCTGAAGGGTTGGTGAAATTTCTCCAGTACTTATGTGCCATGTGCCCAGATAAAAAATGGTACACTTAGAAAATTTATATGCCACCTTGAGCAAGTCTCTGGAAAAGCAGCACACAGTCATAAAAGGAACAATGACAAAATTATCAATATTAAAACAAAACATTAAAAGCAATAAAGACCCTAGCAGGGCTTTCCCCGGGGCGCTGCGCCTCTGCACTGCTCAGGGAAGCCGAGGCGGGGGCGGGGCTTGGTCATGTGCCCGCCCCCTGGGCTCCTCACTCCCGGAGCTGCGCTCCTGTGCGCTCCCACTCCAACGGACCCCTGGTTCCTGGTATGACTTTAGAGCAGGGGACCCCCGTCTTTTTAAGTGTACAGGCACTTTGGGAATTCTGATCAAGCAAGGTGGGTGTAGCCCCGAAACGGCTGCCCCGAAACGGCTGCTTCAGGAGGCAGAGCCAACTGTGCTACTCTTACTTGATGCAACAACCTCTACATCTCTCACCAGGTATGGAAACCCACTAAGATCCAAGTCCAGGATCACAATTTTCTCCCGGGCAACTGATCTCTGCTGTCTGGAAATCAGTTGTAATCTCAGGAGATCTCGAGGCCCAGTCTGGAGGTTGGCCACCCTATAGGGATTATTCCTGGGGTGTTCTACCCACAAAGTATAAGCTGTACTTCCGAACCATTGCCCTTCTGCTCTCTCTCCAAATAGCGAGGAAGGAAGTCCATCTTGGACCATATACAGCCTTGGAAACTATGGTTATTTATTTTTAAGGTTTAAACATTTACCATTTATGAAAACCATCTGTATCTTTCCACCCTACACAGGATCTGCAGGGTGGCTTCTAAAAGAGATTTAAAACAATACACAACTGTTGCATGCTGGGTTCGACACATGGAGAAGCTGGACCACAGCGCGATGATCAGCTCATTGTTTACTGGTACACAGCAACACACTCTACCGGCCGAGGTGGCCAACTATATACACCCACCTCAGACACACCCACAGTCCCATTGGAGGGTTTGAATCTCCCGCCAAAGTCCCTATTGGTGGACTCTAGGTGGCTCAGGATCCTTGGCCCCCATTGTTTCCAGGAGCCAAGCTCGGACTGCATGTCGCTGGCGCCTGGTGGGGGTCAGCGGACATAACAACAACAACCATCAATAATCCAACCCAACGACAACAACAAAAAGCATACAGACAACCCAGCGGCATACAATCACCCAGCCAGATACAACAACAGATCAAGCCCACCATTGATTCTCCAAGCATCCTTCCCAAAGAGCATTGTTTCGAACTGATGCCAGTAGGACCCCGGTTGAAACAGGATAAAGTAGAACTCTTGGGGAAGGGCATTCCAGAAGGAGGAGACACTGGTGCAGGGTGTGTGGGTGGGTAAAGACATGATTGGAGGGGAACATTGTTAATGGAGGACATAACTTTCAGGTACAACCTAGAAGAGATAGTGGGTAGCTCCAGGAATCATCAGAAACTCTATAGGTTTACTGCGCTTGTGGTTCCAGTGAGTTATTTTTAATTAAGAACATCAGAAGAGCCCTGCTGGATCAGACCAGTGGTCCATCTAGTCCAGCATGCTGACTCACATAATGGCCAACTAGTTCCTCTATAGGTCTAATAATAGGATGCAGAGGTAGAGGCCTGCTGAGAGAAACTGGTTGGTCACTGTGTGAGACTGAATGCTGGACGAGATGGACCACTGGTCTGATCCAGCAGGGCTCTTCTGATGTTCTTATGAAGGCCTCGGCCTCCATGCCCTGATGTTGGCTCTCCAGAGGGACTGGTTGGCCCCTGTGCGAGACAGGATGCTGGACTAGATGGACCACTGGTCTGATCCAGCAGGGCTCTTCTCCTGTTCTTATGAAGGCGTCAGCCTCTATGCCCTGTTGCTGGCCCTCCCGAGGAACTGGTTGGCCACTGCGTGAGACAGGATGCTGGACGAGATGGACCACTGATATGATCCAGCAGGGCTCTTCTGATGTTCTTATGAAGGTCTTGGCCTCTATGCCCTGTTGCTGGCCCTCCAGAGGAACTGGTTGGCCTCTGCGTGAGACAGGATGCTGGACTAGATGGACCACTGGTCTGATCCAGCTGGGCTCTTCTTCTGTTCTTATGAAGGTCTTGGCCTCTATGCCCTGTTGCTGGCCCTCCAGAGGAACTGGTTGGTCACTGTGTGAGACAGGACTAGATGGACCCTCACTGGTCTGATCTAGTTGGGCTCTTCTTATGTTCTTATGCCTGGAGGCCAGTTGAAATTCTGGGAGACCTCCAGCTACTACCAGGAGGCTGGCAACCCTAGGAAAAGGCTTTCTTCCATACCAGTGTTGAACACTGCCATTCTAACAGTCAGCTGCCATTTCTCCTTGCATTACCTTGACTTTACGGCGATGAATAAAGATCCCTTGGCCCTTCCCGGCTTTCACTTTCAGCCTCACACGAAAAGAAAATGAAAAGAGGCTCGAAAAGCATCTTCAGCTTGGCAAACCGTAAATTTCAGAGAAATCCTGATTCCAGGGGCTCACGGGCCACTAACCAGTAATGAAATCCAAGAGCAAAACCGACAAGGAATAAAGTTGGGGGTGGGGGTGGGGGGTGGAATGCTCATTTGTAACAGGTCGTAAACTTGGCAAGAAGTCGGTAATCGGAAACATGGCGTTTAATGCCACGGAAAATGGACTGCACAGTTTTTACTGACTGCTGTCTGAGGTGGAGCGGGACCAGGTGGAAGAAGAGTGCAAGGAGACCTCTTGGAAGAGGCAGAAGTAGAAGAGGAGGAGGAGATTGGTTTTCACTACCCGAAGGAGTCTCAGACAAGCGTACAATCTCCTTTCCCTTCCCCTCCCCACAACAGACACCCTGTGAGGTAGGTGGGGCTGAGAGAGCTCTTTCGAGAACCGCTCCTGAGAGAACAGCTCTGAAAGAAAGAGAACAGCTGCATGTGGAGGAGTGGGGCATCAAACCCCGTTCTCCTAGATTAGACTCTGCGCTCCTAATCACTACAACCAACTGGCTCTCTGTACTTTCAGGGGGTAGCTGTGTTGGTCTGTAGCAGAAGATCTAGATTCGAGTCTGGCAGCACCTTAGAACCAAGGGGAGCTTCGACTCTCATACCCACAAAATCTTGTCTAAGGTGCTAACGGACTCGAACCCAGCTCTCGCGAGTAGCGTCAGATTGAAGAAAAGCTGTTCTCCATTCTGAACTTTACTCAGCGGTAACACCTGGATACCAAGCCCTGTGAGGAAAGGCAGCAAAGGATAGAAATCACAATAATGGGTTTAAATTATGGGTGGAAAGCTACCGGTTGGATATTTGAGGCGGCGGGGGAGATGACAGTAAGAGTAGTTCAGTCCAGTCGGCTGCCTAGAGAGGTGGCGAGCTCCCAAACCCTGTCATACTTTTAGCTGCGCCTGGATGAACCCTTGTCAAGGACTGGATAGCCCAGGCAAGCCTGATCTCATCAGATTTCGGAAGCTAAGCAGGGCCGACCCTGACAAGTATTTGGATGGGAGACCTCCTTGGAATACCAGAGCTGGGAGGCGGGGGCAGGCTATCGAGCCACTTCTCTGAATGTCCTGTGTGCCCCAGACATGGACACACACACACACACAAAGGGAAAAAAAGAAAATAAAAGGTGATAACAGCCTTTTCTGCGCCAGTGGTTTCCCTCACTTCCCCAGTGCCTCTCCGTCACAATATCTTTTTATTTCTGCATTAACATCCATTTTCACCTTGGAATTCCAGAAGGCCTATTTTTTAGCTCTGCATTCGCGATTGTCCCCTCAGCTCTCAGTTTGTTTCCAGTTCGCTGTTTCCCCGCCTTTTCCCAAAGTGTTTATCTGTAGATTTCCCACCAGCCTCGTTTCCAAGCCAAAGTTCTTACAAAACAGAATCACTGCTTCAAATTCCTTAACCCCGCCCTATGTACCCATGCTACCGCCCACAATGATGTCGTCCCTCTTATGCTGCACCATCCGCCATCCTCGCCCCTCCATTGTTGCTCGCTTTCACCATTCAAGGGTTTTTTTTTGGGGGGGGGGGTTTCAATCAAAGAGTGTCTAACAATATGACTTTACGCTAAACTTTTTGATCCAAGTGAAAAAATAGCGATGGGAAACGCATTAAATAGCATTTACCTTAGCTCCAGCTATCAAAGGATCATCTTCGCCACCTCTGACAGCTCTGGCTGTGGCTCAGTGGCAGAGCCTCTGCTTGGCATGCAGAAGGTCCCAGGTTCAATCCCCGGCATCTCCAGTTAAAAAGGACCAGGCAGGAGGTGATGGGAAAGACCTCAGCCTGAGACCCTGGAGAGCCATGAAGTGGGGCTGTGGCTCAGTGGCAGAGCCTCTGCTTGGCATGCAGAAGGTCCCAGGTTCAATCCCCGGCATCTCCAGTTAAAAGGACCAGGCAGGAGGTGATGGGAAAGACCTCCACCTGAGACCCTGGAGAGCTGTAAAGAGGGGCTGTGGCTCAGTGGCAGAGCCTCTGCTTGGCATGCAGAAGGTCCCAGGTTCAATCCCCGGCATCTCCAGTTAAAAGGACCAGGCAGGAGGTGATGGGAAAGACCTCCGCCTGAGACCCTGGAGAGCTATAAAGAGGGGCTGTGGCTCAGTGGAAGAGCCTTTACTTGGCATGCAGAAGGTCCCAGGTTCAATCCCCAGCATCTCCAGTTAAAAGGACCAGACAGGAGGTGATGGGAAAGACCTCGGCCTGAGACCCTGGAGAGCTGTAAAGAGGGGCTGTGGCTCAGTGGCAGAGCCTCTGCTTGGCATGTAGAAGGTCCCAGGTTCAATCCCCGGCATCTCCAGTTAAAAGGACCAGGCAGTGAGCAATGGGAAAGATCTCAGCCTGAGACCCTGGAGAGCCATGTAGTGGGGCTGTAGCCCAGTGGCAGAGCCTCTGCTTGGCATGCAGAAGGTCCCAGGTTCAATCCCCAGCATCTCCAGTTAAAGAATCTGGCAGGAGGTGATGTGAAAGCTCCACCAGAGACCCTGGAGAGCTGCTGCCAGTCTGAGTAGACAATACCGATTTTGATGGACTGATGGTCTGATTCAGTATACGGCAGCTGGATGTGTGTGCATGTGGAGGGGTTTGGGAGGGAGGGAAAGGGGATCATTGGTGGCCACTGAATGTCCGGCTTGAGTGTGCTCCTCTTTGCCCCCCCCCCGGCCGGTTCCAGGAAAGGTGTCATGGTTGCCATGGCATCCATGGGTACCACGTTGGGCAAACCTGATCTAGATTATTATTGTTTTTTTAACTGCTGTGTTCCTGTTTTAATACCCATCACGGTCATTTTAAGCAATTGTTTTAGTAATCCAGCATTTTACACCTCCTGGCTCTCATTTGTTCCAAGCATTGTATTAAACCGTCACTCGGAAGCCGGCTCGAAAGATTAACTGGACGGAGAGCGAAGCACATAAACTGTTTAATTAATCAATTAACTAAAGGAGGAAAGGGGAAAACAACGGGAAGGAGCAGAAAACAGAATGTGAAAATGCCCTCCACTTGGCTACCCTTTGGTCTGTTTGGTTCAGCAAATCATTCTCCGGCAGTCCATTTGGTTCCCTTGGAATATGTATGTATGTGCGTATATGTGTGTGTGTGTGTGTGTGTGTGTGTGTGTGTGTATGAAAAGGTAAAGGTTTCCCTCACTCGAAAGCCAGTCGAATCCAATTCTAGGGGGTTGTGCTCATCTCAGTTTCCAAGCCAAAGAGCCAGCGCTGTCCAAAGACTTTTTCCATGGTCATGCGGCCAGCAAGACTAGACGCGGAGGCACACGGAATTTATTTATGTATTGTATTTATATCCCGCCTTGCCAGCGGGATATACTGTTCCCTTCCCACCGAAGCAGGACCTATTTATCTACTTGCAATGTCTTGCTTTCAGACTGCTAGGCTGGCAGGAGCTGGGACCAGAGACGGGAACTCACTCTGTCATGCAGCATTTGGGTCTCGAACTGCCGAACTACTGGCCTTCCGGTCTGCAGCTTCAGCATCTTAACCTCTGAGCCACCGTGGAGATATATATATATATATATATATATATATATATATATATATATATATCGCTTGATTTGTCTGATGAATTAAATTGTGCGGGGATTAGCACCCCAACAGCGCACCGATGTCTGCGGTGGATGAAAGTGATAACGGGCATGAATCCAATCTGAGTTGTATCTCTTGCAAGGAGTCCCATCCCTTCCCTTTTCTGCATTTCATTTTTTGTATGAAATTAGTATTCATTGGGAAGAAGGCGTGAAGGGATATGCCCCAGCTTTCTGCCCGCCGGAGGAGCGGCTTGGCTTTCCAAAAGCTCTGCTCAGGAGGAGAAGTTGGCAAATTAAATTAAAATCTTTCGACTGAGTCCTTCTGGAGGGAAGGGGGGGAAAGCAACGCAGAATGACACCCGGCGAAGGCAGGCGGATTCGAGGTGTTTTTCCTTTTTAATGGAGAATTTCAACAGAGATGCTTAAGAGGGCGGAAAATGCCACTGCAGTAGGCCCCTCCATGGGAAGTGGCCGGATGAACACCCAGGAGAGAGCTTTTTGCCTCCACACTGCTTAGGGTTGCCAATCTCCAGGTGGCAGCTGGAGAGCTCCTGGGATTACAACCAATCTACAGGTGACAGAGGTCAGTTCACCAGGACAAAATGGCCACTTTGGAAGGTAGACTCTATAGCATTATACTCCTTTAAGTTCCTCCCTTCCCCAAACTCTGCCCTCGTAAGGCTCCCCCCCCCCAAAAAATCTCCAGGTATTTCCGAACCCAGAGCTGGCAACCCTAACACTGCTCCATGTGCCTCTAAGGCAATGTTTCCCATCTTTGGATTGGGACACCAGAAGTGGGTGTCCCCTCTAAGCTGAGATAGTGTGAGCTTGCTCACAGTTTTTTAGCCTCCAGCTCACACGTTTTCGTCTTCGCTCAGGAAGAGATGGCTCCAGAGCAAACCAATTTATGCAGCGGCCAAACGGCTCGCTCACCACTTCAATGCCAGGAGTTCACAAAGTAGGATTTTTGCTCGCAAGACCCCACAGCTTAGAGGGAGCATTGGTTGCAAAGCCTCTAAAAGTGGGTCGCGGCTCAGGCCACCCTAACAACTGCCTCTGCCCTTTCTGTTGCTCCCTTTTGTATTTTGGAAACCAAGCGCCGACCCTGGAAACAGTGTCTTCCGTGTCATACGTTAGGTTTTTCCCCCCTTTCACTGCATATAATGGCTGATCAAGTAAAACATGTCCCGACGGGCAGCAGAGTAAGAATCCGGGGTGGGTGGGTGGGTGGGTTGAGGGGGTCATGGAGAAGGAGAGGGTGGACAGAGGCTGGAATGTCACCTCCACAGGCCAAGGCCACGTATGTCAGAATGCCTCTTGCTCGAGGTTCACAGTGGTGGCAGCTATGCCCTTGAGTGATGTTTGTGGGTTTGTCAAAAGCGTCTGGTTATCCACTGTAGAAAACGGAACCCTGAACTAGAGGGGTGCAAGGTCATAGTTTGCCTAGGGCGCCAAAAAAACCTCGGGCCAGCCCTGGATGGGTCACCATACCAAGTCAATTTGGACTCGTGGGTCACCGTACTGGTCTAAGGCACATGGCTGAGGGCAGTCCTTCCATGAGCTTATGTTGGTCAGGCGGGATATAAATCTAAATAAATAAATAAATAAAATGTTGCAGGGGAGCACGAAGCATGGAAGCCCAATGCCTATTTATCTACTCTACTTTTATCTCATCCATCTCCTAGGATTCCACTGAAGTTGCTGAGCTGTGCCGGGGTCATTTCGTAGAAAAGGAGGTGCAGGAGCTCATCAGCATAACTTATCAGCATAACCTGTTTGCATAAGCCACACCCCCTGACATCACCGGAAGTGTGTCAGAGGGCAACACCCACCGCTCAGGCTCCACCCCCAAAAATCTCCAGGTATTTCTCAACTCAGAGATGGCCAGCCAGCTTTACACTTGGACTGAAGACACTTCAGGTTTCCTTTGCTCTTGCAGGGAAGCTACCGCACGATAAGCATGAAAATAGAGATCAGGTTGGCATGCTTTTGCTTTTTCCCACAGTGCATCACCATATGTGCCCGCTCCTGGGCTTGTTACTCGTGGAACGGCGTTCCTGTGTGTTCCGGCTTGAAATGACCCCTGACTGTGCCTATGTTATTTTGGAAATTGGGTTCCATTTCAAGATCATTGAAACGTCTTGACTGATACCTAGGAGAGGCGTCCAGCTGTTTTTCTTTCCCCAGTGGGCGTCTCCTGCCACAGTTCCTTTCTGTTTGGAGGTCTATGGACACTATTCGTGTATGGAACTGCAGAGGAGCCTGCTGTTGGTTCTGAACACATTATTTTTGTAAATAATGCTTAATTGTTATGAGCAATCTGTTGGATATGGGCTCATACATTCTACTGGGTTGCGGCCGCTAACTCATCTCCATATTTTAATGAAAGTAAAATAATATCATGAACTTCCAGGTGGGGGCTGGAGCTCTCCCAGAATTACAACATCTCCAGACCACAGAGATCAGTTCCTCAGTGGGAAATGGCAACTTTGGAGGGTGAACTCTACGGCAACACACCATAGCTGAGCTCCTCCCTCCTCCGCAGGCTCCACCCCCAAATCTCCAGGGTTCTAGATTAAGCCAAGCCTGAATTCTCCGTAGAAGCTAAAATGACTCAATAGAGGCTATCGTACCGGGGTCACATTATGAGAAGACGAGTAACTAGAAGAGACACTAATGCTAGGAAAAGCCAAAGGCAGCAGGAAAAGAGGAAGACTCAGCCTGAGACGGACTGACACTGAGACTTTTCAGACTGCCCAAGTATTCCATTTCAGGAACCGGTTACTGACTTCCCCCCGTGCCATTTCAGGCAGAACCATTCCTTCCCCCATTGGGATCATCTCCTTGGTCCCAGGCCCGGATCCCTCCCCTCCACTTCCCCTGGCCATGCCGACAGACGGGGCTAACTCACCGATGTGTTCTGGCACTGGACACTCGAGCTGTTGAACCTCAAGGCCGGCACCCTCTGCTCGTTCCCTTGGATGATGAGGACACACTCGTAGCCCCGCTGACCCGACTGAGGCTGCGGCAGGTTCTTGGCCTTCAGGGTGATCGGCTTGATGACTTCCACCGGCACCAAGATCTTACTGACCGGCAACAGCTGAGGGCAGTCCTGGAGAAAGGGCGGTGGTGGCGGGGTGAGAGAGAGAAAAGAGTAATCCCACACAGTCAATATTGTTTAAGTGTGTCCCCAGTTTCATATCCCAGAATGCTTCGCTCCTGCTTTAGAACCTGGTGGAAAGGGCTGTCAAGCCACAGCTGACTTTATTTATTTATTTACATCGTTTATTGTCTGCTTTTCTCACTTGGACTCAAGGTGGATTACACAGAAGAGGAGGAGGAAGAAGAAGAGGAGGAGGAGGAGGAGGAGCAGGAGGAGATTGGATTTATACCCTGCTCTTTCCCTTCCCCTCCCCACAACAGACATCCTGTGAGGTATGTGGAGCCGGGAGAGCTCTCTCGAGGACTGCTCCTGAGAGAACAGCTCTGAGAGAGCTTGTGACTGATCCAAAGTTACACCAGCAGCTGCATATGGAGTCGTGGGGAATCAAACCCGGTTCTCCCAGATTAGAGTCCGCGCTCCTAACCACTACACCAGACTAGATCTCCAGGATGGGACATTCAATAAACCAGGGGTCCCTCTGAACCTGTGGACACATGTAGAATTTTGACACAGTGTGGTGGGCAGAGCCCCAAAATGGCTGCCCCAATATGGCTGCCATAGGAGGCGGAGCCAGGCACAAAATGGCTGCAGCAGCTTACTTTCAGGCACACAATGAAGATCCCCGCACTGTGGTGGCAGCTACCGCCAAAGTAACATTTTTAAGAATATGCACAGCTAATCAAACCTCCAGTGGCCAGTCAGACACCTTGCTGGGCCAAAGCCCCACAAGGAACACTTGGAGGGCACCAAGAAGGGTGTTAGCAGGTGCCATGGTGCCCACTGGTAGCATTGTGGGGACTCAAGAAAAAAAAGGGGGGGATTCTAAACCAAGCAAGCACAAACCTCCTAAGGAAACTTATTGAGGGGACCCCTAAATAAACAATGCAATAGAATTAGGGTTGCCGAGCCGACCAGAAGTCTAACAACAGAACTGGAGCAAAGAATAGTTATTAACCTGACACATTAAACGATGCAAAATTCCAGTGAAAGATCCTGGTTTCAGCAAGATATACACAGTAGTACAGACCACAGCCCCTAATCATTTTTCCACAAAACTTTGGGCCTTTCTGCATTCAGTCTTTACTCCCAATATCCCCAGAACTCGAGGTGGTGTGCCGTCGATTCGAATACTTTCGTTCTCCACATGTAATGACTCTTCAGCAAGTCGTGCTGGAAACTCGTCTCAGCAGATTATGCTTTCTGCATACTCGTGGAAGGAAGTGTGTGTGTGTGTGTGTGTGTGTGTGTTGGTAAACTTGCGGTATTTTTTCATATAGGTGTGTTAGTGCATGTGCACCTAGAAGTCATGGCGACCTCTGGCGACCGACCTCTATTGGGGGCCTGGAGGATATTCAGAGAGGTGGCTGAATAAAGCCTGCCCCCACCTCCCGACTGCTGGTATTCCAAGGAGGTCTCCCATCCAAGTACTTGCCAGAGTCGACCCTGCGTAGCTTCCGAGATCTAATGAGATCGGGCTTGCCTGGGCTATTGTTGTGTTCCAATGGCGCCCGCCACGTGGTCAGGGGCACGCACGTGGCTGGGCGAGATACCCAGCTTCACTCCCTGAAACAACAGACTGGCCAGATCCTAAAAGGAACCAATCGGCCGGCCAGGATTCTAAAGGGAACTAATAGACTCTCGAGTAGCCCTATCAGTATGTCTGGGCGAGGCCGGGGGTGCAGTTTAGATGTGTTTATAAGCAGACCCCCCGAGCCCCGTTAAAGCATGTGTTCCAGAATCTCCAATAAAACCGACAAGCTGATTTTGCAAGAACGCGTCTCTGGACTGAGTACTTTACAGCTATCCAGGTCAGGGCGGAGGAAAGTGTGTTTTGAGCCCTGGTTGCTCTTATCCTTTGAAGAAGGAGTAGCCGAGGTAGCAGCACGATGCTTCTCGCTTCCCATCAATGCCCCGTGTTCTCCCTTCCGTTTCTCAGAGACCTGGCTGGTGGGAGGAATTCTTCCAGGAGAGTCAGAATGACACTGAGTGGATGAGGCATTTCAGCGTCAAGAGGGCAACGTTCGCTAACGTTATGTGACGGGAATAACCCGGGGATAATATACAATTATTAGTGCTTAGTATCAAATCAAACTGCAAACCGTCATTCCATTTTTTGTTTGGAATCACAGAATCACAAAGTTGGAAGGGACCTCCAGGATCATCTAGTCCAACCCCCAGCACACCTGCAGTGACCTCTCTTCCATACCCAGAAGATGACAAAAAAAAAAATCTCCAGGATCTCCAGCTGAATTGGCCTGGAGAAAGTGGCGATCAGCACTTCCCTGGGCGTGTAAGAAGGAGCCATGAGAACTAAGCACTGAGGCAGCCCTTCCTGCCCTCCGCTCTCGTGATCTGCCTAAGTTCACACAATCAACACTGCTGACAGATGGCCATCCAGCCTCTGAAAACCTCCAAAGAAGGAGAGCCTGCCACCTCCCAAGGAAGCCTGTTCCACTGAAGAATTGCTCTGTCAGGAAGTTCTTCCTAAACGTTTAGCTGAAAATGCTTCTGATTTCATTTCAACCCATTGGTTCTGGTCCGATCTTCCAGGGCAGGGGTGGGCAAACTGTGGCTCGGGAGCCGCATGCGGCTCTTTCACATATATTATGTGGCTCCCGGCAGGGCGGCTGGGAAAGCTAAATATCATTAGCAAACAAATTAATATCATTATCAATATCTGCTTCTACCCCTTTTGTTATTATTTTTGGCAGTCTCATTTAATGTTAATAAAAAGCAAATTTGCTTATTTTCCAATGAAAGCAGGTAATATTTGCTCATGTCTCGTGGCTCTCAAACATCTGATGTTTATTCTATGCGGCTCTTGCGTTAAGCAAGTTTGGCCACCCCTGTTCTAGGTGGCTCTTATGCTGAGCAAGTTTGCCCACCCCTGTTCCAGGGCAACAGAAAACAACTTCTGGCAGCCCTTGAAGGACTTGAAGATGGTGATCGTATCCCCTCTCTGTCATCTCCTCTCCAGGCTAAACATACCCAGCTCCTTCAACCTTTCCTCATAGGACTTGGTCTCAGACCCCTCACCGTCTTTGCTCTCCTCTGTACATGTTCCAGCTTGTCTCTATCCTTCTTAAATTGTGGTGCCCAAAACTGAACACAAGACTGGAAGTGAGGTCTAATCAGAGCAGAGTAAAGCGATACCATCACTTCGCGTGATCTGGACACTATACTTCTGTCGATACAGCCCAAAATCGCATTTGCCATTTTAGCTACCGCATCACACTGCTGACTCACATTCAGTGTATGGTCGACAAAACCTAGATCCCCCCTAGATCCTTTTTACACATACTACTCCCAAGACAAGTCTCCCCCATCCTATAACTATGGATTTGATTTTTCCCTACCTAAATGCAGAACCACTGAAATTTATTTTATTTCTTTTAACCCAGTTTTCCAGCCTGTCAAGATCATCCTGTATTCTGACTCTGTCTTCTACTGTATTTGCTACCCCTCCCAATTTACTATCTTCTGCAAACGTGATCAAACTCTGTTTGGCTTAGAAGTGCTTCTTGAAAACCTGGCTTTTCCAGTAGCTCTCCCATCCTCCAAACCGCTGCACACCCTAAACAAGTGTAAACGTTCAGCAATTACCCATGAGGAAACCTGTTACCATATAAATTGTCTGCCTAACATAGACCAAAGAGAAAGAGGCTCAAATAGAGGAGGGCTGTGGGCAGCACTTAAATATCCACAGAAACAATTCTACTTCAAATGGTAGTATCGATTTCAGAACGGGCAGAACAAAGGTTCACAGCAAAAGCACTTTGGGGAAGTGCAGGGAAACAGTGTCCTGGAACTGGTCTGAGTGCTGATCCCCGTAAAACAGGGGTGGGCAAACTTGCTTAACGTAAGAGCCGCATAGAATAAACATCAAATGTTTGAGAGCCACAAGACATGAACAAATAGTACCTGCTTTTATTGGAAAATAAGCAAATTTGCTTTTTATTAACATTAAACGAGACAGCCAAAAATAATAACAAAAGGGGTAAAAGCAGATATTGATAATGATATTAATTTGTCCAATGATATCTGTTTGCTAATGATATTTAGCTTCCCCAGCCGCCCTGCCGGGAGCCACATAATATATATGAAAGAGCCGCATGCGGCTCCTGAGCCACAGTTTGCCCACCCCTGCCCTAAAATAAATGCAGAACCAAGAAGGAGCCCCAACACAAAGTGGCAGTGAAAGTGAGCGGGAATGAAGAACGGAAGATCGAGATGTGCTCAGACACCGAGGGAAAAAGACAAGTGCAGAATCAATTAGTACAGTGTGACCCTGTTGCTGGCGCAGAACAGCTTTTCTGGGCAAAAGCCCGACCCACTTTCTTACAGAAGTGCCAGGAAAGGTGTCAGTGGCGCTATGGTTGGGAACCCCCAGGTTCAGCAGTCCCAGTGATGATTACAGTTAGGAAGATGCCAAATTTGGGAGGTGACTTTTTAAAAAAAGAACAAACATCCCTGCCAGTACAGCTCCAATTGGCCACCGCAGCAGGACAATTACTGGATTTCAGTAAAGCTTCTGACAGGGCTCCCCACGATGTTCTGATGGGTAAACCAGAACACAGTGAACTGGATTCTAGGATGGTTAGGTGGATAGGGAACTGGTTGGAGAACCGCACTCAGAGAGTAGTTGGCGATGGCATTTAATCTGTATGGAAGGGGGTGGCCAAGACATGGCCCAAAGTCTCCTGTGAAGTAAATTAATAATACCTCCCCCCCCCCCCTTTTAAAATGTAAAACTTCCAAATCAATTTGCTTGTACTCACGGAAGCTGTACCACCCCCTCGATTATTCTGGTTATTTTTACTACACTTTCTTTTCTCACAAGTTCTAGATGGAGCACTCTGTCTGGGGCAGTGATGCTCTGGCTTCTTGGTGCTTGGGGGGCCACAGTGGGAGGGCTTCTGGAGTTCTGGCCCCGTCGGTGGACCTCCTGAGGGCACCTGGGTTTTGGCCACTGTGGTACACCTAGTGATGGGCTGGAGGGGCCATTGACCTGATCCAACATGGCTTTTCTTGTGTTCTTATGGCCCTGCTGGTGGACCTCCTGATGGCACCTGGGTTTTGGCCACTGTGTGACACAGAGTGTTGGGCTGGAGGGGCCATTGACCTGATCCAACATGACTTCTCTTGTGTTCTTATGGCCCTGCTGGTGGACCTCCTGATGGCACCTGGGTTTTGGCCACTGTGTGACACAGAGTGTCGGATTGGATGGACCACTGGCCTGATCCAACATGGCTTCTCTTGTGTTCTTATGGCCCTGCTGGTGGACCTCCTGATGGCACCTGGGTTTTGGCCACTGTGTGACACAGAGTGTTGGGCTGGAGGGGCCATTGACCTGATCCAACATGGCTTCTCTTGTGTTCTTATGGCCCTGCTGGTGGACCTCCTGATGGCACCTGGGTTTTGGCCACTGTGTGACACAGAGTGTCGGATTGGATGGACCATTGGCCTGATCCAACATGGCTTCTCTTGTGTTCTTATGGCCCTGCTGGTGGACCTCCTGATGGCACCTGGGTTTTGGCCACTGTGTGACACAGAGTGTTGGGCTGGAGGGGCCATTGACCTGATCCAACATGGCTTCTCTTGTGTTCTTATGGCCCTGCTGGTGGACCTCCTGATGGCACCTGGGTTTTGGCCACTGTGTGACACAGAGTGTTGGGCTGGAGGGGCCATTGACCTGATCCAACATGGCTTCTCTTGTGTTCTTATGGCCCTGCTGGTGGACCTCCTGATGGCACCTGGGTTTTGGCCACTGTGTGACACAGAGTGTCGGATTGGATGGACCATTGGCCTGATCCAACATGGCTTCTCTTGTGTTCTTATGGCCCTGCTGGTGGACCTCCTGATGGCACCTGGGTTTTGGCCATTTGTGACACAGAGTGTCGGACTGGATGGACCATTGGCCTGATCCAACATGGCTTCTCTTATGTCCTTATGGCCCCACTGGTGGACCTCCTGACGGCACCTGGGTTTTGGCCACTGTGTCCACTGTTATGAGCAACCCTTTTGAGATATGATAGCCAGAACTGCACACCACATCACAAATGTGGTGACACCACAAATCTTTGCAAGGGCAGCCTCATTTCAGAGTCGACCCTCCCAAACGAACTCTGACAGACATCCAGGGAAGAATTCAAAAGAGAATACTAGAAGCGCCCCAAAATAGAGGCAACAGTAGGAGCGGTCCGAAGAGGCCACGGGTCCTCGTATCCCCTTATCTCCCTCTGTTGGAATTTGGAGCTCCGGCATTCTCTCAGTGCTCCACGCCAAAGCCGTAACCTTTCCAATAACACTCCTTTCAAGTTCATTAACGGAAGGCAATTGTGGCGGCCCTAATAAAGGATTAGTTAGCATATAAAAAGGTTTCGGGCTCTGCGAGGAAGTTCATTATAGATAATTGAAGAGGCGAGAGCCATAAAGAAAGGCAGAGTCTCCCTCACTATGTGTGACTTTATCTGATTGGCCTAATGTACTTCCTAATTGAAATTTAAAAAGGCAATTGCTCAGAAAGATGGAGGCGACGGTGCTGGAGGGGCTCCTCGTCCGCCTCTCGCGGTGACCGGGGATGTGGAATATACAACTTTGCCTGCCTCTTTAAAGCAAAAGTTCTCTTCAAAATGGAAGCTCCGCAGGGCCTGCAAGATGGTGCCTTCCACCAGACTTCAGTGGATCAGGTCTGTTTTATCATCTGGAACCCAAATTCTATCAGAAGAAGAGGAGGAAGAGAAGAGATTGGATTTATATCCCGCCCTTCACTCACTTGGAGTCTCAGAGCGGCTTACAAACTCCTTCCCCTTCCCCTCCCCACAACAGACACCCTGTGAGGTAGGTGGGGCTGAGAGAGCTCTTTTGAGAACTGCCCTTGAGAGAACAGCTGGGACAGAGCTATGGCTTGCCCAAGGTCATCCAGCAGGTACAAGTGGAGGAGTGGGGAATCAAACCCGGTTCTCCCAGATTAGAGTCCGCGCACTTACCCACTACACCAAACTGGCTCATCTGTAGAGGAGCTGGCTGGAAATATGAGTGATGGTATTTTAATTGATGTATTTTAATTGTTTTTAACTGTCTGTGTAGTTTTTATGATAGAACCCACCCTGAACCTGCTATGCGGATAGAACCCACAGGATACAAATCCAATAAAACAAAATCAAATTTGCAGTTGCGTCCAAGAGGAATGAGGAGGAGAATCAGCAGCCAATCGCTCAGTTCAACTAGAACACCTGTTCCAACTTCAAGTATAGACTAGTAGGGCCTGAACTTCTGAGACTGAGAGGGGAAAAGATCTTGGGGTTGTAGTGAATGAAAGCGTCGACCCAGTGTGCCACAGCAGTGAAAAAGGCAAATTCTGCATTAGGGATTATTAGGAAAGTGGTTGAGAATAGAACGGGCAATATTGTAATGTCCTTGTATAGATCTATGGTGAGACTACATTTGGAATACTTTGTACAGTTCTAATTCCCGTACCTCCAAAAAGTTCCCGTATCTCCGTATCTCCTTGCAGAGCTGGAAAAAAAGTACAGAGGAGGGGAACCCAGATGATGACGGGGTTGGAGCACCTTCCCTAAGAGGAAAGGCTGAAGAGTCGGGGACTTTTCCGTTTAGAAAGGAGACGACTAAGGAGGGATATGATAGAGGTTCATAAAATTTTGTACAGCCGGAGAGAGTTGACAAAGAGAACCTTTTCTGCCTCTCCCAAAAGACTAGAACTCGAGGGCATCCAATGAAGCTGATTGACAGTAGGTTCAGGATGGGTGGGGGAAAGGAAATACTACTTTACACAGTAGAAAAGAGAAAGAGTCCAGTAGCACCTTAAAGACTAACAAAATTCGTGGTAGGGTAGGAGCTTTCGTGAGTCGCTGCTCGCTTCTTCAGATAGGTATCTGAAGAAAGTCAGCAGTGACTTAGGAAAGCTCATACCCTACCAATTTTCTTGTTAGTCTTTAAGGCGCTATTGGACTCTTACTGTTTTTTACTGCCACAGGCAGACTAACGTGGCAACCCGTCTTGATCTATACACACCAAGAGTCAATGAAACGTGGAATCCACTGCCAGAGGATGTAGCGATGGCCACAGGAATAAACATATTTCAAAGAGGATTAGAAAGATTCGTGGAGTATAACTCTATCAATAGCCACTAGCCATGGTGACGGAGGGGGACCTCCACATTTAGAGGCATCCTCTGAATCCCAGAGCCAGGAGGCAACATAATGGGGAAGGCCTCGGCCTCTCTGCCCTGTTGTTGGGCCTCCAGAGGAACTGGCTGGTGACTGTGTGAGCCAGGATGCTGGACTAGATGGACCACTGGTCTGATCCAGCAGGGCTCTTCTGATGTTCTCATGAAGGCCTCGGCCTCTCTGCCCTGTTGTTGGCCCTCCAGAGGAACTGTTTGGCTAATGTATGAGATAGGATGCTGGACTAGATGGACCACTGGTCTGATCCAGCAGGGCTCTTCTGATGTTCTTATGAAGGCCTCGGCCTCTCTGCCCTGTTGTTGGCCTTCTATAGGGACTGGTTGGCCACTGTGTGAGACAGGATGCTGGACTAGACACACTACTGGTCCAATCAAGCAGCGCTCTTCTTATGTTCTGATTTGTACGGGATTGTCAATGCTCCACAGTTTTTGCCTGCAATTCAGGGAAAGCTAACCTGAAAAATGGGTAGATCTGAGTCCAGTAGCACCTTAGATATCAACAAGAGATTTAGAGTATAAGCTTTGAAGAGTCAAAGTTCCCTTTGTTAGACTGAAAAATGGGAACCATGGACTGGATCCAGGACTATTGTTTCACCAATGGTGGATTCTTCCATGTCGTAAGGAGTCGTCCTCTGCTGAAATATGTGCGGGACATTGGGGGTGCTACATCATTCTAAGGATGTATAGGTGTTATCTTCTTCTTATATGGGATATCTCTCTTTGTCTTAACCTGGGAACTGCCCTCTGACCCCTCCCCTCTCCCTTTGTCCTCTCACTCTCTCAACATGGCCTTCCATGGAGATGCACAGGGCTGTTTTGGGGCAGGAACGCACAGGAACGGAGTTCCGGCTGGCTTTCGAGTTGCCCATGCCTACAGCCTCTGCCCCCCCCTTGGGGTCCCCAGGTGCCTCGCAAGCCACGGGGGCACCTGGGGAAGCCAAGCTGATCCAGGGAGGGAAGGCAGTTTAAACTGCCTTCCTTCCCTCGAGTTCCCCATGTGCCTTGCAAGCCACGGGGCACTGGGGGAAGCTGATCCTGGGAGGCAACTGCACTGTCAGGGGTGTGGCCGAATATGCTAATGAGTTTCTGCTGTTGGGTGTGGCCTATTATGCTAATGAGCAGCTGCTGGGCTTTTTCTGCAACCCCCCCGGAGACGAAAGTCTCTGCTGGTCTCTCCTGTAGGTGCAAATGCCCTCATACTCCCCCACAAACATGATGTCGGACAAGCTGGCCAATTGTGATAGGGAAAGTACTCTTTAGAGTCAACTTCTTTTTGTCCTGTCGACAGCAACCTGAACGTGAACTGGGTTTACTTGGATAAATGTAATTCCCCCCTTTTTTGTAATATACTTCTTGGGAGATTTGAATACTGCACTCAGTATTACCCTTCTACGACTGGGCAAAACTCTGCTGTATTAACCCAATCACATGCGTGTTCCGTGAGCTGGTAGAAGGTCCCACCATCTGCAGAGGAGGGCCATTACCTTACAGTGCGTAGGAACAGGATCTGAGAGACCCAGGTTTGAATCCCCACTCTGACATGGTGAACCACAGGCCTGTTCTTGCTCCAGTCACGTTCTCTCGGCCCAACTCACCTCAAAGGGTTGTCGTGACAACAAAGCAAGGGAAGAGAGAACGATGTTGCAAGCTGCTTTGGATCCCCACTGGGGAGGAAAAGGGGGCCCGATCTCGTCAGATCTCAGAAGCTGGATGATTGTGACCCCCCTCATGCGGTTTTCAAGGCAAGAGATGGTTGGCCATTGCCTGCCTCTGCATAGCAACCCTGGACTTCCTTGGTGGTCTCCCATCCAAGTACTAACCAGGGCGGACCCTGCTTAGCTTCCATGATCTGATGAGACTGGGCTAGCCTGGGCCATCTAGGTCAAGGCAAGAGACATTCAGAGGTGGTTGGCCATGGCCTGCCTCTGCGTAGGAACTCTGGACTTCCTTGGTGGTCTCCCATCCAAGTACTAACCAGGGCTGACCCTGCTTAGCTTCTGAGATCTGATGAGACTGGGCTAGCCTGGGCCATCTAGGTCAAGGCAAGAGACATCCAGAGGTGGTTGGCCATGGCCTGCCTCTGTGTAGGAACTCTGGATTTCCTTGGTGGTCTCCCATCCAAGTACTAACCAGGGCTGATCCTACTTAGCTACTGAGATCTGATGCGACCGGGCTAGCCTGAGCCATCCATGTCAAGGCAGGAGACATCCAGAGGTGGTTGGCCATGGCCTGCCTCTGCGTAGGAACCCTGGACTTCCTCGGCGGTCTCCCATCCAAGAACTAACCAGGGTCAGCCCTGCTTAGCGTCCAAGATCTGATGAGATCGGGCTAGCCTGGGCCATCCAGGTCAGGGTGGACAGTAAATACACGACAGCTCAAGATCTGAAGCTGAAAAATTATGGTCTGGAACACTGGTATCACTATATTTTGTCTCTTCTCTGAAGTGATATGGAACAGAAGTCCAGTAACCACAACCCCCTATATTCTCATTTCATTTTTAGTTCTTAAGATGGCAGCCAGTTTGGTGTAGTGGTTAAGAGCGTGGACTCTAATCTGGGAGAACCGGGTTTGATTCCCCACTCCTCCACATGCAGCTGCTGGTGTGACCGTGGGTCAGTTACAAGTTCTTTCAGAGCTGTTATCTCAGGAGCAGTTCTCGAGAGAGCTCTCTCAGCCCCACCTACCTCACAGGGTGTCTTGTTGTGGGGAGGGGAAGGGGAAGGAGATTGTAAGCCGCTCTGAGACTCCTTTGGGTAGTGAAGGGCGGGGGAAAAATCCAATCTCCCTTCTTCTCTCTCTTATTTAGGCTGATTTTTCCTATACTTGCTGGGCAATCGTGTTTGTTTTATAGGATTAGCGCCTAAAGGTTGTTTAAAGACTGTGGTATTAGGATGCTGTTGGTGTAATATTGTATTACTGTTATAGCTCCAGTATTGATGTTATGATTATGTTTTTAACAATTTTCAATAAAAATTATTAAAATCTAAAAAAACCCTGCAAGATATAGACCTCATTGGCTATTGGTGGCGGAAAGTACTGGCAAGTCTCAGCCATCTCATAGTGACCCCTCATGGAGTTTTCAAGGAGAGAGACATTTAGAGGGGTTTTTGCCATTGCCGGCTTCTGTATAGTAACCCTGGACATCCTTGGCAATCTCCCATCTGAGTACTAACCAGGGGTGACCCCGGGCCATTCTGCATCTAGCATTCGCTCCACATTTTCTCAACTGGGAGGGGGAAAGTGCAGCTCCAAACCACATTCAAGTGCCCCGGGGGCAAAGGCGTACTGGCTGCAAAGTCACCCGTGAACGGCCATAAATCTTTGCAGAAGGTACCATAAAATCCGACGATCAAAGAAAGCGAAAGCAGCATGGAGTGTGGAGCGTACCATAAAATCCGAAGATCAAAGAAAGTGAAGGTAAAAGGTCAAGGTTTCCCTTGCTCGAAAGCCGGTCGAATTCGACTCTAGGGATGCAGTGCTCATCTCTGTTTCCAAGCCGAAGAGCCAGCGCTGTCCAAAGACGTCTCCGTGGTCATGTGGCCAGCATGACGAGACGCCAAGGCACACAGAACGCTGTGACCTTCCCACCGAAGCGGCACCTATTTATCTACTTGCAATTTCTTGCTTTCGAACCGCTAGGTTGGCAGGATCTGGGACCAGAGATGCACGCGGCACTCAGGTCTCGAACTGCTGAACTCTGTTCTAACGCGGGTTTCGTAAAACAATGGAGGGAAAAGCCAATGCAGAATCGCCCCCTGCTTAGCTTCTAAGATCTGATGAGATTGCGCTAGCCTGGGTCATCCAAGTCAGGGCAACTTAACCTGCACACTCCGCATAAACTGCAAACCGTGCTGTGAAGCACCTTGCAAAGTGATTCATAATAACAACCTTTGCAACTTCAAAGAAATAAGTTTTTAAAAATTCAGGTGAAAAGCAGCGAGCGAGTGTACCGAGCAAAAGAGAGGCAAGACATCAGCCCGCCACCCACTGCTCATGGCGACTGATTTACGGCTTGCACTGGGCTTACATTATTACACCGCTAATTCCCATGGCCATAAAATTATATTTACATTTACACTACAGAACAGTCGGGGCGGGAGAGAGAGGAAAGACGGAAGAGATCTTATTAGGTCATAAAGTGGAATCGGGTCAACAATATGCCGAGAGAATTCCGAGGCCGGTAAATTTCTCGGTATCCTTTCCCACCTGGCACTCTTTTCTCCTCCACCCCGATCCCGACCCACATCTCCAAAGTTACACCATTCCCATGTGTAATCAAAACCAGTCCGGAGAGTCCCCCACCAGTCAAGGAATCTTTTAACGCCCCATATATTTTATCTGCATTTCCTAAAAGTTTATGGCGCCGTTAGCTTGATGGACGACGTATACATTTACTGGCGCAGCAGAAGTAATAATACAGAAAAGAAAATGGCCATAACCTTAAAAGGTAACTGAGGAAGGGAAGGCTGTCCGGGGATTTATGGAAAGCATAAACGTCTGGAGAGATAACCGCAGAATAATTGAGTATTGGCCTACTGGTGGCATTGAGATGCTCCCTCCTAGTTAAGGGGGCTGTCATGGATTCCATTCCATAAAACCAGGTTTTATATCCTTTGTTTATTTTTAATGCTGGGGAACAGAGTCTCTGTTTCTCGAGGCAAAGGCCCTGGAAATCTGTAAGAACATGAGAAAAGCCCTGCTGGGTCGGACCAATAGTCCATCTAGTCCAGCATCCTGTCTCACTCACACAGCAGCCAACCAGTTCCTCTGGACGGCCAAAAACAGGGCAGAGAGGTTGAGGCCTTCATGAGAACATCAAAAGAGCCCTGCTGGATCAGACCAGTGGTCCATCCAGTCCAGCATCCCGTCTCACACAGTGGCCAACCAGTTCCTCTGGAGGCCCAACAACAGGGCAGAGAGGCCGAGGACTTCCCCATTATGTTGCCTCCTGGCTCTGGTGATCCGAAGCACTTCTTCACTCGCAGAGTGATTGACTGGCAGACAATAGTTTCAGCGGGGGACCATGCTGGTCTACAGTAGGGGTGTACAAAAGGAAAAAAATTGGCTCAATTCATGTTTGGCCGAATTGGGCCAAATCTGATTCGGCCAGCCGAATGACCACCTGAATGCGACTTTCGGCAACGCATGCTGATTGGGGTGGCATTCGACCGGCCGAATCAGATCAGATTAAATGCCTCCCTGGGACTTCTCCGGCTCGCCTGCTGAAGCGGGTACGCTGGAGAAGCCCAACAGAGTCCCCTCGCACCCTTCCTAGCTTGCCCGCCAAGGCAGGCAAGCTAGGGGAGGCGCGGGGAGGGATTTAAATGTCTCCCTGGGGCTTCTCTGGTCCACCCGCTGAAGTGGGCATGCCAGCAAAGCCCGACAGAGTCCCCCCTGTGCCCTTCCTAGCTTTCCCGCCAAGGCAGAAGAGCTAGGGAAGGCATAGGGAGGCGCAGGGAGGGATTTAAATGCCTCCCCGTGCCTCGCCTCCCGACAGCTGCTTTTCAGGCAGCCGCCCAAATGCCACTGAATTTCGGTGGTGGCTTTCGGCGGCAGGCCGAATCAGATTAGAGAATCTGATTCAGCCCGCGGTTTCCCGAAAGGGGGCCAAACGGGCCATTTTCAGGGGAGCATTCAGTTCGGATGAACCGAACGCACATCCCTAGTCTACAGCAGAGCAGCTAGATTCGAGTCCAGTCACACCTGAGAAATGAAAAAGATTTTTTTGGGGGGGGGGGGGGTTATGAGCTTTTGAGAAAGGTCCTTTCACCAGTATTTGGATGGGAGAATACCCGGGTCACTACAGAGAGGCAGGCATTGGCAAACCACCTCTGGACATCTCTTGTTTTGAGAACTTTACAGGGGTGCCACAAGTTGACTGCAACTTGATGGGACTTTCTACCCCCAATAGCCAAGGACCGCTGTTTCTTCCATAAGTGCAGGGTATACTCTGCCCACCTTGACCTGGATGGCCCAGACCGGCCCCATCTCGTCAGAGCTCAGAAGCTAAGCAGGGTCAGCTTTGGTTAGTACTTGGATGGGAGACCACTAAGGAAGTCCAGGGTTGGTGTGCAGAGGTCGGCAATGGCAAACCACCTCTAAACATGAAGCCACCCATGCTTGTAGCCGCCGCCACCTCCTGTGGCAGTGAATTTACTCTACCTCTCTTGATTGTTATAATTCCTGGTACCCCGTTTTAAATTCCATTGCTCAAAAACAAAGACCACGTGGATCAGAACTGTGTTACTGATGTTTTTCTATGTCAATTAATTGATACCTGGTGATTTACTATGACCTCCTGTGTTCATGACAATTTATTCTCGCTGGTTTGTCTTTGACCCTCTGAGCCCTGCCCTGGGCCAGCCCAGGCAAGCCCGATCTCGTCAGATCTCGGAAGCTAAGCAGGGTCCGCTGTGGTTAGTACTTGGATGGGAGACTCCCTTGGAATACCAAGTCGGGAGGACGGAGGCAGGCTTTATTCAGCCACCTCTCTGAATATCCTCCAGACCCCCAGTAGGGGGCAGTTCCCAGAGGACAACGTGACAGGTGGAGACGCACATGTGTATACACACACATAAATACAAAACCTCTGGATGGGAAATTCCTGGATATTTGGAGAGTACAGCCTGCGAAAGGCAAGATTTGGGGAGGGGCGGGACCTCGGTAGGGGGGAAAAAAACCCCTCCAAAGCAGATTCCCTCCAGGGGAACTGACTTCTACAGTCCGGAGATCCACTGTCATTCCAGGAGATCTCCAGGCCCACCTGGAAATTGGTATCCTCTTGTCTGGCCCGGACATGCTCAGCTGTGCTTGGCCCAGCACCCAGGCCCTCCCCTCCGTCCTCTCTGCCTGCACCTGTTATGAGCCCCCCTTTCTCCATTTCCAACTTCGGTCCTTCTTTGCCACCGAAGTGGGCGCACGCCACGCACTCCTTGAGTCAGAGCTTCTGGGGAAGGAGGGGGACAAAGGAAATCAGCGCATTTGAACCTGAAGAGCTCTTGAAGGCCTGGGAATGCGCCACAGCTGCTTCCAGCCAAGGCGGCGGGTGGGATACGCCAAACCTCTTTTTGACAAATTAATATTTGAAGCCGTCGTCCCGTCCTGCAGGCTGAAGCGTGAATGAGCTGGCACGAAACCCTTGTCAAGTAAGCTCCCCCTCTCTCCCCCCCCCTCCCGATCCCTTCCCTTCTTCCCTCTTTGGCGGCAAATGAAACCCCTTTTCATGCTCCTTTCGCTGGGGGGGAAGAGGCTCAGGCGGAGCAGCGTGGGGAGATGAAAACCTCCTTCAAGGTAATTAGATGATTAAGCCCCTTTTAAAGCCCAGTCGCTAACAGATTTGTTCTCGGGAGTTGCTCTTTTCCCCGTTCCAATCTTTTGATTCTCTTCACCGAGCTTTCGCCTTCCTTCCTCCTCCCTGGGAGCACCAACCCGCCCGGTTCCTTCCCAAACAAAGCCGAAAGTCCTTTTCAAGGCCTTGAATGAAGCGGTGTTCCTTTCACCCAGCAAAGAGGAACACACACACACACAAAGGAAAGCGACCTAATCAATTCAAGCCAGCATCCTATAGAAACCAGTGATATTAAGAGGAGAAAGGTCTTGGGAAGGGAGGGGCAGACGGGGCGGCGTAGCGGTTGAGAAAATGAGTTGTGATCTGGGAAAGAGCCCCTTTAAGTATCACTCTTGCCAGGAACTCATAAGGAGGCCTTAAACTGGCCTCTGTTTCTCAGTTTCTATGAGTGTCTGATCCGCAAGATGCGGAGAATGAGCCCGGGTCGAGAGACGAGAGAAAAAGATAAGAGATTGGATTTCTACCCCACCCCTCACGACCCGAAGGAGTCTCAGCGTGGCTTACAATCTCCTTTCCCTTCCCCTCCCCACAACAGATACTCTGTGAGGCAAGTGGGGCTGAGAGAGCTCTTTCGAGGACTGCTCTTGAGAGAACAGCTCTGGGAGAACTTGTGACTGACCCAAGGTCACCCGGCAGCTGCGTGTGGAGGCGTGGGGAATCAAACCCGGTTCTCCCAGATGAGAGTCCACGTTCTTAATCACTACACCAAACTGACTGTACTTTACGGGGATGTAAGAACTACAACATGGGAATATACATTAAAACATCAGAAGGAGAAGGAGGAGAAGGAGGAAGAGAAGAAGAAGAAGAGTAAGAAGAACAAGAACAAGAGGAGACTGGATTTATACCCTGCCCTTCACTCAGGTTCAATCCCCGGCATCTCCAGTTTAAGAGAACTAGGCAGTAGGTAATGCAAAAGACCTCCGCCTGAGACCCAAGAGAGCTGTAAAGAGGGGCTGTGGCTCAGTGGCAGAGCATCTGCTTGGCAGGCAGAAGGTCCCAGGTTCAATCCCCAGCATCTCCAGTTTAAGAGAACTAGGCTGTGGGTGATGTGAAAGGCCTTGGACTGAGACCTTGGAGAGCTGTAAAGAGAGGCTGTGGCTCAGTGGCAGAGCATCTGCTTGGCAGGCAGAAGGTCCCAGGTTCAATCCCCAGCATCTCCAGTTTAAGAGAACTAGGCTGTGGGTGATGTGAAAGGCCTTGGACTGAGACCCTGGAGAGCTGTAAAGAGAGGCTGTGGCTCAGTGGCAGAGCATCTGCTTGGCAGGCAGAAGGTCCCAGGTTCAATCCCCAGCATCTCCAGTTTAAGAGAACTAGGCTGTGGGTGATGTGAAAGGCCTTGGACTGAGACCCTGGAGAGCTGTAAAGAGAGGCTGTGGCTCAGTGGCAGAGCATCTGCTTGGCATGCAGAAGGTCCCAGGTTCAATCCCCGGCATCTCCACTTAAAAAGGACCAGGCAGCAGGTGATGGGAAAGACCTCAGCCTGAGACCCTGGAGAGCCATGAAGTGGTGCTGTAGCTCAGTGGCAGAGCCTCTGCTTGGCAGGCAGAAGGTCCCAGGTTCGATCCCCGGCATCTCCGGTTAAAAGGTCCAGGCAGGAGGTGATGGGAAAGACCTCCGCCTGAGACCCTGGAGAGCTGCTGCCAGTCTGAGTAGGCAATCCTGGCCTTGATGGACCGATGGTCCGACTCAGTATGAGGCAGCTTCATGTGATGTTCATGTGGCCTCCCTCACATTTTCAGGAAGGCCATTCCACAGTGAGGGGGACACCACTTTTCAGGCCTCACACCAAGCAGGGGAAGTTCTTACAGGTGCTTAAGAGGACAGAGAGAAGATCTTGATGTGGATCTTTATCAGAGAGGCGATTTCCTCTCTCCTTTTTTTTCTCCCGAATAAATATTCCACGTCTGACTGGCCTCTTCCCTTTTCAGTCTCAACCTAATAGCCGCCGTTCCTTCTACACAATGCAAAGTCACCGAGCGTGCTTTTAGACTTGCCAGCTGTCCTTTCAAAAAGCTGGCAGTTTGGGGAAATTACACATCAAGGTGAAATATTCCAGTCACAAATTATCCTGCCGTGTCGTCAGCCTCTTTGGAGTGAGTTCCACGCCAGGAGCGTAAATACTTGTGGTTTACGGCCAGGCTGAGTTTCTCGATATGGTTTTTCAAAGTCGGGACCACAAAACAATTTTTGGATTTTAATCAGAAGGGAAAACGGGCTCATCTGAGGGCTGAACGAGATGAGAGGCTGGCAATCGTTTTATTTGTTTTCGCCCAGTTTTCCAGCCTGTCAAGATCATCCTGTCTTCTATTGTATTTGCTACCCCTCCCAATTTAGTATCGTCTGCATTTTTTTGTATTTTTCCACATGTGCGTGTGCATGGGTGTGTGTTTGTGCACCTGGAAGTCATGGGGACCTCTGGTGACCGACCCCTACTGGGGGCCCGGAGGATATTCAGAGAGGTGGCTGAATAAAGCCTGCCCCCACCTCCCGACTGCTGGTATTCCAAGGAGGTCTCCCACCCAAGTACTTGCCAGAGTCGACCCTGCTTAGCTTCCGAGATTTGATGAGATCGGGCTTGCCTGGGCCATCCAGGTCACAGCTATCATCTGCAAATCTAATAAGCATTCCCTCTGTTATTTCACCCAAATCGTTTCTAAATATGTTGAACAAAACAGGTCCCAGGACAGATCCCGGAGGCACTCCACTTGTCACTCCTCTCCAAGAGGATGAGGAACCCTTCACAAGCACTCTTGTGCCAGTTTGGTGTAGTGGTTAAGTGCGCGGACTCTAATCTGGGAGAACTGGGTTTGATTCCCCACTCCTCCACTTGCATCTGGCTGGATGACCTTGGGCAAGCCATAGCTCTGTACCAGCTGTTCCCTCAAGGACAGCTTGGGAAAGAGCTCTCTCAGCCCCACCTACCTCACAGGGTGTCTGTTGTGGGGAGGGGAAGGGAAAGGAGTTTGTAAGCCGCTCTGAGACTCCCTTGGGGAGTGGAGGGCAGGGTATAAATCCAATCTCTTCTTCTTCTTCTTCTTCTTTGAGTGCCACCTGTCAACCATTTGCAGATCCACCTAACAGTCATAGGATCCAAACCCCATTTTACCAGCTTGTCAGCAAGAATATTACATGGAAACTTATCAAAAGCCTTAATGAAATCGAGATAAACTATGTCTACAACATTCCCCTCCTCCAGAGAGTTCTGGTCGCCACACCTCAAGAAAGATATTACAGCATTGGCAAAAGTGCAGAAAAGGGCAACTAGAATGATTAAAGGGTTGGAACACCTTCCCTGTGAAGAAAGGTCGAAGCACTTGGGGCTCTTTAGCTTGGAGAAACGACGGCTGAGGGGTGACATGATCGAGGTTTATTAGATTACGCATGGGATAGAGCAGGTAGAGAAAGAAGCCCTTTTCTCCCTTTCTCACAAGACGAGAACTCTTTGTGGGCACTCCATGAAATTGCTGAGCAGTCGGGTTAGAAGGGATAAAAGGAAATCCTTCTTCACCCAAAGAGGGATTCACACGTGCAATTCACTGCCACAGGAGGTGGCGGTGGCTACAAGCATGGACGGCTTCAAGAGGGAATTGGATAAACATCTGGAGCAGAGGTCCATCAGTGGCTATTAGCCACAAGGGATAGATAGGAACTCTCGGTCTGGGGCAAGTGGTGCTCTGCATTTCTGGTGTTTGGGGGGGTGGGGGGCAACAGTGGGAGGGCTTCCGGTGCCGTGGACCCACTGCTGGACTTCCTGAGGGCACCTGGTGTTTTTGGCCACTGTGTGACACAGAGTGTTGGACTGGATGGGCCACTGGCCTGATCCAACACTGGCTTCTCTTATGTTCTTATGAACCCAAATGGGGTCCTCTGAGTGGCAAACATCACAAGTTAAAAACACTTAAAACAAAGTCTATATACAATAATTCAATTAAAACATATAAACCCAAGTAACAGCAAAAACCAGGGAAAAGGCCAATAACAGTTACTGGGTGCCACATAGAGTCCACCCTCCAAAGCACCCCCTATTCTCCAGGGGGACTGAGCTCTGCAGTCTGGCGATAAGATGCAACTCCAGGGGATCCCCAGGTCCCACCTGGAGGCTGGCATCCCTATTAAGGATAAAGCCTGAAGCGGACAGGGACCTCAGTTAGGCATGATACCTAAACCCTCCCCTTCTCCAACTCCACCCCCAAAATCTCCAGGTATTTCCCAACCCAAAGCTGGCAACCCTGCCTGCAGGCAGTGTCCCCCCCTAAGCTGAGTCAGTGTGAGCTAGCTCACCGGTTTTTTAGCCTCCAGCTCGCACATCTTTGTCTCCGCTCAGGAAGGATGTGGCTCCAGAGCGAACTGATTTACGCAGTGTCCAAATCACTCGCTCACAACTTTAATGCCGGTGGCTCACAAAGTAGAATTTTTGCTCTCAAGACTCCACAGCTTAGAGGGAGCACTGCCTGGGGGTATGCCAAAGAGAATTTTGAAAAAAGGCTTCACCAGCGGGTGGAGGACAGTAGAGGGAGACTGACAAATCTCCCTGGGGAGGGACTTCCAAGGCTTTGGTGCCATGACCGAGAAGGTCCTGTCTCGAGTCGCCACCCTTCTAGCCTCAGAAGGCGGGGGCACGCAAAGAAAGGCCTGCAAATATGACTGGAGTGGAGGGGTAGGTTCACGTGGGGAAAGGCGGTTCTTTGTACCTCAGGAAACTTGACTCGTCCTTCTACGAAGTGGCAGGTCTGGGGTTCATGAGTGCAGACGTGGCGGTATTTACACCAGTGACACCGGTACGGGCTTTCGACGCAAGAAAGGCACCTGAGGAACAAAGAAAAGGAAGGAAACCCAAACAGATTAGCTGGCGAAACGTGAGGAAGTCAGGGGTCATTTTGAGCAGGAGCTTGGGGGAGCTCAGCTCTGGGAGTTGATGCCAGCCCCCAGCCCCCCTGCAGGGGAATGCCTGCTTGTGTCATGGCTGCAGCAAAATGACCCCGTCCCCTGGAAAGGTCCTTGTTCCTCCGACCAGCCTTCTGAAGGCTTCAGCCACCACTGAAGCTATCCTCCCAGAAGAGTGGTATCTCTGAGGCTTGGATCAGTAGCTGTACCCTCTCTGCCAGCTCTCTCTCTCTCTTTCTTTCTTTCTCTCTCTCTCCCTCTCTCCTTTCTTTCTTTCTTTCTTTCTCTTTCTTTCTCTCTCTCCCTCTCTCCTTCCTTCCTTTCTTTCTCTTTCTTTCTTTCTTTCTCTCTCTCTCTCTCCCTCTCCCCTCTTTCTTTCTTTCTTTCTCGCTCTCTTGACCTCTCTCCTTCCTTCCTTCCTTTCTTTCTTTCTTGCCTTCTGACATACTTCCCGTGATGTCAGATGGTGTAGCATAGGCAAATAAGTTATGCTAATGAGTTATGGTAATGAGCTCCTGCACCTCTTTTTCTACAAAATGACCCCTGGCGGAAGTTAAGCGAAAACCAAACACGTGGAACGAACCGATTCTTGGAAGGTGACCCCGAGGGTGAGATGATCTCCCACATCACGAGTCATCTCTGAGGTAAACCTTCACCTCCCGGAGAAAGAGCGTTTCCCCTTTCCCCTGACTCTCGCTGCTTCAATCCACCTTAAACCCCCCGCTGTTCCCTCAAATGGATAACAAGCTTTGCCTCTGATAAATCAAATTAAAAATGGATAGCGTATTATAGTTTGTCAAGTCAGGAAGCAAAACAGGCTATAAATATTTCAATGCCAGCCTCTCTCGGTTGCCGAAGATAGGGTCCCCCCCCCCCCCAGCTCTCTTCCACCTGCACCGCTGTTTGTCACAGAGAGCGGAAATATCGAAATAGGATTTGCCGCGGCATGAGAAGTACCAAGCAAAAGCAAATCTCTTTCCCCGTTTGGTTCTTCCAGGGCGCGCTTCATGTGGTGAGGCTCTTTGTTCGGCTACTGACAGGGTAGGACTGGGGAGTGTGCATTGTATGTAAAGGGTTCTCAAGTCGCAGCTGACTTATGGGGACCCTGGAGGGCTTTCAAGGCAATTCAAAGGTGGTTTGCCATCGCCTGCCTCTGCGTGGCAGCCCTGGACTTCCTTGGTGGTCTCCCCTCCAAGTACTAATCAGGACCGACCCTGCTTAGCTTCTGAGATTTCAAAATAAGAGACATTCAGAAGTAGTTAGCTATTGCCTGTGTCCCGTCCCGGCGGGTCCGGGCCTCGACACCCCCCTGCAAGACCCCAACCCCACTCACCAGGCCCTCCTGAAGAGCCCCTGCACCTCCCTTCTCCTCCTCAGCCTGGGGAAGCCAGCAGCCCTGCCAAAGCACCCCTGTCGGGGTCCAGGGCCAGCGACGCCCTCACAGCAGCTTGCCAGCGGCCCCGCGCTCGGGCGACCGCTCGTTTGCCGCGGCCCGTCTTCCTGGCCCTCTCTAAGGCCACCGGGTCTCCCCGGGCAGCACAGCCACCGTCGCCACGCTGGGGAGGCTGCGATCCGCCGACCTGCCGAATGCCGCAGGGACGCCCGCGGAGCCGACTATTCCCAGACCATTGGTCCCTTCAGACCCCTGGCCTCTTCCCGGAGCTCCCTGACGAAGCGGACAGTACGGCTACTGGTGGCGCCCCACCCGGAGGGAAGAGGAGGGACCTGACAGCCTGCCTCTGCGTAGCGACCCTGGGCTTCCTTGGTGGTCTCCCATCCAAGTACTAACCAGGGCTGGCCTTCCATAGCTTCTGAGATTTCAAGGCAAGAGACATTCAGAGGCGGTTTGCTATTGCCCGCCTCTTTGTAGCGACCCTGGACTTCCTTAGTGGTCTCCCGTCCAAGTACTAACTAGAGCCAACCTGCTTAGCTTCCCAGATCTGATGAGATGGGGCTAGCCTGGACCAGACAGGTTGAAGTGCACAGTAAAGACCCTGCACTTACGGAAGACAACAGCTCTCATTGGCTACGGGTGGTGGAAACCGCCACCAAATTGCCATGAAACAATCTCCGCGTTTGGGATCATCCTCAGATTTTTCTAACGTTTTGCCGTTCCCTCATCCCTCCTCGACGTCTCCAGTCGGAAGACCTTGGGCAACAGATCTGGGAACGGACTTCAGCTGGAGACCCTCGTGAGCCACTGCTCATGACCAGTGTTCCCTCTAAGCTGAGTTAGTATGAGCTAGCTCTGAGTTTTTAAACCTCCGGCTCACACATTTTTGTCTTAGCTCAGGAAGGATGGCTCCAGAGCAAACTGATTTATGGAGCAGCCAAATCGCTCGCTCACAACTCTAATGCCAGGAGCTCACAAAATAGAATTTTTGCTCACAAGACTCCACAGCTTAGAGCAGGGGTGGCCAACCTTGCTTAATGTAAGAGCCACACAGAATAAACGTCAGATGTCTGAGAGCCGCAAGACAGGAACAGATATCTCACACACACGTTTTTATTTTTAAAAATATGCAAATGTGCTTTTTATTAACGTTAAATGGGACTGCCAAAAATAAAAACAAACGAGGAAAACCGGTTATTGATAATGATATTACTTGTTTGCTAATGATATTGAGAGAGAGAGAGAAAAAGAGAGAGATGGAAAGAAAGAATTAAAGAAGTGGAAAGAAAGAGAGAGAGAGAGAGAGAAACTAGGAAAGCAAATAGATGGGAGGGAGGAGGGAAGGAAGGAAGGAAGGAAGGAAGGAAGGAAGGAAGGAAGGAAGGAAGAGAGAAAAAGCATGCCTCCCCTTTGCTTCCCCAGCCGCCCTGCCAGGAGCCGCACAATATGTGTGAAAGAGCCGCGTGTGGCTCCCGAGCCACAGGTTGGCCACCCCTGGCTTAGAGGGAGCATTGCCCATGATGTACTGCGCTCGATGGACCAATGTGCTCTACGTTTCCCTCTGGATCAATACGGACATGCTCAAGGAGATGTGCAACACGGGGCTGATGGGTTCCCAGAGGCTGGCCCGCACATCGTAGGGGAGCAGGAACTTACGAGTTGTGGACGCTGCAGTTGTAGAAGACGAAGCTGGTGCTGGCAAAAGTCATGCCGGTCTCCTTGGACTTGAGCTGCAACTGAACGATGTGATGGTCGCCTGGAAAGAAGAAGCAACAGGAGTTATCCCGGCGGATGTCGGAACGCTCCGGCAAAGGCCGCCAGATCCACTGGGCAGAACAGACAGGGAGGGAGAGTCATGGAAACACGTATGCCGAAACCAGAAGAACCACCGTGATAACCTCATTAACAATTCTTTTTTATATTTCAATGAACGGTGTGTTACATATAACGTGTGAAAAAATTGTATGGCCAACTTGTTCCTTCTTATCTACGGTTCGAAACCTTTAAAGGATTCAATGGTTGGAAGGGTCAGTCCTTGGGCAACCGTGGAACTGGGGAATGACCTGACAAACACGGAAAAGAAGGGTCCAAATTTATCAAAGAGTGACATTTTTTCCCCTAATATTATAAGACGAGAGAAGAGATTGGATTTATACCCCACCCTTCACTACCCAAAGGAGTTTCAGAGCAGCTTACAATCTCCTTTCCTTTCCCCTTCCCACAACGGACACCCTGTGAGGTAGGTGGGGATGAGAGAACTCTCTCGAGAACTGCTCTTGAGAGGACAGCTCTGAGAGAACTTGTGACTGACCCAAGGTCACACTGGCAGCTGCATGTGGAGGAGTGGGGAATCAAACCCGGTCCTCCCAGATTAGGGTCCATGATCCTAACCAACATTACACCAAACAAGAGGAGAAATATTCTGAGTTTTTGGCCACATTTAAACAAGACTCCTGGGGCACCTAAAAGACAAATGAAACATTATTCAGAAAAAAAGGTTTCGTAGACTAGAATTCACTTCCACAGATGCAAGGAGCAGATTTCGACATTAGAGTAGGGTTCCTAGGCTGAGCCAGGGAACTGGCTGGGACAGTTGGGGGCAGGGACATGGTATAGGGCGTGAGCAGTGCAAGCATGATGATGTCATTTCTGGGGGAAACCCAGAAACGATGGTGGTAGCTCTAGGAATCTCCAGAAATTCTATGGTAAAACTACCAAGTTCCCAGCGATTCCTAGAGCTACCATAGCCACTTCTGTGTTTTCCCTGGAAGTGATGTCATCACGCTTCCAATGCCAGTGAGTTCTTTTAGGAGGCATGAAAAATAAACTAACTTTGGTGTGAAAGGGACCAAAAATGCAGGCAGTTAGAAGAAGAAATACCATTACGTCCAATTCAAATTAATAAAGAAAAACGGGAGACAATTTGCTGGGGAGTCTAAACTAGATGAAGCCCGTAATCGACAAAGGGGTCCTCTTTGGGTGTCTGGCCCAGGGCTCTTTGTAGCTGCATTCTAGATAAAGTCCCAAATGGAGGGGAGGAAGGGGAATAGCTCAGTGGCAAAGCATCTGCTTGGCATGCAGGAGGTCCCAGGTTCAATCCCCGGCATCTCCAGTTAAAAAGGATGAGGCAGTAGGTGATGAGAAAGACCTCCACTTGAGACCCTGGAGAGCCATGAAATGGGGCTGTGGCTCAGTGGCAGAGCATCTGCTTGGCATGCAGGAGGTCCGAGGTTCAATCCCCGGCATCTCCAGTTAAAAAGGATGAGGCAGTAGGTGATGAGAAAGACCTCCACTTGAGACCCTGGAGAGCCATGAAATGGGGCTGTGGCTCAGTGGCAGAGCATCTGCTTGGCATGCAGGAGGTCCCAGGTTCAATCCCCGGCATCTCCAGTTAAAAAGGATGAGGCAGTAGGTGATGTGAAAGACCTCAGCCTGAGACCCTAGAGAGCCATGAAATGGGGCTGTGGCTCAGTGGCAGAGCATCTGCTTGGCATGCAGAAGGTCCCAGGTTCAATCCCCGGCATCTCCAGTTAAAAGGACCAGGCAGGAGGTGATGGGAAAGACCTCACCCTGAGACCCTGGAGAGCCATGAAGTGGGGCTGTGGCTCAGTGGCAGAGCCTCTGCTTGGCATGCAGAAGGTCCCAGGTTCAATCCCCGGCATCTCCAGTTAAAAGGACCAGGCAGGAGGTCTGATGTGAAAGACCTCAGCCTGACACCCTGGAGAGCCATGAAGTGGGGCTGTGGCTCAGTGGCAGAGCATCTGCTTGGCATGCAGAAGGTCCCAGGTTCAATCCCCGGCATCTCCAGTTAAAAGGACCAGGCAGGAGGTGATGGGAAAGACCTCCTCCTGAGACCCTGGAGAGCTGTAAAGAGGGGCTGTGGCTCAGTGGCAGAGCCTCTGCTTGGCATGCAGAAGGTCCCAGGTTCAATCCCCAGCATCTCCAGTTAAAAGGACCAGGCAGGAGGTGATGGGAAAGACCTCCGCCTGAGACCCTGGAGAGCTGTAAAGAGGGGCTGTGGCTCAGTGGGAGAGCATCCGCTTGGCATGCAGGAGGTCCCAGGTTCAATCCCCGGCATCTCCAGTTCAAAAGGACCAGGCAGGAGGTGATGGGAAAGGCCTCCTCCTGAGACCCTGGAGAGCTGTAAAGAGGGGCTGTGGCTCAGTGGGAGAGCATCTGCTTGGCATGCAGAAGGTCCCAGGTTCAATCCCCAGCATCTCCAGTTAAAAGGACCAGGCAGGAGGTGATGGGAAAGACCTCCGCCTGAGACCCTGGAGAGCTGTAAAGAGGGGCTGTGGCTCAGTGGGAGAGCATCCGCTTGGCATGCAGGAGGTCCCAGGTTCAATCCCCGTCATCTCCAGTTCAAAAGGACGAGGCAGTAGGCGATGTGAAAGACCTCAGCCCAAGACCCCAGAGAGCTCCTGCCAGTCTGAGGAGACAATACGATGAACCACGGACCTGGTTCAGTATAAGGCAGCTTCATGAGTGGAAATCCCTAATAAGGGCCAAGGTATCTATTCCCCCCCCCCCTTGGACACCTTCCAAGCCAGTTAGAACCTTTCCCCCTTCTTTAATTCTGGCTGCTCCCGATCCCACCAAAAGAGGCCACAACCTTATTTCCTCTCCCCTTCCCAGCCCATCAGCCAGGGATGCCGGTTGGCCACAATAATTACAAGCATTTCGGAAAGAAGGTGTCCATGTTTAATGCAAAACTCTGACCCGCGTGCCCTCTTCCACCTCCATTATTTCCCTCCTCACCTGAGAGAGTCATTAATCAATCATGCCAAAGGGAAGTTGACAACTACTCATCACCGCACGCGCGAGCACACCTCCCTGCATACATTTTGCTGCCGGTGTGCACCTCTGCTGCCCCATCTGCCGATGATGCCTTGACAGCTCGGTTAAGTGCCTCGTATCTAACGACCATCACCCCTTTCGTGGGGAATTAAGGGATCAATGAGAATGACACAGACCTGTTTGCCCAGGGGCCAAAGGATGGGATTTCACTGTGAGAAGAAATCAAACGTATCTTCAGCTTGCACTCAAAATGTCTCAGAAGCAATCTCCTCCTCCGTGCCTCATCACCCAAAACATCTAAGAAACCAGCTTATCACCCAAAACATCTCAGAAGCCGCCCCCTTCTATACGCCTTGTCACCCAAAACATCTCAGAAGCCGCCCCCTTCTATGTGCCTCATCACCCGGAACATCTCAGAAGCCACCTCCTTCTATGTGCCTCTTCACCCCAAACATCTCAGAAGCCACCTCCTTCTATGTGCCTCTTCACCCCAAACATCTCAGAAGCCACCTCCTTCTATACACCTCATCACCCGGAACATCTCAGAAGCCACCTCCTTTTACATGCCTCAACACCAAGAACATCTCAGAAACCATCTCCTTCTACATGCCTCATAACCAAAACATCTCAGAAGCCACCTCCTTCTATACACCTCGTCACCCAGAACATCTCAGAAACCAACTCCTTCTACATGCCTCATCACTCAAAACATCTCAGAAGCCACCTCCTTCTATACACCTCATCACCCAGAACATCTCAGAAGCCACCTCCTTTTACATGCCTCAACACCAAAACATCTCAGAAGCCACCTCCTTCTATACACCTCATCACCCAGAACATCTCAGAAGCCACCTCCTTTTACATGCCTCAACACCAAAACATCTCAGAAGCCACCTCCTTCTATACACCTCATCACCCAGAACATCTCAGAAGCCACCTCCTTTTACATGCCTCAACACCAAAACATCTCAGAAGCCACCTCCTTCTATACACCTCATCACCCAGAACATCTCAGAAGCCACCTCCTTTTACATGCCTCAACACCAAAACATCTCAGAAGCCACCTCCTTCTATACGCCTCGTCACCAAGCACATCTCAGAAACCATCTCCTTCTACATGCCTCATCACCAAAACATCTCAGAAGCCACCTCCTTCTATACACCTTGTCACCCAGAACATCTCAGAAACCAACTCCTTCTACATGCCTCATCACTCAAAACATCTCAGAAGCCACCTCCTTCTACATGCCTCATCACCCAAAACATCTCGGAGGCCATCTTCTTCTATGGGCCTCATCACCCAGAACAACTTAGAAACTACCTCATCACCCAAAACATCTCAGAAACCACCTCCTTCTACATGCCTCATCACCCAGAACATCTCAGAAGCCACTTTCCTCTCTGTGTCTCATCACAATCTCAACCAAGAGCACACTTCTGAGTTTCTGATATAACATTCTTGATAAACGGCCCATAAATATTGGCTCCCTTGGCCCTGGAGGGTCAATGTCACCTAAACCTGAACATCTAAGCAGGGCTGCTCAGGAGTACTATGACAAGGAGAATTTAGGATGAGGTGTGGGGTTCCACGTGAACTGAACCTCCTCTTGTACGTATTTTGGGGAATGGGACAGACCCCGCCATAGCTTATGCTTGGTTTTGGAGGCCTCCCCCATATGTTTAGGTCTGTCCAGATGCCTCCAGACACAGAGGACATACAACATCATAGATCAATGCCTAGAGTGTCCAAGCCAGACTTAATGTGATACAAGAACCCTTTAGAGCAGGGGTGTCAAACTCATTTGCTATGACGGCCGCATCTGACATAAATGAGACCTTGATGGGCTGGGCCTTGTATGTCATAAAATGTAATGCCAGGTAGCAGAGATACAAACTTTATAAAGTACACAAAGATTTTTTTTAACTCAAAATAAAAACATGCTTAAAATGTTAACACTCTTGCAGTATTTTGTTTATTTAACTGTCTCTGATAACTGACACCTCTTGCTCTAAATTATTGCATCAAAATGTCTGTGCTGTTGCAATCTTGAGTGTGCTGTTCAGGTATGTATCTGTAAGCTGCAAACCTACTTTTGATTTACCGACAGTCACCACAGAAATCTCATGCTCAGTGTTCTGAGTCTAGGACCCAGGGGAACACATGAAATTGCTGAGCGACTGAGAGAGTCTGGCAAAGCAAGCTATGATGCAGCAGCAGCAACAGAACTGGAAGCAGGAGAGGGCCAGTTCCAGTGCGGGCCTGACAGAAGCCCTCGGGGGGCCTGATTCACCCCCCCCCCCCCGGCTGCATGCATCCCTGCTTTAGAGCAAGGATAAGGCCTGTACATTTTGATTGGGATTTTCCTGGAGGGCAGGCAATTCCAGAAAACCTCCATTTCTTTTTAGTAGTAAGGATATCTAGATCTGAGTCCTTTAGCACTTTGGGGGGTATTGTCAGTTAGCACTGCCATAAGTTTCTATTGGCTGTTATTATCAATAATTCTGCTGAGTTCGTCTCATGTGTGAATGCCTAAGGTTTTTATAATCTATCTGATGGTCAATTAACCTTGCCTTAGTTTTGAGTTCTACTTTGACTCCGCTAGGTCCCAGACGGGAGATAGCATCGGTGGATTAACCCCCACCTCCGGAATGCGCGTCTTGCTCGCTTTGCTCACTTTGCGCATGCTTATTGCTCATTAGCTTTTTCTCCACTCTTATCTCTCGTTTGCCTTGAGCTAAAAGCCTCCTGCTATGTGTTATATTATTCACAGGTGTATGTGTTCCTTTGCTTGGTTTTTCCTTGGGAACATCTGCCCCCAAAATCTGAACAGTGTCTTTTCCTGAGAACCTAGTTTGCCGCGCTTTCCTTGGGAACAGTAGGCCAGTATATTTGGGCGCCGATAATCCTCCCAATTGATCAGTGGATGATAAGGGGGGCATATTTCGTATCAAGTATAACTGTAGTTGTATTCCTATGCTTGGGCATTACTAACAGGAGAAGTGTATTTGACCAACAAGACCTTTTCTGCAAATAAAGGACTTTCTGTTTAAGGAGACCTGTTGTGGACGACATCTATTGGCACAATCTCACAGGTATGAGCTTTTTGAGAGTCAAAGCTCTCTTCGTCAGATAGTAAGGAGTTGCTTTATGGAACTGCTCTAAAAGGTTTTCTCCGTAACTAGAAGAAGAAAAAGAAGAAGAAGAAAGAAGAAGAAGAGATTGGATTTATATCCCGCCCTTCACTCACTTGGGAGTCTCAGAGCGGCTTACAAACTCCTTTCCCTTCCCCTCCCCACAACAGGCACCCTGTGAGGTAGGTGGGGCTGAGAGAGCTCTCTCCCAAGCTGTCCTTGAGAGAACAGCTGGTACAGAGCTATGGCTTGCCCAAGGTTATCCAGCAGGTGCAAGTGGAGGAATGGGGAATCAAGCCCGGTTCTCCCAGATTAGAGTCCACACACTTAACCACTACACCAAACTGGCTCTCTAGATAACTAGATTTAAGATACCCCAGGCCTGGATAGCCCAGGATAGCCTGATCTCACCAGATCTTGGAAATCAAGCAGGGTCAGCCCTGTATGGATGGGAGACCACCCAGAAAGTCCGGGGTTGCACTGCAGAGGCAGGCAATGGTGAACCACCTTTCAGTGTCTCTTCTCTTGAAAACCCTACGAGTGGCCATAAATTGGCTGCAACTTGAGGACATCTTCCACTAACTGCCCTGACTGGGACGGCTCAGGCTGGCCCAGTCTCACCAGATCTGGGAAGCTAAGCAAGGTCCGTGATGGTTACGACTTGGATGGGAGACCACCAAGGAAGTCCAGGGTCGCTACACAGAGGCAGGCAATGGCAAAACACTTCTGAACATCTCTTCCTCTGGCTGAGATGGTCCAGGCTAGCCACAGCTTATCAGTTTTTGGAAGCTAAGCAGGGCCAACCATGGCTAGGACTTGGATGGGAGACCACCCAGGAGATCCAGGGTTGGTACCCAGAGGCAGGCAAGGGCAAACCACCTCTGAACATCTCTTGCTTTGACCTGGACGGTTCAGGGTAGCCCCAACTCATCCGATTTTTGGAAGCTATGCAGTGTTGGGCCTGGTTAGTATTTAGATGGGAGATCACCAAAAAAAAAAGTCCAGGGTTGCTATGCAGAGGCAGGCCATGGCAAATCACCTCTGAACATCTCCTGCCTTTAAAACGCTATGGGGTTATGTAAGTCGGCTGTGGCTTGATGGCACTTTCTACCATCAGATTTTTAAAATTTATTTTTTTAATTAGTTTTTTATCCCGCCCTCCCCACCATACGGCAGGCTCAAGGCGGCTACCGACATACTGTTTAATACAATAAAATTCTATAGAACCACATTAAAACCTCCAATGTAAACTTTAAGACTACAATCCAAGACGGCGCTTCACTCTGTCACCAGCGGCATCACCGGGCACTCTCCAGATCTCATTTGGGGCAGACGGTCCATTGGCGGACTGCAGTAGTTGGGCCAGGGCTATAAAATCGTGGTTGCCACTACTTGAAAGCCTGGCGGAAGAGCTCCGTCTTGCAGGCCCTGAAAGATCCCGCAGGGCCCTGATGTCACCCGGGAGCTCATTCCACCAGTGCGGGGCCGCCACTGAAAAAGCCCTGGTCCTTGTAGCCGCCAGTTGGGCCTCCTTGGGCCCTGGGACAACCAGGCGATTCTGGGAACCCGATCGAAGTGCTCGCTGGGGTACATACAGGGAGAGGCGGTCCCTTAGGTAGCTAGGTCCCTGGCCATATCGGGCTTTATCGGTAAGCACCAGCATCTTGAACCGAATCCAGTATGCTACAGGCGTTAAGACGTTCTTCTGTGTTTTAGTTTTGGAGGGCCGGAGGAAAGCCTGTACAGGGACACGATGCTAACACTACGTCTGCTGTAGTTGTCGAAACCAAATTTCCCCCACCAGCCTAGCTGAGATGATCACAGACATATGCCCCCAGTCTGCCGCATCTTCATAATCAATCAACAATATTATTTAGACTCTGGGAAATCCTTAGCTTGCAAAAGACAGCTCAAGGAGAGTCCCAAACAAGACAGCAAGAACATATGAATCACATGAATCTGCTTATACTGAATCAGACTATCAAGGTCAATGCCAGGCCCGCAGCCACAGTGGGGCTTCTGGGGGCTCGGACCCCTTTCTTAAAGGCAGAGCCCCACAAAAACTTCTCCGGTAAATGCTCTTTTCAATTATTGTAAACATTTTTTAAAAAGGCGTCCACTCCTTTAAGCAGAGTGAGGTGCTTTAGTTGAGTAATTCCTGCACTGAACAAGGGGGTTGGAGTAGGTGACCTCTAGGATCCCTTCTAACTCTGTGTCAAGAAACTGTCCCCCTTTAAGAGAGTTTTTCTGCCTAAGTCTTAGCTTTCTTGACTACAGAAGTCATCACCCTCATCTGCCAGCTTGTTCTCGGAATTGTTGCTTAGGTTTGCTGAAGTGATTAACTTGCAGCAGCTGTCATCTAAAGTGGTTGACAGCTTGCAATTTAGCGATCTATCCTGGTAACAGCTTTCTATTGGCTAAATGGCTTTTCTTTGAGCCCTGAGAAATTCAGTCCCACCAGGAAAAAAAATTTGCCCCACAAGCCACAACATCGTGGCTATGGGCCTGTTCAGTATTGCCCACTCAGACTGGCAGCTGCTCTCCAGAGTCTCAGGCAGAGGTCCCATCACCTCCTGCCTGGTCCTTTTAACTGGAGATGGTGGGGATTGAACCTGGGACCTTCTACCTGCCAAGCAGATGCTCTGCCACTGAGCTCCAGCCCCACTTCATGGCTCTCCAGGGTCTCAGGCTGAGGTCTTTCCCATCCCCTCCTGCCTGGTCCTTTCAACTGGAGATGGTGGGGATTGAACCTGGGACCTTCTACCTGCCAAGCAGATGCTCTGCCACTGAGCTCCAGCCCCACTTCATGGCTCTCCAGGGTCTCAGGCTGAGGTCTTTCCCATCCCCTCCTGCCTGGTCCTTTCAACTGGAGATGGTGGGGATTGAACCTGGGACCTTCTACCTGCCAAGCAGATGCTCTGCCACTGAGCTCCAGCCCCACTTCATGGCTCTCCAGGGTCTCAGGCTGAGGTCTTTCCCATCCCCTCCTGCCTGGTCCTTTCAACTGGAGATGCCGTGGACTGAACCTGGGACCTTCTGCGTGCAAAGCAGAGGCTCTTCCACTGAACCACAGGAGTTCTTCCGCTCCGGGCTGGGGGACTCACCATTCTCTGTGATGATCTTCGGCACTTCCTTGGCCGCCGGGGAGTAGCACCGAATCTTATTCCCCATCACCAAGCCGTCCATTTCTGACAGATCCTCAAAGGTGCAGTTGACACCAGCCGACAGCTCGGGAACGTTGTAAGTCTCCAAAACTAGCTGCGGGGGGGGGGGGGGGGGGTAGAGGAGAAGAGCAGAAGCAAAGAAGCATGAGGAAAGAGAGGCGGAAGAGGAAGGGAGAATTACACTGAAGAAGTTGGACAAAATGCCTCAGGGATGTCCTTCGAGAGAAAGCGGTGAAGGGAATGGAGAGGAGGGGATGCAGGGGACAACTGAGAGTGGTGCGTGGTGACGCAGGGGCTGTTGCTCTTAGTGTTGTGCTGGGGAGGGTTTGCCCAAGGGGGGCAGTGGGGGAGGGAGTGCTCGGCATCGCTCATGCAACGTGGGCAGTCTTTTGCAGTGTGCCGTGAAGACTCGGGGCTCGCCAGGAGCAGGCATTTCCGGAGGAAGGTGGCTAGTTACTCACAGGGAGGGCACTCTGCGGACTACAGAGAAACTGTAGTGCTCCCGGCTAACTCTCTTTAGGCCTCCACTCCTGGCATCACCAGCAGAGGGAGCTCTCGGGCACCAACAAGGTCCTGCGTGCAAAGGGAGTCTTGTTACCGACTTCGGACAGTCCCCGAAAAACGGGGCAGGGGAAGAATTCTGAAAAGAAAACCAGTCTTTGCTTCTTTTGACTCGTGACAAAACTTCCGCACTAAGCCTCTGAATCTCAGACCAGGAGGCAACATCAGGGGAAGGCCTCAGCATCTGTGCCCTGTTGTTGGCCCTCCTGAGGAACTGGTTGGCTGCTGTGTGAGACCAGGATGCTGGACTAGATGGACCACTGGTCTGACCCAGCAAGGCTCTTTTTGTGTTCTTATGAAGGCCTCGGCCTCTCTGCCCTGTTGTTGGCCCTCCAGAGGAACTGGTTGGCCACTGTGTGAGACAGGAGGCTGGACTAGATGGACCACTGGTCTGATCCACCTGGGCTCTTCTTCTGTTCTTATGAAGGCCTCGGCCTCTCTGCCCTGTTGTTGGCCCTCCAGAGGAACTGGCTGGCCCTTGTGTGAGACAGGAAGCTGGACTAGATGGACCACTGGTCTGATCCAGCAGGGCTCTTCTCATGTCCTTATGAAGGCCTTGGCCTTTCTGTCCAGTTGTTGGCCCTCCAGAGGAACTGGCTGGGCCCTGTGTGAGACGGGATGCTGGACTAGATGGACCACTGGTCTGACCCAGCCGGGCTCTTCTGATGTTCATATGAAGGCCTCGGCCTCTCTGCCCTGTTGTTGGCCCTCCAGAGGAACTGGCTGGCCGCTGTGAGAGACAGTATGCTGGACTAGATGGACCACTGGTCTGATCCAGCCGGGCTCTTCTGATATTCTTATGAAGGCCTCGGCCTCTATGCCCTGTTGTTGGCCCTCCAGAGGAACTGGTTGGCCACTGTGTGAGCCAGGATGCTGGACTGGATGGACCACTGGTCTGATCCAGCAGGGCTCTTATGTTCTTAGGATGCTGGACTACATGGAGTGAGAAGAGAAGAGAAGAGGTTGCTATGACTTCTGGGCATGGACACACATACACCAACACAGACAAAATGAAAAACACAAAAACCCTAAAAACATGTAATAAGAGCCCTGCTGGGAAAGACTCCACCCCCTTTCAGCAGTGGCCTGTGAGATACTGCTAGAAAGCCCACAAGCTTGCTGTCAACAGAAGGAGTTGCCAGGAACTGGAGTTGAAGAGAACAGGACGCAGGCCTAGGACGCATCACCAGCAATGTGGCCGCCTCACTTCTAGTGTGCATCAGTGGTGTTGTTATTGCGCTGAGTAAACCAAAGCAGGGATCACAGTTACAGGAAATATATTAAACAAACCATGAGATAAAATGACAACAACATTTAATAAATCTTATGAACATCAAATATTTTCCAGCATCCTCAGTGAGCACCCGGTTAGACACTCATTTCACCAGTCTTCCTCAGGAGTAATCTTATATTGAGTAAAAGGTGTCAGCCTCTAGATATAACTTAGCTTCTATTTTACTTCCTTCAAATTTTTACAACTTAAGTTCTTTTTATCTTTCTTCGTATCTTATAGATCCATTTTCAAATTAGCTTTTTTTTTAGCTTTCATCAAATTGTCCTAGAACGGACATGGTTGTTTAGAATGGAGAACAACATGAAGCTGAATGTAATATTGCTCTGTTATAATTTTTGAAATAATTAGTAATTTTTAACTTTTAACTTACTTTGGGTTCCATTTGAGGTTGTTAAATTAGGAGCAAACCAGTTAATTTATTTCTGAAAGTAGCAACCAGTCCTTTCTTTAATAGCCGGCTAATAGCCTTCTTTTTTAATTTTATATAGGCTGGCAATTGCTCGCTGTCTCGAGTTGCTGGTTCAGTTGCTCTCTAGTTGTACATGGTAGAAGCATACACCAGTCCTCTTTTCTCCTGGCTAGAGGCCTTCTTTTTAAATAGACTTACAAATGCTCTCCACCTCTCCAGCTGGAACTCAAACTCTCTAAAAAGAATTCTGATTGATTCCATGCAGCTGCATGTAGAATGTCCCTTTCTTAAAGGAATAAAACATCAACAAGTTATCTAAAGGCTGAACTCCTGTATAACACTACACTTTTAAAGTATAACTCCTGTATAAGCGATCCACCTATACAACCCCTAGATACCACTCACCTTGGTTTAGTGATGCACTTATTTCCATCCCTTTATATTTTATCTTTTTTAACTCTTTATCATACACCTCATCCCTACATGACATGGACAAGCACTTCAGTATATTTTCGCCAAACAATTGCTATCTAGCTACCTGGGTTTTCAAAAACAGCAAACAGATAAAATTTAGCACTGCTGTTGTTTATTGCAGTTCACCTTGCTTACGGTTGTAGTTCTGAATATTGTGCCTCCTGAAGTTCTATTTGTTATTTGCATTTTCTCATCTTACTGTTACTGTATGATGACTGTTATTATTCCATTTCTTGTACTCTGTTGCGTAACTGATCTGGATAAAAATGAAATTACACATAATGATAAAAAAGTATAACTCCTGTATAATACTACACTTTCAATACTGACACCTTTTACTCAAATGAGATTACTCCTGAGGAAGACTGGTGAAATGAGTGTATAACCGGGCGCTCATTGAGGACGTTGGACCTTTCTTGGAAAATATGTGATGTTCATAGATTTATTAAATGATGTTATCATGCTGCCATCATCATGGCGATGCTCTGGTATTTGGAACTCAATGGTAAAAATGGCTTCTGCTGTAGCGTTTTTGCCCAAATACCAGAGCGTTGCTGTGATGGTGGCAATGTGATGATGTCACTTCCGGTACACACTGAAATTGATGGTGGCAGCGGCCTATACCTGCCTCCCCTGTTGTTAAGTTCCACCTCCAGCCAGCTGATTGGTGGGGGGGAGGACTTCCTACTGGCCACGCCCCAACGCCTGACTGTCAGAGAGAGGCCCTCTGCCTCTAAATCTGGAAACACCATTCAGCTACCCAGACTAAGAGCCAGAATCTTCAGCCAACTTTGGGCAGAAGACGAAGAAGAAGAAATTGGACTTATACCCTGCCCTTCACTACCCAAAGGAGTCTCAGAGCGGCTTACAAATCTCTTTTCCCTCCCCCTCCCCACAACAGACACCCTGTGAGGTCGGCGGGGCTGAGAGAGATTTTTCGAGGACTGCTCCTGAGAGAATAACAGCTCTGAGAGAACTTGTGACTGACCCAGGGTTACGCCAGCTGGCTGCATTTGGAGGAGTGGGGGAGCAAACCTAGTTCTCCCAGATTAGAGTCTGCGCTCCTAAACACCTCACCAAACTAGCCAGATCCGGCCTTGCCCTCAGAGGGGTGTCCTAGCCTCAGATACAACCGCCTCCGGAGCTGGTCTTGCCGCCACCAAGCTCAAACGGCTCACTCAAAATGGCGCCTCCATGCAAGCCAGGCCCAACGGGGTGGGGGGAGTTGTTAGCTGCCCCGTTTGTTCACAAGGCTGTTCTCATGGGATGTCTGCAGGGCTGCCAACGCTGAGTTGGGAAATTCCTGGAGATTTGGGGTAGAGCCTAGAGAGGGTGGAGTTTGGGGTGGAGAGGGGCCTCAGCGGCGATGTGACGCCACAGAGTCCACCCTCCAAAGCAGCCATTTTCTCCAGGGAGCCAATTTCTCTACCCGGGAGATCAGTTGTAATTCTGGGAGTCCACCAGGCCCCACTGGACACTAGCTGGAATACGTTTAGGGTTGCCAGCTTCCAGGCAGGGCCTGGAGATATCCTGCTTTTTCAATTGGTCTCCAGCGGACAGAGATCAGCTCCCCTGGATAATATGGCTGCTTGGAAGGGTGGACGCTGTGGCATTGTACCATGCTGAGGCCACTCCCCTCCCCAAACCCCGCCCTTTCCTGGATCCCCCTCCCAAATTCTCTAGGTATCTTCCTACTCAGACCTGACAACCCTAAATACATTCAGATGACATTTTCCCACAGACATCTATGGGAATGGGCAGAAGGAAGGAAAGTCTAATATTTAATCATTTAAAAATTCCCTAGCGTTCTCCCCCCCCCCCCCCTTACTTCCCTGCGACCAAATGGTACAAATTCCCAGGGATGGAGAGATGCCTGCCCTCCCATCCCAAAACCCCGCAAACCAACACAAAGCCGATGCAGCCAAAGACCTGCTGTAACATCCTCTGAACATCTCGTTACGTAAAGGTTTCCCTTGCTCGAAAGCCAGTCGAATCCAATTCTAGGGTTGCAGTGCTCATCTCCGTTTCCAAGCTGAAGAGCCAGCGCTGTCTGAAGATTTCTCCATGGTCATGTGGCCGGCATGACTAGACACCGAGGCGCACGGAACACTGCTACCTTCCCATCGAAGCGGTACCTATTTATCTCCTTGCAATTTCTTGCTTCCGAACTGCTAGATTGGCAGGAGCTGGGGCCAGAGACGGGAGCTCACTCCGTCACGTGGCACTTGGGTCTCGAACTGCCGAACTACCGACCTTCCGGTCTGCAGTTCAGTGTCTTAACCACTTGAGCCACTGCAGCCCCCGTAGGAATCCCCAATGATAAACCTTAACTCGTCACCAGGGATTTTTTTTAAAAAGCCACAAACATGGGATGACAGCACGCGCTTGACATTTTGTTAAGGAGGCCTCCAGGTTAAAATGCGCGCCCATCTCAACACTGTTGAAGCCCAAGAGAAATGTAAATGCAGAAAGCAGGCAGATGGAAAAGCAGGCTTGACCCGAACGGAAAACCCCATTGGCCAGGGATGGCCTAACACGGCGCCCCAGGCAGAAAACTGTAAATGGCCATAAACTAGAAGACTGATGGCACATTTTTGACAAGTCGCTGTCCTTGACTGGTGGCCAGAGGCCATCTGACTGACCTCGTCTAGCGGCATTAACGGCTGTGCCATGGGCAACGTAGGGCACACTCAGAATCCACGGTTGTCCTCAGCCGCTTCGATACAACACATACCGACAGGGATTTGTGTAAGAAACGAGACCTGTCGAAACACGACAGCTAAAGGCCAAGCTATAGGAGATGTGGAAGCCCTGTGAAGGAACCCCCAGATGTGTGTGTCTTAAAGCCACTCTCAGAGACCCCAAATTCAGAGGGAAGATGGTGTTTAGGCTTTCACCCTTCACAATTATTCCAACCAGATGTGGTCCTGCAGAGCTGCTATTTGACCCAGGAGGACAGCGGTCAGACTAGTTAAACATTACGAAGAACCTCCTGAAGGTGAGACCGGTTCCTCGGTGGAGCAGGCTTCCTCGGGAGGTGGTGGGCTCTCCTTCTTTGGAGGTTTTGAAGCAGAGGCTGGATGGCCATCGGACAGCAATGCGGATTCTGAGAACTGGGGCAGATCACGAGAAGGAAGGGCAGGAAGGGTTGCCTCAGGGCTTAGTTCTTGTGGCCCTTTCTTACATAACCAGGGAGACCAAGTCCTATGAAGAAAGGCTGAAAGAACTGGTATGTTTAGTCTGGAGAGGAGACAACTGAAAGGTGATATGGTCACCATCTTCAAGTACTTGAATGGCTGTCCTATAGAGGATGGGGCAAAGTTGTTTTCTGTTGCCCCAGAAGGTCGGACCAGAACCAACAAGTTGAAACTAAATCCGAAGAGTTCTCGGCTAAACATCAGCAAGAACTCCCTGACAGTTAGAGGGGTCCCTCAGTGGAACAGGCTTCCTTGGGAGTTGGTGGACTCTCCTTCTGTGGAGGTTTTGAAGCAGGGGCTGGATGGCCATCGGACAGCCATGCTGATTCTGAGAACTTAGGCAGATCGTGAGAGGGAGGGCAGGAAGGGTCGCCTCAGGGCTTGTGGCCCTTTCTTACATGCCCTAGGAAAGGCTGACTGCCACTTTGGGGTCAGGAAACAGTTTTCCTTCAGGCCAGTTTGGCCAGGGATCGTGGAGTTTTGTTGTTGTTTTTTTGCCATCTTCTGGGCATGGAACACTGGAACAGCAGTCATGGCGGGTGTGGAGGGGGAGGTATTTGTGAATTTTCCGCACTGGGGAAGGGGCTGGACTAGACGAACCCGGAGGTCCCTTCCAACTCTACGAGTCCACGATTCTAGTTGTTTTGGACAAGGTATGAGGAGATATCACAGATCCATGTCAGATCTTGGACCCTAAACGGGATCAGTAGTGAGAAGGGGGACCTGCCTAGGAAGGCTCTGCAGAGGAAGGCAATGGCAAACCACATCTGCTTCTCGCTTGCCTTGAAAACCCCTTGCTGGGGTGGCCACAAGTTGGTTGACAGCATTTAATGAACCTTGGTGGCTGTGGAAAGGACCATCAAGTACCAGCTCCATGTCGGGTTTCCAAGACAAGAGACAAACAGAGGTGGTTTGCCTTTGCCTGCCTGTCTGGTGTAGTGGTTAAGTGCGCGGACTCTAATCTGGGAGAACCGGGTTTGATTCCCCACTCCTCCACTTGCACCTCCACTTGCTGGATGACCTTGGGCAAGCCATAGCTCTGTACCAGCTGTTCTCTCAAGGACAGCTTGGGAAAGAGCTGTCTCAGCCCCACCTACCTCACAGGGTGTCTGATGTGGGGAGGGGAGGGGAAAGGAGTCTGTAAGACGCTCTGAGACTCCCTTGGGGAGTGGAGGGCGGGGTATAAATCCAATCTCCTCCTCCTCCTCCTCTGTACATAGAGATCCTGAACTTCCTTGGTGGTCTCCCATCCAAGTACTAACCAGGACTGACCCTGCTGAGCTTCTGAGATCTGATGAGATCGGGCTAGCCTGGGCCATACAGATCCGGGCAGAAGGACCAACAGTCCATCTAGCCCAGCCTCCTGTCACACAGTGGCCAGCCAGTACCTCTGGAGGACCAACAACAGGGCAGAGAGGCTGAGACCTTCATAAGGACATAAGAAGAGCCCTGCTGGATCAGACCAGTGTTCCATCTAGCCCAGCATCCTGTCTCACACAGTGGCCAACCGGTTCCTCTGAATGTCCAGCAACAGGGCACAGAGGCTGAGACCTTCATAAGGACATAAGAAGAGCCCTGCTGGCTCAGACCAGTGGTCCAATCTAGTCCAGCATCCTGTCTCACACAATGGGCAACCAGTTCCTCTGAATGTCCAGCAACAGGGCACAGAGACTGAGACCTTCATAACGACATAAGAAGAGCCCTGCTGGCTCAGACCAGTGGTCCATCTAGTCCAGCATCCTGTCTCACACAGTGGCCAACGGGTTCCTCTGAATGTCCAGCAACAGGGCACAGAGACTGAGACCTTCATAACGACATAAGAAGAGCCCTGCTGGCTCAGACCAGTGGTCCATCTAGTCCAGCATCCTGTCTCATGCACTGGTCAACCAGTTCCTCTGGAGGGCCAACAACAAGGCATAGAGGCCTTCATAAGGACATAAGAAGAGCCCTTCTGGCTCAGACCAGTGGTCCATCTAGTCCAGCATCCTGTCTCACACAATGGGCAACCAGTTCCTCTGAATGTCCAGCAACAGGGCACAGAGACTGAGACCTTCATAACGACATAAGAAGAGCCCTGCTGGCTCAGACCAGTGGTCCATCTAGTCCAGCATCCTGTCTCATGCACTGGTCAACCAGTTCCTCTGGAGGGCCAACAACAAGGCATAGAGGCCGAGGCCTTCCCCTGACGCTGCTTCCTGGGCACTGGGATTCAGAGGTTGACTGCCTTTGAACGTGAAGGTTCCCTTTAGTCACCATGGCTAGTAGCCACTGATAGACCTCTCCACCATACAATGGCAAATAAAAGGACATAAACATCTCAAGAGGGGAAAGGAAATGGAAACAGGGCTGGAGTGTCCGTAGGGACAAAGAAAAGGCCTCCGGACTTACCAGCACGTTATACTGGGAGACCGAGATGTTGTTGGGATGTACGGTGAGCCGGACACACTGCTTCATCTCCGAGGCGAACCTCCGGGGCTCATTGGACCTTTCACACTGCTCTTTCCTGGTGCACCTGAGAAAGAAAGAACATCCAAGAGGTCAGTGGCAGAACCCAGAGGCGAGATTGGGGTTGTTAACTTCCAGGTGGGGCCTGAAGACCTTCTGGTTTTACAACTGATCTCCAGATGTCAGAAATCATTCCCCAGGAGAAAGTGGCTGCTTGCCAGGGTAGATTCTGGGGCATTGGTTGTGTTCACCCAAAGAACGATTAACACGCGGAATCCACAGCCGCAGGAGGGGGTGGCGGCTACAAGCATGGGCGGCTTCAAGAGGGAATTGGATAAACACATGGAGCAGAGGTCCATCAGTGGCTCTTAGCCACAAAGTGTAGATGGAATGATTTGTCTGGGGCAGTGATGCTTGGTCATCTTGGTGCTTGGGGAGGCCACAGTGGGAGGGGCTTCTGGAGTTCTGGCCCCGCTGGTGGACTTCATGATGGCACCTGGGTTTTGGCTACTGTGTGACACAGAGTATTGGACTGGATGGGCCATTGGCCTGATCCAGCATGGCTTCTCTTATTTTCTTACGTAAGTCCATCAGTGGCTATACCACAAGGTATAGATGGAACGCTCTGTCTGGGGCAGTGATGCTCTGTCTTTTTTGTGCTTTGCGGGGGCAACAGTGGGAGAGTGTCTGGAGTTCCAGCCCCACTGGTGGACCTACAGGTGGCAATTGGGTTTTGGCCACTGTGTGGCACAGAGCATTGGACTGGATGAGCCATTGGCCTGATCCAACATCCATGCCCTGTCTGTCCTATTAAAGTTTTGCAGGGCATGTAAGGCAGAGATGTTCCACCAGGCCTTTGGTTGAGGCCAGCGAGGGGTTCCTTACGTCTGCCTGGCACCCCCCCCCCCCAATGACTGAATGCTAGCAGTGCCATCTTTTTTTTTCTTTTTAATTGTCTTTGGATGCTCAAATGCCTTGAATTTTTTCAACACTGCATTTTTATGGTTTTTCTAATGCTCCGAATTTATCTGTTGTGAACTGCCCTGAGAACCACAGAAGTGGGGAAGCGCAGTCAAGAAATATGAATGAATGAATGAATGTTCCTTGCTGAAGTCCCTCCCCTTCCCAAACCCCGCCCTCCCCAGGCTCCACCCCACAAATCTCCAGACATTCGCCTATCCAGAGCCAACAACCCTAGGTGAGACAGCAAGAAGTTCTTTCATTTTGGCCTCCCCTCTCTTTAGTTCCATCCACAGCTATGGCATCAATTCATCTGAAAGTTCCCTGAGCTGCCCTGGAACAAAGGTCCATGCTAGACATGAACGGTTCATTCATTGTAACGTGTTTATACAAGGCGGCAAAAATAAGAAAACGTTAAAACATTTGAGTAATTAAAAACACAGTTTGAAAAGATATAAATTTTATGAAAGTATTCAGTTAAAAACACATGAACAAACACTAGACGGAGGTCCAGCCAGTAACCATTTCTGGTAGAGCTGCCACTACCCAGATGGCACCTGGAGATCTTAAGAACATAAGAGAAGCCAATGTTGGATCAGGCCAGTGGCCCATCCAGTCCAACACTCTGTCACACAGTGGCCAAAAACACCAGGTGCCCTCAGGAAGTCCAGCAGTGGGGCCAGGACACTAGAAGCCCTCTCACTGTTGCCGCCCCCCCCCCAAGCACCAGGAATACAGTGCATCACTTGCCCCAGACCGAGAGTTCCTATCTATACCTTGTGGCTAAGAGCCACTGATGGACCTCTGCTCCATTTGTTTATCCAGTTCCGTCTTGATGCTGTCCATGCTTGTAGCCGCCACCACCTCCCATGGCAGTGAATTCCATGTGTTAATCACTCTTTGGGTGAAGACATCCTTCCTTTTATCCGTTCTAACCCGACTACTCAGCAATTTCATGGAGTGCCCGTGAGTTCTTGTCTTGTGAGAAAGGGAGAAAAGGGCTTCTTTCTCCACCTGCTCTATCCCATGCATAATCTTATAAACCTCAGTCATGTCACCCCTCAGCTGTCGTTTCTCCAAGCTAAAGAACCCCAAGCCCTTTAACCTTTCTTCATAGGGATCTTGTGCTATTATGATTGATCTTCAGATGACAGAGATCAGTTCCCCTGGAGAAAATGGCTGCTGTGGAGGGTGGATACTAGGGAGCTACACCCCACGGAGGTCCCTCCCCTCATCAAACCCCTCACACTCCCGGCTCCATCCCCACAAATCTCCAGGTATTTTCCAACCCAGAGCTTGCAACCCTAATTATTGGGGTATGCTGCACAAAACCGAACAATCTTCACCCACTGGCAAAAGTCACCAATAGAGGAAGATGGCTGAATCTCCCTGGAGAAGGAGTTCCAAAGTTTTGGTCCCAGGCCCGACAGCCATTTTAGAGAAGAATGTGCCCACTTAAAAATGCCATGGCGGGACCAGACAATCTTCTCCTCCTCCTCTTCTCCATGCATCTTTTCTGGAGTCGAAACAGCCCTGGTTAGTGCTCAGATGTGCAACTACCAAGGAAGTCCAGGGTCGCGACACAGAGGCAGGCAACGGCAAGCATCTCTTGCCACAAAAACCCTACAGGGTCGCCAACTGATGATGAACAAAAGAGCGTTCTTGTCAGTGGATGGTTAACATTTCCGGGGGGAGGGAATGCTCCCTCTAACCTGTGGAGTCTTGTGAGCAAAAATTCTCCTTTGTGAGCTACTGACATTAAAGTTGTGAGCGAGCGATTTGGCTGCTGCACAGATTAGTTTGCTCTGGAGCCATCCTCCCTGAGCTAAGACAAAAATGTGTGAGCTGGAGGCTTAAAGACTGTGAGCTAGCTCACACTAAATCAGCTTAGCGGGAACACTGGGTGGTGAAGTATCACACCCACGACGGGACACAGGGTCAATGCCGAGCAACAGCGCCAGCGGAGCGCTAATTATCTCCCACTACAAAGCGAACGTACCGAAACCTTCAAAAGATGGCTTCAGTCGGAGTCTTTTGGTGATAAGGAGCAATACTGGCCGTATTAAAAGCTACCCTGAAGTTCACACTGAACAGTTTTCTCTCCGGTTTTTCACTTACCATATTGATAGCTATCTAGTGTTATTGAGCCATACCTAAAGATACCTAAACATAATCTGACTTAAGCATCTCCAGATGCAAAGACAGAAGGAAGTCTCAGTTGTGTAACTGGCTACCCAAGTGTGAAATTGGTGAGAAGACCCAATCCGCCAGGAACTTCTGCCACACAAGCAAAAGAGAACTTTTTTTGTAGAATCCTAGTGTTCATGCCCCGCAAAAGGGAATTAAATGTAATAGCTTGAATGCTGATTTGGGCAGCTTTCCAGAGGTGATGTGAGAGGAAATGAGTAGTGTAGCACCTGGCTAACAATGCCATTGATAGACTGATCTGTCTTTCCACTTTTAAGACTTGGGCGGCCATGATCTCTCTATTAATTGGTCTCCTGTAAACTACTCCGAAGCTCACCCATGAAAGTTAAATGACCCGCCCTCTCTCCAACACTGAAGTCTTCGATTTCCAAGGAAGAGTGTCTAGCCTGAGGGAGAACTGGAGATCTGTAGCCAGGAGATCTGAAGATTGTCTGGCAACCTAAAACAATAGCGCTTTTTTTTTTTTTTTGGCGACGAGCTAAGTTTATTTTGCGGGCTGAGACAACTGTGAGTGACCCAAGGTCACCTAGCTTGGCTTCAAGTGGAGCAGTGGGGAATAGAACCCGGTTCACCAGATTAGAGTCTGCCGCTCTTAACCACTAGGAGGAGGAGGAGGTCCCGCCTCTGGAGGGCCAATAACAAGGCATAAAGGTTGAGGCCTTCCATGGATGTTACCTCCTGGCTCTGGGATTCAAAGGATTTAGAAGTGGGACTCTCCTGATGTTCAAGGGTGCCACATCCCCCTGCATTGCGGGTTTGACACTTAGAGACAGTTTCCACAGGGGATTAGAGAGATTCACGGAGGACAGGTCAATCAGTGGCTACTAGCCATGGGGACTAAAGAGAGCCTCCACATTCAGAGTTAGCCTCTGAACCCCAGAGCCAGGAGGCAACATCAGGGGGAGGCCTCGGCCTCTCTGCCCTGTTGTTGGCCCTCCAGAGGAACTGGTTGGCTGCTGTGCGAGACAGGATGCTGGACTGGATGGACTACTGGTCTGACCCAGCAGGGTTCTTCTGATGTTCTTATGAAGGCCTCGGCCTCTGTGCCCTGTTGTTGGCCCTCCAGAGGAACTGGTTGGCCCTTCGGTTAGACAGGATGCTGGACTAGATGGACCACTGGTCTGATCCTGCAGGGGTCTTCTGATGTTCTTATGAAGGCCTCGGCCTCTATGCCCTGTTGTTGGCCCTCCAGAGGAGCTGGTTGGCCACTGTGTGAGACATGATGCTGGACTAGATGGACCGCTGGTCTGATCCAGCAGGGCTCTTCTCATGTCCTTAAGAAGGCCTCGGCCTTTCTGTCCAGTTGTTGGCCCTCCAGAGGAACTGGCTGGCCACCGTGTGGGACAGGATGCTGGACTAGATGGACCACTGGTCTGATCCAGTGGGGTTCTCTGTATGTTCTTATGCTCTCTGTTCAGGCTACCCCAAGTGACAAAATACCTTGATCTTGCCATGTTGAAGGCCACATTTCACACCCTATGAAACTTAGAGGAGGGGACTTGTTTTGGGGTTGCTCGATGTCACAAAAATGCCACCCTAACCGAGCCAGACATTCCTGGTTTCTACCCGACACCAGAAACATCCATGCCTGTACGGCAGCTGGAGCGAACGCCCACGAGAGAAAATACAATTCCCGTGAGAGACGCAGGTTAAAAGCTGAACAACGGGTGGGAGGACGCAGCCTGTGAGCTGAATAGACGGGAGACGAACCAGGGAAATGACTCCTCTAACTAGCAAGTGATGAGACGCCCACGGACATGTCTTGCCTCCAGTCTGCTACGCTTTATCTTCTGCGGCAGGCAACAGCCCCTCTTTTACTGTTCCCCTCCTGAGACACTGCTTCTCCTCTTAATGAAGCTGGCGTGCCGCTTTCGCTTTCTTTGATCATCGGGTTTTATGGTACCTTCTGCATAGACTGATGCCCATTCAGGGGTGACTTTGCAGTCAGTACGGTGTTGCCCCGGGGCACTCGAATGCAGTTTTGAGCTGCACCTTCCAGTCTGGTCTAGTGGTTAAGTGCGCGGACTCTAATCTGGGTGAACCGGGTTTGATTCCCCACTCCTCCACTTGCACCTTGCACCTGCTGGATGACCTTGGGCAAGCCATAGCTCTGGCACAGCTGTTCTTGAAAAAGAGCAGTTTCTGTCAGAGCTCTCTCAGCCCCACCTACCTCCCAGGGGTGTCTGTTGTGGGGAGGGGAAGGGGAAGGAGTTGGTAAGCCGCTCTGAGACGCCAAGTGAAGGGCAGGATATAAATGCAATCTCTTCTTCTTCTTCTTCTCAGTGTTGAGAAACTGTGGAGCAAATGCTAGATGCAGAATCGCCCTTGGTCATCTGGAGACCAGCTGTCATAGCGGGAGTTCTCAAGGCACCCCCTGAAAGGGGCAACCCTAAAGGTGTGACTGAAGTCAAATTCAGTTGCCAGATGTGCATGCACATCTGTCCTAGGCAGAGAGCGTAAGAAAGGCAGGTGCCACGGGGTAAAGCCTTTAAAGAAATGCATCTCGCTTCCAAATCAAGCTCCCTCCCTGCCCTTTGCCTGCTAAGGCCCCCCCCCAACCCCCCCCCCCCCCCATCCTCAGCCTGAAAGAGCACAAGGGGAGGGCAAAGAGAGTTGGCTTTTCTCTTCCTCCCCCTCCCCACTTTTCGTTTGCAGTTCTTAGCCTTTCACCCCTGCAGGAAAGAGGCAATTTCATAGCCCTGTCCGGAGCTAAGCGAGGAACGTGCCGGGCTTACAAAGCATCGGCCGGCGGTCGGACTAACAGGGATTTCGGCTTCCCATCGGCGCAGATCCCCAAAGCTTCTTGTTAGGGGCTGAAACAGAAACACAAACACACCCCACACACGTCCTGCGTCCTCGGACTAACACCCCGTCTGTTCCTTTGAGACGCTTGTAAAGAAATAGCTTATTGCGGAAAGGTGCCTTAAGCCTTCAATACTCTTCCTGACAACGAAACTGATCCCGCTGAAAGCTGTTCACGGGAATCTCCTACAACGAGGGCTGCCAGATACAGGCTGAGAAAGGCTGGGATATTTTGGGGGTGCAGACTGAGGAAGGCAGGGTTTTTTGGGGGGGGCTTCAGCAGGGTAGAATGCCGCAGAGCCCACCTTCTAAAGCGGCCATTATCTCCGGGGGAACTGATTTGCCTCTCAGAGACCAGCTGTAATCCCGGGAGATGGTCAGCCATCACCTGGAGCTTGCCAAAGACGATAGGGGACCACAGTGGCTCAGAGGTTAAGATGCTGAGCTGCAGACTGGATGAGCAGTGTTCCCTCTAAGCGGAGTTAGTTCAGTCCCACAGTCGAGTTCCAACTCTTTGCGACCCCGTGGACCACACCACGCCAGGCCCTCCTGTCTTCTGCCGTCCTCCGGAGTTGGCTTCGTCCCCTACCCAGAGTCCTCTTTCGAGTTCTTCGGAGATGGAAGACCAGACGATCAAAGCCACCACTGTACCCAAAAAGCATCGGAGAGATGGCAGCAGCCCAGAATCTGGGCTGCCTCGCGCCAGCGGAGGCAGGCCGATGTTCTCCTGGAGCAATCGAGGCCGATATAAATAGCAGCGTGGAAATTGATCCGTTCCCCCAAGACCCAGTTCTGACGGAAGGCGAGCACTATCTTTATCCCTGGCCCTGCACCCAGGTAAGCAGCGCTGCCTCTCAAGACGATGGAGGAGAGAGGGCTCGGATCTCGTTTTTTTTTTCCTTTGCAAAGCGAGCCCTGGATTTTCACCTGTGCTTGGAGTGCATAAATCCAGGACTGGCCAGCAGAGGGAGCTCTGTGGAAACCGAGTGTCTTTGCAGCTGCTGCCAATGCACAGAGGAAGTGAAGTGGATCTTGGACGGAGGCTAGCAGACTTGGGGGGGAAAGGGACACACCGTCCCTAGTAGAAGGATCGTGTTTGATGGAAACAATCTGGGGAGGCCCCAGAGTTCTGTTCCATGCTGCTTTCTCGAGGGGAAATAACACTTAGAACAGATAAAAGGAAGGCCTTCTTCACCCGAAGAGTGGAATCCACCGCCCTAGGAAGCAGTGACAGCTACACGCATAGACAGAGGAGACTGGATAAACATCTGGAGCAGAGGTCCATCCGTGGCTATTAGCCACAAGGTATAGAGGGTATAGTCTGTCTGGGGCAGTGATGCTCTGTGTTCTTGGAGCTGGGGGGCAACAGTGGGAGGGCTTCTGGGGTTAATCTGGTCCTGCTGGTGGACCTCCTGAGGGCACCTGGGTTTTGGACTGGATGGGTCATTGGCCTGACCCAAAATGGCTTCTCTTATGTTCTTACAGATGGAGCACAATGTATGGGGCAGTGATGCTCTGTCTTCTTCGTGCTCCGGGGGGGGGGGGGGGACACACAACAGTGCGAGAACTTTTGGAGTCAATGCTCCCTCTAAGCTGTGGAGTCTTGTGAGCAAAAATTCTACTTTGTGAGCTACTAACATTAAAGTGGTGAGCGAGCGATTTGGCTCCTGCAGGGGTCCTTTCGAGCAGGAGCTCGGGGGAGCGCAGCTTCGGGAGTTGGTGCCAGCGCCCCCCCCCCATGGAGGAATGCCTGCTTGTGTCATGGCTGCAGCAAAATGACCCCGCCCCCTGGAAAGGTCCTTGTTCCTCCGACCAGCCTTCTGAAGGCTTCAGCCACAACTGAAGCTATCCTCCCAGAATAAGTCTCTCTCTCTCTCTCCCTTCCTTCCTTTCTTCCTCTCTCTTTCTTTCTCTCTCTCTCTCCTTTCTTTCTTGCCTTCTGACATACTTCTGGTGATGTCAGGTGGTGTAGCATATGCAAATAAGTTATGCTAATGAGTTACGCTAATGAGCTCCTGCAGCTCTTTTTCTAAGAAATGACCCCTGGGCTCCTGCATAAATTAGTTTGCTCTGGAGCCATCCTTCCTGAGCTGAGACAAAAAGGTGTGAGCCGAAGACTAAAAACTGTGAGCTAGCTCACTCTAACTCAGCTTAGAGGGAACACTGGTTCTGGCCCCGCTGGTGGACCGCCACTTTGTGACACAGAGTGTTGGACTGGATGGGCCATTGGCCTGATCCAACATTGGCTTCGCTTCTATTCTTACAACATAATTGGAAAGGGTGGCACATGAACACATGAAGCTACATTCTACTTACTGCCTTTGGTCCATCAAAGTCAGTACTGTCCACTCAGGCTAGCAGCGGGTCTCCAGGGACACAGGTGGAGATCTTTCACCTCACCTACTATCCTGGTCCTTTTAACCTGAGATGTCTGAGATTAACCTGGGACCTTCTGCATGCCAAGCAGAGGCTCCACCACTGAGCTACAGACCCACTTCAACACTCTCCAGGGTCGCAGGCTGAGGTCTTTCACATCACCTCCTGCCTGGACCATATTTAACTGGAGATTCCAAGGACTGAACCTGGGACCTTCTGCACGCCAAGCAGATGCTCTACCACTGAGCTACAGCCCCACTTCATGGCTCTCCAGGGTCTCAGGCTGAGGTCTTTCCCATCACCTGCTGCCTGGTCCTTTTAACTGGAGATGCCGGGGATTGAACCTGGGACCTTCTTCATGCCAAGCAGAGGGTCTGCCACTGAGCCACGGCCCCTCTTCACAGCTCTCCAAGGTCTCAGGCAGAAGGCTTTCATATCACCTACAACCTGATCCCTTTTAACTGGAGAGGCTGGGCATTGAACCTGGGACCTTCTGCATGCCAAGCAGATGCTCTACCAATGAGTCACAACCTTTCCCAAATGTATATTTAAACAAATAACACACCACAGAGGTCCTTCTCAGGTCCCTCTGTTGGCATATACTCTTCCTAAGGGAATTTCCTATCTTAGTGCTTAAATGGAAAATTTCGTACTATGCCCCGCGCAAAGCAAACCTGCAGCTTTGGAAATGCGCCCTAAAGCTGCCCGCAGACCATTGGTAATCATGTGTAAGGTCAGCTGCTTCTCTCCAGAGATCAGCCTCAGTTTATATAACCCGGGACGAAGTAATTGGTGGGGGGGCAGGAGAGAAGGGAAGGGCGCAGAAGCCAGACAAGAGGCTCAGCTCTGAAATTTGCCCTTCTTTCCGCAGGGCGTCAGCAATCTTCCTCGAGGAAAAAGGGGGATTTTCAGAGAGCCCCGGCTAGGCTGGTGTGTAAAGTTTAAGGTCACTTCCAGCAATGTTTTGACATTTCCGAGCCTACGCCCCCCGGGGCCTGAAGGATCGGAACGGCAGAAATGTCGAGACGTGGATACCGCTGACCTTCAAGCTTTCCGCCGTAATGGAAGCGATTCTCGAATTCCTCCAGATCCCCTGGCCGTGCGCCACCCACCCAAACGGGCACACAGAGACAAAAGATTCTCTGCCCAAAATGGAAGGATGTCAGATGGTTTGCTTTTCGTTTCTGCCCAAAAGGCACGATGGAGAAGCACAGAGACAGGCAGAGGTGACCTTTATCCTATGATCAGAGTACTCGATAGGACTGAACACATGAAGATGCCTCATACTGAATCAGACCATCCATCCATCACAGTCCGTATTGTCTACTCAGACTGGCAGCAGCTCTCCGGGGTCTCAGGCAGAGGTCTTCCCCATCACCTCCTGCCTGGTCCTTTTAACTGGAGATGACGGGGATTGAACCTGGGACCTTCTGCATGCCAAGCAGAGGCTCTTCCACTGAGCCAAAGCCCCTCTTCCCAGCTCTCCAGGGTCTCAGGCAGAGGTCTTCCCCATCCCCTCCTGCCTGGTCCTTTTAACTGGAGATGCCGGGGATTGAACCTGGGACCTTCTGCATGCCAAGCAGAGGCTCTTCCACTGAGCCACAGCCCCTCTTCCCAGCTCTCCAGGGTCTCAGGCAGAGGTCTTCCCCATCACCTCCTGCCTGGTCCTTTTAACTGGAGATGCTGGGGACTGAACCTGGGACCTTCTGCATGCCAAGCAGAGGCTCTGCCACTGAGCCATGGCCCCTCTTTACAGCTCTCCAAGGTCTCAGGCAGAGGTCTTTCCCATCACCTACTGCCTGGTTCTTTTAACTGGAGATGCCGGGGACTGAACCTGGGACCGGGGATTGAACCTGGGACCTTCTGCATGCCAAGCAAAGGCTCTGCCACTGAGCCATGGCCCCTCTTTACAGGTCTCCAGGGTCTCAGGCAGAGGTCTTCCCCATCACCTCCTGCCTGGTCCTTTTAACTGGAGATGCCGGGGACTGAACCTGGGACCTTCTGCATGCCAAGCAGATGCTCACGGCCCCCAACTGGAATGGGACTCTTACTAACCTACTACTGAATCAGGCCCTCGGTCCATCAAGGTCAGTATTGTCTACTCAGACAGGCAGCGGCTCTCCAGGGTCTCAGGCTGACGTCTTTCCCATCACCTCCTGCCTGGATCCTCTTACGTGGAGATGCCGGGGATTGAACCTGGGACCATCTGCATGCCAAGCGAATGCTCTACCACTGAGCCACAGCCCCACTTCATGGCTCTCCAGGGTCTCAGGCTGAGGTCTTTCCCATCACCTCCTGCCTGGTCCATTTAAACTGGAGATGTTGGGGATTGAACCTGGGGCCTTCTGCATGCCAAGCAGGTGCTCTACCACTGAGCGATGGCCCCTCTAAGATTCCTGTATTCAAGGCAGTGGCTCCTAAGGCCTGCCACCTCCCACCGGTTTCCCTGCTCGGCTTCCGACCCTCCTTACTTTGCCAAACAGGGGACGGGATGCTAATTGCTCCGGCTGCTAATCTATTCTAATGCATGCTAATCAAATCTGAATTGCAGCCCTGATAATTCAACCGGTTCACATGGCAAAAACCAGATCCCCTCCCCTTCCTCGTCGGGGCCCTGTTATCTCTGTCCCCAGGTGGGGAGCCTCCTTCGTGGCTTGTGATTTAATAAGACCTCCCCACACATGCATCGTATCCCAGAGGGGAAGGGGGGGGACATCAGGGATTTTCTCGCCTGCCCTATAAAGCCAGAGGTTACGTTTAAAAAAATAATTCCCCCCTATTCTGAGAATGCATTTAATTTTTATTTAGGACTGCATTTGTCTAACTTAGTTAATTTTTTTTAAAAAAAATATTGGCAGTTCTAAACTGATTTTAAATTGCAGTGGTTGTTGTAACGTACGTTGTAAAACACCTTGAGTTCCGGGAGGTAGGGAGACGGCTAACAGCTATTTTAAAGGAATAAAACGAATAAAGGCTGAGAAGGTTGTATTTAGGTGCCGAGGGGAAACGGCAACCAGTCTTTGAGGCTGTGCCCATTCCTCCCTGTGGTCCTAGGGATGCCAGGCTCCAGGTGGGACCTGGAGACCCCCCAGAATTACAGCCTGTCTCCAGACTATGGAGATCTCTTCCCCCGGAGAGAGAAAAAAATGATGGTTTGGCGGGTGGACTCTATGGACTCTTGTACCCCACTGAGGTTCCTGTCCTCCCCAGGCTCCACCCCGAGATCTCTAGGAGTTTCCCAGTTTGGTGCAGTGGTTAAGTGTGTGGACTCTCATCTGAAAGAACCGGGTTTGATTCCCCATTCCTCCACTTGCACTGGCTGGATGACCTTGAGCAAGCCATAGTTCTGTCAGAGCTGTCCTTGAAAGGGTAGTTTCTGTCAGAGCTCTCTCGGCCTCACCTACCTCACAGGGTGTCTGTTGTGGGGAGGGGAAGGGAAAAGGAGTTTGTAAGCCGCTCTGAGACTCCCTTGGGTAGTGAAGGGCGTGGTATAAATCCAATGCCTTTTTCTCTTCTTCCCAACCTGGAGGTGGTGGCCGGGGGGGGAGAGATGTGGCCAGTGTTCCCTCTAAGCTGAGTTGGTGTGAGCTAGTGTGCAGTATTTTAGCCTCCGGCTCACACATTTTCGTCTTAGCTCATGAAGGAATGGCTCTAGAGCCAACTAATCTACACAGCAGCCAGATCGCTGGCTCACAACTTGAATGCCGGTAGCTCTCAAAGTAGAATTTTTGCTCACACGACTCCACAGTTTAGAGGGAGCATTGGGTGTGGGAACCGTGCAAGGACCCCTGAAATTAATGATAATTTCTGGTCCCCCCAACAGCCCAAGGGAAGCTACTTCTATGCACATGTGCCTCTGACAAGGAAGGGAACTGATGCTGGTCCTCTCTCTCCCTCCCTCCCACCCTCCCTCTATCTCTCTTGTTCATTCAAGCCGGAAATGTTTGACATGCAAATCCCTGGTCGCCTTTGTCCACCGAAGAATTGGGAAGCTGTTGTCTGAGATGGGGGTGGGGAGGGGGAGATCAGCCCTCGTCCTGGGCCCTGCTCAGTGGTACGGAAAGACATCCTGCTTCTCCTTGTGAGGGCCTGTGACATTTGGAAGGAGAAAAACACCGGGTGCCGGCGAGAGTGATTGGCAAGCGTCCCTCGAAGGAGCACATCTCAATCGGCGCAAGACTGGAGGGGGTCGTAGGGACTGTATCACATCCGTCTGGTTCCCAGGATCACAGAGGTGCAAAGGGTCCATCGAGGCCATCCAGTTCGGCCCCCTGCTCAATGCTGGATCTGCCTAGAGCTGGGGCGGCCAATCTGTGGCTTTGGGAACAACATGCAGCTCTTCCACATGTATTGTGAGGCTCCCGGCAGGGTGGCTGGGGAAGCTACATATCATTAGCAAACAAATATCACTGGACAAATAAATATCATTATCAGTTATGGCCAGTACCAACTTCTTAAATCGAACCCAAAAGCAAACTGACTGGTCCCTCTAAGCTGTGGAGTCTTGTGAGCAAAAGTTCTACTTTGTGAGCAACTGGCATTAAAGTTGTGAGTGAGTGGTTTGACTGCCCCTGCCACTTGAGGCTAGACAGATGGCAACCCAACTGTCAGGGTCCAGGTGTCATGAGTCAGCCAGGGCTTGCTGATAGTGAGGACTCCTCAGGAGAAGAGGAACCTGTGTAACCAGCCTTGAGTAAGCAGAAGCTGACCAGCAGGGAAATGAACTGCAGGCTTGTCAGGATTCACAGCCAACAGCTGGTCCAGAGCCACTTACACCCTCCAGCTCTGGTTCAGCAAGTGAACCTCAGTTGGCTGTTCCCAGCCCACTAGTATCACCTATGCCCTTTGAGCGCCGCAGAGGTAGGCTGAGAACACAGCCACAGACAAGATGGCAAAGTGCACACCTCTTGGCCCGATGCCAGCTGCTTGCTGACAACGAAGATCACTAGTTGCTGGACTGCTTCTGAGCAGCTGGCCAGAAGCGTGACCCTTACGTGTGTGGCTATAAAACCAGCCAAGAGAGGCTGTAAGGTGTGGACGCAATACGTATGATAGCCACCGATTCTGCCTTTCTTGATTCTTGAAACCTGACCTTGGACTGAATAATTCAGTCTTGCCTGACTTCTGGAATCCTGACATTGGACTGAATGACCCTGCCTTGGGCGTGGGCCTGGAGGGCGCTTTCGTTTCTCCCCATTCCCCTGCTGCTCTCCTTGCTCCTGCTTTCTTGCTGGCAGCCTGGGTCCCCGCCAGAAGGTAAGTGTTGGGGCAACTCTGCCACCCACAGATACCAACAAAGGCCTTTACCAGTACTGGCCTCAAGACTTTGGAAGTCCCTCACCAGGGAGATTTGTTTCTTTCCCTCACTTGAGGTCTTCCACCAAGAGGGTGAAGACTTTTTGATATTGTTCAGCATAACCCCAGTATTGGTTATTGGCCCTCTTTCCTGGTTCTGATGCTGTAAGAAAAGATCTCCTGGATCAAACCAGTGGTCCATCTAGTCCAGCATCCTGTCTCACACAGTGGCCAACCAGTTCCTCTGGACAACCAACAACAGGGCATAGAGGCCAAGGGCTTCGTAAGAACATGAGAAGAGCCCTCCTGGGTCAGACCAGTGGTTAATCTAGACCAGCATCCTAAGAACATCAGAAGAGCCCTGCTGGATCAGACCAGTGGTCCATCTAGTCCAGCATCCTGTCTCACACAGTGGCTAACCAGTTCCTCTGGAGGGCCAACAACAAGACACAGAGGCTGAGGCCTTCATTAGAACGTAAGAAGAGCTCTCCTGGATCAGACCAGTGGTCCATCTAGTCCAGAGCCCTGCTGGATCAGACCAGTGGTCCATCTAGTCCAGCATCCTGTCTCACACAGTGGCTAACCAGTTCCTAGAAGGGCCAAAAACAAGACACAGAGGCTGAGGCCTTCATTAGAACATAAGAAGAGCTCTACTGGATCAGACCAGTGGTCCATCTAGTCCAGAGCCCTGCTGGATCAGACCAGTGGTCCATCTAGTCCAGCATCCTGTCTCACACAGTGGCTAACCATGAAGGGCCAACAAGAAGACATAGAGGTTGAGACCTTCATTAGAACATAAGAAGAGCTCTCCTGGATCAGACCAGTGGTCCATCTAGTCCAGAGCCCTGTTGGATCAGACCAGACGTCCATCTAGTCCAGCATCCTGTCTCACATAGTGGCCAACCAGTTCCTCTGGAGGGCCAACAACCGGGCCTAGAGCTTGAGGCCTTTCTCTGATGTCGCCTCCTGGCACTGGGACTCAAGAGGTTGATTGCCTTTGAATGTGGAGGTTCTCTTTAGTCACCGTGGCTGGTAGCCACCAATAGGTCTCTCCTCCATGAATTTGTATAACCGCTTTTTAAAGTCATCTGTGCCTACGGCCATCACGGCAGCCTCTTGCAGTGAATTCCAAGGTGACAGGAAGACAGTATCTGCTTTTTATGTCTGAGCTGATGCTTCCTCATGGATGTGTTTTAAAGAAATAATCAGAGCCCTTATCAGACCCCAAGTGCACAACGTGTGCATGCTGGAATAAAGCTGCATGCTCCGCTACGTACTCCAACTGTCAGTGGTTCTTTGAGGTCTTTCGCAACACTGCTGTCTGAAACCTCACACCTGGAGATGCCAGAAGCCAGATCTCGCACCTGACACACGCCGAGCCAGTTCTCTAAAGCTAGTTTGGTGTACTGGTTCAGTGCACGGACTCTAATCTGGGAGAACCGGGTATGATTCCCCACTCCTCCACTTGCAGCTGCTGGATGACCTTGGGCAAGCCATAGTTCTGTCAGAGCTGTTCTCTAAAGGACAGTTCTGGAAAGAGCTCTCTCAGCCCCACCTACCCCACAGCGTGTCTGTTGTGGGGAGGGGAAGGGAAATGAATTTGTAAGGCGCTCTGAAACTCCCTCGGGTAGTGAAGGATGGGGTATAAATCCAATCTCCTCCTCCTCCTGCTCTTCTTCTAGAGATGGTTTGGTGTAGTGATTAGGAGCGCGGACTCTAATCTGGGAGAACCTAGTTTGATTCCCCACTCCTCCACATGCAGCTGCTGGTGTGACCTTGGGACAGTCACCAGTTCTCTCAGAGCTGTTCTTTCAGGAGCAGTCATCAAAAGAGCTCTCTCAGCCCCACCTACCTCCCAGGGTGCCTGTTGTGGGGAGGGGAAGGGAAAGGAGTTTGTAAGCCGCTCTGAGACTCCTTTGGGTAGTGAAGGGCCGGGTATAAATCTAATTTCTTCTTCTTCTTTTTAGCTTTGGCAAGGCAGAGGGCCAAGCCCCCCGGAAATGCCAGTCTCCTTGCCGACGGCAGGCCCCCCTTTGCCCCCACCCCACTGCCTTGTGGCACGAAGAGAATGATTTGAATACAGTGCAGCGTGCCAGGTGGAGGTGTTATTATTCAACCCAATGGTTCCAATGAGATTATCCACTCTACTGGCGCAGCCTGCACGGGCCTCCCCGAAGCCCAAACTTTTCACTGCCAGAGAATCCCCAGCCAAGTGGAAAATTAGAAGGGAAGGGAGGAAGGGGGGGGGGGGTCGGGCAGGGGCCGGATGGGCAGGAGGGTGATTAAATCCTGCTGAAATTAATTCACAACTCGAGTGCTGGAAAGAATCACTCCCGAGGCTGACGGACAATCCCGGGCAAGCACATTTCAATTTAGGAGACGGCTTTGGGGGTGGTGCGTGGGGCCTGGCTGCCGCTGATTTAATTTACACACAACGTGGAGACCTGCGCCCCTGAATGCGCGCCCTGTCTTCCTCCGGAAGAGCCTGGAGGGGAGTCAGCCGCTGTGCACACCTCTCCACGGGCCCAGCCAGAAAGGAGGGAGGGACGGAGGGAGGGAAAAGATATGGAGGGAGGAGGGAGGGAGGGAGAGAGGGAGGAGGACAGGAAGAGGGAGGGAGGGAAAAGATGGGGAGGGAGGGAAGGAAGGAGGGAGGGAAAAGATGGGGAGGGAGGGAAGGAAGGAAGGAGGGAGGGAAGAGATAGGGAGGGAGGAGGGAGGGAGGGAGAGAGGGAGGAGGACAGGAAGAGGGAGGGAGGGAAGGAAGGAGGGAGGGAGGGAAAAGATAGGGAGGGAGAGAGGGAGGAGGACAGGAAGAGGGAGGGAGGGAAAAGATGGGGAGGGAGGGAGGGAACAAAGGAGGGAGGGAAGAAACCCTGGACTTCACTGGTGGTCTCCCATCCAAGTACTAACCAGGGCTGACCCTCCTTAACTTCTGAGAGCTGACAAGATCCAACTAGCCCCAGCCATCCACATCAGTGTTCAGTTAGTGCATACTCAGTATCAAATGTCGATGAGGCACAATCACATAGGGAACGTCAAATGCTCAGTACTCAGGATCAGACACTGGGCAATGATTAAATAACATTTTAATGTTTGGCAGACAACTGACCCCAGAGCCAGCCCTAGTAGAGTGCGGGAAGGGACTTCACGGGGTCTAATGCCATGCAGGCCCCCTTCCAAATCAGCCATTTTCTCCAGGGGGAAATTATCTCTATCAGCTGGAGATGAGTTCTAATTCTGGGAGGTGGCCGACCACCACCCGGGTCTGGGGACCCTTGCTTTCTTTTCATAGCTTCTGATCCATGCCACTTCCCCAAGGTAGGCAAAACTCGGGGTTGGGGGTCGGGAGAAAAAGCCAGCGAGACCTCCCGATATCCGTCCCGCAGGGATTTCTCCAGCAGAATTATAGCCAAGGCGGCGGATCCTAATCCGTTTTGCTGATAGATGCCGGGGATGCAAAATGGCTCTAGCCCCGAAAGAGACAAGACGCTAATCCCGATCTTTAAAGACAGAGTAACGCAGCACCTCCGCATCGATCCCCCCGCTGCTTAAATCATGTTAATGTTGTCATAATTATGTCAGGGACAAAGTCCTGCCCTATGGAACTTCATCACCCGGCGCATGTGACCGCACCGTTGTGAATAATTGGTTTCCGCCCTCCCCGTTTCCCCTCCTTTTTCAACGTTCTTCTTTAAAAATTAAACCCCCTCACTCACAAGGGGGAAATATTAGAAAATATTCTTCTGGGTCAGAAGGAAGACTTGCGATTCTTCTCCCTAATGCCACCTGGATCGATACGATATTAAGTGTGAGACTCCATAACTAAAGTTAATGGTTCTCCGGAGAGCAGCTGGGCCTTGCTGGAGGCCAGGAGAGGGGAAGCAGAAAGGGGACTCACGGCTCCTCAGGTCAGCCCATAGACCACTCTGCAGATGCTGTTGCTACGGCAACCGGGACGCCAGCATCCCTCCCGTTCTCCACCAGCACAGGTCAACCCAGCACTTTTGCTCTGCCTGCTGGCCCGTCCAAGGCTTCTTGCACTCTCCAATCCCTGCTGCCTTGCAGAATCGCCATTAGGAGGAGAGGGTTACCACCTGTCCATCATGTTTTATGGATTCTTCATGTTTCGTGACCTTTGTCCATATTAAGCTGGCCCAGAAACATCAGGGGCATCATCTGGCCACAGGTTTTCAGAAGGTAAGACTGGGGGGGAGGGGGGGTTGGATCTCAGCAAGCTTCTATCAGGATTGCCATAGGTTTCCAAAGATAGGAGGGAAAAGGGGGAAGGGGCTGGACTGGGAAAGGGGCAACTGAACGCTTTAGACAAGGGTCACACTGTGTTGTAGAATCGTAAGGGATACCAGAAGGTCGGACCTGAACCAACAGGCTGAAATTAAATCAGAAGAGTTTTCGGCTAAACATGAGGAAGAACTTCCTGACAGTTAGAGCGGTTCCTCAGTGGGACAGGCTTCCTCGGGAGGAGGTGGTGGGCGCTCCTTCTTTGGCAGTTTTCAGACAGAGCCTAGATGGCCATCTGAGAGCAATGCTGATTCTGTGAACTTGGGCAGATCATGAGAGGGAGGGCAGGAAGGGCTGCCTCAGTGCTTAGTTTTTGTGGTCCTTTCTTACACACCCAGTGAGATGCCGATCGCCACTTTGGGGTCAGGAAGCAACCCTGGAGGGGCGTTTGTCATCTTTTGGGTGCGGAACAGCAGTCACTGGGTGTGTGCGTGTGCGCATGGGGGGAGGTATTTGTGAACTTCCTGCACTGAGCAGGGGGGTTGACTAGATGGCCCTGGAGGTCCCTTTCAACTCCATCCTTCTATGATTCTACCCCGGATCCATTTGTCACACCCGTTTTACAAAAGTGCAGGGCTATTTTTGGGCAGGAATGCAGTTCTGGCTGGCTCCTGAGTTGGCCACACCCAGCAGGAACTCATTAGCATAACAGGCCACACCCAACAGCAGACACTCATTAGGATTGGCTGCATTAGGGGTATGTGGCCTAACATGCAAATTAATTGCTGCTACAAAAAAAAAAGCCCTGGGTTTTGACAACAAACAAGGTAAACAGAATAAGAAGCAAAAGGTGGGTGTGGCTGGATGACCACTCTTCTGGTAGCATGGGGGTGTGGCTTAATAGGCTAATAAGCTGTACTGTCAGAGGTGTGGCCTAATATCCTAATGAGTTTCTGCTGTTGGGTGTGGCCGATTATGCTAACGAGTTCCTGCTGGGCTTTTTCTACCAAAAAAAAGCCCTGCAAAAGTGAAATAGTGTATCTAATAATCTTTCAGCATTAGGAATCGATTCCTGGCTTCTACTTAATGATCTGTACTTAATAACTGCCCTGACCTGGACGCCCCAGGCTCAGCCCAACCTCGTCAGATCTCAGAAGCTAAGCAGGATCGGCCCGGGTTAGTACTGGGATGGGAGACCGCCAAGGAAGCCCAGGGTTGCTACCCAAAAGTGGGCAGTGACTAACTATCTCTGTTTGTCTTTTTGCTTGATATCCTTACGGGGCTCACCCTAAGTCAGCTTTGACTTGATGGCCCTTTCTACAACCACTTAATAACTGAACCTAGGTGGCTAGATTCCAAGGAGGACACTGTCCTTCCCAGAAAACCTCGTCCTTCTTTTGTAACATTCTTCAGGCAACAAACGGCCAGGACTGTCGAGAGGAGTGGATAAGTATACACACTTCCAAGGATCTGGGTCACCCTGGGGTGGGGAACAGCACTGGGGAATGGACATGTATTGATTGACCTTCTTGGATGTTCTTCTGAATGCAAGGTGAGCCCAGAGAGAGCCTTTGGGTTGTTGCCCACCGGCTTTTCCACTGGCGAAAGAAGTAGGGGATTAGATAAATTCACGAAGAATTAAGTCTGACAATGGCTACTAGCTGTGGTGGCTGAGGGGACCTCCGCATTCAGAGACAAAAATCCAGCCGGGCTCTTCTGATGTCCTTTTGAAGGCCTCGGCCACTCTGACCTGTTGTTGGCCCTCCAGAGGAGCTGGTTGGCCACTCTGTGAGACAGGATGCTGGATTAGATGGGCCACTGGTCTGATCCAGCCAGGCTCTGCTGATGTTCTTATGAAGGCCTCGGCCTCTCTGCCCTGTTGTTGGCCCTCCAGAGGAACTGATTGGCTAGTATGTGAGACAGGATGTTGGACTAGATGGACCACTGGTCTAATCCAACAAGGCTCTTCTGATGTTCTTATGAGGGCCTCGGCCTCTCTGCCCTGTTGTTGGCCCTTCACAGGAACTGGTTAGCCACTGCGTGCAACAGGTTGTTGGACTAGATGGACCCTCACTGGTCTGATCCAGCAGGGCTCTTCTGATGTTCTTATCAGGGGAAGGCCTCGGCTTCTTTGCCCTGTTGTTGGCCCTCCAGAGGAACTGACTGGCCACTGTGTGAGACAGGATGCTGGACTGGATGGACTATTGGTCTGATTCAGCAGGGCCCTTCATATGTTCTTTAATTCCAGTGAGCTGCAGCCAATTTGGTGTGGTGGTTAAGATCATGAACTCTAATCTGGGAGAACTGGGTTTGATTCCACCCTCTTCCACATGCAGCCAACTGGGTGACCTTGGATCAGTCACGAGTTCTGTCAGAACTGTTCTCTCAAGAGCAGTTCATGCAGAGCTCTCTCCGCCCCACCGACCTCACAGGGTGTCTGTTGTGGGGAGAGGAAAGGAAGGAGATTGGAAGCCGCTCTGAGACTCCTTTGGGTAGTGAAGGGTGGAGTATAAAACTTACTACTAGTAGTAGTAGTAGTTCTTTTTCTTTTTCTTCTCCTCCTCATCCTCCTCCTTCCCCTGCCACACATTTGTTATTCTCAGAGAACGGGCAGGATAGAATCCCATAGGAAGATGGACAGATAGGATACAGCGGGCAGCCACCTGCACTAACAGCTCCTGAAAACCTGAGAAAACACAGGACACTGCATAGAGAAGTCTGTGCGCAGGAGGAAAGAGTGCGTGTACACCTGCCCGACCTGTGCGTGGAAAGAGATCAATGAGCATTCATAAAGGTGCGGACTGATTTTATCACCAGAGGGTGGGCGTCTGGTTACCTGTCAGGAAACTGACACTGTCAAGAATGATGGAAATTCGCGGAGAAAATAGAATCGGAAGTTGACACGACCCTGTCCCGGGGAGAACTCTTTTGGTCTGCCATTTTTTCTCATTGGCAGATCATTGGCTGGTGCAGAAATGCCGGATAATGCTGGGGAAAGGACGCAGATCCCTGGAAACTGCCTTGCAACTGCGATGGGGATCCTCCCCCCTCGCCACATACCGTTCATCCATCCATCCATCATAACACCACTAATCTTGCTCCAGAGACTGACAAGTCACCAGCAAGAGCCTGACAGGTTATGCATTGATATTCCGGTCATCCATAAAAATGGGGAATAACAGCAGAAGCGGCTCCCCGTGACCTAAGAGAGGCATCTTGGGAAGCAGCAGAGAAAGGGGAAGGCTTTTCTCAGCCCACCACCGCTCTGCTCGATTCATGTTCCAGGAGGCAGGGGAGAGGGTGGGGGGAGATCAGGTGTCATAATTACCTGGCAAACTCTTTTACCTGAGCCCAGACAAAAGAACATCAACATAAAAATGTAAGAAGAGCCCTGCTGGGTCAGACCAGTGGTCCATCTAGTCCAGCATCCTGTCTCACACGATGGCCAACCAGTTCCTCTGGAGGGCCAACAACAGGGCAGAGAGGTGGAGGCCTTCATAAGGACATAACAAGAGCCCTCCTGGATCAGACCAGTGACGGTCCATCTAGTCCAGCATCCTGTCTCACACAATGGCCAACAAGTTCCTCTGGAAGGACAGCAGCAGGGCAGAGAGGCCGAGGCCTTCATAAGAACATAAAAAGAGCCCTCCTGGATCAGACTGGTCCCTCTAGTCCAGCATCCTGTCTCACACAGTGGCCAACCAGTTCCTCTGGAGGGTCAACAACAGGGCAGAGAGGCCAAGGCCTTCATAAGAACACCAGAAGAGCCCTGCTGGATCAGACCAGTGGTCCCTCTAGTCTAGCATCCTGTCTCACATAGTGGCCAACAAGTTCCTCTGGCGGGCCACCAACAAGGCAGAGAGGCCAAGGCCTTCATAAGGACGTAAGAAGAGCCCTGGTGAGTCAGAACTCTGGTCCATCCAGTCCAGCATCCTGTCTCACACAGTGGCCAACCAGTGCCTCAGGAGAACCAACAACAGGGCACAGAGGCTGAGGCCTTCCCCAAATGTTGCTTCCTGGCTCACTTCACCTCCTGCCTGGTCCTTTTAACTGGAGATGCCGGGGATTGAACCCGGGACCTTCTGCCTGCCAAGTGGATGCTCCACCACTGAGCCACAGCCCCACTTCATGGCTCTCCAGGGTCTCAGGCTGAGGTCTTTCCCACCACCTCCTGCCTGGTCCTTTTAACTGGAGATGCCGGGGATTGAACCTGGGACCTTCTGCATGCCAAGCAGAGGCTCTGCCACTGAGCCACAGCCCCTCTTTACAGCTCTCCAGGGTCTCAGGTGGAGGTCTTTCCCACCACCTCCTGCCTGGTCTTTTAACTGGAGATGCCGGGGATTGAACCTGGGACCTTCTGCATGCCAAGCAGAGGCTCTGCCACTGAGCCACAGCCCCTCTTTACAGCTCTCCAGGGTCTCAGGTGGAGGTCTTTCCCACCACCTCCTGCCTGGTCTTTTAACTGGAGATGCCGGGGATTGAACCTGGGACCTTCTGCATGCCAAGCAGAGGCTCTGCCACTGAGCCACAGCCCCTCTTTACAGCTCTCCAGGGTCTCAGGTGGAGGTCTTTCCCACCACCTCCTGCCTGGTCTTTTAACTGGAGATGCCGGGGATTGAACCTGGGACCTTCTGCATGCCAAGCAGAGGCTCTGCCACTGAGCCACAGCCCCTCTTTACAGCTCTCCAGGGTCTCAGGTGGAGGTCTTTCCCACCACCTCCTGCCTGGTCCTTTTAACTGGAGATGCCGGGGATTGAACCTGGGACCTTCTGCATGCCAAGCAGAGGCTCTGCCACTGAGCCACAGCCCCTCTTTACAGCTCTCCAGGGTCTCAGGTGGAGGTCTTTCCCACCACCTCCTGCCTGGTCTTTTAACTGGAGATGCCGGGGATTGAACCTGGGACCTTCTGCATGCCAAGCAGAGGCTCTGCCACTGAGCCACAGCCCCTCTTTACAGCTCTCCAGGGTCTCAGGTGGAGGTCTTTCCCACCACCTCCTGCCTGGTCTTTTAACTGGAGATGCCGGGGATTGAACCTGGGACCTTCTGCATGCCAAGCAGAGGCTCTGCCACTGAGCCACAGCCCCTCTTTACAGCTCTCCAGGGTCTCAGGTGGAGGTCTTTCCCACCACCTCCTGCCTGGTCTTTTAACTGGAGATGCCGGGGATTGAACCTGGGACCTTCTGCATGCCAAGCAGAGGCTCTGCCACTGAGCCACAGCCCCTCTTTACAGCTCTCCAGGGTCTCAGGTGGAGGTCTTTCCCACCACCTCCTGCCTGGTCTTTTAACTGGAGATGCCGGGGATTGAACCTGGGACCTTCTGCATGCCAAGCAGAGGCTCTGCCACTGAGCCACAGCCCCTCTTTACAGCTCTCCAGGGTCTCAGGTGGAGGTCTTTCCCACCACCTCCTGCCTGGTCTTTTAACTGGAGATGCCGGGGATTGAACCTGGGACCTTCTGCATGCCAAGCAGAGGCTCTGCCACTGAGCCACAGCCCCTCTTTACAGCTCTCCAGGGTCTCAGGTGGAGGTCTTTCCCACCACCTCCTGCCTGGTCCTTTTAACTGGAGATGCCGGGGATTGAACCTGGGACCTTCTGCATGCCAAGCAGAGGCTCTGCCACTGAGCCACAGCCCCTCTTTACAGCTCTCCAGGGTCTCAGGTGGAGGTCTTTCCCACCACCTCCTGCCTGGTCTTTTAACTGGAGATGCCGGGGATTGAACCTGGGACCTTCTGCATGCCAAGCAGAGGCTCTGCCACTGAGCCACAGCCCCTCTTTACAGCTCTCCAGGGTCTCAGGTGGAGGTCTTTCCCACCACCTCCTGCCTGGTCTTTTAACTGGAGATGCCGGGGATTGAACCTGGGACCTTCTGCATGCCAAGCAGAGGCTCTGCCACTGAGCCACAGCCCCTCTTTACAGCTCTCCAGGGTCTCAGGTGGAGGTCTTTCCCACCACCTCCTGCCTGGTCTTTTAACTGGAGATGCCGGGGATTGAACCTGGGACCTTCTGCATGCCAAGCAGAGGCTCTGCCACTGAGCCACAGCCCCTCTTTACAGCTCTCCAGGGTCTCAGGTGGAGGTCTTTCCTATCACCCACTGCCTGGTCCTTTTAACAGGAGATGCTGGGGATTGAACCTGGGACCTTCTGCCTGCCAAGCAGAGGCTCTGCCACTGAGCCACAGCCCCTCTTTACAGCTCTCCAGGGTCTCAGGTGGAGGTCTTTCCCATCACCTCCTGCCTGATCCTTTTTAACTGGAGATGCCTGGGATTGAACCTGGGACCTCCTGCATGCCAAGCAGAGGCTCTTCCACTGAGCCACAGCCCCTCTTTCCAGCTCTCCAGGGTCTCAGGTGGAGGTCTTTCCTATCACCCACTGCCTGGTCCTTTTAACAGGAGATGCTGGGGATTGAACCTGGGACCTTCTGCCTGCCAAGCAGAGGCTCTGCCACTGAGCCACAGCCCCTCTCTCAGACCCGTGGATACGCACACCTTCCTGATTGTAAACCTACATTCCCAAATATGGAAGAAGGTGGTTTAAGGTACCGGATAAGATTTTTTTTTAAAGTGTGCTTTGTCCAGAACCTACTTGCCAACCCCAGCCCGCTGCCAGCTCCAGCCCGCCTAATCCAAGGAGCCGCCGAGTCTGCCGAAGAAATCGCAAGATGCCAAAGGAGACTCGGCATCTCAAAAGTCAAGGGCGGCAGCGGGGACGGGGACGGGGGGGCTCTTTCCATGGGCCTGATTTTATCGCAGCCTCTGAAGGTGGCTAGGGTTACCTGAGAGGCTGCTTAGCGATCCGCAAGGCTTGGACCAAGAGAGGTAAAGCCGGGCTCGATCGATCAGGGCCGGATTGAGTTACGGTCTGAGGCCAGACACTCCAAGGCAACGGCAGGGAACAGAGACTTGGGAGGGGGAACATGACAACCTTCCCTCCTGGCCCCGACGAGTGAGATTTGGGGAGAAATGAACCAGACGCTTCCAGGACAGCAGCTGTGGCGCTGGCTTCCAAGGAGGAGGAAGGAGAGAAAGAAAATGGAGGAGGAGGAGGGGGTGGATTTTTCTCTTTTCTCTACTCTAAGGCGTCTCAGAGCGGCTTACAATATCCGTTCCCTTCCTCTCCCCACAACAGACGCCCTGTAAGGGAGAGAGGGCTCTGAGAGAACTGCTCTTGATAGAACAGCTCTAGGAGAACTTGTGACTGGCCCACAGTCACCCAGCTGGCTGCACGCGGAGGAGTGGGGAATCAAACCCGGTCCTCCCGGATTAGAGTCCGCCGCTCTTAACCACGACACCAAACTGGCAGAGGTGGTTTGCTGCTGCCTTCCCCCGCAGAGCCTCCCTTGGAGGTCTCCCATCCAAGTGCCGACCCTGTGCGGCTTCTGAGATCTGCCGAGATTTGGACCACCTACCGTAGTCCCTTAGAGACCAACCAGGTCTTCAGGGTATCAGCTTTTGAGAGTCAAAGTGTTATGTATTGACCATGCGGTCGCCATGTGCTCCAGTAATGGCGACCGCCATGTGGCCAGAGCACATGGCCAAGAAACTACCTGAGCTTCAGCCAGGTAGAACAAAGGCCGGGTGGATTCAAACCGGCCACCAATCCTGTACCTAGATTTCTTCCCAGGGAACCTATGAGATGTAAATAGACTGATAATAGCCTATCAGGCCAGTTGGGCGAGGTCAGGGGATTGTCCCTGACCAGCATAAAAGGAGGGCTTCGAGCCCTGGGTTGCATGCTTCATCCGGACCAGCAATAAAGATCTAGCTGTTTCACTGTCCCATGGACTCCCGACTCCAATACTTTGCACAAAGCTTCCTTAGTCAGATGTGAGTCGGAATGAAGATCTCTCGGATCCAACCTCGCAAGCAGCCGTTTTCTCCTGGGGGACTGATTTCTGACATCTGGAGATCAGCTGTAAAGCCAGGAAGTCTTCAGCCCCCGCCTGGAGGTTGGCAGCCCTCCTCTTTAAGTGGCTTTGGCATGGCGCAGCCAGTGAACGGGGTGGGGGGCGACTGGGGGGAAGGCAAGGAGTCGGCAGAGCGAGCCTGAGAAGGAGATCGAAAGGGAAGACCGGGCCACGACCGACTTGGGGGACCTGCTCTTCCCACTTCCCCTCCCCAGCATAGAAAAATACAATCCAAAACCTTGGAAAGCCAAAGAAGACTTTGTTAAAAGAAGCGGAAAGAAAGAAGATTAGAAGAAGAAGAAGAGAAGAAGAGATTGGATTTATACCCCGCCCTCCACTCCCCAAGGGAGTCTCAGAGCGGCTTACAAACTCCTTTTCCCTTCCCCTCCCCACAACAGACACCCTGTGAGGTAGGTGGGGCTGAGAGAGCTCTTTCCCAAGCTGTCCTTGAGGGAACAGCTGGTACAGAGCTATGGCTTGCCCAAGGTCACCCGGCAGGTGCAAGTGGAGGAGTGGGGAATCAAACCCGGTTCTCCCAGATTAGAGTCCGCGCACTTAACCACGACACCAGACTGGCTCTCTGTATTAATCAGTGTTACTTTGAAAGTTTATGTATTCACATGACTTAAAGGTAGTTATTTACTTAATGTAGATTTTTAGGGTCTGTAGCTAGTAGAAAGCTAACAACGCCTTGATATATTAACTTTTTGTTCCCCTTGAAACAAATGAAGAAATATTTTTTCCCCTATGGTAATAACCTGGTCCCTGTATATTTAAGGGTAGTTCAGTGTTTTGAGCCTAGTCGTTTTTGTAGAGTGCAGAAAATAAAATTCAAAAATTCAAAAAAGAAAAAAGGAAGAAAAAAAGAAAAAAAAGAAAATCTAATCAATGCCCCCCATTTACCAATGCCCCCCCCCTCTATCTTTTCAGGCTGCCTTTTCCCTCTCCCTGTGTACACAGAGTCAAATTTCCCCCTGTAAGGTTAGGAGAGAAAAGTCACAGAAATCAATGCGCCAGTGCAGGGCAGGCGGATCGTTGGAAAGGGAAGACAGTCAGCATCTTAGTGTGTGTACGGGGGAGGGTGGGATGGGAAGGGGGAACTCTTAGGTACGTGCACTGAGCACCCCTCCCCACCACTGTTCAGGCAAAGCCCCCTCCACCCTTCAATGGCCAGCTGGAACAGCTCTGAAACATGGTACGATGGTACAAATAAGGACATCAGAGAAGCCATGTTAGATCAGGCCAATGGCCTGTGTGATCCACACACAGGGGTCAAAACCCAGGCGCCACCGGGAGGTCCATCAGTGGGGCCAGAACTTCAGAAGCCTTCCTACTTGGGCTCCCCAGCACAAGAAGACAGAGCATCACTGCCCCGGACATAAGAACACAAGAGAAACCAATGTTGGTTCAGGCCAGTGGCCCATCCAGTCCAACACTCTGTGCCACACAGTGGCCAAAACCCAGGTGCTACCAGGAGGTTCACCAGTGGTGCCAGAACTTTAGAAGCCCTCCCACTCTTGCCTCCCAGGCACTAAGAATACAGTGCATCACTTGCCCCAGACAGAGTGTTCCATCTATACATTATGGCTCATAGCCACTCATGGACCTCTGCTCCATGTGTTTATCAAATCCCCTCTTGAAGCTGTCTATGCTTATGGCCGCCACCACTTCCTGCGGCAGTGAATTCCACGTGTCCATTCCCAGCTTTCATTCATTCATTCATTCATTCATTCATTCATTCACAACCCATCAATCTCACCCGGACTTAAGAGTGAGACAATACAATAGTCAGGATGGAGTATTCAATAAACAATACGATAGGGTTAGAGTTGTAGAACTGCTCAGAACTCTAAAAACAGAACTGAAGCAAAGCAAAGATATTAACAACACGTTAAATGATGCAAAAAATACATACTGGGGCCCTAGTTTCAGCAAGTTATACCCAGTAGTCTAGTCCAGTCTAGTCTAGTCTAGTCTAGTCCAGGGACCCCCAACCTTTTTGAACCTGTGGGCAGTCTGCAATTCTGACGCAGTTTGGTGGGAGCAACTGCGCAAAATGCCACAAAAATGGCTGCCGCAGGAGGTGGAGCCAGCCACGAAATGGCTACCGAAGGGGGTGGAGCCGGCCACTTTCAATCCCACAGTGAAGAACCTCGTGCCATGTTGGCAACTGTTGCCAAAGCAACATTTTGAAAAAACCTGCACAGCCAATCATATCTCCCGTGGCCAATCAGAAGCCTTGCTGGGCAAAAGCTTCCTTCCTGGCCCTGCCCACTTTCTAAAAACACTCAGTGGGTATAGTCTACTGCAGCTGACAGTGAGAAAAAGTGAAGGGGGAGAGTCGGAAGGAAAGGAGGAAGCGTCTGCCGGCCCCCATCTCCATTCCCGAGAGTCGCACTTACGTGTTGTGGAGCACACACCATCCGCAGTGGGGGTCCCCCGAGCCCAGGCATTCGCCGCAGCTCTTGTACTGCTCGCAGGACTCCACCGGCACTCTGGTGAGCTGCAGGAAAGAAGTGGGGAGAGAGGTCAGTTGTTATTTGCAGTTCCGGGAACATACCAGGGGCATCGCACCCGTTCCAACCGCATTCACGCCCCTCTCCGCAAAGCGACGGGGACCAGGTCTTGCTTCCAAAGCAGCTACGGGCTCCCGGGAGTTGACAAGTTGCAGGAGGATCGAGGCCGTGGCCGTCGTCCTTGGAGGCATGAAGGTAATGAAAAGTAGGTGTTTGGTAGGTTGCGGTCCGATTGGGAGAGTTTTGGTTTGGACGGCACAGCCTGGCCTGATCTTGTCAGATCTCAGAAGCTAAGCAGGGTCGGCTGTGGTTGGTAGTTGGATGGGAGACTTCCAAGGGACACTGGAGTTGTTATGCAGAGGCACACAATGGTAACTCCCCTCTGAATGTCTCTTACCTTAACCTGGATGGCCCAGGCTAGTCCAAACTCATCAGATCTCAGAAGCTAAGCAAGGTCAGCCTGGGTTAGTACTTGGATGGGAGACCTCCAAGGGATGCTGGGGTTGCTATGCAGAGGCAGGCAATGACAACTCCCCTCTGAATGTCTCTTGCCTTGACCTGGGTGGCCCAGGCTAGCCCAGTCTGATCAGATCTCCGAAGCTAAGCAAGGTTGCCCCTGGTTAGTCCTTGGATGGGAGACCACCAAGGAAGTCCAGGGTCGCTATGCAGAGGCAGGCCATGGCAAGCCACCTCTGGATGTCTCTTGCCTGGACATGGGTGGCCCAGCCTGGCCTGATCTTGTCAGACCTCAGAAGTTAAGCAGGGTCGGCTGTGGTTGGTAGTTGGATGGGAGACGACCAAGGAAGTCCAGGGTCGCTATGCAGAGGCAGGCCATGGCAAACCACCTCTGGATGTCTCTTGCCTAGACATGGGTGGCCCAAGCTAGCCCAGTCTTATTAGATCTCAGAAACTAAACACGGTGGACCTTAGTTAGTACCTGGATGGGAGACCACCAGGAAAGTCCAGGGTTGCTATGAAGAGGCAGGCAATGGCCAACCACCTATAGCTGTCTCTTGCCTTGACATGGATGGCCCAGGCTAGCCCAGTCTCATCAGATCTCAGAAGCTAAGGCGGGTCAGCCTTGCTTAATACTTGGGAGAGGAGACCAGGAAGGAAGTCCAGGGTCGCTATGCAGAGGCAGGGAAGGGCCAAGCTCGGCCAACCACTTCTGTATGTCTTTTGCCATGTCCCAAATGGCCCAAGCTAGCACCATCTCCTCAGGTCTCAGAAGCTAAGCAGAGTCAGCCCTGGCTCGTGCTTAGATGGGAGCCCTTCAAGGAAGTCTAGGGTCATGATGCAGAGGCAGGCAATGGAGCCACCTCTGTTCGTCTCTTGCCTTGAAAGCCGTACAGGGCCACAGTTCAGTCATCTATGGCTTAGAATCACAGACTCATAGAGTTGGAAGGGGCCTCCAGGGTCATCTAGTCCAACCCCCTGCATAATACAGGAAATTCACAAACACTGCCCACCCCCCCAGTAGCCCCTGCTCCACGCCCAGAAGATGGCAAAAAAACCCTCCAGGATCCCTGGGCAAACTGGCCTGGGGAAAAATTGCTCCCTGACCCCAAAGCGGCAATCGGCATTTTCCTGGGCGCATAAGGAAGGACTTGAAAAAAAAAATTAACATTTTTTTTAAGTATACATTTTTCACAGTATACAGTTCAAAAAGAATGACAATCTTATTGTACCACTGTGTTAAGTGACGGGTGGTTTTTTTATATATATAATCTATCCATCTATAAGCAATAAGAATACGAACTATTGCTACTAAATTTGCTATTAATCCCTGGTTGTTCAAAATCGTTTTAGATTTTGGTCATGTTTTCCAGCAAAAAAGAAAAAAAACTCTGGAGAGAAAAGTAAATCTACATTAGCAATGCCTTTAATTTTTGTACTTATTTCTAACCAAAATTGTTTTATATACAGGCAACACCACCACACATAGCTCCACACTGCTTTTTACATAAAGGGCGATATGAAGGGTTAATAAGAACATAAGAACATAAGAGAAGCCAATGTTGGATCAGTTTGGTGTAGTGGTTAAGTGTGCAGACTCTAATCTGGGAAAACCCGGTTTGATTCCCCACTCTTCCACTTGCACCTGCTGGATGACCTTGGGCAAGCCATAGTTCTGTCAGAGCTGTTCTTGAAAAAGAGCAGTTCTCTCCGAGCTCTCTCAGCCCCACCTAGCTCACGGGGTGTCTGTGGTGGGGAGGGGAAGGGAAAGGAGTTGGTAAGCCGCTCTGAGACTACAAGTGAAGGGCGGGGTATAAATCCAATCTCCTCCTCCTCCTCCTCTTCTTCTTCTTCAGGCCAGTGACCCATCCAGTCCAACACTCTGTCACACAATGGCCAAAAACACCAGGTGCCCCCAAGAGGTCCAGCAGTGGGGCCAGGACACTAGAAGCCCTCCCACTGTCCCCCCCCCCCCCCAAGCACCAAGAAGACAGAGCATCACTTGCCCCAGACTGAGAGTTCCTATCTATCCCGTGTGGCTAATAGCCACTGATGGACCTCTGCTCCATATGTCTATCCAATTCCCTCTTGAAGCCGTCCATGCTTGTAGCCGCTACCACCTCCTGTGGCAGTGAATTCCACGTGTTAATCCCTCTTTGGGTGTTAATCCCTCTTTGGTTATCTGTTCTAACCCGACTGCTCAGCAATTTCATGGAGTGCCCCCGAGTTCTTGTCTTGTAAGAAAGGGAGAAAAGGACTTCTTTCTCTGCCTGCCCTATCCCATGCATAATTCTATGATTGATTGTTGATTCTATGCAATCTAGTAGGAGGGACAGAGTGTAAGAAAGGACTCAGTGGCCCTTCCCTCCAGAAATGTGATAGAGAAATGTTTGCCCCGGTGAGGTGGGATACACAGCGGAATGTCATCGGAATGCTTTCCAAGTGGACCTGCACCATCCCTTTTAGATGGATGAAAAGCATCTCAGGATGGAAAGGTCATCCCTGCACACTGGGCATGTTAATTCATTAATTAGTGCCTTTTACATTTATTAAAATACATCTATGTTCATCTCTTCTGACTTTACCGTTGGCTCAAGGTGGCTTACACACACACACACACACACACACACACAGAGGCTTTCAACAGCACTACACGCAACCCCTCACAAGCATAAACGCCAAAGACAGGTCAGAGGAAAACACGGCTGAAAGGACGAAATAGCACAGGAATTCATCCTCTACCGGAAAACCGTTTGAACAATACGACTTCAAAAAGCTTCCCAAAATGGGTCAGTTGGACTGCTTCAGGGACGAAAGAACAGAGGCGCTACAGGGAAAGAAAGACCGAAATGGGGCTGCGGAGAATTGGGAAGGGAACAGTCAAGAAAGAACTCTGTGAAGTCCTAAATTAACTGGGACCACCGTTCTGTCCTTGGTAACATTGCTAGTGAGTACCTAATTCAAACTTGGAGGACCCAGGCCAGCCCGATCTTGGCGGATCTCAAAATCTAAGCGGGATTGGCCTGCTTGGTGCTTGGATGGGAGACCACTGAGGAAGCCCAGGGTTGCTACGCAGAGGCAGGACATGGCAGATCACCTCTGGATGTCTCTTGCCTTGACCTAGATAGCTCAGGCTAGCCTAATCTCATCAGACCTCAGAAGCTAAGCAGGTTCCGTCCTGGTTAGAACGCGGATGGGAGGCCCAGGGTTGCTATGCAGAGGCAGGCAGTGGCAAACCACCTTTGTCTGTCTCTCACCTTGAAAACCCTACACCATAAGTTGGGTGCAACTTGACGACACGTTCCACCATGAGCAAATAAACTTCCAGTGGAGTTATATACCTGAAGGCAGGGGATCTACTGCTGGATAACGGAGACCTGTATCATCTCACGGCAATTTGGAGTTCAAGACTTGGAAATTCCTGGAGATTTGGGGTTGGAGACTTGGAAGGGCGGGGATCACTGGGAGATTTCAACAGAACACCCTGCAAAGCAGCCATTTTCTCCAGGGGAATGGATCTCTCTGTCACAGGCTGGGTGCCAACTGGCCAGGAGTCTAGCAGAAGTCCGGGACAGTCCGAGATCAAACCAAAGCAGGGACCAACTGCCAGGTCCAAAACACTGAGCCAGAAGCAGAGTCGGTCCCAGCCAGGGTCAAAGCGGGAAAACTCACAAGTAACCCAGTCCAAGGAGTCAACAGAGCTGAAGTCAAGCAGGTCCAGAGTCAAAAGCCAGAGGTTCCAGAAACAGGTCAAGTCACAAGCCGGACGGGTGCAGAGCTTAGCCAAGAAGACTTGTTGCTAGCACCAGTTGGTAGTCTCTGTGCTGTGCCTAAATACCCAGCCACTTCCTGTGCTAGTTAGCAGCTGGCAGTGAAGTCCCAGCTCCTACTAAAACTCAGGGCTTAGAGATCTGCGACCACGCAGGCGTGCCTCTTTCCTTCTCACAGCTAACTCTTGCCTGCATCGGGATCTTAGCCATTCCACCTGAGGAGGTGAATCAGGTGGACTTGAACCTAGCTGTGGCTCAGCTGCTGGTGGTGCTGGGACGAAACCCTGGGAGGTGCTTGCTTGAGCCTCCTCTGGCTCAGGTGGAGGCTCCTCTGGAGCTGGGAGCGGATCCTCCACCTCACTTAGATCCGCAGAAGGCAGATCCCCAGGGGCACTCGTGACACTCTTGGAGATCAACTGTAATTCTATAAGTTCTCCAGGTCTCACCTGAGGGTTTGCAAACCTAGATAAAATTAGATTTTTTATATAAGTAAAAAGAAAGGTAAAGGTTTCCCTTGCTCGAAAGCCCGTCGAATACGACTCTAGGGATGCGGCGCTCATCCCCATCTCCAAGCCGAAGAGCCAGCGCTGTCCGAAGACGTTTCCATGGTCATATGGCCGGCATGACTAGACACCGAGGCGCATGGAACACTGTTCCCTTCCCACTGAAGCGGTACCTATTAATCGACTTGCAATTTCTTGCTTTCGAACTGCTAGGTTGGCAGGAGCTGAGGCCAGAGGCGGGAGCTCACTCCGTCACACGGCACTCGGGTCTCGAACCGCTGAACTACCGACCTTCTGGTCTGCCGTTCAGCGTCTTGACCAAATGAGCCGACTGCAGCCCCTTTTTATATAAAGGCAAATGTTATAAAGTATGAGCATATCACCCGTCTTTCTCTGGTTTGTGACACAATTCCAGCTGGGTCTCCTTGCTGCTAAAAGTGTGAGAACCAAGGATCCTTCTCTGACACAGGCCAGCCCCCCCCCCCCCCCGACAATGACATTTCCAAGGATCAAGTTGCATGGCTGGTACAACTTCTCCTCCGATTCCCCAGTGGTGCCACGGGGAAGACAGAAAGAAAAGCAACTTGACTTTGGAGTCAAGGTTACCGCACAGTGAGCTGCACCTCTCAGATGTTTGTGAAAAGTGTAATTAGCAGGGGTCCGTTGGAACGGGAGCGCACAGGAGCGCAGCTCCGGGAGTGAGGAGCCCAGGGGGCGGGCACATGACCAAGCCCCGCCCCCTCCTCACCTTCCCCAAGCAGTGCAGAGGCGCAGCGCCCTGGGGAAAGCCATGCTAGGGTCTTTATTGTTTTTAATGTTTTGTTTTAATATTGATAATTTAATCATTGTTCCTTTTATGACTGTGTGCTGCTTTTCCAGAGACTTGCTCAAGGCGGCATATAAATTTTCTTAAGTATACCATTTTTTATCTGGGCACATGGCACATAAGTACTGGAGAAATTTCACCAGCCCTTCAGCAGCTTCCACCCCATCAGTTTGGTGTAGTGGTCAGGAGTTGGACTCTAATCTGGGAGAACCGGGTTTGATTCCCCACTCCTCCTCCACATGCAACTGCTGGTGTGACCTCGGGCCGGTCACAAGTTCTCTCAGAGCTGTTCCCTCATGAGCAGTTCTCAAAAGACCTCTCTCAGCCCCACCTACCTCACAGGGTGTCTTGTTGTGGGGAGGGGAAGGGAAAGGGGAAGGGATGAGTGGTGCACATGTCCTGGGTATCTCAAGTCTACTTGGAACCTGGTGGTTTCAAGGGAGCAGGAAGCGAATGAGGGTGTGTTCTTGACGCTTCTTTTTAGTGCACCAAGTATTGGATGGGGAAGGGAATGGAAGAAGGGCAGGTCAGTTTCACTCACCTGTAGAGGGGAGCCTGAGGGGGGGGTGTTGCCTTCTGACACTCTTCCGGCATGTTAGGGGGTGTGGCATATGCAAATGAGTTATGCTAATGAGCTCCTGCACCTCTTTTTCTACGAAACGACCCCTGCTTTGGAGTCAAGGTTACCGCACAGTGAGCTGCACCTCTCCGATATTTGTGAAAAATGTAATTAGCATCACGGGAAAGCGACTGCCGGAGAGCCAGAGGAGTTCTTACGGTCCTTGGACTCTGCATGTGTTTCCAATCCACACGAAACTCAATTTCCTCCTGCTGTTTCCCGAGGGGGGAGGGGGATAAAGGGGAGGGGCGTTCTAAGGTGACTGTTGTTGTTGGCAGATGTTGTCGGACCTGTGGTGGTGGCCGTGGCCAGTATCAGATCCTTGCCAGCTATCTTTAGAGAAAGCACATCTCAGATTGTGATTTGTGGGTTGGGTAACTTGGGGGACAGCAGCCAAAGGGAAGACCTACAGAAAATGATGGGGCTGCGATACCAGTTTGTGTTCATGATGCTTTGCCGGAACACACTGTGGGTGAACACGCAAATGGAGGAGAGGGGCTGTGGCTCAGTGGCAGAGCCTCTGCTTGGCATGCAGAAGGTCCCAGGTTCCATCCCCGGCATCTCCAGTTAAAAGGACCAGGCAGGAGGTGATGGGGAAGACCTCTGCCTGAGACCCTGGAGAGCCATGAAGTGGGACTGTGGCTCAGTGGTAGAGCCTCTGCTTGGCATGCAGAAGGTCCCCGGTTCAATCCCCGGCATCTCCAGTTAAAAGGACCGGGCAGTGGGCGATGGGAAAGATCTCAGCCTGAGACCCTGGAGAGCCATGTAGTGGGGCTGTAGCCCAGTGGCGGAGCGTCTGCTTGGCATGCAGAAGGTCCCAGGTTCAATCCCCGGCATCTCCAGTTAAAAGGACCAGGCAGTGGGCGATGGGAAAGATCTCAGCCTGAGATACTGGAGAGCCATGTAGTGGGGCTGTAGCCCAGTGGCGGAGCCTCTGCTTGACATGCAGAAGGTCCCAGGTTCAATCCCCGGCATCTCCAGCTGAAAGGACCAGGCAGGAGGTGTTGGAGTGAGTGACTCAGCATGGCTGGACATTGGGGGGGCACTACGTAACTCTAAGGGTGTAGAGGTGTTTTCTCCTTGAATGGGATGCCTCTCTTTGTCTTAACCTGGGAGCTGCCCTCTGATCCCTCCTCTCTCTCACTCCCTTTGTCCTCTCACACTCTACACATGGCCTTCCATGGAGATATATGTCTTTGCAGGTTTTTCCAGTAGAGACGACGTCCTCATACTCCCACCCACCCATGACGCCAAACAAGCTGTCCACTTGTGATCGGGAAAACACTTTTACGATTAGGTGTCTTCCTCTTCTTTTGATCACAACATGAATGGGAACTGGATTTACTTGAATAAATGTGAGTTCATCTCTCTCTCTCTCTCTTTTTTGGCAAAATACTTCTTGGGAGATTTATTTACTGCCCTCAGGATCACCCTTCTATGATTGGGCAACACTCTGCTATGTTAACCAAATATATTCCAAAGGTGGGTAATGTGATAGTCCTCCACCGGAGACCCTGGAGAACTGCTGCCACTTTTGAGGAGACAATACTGACTTTGATGGACCAAGCGGTCTGATCTACGGCATCCTCACTGGCCCCTGCTTCCCATCCAGAAAGTCTCAGGTTCAATTCCCACCTTCTCCACCTGAAAGGATCAAATAGTCAGTGATGTGAAAGATCTCTGCCTGAGACCCTGGAGAGCCACTGCCGAACTGAGTAGGCAGTACTGGCCTTGATTGATCAAGGGTCTGATTATGTATAAGGCAGCTATGTGTGAGAGTTCAATTCAGGGGAGGGGCCTTGGCTAAGTGGTAGAGAATCTGCTTGGTGTGCAGAAGGTCCCAGGTTCAATCCCCGGCATCTCCAGTTAAAAGGACCAGGCAGGAGGTGATGGGAAAGACCTCAGCCTGAGACCCTGGAGAGCCATGAACTGGGACTGTGGCTCAGTGGTAGAGCATCTGCTTGGCATGCAGAAGGTCCCAGGTTCAGTCCCCGGCATCTCCAGTTAAAAGGACCAGGCAGGAGGGGATGGGAAAGACCTCAGCCTGAGACCCTGGAGAGCCATGAACTGGGACTGTGGCTCAGTGGTAGAGCCTCTACTTGGCGTGCAGAAGGTCCCAGGTTCGATCCCTGGCATCTCCAGTTAAAAGGACCAGGCAGGAGATGATGGGAAAGACCTCATCCTGAGACCCTGGAGAACCATGAAGTGGGACTGAGGCTCAGTGGTAGAGCCTCTGCTTGGCATGCAGAAGGTCCCAGGTTCAATCCCTGGCATCTCCAGTTAAAAGGACCAGGCAGGAGGTGATGGGAAAGACCTCATCCTGAGACCCTGGAGAGTCATGAAGTGGGACTGTGGCTCAGTGGTAGAGCCTCTGCTTGGCGTGCAGAAGGTCCCAGGTTCAATCCCCGGTCCCAGGTTCAGTCCCCGGCATCTCCAGTTAAAAGAACCAGGCAGTAGGTGATGGGAAAGACCTCTGCCTGAGACCTTGGAGAGCCGTGAAGAGGGGCTGTGGCTCAGTGGCAGAGCCTCTGCTTGGCATGCAGAAGGTCCCAGGTTCAGTCCCCAGCATCTCCAGTTAAAAGGACCAGGCAGGAGGTGATGGGGAAGACCTCTGCCTGAGACCCTGGAGAGCCATGATGTGGGGCTGTGGCTCAGTGGCAGAGCCTCTGCTTGGCGGGCAGAAGGTCCCAGGTTCAATCCCCGGCATCTCCAGTTAAAAGGACTAGGCAGGAGGGGATGGGAAAGACCTCAGCCTGAGACCCTGGAGAGCCACTGCCAGTCTTCATAGATTTCCAATCAGATTCTACACTAAAACCACGGAGTTCCGAGCGATCCCTAGTGCTACCCTAAGTCGCTTCTGTTTTTCCGAAGTGATGCAGTGCCATAAGTGACACTACCTTAAAAAAAGTTATCTGCCTCTGCCTCTCTGAGAGGCAGTGAGCAAGGGGCGTTCCCCACCCCCGTTTGGGGCTTTGGCAGCCCTAGGGTTAACACAGCACTCTGTCCAAAAGTGCTGCTTCTCCCCTGTTTTTTGGCTTGTCCTTAATCTGCTTGCCCAGCCGTTAGAGGATAAAAAATGAAGCTCTCACCACCACCCCCATTTGGGAAGAGAGTGAATGATTCCTTTCTCTCGGCCTCTCTGCGCCATTTAGGATTTCATAAAGCCTCGATATTGTTCCCTGTTTGGTCATCTTCTTTTTCATCCCCGAACCATAGCTTGTTCCCAAAGTACTCATAACCAAAATAATGAATACAAATGGCCAGGTGAGAGGAAAGCTCCCTGACAGCCGAGAAGAAAGAATTTAAACAAACGGCAGGCGAAAAAAAGGACTAGGAAGACCTTTCTATCTACACCTCCCTGTCTCTTCCTGAGTTATATTTTGGGCTCCTGTTAGGAAGGAGGAGGAGGAGGAGATTGGATTTATACCCCGCCCATCACTACCCAAAAAAGGCTCAGAGCGGCTTACAAACTCCTTTCCCTTCCCCTCTCCACAACAGACACCCTGTGAGGTTGGTGGGGCTGAGAGAGCTCTCTCAAGGACTGCTCTTGAAAAAAGAGCTCTCAGAGAACTTATAACTGGCCCAAGGTCCCACCAGCAGCTGCATGTGGAGAAATGGGGAACCAAAACGAGTTCTCCCAGATTAGAGTCTGCGCTCGGAACCACGACACCAAACTGGCTCTAGGCTGCCTTTCTCAGCAGGTGCCAGTGTGGCATCGTGGCTAGTATTATCAGACAAAGAGATGGGAGTCCTGGGTTCAAATGCTGCCTCTGCTCGCTGGGTGACCTCGGGCCGGTCACCCCCTCCCTCAGCCGAACTGACTTCACAAGGCTGTTGTGACCAATGCTCCCTCTAAGCTGTGGAGAGTTGTGAACAAAAATTCTGCTTGGCAAGCTACTGGCATTAAAGTTGTGAGCGAGCAATTAGGCTGCCGCATACTTTAGTTTGCTCTGGAGCCGTCCTTCCTGAGCTAAGACAAAAATGTGTGAGCCGGAGGCTAAAAAACTGTGAACTGGCTCACACTAACTCGGCTTAGAGGGAACACTGGTGACAATTAAAAAAGAGGAAGGGAAAACCAAATACGCCATCCTGATATGTGTTGAGGAAGGGCAGGGTACAATCCTATAGGAGCGATACAGAGTGGCCAGCTTCTATGGTAGCGAACCTCCAGGTGGGGCCCAGAAATCTCCCGGAATTGATCTCCAGTCTATGGGGACAGTTCCCCTGGATAAAATGGCTACTTTGGAGGGTGGACTTTATAGCATCCTATTCCAACTGACCTCCCTCTATAGCATTATATCCTGCTGAAGTCCCTCCCCTCCCCTCCCCAAACCCCACCTTCCCCAGGATCCACCCCTAAATCCCCAGGAGATGGCTACCAGATTAAATGTTTTTTAAAAAAACAAAACCACAGCAATTGCTTTGGAAGCCCAGAAGCTTTACGCAGTATCCCCGATAACTCCACATTCTCTGGTTCAAGGGAAAAGGCTTTTCACACAAATGACAAAGATGGTCTGACTCCAATGGTAAAAAGAGAAAGAAATTTTTCCTTATAAAAACAGGCGCCCATCTTACACGACCTATTCATGCAGGTACATTTAAACTTATCGTGAACAAACCTACGCTTGTATTGTTGGTCAACTGGCCGTGATAAACCTGGTATGGTACCGGGAACAGATTAACTTCAAAAAGGGTTACCTTGCTACCGCTCCAAGCCCAGGTAAGAGAGAGAAGAAAGAGAGGTCCTATCTGAGATGAAACAGAAGGCAAGCAAGGGCCAGACAGGCTCAGCATCTATGAGAGGGTGGGGCCAACTGCTGAGTGTACCCCAGTGAGGTAATTCCCTTAACCCTTTCCCTCCCAGATCCTCTTGCATGCAGGGTTACAATATCCAGCACTGTGGCAACCATATCAACTTGCCTGCTTTGGTGGGCTGCCTCGCTCTCCTACTGCTGCTCGGTGTGTTGGCGGTGGGGGAATGGAGGGGCTGAGACTGTGTCCTGCAAAGCCCCTCCCAGCTGTGCAACTGGCAGTGACATCAATGTGCTGCAGGATGTTCAAGGGTCCTCCCCAAATACTATGGTTTGCGGGGGAGTGTCAGTGTCCCATGATGAGACACGAACAGATAGAACTGCCTTATACTTAGGGCTGCCAAGTCCAACTTGGGAAATATCTGGGGACTTTGGGGGTGGAGCCAGGAGACTTTGGGGGTGGAGCCAGGAGAAAGGAAGTGACATCATTTTGTGATGTCACATCCTGTGATGTTGCTTCCACATGCTGACACATGAACTCATGAAGTTTCCTAATACTGAATCAGGCCATTGGTCCATCAAGGTCAGTATTGACTACTCAGACTGGTAGTGGCTCTCCAGGGTCTCAGGCTGAGATCTTTAAGGTCACCTATTACCTGATCCTTTTTGAGCTGAAGAGGCTGATACCTCCTGCATGTCAAGCAGATGCTCTATCACTGAGCAACGGCCCTACTGAATCCTTCCTCATCTCGGCAGAATATGAAGCACTAAGTGCTACACAAGTGCTAAATATGATTTTCATATCATAAGAACAGGAGAGAAGCCACAGTGGATCGGCCCATCCAGTACAGCCCATCCAGTACAACACTCTGTGTCACAACAGTGGCCAAAAATACCAGGTGCCCTCAGGAGGTCCAGCAGCGGGGCCAGAACTCCAGAAGCCCTCCCACTGTTGCCCCCCTCTCAAGCACCAAGAATTCAGAGCCTCACTGCCCCAGACAAAGGGCTCCATTTAGACCTTGTGGCTAATAATAGCCACTGATAGACCTCTGCTGGATGGGGACAGAGAGAGAGAGACAGACAGACAGACAGACAGAAAAAAGAAAGAGGGAGAGAGAAGGAAAGGAGCTGGAAGAGAAACTTACCTTGCAAGCCACATGCAAAAGCAGCTCCTTCAGTCCCTCCTTAATCTCTGGGCGGACCTCTCTTGCTGTGGAAGCTCTCTTGCTGACTTCTTAAAGGGGAAATGTCTGGTGAGGCTTTTTACTGCAGGGCAGGCTCTCTGCAGACATTTCCCTTTTAAGGTACCCATTTTGTCCCCCCGGTGGCCAATTTGGAAAAGGCGGGGGAAAGCACTAAAAATCGGTGTTTCCCCCGCCCTACTGGGGGACTCGGCAGCCCTACTTATACTGAATCAGATCCCTGGTCCATCAAGGTTAGTATTCTCTACTCAGGCTGGCAGCGGCTCTCCAGGATCTCAGGCTGAGGTCTTTCACATCATCTACTGCCTGGTCCTTTTTAACTGGAGAAGCTGGGGATTGAACCTGGGACCTTCTGCATGCCAAGCAGAGGCTCTGCCACTGAGCCACAGCCCCACTTCATGGCTCTCCAGGGTCTCAGGCAGAGGTCTTTCCTGTCCCCTCCTGCCTGGTCCTTTCAACTGGAGATGCCGGGGATTGAACCTGGGACCTTCTGCATGCCAAGCAGAGGCTCTGCCACTGGGCCAAGGTGCCTCCCTTAAACAAAAGCTATTTCTGTTCAATGTCTAACTTCTGCATCTACTCAAAGCAAAGCTGTCCTTCTGCACACCAGTACCCGCCAGGACAGATCACAGCGCCTTCCCGTTACTGTGCTTTATGCGAGCAAAACCGTGCTGCGTTTTATTAATATTTTTAGGGCCTCGCGTTTTTCGCAGCACCTAGAGACCATAACTAAATTACAAAAAGAAAGGGGGGGGGGGGAATCCCTTGAATTAGAATTTTAATTAAAACTGTAATCCTGAACACACTAAGGCGGCCAGAGCGAATCTCGGAGCCATTGTTACTTCTGAGTAAATACGTTCAGGGTTTGGTTGTAAACGTGAAATATTTCTGCATGGGGAAATTTAATATTAAAAAAATATATATATTCAAACATCTCGATCTGGCTTTTAAGTGTCAAACACCCCGATGCAGCGTGCATTGTAATGAAATCCCAGTTACCGAATAGACGGAAAATCTTATTAAAAGACGTGTTGCTATAATCACAAGAAAGAAATCAGAAGGCAAGAGACCAGCAATTGGGGGGGGGGGGGGGTTCAAGAGAAAAAATAACCTAAAAGCAAGAAGAAAAAGAAGAAGACGACGAAGAGGAGGAGGAGATTGGATTTATACCCCGCCTTTCACTCGGAGTCTCAGAGCGACTTACAAACTCCTTCCCTTCCCCTCCGCACAACAGACACCCCGTGAAGTAGGGGGACTGAGAGCTCTTTCAGGGACTGCTCTTGAGAGAACTTGGGACTGACCCAAAGTCACACCAGCAGCTGCATGGGGAGGAGTGGGGGATCAAACCCGGTTCTCCCAGATTAGAGTCAGCGCACTTAACCACCACACTGAACTGGCTCTCTTACACCAAACAGACATACTCCTTTTCCCTTCCCCTCCCCACAACAGACACCCTGTGAGGTAGGCAGGGCTGAGAGAGCTCTGAGAGAACTGTCTTTGAAAGAACAGCTCCGACAGATCTATGGCTTGCCCAAGGTCACCCAGCAGCTGCAAGTGGGGGAGTGGGGAATGTAATCTGGGGTTCTCCCAGATTAGAGTCCACACACTTAACCACTACGCCAAACTGGCTCTTGAAAGGGGGGTGTATTGAAGGTGCCACAGTCCTGAGTGCCCTTCTAAGCTTTCTTGCCCTGTGGAGGGGAACTCAAAAGGCATTTAAACACCTTCTGAGCTGTCTTTTCCCAGGTCTCATGATGCCCCCACAAAAATTCCCAAATGGGAGGGAGACGGAAGTTCGAGGGCAAGCCGCAGCACTCTCGCCGTGGCTGATGCCATCAGCAGGCAGTGGGGCGGGGGAGGGAGGGTCTCTCCTAAAAATAAGGTTTCTGGCATGGCTATTTGAGGGGCAGAGTTCAGGGGGCGGGGCCCCAAATGCCCCACTGTAGATACAGGCCTTTTTCCTGGAAAACCCGGAAGTCTGGGAAGTCTCCAGGCCCTCACTGATCTGCACACACCATGTTCTGGTTGCTAAGGTCTGGGTGGGGCTGCGCTTGCGGGCTCCCGGGGCCCTTCTTGATGCCGCGTCTGACCTCCGGCACCTGGGACCCTTTCCTGTTCACCTTCAGCTGCTCTGCAGGGAGATTAATTGAAAGCACGCCGTGCCGATCCACAATTTAAGCTTGGGCATCGGAGCCTTCTCATTAATAACGGGAGAGTCCACGGAAGACAATGCGCTGCGCATACAAAGCCAGGCACCTGAGGGTCGTCGGCGGAACAGAAAGGAGCGGGAAGCCGAGGCAGGCCTGTCGCAGCTAGGATCTAAAGAGACCCCCCCCCCCCCCACTCCACCGGCAGAACGTAAATCTGCAATTAATTCCACTCGCCTCTACAAGTCTAAAGTTTGGAGAGCGGCCCATGCCCCTGGGGGAACAATCAGCCTTTCACACCGCCCTGAAGACAGGAGGAGTGGGGGTGGGAGAGAAAAGAAATCGCACGCGCAACCGCAGCGATTTGCCGTCTCCGTAATTATTATGGAGGGACGGTAGTCTTTCCTGCGGCAGAGAACGACTCAACCCCTTTTGTTAAAAAAGCAGATTCTTTTCAGCTCTGCTGAGCGCCAGCTGGTGGGCAGGTACTGGCTGAACCGTGGGGGATGCCCTGCCCAAATCTGGGCCGAGAAAGCATTGGCTGGGGTTGCCGACTGCCAGGAGGGGCCTGGAGATTTCCCAGAGTTGCGACTGATGACTACAGAAAACAATTCCCCTGGAGAAAATAGCTGCTTTGGTGGACTCTATGCAATTAGACCCTGCTAAGCTCCCTCGCCTCCCCAAACCTCACACTCCATAGGCTCCACCACAAAAATCTACAGGTGTTTTGCGACCTGGAGTTGACATCTTAGCTCTCGCCCAGGGCCCCTCAGGTCAGTTGATTGGGACAGGGAAGATGAGACCCCCAAAGGGAGTCTCACGCAGCAGATTTATCTCTGTTGATCGAGTGGAGTGAAGAAGTTAGGCCCTGCGTGTGTGTTCTCCTAGGTGTCTAGGTTACCAGCTTCGGGTTGGGAAATTCCTGGAGATTCGGGGCGATACCTGGGTTTGGCAAGGTTGGGGAACGTTGGGGACCCCAGTGGGGTATAATGTCATAGACTCCACCTTCCAAAGCAGCCATTATCTCTGATCAATGTTGCCTGGAGACCAGCTGAGATTCTGGGAGTTCTCCAGGCCCCACCTGGAGATTGGGAACACTACTGTATGCCAATTATGGTGGCTGATGTTACATGCACTTACTCCCTTTGTGCCAAGAAATCTTGGGAAGTCCTGCTTATGGAAAACACTTTTAAACCATTGTAGGAAGCGGTGGCAGCTAAAGGGAGCATAGAGGGGACTGGATAACCGTCTGGAGCAGAGGTCCATCAGTGACTCTTAGCCACAAGGTATAGATGGAACACCCTGTCTGGGGCAGCGATGCTCTGTGTTCTTGGTGCTTGGGGGGCAAGAGTGTGAGGGTTCTGGAGTTCTGGCCCCACTGCTGGGCCTCCTGAGGGCACCTGGTGTTTTTGGCCACTGTGTGACACAGAGTGTTGGACTGGAGGGGCCATTGGCCTGATCCAACATGGCTTCTCTTACGTTCGTATAGATGGAACAGTCTGTCTAGGGCAGTGATGCTCTGCATTCTTGGTGCTTGAGGGACAACAGTGGGAGGGGCTTCTGGAGTTCTGGCCCCGCTGCTGGACCTCCCGATGACACCTGGTATTTCTGGCCACCGTGTGACACAGAGTGTTGGACTGGAGGGGCCATTGGCCTGATCCAACATTGGCTTCTCTAATGTTCTTAACCACCCTACAGTGCCATATAAATGCTCCATGCAATTGCCATATAATTGCTCCATGCAACTGAATCAAGCTTCCCTTTGGGTCAGTTAAGCTACCTGTTTGGGTCTAGAAGAGTGGCTTGACAATTTCTCATGTCTTCAACTCTGGTCTTTGCTATGGGGCTTTTGGGCCACCATCTCCATCTTCCCCAACCCCAACCCTTTCTTCCTAATGACCCTCACAAGATGAATCACTTCCCCACCTGGGCTTTCAGAACTGGGTTTTCCAAACTGGGAGGGGCCATGACTGAGTGGAAGAGCATCTGTTTGGCATGCAGAAGGTCCCAGGTTCAGTCCCCGACATCTCCAGTGACATGGATCAGGCAGAAGGTGATGTGAAAGACCCTCTCCCTGAGACCCTGGACAGCTGCTGCCAGTCTGAGTAGATAGTAGACCTTGACAGATCAATGGTAAGAACACAAGAACATCAGAAGAGCCCTGCTGGATCAGACCAGTGGTCCATCTAGTCCAGCCTCCTGTCTCACGCAGTGGCCAACCAGTTCCTCTGGAGGGCCAACAACAGGGCAGAGAGGCCGAGGCCTTCATAAGATCATCAGAAGAGCCCTGCTGGATCAGACCAGAGGTCCATCTAGTCCAGCCTCCTGTCTCACACAGTGGCCAACCAGTTCCTCTGGAGGGCCAACCACAGGGCATGGAGGCTGAGGCCTTCATAAGATCATCAGAAGAGCCCTGCTGGATCAGAACAGTGAGGGTCCATCTAGTCCAGCATCCCATCTGACCCAGTAGCCAACCAGTTCCTCTGGCGGTCCAACGAACAGGGCATAGAGGCTGAGGCCTTCCCCTGATATTGCCTCCTGGTACTGGGATTCAAAGGTTGACTGCCTCTGAATGTGGAGGTTCCCCTCAATCACCACGGCTAGTAGACACTGATAGTCCTCTCCTCCATGAATCCGTCTCGTCCCCTTTCGTCAGTCTGGTTTTGACGGCCCAGTATAGTCATGTAAGGCAATTTCATGAGTTCGTGTGCTGTTAATGTCGCAGAAGGATTTACTCTTTCTGATGAACTCGGTCAATTTTAAACGCACCAAAGAGCGTCCGGAGGACCCCTTCTGCCGGTCCAAAGAGTCAACAGATACTCTTCACGTCAAGCTGTGCGAGTTCTATCAGCGCCGCCCGTATCTTTCACGACTCAAGACGGGGCCCGAAAAGTGGCGGCGAGATTACGCAAGAGCCTGATTTCCGTTCAAAAGGAGCCTCCGACAGAGCTCTTGCGATAAGGCCGCTTTATCAAACCGAGCGAGACAAAAGCCACCGAGGGGATCCTCGGATGAACCCGGCGCCTTTGCCCAGCAGAGAGCTGGCTGTGAACCCGGTTCAAAGCGGAGAAATCCGAGGATGACATTTGCAAACAGCGGGTTGATAAACGGACAAAAGAGTTTTTGCTCTCCCCACGCTGTTCGGCTGTGGGATCCATCGCTGTTACGGCGCACTGATGGAAGGAGCGAACAAAGGAATAAAAGGAAGAGGGGAGAGGCGCTGGGCGAACCCTGGTTGAGAGTCCAACCCATTGGGGATCACGGCGTGCCGAGTTAAACAGTCAGGTCTACAGCTTTAGAAAGACAACGCCTGGAAAACAAAAGGGGTGCGTGCAGAGATCTAATCGAAGCGCAAGCTGAAGCTGTTCGGCTGAGACTGGCCGAATTCTGCACGGACAGAATATACCTGCTATAAGCTTCCTTATAGCTTGTAATTAGGAATCTCTTAGTTAAGCATTGCTAGAAGCCATTAAGGCATCCGTTAATTAAATGATGCACACATCCAGTAATTAGAGGACTGTATCAACTCTGAACACAATGGGACTTGTTGAATGAACCGATATGCACAGGATCGGGCAGTAGGAGGGTTAATTCTCCGATTCGCACATGGAGAAATGCAACAAACTGTTACGCCCACAGAAGATGGCAGTTGCAGGCAATGTTCCCTCTAAGCTGTGGAGTCTTGTGAGCAAAAATTCTACTTTGTGAGCTGCTGGCATGAAAGTTGTGAACGGGTGATTTGGCTACTGCAGAACTTAGTTTGCTCTGGAGCCCTCCTTCCCGAGCGAAGACAAAAATGTGTGAACCGGAGGCTAAAATACTGTGAGCTAGCTCACACTAATTCAGCTTAGAGGGAACACTGGTTTCCGGTATTGCAGATGGTTTTATTTAATGTATTTATACCCCACCTTTCTCCCCTAATAGGGACCCAAGGCGGCTTACCTCTCCTTTCCTCCATTTTATCCTCACAACACCCTGTGAGGTAGGTCAGGTTGAGAGACTGTGTGACTGGCCCAAGGTCACCCAGCGAGCTTCCATGGCCCGAGCGGGGATTCGAACACCAGGTTTTTCGGATACTAGTCTGACCCTCTTGAATGACTATACCATGAAGGCTCTGGTTTCGCCATGCAAAAGGGAGAGAGGCTAAAAGAACACAAGGCCGGAAAGGGTCGTGATTCTTATTCCTCAACGGCGTGATGTGCAATTGACTGGAGGCAGGGAACTGGAGCGACAACAGATTGCGTTCCCGTTATTACATATGCAGTGCTAACTCATCTGCCGTCTGCGTTTGTAGAACGTCGACGGCATTAACAACATTGCTTTCTCACAAGCGACAGGGGCGCAATCCACCTTGAGAAACATTACCCGTCTTTAGCAAAACTCTCTTTGTGTGCCTCAGAATTCCCGAGTGTGAATGACTGAATTCACACCCCAGACTTTCGATTCCCCCCCCCAAAAAAAATAGGCGCGCTGTGATTTGTATTATAGAAGACCAACGTTCCCAACATTCAGAACCGGACTTCGGAGTGAAGCAAAGCCAATCTGGGATGGAAACCAAGAACACACCCGCCACATCGACCAAAAAGGTGGCCGTGTCCTAACCAGGGTTGCCAACATCCACGAAGGGCCTGGGGAAGCGCAGAAATCACAACTGATCTCACGACAGAGGCTCATTCTCTGCAGGCAAGCATTTCCCCCTCGGCTCTAATCAAGCTGATTCACTCGGATCTGGTTAGACCTCCCCTAGGGTCTTGGGTTCAGTTTTGGGCACCAGAATTTAAGAAGGATAGAGACAAGCTGGAATGCGTCCAGAGAAGGGCAATGAAGACAGTGAAGGGTGTGGAGACCAAGTCCTATGAGGAAAGGCTGAGGAGCTGGGCACGTTTAGACTGGAGAGGAGACGACGGAGAGGTGATCTGATCACCATCTCCAAGTACTTGAAGGGCTGCCATAGAGAGGATGGTGTGGGGTTGTCTTCTGTTGCCCCGGAAGCTTTAGTCTACAGGGGCCAATCCTTTCAGACCCCGCCAGCAGAGATGTCAGCAGAGATGGCAACAGGTCTAGATCAAGAATCACCAACCTTTCCTTTAATGAGAACTACTTCTGAGGAATGAGAAATATCTTGAGTTATACCCCCCCCCCCCGGCCAACCTGTTACCAAGTTTTGTTCTGTCCTAAAAACAGAACACGGACTAGGAAGAGTTCCAGAAATAAAGCTACCAGCAAAGCAGCACAGGGGAAAACCCTATGGAATACATGCTTTTTGAAAAGCCTAGAGCAGATATTTTTGCAATCTTTTCCTGGGCTTCAAGGGGATGTGTGAGCTGTTGGACAACAGCTGGCAAGATACCGACCGCTCACATTCCCAGACCAACGGGTTGAAATTAAATCAAAAGAGTTTTCAGCTAAACATTAGGGAGAAATTCCTGACAGAGGGGTTCCTCAGTGGAACAGGCTTCCTTGGGAGGTGGTGGGCTCTCCTTCTTGGGAGGTTTTCAAGCAGAGGCTGGATGGACGTCGGACAGCAATGCGGATTCTGAGAACTTAGGCAGATCACGAGAAGGGAGGGCAGGGAGGGTCGCCTCGGTGCTTAGTTCTCGAGGCCCTTTCTTACACACCCAGGGAAATGCCGATTGCCACTTTGGGGTCAGGAGGCAGTTTTCCTCCAGGCCAGTTTGGCCGGGGATCCTGGAGGTTTTTGTCATCTTCTGGGTGTGTGGGGGGGAAGGTATTTGTGAATTTCCTGAACTGTGCAGAGGGTAGGACTAGATGACCCTGGAGATCCCTTCCAGCTCTATGATTCTATGAATATGTATGGTACTTTTGCATCCTTTACAAGGCTGCTTGCCAACCAGGTGGTAGCTGGAGATCTGCTGGTATTTTAGCTGATCTCCAGGCGAGATAGATCAGTTCCCCTGGAGAAAAAGGCCGCTTTGGAAGAAGGACTCCATGGCATTATAACCCACTGAGGTCCCTCCCTTCCCCAAACCCCGCCCCCCTCAGGCTCCACCCACCAAATCTCCAGGTATTTCCCACCCTGGAGCCGGCAACCTTATTTGCATGCATTTTTTACAACAACACCCCCTCCCCCCATATTCAGCCTAGGATACAAAGACTCAGAGATCTCAATTCCTATTTGTGTCTGATGAAGAAGAAGAAGAGATTGGATTTATATCCCGTCCTTCACTCACTTGGAGTCTCAGAGCGGCTTACAAACTCCTTTCCCTTCCCCTCCCCACAACAGACACCCTGGGAGGTAGGTGGGGCTGAGAGAGCTCTTTCCCAAGCTGTCCTTGAGACAACAGCTGGTACAGAGCTATGGCTTGCCCAAGGTCATCCAGCCAGGTGCAAGTGGAGGAGTGGGGAATCAAACCCGGTTCTCCCAGATTAGAGTCCACGCACTTAACCACTACACCAAACCGGCTGTCAAGGAAAGGAAACTTGGACTCTCGAAAGCTTATGCTCTGGAAATCTTGTTCGTCTCTACCTTGGAGTCAGATCTAACTGATCCCTGCACCACACTGGCTTTTGACAGGCAAATGGAGAGCCCTCTCTGGGCATGAGGAGAATCAGTGCTTGTAAGATCAGCTCCTGTGACTGCCAACCTCCAGGTGGGGCCTGGAGACCTCCTGGAATTACATCTCCAGATGACAAAGATCAGTTCCTATGGAGGAGGTGGCATTTTTTGGAGGGTGGATTCTATAGCATTATACCTTGCTGAGAAGGAGGAGGAGGTGGAGATTGGATTAATACCCGGCCCTTCACTACCCAAAGGAGTCTCAGAGCAGCTTTCAATCTCCTTTCCCTTCCCCTCCCCACAACAGACACCCTGTGAGGCAGGTGGGGCTGAGGGAGCTCTCTCGAGAACTGTCTTTGAGAGAACCGCTCTGAAAGAACTTGTGACTGACCCAGTGTCACACCAGCAGCTGCATGTGGAGGAATGGGGAATCATACCCAGTTCTCCCAGATTGGAGTCCGTGCCCCTAACCAGTACACCAAACCGAGATCCCTCCCATCCCCAAACCTTGCCCCTCCCAAGCTCTACCACCAAATATCCGGGCATTTCCTCAGCCTGGAGAAGGCAAACATAGTGCATGTAACCTCCTCAGCCCCAACCCAAATTGTTTCCTTTCCAGAGAGGTCTCTCGACAAGACCCCCCCCCCCCCCCGCTTCTGCCTCTTCATAACACAGGTTCTGGTGAACTGTGGCCAGTTACAGGTTGGGAAATACCCGGCTATTTTGGGGGTAGAACCTGGGGAGGGCGGGGTTTTGGGGAGGGGAGGGACTTCAGCAAAGTATATTGCCCTAACGTCCACCTTCCAAAGTGGCCATTTTCTCCCGGGGGGTGGGGGGCTGATCTCTTTTGCCTGGAGATCAGATGTAATCCCAGGAGATCTCCAGCCACCCCCTAGAGGTTGGCAGCCCTTTGGTGAACCTACCTGATGCCTGGGGCTAGATTTCTCTGCAATCTCTCCCACATCCCTGTCTTTCGTCTCCCCACCTCCTCGGGGGTCCCAGAAGCAAAGAAGATGTTTCTACTGACGGAAGATGTCCGAGCCATCAAAGTAAGGCGGCTCGGGCTACACTGTTTGCTCTCGGAAGCGAGCATTGAGCATCGCTTGTCACAATTAAAGCCGCGAGAAGCCCCTCTTAATGAGGCCCGGCTCCTCTGTGCTTACTGAGGCATGCCTGCCGAGCAGGAGCTGGGTCATTATCTCGGTTCTGTAAAACTAAATATAGAATTAATTGGGGCCTCTAATGGAACTTATGTCATGGCAATGGGCTTTGCTTTCTTCCCAAAGTCCGGCATGCCTTCAGTGCGCGCGTCAACGGTGCTAAAGAGCGGCATTACCCAGGGAGCAGAAGAGAGGGTTCTTGCTAACAATCTGAGCATCTTTCCCTGCAGTAGCAACCAATGCTCCCTCTAAGGTGTGGAGCCCTGTGAGCACAAATTCTACTTTTTGAGCCACTGGCATTAAAGTTGTGAGCAGGTGATTTGGCTGCTGCATAAACTGGTCTGCTCCTGGACCCATCCTCCCTGAGCTAAGACAAAAAATCTGTGAGCCGGAGGCTAAGAAACTGTGAGCTGGCTCACACTAACTCAGCTTAGAGGGAACACTGGCAGCAACTTGCCTCTGATCCTCAATTCTTCATCCATTTTTTTAACTCTGTTTACATGCTTCCAAATCTCTCTCTGTCACGTTCTTATCCCCCTCCCCCTTCTGCCGAGGAGCTCGGGGTGGCAAGCATGGATCACCCCTCCTCCATTTGATCCCCACAACAGCCGAGAGACTGGCAACCCTACAGCCTAATCGACCCGCGGCGTTCCGCATGAACGGAAGTTTCTGAGTTGTCTTCAAGGGCCGGACCCATGTCAAGTGCATCGCGGTAGTCTAGCCTCAAGGTAACAATAGCATAGATCAGATGACCTGATCAGAACTGTAGCAGAATAAACAGCCCAGGAAGACACCTTTGGTAAGGTGTGATGGTTAAGAGCACGGACTCTAATCTGGGAGGACCGGGTTTGATTCCTGACTCTTCTACATGCACCTGCTGCTGTAACCTTGGATCAGAGTTCTTTCATAGCTGTGCTCTCAAGAGCAGTTCTCGAGAGAGCTCTCTTATCCCCGCCTACCTCACAGGGTGTCTGTTGTGGGGAGGGGAAGGGAAAGGAGTTTGTAAGCCGCTCTGAGACTTCCTTGGGTAAAGAAGGGCAGGGTATAAATCCAATCTCCTCCTCCTCTTCTTCTTGGAACAGACTCGTAGCGAACTGCAGTGATGATTATAGCATCACTGGCTTTTACTGCATTATCTTCACCTTATAATACGTTTTCCATACTCCTTATGCCTTGCCTTAGACAGTTTGTGGTTTGCATTGTTCCCTAACTCTGTAATCATATGCCTTACGTGATTCTCCGCTCAGCTTTAGCCTCACAACAACCCAGTGAGGTGGGTTAGGCTTAGAGTCTGTGACTGGCCCAAGGTCACCCAGCGAGCGTCCGTGACAGAGCAAGGACTCGAACCTGGCTCTCCCAAACCTTAGTCAAACACCCTTAACCACTACAGCACACTGGCCCTACGTGGCCACTCCTTGTAACAAACAAAGGACAACCTCTCCCTGTAATGTCGGACCCCACCGGCCGCGGACCTGTCCCCTCTTTCCGAGCGTGCTCCCGAGGCACCGAATCTGTACCAAGAGAACCACCCAGCTGGCTTGTCGGCCGATTCATAATTCCAAGCTCTGGCAGATTTACACAGTTCAGGAAGTGCGGCTTTTTTATTTACTGGATTCCATTTCACATCAGTGAACTGTAAAATTATAACCACAGCTTTCCCCCCGGCCTCTTCCGCAGATCTATGGCCTTGCTCTTGCGCCACACTTCGAGAGGCTGTGAGTGATAAAACAATTTGTCTCCGGGATTGCGTGCTGACTCCCCACCCCCCCCCCACCGGTGTTCCCTCTAAGCTGAGTCAGTGTGAGCCAGCTCACTGTTTTTTAGCCTCCGGCTCACACCCATTTTTGTCTTCGCTCAGGGAGGGTGGCTCCAGGGCAAACTGATTTATGCAGCAACCAGATCGCTCGCTCACCACTTTAATGCCAGTAGCTCACAAAAGTAGGATTTTTGCTCACAGGACTCCACAGCTTAGAGGGAGCAATGCCCCCCCCCCCACAATTTTAACTTTCTGAGAATGTACCATACTGTCTACAAAAAGAACAGATGCCCCTCATTTACGGCCCCCTTTTTTCCCTTCCTACCGTTCTGAGCAGTGAGAGAGGAACGCCAAGGACACCGGCATTCTTCTCTCTGCGTGCGCGCCTCTCCCTCATTTGTATCTTGCCCGCCTTTCAATGAGCTCGGATGACACTTGACGAAACTCTGAATCCTGGGAGCCATGGATGCTGTCGGTGGCTTGAACACACAGAGGACTGAAAGACCCTGGAGAACGTCTTCCCACCGCAAGTGGGATGTTGAGCCCATGAAACTGTCTCACGCGGAATGAGATGACTGGTCCGTCAAATCCAGTATTGTCTACTCAGACAGGCAGAGGCCCTCCAGGATCTCAGGCAGAGGTCTTTCACACCACCTAATACCAGAGGCCAGGGATTGAACCTGGGGCCTTCTGCATGCAAAGCAGATGCTCCACCACTGAGCTACGGCCCCATTTCATGGGTCTCCAGGGTCTCAGGCTGAGGTCCTTCCCATTGCCTACTGCCTGGTCCTTTTAACTGGTGATGCTGAGGACTGAACCTGGGACCTTCTGCATGCAAAGCGGATGCTCTGCTACTGAGTCATGGCCCCTCTCCTGAATGGAACTCTCAAATATAGCTGCCTTCTAGCGAATCAGAATATTTGGTCCATCCAGTCCATTCGGACTGGCAGTGGCTCTCTGGGTTTTCAGGCGGAGGTCTTTCCCATCACCTCCTGCCTGGTCCTTTTAACTGGAGATGCCGGGGATTGAACCTGGGACCTTCTGCCTGCCAGGCAAATGCTCTATCACCGAGCTACAGCCCCATTTCATGGCTCTCCAGGGTCTCAGGCTGAGGTCTTTCCCATCACCCACTGCCTGGTCCTTTCAACTAGAGATGTTGGGGGTTGAACCTGGGATCTTCCGCATGCCAAGCAGGCATTCTTCCCGAGCCACAGCACCTCCCTTAACTGACAGAGCCGAATGGACCAGAGAGCAGAGCCCAAAAGGCAGACAGGCTCTTGAGCGATGCCCCCTGTAAGGTGTGGAGTCTTGTGAGCAAAAATTCTATTGACATTAAAGTTGTGAGGGAGTGATGTGGCTACTGCATAAATTCGTTTGCTCTGGAGCCATCCATCCTGAGCTAAGACAAAAATGTGCTCACACTAACTCAGCTTAGAGGGAACACAGCTCCTGAGTTGGGGTGTTTTTCCTGTCCCCTGATTTCTTTCTCCACTCTCACCACCGGTGGAGGGCCCAAAACCGAGCAGACATTCTGTGAACTTAGGTAGGTCACGAGAAGGGAGGGCAGGAAGAGTTGCCTCAGTGCTTAGTTCTCGTGGCCCTTTCTTACACGCCCAGGGAAATGCTGAGCGCCACTTTGGGGTCAGGAAGCCATTTTTCTCCAGGCCGGTTTGGCCGGGGATTCTGAAGTCTTTCTTGCCGTCTTCTGGGCATGGAGCAGGGGTCACTGAGGTTGTGGAGGGGAGGTAGTTGTGACTTCCCTGCATTGTGCAGGCCCTGGAGGTCTCTTCCAACTTTATGATTCTACAAGGAGTAAGGCCCGTAGTGTGAAGAAATACAATGGGCTCTAGAAGGCAGCTCCAGGCGAGTGTCCCGATTGTGGCTGGTGGAGCAGCAGAGGGAAGGTGAAAATAGAGGGAGGCGAGCCAGGTTTATTTCCTTCTGCTTAGCTATAAGGCAGGGCTGTCTCAAGTCACTTTGCTGCCCCAAGTGGGGAGTCTGGGAGGACAGCCTCATGGGAACAGGTATGGTTCCCTCCATCCCTGACTTATGTTGATTTGGGGCTATGCAGTGGCAGCTAAGGTAGAAAAGCACCTCCTCCTATGCCATGTCTTCTGGGTTCCAAGGGTGTGGAAAGCGGTTCCATAGCCAATTACAGGTTTGCCAACTCTGGGTTGGGAAATACCTGTAGATTTGAGGGGTAGAGCCTGGGGAGGGCAGGATTTGGGGTGCGGAGGGACTTCAGCAGGGTATAATGCCATAGAGTCCACTGCCCAAAGCAACCGTTGTCTCAAGGAGAACTGATCTTGGTCATCTAGAGATCAGCTGTAATAGCTGGGAAATTTTCTTTAGGGGAAATGATATGCTGTGGCTGGGAACACAGTGGTTTCTGGGAGATCTCCAGGCCCCACAGGGAGATTGGCAACTCCAGTGGCCTTTGAAGGGAAGATTGGGAGATATAGTTTACCTCAGGGCACATTCAATGACTCCCAACAGCAACAGTAAACTGTTTAGAATGTTAGAGGCAAAGGCCAATAGAACGTTAGAGGCAAAGGCCAATCAGGCCGCATATGCAAACAACCTCTGTCTTCTGACTGGCTATGGGGGGGGAGAGGAACAGCAAACTGTTTAGAATGTTGGAGGCAAAGGCCAATCAGCTTGCATATGCAAATGACCTCTGTGTTCCAACTGGCTATGGGGGGGAGAGGAACAGCAAACTGTTTAGAATGTTGGAGGCAAAGGCCAATCAAGCTGCATATGCAAACGACCTCTGTGTGCCGACTGGCTATGGGAGGGAGGGAAGAGGAACAGCAAACTGTTTAGAATGTTGGAGGTGGGCCTCAGGCAACGCAGCCAGTGGATAGGGACAGCTTGAGTGACACATCATGGAGCCAACTGATTTAAGAGCATGCGGAATGTCCAGGAGAGTCCACGACCAAAACACAATTATTATATAGAGAGATGATCTCAGGCACATTGACAGAAATGTAACAGGAGACTGAAGGGGAGACAACACTTCTGCATTCTGCACTGGGGCAAATGCAGGGGGAACGAAACCCGTGGAGAAAACTGCGGAAACCGATCGCCACAGATGGGCACAAAATCCCGTTGGGGGGAGCAACCGAGGTAGCACTGGACACCCATCCATCAGCAGCCGTCCCCTTCAGATAGAATGCTTCTGCGATTACTCAGCGCGGGGAGAACAGTGAACTGAAAGCGTCTCTGTCCTACCGACCACCAATACCGTTTTATCTGCCTCTCAAGAAGCAATAGATCTCCCGTCCCTCCTGGGGTACAGTTAAGGGTCAGTTCCTTTCCATTACAAACCTCATTTTCAGCGGGTCATAATTCACCCATTTTACTTCCCATCCAGCCAGGACACGCTTCCCTCAACCCTAGGCAAAACACGCTGGACTTGGATGCAAGCAAAAACACAGCTATCTCAGATCCAGAGCTGCTCCAAGAATGGGACAGGTAAACCCCCCAAAAAATCCAAAACGGAGAATCTGTTAGGAAGGGAACTTGGCCAAACAGCTTTGGGGAACGACAGATTCCAGTGGGGTAGCCGTGTGGGTCTGAAATGACAGAATGAAGTTTGAGTCCAGTGGCAGTTTAAGACCAACGAAGCTTAATTCTGGGTATCAGCTTTTGTAAGGCCGCGGTCACACGGCCCTTTAAAGTGGGAGTCACGGCTGTTTCCTCCCGGATTTAAAGGGACTGACCAGACCAGCCGCGGCTACTCCTGCACCAAAGCAGGCTCACTCCCGGGTTCCTAGTGTGTTTTCTGACCCCGGGAAAATCAAGTATTTTCCCGGAAGTTGCACTCTGAATGCGGGATTTTGCCGATCTGGAGAGCCCTCTCTCGCAATGATTGCGAGAGAGGGCCGTCTGATCATCCCTCCAGGGTTGTTTTTTTCCCCTTTCTTGCACTTGGGTGCTTGGGCACTCAAGCACCCAAGTGCAAGAAAGGAGGGGGAAAAATGCCCCATCCTCTGCTCCGGGCCTTGAGCCCCGCCGGCTGCCTAGCACCCCCCCCCCATGCTTCTTCCAACTTCTGATCAGGTGGCAGCTGGTGGGGCCCGGGGCCCGGAGCAGAGCACGGGCGAGCCAGCCAGCCAGCCAGCAGGGAAGCAAATGCTGTCTTCATGTTCAAAACCTGAATAAGAACCTGGGACTTGACGAAGAAGCCAGCCAGCCAATTCCTCCTGCGGTGTTCGGGGGAGGCAGCCATGCGCGGGTGTGCAGGTGGCCCTCGCCTTGCCTCCTCCAGCTGCCACCGCCGGGTTGGGATGTGTGATCATCCCAACCCGAAAGAAAACATCCCGGATTAAAGTCCAGCGGGACTTTATCCGGGATTAGGGTGCCGTGTGACCACGGCCTAAATGTGCATGCAGATGAAAGCTGATACCTAGAATTAAGCTTTGTTGCTCTTAAAGGTGCCCCTGGACTCAAACTCTCTTCTCCAGACCAACACAGCCACCCATCTGAATCATGCCTTTAGTCCCTTTAAAATGCTAATCGCAAAGCAGGGAGTAGAGTTTTGAATAGTAAAAGCAAGTGGAGGTTGAACGGTTAACTCCACTTCTTTCCCTGGGGCAAATTAAAGCTGCAATTTGCATTGTATGAGTGGGCACATAGAAGAAGAAGAGAAGAGATTGGATTTATACCCCACCCTTCACTACCTGAAGGAGTCTCAGAGCGGTTTACAATCTCCTTTCCCTTCCCCTCCCCACAACAGCCACCCTGTGAGGCAGGTGGGGCTGAGAGAGCTCTGAGAGAACTGCCCTTGAGAGAACAGCTCTGAAAGAACTATGGCTTGCCCGCAGTCATCCAGCAACTGCAAGTGGAGGAGTGGGGAATCAAACCCGGTTCTTCCAGATTAGAGCCTGCGCATTTAACCACTGCACCAAATTGGCGTGTTCCTTGTCATATTTGTTTTAATGTCAGATGTTTGATTTGGAAAGGCATTCGAAAGTAGCGAGAGTAAGAATTTTGCGACCAGCCCTTCAATTCTCGGGGTCAAAACTGGGTCTTGGAGCAGCTTCGAAAGAAAATTTGGGGCGGTCTGACCTTGGAGCCCTCCCTCTGCTTCCAGATGTTTGCAGCCGGCTGCAGTGGCGGTGTGGTGGGAGAAAGGATGATTGGGACAAGGCTATCCTATCCACCTGAATCTAGAAACTTGATGTTTCTTTGTTTTCTCACGCTTTGTTCTATTGGGGAAGGAGGGGGGGGTACGTCTGCAGGGATCCCCCGGTTAGTCTGTTGAAGCAAAACCAAGGGTTCATGCAATACCTTAACAACTGACAAGATTTTGTTCCATCAAAAGCTTACAAAGACTACGAGCCACTTTCTTTAGATGCAAAATATGTGAGCAACCGCGGTTGTAATACTCAGATTTTGCTTTAACAAAATTCTGGTCACTGTTATCTCAAAAAGGAAGTTGAGGAGGAGGAGATTGGATTTATACCCCACCCTTCACTCAAGAGTCTCAGAGCGGCTTACAAACTCCTTTCCCTTCCCCTCCCCACAACAGACACCCTGCGAGGTAGGCGAGGCTGAGAGAGCTCTGAGAGAACTGCCTTTGAGAGAACAGCTGTGCCAGAACTACGGCTTGCCCAGGGTAATCCAGCAGCTGCAAGTGGAGGAGTGGGGAATCAAACCCGGTTCTCCCAGATCAGAGTCCGCGCACTTAACCACGACACCACACTGGTTCCACTACACCAAGCCGGAAAAAATACAGAGGAAGGCAACCAAGTTGGCTAGCGGGTTGAGGTATCTTTCCTATGAGGAAAGGCTGAAGAAGAGTCTGGGACTTTTCAGTTAAGAAGAGAGGACTGAGGAGGCGGGACATGAGAGAGGTTTATCAAATCATGCATCGGGTGGACAGTGCTGACAAAGAGAACCTTTTCCTCCCTGTCCCAAAAGACGAGAACTCGAGGGCACCCAACGAAGCCGATGGGCAGTAGGTTCAGGATGGACAGAAGGAAATACTACTTTACACAGACTGATTAAAATGTGGAATTTGCTGTCAGAGGATGTAGTGATGGCCCCAGGAATAAATAGCTTTAAAAGGGGATCGGACAGATTCACGGAGAATAATTCCATCAGTAGCTACCAGCCATGGTGACTGAGGGGAACCTCCACATTCAGAGGCACAAATATACAGGTTGCTTACCTGTAATTGGAGATCTTCGAGTGGTCATCTGTGCATTCACACCTCTGGGATAAAGTGCGCCTGCGCCGATCCCGATCGGTAATCTTCAAAGCCTAACGGATTTTCGCGCCAGCTCCCCGGTCACGTGCACGCCCACTGCGCATGACCCGGGGAGAGGCACGAGGATCCCGCCAGTTCCTTCTGACCGCTGCCAACAGCCCCCAAGGAAAAAGGTGAGGGAGACCGAAAGCAGAGGGGAAGGAGGGCGGGTGGTGTGAATGCACAGATGACCACTCGAAGATCTCCAATTACAGGTAAGCAACCTGTATATCTTCTTCGTGGTCTCTGTGCATCACACCTCTGGGAGAATAGCGAGCAATAAACACCACATACCTGGAGGTGGGTGCTGGAGGTCTCACATCTGAGCTGCTTGCAGGACTGCACGGCCCACCACAGTACGCTGATGGACGCGGACATCTAGGGCGTAGTGCTTCACAAACGTGTGAGGGGACGCCCACGTTGCAGCATTGCAGATGTCTCCCAGGGGAATGCCCTTGAGGAATGCTGTGGAAGTAGCCACGGCTCGAGTGGAGTGTGCCCGGAGGGACGCCGGCAGTGGCCTTTTGGCCAGAAGATAGGCGAGTTTTATCGTCTCAACTATCCACTTCGAGAGTCTTTGAGATGACAGTTTCTGTCCCTGCCTGGGCAAGGCATAAGAAATGAAGAGAGCTGGAGACTTGCGAAAGGATTTTGTCCGGTGCAAGTAGAAAGACAAGGCTCTCTTGACATCTAAAGTATGCAGACTACGCTGCATTGGGTCCTGGGGATCAGGAAAAAATACCGGCAAGGTGATATCTGCCCCTATATGAAAGTCCGACACTATTTTAGGCAGGAAAGCGACATCTGGAGCCAAAGTGACGGCATTATGATGAAACGTGAGGTATGGTGGGTCGCAACGGAACGCCGAGAGCTCACTCACGCGTCGAGTAGACGTGATGGCCACTAAAAATGCAACCTTCCATGACAAAAGCTGAAGACTGCATGAGGCCATGGGTTCGAAGGGTTTTCCCATCAGCTTAGTGAGAACCAGGGGCAAGTCCCATGCCGGGACTGGTGTCCGCACTGGGGGATAGAGGCGATTCATTCCCTTGAGGAATTGTTTCGTTGTTGGGTGGGAAAACACTGAATAGCCATCAATCTTAGGATGATTGACTGAGATGGCCGACAAGTAGACTCGGATAGATGAGTGACACAGTCCCCTGTCCTGACATGACAGGAGGAAACCAAAAACATCTTTAAGTCCAGCGGGGACTGAGGGTCGTCCCACAGACGCCAGGAAAGTTAAAAATTTAGTCCATTTTGACTCATATGAACGTCGAGTGGAGAGTTTGCGTGAGTTCAGTAGCACTTGAGCAATGCGTGATTCTAACCCTAAGTTAGGATCAGCCACGCTGTCAATTTTAACCTGGGCACATCGTGGTGCAGTACTCGGCCCCCGCACATCCCGAGGAGATCCGGGTCCGTCGGGAGATGGAGATACGTCTCTCGTGAGAGGCTGAGGAGCGTGGGGAACCAGGGTTGTCTCGGCCACCATGGGGTGACAAGAATTGCCCACGGTCGCTCTGTCAACAGTTTGTGGACTACTCTCGGAATGAGAGGGATTGGGGGAAATAGGTACACCCGTTTCCCTGTCCACGGGAAGAGGAGACCGTCTCCGAGAGAGGTCGGGTCCGTTCCCGCTCTGGAACAGAATAGATGGCACTTCTTGTTCTCCCGAGAGGCGAATACATCCACGGATGGATGTCCCCAATGGTCGAAGATCGGAGTCAGGTAGAGTGGGTTCAGTTCCCACTCGTGTAGGGATGCTCCTCCTCTGCTTAGGAAGTCCGCTTGGACGTTGAGTAGTCCTGGGAGATGAGTCGCCACCAGGTGAATATTTAGCGCCTGGCACTCGTTCCACAGCTCTATTGCTAACCGGCAAAGTCCACGGGAGACCGTCCCGCCCTGGCGGTTGATGTAAAACATAGTGGTGGTGTTGTCTGTAAGGACAGTCACCGTTTTCCCCGTTAGGGATTGGCGGAAAGACCTCACTGCGTAGAGAACTGCCAGCAGCTCTAAGAAATTGATATGGTTGTGTGCCACAGAGGGGTGCCACCTGTCTCCCACACCTACACCTTCCAGGTGAGCTCCCCAGCCCCATAGGGATGCATCCGTGGTGACGGTCGCTGAGGGGGGTGGAAGCCGGAAAGGTGCACCTGAGTGTAAATTCTGGGGCACAAGCCACCAACTCAGGGTCTCCAGGACCTGGGTAGATATCTGGAAACGTTTGGAGAGGGAGTGGAGTTTGGGGCGGAAACGCCTCAAGAACCAAAGCTGCAGTGGTCTCATTCGCAATTTGGCGAAAGGAATCACTGCCGTTGTTGCGGCCATCAAGCCTAGCAGGCGAAGGATTTGTTTGGCTGTAGCCTCCTTGGTCTCTTGGATAGCCTGGAGAAGGGAGACTATATCCGCTGCTCTGTTGGGGGGTAGGAACGCCCTGCATTGCAAGGAGTCCAGGATAGCTCCGATAAACTGAACCCGTCTGGAAGGGATAAGCATGGACTTTTTGAGGTTTATAGTCAACCCTAGTAATTCTAGGGTGTGAAGGGTAGTAGAGATGTGGTTCTGTAATTCCGTCATAGAAGGGGCGACTAGAAGCCAGTCGTCCAGGTAGGGGTAGAGGTGGACACCTTGGAGTCTCAGATGTGCCGCTACTACTGCCATAAGCTTCGTGAAGACACGAGGAGCTGTAGAGAGGCCGAAGGGTAGGGCCTTGTACTGGAAGTGACGCGGACCGATCGCAAAACGTAAGTACTGTCTGTGTGACGGGTGGATCGTCACATGAAAGTATGCGTCCTTTAAGTCCAGCGTCACCATCCACGCGTTGGCTTCTAGTAGCGGTAGGATGGTCTGTAGAGTGGTCATACGGAATTTCTTGTAGGTGATGAACGCATTGAGGTTCCGCAGATCTAATATGGGACGAAGTCCGCCATCCTTTTTTGGGACCGTGAAGTAGCGGGAGTAGAACCCCCGCTGAAGGTGTTTTGTTGGTACCTGTTCTATGGCGTCTTTTAACAGGAGGGCTTCGACTTCCGACGATAAGGTGTCGGAGGGAGGGGTGGTTACGAAGTACGATTCTTGTGGAATCTGGAAAAATTCTATTCTGTAGCCTTCTGCTACAACCGACAGTGCCCATTTGTCTGTCGTGATACGTTGCCATGCTAGTAGGAAGGGGGATAGACGGGTGGGAATATCGGAGCGAATGGGAGAGTCAAAGACTCTGCTTGTTCGGCTTGGGTGGTTTAGCCTTAGAAGCGGAAGCGGGCGGGAATCGTGGCTTATGGCCATAAGGTTTCTGCTGATAGACAGTAGACGGTGGTCTCTGCCATTGGGGTTCGGTGGGAGATCTTCGCGGTTGCTGTTTGGACCAAGATCTCTGCCATGTTTTCTGCTTCTGTTGTCTCGGTTGTGAGACACCCAAGTTACGAGATGTTTTGATACTCTTATCTAAATCATGAAGAACTGTGTCCGTCGTGGAGCTGAACAGTCCTTCACCCTCGAAAGGGAGGTCTTCCACTAAGGACTTAGTGTCTTGTGGAAGCGAAGTCGACCTCAGCCAGGCGTGGCGACGAAGGGCGACTGCTGAAGTGAGTGTCTTGGACGTGACGTCCGCAGCATGCTTGGATGCGTTAAGCTGATGCTTTGCTAGCACCATGCCTTCCCTCTGGATCTTCCTAGCGAGGCGTTGCTTATCCTCAGGAAGCTGAGCCAGAAGAGGTGTCATCTGTTCCCATAGGGAATACTGGTACCTGCTCATGCAGGCTGTGTAATTTGCCGTCTTTATGCCCAATGCACCGGCTGAATAAAATCGTCTTCCGAAAGAATCTAGTTTCCGTCCCTCCTTGTCCAAGGGGGAGGAATGTCCGCTACGTCCCCTAGCCGAGGGGGTCACGACTACTGAGTTGGGTTTGGGGTGGATGAATAGGAATTCTGCCCCTGGCTCTTGGAGCCTATACATGTGGTCCAACCTTTTATTGGAAATTGGGGTTGAGGAGGGGTGGCCCCAGGATTCTTTGGCAGTGCTCAAGAGCACCGAAATTAGTGGCAACGCTACCGCGGTGGATGTGTCCATCTGTACGATATCGAAGATGGCATCGGTAGCGGTAGGAGTTGGTTGGACCGTGGCAAGCGCCAAGGAATGTGCCATTCGTTTGATAAGTTCTCCATAGGATTTCACGTCTTCGGAGGGGGAGATTGGTAAATTTTCAGCCACATCAGGGGATGGTGACGGCTGGATGGGAGATTCGTCATCGGATGATTCGGGAGATTCGGGCATCGAATGGTCGGAATGTTCGGAGGGAGACATAGGGGTCGACGGGTCTGGCTGATAAGGAGGGAGGTCAATATCGGGTGATGTGGGCATCGGTATCGTTAGTTTCGGTATTTTCGGTTTCGGTTGCGGCATCGGTATCGGAGTCGGAGGCGGGGCCGGGGGATCTCGGCATCGGGAGACTCTTGACGACGTCGATTGGCGATCCCACTCCGCTGGGTACCATTGTGGAGGTGGCGGGTAGGAGGAACCATACAGGTATCGCCATTGACGGACGTCCCACGGCACCGAAGATGGGGGAAGGCGCCAGTCTCGCTCGCCTCTCGGTGCCGGCATCGGGTCAGGCCCTGTCTCGGGACTGCTGTGAGGGATCTGCGTCAGCTCGATGTCGGGTTCCGAATCCGTGAGCTGGATGGGTCGCGGCATCGGGGAGACAGGGCTGCCCCGGGGTCGCTCGCGCCCAGGAGGGTCAAGCTGTGGAGACCCATGCTGGGTCATGTCGGACGCGGGGTGCGTCGACGAAGCACTCGAGGTCTTGTGCTTCAGCTTGCCCTTACCCTCTTTGCCCTCCTTACGCTTCTTAGCGGGAGTTCGTGGCAGTGAGAGGGGTCTTTTCGATGCCGACTTCTCGGTGCCGGAAGGGCTTCGCATCGGTGGCGACGTCGGGCCCGTCGGTATCGATGGGGACGTTGCCGAGGCGTCGGCTGCGGACATCTTCGGTGACAACGCTGCCTCCAAGAGAGCCACTCGGAGTCGGGCCGCTCGGTTCTTACGAGTTTGTTTGGAGAACGCGGCGCAGCTCGAACAGGAGTCGACGCGATGCGACTCGCCTAGGCACAGCAAGCAGAGGGAGTGCTTGTCTGGGGGGGGGATTTTACTCCCACACTTAAGGCAGCGTTTAAAGAAACCCCACCGCTGGGCCATAGGCCGGGCGGGGAGTAGAAGGAGGAGAATCCAAAAGAGAGTCCAGGAAAACAGTCCGTAGGTCAGTAAGAGGTCTAAGAATCAGTCCGAAAGGCCTTTCCAAGTTGGAAAAGAAGAAACGAAAGTTAACTACCGACCGGAGCGGAGAGGGGGTCCTCACGACGCGGCGGTCAGAAGAGAACTGGCGGGATCCTCGTGCCTCTCCCCGGGTCATGCGCAGTGGGCGTGCACGTGACCGGGGAGCTGGCGCGAAAATCCGTTAGGCTTTGAAGATTACCGATCGGGATCGGCGCAGGCGCACTTTATCCCAGAGGTGTGATGCACAGAGACCACGAAGAAGATCCTCTGGATCCCAGAGCTGGGAGGCAACATCAGGGGAAGGCCTCAGACTCTATTCATTTATTTATTAACTTGGATTTCTGTACCACCTTACCCTGCCCTTCACTCAGAGTCTTAGAGCGGCCTACGGTCTCCTTTCCCTTCGTCTCCCCACAACAGACACCCTGTGAGGTAGGTGGGGCTGAGAGAGTTATGAGAGAACTGTGAGTGACCCAAGGTCACCCAGCTGGCTGTCTGTGGAGGAGTGGGGAATCAAACTACCCCTCTTAACCACTACACTACACCCTCAGGGCGGATCACAACAACAATGAACAACAATAATTTCAACAATTTGCCCTGTTGCTGGCCATCCAGAGGAACTGGTTGGCCACTGGGTGAGATGGGATGCTGGACTAGATGTACCAGTCTGATCCAGCAGGGCTCTTCTGATGTTCTTATGAAGGCCTCGGCCTCTCTGCCCTGTTGTTGGCCCTTCAGAGGAACTGGATGGCCACTATATGAGACAGGATGCTGGACCAGATGGACCACAGGTGTGATACATCAGGGCTGTTCTGATGTTTTTTGATGAAGGCCTCGGCCTCTGTGCCCTGTTGTTGGCCCTCCGGAGGAACTGGTTGGCCACTGTGTGAGATGGGCTGCTGGACTAGATGGACCACTTCTCTGATCCAGCCGGGCTCTTCTTATGTTCTTATGGCTTCCAATGGGGATCGGCTCAGCCTCAGAACTTGTTGAAAATGTTAACGATTGCACTGGTTGTAATGCTGAGGATGTGCCTCTGAGCACGTGCAAACCATCCTTTCTCCCACCACCTAGCCAACCCAGCCAGCTGCAAACATCTGGAAGCAGAGGCAAGGCTCCAAGGTCAAAGAGTGGACGGCCCCAAACTTCCTTCCGAAGCTGCTCTGAGACCCAGTTTTGGCCAAAAAAAAATATGAAGGGCTGGTTCCAACATTCTTACCCTCGCTGCTCTCAAGCGCCGTTCCAAATTAAACATCTGACATTAAAACAGATATGACAAAGAGCCTGAACTATGACTGACTGGAATTGCAATTGCTAGCTGCGTAGAGAGCGCCTGAGCTCTGGCCTCCGACTTTGGAATTTAAGGTTGTGCGCCATCTAACACAAGCCTTGGTTAAGCTAGTTTTCTTGTTGCATGATTTTGGAGTCATGTGTTGGCTACAGAATAAATTTTCACATTGGAAGAAACTAATCAACTTTATCAATAAACTTTAGCATTCGAGCTGCTGTGCTGGAGAAGGCTCCTGCGCATTCCTCGGACAGGAGAGGTGTCAAACAAACAAGTACTGGAGCGCATAAAACCAAACATCCCATTGGAAGGGGTGGGGGTGGGGAATCACAAAGCTCATCTCCGTTTCCAAGCCAGCGCTGTCTGAAGACTTTTTTCATGGTCATGTGGCCAGCATGACTAAATGCCGAGGTGTGCAGAATGCTGTTACCTTCCCACCGAAGAGGTACCTAGTCACCTACTTGCAATTTCTTGCTTTCGAACCGCTAGGTTGGCAGGAGCTAGGGCCAGAGACGGGAGCTCACTCCGTCACGCGGCACTCGGGTCTCGAACTGTCGAGCTACCAACCTTCCGGTCTGCTGCTCAGGATCTTAACCTCTGAGCCGCCGCAGCCCTTTATGCTTGGATTGGTTTGCGTCAAAGGGAAAACGGGCCTCCAAAGAAAACGGTGGCTAGACACCATAAAAGTCGACACCAGCCCGAGCATGGACCGACGCCAAGAAACAGTACAAGATCGGAAAACATGGAGAGAGCTGGCCCATAGAATCGCAAAGGGTCAGACATGACTGAGTGGCTAACATCAACAAATAAATTTTAAAAATTAAATAACAGTCTGGTTGCTTGTGTGCAATTGCCCAGGGGACCCACAAGGTTCAACCTTGGACTCTTTGACATAATCCATACTTGTGACATAATTCATACTTGCTGTGAGGTTCATGAGGCAACCTTTGGACAGTCCCACACAACACCAGCGGTTGTGCACGTAACATGGAGAAAAGGAGGATTGCACTGTAGGAGGAAGACTGAGTGTAGCTGTAGATAGTGGCGTAGCAGATCGAAGCTGCAATCCTAAAACACTTTCCCGGGAGTAAGTCCCACTGAAGAACATGGGACTTACTTCTGAATAGATGGGAGAAGTGTTCCATTAAAGCTAAGTTAGTGTGAGCTAGCTCACAGGTTTTTACCCTCCGGCTCCCACATTTTTGTCTCGGCTCAGGAAGGATGGCTCCAGAGCAAACTAATTGATGCAGCAGCCAAATTGCTCACTCACAACTTTAATGCCAGCGGCTCACAAAGTAGAATTTTTGCTCACCAGAATCCACTGCTTAGAGGGAGCGTTGGACGTGGGCAAAATGTTTTTTTTAAGTTTAGCTATTTATACCCTACTTTCCCCCCCAAGCAGAACCCGAAGTGGCTCACAACATCATTCTCTCCCCCTTCATTTTATATTCACAACCACCCCAAAAGGTGGGCTAAGCGAAGAATGAACCCGCTTGGAGGAGGGAGGATTCGAACTGGGATCTCCCAGACTTTAGTCTGACAGTCCAACTACTAACACCACTCTGGCACGCCATTAGGGTTCCCAGCCTCCAGGTGGGGCCTGGAGATCTCCCGCTATTACAAGTGGAAACTCCAGGCAACAGAGATCAATTCTCCTGGAGAAAATGGCTGCTTTGAAAGGTGGACTCCATGGCATTGTACCCTGCTGAGGCCCCTCCACTCCCTAAACCCCGCCCTCTCCCGGCTCCACCCCCAAAGTCTCCAGGTATGTTTTATCCAGAGATCATTTCGTAGAAAAAGAGGTGCAGGAGCTCATTAGCATAGCTCATTTGCATAGGCCACACCCCCTAACATACCGGAAGTGTGTCAGAAGGCAACACCCACCCCTCAGGCTCCACTCCACAGGTGAGTGAAACTGAGCTGCTCTTCCTCCGTTCCCTTCCCCATCCGATAGTTTGTGCAATAAAAATAAGCGCAAAGAACACACCCTCATTCTCTTCCTGCTCCCTTGAAACCACCAGGTTTCAAGTAGACTTGAGATACCCAGGACATGTGCACCACCCATCCCTTTCCCTTCCCCTCCCCACAACAAGACACCCTGTGAGGTAGGTGGGGCTGAGAGAGGTCTTTTGAGAACTGCTCGTGAGAGAACAGCTCTGAGAGAACTTGTGAGTGGCCCAAGGTCACACCAGCAGCTGCGTGTGGAGGAGGAGTGGGGAATCAAACCCGGTTCTCCCAGATTAGAGTCCAACTCCTGACCACTGCACCAAACGGATGGGGTGGAAGCTGCTGAAGGGTTGGTGAAATTTCTCCAGTACTTATGTGCCATCTGCCCAGATAAAAAATGGTATACTTAGAAAATTTATATGCCACCTTGAGCAAGTCTCTGGAAAAGCAGCACACAGTCATAAAAGGAACAATGATTAAATTATCAATATTAAAACAGAACATTAAAAACAATAAAGACCCTAGCAGGGCTTTCCCCGGGGCGCTGCGCCTCTGCACTGCTCGGGGAAGCCGAGGAGGGGGCGGGGCTTGGTAATGTGCCCGACCCCTGGGCTCCTCACTCCCGGAGCTGCGCTCCTGTGCGCTCCCGCTCCAACGGACCCCTGGTTCTGTCCCAGACCTGGCAACTCTACTTGCCACTGCTACCCGACAGACCCAGTCTTTTCTGTATGCAGGGCGGAATCTCAGCTTTATGTCCCCCCCTGTAGGGAAACTGGCAGTGGGAATTACAAATGATCGTGGCTTGCGGCAGGTGCATTCAAAGTTCTTGCTATTCAGAGAGACTGCTCCTAACCAAAGGTGTTCAGAGAAGGATCAACATAAACTGATACTCAGATAGGATGGAAGTCTGGGACCACAGTAGTACTGTAATAGCAAATCAGTCAACCCTAAAGAAAACCAATCCTGACTGTTCCCTGGAAGGCCGGATCCTGAAGCCGAAGCTCAAATACTTTGGCCACCGAATGAGAAGGGAGCACTCCCTGGAGAAGACCCTGATGCTGGGAAAGATGGAAGGTCAAAGAAGAAGGCGACGGCAAAGGATGAGATGGTTAGACAGTGTCATCGATGCAACGAACATGAAGTTGAACAAACTCCGGAGCACGACGGAAGTCAGGAGGGCCCGGTGTGGTCCATGGGGTCGAGAAGAGTCGGACTCGACTGTGCGACTGAACAACAAAAAGCTACGTGCCACCACTGTTCCCTCTAAGCCGAGTTAGCGTGAGCTAGCTCAGTTTTCGCCTCCACCTCACACCTTTTTGTCTTAGCTCAGGAAGGAGGGCTGCAGAGCAAACTAATCGATGCAGTAAGAAAACCACTGGCTCACAACTTTAACGCCAGTAGCAGCTCACAAAGTAGAATTTTTTGCTCACAAGACCCCACGGTTTAGAGGGAGCATTGCATGCCCCATCTCGAAATTTAAAATCCAGGTATGGCGCCCGGGTTAGTTTGCAGAGAAAGCAAAAAGCGCCCATCTATGCAGCCGTTAGACAGACAATATGAGTCTCCCCCCCACACACACACACACACCTGCAGAAACCCAAGCACTGGAGGAAAAACTGCAGCCAGAAATCACCGAAGTCGGAAAGTAATTATATATTTTAAGTTCCAAAGATGATATTTAAGTGCTGGGAAATGAATTGGGGGGGGGGGGAGTGCCAGGCTTAATTCCGTAATAAAATAAAATAAAGTAAGGGGCATGCGATTAGACAAGCAATTATACAGCGAGTAGCTTAACATAAATTGTGGGTAAAAATATCAGAAACAAGTTTACAGGATTTAGCATGGGAGCACCTTGTAAAGCATAATTGGATTAGAGGAGACAGGCAGGGTGGATTTACAAGGAGGCCCTCTGCTTAGCTAACTCACTGGAGTTCTTTTGAAGCCCCCCTATTATGGCTGGGGGAGGCAACGCAGCAACGGGATTCTATTTCCCAAAAGCAATCAGCGGAGTTGTAGCGCAAGATTAGCAGCTGATGGAAGGAGCTGCACTCTGAAAAGGCAGGCTCCCAGGGAAAGCGGCTACGAAAACCGCCAGCGGAAACACTGAATCGGGGACGTCTCGCTCATCGGAGTTCTGTTAGAAGTAGGCATCCCAACTGCCTGGCTGGGAATTCTCCACTCTCTCAACCTCGAGAAACTGAAGAACGGGAGGGAAAAAAATGGCCTCCACGGTGACGCTCTAGGAATTTCTCCTTAATCTCTGTGGTAGAGACCACAGAGACTTAGGGGGGATTCCTAGAGTGTCACCATGGAGGAATTGTTTTTCTCCTCCTGTTCTTCAATTAAAGACCATAGAGACTTAGGGGCAATTCCTAGCGCATTACCTGGAAGTGACATCTCATCCTCCCAAAACTAATACCTCTCCAGGCACTGTCTCCCCCAAATCTCCCAGCATGTCTCTAGGCAGTATCGGGAACCCTAGTTGGCAGCCAAGTTTGTTTTCATGCATATCTACCTGATAGAAAGCATATACCAGTTTAACTAGAACGGGCTGCTCCCAAAGAATCCCAGGTATCATATTCTACGTCAAACTGCAGTATGGGGTGGTTTCTAGAGAGGGCTGTTTCTGGTGCTTTGTAGCCCCATTAACAGGACTACATTTCCCAGGGTCCTCTGGGGGAATGAGAATGGCTTTGAAAACAGAATCTTGGCAATAATATTCTGGCATGGTGCTGAGGCTACTGTTAAGAGCTCCCGAGATCCCCATTCCTTGTCAGAACTACAGTTCCCAGTGTGCTCTGCTGTAAGAGAATACCTATTAAAACTCTCTCCGTGTGTGTGTTGTGTAGATAAACCTGTTTGTCAAAGACTGTACAGCTTCCCAGTCTGTTTGGTTCAGGCGACAGCATGCATGATCGCTGACACTCTTAAGGTCTTTGGTCTATACTTGAGCTCCTTGTACCAATCTCCACATCAGGATCAAGTTGCTACATTCAGGTGGGTAGCCGTGTTGGTCTGAAGCAATCATCCTTTCTCCCACCACCTAGCCAACACAGCCAGCTGCAAACATCTGGAAGCAGAGGCAGGGCTCCAAGGTCAAAGAGAGGACCACCCCAAACTTCCTTCCGAAGCTGCTCCAAGACCCAGTTTTGACCAAAAATAAATTAAGGGCTGGTTCCAACATTCTTACTTCCCGAGTGCCTGTCCAAATTAAACATCTGATATGGAAACAGATATGACAAAGCACATGCATATACAATGCAAAGTGCAGCCTCAATTTGCCCCAGGGAAGGGAGGGGATTTAACCCTTCAACCTCCACTTGGTTTTGCTATTCAAACCTCTCCTCTCCCCTTTGTGATTAGCATTTTAAAGAGACTAAAGGCATGATTCAGATGGGTGGCTGTGCTGGTCTGAAGTAGTAGAAGAAAGTCTGAGTCCAGTGGCACCTTTAAGACCAACACAGTTTAATTCTGTGCATGAGCTTTCATGTGCATGCACACTTCTTCAGTCATGAGGGAGGGAGGGGGAAAAGGAAGGAAGGAAGGAAGGAATCAGACACAGCTTCTCTTGGAGGAGGTAAGTTGGGGAGGGGCTATGGCTCATTGGTAGAGCCTCCACTTTGCATGCAGAAGGTCCCAGGTTCAATCTCTGACATCTCCAATTAAAGAATGATCAAGCAATAGGTGATTTTTAAAGACCTCAGCCTGCGATGCTGGAAAGCTGCCGCCAGCCAGAGTAGACAATATTGCCTTTGATTCAGTATAAGGAAGTTTCATGAGTTCAAGTTTTAAGACAGGGGTAATTTTTATATTCAAAGGATGCCATTAGCCCTGTATATCACATGACCCATTTATATACAATTTTCTCCCAAAGAGCAGGGTGGAGAAGGAATCGACTGGACTTGAATCAGTGTTCCCTCCACGCTGAGTTAGTGTGAGACAGCTCACCGTTTTTTAGCCTCCGGCTCACACATTTTTGCCTTAGCTCAGGAAGGGATGGTTCCAGAGCAAACTAATTTATGAAGCAGCCAGATCCTTCACTGACAACTTTAATGCCAGTAGCTCAAAAAGTAGAATTTTTGCTCACATGACTCCACAGCTTAGAGGGAGCATTGGACTTGATTATAAACCGGAAGAAAGTTGATCTTCTCCTTAGTATTGGGGGGGGGGGGCATACTCTACGCCAACCTGTTCCCCGGCTCCCATAGCCTTCAGATGCACAGTTGAAAACCCTGAACTGCCACCAATATAAGTTCATACAAACGCCTTCATAAAAGTGGATTAGCAGCGCAGGAAGGATTAGAGTGCGCTAATATAGTTCAAAAAAGTGGGAACGCACTGCAGCAGGATGCTAACTATTTAGTGAATTTCCAATATTCATTACAAACACGTATTTTGCAATATTTTTAGAACTGGTAGGTTATTATAAAATGACACAAACAACATGGTCAGTCCAGAAGCCAACTATTTACTGAATTTCCAATATTAATTACATCAAGGAGAGTTCCTCCTTGATGTTTACACATTGTTGTTTGTATTATTTTATAATATACATGATATTGATCCTGTGAACTTAGGCAGATCGGGAGAGGGAGGGCAGGAAGGGTTGCATCAGTTCTTAGTTCTCATGCCCCTTTGGGGTCAGGAGGCAATTTTTTTCTCCAGGCCAGTTTGGCCGGGGATCCTGGAGGGGTTTTTTTGTCAACTTTTGGGTGTGGAACAGCGGTCACTGGAGGTGTGGAGGGGGAAGTATTTGTGAATTCCCTGCATTGTGGAGGGGGTTGGGCTCGATGACCCTGGAGCTCCCTTCCAACTCTATGATTCTGTGATAACCTACCTGTTTTAAAAACAGGGGTCATTTCGTGAAAAAGAGGTGCAGGAGCTCATTAGCATACCTATTAGCATAGCTCATTAGCATAACTGGCCGAATGTCAGTTTCAGCCCTATTATACCCTATGGGCCATTGAAATCAATGGCAAAAACTCATAGGGTATATGAGGGGCTGGAGGAAAGGGGGTTTGAGAGAGAGGCTCCAAACTTGAAGGGTACTTTCTGGGATCTCTCCTGCAAATACCCACCAAGTTTCAAGGAGATTGGACCACGGGGTCCAATTCTACGGGGCCTCAAACAGGTTACCCCATCCCCTCCATTGTTCTCTATGGTGGGAAAAAATGTTACTTTTTTTCCACCATAGAGAACAATGGAGGGAATGGGGGCAACCTGTTTGGGGGCCCGTAGAATTGGACCCCCTGGTCCAATCTTCTTGAAACTTGGTGGGTATTTGGCGGAGAGGCTCCAGCAGCTACCCTGCAAGTTTGGAGCCTCTCCCTCAAACCCTCTCCCCTACAGCCGTGTTTAAAGTCGCTGCCAAATTTTGGCGGCGTTTCTGCGGTGGGCCGAATCAGATCAGAGAATCTGATTCGGCCATGGCTGCCCTATTGCCCACTCCTGAGCTGGTGGAGTGGCGCTCCGCCTCACTCCAGCCCCAAAGGACCCCTGTGTAAAAATACTGAAAATTTAAGTTTCTAAATAATAATGGAAATTCACTAAATGGTTAGTGGCTTATTACAGTGTTTTCCCACATAAAAATGAATTAGGCAGCTTTCTCTGTCTTCTCCCACAGATGCGCATGATAGATTTCCTTCGCTGGTGCAAATCCTTCGCCATTACAAAAACCATTTGCTCTCTATAACACTTCTATTCAGCCCAATCTGGGCCCATTGAAACTACCCTTTCTACATATTTAGTTTAATCAGACGCAGAGCTGAGTGGCTGTCAATCTCTCCAAACGAACCAGCTAGCCATGAATGTTCCCTCTAAGCTCCGGAGCCTTGTGAGCAAAAATTCTACTTTGTGAACTGCAGGCATTAAAGTTGTGAGCGAGCGCTTTGGCTGCTGCATAAATTAGTTTGCTCTGGAGCCAGCCTTCCTGAGCTAAGACAGAAGTGTGTGAGCTGGAGGCTAAACAACTGTGAGCTAGCTCACACTGACTCAGCTTAGAGGGGACACTGGCCATGACCAATGCTCCCTCTAAGCTGTGGAGTCTTGTGAGCAAAAATTCTGCTTTGTGAGCTACTGGCATTGACGTTGTGAGCGGGTGATTTGGCTACTACATAACTTAGTTTGCTGTGGAGCCCTCCTTCCTGAGCTAAGACAAAAATGTGTGAGCTGGAGTCTTAAAAACTGTGAGCTAGCTCACATTGACTCAGCTTAGAGGGGACACTGGCCATGACTCTCCATTTCTCTTTTCCTGCCAGCCTCAGTGTCTTTCTACAGAGCTGCGGCTCAGTGGTAGAGCATCTGCTTGGCATGCAGAAGGACCCAAGTTCAATCCCCAGCAGGTCCAGTTAAAAGATCTGGCTGGAGGTGATGTGAAAGGCCTCTACCTGTGACCCTGGCGAGCCGCTCCCAGTTTGAGTAGACGATGCCGACTATGATGGACGGAGAGTTTAATTCAGTATAAGGCAGCTTCATGCGGTCATGAAAAAGGAATTCCGGATGTTTAGACTAGAACGGAGGTTGTTAAAGATTTATCAGAGCAAGGCTCTAATTCAAGACGATGGCTGTTTGCACTTCCCAGAGGGTAGCTAACGGAAACCAAAGAACATTCATAATGGTGAAATCTTCCTCGGGGGGGGGGGAGAAGAAGAGGAGGAGGAGGAGATTGGATTTGTACCCCGCCCTTCACTACCCGAAGGAGTCTCAGAGCGGCTCTCAATCTCCCTTCCCTTCCCCTCCCCAAAACAGACACCCTGGGAGGTAGGCGGGGTTGAGAGAGCTCTTTCGAGGACTGCTCTTGAGAGAACAGCTCTGAGAGAACTTGTGTCTGGCCCAAGGTCACCCGGCTGGCTTTATGCCCCCAAATCTCCAGGAATTTCTCAAGCCCAGAGTCAACAAACCTACGCAGAACTGTAAATAATGTACCATGTAGTTAAGCACTGAGTAGGCTTGCCAGTCTCCAGGCGGGACCCAGAGGTCTGCCAGAATTACCGCTGATCTCCAGACAGCAGAAATTAGCAGGAAAGGGCTGCTTTGGAGAGTGGGTTCGATGGCATTCTCCCCCACTGTTACCCCTCCCTTCCCCAGGTGACAAACCCAAATCTCCAGGAATTTTCCAGCATGGAGCTAGCGACCCTAGATCAACAGGACAGGCTGAACCCAGGGCACACCCAAGTCTTCAGCTTTCCATCTCCACCTCCTTCCCCCGCAGCCTCTACCTAGGAAAATTAGTCTTTCTCCACAGTGGGGACTAAAGCAGCTTATATTATTATTTCCTCCTTGTTATCTGCACAACAACCCTGTGAGGTTGGTTAGGCTGAAAGTATGTGACTGGTCCAAAATCTCCCAGTCAGCTTCTACCACAAGACAGGGATCTGAACCTGGGTCTCGCAGATCCCAGTCTGAAGCTTGAACTGTTGCACCACAATGGCTTTCATACGGTGGCTGCTGATGAGCTGTAGCAAAACAGCTGGGCCTAATTAAGTCATGCAAATCAGGTGGTATCAAGTCACACAGAGGGTGCTGCCTAGGGATGCCAGCCTCCAGGTGGGACCTGGGGATCCCCTGGAATTACTGCTCATCTCCAGACTACAGAGATAACTTTCCATGGAGAAAATGGATGCTTTGGAGGGTGGAGTTTATGGCACTGTACCTCATTGAGGTCCCTGTCCTCCCCAGGCTCCACCCCCAAATCTCCAGGAGTTTCCCAGCCTGGATCTGGATCTACTGCCGGTGGCCGGGGGGGGGGTACTCGGCAACCCTAGACTGCTGCCAGTAAAAACCCTGCCTTTTACTAACAGAAAGAGTTAGAAGCCCACCCACCCCCGCCCCTGAACATTCTAATCTCTCACAGTTGATGCCTCAAGCTGATGCCATTTCAAAAGGTATTGGGGGGAATTCAACAGTCCCTGAAGGTTTTTTAAAAACTTTTTGGATTTTTCTGCAGCCCGAGAAAGGCCCCTGACTATGTAGGAAAAGCTGGTGGGGGAGAGTGAGCTCTCTTTTGGCAGATACAAGTATCCACACAGAAAAAAACCCTCTCTGGGAATTAATATATAGATATGGAGCAGAGGTCCATCAGTGGCTATTACCCACAAGGTATAGATAGGAACTCTCAGTCTGGGGCAAGTGATGCTCTGTATTCTTGGTGCTTGACCGGGGGGGGGGGGCAACAGTGGGAGGGCTTCTGGAGTTCTGGCCCCACTGCTGGACCTCCTGAGGGCACCTGGTCTTTTTGGCCACTGTGTGACACAGAGTGTTGGACTGGATGGGCCACTGGCCTGATCCAACACTGGCTTCTCTTATGTTCTTATAGTCCACAAAATCATAGAAGCATAGAGTTGGAAGGGACCTCCAGGGTCATCTAGCCGAACCCCCTGCACAATGCAGGAAATTCACAAATACCTCCTTCCTCCACACCACCAGGGACCGCTGTTCCACGCCCAGAAGATGACAAACAGAAGATGACAGACTGTGCATTGAGCAGGGCCTGGACTGGCTCTTAAACAATCATGTCCCAGGTATCCGCTTGCTCTCTCCACGCCGAAACGTGCCTTGCAAAGAGGTTTCGCTTTTGTTCCCCAAATGCTCAGCGTGGGCCTTTCCCGCCCCCTCTCTCTGCCTTTTCTGCTCACTGCCCTTCCCCTCCCCCCCCCAGATCTTGCCCCGACTTGCTAAATAAATCGGTCTCTCTGCAAAGCTCAAGCTGAAAATCAATTTTAATTATAAAAATTGGCCGGCTCCGTCGATAAATCAACCAGGGCGCCCTCCGCCTTACGGGAGGAAGGTTACACCTGGAAACATCCACCGGAGGAGGGGGCCCGTTTCTCCCACCAGATCAGTCCCGGCTGTCAACCCTCCACATCGGTACTGAATCCATCTCCGTCCTTATCCCCTCCGCATTATTAACGCGGCGACCCTATGACGGATGGGACGGGAGCGGCATTGGAACCACAAACTGGGTTGCGACTTGATTTCGGAGCGCGCCCTCCTGTAGAGAGGCTTCATTTTTTACAATCAAGAGGTGTGACGGGGGTGTGGCGCGGCAAATCTTTCATTGTCCTTCTTATTGGAGGTAAACGGTTGTTCACGCGGCGGTAATGGAGAGCTAATTAATCCTTCCTCTCTGAACAGGGCCATGCATCATGTTTCCCGTTATAAACGGGGCCAATTCAAATGCATTATGATTATAATTGCAGGCAGGTGTTTAATGGCGGCAAGAAGGGCCCTCGTTTTCGGGAACACAGGGGGCAATCGGCCGCAGAAGGGCAGCTGAGAGGCACATAAGAACATAAGAGAACTTAAGAGAAGCCAATGTTGGATCAGGCCAGTGGCCCCTCCAGTCCAACACTCTGTGTCACACAGCGGCCAAAAACACCAGGCGCCCTCAGGAGGTCCAGCAGTGGGGCCAGGACACTAGAAGCCCTCCCACTGTTGCCCCCCCCCCAAAGCACCAAGAAGACAGAGCATCACTTTCCCAGACAGAGTGTTCCACCTATACGTTGCAGCTTATAGCCACCTATGGACCACTGCTCATTTCAGGGCTGCATGTTACAAAACTTTTTAAAAGGGAGCCAGTTTGCTGTAGTGGTTAAGTGCGCAGACTCTAATCTGGGAGAACCGGGTTTGATTCCCCACTCCTCCACTTACACCCGCTGGGTGACCTTGGGCAAGCCATAGCTCTGTACCAGCTGTTCCCTCAAGGACAGCTTGGGAAAGAGCTCTCTCAGCCCCACCTTCCTCACAGGGTGTCTGTTGTGGGGAGGGGAAGGGAAAGGAGTTTGTAAGCCGCCTTGAGACTCCAAGTGAGTGAAGGGCGGGGTATAAATCTAATCTCTTCTTCTTCTCTTCTTCTAAAAGAATATGCTAAAACTGAAAGCTCTAAAAGGCATCTGGAGCTAGATACACAGGGCAGGGAGGGAGAAATACAGGCCAGAGCTTTCTGCCACCAACAGCCAAGTGAAGCATTGTTCACCTCCACTGATTTCATCAGGGAAGAAGCCTGAAGCCTGCTAAGACCCAGGGGAGGCCGGAGGGGAAAACGGTTATCAGTAAGGTGTGGCTGGGAGATACCCACCTCCAAGCAATGCATACCTTTGTGTCTGTCCTGTACAAGAAAAAATGAAGATCTGGTAGAAAAAGTAAAGCAATCCTATCAGAGTCGGTGCGACCCACTCCAAAGACGTTTTCCACCACCAGCTTTGTCCTAGCACGAAACCAAACTTGTCTGAGTGCCAAGGCAGCAAAATTTAAATTGAAACGCTCCACCCACCAGTGTTCCCTCTACGCTGAGTTAGTGTGAGCTAGCTCACAGATCTTTAGCCTCCGGCTCACACATTTTTTGCCTCCGCTCAGGGAGGAGGGCTCCAGAGCAAACTAATTTATGCAGAAGCCAAACTGTTCGCTCACAACCAGTGTTCCCTCTAAGCTGAGTTAGTGTGAGCTAGTTTACAGTTCTTTAGCCTCCGGCTCACACATTTTTGTTTGTTATTATTATGGCCCGTGGCCAGCATAGATCAAAGCAAACTAGTTTACATAAAATACAGAAAGTGCACAGCCATTTGTATGCATTTTTTAGCTCAGGAAGCATGGCTCCACTGTTCCCTCCAAGCTGCGTTTGTGTGAGCGAGTTCACAGTTTCTTAGCCTCCGGCTCACACGTTTTTGCCTTAGCTCAGGAAGGAGGGCTCCAGAGCAAACTAATTTATGCAGCAGTCAAATCGCTCGCTCACAACTTTAAAGCCAGTAGCTGTCTGACAAAGTAGAATTTTTGCTCACACGACTCCACAGCTTAGAGGGAGCATTGCTACCCACTGGGTGTATTTATTTTTTGTTTGAGCTTTGCTCTGTTTCCCTTTAGAATTATGCAGAAGCGAGTCCGGGTTTAATGACGGGGGGGGGGGATATTCATCAAAAATCAAATAAATATGCTGGCGGTTTCAACCGGGATTGGGTCTGCACTGCTCCGATGCTGAGGTATGCTGCCCCTGGACGTGGAGGCTCCATTCAGGCATCCTGAATGAGAGCCATTCAACTCCAAGGCACGGGCCCCTCCCTTCGTTTACATGACAGTAAATCCTACCTGCGCTTCAGAGGGCGTGGACGACGGCCTCCTCCGCCTGCAGTGGCTTCCGACGACCCTCCATCCCCGCCATTCTTTCCCTGCCCGCTCGGCCATTGGGGGCAACGCTGTCCAGGGCCCACCCTTCCTGGCACGGCCCAGGGACTTTCGGTTTCAGTTTCCAGCGCCCTGGCCCGGAACCGGCTCCCGTCGCCGCTTTGCAGCTCCAATAATCAGGTATGTTCGTCGGGACTGCGAGGAAACACGTGTCTGCGCGCGCGTGTGTGTTGGGGGGGGGGGGGTATCTGGGTCAATGGAGGCGATCAGAAGGCAGTCTCGACGTCTGAATGGTGTGTTCTTCGGGGCGGAAGTCAGTCTCCACGTGGCCCGTGGGACTTGCTCCCGGGGAAGCCTGCAGCCCTACAGCTGGAGGTTTCGTGTTTACTCGCAAGTAACGCACGCTGGCACACTCTCTCCCCCTCTCTTTTCATTGGGACTTTTTGGGGAAAGGATGCATGCCCCGCAGTCTAAGGTGGGACTAAAGACATCTGAAGTAAGGCTTACTTCCCAGTAAGCGTGCTTAGAATAGGGAAGTCCTTTGGGGAAACGAGGGTGGGAAACCCTGGAATTCAAGCAGAGCTTTTTAATTTTTGCAGTGATTTTCACCGCATTTCAGAGCAGGGAAGGGGCATCATAGGGGTGCCCTTCCTTCAGTCTCAGGTCAGCCTATGGAGCAGATCAAGGGTTTAGCGGGGCTCAAAGCCCCCCAGAGACAAGAGTGCCCCATAGAAGGAGTGGGGCTGGGGGGAGGAAATAAGCCGGCCTCGCTCCGGGGCCTTGTTTGAATTGCAAGAAACTGGCAAAAGTTTCCCACGTTGGGATCCATACTCATTGGGCTGTGGCTCTTAACAGCGCAGGAGCAAGGCTGCATTTGAAACGTTGGCAGCCAACGGGTACAAACGTAGAAGCAGGGACACGTTTAAAAAGCTGGCAGCCAAGTGTTAAGGACATGGTAGTTGCTGGCAACCAACTGTTAAGAGTTCAGGAACAAGGCGCCATTTTTAAAGTTGGCGAGCATGTGTTAAGAGCATGGGAACTGGCCACATTTAAACAGCTGGCAATCAAGTGTTCAAGGCACAGGAGCAGGGACACATTTTAACAACTGGTTGCCAGCTTTTAAAATGTGCCCAGCTCCTGTGCCCTGAACACCTGCTTGCCAGCTGTTTAATGTGCCTGGCTCCCATGCTCTGAAAACTTGGCTGCCAACTACTAAAACGTGTTCTAGTCCAGGCTAGCTCGATCCCGTCAGATCTCAGAAGCTAAGCAGGGTCTGCAGTGTTAAGAGCACAGGAGCGGGGCCACATTTTAAAAGTTGGCAACCAAGCAACCCCAAAAGATATTTCTCATGCCAACCCCCACCACCAACGCCATGCATCGTGAGCTCACGTGGAGTGGGGGTTAAGAGTGTCGGACTAGATCTGAGAGGCCTGGGTTTGAATCCCTGCTCTGCCACAGAAGCTCACTGGCCTTGGGCCAGTCAGACACAGCCTAACCTACCTCACAGGGTTGTCGTGAGGGTAACATGGAGGAGAGAAGAATGATGTCAGCTACTTTGGGTCTCAGCTGGGGAGCGAGTGAGGCAGGGTGTAAATGCAGTAAAGAAATGAAGAATAGACACAGTGTTAAGCAGCCAGAAGGCAAGCGTCTTTGGTCCTCTCCAAGGCAGTCAGCCTATTATTTCTGGACTTGTACAAAAGGGTGTACAAGATTCACATTCTAAGTCACTTATGTACAAGAGAGTCCCTATACATAGGTTGTTGGGAGATACCTGGAGATTGCTGGGGGGGGGGGGTTGAAGCCTTGGGAGGTGTGAGGCTTCTGTGCTAACAGCAATAGATCAGACCTTTGAGTTAAAGCGGAGCTCTTTATTTCTAATACTGGAACAGGTACTCGATGTTTGTTAGAGATACAGGAAATAAAATGACATGGGTTAATATACCTTAAGACATAGATGCTCAGACATTAAGAACCAATGCGAATGAATGCAGTGAGGCGGGGGGGGGGGGAAATGGCGACCGTTTGTTCCCACCGAAAGGTGAGAAAGTTATAAAAAATCCCTTCCTGCCCTGAGTGACCCAGATCTGCCATCTCTAGGCTAAACATTTGGCCACTGACAATTAAATAGTCTCCAAGGTTGAAACAACTTTGATAAAATACTTCAGGCCTGAAAGGAGAGGGGGAGTGGACAGGATGAGATAGACACGGTCGGTTATTTGCGTGACGACCAAATATGTGGCAGGCCATCCTCCCCCGGGGGAAAAAGTAACATTAAGCAGAGCAGCTATTTCTACTTCAAGGCAGCAATAAAACAATTTGTTACACTATGGCATATCGAAACAGAAAGTAGACAGGACATCACGGCAACAGAGAATACTTCTATTGTCAGACACTCTGACAGGAGGGCGGGATTTGGGGAGGAGAGGGACTTCAGTGGGGCAATATTGTCCATAGAGTCCACTCACCAAAGAGTCCACAGAGTCCACTCACCATAGAGTGGCCATAGAACCCCAAAGCAGCCATTTCTTCCAGGGGAACAGATCCTGGTAGGTTGGAGATTACTTGCAATAGCAGGAGATCCCCAAGCTCCACCTGGAGCCTTGGCAGCCCTGCTGGTATATAATCTGCTAGCTGTCAGGAGGAGAACCTAGCCTTTTCCCTAATGGTCGACTGTTCTATAAGCCGAACAGCGAAGAGCGCAATAGCACCTTTTAAGACTAACAAACTTTATTGTGGCGTAAGCTTCCGAGAAACACAGCTCTCTTCACCAGATGCACAGAGAGTGTCGTTCGTCTTTAAGGTCCAACGTAGCTTTTTACTGTTTCGCTGCAACAGACCGACATGGCTAACTCCTCTGGATCTATTCTATAAACAGGGATCCCACCCCCACTCCCAGCAATGGGATGAACATCCTACATTTTCGGTCCTTTCCCCTCCACCCCACTTGAGATTCGAAGTGGGACAATCCAGACACAGGCTTATGACGGAAAGCCCCTAGACCAGGGGTGGCCAACCTTGCTTAACGTAAGAGCCACATAGAATAAACGTAAGAGCCACATATAGATGTCTGAGAGCCGCAAGACAGGAACAAATATCACACACACGTTTTTATTTTTTAAAATATGCAAATTTGCTTTTTATTAACGTTAAATGGGACTGCCAAAAATAAAAACAAACGAGGAAAACCGGTTATTGATAATGATATTACTTGTTTGCTAATGATATTGAGAGAGAGAGAGAAAAAGAGAGATGCAAAGAAAGAATTAAAGAAGTGGAAAGAAAGAGAGAGAGAGAGAGAGAGAAACTAGGAAAGCAAATAGATGGGAGGGGGGAGGGAGGAGGGAAGGAAGGAAGGAAGGAAGGGAGAAAAAGCATGCCTCCCCTTTGCTTCCCCAGCCGCCCTGCCAGGAGCCGCACAATATGTGTGAAAGAGCCGCATGTGGCTCCCGAGCCACAGGTTGGCCACCCCTGCCCTAGACTTTGCTTATCTATTTATTTATTTTGGTTTTGGCCATCAAGTTAAGAGCTGGCTTATGGCAACCCCCTGGGGGTTTCAAGGCAAAAGAGGAAAAGAGGTGGTTTGCCTCTGCAAAGCGAGGACTACCCAGGCCAACCCTGCATAGCTTTCGAGATCTGCCCTCAGGAGGTCCAGCAGTGGGGCCAGGACACTAGAAGCCCTCCCACTGTTGTCCCCCCCCCCCAAGCACCAAGAATACAGAGCATCCCTTGCCCCAGACCGAGAGATCCTCTCTATACCTTGTGGCTAATAGCCACCGATGGACCTCTGCTCCAGATGTTTTATCAAGAGGGAATCAGATAAACATCTGGAGCAGAGGTCCATCAGTGGTTATTAGCCACAAGGGATAGATAGGAACTCTCGGTCTGGGGCAAGGGATGCTCTGTCTTCTTGGTGCTTTGAGAGGGGGGCAACAGTGGGAGGGCTTCTGAGGGCACCTGTTGTTGTTGTTATTGTTGTTGTTTAGATTTTTATCCTGCCCTCTCGGCCAAGGCCACCTCAGGGCGGCTTACAAACAATAAAATTCCAACAATACACATAAAAATCGCAGCAACAAGTAAAATAATGCAGCCTTAAAACCAACATAATACAGGGCTAGTACAGTGGTTCCTCATTTTATAATCCGCTCCTTGGTCTTCTGCAGCTATCTAGGGCAGTTAGCTCGGGCAGTACTTAAAGGAGCCAATGGACCAGGGCTCTACCAACATGAGATGTCAATTTGTTGGTAGTGGTAATGGTAGTACAAGTGGTGGCGGCTCCAGAGGCCTGGCGGAAGAGCTCCGTCTTACAGGCCCTGCGGAACTGTGATCTTTGGCCACTGTGTGACACAGAGTGTTGGACTGGATGGGCCATTGGCTTGATTCCACATGGCTTCTCTTATGTTCTTGTGGTCCTGCTGCTGGACCTCCTGAGGGCACCTGGTGTTTTTGGCCACTGTGTGACACACAGTGTTGGACTGGATGGGCCACTGGCCTGATCCAACATTGGCTTCTCTTATGTTCTTATGGCCCCACTGGTGGACTTCCTGAGGGCACCTGGTATTTTTGGCCAGTATGTGACACACAGTGTTGGACTGGATGGGCCACTGGCCTGATCCGACATTGGCTTCTCTTATGTTCTTATGGCCCCACTGGTGGACTTCCTGAGGGCACCTGGTATTTTTGGCCAGTATGTGACACACAGTGTTGGACTGGATGGGCCACTGGCCTGATCCAGCATTGGCTTCTCGTATGTTCTTATCTGATGAGATTCGGCTAGCCTGGGCTGTGCAGGTCAGAGTGGACAGTCAATACTCCACACTTATTTGTGGCAGAAAGTTCCACCAAGTCACAGCTGACTTATCGCAACCCCATAGGGTTTTCAAGGCAAGAGACATTCAGAGGTGGTTTGCTATTGCCTGCCTCTGCATAGCAACCCTGGCCTTCCTTGGAGGTTTCCCATCCAAATACTAGCCACGGTTGACCCTGCTTAGCTTCCGAGAACTGACGATTGGGCTACCCTGGGCTATCTAGGTCAGGGCCTAGATACAAGAACAGAAGTAGCTGATTAGATAGCTGCCCCCAGAGGGAGGGGGAGGGGGGAGTGTGCAGATCTAAGAATCTCCCAGGTTTGCTCGTGAAGCAGCAAACTGTAGCTTGTTCAGCCATGCTGAAGAGCACTTCAGGGTAATTCAGTTGGTAACAAGGTAACTCAACTGGACTCAATAAGAGGAGTATTTGAATTCCTGCAACACAACAAATGAGTGTGTGTTTTTTTCCTCCTTGTGTTTAACAGTTGACGATGATTGGACTTCTCCTCTTCGTTCTGGTTGCTCAAGACAGCTCTGCAATTGTGATGCCTGGTATTGCTCGAGTGGAGAAAGGAAAGCTGCTGGTAAATTCTCCCAGCTTCCTTAGCCTCAACTTCACTCTTGGTACCCAGCTCTTGAATCTGAGCCCAGACCCAACTCATATTATCCTGTGGGACCACAAGGAGATCTCAGGTGTCTTCAGTGACATCTCAGAAGATGGCCTTCACCGAGCAAGTTCTCAGTTAGGAATGACCCTCGCTCTGGAATGCTTGGGAGATACTGAACAGAAGCTTCATCTGGATGGAGATGAGGTCCAAGCGTGGGCTGATCTGGAGCGTTCCTTGGGGTTCAGCCTTCTTGATGCCTTCATAATGGTGTCTAAGTTCTCCCAGGGGGCCCATCTCACGTCAGCCAAGATCCCAAATATCGGGGCCCTGAAGACAAGCGTGGTGGATGTCCAAGCCCAGCTGTCAGACCAGAGAAAGACAACTGTGCTGGTGACTCTGTCCTCTGACTTCTGTTCTAATCCTTCAATGATCAACGCTCAACAGCCAGATTGGTTAAGATATGAAGAAGCATCAGATCTACAGCGTCTCCTTTGTGTGTTGAGTGAAGCTCAGATACCATCGTATCTCACGTCTCAGAAGGCCCCTGAGAGAATCCAACCACAAGTTTCAACAGAAGTGACGGGACTCGGCTCCGTACAAACTGAAGTAGCCCTAGGGATAGCGTTTACCTTCACAGTCCGCATCCATGTTAAGAAGATGGAAACCAGGCTTCCGTTTTCCTTGCCTTATGTTCCCCTTCAAGACACCCGCAGTCTGCAACCGCTTCCCAACGTGGGCTATCAGCTCGGCGTCAGCAATGTAAAATTTGACTCTACTCCCTTGGTGGCTTATCAAAAGACTGTCGTCCCTCAGTATTGGTTACCAGAAATTCATGGGCCTCGAACAATCAGGGTGGATCACGTATGCTTCGGTTTGCCACGGTTACAAGATACTGTGAAGAAGCATGGATCTGTGGCTAGAATCCAAAATGTGGATCCTCAGAGGGTGCTGAACACTCTGAAAACATACGACACTCCTATTTCTCGTTGCAATAAATGTTCTGTTAATGTTACAATTCTGTGCAACGTGAACTTGGTACGGGTACTGCCACCAGGGTCTTGCGTTTCGCTACGAAAGTCCGTTGGGTACCCTTCGGGTCCCAAAGGCTGCCAGCGGCCGGCCAAATACCTGTACATGTTTCGTGGTCACAAGCCCTACGTCAAACAGTTATTTTACAGTACATTAAAAAATCGAAAAGGCAGGGTCAATAGTTTGGTCCTAGACTACTATGACAGCCATGTCGCCCGCCACGGTTTGCTGAGCCACCTCCCAGGACCATTCTACGTTGCCTTCTCGTTCTTTTTGGTTCTCGTCTTTGTGTGGACACTGGAGCAGTGGTTTGCAATGTCTGGAAACTGGCCCGAGCTTTTCCCTGTCGAGAATGAAGACATCCGTGAGTTCAGACTGGAAGGAGAGGCCATTTTAAGAGATCTTTGCTGGAATGTCCTCGGGACTTATTAGTCCAAGGGTGGCGTTCCTGGTCCATTGGCGCATGGCCGTGATGTGCAGACTTCACCACCAAATGAGAACTCCCGCCACTGTCCTGGCCTAAAGGGGTATGAGAATGCTTATGAACTATTTAAAGGCCTGGCCCATCGCATCAGTGACAAGGAACCCAATCTTGGAAAGATAATGGGTAAAATGGAAGTGGAGCAAAATACTCCTAGCTGAACAGGAAGCCAGTTTGGTCTAGTGGTCAGGAGCACGGACTCTGATCGGGGAGAACCACGTTTAATTCCCCGCTCCTCCACATGCAGTTGCTGGTGTGACCTTGAGTCAGTCACAGTTCTCTCAGAGCTGTTTTCTCAAGAGCAGTTCTCTCGGAGCTCTCTCAGCCCCACCTACCTCACAGGGTGTCTGTTGTGGGGAAGGGGAAGGAGACTGTAAGCCACTCTGAGACTCCGAGTGAAGGGTGGGGTATAAATCCAATCTCCTCTTTTTCTTCTTCTTCCTCCTCTTCCTCTTCTTCTACAGTGGTTTCAGTGATCTAAAGTAGAGCTTTCTTATTGGGCAATCTGCATTGGCTTTTCCTTCCATTGTTCTACCAAACCTGCCTTGGAACATAAATTCCCCTCTGCGCTGCATGCTGCTTTCATTTTCTTTGATCATCAGATTTTATGGTACCTTCTGCATAGATTAATGGTCATTCAGAGGTGACTTCATAGTCAGTACGGCATTGCCCCCAGGGTATTTGAATGTGGTTTTGAGTTGCACCTTTAGTAGAACAAAAGTTTTACCAGTGCAGAATCGCCCATTATCTCAACCAAATACACAGCCAACTCCAGTTACGAAGGAAGATTTAAGAAAGATTCCTTACTCAGACCGCCTTTGCAGTTGTCCTCAGGGGGAAATTGGTACTTTAATACATATTTTATTGGAGCATCCTCTTTCTATTAGCCTTAGAAACAGGTTTTTAACACAGTCCCTGGATAATTTTTCATCTCTGTCTCATCACAAGCTAGTTTTACCCCTTTTATTCGATAGATTTCCCCTAACCTTAACCTTTCTGTTGCGAGATTTTCCCATTGGCTTAGTGCTCTGTCCAGATAATGCTACTTACCAGAAGGGTTTTTGACTGCTCAAGACTTTTAGTCAAGGAGCTTTGATCACATTCAAGGAAAGGAAAGTAGAGGTTCACCCTTCTAAACCCACTGAAATCAGCAGGCTTAGGAAGGGGTTACTCAGTTGAGGATTGCAGTGTAAGAGTAATATTTATCATTATTTTATATAAGACCCCCAGTTCAAGCAATGTAATTCTCCCTGTATTATTTCAGGGTGGTTTTTTACAAAATACCTCCTTGTCAGATCAGAACCGAGACTCTCCTTTCTGTTTCTCCCCCCTCTGTGGAAGACCTGGATGAGCAGGGCCTTCTGACTGTATCCTGCTAGATCTGATTCCAGTAGCCCCTTAGAGACCAACAAGAGTTTCAGGGTATAACCTTCGAGAGTCAAAGCTCCCTTCATCAGATAGGGACCTACTTGTATCAGACAGAGGGAGCGCTGTTTCTTGAAAGCTCCTACCCGGAAAATTTTGTCGGTCCCTAAGGTGCTATGGGGCTTGGATCTAGCTCTTCCGCTACAGGCTAACGTGGCTACCCTCTGGAAGTGACTGGGAACTGAACATCCCGTTCTTCCTCCCAAGGTGGGTAGGAAGCTCTGGGATTTCCTCACTTCTGTCCATGAAACCTTGCTCTTGATATCTCTTTGTGGCGGGGGAAAAGACCCAGTTATCCTTTCAAACGAGTGCTTGATTGTCCTTGCTGACTGCTCTTGTGTTGAATCCAGAGTCTGAATAGGCCTTTGGTCCACCATAGTATGACCATGTCTGTTTCAAAATGGATGTAATGTACACTGTGGTCCTAGGTGGGTCATTCATAAAGTTAACTGAGACCCCGAGCCTTACTTTCAGGACCGCACATGCCCTGTTTCCATAGAGATTTGCTTGATCCCCTTGCTGATTAATATGCAATAGCCTTGCTGTGAAGTCTAGATAAGGATTGAAAAACATGAGCCCCGCTGGCTCAGACCGGTGGTCCCTTTAGTCCAGCGTCCTGTCTCGCACGGTGGCCAACCAGTTCCTCCGGAGGACCACCAACAGGGCATGGAGGCCAAGACCTTCCCTGAAGTTGCCTCCTGGCTCTGGATTTAGAGGATTAGTGCCTTTGAATGTGGAGGTTCCCCTCAGTCACATGGCTCAAAGCCATTGGATCAACTCTTAGATGATACTCTCCAAATCCCAGTTTGTATAAAACAAGACCTCGGACAAAGTAGGAGAGGTTGGTCCCATCCTCAAATGTCAATTCACTCTGTCCCCCCTCCCCTCTTTCTCCTGTTCATAAAAAATTCTCTTGACTGCAGAACAGCTTCTTCTGTGATTATCGTGTGTCCCCTTAGACTTGCATGAAGACCCCTGTGGTGGGAATGGAGGAATCCTAGGAGACCCCTCTCTGTGGCTCCTGCCCCCTACAGGTGTTTCTGTAGGGAGCCAGTTTGGTGTAGTGGTTAAGTGCGCGGACTCTAATCTGGGAGAACCGGGTTTGACTCCCCACTCCTCCACTTGAACCTGGCTGGATGACCTTGGGCAAGCCATAGCTCTGTGCCAGCTATTCTCTCAAGGACAGCTTGGGAAAGAGCTCTCTCAGCCCCACCTACCTCACAGGGTGCCTGTTGTGGGGAGGGGAAGGGAAAAGGAGTTTGTAAGCCGCTCTGAGACTTCAAGTGAGTGAAGGGCGGGGTATAAATCTAATCTCTTCTTCTTCTTCTTCTAGATGGGGCACTTTCCGTTGAACAGATGAGTGGGAACCATATAGGAGATAGTAAAAGAGGGTTCTAAGGGCCAAACTTTCCATGGTATTGGGGATTTAGGACTAGGAGTTGGACCCACGCATCACAGGAGACCGTGTTAGAGTAACCATTCCCCTTTGAGATTTCCCAACAATATGTGTGTGTGGGGGGGGAATATGGGTTAGGGCTATTTTACTTGGGGAAAAGGAGGTTAAACTTGTTCCTGTAGGTTGTTTCCAGATCGCTCTTTTGTGCAGTCTTTTTACACCCTGGTGGGGGAAAAAGACAGGCTCAAAATGGGACTGTCTTTTTCCCAACCCACATTTGAAGCGACCCAAGGGGGTGGATTTCAACTGGGACAACAGAATGAAGACAAGAGCTGACCCCTCTCCTCTTGTGTCATAGCCCCAATCCAGATAACTCCTTTGTATTTGTTTTGGGGGGCAAAATTATACATTGGGCTACCCCAGAGGGATCCATACATCGCTTGAATATCACGTTGTTTTAATTTGTTCATCACAAATCTCCTGTGTCATAGGGCCTGGCTTGGAAAGTCCCTTCTTGGGCAGGGGTGAAATGTGATTTGTGCCCTGAAAGAAACATGCCCGCTGTTATCTTCATCCCGTTCCTTGGTCAGGCTAAAGAAGTGAGAGATGTGGGGAACTGACCTTTTGGCAGGCAGACAGATAGTCTGATGGAGCAGAAACAGCTGGGGAGGGATTTTTATGACCAATCTCATCTTCCTGGCTGGGCATGTTCACATACGTTCATTACGAAAAGTGCCGGGGCTCGGTTGTCGGGAAGGGAACGGGTGTAATGTACGAGGCTCGGTCTGTTTTTTAAAGCCAATTTATTGAGCCATTCCTTGGATTTTATGCTGCGGGGGGAAAGTTTATTACATTTTTTTATCTCTTCATTTTTCACTTTTGTTGAATAAAAATACGGCGGAAAGAGAGAGGGTCTGATGTTTTACGTTCTTAAAAAGAAAGGATGAAACAAGACTGGTTCTTGCGACACATGCCTTTGGAGCAAGTCAGTGTGTGAACTCTTTGGGTATAATCTGCCCACAAGGCCTGCTGCACAACACACCTGCAATTAAAGAAAGCCACACAATCCCCAATGTGTTTTATATATAGGAGGCTCCTCCAGAGACGCTTACCTTAATAATCAATATATCTCATTCTCAACATGGCCAGATCTGTGGATAATCATATTCAGAGATGGGAGCCATGAACAGACCAGAGGAATCTTTCTACAAACCTGAAAAAGCCCTGGATTTGCAGAAAAATCAAATAATAATAATAAAAAAAACCCCATTGGGGGTTTAAACCCCCCGCCCCAATAGTATAACTTGTGCTTACAGCTTTAAGAAATAAATGTCCTCACGGTGGCTGTGGGGACAGTTGTGGGCAACCACAACAGTATTGCCAGCCTTCAAGCCTTGGTTTCTATCTGTAAAAGACAGAGGGAGGTCTAGAATCCTTTCCAGGGCGTCTTTGGGCCTTTGAGAATGAATTCAGTGGAGCCAGGCCCAGCAGCAATATCCTGGTAACTTTGCTTGTGTGAGTCATCCAGGCCTGGTTGCTCACTACTGCTCAACAGGAGTGGTCACACAAAAGCCATTGTGGTTATAGTGGTTATTGTTTTAGGCCAGGATCTGGACGGCACAGGTTCAAATCTAACTCTGCTGCGGAAACACACTGGGTGACCTTGCACTTGCCACGGATCCTCCATTTTCTCCTCACAACAAGCCTATGAGGTAAGTTAGGCTGAGATAATGTGTAACTGGCGCACCCAGCAAGCTTCCATGGCAAAGTGGGGCTGTGGCCCTGGGTTGTCCAGATCCTAGTCCAACACTAACCGCTATACAAGGAGAGCCAGCGTGGTGCAGTGGCTAAGAACGACAGACTTTAATCTGAAGAACCGGGTTCGATCCCACACTCCTCCACATGAAACCAGCTGGGTGACCTTGGGTCAGTTACGGCTCCCTCAGAGCTCTCTCTGCCCAAAACGTAAGTCTAGCTTGACACCTCGTAGTGCATAACGCTAAAAGAGCTAGGACTTCGAGCTGCCAGACAATCTTAAGATCTGGCTATACTACACACAAGGCAATATGGCAATTATTAATGACCACTATATAACACTGGCAAACAAAGCACATGCCCTAACACTGAGCCACATCCGTCCTCTTATCACATGAAGCTGGTTCAGTATTGTCTACTTTAATGAGAAATGGTTCCTTGGGTACAGAAAGGTCTTTCCCAGCACCTAATAACCTGGTCCTTTTAACTGGAGATGCTGGGGATTGAGCCTGGGACTTCCTGCATGCCAAGCAGATGCTCTGCCACTGAGCCAAGGCCCTTTCCCATGATAGTGCTTTATCCTGAATCAGAGCATTGGTCCATCACGGTCAGTACTGCCTACTCAGACTGGCAGCGGATCTCCAGGGTCTCAGGCAGAGGCCTTTCCCATCACCCCAGAAGGTCGAACCAGAACCAATGGGTTTAAAATTAAAAGAGTTTTCAGCTGAACGTTAGGAAGAACTTCCAGACACAGCGGTCCCTCAGTGGAACAGGCTTCCTCGAGAGGAGGTGGGCTCTTCTTTGGGGGTTTTCAAACAGAGGCTACATGGCCATCTGACAGCAATGCTAATCCTGTGAACTTAGGCAGATCACGAGAAGGGAGGGCAGGCAGTGTTGCCTCAGTTCTTAGTTCTCGGAGCCTTACACGCCCAGGGAAATGCTGATTGCCACTTTGGGGTCAGGAAGCAATTTTTCTCCCGGCCAGTTTGGCCGGGGATCCTGGAGGCTTTTTGCCTCCTCCTGGGCATGAAGCAAAGGTCACTGGGTGTGTGTGTGAAGAAGATAATTTGTGAATTTCCTGCTTTGTGCAGGGGGTTGGACTAGATGACCCTGGAAGTTCCATTCCAACTCTATGATTCTACCACCTACAACTTGACCCTTCCAACCGGAGATGCCAGGGGCTAAATCCGGGACCTCCTGCATGCAAGGCGGATACGCTACCAGTAGAGCGGCAGCTACTCCTCTTTGTAAGGCCCTCGTAGTCTTGGCAGGTCTTGTGAAGTCTGAGGACAGCACTTTGTCAGATCTCAAATGCAGCGCTGGGGCTTTGCAAAGGTGCAAAGGGGATAAAGGAAGGATTCCTCGAAAGTTTATGGGGGGTTGCAGTGGACGGAAAGCTATTTCAAAGAGATGTTGCGGCAATCTGTTTCAAAGAGACATTGCTACAATCACCCCCCCCCCCACAGGCTGAGCAAATGGGGGGGTGTCTGCTGGGTGTATTCAAAGAGGCACTGCTAGTGTGTGTAACACAAGGCGGAGGGCCCAGCCAGCCTTTGCGATTGCAGGAACGTGCATCCGACAAACACGTCCCACAATGTTTTCCAACCAGCGAGATTGCATAGCGGCTGAGTGAATGCAAACAGGGTCCTCAAAGACAGGAAAGTTTTAAAAAAAACAAAAAACGGAGGGGATGGATGGGCAGGATAGGTTTCAGTTATGGGTGGGAAGATACCAGCTGGATATGAAGTGGAAAAAATACAGTAAGAGTTGTGCAACAGTGGAATCGGCTGTCTCGGGTGGTGGTGAGCTCCCCCTCGCTGGCAGTCTTCAAGCAGCATCTGGACAAACCCTCGTCAGGGGTGCTCTAGGCTGATCTTGCACTGAGCAGGGGGTTGGACTAGATGATGTGTAGGGCCCCTTCCAACTCTCTGATCCGATGAAAATGATGGAGGAGGAGTAACGGTTTGGAGGAGGAGGGGGCAGTTTGGTGTAGTGGTTTGGTGCGCGGACTCTAATCTGGGAGAACCGGGTTTGATTCCCCACTCCTCCACTTGCAGCTGCTGGATGACCTTGGGCAAGCCGTAGTTCTGGCACAGCTGTTCTTGAAAAACAGCAGCTTCTGTCAACGCTCTCTCAGCCCCACCTACCTCACAGGGTGTCTGCTATGGGGAGGGGAAGGGAAAGGAGTTTGTAAGCCGCTCTGAGACTCCCTTGGGTAGTGAAGGGCGGGGTATAAATCCAGTCTCTTCTTCTTCTAATGTATTAGGGATGCTCTAGGCCAGGGGTGTCAAACATGTGGCCCGCTGGCCGGATCAGGCCCTCAGAGGGCCCCAATCAGGCCCGCAAGGCCCTGGCTGTTTCCTACTTTATGCCAGGGCCCTCCTGGATGCAACTGGTTCCCTCCCCCTTTTCACTGTAGTCACGCCCTCATGATCCAGTCTTTCTCAGTAAGAAAGCAATGGGAACTATTTTAGAGGAGGAATAACAACAAGCCAGTGAGGTGGATCAGGCTGAGAGTGCGTGTTCAGACCAAGTTCACCCCCTTTGTAGGAAGTTGGGAGTTATTTCTCTGAGGAAGAGTATAGTGTTGTAGACAAGCACATGGCCCTCAGTCTGTGTTAGGATGCCTTCTCGTGTTCTTGGCCAGCACATGAAGCAACTTACGTACAAAAGGCCGCAATGCCCAGCCATTTCGTGTTTTCCCCGGGGGCCTAGACTCAGAACTCTGAGTGTGAGATTTCTGTGGTGGATGTCAGTAAATCAAAAGTAGGTTTGCAGCTTATAAATACACACCTGAACAGCATACTCAGGATTGCAAGAGCACAGACATTTTGATGCAATAATTCAGAGGAAGAGGTGTCAGTTATCAGATACTGTTAAATAGACAAAATACTGCAAGAGTGCCAGTGTTTTAAGCATGTTTTATTTAAGGTTTTTAAAAAATCTTTAAATGTGCTTGTCTGTGTCCTTTACAAAGTTTGTATCTCCGCTACCTGGCGTTACATTTGATGACATGCATGGCCCGGCTCAACAAGGTCTCATTTATGTCAGATCCGGCCCTCATAACAAATGAGTTCGACACCCCTGCTCTATGCTGATCCTGCATTGAGCAGGGGGGGGTTGGACTAGATGGCCTGCATGATCCCCTTCCAACTCTGGGATCCTATGATCCAATCAGAGTGTTGGACTGGATGGGCCACTGGCCTGATCCGACATGTTCTCTTTCTGTGAAGTATGTTAGCTTTCATGGGGGCGGGACTGGCTCCAAGAAATGTCATAATGTAATTTACGGCACCCCCTTTCCTGTAAGATTTATATTTCCGTAACTCTCTCCCAGCCTCGACATTTCCCAGTTTCTCACATATATAAATACCTCCGAGATAAATGCTATTTTGGGGGACGGATGGTTACTCCTGAAAAGAACTGTGTACGCGCAGAGCAGGTTGACATCTGTAATAATCGGCCAGCCAAAAGGAAGTCTCAAGGGAGCCATTACCGATACTCGGAAAGCGAATTGGGAGCTTCACTTTCCCCAGCCCCGGACAGAACCCTCTTCTGTCTCTGGGGCAAAGCTGGGCTTCCTTACATCCAGGTATGTTTTAGGTGGGTGAGCTGCCAGGGGTGGGGAGCAATTTGATAGAAAAAACCCCAGTTTTTTTCTCCCCCTCCCCAAAAAACCTTAAGTCAGCAATTCACATAAATTATAAACATTTGCATAGCTGTGCACACTTCGTAACATTTATTTTGCCTCTAGGAGTCCCGGGGTCATGGGAGGGGGTAGCAAAATGCAAATGATGCCCACACTGTGACAAAAATAAGCCTATATAAATGGCTGAGGAAGTCTTGTTCCAATGAAGAAGAAGAAAGAGGAGGAGGAGGTTGAATTTATACCCTGCCCTTCACTCGGAGTCTCAGAGCCAGTTTGGTGGAGTGGTTAAATGCGCAGACTCTGATCTGGGAGAACCGGGTTCGATTCCCCACTCTTCCACTTGCACCTGCTGGATGGCCTTGGGCAAGCCATAGTTCTGTCAGAGCTGTTCTTGAAAAAGAGTAGTTTCTGTCCGAGCTCTCTCAGACCCACCTACCTCACAGGGTGTCTGTTGTGGGGAGGGGAAGGGAAAGGAGTTTGTAAGCCGCTCTGAGACTCCTTCGGGTAGTGAAGGGCGGGGTATAAATCCAATCTCTTCTCTTAGTCCTCTTCTCTACTCTCCCTTCCCCAATCCTGCCTTGCTGATAATAATTTTTGCTCTGGACACAGGTGGGGTGGGAAGGACGGCTGAATTTCATGCATGAGGAACTGTTGTTTTCGCTCTCCCGGCATCCCGGAGATTAGATCTGGCGAAGCCGCTTTCCCTCCCGCCCGCCAATCCGTTTGACAAACTTCACGCGTGGCCACATAAATTACTTTTCCCCTCCAGGCACTGCAAATGTCAGGCTGTTTGCCTGCCATGCGGGGACACAGGTAGGCGGACGCTCAGAAATCTTCCAAAGGAAGCCTCTCTGAGTGCATAGTAGAATTGACACAGTGTGGTAGAGTGGTTAGAGTTTTGGACTAGGAAAACTGGGAGAGCTGAGTTCAAATTCTGCCTCTCCTGCCCGGGAGCTCACTAGGTGACTTAGGGTCAGTCGCTGTGTCTCAGTCTAACCTACTTCACAGGGTGGCTGTGGAAATAAAATGGGGAACGGCAGATCTGTCAAAGCATAGGCTACGATCACACGCTGCTTTAGATCTGACATAGGTGCAAATGCCTGATGGGTCTAAAGGGACACCCTGTTAGGTAGGTGGGGCTGAGAGAGCTCTGAGACAACTGTCCTTGAGAGAACCGCTGTGACAGAACTATGGCTTGCCCAAGGTCATCCAGCCAGGTGCAAGTGGAGGAGTGGGGAATCAAACCCGGTTCTCCCAGATTAGAGTCCGCGCACTTCACCACCACAACAAACTGGCTCTCAAAATTGGTTTGCTCTGGAGCATTCCTTCCTGAGCTAAGACAAAAAATCTGTGAGCCGGAGGCTAGAAAAGTGTGAGCCAGCTCACACTAACTCAGTTTAGAGGATATACTGACCGTGAGGCATTTCCAGTATAAGCAACGGCCTGAAATGCTGAGAATCCATTTGACCGGGGGGGGGGGGGGAAGGGGGAAGAAATATGTGTGTGGGGGGAGATATCGGCTTCCCATTATTACAGACGACGGACTTTGCTGTATACCGACGATTAATAAATACCAAAGGAGGCCAATTGCATCCCTTTTAAATACCATTATTTTGCAAGCCGAACTGAGAGGCAGTGAGCCCTCCCCGTCCCCACCCCTGGAGGGCTGCGTTGTATTATGTGGGGCCAGTTTGTTAACAGCCAGATCCTCCCGGCTGGCTGGCGCAGGAGGAGGAGGTCAGGCCGCCCCGCACGGCGGGCTTGTTTGCTTTGTCTGTGGCACACACACACAATAATTTTCTCTGTGCTTTATAACGCGCTGGAATGCATTCTGGGTCAGTGTGAGCTTGGCGCTTATTCAAACAAGCGGTCACCCGATGGGAAGCATCACTGCTGCCGGATGAATCAGCGTAGTTAAAAGCGGCTATCGTGTGTGTGTGTGTGTGTGTGTGTGTGTGTGTGTGTGTGTGTGTGTCCATCCCAGGCTGGGCATCACAGCGGTGGTGGAAAGGGACGTCAAGTCACTGCTGACCAATGCTCCCTCTAAGCTGTGGAGTCTTTGTGAGCAGCCGTTCTACTTGGTGAGCTACTGCAATTAAAGTCGTGAGCGAGCGACTTGGGCTGCTGCATCAGTTAGTTTGCTCTGGAGCCCTCCTTCCTGAGCGAAGACGAAAACGTGTGAGCCGGAGGCTAAAAAAACTGTGAGCTAGCTCGGACTCTTACAGCTTAGAGGGAACACTGCTGCTGACTTATGGCGGCCCCATGGGGTTTCCAAGGCAACAGACATTCAGAGGCGGTTTTGCCCTTGCCTGCCTCTGCTTGGCGACCCTGATGCTTCCTTGGTGGTCTCCCATTCAGGTACTAACCAGGGCTGACCCTGCTTAACTTCTGAGATCAGATGAGATGAGGCAAGCCTGGGCCATCCAGTGTCAGGGTGGGCAGCAAATACCCTGCACTGATGGAAGATACAGCTATCAGGAGGTCGACCAGCAGGGCCAGAACTCCAGACGCTCTCCCACTGTGGCCCCCCCAAGCACCAAGAAGCCAGAGCATCACTGCTCCAGACCGAGTATTCCATCTATAAGAACATAAGAGAAGCCATGTTGGATCAGGCCAATGGCCCATCTAGTCCAACACTTTGTGTCACATAGTGGCCAAAACCCAGGTACCGTCAGGAGGTCCATCAGCAGGGCCAGAACTCCAGAAACCTTCCCACTGCTGCCCCCCAAGCACCAAGAATAAAGAGCATCACTGCCCCCAGACAGAGTGTTCCATCTACAAGAACGTAAGAGAAGCCATGTTGGATCAGGCTAATAGCCCATCCAGTCCAACACTTGGTATCGCACAATGGCCAAAAGCCAGGTCCCCTCAGGAGGTCCACCAGTGGGGTTATAAGAACATAAAAGAAGCCATGTTGGATCAGGCCAATGGCCCATCCAGTCCAACACCCTGAATCACACAGTGGCCAAAACCCAGTGGCCATCAAGAGATTCACCAGTGGGGCCAGAACTCCCAAGGTCCTCCCAATCTTACCCCCTGGCACCAAGAATACAGAGCGTCATTGCCCCAGACAGAGTGTCCCATCTATACCTCAAAGTTAATAGCCACAGATAGACCTCTTCTCCACATATTTACTCAATCCCCTTTTGAAGCTGGCTGTGCTTGGATTCACTACCACTTCCTGCAGCAGTGAATTCCGCATGTGAATTACTCTTTGGGTGAAGAACACTGCTCTCTCTGAAATTCAGGTGGTTGCTGCTGAGCAAACATGGTCTGAACTTCCTTTTGAACAGTCACCAAAAGGGCATTCATCAGTAGGGAAGGGTAGCCACTTCACCAGGGTATGGACAGTTCCTTAGTTTTCGGTATTCGATGCCTGAAGCTCCTCTGAAGGCCTTCAAATGGAAGACACAGGAGCGCTCATAAATATGTGAATCCGCCTTATGCTCTAACAGTGAACCATAGTCCTTCCCATAAAAGTGGTACGTAATCGTTCATCCAATGCATGCATTCACTCATTCATTTGAAACACATACATGCAATTCCTATTCTTCTTCCAGTTTGGTGTAATGGTTAGGAGCGCGGACTCTAATCTGGGAGAACCTGGCTTGACTCCCCACTCCTCCACATGCAGCTGCTGGTGCGATCTTGGGTCAGTCACAAGTTCTCTCAGAGCTCTTCTCGCACGAGCAGTCCTCCAAATATCTCTCTCAGCTCCGCCTACCTCATAGGGTGCCTGTTGTGGGGAGGGGAAGGGAAAGGAGATTGTAAGCCACTCCAAGACTCCTTCGGGTAGTGAAGGGTGGGGTATAAATCCAATCTCCTCCTCCTCCTCCTTCTCCTTCTCTTCTGTCCTCGCTCACCACGTAGGCCAAAATGGCCACTGCGTCCAACCCTCCTGCATTCGGTCTGCACGACCAAGTTCTCCAACCTACGTCACCATCTAATTCCTGGAACTGCTGAGTATGGAGAGCCGTCTTCATTAAAACCTCATTACGATGCTACCTCCGAGCCGGCTGAAGACAGTAGCCACTGCAAGACCCATTACCGCATTCTCTAATTCTCCCCTTGGCAAGTGAGAGGAACCCCATCAGCCTGGACCTAAAATCTGCGTCAGTGCTAAAATTAATTTTTAATCCTTTTTGAAAATCAACATCGGGGGGGATGGCAGAGTTTGCCTCCTCCGGGGAAGGACTAAACATTGCATTGTGCAATGTAGGCTGGTCACCCTCCAGATGGCACCTGAAAATCTGCTGTTATAGCTGATCTCCAGCTGACCAAGATCAGTTCCACTTAGGATGGCCAGCTCTGGGTTGGGAGATACGTGGAGATGTAGGGGGTGGAGCCTGGGAGCACTGAGATTTAGGGAGAGGAGGAACCTCCGTCAGGTACAACGCCATGGAGTCCACCCTCCAAAGCAGCTGTTTTCTCCAGGAGAACTGAGATTGATGGTCTGGAGATTGACTGTAATTCCGGGAGATCTCCACCCAACACTTGGATGTTTGGATTGAAAAAGAAGAGATTGGATTTATGACCCGCCCTTCAATCAGAATCTCAGAGTGGCTTACAAACTCCTTTCCCTCCCTGCAACAGACACCCTGTGAGGTAGGTGGGGCTGAGAGAGCTCTCTCGAGGACTGCCCTTGAGAGAACAGCTCTGGAAGAACTTGTGACTGACCCAAGGTCACCCCAGCAGCTGCAAGTGGAGGAGTGGGGAATCAAACCCGGTCCTCCCAGATTAGAGTCTGCACTCCCAACCACTACACCAAACTGGCGACCCTAGTTCCCCTGGTGAAAACAGCTGCTTTGGAGGACGGATTCTATGGCATTATACCCTACTGAAGCCCCTCTCCTCCCCAAACCCCGCCTTCCCCAGGCTCCACCCCCAAACCCCCAGCTTTCTCTCAACGCAGAACTGGCAACCTTAGTGTAACGCCTCTTTTACGATCCTTCCACCCGTCGTCTCCCCCCCTTCAAATTACCGATTATTGTCCTGCGTAACAGCCACATCGGCACGTATTCAATTAACGAGGCTGTGAAATGCTTAATGAATCTAAGCTCATCAAGGGTTTCCAAAGCTAGTAACAAGCACTGGAAAGATTCTCTCCTGCCTGGACGCCACCTCCTCCCCTTCCCCTGCGAAATGTATACGCTTCCCGCACAATCACCCTAGTCCAGACAGCCAGAAAACTCATGCAAGATTTATCGCCCCGTGCCTTGTGATTTATTTGCTGTTTGGTAGAGCAACATGTAGCCCCGCGTCTTCCAAGGGTTTATTTCAAACTTGCAGGGCATGCATGCCTGTAAGAATATGAGAGAGAGAGAGAGAGAGAGAGAGAGGAAAAGAAGAAGAAGAAGTAGAAGATGAAGAAGGATTTTCTCTTGCCAAGTACAAATTCAGGACACAAACACGGCTGGAATGATTGCCCACAGTGAGTTCCATATGAAGGTTCTCTCTTTCTGAGGTGGCCAGCTCTGGGTTGGGAAATATTTGGAGATTTTGGGGGTGGAGCCTGAGGAGGGCAGAGTTTGGGAGGGGAGGGACCTCAGCAGGGTACAATACCATACAGTCCACCCTCCAAAGCAGCCGTTATGTCTAGGGGAGTTGACATTGATTATCTGGAGATCAACTGTAAGTGTCTGAGATCTCCAGATGCCACCCAGAGGCTGGCAACCCTCTGTCCTTCAGACGGTACAGCTTTCTCCTTATTCTCAGATGGTACACCCCACTCCTTATTCCCCCCTCTCAGATGAGACGGAGAAGATATCAACAGATGGTACCAATTTGCCATCAAATCCATATTTTTTATATCTGTTAGAACATAGGAAGAGCCTAGATGGATCGGATCAGTGGTCCATCTCGTCCAGCACCCTGGCTCACAGAGAGACCAACCAGTTCCTCTGGAGGGCCAACAACAGAGCAGAGAGGCTAAGGCCTTCCCCTGAGAAAAACATCAGAAGAGCCCTACAGTATCAGACCAATGGTCCATCTAGTCCAGCATCCTGTCTTGCACAGTGGCCAACCAGTTCCTCTGAGGGCCAACAACAGGGCACAGAGGCTGAGGTCTTCAGAAGGACATAAGAAGAGCCCTGCTGGATCAGACCAGTGGTCCATCTAGTCCAGCATCCTGTCTCATACAGTGGCCATCCGGTCCCTCTGGACAGCCAACAGGGCAGAGAAGCTGAGACCTTCATGAGAACATCAGAAGAGCCCTGCTGGAACAGACCAGAGATCCATCTAGTCCAGCATTCTGTCTCACACAGTGGCCAACCAGTTCCTCTGGAGGACCAACAACAGGGCAGAGAGGCCGAGGCCTTCCTAAGAACACAAGAAGAGCCCTGCTGGATCAGACCAGTGAGGGTCCATCTAGTTCAGCATCCTGTCTCACACAGGGGCCAACCAGTTCCCCTGGAGGGCCAACAGCAGGGCAGAGAGGCTGAGGCCTTCATAAGAACATCAGAACAGCCCTGCTGGATCAGACCAGTGAAGGTCCATCTAGTCCAGCATCCTGTCTCACACAGTGGCCAACCAGTTCCTCTGGAGAGTCAACAACAGGGCACAGAGGCCGAGGCCTTCATAAGAACATCAGAAGAGCCCTGCAGGATCAGACCAGTGGTCCATCTAGTCCAGCATCCAGTCTCACACAGTGGCCAACCAGCTCCTCTGGAGGGCCAACAACAGGGCACAGAGGCTGAGGCCTTACCCCCTGGCTCTGGGATTCAGAGATGTATTGCTTTGGAATGTGGGCGTTCCCTTTAATCACCACGGCTAGTAGCCACCCATAGACCTCTCCTCTATGGATTTGCATGCCGAAGATCCCAGGTTCAGTCCCCGGAACTGTGCGATGAAAGGTGGACTGAGACCATGGACAGCCACTCCCCATGAGAGTAGAAAGTCCAGGGCTAGATGTACCGGCCGGTCTTCTCCCCAGCAAAGGTTGCCAATTCCGGGTTGGAAAATGACTGGAGATTTGGAGGTGGAATCTGGGGGAGATGGAGGGGGGGTACCTCAGCCAGGCATAATGCCATCGACTCCACCCTCCGAAACAGCCATTTTCTCCTGGGGAGCTGATCTCTACATTCTGGAGACCAGTTGTTATTCCAGGTGTGAGGCCCCGCCTCGCCCGCCCCGTGGCTACCTCCTGTGGCCGTGCTGTTTTCCCATGGACGACGGTCCTGGGAAGGTCCGGGGCCCTTGGAAGAGGGTCTTGCTGGGTCTCAGATTGGCTGGGGCAGGGGTATACCGCACCCTCAACTGCCTCCAAGCCTCTGTTGGTGTGAGTCAAAAAAGGGGGCCCGGGGGCCATCCTTCACTGGACTGTTTGCTCAGTACTCGCTCTCCCTCTCTCTCGCTACTACTGGCTTCTTCACAGTCCCGCAACACCGCCGGCGCCTCCTCCTCGACCTCTTCCCCGTCCCTTCCTTTTATTCCCTCTCCCCTTTCCAGGACCGCCCTTCCTCCCCCCTTGCCTTTGCCCCGCCCCCCTTTATCTCCCACGACGCTGGGGCTGTGTTCTTCCTGCAGTGCTTCCTGGGACAGGGTGGGGCGAGCGCCGTCGCTGCGAGTTCCTCCGAGGCTCGTCGTCTCTCCCTGCTCCGAGCGGGACCCAGCGTCTCCTGCCGCAGCGTCTGGGTAGGTAGAGCCAGCGCCCCGCGGACCGCGGGGGTTGGGGCGTGCCCGGGACAAGTGCTGGCCACGTTCGGGGGATGACGGTGTGAGCTCAGCCGTCCGCGCCGTCCGCGTCTCGGGGCATCCCTCCTCCGCCCCCTCCTTCTGTGGGGATCAAGATTCGCGGCTGGAGCCCGCCCGGGGGAGAAGCTCCCGGCCCGGGTTATCCGGGACGGGACACCAGGAGATCTCCAGGTGCCGCCTGGGGGCTGGCAACCCTACACCCCAGCACTCTTAGACTCCGGGGGGGGGGGGGGAAGGCGAATGCTGTGTAACAAGACAGGACTTGTGGCATCGCCAGCGTTTCCTAGCAACGCTCTGATCCTCGGCGGATAGCTCCACTTCCGTGGCTCCGCTGGGGCTGGCAGGCCGAGAAACAGAACAGACATTATTAAAAGTTAATAGCCTTTTCTCCCCCGAAACAAGGCAAAGGTGGAGGACTTTCCCGCCAGCTTGGCACCCCCCACTCGGAAAAGCCAGATGTCTGCTGGGAGGCGGAAAGCACCTGGCACAATTCAGAACTGACCCAAGTGGGACCACGAAGGAGTTTTGCTCAGCCCACAAGGCCTAAGCATCATCAGAAGAGGGGGGGGGGAGATTCTAGCCCCCCCCCCCATTGCCATCAAGTTGCAGCTGACTCAGGCCCATAGCGCCTGGTGTTTCTGGCCACTGTGTGACACAGAGTGTTGGGCTGGATGGGCCACTGGCCTGATCCGACATTGGCTTCTCTGATGTTCTTATGTTCTTAATCCATCCTACAAAGCAGCCGTTCCCTCCCCTGGAATGGATCTTTGTCGTCTGGAGATCAGGTGCAATTCCATGAGATCTCCAGCCCCGACCTGGAGGTTCAAGCCACAAATGGACTGCGCTGACTAACCAAAGGTTGCACCCCGCCGACGATCGCTGTGCAAGAATGATTCTAGTCCAACGGCAGTCCATGAATAAACATCTTCTTTTGTTTCTTTATTTCATCGTTTCTCCCTGGTCCGAAAGAAGTGCGGCTGGTGACCAGGGTCTTCTCAGTGGCGGCCCCACACTGGTGGAATGAGCTCCCGGAAGACATCAGGTACAGTTCCGCAGGGCCTGTAAAATGGAGCTCTTCCGCCAGGCCTTCGATTAGGAGCCGCCACTGATGGACGGGCCACTGGAACCTCTTCTGGCCCGGGATTTATGGGAAGCTGCGCTCATTTCAGGATATGATCTGACCTGCTGGCACCATCAGTTACGTTTTATCTGTGATTTTACTAGTAATTGATGCTGTTTTAACTGATGTATTTATTGTCTTGATATTTTAACCTGTTAGCCGCCTTGAGCCAGCTTGCCCAGCAAGGCGGGATGTAAATATGAGTAATAAAAAAATAAATATTTATTTTACGTCACGTAGCGCTGCTGCTGCTTCCAAACAATTGCCATGCGACCGTGCCAATAACCAATAATCAGGGCCAGCCCCACCTAGTACTTGGATGGGAGACCAACAAAGGTTGCTACGCAGAGGCAGGCGATGGCCGGCCACTTCTGAACGCCTCTTGCCTTGAAAACCATGCAGGTTTGCCGTAACTTGGCTGAGACTCGACGGCACTTTCCACCACCAAAGCTTCCGCACTCAAAACCTTAGCTGCTCCGCGTCTTTTATTAGGAAGGGGCACACACAGACGAGGTCTCACCATCAGTCATAAATATCCACAGGAGAGCCCCGCACAATTGTTTTAGTGCACTGGCATAAATTTGCACACGGTTTGCGCTTGGATTCCTGGCAACTATTCACCTCTATCGTGGCCCTTTCTATAAAGCATCTCTGAGAAGCCTTTAAGCGACATAAAAAAAAAAAAAGTCCCGCCATCTCTCTCATGCGTTCTGGTTATTCTAGCATTCTACCTCCTTCTCCAATATATCTCTCCCTAAAGATTACATTTCCTTTTTAAAAAGAGCGACATATGGGTCTGTACTTAGACACAGCCCTGATCTGGATGGCCAGGCTAGCCTGATCTCACCTGATCTCAGAAGCTAAGTAGAGACCACCAAGGAAATCCAGAGTCCCTATGCAGAAGTTGGCCACGGCGAACCACCAGTGAAAGTTTGCCTTGAAAGCTCTATGTCAGCTAATGCTGCCATCCCCTGCCCAGGAGGTGGGATGGCTGAACCCATGACATCAATACTGTGGAATGTTATGTTATAGTTCTCCACCGAACGCTGTCATATACTTGGAAACTGGTTCATCTCGGATGGAGACTTTGGCGTGGCTTTTAACATTCAAATATTGGCTCCGCCTCCATTATAACTTTGAACAGGGGAGCCTTATACACCATATGCTCCCCGAGCTTAACCTGTCTAATTGGTCAGCGTACACTGAAGGGAAAATCAATGAACTGGGTCTTTCCTTGGAATCCCTGTCCATGATGCCTTTTGCTGCCGCATTTCAACAGATCAAAACCAGGCTGTTAGATTCGGAGCGACAAAATTTATACAGCATAGCTAATAGAACTTGCTCCCCTCTGAATTTTGAGATTCCCCTTCCAATAGGGCCGATAGCTTCATACCTAACATCTCTGCAGGTACCCCAGCAACGCAGAGCGTTGACCCTGGCCAGATGCAATGCTATGCCATTAGCCATCTTATATGGCAGATTTAACAAGGTCTCGCATTTGGCCAGTTATTGCCCATGCAGAAAGAGCTGTGTGGAATCAATTACTCATGTTCTTTTGCACTGTGACTTGTATGTAGCTCTAAGGAGCACACATTTACATTGTCTGCTAACTAGTATGGGTGCTTGTTCTGATGCACTCAAGGTGCATAGACTTCTAAGAGATTCCAGTCCGGACACCACGGAGAAGGTGGCCAAGTTTCTTTGTCTGGTCTTAAAGTTGCGCCAAATGTTCTTTTAGAATTTTTATATATGTGTTTTTAACGGGTTTTAACATGCAGAAATTGTTTTTTCTAATTTATGCCAATAAAGGCTAACTTGACTTGACTTGACATGTTATAGTTCTCATGGCATGTTTATCGCTCTCCCTGCTACTCCAACCTTGGGAGACCGCTGGTGCCGGCTCATATATCTTTTCACTGTCTGACTATAAGTCTTCCCGCTTATTCCCTGGGAACTGTTGACCAGTATTTTAAGCGCTTTTTTTTCTGACCTAGTGACTGGTTACATTACACTACCAGTCCTCTCTTTGAATTCTGTATAATTGTCCTGGTCTCAGTATTGCCCACCATTACTAACACAAGAAGTGCAGATGACCGTAGCAGACTCTTCTCAATAAAGCTTTCCTGTTTAAGGACACTTGTTGTTGACTGCCTCTGTGGGACTCTCACACCCTACAGGGCTGCGGTAAGTCAGCTGTGACTTGATGGCCCTTCGCAGGCACACTGAGTCACGTTTGGCACCGAGGCCAAAGGCTGCAGATAAGGATGGCCGCAAAGTGGAAAAACGTGTTTCGTCTTGGTCGGTTCGTGGTTCATGGCCGAACCACGAACCAAATCATGAACTGAACCAAACTGGGAGATTCGCTTGTGGACCGAACCAGTTCCTGACCCTACAAACTCCATTGAAAGGGACTGTACTCCCTTTTCGGCGGAGTTTGCCGAAAGCCTGGAAAACAGGTGAGTGGTGGAGAGAAGCCCGCTCCCTGCCACTCACCTGTTTTGGGCTATCTTGCGCAGCCCGTTTAAAGGACTGCACAAGAAAGCTGGAGTCAGCTGAGTGGCGGGGAGCAGGTTGCTTTGTGGCTTGTGCAGGGGACTGAAAGCAGGGGTTTAAAGGGACTCCAAGTCCCTTGGTCCACCAAAGTCAGTACTGTCTACTCAGACTGGCCGTGGCTGTCCAGGGTCTCAGGCAGAGGTCCTTCCCATGAACTGCTCCTGATCCTTTTAGCTGAAGATGCCGAGGACTGAACCCAGGACCTCCTGCATGCCTAGCAGAGGCTCCACCACCGAGCCAAGGGCCCTCCCAAATACGGCTCGTCCCGCCCTGTTTGTGCTATAAATTTAGTATATTCATCAAAGTGCTTCATCTTGGCTCATTCAGAGCCGGAACTGCATCTCCCCTTTTATTCCTTTTAATAGTACCAGATGCTGCCGCAGCCCAGATGGAGAACCACGCCGTACAAAGTAAGATTTACGACAGGGCCTTTGTTCCTTATAAATCACGGGACTTTGCCGAAAGGGCAACCCACGTTCTCACTCTCCGTCTTCTCTTTCCCCGGCTCACACACACACACAAAAGGGATCCCCTCCCTGCTCCGGCCCAGCTGCTCCAGAGGACTCTTGGATTTGCGATCATCCTCCCCGCCACCCCATCAATCTCCTGCTCTCCTTTTGTAAATACAATATCTCCCCCCCGCCCTCTTCCCCTAGCTATGACAGCGCCATAAAACATGACTCTGCTCGGGGAAAGAGCGGGCACGTGTAACCATCAGGGCTCTCGATGATGAGGGATCAAGGATCAGGAGGGATGTGGGCCGTGTGAAATACGAGCCGGGAGCCCAGGCTGGGCTGGCAAAAGGGGAGATTCTCTCGCAGGATTGATGGTCCCCAGCAGGCTGGACCCAAGCCTAGCCTTTGTGCGGATATTCACACCCTGAGGTGTGTTGAGGGGGAAAGGGTGGGAGGAGAAGCACGGCCTGGTCTGCTCAGGCCCAGGGGGCGATTATGGAACAAAAATCCAATTATATCCGGTGGCTGATCTCACCCACCTCCCCGTCCGTTCCCCCAGCCGGGCTCGCACGCCGGTGGCGTGGAAGCCAAGTCACGGCAGCACAGGGGGAATGAGACCAGAACAAATGGCCTGGCCGTTATCTTTACACAGCAAATCCATAAATGATAACAATTCTGGGTTTCAGCAACTAGGAAGCAGGTGCGAGATTTGAGTCCAGCAGCACCTTAGAGACCCATAAGATTTTCGGGGGTTATACTGTATGTATGTATGTATGTATGTATGTATGTATGTATGTATGTATGTATATATGCAGGGGTCATTTCATAGAAAAAGAGGTGCAGGAGCTCATTACCATAACTCATTTGCATACACCACACCCCCTAACATACCGAAAATGTGTCAGAAGGCAACACCCACCCCTCAGGCTCCACTCCACAGGTGAGTGAAACTGACCTGCTCTTCCTCCATTCCCTTCCCCATCCAATACTTTGTGCAATAAAAATAAGCGTAAAGAACACACCCTCATTCTCTTCCTGCTCCCTTGAAACCACCAGGTTTCAAGTAGACTTGAGATAGCCAGGACATGTGCACCACCCATCCCTTCCCCTTCCCCTCCCCACAACAAGACACCCTGTGAGGTAGGTGGGGCTGAGAGAGGTCTTTTGAGAACTGCTCATGAGAGAACAGCTCTGAGAGAACTTGTGACTGGCCCAAGGTCACACCAGCAGCTGCATGTGGAGGAGTGGGGAATCAAACCCGGTTCTCCCAGATTAGAGTCCGCACTCCTGACCACTACACCAAACTGATGGGGTGGAAGCTGCTGAAGGGTTGGTGAAATTTCTCTAATACTTATGTGCCATGTGCCCAGATAAAAAATGGTATACTTAGAAAATTTATATGCCATCTTGAGCAAGTCTCTGGAAAAGCAGCACACAGTCATAAAAGGAACAATGATAAAATTATCAGTATTAAAACAAAACATTAAAAACAATAAAGACCCTAGCAGGGCTTTCCTTGGGGCACTGCGCCTCTGCACTGCTCGGGAAAGCCGAGGAGGGGGCGGGGCTTGGTCATGTGCCCGCCCCCTGGGCTCCTCACTCCCGGAGCTGCGCTCCTGTGCGCTCCTGCTCCAACGGACCCCTGTATGTATGTATTTATTTAATGCCCCGCCCTCCCTGCGAGCGGGCTCAGGGCAACTCGCAAGGGCACAGTGTGCCGTATCCAATACAAAAATAAAACATTTAAAATCCAATAATTAAAATACATTAACAACAATAAAAGTTATTGTAAAGTGCTTCCAATCATTGTAATAAAACATTCAGATGGCTTCAGGGTTGGAGTACGCCTTCCATGGCCGTTGGTCCTGGGTTGAGTCCAGGGCAACCCCACCTCGTCAGATGTCAATCGCGATGTGGGATAGTGCCGACGGTGGTGGCTCCTACTCAAAGGCCTGGCAGACAAAGCTCCATCCTGCAGGCTTTGCGGAACTGCATAAGATCCCGCAGGGCCCTGATCTCCTCCGGGAACTCATTCTACCAGATAGGAGCCACCACCGAAAAAGCCCTGGCCCTGGTTCCGGCGAGCCTGGCCTCCCAGGGGCCCAGAACACAGAGTAGATGTTGGGACCCCAACCGAAGTGCCCGCTGGGGTATACATGGGGAAAGGCGGTCCCTCAGGTAGGTTGGACCCTGGCCATATAGGGCTTTAAAGGTAAGTACCATCACCTTGAAGCGAACCCGGTATGCTATAGGCAGCCAGTGCAGCACCGCCAGCACAGGCCGGATATGGTCCCACTTCGTGAGGCACATCAACCGTCTGGCCGCGGCATTCTGCACCAGCTGCAGCTTCCAGACTTGCGCCAAGGGCAGCCCCATGTAGAGAGCATTACAGTGGTCTAGCCTCGAGGTGACCATCGCATGGATAAGATAAGATAAGACCTTATAAGATAAGATAAGACCTTATAAGATGAGGTCGCTGAACTAGAGTTCATTTACAGATTCAGGAAAGGGCTGAAGAGGGACGTGTAGGGATGTTGGACCCCCGGTGGGGGCAGGGGGTCCTCCACTGCCAGGTCCCATCTCGCCGCCACTGATCAGCTGGCCGGTGGGGGGACTTTACCACCCCTAAAAGGGAGGAACACCTTACTTTTCAGCAACACGCCTATGTGCTTTCAGTATGACCCCGAAGAAACGTCGGGGTGACACTCTGGTTTTTGAGCAAAAACTCAATGGTAGAAGCTAATTCTACCACAGAGTTTTCGCCCCAAAACTAGAGTGTCGCCTCGATGTGGCATCGTCACTTCCAGGTCACACTGGAAGTCATGTGGGCATGTCGCTGAAATGTGGGAGGAAACTCCCTGCTCCCGGTAAACCCAGTAAGCCCACCTCCCATACCCCACCAGCTGCCTAGAGGGACCTGGCAATCCTAAAGACATGCTGATTTTCTTCCCCTACGCATTTCTCCCCTGCTTCACTGAGGCTGATTACATTTTACATTATACTGCTGCATCCGGACTCCCACAACCACCTTCAGAATGGGATATGGGAGCTCAGGGGTCTGCGTTCCTGCTCATTCCTGATGAAGGGAGCTTTGACTCTCGAAATTGCATGCCCTGGAGATCTTGTTGATCCCTAAGGTGCTATTGGACTGTTCAGCTGCAGGCCAAACAGGGGCAGCTTTGAGATGGTCAGGCCCACGAACAGAGGAGGCTAGTTTATGAGTCGGGGGTCCCCAACATGGCGCCCGAGGGCACTGTGGTGCTTGCCTATGCCTCCCCTGGTGCCCACGGAGGGTTTTGAAAAAGTGGGTGGGGCCCAGTGTTCCCTCTAAGCTGAGTTAGTGTGAGCCAGCTCACAGTTTTTTAGCCTTTTTGTCTCAGCTCAGGAAGGAGGGCTCCAGAGCAAACTAATTGATGCAGCAGCCAAATCGCTCGCTCGCAACTTTAACGCCAGTCAGCTCAGAAAGTAGGATTTTTACTCTCAAGACTTCACAGCTTAGAAGGGGCATCGGGGGAGCCATGCGGGTTCCTGCCCAGTAGGGATTTTGATTGCCCATTGGAGATCTGGTTTGCTGTGCAGAACAGCTGCCATGACAGTTTTGGTGTTATTTACTTTCTGACTCCTTGTTCCCTGTGGGTTTTTTTTTGGGGGGGGGGGGGGGTGTTAATTGAATGCATATGAAGCTGCCGTATACTGACTCAGACCCTTGGTCCATCAAAGTCAATCTTGTCTGCTCAGACTGGCAGCCGCTCTCCAGGGTTTCAGGCAGACGTCTTTCCCCACACCAGCTGCCTGGTCCTTTTAACAGGAAATGCCGGGGATTGAACCTGGGACCTTCTGCATGCCAAGCAGAGGCTCTACCACTGAGCCATGCCCTCTCTCCACAGCTCTCCAAGGTCTCAGGTGGAGGTCTTTCCCATCCCCTGCTGCCTGGTCCTTTTGACTGGAGATGTTGGGGATTGAACATGAGACCTTCTGCATGCCAAGGAGACACTCTACCACTAAGCTACAGCCCCACCTCAGGGGTCTCCAGGATCTCAGGTGGAGGTCTTGTACATCACCTTCTGCCTGGTCTTTTCACCTGGAGATGCCGGGGATTGAACCTGGAACCTTCTGCAAGCCAAGCAGAGGCTCTACCACTGAGCTACAGCCCCACTTCATGGCTCTTCAGGGTCTCAGGATGAGGTCTTTCCCATCACCTCCTGCCTGGTCCTTTTAACTGGAGATGCCGGGGATTTGAAACCCGGGACCTTCTGCCTGCCAGGCAAATGCTCTGCCACTGAGCTACAGCCCCACCTCAGGGGCCTCCAGGATCTCAGGTGGAGGTCTTGCACATCACCTTCTGCCTGGTCCTTTTCACCTGGAGATGCCGGGGATTGAACCTGGAACCTTCTGCATGCCAAGCAGAGGCTCTACCACTGAGCCACGGCCCCTCCCCTAACTCTAGAAGTCCCCTAACTGTTCCAAAACCCTGGCTTCAGAGCCCTGCTCTTGCTCGCCATGAATGACACCGTCCATGTGCGCAAGCTCAAGATCATAAAACGGGGGCAAGTTTGGGGCAGCAGGAGAGAGGCAGAGAGACTGACTGGGTGGCCAAGCCAAATTTACTCCTCCAACCTCCTGCTCTTGGTCTTTCTCCCTCTGTGTCGGGCTCCGCCTCCCACATGGCCATTTTCCAGGTGTGCCCATTGCCCCCTTTCGAAATCCTAAAGGTGCCCACAAACTCAAAAAGGTCGCGGACCCCGTTACAAGTGATCGACTGAGCCGGCTGCATTTTCGGGTGACCTCCCCCCTGCCCCCCGGGTTACGGCCGACATGCAGCCTCCCATAAGCAACGCTAAGTATTTATCTTGCTTTAATTAGAGTAGAAAAGCAAAGGCAAGTCAATAAAGGGAATAATCCGGTGGAGGGATCGATACGCCACTTGGTCGGGGCCACACCGTGGCGGAGGCAAGGAGTGAATTAGATCTCGGAGGCAGGCAGGGAAACACCCCTCAAGGGTTAGTGCCCCACCGTCAAAGCACAGAGAAGGTCCAGCCAGATGGGAAGGGGGAATCCTTAATCCCACCCCTTCGCAGAAACAGGCTGCATTCTGAGAAAGAGAAGGGGAAGGAAACCGGCAAAGGATTAAGCCGATAGATGGTGACTAGAGATCTCCCGCTATTACAACTGGACTCCAGGTGGCAGAGATCAGTTCACCTGGAGAAATGCGATGCTTTGCAGGGTGGCGTTAGACCCCACTGAACTCCCTTCCCTCCCCAAACCCCGCCCACCCCAGGCTCCACCCCCAAAATCTCCAGGTATTTCCCAACCCAAAGCTGGCAATCCTATGGCAACATGAACCTTGAAAACCATCAGTGGACCCATCCAGTATCAGCTATACCAGGGGTGGCCAACCTGTGGCTCGGGAGCCACATGCGGCTCTTTCACACATATTGTGCGGCTCCTGGCAGGGCGGCTGGGGAAGCAAAGGGGAGGCATGCTTTTTCTCTCTTTCTCCCTTCCTTCCTTCCCTCCCCCCTCCCATCTATTTGCTTTCCTAGTTTCTCTCTCTCTCTTTCTTATAACCGGTTTTCCTCGTTTGTTTTTATTTTTGGCAGTCCCATTTAACGTTAATAAAAAGCAAATTTGCATATTTTAAAAAATAAAAATGTGTGTGTGATATTTGTTCCTGTCTTGCGGCTCTCAGACATCTCTATGTGGCTCTTACGTTTATTCTATGTGGCTCTTAGATTAAGCAAGGTTGGCCACCCCTGAGCTATACCATCTCAGGTTCATACTCCTATTCATCTTCTAATGTGATTTATGCCATCGTGTGTCAGCAATTCCCTTCCACCCTCTACATGGGACAAACAAACCAGTCCCTACAATAAAGAATAAATGGGCATAAGCCTGACATTAGAAACCAAGACATGCCAAAAACCAGTGGGGGGACATCACAACCTTCCAGGACATTCAGTTGCTCCCCTAAGAATAACAGTTTTCCTACAAGGGGATTTCAAAGGGCGATTAGAAAGAGAGACTGCTGAATCGCAACTGATAATGACACTCAAGACAATGCATCCTCCTGGACTGAATCGAGACCTAGGTTTCCTGTCCCGTTACCAAGGCTGATTTCTCCATGCCTACTACCCCTCTACATATCACCCCTCATCCAATTACAGCTGCTATGGTCATTCACCTGCAGTTGTCATTCGCCTGCTGTTGTCACTCGGCATCTGAAATCACTGCACTCTCCAAGATATAAGGACAGATGGACTCACATTCTAGCTATATCTGAAGAAGTGAGCAGTGACTCACAAAGGCCCCTACCCTACCACAAATTAAGTTAGTCTTTAAGGTGCTACTGAACTCTTGCTCTTTTCTACCTGAACCCTTCAAATGACATTTACTAAATGGTAGGGGCCATGGCTGAGTGGTATAGCATCGGCTTTGCATGTAGAAGGTTCCAAGTTTGGTCCCCGGCATCTCCAGCTGAAAGGACCAGGTGGCAGGTGACGTGAAAGACCTCCATACGAGAACCTGGAGAGTCACTGCTAGCCTGAGTAGACAATACAGATCTTGAGGAACCAATGCTCTGATTCAGTATATAGTAGTCTCATGGGGAGGGGTTGTGGCTCAGTGGCAGAGCAACTGCTTGGCATGCAGAAGGTCCCAGGTTCCGTCCCCCGCATCTCCACTTTATAATGTATTGGATAGGAGGTGATGGGAAAGACCTCCACCTGAGATCTTGAAGAACTACTGCCAGTCTGAGTGGACAATACTGTCCTTGATGAACCAATGCTCTGATTCAGTGTAAGGAAGTTTTTTTTGGAGGGGGTGGTCATGGCTCAGTGGTAGAGCATCTGTTTGGCATGCAGAAGATCTGAGGTTTATAAGAAGAGGCCTGCTGGATCAGACCAGAGGTCTATCTAGTCCAACATCCTGTCTTACATGGCGGCCAAACAGTTCCCCTGGAGAGCCAAGAACAGGGCACGGAGACCGAGGCCTTCCCCGGATAAGAACATCAGAAGAGCCCTGCTGGATCAGACCAGTGAGGGTCCATCTAGTCCAGCATCCCGTCTCACACAGAGGCCAACCAGTTCCTCTGGAGGGCCAACAACAGGGCACAGAGGCCGAGGCCTTCATAAGAACATCAGAAGAGCCCTGTTGGATCCGACCAGTGGTCCATCTAGTCCAGCATCCTGTCTCACATAGAGGCCAACCAGTTCCTCTGAAGGGCCAACAACAGGGCAGAGAGGCTGAGGCCTTCATAAGAACATCAGAAGAGCCCTGTTGGATCCGACCAGTGGTCCATCTAGTCCAGCATCCTGTCTCACACAGTGGCCAACCAGTTCCTCTGAAGGGCCAACAACAGGGCAGAGAGGCTGAGGCCTTCATAAGAACATCAGAAGAGCCCTGCTGGGTCAGACCAGTGGTCCATCTAGTCCAGCATCCCATCTCACCTGTTCCTCTGGAGGGCCAACAACAGGACAGAGGCCAACAACAGGACAGTTCCCCTGACGTTGCCTCCTGGCATTGGGTTTAGTCCCTTGGCATCTCCAGTTGAAGGGACCAGTGGTAGATGATAGGTAAGACCTCTATGTGCGACCCTGAAGAGCCACTGCCAGCCATGGCCCCTCCCCAAAAGTGAAAGTAAATTAGCATATGGAACCCAGTGCCACAAGACGCGTGGATAGCCAACAGAACTCAGTACCACAAGATGTGGGGATAGCCGCTGACCTGTGTGGTTTCCAGGGGAAACATGACTAACTCGTGGCTTGATAGGTATATCAATGGTTACCAGGCCAGGTGACGCAAAGCACCAGCCGACAGCAACATCTGGAACACATTAAGGTTTTATGTGCAGCGTTTTGACAAAAAGGGTACCGGTTGGATGATGTAATGGGATTTAGAACTGGGGGGGGGGGGGAGCAGCTCTACACCTTCCTTGAGATTGTCCTGCCCAGCCCACCGTCCCTATCAGCGAGCAAGGCCTCTTGCGGTGAGACCAGCTGTCTCGTGTCTCGCGGGCTACTTTGGCCGCATCCCATAAGGAACCGGGTGGAGGGGACGAGATGCGTCACCCCCTCCCTTCTCTTCCGAGGAACTCCATCACCCTCGCTGAAATTCCTGAGGGCATCCAATATGTTTATGGAGCTCGCACGATGCCTCGGGTACCGCTCACCGTGCCACGGCCAGCTGTTTAGATCGATCCCGCAACATTTAACTGCCTGGCTGGGGAGGAGGAAACGAAGGGAGCTGATTGCAATTAAAACACGGCTCACTCCAGACGTTAGCGGTTAACTGGGAAACACCGAGAGATGCCGTGTTGTCTATAAAGTGCAGGAGGAAAGTTAGGAAGAAGAAATCAGAGCTGTTATAGACATCAGTCTGATCTACTAGAGGAAGAATCGATACTGCAGGGTGGTGGTGTGGGGGGGAGGATAGGGTTCTCCGTTCCTTTCCACCCCGAGGAATTTTTTAAGGAGGCCCCAAATAGTTATTATTCTGTTTGGAAGTTTGGACAGATGCATTTTTTTCTTGGACATCTCAGAAGAGGAGAAGAGAAGACGAGATTGGAGGCTCAGAACAGCTTACCATCTCCTTTCCCTTCCCCTCCCCACAACAGGTGGGGCTGAGAGAGCTCTTGCAAGGACTGCCCTTGAGAGGACAGCTCTGGAAGAACTTGTGACTGACCCAAGGCCGTATCAGCAGCTGCATGTGGATGAGTGGGGAATCAAACCCAGTTCTCCTAGATTAGAGTCCGTGCTCCCAACCACTGCAACAAACTGGCTCATAGTCCTATTCCCTAACCACTACACCAAACTGGCTTTTATTCATCTGGATTCCTGTAAAGCCCTTTTTAAAATTTTCAAGAGTACTTCTGTATTAGTTACTGGGTTTGGTGTGTGTGTTCGTGTGTTTTGAAAAGAAAAAAAAATCAAAACACAGACAGATTCAGGTCCAGCAGCACCTTCGAGACCAACAAAATGTTCAGGGGATAAGCGTGCGAAAGTCAAATCTCTCTCGCCTGGGTTCATGGAGGACACCGAATGGCTATCAGAAGGCACACGAAGATATCAAAGTAGCAAGTCTCTGGTCAAAAAACCTTAAATGTCACGTGTTGCTTAACTATGTGCCTTTTAACAAACAGAGATGGCAGCAAACAATGAGACATGACGGTGGCTGTGGGGGAAAAAAACCAGCAATCTTAGGGAATAGACCAAATTGCCTGTGAACACCCACTCAGTGGGTGAACACCCACTCAGTGAACACCCACTCAGTGAACACCCACTCAGACATCAGGTCTTTGCTCTTGAAGGGTGAGCAGGACATAAGCCAAGCCAGCAGATGATCGAGGATCCCTGTCCTGCAGGGAAGTGGGAACTTTACTGAGAAATTAAAGGGCCAGTCCGGCCCAGCTCACCTATAGCCTGCTAATGAGTCTGCTGCTGAGGACGAGGCCATGGGCTGGCTAGCCAATCCTTGGAGGAAAAGGAAGAGGAAGAGGAGGAGAAAGACTCCTTGGAAGACTTCCCCATGGGAGAGGAGCCCCTCTATGACTCCCATGACCAACTCAGGTGCCCCACTCCTCCACATGCAGCTGCTGGTGTGACCTTGGGTCAGACACAAGTTCCCTCAGAGCTGTCCTCTCAAGGGCAGTCCTCAAGAGAGCTCTCCTGGCCCCACCTATCTAACAAGGTGCCTGTTGTGGGGAGGGGAAGGGAAAGGAGATTGTCAGCCGCTCTGAGACTCCGAGTGAAGGGCAGAGTATAAATCCAATCTCCCCCTCCTCCTCCCCTTGCAAGACCTTCAAGAAAGGCTTTCTCGGGCCCAACTGGTTCCCCTCCAAGAGCTAGAAGTTCTGGAGGATCAGAAGCCCTTGAGCCTTGCCTTCTGCCAGCACGACCCACAGTAGCCCCCCATATCCAGGATCTCCTTAGGCACCCGATTCCACTGCTGAACTACTCCTATTGGGGAGGGGGTATCCTAATACCCAGCCGGTACCTTTCCACCCATATTTAAATCCTTGATCACAGGTCCTCTCCTCGGCTGCCAACAGGAACAGTTCCCAGCTCTCCTCTAAGTGACACAGCCCTTCAGATACTTCAAGAGAGCCATCCTGTCCCCCCTCAGCCTTCTCTCTCTCTTTCTCTCTTCCTTGAAAGCCAGTTTGGTGTAGTGGTTAAGTGTGCGGACTCTAATCTGGGAGAACCGGGTTTGATTCCCCACTTCTCCACTTGCAGCTGCTGGTGTGACCTTGGGTCAGTCACAAGTTCTCTCAGAGCTGTTCTCTCAAGGGCAATCCTCAAAAAAGCTCTCTCGGCCCCACCCACCTCACAGGGTGCCTGTTGTGGGGAGGGGAAGGGAAAGGAGAAAGCCTTTCTTGAAGGTCTTGCAAGGGAAGGAGGAGGAGGAGATTGAATTTATACTCTGCCCTTCACTGCAAACTGCAGCAGTGGAATCAGCTGCCTCAGGTGGTGATGTGAGCTCCCCCACTCTGGCAGTCTTGAAGCAGCGTCTGGACAAACACTGGTCAGGGATGCTCTCAGCTGGTCCTGCATTGAGCAGGGGGTTGGACTAGATGGCCTGTAGGGCCCCTTCCGACTCTGTGATCTTGTGATTCTATGTGATTCTAGTTTGGCCTGATACCGCCTGTATGTCAGAAACCCTGTGCCTTTCCCCCAGTTCGGCCCCGTCGAGAACGCGGCAGAGAGAACGGAACGAGGCTTCCGTGTCCCTTTCCGATTCGCTCCTCCCTTCCCACACTTCCCCCGTTTCGTCGGATCTTGATTATTCTCTCCGTCTGTCGCCGTCGTCCAATTCCACGGAGCCGGGAGGTGCCATCGCGTGTGCTTTTTCTAATTCGATCGGGCCGTAGGAGAAGCAGGGCCCAGGTAATGGATAGTACAGCAGAGGTCAGGAGACGCAACCGTGCGGCATTAAGGGAAATCTGTAGCCGGGCTCCCTCCGAAATAGAAATTGCGGGGGACGTGCCTGAGCGGCTGGCCGAAGCAATCAGAAGCGGCCGAACTTTCGCTTCTCCGGATTTGTTTCTCTCCCAACAGCAGTGTTTGTTTTTCGCAAAGCGGCTGATCTTGGCCGGCTCTCTCCGGCGAGTGGGCAGCGAACGCAGCTGGCACCCGAAGGAACAGGATCGGTGCCTTGTTCTCCGGCAGCCGCTCGGATCGGGAAGCAGGGAAAGGGAGGCGAGGAGCCCCACGGGAAGCAAAGGGGCAGGGGACTACAACAGAGATCCACACTCACAAATACGAAGCCTGTGACAGGAAGTCGGGTGACATCAGAGTCGCCATGACAGGGAGAGGGAATTGTCAGAGTTAGGACTGCGCTAGGGGCAAGACGAAGATGGCAGGCTAGAGAGACTGACGAACAGCTGGGACCTGTGGATCTCCTGGAACCACAGCTCATCTCCTGACTACAGAGACTGGTTTGCCTGAGGAGAAAGGATGCTTCGGAGCAGGGGTGGCCAAACTTGCCCGACTTAAGAGCCCCACAGAATAAACGTCAGATGCCCGAGAGCCACAAGACAAGAGCCGATACCCCACAGACACATTTTTATTTTAAAATATGCAAATTTGCTTTTTATTAACATTAAGCGAGCCTGCCAAAAATAGGAGAAGAAGAGATGGGATTTATACCTCACCCTTCACTACCCGAAGGAGTCTCAGAGTGGCTCACAACCTTCTTTCCCTTCTCCTCCCCACAACAGACACCCTGGGAGGTCGGTGGGGCTGAGAGGGCTCTTTTGAGGACTGTTCCTGAGAAAACAGCTCTGAGAGAACTGGGGATTGACCAAAGGTCACCCAACAGCTGCATGTGGAGGCATGTGGAATCAAACCCGGTTCTCCCAGATTAGAGTCCGCGCACTTAACCACTACACCACTCCACCAAAACAAAAGGGGTAAAATAGATACTGATAATGATATTTATTTGTCCAATGATATTTATTTGTTTGTTAATGATCTTTGTCTAAGAGAGGTGGAAAGAAAGAATAAAAGAGGTGGAGAGAGAGAGGAGGAGAGAGAGAGAGAGACAGAGAAACTAATTGATGGGAGAGAGGGAGGGAGGGAGGGAGGGAGGGAGAAAAAGTATGCCGCCTCTTCGTTTTCCCAGCTGACCTGCTGGGAGCCGCATAATATATGTGAAAGAGCTGCATGTGGCTCCCAAGCTGCAGTTTGGCCACGCCTGCTTTGGAGGGTGGACTCTGTGGTATTGGAACCCTCTGAGGTCCGTCCCTGCCTTCCCTAGGCCATACCCCCAAATCTCCAGCTCTTTCCCAAACTGGTGCTGGCAACCCGCTTTCTTCACCCACCTCTGCCAGTGGCCAGAGGGTACCTGGCCACACTAGGCAGGGAACAGGGAATTGAAGCCTAGCGCTAGGAGGTGAAAAACAGTGGAGATCAAGTCAAAGGCCAAAGACATGAAGATATCATAAGAACATAAGAGAAGCCAATGTTGGATCAGGCCAGTGGCCCATCCAGTCCAACACTCTGTGCCACACAGTGGCCAAAAACACCAGGTGCCCTCAGAAGGTCCAGCAGTGGGGCCAGGACACTAGAAGCCCTCCCACTGTTGCCCCCCCCCCCATCAAGCACCAAGAAGACAGAGCATCCCTTGCCCCAGACTGAGAGTTCCTATCTATACCTTGTGGCTAATAGCCACTGATGGACCTCTGCTCCAGATGTTTATCCAATTCTCTCTTGAAGCCCTCCATGCTTGTAGCCGCCACCACCTCCTGTGGCAGTGAACTCCACGTGTTAATCACCCTTTGAATAAAGAAGTACCGGTACATCACTCACTGGCTTTCGGGCCAGGCGGGAGTCGCTGTCCACATGCCCAAGTGCTGAAACTGCCATGAGAAGGCAAACAAATACAAAAGCCACGGGAAAGCTTTTCTTTCTTTCTGGGCGGTATCCTATGCCAGCACAGACCCTGCTTAGCTTTCAAGAGCTGATGAGACCAGGCTAGACCACTCTACCTTCCTTCCGGACTGAAGATTACAGCCTCAAATATCCATATCCTCTATTTGAGGACAGAGGTGATTTTTCAGGTTGTAATATTTGTGTCTGTTTGTAGATTCAGGTGGGTAGCTGTGTTGGTCCGAAGCAACGTAGCAACGTTTGAGTCCGGCGGCACCTTTAAGACCAACGGAGTTTAATCCAAGGTTTTGTGCGCATGAAGAAGTGTGCATGCGTACAAAGGTTTACACCCAGAGGCAATGTTGATTCTGTGAACTTAGGCAGATCATGAGAAGGTTAGGGCAGGAAGGGTTGCCTCGGTGCTCAATTCTCGTGGCCCTTTCTTACACGCCCAGGGAAATGCCGAGCGCCACTTTGGGGTCAGGAAGCAGTTTTTCTCCAGGCCAGTTTGGCCGGGGATCCCGGATTTTATTTTATTTTATTTTATTTTGCCCTCTTCTGGGCATGGAAAAGGGGTTACTGGGGGGGGGGGAAGGTATTTGTGAGTTTCCTGCATTCTTTAGGGGGTTGGACTAGATGACTATGGAGGTCCCTTCGAACTCTATGATTCTATGACCCTGGAAACAGTGGCTTCCCTGTCATACATTAGTTGCCATTGTCTTCTTCACTGCATTTACATGTTGAGCATAGGCGTCAACTACGGGGGGGCTCGAGGGCTCAAGCCACCCCCGAAATTTCCCGGGGGGGACTGAGCCCCCCCCCCCCCCGGAAAATGGTGCACCCTCCGTGCACCTCCCTTGGCCCTTCCTAGGGCTGCCGCTGTCTCTCTCTCCCCCCCCCCCCGCCTGGCCACTCCAACCCTCCATCTGTCCATCCAGGGGCCAGCTAAGCAAATGCCCAGCTGGCCCCTGGACGGACGGAGGGAGGGATGGAAGCAGGAGTGGTCAGGCGGGGGGGGAGGCGGTGGCAGGGACATGGTCCTGGCGGGCGCACACGCAAAGCGCGCGCACAGAAGAGCCCCCGCCCCCCCTGGGAGTTTTTAAACTCTACGCCCCTGATGTTGAGCAAGTAGAACATGTCCTGATGGTTACTGGAGTGCGTTTCTTAGAACCTTATCGGGGATTAGAGGGAGAAATGGAGAAGGAGAGGGTGGTCGAAGGCTGGAAGGTCACCTCCATATACAAAGTCTACGTACGTTGGAATGCCACTTGCTCGGGGTTCACAGTAGGGGTAGTTGCGCTCTTTTCGGGATGTTTGTTGGTTTCTCAAAAACGTCTGGTTGGCCACTGTAGAAAATGGCACGCTGAACTAGAGGGGTACCAAGGGCAGAACTTGCTTAGGGTGTCCAAAAACTATCTATCTATCTATCTATCTATCTATCTATCTATCTATCTATCTATCTATCAGTTTGATTTATACCCCGCCCTCCCCGCAAAGCAGGCTCAGGGCGGCTTACATAAAAATACAAATATAAATGCAGTTAAAATCATACACAAAACCAACCGTAAATCATATATAAAACAACCATAAACATTTTCCTAAAGTGCCAGAACCATACTCAAGTAAAGTGCAACGATTCCTAGATTAAACTATACCACTACTTTGGTGATAGTCTTGATCAATGTTCCCTCTCAGCTGTGGAGTCTGGTGAGCAAAAATCCTACTTTGTGGGCTACCGGCATTAGAGTTGTGAGTGAGCAATCTGGCTGCTGCATAAATGAGTTTGCTCTGGAGCCACATCCTTCCTGAGCTAAGACAAAAATGTGTGAGCCGGAGGCTAAAAAAACTGTGAGCTAGCTCACACTCACTCAGCTTAGTATTCTCATATTGGCTTGGGGATCAGCCCTGGACGTGTCCCTATACCAAGTAAATCTGGACTTGTGGGCCACCATACCGAAAAGCTTGGGAGACACTCGGGGGTCATTTCAAGCGCCGTTCCGGGAGTAACAAGCCCAGGAGCGGGCACATATGGTGATGCGCTGTGGAAAGCAGTCAGGTTTTTGCTGGAGAGACGCTGTTTGTGCCGTGATTCAGCCATGGTAAATGTTGTGGTGTCGGGGGGGGGGGGTAGAGTTTATGTGTGCTTTACTGGAGCGAGAAGTGATGGATGGTAGAAGGAGAGGGAGCTGTGGTTGGCTGAATGGGGACAGAGGTTGCCCAAATACAGAGGGGAGAGACTGGGGGCGGGAGGGGGGAACATGCAGATCAGAGGCCTTTTAAAATTTCCTTTTGCCCTGTGTGCAGCCCAGAGAGAACACTGACAAGAAATGTGCACTCTGCACATGTACATGCTCTTCATTTTGCTGTTACCTAAATGGTGTGGACTCCCATGCATGTTGTTGCCAAAATAATCTTTTGATTGCAGAAAAAGCAAACGCATACTAATTTGATCTGAATGTTCATGCTTGTTGAAGGGCAGTGGTGGCAAACCTATGGCACGCGTGCCAGAGGCGGCACTCAGAGCCCTCTCTGTGGGCATGCACACAGTTTGGGCACTCAGTCTCTAAAAGGAAAAAGACGACACAGACTCGAGGCTGGGCTGCTCTCAAACTTACAAAGTATGAGCTAAGGTTAGACAAATTATCAGCATGCATACAACAGCAAAAATCACATTAATTGTTCAAAAGCAGGCCAAATGCAAACTTTTATCTTTCAATAAAAAGTTGTTTGTATAATTGAAAGCTCTGTTGTGTTTTTCTTTTAAGACAAAAGATGTTAATGTATGAGCTCTTTTTTCTAAACCAAAACCTCAGTATTCAGGTTAAATTGTCATGCTGACACTTTGCGATAAATAAGTGGGTTTTGGGTTGCAGTTTGGGCACTTGGTCTCTAAAAGGTTCGCCATCACTGTTGTAGGGTAACTTCCCTGCAAGAGCAAAGGACACCTAAAGTGTCTTTAGTCAAAGTATCAAGCTGGAGACTTTTGGGAGACTTTTGGGGTGGAGCCTGAGCAGTGGGTGTTGCCTTCTGACACACTTCTGGTGATGTCAGTAGGTGTGGCATATGCAAATAAGTCATGCTAATGAGCTCCTGCACTTCTTTTTCTACGAAATGACCCCTGGAGACAGTGCCCTATGCCACACCGGCTCTCAAGTTGCAGAGAGCTCAAAAACCTGTGCGCTGTTCTGCCTCATTTTGTTCGATCCCTTTCAAAGGCAACATGCGGCTTTTGCATTTCGATGTGTCTCTGGACCAATGTGGTTGCTTGCAATCCTTGTCTGCTTAGGACAGGCTGGGCCAAGGCAATTGCTCTCCTTCTGCACGGTCGCCAACGGAATAACCCGACCGCAATCAGAAATTGTTCGGCGGGGGAGAAGAGAGAAATGTGACATTCTCTGCTGGCACAGACAAAAAAACCCAACAGTAAAAAACATCATATGCATTCGACTGACTTTGTTGGCTCCACACGCAAGACAGAAGCAGGCAGACAGGAGGCCAAGCAGCAGTTCAAACCCTCCCCCCCACCATCGCAGGCGCAACATTTATCCCCACCAGCCGCCATGTGATAAGTGCCATACTTTATACATATATAATCCCTGCCGAAATCTGGCACCGTCTTCACATTCGCGGTTTAAAAGGACAGATTTACGGCGTGCGTTTGCAAAGCTGTGGGTGGGGATCGGTGTCGGAGTGAGCAGGGAGACGACGGAAGGCTGACACGAACCCGATGCGGCGAGTAAGTGTGTCACTCAGGGCCTCCCCCATATGATCTGCTGGAGCGTCGTGTGCATTCCCAGAGCTACTGCCAGCTGAACTGCACCTGGTTTTTTGGAGGGAAACAGTGGCAAACATTTTGTAACGATAGCGCAAAGCCCGTAAATACAAAACAGGAGGCAGCCGTTGGGGGCCGCAGGCATAATGCACAGCCAAGGAAATGTGAGCTTTCAGAGCCCTGTTCCATTATGACACTTCACACATTACGCCGCAACAAACTTGGGTTTGTGGACACTCAACGGCTGATGTTAATCATATGTGACTGTACCCATTATGACAGAGTAGCTGGAAAACACATAACACTTTACAATTCTTTAGCCTTAGTGTAGCCTATCTCATAGGGTTATCGCTCTATATAATAATTGTGTTTTGGTCATGGACTCTCCTGAACATTCCACAAGCTCCTAAATCAGTTGGCTCCATGATGTGTCACTCAAGTTGTCCCTATCCACTGGCTGTGTTGCCTGAGTCCCACCTCCAACATTCTAAACAGTTCCTCTCCCCCTCATAACCAGTCAGAACACAGAGGTTGTTTGCATATGCAGCCAATTGGCCTTTGCCTCCAACATTCTAAACAGTTTGCTGTTCCTCTCCCCCCCCCCCATAGCCAGTCAGAACACAGAGGTTGTTTGCATATGCGACCTGATTGGCCTTTGTCTCTAACATTCTAAACAGTTTGCTGTTGCTGTTGGGAGTCATTGAATATGTCCTGAGGTAAAATATATCTCCCAATCTTCCCTTCAACAGTCACTGGAGTTGCCAATCACCGTGTTTTGAAGCTACAACACATCATTTCCCCTAAAGAAAATTTCCCCAGCTATTACCACTGATCTCCAGATGACCAAGATCAGTTCTCCTGAAGACAATGGCTGCTTTGGGCAGTGGACTCTATGGCATTATACCCTGCTGAAGTCCCTCCGCACCCCAAACCCTGCCCTCCCCAGGCTCTACCCCTCAAATCTACAGGTATTTCCCAAACCAGAGTTGGCAAACCTGTAATTGGCTATGGAACCGCTTTCCACACCCTTGGAACCCAGAAGACATGGCATAGGAGGAGGTGCTTTTCTACCTTAGCTGCCACTGCATAGCCCCAAATCAACGTAAGTCAGGGGTGGAGGGAACCATACCTGTTCCCATGAGGCTGTCCTCCCAGACTACCCACTTGGGGCAGCGAAAGGACTTGAAGCAGCCCTGCCTTATAACTAAGCAGAAGGAAATAAACCTGGCTCGCCTCCCTCTATTTTCACCTTCCCTCTGCCGCCCCACCAGCCACAACCGGGACACTCACCTGAAGCTTCCTTCTAGAGCCCATTGTATTTCTTCCCACAATGGGCCTTACTCCTAATTGTACAGATAAAACAGAATAACTCCATCTGTGCTACCTGGGAACTTTTTGGAGGAAGGTTTAGATTAAAGTGGAGTTTGCTTGGGTTTCCTTCACACCTTAAGAGGAGGAGAAGGAGAAGGAGGAGTTGGATTTATACCCCGCCCTTCACTCAGAGTCTCAGAGCGGCTTACAATCTCCTTTCCCTTCCCCTCCCCACAGCAGACACCCTGTGAGGTAGGTGGGGCTGAGAGAGCTCTGGGAGAACGGCTCGAAAGAACTTGTAATTGACCCAAGGCCACCCAGCTGGCTGCATGTGAAGGAGTGGGGTTAGGTGACAAAGATTACCCACCGGGGGGGGGGGGCGCGTCTCTATGATAAATCCAGAGTAGTGCTACAGGGAATGTATGTATGAGTTTCCTGGTCCTTAGATCTTTAAAAAGACTGATTGGCACTTCGTAAAGTCCATTGAGTAGACTAGGTTGTAAGAGCAGTGTAGCGATTAGAGCATCAGACTAGGAACAAGGACACCTGAGTTCAAACCCCAACCCCCTCCCCCCATCATGAAGTCCCATGGGCAACCTCAAACTAGTAACTCGTTTTCAGCCCAAGCAATCTTATGTGGTTGCTGGGGAGATACGGGGGGGGGGGGGTTATGTAGGCCACCCCAAATGAGTTAAAGTTTAGGATTGTTTATTTATTTAGTTATTTACTTACTTACTTACTTATTTCAATGTATATCCTGCCCTCCCTGCCAAAATGTTAGCCCGATCTAATCAGATCTGGAAAACGAAGGAACTGGCATAGCTATGGGTTTTGTTTTAATGTCCTGTCGAATGCCCTGGTTGCGCAATTCCCAGTGTCCCCGGGAGAGTGTTACACTCCTTGGATAGCAATCTGCTGGTGGACCCTGGCCCTAAAGATGTCCGGCTGTCCTCGACAAGGGCCTTTTCAGTCCGGGCCCCAACCTGGTGGGAACCCTTGGCTGAATACCATCAGGGCCCTGAGAGATCTGATGCAATTCCACAGGCCTGTAAGGCAGAGATGTTCCTCCAGGCTCTTGGCTGAGGACAGCAACGGTTTCCATTCTGGCTGGCACCCTCTCCTTGCTCTCCAGACTTGCTCTGTTCTTCTTCCCCCTACCCATGAGGTGGCTAAGAGTCTGGAATGGGAAGTAATACGAAACTTGCCGTCTGATTCTTTTAGAGGGTTTTTTTTTGTATTAGTGCTGTTTATATATTTTATTCTAGGCTCTGAGATGTTTCTATTAAATGTCATACTTCATCCAGAGTCCTGCAGTAGCAGGAAATGGGAGGAGGAGGGGAAGGAAGAGGAGGAGAAGGGGAGGAGGGGGAGGAGGAGAAGGGGAAGGAAAAGGAGGAGAAGAAGGAAGAAAGAAAAGGGGAAAGAGGAGGAGAAGGCAGAGGAGGAGGAGAAGGAGAAGAGGAAGTAGGAGGAAGAGGAGGAGGAGGAGAAGAAAGAGAAGGGGAAGGAGGAGGAGAAAGAGAAGAAAGAGAAGGAGGAGGAGGAGGAGAAAGAGAAGGGGAAGGAGGAGGAGAAAAAGAAGAAAGAGAAGGAGGAGGAGGAGAAGATGGGGAAGGAGGAGAAAGAGGGGGAGGAGAAGAAGAAAGAGAAGGGGAAGGAGGAGGAGGAGGGAAAGGAGGAGGAGGAAAAAAGAAGAGGAGGAGGAGGGGAAGGAGAAGGAGGAGAAGAAGAAAGAAAGAAAAGGGGAAGGAGGAGGAGAAGAAGGAGAAGGGGAAGGAGGAGGAGGAAAAGAAGAAAGAGAGGGGGAAGGAGGAGGAAGAGGAGAAGGAGGAGAAGAAAGAGAAGGGGAAGGAGGAGGAGAAAAAGAAGAAAGAGAAAGGGAAGGAGGAGGAGAAGAAGGGGAAGGAGGAGGAAGAGGGGGAGGAGAAGAAGAAAGAGAAGGGGAAGGAGGAGGAGGAAAAAAAGAAGAGGAGGAGACTAAGTTGGGTTTGGAGGCTCCCTAGTTGGGACAGATACTGAACAAGGCTGAGGCATGCAAGAAAAGAATGCTTTGGTTGAGAAAAAAGAGACATTTCAAGGGAGGGAAGAGACCGATTCCCGCACAACCGTAAACGGCACATCAGTTTCACCTTTTCTCCATGACTCACTTCTCAGTAGCATGCAAATTGGTCCCTTGGAACTCCGACTAGGATTACACACATCAAGACGATTTGTATAAAGGGCCTCTGCCGGAGGAACTGAACGGCCCTTCGTCCCTTGATCTGAGCCGTGGCCAACCAGCAACAGTTTCGGCACACCGCCCGGGGCTTGTGATGGCTAGGCCGGTGTAGGCCGTAGTGCTCCCACGCCGGGTGATAAAATACTTCCCGTCACGGCGCTAAAATGTCTGAGAGATGCTTCTAGAGCACGTTCGGCTCTGCCTCAGTAGTTTTATAGTTATTGTCTATCGTTCCAGCTTCCTCAATGAAAGCCAACATTAAAATAGCTTTCTGTATTCCTTGAGCATGCTCGTTCCATCACCTCCTGGCAGTGGAATTAGACTTGGAGCTGTTTACATTTTCGGGGAACGCACTTCATGGTCTCCTAGTGGGAAGAGATCTCTGGTGTTAATATAGTTTTTAACCTGCTGAGTTGGGTCCTGATGTACTGTGGTTTCCCCTCCATACAAAAACACTTGGGATGGGGCTAAAATAAGGATCTGAGGTACAGGTTTGTAACCAGCTTGGTTCGTGTCACAACAGGGAGTGGGTGGAGCATAGCGATTGGTATTTCTAATTACGAGCTGGGGGCTCGGAGTTCAAACTCTCCCACTGCTGTGAAGCTCAGTGGGTGACCGGGTTCGCCACACACTCCTTGTTTGAGTCTGGTGTAGAGGTTGGGAGCACAGACTCTAGTCTGGGAGAACCCGGTTTGATTCCCCACGCCTCCACTTGCACCTGCTGGATGACCTTGGGCAAGCCTCAGTTCTCTCGGAGGTGTTCTCTCAAGGACAGTTCTTGAAAGAGCTCTCTCAGCCCCACCTACCCCACAGGGTGTCTGTTGTTACCACTTGATACCACTTTCCACCACAATCAATAGATAGGCAGCCTTGACCTGGACGGCCTGGGCCGGCCCAATCTCACCAGATCCCAGAAGTTAAGCAGGGTTGGCCATGGTTAGTACTTGGATGGGAGACCACCAAGGAGGTCCAGTTTTCCTATGCAGAGGCAGGCCATGGCAAACCAGCTCTGCTAATCTCTTGCCTTGATCTGGACAGTCCAGAATAGCCCGATCTCGTCAGAATATGGAAGCTAAACAGGGTTGGCCATGGTTAAAACTTGGATGGGAGACCACCAAGGAAGGCCAGGACTGTTACACAGAGGCAGGCAATGGCAAACAACATCTGTTTGCCTCTTGCTTTCATCTCGATGGCCCTGGCTAGCCTGGATCTCTTCAGATCTCGGAAGCTAAGCAGGGTTGGTCCTGGTTAGTCCTTGGATGGGAGACCACCAAGGAACTCCAGGGTTGCTATGCAGAGGCAGGCAAATGGCAAATGACCCCTTCTCCTCTCTTGCCACGAAAACCCTCTGGGGTCACAAGCAATTTTCCCTCTAAGCTGTGGAGTCCTGTGAGCAAAAATTCTACTTTGTGAGCTACTGGCATTAAAAGTTTTGAGCGAGGAATTTGGCTGCTGCATGAATCAGTTCACTCTGGAGCCATCCTTCCTGAGTTGAGACAAAAATGTGTGGGCCGGAGGCTAAAAAAACTGTGAGCTAACTCACACTAACTCAGCTTAGAGGGAACACTGGTCACAAGTCAGCTACGACTTGACGGCCCTTTCTACCACATAACTGTCATGTGTTGCTGTTGTTAAAATTAACAAGGAGCTCACCACATTCCGTCCCCCGCGCCCCCCCCCCCCCGGAATAAATAAAGCAAAAAACGGGGCGGAAACTCAAATCCAAACAAACAGTGACATCCTCTTCCAGGCAACAGACGTGGACGAGCCCATAAGGACAAGGCGACGGGAGGCCCAACCTCATTAATGTATATTTAGAGGCACCAAAGTGCTCTCAGACGCAGGCAATTAGCTCCATCCGCTAATTAGGTGAAGAGGGGAGCCGCGTCCCGGAGAATATGGTAATATGTATTGATTAGAAAATGGGGCTCCTTCTCCAAGCGAGGATGCCCAGATCTGATGGGAGGTTAAAGGAGTGTAATTAACGAGAGAGCTTTCTCTTTTTTGTATATTATTAACTAGAGGGGGGGGGGAGGCGTACGTGGCGAGACGGTTTGTGACCTCTGTCGGGTGGGGACGCCTTTTAGCAAAGCACACAGCAGGCCATTTCTCGTTCCTCCCCCCACCCCGAGCGGCCGAATGAAAAATTAGCCGTTCCAGGATTTCTGATTGCCACGTCTGAGCTGTGCCAGCATTTCCATTAGAGGAACCAGGGAGCAGGCCGGGTCTCCGACGACCCACTGAGTTGCATTCCCTTCTGCCGGAAATCCTATAGTTAATGGGAGGCAAGCCATGACGGGTCTCCTAGGACTCTTGCTTCAACGCATTCAACCGGAAAAGAATGGCTCGTACAAACACATGAAGCTGCCTTCGGTTGACCAGACCCTTATAGTCCATCAAGGTCAGTATTGTCGACTCAGACTGGCAGCAGCTCTCCAGGGTCTCAGACAGAGGTCTTTCCCATCACCTCCTGCCTGGTCTTTTCAAATGGTGATGCCGGGGATGGAACCTGGGACCTTCGGCATGCCGAGCAGAGGCTCTACCAATGAGCCACAGCCCATCCCCGGACTTCGATCTCAAGCTTCTTGAGCTTTCCAGAAACAGGTTCCCAATCTTCCCAGACACATAGTTTGGGAGCATTATGGGACGCAGGAAGAGGCCCTCAAACCAGGAGAGAAGAGCTGAGGACCCTTGGGCTCCGGAGCCATGCTGGGACCAGATGGGGAACCTTCACAGCCACCAGCTGCCTGTCCCTAGACTGTTTCCTTCAGAAGTCCTTTGTCCCCATACTAGGGTCATTACTGGATCATTGATCGCCTCTAGGTTCTTGCTGGTGGAAAGGGCTATAAAGTCACGGTCAACTTACGACAACCCCCATTAGGGTTTTCAAAGCAAAAGACGTTCAGAAGTGGTTTGCCCTTGCCTGCCTCTGCATAGCAGCCCTCGACTTCCTTGGTGGTCTCCCATCTGAGTCCTCACCAGGTCCGCCACCGCTTAGCTTCTGACATCGACACTTTCTACACCTGGAACTTTCTACACCTTGTATGAGGAAAAGTAGGACAACTTGAGATATATGTATTGGCAACAGTACTGAGGAAGGCCTTTTTAGATAGGTGATATAGCTGTATTGTAAGTACATGATTCATAAAGATTATCTGGTAAATGAACAGGGACTGAATACTATACTACTGTTCCCTGTCTACCATGAGAATGTAAGAGAAGCCAGTGTTGGATCAGGCCAAGGGCCGATCCAGTTCAACACTCTGTGTCACACAGTGGCCAAAAACACCAGGTGCCCTCAGGAGGTCCACCAGCAGGGCCAGAACTTCAGAAGCCCTCCCACTGTCGCCCCCCAAGCACCAAGAATACAGAACATCACTGCCCCAAACACATGAGGAGGAAGAGGAGAAGTAGTAGAAGAAGAAGAGTTAGATTTATACCTCGCCCTTCACTCGGAGTCTCAGAGCGGCTTACAATCTCCTTTCCCTTCCCCTCCCCACAACAGGCACCCAGTGAGGTCGGTGGGACTCAGAGAGCTCTCTCGAGAACTGCTCTTTCAAGGACAGCTCTGAGAGAACTTGTGACTGACCCAAGGTAACCCAGCTGGCTGCATGTGGAGGAGTGGGGACTCAAACCCAGTACTCCAATTAGAGTCTGCCGCTCTTAACTATTACACCACACTGGTTCTGTTGCCCCCCAAGCCCCTACACCAAACTCCCACTGTTGCCCCCCAAGCTCCAAGAATATGGAGCATCACTGCGCAGGACAGAGTGTTCCATCTATACCTTGTGTCTAATAGCCACTGATGGACCATTTGACTGCTTTGATGGGAAGTCAGGGTCTCTTTCAATACGATCAGATAAGCCAACAAAGACCCACTTGATTATTTGTGTGGCAAGCAGACAAACTTTTAGGAAAAACCAATCGTTCGTGGTCCTGGGGTGGATTTGACCCACAATCCTCTCACCAATCCAACAGCTCCCCGCATAGGAAATGTATCTTTTTGGTGTTGTATTCTGTTCGTAGGATTTTGGTTAAAAGCAACAAAAATCCAACTGGTGGGGGCAGGAGCATGGGGGGGGGGGGGTGGAGAGAAGAAGCAACTTTATCCGCCAAGACGTCAGACAAGTATCGACACATTCAACAAGGGCTTGCTCAAATGCCCAGAAGAGTCAATATTTGGTGGGGAGCATTAAATTTTCAAGTCTGCTCTCAGCCAAGGTGACTTTCAGCGTTCTGAAGACACACAAGCACACACGCCATGCCTCCCGCCCTACACCAGAAGCCGTGTCAATTTCCAACCAAATTGACAAGATGGAACCTCTGGGCGCTTCGGCCAGCCATGCTATGGATTCGGCAGCAGGTCTGGCTGTCGGGTTCCCATTTGCCCACTTATGGAAGAAGGTCTCTAGGCAATGGCCATCCTTGCTGCCGATGTTCAGCTGATTGGCGGGTGGAAACTGGGGGGGGGGGGCACAGGTGAGAAATAGTAAGAAAAATACAGCCTCAGCTACTTACTGGAAGTTCTGACCATCAAGGGTACCACAATTTAAGAAGGACAGAGACAAGCTAGAACGTGTCCAGAGGAGGGCATGGAAGATGGGGAGGGGTCTGGAGACCAAGTCCTATGAGGAAAGGCTGAAGGAGCTGAGTGTGTTTGGCCTGGAGAGGAAACGACGGAGAGGGGATATGACCACCATCTTCAAGTACTTGAAGGGCTGTCAGAGAGAGGATGGGGCAGAGTTGTTTTCTGTTGCCCCAGAAGGTTGGACCAGAACCAGTGGGTCGAAATTAAATCAAACGAGTTTTTGGCTAAACACTAGGAAGAACTCCCTGACACTTCAGAGTGGTTCCTCAGTGGGACGGGCTTCCTCGGGAGGTGGTGGGCTCTCCTACTTGGGAGGTTTTCAAACAGAGGCTGGATGGCCATCTGTCAGCAATGCGGATGGGGTGAACTTGGGTAGATCATGAGGAGGGCAGGAAGGGCTGCCTCAGTGCTTAGTTCTTGGGGCCCTTTCTTATATGCCCAGGGAAATGCTGATTGCCACTTTAGGGTCAGGAAGCCATTTTTCTCTAGGCCAAGGGAGGGGGTTTTTTCTATTTCTGGGCATGGAGCAGGGGTCACTGGTGGTGTGTGGGGGGAGGTATTTGTGAATTTCCTGCCTCGTGCAGAGGGTTGGACCAGATGACCCTGGAGGTCCCTTCCAACTCTATGATTCTATGCCTCCTAGAGCTACCTAGAAGTGACAAAAGGTGACTCTGGGAGTCATCGAGAACTCTACGGTCAGAACTTCCAGTAAGTAGCTGAGGCCTTATACTTATGTATTCATACTTTTTCCTCCCGGGACACTGCCCTCCCCCACAACCCGCCCCTGGCTGCCCTATACGGGAGCTACCAATAGCTCATCAGATCTAAGAGGCAGGGGCATCTGGGTATCCGCAAACGGAACCCCAGCGTGGCGAGACCGTCGAGCCGGCTCACACTGCATGGCAGACCTGCTATTTGTCAGAGCCGCAATAAGAGAGTCGGGTCTCAGGGCAGCAGTGAAAGCCTGAGTGGCCATTTAATTTCATTCAGAATAAAAAAAGACGTAGATGAATTTCGCGGTTCTTGCTCGGATGTAACTTGCCGGCTTTATTGGGGGGAGTGGAAATGATCGAGAAGAACAGCGTGGATTCTCCAGGGGTGCCTGCACATCTCTACTTAAGCTCCACCGTAAGCATCGACCCTTGTTGTTAGCTGAGCAATGGGTGGGTGTTGGCTGCCGCACACTACCCCCCCCCCCCCCGCCGAGTCCTAAGGCAGGCAATTACAGCCACCAGCTTCCTTTTCCCAAGGCAAAATTTCTCAGACAGGGGACCCCAACACGGAGCCCACGGGGGTAACATTTCCTGGCGCCCACCAAGTGGTCGGAGTCAGCTGGGGCTTTTCTCCTGCAAGGCTTCTGATTGCCTGCACAGATTTTTTCTATAAGCGTTGCTTTGGCAGCGGCTGCCACCGCTGCTGAAGGCTCTCCTGTTGGGATATTCGCAAGTTCTCTTCCCGATTGTCGCAAAAGTATTCCCTGTTTGTTATGCAGGACGATTTCTAGTTAGAGATCCAACAGAATTGTCCGCACGTCTTTCCTGCTAGAGCAAGGTGACAGAACGTATCATTAGCGTTGGGATTCTCCAACCGGATAATCAACAGTTTGGGGATGAGCCAAGGGTTCCGAGAGAGCAGAGGGTTTTGGTTTATTGCTCTTTGTCCTACTCCTTGAAGTTTCCTCTGAGTTACAAGTTTTGGATAAACGTCTGGAGCAGAGGTCCATCAGTGGCTATAAGCCACAAGGTATAGATAGGAACTCTCAGTCTGGGGCAAGGGATGTTCTGTATTCTTGGTGCTTGATGGGGGGGGGCAACAGTGGGAGGGCTTCTAGTGTCCTGGCCCCACTGGTGGACCTCCTGAGGGCACCTGGTGTCTTTGGCCACTGTGTGACACAGAGTGTTGGACTGGATGGGCCATTGGCCTGATCCAACATTGGCTTCTCTCAAGTTCTTACGTCTGGGGCAAGTGATGCTCCATCTTCTTGGTGCTGGGGGGGCAACAGTGGGAGGGCTTCTAGTGTCCTGGCCCCACTGCTGGACCTCCTGAGGGCACCTGGTGTCTTTGGCCACTGTGTGACAGAGTGTTGGACTGGATGGGCCATTGGCCTGATCCAACATTGGCTTCTCTCAAGCTCTTATGTCTGGGGCAAGTGATGCTCCGTCTTCTTGGTGCTGGGGGGGGCAACAGTGGGAGGGCTTCTAGTGTCCTGGCCCCACTGCTGGACCTCCTGAGGGCACCTGGTGTCTTTGGCCACTGTGTGACACAGAGTGTTGGACTGGATGGGCCACTGGCCTGATCCAACGTTGGCTTCTCTTATGTTCTTAAGTTAAGTTCTTAGAGAAGCAGCATGTAGCTTAGAGCTAGCATGGATGACTTCTTTTACTTTTGGTCTCCAAGTACCCTTACCGAATCTTTAGTAAAGTTTCTTTTTCTAGACAAATACACACATATCCGGCTGCTTTAATCTAACTGCTATTTTTTGGAATCTCACTCCCTAACATCTTCACCACGCGGCTGCAAGTCATCTGCAGGCTGGTTTTGTCTCCTGCCGTGGCCAGTGCTCCCTCTAAGCTGTGGAGTCCTGTGAGCAAAAACTCTACTTCGTGAGCTACTGGCATTAAAGATGTGAGCGAGCGATTTGGCTGCTCCGTAAATGAGTTTGCTCTGGAGCCACATCCCTCCTGAGCGAAGACAAAAATGTGTGAGCCGGAGGCTAAGAAACTGAGAGCCAGCGCACAGAAACTCAGCTTAGAGCTAGCCGTGGCCATTCTGTGGTTGCCAGAATCCCAAAAGTGCCCGCAGGTTCAACAAGGTTGGGGACCCCTGTTCTAGGAGAATGTGGAGGCCCCCATTCAGGATGGGGGAACTTGGTGCGGCATCCAACCTTTGAGGATGACGGGTTTGCAGACCTCCTTTCTGCCACCATGTCATGACAACAGGGAGCCACTGGGATGGACCTTCACGCCACTGCCGTGACTCTCCTAGCAAAGCAAGTGGTGTGCTTTGGAGGAAGAGAGATGAAATGACTCATTTTTGAGAATTCCTGGCTATACGTTATTGCGTGGTTGGAATCTGGTTGTGGTTTATTGTGGCCATGTCATTCTGTACTCACGTCCACCCTGCGATGGGACAAAGCGTGCATATAAATATTTTAAATAAATGAAAACTAAGACTAAACACGTCAGCTTTTTCCTCGAGCATAAAGGCGCCATGATAAATCTGACGTATTTCTACCAGTTTATTAGGGTAAAGCATCATTGCTTTACCCCGTAGGTGCCTGAACTTGGCATAAAATTGAAACTAATAGAAGAAGAAGAAGAAGAAGAAGAAGAAGAAGAAGAAGAAGAAGAAGAAGAAGAAGAAGAAGAAGGAAGGAAGGAAGGAAGGAAGGAAGGAAGGAAGGAAGGAAGGAAGGAAGGAAGGAAGGAAGGAAGGAAGGAAGAGGAGATTGAATTTACACACACACCCCTTCGCTACCTGAAGGAGTCTCAGAGCGGCTTACAAACTCCTTTCCCTTCCCCTCCCCACAACAGACACCCTGGGAGGTGGGTGGGGCTGAGAGAGCTCTGAGACAACTGTCCTTGAGAGAACAGCTCTTGTCAGAACTATGGCTTGCCCAAGGTCATCCAGCAGGTGCAAGTGGAGGAGTGGGGAATCAAACCCGGTTCTCCCAGATTAGAGTCCGCACACTTAACTACTACACCAAACTGGCTCTCTTGGCAATAGACAGTAAAGCTCTTCACAACTGTGATTACGCAACATCCACATAGATCTGTTGATCCCAGAAGTTGGATGGTGACTTCTGTTGATTCCAAAAGTTGGGGTGACTTTTCTGACCAGCAATTTTCTCTCGCCCTGACCAAGGCTAGCCCGATCTCGTCATATCTCAAAAACTAAACAGAGTTGGCCCCGGTTAGTACTTGGATGAGAGACTAACAAGGAAGTTGGGGGCTGCTACGCAGAGGCAGGCAAGGGCAAACCACCTGTGAATGTTTTTTTTTGCCCAGACCTAGTGGCTCAGGCTAGCTCAGTCTCATCGGATCCTGGAAGCTAAGCAGGGTCAGCCTGAGAAAGTGCTTGGATGGGGGGGCCACCAAGGAAGTTCAGGGTCGGGACGCAGAGGCAGGCAATGGAAAAACCCCTCTGAATTTCTCTTGCCCTATAGGATCACCATGAGTCCGGCTGTGACGATGGTAAAAAAAAAAACCCCTTCTCTGTCATCAAGACAGCGTCATCCAAAGAGGAGGAGGAGGATGGTGACACAATTAAACAGGTCCTAATCAATTAATTGCATAATTCGGAGCTAACAAATTGATTCAGTCCCCACAGACTGGCGTGCGACTGCATTCCTTTACGGGGGGGGGGGGGGGGATAAAGGTTCCTTGGCTGCCATCTTAGAACAGAGAGTCCCCCTATCAAGAGAGTGAAGGAGGAACACCGCCTCCAAGACAGCACCGTCCACTTGGAGTGTTTGCAAATTCTTTAAAAATAGCCTTGAAAAACAAACCTGTTGCCAGATTAATCAGAGAACCCTTCCGGCCAGTTGAAAGGTTTGACACTGACAAACACAACAGGTTGCAGCCACGATTAACAACAGCAACACAAATCATACAAACAGTATACTACTGCTACCAGCATGACTACTACCAGTAGTGTACTATTAGTATCATACAGTCTAGTACATAGGCGTAGACTACGGGGGGGCTCGAGCCACCCCCGAAATTTCCCAGGGGGGGGCTCAGCCACCCCCGGCAAAACGGAGCGCCTGCTGATGTGCCCCCCCAGGCCCTTCCAAGGCCTGGCCGCTGCTGCTGCCGGTGCCTCTCCCGCCCCCCCCCCCCCCCAGCCTGGCCACTTCTCCGTCCTTCCCTCTCCCTATTTCGCCCGGAAAAGAGGGAGGGAGAGGGAAGGAGTGGCGGGGGAGGGAGAGGAATCCGCAGCAGCGGCTGGCAGGCCTCGGAAGGGCCCGGGGAGGCGCGGAGGTTTTGGGGGGGAGAACATTGCCCCAGCGTCCGTGCGCGCTTTGCACGCACACTAAAGAGCCCCCCCCCCGGAATTTACAAAACTCTACGCCCCTGGTGTAGTAGTAGTAGTAGTAATAGGTAGTAGGTAGCAGTAGTAGTAACAACATGCTATTAATATTATACAGTCTCTATACTACTAGTAGTAGTAAGAGTAGTATACTAGTAGTAGTAGTAAGAGGAGGAGTAGCAGCAGCAGCAGTAGTTGTGTTACAAACTGTATAGCAAGGATTGGTCTAAACACCCTCTAGGCCTTGACACCGATGAATGCAATAGGTTGCAGCCCTTATTAACAACAGCAACACAAATCATACTAATGGTACACTACCACCACCACTATGACTACTACCATAAAGTATACTATTAGTATTATATAGAGCCAGTTTGGTGTAGTGGTTAAGTGCGCGGACTCTAATCTGGGAGAGCCGGGTTTGATTCCCCACTCCTCCACTTGCACCTGCTGGATGACCTTGGGCAAGCCATAGTTCTGTACCAGCTGTTCTCTCAAGGACAAGTTGTCTCAGAGCTCTCTCAGCCCCACCTACCTCACAGGGTGTCTGTTGTGGGGAGGGGAAGGGAAAAGGAGTTTGTAAGCCGCTCTGAGACTCCATGTGAGTGAAGGGCGGGATATAAATCCAATCTCTTCTTCTTCTTAGTGGTGTAGTAGTCGTATGTTATTAATATTATAAAGTCTTTATAACAGTAGCAGCAGCAGCAGAAGTAGTGGTAGTGGTCTTATAAACGCTGTACAGCAAGGATCGGCTTCAAAAAGCCCCCTCCTGAACTATCAATAGTGTTGCCAGCTCCAGGTTGGGAAGTACCTGGAGATTTTGGGGGTGGAGCCTGGGGAGGGTGGGGATTGGGGAAGAAGAAGGAAAAAAAGGAGGAGGAGGAGGAGGAGATTAGATTTATACCCCGCCCTTCACTACCCGAAGGAGTCTCAGAGAGGCTTACGCTCTCCTTTCCCTTCCTCTACCCACCACAGATACCCTGTGAGGTAGGAGAGACCGAGAGAGCTCTCTCAAGGACTGCCCTTGCAAAAACAGCTCTGAGAGAACTTGTGACTGACCGAAGGTAACCCAGCTGGCTGCATGTGGAGGAGTGGGGACTCAAACCCAGTTCTCCCAGATTAGAGTCCGCGCTCCTAACCACTACACCAAACTGGGAAAGGAGAGACCTCAGCAAAGCTATGATGCAATAGACTCCACCCTCTAAAGCAGCCATTTTTTTCCAGGGGGGGCATGATCTTGGTTGTCTGGAGATCAACTGCAATAAGCAGGAGACCTCTAGGTACCACCTGGAGGGTGGCAACCCTACCTCCAAACATGGTCCCCCTCGAATCTTCAGTGGGTTGCCCAAATGCCCGGGCGCTTCTGTCTCCCAACCCGTCCAATCGCCCAGAAGTCTGAGCGAGCATCCATTACAGCTCGGCCCCTTCCACAATCCTTCGAGGGCCTGCTGCCACCTATGCGGATGTGGGGAAACAAACCCTCCAGAGGCGTCCTGGCAAAACAGAACAGGACATTCCCCCCACCCTCTCTCCAAAGACAATTCTGATTCTATTATCTCAATCAGCCCATTATCCGAATAGCATCTCATCAGTTTTCAGGTCCATTTTCGGACACATTAGGATAATGGCGTCGTCTGCTGTCGAGCAGCTGCCGCCGCCACCGCCGCCTTCCAGAAGCCCCCTCGAGAAGTACTGCAGGGTAGATAGAAGGAGGTATTATACTGAGTGTTCTATATTGGAACCCCAATCATTGGCCATTTCCAGCAGCCAATCGTCTTAATGGAGGCGCAGCAATCGCAAGATTCGAATAGAAACAGGACAAGGTCGAACGTGGAGGCATTCCTTTCCAACAGGACGGACTTGCAGCTTTTATTTCAAGTGTGTCTGTGAAAGTCAGGCTGCGTTGTCTTCTTGTCCCCTTGCGTTCCCGCACACGTCCTTATCAACACTAGACCATCCGCGGTGGTCCTTGAGCCCGAAGTTTCCCCACATGCCAAACCGAGGGTTCAAAAAGACCACGCGGTTTAATAAAATTCTACACCTGACCCTTTGCTCACAGCCATTTGAATTCACAGAAGATGCACCGACAGCTGTCTGGCGCCTAACTGACAAATGGGCTCAAACTCTGAGCCACTGCGTGACAGGTCTGATTAGCAAAATGGAGTGGAGATTGAAGGTTGCCACGCCTTCTCCCCACCCTGTGTAGCCCCAAGCCACACATAAGAGGACACAAGGGAAGCCATGTAGGATCAGGCCAGTGGCCCCTCCAGTCCAACACTCTGTGGCACACAGTGGCCAAAACCCAGGTGCCATCAGGAGGTCCACCAGCAGGGCCATAAGAACACAAGAGAAGCCATGTAGGATCAGGCCAGTGGCCCTCCAGTCCAACAGTCTGTGGCACACAGTGGCCAAAACCCAGGGGCCATAAGGAGGTCCACCAGCAGGGCCATAAGAACACAAGAGAAGCCATGTAGGATCAGGCCAGTGGCCCATCCAGTCCAACAGTCTGTGGCACACAGTGGCCAAAACCCAGGTGCCATCAGGAGGTCCACCAGCAGGGCCATAAGAACACAAGAGAAGCCATGTAGGATCAGGCCAGTGGCCCATCCAGTCCAACACTCTGTGGCACACAGTGGCCAAAACCCAGGGGCCATCAGGAGGTCCACCAGCAGGGCCATAAGAACACAAGAGAAGCCATGTAGGATCAGGCCAGTGGCCCATCCAGTCCAACAGTCTGAGGCACACAGTGGCCAAAACCCAGGTGCCATCAGGAGGTCCACCAGCAGGGCCATAAGAACACAAAAGAAGCCATGTTGGATCAGGCCAGTGGCCCATCCAGTCCAACAGTCTGTGGCACACGGTGGCCAAAACCCAGGTGCCATCAGGAGGTCCACCAGCAGGGCCATAAGAACACAAGAGAAGCCATGTTGGATCAGGCCAGTGGCCCATCCAGTCCAACAGTCTGTGGCACACAGTGGCCAAAACCCAGGTGCCATCAGGAGGTCCACCAGCAGGGCCATAAGAACACAAGAGAAGCCATGTTGGATCAGGCCAGTGGCCCATCCAGTCCAACAGTCTGTGGCACATAGTGGCCAAAACCCAGGTGCAATCAGGAGGTCCACCAGCAGGGCCATAAGAACACAAGAGAAGCCATGTAGGATCAGGCCAGTGGCCCATCCAGTCCAACAGTCTGTGGCACACAGTGGCCAAAACACAGGTGCCATCAGGAGGTCCACCAGCAGGGCCATAAGAACACAAGAGAAGCCATGTTGGATCAGGCCAGTGGCCCATCTAGTCCAACACTCTGTGTCACACAGTGGCCAAAACACAGGTGCCATCAGGAGGTCCACCAGCGGGGCCATAAGAATATAAGAGAAGCCATGTTGGATCAGGCCAGTGGCCCCTCCAGTCCAACACTCTGTGTCACACAGTGGCCAAAAACACCAGGTGCCCTCAGGAGGTCCACCAGCGGGGCCATAAGAATATAAGAGAAGCCATGTTGGATCAGGCCAGTGGCCCCTCCAGTCCAACACTCTGTGGCACACAGTGGCCAAAAACACCAGGTGCCCTCAGGAGGTCCACCAGCGGGGCCATAAGAATATAAGAGAAGCCATGTTGGATCAGGCTAGTGGCCCCTCCAGTCCAACACTCTGTGTCACACAGTGGCCAAAAACACCAGGTGCCCTCAGGAGGTCCACCAGCGGGGCCATAAGAATATAAGAGAAGCCATGTAGGATCAGGCCAGTGGCCCCTCCAGTCCAACACTCTGTGGCACACAGTGGCCAAAAACACCAGGTGCCCTCAGGAGGTCCACCAGCGGGGCCATAAGAACATAAGAGAAGCCATGTAGGATCAGGCCAGTGGCCCCTCCAGTCCAACACTCTGTGTCACACAGTGGCCAAAAACACCAGGTGCCCTCAGGAGGTCCACCAGTGGGGCCATAAGAATATAAGAGAAACCATGTAGGATCAGGCCAGTGGCCCCTCCAGTCCAACACTCTGTGGCACACAGTGGCCAAAAACACCAGGTGCCCTCAGGAGGTCCACCAGCGGGGCCATAAGAATATAAGAGAAGCCAATGTTGGATCAGGCCAGTGGCCCCTCCAGTCCAACACTCTGTGGCACACAGTGGCCAAAAACACCAGGTGCCCTCAGGAGGTCCACCAGCGGGGCCATAAGAATATAAGAGAAGCCATGTAGGATCAGGCCAGTGGCCCCTCCAGTCCAACACTGTGGCACACAGTGGCCAACCCCCAGGTGCCATCAGGAGGTCCACCAGCAGGATCAACAACTCCAGAAGCCCTCCCACTGCTGCCCTCCCAAGCACCAAGAATATGAACACACGTGAAGCTGTCTTATACTGAATCAGACCATTGGTCCATCAAATTCAGTATTAGCGACTCAGACTGGCAGCAACTCTCCAAGGTCACAGGTAGAGAGGTCTTTCACATCACCTTCTTCCTGGTCCACCCTGACCGGGATAGCCCAGTCTAACCCAATCTCATCAGATCATAAAAGCTAAGCAGGGTGGCTCTGGGTAGTACTTGGATAGGAGTCCGATAAAGAATTCCAGGGTTGCTACGCAGAGGAAGGCAACGGCAAAACCACCTCTGAGAGTCTCTTCCCTCGAAAACCGTATAGGGTCACCAGAAGTTGTTTGTGACTTAGCACTTTACACACTCACTGCCAGGTCCTTTTAACTGGGGATGCCGGAGATTGAACCTGGGACCTTCTGCGTTGCCAAGTAGATGTTCCACCACTGAGCCACAGCCTCCGACCTGGATGGAACAGGTAGCTGCCTTATGCAAAATCAGGCCATTGGCCCATCAAAGTCAGCACTGTCCACTGTGATGGGTAGCAGCTCTCCAGGGTCTCGGGCAGAGGTCTTTCACATCACCTACTGGCTGGACCTTTAACTGGAGATGCCAGGGATTGAACCTGGGACCTTCTGCGTTGCCAAGTAGATGTTCCACCACTGAGCCACAGCCTCCGACCTGGATGGAACTATCACAGGTAGCTGCCTTATGCAGAATCAGGCCATTGGCCCATCAAAGTCAGCACTGTCCACTGTGATGGGTAGCAGCTCTCCAGGGTCTCGGGCAGAGGTCTTTCACATCACCTACTGGCTGGACCTTTAACTGGAGATGCCGGGGATTGAACCTGGGACCTTCTGCATGCCAAGCAGATGCTCTACCACTCTGCCACTGCCTCTCTCCTCGAGCAGGAAAGGGTCATTCTCAGTACCTACTGCTTGAAGTCCTTTAACTGGAGATGGCAGGGATCGAACCTGGGACCTTCTGCCCGCAAAGCAGAGGCTCTTTCACTGAGCCACAGCCCTTCCCCAAAGGGCCGTGTGCACCTATGAATTGCCTTTATGGTTCAATGGGGAGGTGTGAACTCTGCCATATCCTGAACATCTCATCTTAAAAAGGAGAAGGGGTCTTGAACAACCAACCCATGGCAGAAGACCCTTTTGTCGTTTAATAAGGGTGCACAGCAATGCTCCCTCTAAGCTGTGGAGTCTTGCGAGCAGAAATTCTGCTTTGTGAGCCACTGGCATTAACGTTGTGAGTGAGTGATTTGGCTACTCCATAAATGAGTTTGCTCTGGAGCCTTCCTTCCTGAGTCGAGACAAAAATGTGTGAGCCGGAGGCTAAAAGACTGTGCGCTGGCTCACACTAACTCAGCTCAGAGTGAACAATGATGCACGGAACTCTCTCCAGGAGGGGGAACAAACCATATTTGTCTTCTTGACAGTTTGTGCTTCCTTCCATATCCCTTACACATTCAGCCTGGGGAAGAACCCCCAGGTCCATTCGGAATTTTGCACAAAGCGAAATGTTGTCCGCGTTCCTAGTATTTAAAGGCCGGGAAACGGCAGACGTCAGACTATTCCCAACAAAACCGGCTAACCTCGACGAGTCACACGACAGCCTCACGTCGGACCGGCTGCTGTTTCCAATCAATTACAACCCCCCCCTCCTCCCCTCCATCACAAGCGGTTTTCTCTGCTAATTATACGAGTTTATTATTCCTCGAGCCCAGGGTGAACTCCAAATTCCAGGGGTCAAACGGGGTCAGGCAACCAATCAGTTCCACATTTTCCTAAGCCAGAAAACCCCCCCAGCAATCAGTCACTGCCAAGACGGTTCATAATGACCGGCCTGGAAGTTAATGGCCTGAGGCAAAAAGAGAGAGAGAGAACCCGAGCTGTGAATATCCTTCCAGTAAGAAGAAGAGGGCAATGCGCGGGGGGGGGGGGGGATGACAAAGAACATGGCTGCCCTCCCCCTCAAAAGAGCCCCCGACAGATCCCTGAACGGGAGAGCTGAGACGCTCAAAAAACTGGTTCAAAAAGGCCTCACAAACTTACTTGGACACATTATTAGGGGCTGTGTTCTGTACTACTCCGGGTCAGATCCCACGGTGTAATCCTGCATCATTTAATGTGTCATGTTCACACTTAGCCTTGGCTTCGGTTCTGTTTTTTAGAATTCTGGTTGGTCCCACAGCCCCAATCCTATTCTGTTATTTATGAATGTCCCATCTTGTTGACTGGATTAACTCACCTTACGTCCAAGGGGGACAAGAAATAATGTGAATGAATGAATGAATGAATGAATGAATGAAGATCTTTCTCTCCAGCTGACCATAAACTTCAGGGCATGTCACATGATCTTTCTCATGGCCCAGATACCAGCCCTGGAGGGGAGGGGGGACTCTTTGTTTGGAATAAAGAAATAGGGGATTTATGAGAATTGGTTGCTTCTGTGAACTTAGGCAGATCGCAAGAAGGGAGGGCTGCATCAGTGCTTAGTTCTCATGGCCCTTTCTTACACGGCCAGGGAAATGCTGATTGCAACTTTGGGGTCAGGAAGCAATTTTTTCCCATGCCAGTTTGGCCAGGGATCCTGGAAGTTTTTTTGTCATCTTCTGGGCATGTAGCAGGAGGTCACTGGAGATGGGGGGGAGGTATTTGTGAATTTCTTACATTGTGCAGGGGGTTGGACTAGATGACCCTGGAGGTATCTTCCAACTCTATGATTCTATGGCTTGCTGGATCAGACTAGGGTTGGAACGGAGAGTTTACACAATTAATTTGGACTGTGGAAGGGAAGGCAGCATGGACTAGACCAGGGGTGGGCAGACTTGCTCAGCGTAAGAGCCACCTAGAACAGGGGTGGCCAAACTTGCTTAACGTAAGAGCCGCATAGAATAAACATCAGATGTTTGAGAGCCACAAGACATGAACAAATGTTACCTGCTTTTACTGGAAAATAAGCAAATGTGCTTTTTGTTAACATTAAATGAGACTGCCAAAAATAATAACAAAAGGGGTAAAGGCAGATATTGATAATGATATTAATTTGTCCAATGGTATTTGTTTGCTAATGATATTTAGCTTCCCCAGCCGCCCTGCTGGGAGCCACATAATATATGTGAAAGAGCCGCATGCGGCTCCCGAGCCACAGTTTGCCCACCTCTGGTCTAGCCTGATCTCCACAGATCTCGGAAGCTACGCAGGATCGGTACTTAGAAGAAAGACCCCCAAGGAAGACTCTGCAGAGGAAGGCAACGACAAACCACCTCTGCTTCTTACCTGTCTTGAAAGCCCCTTGCTGGGGTCACCACAGGTTGGTTGTGACTTATGGTACTTTCCACACGCATACCATTAGGACTACGCTGTAACAAAATGCTTCAGAAAGATGCTTTGGCAAATATATTGGGACTGTTGACTGTACTACTGTCTACAGCAGGGGTGTCAAACTCATTTGTTATGAGGTCTGGATCTGACATAAATGAGACCTTCTTGGGCAGGGCCATGTGCGTCCTAAAATGTAATGCCAGGTAGCGGAGATATAAACATTATAAAGGACACAAACACAAAGTTTTCTTTTTACTTAAAATAAAAACATGCTTAAAACATTAGCACTCTTGCAATATTTTGTTTATTTAACAGTCTGTGATAACTGACACCTCTTCCTCTGAATTACTGCATCAAAATGTCTGTGCTGTTGCAATCTTGAGTATGCTGTTCAGGTGCGTATCTGTAAGCTGCAAACCTACTTTTGATTTACCGACATTCACCAAAGAAATCTTATGCTCAGAGTTCTGGGGACAACATGAAACGGCTGAGTGATTGAGAGAGTCTGGCGAAGCAAGCTATGATGCAGCAGCAGCAACAGAACTGGAAGCAGGAGATGGCCAGTTCCAGTGCGGGCCTGATAGAAGCCCTCCGGGGGCCTCATCTGGCACCCGGGCTGCATGTTTGACACCACCGGTCTACAGTATGTACTGTCTGTTGCTCTTAAGTATGAGCCCGCTGTGTAATTTCTGCCCTCTTTAGTCTGGGACACCTGGTCGAGAACCTTCAATCCCTTGCAGTAAGCTACTTCGTCTCGCATCTTCCTCTTGGCATTTACAGATGCGGGGAGACGTGTGATTATTTTCCTCGCGCTGTTCAGCATTTCCGTTGAATGCATTTTCAGCACGCAACACAGATCCCCTGATGGAGTTCAGATAAGAAGGAGCTTTCTCTCTCCCCCCCCCCCCCCAAATCAGGTGAACAGGAGTAACAGTAAACTGGAGGGGGGGGGGGGACTGGGTTTGGTTAACAAACCCGTGCTTGGAAGTGACCTGGAAAATGGGAGGTCTCGGGCCAGAGGTAATCTGGCAGTCACTGGAATTAGAGGAGACAGCTGTTTAACGAAGCCGGGATTATCAAACTCCCAGGATTCACGAGCAATCATCGGCTTCTTAAATATCCTCCCTCGGTTCCACCCCTTCGCCTTCTCCTGGGTCTCTGATGGGATGGAGGGGAGGGAAGGGGGGAATGTAGGGTTTTTTCAAACCCATCGCTCCGTTCCTCGAGAACGAAATGAATTCTTCAGCGACTGTGGATGCAGTGACACCACCACCACCACCCCGCCGCTTGACACTGGAAATAAGGTGACGGGACCAATCAGCTCATTTCAACCAGAGCAAAATTTTATTTCAGGAAGGGAAATTGGGGAGGAGGGGATTCCAAATCAAATTGCAGGGGTCTGAAGATTGGCTCCGAGCCTGGACCATAATCTATGACCGTAATAAAGCTCCCAAACTCATGGAATCTTGAAGGCAGTTCGTTTGCTATGCACTACTAACTTATGGAAGGGGTACATAGACAGACAAATATATGAATGAATCACAGAATTCTAGAGTTGGAAGGGTCCAGAAAGGCCATCTAGTCCAACCCCCTGCTCAGTGCAGGATCAGCCTAGAGCAGGGGTGGCCAAACTGTGGCTCAGGAGCCACATGCGGCTCTTTCACCTATATTGTGTGGCTCCCAGCAGGGCGTGCCTCCCTGATTGGTCTTCCCTTCCCCAGCTAGTGTTCCCCTCCCTGGGCAGGCTTGAGATGGGGGGTCAGAGAAAGAAAGCAGCTTTAACTTTAAATGTGTTCTCCATTCTGTCCACATCCTTTTTTAAGGGAAGTCTCCAGAACCACACATAATACTCCAGATGTGGCCTGACCTCGCCTGACCAATGCAGTGTACAGCGATTTCTTGTGATTTGGCTGTTTTGCCTCCGTCGATACACCCCAAGATCGCATTAGCCTTTTTTATCGCTGCATCACACTGGCTGCTGCTCAAGAGTCAAAGCTCCCTCCATCAGATACAAGTAGGAAACATTTGAGCCCAACGGCACCTTAAGAGACTGACAAGATTTTCTGGTATAAGTTTTTGAGAGTCAAAAGTCCCTGGTGTGTCCACACGGCCAACAGAAAGATTTCATACTGTGGCGGAAAAACAGGAACCATAAAAGCACAACAGAGGGGTCAAGGGTTTTTGCCTAACTATCCTTTGCCTAACTATCTTTCGAGCTAATCTGAAAGAAAAAAAATACTTGGCTGCTTTATCCTTTGTGATCACCCCCCAATCGTTATTTGGACGAATGTCACCAAAAAGAATTAATCGCAAGCTTCTTAATAGTCACGCAAATCAATATCGCTTAAATAATGAGTGCGGGGGTGGAGACAGCCTCTGTCATTTTGAAATGGCTTAAAGCAGGGGTGGGCAAATTGCGGCCCAGGGGCCACATGCGGCCCGCCACAGAGTTTTTTGCGGCCCGCCAAGACAGTTGGCCACTGTCAGCACCTGAGGAGCTGCAGCTTGAACTTATTTACATGCAGTCAGATCACACTGTGAAAGAAATGTTTAATGCTGTGACATTAGTTGACTATTACAAATCTTTGTCTGCTGAAAAATTTCCATGTATGAAGAAATTTGCTGGGAAAATGTTCTCTATATTTGGGTCTACATATATTTGTGAGCAAAGTTTTTCTTGCAAAAAGATCAACAAGAGTAAATATAGGTATTAACAGACATTTGACAGACATTAACTTGCAGGTTGTGATGAGAATCTCAACAAGCAGTCTCACTCCTGATTTCTTAAAAATTGTAGAAAAGCTGATAGGGTACATTTGTCTCATTAAACTGATTCTAAAATCAAATGTGCTTGCAGCTATAGATGATATGAAATTAGCACAATAAATAAATGGAATAAAACTACCACTATTTTATTTAATTTATATTTATTGATTTTTGTGATACAATTTATACCTTTTCTGAAATGCAAAGTTAACTCATGAATGCAATCATTTTAAAAGGTGCGGCCCTCCGCTGACCTCTGCTCCCACAAAGCGGCCCCCGAGCCAAAACAATTGCCCACCCCTGGCTTAAAGCAACATGAATTAACTTTGAGCTGGTGGCAGTATAGCCAGTATAACCGCACGGGGCGGGGAGGGGGGGGAGATCCTGTTTGTTACGTATGGGATTGACAAGTGCTGAAATGAATGTCAACATGATGTTCTCCCCACACTGTTGCCACAGAACTATCTGTTTTTCCTTTAAAAATAATATCATCCCTGAACAATCCTCTATTCTTGCTACCGAGGAAGACTTCACAGATTCGTCGTTCTACCGTATCAGCTAACAGGATTGGTGAAATCTCCCGCTGCGGTTTGTCCCAGAGAACAGGCCTAGGCAATTTCCCAATCTTGGAAACACCTGTTGATTTCTTCACTGTCGGACCCTCCCTCCCATCCCTGAGTAGATGAATCCCCAACCGCAATCGAAAACACCATCGAGAGTTCGCTAACCTGGCAGACACGCTTCCCCATGAACTCGGTTCTTGACAACTTCAAAGTTCGTTGGTTTAAAAAATAAAATTCAGCTCACCTGTTTCTTGGACATGATGTACAGGTGCTCGTAATCCATCGAAAATGCCATATCCCGCAGTATCGGCCCGGAATCCACCAGTGGAACCACCTCGTACTGCAGAGCTCCTTTAACAGGGCCATCCACCCGGATCTACAACGCCAAAAGAGAAGGACAGAAGGTGAATGACCCAGATGGAGAACAACACCATCTCCAAAGGTCGGTGGTCTTTTTTGGACTCAAAAGGTTCTCTGTATTTTAGCAAGCCAGTGGGCACTTGGGAGCAATCCAGGACGGTGCATGCTGTGAGTGACTCGAGCATCAAGTGCAGATTGCGCACCAAAAACGGGAGAGTCTTGGACCACCTTGCGCACCAAAAACGGGAGTCTTGGACCACCTTGCGCACCAAAAACGGGTCTTGCGCACCAAAAACGGGAGAGTTTCAAGGAGAGAAGCAAGGAGTGGGAGACGCATCGAATGCCCACTACACTTCTCCCATAACCCCCATACCCCAACTATGCTCCACCCACCCAATGTGTCAAACCGGAAACTAGCCCTGGCGGGGCCAAGGGGAGGGATTTCCTTTTGCTACTTCCCCACTGGAAATCCCCCCTTGCTTTACAGATGTGGGATGGTTGTTCGTATCTGATATCAGTCTGCTGCCATCTCATGCAGACCCACCCTCTATTCGTGGTGCGGTCCCAGGAATACAAGATCTCCAGGCCCTGCCTGTTGAGTTGCCAACTCCGGGTTGTGAAATTCACAGAGATTTTGGGGGGATGGAGCCTGGGGGAAGGCAGAGTTTGGGGAGAAGAAGAAGAAGAAGAAGAAGAGATTGGATTTATACCCCGCCCTCCACATCCAAGGGAGTCTCAGAGCGGCTTACAAACTTCTTCCCCTTCCCCTCCCCACAACAGACACCCTGTGAGGTAGGTGGGGCTGAGAGAGCTCTGAGACAACTGTCCTTGAGAGAAGCAGCTGGTACAGAGCTATGGCTTGCCCAAGGTAATCCAGCCAGGTGCAAGTGGAGGAGTGGGGAATCAAACCCGGTTCTCCCAGATTAGAGTCCACACACTGAACCACTACACCAAACTGGCTCTGGAGGGGAGGGACCCCAGGAGGGTACGTTGCCATAGAGTCCACCCTCCAAGGCGGCCATTTTCTCCAGGAGTAGAAAACAGCAAGAGTCCAGGAGCACCTTAAAGACTAACAACATCTATGGCAGGGGAGGAGCTTTTTGTGAGTTACTGCTCTCTTCTTCGGATACCGGATTTCCTCCAAGGGAACTGATCTCTGTAGTCTGGAGATCAGTTGTAACACTGGGACATCTCCAGGTCCCACCTGATGGTTGGCAACCCTAAATCCAAGAGCAAGCTGAGCTTGAGTGCTGCTGGGAGTGCCAAAGGGTTTCCTTGAGTTGGACCCAGCCAGTGGGGATGCCAAGGGAATCGAGACAGTAGTCTTTTCTGGGACCTCCAGGTCTCTGCTAAGGTGTTCCTACAGTGCTAGAGGGTCAGTTTGGTGTAGTGGTTAAGTGCGCAGACTCTAATCTAGGAGAACCGGGTTTGATTCCCCACTCCTCCACTTGCACCTGGCTGGATGACCTTGGGCAAGCCATAGCTCTGTACTAGCTGTTCCCTCAAGGACAGCTTGGGAAAGAGCTCTCTCAGCCCCACCTACCTCACAGGGTGTCTGTTGTGGGGAGGGGAAGGGAAAAGAGATTGTAAGCCGCTCTGAGACTCCCTTGGGGAGTGGAGGGCGGGGTATAAATCCAATCTCTTCTTCTTCTTCTTCTTCTTCTTCTTCATGGCTCTATTTTTCACTTCTCAGTCTTCCCCTGCTCACACAGTCCCTAGATTCAACCCCCCAAGTCTTTCATGATCACACAGGGGTGCCAATCTCCAGGAGGTAGCAGGCGATTATTCAGTATCCCAGCTGGTGTCCAGGTGACAGGGATCGGTTCACTTGGAGCAAAGGGCCTCTTTGGACTCTATGCTGTTTGGTGTAGTGGTTAAGTGCGCGGACTCTAATCTGGGAGAACCGGGTTTGATTCCCCACTCCTCCACTTGCACCTGGCTGGATGACCTCGGGCAAGCCATAGCTCTGTACCAGCTGTTCCCTCAAGGACAGCTTGGGAAAAAAGCTCTCTCAGCCCCACCTACCTCACAGGGTGTCTGTTGTGGGGAGGGGAGGGGAAAGGAGTTTGTAAGCCGCTCTGAGACTCTTAAGTGAGTGAAGGGCGGGATATAAATCCAATCTCTTCTTCGTCTTCTTCTTCTTCTGTTATACCCCACCGAAGTCCATCCCGTCCCCAAACCCCACCCGCCTCAGGCTCCGCCTTGCTTGAGGACACTCTAGCTCTGACGACGATAGCCACGCAGGTGCTTTTTGGACCAAAAATTGGAAGAGGTTCTAATTCAGCAACTACAACCGATCTCCAGAGATCCATTCCCTGTCAAGCACGGCTTCTTTCAAAGGTGGACTCTATGGCGTTATACTCTTCTAGGGTCTCTCCCCTCTCCAAACCTGTCCCTTCCCAGGCCTCACCCCCCTATATCCAGGAATTTCCCAACACGGAGCAGACAACCCTAACTACAAAGGAGACACAGCGTGGGCCATTCGGTGTCTTCGGACTAGCCTACCTTTTGAGCCGGGTAGCCATGTTAGCCTCTCGCGGCAAAACGAACCTGAACTTCGGGGGCAGCGTAAAGCCTAACGAACGGTCACTCTGGCACGAGCTTTCATGAGTCAGAACCCATGCTGATGCCGAAATGATGGGGCCTTGGATATTCTTTTACCGCCCCGAAAAGGAAACATGTTTGTCTCCCCTCCCACCCAGCCCTTAGTCTCTCGCATGCCGAACGGCCGGTCTTTTTTGCCTCCCGCCTCCGAGCCAATCTGGCAGCCCTGAAGGATCCCGACGCAACGATATTAATTCCACCTCCCCCAGAGCTTTTTGCCATTCATTTTTATTTCGCCAGGCAGGTTGCTATTAGAAAAACTGCCACCCTGGTGCTCGGCAAAGGTCAACCATCAGAGGGACTTCTCCTGGCAGCTGTTTTGTTTGTTTGTTCGAACATTATCTGGGCTTGGCAGTCGTATTTATGGCCGCAGAAGTATCAAGACAATTAATATCCTCTCCTGGAAGCAAACAGATGCTTGGCGTCAGAGCGTTCCAGGCAGGGCCTGGCTCGGATTGATCTCTTTAATGAGCAAACAATACTATTGAACTCGAAAGATGCAAAGTGCTCTCCTCTCCCTCCCCACGTAGCATGGATAGAAGATATTCGGCAGGGCCGGCCCTGCTGAACCAGCGGGGTAGGCCGCTGCTTTGGAAGGCAGGCTTCTAGAAAATACAGGCTACCGTTTCCACCGCCTTCCCGCCTTGGAACAATATGGTCTAAGCATTTGTTTGAACTCCATATTTTTACCCGCTTCCATCTTTTATAGGCTCTCTTGGGGAAGATGTCTAGAGAATGCAGAATAAGTCTACCAATGGCTACTAGCCGTGGTGACTGAGGGGAACCTCCACATTCAGAGGCACTAATCCTCTGAATCCCAGAGTCAGGAGGCAACATGAGGGGAAGGCCTTGGCCTCTATGCCATACTGTTGGCCCTCCAGAGGGATTGGCTGGCCACTGCAGGAAACAAGATGCTGGTCTGAATGGACCCCTGGTCTGATCCAGCAGGGCTCTTCTGATGTTCTTATCAAGGGAAGGCCTTGGCCTCTATGCCCTGTGGTTTGCCCTCCAGAAGAACTGGTTGGCCACTATGTGAGACAGGATGCTGGACTAGATGGACCTCTGGTCTGATCCAGCAGGGCTCGTTTGATGTCCTTATCGGGGGAAGGTTTCAGCCTCTATGCCCTGTTGTTGGCCCTCCACAGGAACTGGTTGGCCACTGTGGGAGACAGGATGCTGGACCAGAGGGACCCCTGGTCTGATCCAGCAGCGCTCCTTTCATGTTCTTATCAGGGGAAGGCCTCGGCCTCTCTGCCCTGTTGTTGGCTCTCTAGAGGAACTGGTTGGCCACTGTGGGAGACAGGATGCTGGACTAGATGGACCTCTGGTCTGACCCAGTAGGGCTCTTTTGATGTTCTTATCAGGGGAAGGCCTCAGCCTCTCTGCCCTGTTGTTGGCTCTCTAGAGGAACTGGTTGGCCACTGTGGGAGACAGGATGCTGGACTAGATGGACCTCTGGTCTGACCCAGTAGGGCTCTTTTGATGTTCTTATCAGGGGAAGGCCTCAGCCTCTCTGCCCTGTTGTTGGCTCTCTAGAGGAACTGGTTGGCCACTGTGGGAGACAGGATGCTGGACGAGATGGACCTCTGGTCTGACCCAGTAGGGCTCTTTTGATGTTCTTATCAGGGGAAGGCCTCAGCCTCTCTGCCCTGTTGTTGGCTCTCTAGAGGAACTGGTTGGCCACTGTGGGAGACAGGATGCTGGACTAGATGGACCTCTGGTCTGACCCAGTAGGGCTCTTTTGATGTTCTTACCACAGGAAGCCCTCGGCCTCTCTGCCCTGTTGTTGGCCCTCCAGAGGAACTGGTTGGCCACTGTGTGAGATAGGATGTTGGACTACATGGATCCTCACTGGTCTGATCTAGCAAGGCTCTTATTATATTCCTATGAAGGCCTCGGCCTCTCTGCCCTGCTGTTGGCCCCTCCAGAGGAACTGGTTGGCCACTGTATTAGACAGGATGCTGGACTAGATGGATCCTCACTGGTCTGATCTAGCAAGGCTCTTATTATATTCCTATGAAGGCCTCGGCCTCTCTGCCCTGTTGCTGGCCCTCCAGAGGAACTGGTTGGCCACTGTGTGAGACAGGATGCTGGACTAGATGGACCACTGGTCTGATCCAGCAGGGCTCTTCTGATGTCCTTATGAGAAGTCACAACCCTGCAGCAGGGCTGCCATCCTCAAGGTGGGGTCTGGAGATGTCCCAAAACCACAACTGATCCCCAGACCAAAGAATTCCATTCCCCTGGAGAAAACAGCTGCTTTCGGCTGGGAACTCAATGCCATTAGACCCCGCTGAGGCTCCCTCCCCTCCCCAAACCCCGACCTCCCAAAGCTACAACCCCCCCCCCCCCCCAAATTTCTAGTAATTTTCCAGCAGAGTTGGCAACCTCGCCCTGCAGACAAACTCCGGAGAAGGGCCACGGCCATCTGCAGCAGTCGAACAAGGTAAGGAAACTACTGTGGAACCTAAAACGCAAACATGGTCATTGAGGCAGGGCTATTTTGGGGCAGGAACGCACAGGAACGGAGTTCCAGCTGGCTTCCGAGTTACCCACACTTACAGCCTACAGCCTCCCCCCCACGGGTTCCCCAGGCGCCAATCCCGAAACTGCCTTCCTTCCCTCGGGTTCCCCATGTGCCCCACAAGCCACAGGGCACCTGGGGAAGCCGATCCTGGGAGGGAGCTGCTCTGCCAGGGGTGTGGCCTAATATGCTAATGAGTTTTTGCTGCTGGGTGTGGCCTGTTATGCTAATGAGTTCCTGCTGGGCTTTTTCTACAAAGAAAGCCCTGCACTGAGGCATAGACTTCTGTTAAGGTTGCCGTCTCCAGGCGGGGAAATTTGTGGCGATTTGAGGGATGGAGGAATTTGGGGGTGGGAGGGACCTCAGTGGGGTGTAATGGAGAGCCAGTGTGGCGGAGCGGTTAAGACTGCTGGACTAGTATCTGAAATGCCCAGGTTCGAATCTCCACTCATGCCATGGAGATACCGGGTGACCCAGGTCCAGTCGTGCCCTTTCATCTTGACCTACTTCACAGGGTTGTTGGAGGATGAAGATGGAGGAAAGGAGAATGATCCTGTAAGCCACTTTTGGGGGGGGGGGGGGAAGGCGGGGCATCAATGAATTAGATAAAGAAATAAATAATGTCAGAAGAGTCCACCCTGCAAAGCAGCCACATTCTCCGGGAGAACTGATCTGTGTTGTCTAGAATTCAGTTGTGATTCCAAGAGATCTCCAGTCTCCGTCAGGAGGTTGGCAGCCCTAGCTTCTGTGAGCCCGCATCCGCTTGGTCACACCTCTAAAGAGACGGGCACGGGCTCGCGAAAGCCAAGGCCGTAACGGATGTGTGAGTGTTTATTGAGGCGCTGGGCACCTTAAAATACTACGAGACAGTGAGACCCCGAGTCGCCCTGAAACCGTCGGGAGGGTGTGAACAGGTCAGCAGAACTAAATGAGTCATCAGCCGAGAAACGGGCCGTCAGCTTAAACTGCTGTCAGCTCAAATCACAGCTGAAACTCCCAAATCACGTTTTAAAAAAGAGCGTTCTCAGCAGCCGCAGAAACAGTCGGGAAGGAGGGGGGCCGGATAGGCTGCCCTTGGAAGGACACTCCGAAATCCATGTGCTGCTATCCCCAAGTAGGGTTGCCATCCCCCCGATGGGGGCAGGGGGTGCCCCGATTTCGGGGGTCCCCATCTGTCACCAGCCAGCCCCGCCCCCAAAGAGCCCGATCACGTCAGATCTCGGAAGCTAAGCAGGGTCGACTCTGGCAAGTACTTGGATGGGAGACCTCCTTGGAATACCAGAGGCGGGAGGTGGGGACAGGCTTTATTCAGCCACCTCTCTGAATATCCTCCAGGCCTCCAGTAGGGGTCAGTCACCAGAGGTCGCCGTGACTTCCAGGTATACGCACATTCTCTTTATCTCCCCCACACACACACACACACAAATGTTGCTTCAGCATCGTCTGCACCACACTGCAAGCACCTCCACTGTGTGACTGAAGGTAACCCCTGGTGGCCATTTTGTGGCTGCACCCACACCACACAGTGTCAGAGTGTCACGGGCTGGGTGCCAGTAGGGCAGGAGCCGAGTCGAAGTCCGAGACAGTCCAAGGTCAAGCCAAATCAGGAACGAATTACCAAGTCCAAAACAGAAGCCGAAAGCAGAGTCAGTCCAGGCCGAGGTCAGAGAGGGAAACTCCCAAGCAAACCAGTCCAAGGAGTCAACCAAAAGCCGAAGTCAGACAGAGCCGGAGTCATGAGCCAGGAGGTCCAGCATCAGGTTTAGCTGATGCAAGCCGAGCGGGTGCAGAGCTTAGCCAGAATGACTTGTTGCTAGCACAAGTTGTTGGTCTTTGTGCTGTGCCTAAATACCCAGCCACTTCCTGTGCTTGTTAGCAGCTGGCAGCGAGGTCCCGGCTCCCTCTAAAACTCAGAACTGAGTGATCTGCGACCATGCATGTGTGCCTCTTTTCTCCTAGCAGCTAAGTCTTGCCTGGATCGTGACCTTAGCCGTTCCACCCGAGGAGGTGAATCAGGTGGGCTTGAGCTTGGCTGTGGCTCAGCTGCTGCTGGTGCTGGGGTAATGCCCCGAGAGGTGCTTGCTTGAGCCTCCTCTGGTTCAGGTGGAGGCTCCTCTGGAACTGGGGACTGATCCTCCACCGCACTTAGGTCCGCAGGAGGCAGGTCCGCAGAGGCACTCCTGACAGAGAGTTCCAAGGGTGCCCACAGGCTCAAAAAGGCGGGGGGGGGGGGGGACACCTGTTCTAGACTAACTTCATCCAAAGTTCTCCCATTCAAGTCCTGGAATCCCCTTCCTCTTCCCTCTAGGTGCTGCTCGCGCTGGTGTTCGGCCCGTCAATCCAAGGTGCCCCAGAGCAAGCCGGCCGCGGCATTACGGCTCCGGGGACCTCCCCAATGCCTTACTGCTTTTCCAATACTCTGCTCCTCTCCCTAGTTTAGGACTCTGATGTCCCCCCAAGGATAGGAAGTAACTCTCGCAGGCAGCCATTCCGTTCCCAAGGTGGAAAGAGACAGCCGCTTGCCTGTGACCTAACACCAAGGCTGTTCCGGGGTGGTTCCACTGATTTGCGCAACGTGATGTAGCTCTATCGACCATGACACGGTGAGGCGGACAGGCAGCCTGTGGGAAGGGGGGAGTCATGGCAGGGGACACACCATCTTTCCACATCTCTCTCCTCCGTCCAGGTTTGAGGGCCCTCTCTGATTTGTCAAAGGCCCGCTAACAGCCGATCAATTGATAATAAAACTTCCATCAGGCTGGGCCTGGCGATCTCCCGGAATCAGAGCGGATCCCCAGATTCCAGAGGTGAGTCCCCCTGGAGAAAAACAGCTGCTTTGGAGGGTGGACTTTATGGCGTTCTATCCCACTGAGGTCTCCCCTACCCCAAACCGATCCTCCCCAGGCTCTACCCCATAACCTCCAGGAATTACCCAACCTGGAGTTGGCAACACTATACCAAACGGGATTATCTCAAGCGGCAGAAGTCCTTTCAGAGCAAGCTCAGAACTTGTCATTTTCTCGACAAGTCCCAAGTCAGCTCTAGAAACAAACTGCGGCTTCTAGGGTAGGGAATCCTAGAATCACCAAGTCGGAAGGGACCCTACAGGCCATCTAGTCCAACCCCCTGCTCAGTGAAGAATCAGCCTAGAGCATCCCTGACAAGTGTTCGTCTGGCTGCTTTGGAGGACGGACTTTATGGCATTATACCCCACTGAGGTCTCCTCTACTCCAAACCTATCCTCCCCAGGCTCTATCCCATAATCTCCAGGAATTACCCAATCTGGAGTTGGCAGAACTACACAGAACTGCAATATCTCAAAAGGCAGAAGTCCTTCCAGAGCAAGGCAGAAGTCCTTCCAGAGCAAGCTCAGAGCTTGTTATTTTCTCGACAAGTCCCAAGTCTGCTCCAGAATCAAACCATGGCTTCTAGGCCATCATAGAATCATAGAGTCACAGAGTCGGAAGGGGTCCTACAGGCCATCTAGTCCAGTCCCTACTCAGTGCAGGATCAGCCGAGAGCGTCCCTGACCAGTGTTCATCCAGCCGCTGCTTGAAGACTGCCAGGGAGGGGGAGCTCACCACCTCCCCAGGCAGCCAATTCCACCGTGGCACAACTCTGTCAAAAAGTTTTTCCTAAGATCCAGCCGGTACCTTCCTGTCCTTGATTTAAACTGATCTCTATGATCTGGAGGTAGGTTGTGATTCCAGGAGATCTCCAGGCCCCACCTGGAGGCTGGCAACCTTACAAGACCCGTGACCCCTGAAAAACGAGCCGCACCAAGCTCTTGGGAGGAAAGGAAGGCCGGTTTCTGTAACCCTTTTCCCGCAGCAACTAAGAAGGAAGGATTCCCTCAAACGCCACCCCCACCCACCAACATCTCGTCCTAATTTCAGCCCTTGCGAGCAATAGGCGAGGAGGTCGGCGAGAAGCTGGAGAGATTTTGCTCTTGGCGAAGCCGCGGCTGGTGATCCAAGGCCCCGGATCACCCACTGACCCCTTTTGTGACGCCAGATGCACTGCTGGGAGGCCGAATTAGGTCAGAGCCAAGCCTTCTCGGTAAATCAAAGGGCCTCGGCCTGGTGTGGCTTATAGATTACACACACGCAGACTCACACAGCGGGACAGGTTCATGGGGGTCATTGCTTTGAGTCAAACACAGAAGCCGGGCCTGGTGGGCCGGGGTGTGTGTGTGTGTGTGTGTGACACCCCCCCCCCTTCTCCTTCTTCTTCTTTTGTTCCCTGAATGTGAAATGCAGACGCCTCCGGAGAGGCTTCACTGCTCAAGGAGTTAGCAGCACGCGAGCGCTCCGCAGAAGAGGCGAGCTGGTGCCCGTGACGGAGATTCCAATCAGAAAATTACCACGATAACAACAACAGCCGAAAGAGGATCACCACTAGGACCATCGGGCTTGCTAGGTACCCCGGGGGGGACAGGGGTTTCGACGCACAAAGGGTCCTCGACCCACCGGCCCAGATCCAGCCAGCGCAGGGAATATTGGGCCAGTGTGCCTGGAGGTGACGTCATCATCCTGGGCACGTCACCCGGGGGGGGCTCTATCATTCAACCTGAATACTCTATGGTATCACAGAGTTTTCCGGCCAAATGCTAGAGCGTTCCAGATTGGGACCTAACCCCCAACCCCCCGCCAACCCCGGCTAATAGCCACAATGTAATATCGATGTTAGTGATATTATGGTTGTGGAGGATATTGGGACCAGGGCCTTGGATGAATGGGTGCAGCTCCCGAATCAAAGGCCTGGCGGAAGAGCTCCATTTTGCAGGCCCTGCGGAACTGTAAGAGGTCTTCTGGCAGCTCATTCCACCAGTGGGGAGCCCCCACTGAGAAGGCCCTGGCCCTCGCGGTCGCAAGCCTGGCTTCTCTGAGCTTGTGCCAACGAAATAAGATTCCTGTACATGATGATGTTGGTAAGGATGATGACAAGGATAATAACAACAGCAGCAACACTATTACTACTACTCCCACCACCACTACTACTACTAGTAGCACTATTTCTACTACTGATGCCTTTTTTGTGGGAAAAGGCAGAATATAAATATTTTAATATGTGAGCTGGCATCAGGAAAATCTTCTTCTTCTTCTACTACTACTGCTGCTGCTGCTGCTGCTGCTACTACTACTAATAGTAATAATAATAATAGCAGCAGCAGCAGCACTAATAAAACTAATGCCTTTTTGTGACCAACGTCTGCCTCCTTATTTTCTCGTTTATCTTGGGTGTACAACATTTCCCGCATTACAAACATCCCCGCTCCCCCTCTCTGCATTTGCCCTCTAACTCCTCGCCTGTCTCCTTTACGTAAATGCCTCTGTGCTGAATTTTTTTGTGCCAGAAGTTGCTATTTGGGAGCATGCTGGTACAAAATGTACCTCGAAAGAACAGCTACTCGGCAGAAAAAAAGAATGTGCACTCGGCGGCAGAATCCAATCCGTTGATGCTTTAAGGGAACACCACCTCTTGAGCCCCATTCTGCCTCTGCTCTAGGGTTGCCGACTGTGAGCTGGGAAATTCCTGGAGATTGGGGGGAGTATGGTGTTTGGGGAGGGGAGGGACCCCATCAGAGTCTATTGCAAGAGAGTCCACTCTCCAAAGCAGCCATTTTCTCCAGGGGAACTGATCTTAGTCTTCTGGAGACCAGCAGTAATTCCAGGAGACCTCCGGGGGCCCCTGCAGTTGGCAACCCTGCTCTGCTCCAACAGACTGCTGAGACAGGGCAGAAGGTTTGAGGGGAAAGGGAAATCTGTTTCAGCTCAGCTGTGCTGGAAAAGCCCACTCATGGGTTATGGTTGCCAACTCGGACTTGGGAAACTCGTGGAGGAAACGGCTGCCCTCCCCAGGCTCCACCCTCAAATCTCCAGGAAATTCCCAACCCAGGACTAGCGACCCTAGACCAGACCCCATGGATGATGAATTCCACTGGGATGCTCTGCCCTCCACTTCAAAGAACCTGAGCATCAGCGCTTCCTGTAGGAGGGGCGGTGGCTCAGTGGATGAGCCTCTGATTTGCATGCAGAAGTTCCCAGGTCCAATCCCAGCTGACTCCAGATGGACCAAGGGTCTGATTCAGTGTAAGGCAGCTTCATGGAGAGGGCCGTGGCTCAGTGGCAGAGCATCTGCTCAGCATGCAGAAGGTTCCAGCTTCAATCCCCGGAATCTCCAGCTGAAGGATCTCTCGGCAGGTGATGGGAAACACCTCTGCCTGAGACCCTGGAGAGCTCCTGACAGTCTGAGGAGACAATACCAACCTAGGCCTGATTTTATATAAAGCAACTACATCTGAGAGTTCTATTCAAGGGAAGGTCCACGGCTCAGGGGTAGAACATCTGCTTGGCATGTGAAAGGTCCCAAATTCCATCCCTGGCATCTCCAGTTAAAAAGAGCATCAGAGAAGCCATGTTGGATCAGGCCAATGGCCCATCCAGTCCAACACTCTGTGTCACACAGTGGCCAAAGACACCAGGTGCCCTCAGGAGGTTCACCAGTGGGGCCAGGAGGACACTAGAAGCCCTCCCACTGTTGCCCCCCACCCAGCACCAAGAATACAGAGCATTACCACCCCAGACAGAAGAACATAACAGAAGCCATGTTGGATCAGGCCAGTGGCCCATCCAGTCCAACACTCTGTGTCACACAGTGGCCAAAGACACCAGGTGCCCTCAGGAGGTCCACAGTGGGGCCAGAACTCCAGAATCCCTCCCACTGTTGCCCCCCAAGCACCAATGATACAGAGCATTACCACCCCAGAAATAAGAATATAAGAGAAGCCATGCTGGATCAGGCCAATGGCCCCTCCAGTCCAACACTCTGTGTCACACAGTGGCCAAAGCCCAGGTGCCATCAGGAGGTCCAGCAGTGGGGCCAGAACTTCAGAAGCCCTCCCACTGTTGCCCCCACAAGCACTAAGAATACAGAGCATCACTGCCCCAGACATAAGAACATAAGAGAAGCCATGTTGGATCAGGCCAGTGGCCCATCCAGCCCAACACTCTGTGTCACAACAGTGGCCAAAAACACCAGGTGCCCTCAGGAGGTCCACCAGTGGGGCCAGAACTCCAGAAACCCTCCCACTGTTGCCCTCCCCCCAAGCACCAAGGATACAGAGCATCACTGCCCCAATCAGAGTGTTCCATCTACACCTTGTGGCCAATAGCCACCGATGGCTGTGGGTTATGTGAAAGATCTCTGCCTGCCCCTCGAGGACGGCTGAAAGTCCGTTGACAATACTGACCAAGGGTCTGACTCAGTAGAAGGCAGCTTCATCTCCGTTCACATTAGGACCGCGCTCTACATCGTGAGGCCCGAAGTCCAATACTCTGTAGATGAATATTGGCCTTTGGTGGCCTGATATGGAAAGGACGCCCACTGGAACGTGGCTTAACTTTTCTCCCTTCCTTCCCTTCTCTGGCCGAGTTCACACGCCGCCTTACTGTTGCCCAGCCAATTGACAGATGACATAGTTTTTGAAATCTTGGTTTACACACACTCCCACCGTGCCGGCTGATTGATAAATTAGACACTTACAAGCCATGCGCTAATCAATGGGAAGCGTTCGTTTGTAGCAACAAGAGCCACGCTCCGGAGAGCTCATTTTTCAAGGTAAGTGCCTGCCAAGAGAAAGCGCTTGCCAGTGCGCCTCGCCAGAGACTCCATTAACGAAGGAGAAGCCCCCCTGGACGCCGCCCATCCTGGAGGAAACGGGTCCTGCCTTCCAAGGGTCCTGGAAGGTTTTCATACCTAGCAAACCCACAGCTGTCCTCCTAAACCGTTTCTAAGCTGGCCATTTTTATTGCATTCGCCTTCAGAGAACACTCATGAGGAGAGTCATGGACAGGGTTTCTAACCTCCAGGTGGGCCCTGGAGATCTCCTGGAATTACAAAGGATCTCCAGATTTATTTATTTATTTTATGTGATTTATATCCCGCCCTCCCTGCCATAGGGTGGGCTCAGGGCGGCTAACAACAAAATCCACAATATACATAATTTAAAACGTTTAAAACATTAAAACATGTAAGTCAACATAATATCATACAGATGGCGTATCATCAAATTCCGCGCAGCACCCGAGTGCAACCTTAGCAGCTACAAACTGGGGGGTAAAATCGGTCCAGGGCCAGATGTAAATCTCAGTATTAGGCGGCCTCTACCCGTAAGCCTGGTGGAAGAGCCCCGTCTTGCAGGCCCTCTGGAACTGTAAATAGTCCCGCAGGGCCCTGATGTCATCCGGGAGCTCATTCCACCAGTACGGGGCCGCCACAGAAAAGGCCCTGGACCTTGTACCCACCAGCCGAGCCTCCTTTGGCCCTGGAAGGGTCAAACGATTTTGGGAACCAGACTGTAGTGCTCGCTGGGGAACATATGGGGAGAGGCGGTCCTTCAAGTAGATAGGTCCCGAGCCATATAGGGCTTTATAGGTACAGAGATCAGCTCCCCCGCTTTGGAGGGTGGACTCCATGGTATTATACCTTGCTCAAGTCCCTCCTGTACCCAAACCCTGCCCATCCCAGGAACCACCGTCAAATCTCCAGGAATTCCCCTAAGCTGGAGTTGGCCACCCTCAGGGACTGTTCACACAACAGATCTGTAAAGGGTTTGTACCCATTTAACCGCTATGGCTCCCCCCGCCAAAGAATCCTGGGAATTGTGGCCTGACGCTGAGAATTCCCTGCTGCAAACAGACTTCAGAGAACTACAGTTCCCACAATTCCTTGGGAAAAAAATGTAGGTGTCCGGGTTCTCTTTTGAAGTCTGTGTCTCAATTCCTAAGCCTATCTACCAGAAACTCTCACTGGACAAAGCAGAATTTACACTGGGGTTGCCAGCCTCCAGGTGGGGCCTGGAGATCTCCCATAATGCACCTGACCTCCAGACTACAGAGATCTGTTCCCCCCGGGGGGGGGGGCATTTTGACCGATTTCCCAAGAGGCGCTGCTCCGGCGTCGTTCTTCCCTTTGACCCGATTGCGTGCTTGAATTTCCCACTGTTTGCCCCGCGCCACATTTTGACCCGCGGCTTCACCCGAATTCCCCCGCGGCTTCAGTGATCCTGTTTTTTGAGGATGAAAAAGGGAAGAAAGTCCTGTTTGCATACAGAGCTCTTGGCAGCCAAGAGAAGAGGAAATGCGGTGGGGGAAATATTAGTCTGTGCCTTAATATCTTGGCAACCGGGGAGGGAAACAATGCAAAAGGAAGCAGCTAAGGATCTGCCGGGGTTCCTTTTAACATAATGAAGCATTTTTCGGGTGAAGGAACTAACAGAGTGGACAAGAAAGCCCGCTTTGGATTCCAGGCCCTGTAGGGAACAACTTCACTTTCAGGATTTTTTGGAGGGGAGGGGGGTCATCAGGCTACAGCTGACTTCTGGCAATCCCATCGGGTTTCCAAGGCAAGAGATGTTCAGTGGTGGATGGTCATGGCCTGCCTCTGAGTCACCCCCCTGGTATTCCTTGCTCTTGGTGATATATTTCTTTCAATCAGTATATGCACTCTGTTCTTATTTATGTCACTCATGCAGTGTTTTTCATTGTGGTTCCTCGGTCACCTACCTTCCAAATGCTGACCAGGGCTGACCCTGCTTAGTTTCTGAGATCTGAAAGCTAGAGTTGCCAGGTGGGGGCTGGGGATCCCCTGGAATTACGGCTTATCTCCAGATGACAGAGATCAGTTCCCCTGGAGGAAACGGATGCTTTGGAGGGGGGACTCTAGGGCCTTGTAGAAACCCCACCGTGTTCCCAGTCCACATCAGGCTCCAACCCCAAACCTCCAGGAGGTTCCAGACTTATCCACTATGACAGGGGTGGCCAACCTTGCTTAATCTAAGAGCCACATAGAATAAACGTAAGAGCCACATAGAGATGTCTGAGAGCCGCAAGACAGGAACAAATATCACACACACGTTTTTATTTTTTAAAATATGCAAATTTGCTTTTTATTAACGTTAAATGGGACTGCCAAAAATAAAAACAAACGAGGAAAACCGGTTATAAGAAAGAGAGAGAGAGAAACTAGGAAAGCAAATAGATGGGAGGGAGGAGGGAAGGAAGGAAGGAAGGAAGGAAGGAAGGAAGGAAGGAAGGAAGGAAGGAAGGAAGGAAGGGAGAAAGAGAGAAAAAGCATGCCTCCCCTTTGCTTCCCCAGCCGCCCTGCCAGGAGCCGCACAATATGTGTGAAAGAGCCGCATGTGGCTCCCGAGCCACAGGTTGGCCACCCCTGCACTATGAATTTATCGAATCCCCTTTGAAAGCTGTTTTTTTCTTTTTTTCCTGTGGCCACCGTGACACCCTCTGGGAGTAAATTCCACATTTTAATCATCAGTTGTGCAAAGAAGTATTTCCTTTTGTCCGTCCCGCACCTACTGTCCATCAGCTTCCTTGGATGAGGGCTGGAGTTGCCAGCTTTAGGACATACTCAGAGATTTGGGGAGGGGAGCCTGGGGAGGGCAGGGTTCGGGGAAGGAAGAGACCTCATCAGCGGGCAATGCCGTAGAGCCCGCCCTCCAAAGCAGCCATTTTCTCCAGGGGAACCGGTCTTTGCCGTCTGAAGATCTCACTCTCACACTTTAACTCCTCTGCAAAGGGCTTTACGGCACTTCCAAGACTCACAGACAAATGGTGGGGTTAGTTTTTGTGAGCCGCTGGCTGTCCCCAGACTTGGGCTGCCACAAACTTGGTGGTGGAGAGCCCTAACAAGTTGCAGACGACTCATCGTGACTCTATAAAGCTTTAAAGGCAAGAGAAGAACAGAGGTGCTTTGCCGTCGCCTGCCTCTGTGCAGCAACCCTGGACTTCCTTGGTGGTCTCCCATCCAAGTACTAACCAGGACCGACCCTGCTTAGCTTCCCAGATCTGAAAAGGACGGGCTAGCTGGGCCATTCAAGTCAGAGCTTAAGCTAAAGGTAAAGGTTTCCCTTGCTCGAAAGCCAGTCGAATCTGACTCTAGGGGGGCAGTGCTCATCTCCGTTTCCAAGCCGAAGAGCCAGTGCTGTCCGAAGACTTCTCCATGGTCATGTGGCCGGCATGACTAGACGCCGAGGCGCACGGAATGCTGTTGTTAGCCAGCAAGGCACTTTCTGTGCTCTTATGGATTTTCATATCCATAAGTCTGAACTCTGTGTTACCAACACTGGTAGGGTCTTGCGCTTTCTTCTTGAATAGGAGCCAGCTCCAGCCCATGCCAGGAGGCTGACACCCTAAGTAGTTCACCCAAGACAAAGGATTCTTCTTGCCATGAGGTTTCCTTCTGTCAGACATCCGCTGGCTAACCCCCACTCCCCCACTATACATCTGGATAGTTATGCTAACTAGACTGCCTAGCAACTAATGTGCCAGCCATCAGATACTTGGCTAAAACCATCAACTAACAATAGGTATGGCCAGGTGACTCATCGGACCCCAGACTCAGTGTCTGTTTCCTGATGAGATCATGCTCTTGCAATACTGACCATCCCCTGGACCTCCTCCCTTTGTCCACCTTTAACCTATAGCAAGGTCCAAGAGGGACGGACCGCCTAGTAGGAGTGTTAGTGGGTTGTGGTCTGCAAAGCCCGCCCCAAGACCCCCAATAAAAGCCCAAACCGAGAGTCACTCGGCCTCTTGAGCCGTCGCCCTCTATCTTACCTATTGACCCTTCAGTCCAGCTCTCTGTCCCCAACCCTTGCCTCCATCTTTGAAACCCTTTTTCTCTCTCTGGACTCGCGATCCAGGAGAACCACGTGGTCTTGCTGGTTCAAGCCTCGTGGCCCCATAGCTTTTATACCTTTCTTCCCCCATCCAATTCATCTTGACATCGGACAACGCATCTAAGGTAACGTGCTTTCCCCACCAACGAGACCTGCTCATGCAAAAGTGCTATTTTCTCTCTTTACTTTATTAGGCCTGTAAGATTGTGTGTGTGATTACGATTTCTGTATGCTTGACTACATGATCCAGTAAACAACATTGAACTTGGAATCTGCCTCACGTGCCTCTTTCCTTGAGATCTCCCGGGAGGGGTGGGACCCTGGTATAGTTGGCAAGAACCCGTGTATTTTGCTGATTGCTAAACGTAAATTAAAGCAATTCGGCTAACACTGTTACCTTCCCACTGAAGCGGTACCTATTTATCTACTTGCAATTCCTTGCTTTCGAACTGCTAGGTTGGCCAGGAGCTGGGACCAGAGACGGGAGCTCACTCTGTCACGCGGCACTCGGGTCTCGAACTGCCGAACTACCGACCTTCCGGTCTGCAGCTCAGCGTCTTAACTAGTGAGCCACCGCAGCCCCTAAGTCAGCGCTTACTCTGCTAGAATCTGCAGCGGTGACACGGCAGTAACGTCCAATAGCCACAAGGTGGCGGCATCTAAATGGAAGCCGCCCACAGCAGAGTTTGATGGGAGAAAAGAGCAAAGCAGAAATCCAGTTGGCATCAGGCAGGCAGGGTGAGCAAAGAACAACCTGTTCTGTTTCTGGCAAGAACCCCATCTCTTGAACTCAGGACTGGGGGCTGCTGGCCACGTTCACCTGTTGAAATGAGCCTGGCCTACCGTGCGCAGCAGCGGTGAAAAAGGCCAACTCGATGTTAGGGATTATGAGGAAAGGGACTGAACATAAAGCAGCCAATATTGTAATGCTCCTGTATAGACCTATGGTGCGGCCCCACTGGGAATACTGCATACAGTTCTGGTCTCCATATCTCCAAAAAGACACTATTTATTTATTTATTTCTTCGATTTATACCCCGCCCTCCCCGCGAACGGGCTATGGGCGGCTTACATGGGCACACAGCCAAGAATAATACATTAAAATAGCTAAAACAGTTAAAAATTCCTATGACAAGTAACATTGCTAACAGCTTCCTGTAACATATTATCAGTGGCGACCCAGTGGTAGGTCTCCATATCCCCCCTGCCACCAGCATGTTCATCTTTACCACCTAATAAGTTATGAACTGATTTCACTACATGTCTCTGACTCCAGTACTTTATACCTTCCCAGGTTCCACCCCCCAAATCTCCAAGAATTTCATAACCCATAACTGGCAGCTCTAGTAAGAATGTACTTATTGTTCTAACAGAGACTTTTCGGGCCGGTTACATCATAGATGGTAAGCCTGATGGGTGGACTCCTTGGTGGCGGCTCCTATTCAAAGGCCTGGCGGAAGAGCTCCGTCTTGCAGGCCCTGCGGAACGGCACAAGGTCCCGCAGGGCCCTGATCTCTTCTGGGAGCTCATTCCACCAGACAGGAGCCGCCACCGAAAAAGCCCTGGCCCTTGTTCTGGTGAGCCTGGCAGCCCTAAGGCCCGGAATCTCTAGTCGGTGGGTTGACCCCGACCTCAGTGCCCACTGGGGTATATATGGAGAAAGGCGGTCCCTAAGGTATGTTGGACCCTAGCCATATAGGGCTTTATAGGTAAGAACCAGAACCTTGAAGTGAACTCGGTATACTATAGGCAGCCAGTGCAGCGCCGCCAGTGCAGCGCCGCCGACACTGAAGAGCTGGAGAAAGTACAGAGGAGGGAAACAACAGTGATTAGGGGGCATCTAATGAAGCCGATGGGCAGTAGGGTTCAGGATGGGCAAAAGGAAATACTACTCTGTACAGAGAGCGATTAAAATGTGGAATTTGCTGCCGGAGGATGTAGCGATGGCCTCGGGAATGAACAGCTTTCAAAGGGGACTGGATAGATTGATGGCTACCAGCCATGGTAAGTGAGGGGAACCTCCACGCTCAGAAGCACGAAGCCTCTGGGTCTCAGAGCCAGGGGGAAACATCAGGGGAAGGCCTCGACCTCTGTGTCCTGTTGTTGGCTGTTCAGAGGGACTGGTTGGCCACTGTGTGAGACAGGATGCTGGACTCAATGGACCACTGGTCTGATCCAGCAGGGCTCTTCTAATGTTCTTATGAAGGCCTCGGCCTCTCTGCCCTGTTGTTGGCCCTCCAGAGGAACTGGTTGGCCACTGTGTGAGACAGGATGCTGGACTAGATGGACCCTCACTGGTCTGACCCAGCAGCGCTCCTCTGATGTTCTTATGAAGGCCTCGGCCTCTCTGCCCTGTGGCTGGCCCTCCAGATGAACTGGTTGGCCACTGTGTGAAACGGGAGGCTGGACTAGATGGACCACTGGTCTGATCCAGCAGGGCTCTTCTGATATTCTTATCAAGGGAAGGCCTTGGCCTCTCTGCCCTATTGTTGGCCCTCCAGAGGAACTGGTTGGCCACTGTGTGAGACGGGAGGCTGGACTAGATGGACCAGTGGTCCAATCCAGCAGGCATGTTGTATTTATTTCTGGTGGTGTCACTGTTTAAGGGGGGGATTTCCTCCTACTAGCCAGGTGGCCAGTGGAGGGCCGGAGCCCATAAAACCGGGGGATCCCCCGCCCCCACCTGGTGAACGACAACCCTGTGGTAGCTGGAGACCTCCCGCTGTGACAACTGACAGAGATCAATTTTCTTTGGAGAAAAATGGCTGGTCGGAAGGGAGGACTCCATGGCACTGTACCCCACAAAGGTCCCTCCCCTCCCCAACCCCCACCCCCTCTAAAATCTCTAGGTATTTCCCAACCTGGAGCTGGGAACCTCCCTACAAACCCTGCCTTTATTCCTTCGAGTGATGCTAAATGTCCTTCTCAGCGCTCCTGCACGCCTTCCATCAGTGGAAATCCCGAGCAGATACAAACCCGGCTGCCAAGACCTAAAGCTTCCACATATTTCTTTCATTTAGCCTCCTGCCAAAGATGTTCCTCGTTTACTACTATTCTTCTCAAAAATTGCCCCCCTCCCCTGGACAGCTTTGAAGGAAGAATGTTGGTCTTTCTTTCTTCCTTTCTTAAGAAGAAGAAGAAGAGAAGAGATTGGATTTATACCCCGCCCTTCACTTGGAGTCTCAGAGCGGCTTACAAACTCCTTTCCCTTCTTCTCCCCACAACAGACACCCTGGGAGGTAGGTCTTAAGAACATAAGAGAAGCCAATGTTGGATCAGGCCAGTGGCTCATCCAGTCCAACACTCTGTGTCACACGCAGTGGCCGAAAACACCAGGTGCCCTCAGGAGGTCCAGCAGTGGGGCCAGGACACTAGAAGCCCTCCCACTGTTGACCCCCCCCCCCAAGCACCAAGAATAAAGAGCATCACTTGCCCCAGACCGGGAGTTCCTATCTATACCTTGTGGCTAATAGCCACTGATGGACCTCTGCTCCAGATGTTTATCTAATTCCCTCCTGAAGCCGTCCATGCTTGTAGCCGCCGCCACCTCCTGTGGCAGTGAATTCCACGTGTGAATCACTCTTTGGGTGAAGAAGGACTTCCTTTTATCTGTTCTAACCCGACTGCTCAGCAATTTCATGAACTACCCACAAGGAGTCCTTGTCTTGTGAGAAAGGGAGAAGAGGACCTCTTTCTCTACCTGCTCTATCCCATGCATAATCTTATAAACCTCGATCATGTCACCGCTCAACCATCGTTTCTCTATAACTTCCTTTCTTTCTTTCCTTCCATTGCATCAAGCGGCTGCTGTTCCACAGGCCCGCTGTGATGGAGACCCATATATGGAAGAAAAGGGCGGAATACAGAAGAACGTGAATCAAAAAGCCCTTTATGGCCAGGGTCCGACTTACCTGAGGGACCATCTTTCCCCATATATACTCCAGAGAGCACTAGGGTCAGGGAATCAAAATTGGTTGGCCCTCCCTGGTCACAAGGACGCCAGGCTGGCTGTAACCAGGGCCAGGGCTTTTTCAGTGGTGGCTCCATACTGGTGGAATAAGTTCCCGGAAGAGATCAGGGCCCTGCGGGACCTTTTACAGTTCCGCAGGGCCTGCAAGACGGAGCTCTTCCACCAGTGTGGAAGGAGCCGCCACCATCACTAGTAACCGCAGGGCCTGCAAGACAGAGCTCTTCCACCAGGGTTTTACTTAGGAGCCGCCACCATCACTAGTAACCATCACTAGTAATATTCGAATCAATCTGTAGAGCCTGGCTCCTGGTGAACTACTGACAGCCAGTGTGCGCAGAGTAAGACCGATAAGCTGGAATGCACTCACATCATAACGCCACTGTTATGACATCGGAACAACATTGCCAGCACTTTAATATTTAATACTGTAAAGTCTTTATGAATGGTTTTAATGTTTGTGACGATTTGATTGTTTTAATGTGTATTTTACGCTGTGTTAGCGACCCTGAGCCTGCTGTGGCGGGGTAGGGCGGGATATAAACGAGAATATAAATAAATAAAATGAATAAAAAAGCAAGGCAACTGGCCATGGAGAGAAAAAGCAAGGATACAAATGTGGAGATTCTGCATGGGAGCAGCTTGATGGAAGTCCTGTAGCACCTTCTCGCTGTGTGCTGACAAGTCACACCTGACTTTCAGCAGCCCCAGCAAGGGGCTTTCAAGGCAGGCAGAGGAGGAGTTCAATTTATGCCCCGCCCTTCACTAGGAGCGGCTCACAATCTCCTTTCCCTTCCCCTCCCCACAACAGACACCCCGTGAGGTAGGTGGTATCGCTTTTAACGGGGTTGTTACCCACCCGGAGCTTTGCTGCACAGGGGAGGGTGGGCTGTAAGTCCAATAAAACTAAATTAAAAATAAAGAAACGTGTGTTGCCGAGAGGCTGGAATCAGCTTGCGTGGAGATGGGGGACTCTTTTCTTTCATCCCCTTTTCCGTGCCAAGTTTGGGACTGTGGGAGGAAAGATGACCGCTTTTTTCTACAGCCCTGGCAGGGCCGCAGCTCTTTGGGTAAGCGGATGTTTCAGCAAATATTGGCTTCGGTTGCACAAACATGGCCACCGTCTGAAGGACAGCGAGACGGGACCGGAGTCCCCAGCTGTTTAGACAGTGGGCGGCTGTGAGCAGCACCAGTCAAGAAAATTCCTCTAGCTCTACTGGAACTGAAGAGTGGCGACTTTTGTGATCGCTTGAAAGGGCGGAAGATCCACAGTGAGCCTGTTTTTTTTAAAGCTGTGACATTTTTAAAGCCAGTTTGGTGTAGTGGTTAAGAGCGCGGACTCTGATCGAGGAGAACTGGGTTTGATTCCCCACGCCTCCACATGCAGCTGCTTGTGTGTCTTTGGGTCAGTCACAAGTTCTCTCAGAGCTGTTCTCTCAAGGGCAGTCCTCAAAGGAGCTCTCTCAGCCCCACCTCCCTCACAGGGTGTCTGTGGTGGGGAGGGGAAGGGAAAGGAGATTGTTAGCTGCTCTGAGACTCCTTTGGGTAGTGGAGGGTGGGGGTACAAATCCAATCTCCTCCTCCTCCTCCTCCTCCTCCTCCTCTTCTTCTTCGTCTCCTCCTCCTCCTTCTTCTTCCCAGGCCTAACCTGCTTAGCTTCCAAGATCTGATGAGACTGGACCAGCCCAGGTTATCCAGGTCCAGCGTCTAGAGGCACTGCACCCCAAACGCCAAGTCTGGATTCTGTACCCCTTGCGTCATCCGTCGGTCTATGCGCACAGGATAGATGTTACGGCTCTCTCTCTTTTTGCAACGTTGTCCCTCATGAGGTACGTGCCACGCTCTCCATGCCTGGTTCCCCTCCGAGAACATCGAGTGATGGAAGACGAAAGGCCCGTGCCGGTGAGTGGTTTTTGTGCTGTTGTGTTTTGAAGAGGGGTTTCCCCCCCCCCCCCTCTCTTCCCGTCTGTTTCCTCTTTCTCGGAATCTGTTTGCTCTCTAATGTGTGTTGACACAGCAAATACACATGTTTGTACAAACATCCCAGCCGAAGGCTGCTTTGAACGCCCCTCGCGGGAGACGGGGAAATGTGTGCCACAGATGATTGGGGGGGTGATCTGCGGTTGAAAACATCCCCAGCGGGGGGCCGTGGGCGGGTAACCGGCCATGGCTGATCAAGGCCCGGCCTGGCTGGGAACCTGCCGAAAAGAAGTGGGGATGCCAGGGTACCAAAGAGGCAAACCAGGATTGGGTGGGTGGGGGACAGTTTGTTCGTATTGATTTTTTAAAAAAAAAATCTAATTCATTTGTAGCCCTTTTTCCCCAATGGGGACTCAAAACGCCTTACATAATTCTCCTCCATTTTATTCTCACAACTACCCTGCGAGGCTGGTCTTCTTCTTCTTCTTCTTCTTGTCACCATCGTCATTGTATGGCATTGTGTATAGTATAGCCAGGGGAGCTTAAGATTGTCTGGCAATCAGAAATTCTAGCTCTTTTAGCATTATGCACCACTAGGTGGCAAGCTAGACCTGTTTTTGAGACAAGGGTTGTTTCAGAGGGCATTTGCCATTCCCTGCCTCTGCATCACGACCCTGGTATTCCTTGGAGATCGCCCTTCCAGATTACCAGCCAAGGCCGACCCAGCTTAGCTTCCGAGATCTGACGGGATCAGGCCAGCCTGGGCTATCCAGGTCAGGGCGTACGTCAGGCTGAGAGATTGTGACTGCCTCAAGTGAGCTTCCATAGCATGAGTCGGGATTTGAACCCAGGTTTCCAAGATGCTAGTCCGACACTCTTAAAGACTACACCACGCTATGGACAGTAAGTTATATATGCAGAAGAAGAAGAAGAGGAGGAGGAGGAGGAAGAAGAAGAGATTGGATTTATACCCCACCTTTCACTACCCAAAGGAGCCTCAGAGCGGCTCACAATCTCCTTTCCCTTCCCCTCCCCACAACAGACACCCTTGTGAGGTAGGTGGGGCTGAGAGAGCTCTCCTAAGAACTGCTCGTAAGAGAACTTATGACTGACCCAAGGTCACACCAGCAGCTGAATGTGGAAGAGTGGGGGAATCAAACCCGGTTCTCCCAGATTAAAGTCCGTGCTCCTAACCACTCCACTAAACTAATTACTATAACTCCCCTATAACAGATTTAACTCTGGAAAATTCTGGGATTAGGGCCACAAGCCAACACAGAACTCTGCCTGCTCAAAACCTGCCTGCTTAGCTTTTTAATGTGATTTAATGGAATTTTATGTGTTTTAACTTTGTGTATTTATATTATGTTGTTAGCCGCCTAGAGCCGGTTTCTGGTAAGGCGGGATATAAATCGAAACTAATAAATTAAATAAATAAATAAACCCATTGCTTTTAACATTTCATGAGGGACCGTTAGCCTCGCCTTCAAGCAAGCGATCTTGCTTAGTGTCCCCTGCACATCTCCCGAGAGAGTGAAACAGACATCTGCACATCAATGCTCCCTCTAAACTGTGGAGTCTTGTGAGCAAAAATTCTACTAGGTGAGCAACTGGCATTAAAGCTGTAAGCCAGCAATTTGGCTCGAGCATCAAATCAGTTTGCTCTGGAACCACATCCTTCCTGAGCGAAGACAAAAATGTGTGAGCCGGAGGCTAAAGAACTGCGAGCTAGCTCACACCAACCCAGCTTAGAGGGAACAGTGCTGCTCATCTCACAGAAAATGCAGCTCTGTGATCGAAAGGGAACGGGGTGTTCACAGACAAGGATTTCGGATTAGGCTCCATGGGGTAGTAACGTCTGATTCTATGGCAACTTCTAAAAACTTGTTATCGCATTCCACAGGGGTGAGCAATTGGATATCTCCGGCCCGATCAAATGCCCTGCATTTCCGGCATCGGATCAGTTTGGAGAGATCCACTAGCACAAAAGGAACTTATGTGGCTCTTGATAAATATTAGAAACATCCAAACAAGAGATTAGAGTGACAGAGTGTATAAATCAGAGATTTAACCAGAAAACACCTGTAAAGAAAAGACTTTTATTTACTTGTAGAACTTGAATTACGTAACTTAAGATGTAAGATGATTCTCTGTACTCTACTGTTTCCTGGATGTCATAGGTTAAAGATAAAGGTTTCCCTTGCTTGAAAACCAGTTGAATATGACTCTTCGGGATGCAGTGCTCATCTCCGTTTCCAAGCCGCAAAGCCAGCGCTGTCTGTAGACTTCTATGTGGTCATGTGGCTGGCATGACTAGACGCCGAGGGGCACGTGATACCCTTCATCTTATCCCCCCCCCCCCACCTTACCCTCTTTTACGAAACTCCAATAAAAAACTTAAAACAACAAACTGTGGGGTCCTGTGAGCAAAAATTCTCCTTCGTGAGCTATTGGGCATTAAAGTTGTGAGCGAGCGATTCGGCTGCTGCATAAATCAGTTTGCCTCTGGAGCCATCCCTTCCTGAGCGAAGACAAAAATGTGTGAGCCGGAGGCTAAAAGACTCGGAGCTAGCTCACACTCACTCAGCTTAGAGGGAACACTGCCGGGACCATATACGTAAATAAATAAAATCATAATAAATAAAGAAAATCATGTCAGAATGGAAGCTTTTCTGTTCTGCATCCTATCTGCAGAGAGGAAGGAGCGTTTCCCACATGGGCCACAGCGCACTGATCCCTTAAAGTTTAAGGGGGCATTAGTTTCCACAGGTGATAGACCTGGCCTCCAGGTACAGAGGCCAGGTCTATCCAATCTTGTCAATAATGACTCTTTAAAAATGGTACTTACAGGGAACCCGCACCACGGACCCGCTAAGGCATACTTTCTCTCTCTCTCTCTCTCTCCCTCCCCACACACGATCCCTCTGGAGGGGGCAATGTAAGCACTTCAGAAATTATCCCTTCGATCTCATTTTGTAATTTCAGAAAGGGCACGATTAACATTATAGGGAATCGCAGGCTGACATCTGATGTTAATTAAAGCGGGCGTTTTTCCCAACACGACTCCCCGATACGATAACAACGCTCCCGATAACGAATGAAAACGATCGCGCCCCGCCTTTCTCGACATTTCGATACAGAATTAAAATGATATCTTCCCCCCCAGAGCACGCCACTAGCATTCAGTCGTATATGCATCTGATCAGGAAATCAGCGAATTCCAAAAAGCAGGAAATTCCGATTGATGCCACAGTGACTTAAATTCATGTGCCCCGTCCGGAAGCCCCACAATACACCTGTCAGTTCCCACACACGGACACCACAAAATTACAACCATCATTTTTCAAAACACGCGCCTAGCGTTCAATCGCATACAGAATTGGTCAGGAAATCCGGGAATTCCTTTTTTAAAAATTAACGTTTCTTTATTTCAAATATAAGACATACGAACATAAATATAATCGGGGGAGGGGGGAATACCATCTGATGGTGGTAGCCTCCTGGTTTGGAGCGCTTGGGTTGCTGCGCAGTGTGGGATGTTGCTGCTTTGTCGCCTCTGTTTGTTCTTTTGATGTCGTTTTATGTCAATGGGTTTTAATTTAATTTATGTATGGATGTGATTTTAACTGTTGTTAGCCGCCTGGAGCCAGCATCACTGGAAAGGTGGGGTACAAATTTTAAATAAATAAATAGATGATAGATTTATTATTTATTTTTATTTATTTCATGAGATTTATATCCCGCCCTCCCCGCCAATGGCGGGCTCAGGGCGGCTAACAACATAAAATAACACAAGCAATATCAAAAAACAGTTAAAACTTATACCATAAGATCCGCAGCAACAATTACAGTTTATCTTTAAGTGTATCAAGTCAACCTTCAGATGTACTCCCTATGGGCGCAGATGTCATTGCCGGCAGATGAAACTGGGCCAGGGCCAGAGTGTAGATGATAGATAGATAGATAGATAGATAGATAGATAGATAGATAGATAGATAGATAGATAGATAGATAGATAGATAAGACAGGCAGACAGGCAGACAGACAGATGATAGATAGATAGATAGATAGATAGATAGATAGATAGATAGATAGATAGATAGATAGATAGATAGATAGATAGATAGCTAGATAGATAGATTTTAACTTTTAAAGCCCTATATGGCCTGGGGCCTGCCTACCTAAGGGACCGCCTTTCCCCGTATATACCCCAGAGAGTGCTGCGGTCAGGCAGTCAAAATCGCCTGACCCTTCCGGGCCTGAGGGAGGCCAGGTTGACAACTACCAGAAGCAGGGCCTTCTCGGTGGCGGCCCCCTACTGGTGGAACGAGCTCCCGGAGAACACCAGGGCCCTGCGGGATCTTTTGCAGTTCCGCAGGGCCTGCAAAGCGGAGCTCTTCCGCCAGGCGTTTGGGGCCGCCGCCGGAGGGAACGGCCCTTGGTAGGCGACATGGTGTATCGCCGCTAGAACACCTGAGGTGGGAGTCTCCTGGCGGGAAATCAAGTAGACACTGGTACTGGATATTGGGTTTTATACTTGCTACCATCTGTGATTGATTGCCTAGCTTTTAATGTGATTGTGGAATTTTATGTGTTTTAACTGTATATTTATACTATGTTGTGAGCCGCCTAGAGCCAGTTTTGGTAAGGCGGGATATAAATCGAAATAAATAGACAGATAGACAGACAGACAGACAGACAGACAGATAGATAGATAGATAGATAGATATTTTAAGAATTGTTCTGCCTTATTGTTGATTACATGCTATTAAACCATTTCGCAAATGTCTCTTTTTTTTCTTTTTTGAGATATGTTATCACTATATTTCCTCAAGTGTTAATTAAATCTGATTTACAGATTGACACAATTTTCAGTCCAAGTGTAAAATTTCGACCATGTCTTCTCGAACAAGTCCTCGGTTTGGTTTTCCAAAAATAAAGACAATTTATCAAGTTCTGCTACTTCCAGTATTTTGTTAACGGTTTCACCCCTTGATGGTATTTCTGTTCCTTTCCAATACTTAGCAAACAATAAAGAATAGGAAGTTTTGACTGACGCCACAGTGATTTAAATCCATTCCGCCCTGCCTAGCAACCCTACGATACACCTGTCGGTTCTGGTGCGTGAACACCACGCATTCCTACCCGCAGGGAAGCGCTTCGAGAGTAGCCAGGGCAGAGGAAAGATTTTAGCTCCTAGCGTGTGGTGACCCAGCCGTGCGGCCCGGTTTGTAAGACGGTTAACGACAAGCCGCCCTTGAAAATCCCACCTCTGCCAGGCCTGTGAGTGGAATTCCTCACATACGTCCTTACAGGACGGGAGCGTTTCTTGAAAGGAGGAAACAGCAACGCTTAAGACAACCGCAACAAAAAAATCAGGGCGGAATGGTACGATGCACACCACAAAGAGAGAAAATGGAAACATCTGGTCCAAAAGATGGTGTAGAAAAATTCCTGCTTTCCCCTTCACCCACAAGGGAAAAGCTCAAAAAGAACTGGGTCCAAATCACCTCTGGTGTCCTTGACTGCGGACTTCTTAAGAATTTGGCAAAGAAGATCATTTTGTTCTCCTATGGAGCGGAAAGCCTTATTAAGACAGGTGTGGGGGGAGTATTTCCGTTGAAGTTAGAGAGCCAAGTAGGTTTATTTAATTTATTGATACCCCACTTTTCCCTTCAATGGGGACCCAACGTCATCATTCCCCTTTCCTCCATTTTATCCTCACAACAATCCTGTGAGGAAGGTAAGGCTGAAAGAATGTGATTGGCTTAAGGTCCCTTGGCAAGCTTTCGTGGCACGAGTCGGGATTCGAACTTGGGGTCTCCCAGCTCCTCGTCCAGAACTCTTAAATATTACGCCATGCTGCTTGACAAGAGCCACTGTGGTATAGCAGCTAGAGTATTAGACTAGTTTCTGGGAGACCCAGGTTGAAATCCCTACTCTGTAGGGTTGCCAGGTCTCGGTTGAAAAATACCTGGAGACTTTGGGGGTGGAGCCAGGAGAGGGTGGGGTTTGGGGAGGGGAGGGGAGGGGCCTCAGCATGGTACAATGCCATAGAGTCCACCCTTCAAAGCTGCCATATTCTCCAGGGGAGCTGATTTCTGTCAGCTGGAGATCAATTGTAAAAGCGGGAGATCTCCAGGCCCCACCTGGAGGCTGGCAACTCTACTATTCTGCCATGGAAGCCGGTTGGGTGACCTTGGGGAAGTCACTCTCAGGCTAATCTGCTTCACAGGGTTGTGAAGATCAAAGGAAGGAGGAAAGGACAGGGTTATCCCTTCCCCAGGTCTGAGCAGGGAATTCCCCGGTTTTGAGGGCTTCTGGCCGGTGGGGGGAACCCCGCCCCCAAACAGCAATGTTGACAGGGGACGTCCCTGATGCAATGACATCACCCGGAAGTGATGTCATCACACCAGGGACATTGTCCCGCAATGCTCTGGTTTGGGGGCAAAACTCTATGGTTTGAGGGCAATTTCGCCATAGAGTTTTGCCCTCAAACCAGAGTGCCGCTGCATAACGTCCCCAACATGATGACGTCATTTTTGTGTGATGTCATCGCATCGCGGAGTCCCACCCACTCCCAGAAGACTCCCTTCCGCCCCCTGCCAGCGTGTCGAAGATACCTGGCAATCATAGGAGAGAATTACATTCTAAGTTGCTTTGGCTCCTGCGCATGAACACATGAAACTGACTCAGACCCACTGGCCTATCAAGACTGGCAATGTCCACTATGGTCATCCCTTTTGACTAGAGACTAGTCTCGAACCCGGGACCTCCTGCCTGCGGAACAGATGCTTAGCCACTGAGCCACAACATTCCCAAGATCTGAAAGCAAGAAACTGCAAGTAGATAAATAAATACCCCTTCGGTGGGAAGGTAACCGTGTGCCTTGGCGTTTAGTCATGCCAGCCACATGACCACGGAGAAGTCTCCGGACAACGCTGGCTCTTCGGCTTGGAAATGAACATCACCCCCTAGAGTTGGATTCAACTGGCTTTCGAGCAAGGGAAACCTTTACCTTGACCGTTATTTATCTTTTAAGTGATGTGTGGTCTCCTTCTGGCCTGAGCATTATTTTACCCACATCGTTTTAGGCTGCTCAGCATGTTTACGTTGAGCAAGTCTTCGCACAGGCAGCATGTAAACTGGAGGGAGGGAGGGAGGGAGAAGCCAGGGATTGAACTTGGGATCTTCTGCATGCTAAGCAGATGCCTTAACCCAAAGCTCTCCTTGGGAATGCATGTGGCACTGTCACCTGAGTAAGTGCATTTCTCTCGCGCGCCCACACACACTTTGCCGGTGACGGATCAGGGTACGCCAAGTGGATTCGTAATAACTGTACCATTTACTTAACAGATTTCAAAGCCTGTAGAACAGCTTTGTTAATATGTTTAATTTATTGTCACATCTCCTCCAGGTTAACGGGGAAAGGGCCCCTCTTGCAATGTAATCTCGGCAAGTTATTACTAAGGGCTTGTCTCTCGTTAAAATGGAGAACGGAGCGGACCATGGAGATGTACGTCTGATCAGCCAGGCCAAGAGGAAAGAAGCGTACACACACTTTGATAAACTAAAGATGCTGAAGACATGCTCGGTGTTTCACGCAGGTAGCTTCTTCACCTCTGTGAAGACACAGAAATGTCCACCGCAGTGCTCCCCCTCCGCTGTGGAGTCTAAGCTGAGCAGAAATTCTACTTTCTGAGCAACTGTCATTAAAGTTGTGAGAGAGTGAATGGGCCACTGCATAAATTAGTTTGCTCTGGAACCATCTTTCCTGAGCTAAGGCAAAAATCTGACAGCTGGAGGCTAAAAAACTGTAAGCTAGCTCACACTGACTCAGCTTAGAGGGAACACTTCTGGCCAGCCTGGAGGGGGGAGCCCAAAAAATTGGGGCATCCCCTGCCCCCACCTTCGGACCAGCATCCCTAGGAGAGTTAGTTTCGAGTCTAGTTGTGCCTTAGAGATCAACAAAATTTTGAGCACATGAGCTTTTGAAAGTCAAAACTCTCCCCTTCAGATAGTTTTGAAAGCTTAAACCTCGAAAACCTGAAGAAGAGAGAAGTGACGCACGAAACAGAAGAACATAAGAGAAGCCAATGTTGGATCAGGCCAGTGGCCCATCCAGTCCAACACTCTGTGTCACACAGTGGCCAAAAATACCAGGGGCCAGCAGGAGGTCCACGTGGGGGCAGGACAGTAGAAGCCCTCCCACTGTTGCTCCCCCCCCCCCCCAAAGGACCAAGAAGACAGAGCATCACTTGCCCCAGACTGAGAGATCCTATCTATACCTTGTGGCTCATAGCCACTGATGGACCTCTGCTCCAGATGTTTGTCTAATTCCCTCTTGAAGCCACCCATGCTTGTAGCCGCCACCACCTCCTGTGGCAGTGAATTCCATGAGTGAATCACTCTTTGGGTGAAGAAGGACTTCCTTGTATCCATCCTAACCCGACTGCTCAGCAATTTAATGGAGTGCCCACGAGTTCTTGTCTTGTGAGAAAGGGAGAAAAGTACCTCTTTCTCTACCTGCTCTATCCCATCCGTAATCTTATAAACCTCGATCATATCACCCCTCAGTCGACGTTTCTCAAGGGCTCCTCCCCTGCCACAAATATTGTTCGTCTTCGAGGTACCACTGGACTCTTGCTTTTCCCCGAATGTTACACCCTGTGATTTAAGAGCCAGTTTGGTGTAGTGGTTAAGTGCGCGGACTCTGATCTGGAAGAACCGGGTTTGATTCCCCACTCCTCCACTTGCACCTGCTGGATGACCTTGGGCAAGCCGTAGTTCTGGCACAGCTGTTCTTGAAAAAGGGCAGTTTCTGTCAGAGCTCTCTCAGCCCCACCTACCTCCCAGGGTGTCTGTTGTGGGGAGGGGAAGGGAAAGGAGTTTGTAAGCCGCTCTGAGACTCTGAGACTCCCTTGGGTAGTGAAGGGTGGGGTATAAATTCAATCTCTTCTTCTTCTTCTTCTTCATCATCATCATCAGTCCATTGGTTAGTAAACAAGAAAGGGAAAAAATCGGTGTAAAAAGAATATTCCGATTCCACCTATTCCTAAACTGATTTTTTTTTTTAAAAATCCCATGATTGAAACTATAGAAAAAAGGCCGAATGTAACATGGGCGGAACCAACTATCAGGGTCGTAACACACTGGAACAGGGGACATCTGTTCCGCTCTCGTTTTGCTCCCATGCCAATAAAGGACCTTCTCTCCCTGCCTGTGATCAGACACATGGGAAGCAGCTCTTAGCAGGATCAGGCCCGATCCGCAGCTGGGCCGTGTGAACAGCTAGGAACAAGTTGCAAAGGCTGCTCCGTTAAGAATCCACGGCGACCCATGAAATCGGCCACAGGCCATACGCCAGCGGTAATGAATGCCTGAGACGAGAGCATTGAGCATTTCAGGCTGTGGGGGGGAACAGCCCAGTAATCATGGAAATGTAGAAACCGAGAGCTGGAAGGGACCCCCAAGGGTCATCCAGCCCAACCCCCTGCACAATGCAGGAAATTCACAAATACTTTCCACTTCCCCAGTGATCTCTACTCAATGCTCAGAAGATGACAAAAACCCCTCCAGGATCCCCGGCCAAGCCGGCCTGGAGAAGAACTGCTTCCTGACGCCAAAGTGGCGATCGGCATTTCCCTGGGCGTGTAAGAAAGGGCCACGAGAACTAAGCACTGAAAAAACCCTTCATGCCCCCCTTCTCATGATCTTCCTAAATTCTCAGAATCCGCATTGCTGTCCGATGGCCATCCCACCTCTGCTCCAAACCCTCCAAAGAAGGAGAGCCCCACCACCTCCCAAGGAAGCCTGTTCCACTGAGGAACCGCTCTGCCAGGAATTTCTTCCTGATGTTTAGCCGAAAACTCTTCTGCTTTAATTTCAACCCGTTGGTTCTGGTCCGACCTTCCGGGGCAACAGAAAACGACTCCGCCCCATCCTCTACATCTCAGCCCTTCAAGGACTTGAAGATGGTGATCGTATCCCCTCTCGGTTGTCTCCTCTCCAAGCTGAACATACCCAGCCCTCCAGACCCCGCCCCATCTTCGTTGCCCTCCTCTGGACATGCTGCAGTTTGTCCGTATCCTTCTTAGATCCTTCTTCAACAGTCGTAAAATTCCTCGCGGTGGCGTTTTTAAAACTGCGCACGGTGTGAAATTTTCCACACTAGATTTTTCCTCCCCAGGCGCAAAACTGAAGTTTTCTCCTTCTTACTCTGCATTTATGGAACTCGCTGAAACATAACACGAGGGCTGCAGTGGCTCAAGTGGTGAAGATGCTGAACTGCAGTCCGGAAGGTCAGTAGTTCGGCAGTTCGAGACCCGAGTGCTGCGTGACGGAGTGAGCTCCCGTCTCTGGCCCCAGCTCCTGCCAGCCGAGCAGTCCGAAAGAAACTGAAAGCAGATAAATAGGTACCACATCGGTGGGAAGGCGTTCTCTCAGCGCCTAGTCATGCCGGGCACATGACCACAGAAACGTCTTCGGACAGCGCTGGCTCTTCGGCTTGGAAACGGAGATGAACACCACATCCCTAGAGTTGTATTTGACTGGCTTTCGAGCGAGGGAAACCTTTACCTTTACTAAAACATAACATTCACTTAAAAAAATGTCAATGTGGGGAATTCCACTACTGCAGAAATGGTCTAAAACTGTGGTGCCCAAAACTGAACACGGGACTGCGATTGAGGGCTAACCAGAGCAGAACAAAGTGATATTCTCCGTTTATGGTATCTGTAGCAGCAGAAAAGAGCGAAGAGTCTCGGAGCACCTTGAACAAGATTTGTGGCAGGGCAAGAGCTTCCGCAAGTCACTGCTCACTTCTCATGAGTCATGAGATGGCCTAAAGTATGACAAATTGGTTGTACGCCCAGCACATTCCCCGGCAGCATAGGCGCATGCATAAAGTGCCATGAAGTTGCAGCTTTCTTATGGCGCCCTTGTAGGGTTTTGAAGCCAAGAGACAAACAGAGATGGTTTGCCATTGTCTGCCTCTGTATAGCAACCCTGGACTTCCTTGGAGGTCTCCCATCCAAGTACTAACCAGGGTTGACCCTGGTCAACTTCCGAGGTCTGATGAGGTCAGGCTAGCCTGGGCGATTCAGGCAGCTAACCCTTCAGCACAGTACATACTGAATGCCCCACTGGTACAGAGGAACTCCCACCTGCCAATATGGCTTTTGCCCTCTCATGCTTTTATTTTATTCAGTTTGGTGTAGTGGTTAAGTGCACAGACTCTAACCTGGGAGAATTGGGTTTGATTCCCCACTCCTTCACATGCAGCTGCTGGTGTGACACTGGGTGAGTTACAAGTTCTCTCAGAGCTGTTCTCTCAAGGGCAGTCCTCAAGAGAGCTCTCTCAGCCCCACCTACCTCACAGGGTGTCTGTTGTGGGGAGGGGAAGGGAAAGGAGTCTGTAAGCCGCTCTGAGACTCCGAGTGAAGGGCGGGGTATAAATACAATCTCCTCCTCCTCTTCTTCTTCTTGTTCCCTGTCTTTCTCCCCACTGGAGACCCAAAGCAGCTTACCCCATCCCCCTCTCCTCCATTTTACCCTCACAACGACCCTGCGAGGTAGGTTAAGAAGAAAGTGTGTATGACTGGCCCTAGGGAACCCACCGAGCTTCCGTGGCACACGTGGGGATTCAAACACGAGTCCGACCCTCTTAATCACTATACCGTACTGGCTCTCAAAGTAAAACAGTTAAAAATGACAAAGACTGAGTGCCCAAATTTAATTCCATCTCTCAGTTTATCAACTGGATGGGAGCATAGATGCCTCTTTGTGGAAACAGCTGTACCCGTTTTATCCCAGCACATAACTCAAGAGACGGATCTCTTTCCTCCCACAAAAGATAAACTGGCAATGAGATTGATATTGGGTATTCCATTAACTACAGTTAATATTCATTCTAGATGGATGGTTAGACCACCACGGACTGTGACAAATGAGTCCCTTAGCATGTAATACCGAACGACGTTTGATGGTGGGAGAAGGACATACGGAAAGAGCTAGGAGTGTGGGCTAGATGCCATCAACTTGCTTCCGACTTATGGCGACCCTAAGAACATAACAGAAGCCATGTTGGATCAGGCCAATGGCCCATCTGGCTCAACACTCTATCTCACACAGTGGCCAAAACCCGGGTGCCATCAGTGGGGCCAGAACTCCAGAACCCTCCCACTGTTGCCCCGCAAGCACCCAAAATACGGAGCATCACTCCCCGAGAACGAGTGCTCCATCTATAAGAACTTAAGAGAAGCCAATGTTGGATCAGGCCAGTGGCCCATCCAGTCCAACATTCTGTGTCACACAGTGGCCAAAACCCAGGTGACCTCAGGAGGTCCACCAGTGGGACCAGAACTCCAGAAACCCTCCCACTGCTGCCCTCCAAGCACCAAGAATACAGAGCATCACTGCCCCAGAGTCTTCCATCTATAAGAATATGAGAAGATCCATGTAAGATCAGGCCAGTGGCCCATTCAGTTGACCACTCTATGTCAAACATAGGCTAAAAGGTGCCCTCAGGAGGTCCACCAGCGAGGCCAGAACTCCAGAAGCCCTCCCACAGTAGCCCCCAAGCAACAAGAATACAGAGCATCACGGACCCAGACAAAGTGTTTCATCTAGACCTTGTGGCTCATAGCCACTAAGGGACCTCTGTTCCATATGTTTCTCCAGTCCCCTCTTGAAGCTGTCTAGGCTTCTAGCCAGCTTCCATTTTTGTGCCATTTGGGGCACTTTTGTCGGTAGTCCTATTTACCCTATGCTGGATGGGTTGAAGAGGGAGAGGCCCCAGAAATGGGAGAATCTAGCTGCTGCGAGTCCAAGGAGATGGGAAGCGATCTAGCTGTTTTAAATAAATAAACGAAGTCTGCCTCACCTTCCTCACAGGGTTGTTGTGAGGGCAACATGGGGAAATTCAAAAACATGTATGGCACTCTCGGTTTCTTGGAAGAGAGGACGGATAAAAACGTTCTCCATATGAGTTGTGGAGGGGCCATAGGACAGTCAAAGAGCCTCTGCTTGCCGTGCAGAAGGTCCCGGGTTCGCTCCTCGCCATCTCCAGGCAGCCGGTGATGGGAAAGACCTCTACCTGAGATGCTAAAAGCCACAGAGTAGACAATACTGCTCTAGAGATCAGTGGTCCAATTCAGTGGATAGCAGCTTCAGGTGTATACGTATGGATTTTGTATATTGTATTTGAATGGAGACATAAAAATAACATAGAACATGTGAACACATGAAACTGACCCATACTGACCCAGACCCTTGGTCCATCAAGGTCAATATTGTCTAATCAGGCAGGCGGCTGCTCTCCAGGGGCTCAGGCTGAGGTCTTTCCCATCCCCTCCTGCCTGGTCCTTTCAACTGGAGGTGCCGGGGATTGAACCTGGGACCTTCTGCCTGACAAGCAGATGCTCTGCCACTGAGCCACAGCCCCACTTCATGGCTCTCCAGGGTCTCAGGCGGAGGTCTTTCCCACCACCTCCTGCCTGGTCCTTTCAACTGGAGGTGCCGGGGATTGAACCTGGGACCTTCTGCATGCCAAGCAGATGCTCTGTCACTGAGCTACAGCCCCACTTCATGGCTCTCCAGGGTCTCAGGCGGAGGTCTTTCCCACCACCTCCTGCCTGGTCCTTTCAACTGGAGGTGCCGGGGATTGAACCTGGGACCTTCTGCATGCCAAGCAGATGCTCTGCCACTGAGCCACAGCCCCACTTCATGGCTCTTCAGGGTCTCAGGCGGAGGTCTTTCCCATCACCTCCTGCCTGGTCCTTTCAACTGGAGATGCCGGGGATGGAACCTGGGACCTTCTGCATGCCAAGCAGATGCTCTGTCACTGAGCTACAGCCCCACTTCATGGCTCTCCAGGGGCTCAGGCGGAGGTCTTTCCCATCACCTCCTGCCTGGTCCTTTCAACTGGAGGTGCCGGGGATTGAACCTGGGACCTTCTGCCTGACAAGCAGATGCTCTGCCACTGAGCCACAGCCCCACTTCATGGCTCTTCAGGGTCTCAGGCGGAGGTCTTTCACATCACCTCCTGCCTGGTCCTTTCAACTGGAGGTGCCGGAGATTGAACCTGGGACCTTCTGCCTGACAAGCAGATGCTCTGCCACTGAGCCACAGCCCCACTTCATGGCTCTCCAGGGGCTCAGGCGGAGGTCTTTCCCATCACCTCCTGCCTGGTCCTTTCAACTGGAGGTGCCGGGGATTGAACCTGGGACCTTCTGCCTGACAAGCAGATGCTCTGCCACTGAGCCACAGCCCCACTTCATGGCTCTTCAGGGTCTCAGGCGGAGGTCTTTCACATCACCTCCTGCCTGGTCCTTTCAACTGGAGGTGCCGGAGATTGAACCTGGGACCTTCTGCCTGACAAGCAGATGCTCTGCCACTGAGCCACAGCCCCACTTCATGGCTCTCCAGGGGCTCAGGCGGAGGTCTTTCCCATCACTTCCTGCCTGATCCTGTTAAGTGGAGGTGCCAGGGATTGAACCTGGGACCTTCTGTGTGCCGGTCAGTTACTCTACCACTGAGCCACGGCCTGTGTCCCTCCAAGATCCCTGGGCCAATCTGATCTAGAGGAAAATTCCTCCCCGCCCTGGGCATATAAGAAAGGGCCATGGGAGCCGCCCTTCCTCTCACAATCTGCCTAAATTCAAAGCAGAAGACTGCAGCCGCTCAATGTGAACAAAGAATCCCTAGAGCCGGCCTGGCTGGTTAGGCGGGATATAAATTTAAACAAACAAATAAATAAATAAATCCTGACATGATGTGTTCTTTCCAGGACTGCAAGGCAACGAAAAGAGAACAAGAAGATAAAAAACAGATTGGATTTCTACCCCGCCCTTCACTCCCCAAGGGAGTCTCAGAGTGCCTTACAAACTCCTTTCCCCTCCCCTCCCCACAACAGGCACCCTGGGAGGTAGGTGGGGCTGAGAGAGCTCTGACAGAAACGGCTCTTTTTCAAGAACAGCTCTGACAGAACTATGGCTTGCCCAAGGTCATCCAGCAGGTGCAGAGGGGGTAGTCAAACCCGGTTCTCCCAGATTAGAGTCCGCACACTTGGCCACCACAGTTTCTACAGGAAGGAAGGAAGGAAGGAAGGAAGGAAGGAAGGAAGGAAGGAAGGAAGGAAGGAAGGAAGGAAGGAAGGAAGGAAGGAAGGAAGGAAGGAAGGAGAAGAAGAAGAAGAGAAGAAGAAATTGGATTTATACCCACCCTTCACTACCCAAGGGAGTCTCAGAGTGGCTTACCAACTCCTTCCCCTTCCCCTCCCCACAACAGACACCCTGTGGGGTAGGTGGGGCTGAGAGAGCTCAGACCGAAACTGCTCTTTTTCAAGAACAGCTGTGCCAGAGCTATGGTTTGCCCAAGGCCATCCAGCAGGTGCATGTGGAGGAGTGGGGAATCAAACCGGGTTCTCCCAGATTAGAATCCGTGCACTTAACCACTACACCAAACCAAAAGGCAGTCCGGTTTCTTCCCCCCACCTCCACTACGATACAAAAAAACTATATCCCTCCATCAAAAAATTACAGAGCTGGTTTTTTGTTCTGGGCTGGGATCGCGCGTGCCACGGCAGCTGGAGTGTGCCACGTCGAGCGATACCCTGGCTTTCGACCCCAGAGCTGGGACACCGAGGTCAAACGGAATACTGTTGTCGCAGCCGTGTGACACCATCGTCCAGCACCTCCGCTCACCCCGTCTCCCAGCCAAAAGCACAAGCGACCTCACAGCTCATCTGTCAAAAGGCTCTTCTGGCTGAAATGTACTGATTTGTGGACAGGACCGGGGAGTGTTGGCACAAAAGACTGGCACTCTCACATACAAATGCCTCCAGGAGACAGGTCAGAGGAAGAGGGTGTAAGATGTTGACACACACACACACACACAAACACCGTGCGGCAACAGAGTCAAGATCCTCTCAGTGTGACATGCCTTGAGCACCCAAGCTCCCCGGAGAGAAATGCTGAATATGAAAGAGCGTAAAGACAAGGAAGGGGGAGGTTGGCATGGCATAGGCTGCAAACTGGCACCAAGGAGAGCATCAGAAGAGCCCTGCTGGATCAGACCAGGGGTCCATCTAGTCCAGCAGCCTAAGAACATCGGAAGAGCCCTGCTGGATCAGACCAGGGGTCCATCTAGTCCAGCATCCTAAGAACATAAGAAGAGCCCTGCTGGATGAGACCAGTGGTCCATCTAGTCCAGCATCCTAAGAACACAAGAAGAGCCCTGCTGGATCAGACCAGGGGTCCATCTAGTCCAGCATCCTAAGAACATAAGAAGAGCCCTGCTGGATCAGACCAGGGGTCCATCTAGTCCAGCATCCTAAGAACACAAGAAGAGCCCTGCTGGATCAGACCAGTGGTCCATCTAGTCCAGCATCCTAAGAACATAAGAAGAGCCCTGCTGGATGAGACCAGGGGTCCATCTAATCCAGCATCCTAAGAACATAAGAAGAGCCCTGCTGGATGGGACCAGTGGTCCATCTAGTCCAGCATCCTAAGAACATAAGAAGAGCCCTGCTGGATGAGACCAGGGGTCCATCTAGTCCAGCATCCTAAGAACATAAGAAGAGCCCTGCTGGATGAGACCAGGGGTCCATCTAGTCCAGCATCCTAAGAACATAAGAAGAGCCCTGCTGGATGAGACCAGGGGTCCATCTAGTCCAGCATCCTAAGAACATAAGAAGAGCCCTGCTGGATCAGACCAGTGGTCCATCTAGTCCAGCATCCTAAGAACATAAGAAGAGCCCTGCTGGATCAGACCAGTGGTCCATCTAGTCCAGCATCCTAAGAACATAAGAAGAGCCCTGCTGGATCAGACCAGTGGTCCATCTAGTCCAGCATCCTAAGAAACCAAGAAGAGCCCTGCTGGATCAGACCAGGGGTCCATCTAGTCCAGCATCCTAAGAACACAAGAAGAGCCCTGCTGGATCAGACCAGCGGTCCATCTAGTCCAGCATCCTAAGAACACAAGAAGAGCCATGCTGGATCAGACCAGCGGTCCATCTAGTCCAGCAGCCTAAGAACACAAGAAGAGCCCTGCTGGATCAGACCAGGGGTCCATCTAGTCCAGCATCCTAAGAACACAAGAAGAGCCCTGCTGGATCAGACCAGTGGTCCATCTAGTCCAGCATCCTAAGAACATAAGAAGAGCCCTGCTGGATCAGACCAGTGGTCCATCTAGTCCAGCATACTAAGAACACAAGAAGAGCCCTGCTGGATCAGACCAGTGGTCCATCTAGTCCAGCATCCTAAGAACACAAGAAGAGCCCTGCTGGATCAGACCAGTGGTCCATCTAGTCCAGCATCCTAAGAAACCAAGAAGAGCCCTGCTGGATCAGACCAGGGGTCCATCTAGTCCAGCATCCTAAGAAACCAAGAAGAGCCCTGCTGGATCAGACCAGCGGTCCATCTAGTCCAGCAGCCTAAGAACACAAGAAGAGCCCTGCTGGATCAGACCAGGGGTCCATCTAGTCCAGCATCCTAAGAACACAAGAAGAGCCCTGCTGGATCAGACCAGTGGTCCATCTAGTCCAGCATCCTAAGAACACAAGAAGAGCCCTGCTGGATCAGACCAGGGGTCCATCTAGTCCAGCATCCTAAGAACACAAGAAGAGCCCTGCTGGATCAGACCAGTGGTCCATCTAGTCCAGCATCCTAAGAACATAAGAAGAGCCCTGCTGGATCAGACCAGTGGTCCATCTAGTCCAGCATCCTAAAAACACAAGAAGAGCCCTGCTGGATCAGACCAGTGGTCCATCTAGTCCAGCATCCTGAGAACATAAGAAGAGCCCTGCTGGATCAGACCAGTGGTCCATCTAGTCCAGCATCCCAAGAACATAAGGAGAGCCCTGCTGGATCAGACCAGGGGTCCATCTAGTCCAGCATCCTAAGAACACAAGATGAGCCCTGCTGGATTAGACTAGTGGTCCATCTAATCCAGCCTCCTGACTCACACAATGGCCAGTCTGTTCCTCTAGAGTGCCAACAACAATGCAAAGGCCTCCTGTTCTATTTACTCGGCTGGTGGGGAGTGGGAGGGGGACTTCTGGGAATGGGGAGGGCAGGGTGGCGGCCACCATAGAGATTTTGGCCCAAACGCTAGCGTGTCACTGCGTGACAGGCCCAGCATGATGACGTCCCTTCTGTGAGATGTCATCGCGCTGACATCAGTGCGGGAGAAGGCTGTTCAGGGGAGGGCCTTCCCGCCAGCTAGCTGGCCGGTGGCAGGCTGAAGCACCCAAAACTGGGGGAACCCCTGCCCAGACTGGGGGTCTGACAACCACAATTCCCAATACTCTGAGGGAGACTCAGCCAGAGGTATTGATGGGGTGGAGGTCTCCTCAGGGGGTTCCAGCTCTGTTGCATCCCTGGGGACCAGGATGGGGAAGACCTATATGAGGAAGACCTATATGGTCCACCAGCGATGTGTTCGGAGTGGCCTGCACCGTGGGGATCTCGGGACCTGAGAGGGGCTCTTCTTCACCTCAGGTGTCACGATCACCCTAACTTAGGGTGGTCAGGCTGCAGACAGCGACCTCCAGGAGGAATTGGGGGCAGAGTATTGTACTGGCATTGCGCTGGCATGCTGACATCACTTCTGGTTAAAACTAGATATGACATCTTCAGATGCTCTAGCACTCACAAAAACCACAGAGGTTTTGCCATAGAGGGTTTTTTTTTTGTAAAATACTAGAGTGTCCACCATGTTGTCACTTCTGAGCGAGATGTCTTTAGACACTCCAGCATTCACCAAAAAAGACCCTCTATGGTTCTACAATAGAACTTTTTAAAAGAAAGATTTTATTTTTTCCATGTTAACAGCAACAAAAAACCACACCAAACCAACGTAACATAAAAATAAAATGGGGGTTACACATACATATCTAGATGGTCTCGTTGTCACCTCCTGCAGTGTTTACTACAGTTGTTATCACCAAGTAGTTCTGCACAAGTAATTAGAAAGAAAATGTAATCTGTAATTTCTCCTAAAATAGTCACATGTCTATATTGTTCGTTTGTAATAGTCGTCCAACCATTTACAAAAACTTGACCATGTATTATGAAATCTTCCACCATGTCACCACCACAGAGTTTTTCTTAAATGCTAGAGCGTTCACCATGTCACTTCTGGACGTGATGTCTTTAGACACTCTAGCATTCACAAAACAACCTCTATGGTTTTACCACAGAAGTTTTCTTATAAAATCCCAGAGCATCCACCATTTCATTTCCAGTTTTCACCAGAAGTATTGTGCGTGCACAGATGAAATGGTGGCACATGCTACTTTCGCCTCCCCCTTTCCTCAGGCGCCGGCAGACAAGAAGTCTGGCAAACTTGGTGGAGCCAAAATGAGCCAAATCGGACGACACCTTTTGATTCGTCTCTGACAAATCCCTCAGGCATGCGAGCCAGGCTTCTCTCACAGAGTGAAGAAGCGAGGAAAGCAGCTAGATTTCAAGATGCAGCCTCACATCCGGCATCCTCTGTCCTCGCTGGAACGTCTCACGCTCCGCGGGGCTCGCCCAGCCAAGAAGATTCCTTGGCCCATTGTCAGCCATCTGAGTTTTGAAGCGCGGCCAAGGAGCCTCGCTTTGGACGGGCAGATGGATCGGCTTTGGCCTCGGTCCCCGCAGAAGCATCAAATCCGCTCTCAACAGCTGGACCCCAGCTTGGAAATCATGCTCCGACCAGAGACATGCCAGGCGGGGAGATTAAATAAAGATGTGACTGGGAGGGAGGGGGAGAGAAGAACGCAGCGATGAAGAGCCGACTTGGAGGTAGCGCGATGTGGCCGGGAAGGGGGGGGACACACAGTAAATTTCCACATGCATCACAGCTCAGAGAAGCAGTCTGGGCTCCCCGCCTCGCATGTTCTGTCAGAAACGGGCTGCATTTCCGCTCGCCTTCTTGACATGTGGGATAAATAAGCCCCTTGTTTCCAAAATGTGGCCAGTCGGCCTTGATGCAACCGACTGTCAGCTCCCTTCTATATTCTTTATAATTAACAGAATGGAAGAGACAGCTACGTTTTCGGGGGGGGGGGCATTCCCCGAAAGCAGTCATTTTCGAACACTGCACCAAGGAAGGGCCATGAAACTCTGGGACGATGCGAGCGTGCCAGGAGGAATCAGTCAATTAAAAGTCTCCTGAGATGCCCAGGGAGGGTCAAATATATTTTGTTCACCCGTCGTCTCCTAGGGTTCAGGGCACGGTTGGATTTTGGCCAACTGGCAGCAGTGCCCTCCTTACTACACCACCAAAGTCATGTGGGTACGGGACATTCATTGGCAGAGCATCTGCTTGGCATGCAGAAGGTCCCAGGTTCGATCCCCGGCATCTCCAGTTAAAAGGACCAGGCAAGAGGTGATGGGAAAGACCTCAGCTTGAGACACTGGAGAGCTGTAAAGAGGGGCTGTGGCTCAGTGGCAGAGCCTCTGCTTGGCAGGCAGAAGGTCCCAGGTTCAATCCCCGACATCTCCAGTTAAAAGGACCAGGCAGGAGGTGATGGGAAAGACCTCCACCTGAGACCCTGGAGAGCTGTAAAGAGGGGCTGTGGCTCAGTGGGACAGCCTCTGTTTTGCATGCAGAAGGTCCCAGGTTCGATCCCCGGCGTCTCCAGTTAAAAGAACCAGGAAGTAGGGGATGGGAAAGACCTCAGCCTGAGACATTGGAGAGCTGTAAAGAGGGGCTGTGACTCAGTGGTAGAGCATCTGCTTGATATGCAGAAGGTCCCAGGTTCAATCCCCAGCATCTCCAGTTAAAAGGACCAGGCAGTGGGTGATGGGAAAAACCTCTGCCTGAGACCCTGGAGAGCCAATGGCAGTCAGAGAAGACAAGACGGAGCAAAGGACTGGTCTAAGCAACTTCATTGGGGAGGGGCCGTGGCTTAGTGGTTGGCATACAGAAGATTCCTTCAGTTGAAGTATCCCACAGTAGATGATAAGGACATAAGAGAAGAATACAGAGCATCCCTGCCCAGACATAAGAACATAAGAGAAGCCATGTTGGCTCCAGTCCAACACTCTGTGTCACACAAAGGCCAAAACCCAGGGGCCATCAGGAGGTCCACCAGCGGGGCCAGAATTCCAGAAGCCCTCCCACTGTTGCCCCCCCAGCACCAAGAATACAGAGCCTCACTGCCCCAGTCATTAAGAACATCAGAGAAGCCAATGCTGGATCAGGCCAATGGCCCATCCAGTTCAACACACTGTCCAAAATCTAGGTGCCATCAGAAGGTCCACCAACGGGGACAGAACTCCAGAAGTCCTCCCACTGAGAACCTGGAGAGCAGCTGCCAGTTTGAGTAGACAATACTGAGTTTGCTGGAACAGTGGCCTGATTCAGTATAAGGCAGCTTCGTATGCATTCATGTAGGTTGCTTAGCTGAAGAACCAGTCGTAAGAAAGCCCAAATCACCGAGACACAGTGGGGTCTGCCCTGCTGGGCCTCTTCATGATTCCCTGATCTGACCCTGCATCCTTCAAGTCTGCTTTTGTCAAAAAGTGGGTGTTCATTGTGCTGTCACTGATCCATTGCACCTAGCAAGGAGACCTGAAGTTACAGGTCTTAAGTTACAGGATATTTCCATTGGATGTGAATAAAAACAGGCAGAGGTCTTAGGGGAGGAGGCTGTGGCTCAGCAGAAGAGAACCAGCTTGGCATGTAGAAGGTGCCAGGTTCATAAGAACTGGTTGTCCACTGTGTGAGACGGGATGCTGGACTAGATGGACTTTCAATGGTCTAATCCAGCAGGGCTCTTCTGAACATAAGAGAAACCCATGTTGGATCACGCCAATGGCCCCTCCAGTCCAACACTCTGTCACACAGTGGCCAAAAACACCAGGTGCCCTCAGGAGGTCCAGCAGTGGGGCCAGGACACCAGAAGCCCTCTCACTATTGCCCCCCCCCCAAAAAAAGCACCAAGAATACAGAGCATCACTTGCCCCAGACTGAGTGTTCCTATCTATACTTTGTGGCTAATAGCCACTGATGGACTTCTGCTCCAGATGTCTATCCAACTCCCTCTTGAAGCCGTCCATGCTTGTAGCCGCCACCACCTCCTGTGGCAGATCAATCCCCAGCACCTCCATTTAAAGGATCAGGAAGTAGGAGATGTGAAGGACCTCATCCTGAGACCCTGGAGATCCCCTGCCAGTCAGAATGAACAATACTGACTTAGATGGACCGAAGGTCTGATTCAGTATAAGGCAACTTCATATCTATTCATATATTTAACTATGGAACCAACTGCATGGCCGAGGGAGACCTCCCTTGCTGAATGTCTTTAAGCAGAGATGGGACTGCCATTTGTTGGGGATGTTCTAACACTGGGTGCCCCGCACTGAGCAAAGGGGCTGGCCTAGACAGCCAACAGGATGCTTTCTGGCTCTAGGAGTTTATGATCCACCAGAATTACTGGTAGGCCGGGGACAGAGAGTCATTCAAAAACACCGATGCCACCAACAGCAGAGATTCGTGACAAGCTAAAAACCCAACAGATCTCTTTGAAGACCAGATGGCCAGATGACAGCAACATCAGACCTTCTGCTCTCCAGATGTCCAGAAGTGATGTTGGAGGTAGGGTCGCCTGTTCTGGGTAGGTAGAGACCACCAAGGAAGACTGGGGCTGCTATGCAGAAGGACAGGAGATCACTAGGTTGCCAGCTCCGGGTTGGGAAACACCTGGAGATTCAAGGGGCAGAGCCTCAGGAGGATGTGGTTTGGGGAGGGGAGGGACTTCAGTGGGGTATAACATCGTAGAGTCCACCTTCCACGGCAGCCGTGTTCTCCAGGTGAACTGATCTCAGGTAGCCTAATCGTTAGTTGTAACCCCAGGAGATGGGGTGGGGCTGTGGCTCAGCAGTAGAATCTCTGCTTCACATGGAGAAGGTCGCAGGTTCAATCCCCGGTATCTCCCATTTAAAAGGAATAAGCGGCAGGTGATCTGGAAGACCTCTTCCTGAGACCCCGAAGAGTCTGAGTCTAGGATACTGACCTTCATGGACCAAGGGTCTAATTCAGTATAAGGCAGCTTTCATGTGTTCTTCATATGAGACCTCCAGGCATCACCTGGAGGCTGGCAACCCTAGTTGGATGGCATCGAAGGATGAGGTATTCTCTCCGATGAGGTATTCCAACTACAGAAATGCCCTTTCCCCATGGTGGTTCACCCAGCATCTAGCCTGCCAGGTTTTTGACTCCAGATGAAAAGTCGTTTCTTTTCATAGCATTGGGCGATGCTCCTTTCATTCGGACGATGTCTCTGTTTCTCGTTCATTATGACATTCTCATCCTGCCTAAAGGATATGGTGTTTACGGGCAAACCTCTCTTCATTTTCCTCGGTATTTCTAACCTGCCTTTCTACCCACTGGGGACTCAAAGCGGCTTAATTTCTTTCTTTTTTAAAAAAAAAAACACAGGGAAATATAATTTAGATGAACACAGAAAATCAAATGCAAACAGCATAAACACCAGCTTGTGGCCTTGCCCTGGGTTCACCGGGCGGCCTCACTCAAGGGTAGGATTGTCACCCTCCAGGTGGGGCCTGGAGATCTCCTGGGATGAGAACTGATCTCCAGGCAACAGAGTTTAGTCCCCCTGGAAGAAGAAGAAAAAAGGAGGAGGAGGAGGGGGAGGAGGAGGGGGAGGAGGAGGAGGAGATTGGATTTATAACAGGGCATGGAGGCTGAGGCCTTCATAAGAACGTCAGAAGAACCCAGCTGGATCAGACCAGGGGTCCATGTAGTCCAGCATCCTAAGAACATAAGAAGAGCTCTGCTGGATCAAACTAATGGTCCATCTAGTCCAGCATCCTGTCTCACACAGTGGCCAACCAGTTCCTCCGTGCAGCCAACAACAGGGAATGGAGGCCGAGGCCTTCGTAAGAACATAAGAAGAGCTCTGCTGGATCAGACCAGTGGACTATCTAGTCCAGCATCCTAAGAACACAGGAAGAGCCCTGCTGGATCAGACCAGTGGCCCATCTAGTCCAGCCTCCTGTCTCACACAGTGGCCAACCAGTTCCTCTGGAGGGCCAACAACAGGGCAGAGAGGCCAAGGCCTTCATAAGGACATCAGAAGAGCCCTGCTGGATCAGACCAGTGGCCCATCTAGTCCAGCATCCTGTCTCTCACAGTGGCCAACCACTTCTCTCTGCTGTGGTTGCTCAGCTTGGGTCAAACCCGCTTTGGTGGGGAGGGCGGGATATAAGCTGAATAAACAAAACAAAACTAAACTAAACTGGCTGCCAACCTCCAGATAGGGCCAGAAGATCTCCCGGAATTAAACGTGATCTCCAGAATCCAGATATCTGTTCCCAAGGAGTTGAAAATTCTCCATCTCTGAAGAAGATCCTCTGAAACGAAGTATTTATCCAGAATCTTTGTAGGATGGTTTCTATACTTCCAACATTGTGCGCTGGATTTTTTTTTTTTGGTAGTGCAGAGAGGAAGGCAAGGCAAGGCAATTGTAAGCCACCCTGAGACCCCTTCGGGTGGGGAAGAGCGGGGTCTAAAAACCAACTTTTCTTCTTACATTCTAATGCAGAAATCTCTCTCTCTCACACACACACACACAAGCACTGGTATATCCACTTACACTGAACAGGTGCTTTAAGGAAAGAAGAAGAAAAGCCCCCGATCACTTGAGAATCTGACCAGACCTGAATTTACCAACCTGGATGATATGACCTCTATTTGAGACGTTCCCCGGAGGATGAGAGAACCTGAGTCCGCCAGAGCATCTGTTTCTCGGCAGGGCTTCAGGGCCATGGGGCATGGTGGGTGGTCTCCATGAAAGGGCTCCCCTGGCCTGCCTCCTCCTCCTCCTCCTCCTCCTCCTCCCGTTCCCTGATGCCACTTAGTGGCTGTGAGACAGCAACCTGGACAAGGAGTCCTGTTGAAAAGGAACAAAGCCACTCGGAGATGAAAGAGAAGAGATGCAGAGCTTGGCTTTGCATCTGTAACAAGAGCACCCAGACTCTGAGGAAGGGATCTGGATCCCTTGGGCAGAGATGGCAGAGCATCTGCCTTGGTGGCAGAGCATCTGCTTGGCCGGCAGAAGGTCCCCAGTTCAATCCCTAGCATCTCCAGTTGAAAGGTCCAGGCAGGAGGTGATGTGAAAGACCTCGGCCTGAGACCCTGGAGAGCTGTAAAGAGGGGCTGTGGCTCAGTGGAAGAGCCTCTGCTTGGCAGGCAGAAGGCCCCAGGTTCAATCCAGTTCCTCTGAAGGGCCAACAACAGGGCAGAGAGGCCAAGGCCTTCATAAGAACATCAGAAGAGCCCGGCTGGATCAGACCAGTTGTCCATCTAGACCAGCATCCTGTCTCACACAGTGGCCAACCAGTTCCTCTGGAGGGCCAACAACAGGGCAGAGAGGCCAAGGTCTTTCCCAGATGTTGCCTCCTGGCACTGAGGTTCAGAAGTTGGCTGCTTTTGAATATGGAGGTTCTCCTCATTCACCGTGGCTAGTTGCCGCTGATAGACTTCTCCTCATCTTCAGTGGACAACTGGGAGAGGCTTGACCACTCTCTCCACACCATGCATAATTTTATAGACCTCTGTCATGTCTCCCCTTACTTGTCCTTTTTCTAGGCTGAACAGCCCTGAGCGTTTTCACCGATAACTGCAACAGATGCCAGGGCGAGGGGGTTCCAAGGCCGAGAGCTACACCTGAGCCCCAGCTGACGGCACCTCTAAATCATGGCTGTCAGGTAAAGGTTTCCCTTGCTCGAAAGCCAGTCGAATCCGACTCGGGGGGCGGGGGCGGCGCTCATCTCTGTTTCCAAGCCGAAGAGCCAGCACTGTCCGAAGACTTCTCCGTGGTCACATGGCCAGCATGACTAGACACCGAGGCGCACGGGACGCTGTTACCTTCCCACCGAAGCAGTGCCTATTTATCTACTTGCAATGCCTCGCTTTCAGACTGTTAGGTTGGCAGGAGCTGAGGCCAGAGACAGGAGCTCACTCCATCACGCGGCACTCGGGTCTCCCCTTGCTGCAATCGGTTTTGGGGTCAAAGAGGCAAGAAAAAAGTGTGTCTCAGTGAAGTCACCTTCTGTCCCCCCCCCCCACCGCAGGTGGCTTTGTACGCTGTTTAATTAGCTTCATTAGCAGTACAAAGGCAAGCGCTAATGGGTTTGTTTTTGCTCTGAAAGAGAGAGATATTTGCTGGGGGGGGGGGGGGGAGTTGGGCTATAGTTCAGGGGAGGAACTTGACCTGCAGCCTGGTTCACTCTGTGGAGGGGGGGTGCAACTGGCAGATTCGAGCAGAAATGTATTCCCTAGACCGGGGGGGGGGGTCCCGAACGTGGTGCCCGCGGGCGCCACAGTGGGCACTGACCCGTTGGCTGGGCCCCACCAAGTGTTTTTAGAATATGGGTGGGGTGAGGCGGGGGCTTCTGCCCAGGGAGACTTCTGATTGGCCATTGGAGACTTGATTGGCTGAGAAGATGTTTCAGAACATTCCGTGGGCAGCAGCTGCCCCCAAAGCACAGAGGTCTGCGCTGCGTGACCAAGGGAAGCTGCTGCAAGAGCCAGCCACAAAATCGCAGAGTGTGGAAAAGCTCCAACACCTCCTCACAGCCGACTTGTGGCTCTCCCCCTAGAAGCGCAGAACAATAGAGTTGGAAGGGACCACCTCCAGGGTCGTCCTGTAATCCATGGACTCAAGGCCGGTGGGATCTTCCCAGCTCTCCCCTCCTCCCTCCATCTCTGATCCCAGGAAAGTTTATTCCTGGGGTCATAGAATCATCAAGTTGGAAGGGACCTCCAGGGTCATCTAGTCCAACCCCCTGCACAAGGCAGGAAATTCACAAATACCTCCCCCTCCACACCCGCGGTGACCCCTGTTCCAGAAGATGACAGAAAACCTCCAGGGTCCCCGGCCAAACTGGCCTGGAGAAAAATGGCTTCCTGACCCCCAAAGTGGCGATCAGCATTTCCATGGCCAGGAGAACTAGGCACTGAGGCAACCCTTCTTGCCCTCCCTTCTCACGATCTGTTCAAGTTCACACAATCAGCTGTGCCGTCAGATGGCCATCCAGCCTCTGCTTGAAAACCTCCAAAGGAGGAGAGCCCCACCACCTCCCGAGGAAGCCTGCTCCACTGAGGAACCGCTCTGTCAGGAAGTTCTTCCTAACGTTTATACCCTGTCCTTCACTTGGAGTTGCATAGCAGCTTACAAACTGCTTTCCCTTCCCCTCCCCACAATAGACACCCTGTGAGGTGAGAGAGCTCTTTCGAGGACTGCCTGTGAGAGAACAGCTGTGCCAGAGAACAGCTGTGCCAGAGCTACGGCTTGCCCAAGGTCATCCAGCAGCTGCAAGTGGAGGAGCAGGGAATCAAACTCGGTTCTCACAGATTAGAGTCTGTGCACTCAACCACTATACCAAACTGGCTTAGAGCACTTAGAGATGGTTATCATATCACCTCTCAGTCCTGTTGAGGGCCCAGTTTAAATTCTTAAGCTTCAAGTCCCAAACCGTTTTTTTTAAATTGCAAAATACCACGTGCGTTGATGATGAAAAAGATTATCAAGCCGGCATTTCTGTTCTGCTTAGCCTCGCCAGTTTATATGGCTGTTACAGGCCACAATGGGGAAAACATTCAAGGTGTAATGTCCTGTGGTTTTACGGAACAGTTGTTGGATAAAGACCACGACTGTTGATTATATAGATGACTGATATCCCCAGTGTAATTATTATTACAGCTTTATTTTGTTTTTGCTCTCATGAAAATGATCATATGCCAGGATATATATTAGTTTGTGTGAAAAGAAATCAGGGAGGGAGAAAGAAAGAAAGAAAGAAAGAAAGAAAGAAAGAAAGAAAGAAAGAAAGAAAGAAAGAAAGAAAGAAAGAAAGAAAGAAAGAAAGAAAGAGAGAGAAACAGAGGAAGGAAGGAAGGAAGGAAGGAAGGAAGGAAGGAAGGAAGGAAGGAAGGAAGGAAGGAAGGAAGGAAGGAAGGAAAAAAGAAAGAAAGAGGGAGGGAGGGAGGGAGGGAGGGAGGGAGGGAGGGAGAGAAAGAGATAGAGGGAGCCCCCCCATCTTGAGAAGATAGGGTTGTCAACCTCTAGCTGTTGGCGGAAGATCTCCTGCTATTGCAATTCATCTCCAGGCAACAGAGATCAGTTCCCCTGGAGAAAAGGACCACTTTGGAAGATGGGCTCCATGGCATTATACCCCATTGAAGTCCCTCCCTTCCCCAAACCCCGCCCTCCTCAGGCTCCACCCTCCAAATCTCCAGGCATTTCCCAATCCGGAGCTGGCAACCATATGAGAAGAGGAGACCAACTCATACTTTAATCACTTTGCAACAGGAAACGGGAAATGGTGATAAAGCTTTTGAGATGGTGAAGAGCGATACCCTTTCCCACCGAGAAGGAACAGCTCGAAAGACACATCTACGAATGTGATTTCGGGGGGGAGGGTCACTGTGGCATCCCCTTTAGGCATGCTGCTTAGAATCTGCTCACCCCAACTTGCAAGGGAGGGGGAATTTTCAGACCCTCCCTGAACACAGGAAGCTGCCGTACGCTGAATTAGTCCAATGGTCCATCAAAGTCAGTACGGTCTACTTGGATCGGCTGTGGTTCTCCAGGGGCTTGGATAGAGGACTTTCATAACAGCTGAGAACTGATCCTTTTATGCAGAAGTGTTGGGGATACAGCTTGGGACCTTCTGCATGCACCGCGGATGCTCTGCCACTGAGCCACGACCCCTCTCTCCCAGGAGAGCCACTCCCCAACATACTGGCATAATCAGCCTCAGAGTTCCCCTCCCTCCCAGCAAGAGTCTTTTTCAGTTATAAAAGAATCCGTGCCCACCTCCGACTCTCACGTTTGCTAGCTAGCTTCCACCATTGAACATAAGACCATAAGAGAAGCCATGTTGGATAAGGCCAATGGCCCATCCAACCTAACACTCTGTGTCACACAGTGGCCAAAACTCAGGTGCCCTCAGGAGGTCCACCAGCAGGGCCATAAGAACATAAGAGAAGCCATGGCCCATCCAGTCCAACACTCTGTGTCATAGAAGAACATAAGAGAAGCCATGTTGGATCAGTTTAGTGGCCCATCCAGTCCAACACTCTGTGTCACATAAGAACATACGAGACCAATGGCCAATGGCCCTTCCAGTCCAACACTCTGTGTCATAGAAGAACATAAGAGAAGCCATGTTGGATCAGTTTAGTGGCCCATCCAGTCCAACACTCTGTGTCACATAAGAACATACGAGACACCATGTTGGACCAGGCCAATGGCCCACCCAGTCCAGCACTCTGTGTCACACAATGGTCAAAACCCAGGTGCCATCAGGAGGTCCAGCAGTGGGGACAGGACACTAGAAGCCCTCCCACTGTTGCCCCCCCCAAGCACCAAGAATACAGAGCATCACTTGCCCCAGACAGAAGAACATAACAGAAGCCATGTTGGATCAGGCCAATGGCCCATCCAACCTAACACTCTGTGTCACACAGTGGCCAAAACTCAGGTGCCCTCAGGAGGTCCACCAGCAGGGCCATAAGAACATAAGAGAAGCCATGGCCCATCCAGTCCAACACTCTGTGTCATAGAAGAACATAAGAGAAGCCATGTTGGATCAGTTTAGTGGCCCATCCAGTCCAACACTCTGTGTCACATAAGAACATACGAGACCAATGGCCAATGGCCCTTCCAGTCCAACACTCTGTGTCATAGAAGAACATAAGAGAAGCCATGTTGGATCAGTTTAGTGGCCCATCCAGTCCAACACTCTGTGTCACATAAGAACATACGAGACACCATGTTGGACCAGGCCAATGGCCCACCCAGTCCAGCACTCTGTGTCACAAAATGGTCAAAACCCAGGTGCCATCAGGAGGTCCAGCAGTGGGGGACAGGACACTAGAAGCCCTCCCACTGTTGCCCCCCCCCCCCAAGCACCAAGAATACAGAGCATTACTTGCCCCAGACAGAAGAACATAACAGAAGCCATGTTGGATCAGGCCAATGGCCCACCCAGTCCAACACTCTGTGTCACACAGTGGCCAAAACCCAGGTGCCACCAGGAGGTCCACCAGCGGGGCCAGAACTCCAGAAGCCCTCCTGCAGTAGCCCCCAAGCACCAAGAAGACAGAGCATCACTGCCCCAGACTAATAACAGTCTAATAGTCACAGACGGACCTCCGCTCCATTGGTTTGTTATCAGCAGCCAGCCTTAGTCTGAGAAATCATCATGCATGGCGTTGGCATCCGCTCTCGGGCTCTGCCACCACGTGCCAAACTGCCATGCCAGCCAGGTAGCCTTTTGGCCAACATCGCCTTGTGATCAGCAGCTGGCCTTAGTCTGAGCAACCGTCCTGCGTGGCGCGGGCATCAGCTTCCTGGCACTGCAACCACGAACGAAGCTGCCACGCCAACCAGTGAGCCTTCTGCCAACCTCCGCTTGTTATCAGCTCCAGTTTGCCCCCAGCCTCATTCTGCACAAAATGCTTTCCAATTTTTTCTCTCTCAGAGCCAGCGGCTGCAAAGGAATCCACTGTAGTGTGGAGAGTGCCCGTGTGCCAGGCCCAAACAGAGGGCACACCGAATGACTCTTTAAAGACAGGGAAGAGCTGAGGCTAGCAGCTTAGAGCTTTGGAACAGCCTTCTCCCCCCTCCATTCCCTCCCCCAGCCTATAAACAACAAGCACCTAAGGGCCAAACACAACACTAGGAAGATCTGTGCATGGAGTTCGAAACCCTTTTTTATAGCCGATGGCGGGGCTGCGGTGTGGGGGAGGAGCGGTCTTTTCCTCTGCTCCATTCTTCACAATTCTGGAACAAACAGCACCTCTCCCGGACCAGTTTGCGTCACGTTCCTTCGAAATGGGCATGTGATCCAAACAGACTGGCAGACATTAATGTTGCTGAGAACAAAGGTAGACATTAAATGGTAAGAAGAGAAAAGGAGATTTATACCCCGCCCTTCACTACTCAAGGGAGTCTCAGAGTGGCTTACAATCTCCTTTCCCTTCACCTCCACACAATCTATCTATCTATCTATCTATCTATCTATCTATCTATCTATCTATCTATCTATCTATCTATCTATCTATCTATCTATCGCATTTCTATCCCGCCTTTCCAGCGAACTGGCTCAAGGCGGCTCACAACATAACATGCCACCGAAGTGGTTTACAATTTAAAAGCATAAATGAACATTATAAAACGACTCACTTAGCCGTACTGGCGGCATCTACGTGCTCCTGGAGAGTAGCGGCGACAGAAGGTTTGGCCTGTGGAACCAGGGCGATGTTGTCCTGCCATCTCCCCGGTGGCGGCTCCTATTCGAAAGCCTGGCGGAAGAGCTCCGTCTTGCAGGCTCTGCGGAACTGCAACAAATCCCGCAGGGCCCTGATGTCATCTGGGAGCTCATTCCACCAGTATGGGCCACCACTGAGAAAGCCCTAGCCCTGGTAATAGACACCCTGTGCGGTAGGTGGGGCTGAGAGAGCTCTGGCAGAAACTGCTCTTTTCCAAGAACAGCTGTGCCAGAACTATGGCTTGCCCAAGGGCATCCAGCAGGTGCAAGCAGAGGAGTGGGGAATCAAACCCGGTTCCCCCAGATTAGAGTCCGCGCACTTAACCACGACACCAAACTGGCTTGAATCCAGTAGCACCTTCGAGGCCAACAAGATTTTCAGGGTAGGAGCTATTGAGAGTCAACGCTCCCTTCATCAGATACAAGTAGGAGTGGAAGTTCCTGTCTGATGGAAGGACCTTTGACTCTTGAAAGCTCATACCTCAAAAAAAAACAACAACTTTCATGTAGATAGATTTCGATGAGCAGCCATGTTGGTCGGAAGCAACAGAACAAAATTTGAGTCTAGCGGCGCCTTTAAGACCAACATAGCTTAATTCTGGGTATCAGCTTTCGTGTGCATGCTTTTGGGGGTTGCAAACAATCACCGGCCAGCTGGCCAGTGGGGGAAACCCCACCCCCAACGTAGGACATTGCTGGGCAATCTCCCCAGTGCGATGACATCACCCGGAAGTGACGTCGTTGCACCGACAACACTGCACACGGCGCTCTATGGTTTGTTTGTTTTATTGGCAAACTCTGGTTTTGAAGCAACCAGTCATCCAGTTTTTGTCCCAAAACCGGAATGTCTCATGAGACATGGCTGGTGTGATGATGTCACTTCCAGGTGACGACGTCACGCCCACCCTCGAAACACCCCCCAATGGGGTTGCCAAGTAACTTACCTCAAAAAGCGGGGGGAGAGCTGGTCCCAGTCCGGGACATTGCCGATCCAGCAAAGCGCGTGCGCGCCGGGATGACATTGCCCGGAAGTGACATCGTCATATTGGCATGTCGCCGGGGGAGGCTCTAGAAATCACCCTGAAAACTATGGTACCAGAGAGTTTTCAGGCTGGTTGCTAGAGCGCCGCCCAGCGACGTGCCCAGCGTGATGACATCACTTCCCGGGGACGTCATCACGCTGGGCACGTTGGCCCGATCTGGCCACTACGGGGGTGGGGTTCCCCCCGCCGACCGGATCCAGACTGGTGGATTCAGGCCCTTTGAGCAGGGGAATCCCCACCCCCCTGAGGGGACTTGGCAGCTCTATCCCCCAAATCCCCCCACCTCAATAGTGAGGGGACATGGCAATCCTAGGAACAGCTAGGGAGCGGGGGGCACCTTCACCAGCTCTAGGCTGTTCTCGTCCAAAGGAGAGCACATGGTTACACAAGAAGAGAACAGGCAGCTGCTAGAAAACAGGATTACAGGTTTCCAATTTCCTGGAATCCCTCCCGTGCCAATGAGACGACGCGATCGCAGGAGAGGGAAAGTGTATTGAAACTAACCTGAGGAAATCATCTCCGGTTAAGTAGATTATGTGAGTAGCATTACTCAGCACGGATGGCTCACACAGTTGCCAAACTCGGGGCGGGGGGGGGGTGTTTGGACATCTCCCGGAACTATGACTACTCTTCAGACTACAGAGATCAGTTCCCCTAGAGGACACAGCGAGATTGGAGTCTGGTAGCCAGTTTGGTGTAGCGGTTTGATCCCCCACTCGAGGGAACCGGGTTTCATCCCCCACTCCTCCGCTTGCAGACTCTAATTTGGGGGAACCGGGTTCGATCCCCCACTCCTCCGTTCGATCCCCAAGTTCTCTCGGAGCTGTTCTCTCAAGAGCAGTTCTCGAAAGAGCTCTCTCAGCCCCATCTATCTCACAAGGTGTCTGTTGTGGGGAGGGGAAGGGAAAGGAGATTGTAAGCTGCTCTGAGACTCCTTCGGATAGCGGAGGGCGGGGGGTAGGAATCCAATCTTCTCTTGAGATCCACAAGATTTTGGAGACAGGCGTTCTGACTCTTGACAGCTCATACCTGCAAATTTTGTGGGTCTCCGAGGTGTGACCGGACTCAGATTTGCATGTTCTGTTGCAGACCAACATGGCTGCCCTCTGAAACGACGCTGGAGGAAACAACCGCTTTGGACGGAGGGCTGCTGAGGCTCCGCTCCCCAAACGCTATCCTTCCCCAGCTCCACCTCCAAACCTCCAGGAATTTTCCAAACTGGGTTTGGCAACCCTAGCCTCTCTTCACCATTCCCTCCTCGCTGGGGGAGGGGTGACAACAGGAACCAGCCTAACCAGTGTGGTTATCTTTGGAGACTCTCCTTTAGGTGCCCCACCTTCTGAGTGGTCAGCAACCCAGGAGAGGGACTTCTCGGTTGTGGCACCAGAAGAAGAAGAAGAGATTGGATTTATACCCTGCCCTTCACTCACTTGGAGTCTCAGAGTGGCTTACAAACTCCTTTCTCTTCCCCTCCCCACAACAGACACCCTGTGAGGTAGGTGGGGCTGAGAGAGCTCTGAGACGACTGTCCTTGAGAGAACAGCTGGAACAGAGCTATGGCTTGCCCAAGGTCATCCAGCCAGGTGCAAGTGGAGGAGTGGGGAATCAAACCTGGCTCTCCCAGATTAGAGTCGGCACACTTAGCCACTACACCAAACTGGCTTACTAGTCATGATACTCCAAACGGGCAAATACGAAAACAAGCTAGCCTGATCTTGGTCGTCTGAAGATCAACTGTAATAGCCAGAGCTCTCCAGCTGCCACCTGGAGGCTGGCAACCCTCCGACCGGCTAACTTAAATTAGACTCGCTTCCAGATAAATACGCTTAGGACCGCAGCCTCGAATTTTGTTAGGGTTGATTTTGGATTGCTGTAGTAAAGATAGATAGATAGATAGATAGACAGACAGACAGACAGACAGACAGACAGACAGACAGACAGACACAATTACTTTTAGTGCAAAGGTCATATGATGCTGGTAACGGCCGCTGACGAAGACTGCAGGAGGCCAGGGTTTCATTAGTGGCGTTCCTAACCAGCTTTCTGGTTCTGCGTGGCCTTTTGCAGAACTGTCAGGGTTGCGGTGTGCTTTTCGGAAGCTTTTGCCTCCAGATAAAGCCATTAGTCCGTTCCTCGCCTCCAATCATGACATCTGTAGCAACAATGTGACAGCGGGTAGAGCAATCGCTCGGGAGGACGTGGTGACTTGGATTCAGTTTTCTTGCCCAGCTACAGGCATTCTGTTATCTTGGTCAGGGCAACCCCCCCCCCCCCCCCATCTTCAAGTATGGGCTAATGGGGTCTGAACTTTGCTGAGACGGAGAGGGGAAAAGATCTTGGGGTCTTAGTGGACAGCTCGATGAAAGTGTCGAGCCAGTCTGCTGCGGCGGTGGAAAAGGCAAACTCTGTGTTAGGGATTATTAGAAAGGGACTGAGAATAAAACAATTTTGTAATGCCCCTCATTTGGAATACGGTGTGCAGTTCTGGTCCCCGTATCTCAAAAAGGACATTGCAGAGCTGGAAAAAGTACACTGGATGGCAACCAAGATGATTAGGGGGTTGGAACACCCTTCCCTAGGGGGGAAGGCCAAAGGGTCTGGGACTTTTCAGTTTAGAAAAGAGATGAGGGGGGGAGGGAACGAGAGAGGTTTAAGAAATTGTGAACAGGGTGGAGAGAGTTGACAAAGGGAACTTTTTCCCCTCTCCCAAAGTACTGGAACTCGAGGGCATCCAATGAAGCTGATGGGCAAAAGGAAATACTACTTTATACAGAGAATGGTTAAAATGTGGAATTCACTGCCAGAGGATGTAGTGATGGCCACAGGAATAAACAGCTTTCAAAGGGGGTTTGATGGAGGATAAGTTTATCAATGGCTGCTAGCCACAGTGGCTGAAGGGAACTCCACATTCAGAGGCACTGATCCTTTGGATCCCTTTCAGACGAACACTGTTTAATTCTAGGCACGAGCTTTCATGTGCATGCATACTTCTTGAAGAACTGTGCATGCACATGAAAGCTGATGCCCAGAATTAAGCTTTGTTTTGTCTGAAAGGCACCAGTGGATTCAAACTTTGTTCTGTTGCTTCACACTAATACGCCTGCCCACTGGAATTCGTAGAGCAGTTATAATTATGGGAGCTCTCTGGTCACCACCGGGGGATTGGCAACCCTAACAAACAGTGCCCCAGGAAACTGAAGCTACAGAGCTATTTGGCTCTTAGATCCTAAAGGGCTCTAACTTATGAATACATACAGGGATGTATTTTTCCATTCCTTCCTTCTATGGCAGCTGCTATGGGTGGGGCTTCGCCAAATGCAAAGGGCATTCTGGGATTCCACCGCTAGGTGTAAATAAACTCGGGCTATCGAGTCCTCGGTGGGGGTGTGGGACAAAGCTTTTAAAGACTAGGGACAATATTTTAAATACCAGCAACGTCGCCCCTGCAACGAAATCATTTCTGAGGAAAACCCGGATATGACAACAAGTAGCTCTAGGAATCACAGAAACTCCGTGGTTTTACCCAGAAGTGACTTGTCATGCCGGCGGCTGAGACCCTCCTCCATGTCTCCACCCCCAAGTTCCCCCCGCCAGCTGCCAGATTTGGCGTAGTGACCCTTACAAAGCCCTTTGCCAGCCCTTGCCTTTCTCTGGTTCCCCTGTGGTTACCTGCTCTAGAGTTGCCAACTTTGGGTTGGGGAATACCAGGAGATTTGGGGGGTGAAGCCTGGGGAAGGCGGGGTTCAGAGAGGGACCTCAGCGGGACATCATGTTATAGATTCCACTCTCCAGAGCAGCCATTTTATCCAGGGGAACTGATCTGAGTTGTTCCTGGAGCTAAATAGTAAAAGCTAGAGCTCTCCAGGTGCTGTCTGGAGATTAGACAGATTAGAGTCCGCATGTATGCATGGTTCCTGCTCACATGTCTAGGACCACTGAGAAACACCCCTGATGCTCTTCCTTTCAGTCTATCAGAGGGGTTTTTCTGCATGGCTTTCCAGGGCCGGCCAGAGCTCAAGTGTCGCTCGGTGCCGTGAGACAGGCACGTAGGTAGGCAAAGAAGGAAACTTTCTGCAGCCAAAAACCTCATCAGCAGTTCATTCCCTGAAGGGCCTGGCCGCTCCATTCTCTCTGCACAGCAGTAATTGAAAAGAAAGGACCGAGAGCCTCCCTGTCTCGAAGAGGCCCTGGCTGGACAATAAATCCTCCTGGCAGTGATAAATACAGGCATTTACGTGGGGAGAACAACCTCGATGCAACCCAGCGTATTTACTGGTGAAGTGCAAAACTGATACCCTGCCTCCACACCACCGCCACTGGGGTCCCACGGCCCAGTCCATGCGCCCCTCTGCAGTGCTCCCATTCACACGCCCCTCTGCATTGCTCCCATTTTCACGCCCCTCTGCAGTGCTCCCATTCACACGCCCCTCTGCATTGCTCCCATGTGCACGCCCCTCTGCAGTGCTCCCATTTTCACGCCCCTCTGCAGTGCTCCCATTTTCACGCCCCTCTGCATTGCTCCCATTTTCACGCCCCTCTGCAGTGCTCCCATTCACACGCCCCTCTGCATTGCTCCCATGTGCACGCCCCTCTGCAGTGCTCCCATTTTCACGCCCCTCTGCAGTGCTCCCATTTTCACGCCCCTCTGCAGTGCTCCCATTCGCACGACCCCCTGCAGTGCTCCCATTCGCACACCCCCTGCAGTGCTCCCATTCGCACACCCCCTGCAGTGCTCCCATTTGCACGCCCCTCTGCAGTGCTCCCATTCACACACACCTTGCAGTGCTCCCATTCACACACACCCTGCAGTGCTCCCATTCGCACACCCTCTGCAGTGCTCCCATTCACACACACCCTGCAGTGCTCCCATTCGCACGCCCCTCTGCAGTGCTCCCATTCACACACACTTTGCAGTGCTCCCATTCACACACACCCTGCAGTGCTCCCAATCGCACACACCCTGCAGTGCTCCCATTCGCACGCCCCTCTGCAGTGCTCCCATTCGCACGCCCCGCTGCAGTGCTCCCATTCACACACACCCTGCAGTGCTCCCATTCGCACACCCCCTGCAGTGCTCCCATTCGCACACACCCTGCAGTGCTCCCATTCGCACGCCCCTCTGCAGTGCTCCCATACGCACACTCCCCTGCAGTGCTCCCATTCGCACACCCCCTGCAGTGCTCGAATTCGCACGCCCCCTGCAGTGCTCCCATTCGCACACCCCCCTGCAGTGCTCCCATTTGCACGCCCCTCTGCAGTGCTCCCATTTGCAGGCCCCCTGCAGTGCTCCCATTCACACGTGCTCCCATTCGCATGCCCTTCTGCAGCGCTCCCATTCACACACCCCTCTGCAGCGCTCCCATTCACACACCCCTCTGCAGTGCTCCCATTCACAGGGGTATATACACTTTCAGGAATATATAAACTTTCGAGAGTCCACGCTCCCTCCTTCGGCTTTTGTGGCAGGGTAGGAGCTTTCATGAGTCACTGCTCACTTCATCTGATACACTCAGAATGAAGGAATGCGCAGTGACTCACGAAAGCTCTACCCTGCCACAACTTTCATTGGTCTTTAAGGTGCTACTGGACTCTTGCTCTTTTCTACTGCGACAGACTGACGAACACGGCAACCCATCCTGCTCCTTCTTCAGCTTTTGTTCTGGTTGACTTTTTTCTGCCTTTTAAGGAACTGTTCTGTAGGCAGCGCGACGTTTCGGTTTGACCCGACATCCTCGAGCGTAACTCCAACAAAATAAGCTCGTCTTTCCAGGCGAATGAATGAAATCGCCCCCGGCCTGTGTTTTTCCCCCACTGAGAATGCCACTCAAACCGGGTCTAGCAACGCTCCTCGGTCAATGCAGCAGGCGGCGGCGGAAAGCCCCGTTCGGCTGCCTGCCATCCCGGGTTCCGCTTGTGACAGCCGCATTGTCGCATCTTGACAGTGACTGAAAACATTCGGCGCTGGGTGCTTTGTGTTGAACACGGGCACCTCTTTGGCGAAGCGGCTTCAGCTGGGAACGGGAGCGCTCGGCAGTGCCCCGGTCTCCTCCCCCCTACAATTTCATTTCTGCAGGGCTGTCAGCCATTCAAGGGCCCAAAATGTCTCTATCTATTGAGCAGGTTTCACTCCCCCCCGCCATTCCGCTAATTACATCGCTACCTTCATGCACAGAAGGATTCAGGGGTGGTTGTTGTCTTTACAGGACACAGCTTTTTAAAGCTAGAAATTGCCCGTTCAGCCTCCCACCGACAACCGCCCAGGAATTTGCAGAAGGGGAGAGGGAGGCAGGGTTACAAGATATCTCTCCCTAGATATATGACGTGGTGTCGTGGTTAGAGTCAAACCTGTAGCCAGGATTCTGTGGCTTGTGGGACAATTTTTTTTTTCTGGTGGGGCTGCCATTATTTACCATAATGAAAGGGGGGGTGGCGCATCCCCCTCTCCCTCCCCAGTTTGGTGTAGTGGTTAAGAGCAGGGACTCTAATCTGGGAGAACCAGGTTTGATTCCCCGCTTTTCCACGTGCAGCTGCTGGTGTGACCTTGGGTCAGTCACAAGTTCTCTCAGAGCAGTTCTCTCAAGAGCAGTTCTTGAGAGAGAGAGCTCTCTCAGCCCCAGCTGCCTCATAGGGAGTCTGTTGTGGGGAGGGGAAGGGAAAGGAAATTGTAAGCTGCTCTGAGACTCCTTCGGGTAGTGACAGGCAGGGTACAAATCCAATCTCTCCTCCTCCTCCTCGTCTTCTTCTCCTCCTCCTCCTCCTGCAAGATTTAAAGGGCCCTCCAGCTGGCGGGCCTCCTGCTTCCTGACAATTAGCTGGAGGGCCCTTTAAATCTTACAGGAGGAGAGGGAGAGGGGCGCGTGTGCCACCCCGCCCGTGCTTCTTCTCAAAAGCATTTAAAGGATTCCTTTAAATGCTCTTGGGAAGAAGCAGGGGCCCTTTAAAAAGGGGGGCTGGCCCTTTAAGGAAGAGGGCAGAGCCCCCAATAGCTCCACCGTAGCTACGGGCCAGGTTAGAGTGCCAGACTAGGACAACCAGGTTCAAATCCTTCCCTCGCCTTGGAAACTTGCTGGGTGACCTTGGGTTAGTTGCATACTCTCAGCCTAACCAGCCTCACAGGGGTGTTGTGAGGGAGGGTTGCCAGCTCTGGGCTGGGAAATATCTGGAGATTGAGGGGGTGGAGCCTGGAGAGGGTAGGGATTGGGGTGGGGAGGGAAGGGAAGGGGAGGAGCCTCAGCAGGGTATAATGCCAAAGAGCCCACCCTCCAAAGCAGCCATTTTCTGCAGGGAACTGATCTTGCTTGTCTGGAGTTCCACTGTAATAGCGGGAGATCGCCAGGTGCCACCTGGAGGTTGGCAGCCCTAAACGTGAGGATGAAATGGAGGCAAGGAAAAGGAGGAAAGCCACTTTTGGTCCTCATTGGGGTGAAAGGTCAGTCAGTCACCAACAAGTGTCCTTAAACAGGAATGCTTTATTGAGAAAGGTCTGCTATGGTCATCTGCACTTCTTGTGGTAGTAATGGCGGACACAGCCTGAAGCAGGACAATTATACAGACTTCAAAAGGGGGTCTGGTAAGGAATTGCAACCAATCACCAAGCTAAAATAAAGGCGCTCAAAATACTGGTTTACGGTTCCCAGGGAAAAAGCAGGAAGAATTAGAGTCAGACAGGAGAAGAGATAAACGGGCAGGCACCAGCAGTCTCCCAAGGTCAGAGCAGCTCGGAGAGCGATAAGCATGCCATGAGAAATATAACATAACATTCCACAGACCCAACGTCAAGGGTGCACTCATCCCACATCCTGGGCAGGAGATGGCAGCATTAGCTGACATTAGGCAGGGTAGAAATGACATAGATAAATTAAATGCCAGAAACCTTCATGGGATCTGAAAAGCATTAGGCAAATTCATGGAAGTCTGTGAGGGTCTTTTAGCTACAGCAGCTAAATGGAACCTCCATGTTCAGAGGCAGTACACCTCTGATTTCTATGAGCATGGGGAAGGCCTTGATTTTGAGCTGATGACTGTTATAATACTGGTTTCAATGGATTGGTTAGGATCGGTTGTCAGCTTTGGGTGGGGGGGACACCTGGAGATTGGGGGGGGGGGTGCCTGCGGAAGGCACAATTTAGGGAGGGGTGGGACCTTGGTAGGGTATTCTGCCACAGAATCCACCCTCCAAAGCAGCCACTTTTTCCAGAGGAACTGATCTCTGTCGTCTGGAGATCCATTGTTAACAGTGGAAAATCTCCAGGCTTCGCCTGGAGGCTGGAAACACTGTTTAGGAAGGATGGTTTAATTGCATCTTTCTGGGGTGCCGAAGCATCCAAGTCTGGACACCGCCAGAGGAAAGTCCTGGAAATGGTATTTTGTGAGACGCTGGCTTTTCTCTCTCTCCCCGCGTGCAGATAAGCAAAGCCATTTGGCGGGCGGCCGTTTCCAAAGGGGGTCGTCTCTTAAAGGGGGAGATAATAAGGAGGTCAGCGTGGCAGCGCTCCATTACTGCAATCCAGCTAATTAAACAGAAGCCGGCTCGTGTTAGACATGCTTGGAAATGTGGCGGCTACATTTTGAAGAGCATATTAGCGGTGACTTCTGCTGCGTAATGAAACCACTCCGGCAGCGAAGCTGGCCGTCAGCTATGCGAGGGACTCGGCGGGTCATCGGGAGAGATCACCTGCCTTTCAACCTACTCCTGAAACATCTCCTGAGCCATCTTTTCAGAGAGAGCCAGCGTGATGCGGTGCTTGGACCAGGAACTGGGAGACCTGGGTTCGAATTCCCACGTGTGCCACGGAAGCTTGTTGGGTGACCTTGGACCGGCTGGATTATTTCAGTTTAGTGCAGAATCATACAGTTGGAAGGGATCTCCAGGGTCATCTAGTCTGACCCCCTGCACAATGCAGGAAATTCACAGATACCTCCCCCACACACACACCCAGTGACCACTGCTCAGTGCCCAGAAGATGATATATAAAAAAAATCCAAGATCTCCAGCCAAACTGGCCTGGAGAAAAATTGCTTCCTGACCCCAAGGTGGCAATCAGCATTTCCCTGGGCGTGTCAGAAAGGGCCACAAGTACCTTGCAGGGTTGTTGTGAGGCTAAAACAGAGGAGAGGAGAGTGACGTGAGCCGCTTTGGGTCCCCTTGGGGGCGAAAGGCAGGGTATAAATAAAGGAAATAAACACAGAAGAGCTGGAAGGAACCAAACTGACGTCTCATCTACCCTCCCACTCCCCCCAGATCAACGGATGTGACCCAGGCTCTATCTATTTAATTGCCGTTTACTAATTATATATGAAAACACTTGCCTCCCACCTTTCCTCGCGGCCCAAGGCAGCTTACAATAACTGTTCAAAACGTTTTCAGGTAGAACCAAAAATGAAATAGCAAACCCCCGATCTCTCACCCACCCTTAAAAGACACCTGCCATTCAAACTCCCTTGGAAACCCTAGCAAAGGGGCAGGCCTCGCAATCCCCCTTAAAGGTCTCCAAGGAGGGGCCCCTTCTCGCCTCCTCAGGGAGCCCATTCCACTCTCCAGAGGCTGTGGGGGGAAAGGGGCAGGCTCTGGCCAATGGCAGGAAGGCCACCCTAATAGGTGGGACAGCCATCCAAAGACAACCTGACAACCTTAGCTGGTGCACAGAATAATAATGATAATGATAATAGGAGGAGGAGGAGATGGGATTTATCCCCCCGCCCTTCACGACCTGAAGGAGTCTCAGAGCGGCTCACAATCTCCTTTCCCTCCCCCTCCCCACAACAGACACCCTGTGAGGTCGGTGGGGCTGAGACAGCTCTCTTGAGAACTGCCCTTGAGAGAACAGCTCTGACAGAACGTGTAAGCCAGTTGTGGTGTAGTGGTTAAGTGTGCGGAATCTAATCTGGGAGAACCGGGTTTGATTCCGCGCTCTTCCATGTGCAGCTGCTGGTGTGACCTTGGGTCAGTCACAAGTTTTCTCAGAGGTGTCCTCTCAAGGACAGTTCTGGAAAGAGCTCTCTCAGCCCCCACCTACCTCACAGGGTGTCTGTTGTGGGGAAGGGAAGGGAAAGGAGTTTGTGAGCCGCTCTGAGACGCCAAGTGAAGGGCGGGATATAAATCCAGTCTCCTCCTCCTCCTCCTCGTCTTCTTCTTCATCATCATCATCATCAGGGCTAAGTTTGGGCAGGAACGCACTGGAACAGCGTTCCGGCTGGCTTCCGAGTAGGGATGTGAAAAAAAATTCACCCTGATTTGGATTTGCCGAATTGGGCCGAATGTGATTTGGACAGCTGAATGATCCCCAAATGCCACTTCCAGCAATGCAAGCCGATTGGGGTGGCATCCTGCTGGCCAAATCGCATTTGGCTTGCGGGGAGGCATTTAAATGCCTTCCAGTAGCTTCCCCAGCTCACCTGCTGAAGCGGGTGAGTCAGAGAAGCCCGGCAGAGCCCCCCCCCCCCCCGTTAATATTACTTTTAAAATAAATGAAAGAATAATTAAAAGTATGGAATTAGAAAGTTTTTTTTAAAAAATAATGTTTTTATTGGTTTCGACGACAAACGAGACAAACAGAATAAAAAGCAAAAGGCGGGCATGGCGGGAGGACCTCCCTTCTGGTAACATGGGGGTGTGGCCTAATAGGCTAATGAGCTGTGCTGTCAGGGGTGTGGCCTAATGTGTGAATGGGTTTCTGCTGTTGGGTGTGGCCTGTTATGCTAATGAGTGCCTGCAAAGCTTTTTCTGCAAGAAAAGCCCTGATCGTTTTCATCATCATCCAGGAGTTGGGGAACTGGGAAAGGTGAGCCAAATAAAGGATCTCCCCTTCACCTCTCTTGGTCACTCTAGCTCCTGCAAAGCCTGTGATCGACGTGCGCCCCATTTTATCTGCTCCTGTATTACAGCGGGGGGGGGGGGGGAAGAGATTCTGGTAATGATGCAGCGAACGGACCATATCAAGGGGCTATAAAGAAATGCGGCATCAAAGACAGGCCGGAGAAAGAAAGCCGCTCCTCCGCTGATCCGCGGCTGAGCCAGGCCGGCTTATAAAAAGATAAATAACGCTGACATTACAAAGCTTTGGCTAATTCATTTTTCTGCTTGTCACCACTTGGGATAATTGGCCTACACAACAAGCACGGGGAGGGGAGAAAAGGGAAAGCGGGTCATCGTCCTTTTCTCCCCCTTCTCTTTCTTTCTTTCTTTCTTTCTTTCTTTTTCTTTCTTTCTTTCTTTCTTTCTTTCTTTCTTTCTTTCTTTCTTTCTCGCTCTCTCTCCCTCTCTCCTTCCTTTCTTTCTTTCTTTCTTTCTTTCTCTTTCTTTCTTTCTTTCTTTCTTTCTTTCTTTCGAGGGACACAACTCGGATTAGGCAGCGTGTTCTGCCGCTGATAAATGCCGAGAGGACTATCCGAAAGGCTTCCCTCTCTAATCCGGAGAGCCGGGCTTGTCGGGGGAAAGAGCTCGAGGGCCTGTGGATCAAGCGAGGCCTCGTCGCCATCGCCATGGCGACGAGGACCGCGCTAGGAGTGGAGGTTTCGCCTGGACCCTTTGCAGATACGAGGGCTTCGGGGGGAGCTTGGCTCCGTTGGAGGGGTTCCGGGGGTGGTTATACAGGGATGCCAGCCTCCAGGTGGGACCTGGGGATCTCCTGGAATTACAGCTCATCTCCAGATTAAAGAGATCGGTTCCCTGGGAGAAAATGGATGCCTGGAAGGGTGAGGTATCCCAGAAGGCATTGTATCCCACCGAGGACCTCCACAGGTTCCGTCCCCAAATCTCTAGGATTTTCCCATCCTGAATCTGGAAACCCTACCCCCCATCTCCCTCCGGTGGACAGGGGGGAACCGGCCAACTCTATGAGCCAGTTTGGTGTCATGGTTAAGTGTGCGGACTCTAATCTGGGAGAACCGGGTTTGATTCCCCACTCCTCCACCTGCACCTGCTGGATGACCTTGGGCAAGCCATAGTTCTGTCAGAGCTGTGCTTGAAAGAGCAGTTTCTGTCAGAGCTCACTCAGCACTATAACCAAAAAGCACTGTACCAACACACAGAAAATCATAGATACTGTGTGACAAGTATTGCTAAGAAATAAAGTGCATGACTTTTAATGTGCTGTTATCAATACAATTTAAATTCAACCACAGAGAAATTGCCACACAGATATACAATTAGCCACACAAATATACGATAAATAGACCAGTGATCTGACTTGGTATAAAACAGCGCTGTATGTTCAGGATGAAACAGTCAGCAGTGACTTTCAAACTGACCCAGAGAGACAGCTTGAGTTATGATTCCAGGGTTGGTTCAGACATGTAAATGTCCATCAGGAGAGCCAGAATATATGTATGGTTAGAGACCGAAATAGAAATGAAGACTCGATAAATATGATACATGTCAAGATATGGTACACAATTTATGTAACAATGTTGTTCTTTTTTGTGATATTCGAACACGGATATTATCTAGGTTGTCAACTGTACTACATGGAAAATCAAAAATAAATGAATTTTTTAAAAAAGGAGAGCCAGTTTGGTGTAGTGGTTAGGAGTGTGGACTCTAATCTGGGAGAAATGGCTTTGATTGATCCCCCACTCCTCCATATGCAGTTGCTCGTGTGACCTTGGGTCAGTCACAAGTTCATTCAGAGCTGTTCTCTCAAGGGCAGTCCTCGAAGGAGCTCTCTCAGCCCCGCCTACCTCACAGGGTGTCAGTTGTGGGGAGGGGAAGGGAAAGGAGTCTCAGAGCGGCTTACATTCTCCTTTCCCTTCCCCTCCCAACCCTGTGAGGCAGGTGGGGCTGAGAGAGCTCTCCTGAGAACTACCCTTGAGAGAACAGCTCTGAGAGAACTTGTGACTGACCCAAGGCCACGCCAGCAGATGCATGTGGAGGAGTGGGGTATCAAACCCGGTTCTCCCAGATTAGAGTCCGTGCTCCTAACCAGTAACTCATGCTATGTAATCCTGAACAGAGTGACACTTTATGAGACATGGGGAAATTGTTCCATAATTGTGGGGCTGCCACCAAAAAGTCCCTCTCTCACGCGCCCACTAGGTGAGCTTCTTTAATTGATGGGACAGTTGGGGGGGTCTCTCTCTGTGATCTTAATTTGGGCAGAAACAAATGTAGAGTTGCCAACTCTGGGTTGGGAAATACCTGGAGACTTACAGGGTAGAGTCTGGGGAGGGAGGGGTTTGGGAAGGGGAGGGACCTCATTGGTATATAATACCACAGAGCCCACCCTCCAAACCAGCCATTTTTTCCAGGGGAATTAAACTCTGTTGCCTGGAGATCAGTTGTAATTCCAAGGAATATCCGGGCCCCACTTGGAGGATAGTAACCCTAAAAGTATCAGAAAAGACAGTCCCTGAGATACCCGAGTCCCATATTTGCATCTCTTGCATAATTAATCTCTCATATGATTTTGCCATACAAACCCTCTACAGCTGCAACCCGAAATCTTACTTGTCCTGTTAAAAATCAGAACTGGCCGCTTGGATTCTTATGGGGGTTACCAAACTTTGGGGGCTCTGTTCCCCATAGATGTGAACACCACCGGGCCTTTATTTCCCACTGCAAAACCTGTGCTGCAAAATACCATTCTAGGATTAGGTCCTTAGCTGCTCCCCGCCCCCAGTGCCTGAGCAAACCTAACAACACAATCTCTTCTGTTCCAGCGGACGCCACGCAAAGCAAGCGATGGGCAGAACGGAGGGTAATCGATTGGACACGGGACATTACTGGCCCTCCGACGGCTGCCAAAGGAAAGCAGCGGCTCTGCCAGTCTGAGCCATGTTCAAGGATTAATGCGTTTTACAAAGCGTCTTTAGGCGGCAGACTGCCGTGAGTTACGCCAGAGGGAAAGGGGTGCAAGGCAGTCGGAGCCAACTGGTCGTGCCACCCCTCCGAGGCCCGGGAAACAAACAAGCCAGAGACTAGAATTCCCTCATGAAAGGACTGGCGCATCAAGGCAAGCTGCTGCTTCGCTCACAACCCGTCCGAAGGGAACCTTGAAAGCCCAGTAACAGAACTGGGCTATTGAAAGCAATGTTACTGGCATAAAACTGTGACAACTTGAAACAACTACTGCTGAAGGTTAAAGCAGAAAGTGCCAAAGCAGGATTACATCTGAACATCAAGAAGACAGAAGTAAGGACTGCTTGGGAAATACACAACTTTAAGGATGACGACGAAGAAACGGAAATCGTTTGAGATTTTCTGTTCCATGGCTCCAACAGTGACGACATGAAACAACCACTGCTGAAGGTTAAAGCAGAAAGTGCCAAAGCAGGATTACAGCTGAACATCAAGAAGACAGAAGTAAGGACTGCTGGGGAATTACACAACTTTAAGGATGATGATGAAGAAACAGAAATCGTTTGAGATTTTCTGTTCCATGGCTCCAACAGTGACGACTTGAAACAACCACTGCTGAAGGTTAAAGCAGAAAGTGCCAAAGCAGGATTACAGCTGAACATCAAGAAGACAAAAGCAAGAACTGCTTGGGAATTACACAACTTTAAGGATGATGATGAAGAAACAGAAATCGTTTGAGATTTTCTGTTCCATGGCTCCAACAGTGACGACTTGAAACAACCACTGCTGAAGGTTAAAGCAGAAAGTGCCAAAGCAGGATTACAGCTGAACATCAAGAAGACAGAAGTAAGGACTGCTGGGGAATTACGCAACTTTAAGGATGATGATGAAGAAACGGAAATCGTTTGAGATTTTCTGTTCCATGGCTCCAACAGTGATGACTTGAAACAACCACTGCTGAAGGTTAAAGCAGAAAGTGCCAAAGCAGGATTACAGCTGAACATCAAGAAGACAAAAGCAAGAACTGCTTGGGAAATACACAACTTTAAGGATGACGAAGAAGAAATGGAAATCGTTCGAGATTTTCTGTTCCATGGCTCCATCATCAGCCAAAAGGGAAACTGAGACCAAGAAACCAGGAAGAGACTGAGACTGCGAAGGGCAGCTATGAAAGAGCTAGAAAAGACTGTTGAGCGTAAGGAGGTGTCGCTGGCGACCAAAGTAAAGATAATTCATGCCAATTGTATTCCCCATTACTACAGAGCAAATTTAGAGGCCAGTGGCACCTTTAAGATCAACAAAGTTTTATTCGAGGTAGGAGCTTTCATGTGCAAGGCACACTGTTCCAGATACACTGGAGGGAAGGGAAGGTTCAAACTTGTGGATGGGATGAACAGCAAATTAACACGTAACTTAATGAAGATGTTTTTAAGATAAGCAACAAGTTTGAACCTTACCTTCCTTCCAATGTGTTTGAAAATGTGTGTGCGCACACAAAAGCTCATACCTTGAATAAAACTTTGTTGGTCTTAAAAAGGGGTGGCCAAACTGTGGCTCATTCACACATATTGTGCGGCTCCCAGCAGGGCGACTGCGAAGTGAAGGGGAGGTATTTCCTTCCTTCCTTCCTTCCTTCCTCCCTCCCTCCCTCCCTGTTAATAAAAAGCAAATTTGCATATTTTAAAATAAAAACATGTTTGCAATATCTGTTCATGTCCTGCGGCTCTCAAACATTTGACGTTTATCCTATGTGGTTCTTACGTTGAGCAAGTTTTTTTAAACTTTTTAAACTTTTTATTTTCATTTTTTAAAGGTTTATAACAAACAATTTAAAAACTTCATATTACTTTCAAGTATCTATACTTTCCTATAACTAATAACAACAACCAACAACATAACTAAACTGCTACTGGTTTTTAGAATAAAGTTATTATCTCAAGGTACCTTTTCTGAATGGTGCCTATTGGAATATAGTCGTTATAAGTTGCTTCTAAAAATGGTAACCATTTTGCATACATGTAGGTCTGGTTTTTAGGAGTATTATTCGGTGGTAATGAATAAGCAATTTTTTCCATAGCATAATATTCCCATAAGGTTGAATACCATTGATTTTTGGTTAGAAGGTTTGTGCTTTTCCAATTTGATGCTATTACATGTTGAGCAAGTTTGGCCACCCCTGGTCTTAAAGGTGCCACTGGACTCAAGAAGAAGAGGAGAAGAGATTGGATTTATATCCTGCCTTTCACTCACTTGGAGTCTCAGAGCGGCTTGCCAACTCCTTCCCCTTCCCTTCCCCACAACAGACACCCTGTGAGGGAGGTGTTCAAACTTCGTTCTGCTCAGGGGTCATTTCGTAAAAAAAGAGGTGCAGGAGCTCATTAGCATAACTCATTAGCATAACTCATTTGCATATGCCACACCCCCTAACATACCGGAGGTCTGTCAGAAGGCAACACCCCCCCCCCTCAGGCTCCACTCCACAGGTGAGTGAGACTGACCTGCTCTTCCTCCATTCCCTTCCCCATCCAATACTTTGTGCAATAAAAATAAGCGTAAAGAATACACCTTCATTCTCTTCCTGCTCCCTTGAAGCCACCAGGTTTCAAGTAGACTTGAGATACCCAAGACATGTGCACCACCCATCCCTTCCCCTTCCCCTCCCCACAACAAGACACCCTGTGAGGTAGGTGGGGCTGAGAGACGTCTTTTGAGAACTGCTCATGAGAGAACAGCTCTGAGAGAACTTGTGACTGGCCCAAGGTCACACCAGCAGCTGCATGTGGAGGAGGAGTGGGGAATCAAACCCGGTTCTCCCAGATTAGAGTCCAGCTCCTGACCACTACACCAAACTGATGGGGTGGAAGCTGCTGAAGGATTGGTGAAATTTCTCCAGTACTTATGTGCCATGTGCCCAGATAAAAAATGGTATACTTAGAAAATTTATATGCCACCTTGAGCAAATCTCTGGAAAAGCAGCACACAGTCATAAAAGGAACAATGATAAAATTATCAATATTAAAACAAAACATTAAAAACAATAAAGACCCTAGCAGGGCTTTCCCTGGGGCTCTGTGCCTCTGCACTGCTCGGGGAAGCCGAGGAGGGGGCGGGGCTTGGTCATGTGCCCGCCCCCTGGGCTCCTCACTCCCGGAGCTGCGCTCCTGTGCGCTCCCGCTCCAACGGACCCCTGGTTCTGCTGCTTCAGACCAACACCGCTGACCAACCGGCTCTATCCCCATTACTATGTCCAGGTATAAAAGTTGGATGATGAAGAAAGCTGGCAGGAAGAAAGTTGATTCATAGAATCATAGAGTCACAGAATCATAGAGCTAGAAGGGGCCAGGCAGGCCATCTAGTCCAACCCCCTGCTCAATGCAGGACCAGCCCAGAGCATCCCTGACAAGTGTTGGTCCAGCCGCTGCTTCAAGACGGCCAGGGAGGGGGAGCTCACCACCTCCGCAGGCAGCTGATTCCATGGTGGAAGAACTCTTACTTCAAAAACTTCTTTCCTAATATTTAGTCAGTCCCTTCTCGCCCTTAATTTAAAACCCTTCTTGTGAGTCCTCTCCTCTGCTGCCCACAGAAACAGCTCCCTGCCCTCCTCTAAGGGACAGCCCTTCAGATACTTCAAGAGAGACATCCTGTCCCCCCTCAACCTCCTCTCCTCCAGATATGGAAAACAGTCAACCAATCAAACAGTCCTTCTCAGGACTACTTGACTAGGGGTACAGGACACTGCATCCAAATCTGCCAGATGAATATAGAAGAAGAAGAAGAAGAGATTGGATTTATATCCCACCCTTCACTCACTTGGAGACTCAGAGCGGCTTACAAACTCCTTTCCCTTCCCCTCCCCACAACAGGCACCCTGTGAGGGAGGTGGGGCTGAGAGAGCTCTGAGACAACTGTCCTTGAGAGAACAGCTGGTACAGAGCTATGACTTGCCCAAGGTCATCCAGCAGGTGCAAGTGGAGGAGTGGGGAATCAAACCCGGTTCTCCCAGGTTAGAGTCCGCGCACTTAACCACTACAGCAAACTGCTTCCTGTGTGTGACTCTGCTATAGGATATATAAATAAATGAATAATGCTGCCGAAAAGCACAATGTCAAAAATCTGTGCAGCGAACCAAATCTCTTGCAGCCAATCAGAAGCCTTGCTGAGCAAAAGCTGTACCTGGCCCCACCCACTTCCTAAAAAACACTTGGTGGGCATCTGTGGGCGCCCTGTTGGAATGGAGACCGCTGTCCAGTGTTCCCTCTAAGCTGAGTTAGTGGTAGCTCCCTCGCAGTTCTTGAGCCTCCGGCTCACACATTTTTGTCTTAGCTCAGGAAGGAGGGCTCCAGAGCAAACTAATTTATGCAGCAGCCAAATCGCTCGCTCACAACCTTAATGTTGGTAGCTCAGAAAGTAGAATTTTTGCTCACAAGACTCCACAGCTTAGAGGGAGCACTGCTCCAGAGCAAACTAATTTATGCCGTAGCCAAATCACTCGCTCACAACTTTAATGCCAGTAGCTCACAAAGTTCAATGCCAGTAGCTCACCAAGAGCCAGTTTAGTGTAGTGGTTAAATGCGCAGACTCTGATCTGGGAGAACCGGGTTTGATTCCCCACTCTTCCACTTGCACCTGCTGGATGACCTTGGGCAAGCCAGAGTTCTGTCCCAGCTGTTCTCTCAAGGACAGATCTGGAAAGAGCTCTCTCGGCCCCACCCACCTCACAGGGTATCTGTTGTGGGGAGGGGAAGAGAAAGGGGACTGCGCGCCGCTCTGAGACTCCCTTGGGTAGTGAAGAGCAGGGTGTAAATCCAATCTCTTCTCTTCTAGAATATTTGCTTACAAGACTCCACAGTTTAGAGGGAGCATTGCCCCTATCCTATGCAAAGTTCTGCCAGTCTAAGCCATCTGAAATCAACCGACTGGTGTTAACTGTGTATAATGGCATCCCCGTGTACCTTTCCCTTCTGCAACTTGACAAAAAGAAAAACCGCTTGCTAGAAAGGAAAGAGAGCACACGGAGACTGAAATAAAAATGGGGGGGAGGTATTCTCTTCATTCCAAGATGGTTATTAGGCTCCGAATCAAATTAAACCACGGGGCTTCTTCTCACTAGCCGGGTGCTATTTTAAGGCTTATTAGACTATATTAGGATTGGCATAAATTTCCAGTGACATAATATAGGCTTTTAATTGGATTTTAAGAAAGACGAGAAGGAGGCATTAAGCAAAAGGGGGGGGGAAATCCGCCCTCGTGGTGGGGAAGAGTGGCTTTTCTCTGCACGGTTCTTCTTTCCTCCTCTGGCATGAATCCCAAACTGGCTGAGAACGTGGGACTCGGCACTTGGGCAAGTCTGGCTGCCAGAGTCTCTGTCACTTGTCTGTCGTATTTACCAGTATAGTCGACAACTCCTGCTTGGGAAATTCCTGGAGGTTTGGCAGTAGAGCCTGGGGAGACGGGGTTTGAGGAGGGACTTTGGCAGGGTAGAATGCCAGAAAGTCCTCTCCAAAGCAGCCATTTTCTCCAGGGGTACTGATTTCTGTGAACATAAGAATATAAGAGAAGCCAGTGTTGGAGCTACAGCCCCACTTCATGGCTCTCCAGGGTCTCAGGCGGAGGTCTTTCCCATCACCTCCTGCCTGGTCCATTTTAACTGGAGATGCTGAGGATTGAACCTGGGACCTTCTGTGTGCCAAGCAGATGCTCTTCCCCTGAGCTACAGCCCCACTTCATGGCTCTTCAGGGTCTCAGGCGGAGGTCTTTCACATCACCTCCTGCCTGGTCCTTTTAACTGGAGATGCTGGGGATTGAACCTGGGAATTTCTGTGTGCCAAGCAGATGTGCCACCACTGAGCCAGGGCCCCTCCCAGAGAGAGGGGGAGGGGGGAGAGGGAGGGAGGGAGGAGGAGATTGGATACCCCACCCTTCACTACCGGAAGGAGTCTCCGAGCAGCTTCCAATCTCCTTCCCCTTCCCCTCCCCACAACAGACACCCTGTGAGGTAGGTGGGGGCTGAGAGAGCTCTTTCGAGGTCTGTTCTTGACAGAACAGCTCCAGGAGAACTTGTGACTGACCCAAGATCACACCAGCAGCTGCATGTGGAGGAGTGGGGAATGAAACACAAATTAGAGTCTGCACTCTTGACCACTATACCAGACTGGCTCTCAGCTATCACAGAGAGAGAGAGAGAGAGAGAGAGAGAGAGAGAGAGAGAGGTCATACAGACCAGGGAAACCTTTACTGCTATTGCACTGCAGCCAACAGGATTTCAAGTTGTCATCATGACTATTGATTCTGATGGGGTTTGGTCACGAGTTATCTCCGCCGGAGCCGTGGCCCGTCAGCAACAGTGCGTAACTGAATACCCCAGGTACAGCCCAACTCACCACCCCTTTCCCATGGGGGCGCAGAAGGTTACATCCTAACGTTCCAGCAATCGGGCCGCTCCACAGACTGCCCTGCGATCATACACCTCATCGCCACTGACCCTACCGCAGATGTGGCGGAGTCTTTCTCCAACCTGACGCTTCCCATCCTCTGAACCGGAAAACGGGTGAGTCTCCGGTCAGACGCGTTCTGATGTTTAATGAGGGAGAAAGCTGCCAAAAGCTTTGAGTGACTCTCGGGGGCGTCGGAAGCGTCGAGCGTCGCCTGTCCTCACACACCGCTAGATGCGATAGCTTCATTGTGGGGACCACGGAGACGCCTCTCAGTCAACCACAGATATTCTCCCTTCCTGGGCGATCAAAGTCCACGTGGTCTGTGAGCTGTTTGATTATCCACAGAGTCACAGAATCACTCAGAGCTCGAAGGGGCCATATAAAGGATATCTAGTCCAACCCCCTGCTTAATGCAGGATCAGCCTAGAGCATCTAGCACAGTGTAGTAGTTAAAGCGTCAGACTAAGAGCAGGGCAGCCTGAGTTCATAAGCCCCACTGTTGCCAGGTTTGGCTTGGGAAGTTCCTGGAGATTTGGGGGTGGAGCCTGAGGAGGGTGGGGTTTGAGGAGGGGAGGGGAGGGACCTCAGTTGGGTATAATACCATTGAGTCCACCTTGCAGAGCGGCCGTTTTCTCCAGGGGGGCTGATCTCTGTAGGCTGCAGAACTGATCTGTGCAGCCTGGATATCAGTTGTAATTCCAGGAGGTCTCCAACCACCACCTGGACGTTGGCAACCCTACCATTCTGCCATGAATTTGGTTGAGGTGATCCTGGGCCTGCCAGTCCCTCCCTCCCTTTCCCTTTCCCTTTCCCTCTCCCTCCCTCCCTCCCTCTCTCTCGCTCTCTCTCACACACACACACACACCTACCTCACAGGGTCGTTGTGAAGACACAATGGAGGAAGATGAGTTGGTTTTATACCCCACCCTTCACTACCCGAGTGGCTTACAATCACCTTCCCTTCCCCTACCTACAACAGCACCCTGTGAGGCTGGTGGGGCTGAGAGAGCTCCAAGAGAACTTGTGACTGACCCAAGGTCACCCAACTGGCTTCATGTGGAGGAGTGGGGAATCAAACCCGGTTCTCCAGATTAGAAGAAGAAGAAGAAGAAGAGATTGGATTTATACCCCGCCCTTCACTTGTAGTCTCAGAGCGGCCTACAATTTCCTTTCCCTTCCCCTCCCCACAACAGACACCCTGTGAGGTAGGTGAGGCTGAGAGAGCTCTTTCCAGAGCTGTGCCAGAACTATGGCTTGCCCAAGGTCATCCAGCAGGTGCAAGTGGAGGAGTGGGGAATCAAACCCGGTTCTCCCAGATTAGAGTCTGCGCACTTAACCACTACTCCAAACTGGCTTTCAGAAATATGGGCAGACCTATGTAAGCCTCGGCCTCTCTGCCCTGTTGTTGGCCCTCCAGAGGAACTGGTTGGCCACTGTGTGAGACAGGATGCTGGACTAGATGGACCCTCACTGGCCTGATCCAGCAGGGCTCTTCTCATGCTTATTTCAGGTAGGGAACAGCCCTCAGTCTTGAGGTTTCACAGAGCCATAGCCGTGGAACTTGTGCTATAAACTAGGTTGAGTGCAGAACATAGCATTACAGGTGGCATGCAGAGATCTCCTGGAATTACAGGCAACAGTAAACAGTTCCCCTGGAGAAAATGGCTGTTTTGGAGGGAGGGCTCTGCAGCTTTATACACCACACCTTTATACACCATCCCTTCCTCTAACCCACCTTCCTCCAGCTGGACTCTCACCTCTCCAGGAATTCCCCAGCCTGGAGCTGGCCACCCTAGTCGAGCTTAGAAATTTGTATCTGTAGCCGTAATCACCAATTCTGCATCTACATCTTCTCTTCCAGCAATGATGATGTCACCATATCCCAGAATTCCCCACACTTACTCTGCCTGCGGGGACCAGGATTGTACAGGACAGTGACATCACAAACCCCCCTTTATGTAGACCTCGAGAAGGAGCAAGCAGTGCAAAGTTGCCATTTTCAGCAGTAGCTTTGAGTGTACGCCACAAGGTTGCCAACTCTGAGGGGGGAAATTCCTGGAGATTTGGGGGATGGAGCCTGGACAGGGCATGGTTTATGGAGGGGAGGAACCTCAACAAGGTATAACGCCACAGAATCCACTCTCCAATGCAGCCTTTTCCCTCAGGGAAAAACTGATCCCTGTCGTCTGAAGACCAGGTGTAATTCCTGGAGATCTCCAGGGCCCACCTGGACAATCCTGGTCCAGAAATGTTATTTGATTCTCTTGAGAGCCTTCCTGGACTGATCGAATCCTAGACGGGTTTCCACAGTGACCACGCGACGGAGAGCTCTCTGCACGTTCATCCGAAAAGTGCATCGCGCTACTTCAGAAGTCATTACCGGAAAAGGCAATCGGCGTGCTTGATCTGCCATTACTGGAGCAGATAATTACCAACTTCTCTTTGGCCTTAGCTCATCAGTAGGTTGAGAGCTGCGTCCCCCGAAAGCTCCCCAAAGACACCCCTGAATTTAAAAACACGGCTTCGGAAGGGCTTCGGCAAGTACAGAAAGCGGCCTAAGGATAGCCGAGCGGTTTCAGATTTCCCCAGATCCGTCTTCCTCTAATAAACGCAACGGCCATTTTTGCAGAAATAAAGACTCAGAAAACATTACTGCCAGCTTCTCATCCGAACACAAGAAACCCTTCTCGGCCTGAGCGAGGAAATGGGTCCCGATCCAGCCACGCCTCCCCCGCTGTGCTTTTTATCGCATTTTAATCCAATTTAATCCTAATGATTTCATTGTGCCTTGCATATTTTAATTCAGGGGTCCTCAAACTTTTGAAACAGGGGGCCAGTTCACTGTCCCTCAGACCGTTGGACGGACGGACTATAGTTTAAAAAACAAACAAACTATGAACAAATTCCTATGCACACGGCACATATCTTATTTTGAAGTAAAAAAACAAAGTGGGAACGAATACAATATTTAAAATGAAGAACAAGTAAAGTTAAATCAACAAACTTACCAGTATTTCAATGGGAAGTATGGGCCTGCTTTTGGTTAATGAGATGGTCAATGTCCGGTTCCATATTTGTCACTGCTAGTCGTAACAAGGGATGCAAGTGTGCAGCAGTTAGTCTAGATCTGGTTGGAGATTTCAGATGTTATTTTGTGGGTAGGGAAGGCGCACCGGGGGGGGGGGGGGGGTGCGCGCGCAAGCAAGGCACCCTTGACGGGGCTGTTTTCTTTCCCTTTCCGAAGAAACAAAGAACTCGGCATCCTCACAAACTTTTTAAGGCAGCAAGCCCCCAGCTGCTTCTCCCTGAAACTCCACTACTGCAGGCATCATGATGGGAAAGGGAAACCTCTTTCTCTCTCTCTCTCTCCCCCTCCGATTCCCAGCAGCACAAAAAGCCTCGAAAAAGGCTCCCACCTGGCTCTTGGGACTGGCGCAGGTCTCCTAGCCGGCCGAGAGGCCTCTCAGCCGGCTAGGAGACTTGGGGCCAGCCGGAGCGCCTGCCACCCCACACTTACCCTCTTCCAGTCTTCCTTTTGCCTCCTCCTGGCTGACTGGAAGCAGGGGAGCGGGGCTTTATCACGTGGCCCGGGACGAGTCGGCTGCAATTTTTCCGCTGCTTTGTGTGCTGCTGGGAATTGGAGGACAGGCAGCGGCGCACCCAGCGGGCCAGAAAAATGCCCTCGGCGGGCCGCATGTGGCCCCCGGGCCGTAGTTTGAGGACCCCTGTTTTAATTGGTCGGCTTCTTCCAGCAGTTTGTTTTTTGAAAGGGGCTGTACATATTTCTTTAAATAATATATTTAGAATTTGGTCCTTTATTAGGGCTGTTGTCGGCACGTGGAAGGAAGACCACCAAGGGAGACTCTGCAGAGGAAGGCAAGGGCCAACCACCACTGTTTCACCCTTGCCTTGAAAGCCCCTTGCTGGGGTCACCATAATCTGGAAGCTAAGCTGGGTCAATATTTGAAAGGGAGACCTCCAAGGAAGGCTCTGCAGAGGAAGGCCATGGCCAACCACCTCTGCTTCTCACTTGCCTTGAAAGCCCCTTGCTGGGGTCACCATAAGGCTTGGATGAGAGACCACCAAGGAAGGACTCTGCAGAGGAAGGCCATGGCCAACCACCTCTGCTTCTCACTTGCCTTGAAAGCCCCTTGCTGGGGTCACTATAAGGCTCGGAGGGAAGAACACCAAGGAAGGTTCTGCAGAGGAAGGCCATGGCCAACCACCTCTGCTTCTCACTTGCCTTGAAAGCCCCTTGCTGGGGTCACCATAAGGCTTGGATGAGAGACCACCAAGGAAGGCTCTGCAGAGGAAGGCCATGGCCAACCACCTCTGCTTCTCACTTGCCTTGAAAGCCCCTTGCTGGGGTCACCATAAGGCTTGGGTGAGAGACCACCAAGGAAGGACTCTGCAGAGGAAGGCTGTGGCCAACCACCTCTGCTTCTCACTTGCCTTGAAAGCCCCTTGCTGGGGTCACTATAAGGCTCGGAGGGAAGAACACCAAGGAAGGTTCTGCAGAGGAAGGCCATGGCCAACCACCTCTGCTTCTCACTTGCCTTGAAAGCCCCTTGCTGGGGTCACCATAAGGCTTGGATGAGAGACCACCAAGGAAGGCTCTGCAGAGGAAGGCCATGGCCAACCACCTCTGCTTCTCACTTGCCTTGAAAGCCCCTTGCTTGGGTCAGCATAAGGCTTGGATGAGAGACCTCCAAGGAAGGACTCTGCAGAGGAAGGCTGTGGCCAACCACCTCTGCTTCTCACTTGCCTTGAAAGCCCCTTGCTGGGGTCACTATAAGGCTCGGAGGGAAGAACACCAAGGAAGGTTCTGCAGAGGAAGGCCATGGCCAACCACCTCTGCTTCTCACTTGCCTTGAAAGCCCCTTGCTGGGGTCACTATAAGGCTCGGAGGGAAGAACACCAAGGAAGGCTCTGCAGAGGAAGGCCATGGCCAACCACCTCTGCTTCTCCCTTGCCTTGAAAGCCCCTTGCTGGGGTCACCATTAGTTGGAAACTAAGCAGGATCGATACGCGGATGGGAGACCACCAAGGAAGACTCTGCAGAGGAAGGCCATGGCAAACCATCTCTGTTTCTTTTTTATTTTATTATTTGTTTGTTTGTTTATTTAATTCCATTTCTAGGCCACTCTCCCCGCACAGCAGGCTCAGAGCGGCTTACACATTGCCGTGAACCAAGTCCACAATAAAACAGTAAGCAATAAACATTAAAACTTTCATCATTAAAACAATACAGTACAAACAATTATTAAAGTGCTCATGTTTTCGATGGCGTATAGTCAACTGTTGGGCGCCCGCTGGGTCATGGTCAGCTAGATGATATTACCAGGGCGCACGTCGATAGTTGCAGGTAACGGGGGGTACATGCAGGCAGCGGCCCCTATTCAAATGCCTGGCGGAAGAGCTCCGTCTTACAGGCCCTGCGGAACTGCATCACAGGCCCTGCGGAAACTCCTCTGGGAGCTCATTCCACCAGCAAGGGGCCGCCACCGAGAAAGTCCTCCCCTTAGTGGCAGTGAGCCTGGCTTCTTTCAGGCCAGGTACGGCCAGGCGGTGTTGGGCCCCGGACCGAAGTGCTCTCTGGGGTATGTATGGGTAAAGACGGTCCCTTAGGTAGGTCGGACCTAGGCCATTTAGGGCTTTAAAGATAAGCACCTTGAAGTGAATTCGGTACGCCACTGGTAGCCAGTGCAGTGCCTCCAGCGCTGGTCGTCTGCACTCCCGATGAGGGAGACACATCAGCAGCCTCGCTGCGGCATTCGGCACCAGCTGAAGCCTCCGGATTTGCAACAAGGGCAGCCCCATGTAGAGAGCGTTACAGTAGTCTAGCCTCGACGTGACCGTTGCATGGATCACTGTGGCCAGGTCCGCGCGGTCCAGGAAGGGAACCAACTGCCGCACCAACCTCAGATGATAAAAGGCCTTGAAAATGCTATCTGTATAAAGTGCCTTGAAAATGCTATCTGTATAAAGTGTGATCTAACTGCAGCCAGCTTTTGGTGATCTTTCAAGGCAAGTGGGAGGCAGAGGTGGTTGGCCATGGCCTTCCTCTGCAGAACCTTCCTTGGTGGTCTCCCATCCAAGTACCGACCCTGCTTAGCTTCCAACTTATGGTGACCCCAGCAAGGGGCTTTCAAGGCAACGTCTCCCGTCCACGTACTGACCCTGCATAGCTTCTGAGGTCCAACAAGATTGGGCTATACCGTGCCACCTGCCCTCCCTGAAAACCCTACCTGGTCGCCATAAGTCGGCTGCAACTTGCTCACACTTTCCACAGGCACAATATTACAAAATGTCCATGAGCCCACTAAGCTGCCTGCTCCTCGGTATCATTTCTGAGTCATCGAGACCCCGCCGATGTCCCTTCAGTTCTTGGACCGAGCTTTTCCTCAGCACCCGCCGCCTAAGACCCTTTTAACACACCGGAGGCTTCCGCCGCCACTCGCATCGACTCCCGCGCGACGAAGCGAGCCGTGTTTGTCACACGAGTGCCGAGCAAAATGGGACTGATTCCGAAGAACAGCTGCAGTGCCAAATAAAACTCAGTCTGAACCAGCAGCATGCGGCAGGCAGCCTTTTTTGGGAAACGGACACCATTTAAATTCTACGCACATCATCAGTGTTCTGAACTCCGGTGGGGGACTCTTGGTAGAAAATGCTGAAATATCACTAAAACCCACTGACCTCGTGGTATTTCCAGTCCTGCAAGAGCTAGGCTCCTTTCACAAAGACTGATTTCCCAGTAGAACAGCTTGATTCGAGCCCAGGAGTACCTGAGGGACAAACAAGGATTTTGGGGTGTCAAAGTTCCCTGTGTCCGACACCCACGGTTCACTGCCTTGCTCAGGTCTTGCAAAAGGAAGGCCGTGGCTTCCTTTACTCAGCAAGCCCATCTCATAAGAACATAAGAACATAAGAAAAGCCAATGTTGGATCAGGCCAATGGACCATCCAGTCCAACACTCTGTCACACAGGGGCCAAAAACACCAGGTGCCATTGGGAGGTCCAGCAGTGGGGCCAGGACACTAGAAGCCCTCCCACTGTTGCCCCCCCTCCAAGCACCAAGAAGACAGAGCATCCCTTGCCCCAGACTGAGAGTTCCTATCTATACCCTGTGGCTAATAGCCACTGATGGACTTCTGCTCCATATGTTTATCTAATTCCCTCTTGAAGCCGCCCATGCTTGTAGCCGCCACCACCTCCTGTGGCAGTGAATTCCACGTGTTAATCACTCTTTGGGTGAAGAAGTCCTTCCTTTTATCTGTTCTAACCCGAATGCTCAGCAATTTCAGGGAGTGCCCACGAGTTCTAGTCTTGTGAGAAAGGGAGAAAAGGACTTCTTTCTCTACCTGCTCTATCCCTTGCATAATCTTATAAACCTCAATCATGTCACCCCTCAGCCGTCGTTTCTCCAAGCTAAAGAGCCCCAAGTGCTTCAACCTCTCTTCATAGGAAAAGTGTTCCAATCCTTTTATCATTCTAGTGGCCCTTTTCTGCAACTAAACCGGGTTTTCTCCTGCCAGGTCTCTTTCTTTTCCTACTGCCTTCAACTCTTCCCAGCTTGATTGTCTTTTCCCCGTCCTGTATTTTATGAAGGGAGCTTTCCCTCTCAAAAGCTGATACACCGGAAATCCGGCTGGTCTTTTAAGTTGTGTCCCCCAAAGGGCGCTTTGCTCAGCTAATAACAACTTGCTAATGATCCCCAGACCGAAGGCGGTTCGATTATCCTCGACCAACCTGGTGGACCGTTCTGTCCAACGACACCCGGGCCCTGCAAAACTTGAAAGAATTTTGCAGGGCCTGTAAGCCAGAGTTGTTCCACCAGAGCCAGTTTGGACTAGTGGTTAAGTGCACGGACTCTAATCTGGGAGAACCGGGTTTGATTCCCCACTCCTCCATGTGCAGCTGCTGGTGTGAGGTATTGAGACTTCTTATCATGTGCAGCTTTGTTTAGAGTTGTTTGAAACTATGTTTAGAATACTACTTTGAAAGAATTTTATGCTCCAGTCGCACTAACCTGACCCTTTTGGGAGTTTTTCCATACGAGTATTCTACAGTTTTCATGATGGTCCCACCCTGATGAAGACTTCTAGAAACGAAAATGATTACTGGCCACTTTGTTGTTGTTAGATTTCTGGATCTTTATTGTTAATAAGAACTAGATAAATATTTTTTGTATTAAAATCTGTATTGCATCAATATAAGTTGCGTTAGCGTACTTACAGCTATATTGTTCTTCACTAGTGACCTTGGGTCAGGCACAAGTTCTCTCAGAGCTGTTCTCTCAAGGGCAGTTCTCAAGAGAGCTCTCTCAGCCTCACCTACCTCACAGGGTGCCTGTTGTGGGGAGGGGAAGGGAAAGGAGTTTGTAAGCCACTCCGAGTGAAGGGCGGGGTATAAATCCAATCTTCTTCTTCTCCTCCTCCTCCTCCTCCTTCAAGAATAAGTGGCGGCCCCCACTGTGGTCCAATTCCAGATCTGCCCTACCGTGCCATCTAACATGGAAGTGCTAACATTAGGATTGTTAATTTTAATCTGAACTGTTATTCAATTAATTGTATGTTGATTTTAAATGTTGTGACCCACCCTGAGGCTTACTGCGGAGGGGAGGGCGGGCTAGAAGTCCAATAAATAAATACATAAATAAATAGATAATAAAAAAAGGAGCTACAGGACTTCAATCTGGCTCTTCTACTGCAGACCAACACAGCTATGGCTGTGGTCACACGGCACCCTAATCCCGGATTTTCTCCCGCTGGACTTTAATCTGGGATTTTTTTTTTTTCAGGTTGGGATGATCACACATCCCAACTCGGTGGCAGCGGCTGGGGGAGGCAAGGCGAGGGCCACCCACACGCCTGCGCACGGTGGCCTTCCTCCGAACGCTGCACGGAGGAACTGGCTGGCTGGCTGGCTCACCCCACGCTCTGCTCCGGGCCCCGCTGGCCACCACCTGATGGAAAGCAGGGAGAAGTATGGAGAAGCATGCCAGGGGGAGGGGTGTGCCAGGCGGCGGTGGCCGGTGGGGCTCGGGGCCAGGAGCGGAGCATGGGATGTTTCGAGCAATGCAGGCAGCCAAGCGCTTGAGTGCCCACGCACTCAAATGCAAGCAGGGGGAAAAACCCCCGAAGAACAATCAGACGGCCCTTATCGCAATCACTGCGAAAGAGGGCTGTTCAGATCAGCAAAATCGCGGGTTTAAAGCGCAACTTCCGAGAAAGTAGTTGATTTTCCCGGGGTCGGGAAATGCGCTAGGAACCCGGGAGTGAGCCCGCTTCAGTGCGGGAGTAGGTGCGGCCGGTCTGATCAGCCTATTTAAATCTGGGAGGTAACAGCAGTGATTCCCGATTTAAAGACAGTGTGACCGCGGCCTAACTGCCTGAAACTGATTTCCCAACAGGTCCAAACATCCAGAACATGGGGAGTTTGAATGAAGGAAGCTTCAGAATTGGTCCCTCTTAGCATGGAGGTCTCCAAGTGAGACAGCAGAATGACAAAACAGTATTTGGGACAGACCCAAAAATTGTTAAAAGAGCCAATCCATAACCCAATTGAACATGCTCTTGGATTTATTTCTGTTTCCATCCAAATGTTATCCCCATGTTTCTTAGAAATAAGCCCCACTGATTTCAATAGAGCTTAGTTTCAAGTAAGAGTGCATACGGTTAGTGGTTGTGAAACTAAATCTCCTAAATCCCTCGCCGTGGAAAAGAGCAAGAATCCAGTAGCACCTCAAAGACTAACAAAATTTGTGGCAGGGGATGGGCTTTCATGAGCCACTGCTCACTTCTTCAGATACAGCTAGAACGTGAGTCCATCTGTCCTTATATCTTGGAAAGCGGATTGATTTCAGATGCCAAATGACAACAGCAGGCAAACGACAATAGCAGGCAAATGACAACAGCCGGCGTGATTGGATTATGTGTGATATGCAGAGGGGTAGTAGGCGTGGAGAAATCAACACTGATAACGAGACAGGAAACCTAGGTCTCGATTCAGTCCAGGAGGATGCATTGTCTTGCGCTTCATTATCAGTTATGATTCAGCGGTCTCTCTTTCTAATCTCCCTTTGAAATTCCTTCGTAAGAATACTGCTACTCTTAGTTCAGCAACTGAATGTCCTGGAAGGTTAAAACGTCCCCTCGTCGGTTTCCCAATGTTGTGGTTTCTAAAGTCAGACGTATGGCCATTTATTCTTTCTCATAGAACTGGCCTATTTGTCCAATGTAGGGCATTGTTGACATATGATGGCAAAAATCACATTAAAGGATGAACAGGAGTATGAACCTGAGCTGGTATGGCTGATGTTGCTGAGTCCATCGATGGTGATGCTAGGATCTATATGAGAGCAAAGTTGGCATCTTGGTTCCTTGCAGGGCTTGGTACCAGAATCCACGAAAGCTCCTCCCCTGCCACAGATTTTGTTAGTCTTTAAGATGCTACTGGACTCCTGCTCTTTTTCTACTGCTACAGACAGACTAACACGGCGACCCACAGCAACGGGGAATACAATGGCAGACATAGTGGCCTCTGATTATTCTGTATTTCGACACCATTTGCACATGGAGATAAGTGCTCCCTTTAAGCCGTGGACTCTTCTGAGCAAACATTCTACTTTGTGAGCTACGGGCATTAAAGTTGTGAGCGAGCAATTTGGCCACTGCATACATGAGTTTGCTCCGGAGCCATCCTTCCTGAGACAAAAAAAAGTGTGAGCTGGAGGCTAAAGAACTGTGAGCTAGCTCACACTAACTCAGCATAGAGGAAACATGGGCGGAGATCCCAGCCTCTGATTCTGGAACACGAAATGAGGCACCTGCCAGCTTATGCTCGCCCGACTCTGGGTTTTATAGCTCTTTAATTAGTAATATTAATAATGCCGCCTAAGCTTAATGAGACCAGTTAGAGCACACAGTAAATATTGCTTCCTGAATTCCAAACAGCGGCATTAAGAGATGAACCTCCATGCCTGGTCAGGCTAATGGGAACATGTGACTTTTAAAAGACAGTGGGGATAGGGAAAGGAGGAGAAGGCAAATTCTGTTTACCTCGTCAAGTGCCGGCGGTTCCTCTACTTGCCAAGAAAAAAGAGGATAATAACTACAAATAAAATTCTATGAGTAAGAGATGCTCATTCTCCTCCACAATGGAAAAATTCCTCTCCCTCTCTGCATCTTTTGCACTGGCAAATGGAACACATGAACACATGAAGCTTCCTTCTATTGAATCAAGGCCATTGGTCCATCAAAGTCAGTATTATCCACTCAGACTGGCAGCAGCTCTCCAGGGTCTCAGGCGAAGGTCTTTCCCATCATGGTCCAATCCTTTAACTGGAGGTGCCAGGGATTAAACCTGGGACCTTCTATGCACCAAGAAGATGCTCTGCCATTGAGCCACAGCCCCACTTCAAGATTCCCCAGGGTCTCGGTCAGAGGTCTTTCACATCATCTACCGCCTGGTCCTTTTTTAAACTGGAGATGCCGGGGATTGAACCTGGGACCTTCTGCACGCCATAGTCCCACTTCATGGCTCTCCAGGGTCTCAGATTAGAGGTCTTTCCCATCACCTCCTTCCTGGTCCTTTTTAACTGGAGATGCCGGGGATTGAACCTGGGACCTTCTGCATGCCAAGCAGAGGCTCTACCACTGAGCCATAGCCCCACTTCATGGCTCTCCAGGGTCTCAGGCTGAGGTCTTTCACATCACCTACTGCCTGGTCCTTCTAGAGATACTGGGGACTGAACCTGGGACCTTCTGCCTGCCAAATAGGTGTTCTACCATTCAGCCTCGGCCCTTCCTCGGGAAGAGTCATTTCTTCTCTCCAAGTGGCAAATTCTTCTGAGCTGTCACCTACAGATTATTAACAGCTGATTGTCAAAGCAGGAAGTTGGAAGTTGGGAGAGAAGACAAGCACGATAATCATGGGAAGGGTACGGAAGCTTTTTCCCAATTATGTAAACAGAGAGCCACTGTAGCCTAGTGGTTAGAGCATCAGTCTAGGACTAGGGATCTGTGTGCATTAATTGTTATCAAGTCACCTCCAACTTACGGTGACCCTATGAATTAGTGACCTCCAAAGCATCCCATTGTTAACAGCCTTGCTCAGCCTTGCAAACTGAGGACGGAGGATACCTGGATTCAAATCCCCCCTTTCGCCATGAAGCTTCCTGGATGGCCTTGGACTAGTCACTCTCTCCTAGCCCACCCTACATCACTGCACTGTTGTGAAGATAAAAAAGAGGAAGAGAGATCTATGTATGCTACCACTTCTGGACTGCTTGGAGAAAGGGCAGTACGGATGTGTACTGGTCAGACAGACAATTTTCCATTTATCTCCACCATACAGAATACGACAGATGTGTTTCCTTTGGAATGGACAATTTGGTGGCATTTGTACTCTTTTGTTTATCAACCAAGCTGTCATCCAAAGGAGCTTAGAGGAGCATACACAGTGCTTCCTCATTCCATCTTCACAAGGATAAGAGAACTGGTTTTTATGAGAAAACACCGGAATTTGATAAAATATGGCTACACTCAGACGAAAAGTTAATAAAAAATTATATACCTTTTTCTTAGAGATATATATATGCAAGATGAGATAGTTAAGCTGTCAATGATAGCTTGGGCGCAAAATATTGGCCATAATATTTATATGGACAATTGGGGGAAAAGCTGGAAAACAATAAAGATCGCCAGGGCCATCTCATGTAAGGAAAACATATATAAAATGTTTTACAGATGACATTGGTCACTGGACAGATTAGCTAAATGTTATCTAAAGCTATCGAGTAATTGCTGGAAGTGCAAGAAAAATGTGGGGACATATTATCTTATGTGGTGGACGTGCGGCAAAATTAAAAAGTACTGGTTAGTGATTCAAAGAATTATACAAGGAATAGTAGGCACTGATTGACCCTCTGATCCAGAAATATTTCTATTAAATATTATCCCAGATGGTTATAATAATTTAGATGTATGTACGATAGTGTATATTTTAACAACGGCTAGAATTTTGGTTGCCAAATATTGGAAAGTCGGCAGAATGCGTCAAGGGAAGAACTTATCCAGAAATTGTTGGAACTGGTTGAAATGGACAGATTAACTAGTTTATTAAAAGGGAAAGATGAAGTAATACATAAGGAACTTTGGGTAAGAGTGTATAAGTGGATTGGAAAATTAACTTAGAGATATGTCCAAGATATGTAGTGATGTAAGTATTGGAAATAGTGTGCACATTGCTCTCATATTTAAGATTTGTAATAAGCATATATATTGTAATTAGAAAAGTAATACAAATAATAATAACATCCTCACAGCAGCCATCTGAGGCTGAGCAACTGTGGGCTACACAGCAGAGTGAGGATTCGATCCCGCATCACTCAGTTCCCAGGCTGACACTCTAACCACTACAACACACAGCCCTACCTGTGGAACGTGGACTGGGGAAGTTCATTGTGGTCTTCAAGCACAGTAACCACCATCCAAACCACCATCAGATAGAAGGAATCAAGCTTCAATGCCCCATCCTTTCCATCACATTGGTTTAGTGCTGGTCTTGACCTACAAGCCCTATATGCTCTGGGGCCAACATACTTGAAGGACCGCTTACTTCCTTATGAACCTGCCCAACCACTGCAGACATCTTTGGAAGCCCTGCTTCAGGTGCCTCTGCCTTCTGAGACTAGGCAGATGGTGACACAGGATAGGGCCTTCTTGGTCATGGCACCAAAGTTCTGCAACTCTTCTTCTCAGAGCGATTCATCTCCCCCTTCCATTGCCAGCTCCCGCCAGTGGATGAAGACTTTTTGGGGGGGGTCCATTTAGCATTCCTTTAGGAACCCCTCCTTCCTAACAAGTGGTTTAATTCCTTTTTTAAATGTTTTGTATGGATTTTAACTTTGTATTTTAATTGTTTCAACTGTGTGTGTGTTGGGGGAGTTAATTCTAGTGGTTTTAAAAGGTGGTGTTACCATGTATGTTTTAAACCATTAGCTGCCTTGGTGAGCCCTTGTAAAGGCAGACGGATGGCATACAATCTTCATAAATAAAACCTCGAAGTAGGACCTGGAAATCTACTGGAATTAGAACTCATCTCCAGACAACGGAGCTCAGTTCCCGTGACTGCTTTGGAGGGTGTTATACCTCCCTGAAGTCCTTCCCCTCCCCAAACCCCGCCCTCCCCAGGCTCCACCCCCAGATCGACAGGAACTCCCCAAACCAAAGCTGGCAACTTTTATTTTTTTGCTATCAAGTTGCAGCTGACTTGTTTTGATCCCGTGGGGTTTTCAAAGCAAGCGACATTAAGAGGTGGTTTGCCGTTGCCTGCCTCTGTGTCATGACCCTGGTATTCCTTGGGGGTCTCCCTTCCAAATCCTAACCAGCGTTGAGCCTGCTTAGCTTCCAAGACCTGACGAGATCAGGCTGTATTTTTTGGCTGTGGCCTCTAAAGAGGGCCTGCAGCCACCTTCCGTTGTCCTCGCTACTGGGAAATCAATTCACCATGCTTTGCTTCTTCTCTCTTCATTCCTTTTCTGCGTTCATTAGCTCATCCAGTTTCGGCCAAAGTGAAGGAAGAAAAAAAGATGACGACTTCTAGAAGTCAAGTAAAAGCACTCCCCCCCACACACACTCTGCGGCACAATTGGCGCGATGGGGGGAACTCGTAAAAACAAATAACCCCAATGCTCCGGGGGAGAGTGACCTAATCACGATGTATAATCGTGCGCCTTATCTAAATGAAAGCATCATTTCAGAAATGGTAATGTGCATCAGTCTGGATTGAATTGCTGTACAGATCGGTGCTGAAGGATAATTATAATGTTTAACAAATATATTCCCTTTGGGAGCCCGCTGTTAAAGACGCCACGTCCCTCTCACTCCTGCGGCGAGCTGCCTGACAAATTATCCAATATCATACAAGAGGAGGCCTCTTGCCCTTTTGACTCATTCATCTGAGGACACGCTGGTGTGTGTGTGTGTGTGTGTGCGTCCTCGCCCCTCCGAGCGATAGAACCCATCGCCCAGACGCAGTCAAACACGGACGCAGCAAATGTGCTCTAATTTTGAGAGCCGCTTCAAAATGAACTCACTCAACATATCTCAGTAGCTAATTACCCACGAACGGTAATCTCCTGAATAGTCTGTAAATATTTCAAGGGCTTCGTTCCCCTAGCTACAGCTGCTCGGCAGCATCAAGTTTCTCCTCTGCTGTCTCTGTTTGTGGCTTCGCTGGCCTTCACTGCCCTCTTATCTGGTTGGCTTTGGTGGGCACATGTAATTCATTCACGGAGTCATGCGAAATGGAACATGGTGACTTTGTTAACAACATCCCATTGGTTAGCAAAAATCCAGGAGATTAAAGTGCCTTCTGCGGTGCCCTCAATGGCCTCGCCATCATCTGCCTTTAAATGATGGCAAGGACAGTGAGGGCAGAGCAAAAGAGAAAAAAAATAGCACAGAGAAGAAGATACAAGGAGGGCAACGGAAGGGCACTGAAGATGGAAACCACCAGAATACGTGTGCAGCTCCTACCACAGAGTTGCTGAAAACAAACCTGAAACTCGGTGAGTCATTTTGGCTCAGTCCATCCATGAGCTAATATTTATCAGTCAGTGGTGCTTTCAAGGGCACCGTACCAGCTTTTTATGTCACTTCATATTTGCTTAGCCAGGAGTTGCTGCCCGGCCTTCGGCGCTGGTGGCATCTCTTCAGACCAGACCAGCATGCATGAAGTTTTCCCTTCCGGAAAATGCTCACCATGGCCGAGAGGGCTTGGCAGCTGGCTCTGGTTGCTTCTCTTTCGGCCAACAACCCTGGCACAATTTGGATTCTGACTGAGTTTAAGGAAGTCCAAGCATAAGGTACCAAAAACGGGTAAGCTATGCCCACCCCCATCCCAATAATGCAAAAAAAAAACCCCAGAGCCATTGAAGTTTTCCAGGAACGGGGGCAAGGATTTTCCACCTCAGTAGAAGGGGAAAGAATCAGCTTAACCTCTTGTGAAGGGCAGAGGTCTCAGACCCACAAGTGCCCACGATTACCTAGCTTCCAAATTCACGGAAGAGGACCTGTGTGAAAAACATCCAGATCCATTGGGGCAGAGCGGGGGGGGGGGGAATCAAAAAGAGGGAGGCAAGGATGTTAACATTTGAGAACAGCTGCTCTACATAACTTTTCCAAAGGGAAATAGGAAACTGGGATGAAGGGCTGCCAGGAAGGAATGTTGGGGGGGGGGGGCACAGCATTATGGGAGAGTTTTAAAAAATACAGCTGCCTTTACTTACCAGATGTTCATAAAGGAAATGACCAAGGGTAGGTTTAGGAATCATCAGACACTCTGTGGTAAAAACCACAGAGTTTTTAGCAGTTCCTAGAGCTACCCCTTTGCCTCTTCCTGTATGAACTTCTAATAAGTAAACAAAGCTGGTTCTCCTCCCAGTTTGGTGTAGTGTTTAAGTGTGCAGACTCTAATCTGGGAGAACCGGGTTTGATTCCCCACTCTTCCCCTTGCACCTGCTGGATGACCTTGGGCAAGCCGTAATTCTGTCGGAACTGTTCTTGAAAGAGCAGCTGTCGAAAGAGCTCTCTCAGCCCCACCTGCCTCACAGGGTGTCTGTTGTGGGGAGGGGGAGGGAAAGGCGTTTGTAAGCCGCTCTGAGACTCTGAGTGAAATGCGGGGTATCAATCCAATCTCATCTCTTCTTCTTCTTTCCCCCTTAAATTTTCTCCCACCACAGCTTCGAACAACAGAACTTTGGGTCAAGGAATCCCTTGCCCATACTGGGGGCTTGGCAGCTCTACTGTGATCACAGGCGTCTCTGGGATGATCTAATGGTAGGATTGCCACAGGGAAGGAAAGACAAGAGAAAATAACACTTGCATTAGAGAACAGTAAATCGGAGACTGGGATCCTTATGGGAGGGATGCCAGAAAAGGGGGAGGAAGGAAATCCACCCTCATTCAAGAATTCTGCTGCCTCCTTTCCCGTAGAAAATGGGAGCTCGCTCCAGAGATTCCTGCAACTAGGCCTTTTCGGGTACCCTCTAACTTTCTGGTTGAAAAAAACAAAACAAAACATGGGAGGGAATGGAGCAGAGATTATATGGGTCCCTTTAGCGCATCCTCATCAACCCCGGAAAAGCTGAAAAGGATAGTGTGTGTATGTATTGGGGACAGGAGTAATGGAGTAGGACAAGCCATACTGGGTGGTGCACTAATCCAGGGTGTCACCAGAGACCCTTAAAAACCTGAGTTGTGGCCCATTCTTCCCGCACTGCGGCCTGCGATCTACAAAGAGACACAATGCCCACGCAACAACGTAGGAGTAAGAGGTGACACAAAGGGGAGAAACCGAATCAACGCCGAACAGATGGCCAAGGCAGCTAAAGGGCCCGCTTTAAAAAAGCCTTTTGCATTATTTTATCCCTTTAAAATGTAATTTCCCCCAGAAGAAATGGGGTGGATGAGATCAGCATGCAGAAAAGACAATTTGGTTTAAGGACAGACCTTGTCAGTTGCAAAACAGATGATTCCCGCATCGGGTTATTAGCTCGGAAAAACAAAATCAAGGCAGCTCCTGTACTCCGCAAATCCTTTAAAACCCACATTAATGAGAGAACGAGAGGGAGGAATGTGCCGGAATGAATCATTCCTGAGTCCTCCCAAATAGCCTGATTAAAGTCACCATGTCAAAATCAAAGACAACAAAAGGGGCTAAAAATCGTCGAGGCCCTGGAAACACATTCGTTGCTGTAAAGCCCGCGCTTTCCCCTGATATTCTGAAAGAAGTTTTATCTTGGCCTCGTCTGATCTTCCAGGGTAATAAATAACAGGAAAAGGGGGGGGGGAGAGAACACTAGGGGGAATGGGTGCTGGTCTCACAGTTTCTCTGTTTCCTTCCATCCCCATTAATACAAAAACAGCTAATTTCCAGCCGTCAAAAAAGTGCTGTCACCAAAGCCTGAATTGTTGTTCCCAGGCAAGCCCTTAACGTTACACCAAGAAATCTGCAGTTGCTGCTCATTCTCTGCACATTCTCTCCCCCCCCCCCCCACTCCATGACTTTTCTTCTTAAAAATATTGCATTTTGCATTGCAATACTCTTGGGTCCCCCCCCCAAGACGTCTCTTGTTAGGAATATTGCATTTTGCCAGCTCCCAAACGGCAGCGTGATGGTGGTTGGGGGAAATGAGATTATTTCCTCTCACCAAGCAGGGCCACTGCAATTTAATGTCTTCACTAAAACATAAGAACATACGTAGAGTCCTGATGGATTCAGAACAATAGTCCATCTAGTCCAGCATCTTCTCTCACGTGGTGGCCAACCATTTCCTGTGGCACAGAGGCCGAGGCCTTCCCCTGATGTTGCTTCCTGTCACTGGGATTCAGAGGTTTACTGCCTCTGAATGTGGAGGTTCCCTTTAGTCACCAGGGTAAGTAGCTACTGATAGACTTATCCTCCACCCACAACCAACATGGTAGCAGGCACACTTTGGACCATACACGAGCCTATAATGGGGCCAGGTTGAACCTGCTAGAAGTTAGCAGGTGTCCCAGTAATGATGTTGGGGAAATGGCGGAGGGTGAGGGGAGGGGCCATGACTCAGTGGAAGAGCCTCTGCTTTGCACACAGAAAGTCCAAAGTTCAATCCATGGCATCTCCAGCTAAAAGGACCAGGTGGTTGGTGATGGGAAAGACCTCTGCCTGAGACCTCGGAGATCTGCTGCCAGTCTGAGTAGACAATACTGGCCTTGATGGACCAAGGGTCTGATTCAGTAAAAGGCAGCTTCGTGTTGTGTTCAAATGGGAACTGTCTGAAACCCCAATCTTGTGAGGTAGGGTACGCGGGGAGGGAATGAATGGTCTGATACAGGGGTGGCCAAACTTGCTTAACGTAAGAGCCACATAGAATAAACATCAGATGTTTGAGAGCCACAAGACATGACCAAATATTACCTGCTTTTATTGGAAAATAAGCAAATTTGCTTTTTATTCACATTAAATGAGACAGCCAAAAATAATAACAAAAGGGGTAAAAGCAGATATTGATAATGATATTAATTTGTCCAATGATATTTGTTTGCTAATGATATTTAGCTTCCTCAGCCGCCCTGCCGGGAGCCATGTAATATATGTGAAGGAGCCGCATGCGGCTCCCGAGCCACAGTTTGCCCAGCCCTGGTCTGATATCACCTAGTGAAATCCATGGCTGAATGGTGGTTTGAGCTGCACCTTGCCGATCTAGACCAAAAACGAACCGCACAAAAATTTGGCGCAGCTTGAACAGCAAGCACTTGTACAGAATGTTGCAAGTGTTCAGGATAAGTTACTGCACTAATTTCACAACAGCCCAGTAAACCAAGCCCAGGTCATCATTCCTGCATCACAAGTGGTGGCAGCATACTTTTATGGACTAACTTATTCACTTCAATTATACCCTGCCTTTCTCCCCAGTGGGAACCCAAAGTGGCTTACATCCCTCTCCTCTCCTCTCTGGTTGCCACACCTCAGAAAGGATATTAGAGCACTGGAAAAAGTGCCGAAAAGGGCAACTAGAATGATAAAAGGGTTGGATCACTTTCTCTATGAAGAAAGGTTGAAGCGCTTGGGGTTCTTTAGCTTGGAGGAATGATGGCTGAGGGGTGACATGATCGAGGTTTGCAAGATGATGCATGGGCGAGAGCAGGCTGAGAAAGAGGTACTTGTCTCCCTTTCTCACAAGACAAGAACTCGTGGGCACGCCATGAAATTGCTGAGCAGTTGGGTTAGAACAGATAAAAGGAAATACTTCTTCACCCAAAGAGTGATTAACACATGGAATTCACTGCCACAGGAGGTGGTGGTGGCTACAAGCATGGACGGCTTCAAGAGGGAATTGGATAAACATCTGGAACAGAGGTCCATCAGTGACTATTAGCCACAAGGGATAGATAGGAACTCTCAGTCTGGGGCAAGGGATGTTCTGTATTCTTGGTGCTTGGGGGGGAGGGCAACAGTGGGAGGGCTTCTAGTGTCCTGGCCCCACTGCTGGACCTCCTGAGGGCACCTGGTATTTTTGGCCACTGTGTGACAGAGTGTTGGACTGGATGGGTCACTGGCCTGATCCAACATTGGCTTCTCTTATGTTCTTATGGCCCCACTGGTGGACCTCCTGATGGCACTTGGTGTTTTTGGCCACTGTGTGTGACGGAGAGTGTTGGACTGGATGGGCCACTGGCCTGATCCGACTTTGGCTTCTCTTATGTTCTTATGTTTTATTCTCATAACAACCCTATGAGGTAGGCTGGGCTGAGAATGTGTGACTGGCCCAAGATAACCCAGCAAGCTTCCATGGCAGAGTAGATATTCGAAACTGGGTATTCCTGATGCTAGTCTGATACTCCAACCACTATGTCACGCTGGTTTCTGGCTTGAAGGGGGCTCTTGCTTTCTGATTTACTATACTGATGGTCCACTTTTTTGTTGAGACTCAGTGCAGAGCACTGGTCTCGTGAACCGGCACTATTTGTGGCTCCCCTAGAACCCTTTAAGTCCTGACCCAGCGGGCCATCACAGAGGCAAGAATCAAAGCTTTGGAAAAACATTTTTCTGCACTAATTCCAGCAGATCTGACTGACCACAGCTTGCAAATTGTGGTATTATGCACGCCGGGTGGCTGGAGCCCACAAGCTTACGACGGGGCCAGGAATCGGAAGTGATGGCACGATAGCGTCCGAGCCATTAGCGGTCATTTTTCACTCGGCAAGCCGAGCTCCGCTCTATTCCAACGGGAAAGCGGGTGTGTGGGATTCAGAAGGGGGGGGGGAGAGCCGTGCAAGGAATTCATTAGCATTTGGGCTGTTGCCTATTTGTGCCGAGAAGCAAACACGAAATTTCAAACGGAGGACACATCGGGGAGCTCAGCTTCACGCAACAAAGCCCACCAACGTCCACAGCTGTTCAGACTAAAAGGCAGCCTACAGAAGGCCTGTGGTTGGCCAGGACAATCTTGCAGGCTTAAGCGACCAAGGAAACAAGAGACAATTTCCCAGATTCCATAACCTTTCTTTGGGTCAATAAATTCTCCAGATCTCCAGATGGCGGCTTTGGAGGAAGACAGCCACACAATCAAGGCTTAACAACATCAGTCGTGCACAGCAGCGCCCTTGCACTACGCAACGTATAGCTTGCCCAACCAAACATGGTCGCCAGCCATACTGGGCAAACATTCTTGCTATGGGGAGCAAGGTTGCCCCTCTTCACAAGGAGAAGATCAGGTAGAAATAAGGTTTCCAGACCTGGCCTGGCCTCCAGCAGGGAGACGGGGGGATTGGGATATGGGTAGGCAGCTCTCCATGATTCCATGATGTCACTTCCGGGAAAACCCAGAAGTGGTGGCTTGGTGGCCAGACCAAGCCTGGCAACCCTATCTCCAGGAAAACCTGGAAGCGATGTCATTCCCCTATAGGAATCTATGGTAAAACCATAGAGTTTCCAGGATTTCTGAGACAGGTATGATATCACTTCTGGGTTTCTCCATAAGTAATGTCACACCGTTGCTGGCAGCATTTTTTTTCTCCTGCTGGAGTGCCATCTGGCACATGGCAACCCTAGGCAGAGATTGATGGATATGCCAAAAAGAACCAGAAAGGAAGGGCTATGTATTACTATGGTATTTCCTTGATGATTTCCACACTACGCGTCTAAAACCCTGCACTGAACCTCAAAGCTGTCTCTGATAATAGCCTAGTCCAGGGGTGGCCAACCTTGCTTAACGTAAGAGCCACATAGAATAAACGTCAGATGTCTGAGAGCCGCAAGACAGGAACAAATATCACACACACGTTTTTATTTTTAAAAATATGCAAATTTGCTTTTTATTAACGTTAAATGGGACTGCCAAAAATAAAAACAAACAAGGAAAACCGGTTATTGATAATGATATTACTTGTTTGCTAATGATATTGAGAGAGAGAGAGAAAAAGAGAGAGATGGAAAGAAAGAATTAAAGAAGTGGAAAGAAAGAGAGAGAGAGAAACTAGGAAAGCAAATGGATGGGAGGGAGGAGGGAAGGAAGGAAGGAAGGGAGAAAGAGAGAAAAAGCATGCCTCCCCTTTGCTTCCCCAGCCGCCCTGCCAGGAGCCGCACAATATGTGTGAAAGAGCCGCATGTGGCTCCCGAGCCACAGGTTGGCCACCCCTGGCCTAGTCAATAGGGATGGCCAATGTTGTATCCTCCTAAAGAACTATCACACATCTTCTATTATTGTTTGTTTGTACCAAGATGAAGCGGAAGGCTTTTTGATGAACCACCACCTTAAACAGTCACCCTATGACATACCAACTTCTAAGCCCAACACACACAGACATTGTCTGCAGATGACGCCTACGGCTTTGAGCATAAGAACATAAGAAGAGCCCTGCTGGATCAGACCAAAAGTCCATCTAGTCCACCATGCTAAGAGCATCAGAACAGCCCTGCTGGATCAGACAAGTGGTCCATCTAGTCAAGCATCCTAAGAACATAAGAAAAGCCCCACTGGAGGAGACAAATAGCCCATCTAGTCCAGCATCCTAAGAACGTAAGAAGAGCCCTGCTGGATCAGACCAACAGTTCATCCAGTCCAGCATCTGGTCTCACTCAGTGGCCAACAAGCTCCTCTGGACAGTCAACAACAGGGGAGAGAGGCCGAGGACTTCATAAGAACATCAGAAGAGCCCTGCTGGATCAGACCAGTGGTCCATCTAGTCCAGCCTCCTGTCTCACACAGTGGCCAACCAGTTCTTCTGGAGGACCAACAACAGGGCAGAGAGGCCGAGGCCTTCATAAGAACATAAGAAAAGCCCTGCTGGATCAGACCAGTGAGGGTCCATCTAGTCCAGCATCTTGTCTCATACAATGGCCAACCAGTTTCTCTAGACAGTCAACAACAGGGCAGAGAGGACGAGACCTTCTAATGTTGCCTCCTGGCCCTGGGTATCTGGGACTGTGACATCAGCTATCTCTTAGGTATCTTTTGACATAGAAGGAACCAGGGGTCCGTTGGAGCGGGAGCGCACAGGAGCGCAGCTCTGGGAGTGAGGAGCCCAGGGGGCGGGCACATCACCAAGCCCCGCCCCCTCCTCAGCTTCCCTGAGCAGTGCAGAGGCGCAGTGCCCCGGGGAAAGCCCTGCTAGGGTCTTTATTGTTTTTAACGTTTTGTTTTAATATTGATAATTTTATCATTGTTCCTTTTATGACTGTGTGCTGCTTTTCCAGAGACTTGCTCAAGGTGGCATATAAATTTTCTAAGTATACCATTTTTTATCTGGGCACATGGCACATAAGTACTGGAGAAATTTCACCAACCCTTCAGAAGCTTCCACCCCATCAGTTTGGAGTAGGGGTCAGGAGTTGGACTCTAATCTGGGAGAACCGGGTTTGATTCCCCACTCCTCCACATGCAGCTGCTGGGGTGACCTTGGGCCAGTCACAAGTTCTCTCAGAGCTGTTCTCTCATGAGCAGTTCTCAAAAGACCTCTCTCAGCCCCACCTACCTCACAGGGTGTCTTGTTGTGTGGAGGGGAAGGGAAAGGGATGGGTGGTGCACATGTCCTGGGTATCTCAAGTCTACTTGAAACCTAGTGGTTTCAAGGGAGCAGGAAGAGAATGAGGGTGTGTTCTTTACGCTTATTTTTATTGCACCAAGTATTGGATGGGGAAGGGAATGGAGGAAGAGCAGGTCAGTTCCACTCACCTGTGGAGTGGAGCCTGAGGGGTGGGTGTTGCCTTCTGACTCACTTTTGGTATGTTAGGGGGTGTGGCATATGCAAATGAGTTATGCAAATGAGTTATGCTAATGAGCTCCTGCACCTCTTTTTCTACGAAATGAACCCTGGAAGGAACCTAAGGTTCCCAACACTGGCGAGGTAAATGCTGAGATTTGGGGGGGGGGGGGAGGTGCCTGGAGAGCACAGAGTTTGCCAAGGACGTGATGGCAGAACCAAGTAAAACTCTCAGCTGCCTCCCCTGATCTCCGTGGTCTTTACCACAGATACTAGGAAAATTCCTATGGATGGAGGCTGTTTTTTTCTCCTGCTCCTCAGATCCTCGTTGGTGGAAAACTGGGGCTCCGAGCAGGTAATTCCCTGCCCTGGGGAGTAAATGAGATGCCTAAAAGGAACACGTATACACCCTGGCCGTTGTGATTGGCAGCCCAAAAGAGGGCTTCAGGACTAACCTGGACAGAAGGGTTGGGCTAGATGGCCTGTATGGCCCCTTCCAAATTTGTAATTCTATGATTCTCTAAGTTGGGAAAGTCCTGGAGATTTTTTTGGGGGGGGGAAGCCAGGGGAGGGGAGGGTGAGGGGAGCGACCTCAGCAGGGTACAGTGCCATAGAATCCACCCCCCAAAGGAGCCATGTTCTCTAGGGGGATTAATCTTGGTTGTCTGGAGATCAAAACTATAGCGCAGGACAGGGCTCATTTCATAGCAGGAGCTCCTTTGCATATTAGGCCACACACCCCTGAGGTAGCCAATCCTCCAAGAGCTTACAGTAGCCCCTGTGAGAAGAGCTCTGTAAGCTCTTGGAGGATTGGCTACATTAGGGGTGTGTGGCCTAATATGCAAAGGAGCTCCAGCTACAAAATGAGCCCTGGGGCAGGAGATCTCCAGGTACCACCTGGAGGCTGGCAACCCGAACAGACAGATACAACCTGGTCAACAGACCTCTTCCTATTTGGCTTTTTGCATTTCCAGTTTTTGAAGTTTTTTATCCCTTAAACCTTTTTTTTTTTGCTTGGATACCGAAATGCTTTTTTAAAAATCAAAGCATATCAGAGTCAGCCTACACAGCTTGGAGCCACAGGTAAAATATCTATTAGGGCAGCAGACTCCCCTTTAAATGTGAGGTATGAAACCCATCTCTGCTCTCATTTCAGGGTTGCCTCTCTAGCGCTAGAGTATGAGTCAGACAGGCCGTTGCTCTGAACAACGCTTTACAATATATAGCTTGTTCGATGTCAATCCTAATTTAAAGAGACAGAACGGAGGCGGGACCTCTCCCAGGTCTACATCACCAAGACTAGCAGCGGCTCTCCGGGATCTTAGAAAAACCTGTTTCGTATCGGTGGCCCTGATCCTGTCAACTGGACACGTGAGGGACTTAACTGAGTCTCCGGCTCTGCACCCGATGGAGTCTCCACCTTGCCTGGTGGGTCTTCCTGCAGGAGCCAAGTGCTGCGGTCAGATTCCTCCATCTCTTTTTCATCCAAGGAGGTGTCAGCAGGCAGACTAGAGACACTGTTCCCCTCTAGATTCGAGTCCAGTAGCACCTTAGAGACCAACAAGACGTTTGGGGTACAAGCTTTCGAGAGTTCACGCTCCCTTTCCTAGAATCATAGAGTTGGAATGGACCTCCAGGGTCATCTAGTCCAACCTACTGCACAAGGGAGGAAATTCACACATCTTTCCCCCCCCACACCCACACAGTGACCCCTGCTCCATGCGCAGAAGATGATAAAAAACCCTCCAGGATCTCTGGCCAAACTGGCCAAAGAAAAATTGCTTCCTGACCCCAAAGTGGCAACTGGCGTTTCCCTGGGCGTGTAAGAAAGGGCCACGAGAACTCTCCCTACCCTCCCTGTCATGATCTAAGTTCACAGGATCAGCATGGCTGTCAGACGGCCATCTGGCCTCTGCTTCAAAACCTCCCAAGAAGGAGAGCCCACCACCTCCCGAGGAAGCCTGTTCCACTGAGGAACCACTCTGAGTGTCAGGAAGTTCTTCCTAATGTTTAGCTGGAAACTCTTCTGGCTTAATTTCAACCCAATGGTTCTGGTCTGACCTTCTGGCCTGAGCCAGTTTGGTGTCGTGGTTACGTGCGCGGACTCTAATCTGGGAGAACCGGGTTTGATTCCCCACTCCTCCACTTGCACCTGGCTGGATGACCTTGGGCAAGCCATAGCTCTGTACCAGCTGCTCTCTCAAGGACAGTTGTCTCAGAGCTCTCTCAGCCCCGCCTACCTCCCAGGGTGTCTGTTGTGGGGAGGGGAAGGGAAAGGAGTTTGTAAGCCGCTCTGAGACTCCAAGTGAGTGAAGGGCGGGGTATAAATCCAATCTCTTCTCTCTTCTCTTCTTCTTCTGGGGCAACAGAGAACAATTCCACACCATCCTGTATATGGCAGTCCTTCAAGGACTTGAAGATGGTGATCACATCCCCTCTCCATCGTCTCCTCTCCAGGCTAAACATACCTGGCTCCTTCAGCCTTTATTCATAGGACTTGGCCTCCGGACCCCTCCCTGTCTCCGTTGCCCTCCATTGTCAGACACCCATCACTGACAGCCGTGCTCACGACTTGCACACTGAAGTCCCTGAAGTTTCCTTTACTGAGCCAATCCATCTCATGTTGGGTCCTGCTGCCTTCGACTTTGCCTAGCTTTAGAGCCGATTTTGAGTCCGGTGGCCCCTTTAAGGCCAATGGAAGTTTACTTAAGGTATGAGCTTTCGTATGCATGAATGCTTCTGTGCATGGACGCGAAAGTTCATATCTTGAATTTTTTTTTTTAAAAAAAAGGTGCTACTTAGGGCTGACAGGCCAGTAGCCAGGATTTTTTTGGTCAGGGACATTTAAATTTTTAAGGGGACAGTTAAATTACAGTTAACTAAATTAATCTGAATGCCTGTCTTTAAAGGGGGAGGCCCTGAGCCTGTTTCTAGCCCTTCCTTTCAAGGGACAGGGTAGGGAGCATGTCAGTTCCTGGGGGGGGGGGGGGAACAGCTCAAAGAACATTTATGTACCAATTTGGTGTAGTGCTTAAGTGCGCGGACTCTCATCTGGGAGAGCCGGTTTTGAGTCCCCACTCCTCCGCTTGCACCTGCTGGATGACCTTGGGCAAGCCATAGTTCTGGCAGAGCTGCTCTTGAAAAAGAGCAGTTTCTGTCAGAGCTCTCTCTGCCCCGCCTACCTCACACGGTGTCTGCTGTGGGGAGGGGAAGTGAAAGGAGTTTGTAAGCCGCTCTGAGACTCCCTTTGGTAGTCAAGGACAGGGTATACATCCAATCTCTTCTTCTTCTTCTACCTTCAGAAGGTAAATGCCTTTTGAGTTCCCTTCCATAGGGCAAGAAAGTTTAGAAGGGCACTCAAGAGTGACACCTTGAATACATTTCCAACAACCCCCCTTTCTGCTCGCCCGGTCTTGCTGTACACCCCCCACGTCACAGTGCATCTTTTGACAGCCTTCCCACGAGCCTTTGGGAAACATGCAAATCGAATTGGTGTTTTTTTTTGGCCACTGTGTGACAGAGAGTGTTGGACTGGATGGGCCATTGGCCTGATCCAACATTGGCTTCTCTTATATTCTTATGTCTGGGGCAGTGATGCTGTCTTCTTGGTGCTTGGGGGGGGGACTGTGGGAGGGCTTCTAGTGTCCTGGCCCCACTGCTGGACCTCCTGAGGGCACCTGGTGTTTTTCGCCGCTGTGTGACACAGAGCATTGGACTGGATGGGCCACTGGCCTGATCCAGTATTGGCTTCTCTTATGTTCTTGGTGCTCAGGGGGCAACAGCAGGAGGGTTTCTGAAGCTCAACTTCTGACCCCTCTGGTGAACCTCCTGAGGGCACCTGGTATTTCTGGCCACTGTGTGACACAGAGTGTTGGACTGGATGGGCCACTGGCCTGATCCAACATGGCTTCTCTTATGTTCTTATGTCTGGGGCAGTGATGCTCTGTCTTCTTGGTGCTTGGGGGGGCAACAGTGGGTGGGCTTCTAGCACCCCACTGCTGGACCTCCTGAGGGCACCTGGTGTTTTTGGCCACTGTGTGACACAGAGTGTTGGACTGGAGGGGCCACTGGCCTGATCCAGTATTGGCTTCTCTTATGTTCTTATGGATGCTGCCTTTGGGAAGCATGAAAAATAATTAATTAATTACTGGAGCAGGGCCCTGAAATACCCCACCATAGCTATGGGTCAGTCTACCTGGCCACCGTGGAGAACAGGGGGGTCCGGTTGCCAGATCCAGGCTGGGAAACTCCTGGCGTTCTGGGGGTGGATCCTGGGAAGGGAAGGGACCTCAGTGGGGTACGGTGCCATAAGATCCGCCCTCCAACGCATCAATTTTCTACAGGGGAACTGATCTCTGTTGTCTGGAGACAAGTTGTAATCCCGGACAATGCCTAGTGCTGCTGGACTAGAATCTGCTGCCCGCAAATATGGCTACCCTCCGGAAGTATCATCTCCTCTCCAGCGTCCGGGACAAGCAATGACCTTGGAAGACTCCGCCACCGCCATGTTCTTCTTAACTCGCTGCAGTTTAGTACCTGCCACCTGAGGCGGAGGTGAATGTGGTGAGAATGCAAATCCGATATTGGAAGGGAAGGGAGGGGGTCACCAGTCCCTCGTAATAACAAGATCCTCCCATGTGCAATCTCTCTTTCCCACTGCTTAAGATTTAGATCACATCTCCTCCTTCAGCATCTCGCAGTCTACTGGAAACCTTTGATGTCATTGTGATACGACTTGAAAAAAAAAGTCTACTGGGCTTTCATTAAAGAAAAAATTAAAAAAAAGACTTGAGACGGCTTTGTTATTAGCCGCGTTGGCTTCTGAGCTTTTCCAGGCTGCCGAGATGCCTCCATGTGGAATTGGTCTGGAAAGGGGGAGGGACTGAGGAGGGAGGGGGGCGGGAAACGTAGTAGCTGAGCAGAAGAGGAACCGAGAAACGCCAAACTTTCCTTGCAAAGATAAGGAGCTTGCCACTCCAAGCCTCCACAGACAGGCAGTCTCCTGGTTTTAATAAAAATCTCATTTTCCTAAACGGTCCCATGTGGCCAAAGTACTGTGAGCGGAGTTTAATAGGAGGAGGATATTATATAATGCCCGCTCCCCACCAAAAAAACTCAGGTGTTCTGTTTAGGGCAGCTACAGGATGGGAAAGGGGGGAGGGCTCTGGGCTACGAGACGAAGATTACGGGCAAAACTGCTTTTTATTCCCCAGGATGACAAAATAATCTTAAATATCTGGTGTGTGTGATGGCAGTCTAGGGCAAAACAGAGGCAGGAAACGGAAAAGAAGAGTCTTGGGCTGCGTTCACACACTGCACGATCCACTTTCAATGCACTTTCCAACTCGGTTTTGCCAGCTCACACAGTACAAGCCAGTTGGAAAGTGCATAAAAAGTGGATTATTTGGTGTGTGTGACCGCAGCCCTGGAGCACTTACAGACATGCAAAATAATGCACTTTCGATCCACTTCAGCAACCATTTGCATGTGGATTTTGCCACTTCACACAGAAAAAATTCAGTTGCAAAGTGGATTAAAAGCGTGCTATTATTTATTTGGAAAGGTCGCCAACCGAAGTTGGGAAATTCCTGGTTTTGGGGGTGGAGCCTGGGGGTGGGCAGGGTTTGAGAGGGACCTCGGCAGGTTACGTGCCATAGAGTCCAACCTCCAAACCAGCCATTTTCTCAGGGGAAATGACCTCGGTTCTCTGGGGATCAGTTGTAATTCCAGAAGATCTCCAGGTTCCACCTGGAAGCTGGCAACCCACGTCCCAGGACGCAACCAGAAATGTAAGGGTTCTACCAGTTTGGCTTGGTTGATACCGGTGATGCCAAAGAACCCCACTGGATTCGCATGGCTGAACCATCAAGCCAGCACAACACCCATTGTGTAGCGGCAATCTCAGTTTCCCACCCAGTTGCAGCAAGGTTGTCGGGCCCCTGCTGAGGGGCAGGGAATCCCCCATCCCAGGGCCCCTCCCCTGCTGCCAACCAGCTGTCTGGCAGGGGACTTGCTGGCGACAAATGCAGGCCAAGTCGGACATCACCAGCAACGTAGTGATGCCACTTCCTGTGTGCACTGGAAGTGACATCACATTGCCGGTGACAGGGGATGCTGCTGTGGTATCTGGACAACAAGTCTATGGTGAGAATTATTTCTATCATAAAATTATTTCTATCATCAAATTTTCACCCAAGTATCAGAGCAATTGGGTGTAGCGGTTAAGATCGTGGACTCTAACCTGGGAGAACCGGGTTTGATTCCCCACGCCTCCACTTGCGCCTGCTGGGTGACCTTGGGCAAGCCATAGCTCTGTCCCAGCTGTTCTCTCAAGGACAGTCGTCTCAGAGCTCTCTCAGCCCCGCCTACCTCACAGGGTGACTGTTGTGGGGAGGGGAAGGGAAAGGAGTTCGTAAGCTGCTCTGAGACTCCTTCAGGTAGCGAAGGGCGGGGTATAAATCTTCATCTTCTTCTTCTTACTGGGAACACAATGGTGTTACTTCCAGTATGCGCCAGGAGTGGCCTAGACCTCCATTTGTTGCCTGCAACTCCCCCCACTCCCACTCCCTGCCAGTTGCCCGGGGGGGGGGGTACCTGGTAACCTTGAATCGCAGGGAATTGCTACTGCCTTGGAGCAAAGACCGGTTACCTTTCAGCAGTCACAGTCCACCAGTTCCCAATAGACATTCCTGCCAATGCACAATGCCAAGCTGCCCGCCCTGTCTCCCACCTGTCCTCCTACCTGGGCTCACCTTTCCCTAATGGGGAGCTAATTGCCTCGAATGCCAGAGCTGAGCGAGGAGCAAAACGCAGCCTCCAGCTAGGACTCGTCCTGCCAGGACGTTTGCGCTTCATCAAATATGGATGTCAAGAAAACCTCTCTTTCTATGCTCATGAATTTTGTAACACCCTTTTTAGATAGATAGATAGATAGATAGATGGATAGATAGATAGATAGATAGATAGATAGATAGATAGATAGATAGATAGATAGATAGATAGATAGATAGATAGATAGATAGATAGATAGATAGATAGATGGATGGATGGATGGATGGATGGATGGATGGATGGATGGATGGATGGATGATAGATAGATAGATAGATAGATAAGATAGAGATAGATAGAGAGAGAGAGAGAGAGAGAGAGATTCTCCTCGATGGCTCCCTTCCCTCTCGGGGGAACAGCTTGAAAGGTGAACATAAAAGATTACTGGCTCAGCTCGGCTGGCCTCCCCACTGCAGCCGGGCCAGAGAGGGTTTCCACCAGAGATATGCGGGAATCCTGATCGCTTCTGGCAGCAACTGGCCTTATTAACCTCCGCCTCGTCCTCGGGAATCAAACGGAATTGACCTCTGACCCGTGAATTCGTTAAGCTCCCCCTTTCCAACCCTCTGCGCCAAGGGCCAGCGAAGAATTCCACAAGTGAAGTGTTAAGGGAGGGGTTGCCCACAGAGCCACCGTTTGTGGAACCTATTAGATACGCATGGATTATATTTATCGTGCATATCGTTCATTTGTTTATTTGATCTCCCGCCTTTCTCCTCAGTGGGGACACAAAGAGGCTTATATCCTTCTCCTTCTCCTCTGTTTTAGCCTCACAACAACCCTGTGTGGTATGTTAGACTGAGTGTGTGTGGGACGTGCTGAAGGTCACCCACCGAGCTTCCGTGGTATGAGTGGGGATTCATAAGTACATAAGAGAAGCCATGTTGGGTCAGGCCAACGGCCTATCCTGTCCAACACTCTGTGTCACACAGTGGCCAAAAACACCAGGTGCTATCAGTGGGGCCTTAAGAACAGAAGAGAAGCCATGTTGGATCAGGCCAATGGCCCCTCCAGTCCAACACTCTATGTCACAAAGAGTCCAAAACCCAGATGCCATCAGTGGGGCCATAAGACCATAAAAGAAGCCATGTTGGATCAGGCCAATGGTCCCTCCAGTCCAATACTCTATGTCACACAATGGCCAAAACCCAGGTACTGTCATAAAGTCCACCAGCAGAGCCATAAGAACATAAGAGAAGCCATGTTGGATCAGGCCAATGGCCCATCCAGTCCAACACTCTGTGTCACACAGTGGCCAGAACCCAGGTGCCATCAGGAGGTCCACCAGCCAGGCAATAAGAACGTAAGAGAAGCCAATGTTGGATCAGGCCAACGGCCCATCCAGTCCAACACTCTGTGTCACACAGTGGCCCAAACCTTGTGCCATTCAAACTCGGGTTTCACAGATCCAAGTCCAACACTAACCACTACATCACGCTGGCTATTTCAATTGATATTAGGGTATTCCGACTGATTGTTCACTGTCAGTTACATATCAACCTCTACCTACATTTTGGGAAGGAAGGCAGCATGGCATAGCCTTGTGCAGGGGGTTGGACTAGATGATCCTGGAGGGCCCTTCCAACTCTACGATTCTCTGTCATTTGCTCCTTTTTGGCTAACCGACCTCAGGTGCACTCTCGATCGTCTCCCCACACGGACGGTACGGTCATCAAAGCCCCGATAACCTGTTTGTGCCACTTAACATGCCGGAACACGCCTCTCCTTCATTTGACTGGAGCTGTTTTTAATCCTCGTTAGGAAATTGATTCTCCACGCCGCTATCTGCCTGCCTTTTCAAATGAGGAACAAAAGATGACTCAGAAGGCCCCGCAAAACAAGGCAAACGGAAACCAAAGTGGCACTCTCCGGTGTGAGGGTTTCTCTGGAGGTCGATACAGGGGGTGCTGATCTCCTTGAAGGAGTCGGGGTCCGTCTGGTGTCCTTCACACCCGGAGAGGAAAGGGAGAGAGAGTTCTGGTTTATGCCACCTGCCCCTTCCCCAGGAGTGGAGTCCGAGCTCTGAGAAGGACAAGAGGCATTCAGTCACGAAGATGGCTGTGTTCTAGGAAGTTCAGGTCTCCCACGGTGCTGGGATACCCCCTCCCCCCTGACGTCATTGCAGGTCACTGCCCGACTGGCTTGCAGGGGAACCCTGGATGGGTAAATTGGGCAGGAAACCAGTGTTGTCCAATGCCAGAAGCAATAGTGGCACCATCGTGTCAAGCAACATTCGAGCATTTGCCCCAAACCCTTATTTTATTTTTATTTATTTATGTATTATATTTATATCCCACCTTGCCAGCGAACCGGCTCAAGGCGGCTAACAGCATAAACTACCTTTACAACAAAGGTTTACAGTATAAAATACACAATCAAAATTAACACCACATCCTACACAAACAGATGGCGACTTCAGAGTTCTCGTGGCGAACAGAAACAGCAAGGGGTGCTACCAACAGGACCAGGGCGATGTTACCAGATCAATTCCTCCCCCCCCCCCCCCCCGGTGGCGGCTCCTAGTTGAAAGCCTGGCGGAAGAGCTCCGTTTTACAGGCCCTGCGGAATTGCAATAGATCCCGCAGGGCCCTGATGTCATCCGGGAGCCCGTTCCACCAGTGGGGAGCCGCCACCGAGAAAGCCCTGGCCCTGGTGCAGGCCAACCGAGCGTCTTTCGGATCGGGGCAAGTCAGGCGATGTTGAGTGCCTGACCTCAGTGACCTCTGGGGCCTATATGGGGATCCCCATGGAGGGCTTCTGTGAACAATTTTTGCTAGTTCCCCCCCTCTTGTGGCAGACCTCCAAACCCCCCCCCCCCCAAGTTAATACTTGGAATCCCTGTTCTCCAGGAGCAGGACTGGGGAGGGAATTTCAGGGTCGTGAGTTAAGCCCTAGAAGTGGGTCACACCAGAAGTGACATCGGGATTTGAGCAAACAGAGTCATGAGCGAAACCATTATAGTGGAGATGTTCAAGTGCCACTCCTAAGCCCTAGGGGGTGGGTCACACCAAAAGTGGCATTCGAGTTTTGAGCAAACAGGGTTATGAGCAAAACCACAATAGTGGAGATCTTCAAGGGCCACCTGGAAGCTGGCAACCTTCCCTTGAATAGTGGAGATCTTCAAGGGCCACCTGGAAGCTGGCAACCTTCCCCTGAATAGTGGAGATCTTCAAGGGACACCTGGAAGCTGGCAACCTTCCCTTGAATAGTGGAGATCTTCAAGGGACACCTGGAACCTGGCAACCTTCCCTTGAATAGTGGAGATCTTCAAGGGACACCTGGAACCTGGCAACCTTCCCTTGAATAGTGGAGATCTTCAAGGGACACCTGGAACCTGGCAACCTTCCCCTGAATAGTGGAGATCTTCAAGGGACACCTGGAAGCTGGCAACCTTCCCTTGAATAGTGGAGATCTTCAAGGGACACCTGGAACCTGGCAACCTTCCCTTGAATAGTGGAGATCTTCAAGGGACACCTGGAACCTGGCAACCTTCCCTTGAATAGTGGAGATCTTCAAGGGACACCTGGAACCTGGCAACCTTCCCTTGAATCCATGGCTAAGCTGGATCTGAAAACTGATGCAAATTTACGCATCACTGCTATAACTGAAATAGAAGTACCGCTTCCAGTAGCACCCGCTCTGGTTGCCATCCAGGGGCTACCTGTCAACAGAGAACTTCTCAAGGCCCTTCCTCTTGCTCTCCCTTTCTCAGGGTTCACCAGCTTTAGGACGTCCAAACAGCCCGGTTAGCTGATCAGCAGGTCGTTCTGGGATCCCTGGGGCTGCTCAGGAAGGATTCAAGCCTCCCAGCCACTTTACTGGCAAGAAAGAGAACCCAGACAACTTCAGAGGACCGAACTCTACAGAAGAGGACTATCTTCTGAAAAAAGAGGACCTCCAGTGGCTACCCAATGTGGTGACCAGCCAGCCAAGAGGAATTCAAAGAGTCTTGGGGAACAGAGCCATGCTGGGATGGAGGAGATAACAGCGACCCTTGCCTATCTCCTTTCCAGCCTCTAAGACAGGGCCGCCAACCTCCAGGTGGCACCTGGGGATCTCCCGCTATTCCATTTGGTCCTCAGAGAACTGAGCTCAGTTCCCCTGGAGAAAACGGTTGCTTTGGAGGGCAGGCTCTATGACATGAGACTCTGCTGAGGTCCCTCCCCTCCTCAAACCTCGCCCTCCCCAAGCTCCGCCCACCCCATCTCCAAGTATTTCCCCAATCAGAGGTGCCAACCCAACTCCAGGGACTCATCCCAAGAGGTAACGGGCGAAAACGCAGTTTCAGGTGAGTAGCTGTGTTGGCCTGCAGTGGAAGAGCAAGATTCAAGTCCAGTATCACGTTAGGGACCAGCAAGATTTTCGGAGTATGAGCTTTCGAGAGTCAAAGTTCCCTTCATCAGATACAAAAAAATACCGTAGAGATACCAGACTCTCCCAGCGGGGGCGGGGGCCTCTCACTACCAGCCCCCACCTCTCTGCCGCCGATCAGCCAGCCAACGGGGGGGACTTAGCCCCCCCAAAAAAGGGAGGTACACCAGACATTTCAGCGACATACTTATGTGGCTTCAACATGACCCAGAAGTGACGTAGGCATGTCAGGGGCATCAGAGCAGTGCTCTAAATTTGGGGCAAAAACTTTATGGCAGAAGCTAATTCTACCATAGAGTTTTTGCCCCAAAACCAGAGTATTGCCCCAAAACCTCCCACATGCTTATGTCCCTTTTGGGTCACAGCAGCACATCACTGAAACATGGGATAAACTCCCAGTAAGCCCACCCACCCCATCCCCTGCCAGCTTCCCGGAGGAACCCAGCAACCTTAGTTCTCGTGGCCCTTTCTTACACACCCAGGGAAATGCTGACTGCCCCTTTGCGGTCAAGAAGCAATTTTTCTCCAGGCCACTTTGGCCAAGGATCCTGGAGGTTTTTTGTCATCTTCTGGGCATAGAGCGGGGGTGCGTGGGTGGGAGGTATTTGTGAATTTCCTGTGTTGTGCAGGGGGTTGGACTAGATGACCCTGGAGGTTCCTTCTGACTCTATGATTATTTCTTTGTTTGTTTGTTTGTTTATTTGTCCAACTCAGGGGTCATTTCGTAGAAAAAGAGGTGCAGGAGCTCATTAGCATAACTTATTTGCAGATGCCACACCTTCGACATCACCGGAAGTGTGTCAGGAGGCGACACCCACCGCTCAGGCTCCACCCCCAAAATCTCCAGCTTGACACTTGGACTGAAGACACTTCAAGTTTCCTTTGCTCTTGCAGGGAAGTTATCCTACAACAAGCGTGAGAATACAGATCAAGTTAGTCTGCTTTTGCTTTATCCCAGCACCGTATGTGCCCGCTCCTGGGCTTGTTACTCCTGGAACGGCGTTCCCGTGCGAAATGACCCCTGGTCCAACTCATACCCCTCAAGCAGGCTCAGGGCAGCTTACATTCATTAGATCATACGATTCTAACCCTACAAAAGAGGCAAAAAGAGACCCTCAAATCAAATGGATAATCAGGGGTCATTTCGAGCAGGAGCTCGGGGGAGCGCAGCTCCGGGAGTTGGTGCCAGCCCCCCCCCCCATGGGGGAGTGCTTGCTTGTGCCATGGCTGCAGCAAAATGACCCCGTTCCTGGAAAGGTCCTTGTTCCTCCGACCAGCCTTCTGAAGGCTTCAGCCACCACTGAAGCTGTCCTCCCAGAATAGTGGCATTTCTGAGGCTTGGATTGGTAGCTGCCCCCTCTCTGCCAGCTCTTCCTTCCTTCCTTCCTTCCTTCCTTCCTTCCTTCCTTCCTTCCTTCCTTCCTTCCTTCTGACACACTTCCGGTGATGTCAGGGGGTGTAGCATATGCAAATAAGTTATGCTAATGCGTTATGCTAATGAGCTCCTGCACCTCTTTTTCTACGAAATGACCCCTGGGAATAATTATGCCGCACTGAGTCTTGTGCAGGACTCTCTATCCCTCACTGTCAAACCTGAGGGTTTCAGGGTGCGCTCAAACACCCACTCTTTCTTCTGTAGAACTGGGACTATCTAGCCTGACAAATCTGCATTCCTCTAATCTCTGGCCAGAAGCATTCCGCAGCAACAAGCTCTGGCAGGATGCTGGCTCATTATGGATGGCCAGCGCATCCCCGTGCATAATGCAGCCAGCCGAAACACCGGGACAGGGAGATAGTTTGTTTAGATTTGCAGCTGGCCCACAGATAGAGCCAGCCTTGATTATCATTCACAAAAGGGCCAGGCGCTGCTGAGCCGGAACCGTGTTGCTAATCTGATCGACCATTAGGAACCGGGGCAGCAGCGCTTGCGCTCCGGAGCGTGGCCTTCTGGCCCTTTCGCCTTTCTGCTAAGTGGGAAGAAAAGGCAGTGGAGGGAGTTTCATGGAAAGAAGGCCTCAGAAGGGCCAGCAATGATGCTCCAGCTGTCAAAGGTGAGCATAAATGATGTTTCTTGGCCTGAGTTCTCGCTACGTACACCCAGAAGCAGGGTTCCCGTTTGCCTGGTTGCGGCGGGAGACCTCCAGATAATTAGGACCTTGCCCGACAATTAGGGTTGCAAGTTCCGGGTTGGGAAATACCTGGAGATTTTGGGGACAGAGCCTGAGGAGGCTGGGCTTTGAACATAAGAAGTACTTCCTTTTATCTATTCTAAGCCTACTGCTTATTATTAGAATGTAAGAGAAGCCATGCTGGCTCAGGTCAATGGCCCATCCAGTCCAACTCTCTGTGTCACACAGAGGCCAAAACTAGGGCTGCCAAGTCAGCCCGGGGGGCGGGGGATCCCCCGCTATAGGGGTTCCCGATCCACCGGCCGGCATTCGGCCAGCGGGGGGAACCCCGCCCCAGAAGTCGTCCGGTGAGGACGACTTCCCCCCTGTAATGACGTCCCCCAGAGGTGACGTCATCATGTTGGGGGCGTTGCCAGGGCAACGCTCTGTCAATCGCCCCTTTTTGGGGCGATTGACAGAGCGCTGCCCTGGCAACGCCCCCAACGTGATGACGTCACCTCTGGGGGATGTCATAACGTCGCCGTGGCACGCGCGCGTCAGAAGAGCTCCCGGGGGGAGAACAACTCCCCCTCGCCGGTAAGTCACCGGCACTTGGCAACCCTAGCCAAAACCCAGGTTTGGGGAGGGGAGGGACTTCAATGGGGTTTAATGCCATAGAGACCACCTTCCAAAGTGGCCATTTTCTGCCAGTGAATTGAACTCTGTTGCCTGGAGATTAGGTGTAAGGCCAGGAGATCTCCAGCCATCACCTGGATGTTGGCAACCACCTGATCGACGGGCAGAAAATGGGGCCAAAGGGGGAGAGGTGATCACCCTGAGAAGAAAAATGAAAATGAAAAATGAGACCCTGTCTACTTCAGGAAGTTCTGACCATGGAGACCCTGGTGATTTCTAGAACTACCCTTGTTACTTCTGGGTAGCTCTAGGAATCACCAGGAACTCTGTGGTCAGAACTTCCTATAAGCACACAAGGCCTCATTTTAATTTCTTTTTTTTACTTTTTTTCTCCCAGGATGCTGTCTCCCCCACCCTACACAACCTCCCTGGGAACCTTACCCCAGAACAAGATTACAATTGAAGCATCCCGATAGGGATAGGCAAAAAACACACCAAAGCTGCAGTGACACACACCCAATAATCCACTTTCAATGCACTTTCCAACTGGATTTTTGCCCGTTCACACAGTGAAATCCTGTTGAAAAGAGCACTGAAAGTGGATTATTTTGTGTGGGTGGCAGCAGCCTAATACAGAAACATGACTCGTCTTATCAAAACTCTTTCCCTTTGAGATTCCCAACTGGTTTGCCTCTTCAAGAACCTCCAGACTCACTTTATGTGGAATTTTGCCATGTCTTTGGTGTCTCGGAAGACTATCGACTACAGCAGCTTACTGGAGTACAACCAGTTTCGGTCCCTTGCAACGTATAACCTATTTAGGAGGCCAAACTACACATTACACTTGTTTTAAGGTCTGGGTTCCCTGGACTCAACTCATATGGCAGCTGTGGAGGGAACTTTTTTCTAAAAGCATTGTCGGGTACGATTTGGCTTGGGGCTGCAGCATGGGACAATGTTCAGCAGGGATGGACTGGAAGGGAAAAAAGGCTGCTGGAAAGGGGCCCGCCCACCTGGGGGAAAAAACTGCTTATTTAAGATGTGAATCTACTTCCTGTCTGATTCTGCACACTGTCTCTTGTAAGTCTATCCACAACAGGACTGCATCAAATATTCTCAGGTTTAGATTTGCAGGACAAAAATAATTCTGGTAAAGGCAGTTCCTCAAGAAGTTACATAATGTGAATAGAGAAGAAGAGAAGAGATTGGATTTATACCCCACCCTTCACTACCCAAGAGAGTCTCAGAGCGGCTTACAATCTCCTTCCCTTTCCCTCCCCACAACAGACACCTAGTGAGGTAGGTGGGTCTGAGAGAGCTCTTTTGAGGACTGCTCATGAGAGAGCAGCTCTGAGAGAACTTGTGACTGACCCAAGGTCACACCAGCAGCTGCATGTGGAGGAGTGGGGAAGTCTAACCCGGTTCTCCCAGACTGGAGTCCGCGCACTTAACCACTACACCAAACTGGTCTCCTACATATAAACCAGTCTGCTATATGGTAGCATACTTTCCTGTATAATTCGCTATTTATTGCAATGTTTTTTTCCCCGGGTTATGGCTTTTTCCTGGATTGGTAATATCAGTAATTCCAGCCAAGCTAGGCTCTGATTCTGTAAGGAATGATATCGCAATGCCGTGTAGCCAATCAGATCTAGTTAAATAATCACTGTCATGGAAGGGAAACAGAAACAACTGAGAATACAACAATACTCCCCACTTGCAGGAAGGGCGGGATATAAATCAAAGAAATAAGTAAATAAATAAACTTCCTGAATTTCTCACATGGGTGATCCCACCCAATCACAATTCCCTCTGCAATCAGAATGCCATCAAATTTCTATATAGCCTATCAGAACTGGATGTGTAATTATATCAATGAGGGCAAGTGATGTCATGGACAGTGACAGCGAGGTCATATGAATATGTTTTTCAACACTGCTAACGTGTTCATGCACATACAAGGCTTGTGATGGCTCAAACCATGACCACAGCTTGCCAGGAAAGGGAAACGGTTTTAACCAATCAGATGCCTTCATGCAACATGAAGACAATCCAGACAGAAAGGAGTGACTTGTTATAACAGCCAATCGAGGAGGGAACCCAGGGCTTTGCTCTTTAGTATGTTTTTAATCATTTTGTCCCCCCACTGAGATCGATGCCTTTAATAAAAAGGAAATTCCTTTTCGGTGACACCACAGCGAGTGCAGGACACTGTCGAGAGAGAGCCGCAACACCAGACGGGAGGTGGGGGGTAGGACATGTTCATTCATTTTCCTCTGGTGGGGAAAAAATTTTTCTGGTTTTGATCTTCCTCTTTTCGCGAAATGGAAAGATGAGAGCAGCTGAAAGGTCTCGGGCTGCGTCTCCCTGGGTGCCTCGGAGACGAACAGAAGGCAATTACCGAAACCACCGAGTAATGACCGGCGAGAGCCAACCGGGGCTGGTTTGGAACAGCAGGTGGGGTGTGCATATAGGGCAATGGTGTAGAGCCAGGGGGTGAGGTCTGGAGCCGTGGGTCAGAGAAGAACGGAGAACAACCGCATTCCAGCTGTCGGAATCTGTGGCAGGAACGTGCCGAATGTTCTCAGCCGAATTTTTTAACCTGGGGAGAGGGGATTGAAATGTTCTCTGGACAGGTTTTTTGTCGTAAAATCAACAACTGCCGGTACACGTGCCTTCCTTGGGTGTCTTCCCTCCAAGTACTGACCTTGCTTACTTCCAGGATCTGACAAGATTGGGATACACCTCCCAAGTTTGACACACACACACACCCGTAAAACGAAACTGCCGGAGCCAGGTCAGTTCAAAGAGGATCCTCAACTTCAAACCGAGTTCATGGGTTCAGGGCTTGGACATTTCCCTGGAACCTGAACACATGGCCTATTGGGTCGCCTATAGCCAGTGACTGCAGACATGCAGCCCGCTCCTTGGGAGGAAAGCGATGGCAAACCTAGGCAGCATGATAAGAAGTAGAGACATCACCCTGCCAACCAAAGTCCGTATGGTCAAAGCCATGGTATTCCCAGTAGTGATGTAGGGCTGCGAGAGTTGGACTATAAGGAAGGCCGAGCACCAAAGAATAGATGCTTTCGAACTATGGTGCTGGAGAAGACTCTTGAGAGTCCTTTGGACTGCAAGGAGGTCAAATCAGTCAGTCCTAAAAGAAAGCAACCCTGACTGTTCCCTGGAAGGCCAGATCCTGAAGCTGAAGCTCAAATGCTTTGGCCACCCAATGAGAAGGGAGCACTCCCTGGAGAAGACCCTGATGCTGGGAAAGGCTGAAGGTAATAGAAGAAGGGGACGGCAAAGGATAAGATGGCTAGACAGTGTCATCGATGCAAGGAACATGAAGTTGAGCAAACTCCGGAGCACAACAGAAGACAGGAGGGCCTGGCGTCATGTGGTCCACGGGGTCGCAAAGAGTCAGACTCGACTGTGCGACTGAACCACAACAAATAGAATTGCACCGCTTCCCGGAAGCCCTTTTTAAATTTTATTTTATTTTTCGCATCCACAACCTGGCTGAAAAAGACTGAACATTTTGGGGACAATGAACGGTTAAAAACCCCAATGAAAAACAGGAGCCATTCCTTCCCGCCCTAATGAAAACCAAACCATAGATAGTTTCGGCACGGTCCTGGGTTGTGAGGTCGCCGGTGGCATAAAACGCGAGGAGTACTATTATGGCGAAACAATGGAGGGGACCCAGCAGCCCTGTTACGATCTGGCGCCTGGCCAGGCTTTTATCAGCCTCTCAAAGCCTATAGGGTTTCACTACCACCGGGAAACAATGTACGGTACCTAAGTGCAACGCTAAAGGAAAGCTATACATCTCTCTCTCTTCTTTTTAAAGCCACCAGTACATTAATCCACTCATGCCTCAGCTTATAACGCGGGCTTCCCAAAGGTTCTTGAGTTTCAATAGCTACACTTCATCTCCAGACCTGCAGCTCAGCCGGCTGCTCCATTTATGGGACTTTGGTTTTCCCTGGAACAGGAGGGGGCTCTGTTCCACAGCCAGGGCATCTCAGCCTTGAAGAAAGACCGGAGCATCAAAACCCACTGGGACAGAATCAGAGAAGCAAAGAGTCGGTAGTCCAACCCTGGGTTCAGACGTGTTGTGTGATCAGCTCATAGTTTATTGCGATTGCAGCTCAGCTCAAAGACAACGCTTAGCAGGGCTGAAGCCCCACTTATCTGCATGCAAAACACTCCACCCCGCACACACCCACTCCCTGTGACAGGCTATTTACAAAACATGACTACTTGATCGGTTTACTCCAGAGTCCTGGTCGGCTATTCTTCCTGTGCTCCAAGCTCAACCAGTCTCTAGGGTGACTCAGTCAGGGATGATTCAATCAGGGACGATTCATTCCCAATACATAACAAACTCCCTGCACAATGTCAGAAATTCACAAATACCTCCTCACCCCACCCCCCAGTGACTGCTGTTTCATGTGACTAGCTTCAAATCGGGTCTCCGTCAGCTCTGCCTCGAAATAACGGGCTCTAAGCTCATAGCCCAGGTCAGATTTTGTCAAATCTCCAAAGCTAAGCGCAGGCATCCCTGGTTAGAGCCTGGATAGGAAACCACCAACAAAGGCCAGGGTTGCTCTGCAGAGGCAGGCAATGACGAACCAAGGTGGTTCTTCCCTCAGAAACCCTACGGGGCTGCTATAAGCTGCCTGTAACCAGATGGCACTTAATTGTTTACACCTGACCAGGATGGCCCTGGATACCCTGGTCTTGTCAGATCCCGGAAGCTAAGCAGGGGTGGCCTTGGTTGGTTTGGGGATGGGAGACCACCAAGGAAGTCCAGGGTTGCTAAGCAGAGGCAGGAAGGGCAAACCACCTCTTGTCTTGATCTGGCTGGCCCAGGCTAGCTCCATCTCATCAGACCTCGGAAGCGAAACAGGGTCAGCCCTGGTTAAAACCTCAGCGAGAGACCACCAAGGAAGTCCAGGGCAGCTATGCAGAGGCAAGCAACGGCAAACCACCTCTGCTTGTCTCTTGCCCTGTCCTGGATGGCCCAGGCTAGCCCAATCTCATAAGAATATAAGAACACAAGGGGGGCCCCCGCGATATTTGCGGGGGGGAGAAGCTAACAGCTGCTCCTCCTTCCTCCGCCCCCTTCCGCCCCCTGCCACGGCGGGGAAGGTGGAGGGCCCGTCCAACCCTGTCCCGCCACCCAGATCTCCGGGCAGGTGGGTATTCTCTCCCCTCCCCTCCCCCGCGGCCCGGCCGGCGGGAGGGAGGCTCCGGGCAGCGGCAGCAAAGCCCCGGGCGGGATCCAGCGCAGCCCGGCGTCTTCCTCCAGGTGGAGCATCTCGCCCGCTTCCCGCATCCCTCTACCCGCCGTCCCCGTCTCCCTCCTTCCTCCTCCCCCCTTACTTACCCCGACGGCGGCTCTCCCCAGTTGCTCCTCCTTCCTCTGCCCCCTTCCCCCCCCCCCCAAGACTCTCGGCGGCTCTCACCGGGCCCGCCGCTCGCCCCCTTCCCCCTCCTCCGCGGGCTGGCTGCTGGTCTCGGCGACTCTCACCGGGGCCGCTGCCATTCCAAGAGCGTTCCCCGCGCATGCGCAAGGGACGCTCTTTTACTTTTCGGGGGATTTCAGTATCCCCTGAGAAGTTTTTTAAAGTTTTGGGATTTTTCTGCAGGCGGGAGGGTCACCCCCCACCTGCAGAACCCCCCCTCTGCCCTCCAAGTGCCCCCCCGCACGGATTTAAGTATCCGCACGTGGGGGGGGGGCACTTGGGAATTAGATATATAGATAAGAGAAGCCAATGTGGAATCAGGCCAGTGGCCCATGCAGTCCAACACTGTGTGTCACACAGTGGCCAAAAACACCAGGTGCCCTCAGGAGGTCCAGCAGTGGGGCCAGGACACTAGAAGCCCTCCCACTGTTGCCCCTCCTCAAGCACCAAGAATACAGAGCATCACTTGCCCCAGGCTGAGAGTTCCTATCTATACTTTGGCTAATCATTGGCTAACAGCCACTGATGGACCTCTGCTCCATATGTTTATCTAATTCCCTCTTGAAGCTGTCCGTGCTTGAAGCTGTCAATGCTCATCAGATCTCAGAAGCTAAACAGGGTCAGCCTTGGTTAGAAGTTGGATGGGAGACCACCAAGGAAGTCCAGGGTTGCTATGCAGAGGCAGGCGACGGCAAACAACCTGTGTTCATGTCTTGCCTCGAAAACCTACAGGGTTGCCATCAATCGTTCGGGCCTTGACGACCCTTTCCACCACTACTTTATTGTCATGATGGGCACCCATCACATCACGGTTGATATCACCTGACTCTGCTTGGACACACATGGACAGAGTTTGCTTGTCTAATATACTCGACCCAAAGCTGGGGGGAAATACACACTCTGCCTGGGATCAAGAACCGCCGGCTGTAGGCCCGAACATGCATTTTTGACACCAGTCCCGCCCACGGGGATATGAGATCCCATCACTCCAGATGACGTGGGCGAGATTTCTGAGGAAAGACGGTAAGGGGCGCCATCAATATTAGGTTATCTCCATCGGCTTTTGAGAGGAAGGAGACCTGCGACAGGCGTCGGTGAAAGGGATGTGCTCGCATGAATCACTGTGGCTATCACTTGGCCGATGCATCAAACGTGAGTCATTCGGTCACCGGGGGAAGCCTAGGACGCTTTCTTTTCCATAACATCTGTGCGATAAAGCTTTGAGGTTCTTCTGATGACGGATCGTCTGTCCTTACGCCTCAACTGCTCACTGCTTACAAATAATTCTCTTCCTGACACTGAACTGCTCAGCCCTTCCCGCTGCATACTATCGCAACCAGAGTGTGCTCAGGAATCCCAGGAGATGGCTGACTAGAAGAAGCTTTTCAGGAATCGGACTGGGAAGTTCCTGTTTGTTTATTTATCATATATTTATTTTTATTACTTTTATCCCGCCCTCACCGCCAAAGCGGACTCAGGGCGGCTTACAGCATTAATAAAATCAGCATACAATATAATCTGACATACAATAACCTGTTCTGGGGGGAGAAGGAGGAGGAAGAAGAAAGGAGGAGGAGGAGGAGGAGGAGGAGGAGGAGATTGGATTTATACTCCGCCCTTCACTACCCATGGGAGTCTCAGAGCGGCTTACAAACTCCTTTCCCTTCCCCTCCCCTCCCCACAAGAGACACCCTGTGCGGTAGGTGGGGCTGAGAAAGCTCTGAGAGAACTATGGCTTGCCCAAGGTCATCCAGCAGCTGCGCGTGGAGGAATGGGGAATCAAACCCGGTTCTCTCAGATTAGAGTCCGCGCACTTAGCCACTACACTAAACTGGCTCTGAAAGAGCTGAAGGCCAGTAGCATATTGTTTCACAGTGCAGAGTTCCCCAACATGGTGTGTTGTTGGGGTTTATCGCTTTCTTTTGAAGAGAAGGAGAGAGAAAAGATTGGATTTGTAGCCTATCCTTCACTACCCGAAGGAGTCTCAGAGTGGCTTACAATCTCCGTTCCCTTCCCCTCCCCACAACAGACACCCTGTGAGGTGGGTGGGGCTGAGAGAGCTCTTTTGGGAACTGTCCTTGAGAGAACTGCTCTGACAGAACTATGGCTTGCCCAAGGTCATCCAGCAGATGCAACTGGAGGCGTGGGGAATCAAACCCGGTTCTCTCAGATTAGAGTCCGCACTCCTAACCACGACACCAAACTGGCTCTCTTTTGCCAGGCCCTTGGCCCAGCCTGCTAAAGGCAGTGTGCTTGTTTTAACTACATCCACCCATGACTGCTGGCTGTTAACAGAACCGTCCTTGGGAGTCTCCTTAGGTTGTTTCAACCTACCAGTGCCAATTTGCGGAGCGTCTCCTGATTGGCTAATGGCCTCATGGGCTGAGGCAAGGATGTCTGAACATATGCCTCGTTCAGAGAACTGGAGGCCAGCTATTATATCGACAGGTGAGAAGAAGCTACATCTTCTACGAGCCTGCGCGCAAGAATCACGCAATGGACCTGCATCTAACAAGCTAGCCAGCAAGCTTTTAATACAAGGAGGAGGAGGAGGTTGGATTTAAACCTTGCCCTTCACTCGGAGTCTCAAAGTGGCTTACAACCAGGGGTCCGTTGGGGTGGGAGCGCACAGGAGCGCAGCTCCGGGAGTGAGGAGCCCAGGGGGCGGGCACATGACCAAGCCCCGCCCCCTCCTCGGCTTCCCCGAGCAGTGCAGAGGCGCAGCGCCCCAGGGAAAGCCCTGCTAGGGTCTTTATTGTTTTTAATGTTTTGTTTTAATATTGATAAGTTTATCATTGTTCCTTTTATGACTGTGTGCTGCTTTTCCAGAGACTTGCTCAAGGGGGGATAAACATTTTCTAAGTATACCATTTTTTATCTGGGCACATGGCACATAAGTACTGGAGAAATTTCACCAACCCTTCAGCAGCTTCCACCCCATCAGTTTGGTGTAGTGGTCAGGAGTTGGACTCTAATCTGGGAGAACCAGGTTTGATTCCCCACTCCTCCTCCACATGCAGCTGCTGGTGTGACCTTGGGCCAGTCACAAGTTCTCTCAGAGCTGTTCTCTCATGAGCAGTTCTCAAAAGACCTCTCTCAGCCCCACCTACCTCACAGGGTGTCTTGTTGTGGGGAGGGGAAGGGAAAGGGGAAGGGATGAGTGGTGCACATGTCCTGGGTATCTCAAGTCTACTTGAAACCTGGTGGTTTCAAGGGAGCAGGAAGAGAATGAGGGTGTGTTCTTTACGCTTATTTTTATTGCACAAAGTATTGGATGGGGAAGGGAATGGAGGAAGAGCCGGTCAGTTTCACTCACCTGTGGAGTGGAGCCTGAGGGGTGGGTGTTGCCTTCTGACACACTTCCGGCACATTAGGGGGTGTGGCATATGCAAATGAGTTGTGCAAATGAGCTATGCTAATGAGCTCCTGCAGCTCTTTTTCTACGAAATGACCCCTGCTTACAACCTCCTTTCCCTTTCCTTGGTACCAAATACCACCAACGCCCTGTGGGACTTAATGCAATTCCGCGGGGCCTGTAGGGCAGAGATGTTCCGCCAGGCCTTTGGTTGAGGACAGCAACGGCTCAGTCACAGCTGGCACCCTTCTCCTTTCCTCCAACTTTTCACTTTGGCCCTCGCTTCCCTCTACCTGCAAAACGGCAACATAGCCCAGAGCGGGTGAAGAAGAAAAACGATGCCATCTGAGATTCTGTAACCGATATATAGATTTTATTGATTTTTAACATTAATTTTAACTGCTGTACGTTGCACAGAGTCTTGTTTTCACGGGGCTTGGGCAATTCACAAATCCAAGATATAGATAAACAAGTGGAGACCTGCAAGAAACTTGCGGGATGGTTATCCCATTCATCACACCTTTGCTTCCTCTCTTCTCCCCCTCAGCAACACTGAGTTACTGCTCATCTCCAGACTACAGAGATAACTTTCCATGGAGAAAATGGATGCTTTGGAGGGGGGAGTTTATGGCACTGTACCCCACTGAGGTCCCTGTCCTCCCCAGACTCCACCCCCAAATATCCAGAAGTTTCCCAGCCTGGATCTGGATCCGCTGCTGGTGGCCGGGGGGGGAGGGGTACTCGGCAACCCTAGACTGCTGCCAGTCAAAACCCTGCCTTTTACTGACAGAAACAGTTAGAACCTCCCCCCCCTCCCCCAAACATTCTAATCTCCTCACAGTTGACGCCTGGAGTTGAGGCCATTTCAAAAAGTATTTTGGGGGATTCTACGGTCACTGAAGGTTTTTTTTTAACTTTTCGGATTTTTCTGCACACGGGGGGAGTGCCCCCCATGTGTAGGAAAACCTCCCTGCCTCCCAGGTGCCCCCCCCGTGCGGATTTAGGTATCCGCACACAGGGGGCACCTTCGGAATTAGATATATAGATAGATTAAGATAGATAGATAGACAGACAGACAGACAGACAGACGAGAGAGGGAAAAAAGAGAGAGAGAGAGAGAAATGGGGATCCATTTCATAAAAATAGAACATTCACAAATCATTAGAACCACAGAGACCCACTGGGACCCACATTCACAGGCTTCAACCCCCACTTTTGGGTCAGGACCTACAGGTTGGAAAACACATCAGAGTATACATGCAAGCTACGTGTTTCCGCCTCCATCTAGTTAAGAAACTCCTTCAGTTCTTCAAAGTTTTAATAAGTGATGCCGGCTAACCAACACGTTGGGACCAATTCTTATTTTTCTGCACCGTGTTCCCGAAACCATCCGACATCTCGGCTACCGCTGAAAGAATCATGTCAATATCAAATATTTATATGCACAAAAACTCAAACAGTGGTCTTTGGCATCCCTTTGCAGATGTCGGTCGATAAGGAATCCAGGTGAAACCGCCTCAGCAGGACCCCGCATGGATTCTCTCATCTGCACGGTGCGTAACCCGATCCCCCTCCTGTCATCGGAGCCGCGCTTCCTTGACCATGTCAATAGCGATATTTATGTCTGTATCAACACAATAAGCAACATTTGCTTGCAGCATTGAATGCGGCTGCATTATTGATCACGAGGAGTCGCGGGGCGGTAAAGGAGAGAGGAAATGAATACAATCCCGTATTAATAACGGGTCTCTCCCCCCCCTTCGCCGCCGCCACTGTCTTCTCGATGTGGAGCGATCATACACTGCTGAAGGGATCAAATGCCAAAGGGATTTGGCTGGACTTAGCCACGGCTGAGGGATTAGTGGAGACTCTAGTCTATTTGGCTCAGACTCAAGGAGAAATGAGGAGTTATCTGAAACGAGGCACAGTTTGTTGGCAGCCAAGAAAGATCTGCCTTCGGGCTCGGGGAAAAATTCAAATGCCACGCAGTCTGATCTGGTATATTTGTTAGGCAGCGAATTCAATGAGACTTTGTACGAGTGTGTAGGATTGCCATTTCATCTCTCCACGAAATCAACCCAAAAATCCCAGCTGGTCAAAAATGCTGTGGTTTGACTATTAATGAGGAGGAGGAGGAAGAAGAAGAAGAAGAATTGGGGCTTTTTTTACACTCCACTCTTCACTACCCAAAGGAGTCTCGGAGCCGCTTAAAATCACCTACTCTCCCTCTCCCCACAATCCTGAGAGGTTGGTGGGACTGAGAGAGTTCGGTCACCCAGCTGGCCTCATGTTGAGGTCTGGAGTATCAAACTTGGTTCTCCCAGATTAGAGTCTGCCGCTCTTAACCATTATACCAAACTACCCCTAAAGAGAGCTAGGTTAGGAGCGCCGACTTCAATCTGGGAGAACCGGGTTTGATTCCCCACTCCTCCACATGCAGCTGCTGGTGTGACCTTGGGTCAGTCATAAGTTCTCTCAGAGCTGTTCTCTCAAGAGAGCCAGTTTGGTGTAGTGGTTAAGTGCGCGGACTCTAATCTGGGGAAACCAGATTTGATTCCCCACTCCTCCACTTGCACCTGGCTGGATGACCTTGGGCAAGCCACAGCTCTGTACCAGCTGTTCCCTCAAGGACAGCTTGGGAAAGAGTTCTCTCAGCCCCACCTACCTCACAGGGTGTCTGTTGTGGGGAGGGGAAGGGAAAGGAGTTTGTAAGCCGCTCTGAGACTCCAAGTGAGTGAAGGGCAGGGTATAAATCCAATCTCTTCTTCTTCTCTTCTTCTTCTTCTTCTTCTTCTCAAGGGCAGTCCTCAAAAGAGCTCCCTCAGCCCCACCTACCTCACAGGGTGTCTGTTGTGGACAACAGTGAGAGGGCTTCTAGTGTCCTGGCCCCACTGGTGGACCTCCTGATGGCCCGTGGTGTTTTCGGCCACTGTGTGACACAGAGTGTTGGACTGGATGGGCCACTGTCGTGATCCAACACTGGCTTCTCTTATGTTCTTATGGCCATGCTGGTGGACCTCCTGAGGGCCCCTGGTGTTTTTAGTGTTGGACTGGATGGGCCATTGGCCTGATCCAACACTGGCTTCTCTTATGTTCTTATATGGAGCAGAGGTCCATCAGTGGCTATCAGCCACAAGGTATAGATAGGAACTCTCAGTCTGGGGCAAGTGATGCTCTGTATTCTTGGTGCTTGAGGAGGGGCAACAGTGGGAGGGCTTCTCATGTCCTGGCCCCCCTGGTAAACCTCCTGTGGGCACCTGGTGTTTTTGGCCACTGTGTGACACAGAGTGTTGAACTGGATGGGCCTTTGGCCTGATCCAACATTTGGCTTCTCATGTTCTTATGTGGGGAGGGGAAGGGAAAGGAGATTGTAAACTGCTCTGAGATGCCGAGTGAAGGGCGGGGCATAAATCCAATCTCCTCCTCTCCTCTTCTTCCTCTGCCCAAACTGGGAGCTAGATGGAAGCATGCACATTACCGTATTTTTCGCTCCATAAGACGCACCTGATCATAAGACGCACCTTGTTTTTAGAGGAGGAAAACAGGAAAAAATGAAACAGAAAGAGAGAGAGAGAGAGATATAAAGGAAGGAAGGAGGAGAGAGAGAGAGAGAGAGAGAAAGAGAAAGGAAGAAAGAAAGGTGGGGACAGAGAGAGAGACAGAAAGACAGACAGACAGACAGAAAAAATGAAAGGCAGGAAGGAAGGAAGGAAGGAAGATAGAGAAAGGAAAGAAGAGAGAGGTCGGCATGCCATGCAAAGCCAGTCCTTTCTGTGCAAAGTAGCCACGGAGCTTAATCTGTGGGCGGGGCTTTCTGCTGCTGGCTGTCTTAAAGGGGAAAAGTGCTTAAAGGGAAAGAGTGCTTAGCCTGGTGGGGTTTTTCCTGCCGTTTCCCTTTTAAGTCTTAACAGCTCAGGCCCAGCAGGGAGGGGCGGGGAAGGCTGGGATGCCAGCCTGAATGGCATTCCCCTGCGTTCCTGCTGAAGAAAGAGCCCTGTTACAGGTAAGAAAAACTCCATAAGACACACACACTTCCAACCCCCCACTTTTTTGGGGAGGAAAAGTGCGTCTTATGGAGCGAAAAATACGGTAATCCCTTTCTGCAGATGCTCTACCCATTGCCAAGCTCAGTTCAAGGTATTGCGTATCACATGCAAAGCCCTTCACGTGGTCTTAGCCCCCCCCTATTTACGGGCCCATCTTTCCCCCTATGCTCTGCCATGACAACTCCGCTCATGTCAGCAGGGTCTTCTGTCGGCGCCAGTCTGCAAAAGGGCAAAACCGACACCAGCCCGTACACGTGCCTTTCGGTGGTGGCCCCCACCTTGTGGAACGGCCTGCCTGAGGCGGTCAGGAAAGCTCCCAGTCTCCTGGCCTTCTGCAAGCTGCGCAAAATGGAACTATTCTAGACCACTTTTTATGCACAGGTAATAGGGCTGCACAGTACAAAACGGTTTCGCAAACTTATTCGGATAAATGATTGGGACTTGTGCTCTAGACGGCCGGGTATAGTAAGGGCAATCCTATTATGTGATTTCTTTTTCCGTCTTGGATTCCCCATACCAGCACCGGTCCTTTACTTTGGCCTGATCAAATGCTTTTCCATCTCCCTTTTGGGAGATTTAGGCAAATACTTTCTCAAAATAGGTCTTGTCCATATGAATTAGGTTCTCTTGATTTGTTATCCCGTATCATTTTAGATATGTCCCCTCCGTGCTAAATACCTCCAGCCAGGGGTCATTTCAAGCAGGAGCTCGGAGGAGCGCCGCTCCGGGAGTTGGTGCAAGCCCACCCCCCCCCGGCGGGGGAATGCCTGCTTGTGTCATGGCTGCAGCAAAATGACCCTGTCCCCTGGAAAGGTCCTTGTTCCTCCGACCAGCCTCCTGAAGGCTTCAGCCACCACTGAAGCTATCCTCCCAGAATAGGGGTATTTCTGAGGCTTGGATTAGTTGCTGTCCCCTCTCTGCCAGCTCTTTCTTTCTCTCTCTCTCTCTCTCTTCTTTCTTTCTTGCCTTCTGACATACTTCCAGTGATGTCAGGTGGTGTAGCATATGCAAATAAGTTATGCTAATGAGTTATGTTAATGAGCTCCTGCACCTCTTTTTCTACGAAATGACCCTTGCCTCCAGCACAGTGTTCTCTCTAAGCTGAGTTAGTGTGAGCCAGCTCACAGTTTTTTAGCCTCCAGCTCACAGATTTTTGCCTTCGCTCAGGAAGGATGGCTCCAGAGCAGACTAATTTACACAGCAGCCAAATCACTCGCTCACAGCTTTAATGCCAGTAGCTCACAAAGTAGATTTTTTTTGCTCACAAGACTCCACAGCTTAGAGGGAGCATTGCAAGCATAGTGTCCTCCTTAAGGAAAACATTTCAATTTATCTTTTAGAAGATGTCAACCCTCAAATCACTACGTGTGTTGCCAATTTGCTTAGCTGAAGTGTATAAAATTAAGTCCAAACACGTCACTGTATCTTAATTGTTGGACGCCTATTTTTCCTGTTTGTTTCTGATGCTTGATTGATTGAAATGAATACTTGATCTGTATTATTGCTCAGTCTCTTAACCCACTGTTTTATGTCCCTGTTCTTATCATCTATCAGACCTTTGTATTTACTCTTGATTGTAATTTATCAGCCTTTTTTATGCCAATAAAGGTTGAAATGAAAGCGTAGAGCCAAGGGACGTTCAGAGTCGTGGCTTGCTACTGCCTATCTCTGCATTATGGCCCTGGTATTCCTTGGAGGTCTCCCTTACAAGTACTTAGAAGGATTGGCCCTGCTTAGCTTCTGGGATCCAATGAGATTGGGCTTGCCTGGGCTTTCCAGGTCAGGGCTCCCTATTACATAATTCCTGTACTGCTAAATACATCATGTGAATACTTATGTCTTCTGTTTCTTTCCGGTCGTTCCAGACTTCTAATATCCTAAAGGTTCAATTATTGTTATTAGGGGTAATAATTCCTGGGGATCTCCAGCCCCCACCTGGAGAATGGCAACACTAGCCCCTAGGACTCCTTGCTCGGTGGAAGATTCCTTGGAGCCAGCCCAACGTATCCATCCATTTGCCTGGCTTAATCAAGTGGTGACCGTTGTCTGGCAATACGGTGCTGTCTACATCTCCGTCCAAATCCGAGACGCCTCTGCTGGAACTGGCCCAAGATCCATCTGTCCCAGCATCCTGTTTCCAAACACAGCCATCCTGATGACCTTGGACCACCGTCTGCCACTGTTATTCCTCCCCAGCATCTGGTATTCAGCCACTTTCCATGGAAGTCACATCCAGACTCCCGTGGATGAAAGCCATGGATAAGACTCACTCTCCATGTTACGTTGTCAGATGCCAGAGATGGAAATTACACCACTCACGTGACTCACTAAGCAGACATTTGAGAGTCAGTGTGGTGCTGTTGGGAAGGGGGGGGATGGAGGCACGGTATAGCCCAGTCTCATGAGATCTTGGAAGCTAAGCAGGGTCGGTACACAGATGGGAGACCACCAAGGAAGGCTCTGCAGAGGAAGGCCATGGCCAACCAGCTCGGCTTCTCACTTGCCTTGAAAGCCCCTTGCGGGTGTCACCATAAAATTTGGAGGAGAGACCACCAAGAAAGGTTCTGCAGAGGAAGTCAATGGAAAACCACATCTGCTTCTCACTTGCCTAGAAAGCCCCTTGCTGGGGTCACCATAAGGCTTGGGTGAGAGACCACCAAGGAAGGCTCTGCAGAGGAAGGCCATGGCCAACCACCTCTGCTTCTCACTTGCCTTGAAAGCCCTTTGCTGGGGTCACCATAAGGCTTGGATGAGAGACCACCAAGGAAGGCTCTGCAGAGGAAGGCCATGGCCAACCACCTCTGCTTCTCCCTTGCCTTGAAAGCCCCTTGCTGGGGTCACCATAAGGCTTGGATGAGAGACCACCAAGGAAGGCTCTGCAGAGGAAGGCCATGGCCAACCGTCTCTGCTTCTCACTTGCCTTGGAAGCCCCTTGCTGGGGTCACCATAAGGCTTGGATGAGAGACCACCAAGGAAGGCTCTGCAGAGGAAGGCCATGGCCAACCATCTCTGCTTCTCACTTGCCTTGAAAGCCCCTTGCTGGGCTCACCATAAGGCTTGGGTGAGAGACCACCAAGGAAGGACTCTGCAGAGGAAGGCCATGGCCAACCGTCTCTGCTTCTCCCTTGCCTTGGAAGCCCCTTGCTGGGGTCACCATAAGGCTTGGATGAGAGACCACCAAGGAAGGCTCTGCAGAGGAAGGCCATGGCCAACCACCTCTGCTTCTCACTGGCCTCGAAAGCCCCTTGCTTAGGTCACCATAAAATTTGGATGAGAGACCACCAAGGAAGGCTCTGCAGAGGAAGTCAATGGAAAACCACTTCTGCTTCTCACTTGCCTTGAAAGTCCCTTGCTGGGGTCACCATAAGGCTTGGGTGAGAGACCTCCAAGGAAGGCTCTGCAGAGGAAGGCAATGGCCAACCACCTCTGCTTCTCACTTGCCTCACATTTGTGAATAGTGGCTCACATGGCATAATGACTGAAACTGGGGACAGCCAGTGTGGCACAGGAGTTAAGAGGGCATCAGACAAGGGAGGCCCAAGTTCAAATCTCTGCTCCACCAGTGGTTACTTAGTACACTGCTCCACCATTACTTAGTACAGCAAACTCCCCATTTTAATCACTCTCTGTATAAAGCACTATTTCCTTTTCCAGTCTAGAACCTACTGTAATTCCAGGAGACCCCCAGGCCCCACCTGGAGGTTGGCAACCTAAGCCTACACACTGTTGCCTTGTCATCTGCAGCCCTGCCACTTGAGAAGGACCACGCAGCAAAAGGTACTGTCCTGCTGACTGGGCGAAGCCTTATCGTAGACGATACGGCTGCCTTTGGCCTTCCATTATCCCGAAAGAGGCGATTTGATTTCCTTTCAAACGGGAGAGAAAGAAATGGGAAGGGATAGTCAATGGAGGGCTTTTTTTGGAGCACGGTCCTCACTCCCGACTAATCAACGCGCCAGGTCGCTCTGAATGGCCTCACTCCCATTTCTGATGTGCATGGCGCCACCAGCCCTTTTGTGACACAAAGCCCAGAATGCAACACTGCAGTCGCTAAGTGCTTGCCTCCAATTTCAGCCTTTCTTCTTTCTTTCTTTCTTTTTTTTTAGAAAAAGCATCTTTATAAAAGCAGATATGCATATTCGTCTATATATGGATTTCTGGCACTTTAGTCTCCATGGTTTCTAGACCTCGGAGAAGATCGCAGCCAACAAATGGATAAAAAGATCTCTCTCTCTCTCTCTCTCTCTCTCTCTCTTTCCCCCTTTCCTTAATGCAGAGTTCCTCTCTCTCTCTCTCTTTTTATTATAAAACTTTAATTGGCTTTAAAGGCTGACTGCCGTGCCGGCTGACACTTTAAAGTGTTCCATGCAGCGGTAGGCACAAAACATGAATCACGGCGCTTCTCGTTCATCTTGCCATTCGCAACGTTTGCTAATTATTTAATCTCCCCGCACTCCTCTGCCGGCTCATCTTTCCCATTCAATCCCTTGGCTGTCGTATCTACTGTGGCCTTGGAGTGATGGATACTGGGGGAAGTTCAAGTCCAGGGAGGCAAGTCACTCAGGAGGGACCTTTATCTCATAAAATCTTGTTAAACGTATCCTCTAAATCCCAGGGCCAGGAGTAACTGTCAAGGGAAGGCCTCAGCTTCTGTGCCCTGTTGTTGGCATAGAGGAACTATGTTGGCCATTGTGTGAGACAAGATGCTGGACTAGATGGACCACCGGTCCAATCCAGAAGAGATTTTCTTATGTTCTTAGGATGCTGGACTAGATGGACCAATGGTCTGATCCAGCAGGGCTCTTCCGATGTTCCTAGGATGCTGGACTAGAAGGACCACTGGTCTGATCCAAGGATAGACTCTTCTTGTGTTCTTAGGATGCTGGACTAGATGGACCACTGGTCTGATCCAGAAGGGCTCTTCATATGTTCTTAGAATGCAGGACTAGATGGACCACTGGTCTGATCCAGCAGGGTTTTTCATACGTTCTTAGGATGCTGGACTAGACGGACCACTGGTCTGACCCAGCAGGGCTCTCCTTATATTCTTAGGATGCTGGACTAGGTGGACCACTGGCCTGACCCAGCAGGGCTTTTATGTTCTTAGGATGCTGGACTAGCTGGACCACTGGTCTGATCCACCAGGGCTTTTCTTATGTTCTAAGGATGCTGGACTAGCTGGACCACTGGTCTGATCCACCAGGGCTCTTCTTATGGTGATGGCTAGAAGCATAGGCAGCTTCAAGAGGGGGTTGGATAAACACCTGGAGCAGAAGTCCATCAGTGGCTATTATTTCTTTTATTACATTTACTAATCACCTAACCCCCAGAAATGTGGGGCTCTAGGCGATGTACGCGTTAAAACTTTTAGAACCATCAAAACATATCCAATATGGTATACCACAGTTTAGAGCAAGTAGCAATTTTTGGTTTTTACGACTCCCTCCCGTTTCTGGACTCTGAGGGTTTTGTGGCCGCGGGGAGGACGGAAACTCCATAAGGGATCGCGGATTCAGACAGGGATTCAGATAGGGTGCCGGCCATGATACAAACTGTCGCTGTCCTCAGTCAAGGGCATAGACTTGCCAATTTCCGGGGGGGGGGGGGGCTGGGGCTGGGCCAGAGACATTACGGGCCATTGTCTCCAGGGGAGGCTCAGCATGTCTTGGAAAAGTTCGGGGGGGGGGGCCTCCAGCTCCCCAACCCCCCTGAAGTTGACGCCTGTGTCCTCAGTCAAATGCCTGGCAAAACATCTCCGCCTTACAGGCCCTGCAAAATTGAATGAAATCCCACAGGGCCCTGGTGTTATTTGGCAGAGAGCTCCACCAAGTCCGGGCTATGGCCAAGAAGGCCCTGGTCCTGGTTGGAACAGCCAGATGTCTCTAGGGCCAGGGACCACTGGCAAATTGTTCTGTGAAGAGCACAGTGCTCACCTGGGGGGCGTAACGGAGGAGGTAGTCCCACAGATATGCTAGTCCCAGACCGCTCATGGCCACAAGGTATAGATAGAACACTCTGTTTGTGGCAGGTGATGCTCTGTGTTCTTGGTACTTGGGGGGGCACAGTGGGACGGCTTCTGGAGTTCTGGACCTGCTGGTGGGCCTGCTGAGGGCCCCTGAGTCTCGGCCACTGTGTATGACACAGAGTGTTGGACTCGATGGGCTATTGGTCTGGTCAAACATGGCTTCTCTTATGTTCTTATGGCCCTGCCGGTGGACCTCCTGAGGGCCCCTGGGTTTGGGCCACTGTGTGACACAGAGTGTTAGATTGGATGGGCCACTTGCCTGACCCAACATGGCTTCTCTTAGGTTCGTATGTCTAGGGCAGTGATGCTCTGTATTCTTGTGGCTTGTAGGAGCAACAGTGGGAGGTCTTCTCGAGTTCTGGTCTCCCTGGTGGACCTCCTGCTGGCACCTGTTTTTTGGCCACAGAGTGTTGGACTGGATGGGCCACTGGCCTGATTCAACATGAATTGCCTTCTGTTCTTAAGTTCTTAATCTGCCTGAAGTTTCGTCGCAGAGGAGAGAGGGGGAAATAAGGACAGGATGGTTTTTTTGGACAAAACCCCAAACCACTAATCACTAAGCGGCTGGGCGTCGTGGCTCGGCCTTCAAAGGAGCGGCCCAGAGCTCTTGCCAAGTGCTTGTGATCTCAACGCCAGCTGGAGTTTGGCAAAGAGGTATGATGAACATTGATAGTGTGTAATAACCAAATTAGAAAGCAATCTTGGCTACCCCAGGCGGCACGGAGAGGGAGGCTGGGGAGTCTCTTAGTGCCCCATCAGGGGCAGAGAACAGGGGCTTTCTAACCCAGCCCGAAAGGCTAACGCTTGGAAACTTTTTAGTACAGAAAGGGGAATACGAAAAAAGATCATAAAATTAGAAATGGTGCAGAGATAGGCGCAAGGGAGACGTTTTCTCTCCTTTCTCATAAGAGTCACAGACACCCAGTGAAACTGATTGTCGCTGGCAAGAGATTCCGGCTGCACAAAAGGACTTACTCCAAGGGCTCATTTTGTAGCAGGATGTTAGGTCACACACACCCTAATGTAGCCAATCCTTCAAGAGCTTACAGAGCTCTTCTTACAGGGGCTACTGTAAACTCCTGGAGGATTGGATACATCAGGGGTGGGTGGCCTAATATGCAGAGGAGCTCCTGCTACGAAATGAGCCCTGCTTACTCCTGAATTCACGTATAGAATACATTGTCATATAAGGTCACCAGCCTCCAGGTGGGGCTCTGAGATCTGTTTGGATTACAATTTTTAGGTGACAGAGATCAGTTCCCCTGGAGAAAATGGCTCCTCAAAGGAGGAGGTGAAGGAGGAGGAGGAGGAGGTGAAGAAGAAGGAGGAGAAGGAGGTGAAGAAGAACATAAGAACATAAGAGAAGCCAATGTTGGATCAGGCCAATGGCCCATCCAGTCCAACACTCTGTCACACAGTGGCCAAAAACACCAGGTGCCATCAGGAAGTCCACCAGTGGGGCCAAGACACTAGAAGCCCTCCCACTCTTGCCCCCCTAAGCCCCAAGAATACAGAGCATCACTTGCCCCAGACGGAGAGTTCCTATCTATACTTTGTGGCTAATAGCCACTGATGGACCTCTGCTCCAGATGTTTATCTAAATCCCTCTTGAAGCTGTCCATGCTTGTAGCTGCCACGACCTCCTGCGGCAGTGAAGAAGGAGGAAAAGGAGAAGGAGGAGAAGGGAGAGGAAGAGTATGAGGAGGGTTGGATTTAGACCCCACCCTTCACTCGGAGTCTCAGAGTGGCTTACAATCACCTTTGCTTCCTCTCCCCACAACAGACACCCTGTGAGGGAGGTGGGGCTGAGAGAGCTCTTTCGAGGACTGCTCTTGAGACAACATCTCTGAGAGAACTTGTGAGGAGAAGAAGCTGCACGTGGAGGCATGGGGAATCAAAACCGGTTCTCCCGGGTTAGAGCACGCAGACTTAACCACTACACAAAACTGTCTCTCATTATGCCCTGCTGTTCCTCCCCTCCACAAGCCCCACCCCCCAAATTTCCAGGAATTTTCCACCTCCGAGCTGGCCACCCTATGACGATCACCACCTTAGAGCACGCAGGCGTTATGGCATCGCTGGGACATACCCATGGCTGTTTCAGCAAGTTCCACCAGATCCTGCCACACTGTGGGCCTGATCAGGATTGGGCCCTCGTGGTAACTTTTGAACAGCACGTGTTCAGCTCTAAAATGGCACTGCCGAGCCCTGGGTTGCCCCAGGGGATGCAGTAACTTCTAGTTGGGTCCCTTGGCGTTGTTAGAAGGGTATTAGAAACTTCATAGAAAATCGGTTGAACGGTGGCTAATCGTTCAATGGAACATCCATGTCCGGGAGCACGATACCTCAGAACGGAGAGGGACAAAAGAAAGAGGGATGCTGCCTTCGTGGGCAGCCGATGGGATTGTCAGGAACATCTGGCAGGGTGCTGGACTAGACAGACCTTTGTTTGCCCCGACCGGGCTCCCCTTAGCATCACGAGGGCCTTCAAAGGTAGCCCTGCTACACACCCCAGGTTTTCCAGGTTCCCAAAAAGGGTCCCAGTCCCTATGTCTGGCATACAGTGTTGCCAAGGCAAGAGACGTTCAGAGGTGGTTTGCCATCGCCTGCCTCTGCATAGCAGCCCCAGCATCCTTTGGAGGTCTCCCATCCAAGAACTAACCAGGGCCTGCTTAGCTTCTGAGATCTGACGAGATCACGCTAACCTAGGTCATCCAGGGCAGGGGTCCCAGTTCCCACGCCACCTCATGACATCTAAACTGCCCCAGCGCCCATGTACACGTGACGCACCCACACCCAGCAAGTCGACTCGCTTCTAGCCTTAAAATTCAGCGAACAGTGTGACTTGGAGTTGCGGCTGCCAAGTCTGGAGATGTCGTCAGCAGCAGCAGCAGCAGCAACTCTCTGAATGGAGATTAAGCACGAGGGATCTTTTTTAAAAGCCATGCGTTGATTTCTCCAGACACGCTGCTTCGCTTTTCAGCGGCGTTGGAGGGATGCCCAGACGGAAGAGCAGCAGACGTTCACCCGCCGCGATCCATGATCCTTGATGAACTCAACCGAGCACCAGGAGACGTGGCGCCTTACGGAACAGCCAGCTGCGCCTCGCCAAAGTGGTACACGCACCAGTACAAAAACTAACCAGCCTACGGGGATTAAATATTGTCTTAAAGCTGGTTTTTGGAAGGATGCCCTGGGGGGGGGGTCCTTTTTTTTTTTTTAAGATGAAAAAACCTTACCCGGCAGCCCAAAATCTTAACCACTCAGAGTTTTCAATTGCTACGAGAAGGTTAGTTCCACGTTTTGTTTTAGCAGACGGATACGGCGGACAAGAACAAATGCCAGGCTGATTTCCCTGCATGCGCCCCCATTTTCGGAAGGAAAAAGAGTGCGAGGGCGAAGGCGAGATCTCCCCTGCCCCTTTGCCATGGGGCTCCCAACCAGACCTGGGAACCCGCGGCACAGGTTAAAAGAACTGCTGGCTGAGAACTAGGCATCCCCATTGCCACACTGCCAATCAGCTGGCCAGTGGGGGGACTTACCTGGAAGAAAGACCGAGGCCCAGTCGGCGTGGCAACAATGTGTCTACCGACGTGACCCGGAAATGATGTCATCGTGTCGGCGACGTAGGGGCGACACTCTGGTATTTGAGCAAAAGCTCTATGGTAGAAGCCAAAGTCAGCGTAAAGTTTCCTTCCCAAATACCAGGGCGTCACGCTGCCATCGCTGTGTGATGACATCACTTCCGGGTCATGTCGGAAGTGACGTAGACATGCTGCTGCAACATCAGCTGGGCCTCCCTCCCACTCCCAGTAAGTCTCCCCACCCACACTGGTAGCCAGGAGGGATCTAGCAAACCTACTGGGATCTTGCTTTTTAAAATGGTGACTGGTCCCCGCAGACAACCCAGGGACGTCCATCACGTCTAGATGGGGCCCTAAAATAATCTAAAATCTGAGACGGGCCACCCACAGAGCAAGATGTTTATGCGTGGGGAAGACCACTATGTGTTTCTCTGCCCTCCTGTTTTTCTTCTCTTGTGCACTGGATTCTGAAGTTATAAATGTTCTGAATGTCTAAAATGCCTCCAAACCCTGCCACGCACCAGCAGATATCACGGCCAACGAGGACCTCTTAATTAAAGTCACTGGGCAATTGACACGAGGGATGTAAAAACACACACATCACGTCAAACTCACATGTGTTGGGCCACAATAATTGCTTTTCAATGCAAATACGGCAATAAAAATGTAAATAAAAAAACAAATAGATTGATGAATGTTGACAAGCCCTCTAAATCTGATTGCCCACATTCACAAAATGTAAATTTGGGCTATGGGGAAATATATATATTTTGAGGATAAACCAAACATTTAAAATACGTTACTTCGCTCTCTCTTTCTCTGTCCCCTACAAACGACGTATTGGCAGACCAGACAAGAATTTTGGGCTGAGCAGAAGTAATTAAAAAACAGCATGCTAATTTTTGGGTACCCATTTCTAGCTTCTCTTTCCTCTCAAATAATTTCTTTCATGGGGCCTGCATTGAGAAAGTCCCTGAGTTTACCTGGGTTTTGGCCCCTGTGTGACACAGTGTGCTGGACTTGAGGGACCATTGGCCTGATCCAACATGGTTTCTCTTATGTTCTTATGGCCTTGCTGGTGAACCTCCTGATGGCACCTAGTTTTGGGCCACTGTGTGACAGAGAGTATTACACGGGATAAGCCTCTGGCCTGATCCAACATGGCTTCTCTTATGTTCTTATGGCCCTGCCGGTGAACTTCCTGATGGCACCTGGGTTTTGGCCACTGTGTGACACAGAGAGTTGGACTGAATAGGCCATTGGCCTGATCCAACACGGCTCCTCTGAACATAAGAACATAAGAGAAGCCAATGTTGGATCAGGCCAGTGGCCCATCCAGTCCAATACTCTGTCACACAGTGGCCAAAAACACCAGGTGCCCTCAGGAGGTCCAGCAGTGGGGCCAGGACACTAGAAGCCCTCCCACTGATTGCCCCCCCCCCCAGGCACCAGGAATATAGAGCATCACTTACCCCAGACTGAGAGTTCCTATCTGCACCTTGTGGCTAGTAGCCACCGATGGACCTCTGCTCCAGATGTTTATCCAATTCCCTCTTGAAGCCGCCCATGCTCGTAGCCGCCTCCACCTCCTGTGGCAGTGAATTCCACGTGTTTATCACTCTTTGGGTGAAGAAGGACTTCCTTTTATCTGTTCTAACCTGACTGCTCAGCAATTTCATGGAGTGCCCACGAGTTCTTGTATTGTGAGAAAGGGAGAAAAGTCCTTCTTTCTCTACCTGCTCTATCCCATGCATAATCTTATGCTCTTATGTTCTTATGGTCCTGCTGGTAGACCTCCTGATGGCAACTGGTGTTGGGCCACTGTGTGACACAGCGTGCTGGACTGGATGGGCCATTGGCCTGATCCAACATGGCTTCTCTTATGTTTTTATGGCCCTGTTGGTGAACCTCCTGAGGGAACCTGAATTTTGGCCATTGTGTGATGTAGAATGTTGGACTGGGTGGGCCACTGGCCTGATCCAACATGGCATCTCTGATGTCCTTCTGTTCTCTTAGAGTCATTCATAATGGGCCATAATGGGCGCTGGAGCTTGCCCCACCTTGGGGTACGCTGACACCTGTCCTATTGCAGACTGCGCTGCTACCTTGCATCAACACAGCTGGATGACCTTGGGCAATAGTTCTGGCACAGCTGTTCTTGAAAAGGTGCAGTTTCTGACAGAGCTCTCTCAGCCCCACCCACCTCACAGGGTGTCTGTTGTGGAGAGGGGAAGGGAAAGGAGTTTGTAAGCTGCTCTGAGACTCCCTTGGGTAGAGAAGGGCAGGGTATAAATCCAATCTCCTCCTCTCCTCCTCCATCTGCAAAGGCAACAACAAAGAGTCTCTGGACAACTTAAACCATTCATTGTGGCGAAAGCTTCAGGTGAATACAGCCCACTGCACAACCTCATGAAACAGGCTCTGACCCATAAACAAGACTACGGGGCCTGTTGGCTCAAAGCAATCAGCCCCAATCCCTGTAACCCAACATCCGGTTTCATATTCCGAGTGAAGAAGCAGCTTTCTTTGGACATCGGCTGTCTAAAGAAATGTCTTCAAGGTACCAGAAGACTCTTGGCCATTGGTTGGTGCACACTTATGTGTCTTCTTCTCTGGAATTCACCCCAAAGGAAGTCCCATACAGGGAACGCACACACTAACACATGACCCTGCCTTATACAAAATTGGACCATCAGTCCATCAGGGTCAGTATTGTCTACTCAGACTGGTAGTGGCTTTCCCGGGTCTCAAGGAGAGGTCTTTCCCATCACCTGTTTCCTGGTCCTTTTAACTGGAGATGCTGAGGATTGAACCTGGGACCTTCTGCATGCCAGGCAGAGGCTCTACCACTGAGCTACAGCCCCACTTCATGGCTCTGGAGAGCCAGTTTGGTGTAGTGGTTAAGTGTGTGGACTCTAATCTGGGAGAACCGGGTTTGATTCCCCATTCCTCCACTTGCACCTGGCTGGATGACCTTGGGCAAGCCATAGCTCTGTACCAGCTGTTCCCTCAAGGACAGCTTGGGAAAAAAGCTCTCTCAGCCCCACCTACCTCCCAGGGTGTCTGTTGTGGGGAGGGGAAGGGAAAAGGAGTTTGTAAGCCGCTCTGAGACTCCCTTGGGGAGTGGAGGGCGGGATATAAATCCAATCTCTTCTCTTCTTCTTCTCTTCTCTCCAGGGTCTCAGGGAGAGGTCTTTCTCATCACCTGTTACCTGGTCCTTTTAACTGGAGATGCCGGGGATTGAACCTGGAACCTTCGGTGTGCCAAGCAGATGCACTGCCACTGAGCCACGGTCCCTCCCCATAACGCTGCCTTATACTGAATCAGATCACTGGTCCATCAAATACCGTCTACTCAGACTGGCAATGGCTCTGCAAGGTCTAAGGCAGACATCTTTCACATCACCTACTACCTAGTCCTTTTGACTGGTAATGCCAGAGATTGAACCTGGGACCTTCTGCATGCCAAACAGAGGCCGTTCCACTGAGCCACGGCCCCTGCTCTACAATTAAGGTTTAGGTTGTGCCACTAAGCACCAGTGATATGCCGTCCGAGCTTGGCTCCTGGAAACAGTAGGGGCCAAGGATCCTGGGCCACCTAGAGTTCAACAATAGGGATTTGGCGGGAGATTCAAACTTTCCAATAGGACTATGGGTGTCTTAGGTGGGTGTATATCGTTGGCCGGATCGGACGCTATTTCGCATGATGAAGACCAACTGCCCGGGCGAGGAGCCAGTGTTCCCTCTAAGCTGAGTTAGTGTGAGCTAGCTCACAGTTTTTTAGCCTCCAGTTCACACATTTTTGTCTTGGCTCAGGGAGGGTGGCTCCAGAGCAAACTAATTTCTGCAGCAGCCAAATCGCTCGCTCGCAACTTTCATGCCAGGAGCTCACCAAGTAGAATTTTTGCTCACAGGGCTCCACAGCTTAGAGCAGAGGTGTCGAACTCATTTGCGATGAGGGCCGGATCTGACATAAATGAGACCTTGTCGGGCCGGGCCAGGTGCGTCATAAAATATAAGGCCCGGTAGCAGAGATATCAACTTTATAAAGGACATAAACACAAAGATTTTTTTTTTTACTCAAAATAAAAGCATGCTTAAAACATTAGCACGCTTGCGATATTTTGTTTATTTAACAGTCTCTGATAACTGACACCGCTTGCTCTGAATTAGTGCATCAAAATGTCTGTGCTGTTACAATCTTGAGTGTGCTGCTCAGGTGTGTATCTGTAAGCTGCAAACCTACTTTTGATGTATGGACATCCACCACGGAAATCTCACGCTCAGAGTTCTGAGCCTAGGACCCAGGGAGAAACATGAAATGGCTGAGCGACTGAGAGAGTCTGGCGAAGCAAGCTATGATGCAACAGCAGCAACAGAACCGGAAGCAGGAGAGGGCCAGTTCCAGTGCGGGCCTGACAGAAGCCCTCCGCGGGCCTGATCCAGCCCCCGGGCCACATGTTTGACACCCCTGGCTTAGAGGGAGCATTGGTGAGGACCCTAAATATCTAGGGGATTCCACCTTCTCCTAGCTTCTGGGAGAACTAGCAGTACTCCCTGTCCCACATCACCGCACATCTGAAACAAAGGATCCAGTCATAGTTCTCCGGTCCTTCCCCCCTCCCGCGGCTTCTCCTCCATCCCTTCCGAGCCGATAGTTTCTGCGCCAGGCGAAGGCTGAGCAGTTTTGCTTATGCTCTCAAAATTAACACAGTGTCAGGCCTCCTGGGGATTGGCGATTCACCGATTTTATTTCCCACCTCGGCTCAGATATGGTAATTTCTTATTGGACTTTGGATCAAGCCAGCAGGCCTCAAAGCGAGGAGGAATCCTTCCTCCGGTGCATGGATTTTCTTTTCAGAGAAATAGCTGGGAGCATTCTGTGGCAAGAAGGGGGAAGGCTCGACGCATAGATTAATAGATTTAGCCAGATCTGCTATGGGAATGGAATCTCTGATGTAACAGTGGATGGAGAATTTAATCTTGCTAGCCGTGCAGAGAATCCAAGAGAACACGGTGGGAAGACAGCGGCAGCCCCCAAGTTCAGTTCTGGACTTCCAAACGGGGCCCGTCAGTAGAGTTTTCAGCTCTGGGTTGGGATATTCCTGGATATTTGGGGGGGGGGAGTGGAACTTGGAGACGGTGGGATATGGGGAGGGGAGGGGCAGTGAGGTTTAACACCAGTTTGGTGTAGTGGTTAGGAGCGCAGACTCTAACCTGGGAGAACCGGGTTTGATTCCCCACTCCTCCCCATGTAGCTGCTGGTGTAACCCTGGGTCAGTCATAAGTTCTTTCAGAGCTGTTCTCTCAAGGTCAGTTCTCGAGAGAGCTCTCTCAGCCTCGCCTACCTCACAGGGTGTCTGTTGTGGGGAAGGGAAGGAAAAGGAGTCTGTAATCCGCTCTGAGACTCTGAGTGAAGGGCGGGGTATACATCCAATCTCCACCCCCTCCTCCTCCTTCTGTACGGTGCAAAAAGCCGGTAGATAGGGTTGCTACCTCCGGGTTAGGAAATTATACTGAATCAGACCATCAGTCCATCAGGTTCAGTCTTGTCTATTCAGACTGGCAGTGGCTCTTCAGGGTCTCAGGCTGAGGTCTTTCCCATCACCTCCTGCCTGGTCCTTTTAACTGGAGATGCTGGGGACTGAACCTGGGACCTTCTGTGTGCCAAGTAGATGCTCTGTCACTGAGCCACAGTCCCTCCCCATAAAGCTGCCTTACACTGAATCAGCTCACTGGTCCATCAAGGGTTCATCACTGGGAGATTGTAAGCTACTTTGAGACTCCTTTGGGTAGTGAAGGGCGGGGTATAAATCCAGTCTCTTCTACAATCCACTCTCCAAAAGAAGCCGTTTGCTCCAGGTAAAGAGGTCTTTGTCGGCCGGACATCAACTGTCATTCGGGGAGGTCCAATATGGAGGTTGGAGACCTTACCCGTCAGCCTTTTCAATCAGTTCCCAACATACCATGAGCAGAAAACACATAGGAAAGGATGTAAAATGGGCGGCCGCCACCTTCAAACTGATTTGGGGTGGCTCACAGTCTCTTCTTATGAGGGTCCCGAAACTTTCATTCCGATTATTTGGAATGTTGGTTCTCTTTTGGGGAACCAGTTTGGTGTCGTGGTTAAGTGTGCAGACTCTAATCTGGGAGAACCGGGTTTGATTCCCCACTCCTCCACTTGTACCTGCTGCATGACCTTGGGCAAGCCATAGCTCTGAACCAGCTGTTCTCTGAAGGACAGTTGTCTCAGAGCTCTCTCAGCCCCACCTACCTCACAGAATGTCTGTTGTGGGGAGGGGAAGGGAAAGGAGATTGTAAGCCACTCTGAGTGAAGGGCAGGGTATAAATCCAATATTTTCTCTTCTTTTTCTTCTTTTCTTGAATATATAGGAAAACATAGTAAGCTTAAAGAGGCACTTCCTGACAATTTGAAGGTTACAGCTATATATTGAATAGCTGTTTGGATTGATTGTTCTTGTGTTTTTGGTGTTTGTAATCATGTTGTTATTGTTGTGGTTTCCTAATAGTACGTGCTACTGTAAATTGTTGTTATATTATATGAATAAAAGATTGTTAAGGCAGGCGGGGACACGCCACACTGGGATTCTTACAGAATTTCATGAACAGGTTTGTTTCAGTCTGAAAATTCCAGGTTCCACCAAGTTATCCCCCACCTGGAATGAAATCACAGCTGTGGTTTGTTGGTTGGTTGGTTTCTCCCTAATGAAATCTGATAAGAAATATTACGGTTAAAATCGATGCCTGTTTTGCTCTATGGTGTAAAAATGATGTATAACATAAAAATGGCATCCGTAGCTCATTAAAATCCATGCTAAAATGCAGCTAATATCACACCAATCAACACCCCCCCCCAGGTAGAATCGCCAACTGAGTTAGGAAATTCCTGGATATTTGGGGGAGGAGTCTAGAAAGAAGAAGAAGAAGAAGAAGAAGAAGAAGAAGAGATTGGATTTATACCCCGCCCTTCACTACCCAAGGGAGTCTCAAAGCGGCTTACAATCTCCTTTCCCTTCCTCTCCACACAACAGACACCCTGTGAGGTAGGTGGGGTTGAGAGAGCTCTGACAGAAGCTGCTCTTTTTCAAGAACAGCTGTGCCAGAACTATGGCTTGCCCAAGGTCATCCAACAGGTGCAAGTGGAGGAGTGGGGAATCAAGCCCGGTTCACCCAGATTAGAGTCCGTGCACTTAACCACTACACCAAACTGAAGGCATAGAATCATAGAGTTGGAAAGGACCTCCAGGGTCATCTAGTCCAACCCCCTGCACAATGCAGGAAATTCACAAATACCTCCCACACACACACACCTGCAGTGACCGCTGTTTCATACCTACAGATGCTCTGCACAACTTGAACCCTCTGTGGGCGATTTTGCGTCTGGAATTTGCTCCACATTTCCTCAACTGGGAGGGAAAAGTGCAGCTCAAAATCACGTTCAAATACCCCAGGGCAATGCCATACTGACTGGAAAGTCACCCCTGAGCGGAAATAAAATGCCCATAAATCTGTGCAGAAGGTACCATAAAACCCAACAATCCCAAAACCCAAAGAACTCGAAAGTGGCACAGAGTGTGGAAGCTGCCATAAAACTTGATACGCAAAGGAAGGGAAAGTGGCATGCAATGCAGAGGGGAATTTCTGTTCCAACATGGGTTTCGTAAAAAGCCAATGCAGAATGGCTACAAGCATAGACGGCTTCAAGAGGGAATTAGACAAACACAGGGGGGGGCCCTGCGATATTCGTGGGGGGGGGGAGAAGCTGACAGCTGCTCCTCCTTCCTCCGCCCCCTTCCCCCCTTCCTCTGCCCCCTCCCCCCCAGAGACTCCTGGCGGGCCTCGGTGCCTCTCGCTGGGCCCGCCGCTCGCCCCCTTCCCCCTCCTCCGCGGGCTGTCGGCTGGCCTCGGCGACTCTCGCCGGGCTGCTGCCGTTCCAAGAGCATTCCCCGCGCATGCGCAGGGGATGCTCTTTTACTTTTTGGGAAATTTAAAGATCCCCCGACAAGTTTTTGATAGATTTCGGATTTTTCTGCAAGTGGGGGGGTTACCCCCCACCTGCAGAACCCCCCCTCTGCCCTCCAAGTGCCCCCCCCGGTGCGGATTTAAGTATCCGCACATGGGGGGGGCACTTGGGAATTAGATATATAGATATGGAGCAGAGGTCCATTGGTGGCTCTTAGCCACAAGGTATAGATAGGATCTCTCAGTCTGGGGCAAGTGATGCTCTGTATTCTTGGTGCTTGGGGGGGGGCAACAGTGGGAGGGCTTCTAGTGTCCTCCTGGCCCCACTGCTGGACCTCCTGAGGGCACCTGGTTTTTTTGGCCACTGTGTGACACAGAGCGTTGGGCTGGATGGGCCATTGGCTTGATCCAACACTGGCTTCTCTCATGTTCTTGTGTTTTTAGAATCAGCTTGTGTTTCCTTCAAAAATTCGCTTTTGGAAAACCCAAATGGCAATTCCCCTTGGAATCTGCTTTCTTTCGCTTGACTCTCCTGTGCGACACAGAGGTCAAGAGATGGTATGACCAAGTGATAAAAACTTCAGACAAGCAGGTGATCATGTGACTACTGCAGCGTTGGGTCAAAAGCCCCTCTTATTCTTCACACATAAATTGGAATACATTATGTCCATTGATTTCGAGTGCTAAATTCCCCTCCAGCGCTAAGAACATTATAAGCACTCTGGCAAAAGTTGCAGGGGGGACAGAAAAATCCATGGGAGCTTACACGATTTTCCGGGAGAACATCCCCAGAGGCTTCTGGGAATCCGTGTTGTCTTTCTTTTACAAAGGTGCATCAAAAAGGCTCCTTAATTTCATGTCCTTACTTCCCTCCTCGCCAATGTACTCCGCATCAGAATCGACTTCCCTGTTTGTCCCTTGATGGGGATAAGGGAATATACGCTACGAAATGTGTTCTCTTTTATGTAAGAAGCAAGCCGCAGCCTTTGGAAGGAGGACGGATTCCTTTGGTCCTTGGCGTTAGCGCGAGGTATTTGGATACATGCAATATTCAGAGGGTAGAATCCAGCGGGACCTTAGCATAACTCTGTCTCGGATCAATGGCCGGTTGCAAAACGAGTCTGTGTAAATATGCTCTTTAGCTGAGTGAAAAACAAGACCAGATAGAGTGGAAATGGATGGGATCCCCCCCAAAATCTCTGCAAATATTCTCCAAATATTGATTTGCCTTTTTTTTTTTCCAAATTCCAGGTTGCTACTTTAAAAGCAAACTGTTTTTTTAAGCAAAGACCCTTCCTAGAAACTGAAACAGCCACAAAACCAGACATAGTAAATGACTTGCCATGAGGAAAATCAGCAGGCAGATTCCTAGGAAATTCCTTTCTCTGAGCGGCTATGTGATTGTAAATCCGGCGACTTGGACACTGTTTGGCTTTTCTTTATAGACTGCAAGAAGTATAATTTGGCTCCTGATAAACGGACTAAAACCTACGTCCAAAAATGGAGCTTTACCACAAAACAAGATGCTGTAGCTATTATCAGGTACTGATCCAAATGGGACTGGCAGCAGTAAAAAAATTGTCTACAGCATTAAATGGCATCACTCTCTAATTTACAATTGCATACTGAATATTGCGCATTTATGTTTCCCATACTGTATAATTACACTTTTCACAATGTTCGTATATTAATATAATCTTTCCTGTATGCTTAGGACCTGTTGGTCTAGGAGTACTAATAAAAGACTGAAAACCAGAAATAGCAGTAGGCTTGCCAACCTCAAGGTGGGGCCTGGAGATCTCCCATAAGAACATAAGAGAAGTCAGTGCTGGGTCAGGTCAATGGCCCATCCAGTCCAACACTCTGTCACACAGCGGTCAAAAACACCAGGTGCCCTCAGGAGGTCCACCAGTGGGACCAGGACACTAGAAGCTCTTCCACTGTTGCCCCCCACCCTTAAGCACCAAGAATACAGAGCATCACTTGCCCCAGACCGAGGGTTCCTATCTATACCTTGTGGCTAATAGCCACTGATGGACCTCTGCTCCAAATGTTTGTCTAATTCCCTCTTGAAGCCGTCCATGCTTGTAGCCGCCACCACCTCCTGTGGCAGTGAATTCCACGTGTGAATCACTCTTTGGGTGAAGAAGGACTTCCTTTTATCCGTTCTAACCCAACTGCTCAGCAATTTCATGGAGTGCCCACGACTTCTTGTATTGTGAGAAAGGGAGAAAAGTAATTGTATAAGGAATTACATCTTCCAGATTAATTCCCAGAATTACATCTGACCTTCAGACTATGAAATCAGTTTTCCTGGAGAACATGGATGCTTTGGAGGGTGGACTCTACAGCATTAAGTCCCAGTAAGGTCTCCCTCCTCAAACCTCACCGGCCCCAGGATCCACCCCCAAACCTCCAGGAATTTCCCAGCCCAGATGTGGCAACCCTACACAGCTGGAAGCAGCAATTCAAAGGTATGCGATTAAAAGCACAGGTAAATAGGATTTTACCTGGCATCCCAAAGATGTTAGAGCCGATATGATATAGCAGACAGAGGGTGGGACCTCGGACTTAGGACCCTAAGCAACCTGGGTTCGAATCTCCACTTCTGCCATGAAAGATTGCTAGGCTTAACTTGAGCCCTTCAGAAACTGTCAGAAAGGCCCACCTCACAGGGCTGCTGTTGTGAGAAAATGGAGGCGGAAACGATGTTGTAAAAGCCATTTTGAATCCCAGATGGGGAGAAAAGTGGCATATTAATAAATGCACGTTAAGTGCAGGCACCAGGCTGCAGTGGGGTGTCGTGGTTAGGAGCACGGACTCTAACCTGGGAGAACCGGGTTTGATTCCCCACTCCTCCACATGCAGCTGCCAGTGTTGACGCTGGGTCAGTCACAAGCTCTCTCAGAGCTGTTCTCTCAAGGGCAGTTCTTGGGAGAGCTCTCTCAGCCTCACCTACCTCACAGGGTGTCTGTTGTGGGGAGGGGAACGGAAAGAAGATTGTAAGCCGCTCTGAGACTCCTTTGGTTAGTGAAGGATGGGGTATAAATCCAATCTCCTCCTCCTCCTCCTCCTCCTCCTCCTCTTCTTCTTCTGTAAAGAGTAAATCTTGCATCTGAGGTGTCCCTGCTAAAAGAGACCTCTGTCTTGGAAACATCTGCTGAACTTTGGGAAGCAGCAGCAGCCAAAGAAGGCCTTTGCCTATAACCTTAATTGAGAAGGTTCCTGACGAGAGAATAAGCCACTCTCAGAATAGCTGCCTATATTCCAAATGTCCAGAGAAACAGGACACCAAATGCCGGGAACAGAGCCGTCATCTGTGCTTGACACCCAGCGCGATTTGTTTCAATATTTGATCTCTGACAGTTGACATTTGGCGGCATTTGCTCGCTGGCATCGGGTGCCACTTGGCATTCGACACGACTGGTCGCTCAGGAACCGTTTCCAAATCTCCTGTCTTCCGGAAGAGGGTTTAAGGCCTGTCAAGAAGCCACCGTACGTTTGTCATGGCAATCTCGCACGGGGCAAAGGATGCTGGGACTATGAGAGGGGGCGTATGCTTTTCTGGGCCTCACCTTCACCCCGTTGTGAAATTGGTGTGAGGACTAGGGTTGCCAACTCTGGGATGGGAAATTCCTGGAGGGTTTTTTTTTGGGGGGGGGGGTGTTGGAAACTATTTGTTTTTTTGTTTATTACTTGCATTTCTACCCCGCCTTGCCGGACAAGCTGGCTCAAGGCAGCTTCTAACAATTAAAATACCATAAAACAACAATTTACAGAATTTAAAACACAGCATAATTTACAAATAGAACCAAACAGATGGACGATGGTGGCATTCAGAGCCACAACGGTGAAGAGGGCATCATCCAAACAAGCTGCCTCCGGCAGGGTCCTCGCCAGCAGGTTCCAGGGGCATAGCTGTCCCCCGGTGGTGGCTCCTAATTGAAAGCCTGGTGGAAGAGCTCCGTTTTACAGGCCCTGCGGAACTGTAAGAGGTCCTGCGGGGCCCTGATGTCCTCCGGGAGCACATTCCACCAGTATGGAGCCACCACCGAGAAAGTCCTGGTTCTAGTACTGGCCAGCCGGGCTTCTTTCGGACCAGGGAGAGTCAAGCGGTGTTGTGAGCTTGACCTCAGTGCCCTCTGGGGCAAATATTGGGAAAGGTGGTCCCTCAAGTAGGCAGGCCCCAGGCCAAATAAGGCTTTAAAGGTCAGCACCAGCACCTTGAACCAGATCCGGTATGCTATAGGCAGCCAGTGCAGAGATCTCAGCACAGGCTGGATGTGGTCCCGTATAGAGAGACCCATCAGCAGCCTGGCTGTGGCATTCTGCACTAGCTGCAGCTTCCAGATCTGAGACAAGGGCAGCCCCATGTAGGGAGCGCTGCAGTAGTCTAAGGAGGGGAGAGTCTGGGGAGGGGAGGGGAGAGTACCTCAGTGAAGTACAATACCATAGAGCCCACCTTCAAAGCAGCTATTTCCTCCAGGGGAACTGACCTCTGTTTAGGGTTGACAGCTCTGGGTTGGGAAATACCCGGAGATTTTGGGGGGTGGAGTCTAAGAAGGGCGGAGTTTGGGGAAGAGATGGACTTCAGTGGGGTCTAATGCCACAGAGTCCACCTTCCAAAGCAGCCACCTTCTTCAGGGGAACTGATCTCTGTCACATGGAGAACAGTTGTCATCCCAGGAGATCTCCAGCCACTACCTGGAGTTTGGTAACCCTATCTCTGAGATGTGTAAATCTGGGGAATCCCCAGGTCCCATCAGGAGGCTGGCATCCCTGGTCGTAATCTACCACAGTATTCTACATTACTATCCATGTGTGTGAAAGTTGGACAAAAATCTCCGGGTATTTCCCAACCCACAGCTGTCAACCCTAAACAGAGACCAGTTCCCCTGGAGGAAATAGCTGCTTTTGAGGGTGGGCACCTGGTGTTTTTGGCCACTGTGTGACACAGAGTGTTGGACTGGATGGGCCACTGGCCTGATCCAACGCTGGCTTCTCTTATGTTCTTATGACAAAGGAGAAAGGCTGGTGGGAAGGAAGCAGGTCCCTTTGAAATGTGTTGGAGAAGAGTATTATGAAGACCATGGACTACCAAAAAGACAAATAAAAAGATTTTCTAGATCAAATCCAGCCTGGAATGACCAAACTGAGGCTATCACACTTTGATTCCATCATGAGAAGACAAGAATCACTGGAAAAGACAATAATGCTAAGAAAAGTAGAAGGCAGAAAGAAAAGAGGAAGACCCAGTGTGAGACAGATCAACTCAATTGAGGAAAAGGAAGAGGAAAAAGAAGAAGAGGAGGAGGAGGAGGAAGAGGAGGAAGAAGAAGAGATTGGATTTATACCTCCCGCCCTTCACTACCCGAAGGAGTCTCAGAGCGGCTCACAATCTCCTTTCCCTTCCCCTCCCCACAACAGACACCGTGTGAGGTAGGTGGGGCTGAGAGAGAGAGCTCTCTTGAGGACTGCCCTTGAGAGTACAGCTCTGAGAGAACTTGTGACTGACCCAAGGTCACACCAGCAGCTGCATGTGGAAGAGTGGGGAATCAAACCTGGTTCTCCTAGATTAGAGTCCGCGCTCCTAACCACTACACCAAACTGGCCCCCCATTTGTAAGACCTGAGCAAGGCCATTAACTACAGGATATTTTGGAGGACATTCATCCATGAGGTCACTATAAGTTGGAAGAGACCTGACGGCACTTCACACACGCACACACACAGAGTAATCCTCCCTTACAGTTAGCCAGACACTAATTTTCATTGAGAACTCTTGAGAGTCCCTTGGACTGCAAGGAGGTCAAATCAGTCAGTCCTAAAAGTAACCAACCCTGACTGTTCCCTGGAAGGCCAGATCCTGAAGCTGAAGCTCAAATACTTCGGCCACCAGATGAGAAGGGAGCACTCACTGGAGAAGACCCTGATGCTGGGAAAGATTGAAGGTCAAAGAAGAAGGGGACAGCAAAGGATGAGATGGTTAGACAGTGTTATCGATGCAGTGACCATGAAGTTGAGCAAACTCCGGAGCATGATGGAAGACAGGAGGGCCTCGCGTGATGTGGTCCATGGGGTCGCAAAGAGTCGGACTCGATTGTGCGATTTGAACAACAACAATTTACATTGAATTCCACAAGCCAAACACACACAAAAACACACAGAGAAAATGAATCACTACATTGCAAACTATGAAAAATTGCAAACTATGAAAACTAAGAAAAATATGGAAGCAGTATTACCAGCGTAAGCGGATAAAGAACTGAAAACAAAGTGCGAAACACTGGCATATCCCTAAATCCTGAGCGATCTGCAAAGAACGTCGGGTTCCCAAGAAGAACCGGGGGGGGTGCCGACTGCTTTAAAATTCCATTTGGAAATATTCATTTAGACGCATTAGTAATTTCGATCAGATTAACAGACATGTGAAGGGGTAGTCTCCCTGCCCCCCCCCCCAAATGTACCCTTTGATAAATAGCATGCAATAGTAATTGGTATTTGTTGGTTGACAGCTCGGGAAATTTCCTCTTTAAAACCTGCCGAACTCAAAAGGAATCAAGAAGCACTGGCAACATTCAGACTCCCAGCAACAAACTTCACACCCCGAATGCAAATTCTGTCTTGCTCTGAGACGTCTTGATCAAAACTTGGAATGGCAAAAGTGGGACATTCCCTTGACTCCAAATGTTGTGTCCTAGCGACAGATCACAAACACGTACTGCCGCCAGCTCTGGCTTGCGGAATTCCTGGAGATTTTGTGGGTGGGGCCTGGAGGGGGCAGGGTTTGGGGGGGGAGGGACCTCAGCAAAGTATAATGCCTCAGACTCCACTTTCCAAAGCAGCCATTTTCTCCAGGGGAACCAATCTCTAAAGCCTGGAGATCAGTTATAATCTTGGGAGATCTCCAGCCAGCACCTGGATTTTGGCAGCTTTGTTGACCCCCAAAAAACACTTGCACTAAAGTAAATTTTGGCAAATGCATTGCAGGACTGCCTGTTTATATTTTGTGAGAGTGTTTCTGCTTGCGTAACTTCAAGATGATTTGCCTTCTGATGGTCTCTCTTGGATTCTGAAAAGTAATATTTTTTTTGGCTGAAGCCCTAGATCAGGGGGGGCCAAACTGTGGCTCGGAGCCACATGCGGCTCTTTCACACATATTGTGCGGTTCCTGGCAGGGCAGCTGGGGAAGTGAAGTGGAGGCATACTTTTTCTCCTTCCTTCCTTCCTTCCTTCCTTCCCTCCCTCCCTCCCTCCCATCCATTTGCTTTCTTTGTTTCTCTCTCTCTCTCTTTCTCTTTCTTTCCACCTCTTTCATTCTTTCTTTCCATCTCTTTTTCTCTTAGACAAATCAATATCATTAGCAAACAAATAAATATCATTATTTTTACCTGTTTTGTTTTTTATTTTTGGCAGTCTCATTTAATGATAATAAAAACAAATTTGCATATTTAAAAAAATTAAAATGTGTGTGTAATATTTGTACCTGTCTTGCGGCTCTCAAACATCTGATGTTTATTCTATGTGGCTCTTAACGTTGAGCAAGTTTGGCCACCCTTGCCCTAGATGCTAAGTGCCCTAAACTTTCTACTAACAACAAGACCTTCACTCCATTACAGGCCGAGCCAATGTTCCATATTTCATTTTTAAAACCTTTATTTATGTTTTTCTCAATGCTTTCCATCCTTCGCTCGTCGCTGTTGGTTTTGTAGATTCCTCTCTATTACGTATACAGTTTTCATAAGCCACATGTACAGCATCCCTACTACATTGTACTTCATAGTCTTACATCTAATTCTAAACATGGCCCCACAGCGACAGAATTTCGTGGTTAATGAAAAACAATGGGGGAAGAGAAATAAAATGGTCGGGGGCTGAGATCGCACAAGCCTACTTTCTGGAGATCCTGACAGCCATCATGGATTGCCTAGGCAACGTAGACAACCGCCCGTGGTTGCCTAGGAAACATTAAAATGGCTGCCGAGATCTTGTGAGGGAGCCTTGCGATATTTTGCTGGTTATGTGCTCCACTATGAAACTGATGGGTGGTCTGTGGGAGGAGAGAAGGAATGGACCTGCTTCAAAATTGTGGGGAGGGGGCATAGAGGGGAGAAGCAGAGGCCATAACGAAGGGAAACGGGCAAGGAATGAGGATCTGAGAGGAAAAATGACTTGACCTGCCTCAGAAGTTTCATGTGTATGTACAACGCTGATCTCTGAATCCACAAATCACATTTCAACATTTGTGCATTCTGCGGAGAAAATCCAGCATGCAGAAAGGAGGGAAAAAATACACAAAATACAGGATCGTGGTTCCAGTTTACACCAGGGAGGGGCCAAATGAAAATGGGAGGGGGGATCCCTAGGTTGAAACAGCAGGGGTAACGAATGCAAAATCCTACCCTCCCCTCAGCTCTGGGTCTCAAGCACCTGAAGAATGCAGAAAACCAAGAGGGCAAGACGGATCCATTTTGACAGACAGGCAGCGAGCAAAGGGTCCCACCTGGTAATAAACCTAAACCAGAGGGGTAGACGGGTGACAGATAAGACACTGGGAAGCGATGACGAATGGGTGTTTGCAACGGATGCGGCTGATGATGGTGCGGGAAGGGTAGATAGATGGACGACTCAGCTGACGGAAAATAGACAGCTGCACCCATAGCAGTAAAGTGTTTGCTCTGTACTCCGGAATGTCACCTTCTGATGGACTCGTGGAGGGGGAGGGACAGAGGAGCCTTTGCAGAAGTGTGGAAAGAGGCAAATTTTTCACTAAAGGTAGAAAGCCACAAATAGCAATTAGTAAAGGTAAAGGTAAAGGTTTCCCTTGCTTGAAAGCCAGCCGAATCCGACTCTAGGGGGTGGTGCTCATCTCCGTTTCCAAGCTGAAGAGCCAGCGCTGCCCGAAGACTTTTCCTGTTGCCATGTGCCCAGGATGACTAGACGCCGAGGGGCACGGAACGCTGTCACCTTCCCACCAAAGCAGTACCTATTTACCTACTTGCAATTTCTTGCTCTCAAACTGCTAGGTTGGCAGGAGCTGGGGCCAGAGACGGGAGCTCACTCCGTCACACAGCACTCGGGTCTCGAATCCCGAGCTACCAACCTTCCAGTCTGCAGCTCAGCATCTTAACCTCTGAGCCACCGTGGCCCCTCACACACATATATACACACACATACACACACACACATATATAAACACACCATAGGCGTAAACTACGGGGGGGCTCGAGGGCTCGAGCCACCCCCGAAATTTCCCGGGGGGGGCTCAGCCACCCCCCGGGAAAATGGAGCGCTCAGGCCGGCAGGAGGCAGGAGCAGGTGGGGGGGGAGGCAGCGGGGCAGGCACGGGCTGCCGCCTCGTTTGCCCGCCTGCCGGCTGCTGCCGCCGCCACCTCCCCCCCCCGGGATTGACCTGGCCGGCTGGGCAGTTGCCCAGCTGGCCCCACGGAGGCAGGAGTGGCCAGGCTAGGCCAGTCGGGGGGGGGGGGGCGGCGGGGACATGGTCCTAGCACGTGCGCACGCGCACAAGAGCCCCCCCCAGGATTTTAAAAGTCGATGCCTCTGACACACACACCTATATATATATACACTCACACACACTATATACACCTACACACACACACACGTGGGGGTGGGCTTTTTTTTCTGAGGGAACATGCCAGAACATAGTTCCGGAACCTCTTCGACAAAATTCTTTTTCAAATGTTTAAACGTTGATGAGTTTTCAGTATACAGATTGAAAACTTCGTTCCCCCCTTGAGAGTTCCGGCACCAATTTTTTTTTTAAAGACCTCTGTGTGTGTGCGTGCGCGATATATGTAGATGGATGGAGACAGACAGACAGACAGACAGACAGACATAGATATATAGATATATTATGAGCTCCATTCCTTGTTAGAGGGAAAGGTCACATTTAGCACCTCCTTCTTTCCCCTGTTGCCCGCTCTTAAATCTCAGCGCTACTGAATCACAACAGTCCCCGCCGTAGAATCTACTGAAAAACTCGAGTTGATGGAACTACAGATTTCAGCTTGCAACCCTAACAAAAATGTCACTGTTTGCATTCCGGTTTCTTTTCCACATGGTTTCCAGGTCAAAATCCAACCAGTCATATCTAATATCTTTCTCCCGCGCAAGGTCAGAGTTATTTCTATCTCCTGCATCTAACGAACAGCCACAATTGCGAGATACGGCCTGGGCTCAAAGAATAGCTGATGGATGACTAATGGGCAGTAGATGCACTTTCCAGATAAACAGATGAGACCAGAAGATTTAAAAAACAAACAAACACAGAGAGAGAGAGGCTGAGCGAGTCTCAAAACATGACCTCTCCGGCGAAATCCCAGTCTGTCCTCTCTGCCCTAATCCTTTACTGTTTCCCTTGCAAACGATTCCAGTTAGTTAGTTATTAGCCCGTTTCTGTTTGCGCCCGGAATTATCGTCTCGGCCTAGATCAAAGACTCGCAGTGGCTTCTTAATGTGGCGTGTGGATTTCAAAAGAGAGCGAATTAAAAGCTGCTTCCCCGTCCCCTCCCCCCACGCCTCCCCCAACCTCCTGCTCTCCCGCAAACCCTCTTGCATGCAAGTCTCGTGCTGGAAAAATTAAAAAAAAGAGAGAGGACCTTTTAATTTCTAATTAGTGAGTCCCCGGATCCATCCAAATATCCCCGCAATGTCTAGGCTGGCAAATGCAAACAGATGAGCTCTCCCTTGGAAGGAAAGGAAGATTGGGGGGGGGGAGGCCTACATGAGAGCCCAGCTCTACCCCTAAGGCGGTGTCTGCCCAGGAACAATCGTTTTAATCGGCCTGCATGGCAGGGTTCAAACAGGCCACGCAGTCGGAACAATGCTGCGGCTCTGTCGGAGGCGGCTGGCTCTTGTTCTGATAACGCAACTGAGCCGTGGGAGACGTGTGGCAGAGCGATGAGCCTGCACCAGAATGCCACGTCTGTTCTTCTACCATCTGTCCCCTCTCCAGGAGCGGGATATCTGTGCCATCGCCCACCCTGACAGACCTGAAGAGTCCAGAAGAGGGCAACAAGGATGGTGAGAGGGTTGGAGTCCAAGTCTTATGAGGCAAAGGCTGAAAGAGTTGGGAATGTTTCACCTGGGAAAGAGAAGGCTTTGAGGGGACGTGATTGCAGTCTTCAAATATTAGAAGGGCTGTCATGCAGAAGATGGAGCAGATCTGTTCTCTCTTGCTCTGGATTGCAAGACTAGATCTAATGGGTGGAAATTACAAGGGAGTCGATACTGGCTAAATATCAGGAGAAACTTCCTAACTGTTAAGAGTGGTTGAACAGTGGAACAGACTGCCTCGGGAGGTGGTGGACGCTCCTTCGCTGGACGTTTTCAAGCGGAGGCTGGACGACCATCTTTCAGGTATGCTGTAGGGCTATCTTTCGGCTCTGCTCCTGCAGAGTACAGGGGGTTTGGACTACATGACCTGCAATGTCCCTTCCAACTCCAACATTCTATGATTCTATGACCTGGATGTCAAGTCTCTTGGAGGTCTGTCTGGGAAGCCATGCTCACCGCAACACCGGGTCAAATGCAGGAACTGCGGATAAGGCATCCCCTTCCTCTCAAGGCTACACAAGGGCTGTGGTCATTCGGTCTCGGCTCTGGCTTGCGACACTGCCGGCAGATGCTGCTGGCTGACGCGGCTGTAGCCAATCGCTCCATAACCGTAACGACATTGTGAAGTTAGCACATGGTCTAAGTTGCTTCTCACAGGTCCCAAAAGGCCTGTTTCACCTTTGCATGCTCGGCAAACCAAGATGGCTCGCCGCGGATGCTGGATATTGTCCTGAAAGGAATCAGGCATACTTTAGAGTCTCGATAAAGATAAAAATCAGAGTTTGACCGTTGCTCGTCTGGAAGTGACACAGATACAGCAGAGGAGAGACACGGGAGAAGACTCATACAGATAGCCACGTCTTACGAACCAGGTCTTAATAAGAATGGTATCCTGAGACTGTGGTTAACACCTCTCTAGAGAACACACACGGACAACCCCTACAGGGGATATCAGGAATAGGGGTAACCGCACAGTTGTAGTTCCCATTTCATTACCACCTGTCAGTGGAAACTGCCAATTTGAACCATTCTGCACTGGCCAAAACTCTACAGTGCCTGTTACACTGCTCGGATGGGGGGTGACAAATTTGGACCATCTCGTACTGTGATTTTAATTGTATACTGTATGTTTTCTTGGATAGCTGTTTTATTGAAGTTTTATTGTGTAATGAATTTGCTGGTAGCCGCCCTGAGCCTGCCGTAAGGCGGGGAGGGCGGGATAAAAAAAATCCAATAAATAAATAAATAAATAAATACGAGGAAATGACTGCGATAATCACTTCAAGTTAGATTCAGCTTTCCATTTCAATTTATCTGAGGAAGTGTGCATGCGCATGAAAGCTCACACCTTGAAGAAAACTTTGTTGGCCTTAAAGGTGCCGCCGGACTCAAACTTTGTTCAGTCGCCAGACACCGAGCGCGTCATTGTTTTGATCTGTTAAAAAAAATATCTTCACTATTTTGTAGGCTAATTTAACCATTTGTGGGCTAATTTAACTAATTTAACACCCCGTCTATACAACTATGATATGTAATTCCATTTCATCGTCTGACCAAAGTGTGCGTGCTCATGAAACCTCACATCTTGAATAAAACTTTGTTGGTCTTAAAGGTGCCACTGGACTCTTAGTGCTTCTGCTACCTCTGGTATTACCCCCTTGAGGGATTGCTGACCAGGGTCAAGTGAAATTCTAACTTCTCCAATTTCTCTGTCAGCAACGGTTCCTTGATTTAAGATACATGTATCTCCCAAGGGGCCTGAGCGGGATAGTCCAAAACAGCCCTATGTCTTCAGATCTTTGAAGCTAAGGAGTGTTGGTCCTGGTTAGCATCTCGATGAGAGACCACCAAGGAAGTCCAGGGTCACTACGCAGAGCAAACCACCTCTCTTCATCTCTTGCCTTGAAAACCCTACTGAGTCGCCATAAATCAGTGGCACCTTCGAAGTGCTTGCCTCAGCAATCCTGACAGAAAGGTTAGCTGTAAGGTTCGCAGTTATTATCCCCCTGTTCAGGGGTCATTTTGTAGAAAAAGAGGTGCAGGAACTCATTAGCATAACTCATTTGCACAACTCATTTGCATGTGCCACACCCCCTAACATACCGGAAGTGTGTCAGAAGGCAACACCCACCCCTCAGGCTCCACTCCACAGGTGAGTGAGATTGACCTGCTCTTCCTCCATTCCCTTCCCCATCCAATACTTTGTGCAATAAAAATAGGAGTAAAGAACACACCCTCATTCTCTTCCTGCTCCCTTGAAACCACCAGGTTTCAAGTAGACTTGAGATACCCAGGACATGTGCACCACCCATCCCTGCTCCTTCCCCTCCCCACAACAAGACACCCTGTGAGGTAGGTGGGGCTGAGAGAGGTCTTTTGAGAACTGCTCATGAGAGAACAGCTCTGAGAGAACTTGTGACTGGCCCAAAGTCACACCAGCAGCTGCATGTGGAGGAGTGGGGAATCAAACCCGGTTCTCCCAGTCCAACTCCTGACCACTACACCAGACTGATGGGGTGGAAGCTGCTGAAGGGTTGGTGAAATTTCTCCAGTACTTATGTGCCATGTGCCCAGATAAAAAATGGTATACTTAGAAAATTTAGATGCCACCTTGAGCAAGTCTCTGGAAAAGCAGCACACAGTCATAAAAGGAACAATGATAAAATTATCAATATTAAAACAGAACATTAAAAACAATAAAGACCCTAGCAGGGCTTTCCCCGGGGCGCTGCGCCTCTGCACTGCTCGGGGAAGCCGAGGAGGGGGCGGGGCTTGGTCATGTGCCCGCCCCCTGGGCTTCTCACTCCTGGAGCTGCGCTCCTGTGCGCTCCCGCTCCAACGGACCCCTGCCCCTGTTTCAGATAGTGGGCAAGTTGAAAGAACGGCAGTTTGTAAAGGCCACTCAGTAGATTCTTAGCTGAGATAAGATAATCGTTAGATATACTCGTACCAGGGGTCACTTCGAGCAGGAATGTGCAGGAACGCCGTTCTGGGAGTAACAAGCCCAGGAGCCGGCACATATGGGGATGCGCTGTGGAACAAAGCAAAAGCAGACTAACTTGATCTGTATTTTCATGCTTGTTGTCGGGGGGCTTCCCTGCAAGAGCAAAGGAAACCTGAAGGGTCTTTAGTCAAAGTGTCAAGTTGGCTCGCCAGCTCTGAGTTGGGAAATACCTGGAGATTTTGGGGGTGGAGCCTGAGCGGTGGGTGTTGCCTCCTGACACACTTCTGGTGATGTCAGGGGGTGTGGCATATGCAAATAAGTTATGCTAATGAACTATGCTAATAAGAACGTAAGAGAAGCCAATGTTGGATCAGGCCAGTGGCCCATCCAGTCCAACACTCTGTGTCACACAGTGGCCAAAAACACCAGGTGCCCTCAGGAGGTCCAGCAGTGGGGCCAGGACACTAGAAGCCCTCCCACTGTTGCCCCCCCTCAAGCCCCAGGAATACAGAGCATCACTTGCCCCAGATGGAGAGTTCCTATCTATACCTTGTGGCTAATAGCCACTGATGGACTTATGCTCCATATGTTTATCTAATTCCCTCTTGAAGCCATCCATGCTTGTAGCCGCCGCCACCTCCTGTGGCAGTGAATTCCACATGTTAATCACTCTTTGGGTGAAGAAGGACTTCCTTTTATCCGTTCTAACCCGACCGCTCGGCAATTTCATGGAGTGCCCACGAGGTCTTATATTGTGAGAAAGGGAGAAAAGGACTTCTTTCTCTACCTGCTCTATCCCATGCATCATCTTATAAAGCTCGATCATGTCACCCCTCAGCGTGACAGTTACTAATCGGTAGTTAACACTTTATGTATCTTGGCTTTTGTATCACATTCTTAGAAACCAGCATGCCTTCCTCTAAAAACGTAACCAAGAAAGTCAGAGTGCAATGCAAAGTGGAAAAACACTGTGCCACACGGTTCGCCTAGAGAGTCACCAAACAAGCTTCCACAGCATGAGTGGGAATTCGAACTCGGGTCTCCAAGATACTAGTCTGACATTCTTAACCACTACACCGTACTGTCTCTCCCTACACTGGGTGCACAGAAACAAATACCCTCGTTCTACCTGGCACGCAACACACGGCTGCAGTCTTGCTCTACTTTTACCACTGGTGGCATTTCATCACACCCCAAAGGGCAAAGCAGCTCGCAACAGGCCTCCAATGAGAACAGGACCAGCTGGGCTTCACTCAGCAACAAGCCTCCGTCCTTCATTTCGGCACTGGCACACGGGGAAAAGACAATCCTTCATTTCATCTTGACTGTGTTTGCACAAGCGCTTAACAGATGGAATTAGCTCTGGTACTACAGGACGGATGCCAACCCCTCGGGCACCGTCGCTTGCCCGCTTTTTCGTTTGGCCTTCTATCTGATCCGGTGCCCATCAAATTCAGTGCAGGGGGAAAGACGACTGACGGCCTGCTGGCAGAGGTTTCCTTTTTTTAAAAAAAAAAAAAATTGTGAATGGTGTGGGGAAAGGGGACGGCAGAGCGCCGCCTTCTTCCCACCCTCTCCCGTAGTATGAGAATCTGAGCTCCCCAAATGGAACTGATTGGCAGAAGGTCCGGGATTTTGAGAAACGGAATCATTTCTGCGCACCATGCCTTACTAACAAACATGAGTCACTGCCACTGACTCAGGCCTGGTCTACAAAAACCAGCTAAATGAGGCGGCAGAGGGCTGAGGGGCCTGGGTTGCCAATCCCTAGGCAGGGCCCGGAGACCTCCTGGAACTGCACCCGATCTCCACACTAAAGAGATCTATTACCCCTCTGCATATCTCACCTAAATCCAATCACACCTGCTGTTGTCATTCACCCACTGTTCATCATTTGCCTGCTAATGTCATTCGGCATCTGAAATCACTCCACTTTCATTCGGCATCTGAAATCACTCCACCGAGAGCCAGTTTGGTGTCGTGGTTAAGTGCCCGGACTCTAATCTGGGAGGACCGGGTTTGATTCCCCACTCCTCCACTTGCACCTGGCTGGATGACCTTGGGCAAGCCATAGCTCTGGACCAGCTGTTCCCTCAAGGACAGCTTGGGAAAGAGCTCTCTCAGCCCCACCTCCCTCACAGGGTGCCTGTTGTGGGGAGGGGAAGGGAAAGGAGTTTGTAAGCCGCTCTGAGACTCCCTTGGGGAGTGGAGGGCGGGGTATAAATCCAATCTCTTCTTCTTCTTCTTCTTCTTCCAATAAATAGGACATCTGAACTCCCATTCTAGCTGAATCTGAAGAAGTGAGCAGTGACTCACCCTGCCACATATTTTGTTACGTCTTTAAGGTGCTAGTGGACTCTTGCTCTTTTCTGCTGCTACAGACAGACTATCACATCGACCCACCTTGATCTATCTACAGAGACCAGTTCCTCTGGAGCAAATGGAGATGGAGGGAAAAAGAGGAAGAGGAGGAGGGGGAGGAAAGAGAATCGCCAACCAGATGGGACAACATCCCACAGTTACTAGCTCTCAGCTAGGAAATTCCTAGAGATTTTGGGGCTCCTCTTACAGTAGCAGGGGCCACCGCACGGCAGGATATGTTTTTGGGAAGGGAGGGGCCTCAGTAGGGTATAATGCCGTGGAGTCCACCTTCCACAGCAGTCATTTCCTCTAGGGAAACTGATCTCTGTTGTCTTGAGAGAAGCTGTAATTTCAGGGGGACCCCAGGACCCACCTGGAGGCTGGCAACCCTAGTAAATGCCCATGTCCGTTCAAGAACAGAATCAGGAAATTTAGCATCCGCCTATTTAGGAATCGAGTCCTGCTGAACCGAAGTGAGTCATAACTCTGAGAAACAGCCACGACCAAAAGAAAAAAGAGACTCACGTGTTCTCTGGCCGCACAGGAGAACAGGAAGACAGCCCGAGCGGAACCCTTCAAGCCCACTCCAGAAGCTCAAACGAACCCCCAATCCTCACCACCCCCCATCCACGCAACTCAAAGACGCAACCGCCCTCACTACATGTTTAATTGAAAACAACATAAAATGCCTTTTTTCCACCCAGCTCAATCATTTCGCCAAATGTTCTGCTTTCGATCGCAGCTGCCGTGGAAGGCAGGGCACGCTATAAAGAAGGGAAGCCTCTCCATTGTCTCTGAAGCTAACAAGTGCTTGAAATCGCACCACAGGGCTAAGGGAAGTTCAGAAGACTGCAGGCCAGGAAGGGGGCGCTCTCCCAAGCTGCCAGCATATGAACGTCACATAGGGATGCCAGCTTCCAGGCGAGACCTCGGCAGGCCCGTAGCCAGGATTTTGTGGCTTGCAGGGCAAAAAAAATTCCGGTGGGCCGGCCATTATTTGCCATAATAATGCTGCCAATCAGCATTCATGCTGCCAATCAGCAGAAGGACTCTTTAAATCTTGCGGGAGGGGAGAGAGAGGGCCGCTCATCCCCCCTGCTTCTTCTCAAAAGCGTTTAAAGGACCCCATTAAATGCCTTTGGGAAGAAGCAGGGGGCCTTTAAGAAGTGGGCGGGATAAGGAAGGGGGCTGGCACTTTAAGGAAGGGGGCAGAGCCCCCAGTAGCCCCATTGTAGCTACGGGCCATGACCTAGCGATCCTCCAAAATTACAGCTCCTTTCCAGACTGAAAAGGTCAGTCCCCTGCAGAAGATGGCAGCTTCTCTGAAGGGGGGATTCTATGGCATTGTGCCCCACTGAGGTCCCCGCCCTGCCCGGGCTCCATCCCCAAATCTCCAGGAGTTCCCCAACCTGGAATGGGCAACCCTAAGTCGTCAGAGGCTGACATCTATCAGGCCACACTACAGGCAGGGTTGCCAGCTCTGGGCTGGGAAATACCTGGGGATTTGGGGGTGAAGCCTGAGGAGGGTGGGGTTGTGGGAGGGGAGGGGCTTCAATGGGGTGTAACACCACAGAGTCCACCTTCCATAGTGGCCATTTTCTCTGGGGGAATTGATCTCGGTCACTGTTGTGGGTCAGCCTGAGCTCAGCACAAAGTCCTCAGGGGAGGAGGGCTCCTCAGGAGAAGAGGAGCCACGCATGGCTGGCTCTGAGCCAGTGAAGCCAGCAAAAAGGCTGATGAGATACAGGCTGCTCAAGGCTTACAGCCAACAGCTGATTCAGTGCCACCACTCAGCCTGGGATGCAGCAGGTGAGACTCAAGTGATTAAGACCATCCCACCAGACTACCCTCCACCCTTTGAGCACTGGAGACAGAACCTTAGAAGTGAGCTGCAATCAAGAAGGCAGAGTGCATGTCTCCTGAGCCATTGCCAGCTGCTTGCTGATGACAGCCTGGTGTAGTTGAAGCAGTACTCCCAGTTTGGTATAGTGGTTAGGAGCGTGAACTCTAATCTGGGAGAACTGGATTTGAGTCCCTAATCCCCGATCCCTCACATGCAGCTGCTGGTGTGACCTTGGGTCAGTCACAAGTTCTTTCAGAGCTGCTCTCTCATGAGCAGTTCTCTCAGAGTTCTCTCAGCCCCACCTACCTCACAGGGTGTCTGTTGTGGGGAGAGGAAGGGAAGGAGATTGTAAGCCACTCTGAGACTCCGAGAGAACAGCTCTGAGAGAACTGGGACTGAGCCAAGCTCACCCAGCTGGCTGCATGGGGAGGAGTGGGGAATCAAACTCAGTTCTCCAGATTAGAGTCCACCATTCTTAACCACAACACCAAACCGGCTCGCACCAAAGCTGGATGTGACCACAGCAGCGCTAGGAATTGCTGGAAACTCTATGATAATACTCTGCACTGATTTGTACAAGCTTGCTTTGAGCCCTGCCTGTACATAGAATCATGGAATCACGGAGTTAGAAGGGGCCCTGCAGGCCGTCTAGTCCCATCCCCTGCTCAATGCAGGATCAGCCTAGATCACCCCTGACAAGTGTTTGTCCAGCCGCTGCTTAAAGACTGGCAGGGAGGGGGAGCTCACCACTTTCGTGGGCAGCTGAACTACTCTTACTGTAAATCCCCCCCCCCCCCCAATCCAGCCAGTCCCTTTCCACCTGTAATTTAAATTGATTTTGCATTCTGCAACAGACATCCTTCAGTCATGTGCAATAATCAAAATGCGGGCCACATCTCATTGGATTGCTCTTAATAATAAAAAGATATCGTGTAGATTGTGTCCTGGATTTATGTGACAAATAACCCTGCCTGTCTGCAGACGAATTTATAAAAGATGGGGGAGATTCTCTGGTGGTTTCGGATGAGGAGCCACGGGACAGGTTTGGCAGAGAGATGGCATCGCCAACAGAGCAGAGCCAGGCCGCGGGGGATCTGTTGTTGCCCACAGTTTCCGGTGTGGTGGGGAGGCAAAGACGGAAACGCTGCAAATGGGTTTTAAACTCCAGGTGGGTCTCTCGCCTTCCCTGTGAATCACAGGGCTTACCTCATCAACATTTCCAGCATGTTTTATGGATCTTCCAATGGAAAATGACTCTCGTAAGTGCAGGGGATGATTACTTTATTGCCCGGTGCGTACATTTAACTGAGCTGAATGGCTCTCCTTAGACCTCTGCATTATGAGGGGGATTATCTGGGATAGACTGCACAGGATATTGGATGGATAAATGCAACAGGGGGCTGCGTGCATGTTGACCCCGGCTTTCGTGGGTCTCCAGCCGCATTTGTATTTCTGGGGTGTGGTTTATTTCATTCCCGTCGTAATTTATTGCGCTGTTCTATTTCCTGCCCGGTAAAGATGGTATTCGGGCCAAGGAAATCAGCAGCTTTCGAAACAGCTGCAGCAGTTTAATGGGGGGAACTTAAGCTCAGTTCCTGGGAGGTGTTTGATTGGAGTCCACCTGCGGCTCAGGCGTATGTTGCCTTCGTCCAGGTGGGTCCTGGGGTTCTCCTAGAATTACAACCAATCTCCAGATTTAACCCTGGAGGGAAAGACGATGTCAGAGGGTGGACTTGATGACATTACGTTCCTGACGAGCCCCTTTCCCAAATTTGCAAGAGTTCATTGCTGTGGTCACTGAGTCAAGAGGATTTATGTACGTATATATGTATGTACGTACGTTATGTACATACGCATTTATTTATTGGATTTCTACCCCGCCCTTCCTGCCGAAACAGGCTCAGGGCAGCTTGCATAAAATTTTTAAAAACAGATTAAAAACATATAACAAATTCTAAAGCGCTATACATCAGCATTGCATATCAGGCGGTGGACAACAGTTTCCGAGTATTATCCTTCACAGGTGTCAGTCAATAGCAGTGATAGCTGGTGGTAAAAAATTCCAGGGTTTAAGGCTCTGATTATATCTCACATGAATGCCTGGTGGAAGAGCTCCGTCTTGCAGACCCTGCGGAATTGCAATACATTCCGCAGGGCCCTAATATCTTTGGGGAGCTCATCCCACCAGCGAGGAGCTGCCACCAAAAAGGCTCTAGCCCTGGTGGTGGCCAGTCTGGCCTCTTTAGGACAAGGGAGAGTCAGGCGGTTTTGTGTTCCTGAATGCAGTACTCTCTGGGGAACATATTGGGAAAGGCGGTCATTCAGGTATGCTGGCCCCTGACCATAAAGGGTTGGTGAATTGTTGCTTCCACAACATCCAGGCCCCAGACCTGGGTTTTATAGACACTTCCTAAGAAGCCCTTGTTAGCAGCCAACTGCTTAGGAAAAAGGAGAGAAGAGATTGGATTTATACCCCATCCTTCACTACCCAAGGATTATTAGAGCCCACGCTCCTACACCAATCTGGCTCTCTATATAAGGATAACGAGTAAAAATATGAAGAAGGTCAAACCCGTGGTTCATCTGGCCCAGTATGTTGTACTCTGATAGGCAGGGATTTTCTGGGGACGCAGACAGAGAAAGGCTGTCCCGGTTACCCGAGATCCTTTAACTGCAGGTACCCAAAATCGAACCCAGGGCCTTCTGTATGCAGAACAGGTGCTCTGCATTTGAGCCACGGAAATTTCACCAGGAACTCCCCTGTCCGCCCATATAAATAAAGCATTAAAACAAAGCGCCCGGAAATCTAAACAGGAACTTCATTGTTTAATTGGGTTTACAAACCCTCTGGCCCCAACGTCTCTGGGCATTAATTCTACGCATCTTAAAGAGCGCTCAGGTTTTATTGGTCTGCCGAAAAAGAGCCAGATCTGAACCCAGAAGCACCTTAGAGACCGACAAGATGTCCAGGGCATACGTTTTCCGTATGTGAATGCCACAGGAGGTGGTGGCGGCTACAAGCGTGGACGAGTTCAAGAGGGAATTGGATGACCATATGGAGCAGAGGTCCACCAGTGGCTATTAGCCACAAGGTATAGATAGGAACTCTCGTTCTGGGTCAAGTGATGCTCTGTATTCTTGGTGCTTTGGAGGGTTGTCAGCAGTGGGAGGGCTTCTAGTGTCTTGGCCCCACTGCTGGACTTCCTGAGGGCACCTGGTATTTTTTGGCCACAGTGTGACAGAGTGTTGGACTGGATGGGCCACTGGCCTGATCCGACATTAGCTTCTCTTATGTTCTTATGTACAACTGGTCTCCAGATGACAGATATTTATTTTTAAGTCCACGGCAAAACAGCATCCAAATAACCCGGGGCGACAGCAGGCTGAAAACAGGCTGGCCACTGATGGGAGGCGATGTAATGCAGGATGGCGGGGAAACCCGGAATAAAAATAAGGCTGAACTCGATTTTAGTGCAGAATGGTTGGGGGGGAGAAACCCTGGATTAAAAAGAAGGTTGAATTCGATTTTAGTGCAGAATTGCTTGGAAGACGCCGCGGTTAACGTAGAATAAAAGGAGTGTGCGGAAAGGGCCAGGGATCGGGTCCTAACTACATCTCTCACTGAGAAAGAGGGAGAAACGGAGGCTGAAGACAGACTCAATTTCTTCCTGGAGCGGCGGGCAAACGCCACACGGGCGCCCCTGCCCGCGCGCACTCACACACGCTTTGGCGGGTGGAACGCACGCGCGGGGCGCGCCGCACCAGCCAAGCACCACTTTAAAGTGGTGCTCGGCTGGTGCGCAAGGAGCGCGGCGCCGGATGCGAGGCGTCCGGGCCGCCTCCTGGGGGCAGATGCGGCCGTCTGGACGGCCGCTCTGCCTCCGCTTCTGAAGCGGAGGCAGAGCGGCCGAGACGGCCAATCTGTCCTCAGCCACAGTGTGGAACTTACGATGAGAAGCAGGAAGAAGAAGGATATTGCCCTAAGAGGAGCCATCTGGAGACAGACAAGGAATGTTACTTAGCAGGACACATGAGCCAAGAAGATCCTGAAAGGGGACAGCAAGACATCAGTTAGGTAGGACAGAGGACAGCAGTTTCACCCCTGGCTGGCCGACTATGGCCTCTTGAGTGGGGTAGCCAGTGTCCAGGTGGTGGCTGGAGTTCTCTCGGAATTAGAACTTGTCTCCACGTTATAGCGATCAGTTTTCCTGGAAAAAATGGCTGCTTTGGAAGGCGGGCTCTATGGCATTGTACCCTGCTGCAGTCTCCCTCTTCCCCAAACCCTGCAACTCCCCAGGCTCCGTACCCAAAATCTCCAGTTATTTCCCAACCCTGAGCTGGCAACCCTATGGGTGAAGGAGTCATTGGAGGAATAATCTCTCTTTTTTTCCTATCAAATATATTAGTTCCTAAATAAACTGTTATGTACGCTTTAATCAGGTTGGGCGCCCTTGCTGTGTTAACTTCTCTGCCAACAGAAAGACGCCAAGACAGCGGCTCATGCCAACTGCCCAGATTCAAGAAATCAACCCGCTTAAGAAGGACAGGCTAAATAGCCTGGGCCAGCTTTGACTTCTCACCCCAACGGGGCCGAGGTTAGTTACATGTTAATTGCGGCAACAGCCACAGGGCTCGGCTGCAGCTGTTCGGCTTTAACCAAACAGATTGCCGCCTCTTCTTTTCATCTTGTGTGCTTTGCCCGGGGAGACACCGTGGCCAGGACAACGGGGGGGGGGGGTGTCAGAGGGGAGGAAGAGGAGGCACTCAGCCCTACCACCCGGTTGACAAATAAATACATAACAATTAGCTGGGGCGATATTAATGAATTATTGATTGCCATGAATAATTGACGGAGGATTTGGACACGGCGGCTGATCCGGGGGCCTGTGGACGCCGTCTCTCGCTGCTTTCTCCAGGAACATGGGGGATTTAGAAGTAGGGGCACTCAAAGCTCGTCTCAAATAACTGTGTGTCCTCCCCACATTTCCTACTAAGAAGTAGCAGCCATCAATGCGCCGTTTAATTGGTTTGCATTGTAATGTTTTAAGGTCCAGTTCCATATTGATGCACGTCAACCCAAAGACTCATTGAGGGAGCAGGCGGTGTCCACACAAATCTCCCCAGAGCATTGATCGATGCACTATCTGCCGCCGCGGCTTGTTTCCAGGTCATCCGGAGGCTACCCCACCAAATCCCAATTATGCAGAAGCGACCTGGAAACGAACCAGGTTAACCAAAGCCAGTAAATGCAAACACAGACTGATGCGCTGGGATGGCAATGGACTGAAATGTCTACATCGTGTGGCCAAGTGCCTCTGCCCAGCACCCTGCATGAAAAGCTGCAAACACACTGAGCTTTTGGCCACTGTGTGACACACAGTGTTGGACTGGATGGGCCACTGGCCTGATCCAACATGGCTTCTCTTATCTTCTTATGTCTGGGACAGTGATGCTGTGTATCCTTGGTGCTTGGGGGGAGGGGGCAACAGTGGGAGGCTTCTGGAGTTCTGGCCTTGCTGGTGGATCTCCTGATGGCACCTGGGTTTTGGCCACTGTGTGACACAGTGTTGGACTGGATGGGACACTGGCCTGATCCAACATGTTCGTAATATGTGATGTGAAAGGCCTCCGCCTGAGACCCTAGAGAGCTGCTACCAGTCTGAGTAGACAATTCTGACCTTGATGGACCGAGGGTCTCCTTCAGTATAAGGCAGCTTCATGCGCATGCATGTGTGTCTGGGGACCTGGGGTGTTGTCCCTTGGAAGCTCTGCAGACCACGGTCCCTTAAGGATCACTTTCTCCTACAGAGAACTATCAGGCAATGATTGGCCTTTGCAGGTCTCTAGCTCTGGTTCCCCCATTGTCAAGGGTATGGAGCATGTCTACAAGAGATAAGGCCTTCCGAGTGGCAGTGAGTGAGACAATGGACTCCGCTCGCAAAGGATGTTTACATGGTTGCCCCCATCTCTCAGCATTGTGACAGCTTTTGAAATCAGAAGAGCCGTGCCCAGCTCAGCTGACATAAAACAGGAGTTTTTGGAGTATATGGATTTGGAGAGGTCTACCAATTAAGAAATACTGGCTAGCGTCAATCCTGAATTGATTTTAGGGCTGCATTGTTCCCAGTTTCTTGGTGGGTCCATTGATTTTTACTGTCTGCTTTCCTGTTTTATTATTTTATACAGATTTAATGCCTGCATATGCCCCTCCAGGGAATCTTGTAAAGGATCAAAGGATGAGACCAACATGTTTTAAACAAACAAATAAATACATAAAGCGGATTCAAATTCCCACTGCATCCATAACTATGCTTGGCAGCAGTTATTTCATCAGGAGTGTATCCATCCCCACTCTTATCATTCCCCACTATCCATCTACAGTCCTGCATATCAGCTCTGGAAGACAAGTCTATCGGTAACTACTAATTGTGGTGACTAAGGGGAACCTGCACATTCAGGGGCAGTCAACCTCTGAATACCAGTACCAGGAGGAAACATCAGAGGAAGGCCTTGGCCTGTATACCCTGTTGTTGGCCATCCAGAAGAACTGGTTAGCCACTGTGTGAGACAGGATGCTAGACTAGAAGGACCACTAGTCAGATCCAGCAGGGCTCTTTTGATGTTCTTATGAAGGCCTTGGCCTCTCTGCCCTGTTGTTGGCCCTCCAGGGGAACTGGCTGGCCACTGTGTGAGACAGGATGCTGGACTAGATGGACCACTAGTCAGATCCAGCAGGGCTCTTTTGATGTTCTTATGAAGGCACTGACCTCTCTGGTCTGTTCTTGGCTCTCCAGAGGAACTGGTTAGCTGCTGTGTGAGACAGGATGCTGGACTAGATGGACCACTGGTCTGATCCAGCAGGGTTCTTCTAATGTTCTTATCAGGCGAAGGCCTTGGCCTCTATGCCGTTGTTGGCCCTTCAGAGACAACTGGTTGGCCACTGTGTGAGAAAGGATGCTGGACTAGATGGGCCACTGGTCTGATCCAGCAGGGCTCTTCTGATGTTCTTATGAAGGCCTCGGCCTCTCTGCCCTGTTGATGGCCCTCCAGAAGAACTGGTTGGCCACTGTGTGAAACAGGATTCTGGACTAGATGGACCACTGGTCTGATCCAGCAGAGCTTACGTCCTTATCAGACTGTGTTCTGTGGCCACTGGTACCAATCAATTATCTATTTCAACTCATGATGAAATCTGAACAACCCTCGTAGCATTTGAACTCTACAGAGAAAACTTCCCAACTGTGCTGGGAGGTGGGTATCACAAATGTCAAGCATGAGCAAGGGCAGAGAGGGTGATTCCCCTTTTTCTTTATCTATTTACATTATTCATAGTCTGCCTTTCTCCCAGGGACTCAAGAGGGATTACAGGTAGCGAGTCAATATAATGAACAAATTTGACACTAAATAACCAATGCAGCCCTGACCTTGACAGCCCATAGATCTCGGAAGCTAAGCAGGGTCAACTCTGGCAAGTACTTGGATGGGAGACCTCCTTGAAGTACAAGAGGTGGGAGGCGGGGGCAGGCTTTACTCGGCCGCCTCTCTGAATATTCTCCAGGCCCCCAGTAGAGGTCAGTTACCAGAGTTTGCCATATTGGTCTGCAATAGAACGGCTAGATAAGGGGTGTCAAACTCATTTGTTATGAGGGCCAGATCTGACATAAATGCGACCTTGTTGGGCCGGACCATGTGTCTCATAAAATGTAATGCCAGGTAGTGGAGATATAAACTTTATAAAGGACACAAACACAAAGGTTTTTTTAACTCAAAATAAAAACATGCTTAAAACATCAGCACTCTTGCAATATTTTGTTTATTTAACAGTCTCTGATAACTGACACCTCTTGCTCTGAATTATTGCATCAAAATGTCTGTGCTGTTGCAACCTTGAGTGTGGTGTTCAGGTGTGTGTCTGTGAGCTGCAAACCTACTTTTGATTTACTGACAGTCACTACAGAAATCTCATACTCAGAGTTCTGAGTCTAGGACCCAGGGGAAAACATAAAATGGCTGAGGAACTGAGAGAGTCTGGTGAAGCAAGCTATGATGCAGCCGCAGCAACAGAACTGGAAGCAAGAGATGGCCAGTTCCAGTGCGGGCCTGATAGAAGCCCTCTGGGGGCCTGATCTGGCCCCCAGGCCGCATGTTTGACACCCCTGGGCTAGATGCATGTCCACCTTAGGGACAAACGAGACTTGGGGGGCTATAGGTTTCGAGAGTCAAAGCTCCCCTTGTCAGATACCAACAGGGATCTCAGAGTTTTTCACCTGACCTTTGCACCTTAATTTTGCCTAGCTGTCCATCCCATGGCACCCTGTCCTTCCTATCTATCCTACCCGCCCCGCTCTGTGTGATCGACGCGGCAGGATACTCAGGAGAGGTACGACAGCCAGACAAACATAGAAGGCAGCCAGAAAGAGGGGAAGTCTCCCGTCGGAGCTCACTCGCAAGACATGTGTTTGCCATATGTTTCCTTTCTGTGCCACGGAGACTCCTGCAGGACTCGAGTCTGAATTAATTAATTAAACAAACATAAGAAGAGTAGGAAACCTGACATTTTCAAATCCTTATGTACAATTTTTATATTTCATCACTGGCTGCGGGGGGGGGGGGGATAAATCAAAACCCCGATCCCCCGTATTCTGAAGACAAGAAAGAACAAAAGTAAGATGTGTATGGAAGCTGTTGGTCCTTATTCACTTCATTTATACCCCAACTTTCTCCCCGGTGGGGGCCCAAACCAGCTTACATCTTTCTCCTCTCCTCCAGTTTGGTGTCGTGGTTAGGAGTGCGAACTCTGATCTGGGAGAACTGGGTTTGACCTCCAAGGAATACCAGGGGCATGATACAGAGGCGGGCAATGGCAAACTACCTCTGAAATGTCTCTTGCCTTAAAAACAAGTCTAGCTCGCCACCTAGTGTTGCATAACACTGAAAGACCTAGAACTTCTAACTGCCAGTCAGTCTTAGGATCTCTTGGCTATACTTCACACAATGTCATAAGAACATCTGAGAAGCCAATGTTGGATCAGGCCAGTGGCCCATCCAGTCCAACACTCTGTCACACAGTGGCCAAAAACACCAGGTGTCATACGATCATTATTTATTTTTATTACTCCAATCTAAGCCCACTGATTTCAATGGACTTAGACTCAAGTATGTGTTAAGGATTGTACCGTTAATGACCTCCAGGGGTCATTTTGAGCAGGAATGTGGAGGAATACCATTCCGGAAGTAACAAGCCCAGGAGCCGGCACATATGGGGATGCGCTGTGGCAAAAAGCAAAAGCATACTAGCTTGATCTGTATTTTCATGCTTGCTGTAGGGGAGCTTCCCTGCAAGAGCAAAGGAAACCTAAAGTGTCTTCAGTCCAAGTGTCGAGCTGGCTCGCCAGCTCTGTGTTGGGAAAGACCTGGAGACTTTTGGGGGTGGAGCCTGAGCGGTGGGTGTCGCCTTCTGACACACTTCTGGTGATGTCAGGGGGTGTGGCATATGCAAATACGTTATGCAAATGAGTTGTGCTAATGAGCTTCTACGCCTTTTATTCTACGAAATGACCCCTGATGACCTCTGAAACATCCTATCCTTAACAGCCTTGTTCAGGTCTTGCAAACGGAGGACCGTGGCCTCCCTTATGCAGTCCATCCATCTCACATTGGGTCTTCCCAGTTTGGTGTAGTAGTAAGGAGCGCCGATTTTCATCTGGGAGAACCAGGTTTGATTCCCCACTCCTCCACATCCAACCAGCTGGGTGACCTTGGGTAAGTCACAGTTCTCTCAGAGCTGTTCTCTCAAGAGCAGTTTTCTCAGAACTCTCTCAGCCCCACCTACCTCACAGGGTGTCTGTTGTGGGTGGGGGAAGGGAAAGGGATTGTAAACCGCTCTGAGTGTCCCGAGTGAAGGGCAAGGCATAAATCCAATCTCCTACTACTACTACTCTTCTTCTCTTCTTTCTCCCCCCTCCTCTTTTTTGCTGCCTTCCATTTTTCCTGGCACTATTATCCTTTCCATTGAGTCTTGTCTTCTCATAATGACACAGTATATCACTCGCTAAATTGCCATCGGTGTTAGACCTGAGACGAAAGAACAGCAAGAGGATTGCCTAGCTTTGTCATTTTTAAAAAAAATGTTCCGATGAAGTCCTGCTGGTCTGTATCACTCAGTGCTCTAGCTCAGAACAGATGCCACAAGCCTCATTACAGATTTTTAAGAAGGCTAAAAAGTCATTTGTGTTGTTTCTGTTTCACAAAAACCGGGCCCCGCTCTTCTTCTCTAAGGAAAAAAAAATCTAGGTCTTCCTCTCCCAGCCCGTAAACACCTCCGAGATATACAAGCCCTCCTGCTGCTTGAAAAGCCGGAGAGGAAGGGAGTGAAAAGCAGAAAAGATTCTGATCCTATCTGGATAGTCTCTGTGCCTTTTGTCATGAAAAGTGAGGCTCCGATCTAAGATTATTCTCCTGGAAACATTTAATGATACCTCTAGCCGGATCGCTCCGTCGGAGCTCGGAGAAAAAAACGTACTAGTTCTGCAGCGGAAAAGACAGCAGAGGTGAATTTCAGTCGTTCGATGGTAAGGGAAAGATTATAGAATCCGAACAGGGCTGCCAAGTCCCCCGGAGGGGCGGGGATTCCCACGCTCAAAGGGCCCCGGAAGCCAAAATGTCCTCAGCAAGATTGTCCCTTTAGCAAAGATCTCTGAAGAAGGCAATAACAGGCCGAAACATGTCAGGTCAAGTCTATTGGCCCTTGTGTACGTATGATTTTGGAATTTTTACATGATGTGTGATCGGGCCCATAAATAAATACACACACACACACACACACACAGAGAAAGTTAAAGTCTTCCCATGCTCAAAAGCCAGTTTGTTTATTTATTTATTTATTGAGATTTATATCCCGCCTAGCCAGCGTGAATCTGACACGCTAGGGGGCATTGCTCATCTCAGTTTCCAAGCCGAAGAGCCAGCACTGTCCGAAGACTTTTTCCGTGGTCTGCAGCTATGCGTCTTAACCTCTGAGCCACCGTGGCCCCAATTTTTAACCCTTTACAAATAAATACATGTATTTTTACATGTTATTCATACATTAAGTTTCAATAAGTGCCACTGGACCATCACATCGCCAGCATTCACTCCTATAAACATTTGGGAAAGGACATCGCTTGAGAGAAACTCTGTGGTGTGCAATTTACTAAAATAGCAACACACAATTACAAACATCAACAGATAATTTAGTTCCGCCCCCCTCAGGGTGGAAGAGCATGAGGTGAGGCGTACGCTGAGGTCTGTGAATTCGAGGAAGGCAGCTGGACCTGATGGCATTACTGGATGGGTGTTGAAAGAATGTGCAGACCAGTTGGCGGGGGTTCTCACTAAGATCTTTAACCGGTCCTTACACCAGTCTATCGTTCCGTCTTTCCTAAAGTCCTCAATTATTGTTCCCCTGCCCAAAAAATCCACAGTCAGTAGCTTAAAGGATTATAGACCAGTTGCACTCACTCCGGTTGTGATGAAGTGTTTTGAGAAATTGGTACGGAGTCATATTGTTTCATGCCTTCCATCCACACTGGATAGTCACCAGTTTGCATACAAGGCAAATAGATCCACAGAGGATGCTATCACTACAACTCTCCATACTGCTCTGTCACATCTGGAGCAGCCGGGGAGTTATGTGAGACAGTTGTTTGTGGATTTTAGTTCTGCCTTCAATACCATCCTCCCACATAGATTAGTGCCCAAATTGGAGGGCCTTGGACTTTCCAGCTCCATATGTTCCTGGATCTTGGACTTCCTGACAGCCCGCCCTCAGAGGGTTAGAGTAGGGTCTCATATGTCCACAGCCCTTACCCTTAACACCGGCTCCCCACAAGGCTGTGTGTTGAGTCCCCTGCTCTATACCCTCTATAGTATACGCAGGACTGTAGCCCCACTCACCCCTGCAATACTATCATCAAGTTTGCTGATGACATCACTGTGGTGGGGCTCATCTCCGGGAATGATGAGTCTGCTTATCGGGATGAGGTGGAACGGCTTTGTGTGTGGTGTAGGGAAAATAATCTGATTCTTAATACCACCAAGACCAAGGAATTGGTAGTGGACTACAGGAGGAACAAAACGGACATTAAGCCACTGTTTATTGGTGGAGAATGTGTGGAAAGGGTGGCTACTTTCAAGTTTTTGGGAGTGACTATTGAACAAAATCTGACCTGGAGTGCAAATACCACTGCTCTGGTGAAGAAGGCCCAGCAGAGGCTTTATTTTCTCAGACTTTTAAAGAAAAATAATTTGAATGAGAAAATATTGATGTCTTTCTATCGTTGCTCAATAGAGAGCATTTTAATATACTGTATCTGTGCCTGGTTTGCTAGTTGTACGGTTGCAGATAGGAAAGCACTCCAGAGAGTCATCACCACAGCCCAGAAGATAATTGGCTGTCCTCTCCCACTTCTGGAGGAACTGTATAGTTCTCGCTGTCTGAAAAAAGTGAAGAACATCCTACAGGATTTGTCACATCCTGCATATTCCTTGTTTGAACTGCTGCCTTCGGGCAGAAGATATAGGACAATCAAAACAAGGACAAATAGACTAAAAAACAGTTTTTACTCGAGAGCTATTATTGCCCTGAATGCTGTATGAGACTGAAATCTGGGGGAAACAGTGGTTTGGTTGCTATGTAAATCACAAGGGAGAAGCAGTCGTGAATGTATGCGTGAGTGCGCATGATTATATGTTGTGAGTCACTGAATGATGGTACTTTTTAATTTCATTGTACTATGTACAATGACAATAAAGTATATTATTATTATTATTATTATTATTATTATTATTATTATTATTATTATTAAAATGTATAAAAGGGCTTCCAGCAAACCGGGGGGGGGGGGACGACACTGTCATCTTTAATCAACCGTTTCTCCGACGCGCAAGTTCCATTAATTTAGACAGCTTTATGATTTGCCAAATCTTTCAAAGCCAGAATTTCACGGTGGATATTGAGAATTCTTCCAGCTCTTAACAATCATCATTTCTGGCAGCCACGAAGTAAGTCCGAGATCATACTTTGGCACACATGTTTAACTTAGGTAATTACAAATAATTTTTACCACCTCCTGTCCTCCTTAGAGCCTGGGGGGGGTTGTGCCATTAATGTGCTCAAAATCATTTAAAACAGTCTACGCTGTCCGTACAACATGAATAAAAAAAGGTGCGGGGGGGTGTCTGTGAAGTGCCATCAAGTTGCGTCCGACTTATGGCTCAGTGGTTAAGATGCTGAACTGCAGACCGGAAGATCGGTGGTTCGACAGTTCGAGACCCGAGTGCTGCATGACGGAGTGAGCTCTCGTCTCTGGCCCCAGCTCCCGCCAACCTAGCAGTTCGAAAGCAAGAAACTACAAATAGATAAATAGGTACCACTTCGGGGAAAGGAAAGGAGTCTGTCAGCCACTCTGAGACTCCCTTGGGTAGTGAAGGGCGGGGTATAAATCCAATCTCTTCTTCTTCTACCTTTACCTTATGAATTAATTACCACCCAAACTTCCTAGGATTGACTGCCTTCCCCAAGTCTTACAAACTGAGGGCCGTGGCTTCTTTTACTCAGTCAATCCATCTCCTGTTGGGTCTTCCTCTTGTCCTGCTGCCTTCCATTTTTCCTAGCATGATTGTCTTTTCCAGTGATTCTTGTCATAATGTGAACAAAATGCGATAGCCTCAGTGTGGTCATTTTAGCTTCTAGGGAGAGTTAAGGCTTCATTTGTTCTAGAGACAGCTTGGTGTAGTGGTTAGGGGCTCCTCCACATGCAGCTGCTGGATGATCTCTCAGAGCTGTTCTCTCAAGGGCAGTTTCTGCCAGAGCTCTCTCAGCCCCGTCTACCTCACAGGGTGTCTGTTGTGGGGAGAGGAAGGGAAAGGAGATTGTAAGCCGCTCTGAGACTCCCTTGGGGAGTGAAGGGTGGGGTATAAATCCAATTTCTTCTCGTCTTTTTTTCCTCTAGAACTTTTTTCCTTCTCTTTCTTCTTTTTCTTCTGGAACCCACTTCTTGGTCTTCTTGGTGGCCAGCAACATATCCTTACCCTTAAGCATCTTTTCTAGCTCCTTCGCGGCTGCCCTTCCCAGTCTGAATCTCCTTCTGATTTCTTGGTCACCGCCTCCCTTTTGGTTGATGATGGAGCCAAGGAATAGAAAATCTTGAAACAAAACAATACAGTAGGCATACGCAGAATCATATGAGGAGAGGCTGAGGGACTCGGGAATGTTCAGCCTGGAGAAGAGGAGGTCAAGGGGGGGACAAGATGGCTCTCTGGAAGTGTCTGAAGGGCTGCCACTTAAGGGCTGCCACCTCTGCCTGAGACCCTGGAGAGGTATAAAGAGAGGCCGTAGCTCAGTGGTAGAGCCTCTGCTTGGCATGCAGAAGGTCCCAGGTTCAAACCCAGGTAAGGAGTTTGGGAGTGCTCCTGGATCCCTCTTTGTCAATGGAGGCCCAGGTAGCAGCCACTGCTAAGTCGGCCTTTTATCATCTTCGGCTGGCACGGCAGCTGGTTCCCTACCTCGACCGCAATGACCTAGCCACAGTGATCCATGCGACGGTCACCTCGAGACTAGACTACTGTAACGCCCTCTACATGGGGCTGCCCTTGGTGCAAACCCGGAAGCTGCAGCTGGTGCAGAATGCCGCGGCCAGGCTAATGATGGGTCTCACAAGGCGGAACCACATCCGGCCTGTGCTAGCGGCGCTGCACTGGCTGCCTATAGCACACCGAGTTCGCTTCAAGGTGCTGGTTCTTACCTTTAAAGCCCTATATGGCCAGGGTCCAACCTACCTGAGGGACTGCCTCTCCCCGCATATACCCCAGCGAGCACTTTGGTCGGGGTCATGTCATCGACTTTGTGTCCCGGGCCCCAGGGAAGCCAGGCTCGCCGGGACCAGGGCCAGGGCCTTTTCGGTGGCGGCTCCAGTCTGATGGAATGAGCTCCCGGAGGAGATCAGGGCCCTGCGGAACTTAATGCAGTTCCGCAGGGCCTGCAAGAAAAAAATCTCCCGGTATTTTCCAGCCCAGATTTGGCAACCTCGGAGATCTACATATACAAACAAAACACTGCTAGATTTGAGTCCAGAAGAACTTGAGACACCAACAAGACTTTCGAGATATAAGCTTTCGGGAGTCAAAGCCCCCTTCGTCAGATAACAAGCAAACAAAACACCCGCGCTCATAGACTTGGGAGCAATAATAGGCCCCTCTGCAAATCCGCCCTGCTTTTGAACTGCCGCTATGCCCTCAGTCCTCCCTGAAATTTTAAAACTCCGTCGAACCGCACTAGACAATAATATCTGTGCAAACAGAATGCACTCCGGGGGGAAAGAAAAAATAGAAACAAAGCCTCACTTAAGAAAGAACGGGAGGGCGGGGGGGGGGGGAATAATCTTGCCATCCAGAAGCCATTTACGACGCGTCGCCAGGCGTTTTTAATTCGGGCAATCTTCGATGAAAGGTAGCGCTGTCATAAAGGTCCCTCCACCACGCAGGCCGATCCTTTTTTAATATAATAAGATCTTTCTCGGAGGAGATTATACGCCACTGATAACTATCTGATGACACATGGTGCCGCGGCAGATGGATTAATTCCTGCTTACGTTATGTCGTTAGTGGCCCGAGAGGGGTGCATGCTTTCTCGGTCTTAAGCGAAAAAGCTTGTTGGGCTTCGTTCCTGCGGTGGCAAGCGCCGGGGAGGACGAAAGCTTCCAAAGGCTTCTGGGGGGAAGCTCTCTGCTGAGCGCGACAGATCACAGAGCGCAACTCCAAACAAAATAACAATGGGGACTCCGGTGGCATTTCTCGTTCTCAGAGGCGGCGCTGCGTCACAGTCGTCCTCCCGCAGCGGAGGTAGCCTGCAGGGGGACTCAGGCCCAGGGTGGGTGTTGAACATGGGACAACGGAGAGAGGGAGGTGGAGATATTTAGCATCCGCACTACCCCCAAAGGCTTGCTCACAACCGTCTCGAACACTTGGCGACGGCAGCGTAACTTGCGCGTGTGGATAGGCCACAACTGAAGATTTAGCAGCGTTATATCGTGGCAAGTTGTGAATTTGGCGATGCTCCCTTATTGAACTGTTTATTTATTTTCTTTTTGTTCCTCCAGGCCGAAAAGCATGTGCTGTAGTTTAGTTTCACTCTCCTCTACTGGTTGTTGGATGTTAGTTTTCACAGGAGGAGGAGCGAGGAGGAGGAGATTAGATTTATACCCCGCCATTCACTACCCAAAGGAGTTTCAGAGCAGCTTACAGTCTCCTTTCCCTTCCCCCCCCCACCACAGACACACTGTGAGGTAGGTGGGGCTGAGAGAGCTCTGAGAGAACTGCCCTTGAGAGAACAGCTCTGAGAGAACTGTGACTGACCCAGGGTCGCTCCAGCAGCTGCATGTGGAGGAGGCCCTTGCTTTTGTTCCAGTAAAACTTTCAATCCTTCTGGCATGGTGTACTTGTGGAATGGTTACAAGCAGCCCACTCCAAGCATGGTGCATAGCACGCGCCTATCTGCATGGAATGGCATTTAATTCCATTCACTCTTCCCCAACCGCATCTTCCCCATTTCATCCACTATTTACTTTTTTTGACTTTTGGCCCCGCGTCCCCTGTCCCGCCCTGCTGCACGGAGAGCACGGCAGCTGGCAAAAAAAGGGTCTGATCACCATCTGGATTAGTCATTTTATTTGTGCGCTGTAATAAATTTATCATGTTGGTTGTACTTGATCTGTTTTAATGCTGCCAATCTCCCAGAGCCCGTTTGCGGGGTTGGGCGATTCAGAAATCTGAACAACAACAATAACATTCCTCCAGGTCTACTGCTTCAGACTGACAAACATGGCTCCCCATCTTGATCTAGACTGAGCCTGTCATACTTTGGTCACATTATGAGAAGGCAAGAATAAACCGGAAAAGACAACCATGCTAGGAAAAGTTGAAGGCAGCAGGAAAAGAGGAAGACCTAACCTGAGATGGACAGACTCAGGCCGAGGGCAGACTGGCAAAACGAAGCGCAAGGGAAGCGGGGTGAAAAGACCCGGGCCGAGTTGTCCCGGGGCTTTCCGTGCGCACTGGGTAGACTGATGTGGGACCATACCGGGGAGGAGGCGGAACGGAGTGTTCACACTGCGGGGTGGCCCTTGGCGGCAGTGCCACGGTGCCGCACAGCTTTGGTCCATTTTGCCAACCTGCACGTAGGCGCATGGGCGCAGCAGCCGGGATCAGCGGGTTCACATTACCGGCGCCGCTTGATGTGCGGCCTATTTGCGTCCACACTGCCAGGAAGCGGGATGAACGCTCACCCAGACGGCTTGACACCGGTTTCCCCTGGTACTTTTTTGAAGCGCAACGAAAGCGCTTCCGGACTGGGTGAGTGCAGCATGGCAACGCCGGACAGCTGTGTCTGTCTGAATGGGCTCTCTTAATCCGCTTGAAAAGCGGACCTATATCGGGCCAAACTGCCAGTCTGTCCTCGGCCTCAGTCAAGGAAGCCCCAAAGGCCCTCCGTCTGTAAGGCCTGAGTGAGGCTGTCAAGGATGGGACACTTTGGAGGTCTTTGATTCCACAGGGTTGTCGTAAGTTGGAAGTGACACAATAACACTTAACCAACACATGCACTGTGATTTTTTGGTAAGTTTGTGTGTGTCTGGTCATGGTGGACTCCTGGAAACCCCTAATGGGGCTTGGACGTTTCAGAGAGGTGGCTTTCTACGCCTGTCTCTGTGTCCCAGCCCTCGTCTTCCTTGGAGATCTCCCTTCCAAGTACTTCACACACATTATCTTGGTGGGTAGTGTCCCAGATAGATGCAAGGGTTCCTCCTGAACATACACACGCTTTCTCTCCATCAATGAAAGACACACAGACAGAATGTCTCGCAGTGTCAGCTCAAACCTGCTTGTTTGGCCTGTGGTTCATGCCCGTATTAACACCCATGCGCCTTCCCTGACCCTGCTTTCCGGGAAGTTCGCGCAACGTTAGACGTGCGCTCCTGGTGAACCCAGAGGGCATCGCTGCCGACATGCTAAACAAATGTATCGAATGCTTCTCCGCCGCATCTGCTTTCCTCTGGGTCATCCGCAGTACAGGAGAGATAATCTAGTTTTCTGCAATCAGAGACCAGGCTGTGAACCGCCTGCAAAAATACACCAGACCCGGGGTTCAGTGGATATCAATACGGCAGAGAACCTGCTTATCCCCACAGGGTTTCCAACCTCTAGGCAGTGGCTGGAGATCTCCTGCTATTACAACTGATCTTCAGGAGATAAGAGATTGGTTCATCTGCAGGAGATGGCCGCTTTGGAAGGCGGACTCCACTGGAGTCCCTCGCCTCTCCAAACTCTGCCCTCTTCAGGCTCCAAACCAAGATCTCCAGGTATTCCCCAGCCCAGATCTGGCAGCCCTAGGTACTCATCACCCCTCCTTCCCATGCCTCAAACCATTAACAACACGCCTAGAGATTAAAACAATGTTCTGCTGTTATCTGAGACAGAAGCGGAGCAGTACTATTGCCTCTGAATACCGGAGACAAAGAACTGGGGTACAGACCTCGAGGCCCTGCTGGTGGGTGCCCAGGAATATCTGCCTGCCTGCTCTTGAGGATCTGGTTCTTGCAATCTGACCCATCATAAGGTTTGCCAACACTCGGTTGGGAAATAAGTGGAGATTTTGGGGGAGGGGTTTGAGAAGGGGCGGGGCCTCAGTGGGGTATAATTAGGCCTTCCAACCTCCAGGTGGCCGCTAGAGATCTCTCGCTATTACAACTGATCAGTCCAGTTCAGTTTATGTATCACATTCAATGACCATATTCAGACACAGGAAAATATCAAAGATAATAGCGTAAAACACGGCCCGCACAATGTCCCGCGCTGAAGCGGGCTCAAATGCGGGTTCCTCCCGCATTTTCCTCCCGCATTTTAGGGCCGTGTGACCGCGGCCTGATTCTAAGGAAAGGTGGAATGCGAGCCTCAGTTCCTCAGATGCAAGTCCAAACACTGTCGCAAAGACTCCTATGAATTCCAAAGAGTTGAGCAACGACTTCCTCAAATGGCCAATCACAAGCGACCCTTTTCACGGAAATGTACAGCCCAAGAACATTCCAGCCCAAGAAGATCTCATTGAATATTCACTCTAGAAAGGAGCGCAGGAGGAGAAAACAATACATCACTTTCAATTAAGACTGTCAAGCGATTAACGTCGTTTTTAGTCCATTAATGAAGCCGCTGGTAATTGATTAATTGATCGATTCATCAACATTTCTCACATTGCCGCGACAGAATTTTAATGCACCTCCAGGGAGTTCCTTTGACAGGTTTCCCGAGACATTTAGAAGTCCCTGAGCCTTCAAAATAGGAACCTCTGGAACTTCCGCACTTTCCAAATCAGGGCAGAATCATCCAGAAAGGAAGGATGCAGCGAAAAGTATTGAAAATGGTGGGAATTTCAAGGGGAGCGTAGTATCATTATGATTTATGATTTCAGTCATTTAGTGGCTAATTGCTATTGATGTGAAAGGAACCCTCCAGGTGAAATGGAGGGGACGATTTTGTCACAAGGTACCCATGAACCTGCCTTACATTGGACCAGGCCCTTGATCCATCAAAGTCAGTATTGTCCACTCAGCCTGGCAACAGCTCTCCAGGGTCTCAGGCGGAAGTCTTTCACATCACCTCCTGCCTGGTCCTTTCAACTGGAGATGCTGGGGATTGAACCTGGGACCTTCTGCATGCCAAGCAGAGGCTCTGCCACTGAGCTACGGCCCCTCCCCAAGAGGGGTAGAAGAACATGTGCCTGTATGCAGGGGTAGCTGGTGTTGGGAATGACTCTTGAACACATGAAGCTACCTTATACTGAATCAAACCCTTGGTCCATTTTAATTGGAGATGCCGGGGACTGAACCTGGGACCTTCAGAATGCCAAGCAGAGGCTCTACCACTGAGCCACAGCCCCTCTTCACGGCAATCCTGGGTCTCAGACTAAGGTCTTTCCCATCACCTACTCCCTGGTCCTTTTAACTGGAGGTACCGGGGATTGAACCTGGGACCTTCTGCCTGCCACTGAGTTACAGCTGCACTTCGTGGCTCTCCAGGGTCTCAGGCTGTGGTCTTTCATACCACCTACTGCTAAGTCCTTTTAACTGGAGGTGCCAGGGATTGAACCAGGAACCTTCTGCCTGCCAAGCAGATGCTCTGCCACACAGCCACGGCCCCTCCACTTTGACAAGGGCCTGTGGCTTAGTAGTAGAGCCTCTGCTTGGCATGCGGAAGGTCTGACTTTCCACCCCCAACATCCTGAGTTCAAATTCAGGTAGCGGGTAATGTGAAAGACCTCCACCTGGGACCCTGGAGAACCAGTCTGAGAGGACAATACTAACTTTCATGGACAGATGAGGTAGGAGAAATCATCCCAGTCCTTGTCTGCAGACCTGTAGTCTAATCTGGTACCGCCAGGGTTGCCAGCCTCCAGGTGGATCCTGATAGTCTCCTAGAATTACATCCAGGGGTCCATTGGAGCGGGAGCGCACAGGAGCGCAGCTCTGGGAGTGAGGGGCCCAGGGGGCGGGCACATGACCAAGCCCCGCCCCCTCCTTGGCTTCCCCGAGCAGTGCAGAGGCACAGCGCCCCGGGGAAAGCCCTGCTAGGATCTTTATTGTTTTTAATGTTTTGTTTTAATATTGATAATTTTATCATTGTTCCTTTTATGACTGTGTGCTGCTTTTCCAGAGACTTGCTCAAGGTGGCATATACATTTTCTAAGTAGACCATTTTTTATCTGGGCACATGGCACATAAGTACTGGAGAAATTTCACCAACCCTTCAGCAGCTTCCACCTTATCAGTTTGGTGTAGTGGTCAGGAGTTGGACTCTAATCTGGGAGAACCAGGTTTGATTCCCCACTCCTCCACATGCAGCTGCTGGTGTGACCTTGGGTGAGTCACAAGTTCTCTCAGAGTTGTTATCTCATGAGCAGTTCTCAAAAGACCTCTCTCAGCCCCACCTACCTCACAGGGTGTCTTGTTGTGGGGAGGGGAGGGGAGGGGGAAGGGATGGGTGGTGCACATGTCCTGGGTATCTCAAGTCTACTTGAAACCTGGTGGTTTCCAGGGAGCAGGAAGAGAATGAGGGTGTGTTCTTTACGCTTCTTTTTATTGCAGGAAGTATTGGATGGGGAAGGGAATGGAGGAAGAGCAGGTCAGTTTCACTCACCTGTGGAGTGGAGCCTGAGGGGTGGGTGTTGCCTTCTGACCCACTTCTGGTATGTTAGGGGGTGTGGCGTATGCAAATGAGTTATGCTAATGAGCTCCTGCACCTCTTTTTCTACGAAATGACTCGATTACATCTGATCTCCGGACTATAGAGATCCTGCAGAAAACAGCTGCTTTGGAGAATGGACTCTACAGCATTACATGCCACTGAGTCCTTCCTCTCCCCAAATCCCCTACTCCCCTCGCTGAACCTTAAAATTTCCTGAAATTTCACAAACTGGAAGCCCTAGGTGCTGCCTAAACCCAGGACAGAATCATGGAGTTGGAAGGGACCTCCAGGGTGACCCCGTCCAACCCCCTGCACAATACAGGAAGTACACAAATACCTCTTCCCCCTACAAACCCCCAGTGACTCCTGTTCCACGCCCAGAAGATGACAAGAAAAACCTCCAGGACCCCTGGCCAAACTGGCCTGGAGAAAAAGTGCTTCCTGACCCCAAAGTGGTAATCAGTATTTCCCTGGGCGTGTAAGAAAGGGTCACAAGAACTAAGCACTGAGACAATCCTTCCTGCCCCCCCCTCTCGGTGAGCCGCAGGCCTTCATCCCCCCCCCCCCTCAAGCAAGAAAAAAAAGTAATGGTAAGAGATATGGATAACCAGCCTGCAGTAATAGTTCCAGGTGGTCAGCAGTGTTGGTCTGAAGCAGTAGAACAAATTCAGAGTCCAGTGGAACCTTTAAGACCAAGAAAAGTTTATTCAAGGTGTGATCTTTCATGTGCAAGGCACACATTTTCAAATACCCTGGAATGGAAGTCAGAGTCATCTTCTGCTGGGGCTGCCAGCACAGTGTTTGATATGGAGATATGAGGGCGGAGCCTCAGAGGGTGGGGTTTAGAAGAGAAGAGATGAGGAGAAGAGATTGGATTTATACCCCACCCTTCACTACCCAAAGGAGTCTCAGAGTGGTTTACAATCTCTTTTCCCTTCCCTTCCCCACAACAGACACCTGTGAGGTAGGTGGAGCTGAGAGAGCTCTTTCCAGGACTGCTCTTGAGAGAACAGCTCTGAGAGGACCTGTTACTGACCCAAGGTCACCCCAGCAGCTGAATGTTGAAGAGTGGGGAATCAAACCCGATTCTCCCAGACTAGAGTCCGCACTCCTAACCACTACACCAGGGGTGGCCAACCTTGCTTAACTAAGAGCCACATAGAATAAACGTCAGATGTCTGAGAGCCGCAAGACAGGAACAAATATCACACACACGTTTTTATTTTTTTAAATATGCAAATTTGCTTTTTATGAACGTTAAATGGGACTGCCAAAAATAAAAACAAACGAGGAAAACCGGTTATTGATAATGATATTACTTGTTTGCTAATGATATTGAGAGAGAGAGAGAGCAAAAGAGAGAGATGGAAAGAAAGAATTAAAGAAGTGGAAAGAAAGAGAGAGAGAGAAACTAGGAAAGCAAATAGATGGGAGGGAGGAGGGAAAGAAGGAAGGAAGGGAGGGAGGGAGGGAGAAAGAGAGAAAAAGCATGCCTCCCCTTTGCTTCCCCAGCCGCCCTGCCAGGAGCCGCACAATATGTGTGAAAGAGCCGCGTGTGGCTCCCGAGCCACAGGTTGGCCACCCATGCACTACACCAAACTGGCTAAAGAGGGGAGGGGCCTCGGGAGGGTATCATGCCATAGAGTCCACCTTCCAAAGCAAGCCGTTTTCTCCAGATGCTGAAGAAATGTTTTGAACCAACAAATAAATAAGCAAGCAATCTATATACTCTGGGGATCAGGCCTAATTCCGGCAGATCTCCAGCCCACCCACCTGGAGAGGATGGCAACCCTATCTTCCACAGCAATCTTTCAACAACACTGACCACGAAACCAGAGGAATGCAAAAAAATACTTCCCAGTTGTGACTGGCTGCTACCGGCCTCCACATCCCCCGTGAATAATGGCTTCGTTTATTGTGAATTCTCTTTTCATTTTGCTTCAATTAAGTCTCTGGGCAAAATCAATCACACCCCTTCTGCGGACACTAAATCTTCCGATGGGAAAAGGTTCTGCCAAAAGCTGGCAGCGTGTCCTCTTTGGAGACTGAAATAAAAGACCAAGCGGGCCGAAAGTTCAGTGAGAAACAAAAGTGTGTGTATTTGGCCAGACCGGAGAGAAGGGCCGGAAATATCTGCGGCTACAATCAGGCAAACCTGAAAGGAGAAATAAATCATCAACTTTTATGGGGAACAGATCAAGAGGGTTAGTCATGCTAGTCGATCGGTAGCAGCAGAAACGAGCAAGAGTCCAGTAGCACTAACAAAATTGAAGACTAACAGAATTCGGGGCAGGGTAGGAGCTTCCGGGTGTCACGGCTCACTTCTTCAGATACCAGCCTGAAGGAGTGAGCAGTGACGCATGAAAGCTCCTCCGCTGCCACAAATTAGGTTAGTCTTTAAGCTGCTACTGGATTCTTGCTCTTTTCCAATTTTATAGGGAAGAGCGTTGAAGACTTAGGGATGCCAGCCTCCAGGTGGGACCTGGGGATCTCCCGGAATTTTAGCTCATCTCCAGGCTACAGGGACCCGTTCGCCTTGAGAAAATGGATGAAGAAATTATAACAAAACTCTTGAAACTGCGGAGATGGATAAACTGACTTTATTTTTGAGAGGACAAGAAGAAGAAAGATTCCAAAATACATGGTCAAGATTTTATATATGGTTGGAGGAATACAGCAAATGAACTATATACTGAAGTTTCGCCATCTTGTACTGTAATTTTAAAGTTATTTATATGCTTTTATATTGGGGTGGTTTTTATGGAATTTTATTGTGTATGAACCATGTTGTTAGCCACCCTGGGAGGGCGAGACAGAAATCTAAATAAATAAATAATATAATATAGACTTTTAATATAACTGGAGACACTATAGACATTATTTACATTAACATGCAGACTTCGTAGACAAACTACATCGGCTTTACATGTAATCAATACATAACTGGAGATTGTAAGGAGTAATATAATAGATACTACAAAGTTGTAAAGAGACCCCCCCCCCCCAAAATGTATGTTTTATGTGTTTATGTGGTCTTTTGTATGTTTTATATGCTTGTTTGAGTTTTAAAATAAAACTAAATTTGAACTGCAAAAAGAGAAAACGGATGGTTTGGAAGGTGGACCTGAGGAAGTCCCACCCCTACCAAAACCTGGCCTGCCCAGAATCCTCCCCCAAATATCCAGGAATTGCCCAATCTAGACATTTGTTGGCCCTCCAGAGGAGCTGGCTGACCTCTGTGTGAGACAGGATGCTGGACAAGATGGACCCTCCCTGGTCTGATCCAGCAGGGCTTTGCTGATGGTCTTATGAAGGCCTCGGCCTCTCTGCCGTGTGGTTTGCCCTCCAGAGGAACGGGTTGGCCACTGTGTGAGACAAGATGCTGGACTAGATGGACCACCGGTCTGATCCAGCACGGCTCTTCTTAGGTTCTTACCAGGGGAAGGTGTCATGCCTGCCCCTGACTTAGCCCTAGACCCAGTGCCTGACAGCCATGGACAGGAGGACTTGGCTCAGTTAACTGCAGAAGACCTAAGTCCTGTGGAGGATCCACATCCAAGTCCTCAACCAAACCCACCTGGGGCTGACAATTCTCCACTAGATTCGCTTCCACCTGTCAGCAGGCTTAGTGAAAGGAGAAGGCAAGAGCTGACTAGGTGACGCAAGGAAGCACGCAGGCAGGGGCGAAGATCATTAAGTCCTGAGTACTAACAGGAGCCAGGACTTAGCACAGCAGTTCTAAGTGGTTAATGAGCCAGCACACTATTTAACAAGGCTGCTGGCAGAAAGCAATCCGTGCTGGCAACATTGTTGTCAGAACCCTCCGTTCCTGTATACTTTGCCTCTGATCCTGATTGATTCTCTGGCTTTCGGCCCGGCTTGCTTCTTGAACTTCTGCTTTCTGCTTCCTGATCCTGGACCCCGGCTTTTGACCCTTGGCATTCCTTGACTCCGGCTTCAGCTCTGCTCCTGACTGACCTCGGCTTGATTTATGGACTCTGACCTCTGGTACGTTCTGACTATGCCTCTGCCTTGAGATTGGGACTTGCTGCAACGCTCTGCTGACTGTCTCCAGCCAAGTCACACCCAGGACGTGCTTGCCAGCCTGTCTGCCCAGCCGGGCTCCTCGGCTCTGCTGTGACAGAAGGCCTCGGCCAGTCTGGTGTAGTGGTTAAGTGCACAGCCTCTAACCTGGAAGAACCAGGTTTGATTCCCCACTCCTCCACTTGCAGCTAATGGATGATCTTGGGCAAGCCATAGTTCTTGCACAGCTGTTCTTGAAAAAGGGTAGTTTCTGTCAGAGCTCTCTCAGCCCCATCTACTTCACAGGGTCTCTGTTGTGGGTAGGGGAAGGGAAAGGAGTTTGTAAGCTGCTTTGAGACTCCCTTGGGTAGTGAAGGGCAGGGTATAAATCCAATCTCCTCCTCCTCCTCCTCCTCCTCCTCCTCCTCCTCCTCCTCCTCCTCCTCCTCCTCCTCCTCTTCTTCTTCTTCTGTTATTCTATGACAATCAGTTCCCAACAAGAAAATGGATGCTTTGGAGAGTGGACCCTGTGGCATTGTACCCAACTGAGGTCCCCGTCCTCCCCAGGCTCCACCGTCAAATTTCCCAACCTGGAGCTCCCAACCCAGCCCCTCGTACCCCGCCGGTGGCCGGGGGGACCTGGAAACCCTACTTTAGTTCCCCATGGATAAAGTTTCTTAATCTAATATGTTTCAGGGAACTTTTCAAACTGGAAAGAGAATTTGAAGGTACGCAGGATGGTAGCTACAATTGGTAATCCGTGGAAGTCTTACATCCGGGATAGCCAGCTCTGGATTAGGAAATACTTGTAGATTTGGGGGGTAGAGCCTGAGGAGGGTGTGGTTTGTGGAGTGGGAGGGACTTCAGTGGGGTTTAAAGCCACAGAGTCCGCCTTCCAAAGTGGCCATTTTCTCCAGGTGAACTGAAGATCAGTTGTAATCAGTGATCCCTCTAAGCTGAGTGAGTGTATGCTAATTATATTATATATGATGCGTGTTTTATTTTAGAGTAGTACAGTAAATTTAGGTTTGTTAAGAGTGAAAGTATTGCATATATCCCCCCCCAATTCTATAAAGGGGGGGGCAACCTCCCTCATGGCCGCAACTTCCCAAATTTTACATAGCTCCAGTGTTCCCTCTAAGCTGAGTTAATGTGAGCAAGCTCACAGTTTTTTAGCCTCCAGCTCACACATTTTTTGTGTTCGCTCAAGAAGGATGGCTCCCGAGCAAACTAATTGATGCAGTAGCTAAATCGCTCGCTCACAACTACAATGCCAGTGGCTCACAAAGTAGAATTTTTGTTCAAAAGACTCCACAGCTTAGAGGGAGCACTGGATGTAACAGGAGGAGATCTCCAGCCACCAACTAGAGGTTGGGTAAACCAAAAGAGCGCATGGGAAAGATTGTGTGAGACTAAAGTGAGCCACGCCGCGCTCACTTACCTCAAAGATTCTCTATTGTTATAGAACAAACTATGAAATATAGCTTAAATAAACTTGAAGATACTTGTACATCTCATTGCCCTCCTGGGTATATAACAAACTATTCTGAAGATAAAAATACAATTAAGAAGAACTTGTGTAGCTTTTTTCATTTGAAGGCGTCTCCCGTGGCTTGACTTCACATACAGCTGTCAGTTTTTCTAAACTCAGCTGGCTGACGCGTTTCAGAAATTTTCTTTGTCGATGCCAGTATAAAAACTACAGACTTCATAATTCCACGTGACTACATTTACATTTACACTCAAGCAAGTCCCCAGACGGCATATCAAATACTTACAAAGCCCATATCGCTCTAAAGAGTCGCCCAACTTTCACGGCAACAGCCTGCAGACAGTCTTTGTCACCTTCGGGTTTGAATCCCGAGTTCGATTCAAGTTGCTTTTTTTATAATTCTCCATAGAATGTATTCCCTGGACTTCAACTCTGCTGTGAAATTGGATGTAAGTTTTTTTGTGGCTGGAACTCAAGACTCAGCAATTTTTAGTATAATAATTGAGCGCACACAATACCCTGTGCGGTCTTGACATCCAAAAGACACGCCAGAGGTCGGAACCCACCGTCTGCAGGCTGTTGTCGTGAAAGTTGGGTGACTCTTTAGAGTGATATGGGCTCTGTAAGTATTTGATATGCTGAGTCTGGGGACTTGCTTGAGAGCAAATGTAAATGTAGTCACATGAAATTACTACGTAGTTTTTATACTGGCTTTGACAAAGAAAATTTTCGAAACGCGTCAGCCAGCTGAGATTGGATTTTAGAAGAACTGACAGCTATATCTGAAGTCAAGCCATGAGAGACGTCTTCAGACGAAAAAAGCTACACAAGTTCTTCTTAACCGTATTTTTGTCTTCAGAATACTTTGTTATATACCCAGGAGGGCAATGAGATGTACAAGTATCTTTAAGTTCATTTAAGTGATATTTCATTGTTTGGTGTAGTGGTTAAGTGCGTGGACTCTAATCTGGGCGAATCGGGTTTGATTCCCCACTCCTCCACTTTGCAGCTGCTGGATGACCTTCGGCAAGCCATAGTTCTCTCAGAGCTGTTCTCTCAGGAGCAGTCCTCAAAAGAGCTCTCTCAGCCCCACCTACCTCACAGGGTGTCTGTTGTGGGGAGGGGAAGGGGAAGGAGTTTGCAAGCTGCTCTGAGACTCCGAGTGAAGAACGGGTTATTTGTTTGTTTGCTTGTTTTGATTTCTACCCCGCCCTCCCTACCAAGACAGGCTCAGGGCGGCTTACAAAACCTGTATAGAAATACAATTAAAATCCACCATAAAATTCATCATAAACCACCCAACCATAAACAATTATCTTAAAATCCATAAAATCCACTATCCTAAAGTCCTAAAGTACTAGAACAGTTTTTCAAATAAAGTGCGAGAGCATAAATTTCAGATTAAACAGTACTCCACAGGTAACAGTCATAATGATGTTCCCACAAGCTCCGCTGATCTACTTATATGTCTAGCGAGGGCGGGCTAAAGGTGATAAAACCAGGGCACGGGGTCACCACCCCTCGGTGTTTAAGGCGGCCCCTAATCGAAAGCCTGGTGGAAGAGCTCTGTCTTGCAGGCCCTGCAGAACTGTAAAAGGTCCCGCAGGGCCCTGACCTCTTCTGGGAGCTCATTCCATCAGTACGAAGCCGCTACTGAGAAGTCCCTGGCGCTGGTTGTCGCCAGCCTGGCATCTTTGGGACCTGAAAGGGCCAGCCAGTTTTCAGCCCCTGAACTCAGTGGTCTCTGGGGGACATACGGGGAAAAGCGGCCCCTCAGGTATGCCGGACCCTGACCATAAAGGGCTTTAAAGGTCAAAAACAGAGCCTTGAAGCAAATCTGGTACACTATTGGCAGCCAGTGCAGTGCTTTTGCAGTGCTATTGGCAGCCAGTGCAGTGCTTGAGAGCCAGTCTGGTGTAGTGGTTAAGTGCGTGGACTCTAATCTGGGAGAACCGGGTTTGATTCCCCACTCCTCCACTTGCACCTGGCTGGATGACCTTGGGCAAGCCATAGCTCTCTACCAGCTGTTCCCTCAAGGACAGCTTGGGAAAGAGCTCTCTCAGCCCCATCTACCTCACAGGGTGTCTGTTGTGGGGAGGGGAAGGGAAAAGGAGTTTGTAAGCCGCTCTGAGACTCTTAAGTGAGTGAAGGGCGGTATATAAATCCAATCTCCTTCTTCTTCTTCTTCTTCTTCTTCTTCTTCTTCTTTTAGCGCAGGCTAGATGTGTTTCCGTATTGAAAGACCCATCAACAGCCAGGCCACAGCAGTTATAAATCCAATCTCTTCTTCTTTATTCTATAACAATAGAGAATCTTTGACGTGAGTTAGCACAGTGTGGCTCACTTTTGTTTTATACCAACTAGAGACTGGCAACCCTGCACTGAAGGAAAAATCCACAGACTGGTACTGCGGACAGATTTCAGTTCCTTGAAAATATATATATCATTTTTAAGTGAGATAATACTTCTCAAGATCATAAAGCATTTTTTAAATGTGTGTGGGTCTCTGGCTTTGTGAATTCACAAAGAGCAGAGTAGCGGCAAAATATGATTTCCAGAGGATGCGGGTGGAGCCGGAGAGCCCTGTAGAATTCCTTGGCCTTCTTATGTGGCAACCGCAGGCAAAATAAATGCAAAACAGGGATGGAAAAATTGCAGACTACATTACGCACATATGCTTATGCTGCATAATTTATACAGGTCACAAAAGGCGGCTTCTTATTGCTAAACTTGGAATTTCTTTTTAAAGTAAGAACATCAGAAGAGCCCTGCTGGATCAGACCAGTGGTCCATCTAGTCCAGCATCCTCTCTCGCACAGTGGCCAACCAGTTCCTCTGGAGGGCCAACAACAGGGCAGAGAGGCCGAGGCCTTCCTAAGAACACAAGAAGAGCCCTGCTGGATCAGACCAGTGAAGGTCCATCTAGTCCAGCCTCCTCTCTCGCACAGTGGCCAATGACAGGGCATAGAGGCTGAGGCCTTTATAAGAACATTGGAAGAGCCTGCCTGGAACAGATCAGTGGTCCATCTAGTCCAGCATCCTGTCTCACACAGCGGCCAACCAGTTCCTCTGGAGGGACAACAACAGGGCACAGACTCCAAGGCCTTCATAAGAACATAAGAAGAGTCCTGCTGGATCAGACCAGTGGTCCATCTAGCCCAGCATCCCATCTCTCACAGTGGCCAGCCAGTTCCTCTGGAGGGCCAACAACAGGGCAAGGAGGCCGAGGCCTTCATGAGAACATCAGAAGAGCCCTGTTGGATCAGACCAGGGAGGGTCCATCTAGTCCAGCATCCTGTCTCACACAGTGACCAGCCAGTTCCTCTGGAGGGCCAGCAACAGGGCAGAAAGGCTGTTGCCTCCTGGCTCTGGGATTCAGAGGATTAGTGCCTCTGAATGTGGAGGTTTCCCTTGGTCACCATGGTTAGTAAGCACTGATAGACTGGTCCTCCATGGATCTCAGTAAAAGAAGCAGTACATGCAATCTTTGCTATAACTCTCCACTGAAACAGAGGACTATGGTTGCCAAGTGTGATCGTCGTGCTGGTGGGGGGATTTGGGGGGTGGTCTGGGAGTCAGCAGCAACATCCCCGACACAATGACATCATGAGGAAGTGATGCCATCGCGTTGGCAATGTCGCAGTGCGATGCTCTGCTTTTGGAGTAAACTCAATAGTTAAAATTGGGCTCAAACCATAGTGTTTTACTCGAAAAGCGGAGCATCGCTGACGTGATGATGTCACTTCCATGTGACATCATCACGTTGGGGATGTCACCACACAATGTCGCTGTTTGGGGGTGGGGCTTCCACCTGCCGGCTGCCTGGCCAGTGGTGGGCAGAAGCCCCAAAAATCAGGGGACTCCCTACTTGGACTGGAGGTTTGGGAACCCTAGAGAGAAGGGTGGCGGAGGAGGAGGAGATTGGATTTATACCCAGCCCTTCACTACCCGAAGGAGTCTCAGAGCGGCTTACAATCTCCTTTCCCTCCCCCTCCCCACAACAGACACCCTGTGAGATAGTTGGGGCTGAGAGAGCTCTGACCAAAACTGCTCTTTCAAGAACAGCTCTGATAGAACTATGGCATGCCCAAGGTCATCCAGCAGCTGCATGTGGAGGAGTGGGGAATCAAACCCGGTTCTCCCACATTCAAGTCCGTGCACTTAACCACTACACCAAACTGGTGTATTAACCAAATATCCCCGTAAGGATATGGGAGACTCGGGTTCAAATCCCCACTCTGCCATGGAAACTTCCCGGGTGACCTTGGGATGCTCAAACGCACTCAGCCTATTGCACAGGCTACAACAGAGGAGAGAAGAGTGATGCAAGAAGATGCACTGGGTCCCCATGGGGGGAGAAAGGGAGGTTACAAGTGAAGAAAAATAAAGCACAATAAATAAATTAGTGGAGCTGACTTCCAAGTAGAGCCGAGAAGGAAGGAAGCCAAAGAATTACAGTGTCAATAACAAAAAAAAAAACTTCCTGATTCCAGCAACTCCATGTAAAGCACACACCTATTCCCACTACCTTTGCTTTGACTCTGAATTGCCCTCACTTGCCTTTAGTGACCTCATCGCATAATCACTCTTGGCTGACACGCCGGTCACTGTGTGAACAACGATTGGCTGGGAGTGCTCATGTGACTAAGGAGAAAGAAGGAACTGCCTGGAAAACGGTGGCATGAAAACAGGGTGATAAAGGGCGAAGGGGCACACTAGTGGCTTCTCTGGACACTGTCTTCACTTTGACTGAATTGCCCTCACTTGCCTTTAGTGACCTCATTGCATAATCAGATCAGACTCTTGCCTGACACACCGGTCACTGTGTGAGCAACGATTGGCTGGGAGTGCTCATGTGACTAAGGAGAAAGAAGGAACTGCCTGGAAAACGGTGGCATGAAACGGGGTTGTACATTCAATATATATTCAGCCAGTCGATAAAAATACATGAAAGAGGATTCAATTACCCAACAGGGACGACTTCTCGTTCTGTTCCTCGACGGCCCAGAAAGCCGCACTGCCTGGCGAGACGCCCCGCTCCTTTCCCTCCTCGTCTCCTGTCCCTCGGCCTCCCGACGACCGCACGCTTCCCTTCTCTCGCGGCCCACCAGACGAGTTCCCCTCCCCTCCCCTGGCAAGAAGAGCCGCGGCCCGGACCGCATCCTAAATTATTAAACACACAAACTTGGGCCAGATATTAATATTTCATTCTCAGTTTAGACGCTTGATCAGAGATGCTGGCTGACGCTGGATGGGAGATGCCGACCGCACAGACAGCCAGGAAATGAAAAAAAAAAGACAAGCAGAATTTGTTGCAGAGGCGGGGAAATGTCTTCCCGTGTGCCCTCCCTTCCTATAGTCACATTTGAAGGTTTCCCAAATGCTGCTGATGTTGCTTGCTTGGCTGTGGCACTACGTGGCCTAGGGTTGCCAGGGTCCCCCTGGACACTGGTGGGGAATTGGGGGGGGGGCAGTGTTGCCAGATCCAGGTTGGAAGCTCCTGGAGATTTGGAGATGGAGCAGGAATCTCAGCGGGGTACTGTTAAATATCAGTCTTAAGGCAGCTCTTGAACAAGTGATTCAGCTTTATTAACAAGAACCATCAACAGCAAAAAACCATACACCGAACAGCTCAATTCATACCCTTTGGGGGCTGGTAAACCACGCCCCCTGAGTCGATAAAAACCAATCAGTAATTGTCAGTGATGACCAATAGTTGTTGTTCCCTTCAAAACCAACCCCAGCCCCTGATTGGCCTACTGTACAAAGTAGCCTATCAGAAGGTGCAGTTTAGGATACTAGGTTTCTATGGACCTATGGACTGAAGCTCAGGCGTCTCAACAATATAAATTAAAGGCAATACGTAACAGGTACAATGCCAGAGAGTCCACCCTCCAAAGCAGCCATTTTCTCCAGGGTCTGTAGTCCGAAGATGAGCTGTAATTCCAAGGGAACCCCAGCATCCCCCTAGAGTTGGCAACCATAACATGCTAATATTACTATCACATTTTGATCCTGCCCTATATGGAAGGAGCTCAGAGCGACAAAAGGAAATACTTTTTTACAAAGAGAGTGATTAAAATGTGGAATTTGCTGCCGGAGGATGTAGTGATGGCCACAGGAATAAAAAGCTTTTAAAGGGGATTAGACAGATTTGTGGAGAATAAGTCTTATCAGTGGCCACCAGCCATGATGGCTGAGGGGAACCTCCACATTCAGAGGCACTAAGCCTCTGAATCCTAGAGCCAGGAGGCAACATCAGGGGAAGGCTTCAGCCTCAATGTCCTGTCATTGGCCGTCCAGAGAAACTGGCTGGCCAGTGTGTGAGACGGGATGCTGGACTAGATGGACCACTGGTCTAATCCAGCAGTGCTCTTCTTATGTTCTTAGGCCTCAGCCTCTATGCCCTGTTGTTGGCCCTCCAGCGGAACTGGTTGACCACTGTGTGAGACAGGACGTGGGACTAGATGGACCACTGGTCTGATCCAGCAAGGCTCCTCAGATGATCTTATGAAGGCCTCAGCCTCTAAGTCCTGTTGTGGGTCCTCCAGAGGAACTGGCTGGTCACTGTGTGAGACAGGATGTGGGACTAGATGGACCGCTGGTCAGATCCAGCAGGGCTCTTCTATCTAGTGTTGTCATGAAGGCCTCATCTTCTCTGCCCTGTTGTTGGCCCTCCGGAGGAACTGGTTGTCCACTGTGTGAGACGGGATGCTGGACTAGATGGACTTTCAATGGTCTAATCCAGCAGGGCTCTTCTGAACATAAGAGAAACCCATGTTGGATTAGGCCAATGGCCCATCCAGTCCAACACTCTGTCACACAGTGGCCAAAAATACCAGGTGGCCTCAGGAGGTCCAGCAGTGGGGCCAGTTCTTATGCTCCATTTGTGGGCACTGTCATGCTTTCTCCTGGCCAGCAGAAGCATTTCCAAAGAAGCAGGAAGATGCTTTAGAAATTCTTGTCAGTGTCAAGGTAAGGTCACCCCACCCACCCCCCACCCCCCCCGGGAATCAGCAAGTTTCTCCACAGCTCTATTCTCCCAGCAAGAGATTAACAATCTGTTTCTAATCTTTTATGGGGTTCCCTCACTATCATTTCCACCCTCTGCAGTCAGTTTCGCGATGCCTTGTCGATTGTTATTGGCGTTTTCCAATTATTTCTGTGACACTCTCTGAAACACATTTGTATATGAAAAGGCGTTCGATAGCAGCTCTCCGTTCCACCTCACCCGACGCTGCCGTTCTCTCATTACCGGCAGGTCATTCCTCTGGAGTGGAACGTGCCCCCCAAATAGCTCTCCTCTCCTCCCAAGCCTCTGCTGTGTATCAGTATGCCAGAATGATACAAGGAAAGCACTGGAATACCGCTCTGAACCTATCCTGATTTTCGCCAAATGGCCACTAAACTCAACGAAAATTCGCCAGTGGGAATAAAAGATGAGTACTTTGCATGAACTTTATTTCAGTTCACTGGATTCGAACCTGGTTACGAGACAGCCAGCCTCTCCCCTGAAACATTTGCAACTGGTCCCCATTTGACAGAAGAAACCCTGGACTATAGCTGCTAGATTCGAGTCCAGAAGCCCCTTAGAGACCAATGAGATTTGGGGGGGGGGGGTATGAGCTTTGGAGAGTCAAAGTTCCTTTGTCAGATACGAGTTGGGAAGATCTGAGTCGCCTAGCCCGTTAAGGACTGGAATTGATCATCACCAGATTCAAGACAGACATAAGGAAGCGCTTCTTCACTTAAAGTACAGAGAGATATGGTGGAATTTATTGCCACATGATGTATTGAAAGGAGGGTATCAATGGTGTAGATACTGTTCTCTAAAAGGATTAGACAAACTCTTGAATCAGGAGGCTCAGGGGTCCGTTGGAGCCGGAGTGCACAGGAGCGCAGCTTCAGGAGTGAGGAGCCCAGGGGGCGGGCACATGACCAAGCCCCGCCCCCTCCTCGGCTTCCCCAAGCAGTGCAGAGGTGCAGCGCCCCGGAGAAAGCCCTGCTAGGGTCTTTATTGTTTTTAATGTTTTGTTTTAATATTGATAATTTTATCATTGTTCCTTTTATGACTGTGTGCTGCTTTTCCAGAGACTTGCTCAAGGTGGCATATACATTTTCTAAGTATACCATTTTTTATCTGGGCACATGGCACATAAGTACTGGAGAAATTTCACCAACCCTTCAGCAGCTTCCACCCCATCAGTTTGGTGTAGTGGTCAGGAGTTGGACTCTAATCTGGGAGAACCGGGTTTGATTCCCCACTCCTCCTCCACATGCAGCTGCTGGTGTGACCTTGGGCCAGTCACAAGTTCTCTCAGAGCTGTTCTCTCATGAGCAGTTCTCAAAAGACCTCTCTCAGCCCCACCTACCTCACAGGGTGTCTTGTTGTGGGGAAGGGGAAGGGATGGGTGGTGCACATGTCCTGGGTATCTCAAGTCTACTTGAAACCTGGTGGTTTCCAGGGAGCAGGAAGAGAATGAGGGTGTGTTCTTTACGCTTCTTTTTATTGCACAAAGTATTGGATGGGGAAGGGAATGGAGGAAGAGCAGGTCAGTTTCACTCACCTGTGGAGGGGAGCCTGAGGGGTGGGTGATGCCTTCTGACACACTTCCCGTATGTTAGGGGGTGTGGCAGATGCAAATGAGTTATGCAAATGAGTTATGCTAATGAGCTCCTGCACCTCTTTTTCTACGAAATGACCCCTGAGGAGGCTCAGTCAACGCATACGAGCTAGAACTGCTAAATTTTCAAAGGAAGCAACACTTAGAATATTTATAAATCAAGGTGGGCAGACATTATTGTTTGAAGCAACAGGACAAAGTTAGAGTCCAGTGGCACCTTTAAGGCCAATAAAGACGCACACAATATTAAAAAGAAACAGATTAAAAAACAGATTTAGAAAGATTAAAAAGAATTCACCGTCCGACAAAGTGTGCATGCACACGGAAGCTCAAACCTTGAATAAAACTTGGTTGGTCTTAAAAGTGCTATTGGACTCTAACTTTGTTTCAGAATATTTATGTATTTAAAACATGTTTATGTCGCATTTCCACCCGATCAGGATCCCCAAAGCAGCAAACGTCAAAACATCTAAATAATTAAAAACGTTAAAAATGATAAAATGATAAAATAACATAAAATAATTCAGTTCAATAAAAACGCATAACAAGCAACCCCAAAACCATGAACCTAAGAGAAGCCAATGTTGGATCAGGCCAATGGCCCATCCAGTCCAACACTCTGTCCCACAGTGGCCAAAAACACCAGGTGCCCTCAGGAGGTCCAGCAGTGGGGCCAGGTCACTAGAAACCCTCCCACTGTTGCCCCCGCAAGCAACAAGAATACAGAGTATCACTGCCCCAGACATAAGAACATAAGAGAAGCCGATGTTGAATCAGGCCAATGGCCCATCCAGTCCAACACTCTGTCACACAGTGCCCAAAAACACCAGGTGTCCTCAGGAAGTCCATCAGTGGGGCCAGGACACTAGAAGCCCTCCCACTGTTGCCCCCCCCAAAGAACCAAGGATACAGAGCATCATTACCGAGGGTATGTCAAGCAAAACAAAAATGTCTTCACCCGCTGGCAAAAGACACTGATCAAGAGAGAAAGACATATCTCCCTGGGGAGGGCATTCCAAAGTTTTGGTGCCACAACTGAGAAAGCCCGTTCTTGGTTTGCCACCCACCTAGCCTCAGATGGCAGGGGAAAGCAGAGCTGAGCCTCCAAAGATGAACAGAGACTTTGGGAAGCTTCGTAAGAATGAAGGCGGGTCCTTAATACCACACCCAAGAACCAAAACAGATCCAAGGGTACTTATTGTTGACTTTACTCACTTCTTAGCTTCCCCAAGAATCTGGCCAGCTATCGTCTGGTTGCATTCAGATGGCTATTTTGAGCCATGCCAGGCACGAGTGCCTGGTGGAATTGACGTGGAATTGACGTTGTCCAGACAACAACATCTGGGAATTGTGCCGCTTCCGTGATCAGTCCATTGATCCCCGTCAGGAATCCGTACTTAAAAGATAGTGGTGAAAGTCCAGTCCTAAGCTGGCTAATGGGCCAATGGCGGACTTTCCCCCATCTGGTCGTTCCACCAGTGCGCAATCAGCCCGTGGGCTGCCATTTTAAAAAAGTCTTAGCGAAGCACGCATAACTGCTTAAACATGCAACGTCCGCAGAGCTCCGCTCAAATGATCCAAACAATTTAATGTTTCTGAAAGTCCCATGATATTTAGGCACTTTGTTAACTGAAATGGTACCAAGAGGAAGGTACCGCTGGCGGTGCTTTTACCATTTTAGTCCGCGCATGCGTGAAAAATCAAGTAGATGGTGAGGCACATACATGCACGCGCAAACAGAATTTTTTTTTTTAAAACCAGGTGATTTTACAACTCTTTATGATGGATGTCATCTAGACAATCCACTGCAGAGTCACACGTGGTAAAGCAATTCACGGGGGAGCTATCTGGTTGTACAACGCTGGATCAAAAAGATCTAGATCAAATTACAGCCGGGCCAATGGAGAGATTAGCTGCCCGTCTGAACGCACTCTCAGACACAATGCTGGAGAAGACAGACCCTCGGTCTGATCCATCTGAGCTCTTCCCACCTTTGCTTCCGTGCTTTTGAACAGCTGCCATTCCATTCCAGTGGCGCTTAGTCAAGACAACTGGCCAGAGGATTGCGCTTTTGCTTGAATCTCGCTCAAAAGCAAGCAATTAGGCATCTTCGGAGGCGTGCGTGGCTTGTAATCCGTCTACAGAAACGAAGAGATGAGAGCATCAGAAAGAGCCGGAGCGGAAAAAAGTGACACGTAGAAGCCGTAGAGCTGCTTTGTTTGAAAAGATGTCCACCTCCGCAGGCCCGGATCAGAGAGTTCTAATTAGCAGGACGCAGAGGCATCCAGTAATAAGGTTTGCCAGACGTATTCCGCTGTCTACAGAAGGGAGAGCAGCCGGACAATATGGAAACAGAGCGGGGGCAACCCTGGGTTGAAAGCCGGATTCAATTAACCGACGCCATTATTCAAGACATTCATAAAGTAATCAAGTGCTTTAAAAAAAAAAAAAAAAAAAAAGATTTGCATTACATTTTCATCCGTTAAATTGCATTACGAGCTGTTGTTGAGAGTCATGGGGCTATTGCGGCTGAGATCCGCAAGCTGCCAGCTGAACCAATTGAGACCCCGGGGATTGTTCAGTAACTCTCAGAATCTCCCCCTCCCTCCGGCCTTTTCCCTTGGACTGCAGCCTCCAGTTCTCCGCCCCTTTGGCCTTGTGCATGAGGCCAAAAGCCAAACGGGACGGTTGGCAAATCAGAAAAGAGGGGATGGAGGTGGAAAACACCAACCACCAACCAATGCTCCCTAAGAACACAAGAGAAGCCAGTGTTGGATCAGGCCAGTGGCCCCTCCAGTCCAACACTCTGGGTCACACAGTGGCCAAAGACACCAGGTGCCCTCAGGAGGTCCAGCAGTGGGGCCAAAAGAACATAAGAGAAGCCATGTTGGATCAGGCCAGTGGCCCCTCCAGTCCAACACTCTGGGTCACACAGTGGCCAAAGACACCAGGTGCCCTCAGGAGGTCCACCAATGGGGCCAGGACACTAGAAGCCCTCCCACTGCGCCCCCCCCCCCCGGCACCAAGAATACAGAGCATCACCTGCCCCAGACTGAGAGTTCCTATCTATCCCTTGTGGCTAACAGCCACTGATGGACCCCTGCGCCATATGTTCATCCAATTCCCTCTTGAAGCCATCCATGCTTGTAGCCACCACCTCCTGAGGCAGTGAATTTCATGTGTTAATCACTCTTTGGGTGAAGAAGTACTTTGCCAGTTTGGTGTCGTGGTTAAGTGCGCGGACTCTAATCTGGGAGGACCGGGTTGGATTCCCCACTCCTCGACTTGCACCTGGCTGGATGACCTTGGGCAAGCCATAGCTCTGTACCAGCTGTTCCCTCAAGGACAGCTTGGGAAAAAGCTCTCTCAGCCCCACCTACCTCACAGGGTGTCTGTTGTGGGGAGGGGAAGGGAAAAGGAGTTTGTAAGCCGCTCTGAGACTCCCTTGGGGAGTGGAGGGTGGGGTATAAATCCAATCTCTTCTTCTTCTTTTATCTGTTCTAACCCGATTGCTGAGCAATTTCATGGAGTGCCCACGAGTTCTCGTCTTGTGAGAAAGGGAGAAAAGTACCTCTTTCTCTACCTGCTCTATCCCGTGCATAATCTTATAAACCTCGATCATGTCACCCCTCAGCCGTCATTTCTCCAAGCTAAAGAGCCCCAAGTGCTTCAACCTTTCTTCATAGGGAAAATGTTCTAACCCTTTTATCATTCTAGCTGCCCTTTTCTGCACTTTTTCCAATGCTATAATATCTTTTTTGAGGTGCTGCGACCAGAACTGTACACAGTACTCCAAATGAGATCACACCATCGATTTATACAGGGGCATTATGATACTGGCTGGTTTGTTTTCAGTTCCCTTCCTAATAACCCACAGCATAGCGCTGGCCTTTTTCACTGCAGTCACACACTGTCTCTAAGCTGTGGAGTTTTCTGAGCAAAAATTCTACTTGGTGAGCTCCTGGCATTGAAGCTGTGAGCCAGCCATTTGGCTGCTGCTTAAATCAGTTTGCGCCGGGGCCATCCTTCCTGAGCTAAGATAAAAATGCATGAGCCGGAGGCTCAAAAACCATGAGCTAGCTCACACTCACTCAGCTTAGAGGGAACACTGCTGCCAACGAAGGGAACTCATTCTGCACAGTTTGCTACAGACTTTATTTCTTCCCATTCGGAGCTGAGCCTGGCATGTAATCCCAGTTTTCTTCATCGGTACCCAGGACAAACCGAAACTGGCTGCCGACACTTAACGGAACGGATACGAGATCTCCCGCAAGAATCCCCATATAGCACCAGACCCCTTGAAGACCTGGTTGGACAACATAATGCAAAGAGAGAGAAAGGATCATTTCAAAAGGGAAAAAATGGCTGTAAACTGAAGGCGAACAAAACGACGCAAAAAGAATAAGAAAGAAACAAAGGACCGTTCCACTAAAAGCTACGGAGAAGAGGGAAAAAGCATTGCCACTGGGACCTTGAAGCCTGCTGATTTTTCTGCCAGTTGCAACAGATTCGTTCTAGTCCAGAGAAGAAAAGGAACAGCAGAGGGAGAAAAGATGGGGTGAGGGAGGGATCACTAATAACAGAAGACAAACAACCATGCAAAACAGTCTGGAACGACGAGGGGTGGCTCTGAGTACGTTTCCCAGCAGCAAGTCCTTGGCATGCATTTGGGGGGCGGGGAGAATGGAAAGTGCTGAATGAAAAAATAGAGGTGAACACATGTGGGGGAGACCCACCAAAGTAATTGCAGGGAGGTGGAAAGGGGGGGGGGGATCCACTCCCTGAATTGTAGGAACCGTTTGCAAGGCAGCGCTTTCGAAACAAGAATGAGAAAATGCAATCTGGTTTCTTGTTCTTTTATTGTATTTATTCAACAGGTTTTCAACTGCACCTTCCCTGCCAACAGTCTACAAGGTGATAGTCACCATCATTTTTATGCTGCACAAGGTACTTTTGATATACTAGCAATAGCCCTGCAAGGTAGGACTCTGATTAAGGCCGTTTTGCGGAAAAAGGCTAAAACACAGCGGGGGTCGTTGAAGGGCCAGCGGAAAGGACAAAGCCTTGTCTGAGTAAATGGTAAAGTCTTTGTTCTCTTGACTCAAGCAAGTTGATAAGCATACTGGAAATGTCATGTCGGACTTAAGAGATCATGTGGCTGCAAGAAGCCAGGGCCAGCTGTGGGGAGGATCACTTTTGGGGGGGGGATCTATGAATGAATGACCTTCCATAAATATGTGGCATAACAAGATATGGAATCTCTCCATATATATAATTGAGTAGTGGGGTGGCACACATGCTCCTAAATCAGTTGGCTCCATGATGTGCCACTCAGAAGCTGTCCCTATCCACTGGCTGCGTTGCCTGAGTCTCGCCTCCAACATTCTAAACAGTTTGCTGTTCCTCTCCCCCACATAGCCAGTCGGAAAACAGAGGTCGTTTGCGTACGCGGCCTGATTGGCCTTTGCCTCTAACATTCTAAACAGTTTACTGTTGCTGTTGGGAGTCATTGAATGTGCCCTGAGGTAAAATACATCTCCCAATCTTCCCTTAAACAGTCACTTGAGTTGCCAATCTCCCTGTGGGGCCTGGAGATCTCCCAGAAATCACCGTGTTCCCCAGCCACAACACATCATTACCAGCTACTACAACAGATCTCCAGATGACCAAGATCAGTTCTCCTGGAGACAATGGCTGCTTTGGGCAGTAGACTCTATGCCATTATACCCTGGTGAAGTCCCTCTGCATCCCAAACCCTGCCCTTCCCAGGCTCTACCCCTCAAATCTACAGGTATTTCCCAACCTAGAATTGCCAACACAGTAACTGGCTATGGAACCGCTTTCCAGACCCTTGGAACCCAGAAGACATGGCGTAGGAGGAGGTGCTTTTCTACTGTAGCTGCCACTGCATAGCCCCAAATCAACGTAAGTCAGGGGTGGAGGGAACCATACCTGTTACCATGAGGCTCTCCTCCCATACTACTCACTTGAGGCAGCAAAAGAACTCAAGACAGCCCTGCCTTATACTCAGTAGAAGGAAATAAACATGGCCCGCCTCCCTCTGTTTCCCCCTTCCCTCGGCCGCAACGGCAACAAAAGAGAGAAAAAGGGAAAGAAACCGGCTGGCTATTCTCAGAGCTGACAAGTGGTTGCTCGTCCTGCCGCAAAGCTAAGGGAGTCCGGCTGACGGGCAACAGGCAGCACGAGTCTCCAGTGGGGCTGGACTTCATCCTTCTTCATCCCGCTGGTGTTACAGCCGGCTAACTAGCAAGGACAGAGTTTATATCCAGGAGGAAGCCAAGGAAGCAAGGGGGACCTTTGGGTTCAGAGGCCAGGCAGCTAGGACATGCCGGAGACAGCAATTAAAACCCGAACAAGGGAGGAAAGGAAAGGACGATGGAAGGCGGGGGGGGGGGGGGATGGAGAAAACAAAACGACATTACTGGGGAAGACAGCTGCTGGCCAGGCAGAAGTCTGTTCCGTTCTATGCTGCATTTTGCTCCTTCTCAAGGACAGTGGGACCCAACCATTTAGGTACGGTGAGCCACAAGTCCAAATGTTCTTGGTACGGTGACCCATCCGAGGCTGGCCCAAGGTCTTTTGGCACCCTAGGCAGGCTATGATCTGGGAACCCATCTAGTTCCTAGAATCATAGAGACCAGGGGTGGCCAAAGTTGCTCAACGTAAGAGCCGCATAAAATAAACATCAGACATTTGAGAGCCGCAAGACAGGAACAAATATTACACACACATTTTTATTTTAAAACATGCAGATTTGCTTTTTATTAACATTAAATCAAGACCCCCGAAAATAAAAACAGAAGGGGTAAAAACAGGTATTAGTAATGGTATTGATTTGTCCAATGATATTTGTTTGCTAATGACATTTGTTTGTCTAAGAGAGGGGGGGGGGTGGAAAGAAAGAATGAAAGAGATGGAAAGAAAGAGAGAAAGAGAGAGAGAGAGAAAGAACCAAGAAAGCAAATAGATGGGAGGTGGGAAGGGAGGGCGAAAAAGTATGCTTCCCCTTCTCTTCCCCAGCTGCCCTGCCAGGAGCCGCACAATATGTGTGAGAAAGCCGTATGTGACTCTTGAGCCGCAGTTTGGCCACCCCTGATAGAGACCCACCAACAGTTCCCTGGCCCCCATTTGGAAACCTCTCCCTGGTGGCCAAGATCTCCCTTCTAGTGGCTCCATTCTGTTTTTCTGGCCTGTTTTGTGGTTGGGGGGATGATTCACCAAGGTATGCGGCCATCTACTGCAACCCTCTCCAAACTGGCACACACTGCGACAACAAGCTCTGGAACGTGGAGAGAAGACAGACACTGCTCAATAACAGCCGTCTGGAGAGAAAGATGGCGCACGGGTGGGGTGGGGAGTCGTACTAATAAAAGTCAATGATAACCATCTCTGTGGCTTTGGGGTCTTGCCCCTCCACCGGTCAATTACCGACGTTTCCTAGACGTACGTCCCCGCGAGTTCCTATTTCCTAGACGTACGTTCCCGCGAGTTCCTCCTTTCTCGGTGCCCGTTTCCCAGTCTCCACGCATCCCTCCTTTTGCTTTTTTTTTTTCAAAACACACACTGCTAATGAGCCAGTCACCCCCTTTGGCAAGCAAACAAACAACTCAACGCCAGGGAGACAGACCCAAGAGCTCCCCTGATGCCAGGGCAAAGACCCACTGCAGGGACTAGATCCACGTCATCGGGGCACGGGAGCGGAGGAAAACAGCCAGACCTTGGGGAGCTGGCAGGGAAAGAGGGAGGGAGGGAGGGAGGATGATGCAGTTTCTTGAATGATAAAGCCCCACTGAGGCCATGCAAAGCCTTGAATGAGTCCTCGATTCAAACTTTCTGGCATCCCACTCCTTCGGGAGCCCTCCTCCTCCTCTCTGGAAAGGCTGCCTTCACCCTGGCTGCCTGCCAACCTCCCTGCTCCCTCCTCCCCCATCCCCATCTGCCATTGTTTCTCGTCGTTTTAGGAAACAGTGCGGAGAACAATTAGAAAAGATAACGAGGGAGAATTACATAATTACAGGCCGCCGAATCCAGAGCTTGGGGGGGGGGGATTTTTCCCCCTACTCCCCCCACCCTTTGCAGCCACAGTTTCAGCCCAGTGTGCCAAGGACAGAGCAATTAACAGAAAGAGAAGGCGCGCCAGACCCACCCGGGGTACCCCTGCGCAATGTTCCAACGGGTGCTGCTCAAGTGCCACCGAAGGGAGAGTCCTGGGTGGAGAGCGGCGTCAAGCCGACCTGAGCCAGTTCCACTAAGGTGGCCATTCCCCTTTAATATGTGCCAGGACTTTCCCTTTCAGCACCTGAATGCCTGGTAGGTTTTTAGGGAAAACATCAACAGGTGTGGGATTTCCCCATCTCTGCAGCTCCATCTCTGCAGCTGGAGGAAAGAATTAGCAGTACCCCTCTTGGGTTTCTACCTGTGGAAAGCACAGAGTCCGTGTTCAAAAGAGGGCTTCTCCCAAAGTGCGATAAGTGCAGGATTTCGGCGCAGCAAAGCTGGACTGGAACTGCAGTGCGGAGTCGCTTTGCGCATGATGTGACCTCCAAGGTGGAATATATGGATTTCCAATATAGAAATCAGTCAAGGGACTCTAGACTCTGAACCAAGAACTTTGCGGCTAATGATGCTCGGCGAGCCTGCATCTGGCATCCGCTCCACATTTTCTCAACACTGAGGGGAAAGTGCGGCTCGAGACCACATTCAGATACCCCAGGGCGACGCCGTGTAGAGGGTACCATAAAATGCAATGAGCAAAGGAAGTGAAAGCAACCTGCAATGCAGAGGGGCATTTCTGTTCCAACATGGGTTTGGTAAAACAGTGGCGGGAAAAGCCAATGCAGAATCGCCCTAAGAGAGGCCTTCTCCCAAATTGCAACAAGTGCAGGATTTCGGCGTGACGAAGCTAGACTGGAACTGCAGCGCGGATTCACTTTGCGCATGATGTGACCTTCTGGGTGGAATATATGGATTCCCAATTTAAAAATTAGTCAAGGGACTCTAGACCCTGAACCAAGAACTTTGTGGCTAATGACACTTTCTGTTCTCACCCCAATAGTTGGATTTGAGTCCAGTTGCAGCTCAGAGATGAACAAGAGTTCCAGGGTCTCAGCTTTCAAGAGTCAAAGCTCCCTTTGTCGGATCGGGACCTCCACTCCTATTCATGTAGGAGAGGAAAGCTTAGACCATGGAACTCTCACTGGTCTCAGAGGTTAGCTTAACATTTTAATATTAAAACCCAAGTAGCACCTTTAAGATTAACAAACTTTATTGTAGCATACAATAGAGAGCCAGTTCGGTGTAGTGGTGAAGCGCGCGGACTCTAATCTGGGAGAACCGGGTTGGATTCCCCACTCCTCCACTTGCACCTGGCTGGATGGCCTTGGGCAAGCCATAGCTCTGTGCCAGCTGTTCCCTCAAGGACAGCTTGGGAAAGAGCTCTCTCAGCCCCACCTACCTCACAGGGTGTCTGTTGTGGGGAGGGGAAGGGAAAGGAGTTTGTAAGCCGCTCTGAGACTCTTAAATGAGTGAAGGGCGGGATATAAATCCAATCTCTTCTTCTCTTCTTCTCCTTCTTAAAGATGCTACTTGGCTTTTTACTAGATTGCAGCAACAGGCTAATATGGCTAACTCCTCTGGATCCATTTTAACATAAGTATTTTATGATACTCGTGGAGGGGGGAGTATTCCCCACAGCTCCCGGCCTGCAGAAGCAGGAGGAGCTCCGCAGGAGGAGGAAGTGGAACCAGGTAAGCCTTCTTCCTCCCCCCGAGCACCCGCGAAGCTGAGCGGCTCACAGCTGCAGGCCCGCGAAGCCTTCTCCCCCCTTCCTCCCCACAGTGGCGGCGGCAAGGCCTGCCGCCCGGTGAGACTTCTCCCCCACACACAGCAGCGGCGGCAAGGCCCGCCACCCGCCAAGACTTCTCCCCCCTCCCCGACAGCAGCCACTGCGTGGCAAGGCCCACCACCCGCCGAGCCTCTTTCCCCCTCCCTCCCACAGCAGCCGCGGTGAGGCCCGCCACCCACCAAGCCCTCTCCCCCTCCCCAACAGCAGCTGCAGTGGCGAGGCCCGCTGCCCACCGAGCCTCCCCCCCTAACAGCCAAAGCGTTCCCTGCACATGCGCAGAGAACACTTTTATTTTGGGGGGATTTAAATATCCCCCCAAAAGTTTTTTTTTACTTTTAGGATTTTTCTGCACACGTGGGGAGAGCCCCACATGTGCAGAACAATCTTCCAGCCCCCCAAGTGCCCCCCGCGTGGATTTAGATATCCCCACGGGGGTGGCCACTTGGCTATTAGATACATAGATATTTGTTATCTGTTTTTTATCTTATTTATCCAAAATAAGATTTATATTTGTTATCTGTTTTTACCTTATTTATCCAAAATAGTCCGCAAGTTCTTGCCCCTAGGAGGGCTTGTGCTTGTGGACTATTTTGGATAGTATTACTTTAAGAATCATCATTCTGTGGTTTGTGTGACTCTCTGATGTGCACTACGTTCCTTGGAAGTGCTGTATGTGTTTACATAGTCAATATATTTAATATATTCCTATGAGTATCATTACTTGCCTTGAATCCAAGATGCATCAGCAAAATGATTGAGGCTTAGACGGGGCAGCCAGCCAGCCAACTTGGTCTTTAAATGAGGAACTCTAACCATGATCAGCGAGCCAGTCACCAGTCCAATACAGAACCATGAACAATTCTGCCCCGTCAACTATGTCTTAAGAGGGGGGGGGGGGGATGTGCATATATATGTGCCTTCGAAACAAACCAGCAAAATACTTTTTTTAAATGTCTCTATGCACTAATTTGAAGACTCAGAAGTCAGAAAATTTAACCTCTTCCAAAAAGCGCACATCTGCTTTTCTGGGAAAATACCATCGATGCGCAACATTGCTTGTCAGCGGAATGGAAAACACTGGGGTTTACCCATTCTGGGCCGGGGGAACGAGACCAAAATGATTCTTCAGTGTAGCCTGCCATGGCGAACCTGGCACAGACAAGGGGAAGCCTCGCTGACATTTCGAGTTCAACCCATCTGTCGCCAGCAATCCAAACAAGGCTGGCTTTGAATGGGCTCGGCAAGTCCCCGGAGAGGTTTCCGCAATCCTACCTGCCTGGGAGGATAAGGGAGGCAGGGCGCCGACCACAGGCAATCCGTCTGTCAGGCGTCACCCGAGCACCTCTCAAAAGGATTTGATAGCAACCGTACATGCCGTAACAAATCTAGGGCAACCTCAGGACTCCGCGGCTGCTGTCACTGCTTGTGCGGGACTTTCCGGCGACAGCAACAGCCAGCAGGCAGGGAGATCTGTCGCTAAGACCGGTGTGGATCCCGCTCCAGTGAAGGGACCAAAGGGTCATGGAGCCTTGTCATGGAGCCTGGAGGGGCCGTTGCATGGAGGAGAGCTCTCTGAAGGGGCGATTCTGCGTTGGCTTTTCCCTCCATTGTTTTACGAAACCCACATTGGAACAGAAACGCCCCTCTGCGTCGCATGCCGCTTTCACTTTCTTTGATCATCGGGATTTATGGTGCCCTCCACACTCCATGCCGCTTTCGCTTTCTATGAGCACTGGATTTTATGGCGCTGCCCCAAGGTATTTGAGTGTGGTTTTGAGCGGCACTTTTCCCTCCCAGTTGACAACATGTGTAGCAAATGCTAGAGGCAGAATCATCCAAGGTCCTGGTCACAAAACCAGGAGCACTTTCACACACACTAAATAATGAACTTTCCATTTTCAATGCACTTTGCAACTGGATTTTACTGCGACCGATTTCCCACTAGCGCTGCCCCGGCGTCGGGTCCTCTGTTTGCCCCGATTGCCTGCTTGAATTTCCCATTATTTGCCACGGGGCGCATTTTGACCCGGGGCTTTGCACTATTTCCTCCGCAGCTTCGATGATCCTGTTTTTTGAGAATCACCAAAGCTGTTAAGAAAGAGGACCCGACACCGGGGCAGCGCTAGTCTGTGTGAAATCAGTCTGTGTGAAATGGCAAAGGACTTTCTGCACTCTCCTTTTAATCCATGTTCACCATGGTGTCCTCAAAGCAATTCTGCACTAAAACCGATTTCAACCTTCTTTTTAATCCAGGGCTCCCCCCCCCGGCCCCCATTCTGCACTGAAATAGAGTTCAACCTTCTTTTTTATTCTGGGTTTTTCCCCTATTCTGCATTATATTATCACCCTTCAGTGGTCAGCCTGGTTTCAGCCTGCTGTTGCCCCAGGTTATTGGATGCTGTCTTGCCGTGGACTTAAATTGCCTCGACTCGAACACTGAGAAAATCCAGAGTGGCAGGCAAATGCGGAAAGGACCAGTCACTGAACTGGATTGAAACTGTGTTTTTTTCAATCAAGATGGGTTGCCGTATTAGTCTGTCGGTAGCTCTGGAAAAGAATAAGAGTTCAGTAGCACCTTAAAGACTAACAAAATATGTGTCAGGGTATGAGCTTTCTTCAGATATCCGAACAAGTGAACAGTGACTCATGAAAGCTCCGGCCCTGCCACAAATTTTATTAGTCTTTAAGGTGCTAATGGACTCTTACTCTTTTCTACTGCATTATTTAGCACGTGTGAAAGTGCCCAGCTCTCTATTTATTAACATACATGGTCACACATGAAGCTGTCTGATACTGAATTAGACCAATGGTCCGACAAGGTGAATATTGTCTACTCAGACCAGTAGCGGCTCTCCAGGGTCTCAGGCAGAGGTCTTTCCCATCTCCTCCTGCCTGGTCCTTTTAAAACTGGAGATGCCGGGGATTGAACCTGGGGCCTTCCGCATGCAAAGCAGGTGCTCTACCAATGAGCCACAGCCCCTCCCTTGAATGGAATTCTCACATGTAGCTGCCTTCTACTGAATCAGACTCTTGGTCCACCAAGGTCCATATTGTCTACTCAGACCAGTAGTGGCTCTCCAGGGTCTCAGGTAGAGGTACTGGCTTAAAGAGAGCCAGTTTGGTGTAGTGGTGAAGTGCGCAGACTCTAATCTGGGAGAACCGGGTTGGATTCCCCACTCCTCCACTTGCACCTGGCTGGATGACCTTGGGCAAGCCATAGCTCTGTACCAGCTGTTCCCTCAAGGACAGCTTGGGAAAGAGCTCTCTCAGCCCCACCTACCTCCCAGGGTGTCTGTTGTGGGGAGGGGAAGGGAAAGGAGTTTGTAAGCCGCTCTGAGACTCCCTTGGGGAGTGAAGGGCGGGGTATAAATCCAATCTCTTCATTTCTTCTTCTCTTCTTAAAGTTGTAAGCGAGCCATTCGGCTACTGCATCAGTTCATTTGCTCTGGAGCCCTCCTTCCTGAGCGAAGACAAAAACGTGTGCGCCGAAGGCCGACTCAGCTTAGAGGGACTCACACCGACTCAGCTTAGAGGGAAGAGTACTCATGAGTGGCAAATGTGAGGAAGAGAGGAATACACGCCCAGACACGCCAATCCACGCTCCTCCATTGGCGGCGAGGTCTAAAAAGAGCCAAAGGTCCCGCCTCTTTTGCGTGCCCCTTGCCTCGACAAGCACCACTCAGCGGGTGCAACTTATTACTGGAACCATCGGCAGCCGCCGCGACGAAAACGCAGAAAAGAAGGGGTGGGGAGCAATAGACATCGTTTTTGAATCCTGGACAGTGCGAGCTGGTTTCCATGGCAACCTTTTGTACGTACAGTAGCTGAAACCCCGGGCCCGATTCCATCAGGGCTTGCGTTTGCCGATGAAAGTCGAGGCCGCGGTCCCTGCGCCCTGCCCACAGATCGTCGCCCTGACAGAACAGACAGACAGAGCCGAGTGCCCACATGGCTCAAAACACCGGTGCTTCTCCCCCCCCCCCCCCCCCGGAAAGGCATCAGAGGTGATGGCAGCATCAGGGCTAAAGCCGGCTGATCAGACATTCTCAACTGGAAGAGGAGTATACAACGTGCACAGGGCACGTTTGCTGCATTTCTCGCTTCAGCCTTCTCCGCAATTCTCTGTCTCCCAAAAAAACAACCACCCCCACTTCTCCCAGAGAGGGCTGCCAACCTCCAGGGCCCGGGGATCTCCCGAAATCCCAACTGATTTCCGGGCGGCAGAGATCAGTTCCCCTGGAGAAAATGGCAGCTAGGGAGGGTGGACTCTATGGCGTTGTACCCTGCTGAGGTCTCTCACCTCCCCAAGTTTGGTGTAGCCAGTTTGGTGTGGTGGTTAAGTCCGCGGACTCTGATCTGGGAGAACCGGGTTTGATTCCCCGCTCCTCCACTTGCAGCTGCTGGATGACCTTGGGCAAGCCATAGTTCTTGCACAGCTGTTCTTGAAAAAGGGCTGTTTCTGTCAGAGCTCTCTCAGCCCCAACTACCTCCCAGGGTGTCTGTTGTGGGGAGGGGAAGGGAAAGGAGTTTGTAAGCCGCTCTGAGACTCCTTTGGGTAGTGAAGGGCAGCATATAAATCAAATCTCTTCCCTTCTCCTCTCTCCTCAGCGGGTTGCCAACCCCGAAGTCGGGAATACCTGGAGATCTGAGGGTGGGGGTTAGGGAGGGAAGAAGAAGAAGCAGAAGAAGAGGAAGAGGAGGAGGAGATGGGATTTATACCCCAACCTTCACTACCCAATGGAGTCTCAGAGCAGCTTACAATCTCCTCTCCCTCCCCCTCCCCACAACAGACATCCTGTGAGGTAGGTGGGGCTGAGAGAGCTCTCCCGAGAACTGCTTGTGAGAGAACAGCTCTGAGAGAACTTGTGACTGACCCAAGGTAATGCCAGCAGCTGCATGTGGAGGAGTGGGGAATCGAACCCCATTCTCCCAGATTAGAGTCCGCAGTCCTAACCGCTACACTCAGGAAGGGACCTTGGTATGGTCGAGTGCCATGCGGTCCACCTCCCAAAGTGGTCATTTTCTCCAGAAGTGGAATAAAGGTTCTTCATAAATAAATAAGCAATCTATGTAGTCCGGAGATCAGTTGGAATTCCAGGAGATCTCCATCCCCCGCCTAGAGGTCTCGGCCCCACGCCTGCGCTCACAACCCTGGAGGGGAGTCGGACGGGTCAGGGAAGCATCGCCGGCGTCTCCCGGGCTCCAAGTGGGAGCACAGGAGAAACTGCCCTCACAGGCAAGGACAGGGAAAAGATGGATGGGAGATCAGGGAGCCCAGCTTGCCTGGAGAGGGCGTTTGAAAAGTCCAATTAAATAAAGAAAGAAAAGTCCAATTAAATAAACAAAGAAACAGCAATGCGGATTCTATGAACTTGGGTAGATCACTGAGAGGGGGGGGGGCAAGGAGGGTTGCATCAGTGCTTAGTTCTCATGGTCCTTTAGTTACAAGCCCAGGGAAATGCCGATCGCCACTTTGGGGTCAGGAAGCAGTTTTTCTCCAGGCCGGTTTGGCCGGGGATCCTGGAGGATCCAGCAGGGCTCTTCTGATCTTCTTCTCAAGGGAAGGCTCAGCCTCTGTGCCCTGTTGTTGGACCCTCATAGTAACTCTTTGGTGAATGTGTGGGACAGGAGGCTGGACTGGATGGACCTTCACTGGTCTGATCCAGCAGGGCTCTTCTATTGTTCTTATGAAGGCCTCGGCCTCTGTGCCCTGTTGTTGGCCCTCCAGAGGAACTGGTTGGCCACTGGGAGAGACAGGAGGCTGGACTAGAAGGGCCACTGGCCTGATCCAGGAGGGCTTCTCTTATGTTCTAATGAAGGCCTTGGCCTCTATGTCTTGTTGTTGGCCCACCATAGGAACGGGTTAGCCACTGGGTGAGACAAGATGTTGGACTAGATGGATTTCTGGTCTAATCCAGCAGGTTTCTTCTCGTGTTCAAAGGATGCTGGACTTGATGGACCACTGGTCTGACCCAGCAGGGCTCTTCTGATGTTCTAATGAAGGCCTTGGCCTCTGTGCCCTGTTGTTGGCCCTCCAGAGGAACTGGCTGGCCACTGTGTGAGACAGGAGGCTGGACTGGATAGACCACTGGTGTGATCCAGCACGGCTCTTCTGATGTTCTTCTCAGGGGAAGGCCTCGGCCTCTGCGCCCTGTTGTTGGACCCCCGTAGTAACCCTTTGGTGAATGCATGAGACAGGATGCTAGACTAGACGGACCAGTGGTCTGATTCGGCAGGGCTCTTCTGATGTTCTCGTGTTGTTTCCCCTTCAGCCTGTCACATCTGGAAAGCTCCAGGGAACACAGGAACGTAACATTATGACAGCTCTAAACCATAAAAGCAAACTCTCTCTCCCCCCCTCGCTTCCCGAAAGCCAAAGCAGTCAAGCTTTGCCGGGTGCTCCTGTCTCCGAACTAACCAGCTTGAAACTCCCTAAAAGGCTCTGACAGGTAATTTCTACCATGAGAGAGGACAGCAATTTCATTGTCCAGGGGAAAGGTATCCAACGGGATCGGAAAACATTCACGCCTGCGAAACAGGGGTTTAATATGATAACAATCCCAAGCAGCCTGCAGTGAGTAATTTTCTCGGTCGCACCTTTCTTCCCTTCCAAGCCGCCAGCAAAGGTTTACATCTCTTGGCTTTTTAAAAAAGGGCGGAGGGATAAAAATCCAAAGATTTTTTTTTTTTAAGTGGATGAACCCCAGTGGAATAAATCAGAGATCTCACCCATGAAGGGTGATTATGCGTCACTCCGGGATTGGCAGGGACCCGCCGGCCTGTTTCCCTCCTCTCTCACGCCGCCCTGTGAGTTATGGCCTTTCCCAAATGCCACTCCAGGAAAATCATGATGTTTATTTGTGGAGGTGAGATGGGACCAGTATTCCCTCTAAGCTGAGTTAGTGTGAGCTAGCTCACCATTTTTTTAGCCTCCGGCTCACACATTTTTGTCTCAGCTCAGGAAGGGATGGCTCCAGAGCAAACTAATTTAGGCAGCGGCCAAATCACTGGCTCACAGCTTTAATGCTGGCAGCTCACAAAGTAGAATTTTTGCTCACAAGACTCGACAGCTTAGAGGGAGCATTGGATGGGACTGCCTAAACACCGTTTCGGCTGCAAATCCCAAAAGGAACAGAGAGGGGGGGAAGCCAAGGGCTGATAGACTTGGGGCGCGGGAAGTGAATATGAATCCCAACGACCCCTTCTTGAGTAAAGAGACTAGTTCTTTGGCCCAAGAGGAAAATATTTAACAAGGTCTCCAACTAGAGATGCCAGCCTCCAGGTGGGACCTGGGGATCCCCCAGAATTACAGCTGATTCTGTGAACTTAGGCAGATCGTGAGAGGGAGGGCAGGAAGGGTTGCACCAGTGCTTAGTTCTCATGGCCCTTTCTTGCACGCCCAGGGAAATGCCAGTCGCCACTTTGGGGTCAGGGATCCTGGAGGTTTTTCTTGCCATCACTTGGGGGTGGGGGGAGGTATTTGTGAATGTCTTGCCTTGTGCAGGGGGGGTTGGAGTAGATGACCCTGGAGGTCCCTTCCAACTCTATGATTCTATCTACAGACTTCAGAGATCAGTTTCCCCGGAGAAAAGGGAGGCTTTGGAGGGTGGACTCTATGGCCTCGTACCCCCCTGAGGTCCCTGTCCCCCCCAGGCTCAACTTCCGCCGGAGGAAACAGCCTCTCTTCCCCCACCCCCACTTCATCTCGCTCGTGTGACCACAACCTTTGCTAGTCTTTAAGGTGCAACCAGACGCTTGCTCTTTTCTACAGCCAGACAGAGCTTGCGCAGTAATTCCGTGCGGACGAATCCGACGATGCGCATGCACGTGTGAATCAGATGTAAGATGCTTTACATTCCGCACTGGTCCCACATTTTGGCGGCCTCTCCCTTTCTCGCTCGACTCTCCCCAATTACCTGCCCTGGCAGCCCTCGGAGAGACAAGGAAAAGAGGGAGATAACCTTGAAGTTTCGCCAAGCTGGGCAAGGGGAAAAAAATAACCTTTAATAAAAATGGAAATGTTTTTAAAAGAGCATTAAAAAAAAAAATGGGGGGCAGGAGGTGAGGGTTTCCATCCTGCCTGCAAATAACCTAGCGGAGCATTTATCCTTCCGTTAAAATATAAATTGAACAGGAGCCTCTTTTATCGTGCTGACGATCAACAATGAATCGCTCCCTTAGCAAGTGCTAATGGCTACAACAATTTGCAGGAATCAAAAGTCACTTGCCTTGCCCGGGTCATTCTCCTCAGCCAGCGCCAGCGCCAAAAGTATGCCTCAATGCTTCAAAAGTGTGTGGGGGGGGAGCATACAGGGCACATTCACACATGCTAAATAATGCAGTTTCTTTTTCTTTTTTTCTGATGAGTATTGTGTGTGTGCGCGCACGCGTGTGCTCCCACACGAGCTTGCGTGCTTGGAAGTCATGGTGACTTCTGGCGACCCCAAGTGGGGCATGGATGTTTCAGAGAGGTGGCTTGCTATTGCCTGCCTCTGCTTCCTGGCCCTGGTATTCCTTGGAGGTCTCCTTTCATTCCACTTACTTGTCAGAGTTGGCCCTGCGTAGCTTCCAAGATCTGACAAGGTACAAATTGCCTGAGCTACCCAGGGCCCTTTCTGCACGCTCCTTTTAATCTATGTTCACTGTGGCGTCCTCCAAGCAATTCTGCACTGAAATCGAATTCAACCTTCTTTCTAATCCACGTTCCCCCCCCCCCCCAATTCTGCATTGAAATCGAGTTCAACCTTCTTTTTATTCTGGGTTTCCCCCCTATTCCGCATTATATTACCTTCCTTCAGTTGACAGCCCGGTTTCAGCCTGCTGTTGCCCCGGTTTATTCGGAGGCTGTTTTGCCGTGGACTTAAATTACCTCGACATGAACACAGAGAAAATCCGGAGTGGCAGGTAAATGCGGAAAGGACCCAGGTCAGCGTAATAACGCAGTTTCAATCCACCAGGGGGTTGGACTAGATGACCCTGGAGGTCCCTTCCAACTCTGTGATTCTATGATTGTACCTTTATACATTTTGATCGTTTAGATATACCATTGATCAGGGGTCCTTTCATAAAAAAAGAGGTGCAGGAGCTCATCAGCATAACTCATTAGCATAACTCATTTGCATATGCCACGCCCCCTGACATCACCGGAAGTGTGTCAGAAGGCAACACCCACCGCTCAGGCTCCACCCCAGAAATCTCCAGGTATTTCCCAGCTCAGAGCTGGCGAGCCAGCTTTACGCTTTGACTCAAGACATTTTAGGTCTCCTTTGCCCTTGCAGGGAACCTACCCTACAACAAGCACGAAAATACAGATCAAGTCAGTATGCTTTTGCTTTTTCCCACAGCACATCCCCATACGTGCCCACTCCTGGGCTTGTTACTCCCGGAAGGGTGTTCCGGCGCGTTCCTGCTCGAAATGCCCCTGCCATTGATACAGCGTCTTATAAAAGTTCTTCTTTAAGCGGATGAAGGGATTTTTCAGGTTATGAATTTTCGAGAGCCAAAGCTCACACGAACACACATTCGTGTGAGCTTTGACTCTCGAAAGCTCATACCCCGAAAACTCTTGTTGGTCTCTGAGGTGCTCCCGGACTCGAATCTAGTTGAATTTCATACAGCGCATTTACAGAGGGACACACACACACACACACACACACACAAACGCCTTGCAAATTAACCAGCAAAAAGCCCTGAAGCAGAATTATAGCCCCCGCTTGATAAAACAATGCAACGCCTTCCTCGTCGCTGTTCACTCCGGGCTGGGAAAAGTGCATGATTGCCAGACGAGGCCTTGCATTTTCCGCCCCAGAAGGTCAGAGATGGTGTGAACCCTCCGGGGCATATCCTGGGGAGAGGGCTGATTGGAAAAACACGGCCTTGCTGTGCGGCGCCGCTCAGCAACGGGTGAGAACGCATCATCAGCTTTTGCCCCGCAGCCTGTAAACACACCTTCTCGGGGAGGGCTGTCGCAGAGAGAGCGATCCCCGGGCTCATTAAATACCATTCAGTCCTCCCCTCGCCCAGAGGCACGGTCCCCACCTCCTCCGTCACACCCTTAATTGCTCTGTGCCCAGTGGAATGGGTTGGTGGCGCAGGCAGCCGGCTCCCTGGCCTCCATGCTGCAAAGTGCTAAGCGAGCAGGAAGTGTGGGAATTGCGCCACCACCACGCTTGCTTCCCCCTTGGTAGAGGAAGAGGCCAGCACTTCTCTACAAAGAACCCTATCTCGGCTTGGGCCGAGGTAGGCTTGCTACCCTATGGGTAAGCAGGGATGCCAACCTCCAGGTGGGACCTGAGAGATCCCCCTGCTTGCCTCCAGACTTCAGAGAGCACTTTCCCTGGAGAAAATGGCAGCTCTGGAGGGTGGAGACTTTGGCATTGTACCTAGCATTGCCAGCCTCAAGGTGATAACTTATCCAAAAGATACAAAAGGTCAAACATATATTCCAAAAAATATATATATTCAGCATTCAATGAGGATAATATTCTAAACCTATATAAATAGTGTAGTTTATCAAAAATGCAATACACAAGGTCCGATCACACGCAGCATTAGCCACGTGATAGGCACAAAAGCTGGCCGGATTTTAAGGGTGCGATCACAAGAAAACATCTGGAAGCGTCCCGCACCCATCGGCAACTCGTATCGCCCTGCGGAAGAAGCGGAGTTAAAAGATACCAGCAAAAGTGCAGTATTTTCCAGGGTTTTTTTAAAGGCTCTGTGGTATGCGCACAATCGCGGACCTGCACATGCACGCAAACACAGTACTGCTGAACATTGCGACACTTCACCATCAACGTGTGATCGGCAGCTGATGGCCTGAGCACGGAGCCTTGGGAGACCACCTGATTGCAATACCACACTTCATTTTGTTACGGCGCAAAAAGCCTTACTTCCCCTCCTGGACTATCTCGCTTGTGTGACCGGGCTCGATACTCAAAAATACATGGTCTAAATACACAAAGTAAAGGCAAAGGTTTTCCTTGCTTGAAAGCCAGTCGACTATGACACTAGGGATGCGGTGCTCATCTCTGTTTCCATGCCGAACAGCCAGCGCTGTCCGAAGACTTTTTCCGTGGTCATGTGGCCGGCATGACTAGACACCGAGGCGCACAGAATGCTGTTACCTTCCCACCAAAGCAGTACTTTTTTATCTACTTGCAATTTCTTGCTTTCGAACTGCTAGGATGGCAGGAGTTGGGGCAGGAGAAAAAACAATCCTATTAATCCACCTTCAGAAATAGTCCAAGCCAAACTCCTCAAACACTGAAAAGTCCAAATACACATGTTTATAATTCCTCTTCGAAATTCCTCATCTCGCCGCCTTAAGAATGAAAAAGATGCTGTGTATTATTCAAAAATACTGCAGCTGGGCGGTTTTGGTGTTCCGCTTTTGAAGAAGAAGAAGAGAAGAAGAGATTGGATTTATATCCTGCCCTTCACTCACTTAAGAGTCTCAGAGCGGCTTACAAACTCCTTTTCCCTTCCCCTCCCCACAACAGACACCCTGTGAGGTAGGTGGGGCTGAGAGAGCTCTTTCCCAAGCTGTCCTTGAGGGAACAGCTGGTACAGAGCTATGGCTTGCCCAAGGTCATCCAGCAGGTGCAAGTGGAGGAGTGGGGAATCAAACCCGGTTCTCCCAGATTAGAGTCTGCGCACTTAACCACTACACCAAACTGGCTTGAAGAAGCAAGGTGATACGGCAACTGGAAGCTGGCGGGGCCGTTCAGTGGATACACAAGCAGTGAGATGAGTTTTCACTGCTCCTTGCCGAAGGGACAATTTTGCTGAGGACGTTTTGGCTTGAACTAAACAATCATTGGAAGGCACTTTCTGGACCAGAAGATATTATCACTGATTTCCGCCTTGAAATCTCAGAAGCTAAGCAGGGTCAGCCCTGGTTACCTGTGAGGCTTCTGAGCCAAGTAGTCAAGGATCAGACCTTTGTTGATGAAACACAGTTCTTTCTTTCCAATAACTACATTACTACAGGTCCTCGGATCATTGTTAGAGATAAAGCATACAATAGAAGCAGGATTAATATACCCTCTAGTACAATTTGAATTACCCATAGGTAACCAATCACAAAGAGGGAAAAACCGCGGGCTAAAGGTCCCTTGACCGTTTGCTTCCCACAGGAAAAGGTTAGGTGTGAAGCTGTAAATTTCCCTTCCTAAACCAGACCCCTTAGATGTATCCATCTTATACATAACAAATAACTTTTGCCAAGGCCTTCACACGCCGATAAGAAACTGGTTCGCGGCTCCCCGGCAGGGAGGAAAGGAATGCGGAGGCGCGGAACTGAGAGGCCGTTTGTTCTCAGGCCTTGAAGTCACCACCCTCCCGGACCAAATGGTTACACTGACCAGACCCCGCTTGAGCCATAAACCCAGGGTCATAAAGAAAGCCATAAAGGAAGGTTACAATTACAGGGACAGGTTACATGGAAAGGGGATTCTACAAAGCATACAAGCATTACGGGATTATACAAAGCATTCAAGCATTAAGGCATATCAGAACTATTTGTTAGAATCCTTAGATTCTGACACTACCATTCTGATGGGAGACAACCAAGAAAGTCCAGGGCTGCTATGCAGAGGCAAGCAAATGGCAAACCACCTCTGAATATCTCTTGTCTTGAAAACCCTACGGGGTCACCATAAGTCAGCTGCAATTTGACTGTGCCTTCCACCATGACCACCACCATATCCATGTAAGGCCCAATTTACACCTCCCCCCTGAAGTACCGTATTTTTTGCTCCATAAGACTCACTTTTTCTCCCAAAAAAAGTAGGGGGGAAAGTGTGTGCGTCTTAAACCCCCCTCACCTTTCCCAAACCATGGCACTGAGCGGAGCTGGGTGCGTCTTATGGTCAGGTGCGTCTTATGGAGCGAAAAACATGGTAGTTTGACTGCTGTCTTTTCCTACGCTCATTTCACGCTGATTTCAAATTTCACTCCCTGGGTCTGAAGAGTCCTAAGCAAAAGGATTTGTTTAAAGCAGTATAATGCTAGCTTGACCACAGGAGGGCAATTAACGAATGTAAACAGTAATTTTTAAACTAGAACAAGTATAGTTTGAAACTAGAAACAGGTATAGATGGGGTTTTTTTTGAAACTAGAATGATTCCAGTGGGGAAGTCAGATGTAGATTTGACCTAAGACATCCAGGAAGGAGGTGACGGGAAAGACCTGGACAGGAGAGGCACTGCCAGCCAGAGAAGACAGCACTGACCTTGGCTTACCAATGGCCTGACTCAGTAGAAAGCAGCTTCGTGGGTTCAGTGTACGATGGCTTTCACTACCTTCTCCTCTTTGGCACATCGAAAGGTCAGTAAACTCCCCCCCACACACACACACCCCGCATATATAGAAAGGATTTATGAAATGCGCAACAGGTTTTGTTCACCTTCCTCGTTCTCGTTTCCGAAAGTTCAACAAGCACACCTTGTTCTCCGCTCTCCACCCCAACCCCCCCCCCCGCCGCTTTTTCCTTCACCAGCGCATCTATTATTGCATTTTTCATTAGGAACATTTTGCAAGCAATCTGTTGATTCACGGTATTAGAATTGCAAACAAATGCCGATACCTCCCACCGCACGGCTCTTCATTTCAAATGCAGCATTGATTTCCCACTATTGTTGGGGCGAATGAGTGACACTCCACATTGATTTCCACCCTTTTGAAGATTCGGCTCCCAGATGCACCAGTCCGTCAGTTCTTCGGCAACAGCTCAAAAAGTTTGCTACAACCCAGGGGGGGAGGGGGACAAAACCTGGGGCTGCTTTGACCCAATCGGGCCTTGAACTTAATTTGTACCGGGGGAAACTTGGCAATAATCTGCTTTAAATATCAAGGCTTAGTCCTGGAATATATAGGACAAGTGGGGACCCGCGATACTCACAGGGGGATCTCTTCCCCCCTTACTTTTAATTCCCCTCATAAGAACCTAAGAAGAGCCCAGATGGATCAGACCAGTGGTCCATCTAGTCCAGCATCTTGTCTCACAAAGTGGCCAACCAGTTGCTCTGGTTGGCCAACAACAAGACTCAGAGGCCAAGGCCTTCCCTTCATAAAAACATCAGAAAAGCCCTGCTGGATCAGACCACTGACTAGCCCAGCACCCTATCTCACACAATGGCCAACCAGTTCCTCTGGTTGGCCAACAACTGGGCAGAAAGGCTGAGGCCTTCATAAGAACATCAGAAGAGCCCTACAGGATCAGACCAATGGACGATCTAGTCCAACATCCTGTCTCACACCATGGCCAACCAGTTCCTCAGGAGGGACAACAACAGGGCAGAGAGGATGAGGCCTTCATAAGAACATCAGAAGAGCTCTGCTGGATCAGACCACTGACTAGCCAAGCACCCTGTCTCACACAATGGCCAACCAGTTCCTCTGGTTGGCCAACAACTGGGCAGAAAGGCTGAGGCCTTCATAAGAACATCAGAAGAGCCCTACAGGATCAGACCAATGGACGATCTAGTCCAACATCCTGTCTCACACAATGGCCAACCAGTTCCTCTGGAGGACCAGCAACAGGGCAGAGAGGCTGAGGCCTTCATAAGAACGTAAGAGCCCTGCTGGATCAGACCAGTGAAGGTCCATCTAGTCCAGCCTCCTGTCTCACCCAGGGGCTAACCAGTTCCTCTGGAGGGACAACAACAGGGCAGAGAGGATGAGGCCTTCATAAGAACATCAGAAGAGCTCTGCTGGATCAGACCAGTGAGAGCCCTCTAGTCCAGCATCACAAAGTGGCCAACCAGTTCCTCTGGAGGGCCAACAACAGGGCATAGAAGCCGAGGCCTCTGTCTCCAGGCCCACCAAGGCTTCCCCCATCTCCATGCTGGAAGCCAGCCCCACATGGCTCCCAGCCTCTGTCACCAGGCCTCAAGGCTTCCTGCCCCCCCCCCCCCCCCCCCGCACTGGCACAGAATCCCGCACAACTCCTGGTCTCTGCCAGCAGGCCTGCTGAAGCTCCCCACTCAAAACCACTCGTGAGCCCTCTGCAGCTTCTGCAACTGCCACCATCCAAGAGAGAAGGAGGCAGTAGATTTGTCTGTGAATGCGCAGACAATGCCTTTGTTTGGGGGGGGGGATTTAAACCCACAAGTGCGACCCTTAAACCTTTTCAGCTTTTTATGCAAACCTGGGGAACCATCTAAGTTTGCAGAACTGTTTTCAGTCAGCATGGGCCCGATCTACAGATTTAAGTATCCGCAGATGAACTCCCATTTGACCCTTAGAATATTAGCAGCTACGAAAACTGCCTTTGGGCACGTTCAGAGAGTGTCACCACGACATCTAGATGAATTTTATCCGGGGACAGCCAAGTAAAAACACTTAGAACTAAGCAGGATCGGCCCTGGTTAGTACTTGGATGGGAGACCACCAAGGAAGCCCTGGGTTATTTTGCAGAGGCAGGCAATGGCCAACCCCCTCTGAACGTCTCTTGCCTTGAAAATCCTATGGGGTTGCCACAAGTCGGCTGCAACTTGACAGCACTTTCCAACACCAATTGTCAGCATTTTCCATCACCCCAACTTCCAGAAACTCCACAGAGCATAAATGTGCACACGCATCTTTCAATTTTCAAGCATGGGTCCAGCCACTGCAATTCCAGGAGAACCACACATGGGCATCATCCAGTTTGGTGTAATGAGAGCCAGTTTGGTGTAGTGGTTAAGTGTGTGGACTCTATTCTGGGAGAACCGGGTTTGATTCCCCACTCCTCCACATGCAGCTGCTGGATGACCTTAGGCAAGCCATAGTTCTGGCACAGCTGTTCTTGGAAAAGAGCCGTTTCTGTCAGAGCTCTCTCAGCCCTACCGGATGTCTGCTGTGGGGAGGGGAAGGGGAAGGGATTGCAAGCCACTCTGAGACTCCTTCGGGTAGTGAAGGGCGGGGTATAAATCCAATCTCCTCCTCCTCCTCTTCTTCTCCTCTGTTCCCTGCCTTAACGTCTGTTGAAGGAAACCCCACATTTGGTGGCTCTCCAGTACTGCAAGCAGAATAAATTTGGTGGAAAGGCAAATTTAAACAGAGCGATTTGCCGGCTTGGAGTCATTTCTTCCAAGGCTCGAACGTGGGGTTCTCCTAAGATTGCGGCCATGCCCTTCGAAGACCACCCCTCATTAAGCTCTTGTGCTCGCAAATGGCCGGTTGATTTTATCGCTGCGGCAGAGATCTGCAAATATGAAGTCCTCAACGCAACCCGAATGTCACCCGGGCAACTTTCACTGTAAGCAGCCACTTGCACGCTGACTCCATTGTCCGCATAAGAGCCGCAAGAGGCTATTAATTCCATGATGGCTCAATCAACGAGGAGCGTTTATGCCACCGTCAGCCCAGTTGCTTGGCAGGTTTTGGCAAAGAGGCTCAAAACATCATTCTGAGAGCAGTGTTCCCTCTAAGCTGAGTTCATGTGAGCCAGCTCACCGTTTTTTAGCCTCTGGCTCACACATTTTTGTCTTCGCTCAGCAAGGGTGACTCCGGAGCAAGCTAATTTATGCAGCAGTCAAGCTGCTTGCTGGCGACTTTAATGCCAGTAGCTCACAAAGTAGAATTCCTGCTCACAATACTTATTTATTTATTTATTTATTTATTTATTTATTTTTGGGATTTATATCCCGCCCTCCCCGCGAACGGGCTCAGGGCAGCTTACATGGGCCCAAGGCCTAGTCAAACATTAAAACCTATAAAATCAATAAAACATTCAAGATAAATACAATTAATACATATAAAAGCTTCCATAAATATCACTTCTGATGGCAACTTGATGGCAGGTCCAGCCCCCCCCCCCCCCCAAGCCAGGGCCGTACAGGACCAGGGTTACATCACTGATGTTGAGGTGGTGGATGGTATCATCGGTGGCGGCTCCTATTCGAAGGCCTGGCGGAAGAGCTCCGTCTTACAGGCCCTGCGGAACTGCATCAGATCCCGCAGGGCCCTGATTTCCTCCAGGAGCTCATTCCACCAGACGGGAGCCGCCACCGAAAACGCCCTGGTCCTTGTTCTGGCCAGCTTGGCGTCCTTGGGGCCAGAGACACACAGTCAATGTTTTGACCCCGACCGTAGTGCTCTCTGGGGTACGTACGGAGAAAGGCGGTCCCTAAGGTATGTTGGACCCTGGCCAATACTCCACAGCTTAGAGGGAGCACGGTCTGAAAGCGCCAAATTTTTAAAGGAAACAGCCGCAGACCCTGCACTGTGCTAGTTGGGGGAGAATTGCACCAAAATGCATGTGCCCCTTCACTGGACAAATCGTTGCTTATGGAAGATGGAACAGAGCAGGGATCCCCAACATGGTCACTTCGGGTACCATGTAAAGATCCCAGCCTCCAAGTGGGACCTGAGGATCCCCGGGAATTACAGCTCATCTCCAGACAACAGAGATCAGTTTCCCTAAAGAAAATGGCTGCTTTGGAGGGGGGACTCTATGGCGTATTTCCCTCTGAGGTCCCTGTCCTCCGCAGGCTCCACCCCCAAATCTCCAGGAATTTCCCCAACCTGGAAATGGCCACTCTACCCCCACCCCCTACCAGGGCCAAGGAGAACCTGGCAACCTTTCCTGGTGCCCACCAATGGAATGAGGCCAGGTGGGGCTTCTGCCCTGCAAGGCTTCTGACTGGTCACTGGCAATTTGATCGGCTGGGCAGATTTTTGAAAAAGCTGCGCTTTGGCAGCAGCTGCCACCACTGCACAAGGATCAAGAGGCAGTTTGGTGTAGTAGCTAAGAGCGTGGACTCTAATCTGGGAGAACCAGGTTTCATTCCCCACTCCTCCACATGCAGCTGTGTCAGATTCTCATAAGTATGAATTGCTTCATGTTATCCTGTAAGTTACATTTGATGTAAGAATCTGACAATAGGATGCTTGTTCTATGCTGTTTTCAAAGTTGCTTTCTGTTTCTTTGTTCTCTCTATCTCACTACATTGTTTATGGCTTGCCTTGAAGTAGAAATTGCTCTCCTGCTTAATGTAACTCTTTCCCCGGGAGGATGGGTTCACACATTCCAACGTGTCACATAAACAATAGATATCTTGCCAAAGCTTCCTCCCCCCCCTTCCTCCCAGGCTCTCAGGGTGCTATCAGGCTGGGTATAGCCTTGAAGGTTATTTTATTGTCACTGCCCAAATGTTTTGCCTAGGACTTAGCACATCTGGGTCACTCAGGGCAAGAAGGGAATTTTTATAACTTTTTCACCTTTGGTGGGAACAAACGGTCGCCATTTCTTTTCCCGCATTTTAGGTGTATGCTGATTGGTAGAATTTGCATTTGTGCCTGTAGGTATATTAATCCCTAACCCTCTTCATTCTGTATCTCAAACAAACAACGAGTCCCTGTTCCAGTATTTGAAATAAAGAACTCTGTTTAACTACAAAGGTCTGATCATTTGCTGATAGTGCAGAAGCCTCACAAGCTGCTGGTGTGACCTTGGGTCAGTCACAAGTTATTTCAGAGTTGTTCTCTCAAGGGCAGTCCTTGAAAGAGCTCTCTCAGCCCCACCAGCCTTACAGGGAGTTTGTTGTGAGGAGGGGAAGGGAAAGGAGATTATAAACAGCTCTGAGGTTCCTTCGGGTAGTGGAGGGCAGGTATAAATCCTCCTCCTCCTCTTCTTCTCTGTGTGACTGAAGGTAGAATTCCAAAAGTGCCCACAGGCTGGAAAATGTTGGGAAACCATGGAACGGAGTACTTCCCATGTGTGTGACAATTGCTCCAGGTATTATAGAAATCTCTACAATTACCCTGTGAGGTAGGGCATATCCAGATACAACAAAAAACTTGACCAAGCCTTAATTCAACCAAGTGTCAATTTCAACAGAACATTTCTATTAAATGTTTTTAATATGGGTTTTTTTTGGTGGGGACAGGATTACTGCCCTTTTGTTCCAAACACGGATAAACCATAATAGAATCCTAAAGTTTTGGATCGAATCCGAGGGCAAACAAAATGCGGTGCCCTCCCTAGAATCAGAGTAGAGAGCCAGTTTGGTGTAGTGGTTAAGAGTGTGGACTCTAATCTGGGAGAACCAGGTTTGATTCCCCACTCCTCCACTTGCAGCTGCTGGTGTGACCTTGGGCAAGCCATAGTTCTGTCAGAGATGTCCTTGAAAGGGTAGTTTCTGTCAGAGCTCTCTCAGCCCCACCTACCTCACAGGGTGTCTGTTGTGGGGAGGAGAAGGGAAAGGAGCTCTTCTTACAGGGGCTACTGTAAGCTCTTGGAGGATTGCCTACATCAGGGCTGTGTGACCTAATATGCAAAGGAGCTCCTGCTACAAAATGAGCCCTGGGTATAAATCCAATCTCCATCTCCATCTCCTCCTCCTCTTGTTCTTCTTCTTCTCCTTCTTTTACATGCTTTAGAGAGCCAAGTGAAACTCCATTGGTCACAAGTGTCACCTGACCCCTGTTGAGCTAGCAGCTGCACTACCATTGTTCAGCCATCTTCCGTGGTGGCGCCAATGAGTGGCCCAGGGCAGCTCAGAAGCCCCCTCTGCTGGCAAATCTGTACAAGGAGTCAAGCCGCCGGATCCGGCCACGAGAATGCCCAAGTGCCCATGCCATCGTGTCTCCGAGTCAAGGCTTTCCTTTCTCCTTTCTCTGCGTTGCAAACGATCGGAGAGATATTTAGCTGCCACTCATTCCGTCCGGGACGGGGAAGAAAACCTCTTCTGCTCAAAGTCACCGCAGATCTATCAGCGCCTGGCCGCCGCCTGTCAGCCGTGCCTCACGCGCCTCATCCATATTAAAGACATGCGGCTCCGCGGGGCTCTGATTCCAGATATAAATATATATATTTTTAAATACTGATTACCCCAAAGTAACAAAGAGTCAAGAGAAAAAGGCAGTTCAGAAACAGTCTTAAAGGAGGTGAATGTTTGAATATTTATCTCGACTTCCTTGCTTGAATGAAAGATGAATGCATTAGCAGGTGCACCCGTGGCACGGCTAATTTGAGTTACAGGGACACATGGAACGGCTTTCTACTGAATCTGACCCTCGGTCCACCGAGGTGAGTGTTGTCTACTCGGTCGGCGGCTCTCCAGGGTCTCAGGCTGAGGTCTTTCATATCACCTACTTTCTGGTCCTTTTAGCTGGAGATGCCGGAGATTGAACCTGGGACCTTCTGCATGCCAAGCAGAGGCTTTTCCACTGAGCCACAGCCCCTCTTCACAGCTCTCCAGGGTCTCAGGCGGAGGTCTTTCCCATCACCTCCTGCCTGGTCCTTTTTAACTGGAGATGCCGGGGATTGAACCTGGGACCTTCTGCATGCCAAGCAGATGCTCTGCCACTGAGCCACAGCCCCATTCCATGTATCTCCAGGGTCTCAGGCTGAGGTCCTTCCCATCACTAACTGCCTGATTTAACTGGAGACCCAGGACCTTCTGCATGCCAAGCATATACTCTGTCACTGAGCCATACGACCTCTCCATGAAGCTACCTTCTACTGAAACATACCCTTGGTCCATCAAGGTTGGTATTGTCTGCTCCGACTGGCTGAGGTCCTTCCCATCACTAACTGCCTGATTTAACTGGAGACCCAGGACCTTCTGCATGCCAAGCATATACTCTGTCGCTGAGCCATACGACCTCTCCATGAAGCTACCTTCTACTGAAACATACCCTTGGTCCATCAAGGTTGGTATTGTCTGCTCAGACTGGCAGCTGCTCTCCAGGGTCTCAGGTCTTTCACATCACCTCCTGCCTGGTCCTTTTAACTGGAAATGCCAGGGATTGAACCTGGGACCTTCTGCTTGCCAAGCAGATGCTCTACTACTGAGCCACAGCCCCACTTCATGGCTCTCCAGGGTCTCAGGCTGAGGTCCTCCACATCACCTACTGCCTGGTCCTTTTAACTGGAGATGCTGGGGATTGAACCTAGGACCTTCTGCATGCCAAGCAGAGGCTCTGCCACTGAGCCACAGCCCCATTTCATGTATCTCCAGGGTCTCAGGTGGAGGTCTTTCATATCACCTCCTACCTGGTCCTTTTAAATGGAGATGCCGGGGATTGAACCTGGGACCTTCTGCAAGCCAAGCAGATGTTCTACCACTGAGCTACAACCCCACTTCATGGCTCTCCAGGGTCTCTGGCTGAGGTCTTTCATATCACCTACTTTCTGGTCCTTTTAACTGGAGATGCCAGGGGCTGAACCTGGGACCTTCTGCATGCCAAAAAGATGCTCTATCATTGAGCCACGGACTACAATCTGGGAGAACCAGGTTCAAATCCCTACTCTGCCCCGGAAGCTTGGGCCAGTCACACAATCTCAGCCTCACCTACCTCACAGGGTTGTTGTGAAGATAAAATGGAGGACAGCAGAATGATGTAAACCACCTTGAGGGCCCACTGGGGAAAACATTGGGGTATAAATGAAGTAGACAGACAGACAAGACAGCTTCTGGGTGTGAAAACAGCAGTCACTGGGGGTGGGGTGGGGATTTGTGAATTTCCTGCATTGTGCAGGGGGTTGGACTAGATGATCCTTGGGATTCCCTTCCAGCTGAGAGAGAGAGAGAGAGAGAGAGAGAGAGAGAGAGAGAGAGAGAGAGAGAGAGAGAGAGAGAAAGAAAGAAAGAAAGAAAGAAAGAAAGAAAGAAAGAAAGAAAGAAAGAAAGAAAGAAAGAACATTGGCAAAGTGAATTTCCACAGCACTTCTGGAAATTTCCACAGGCCTCTAAGTAGTCCTGGAAAGTTCCGAAACATCAGAGAGCCCAGCTTGGAGGTCATCTTGCCCGACGTTGTCCTTGGCGATGACTGGCTAGACCGGCCCTCCTCGGGCTTCTAACTCGGCAGGAATTAGTCATGCAGGCAGAGAACTCATGAAGCATTCAGATAATGTATATTTTAGTCAGAGGGGCAAGAAGAAGGATCGGCGGAGCACCAGAGGAAGCAATGCTTTTACATACGCGGCACCGTAACTGGGGTCAAGAGACGCTATGGTTTGGTGGCAACCAGTCATTTTCTGCATCACTGGTCTGTCAAAATATGCCTCTGCCCATGCGTAAAATGCAAAAAGGAGACTGGAGGAGGGTGCAAAATGGGTTGCTGAGTCAATTGTGCCGGCATAGACGGAAGAACCGCACAATGGTGCCAGGTAGGATTGCCAACCTCCAGGCGGCACCTGGAGACCTCCTGTTATTACAATTGATTGACCAAGGACAGTTCCCCTGGAGAAAACAGCTGCATTGGAGGATGGACTCTATGGTATTGTACCATGCTGAGGTCCCTCTCCTCTCCCCAAACTCTGCCCTGCCCAGGCTCCACCCCCAAAATCTCCACAAATTTCCAACCCGGAGCTGGCAACCTTAGAGCCAGGCCTGTCCAAAACCTCAGGCTGGGCTTCTCGGGACTACACCTATTGTCGCCAGCTCTGGGGTGGGAAGTACCTTAAGGTTTGGGGGTGGAGCCCGAGGAGGGCGGAGTCTGGGGAAGGGAGGAGCTTCAGTGGGGTGTAATGCCATAGAGTCCACCTTCCAAAGCACCCATTTTCTCCAGGGGAACTGAACTCTGACACCTGGAGGTCAGTTATTATAGCAGCCACCACCTGGAGGTTGGGAACCCTAACTAAACCTGGTACATTGCATATGTATGATTTATGCCCCAGAAGGTCGGACCGGAGCCAATGGATTGAAATTAAATCAGAAGAGTTTTCAGCTAAACATTAAGAACTTCCTGACAGAGGGGTTCACCAGTGGAACAGGCTTCCTCGGGAGGTGGGGGGCTCTCCTGCTTTGGAGGTTTTGAAGCAGAGGCTGGATGGACGTCGGACAGCCATGCTGATCCTGTGAACTCAGGCAGATCATGAGAAGGGAGGGGTGCCTCAGGGCTTAGTTCTCGTGGCCCTTTCTTATACGCCCAGGGAAATGCCAGTCACCATTCTGTGGTCAGGAAGAAATTTTTCTCCTGGCCAGTTTGGCTGGGGATCCTAGAGGGTTTTTGTCATCTTCTGGGCATGGAACGGGGGTGTGGAGGGGGAGGTATTTGTGAATTGCCTGCATTGCGCAGGGGGTTGGACTACATGTCCCTGGAGGTCCCTTCCGACTCTATGATTCTGTGATTTCCTCCCAAATTCTGTTTTCCTTCCAACTCAAAAAACTGGGGAGTTTTACCCTGGTGCTTCGAAATTCCCCACAATTTTTATACCACTCTGGATAAAACAGGGAGTATCTAGGAGACACCCCAAATAGCCTAGCTTAGCTTGGGATCATTAGAGGTTGAGAGGTAAGTAGCATTGGCCAATCAATGGCCATTTAGGGTTGCCAGAAGAAGAAGAAGAAGAAGAGATTGGATTTATATCCCGCCCTTCACTCACTTAAGAGTCTCAGAGCGGCTTCCAAACTCCTTTCCCTCCCCCTCCCCACAACAGACACCCTGTGAGGTAGGTGGGGCTGAGAGAGCTCTTTCCCAAGCTGTCCTTGAGAGAACAGCTGGTACAGAGCTATGGCTTGCCCAAGGTCATCCAGCCAGGCGCAAGTGGAGGAGTGGGGAATCAAACCCGGTTCTCCCAGATTAGAGTCTGCACACTTAACCACTACACCAAACTGGCTCTCAACTGGCCAGGTCCAGGTTGGGAAATACCTGGAGATTTTGGGGGTGTGAAGAGGGTGGGGTTTGGAGAGGGGAGGGGCTTCAGGAGGATATAAGGCCATAGAGTCCACCTTCCTATGCAGACATTTTCTCCAGGCCACTAGGGTTGCACCTTTGGGTTAGGAAATACCTGTAGATTTGCGGGGGGGGGGGGGGATCCTGCTGGTGGGTGGGGTTTGGGGAGGGGAGGGACTTCAGACGGATTAATACCGTAAAGTCCAACTCCCAAAATGACCATTTTCTCCAGGTTTCTGCCACCTGGAGATCAGTCATAATCCCAGATATCCAGCCACCACCTGGAGGTGGAAACCCTAGCCCACAATACGACCTCTTGTACTTACCAGAAGTTTATTCAGGAAGTGACAAAGAGTAGCTTCAGAATCACTGGAAACTCTAGGATAAAGCCATAGAGTTCCTGGCGATTCCTAGAGCTACCCTTTGTCACTTCCTGTAAGAGCTTCTGGTAAGTACACGAGGTTGCATTTTTAAAATATGTTCTCCTGCCACCACTCTGAGTGGGGGGGGGGTCAACAGGACCTGTGGGCAGAGAATCCCTTGCCCCCACAGGGGGCTCAGCAGCCCAAGAGACCACCAAGAACAGAAGAGAGAGAAGAGGTTTAATTTATACCCCGTCCTCCACTACCCGAAGGAGCCTCAGAGTGGCTGGCAATCTACTTTCCCTTCCCCTCCCCACAACAGACACCCTGTGAGGTAGGTGAGGCTGAGAGAGCTCTTTCGAGGACTGCTCATGAGAGAACAGCTTGAGACTGACCCAAGGTCACACCAGCAGCTGCATGTGGAAGAGGGGGGGATGAAACCCGGTTCTCCCAGATTAGAGTCCTAACCACTACATCAGACTGGCTCTGGAAGACCAGGCTTGCTATGCAGACGAAGCTAACAGCAAACCAGCTCTGCACATCTCTTGCCTGGAATGACCAATAGGGGCCACTATGAGTTGTCACTTGATGGCACACCTTCTTCGTCTTCACCCGGGAACTACGGAAGCTGAGCTATCTGACCTTGCCTACATACATTTCCATCAACGCAAGACCGTCCTCTTAACAACAAGAATAGTATAAACCAAAACCAAGACGCAATTCTTTCGGGGGCAGTCGGCTTTTTCCTGAGTCGAAGCTTCATCCTGTACCATTTCAGCCTGATAATTACAGTATCATCTCCTAGCAATTAAAATGTAACGATGCCACTAAAATAAGCCCACAACCTTGGGAAGCCACACAAAGCCATACGCTGACATCAGTCCAGCACATTACAATTCTGATTACCCAATTACAAGCTAATTCGTTTAAACTATAACCCCATTTATCCAGACACCTTGAAGGACGTTAAATTTGGCCGGAATAGAAAGGATGCACCAAGAGTGCACGTTCCTCCCAGTAATAACATCTGAAGAGCCCTGCTGGGTCAGACCAATGATCCATTTAGTCCAGCACAGTGGCCAACCGGTTCCACTGGAGGGCCAGCAACAGGGCATAGAGGCTGAAGACTTCCTAAGAACATCAGAAGAGCCCTGCTGGATCAGACCAATGGTCCATGTAGTCCAGCATTCTGTCTCACACAGTGGCCAACCAGTTCCTCTGGAGGACCAACAACAGGGCAGAGAGGCTGAGGCCTTCATAAGAACATCAGAAGAGCCCTGCTGGATCAGACCAGTGATCCATCTAGTCCAGCACAGTGGCCAACCAGTTCTTCTGGAGGGCCAGCAACAGGGCAGAGAGGCTGAGGCCTTCATAAGAACATCAGAAGAGACCTGCTGGATCAGATCAGTGGTCCATCTAGTCCAGCATCCTGTCTCACACAGTGGCCAGCCAGTTCCTCTGGAGGGCCAGCAACAGGGCACAGAGGCCGGGGCCTTCATAAGAATATCAGAAGAGCCCTGCTGGATCAGACCAGTGGTCCATTGAGTCCAGCATTCTGTCTCATACAGTGGCCAACCAGTTCCACTGGAGGGCCAGCAACAGGGCACAGAGGCCAAGGTCTTCCCTTGATGTTGCCTCCAGGCACTGGGATTCATTGGATGCCCTCAAGTTCTAGTCTTTTGGGAGAGGGAGAAAAATTTCTCTTGGCCCACCCCACTGATCATTTTATAAACCTCTGTCATGTCCCCCCTTAGTCTTCTCTTTTCTAAATGGAAAAGTCCCAGACTCTTCAGCCTTTCCTCATAGGTAAAGTGTTCCAACCCCCTAATTGTCTTGGTTGCCCTCCTCTGTACTTTTTCCAGCTCTGCAATGTCCTTTTTGAGATACTGTACACAGAACTGTACACAATATTCCAAATGAAGCCATGCCACAGATCCATACAGAGGTATTACAATATCGGCCATTTTATTTTCAGATCCCATTCCTAATACTCCCTAAAGTTTCTACATCCTCCCCCTAAAAAGCAGAACTGAACTGAACATAAACGGGATCTGACCCCTGCGGTATACACTGGAACAATGACATCTCGTGTCCTGGATGCACCCAAATATCATTTTTGCCTTCTTTGCTGCTGCATCACACTAGTGAGGCAACCATGAACTTGAACGATTGTCCAAAGGCCGAGTCCTGTATTCAAACACTAACCTGTATGATTCTGAGTATTATTTTCAAGTACCGTTTAGGATCTATTTATAACCTCACTGTATCTTTGAGCTAATAATATCTGTTTCTAATACCACCGATCACATTCACCCATCAGTCAACCGGTTACCATTCGGGCCCAAGGAAGAAAGGGAACAGCCAGCCACCAGGAAAGCCAAGCTGTGCCATTTCCAACCGTGCCATCATGCCAAAAGGGTGCCCCAAAAGGGTCCGCCACGTCTGCCATGCAAAGCCACTTCTCTATAAATCCGGAGCGATCTCTCCATGTGGGCGTAATTATAGCAACATAATTTATGCACTCCGATATGCTGCCTATATATTTTCCCACGCGGGTGGGCGTGCACACATTAAGAATAGCTGGAAACCCCTATTTAAACCTACGATCGCTATTCAGAGTGTTTGACATCTTCCGGTATCAAGAGATGCTCAGAGCTGTAATAATTAGATCGGTGTTTGCTCCCCCCCCCCCCCCGCCACATGTCAATTTCCATCCAAGTCCCCACCCCATCTCTTAGGATGGAAGGGTTCCCAGCAGATGGAAGTTTCTTAGGAGTGGGGAACAGGGAGAGATTCCCTGGCAGTCAGTTCAGAGTCGAGCTGAACCGGCTGGGCTTAAAATAACAAGCAGAGGAGACCGGATTTCGTCAAGTGTTTCAACGCGCCTTGGAAAAGAAAACTGCTGATCTGGCCTGCCGTCAAGCGAAATGTAACGGTGCCGTCAGAACATCTATTTTTTATTTTTATTTTTTAAAAAAAAACACCTTTACTAATAGAACCCGAAAGACGAGCAGGTATTTTTGGAATCTCGTCTAACAAATGCCTCTAACAACATCTGGCACGCACGTACGGGGAGTGTGTACATCTGTGTGCGGTGACGGGTCGGCTCTCGTGCTGATGTCTCCATCAACCCTTTCCCTTCTACGGGCCTTTATATTTGTGAGATGTTACAAACGCCAACTTGGAATGAAAATAAGCGTCTTGAAAAGTGCCTCCAGAAGACGAGCAAGTCGGCCTGTCCAAAACAATCGCTGGCTGCCACGCACCACGCCGATCCACGGGATTTTCGAAAGGCATGAGACTTCATTCTACCCCATCGGAAAACTAGACAGAGTCAATTCCAGAGGGTATTCATGATGGTCTGCAGTAGAAGGGCTAGATGCCACTACATTAGCACCTCAGAGACCAAAATGATTTTCAGGGAAGGAGCTCTTGATCGTCAAGAGGGGACTGGATAAACATGGAGCAGAGGTCCATCAGTGGCTATTAGCCACAAAATATAGATGGAACTCTCAGTCTGGGGCAAGTGATGCTCTGTATTCTTGGTGCTTCGGGGGCATCAGTGTGGACCTCCTGAGGGCACTTGGGATTTGGCCACTGTGTGAGACAGAGTGTTGGACTGAATGGGCCATTGGCCTGATCCAACATGGTTTTTATAACGTTCCTTATAGACAATAACACTCTGACCGATTTCCCACAAGGTGCTGCTCTGGTGTCGCACTTCCCTTTCCCCTGATTGTGTGAGTCAATTTCCCACTATTTGCCCCACGCCGCATTTTGACCCGCGGGCTTTGCCTGATTTCCCCCGCGGCTTCACGATCCTGTTTTTTGAAGCCACTGGCCTCTAATGTCATAACAGGATCCTATTTGCAGTATGCTGCACACAGCAGTATAGACCACAGTTTGTAAAAAAAAATAATAAAATCGTGCAATGCAACGCTATTACTTGCGTAGAAAAGCCCTCTTGAATAGTTCAGTTTGGCACAGTTTTTGGGAAGCCAGGAGTTTTCGGCTAAACATTAGGAAGAGCATCCTGACAGTTAGAGCAGTTCCTCACCAGAAGAGGCTTCCTCGGGAGGTGGTGGGAGGTCCTTGGGAGGTTTTGAAGCAGAGGCCATCTGACCAGAGAGCCAGTCTGGTGTAGTGGTTAAGTGCGCGGACTCTAATCTGGGAGAACCGGGTTTGATTCCCCACTCCTCCACTTGCACCTGGCTGGATGACCTTGGGCAAGCCATAGCTCTGTACCAGCTGTTCCCTCAAGGACAGCTTGGGAAAGAGCTCTCTCAGCCCCACCTACCTCACAGGATGTGTGGGGAGGGGAAGGGAAAGGAGTTTGGAAGCCGCTCTGAGACTCCCTTGGGGAGTGAAGGGCGGGGTATAAATCCAATCTCTTCTCTTCTTCTTCTTCTGACAGCAATGCGGATTCTGTGAACTTGGGCAGGGAGGGTTGCCTCAGTGCTTAGTTCTCGTGGCCCCTTCTCACACGCCCAGGGAAATGCTGATCGCCACTTTGGGGTCAGGAAGCCATTTTTTTTCTCCGGCCAGTTTGGCTGGAGATCCTGGAGGGGTTTTTTTGTCATCTTCTGGGTGTGGAACAGTGGCCATTGGGGGGGTGTGGGGGGGAGGTATTTGTGAATTTCCAGCATTGAGCAGGGGGTTGGACTAGATGACCCCGGAGGTCCCTTCCAGCTCTATGCTTCTATGGACGAGTTGTACTGCATCCTCGCTCTGCATTCTTTTTTTTCTTTTTTTTTAAATTGATTTTATCTATTTCTACTACTACATCGCTACTTTTCTAAGCTATTTTTACCTTATACAGAGTGTGCTTTAATATTTGCTTAATATTACCTTACCATTAATACATATGAAGCCTTTTAAACCTTGGTTTATATTCAATTAAAATTGTTACTGATGATATATGAAAAATAAAAAAGCTGTTTGACAGACATGTTCTTTTAAAGGAATGCTTAATTATACAAATTATATCGAATCTATAAGTGCGATTTCAAAAAACATTTCAGCCCTTATTTCTTCTTTCGTCCTCTTCTTGTCTTAACAGTCTCTTCTTGTACCTGTCGCTCTGCATTCTTGGCCAAACCCAGTCATTGCCTATGAAAACCATCACCTGTCCTATTTTCAGGCGTGGCGACAAGGGCATTTACACAAGCATTATCCCGAGCTAGAGATGACAGGATAAGGCCCTCCTGGGGGTTTGTAAGTGCCATTACTCAGCGGCCATTTTCAATTGAGAAATCAATCGCGTCAATAAACAGAACAAGCCTTAAAGAACCGGCCTGGAAGTGCCCTCCGCTCCGCAGGCTCTAGGCGCGAGACTTGCGAGTGACCCCAGGGGCAAAGGGGGCTGACCTTTCTATGTCCCGGGCTCCTGCAGCTGCAAGAGAGAGAGCTGGCGGCTAGTTAACACAAAAGGGGAGTTATGACAATTCAGCGGGGAAGCCAGGAGATCGAGAAGGGCAGGGCTCGATCGGAAACTTGAGATCTGTCTGTTTTCTTTCTTCTTGTTCTTCTTCTTTTGGGGGGGAAAGGGAAGGACAAATTGGGAAAAGTAATCACAGACGGCGGAAAGCTCCGAAAGAGAATGAAAAGTACTGAGTTCTCGGCAGCACTGACGAGGACGAAGTTGGCGTAGTGATTAGCTCAGGTTTATTTAGAGAACAAGCATGCCTTAACCGGCCACAGGGCCAACATATATACACACCCAGGATACATCCCAAGTCCCACCTATGATCCTACTGGGGGGGGGGGGGGTTGAATTTCCCACCCAGGTCTTATTGGAGGATGAGTAGGACTCCTGGATCCTTGGCTCCTATTGTTCTAGGAGCCAAGCTCTGGGCTCTTTGCTCTGGCGCCTAGTGGCAGTCAGTGGACACAACAGAGAACATGAACAGTTCTCATGGTCACGACTGGATCCCCCTGCACATTTCAGGACATGAACACACACACACACACACACATGAGCGCATGAAGCTGCATTATACTGAGTGAGGCCTGGCCTTGTCCTTTCAACTGGGGGTGCCGGGGATTGAACCTGGGACTTTCTGCATGCCAAGCACATGCTCCGACGTTGAGCCACAGCCCCACTTCATGGCTCTCCAGGGTCTCAGGCTGAGGTCTTTCCCATCACCTCCTGCCTGGTCCTTTTAACTGGAGATGCCGGGGATTGAACCTGGGACTTTCTGCATGCCAAGCAGATGCTCTGCCACTGAGCCACACCCCCTCTTGACAGCTCTCCAGGGTCTCAGGCTGAGGTCTTTCCCATCACCTCCTGCCTGGTCCTTTTAACTGGAGATGCCGGGGATTGAACCTGGGACCTTCTGCCTGCCAAGCAGAGGCTCTACCACTGAGCTACAGCCCCACTTCATGGCTCTCCAGGGTCTCAGGCTGAGGTCTTTCACGTCACCTATTACCTGGTCCTTTTAACTGGAGATGCCGAGGATTGAACCTGGGACCTTCTGCCTGCCAAGCAGATGCTCTGCAACTGAGCTACAACCCCTCTCCAGGGCTCTCCAGGGTCTCAGGCTGAGGTCTTTCACGTCACCTATTACCTGGTCCTTTTAACTGGAGATGCCGGGGATTGAACCTGTGACCTTCTGCCTGCCAAGCAGATGCTCTATCACTGAGCTACAGCCCCACTTCATGGCTCTCCAGGGTCTCAGGCTGAGGTCTTTCACGTCACCTATTACCTGGTCCTTTTAACTGGAGATGCCGAGGATTGAACCTGGGACCTTCTGCCTGCCAAGCAGATACTCTGCAACTGAGCTACAACCCCTCTCCAGGGCTCTCCAGGGTCTCAGGCTGAGGTCTTTCACGTCACCTATTACCTGGTCCTTTTAACTGGAGATGCCAGGGATTGAACCTGGGACCTTCTGCCTGCCAAGCAGATGCTCTACAACTGAGCTACAACCCCTCTCCAGGGCTCTCCAGGGTCTCAGGCTGAGGTCTTTCCCATCACCTCCTGCCTGGTCCTTTTAACTGGAGATGCCGGGGATTGAACCTGGACTTTCTGCATGCCAAGCAGATGCTCCGACGCTGAGCCACAGCCCCACTTCATGGCTCTCCAGGGTCTCAGGCTGAGGTCTTTCCCATCACCTCCTGCCTGGTCCTTTTAACTGGAGATGCCGGGGATTGAACCTGGGACCTTCTGCCTGCCAAGCAGATGCTCTACAACTGAGCTACAGCCCCACTTCATGGCTCTTCAGGGTCTCAGGCTGAGGTCTTTCACGTCACCTATTACCTGGTCCTTTTAACTGGAGATGCCGAGGATTGAACCTGGGACCTTCTGCCTGCCAAGCAGATACTCTGCAACTGAGCTACAACCCCTCTCCAGGGCTCTCCAGGGTCTCAGGCTGAGGTCTTTCACGTCACCTATTACCTGGTCCTTTTAACTGGAGATGCCAGGGATTGAACCTGGGACCTTCTGCCTGCCAAGCAGATGCTCTACAACTGAGCTACAACCCCTCTCCAGGGCTCTCCAGGGTCTCAGGCTGAGGTCTTTCCCATCACCTCCTGCCTGGTCCTTTTAACTGGAGATGCCGGGGATTGAACCTGGACTTTCTGCATGCCAAGCAGATGCTCCGACGCTGAGCCACAGCCCCACTTCATGGCTCTCCAGGGTCTCAGGCTGAGGTCTTTCCCATCACCTCCTGCCTGGTCCTTTTAACTGGAGATGCCGGGGATTGAACCTGGGACCTTCTGCCTGCCAAGCAGATGCTCTACAACTGAGCTACAGCCCCACTTCATGGCTCTTCAGGGTCTCAGGCTGAGGTCTTTCACGTCACCTATTACCTGGTCCTTTTAACTGGAGATGCCAGGGATTGAACCTGGGACCTTCTGCCTGCCAAGCAGATGCTCTACAACTGAGCTACAACCCCTCTCCAGGGCTCTCCAGGGTCTCAGGCTGAGGTGTTTCACATCACCTACTGTCTGATCCTTTTAACTGGAGATGCCGGGAATTGAACCTGGGACTTTCTGCCTGCCAAGCAGATGTTCCACCACTGAGCTACAGTCCCACTTCATGGCTCTTCAGGGTCTTAAACAGAGGTCTTTCCCATCACCTGGTGTCAGCTAATGCTGCCATCCCCCAGGCGGGAGGTGGTTCCTGACCCAGGTGGGCCTCATGTCTTTGGAATGTCTTACCTGCCTTGTTCTCAAGTTACGCTTATCACCTAGTCTGTTTCTCTGACCTTGGGAGACTGTAAAGCCAGCTGCTGTTTCTTTTTACATGTTTGGCCATGTTTTACATGTCTGGCCACGTATCTTTCCCGCTTTTACTTTGGGAACAAATAGCCAGTATTTTTAGCACCTTTTATTCTTTCCCTCGATTGGATGTGTTATCACAGGGAACCCTTTTGAATCATGTATAAGTTCCTCAGCCTCACACTTATTCGCCATTACTAACACAAAAAGTGCAGATCACCAGTGAGACCTTTCTTCAATAAAGATTTCCTGTTTTATGGACACTTGTTGTTGGATGACTCTGTGAGCTCTCACACCTGGTCCTTTTAACTGGAGATGTCAGGGATTGAACCTGGCACCTTCTGCATGCCAAACAGAGGCTCTACCACTGAGCCACGGCCCTCCCCAATGAAGCTGCCTTAGATCAGACCCTTGGTCCATCCAGGTCAGTATTGTCTACTCTGACTGGCAGCCGCTCTCCAGGGTCTCAGGCAGAGGTCTTTCACGTCACCTCCTGCCTGGTCCTTTTTTAATTGGAGATGCCGGGGATTGAACCTGGGATCTTCTGTATGCCAAGCAGATGCTCTACCATTGAGCCACGGCCCCTCCCCAATCAACAAGGCTGCACTCAACCTCCAACTGCATACCGATTGTCCATCCCAGAGACCGAAAATTCGGAACCCCCGTTGAAATACCCCTGCATATTCAACGTTGCTTGCAAAGAGTCTGATCTCTTTTGCAAATATTCTTTGGGTGAACTGCGAGCTCTCTCTAGTCTTAACCTTCCACTGAGAAAGACCAATTTCCCTTCTAATCTAGCCTAGGCTGGGGCAGCCGGCCAGAACCTTGACAAAGAGATAAGCAAGAGAAACCATTTAATACCAAGAAAATGTCAAGATGAGTGATAATTCTGATGACTACAGATGTTTATAGTTTGATAGGGTGGGCTCGAGTTCCCGTTTAACTGTATTTTTAATGTAATTTTCTTTTTAAAAAAAATTGGGACGTTGTCTTGATTTTTTCCATTTTGGTAAAGAAAAATAGTCAAATAAAATGCCGTCAATAAAAATTGCTGGCAATGGCTTCCCAGACTGTCTCGGGAAAGAGGTCTTTTCCAGCTCAGGGGAACCGAATTTGGCTTTGAGAATGTGTGGAAGACAGAATTTTGGCATGGCCGGTGTGCGGTGGAGAGAGAGGCAGGGCCCGCTGAAATCCGTCCTGTTTTCAGGCCCAGCAGTTGGAAGTCCTTTAAGCACTGCATTCCTTCCTTCCTTCCTTCCTTCCTTCCTTCCTTCCTTCCTTCCTTCCTTCCTTCCTTCCTTCCTTCCTTCCTTCCTTCCGAAATTACAACTGCAGAGATCAGTTCCCGTGGAGAAGACGGATGCTTTGGAGGGGGGACGTTTCTCCAGGTTAAAGCGCTTGGGGCTCTTTAGCTTGGAGACACAGCGACTGAGGGGTGACAGGATCAAGGTTTACAAGATGATGCATGGGACAGAGCAGGCAGAGAAAGAGGTCCTTTTCTCCCTTTCTCGCAATACAAGAACTTGGGGGCACTCCATGAAATTGCCGAGCGGTCGGGTTAGAACGGATAAAAGGAAGTCCTTCTTCACCCAAAGAATGATGAACACGTGGAATTCACTGCCACAGGAGGTGGTGGCGGCTACAAGCATGAACGGCTACAAGAGGGAATTTTAGATAAACATATGGAGGAGAGGTCCATCAGTGGCTCTTAGCCACAAGGGATAGATAGGAACTCTCGTTCTGGGGCAAGTGATGCTCTGTATTCTTGGTGCTTGAAGGGGTGGGGGGCAACAGTGGGAGGGCTTCTAGTGTCCTGGCCCCACTGCTGGACCTCCTGAGGGCACCTGGTGTTTTTGGCCACTGTGTGACACAGAGTGTTGGACTGGATGGGCCACTGGCCTGATCCAACATTGGCTTCTCTTATGTTCTTATGACTCTATGGCATTGTGCCCCACTGAGGACCCTGTCCTCCCCAGGCTTTACCCCCAATCTCCAGGAGTTTCCCAATTCAGAGTTGGCAACCCTACTATGGTTGCCAGGTTCCCCCCCCGCCCCAACCACTGGGAGGGTGGAGTGAGGGGTAGGGTAAGCAGATCCAGGTTGAGAAACTCCTGGAGATTTGGGGGTGGAGCCTGGGGAGGACAGGGACCTCAGTGGGGTACGAGGCCCTAGAGTCCACCCTCCAAAGCATCCATTCTCTCCAGGGGAACTGATCTCTGTAGTCTGGAGATGAGCTGCAATTCCAGGAGTCCGTCAACCACCCCAGGCCAAAGACCTCCAGCTCTTCACGAGATCGCTGCCAGTTTCAGCCTTGTAGCCGTCGCTGGCCGGAGACTTGTGTCCTGGCTGCCAGGAAAGTCGAACCAGATTGTGGCGCTCTCCTTCCTCGCCCCACTTAAGACTCGCTGGATCTGTTCTCCCTGCAGCCCCCAAAGGGCAAAGGTTGCTGACACTACGTCTCCCGCTGTCTCCGAGACCATCTCAGAGGGGGGTTTTCGGAGGGAGCCCAGCCCCGGTGCCAAGGAAGCGTTGACCTCCGCCACGACCCCTGTGCCCCAGCGCCGGAAGATGAGCGCAAGTTGGACTCCGGAGCCTGCAGGGCAAGACGGGGGTCAGGATGCTGCCGTCGCTCTCCCGCTTCCAGGCCACTTTCGTGTCAATTCGGAGACTTAAGAGGCGATTTCCTTAATGTAATCATTTGCTGGAAAGGGAAAAGGCTTATTTGTTGAGAGAGAATTGGGGGGAGGACAGGCCTCTAAAGCCCCCAGGGAGGGGGGTGTCTAGGGCTGCCAACTCTGGAGTGGAGAATTCCTGGATATTTGGGGGTGGAGCCCGGGGTGGACTGGGGTAGGGGAGGGGAGGGACCAGTGTTCCCTCTAAGCTGAGTTAGTGTGAGCCAGCTCAGTTTTTTTTAGCCTCCGGCTCACAGATTTTTGTCTCAGCTCAGGAAGGATGGCTTCAGAGCACACTGATTTCTGCAGCAGCCAAATCACCTGCTCACAACTTTCGTGCCAGTACCTCACAAAGGAGAATTTCTGCTCACAAGACTCCACAGCTTAGAGGGAGCACGGGCAAGGGACCTCAGTTGGGTGTCAGTTAAGAACATAAGAACATAAGAAAAGCCAATGTTGGTTCAGGCCAGTGGCCCATCCAGTCCAACACTCTGTGTCACACAGTGGCCAAAAACACCAGGGGCCCTCAGGAGGTCCACCAGTGGGGCCAGGACACTAGAAGCCCTCCCACTGTCATCCCCCCCCCCCCAAGCACCAAGAATACAGAGCATCTCTTGCCCCAGACTAAGAGATCCTATCTATACTTTGTGGCTAATAGCCACTGATGGACCCCTGCTCCAGATGTTTATCTAATTCCCTCTTGAAGCCGTCCATGCTTGTAGCCGCCACCACCTCCTGTGGCAGTGAATTCCATGTGTTAATCACTCTTTGGGTGAAGAAGTACTTCCTTTTATCTGTCCTAACCCAGTTGAAACCCAGTTTGGTGTAGTGTTTGGGAGTGTGGACTCTAATCTGGGAGAACCAGGTTTGATTTCCCACTCCTTCACTTGCAGCCAGCTGGGTGACCTGGGGTCAGTCACAAGTTCTCTCAAAGCTGTTCTCTCAAGGGCAGTCCTTGAGAGAGCTCTCTCAGCCCCACCTACCTCACAGGATGTCTGTTGTGGGGAAGGGAAGGGAAAGGAGATTGTAACCCGCTCTGAGAGTCCTTCAGGTAGTGAAGGGCAGAATATAAATCCAATCTTTTCTCCTTCAGCCTGCAACAAAGTTAGGGCTCCCAGCTCTAGGTTGGGAAATACCTGGAGATTTGGAGGCTGGTGGACCCCTCGGAGGGCGGAGTCTGGGGAAGGGAAGGACCTCATTGGGGTACAACGCCATAGGGTCCACCCCCAAAGCAGACATTTTCTCCAGGGGAACTGATCTCTGAAGCCTGGAGAGCAGATGTAATTCCAGGGGATCTTCAGGCCCCACCTGGAGACTGGTAACCCTAAATTCCAGAGAGAAGCTGGTAGAGGGTAAACCATTTGGGCAGATTTGGTAGCATCCATTTTAGTCCTTCAGCTTGGATAACATGACAGCTTTGCCTTGTTTTCACAATGGTCATATTTTGGAAGCTTTACCGGTAATAAAAAGGTATAAATATTAATATAAACAGGCCATGTTTTTTGGGGGAAAGGGGTGCCGGAACTCTCAAGGGGGAAGTGAAGTTTTCAATCTGTATACTGAAAACTCACAAACTTTTAAACGTTTTTAAAAGAATTTTGTTGAAGAGGTTCCAGCACATTCCCCCAGAAAAAAAATCCCTAATTATAAACATTCTTCTCATTATAAATTAAGCCTCTTAAATCTAGCTGGGGGAAAATGGTGCCTACTGCAAAAACTAGGAAGTCAACTTGGGGAGGGAGCCGACAACACCAGAACTAATATGAATGAATTGTTCTAATAAAATGCAATCAGCATTGGAGGCCCCAGGGCTCAAGGCCCCCCCCCCCATATTCCTCCCCATGGAGCAGCAATTGCTGTCTACTGTCTAACTAGCCCTCCACCTGAACTGGTAGCGGCTCTCCAAGGAGAGCAAATTGCCAAGCAAATTCTCCAAGGAATGCCAAATGCCAAGCCAGAGGCGAGGAAAAAACGAACTGGAGAGGGATTGATGGTTCCTGGCAACTGACTTCATGGGGTCGGGAAGGGGCTGCGCACGTCTCCTCCTACACGCTGGTAAAACACCACAGGTAAAGAATTTTGATACAACAATAACCCATCCAGTTTGGTGTGGTGGGTAAGAGCCCGGACTCTAATCCGGGAGAACCGGGTTTGATTCCCCAACTCCTCCTCCACATGCAGCTGCTGGTGGGACCTTGGGCCAGGCACAAGTTCTCTCAGGGTGCGTTCAGACGGGCACCTAATCCTGCCGTTGGCCCAGCTGTAATTTGAGCTAGATCTTTTTTGATCCAGCGTTGCACGACCAGACAGCTCCCCCGTGAAGCGCTTTACTGCGTTTGACTCCTGCGGTGGATTGTCTAGACGGCATCCACCATGAGGAGCCGTGCGGTCAGCTTTTTTTTTTTAAAAAAAAAATCCTGTCTGCGCATGCACATATGTGCCTCACCATATACTTGTTTTTCCATGCATGTGCGTACTAGAATGGTAAAAGCACCACCAGCAGTACCTTCCTTCAGGTACCATTTCAGTTAATAAAGTTGATAAAGTTCAGGGGACTATCAGAAACAAAAAATTGTTTGGCTTGTTTGAGTGGAGCTCTGTGGATGTCACATGTTTAAGCGGTTATGCGTACATCGCTAAGACTTTTTAAAAATGGCGGCTGTTCGGGATGGCCTGGAGACCATCCCTACGGGCTGACTGCGTGCTGGTGGAACGACCTGATGGGGGAAAGTCCACCATTGGCTCGTCGGCCAGCTTTAGACCGGACTTTCACTACTATCTTTTATGTACGAATCCCCGACGGAGATCGACGGGCTACTCACGGGAGCAGCTCGATTCCCAGATGCTGTGATCTGGACTTGCACTTTAAATCCACCAGGCACTCATGCCTGGTGTGGCTCAAAAGAGCCGTGTGAACACGCCCTCAGAGCTGTTCTCTCAAGAGCAGTTCTCAAAGAGAACTCACAGCGTGTCGGTTGTGGGGAGGGGGAGGGAAAGCAATTTGAAAGCCGCTCTGAGAGTCCGAGTGACGGGTGGGGTATAAACCCAATCTCCTCTCTCTTCTTCTCTTCATATTAAGAACAATGAGTTCTCACGTGCAGGGAAGCGCACACGCTGAAAAGGATCTGGATGCACTAATCTTAAAGCAACCATGCCTACAAATACAATTGCTTTAAATCGTTTTATCGATGCACATTAGTAACGCGGCGGAGATGAGAAGGCAGCAATAGATGGACAGACATGGGAGCTTCGACAAAGCAGCAGGGAGGGGACGCCGGACAAAGGGCTGGATCCAGACTAAACTGTAGTGATCAAGTGCATGCTCATTATTGTATGTTTAAAGTTCTAAATTGCATATAAACTCTGTGGTTCCGTGTAATTGTTATTTGTGTCAATTTCAGTGCTTTTGTCCAGACTAAACTTGCAATTGCCACTTGCAATTGCCAAAGGGGTGATTCCCTCACCCCTTTCCAATGCAGAACCACCTTAAGTCATTCCTCAGGGTCCCCCATCCCGCACCCCAGAGCAGCATTTTTTGGAGATGATCAGTGGCAATAGGGGTGTCAAGTCTGGGTTGGGAAACACCAGGAGATTTTGAGGGGGGAGGAGGAGGAGATTGGATTTATGCCCCACCCTTCACTCAGAGTCTCAGAGTCGCTTACAATCTCCTTTCCCTTCCTCTCCCCACGACAGACACCCTGGGAGGTCGGTGGGGCTGAGAGAGCTCTTTTGAGAACTGCCCTTGAGAGAACAGCTCTGAGAGAACTTGTGACTGACCCAAGGTCACACCAGCAGCTGCATGTGGAGGAGTGCGGAATCAAACCCGGTTTTCCCAGGCAATCCTAAGAAGTGTGAGTGCAATTCCAGGAGATCTCCAGGCCCCACCTGGAGACTGGCAATCCTAAGAGAGCTTCGGATCCCGCAGGGTTCCCAAACGCATACACAAAGATGCACGCCAATCGGTTTACTCCTCTGCCTTAGGGCTGGAATAAAGGCACGCTCCCTGAAGAACTTCTCTTATGCAAACCCCATCGAAATAAAAGGGATTTTTGCACAGGGGTCTCCAGTGGGATAAGTTCCCAAAGCACCGTTCTGCCCCCCCCCCAAGCCTCTCCTCCCTCTTCATTCCTCCTCCATTTCTCTCTCTCCCCCTCCTCCTCCAATCTATTCCTCTCTTGTAGAGCAAAAAAAAAAATCTTTCCAATTTTTCTTACACCCTGTGAGCATGTACACGGATTGAACGTCCCCCTGCTTTGTTCTGGAAGCAATAAGGACAGCGGCCCCAACCTGAAACAGCATTGGAGCAGGGGGGACACTTCCAAATAAAAAAAGCCACATTATCAGGAAGCATTTAAATTGCAAAAGGGGGGCGGGGTTCCGCCATTCCCTGAGAAGCGCCCTGCACTGAATGTGATGGGGGGCAGGAGGTTAAAACACAGACATCATAACCTTTATTACTTCAATTTTGTGCGCAGAGCCATTAACGGCAGGAGGCATCGCAGATGCGCCACAACATCGGGGGCCGGAGAGAAATTCAATACACACATTGTAACCTAATTTATGGGCAGTGTGGAGGGGAGGGGAGACGTGCGTGGGGAAGGGGGCGAAGCCTTTCTGCTGCGCAAACCCCCACCCCTAAGGTTGCCAAGCCTAGGTTGGAAAATACCTGGGGACTTTGGGGGTGGAGCCAGGAGAAGGTGGGGCTTGGGGAGGGGAGGGGCCTCAGCATGGTGCAATGCCACAGAGTCCACCCTCCAAAGCAGTCATTTTCTCCAGGGGAGCTGATCTCTGTCAGCTGGAGGTCAGTTGTAAAAGCGGGAGATCCCCAGGCCCCACCTGGAGGCTGGTAACTCTACCCCACCCCCCATGGAAACGAACGCAATCCATGGGAGGGAAAGTAGACTCCCTAGAGCGGCCAAAAACTGCTCCCCATAGCACTGTGAAGCACCATTCTCTCCTCTCCAGTCAAATCGTGGGACCGTGGCTCAGTCCCCGGCATCTCCAGTTAAAAGGAACCAGGCAGGAGGTGATGGGAAAGACTTCTCTGCCTGAGACCCTGGGGAGCCGCTGCCAGTCTGAGCGGACAATACTGACCTTGATGGACCCAAGGTGTGATTCAGTGGCAGAGCATCTACTCAGCATGCAGAAGGTCCCAGGGTCAACCCCTGGCTTCTCACTTAAAAGGACCAAGCAGGAGGTGATGGGAAAGACTTCTCTGCCTGAGACCCTGGAGAGCGGCTTCCAGTCTGAGCGGACAATACTGACCTTGATGGACTCATGGTCTGATTCAGTGGTGGAGCATCTGCCTGGTATGCAGAGGGTCCCAGGTTCAATCCTTGACATCCCCAGTTCAAAAGATCTCTACCTAAGTCTCTGGAGCGCTGCTGCCAGCCTGAGCAGACAATACTGACCTGGACCTTACGAGCCCAACTAGCTCCATCGTGACAAAATACATCCTGCACATAGAATGCAAGCGTGTCACGAATATGGCTAAACTAGTTCCACCATGGGGGGAAAAAACCCCTATGCCCTGCACTTAGAAAGCAAGCATGTCAAGGATAAGGATAAACTAGATCCATCATGAATAAAGACATTCTGCACTTAGAAATCAAGCATGTCAGGGATGATCCTAACTAGTTCCATCATGAAAAAAAAAAATTGTTCTGCACTTACAAAGCACATGTCAGGGATGATGCCACAGTGGTTCCAGCATGACAAAAAGGCTCTGCACTTAGAAAGCAAGTATGTCAGGGACGATACTAAACTAGCTCCATTATGGGGGGGGAAAAAACATGTTCTGCAGTTAGAAAGCCAGCATATCAGGGATGATACTAAACTAGCTCCATCATGGGTAAAAAAAAAATATTCTCTGCACTTAACAAGCAAGCATGCCAGGGATGATACTAAATTAGATCCATTCTCCTTGACATCTAGCTTTCCCTGTACAGGGAAATCCTTTTATGGGAACTCCCACCTGGAATCCAAAACCTAGATCAGGGGTGGCCAAACTTACTTAACGTAAGAGCCACACAGAATAAATGTCAGATGTTTGAGAGCCACAAGACATGAACAAATAGTACACACAGGTTTTTACGGGAAAATATGCAGATTTGCTTTTTATTAACATTAAATGAGACTGCCAAAAAAAAACAACAGTTAGGGATAATGATATTATTTAGATATAATGATATTTATTTGCCTTCTCCAAGCCTTATTTGCCTATTATTTAGATATAATGATATTTATTTGCCTTCTCCAAGCCTTATTTGCCTTATTTGCCTTCTCCAAGCCGACTGGTGGGGGGGGCACTTTGAGAACGTATTTAAAGTCAAAGTTGCTTTCTTTCTCTGCTCCCCCACACAGACACCTCAAGCCTACCCAGGGAGGGGGACACTGGCTGGGGAAGGGAAGACCAATCAGGGAGGCATGCCCCCCCCTCACTTCCCCAGCTGCCTTGCTGGGAGTTGCACAATATGTGTGAAAGAGCCACATGCGGCTCCCGAGCCACCGTCTGGCCATCACTGGCCTAGATACAGCTTAGCTAACCTCAGCGAGAACTGTGCGCAAATATAATGCAATAAAGGCTTGATAAAAATTAACACCCCCCGGGAAAGACACCTTGGCACGGCTTGTGAATCAGGACAGGGCCTGCCGTATTTCGGAAGAGGGAACTGGGAAGGAAGCAGCCGAGACCAGATTCGGCAAGGGCCAACCCTCCCCCCAAAGACAACCCTGATAGGCGGCTGAGTTCCCTACAGACAATTAAGCACCAGTTAATGTAATCACCTACCACCGGCAGAGCTAACAATACAGAAAATAAAAACATAAGTCACACTAGGCATCTGCCAGCGGCTCCCTGGCACCGTGCGGAAGGTCTGCTGGCTGCCACCGGAATGCCATGCCAGCGACGCTGCCATCCCAAATCGGAGGGCGTGCAAAGGGCAAAGGCGGCGATTAGAATGTCAAACGGGACGTGTTCGGTGGAAGGCTCCCGGGACTGCCATAACAGGAGAGGGGAACGGTGCCCGGCTTTCAGACAGCAGGCGGCGAGGCGAGGGGGGGGGGGCTCCGATTCCTAGAGAGGCTCAAAACTGGCCTTGCGGCTTGCCTCTACACGCTCGCAGATGTATACAGCAGGTCTGCTGGGTGTCTCCGTTTTCCAGACTTGTCAGAGGAGGAGAATATTTTTTGGGTTGTTGATTTTAAAGTAACAGCAAGAAGAAACACTTGAGATTTCATGGTTTCCCCATCACTAATTCGGATCAGCTCTTCTGGGAGGAGGAGGAAGAGGAGGAGGAGGAGAAGGAGAACGGCTTACAATCACCTTTCCCTTCCTCTCCCCATAACGGACACCTGTGAGGTAGGTGAGGCTGAGAGAGCTCTGAGAGAACTGCTCTTGAGAGAACAGCTCTGAGAGAACTTGTGACTGACCCAAGGTCACCAGCTGGCTGTACGTGGAGGAGTGGGGGAGCAAACCCGGTTCTCCCAGATTAGAGCCTGTGCCCCTAACCACTACACCAAACAGGCTCTCAAGGGCACGTCTGCATGGCATGCGGAAGGTCTCAGGTTCAATCCCTGACATCTCCAGTTAAAAGGATCAGTTCAGAGGAAGGAAGGAAGGAAGGAAGGAAGGAAGGAGGGAGGGAGGGAGGGAGGGAGGGAGGGAGAGCTACAAGGATTCACTGGAGAAAGGGAGAGCAAAGGGAAAGGATCAAAGAAACAGTCATCTACCAGCCACTAAGTTACCACAATGTCTTGTCTCTTCTGGCCGCCTATAGCTCTCCCACGGACCCCTTATCTCTGCCCCTTAATCAGGCCCACGACACACAGAGCAAACACGGGGAGATGTGCACGCCGACGGAGTTGATGCGTTTAATTAGATTTCATCAGGAAGAGTCTGAAAAATTAATATGGAGAGATTTCCACCGGCCCAGCGATAACTTCTCCCAGAGAGCGTCGGGATTTATAGCCAGCTGTCGGTCGAGCGGAAGTCATAGCAGCTCCCAAGGATTATGGATTTCAAAAGTGGGCCCACAGGAACCCTTGTTGGGGTTATCGCTCGGCAAGGTATCGATTCATCTAGGCAAGGGCTGGGTTCCAAACAGGCCACGGGGCCGAAACCGGAAGGAAAGCCAAAGCTGTCTTATGCAGCAGACTGGGTGCCAGCTGTGCCCACGGACATGCCGGGGACCGAGCAGCCATTTCCCCTGCAAGCCATCCATGCCATCCTCAGCCATCCATGTCCTTCTGCCATTTGGTGGTAGAAAGGGACACTGAGCCGCAGCGACTTCTGGCAACCCCTTTCGGTTTCCAAGACAAGAGACAAACAGACTTGGCCTCTGCACAGCAACCCTGGACCTCCTTGACGGCTCACCACAACAAAGGACACACAGTCTTGGCAGACCTGAGACAGTGAATGGATCAAATTCAATTAATGCGACAGACAGACAGACAGACGATGGATGGATGGATGGATGGATGGATGGATGGATGGATGGATGGATAATAGACAGACAGACAGACGATGGATGACAGCCAGACAGACAGACGATGGATGGTTAGATGGATGGATGGATGGATGGTTGGATGGATGGATGGATGGATGGATGGATGGATGGATGGATGGATGATGGAAGATAGACAGACAGACAGACGATGGATGGATGGACGATAGATAGATGATAGACAGATGGATGGATGATAGATGGTAGAATGATGATAGATAAATAGATCATAGATAGATGGGTAAATGATAGAAGATAGATAGATGATAGATGATTGATAGATGATAAGATGATGATGATGGATGACAGACAGACAGACAGACGATGGATGGACGATAGATAATAGAAAGATGATAGTAGATAAATAGATGATAGAAGATAGATAGATAGGTAGATGGAAGATGATTGATAGATGATGATGATGATGACAGACAGACAGACAGTGTTATGGGGAAGGCAGCAAACAGCAGAGCCGTATGGACACATCTGTCCACAGAGAAGAAAGTCCAGTGGCACTTTTAAGACCAACCAAGTTTAATTCTGGGTATAAATTTTTGCATGCATGCACACTTCTCCAGATACTTAGAAACAAGACTTCCACAATCATCACGTACAGGCAGAGAGAGGGTGGGGGGGGGTTAGTTGCCAGGAAAGGTTAGTTTCAGTCAAGATGTATAAGTTAACTGGGTGATAAGTACAGCTGAGATTGGATTAAAGCAGTTGCTAAGACCTGTGAATAGCAGTAAAGACTCTTGAGAGTCCCTTGGACTGCAAGGAGATCCAATCAGTCAATCCTAAAAGAAATCAACCCTGACTGTTCCCTGGAAGGCCAGATGCTGAAGCTGAAGCTCAAATACTTTGGCTACCCAGTGAGAAGGGAGCACTCCCTGGTGAAGACCCTGAGACTGGGAAAGACTGAAGGTCAAAGAAGAAGGGGACAGCAAAGGATGAGATGGTTAGACAGTGTTACTGACGCAACAAACATGAAATTAAACAAACTCCGGAACATGACGGAAGACAGGACGGCCTGGCTTGATGGGGTCCATGGGGTCGTGAAGAGTCAGACATAGGGTTGCCAGCCTCCAGGTGGGGCCTGGGGATCTCCCGCTTTTACAACTGACCTCCAGCTGAGAGAGATCAGCTCCCCTGGAGAAAATGGCTGCTTTGAAGGGTGGACTCTATGGCATGGTACCATGCTGAGGCCCCTCCCCTCCCCAAACCCCGCCCTCTCCTGGATCCACCCCCAAAGTCTCCTGGCATTTTCCAACCCAGACCTGGCAACCATAGTCAGGCTCGCCTGTGCGACTTAACAACAACAACAAAAAGCATACAGACAATAAAAGCGTTAACAGACGCAAGAACTAACTTTGTGTCCAGTGTTACCTTTAAGACCAACAAAGTTTAATTCTGGGTATAAGCAAGAACTAAGTGACTTAGAATGTGTTCTTCAGATACATGAAAACAGACTAGGAAGGGCTAGTTAGAGTCAAGATGCCTAAGTAACTGAGCAGTTAGCTACCCACCTGAATCTGGTGGGGGAGGTTTTAAGGAAAACCTGCAAAAAGAGAATCATGGAACAATGAGGACTAGAAACACGCTTCCTGGTTTTTATTAAGGAAAGCTGTAAAGCCCAGGAAGCCAAATTCGAGGATTGCCAACTCCGGGCTCAGAAATATCTGGAGATTTGAAGGTGGATCCCAGAAGGGGTGGGACATCAGTAGGGTCTGATGCCATGTCATCCACCTTCCAAAGCAGCAATTTCCTCCAGGAGAAGTGGGACAAATGTTTTAAATAAATACGTATTAAATAAAGCCGCAATCTACATAGTCTGGAGATCAGCTGGAATTCCAGAAGATCTCCATCTCCCCCCTGGAGGTTGGCAAGGCTACACGTATCACATTTTCAGGGGTTTTTTTTAAAAAAAATTTTCTGTGCTTGTTCGAATAACCACCGAACTTACACAGTCCTGAACAAGGGCCACTCTAAAAATGTTCACAAATCAACAGGTCGCTACCAAGCTGCATATTTTCCTTGCGTTCAGTCAACATTATCTGCATCCCATTTGCATCAATATAACAGATGCCAAGTGCGACACTGTACTCCAGAAGTCTTTTGCTTCTAATTTTTCCCTTCCTAATGTGAAAAAGAATTTATGGCAGCCCTTGAAGAATCATTATATACAAGGACTTCTTTATGAGAACTTTGAGAGCTGCCAGGAAAGGAGGGGGGGGGAGAAGGGGGAACAGCGCATGGATTCTGGCTTCTTCGTGAGGCTTTCTGACTCCTGTTTTTTTCAAAAACCCGTTGACAAAAATACAAATCGCTTTGGATTCCAATGAGATTTAGGACCAAATTGCGAGGCTGGAGCTCTACGGCTGGAATTGCATCAGTTGGAGTTATATCAAATGGGCTGAGGCTAGCCCCACTGCGGAGCAAAACATCCACAAAATGGGCTCAACTTGAGTTACAAGGTACACTTCTGCAAACTCAAAAAAAGGAGATTTGTGATAGAATAGAATAGAATAGAATAGAATAGAATAGAATAGAATAGAATAGAATAGAATAGAATAGAAAGGTAGATAGATAGAATAGAAAGGTAGATAGATAGATAGATAGATAGGCAGACAGGCAGGCAGGCAGGCAGATGACAGACAGACAGATGGACGATAGATAGATAGATAGATAGATAGATAGATAGATAGATAGATAGATAGATAGATAGGCAGACAGGCAGGCAGGCAGGCAGATGACAGACAGACAGATGGACGATAGATAGATAGATAGATAGATAGATAGATAGATAGATAGATAGATAGATAGGCAGACAGGCAGGCAGGCAGGCAGGCAGGCAGATGACAGACAGACAGATGGACGATAGATAGATAGATAGATAGATAGATAGATAGATAGATAGATAGATAGGCAGACAGGCAGGCAGGCAGGCAGGCAGATGACAGACAGACAGATGGACGATAGATAGATAGATAGATAGATAGATAGATAGATAGATAGATAGATAGATAGATAGATAGATAGGCAGGCAGGCAGGCAGGCAGGCAGGCAGGCAGGCAGGCAGATGACAGACAGACAGATGGACGATAGATAGATAGATAGATAGATAGATAGATAGATAGATAGATAGATAGATAGACAGACACACAGATCGACCAATATTAGATAGACAGACAGACAGACAGACGGATCAACCAGCATTAGATAGATAGATAGATAGATAGATAGATAGATAGATAGATAGATAGATAGATAGATAGACAGATAGACATTAGACAAACCGACAGACATTACACAGACAGACATTACACAGACAGACAGACATAGACAGACAGATTGACCGATGATAGATGATAGACAGATAGACAGACCGACATTAGACAGACCGACAGATATAGACAAACAGACTTTACACCGACAGACAGATATAGACAGACAAGACAGATCGGTGATAGATAGACATATAGACAGACGTTAGACAGATTGACATTAGACAGACAGATAGACCGACATTACACCGACATTACACAGACAGACAGGTAGATTGATAGACAGACATTAGACAGACATTACATAGGCACACAGATAGCTATAGACAGACAAATAGATTGATAGACAGACAGGTAGAGACCGACAGATAGACAAACCAACAGACATTAGACAGACAGACAGACATTACATAGACAGACTGACATTACATAGACAGACAGATAGATGGGCAGACAAATTGATAGATATTAGATAGACAGACAGACCCAGAGTGAGAGGCAAAATTAGAACCAAAAAAAACCAAAACCCGCCCTTGTTTTTAAAAAAGGAGTCCCTCACAAAACTAAAGGCCTTTACTGCCCCCCCCCCCCCCCAGCATCGCAGGGGGGCAGGTGGGTCACCCTGTGCCAGAGAGGGGGCCGCTAAACCCTTCCCCTCATTTCAAAGCACAAGGCCAAGCTGAGGCTTCCTCTCTCCCCCCCCCCCCCGTGACAGCAACCAGGGTTGCCAGTTTTGGGATGGGAGATTCCTGGAGATCTGGAGACATGAGTCTGGGGCGGGGAGAGAGCTCAGCGGGATATAATGCCACAGAGTCCACCTTCCAAGGCAGCCATTTTCTCCAAGGGAAACTCACTTCTGGAATCTGGAGAGAGGCGGTAATTCTGGGGACTAGGGTTGCCAACCTCCAGGACCTGGAGATCTCCCAGAATTACAACTGATCTCCAGAGTGCTGAGATCACTTGGAGGAAAACGGCTATTTTGGAAGGTGAACTCTGTGGCATTGTACCCAGCTGAGGTCCCTCCCCAAACCCCAAGCTCCGCCCCCAAAATCTCCAGGAATTTCCTAACCCGGAGATGGCAAACCTAGCAGTGGGAAACCTCCAGGCCCTACCTGGAGGCTGGCAACCTGAGGTACACAGTCCAGCCTCGGCCTCATCACTAGGGACTCCGGATCGGACCCTTTCCTCAGGGTGTCTCTAAAAGCCTGCGCTTATCTGTTTGTTTGCTTCCATTCGGACTCGTCTTCCCCTCAGAGGTTCGGATCAGGTGGCAATCGCTAAAAATAAAAACATGCAACAGAAACCAAATACCCAATTAAATGAAAGTTTCTGCCTGTTTGCTTTCATCCTGCCGGTTGAGTACTAGCCCAAGAGGAAAAGTTTTTAGCGGTTCTTCAGAAAAAGCTTCCGGATGAAGTCTGAGTCCAGTGCGTGCACACGAAAGCTTATACCCAGAATTAAACTTCCTTGGTCTTAAAGGTGCCACTGGACTCAATCTTTGATCCACTGGTTCAGTCCAACACGGTTACCCACCTGAATCTAACTTCAGGATAGTTTTTGATGGGCCTCACATAAGAACACCATTTTTTACACCCTGCCCTGACACGGATAGCCCAGGCTAGCTTGATCCCATCGGATCTCAGAAGCTAAGCAGGGCCAGCCTTGGCTAGTATTTGGAAGGGTGACCTCCAAGGAATACCAGGGCTGTGACACAGAGGCAGGCAATGGCAAACCACCTTTGAAACGCCTCTTGCCTTAAAAAACAAGTCTAGCTCACCACCTAGTGGTGCATAACGGTGAAAGAGCTAGAACCTCTGGCTGCCAAACTTAGGATTTCCTGGTTATTCGACATACAATGCGATATGATAATTATTAATTATTTCACACCCTTGCTCCTCTGAAAATAAGAACGTAAGAGAAGCCAATGCTGGATCAGGCCAATGGCTCATCCAGTCCAACACTCTGTCACACAGTGGCCAAAAACACCAGGGGCCCTCAGGAGGTCCAGCAGTGGGGCCAGGACACTAGAAGCCCTCCTGCTGTTGTCCCCCCTCCCAAGCACCAAGAATACAGAGCATCACTTGCCCCAGACTGAGAGTTCCTATCTATACCTTGTGGCTAATAGTCACTGATGGACCTCTGCTCCATATGTTTATCCAATTCCCTCTTGAAGCCCTCCATGCTTTTAGCCACCACCAGCTCCTGTGGCAGTGAATTCCATGTGTTAATCACTCTTGGGGTGAAGAAGGACTTCCTTTTATTCGTTCTAACCTGACTGCTCAGCAATTTCATGGAGTGCCCGCGAGTTCTTGTCTTGTGAGAAAGGGAGAAATGTACCTCTTTCTCTACCTGCTCTATCCCATTCATAATATTGTAAACCTCTATCATGTCACCCCTCAGTCGTCGTTTCTACAAACTAAAGAGCCCCAAGCACTTTAACCTTTCTTCATAGAACTCAGAACATGGGCGATAGAGTCAATGTGACACTCTCTGTTTATCTTCAAGACCATGATGATAGGAATGAGAATAGGTTGTCATAAATAATTCATGGTTTGTAGGACAAAATATACATCTGCAGTGCTGCCTGGAAGATAACTGAAAACTAGGGCTGCCAGCTCCAAATTGGGAAATATCTGGAGATATTGGGGGTGGTGCTAGTAAAACATGGGGTTTGGGGAGGAGAAGGATTTCAATGCAGTATATACCATAGAGTCTATCTTCCAAAGGAGCCATTTTCTCCAGGTGAACTGATCTCTATCACTCGGCCACTGTGTGAGACAGGATGCTGGACTAGATGGACCACTGGTCTGATCCAGCAGGGCTCTTCTGATGTTCTTAGGAAGGCCTCGGCCTCTCTGCCCTGTTGTTGGTCCTCCAAAAGAATTGGCTGGCCACTGTATGAGACAGGATACTGGACTAGACAGACCACTGGTCTGATCCAGCAGAGCTCTTCTAATGTTCTTAGGAAGGCCTCGGCCTCTGCCCTGTTGTTGGCCCTCCAGAGGAACTGGCTGGCCACTGTGTGAGACAGGATGCAGGACTAGATGGACCACTGGTCTGATCCAGCAAAATTCTTTTGTTCTTATGAGACCTCCAGCTACCACCTGGAGATTTGGGGGAAAGAGCTTGGGGAGGGCTGGGTTTATGGAGGGGAAGGAAATCAGCAGGGTATGATGCCACAGCGTCCGCCCTTCAAAGCAGCCACTTTCTCCAGGGGAACTAATCTCTGTTGTCTGGAGACCAGCTGTAATCCGGGAGATCTGCAAGCCCCACCTGGAGGCGGAACACCCAATCTACAATAGCTCACCAGGGTTGTTGAGAAACTGTGGAACAGGGGAAACCACATAAACCACACTGAGCTAGTTGGTGGAAGGTGGAGGAGGAGAAGTTAAATTCAGAGGTTCTGGCTTCATCAGTCCTTTACTCTTGGGGCTCCAGAAAAGAACATCTAGTTCAGTCCTTTGTCCAGCTATCAGTATCACCAAATTACACAGCAGGGTTGCCAGCTCTGGGTCTGGAAATTCCTGGAGATTTGGGGGGTGAAGCCTGGGGAAGGGAAGGGACCTCAGCAGGGTTCAATGCCACAGAACCCACCCTCCAAAACAGTTATCTTCTCCAAGGGAACTGATCTTGGACATTGAAAATCCGTTGTTAACAGCAGAAGACCTCCAGGTGCCACCCGGAGGCTGGGAACCCTATTAACACATACAGCCCATGGCTGTTTGCTCACCGCCAAATGCACTACCAGTTACTAGAGCCTCTGCCCCCCCCCAACCCAACCCCAAAAGGCAGAGAGAGAGAGAGAGAGAGAGAGAGAGAGAGAGAACACGGATGTCAATATCTCCATTCAACTGCCGACTCCTGAAAGCACCGGAGAGGAAGAGACGGGTCATTAAAAAATGAAATACGGGATGCAAAAGAATGGGAATGACAGAGATGGCAACCAGGGGAGCAAAGACTGCCAACAGATGGGTGAGGAGCCGTGCTCCTGGCAGGAGAAAGAGACCGGCGGCTTATCAGGGACCAGCGGCTCTTCCAAGGGGCTCTCTGATAACATAGAGGGCTTAATCAAATATGCAAACGAGACCCAATCTGGAGAACGAAGGGACGGAAAATGAACCTAGGGATGGGGTGCGGAAGGGGAAGCGTCGGAAATAATCTGAAGCCGGGCAGGGAGGAGGAGGGAGGGGAAAGGGAGGGAAGGGGGGAGGTTTAGACAGCCTCCCCACCACCGCCATTTGGGGGGCGGGGAAAGATTCTAAAGATTCAATGAAAGCAAAACTAATTTGGAGACTCGCCCGTAAACTGGCTGCCCTTCAGTGGGGTCAATGGGGCAGAGATGCAGCAGTGAAAAGCAAACGCACCAGAGGCTAAAAGGAGCTACAGAAACTCAGGTAGCCAAAAAGAGAGAGGCGGGGCTTATGAGGAATAAGGGTGCCGCCCCTGGGGTTGAAAATACCTGGGGATTTGAGGGTGGAGCCATGGGGGGGCGGGGTTTAGGGAGGGGAGGGATCGCGGTAGGACGTAACGCCATGCAGTCCGCCTCTGTTGCCTGGAGATCTCCAGCCTCAACCTGGAGATTGGTGACCCTACGCTGTCTGTCCCTAATGTATTTCCCAGAAAAGCTGTGGAAAGAACTCCCCGCCACCGCCCCATTCCAAACCTCGTTCTCTGGGTACATCAAAATGCTCAGCACACCACCGCTGACGAAACACAATCGGCAGCCGAGCGCTGCCAGACTTTGAAGTCGAGATTGGATCTGGAGGGGATTAGATCTTCTATTTGCAAATCTCATTCCATGGTCACAAGATCCGCATCTCCAATGACACGCCAAGCCGCCTCTAAAAATCAGAGCGTCGGGTACAAGCAGTGTCCGACCCATTAAAAAAGGAAGACGGTGAGCCCAAATAAAGAAAAATGACTTGGGGGGGGCACACAAATGATGGGGGTCAGACAGCAGGGCAAGAAATAATGAATGGAGAGACAGGAATTATTCTTTCTGCAAAAACAAAAAAAGATTTCTGGGTCGTTCATTCAATCTTATGGGCAAGCTATTCCGTACAAATAGGACAAATGGGCTTCCTCATACAAAAGGGGTTATTATATTTATATATTGCCACAAAACCATGTAACCCGGAATTTTAGATGGGACGATAGCGGAGAAAAGTTACCTCAGTGAAACTCAAGAGCAGCTAAATGGAGCCTCCATATTCAGAGGCAGTGCTCCTGCCACGCCAGACACTGAAGCATCAACAGCTGCTTGCATGTCCCCCCAGGAGATGTGGCAAGACACTTTGGGAGATGGTCTGCCTAACCAGGCTGGCCTTTTGGCCTTCTCTAGAAAGGTAACTGTTTCTATTGAATAGAAAAGAGCCAAGAGTCCAGAAGCACCTGATCACGAAAGTTCACTGATCACGAAAGTTCCTACCCTGCCACATATTTTGTTAGTTTTTAAGGTGCTACTGGACTCTTGGCTCTTTCCTACTGCTACAGACAGACTAACACAGCCGCCCATCTTTATCTGTTTCTACTGAGGAGGGCTAAACAAAGCTCAGAATAACAACAACAAGAAGAAGAGATTGGATTTATACCTCGCCCTTCACTACCTGTCTCGGAGAGGCTTACAATCTCCTTTCGCTTCCCTTCCCCTCCCCACAACAAACACCCTGTGAGGTAGGTGGAGCTGAGAGAGCTCTCTCAAGAACTGCCTTTGAGAGAACAGCTCTGAGAAAACTTGTGACTGACCCAAGGTCACACCAGCAGCTGAACGTGAAGAAATGGGGAACCAAACCTGGTTCTCCAAAACTAGGGTGTGTGCTCTTAACCAAACTGGCTCTCAAATCCGGTTTCAGAACGTTGCGCCCACATCAGCTAGTCCACCATCCTATTTGCAGCAGGAGACACAGGCGATTGCGAGCAGAGCAAAGGAAAGCCACGCAAAAGGAAGATCTATGGTCAGTTAGAGAAGAGGTCCTAGCAGCTCCTGTTACCAAGCCAGCCTAACATCTGCCCTGTCTCTGTTGCTGTCTGGAATCTATCTTCGCTAGAATTGATTAGTGGCTCACTGGCTGAATTCCCTGCCTCCCATCTAGGGTTGCCAGGTCTGAGCTGGGGAATTCCTGGAGATTTGGGAGCAGACCCTGGGGGAGGCAGGATTTGGGGAGGGGAGAGACCTCGGTGCGATATCATGCCATAGAGTCCAAGGCATCCATTTTCTCTGGGGGAACAGATTTCTGTAGTCTGGAGATCAGTAGTATTTCCGAGAGATCTCCAGGCCCCACATGAAGGCTGGCAGTCCTACACCCATCTCTCAGGTTGCCCGGCCATGACTTTCCGTCCTTACAAATGAACCTCAGTGTGATGTCTTGATTTAGAAAAGGCAATTCTGGACATTCTGAGCATGGAGCAAGTCACACCAGCTCAGCTCCAGAGGACAATATTGCTTGGAACAGCAAGAATCCTGAGAAGGCTACATCTGCAGTTCCCAAGAACTTGGCTAGACCTCAGACTGCAGAAAACCCTTTACCAGTCGAATATCTGATTGTGACAACTCATCATCATCATCATCTATATCTGACTGTGTCAATTCATCATCATCACCACCACCACAACAATCAAAAATATCTTACTGTGTCGTAAGTCAGTCTGTGCTGAGTGATGGCTCAGATTTCTCAGACGAAGAGCTACCTGCTAGCCCTGAGCTGGCGACTGAACAGCTGGTTCAGGTTACTGGCTGAACAGAAGTCATAGCCTACAGATGAAACCGAGCCAACACCTTGTAGCTCTGAAGCAGTAAACAAGTCTTCCGCAGCCACTTTTATCCCACCTAGCTCACACCCTTGCAGGGCCGACGCTGTCAGAGATACTTAGAGTCGCAAGAAAGGAGAAGAAGTGCAAGACTCATGGCGCACCGTCAGCTGTCAACTGCAGAGAGGAATGAGGTGTTTCAGGATGACTGCCAAAACTATTGGCTAGGAGCTTAGCTCATTAAGACTTGGCTATAAATTCAGCCGGGAGAAGCAGCAGTTTGTGGGTACAATGAGTACACTTTGCTATCAGTCTTGAACCTCGGACTGGACCTGACAACTGGCTTTTCTGGAACCCCTGGCCTCAAACTGGACTTGAACTTGCTGCCTGGAACTCCTTGATCCCAGACGGGACTTTGGTAAACCTGTTCTCTGGAACTCCGTGCTTTTGGACTGGACTTTGGTTATTCTCTGCAACCTTGTCTGTGTGACCTGCCCTGCTGGACCCCAGCCTGTGCCTCTTGGGGAAGCTACATCAGAACAGACTGCAACAACTCATAATAATAATAAATTATTGTAATAATAATAATAGCAACAACAACAACATGGAAAAACCCTGTTTACCCCCTGTGTAAAAGAATGCTTTCCATAAGCATTCTACCCAATTATCTAAACTCACACATGATGCCAGCAACACTCGTTCTTTACCAGTGTTTCCCTCTGCTAGCTATTTATCCTGGAAACATGTTTTGAAGCAAACAAGTCCATCTCCTTTCTCCTTGTCCCTTCCAGCTGTAAGATCTGAGCTGCCAAAACAAAACAAAATTGCCACACACAAAAACATCTCATTCCACCCACACCACCTAAAAACGAAGCCACTGGAATTGCACTTGGGTGGGAGAGCCACCCATGGGTATCTCAGGGTGCAAAAAAAGTAGGAAAACGACATGAAGGTGAAAGGATGGGTGTCGCCCGTCACCAAACCCCACACTGATTCTCATCATGTGCATCACCATAATGGCGCATAGAGCAGCTTGCGCCAACAGAACTACGATGATATCACTCCCAGTGGCAGGAGTTCATCCTTTTTGTCAGGGGGAATGCCAATCTCAACAGTGAAGAAAAACCCCAGGACCCAATCCAACATCTTTCATTCTTTAGGATTTGAAAAACTGCAGCGAGACAAGTCTCCATAGCTCCATGGAAGGGCCATGGTTCCATGGCACAGCATCTGCTTGGCATGCAGAAGGCCCTAGGTTCAGTCCCCAGCATTTCCAGTTAAAAGGATCAGGTGGTGTGAAAGTTCTCAGCCTGAAACCCTGGAGAGCTGCTATCAGTCAGTGTAGACAGTACTGTCCATGGTGGACTGAAGGTCTGATTCCGTTTAAGGCAACGTCACGTGCACTGAAATGCAACTAACGCAGCACACAAACACACGTGAAGCTGCCTTATATAAATCAGACTCTTGGTCCATCAAGGTCTGTACTGTCTACTCAGACTGGCAGCGGTTCTTCAAGGTCTCAGGCAGAGGTCTTTCCCATCATCTCCAACCTGGCCCTTTTAACTGGAGATGCCGGGGTTTGAACCTGGGACCTTCTGCATGCCAAGCAGAGGCTCTTCTGCTGTCCCACAGCCCCTTCCCCTTCCCACATGGCATTAGAGCAAGCTGGGGTGTTGCAAAGGAATGGGAAAGAGTTAAGCTCTCCCCCTATGCCACCCCCTGGTCTGCTGCTCCTCTCCTCCGAATGTCTCCTCCACAGTATGTGGACAGCCCCGATGGGATTATTTATTTATTAAAACATTTATATCCTGCCTTTCCTCGTGAAGTAAAGTGGCTTACACTAATAGTTTTTTTTTTAATGATTTGAAAGCAAAAATAGCAACCTCCCTTAAAAGATGCCCACCATTTGAGCCCCCCTGAAACCCCTGGCAAACAGGCAAGCCTTGCAGCCCCTTTGAAGATCTCCAAGGAGGCCCTTCCAACCTCTTTGGAGAGCCACTACTACAGCATTGGAGCCATAATGGAAAAAGCCCAGGCTTCGGTCGATGTCAGTATGACCATTTTAAGTGGTGGGATAGCCAACAGACGACCACAGTTGGTACACAGGGGACATGTGGAATTCACTGGAATTCATGGAATTCACTGCCGCAAGAAGTGGTGGCAACTACAGGCATAGACAGCTTCAAGAAGGAACTGGAGAAACATATGGAGCAGAGGTCCATCATTGGCTATTAGCCACAAGGTAGAGAGGAAACACTGTGTCTGGGTCAGGGATGCTCTGTATTCTTGGTGCTTGGGAGAGGCAACAGTGGGAGGGCTTCTGAGGTTCTGGCCTCACTGGTGGACCTCCTGACAGCACCTGGTATTTTTGGCCACTGTGTGACACAGAGTGTTGGACTGGATGGGCCACTGCCCTAATCCAACATGGCCTCTCTCATGTTCTTATGGCCCTGCTGGTGGATTTCCTGATGGCAACTGGCTTTTGGCCACTGCAAGACACCATGTGCTGGACTGCAGGGGCCACTGGCCTGATCCAACGTGGCTTCTCTTATGTTCTTATATTCCTGTGTGAAAGGAGATGGGATTCCCTTGCTTGCGTCCACCCTGCCACATTTCATTCTCCTGTCTTCCCAAAGCATCCCAGTTCACCAAGAGTGGCACAACAGCTGACGCTGCACTGGTGCGGCAGCCGTGCCCCACCCTCCATGCTTCCCCACTAGGGTTGTCAACTGATCTCCAGGCAACAGAGATCAATTCACCTGGAGAAAACGGCCGCTTTGGAAGGCGGACTCCATGGCACTGTACCCCACTTAAGTCTCTCCCTTCCAAAACCCCGCCCTCCTCAGGCTCCATCCCCCAAAATCTCCAGGCACTTCCCAACCCACAGCTGGCAACCCTATTCCTCACCCATGGATGGCTCATCAACAGCCCCGCTTTGCATTCCTCCGCCATCAAGATCCAAAGACTTAATCGTTGCTCAATAGAGAGCATTTTAATATACTGTATCTGCGCCTGGTTTGCTAGTTGTACGGTCGCAGATAGGAAAGCACTCCAGAGAGTCATCACCACAGCCCAGAAGATAATTGGCTGTCCTCTCCCACTTTTGGAGGAACTGTACAGTTCTCGCTGTCTGAAAAAAGTGAAGAACATCCTACAGGATTTGTCACATCCTGCATATTCCTTGTTTGAACTGCTGCCTTCGGGCAGAAGATATAGGACAATCAAAACAAGGACAAATAGACTAAAAAACAGTTTTTACTCGAGAGCTATTATTGCCCTGAATGCTGCATGAGACTGAAATCTGGAGGAAACAGTGGTTTGGTTGCTATGTAAAAGGGAGAAGCAGTTGTGAATGTCTGTGTGAGTGCGCATGTGTATATGTTGCGAGTCACTGAATGATGGCACTTTTTAATTTCATTGTACTATGTACAATGACAATAAAGTATATTCTATATTCTATTCAAAGTCTTAATTCCTCACGCTGAACTCCTAACCCCTTTTGGCAATCCCTAGCGTTGCCCAGTTGCCGCTCGTTGATTTGTATGCATGTTGCACAGGCGTAACTCCGAGCAGGTCTGCATCGCGAAGACGAAGCGTTGCTCCTGTCGTTCCAGGAAGTCCCGCAAGCCGAGTGCTACATGCCGGATTGCCATCCGCCGTCCAGACGGGATCGTTCATTATCGTCACGTCTGGCAAGACATCACTTCGCCCATCATGGAGGGTGAGGCATCTTCCCCAGCGCAGCCAAGCAGCTGCGCGGCCCCCATATATCAATATTTCATGACAGCTTGAGACAGGGAGGGAAAAATTCCTCTTTGAGACAAACATACCAAACCCAACTGGAACAGCAGGGAGGCAATTACTTGGATGCCACCCAGTCCATACATCTCGGGCAAGATGCCACAAGCTTTTCAACAGCCACAGGTGTCCGGGATTTTGGCTTAGCATCTCAGAGGAAGGCAGATGCAAAGATGACAGCTGTTTGCTCCAAACTTTTAGATCGGCGCTTCCGTCTCTGCAAGCTAACAAGTCCTGCGCCACAGAGGATTGAGCTGCACATGATGTTCTGCTTTGAGATCTTCATGGGGGTGTGTGCGTATGTGTATTTAACCTCCCCACTCTACTCACCCCCTCTTTCTCCTCTGCTCTAGTTGTCTTGTTCCTTTCCCGTTGTTGTCTTGGTTACGTGGCCCGGGCTTCCCGATACGCTGCTGGTTTCCATTGTAATAATACGCTCTCGTAAAGCACAATATTTCACTTCAATTGCAAGTGTCACTGGAAAAAATTCCTTTGACAGGGATGACATTTGTATATCAACCAACTGATGCTGGTTTACGATTCCGGGGGACTTTGCAAGACTCGCATGCGTTGGACGTCCCCGGAGCTTGAAATACGATCTGTATCATCTTTTATACAAACATATAAACAACGAGCATCAATCAGTTCCAAAACTGCACGGGGCGGGGCGGGAGAGAAGAGATGGCTGGGAAAGTTTTCCCGACTGTCATCTAAATTCTTTCGCGAGAGTTGACAATATGAAGACGTGACACCAGAGGGAATATACATCACCAGAACGTATCACTAGTAATAATAACTTGGCTCGAAGCTCAATTACGGCAACATGCTCAGCCCTGGAAGATGGCGCAATTATTAGGGGTTGTCGGCTCTGGGTTGAGAAATTCCTGGAGATTTTGGGGGGTGGAGCCTGAGGAACAGGAGGTTTGGAGAGGGGAGGGACTTCGATGGAGTATAATGCTGTAGAGATCCACCACCAAGGAGATCAAATCAGTCAATCCTAAAGGAAATCATCAACCCTGACTGTTCCCTGACTGAGAGCCAGTTTGGTGTCGTGGTTAAGTGCGCGGACTCTAATCTGGGGGAACCGGGTTTGATTCCCCACTCCTCCACTTGCACCTGGCTGGATGACCTTGGGCAAGCCATAGCTCTGTACCAGCAGTTCTCTCAAGGACAGCATGGGAAAGAGCTCTCTCAGCCCCACCTACCTCACAGGGTGTCTGTTGTGGGGAGGGGAAGGGAAAGGAGTTTGTAAGCCGCTCTGAAACTTCCTTGGGGAGTGGAGGGCGGGGTATAAATCCAATCTCTTCTTCTCCTTCTTCCCTGGAAGGCCAGATCCTGAAGCTGCAGCTCAAATACTTTGGCCACCAAAGGAGAAGGGAGCACTCACTGGAGAAGACCCTGATGCTGGGAAAGATTGACGGTCAAAGAAGAAGGGGACAGCAAAGGATGAGATGGTTAGACAGTGTTATCGATGCAACAAACATGAAATTAAGCAAATTCCGGAGCACGACGGAAGACAGGAGGGCCTGGCGTGATGTGGTCCATGGGGTCGCAAAGAGTCGGACTCGACTGTGCGACTCAACAACCACCACCACCTTCGGAAGTGGCCATTTTCTTCAGGTGAACTTATCTCTGTTGCCCGGAGATCAATTGCAATGCTAGGAGATCTCCAGTCACTATCTGGAGGATGGCAACCCAAGAGCCTGGGCTACCCTGGGCCATCTGAAATGAGGAGGAGGAGGAGATTGGATTTCTACCCCGCCCTTCACTTGGAGTCTCAAAGCAGCTTACAATCTCCTTTCCCTTCCCCTACCCACAACAGACACCGTGTGAGGTAGGTGGGGCTGAGAGAGCTCTGAGAGAACTGCTCTTGAGAGAGCTGCTCTGAGGGAACTGTGACTGACTCGAGGTCATGGCAGCAGCTGCATGCGGAAGAGTGGGGAATCAAACCTGGTGCTCCCAGATTAGAGGGTGCGCTCCTAACCGCTACACTAAACCGGCCCCAGGGTTGACAGCTCCAGGCTGGGAAACACCTAGAGATTCGGAGGGTGGGGGGCAGGGTCTGGAGAGGGTCTAATGCTATAGAGTCCACCTTCCAAAGTGGCCATTTTCTCCAGGGGAACGGATCTCTATCGCCTGGAGATCAGCTGTAATCTCAGGAGATCTCCAGCCACTACCTGGTGGTCGGCAATCCTATTGATTATGGAACCACCTCCCCCAGGGAGGTGCCCCTGGGCCTCTCAACTTTCTATCTACAGAAGCCAGCTGAAGATGGTTTTGCTTAGGACTATGTTTGATTAAGCCATGTAGAACAGGGGTGTTGAACAGGCGGCCCGCGGGCTAGAGCTGGCCCATCCAGGGCTCTTCTCCAGCCCGCAAGCGACTGGTTGTGAGGGAGGGAACACGAGGCTGCTTGGGAGCATTCTTTGGAAAAGAGGACCAAAGAAAACTGTACAGTGACGCTAATCAAAATTTAAAGTGTATTACAATTATCTATAAAGTGCACAACTAATATACAAGAATACATGAAATGTGGTCCAACAAAGATGTGGTTAACAAAAGTCTCCGGAATGGGTCTTCGTTTCAAGGAAAACTTCTTCTGAACAAGGACCAATAACTTCCTTGTAAAAATAGAATATTGTACGTATTATAAATATTATGAACATGTACCAATAAAGCTTTCTACAAATATATATCTCTTATTTATACAAAATAATAAAAAATCATCTTACATACAAAAAGTCTCCAATTTCTTGTTCATAATGTCCCACTAGAATGGCATATTTCTCTCTAAAGAGACGGACACAGTACAGACATTTCACTAGAAATCACAGACATATCACAAGTCATTTTAAACAATTAATCCGAATGGAAACCATTTCTTGGACTCAAAAGGAACACTCACCTACGACATATTTCAAAATTACATTCATTCTTCCAGAAGGAAAGAATCTCTGGGTATGTGGATGTTGCTAAAGCCTTAACAGGTGTATGGAATACGCTTCCTTAAATATGCAAACCCCCAAATGGTTTAAAGGTACAGAACGGCCCACGTATTTGAAGACCAAACAATTCTAACTATTTTAAAACCAAAAACAATGAAGTTTTTTTCAAGTATGTTCCGTGAACAAAACACATACACACACCCTAGCCATTGTAACCTTATCACTACGTACTTAAAGACTTCTCCAACTATGGTCAACCTTAACTCTACATGCTTAAAACCTAATTTAACTATTAACCATTCCGCAGACTTTCGTTAACCACATCTTTGTTGGACCACATTTCATGTATTCTTGTATATTAGTTATGCACTTTATAGATAATTGTAATACACTTTAAATTTTGATTAGCGTCACTGTACGGTTTTCTTTGGTCCTCGTTTCCACGATCTTCAAACTGGGAGCATTCTTTGGCAGTCTGGAGAGCCAGTGTGGTGCAGTGGTTAGGAGCATGGAAAAATATAAAGAAAACAGTCATGAGATTCAACAAACCAAGCAGTCAACAAGATTGGCAAAGAAAATGCTATCTGCTAAGCTTCTGATGGAGACGCCTGGGATCCATTCAGAAGCGTAGCAGCATATTTGAGCCCCCCGTTCGCGGGGAGGGCGGGGTATAAATCGAAAGAATAAATAAATAAATAAATACATATTGAGATCAGCATCCTATCTAAATGCATTATCCTTCCCGATTTTTTGTAAAGCACTTTATGAGCGTGAGAATTTCTGTACTACTCTAGTGTTTCCTGAGGAAGATCCAATTTTGAAACGTGCTATATGATCCGGAGACGACGTTGATGTATTTTTACACAAGGATTTCCTTATGATTTGAAGGAATTTGTTCATTGTGTTGTAGTGCTTGTTGACGATAATACACAGAAAGCATTTTCTCTGCGAGTTTTGTTGACGGCTTGATTTTGTGGGTCAAACTCTCGTGACTGTTTTCTTTACTTTCACCCTCCCAAGCAGCCATTTTCTCCAGGGGAACTGATCTCTGCAGTTTGGAGAACCGTTGTAATTTCAGGAGATCTCCGGGACCAAACCTGGAGACTGGCAACCTTGGTTGAGGGGATCTTCTAGACTTAGTTAAGCTCTTGCCACTGCCCACCCACATCTCGGCTGCCATCTTGATACATGGGAACCCGAGGCACTACACTGATTAATGCGGGACCATACCAGGCTGTGATTTATTTATGTATGTAATTCAGTTAGAATCATGGAATCACACGGAGTTGGAAGGGGCCATACAGGCCATCCAGTCCAACCCCCTGCTCAGTGCAGGATCAGCCGAGAGCATCCCTGACAAGGGTTTGTCCAGCCGCTGCTTCAAGACTGCCAGGGAGGGGGAGCTCACCACCTCCCCAGGCAGCTGATTCCACCATTGCACAACTCTGACTGTCAAAAAGTGTTTCCCAATATCCAGTCGGTACCTTCCTGCTCTTAATTTAAACCCCTTCTTGCGAGTCCTCTCCTCTGCTGCCCACAGGAACAGCTCCCTGCCCTCCTCTAAGGAACAGCCCTTCAAGTACTTCAAGAGAGCAATCCTGTTCCCCCCCCCCCCACCTCCTCTTCTCCAGACTGGACATTCCCAAGTTCCTCAGCCAGGGCTTCTTGGCCCCCGACCATCCTCATCGCTCTCCTCTGCACCCTCTCCATTCTGTCCACATCCTTTCTTAAGTGAGGCCTCCAGAACTGCACATGACACTCCAGGTGTGGCCTGACCAAGGCAGCGTACAGCAGGACTATGACATCTTGTGATCTTGATGTTATGCCTCTGTTGATACACCCCAAGATCACATTAGCCCTTTTTGTCGCCGCATCACACTGGCTGCTCATATTTAACTTAATGTCCCCCCGTACCCCAAAATCTTGTCCGCACACACTGCTATTTATATCTCACCTTTCTCCCCAACGGGGACCCAAAGCGGATGACATCTTTCTCCTCTCCTCCAGTTCATCCTCACAATGACCCTGTGAGGTCAGTTAGGAGGAAAGAGTGTGACCGGCAGACCGAGGATTTGAACCCGGGTCTCCGAGATCCTAACCTCACATTCTTGACCACGACACCACACTGCCTCTCAGAACAAAACTCCAGTGGTCCCCCATACCACCTGCTGAGCCTCTCCTTACTTTTCTGTTCCACACACACACACACACACACACACACAATCCATCAAAGTCTCTCTCTATACATTTTGTTTTATCTTGCCGCAGGCAATTCCACGGAACAACTGATATACCCCAACACAAGCCATTTTTCTACCTCCACACATCAAACGCCATTGCCATTTTGATGTTCTTAGGCAAGGAATATCAATGAGCGTAGCTTAGGAGGCATCGCTGATACCTTCCAACAGTAAAAGGGCTCCAAACTTGAAGGGATTAAAAAGAAAGGGAACTTCAAAAAAAATGGGAAAGGATTCTTCGTCCTCCGAATATCTGTATGCTGGAGAACAGACAGACACGGGTGCCCAAATTCTCAGTGCCGTTGGAAGCATCTCTAATTGGGCTTTAATAAATTGGATCCAGACATGGTCTATACAAAGAGAACCTGGAGCATTTGTCAAAGGGTTGTGGGAAGGAAAGAAGAAGAAGAAGAAGAAGTAGAGATTGGATTTATATCCCGCCCTTCACTCACTTAAGAGTCTCAGAGCGGCTTACAAACTCCTTTCCCTTCCCCTCCCCACAACAGACACCCTGGGAGGTAGGTGGGGCTGAGAGAGCTCTGAGACAACTGTCCTTGAGAGAACAGCTGGGACAGAGCTATGGCTTGCCCAAGGTCATCCAGCAGGTACAAGTGGAGGAGTGGGGAATCAAACCTGGTTCTCCCAGATTAGAGTCCGTACACTTATCCACTATACCAAACTGGCTCTCACCAGGAACTCTTTTTAACTCTCAGGCCGATTTCGCACTAGCGTTTGCCCCAGGTTTGCCCTCATGCTTGCACCGGAGCTTCTGGTCGATTTCACACCAGTTGCTCCGGGCTCACGTTTTGCTCTGGAGTATCGCCCTGCTGCACTGGAGTTTCCCTGGAGCAAACAAATCCTGATTTTAGAGGATTTTCCTGTTTGCTCCGGGGGAGAACCCAAAATGAAAACACGCCCACTTGCCCGCCTTCCATCAGGGCCGCCCCATTGTGGGAGTTTCTAATTTTTTGGGGAGTAAAACCCTTCGTCACGCTATATCGAAAGGGCTGAGGTTCTGAGTGGGAAAATGAAGAAAATACACCGGAGGAAAATGGGAGGGGAAATTCTGGAGAGAACGAGAGGCTACTGGCCAGTGCGAAATCGGCCTCAGTATGTGAGGGCCCGCCCCCAAAAGTTGTTTTCCGCAGGCCGAACATGCAAGCAGGCCGCCTCCATGTGGTCTGGGGGGATGGTGGGCCCAAAAACGACTGAAATGGGATCATCAGGATCTTCAGAAGTTAGGCCCCTCCAGTAGCTTCCAGTATACACGGTGAGAGAACAGGAAGATTATTTAACTGGGCCATCAACATCTGGCCCCGTCTTTAGTTCACAAGCAGGGCTGGTTCATGGGATGCTGCTGACCTAATGCAGTGTTGCCTCTAAGCTGAGTTAGTGTGAGCTGGCCCACAGGTTCTTTTAGCCTCCAGCTCACACCTTTTTGCCTGAACTCAGGAAGGATGGCTCCAGAGCAAACTAACTTTTGCAGCAGCCCAATTGCTCGCTCACAGCTTTGACACTTTTTTCCCTCGGTGTTCGAGTCAAGGTAAGTTTAAGTTCGCGTCAAAACAGCATCCTAATAATTTGGGGCAACAGCAGGCTGAAACCAGGCTGACCACTGAAGGGAGGGGATGTAATACAGAATGCGGGGGGGGGGGGAACCCGGAATAAAAAGAATGTTGAACTCAATTTTAGTGCAGAATTGGGAGGGAGGGTCTGGATTAAAAAGAAGGTTGAATTCGATTTTAGTGCAGAATTGGGGGGGGGGGGGGGGACCGGTCTTTAAAAGAAGGTTGAATTCGATTTTAGTGCAGAATTGCTTGGAGGAACGGCGGTGAGCATGGATCAAAAGGAGAACGCGGAAAGGGCCACTCTGTGAATTGGCAAAATCCACTTGCAAACAGTCGCGGAAGTGGATTGATCTGCATTATTTCGCATGTGTGAAAGCGCCCTATTAAACTGCGTTATGCAGTCCATTCAAGTCCACGGGCTTAGAAAGGTATAACTCCGCTTCAGGCCGCATTGCAGTTCAGCTGTATCCTCCAGTGTTCCCTCTAAGCTGAGTTAGTGTGAGCTAGCTCACAGTTTTTTAGTCTCCAGCTCACACCTTTTTGCCTTAGCTCAGGAAGGATGGCCCCAGAGCAAACTAATTGATGCAGTAGCCAAATCGCTTGCTTACAACTTTAACGCCGGTAGCTCACAAAGTGGAATTTTAGCTCACAAGGCGCCACAGCTTAGAGGGAGCATTACTCCTAAGCAAAACAGAAAACACTTTCACACAGGCTGAATAATGCCCTTTTAATGCACTTTAGCAATTGTTTGCAAGCAGATTGTTCTGTTTCATTCAGTAAATTCCAGTTGCAAAATGCATCGGAAGTGGATTGAAGGTGCATTATTCGGTATGTGCAATAGCGGCTAGTTTCATTGCCTGCTTCTTGCCCGCTGACGAAAGCAACCAAGCCCTGTGATACATGAGCAGTTTCCACATTGTGTCGACCCAAACACTCGCAGAACAGGCTCTGGTTCTAAGCTCCCTCTCCCTGCAACCTACACTAGAGTTTTCCCACAAATAAATGGACAATGTTCCAATCCAAAACCGATTATCCCCACTAACCATGGCAAGGGTAATGGACGCAAAACGCTGCAAAAACCGAGAACCGGGGAAGTGGGAAGACTCTTTGGGGAGACGCTAAACTTGGCCAAATTAACAGTGTATCAAAAATGCCATTGTCAAATACAATTTGTTTTGGATGCTTGTAGTTAAATCCGTAACACGGTGATCCCCAACTATAGCAGTGTCGGCAGTGCAGGACTGACACCCCTTTTTTGGAGCAAAGGATTTGCGCCTTTGAAATGCATTCCTGCCACATGAACCCATTTAACTGTTTGTTAAAAACCATTGCAGTCAGTTGGCTAGAGCAAGCGATGCTTCAGTAGACTGATACGTGATGCGAAAGTTTTGAAACAGGAGGGAAGACAAATATTTCTCCAACGTCTTCCCAAAATGGCACCCCCTGCAGATGCTGGTATCCTGGGGACCAGAATCAGGGAGGAGGGGGAAACCAACCTTCCCAGGAAATCTTGTAGACATTACACTTTCAACCTTACGTCAGAATTGGTCCCAAGAATCCAGCCCAAAGTCCAAATATCCAGGGAGAAGGTTTATGCTAGCATTCCTTCATTTAAAAACATAGATCACCGAGGACTCGCTCACCATCATTTACAGTAAAATCCCAAGCAGTTAATACCCTTTTACATTTACTCTCCACTCACCACCTGAATAGTTTAACTAGACCAAAATAAGGAAGCATGAGGCATTCCATAAGAATGACATCTCCTCTTAGAAGAGAAAAATACACACGAGCCATCCATTAGACCACTGCATGCAACATATCGAGCCAATCTTTCTCCACTTGAAGGTCACCTCCGATAGATCTCGAGAGACAATCAAAGCATCTGCCAAAACCGGAGTTAAAACGCCTCTTTCGGCCACAGCTTTGGCTCCGGAATACAAATGCAGACGACCCTGAACGATAAATGGAAATTGCTTAATAGTGAAAAGCCGCTACAAAGCCAAGGGTGAATGTCCCATTCTCTTGGACGGCGCCCAAGGGACATCAGCTCAGACGCTAAGGAAAGGACATCTCTCGATATAGAATCCACAGGGGCCATCCAAACAGTATAAACAGCTATGCTCTTAAAGGAACAAGTTTATTGCAGCATAGGCTTTCATAAGAGAAGGTATGCACCCGTCCAGTGAAACAAGGTTAAGGCTCATAATTCATTTCCCGTGAATCTTTAAGATGCCCCAAGATCTTCTGTTCTTTGTGCTGCAGCGAAATAATACGGCGCCTCTGAGGAATTTGTTGTCTCTAAATATAACTTTTTATCACTTGAAACCAAATTGTTTTTCATAAACTGGTAGAATGAGAAGAAACGTTTATTCCTCATAGAGCCAATGCTTAACATCCAGACACGATTAAGTTCCAACATTCCATGCAATCGTGCCACAAGAACAAGAGGAGAAGCTAGGCTTTGGAACACCTATTTCCAAATGCAAGCAGACACCCCATGCATCCATCTCAAGACACAAGACTTCAGGAACACCGTAATTACGAGATTCAGCTCAAGCCGAGTCCTAGGACTTTTCTGCATTCTGAATTTTCTCCCTTGCACATTTCTGTTGCTTTGGGGTTCTTTTTTTTCTGTTCTCCACATGTTTTGCGTCTTCTAGAGATTGATTCAATATTACACCGGTTTCTGCCTGGCATAGCTCCCTCCAGGTTTAACCTTTTGCTGGACATAAACCAGCGAAATATCAAATTGTCCACCAGAGGGAGCAAAACACGAGCAGAATAGAACAAAAAACACAAAGAGGCAGAAACTTAAAAGAGAGGGAAAAGATAATACAAAAAAGCCCCAAGATAGATCCCATACCATCAGCAAAACCTCAGCAGGACTATCTTTTGAAAACAGAACTCACCTGTCCCAACAACCATACTGTTTGACGCGTCTCCTTCAGCATAAACCACATCAGATTAGGAAAAGCGTTATCCTACCTTTTTCAGCTTGCTGCTCTTGGTGCCCACGAAAGCCAGAGAGTGGTTCTTGTAGACGTAAGCGATGACCGACGTCATCCTGTCCCGGTCTTCTGTGAAGATGGGGAGACCCCGCACCATCTCTGATACTCCAAGTGGGGCATTCATATCCAGGCCACAGAAATTATCATCGATGGTCAACAGCTGGGAACAAAAGGAGAAGAAAAGGAAATGCTTTAGAGGCCATGCCAGACCGGTGAACACATTCGACTGCCTTCTAGAGCATCGCCAATTGGTCCATCTAGCTTAGTATTGGCTACTCGGGTAGAGGCTCACCAGGGTTTAAGAACATAAGAACGAAGGACCATAAGAGAAGCCAACGTTGGATCAGGCCAGTGGCCCATCCAGTCCAACACTCTGTCACACAGTGGCCTAAAACACCAGGTGCCATCAGGAGGTCCTCCAGTGGGGCCAAGACACTAGAAGCCCTCCCACTGTAGCCCCTCCCTTAAGCACCAAGAATACAGTGCATCCCTTGCCCCAGATTGAGAGTTCCTATCTATACCTTGTGGCTAATAGCCACTGATGGACCTCTGCTCCAGATGTTTATCCAGTTCCCTCTTGAAGCCGTCCATGCTTGTTAGCTGCCACCACCTCCTGTGGCAGTGAATTCCACGCGTTAATCACTCTTGGGGTGAAGAAGTACATCCTAACCTGACTGCTCAGCAATTTCATGGAGTGCCCACGAGTTCTTGTATTGTGAGGAAGGGAGAAAAGGACTTCTTTCTCTACCTGCTCTATCCCATGCATAATCTTGTAAACCTCAATCATGTCATCTCTCTGCCGTCGTTTCTCCAAACTAAACAGCCCCAAGCATCTCCATTCCCTTGGGTCAGTCACAGCTCTCTCAAGAGCTGTTCTCTCAGGAGCAGTCCTCAAGAGAGCTCTCCCAGCCCCACCTACCTCACAGGGTGTCTGTTGTGGGGAGGGAAAGGGAAAGGAGTCTGTAAACCGCTCTGAGACTCCCTTTGGGTAGCGAAGGGCGGGGTATAAATCCAATCCAAACATGAAGGCTTTCATGTGAATGTGACTGGTTTTTATGTTGTCTCCATGTTAATATTATTTATTTAAAACACCCCTCAGTTGCCTTCCTTCCTTCCAGAGCTCAAAGCCGCTCACAGCGATGGGCTGTCCGATGACAGCACATAGAAATCCACAATTTTTAAAACCACAATTTAGGACTGCTTCGATCAAATGCAGTTTTAAATAAAATTGTCTTCAGCCGCCTCCTGAGAATCGACAGTGAGGGGGCCAGGTGCGCCCTCCTGGAGAGGTTGTTCCATTAGGGTTTCCAGTCTCCAGGTGGGGCCTGGAGATCCCCTGCCCTGACTCCTGATCTCTAGACAATAGAGATCCATTTATTCAATTGATTAATTTGACTTTCCAGACGCTCTCCCCCGGTAAACTGGGCTCAGAGCGGTGCGCAACGCGTTCGTAAAACATCAATTAAAATCAGATTAAAACCAACAGCAAACAAAAAATACAGCCAGAGATGGCCCAAAGAACCAATAACGCCGCTATCACACAGGGGAACGGGGGGAGTGCCAGAATGGAACAGTCGCTGACCTCAATAGAATGCTTGGCGGAACATCTCTGCCTTGCTGGCCCTGCAGAATGGTAGCAGGTCCCACAGGGCATGGATGTTATTCACACAGAGTTCCACCAGGTTGGGGCCCAGGCAGAGAAGGCCCTGGCTCTGGTCCGAGGGCAGCCGGACACCTCTCGGGCTGGGGACCACCAACAGATTTTGATTGGCAGAGTGCAGCGCTCTTCTGGGGGTATACAAGGTGAGGCGGTCCCGAAGGTACGTAGGTCCATGACTGTTAAGAGGCTTGATCCATTTCCCTGGAGAAAATGGCTGCTTTGGACAGTGAACTCTATGGCGTTGCACCCTGCTAAAGTCCCTCCCCTCCCCAAATCCCGCCCTCCCCAGGCTCCACCCCTAAAATCTCTAGGAATTTCCCAAGCCAGAGATGGAACCCTATCCATAATCATGGGTCTCCCACTGAAAAGGCCCTCTCTCTTGTACCCACTAAATTGGCAGTTTGGTGTAGTGATTAGAGCCAGTTTGGTGTAGCGGTTGAGTGCGCGGACTCTAATCTGGGAGAGCCGGGTTTGATTCCCCACTCCTCCACTTGCACCTGCTGGGGGACCTTGGGCAAGCCATAGCTCTGTACCAGCTGTTCTCTCAAGGACAGCTTGGGAAAGAGCTCTCTCGGCCCCACCTACCTCACAGGGTGTCTGTTGTGGGGAGGGGGAGGGAAAGGAGTTTGTATGCCGCTCTGAGACTCCCTTGGGGAGTGGAGGGCGGGGTATAAATCCAATCTCTTCTTCTTCTTCTTCTTCTTCTTCTTCTCAAGGGCAGTCCTGAAAAGAGCTCTCTCAGCCCCACCTACCTCACAGGGTGTCTGTTGTGGGGAGGGGGAGGGAAAGGAGTTTGTATGCCGCTCTGAGACTCCCTTGGGGAGTGGAGGGCGGGGTATAAATCCAATCTCTTCTTCTTCTTCTTCTTCTTCTTCTTCTCAAGGGCAGTCCTGAAAAGAGCTCTCTCAGCCCCACCTACCTCACAGGGTGTCTGTTGTGGGGAGGGGGAGGGAAAGGAGTTTGTATGCCGCTCTGAGACTCCCTTGGGGAGTGGAGGGCGGGGTATAAATCCAATCTCTTCTTCTTCTTCTTCTTCTTCTTCTTCTCAAGGGCAGTCCTGAAAAGAGCTCTCTCAGCCCCACCTACCTCACAGGGTGTCTGTTGTGGGGAGGGGGAGGGAAAGGAGTTTGTAAGCCGCTCTGAGACTCTTAAGTGAGTGGAGGGCGGGGTATAAATCCAATCTCTTCTTCTTCTTCTTCTTCTTCTCAAGGGCAGTCCTCAAAAGAGCTCTCTCAGCCCCACCTACCTCACAGGGTGTCTGTTGTGGGGAGGGGGAGGGAAAGGAGTTTGTAAGCCGCTCTGAGACTCTTAAGTGAGTGAAGGGCGGGATATAAATCCAATCTCTTCTTCTCTTCTTCTTCTTCTCTTCTAAATTAGCTTCTTTGATTGATGGGCCAGTCAGGTGGGCCTCTCCCTGAGACCTTAGAAGGCATCCCAGTATATTTTTAAAGACACTTTTGTTATTATCAATTATCTTGAGAGATTCTTCCAAAACCCAAAAGGTGTGTAGCTTTCTCTTTGAGCAGAGGAATCTTATAAACCAATTCTACAACGGGCTAAACTGAGGCTATTCTACTTTGGTCAGATTATGAGAAGACAAAAGTCCCTGGAAAAGACAATAATGCTGGAAGCCAGTTTAGTGTCGTGGTTAAGTGCGCGGACTCTAATCTGGGAGAACCGGGTTTGATTCCCCACTCCTCCACATGCACCTGCTGGATCACCTTGGGCAAGCCATAGTTGTGGCACAGCTGTCCTTGAAAAAGAGCCGTTTCTGTCAGAGCTCTCTCAGCCCCACCTACCTCACAGGCAGTGTTCCCTCTAAGCTGAGGTAGTGTGAGCTAGCTCACCGTTTTTTAGCTTCCAGCTCACCCATTTTTGTCTTAGCTCAGGAGGGATGGCTCCAGAGCAAACTAATTTGTGCAGCAGCGAAATCCCTCGCTCACAACTTTAACGCCAGGAGCTCACACAGTAGAACCTTTGCTCACAGGACTCCACAGCTTAGAGGGAGCACTGCTCCCAGGGTGTCTGTTGTGGGGAGGGGAAGGGAAAGGAGTTTGTAAGCTGCTCTGAGACTCCTTCGGGTAGTGACGGGCGGGGTATAAATCCAATCTCTTCTTCTCTTCTCTTCTTCTTCTTCAAATTAAAACGGAGGTGGTGGCGGAAAATGCCATTAAGTCTCAGCCAATTTACGGAAACCCGATAGGGATTTCAGGGCAAGAGATTTTCAGAGGTGGGTTTGCCAGTGCCTGCCTCTGCATAGCGACCCTGAACTTCCTTAGCAGTCGCCCATCCAAGCTTTAGGGATCTGATGAGCTTTAGGGATCTGATGAGATCGGGCTAGCCTGGTCCGTCCAAATCAGGGCCACATCAAAACAAATTTTAAAAGACACAGAGAGGCCACAGGTATCTTTTCCTCTGGCTCACGTTCATTCATTCTCGCACATGGCGGCACACGAAACACATCCACGTCATCTCGAATGCTGTCGGCGGGATCCATGGGGGGGGGGGGGGGGAAGCTGGCTTGCACTTCTCGTACTTAAGTTATCTAACCTTCACGCCACAGCTATTCCTGCCTTATTCCAGCCGAATTATCTGCGCCGCCGTGGAGGCCCCGAGGTTACGACGCAGCTCGCAGCTGCTGCTTCTTCCAAATGCATTCGCACAAGCAATCATCCCGGCACACGATGTACACAGCACTTGGGGAGATATTCTGTTTCTGCTTTGGAGAACGAGAAGCACAGAACAATCCGTGTTCTTCAAGGCAGGGATGCCGGAACCACTGTGATTTGTCAGAAGCTTAAGAACAGCAGCTGGCGGATTGTTTGTCTCCCCCCCCCCCCCCCCCCGCTCCAAGTGAAGTCCTTCTAACAGAGGAATGAACCTAGGGCAACTATTTTTAATGTAAGTTTTGGACAATGATGCGTAGAAATAGGGCTTTTTTAAAAAAAGGAGGAGGATGAGAAGTGCCAGAACCCTCAAGAGGGAAAGGAAGTTTTCAATCTATATACTGAAAACTCAGGAACTTTTAAACATTTTTGAAAGAATTTTGTTGAAGAGGTTCCAGAACTCCGTTCCAGCGCATTACCCCAGAAAAAAAGTCCTCCACAGAAACATGGATGCGGGTGTGGAGATTTCTCTTTGAGCAGAGGAAGTCTTGTAGCCCAAGCCTAAAGGTAAAGGTTAACGTTTCCCTTGCTCGAAAGCCAGTCAAATCTGACTCTCGGGAGGCGGTGCTCATCTCCGTTTCCAAGCCAAAGAACCAGCGCTGTCTGAGGATGTTCCCATGGTCATGTGGCCGGCACAACTAGATGCCGAGGCGCACAGAACGCTGTCACCTTCTCACCGAAGTGGTACCTATTTATCTCCTTGCAATTTCTTGCTTTCAAACTGCTAGGTTGGCAGGAGCTGGGGCCAGAGACGGGAGCTCACTCCGTCACGCGGCACTCGGGTCTCGTCATGAGAAGACAAGAGTCACTGGAAAAGACAATAATGCTGGGAGAAGTTGAAGGCGACAGGACAAGAGGAAGACCCAATAGGAGATGGATGGACTCCGTCAAGGAAGCCACGGCCCTCAGTCTGCGAGACCTGAGCAAGGCTGTGCAGTTCAGTGCGTGGTGTCGTGGTTAAGTACGCAGACTCTAATCTGGGAGAACCGGGTTTGATTCCCCACTCCTCCGCTTGCAGCTGCTGGATGACCTTGGGCAAGCCATAGCTCTGTACCAGCTGTTCTCTCAAGGACAACTCTGGAAAGAGCTCTCTTGGCCCCACCTCCCTCACAGAGAAGGTTCATTTGACAATGAAACTCTATGCATTTACTCCACTTGTGTAACTGCATAGCTTCATGGAGAAGGCTGTGGCTCATGGGTAGGGCAGCTGTTTTTAACACACAAGGTCCCTGGTTCAATCCCCAACATCTCCAGTTAAAAGGTTCAAAGAGCAGGCAAGGGTAAAGATCCTTCTCAGCTCGGAACCCTGGAGAGCTGCTGCCAGTCCAAGAAGACAGCACTGCTCTTGATAAAACAGTGGTCTAACTTCAAGTCTAGGGTCACCAGCTCGAAGCTGGGAAATACCGGGAGATTTGGGGGGTGGGGGCTGAAGACGGCAGACTGGGGAGGGAAGGGACCTACCTCTGGGGTAGAAACGCCATCCAGTCCACCTTCCAAAGCAGCCATTTCCCCCTGGGGGACTGATCTCTGTCATCTGGAGACCAGTTATAACCAATGTTCCCTCTAAGCTGAGTTAGTGTGAGCTAGTTCACAGTTTTTTAGCCTCCGGCTCACACATTTTTATCTTAGCTCGGGAAAGATGGCTCCAGAGCAAACTTATTTATGCAGCAGCCAAATCACTCACTCGCAACTTTAACGCCAGTAGCTCACAAACCAGAATTTTTGCCCACAAGCGGGGGTCATTTCGAGCAGGAACGCGCAAGAACGCCGTTCCGGGAGTGACAAGCCCAGGAGCCGGCACATATGGTGATGCGCTATGGGAAAAAGCAAAAGCATGCTAACTTGATCTGTATTTTCATGCCTGCTGTAGGGTAGGTTCCCTACAAGAGCAAAGGAAACCTAAAGTGTCTTTAGTCCAAGTTTCAAGCTGGCTCACCACCTCTGAGTTGGGAAATACCTGGAGATTTTGGAGATGGAGCCTGAGCGGTGGGTGTTGCCTTCTGACACACTTCTGGAGATGTCAGAGGGTTGTGGCATATGCAAATAAGTCATGCTAATGAGTTGTGCTAATGAGCTCCTGCACCTCTTTTTTCTATCAAATGACCCCTGCTGGGCCACAAGATGCCACAGCTTAAAGGGAACATTGGATAACTCCAAGTGGTCTGCATTCGCCACCTGGAGGTTTGCAGCCCAGTGAATCCCACTAGAGGAACCCTGCATAGGATCGCCTCGTAAATCAGCCCAGGCTCTGGAGAGAGGCCGTCTCCAAAGGAGATGCGGTGTGAATAAGGGTCCCCCACCTCTGTTCCCCGAAGTCCCCCAGCTCGAGGCCTTTTATAGTAAAGCGGCTGCTGCCTCGGCCCCATGCTCTCGTGGGGGCCATCTCTTAGGATTCGATGCCAGGCAGGGATTAAAACGATGACGTCGGGATCCGTCACCTGCCAGGAAACAGCACGAGAGAATCGCCGGCTTCCGGGCTGCAGATAAACAGAAGCCATTGCGGTAAAGTTGGCTTCCCTAAGTCCCCCGACTGTCCTTTCAACATCTGCTTTCAACATACCTCTCCAGAGAATGGCGACGGCTGCCAAATCCACTTTTTGGGAGTGATCCTAGCCGAAGGATTAGCGCCCTCCCCCCCTCTCCTTTACTCCTCGCTTTCACTTTGGCAGCATTGTCCAGCCAGGCGGTATTTAACAGAGTCTCTCTTAAAAGAAGACTCTGCCTTGGGGACCCGGGGCGGCCGCTGGTCAGCCGTAACTCTCTTTATTCCTTGGCAGGAACTTGGCTTCTTTGGAAACTGTTCTCTGGCAGGAACTTGGCTTCTCTGGAAACTGTTCTCTGGCTGCTCGGCTATGCCATGTGCCTCCTCCAGTGATGGACACAGCTTCCCATAAACTGAGTCACAACCCAAAAGAAGCTGAAACCGGGCCATGCTGGAATCCTAGCTGAAGCCAGGCACCGTGGTTGAAAACCTCCAGGCGGCACCTGGAGATCTCCCACTATTACAATTAATCTCCAAACAACCAAGATCAGTTCTGTATAAATCGGTGGTGCGACCTCATTTGGAGTACTGTGTACAGTTCTGGTCGCCACATCTCAAAAAAGATATAGCATTGGGAAAAGGGCAGAAAAGGGCAACTAGAATGATAAAAGGGTTGGAACAATTTCCCTATGAAGAAAGGTTGAAGCGCTTGGGGCTCTTTCGCTTGGAGAAACGACGGCTGAGGGGTGACATGATCGAGGTTTATAAGATGATGCATGGGATAGAGCAGGTAGAGAAAGAAGTCCTTTTCTCCCTTTCTCACAAGACAAGAACTCATAGGCACTCCATGAAACTGCTGAGCAGTCAGGTTAGAACAGAGAAAAGGTAGTACTTCTTCACCCAAAGAGTGATTAACACGTGGAATTCAACGCCACAGGAGGTGGTGGCGGCTATAAGCACGGACGGCTTCAAGAGGGAATTAGATCAACATATGGAGTAGAGGTCCATCACTGGCTGATAGCCACAAGGTATAGATAGGAACTCTCATTTTGGGGCAAGTGATGCTCTGTATTCTTGGTGCTTGCGGGGAGGGGGGCAACAGTGGGAGGGCTTCTAGTGTCCTGGCCCCACTGCTGGACCTCCTGAGGGCACCTGGTCTTTTTGGCCACTGTGTGACACAGAGTGTTGGACTGGATGGGCCACTGGCCTGATCCAACGTTGGCTTCTCTTATGTTCTTAAGTCTGGGGCAAGTGATGCTCTGTATTCCTGGTGCTTGGAGGGCAACAGTGGGAGGGCTTCTAGTGTCCTGGCCCCACTGCTGGACCTCCTGAGGGCACCTGGTGTTTTTGGCCACTGTGTGACACAGAGTGTTGGACTGGATGAGCCATTGGCCTGATCCAATATTGGCTTCTCTTATGTTCTTATGGCCCCACTGCTGGACCTCCTGAGGGCACCTGGTATTTTTGGCCACTGTGTGACACAAAGTGTTGGACTGGATGGGCCACTGGCCTGATCCAACACTGGCTTCTCTTATATTCTTATGTTCCTCTGGAGAAAATGGCTGCTCCGGAGGACGGATTTAATAGCATTACATCCTGCGAAGGTCCCTCCTCTACCCACCCACCCACCCCAATGTCCAGGTATTTCCCATTCCGGAGCTGATGACTCTACAAAACACATATCCTATAGGGGCACAGGAAACGGAGTCTGGAAAGTTTTGAGGATCTCAGTTTGAGCCCAGAACCAACCATAGAATAAGAATATAAGAGAAGCCAATGCTTTTTTTCACCGTTACTGGCCTCCTGACTCCAGTACTTTTCATTACAGATAATGGAAAGACAGTGCTCCTACCAACAGTACCCATGTGTTCATCCATTAACAAGGTTAGGTTCAGTTTATGTGAGTGAGTATGTGTATATTTTTAGTGTGTGTGTGTGTGGGGGGGGCCTCTGAGGCCACCTCATCTCACACTCACACACACCCCGCCCAAATTTGGGGAATCCAAATCCAGAGACTCCTTAACAGATCTAGCAGCGTCTTGCTAAGTCAGGAGATTATAATCAAGACCCAGATGGGTTCTTGTGGGTTGTACCTACAACAATGGGTACCTACTATAAAAACTATCCATTTTTTTCCCCAGCAATGGCAGAGCCATGGCTACAGGATATTGTCAGTGATGAAATATTTTCTGCGAATCAAGATGCCGTATGCCTTTTGTCACCCTGACCTGGATGGTTCAGGCTAGCCCCATGTCATCGGGCCTTGGAAACTTACGCACGGTTGGCCCTGGTCAGTGCTTGGATGGGAGACCACCAAGGAAGTCCAAGGTTGCTATGCAGAGGAAAGCAATGGCAAACCCACCTCTAAATGTCTCTTGCCTTGACCTGGATGGCTCAGGCTAGCCCAATCTCAGAAGCTAAGGCGGGTTGGCCTAGGTTAGTGCTCAGATGGGAGACCACCAAGGTAGTACAGGGTTGCTACGCAGAGGAAGGCAATGAGAAACTACCCATGGTGACTGAGGGGAACCTCCACAGTCAGAGGCACTAATCCTCTGAATCCCAGGGCCAGGAGGCAACTTCAGGGAAAAGCTTTGTCCTCTATGCCCTGTTGTTGGCCCTCCAGAGGAACTGGCTGGCCACTGAGTGAGACCAGATGCTGGACTAGATGGACCACTGCTCTGATCCAGCAGGGCTCTGCTGATGGTCTTATGAAGGCCTCAGCCTCTCTGTCCTGTTGTTGGCCCTCCAGAGGAACTGGTTGGGGCCACTGTGTGAGAGAGGATGCTGGACTAGTTGGACCCTCACTGGTCTGACCCAGCAGGGCTCTTCTGAGGTTCTTATCAGGGGAAGGCCTCGGCCTCTTAGCCCTGTGGTTGGCCCTCCAGAGGAACTGGTTGGCCCCTGTGTGAGGCAGGATGGTGGACAAGATGGACCCTCACTGGTCTGATCCAGCAGGGCTCTTCCTGTGTTCTTATGTCACCATCAATCAGCTGTAACTTGATTAAAAAAAAAAAAAGCTCTTTTCCAGAAAACAGCACATATATATGATGCTGGGATGCAGAAGAGACAGGGAACTTGGTGAGCACTGATCCCCCACCCAAATCAGCCAAAAAGGCTAAAAAAGACCAGAAATCCACATTAGACAGCTCAGAATAAATGTCCTTTCAGTATAATAAGCTGTTTTCTGTGATGGATGGAAAGAGGATTCCAGGAACTCAGTAATCAAAGCAATGTCCTTCCCACCTTTATCCCAAGCACCTAATAGTACACTGCTTCTGAACGTGGATGCTCAATACAGCTAACACATGAACACATGAAACTGCCTTATACCCTTAGTCTATCAAAGCCAGTTTGGTGTAGCGGTTAAGAGTGCAGACTCTAATCTGGGAGAACCGGGTTTGATTCCCCACTACTCCATACGCAGCTGCTGGAGTGATCTTGGGTCAGTCCCAAGTTCTTTCAGAGATGTTCTCTAAAGAGCAGTCCCCAAGAGAGCTCTCTCAGCCCCACCTGCCTCACAGGGTGTCTGTTGTGGGGAAGGGAAGGGAAAGGAGATTGTAAGCCACTCTGAGACTCTTAAGTGAGTGAAGGGCGGGATATAAATCCAATCTCCTCTTCTTCTTCCACTCTGCCTGGCAGCAGATTCTCCAGGGCCTCAGGCAGAAACCTTTCACATCCCCCTGCTGCCTGGACCTTTTTAACCGGAGGTGCCAGGGATGGAACGTGGCGCCTTCTGCGTGCCAAGCAGATGTTCTAAGACTGAGTCGCAGCCCCTTGAAGTAAATCAATATCCCGACGGGGCAAACAGCACATCTGCAGGGTTATTTCGGTTGGGGAAATGCCAGGGGTGGAGGGAAGAAGGCGAGTCCCCCTCCAGGCACCTGTTTCTTCAAAGGGGGAAGAAAATACCCTTGGGAGGCAATTCGCCCAACTCCCAGCATCAGAGATCAAAGGATGCCACAGCTGAAAGGCAGGCCTGAACGCCAATCCCTGCCCACTTTAGGAAATTAAATTTATGCACAAATCCAAACGCATGGTCTGCATGGGGGGGGGGGGGGGATATGAGTGACACAGAGGGGGCAAGGGGGGAAATTCCAGTAAGTAGGGTTGCCAACCTCAGGGTGGGCCCTGGAGATCTCCAGGTATTACCACCGATCCCCAGACAGCCGAGAGCAGTTCCCCTGGAGAAAGTGGCAGCTTTGGAGGGTGGTGTGCTATTTCCGCTGTTGCCACGGAGCTTACACACTGAAAGCTGTAGACACCGTCTAGAATCAGAGTCAACAAACAGAGCCAGAGGTCAAAGAGCCGGGGATTCCTTCCAAGGTTGCAGGGTTCAGGAACAAGAAGCAGTTGCTACACACACAGAAGCAGGTCTGGAACGTGCAGAGTTGCTACCGCACTGAGGCAGGTGTGTGAAGTGCTTATTAGGAGATTCTCCCTTCCCAGGGAGTGGAGTCTGCCAAGGATTACAACTCCTCCCGTGGCCTTTGCAGGAGCTTCAGTCTTGCACTCCTTCTTCCATATGGATACAAATATGTTTGTTTGTTTGTTGTATTTTCCATATGGATACCTGTGACCCCCCCCCCCTCTCGGTTTTTTCTACATCTGGGGCATTCAGGAGAATTGGGCGGGGAGTCTAGCCTCGGGGTGTCTGCAACTGGGGTGCTGGGCCAGGCTCAGGATTGGTCTTTCCTTCTGGCTGCACCTCCTGTGCAGCTGCTGGGGACTCTTCCTCCTCGGGTACTATTGACGGTTCTTCCTCTGGGCTGACTCCCAAAGAGGCTGGGTTGCTCCATGCTTCTTCCTCATCTGAGGAGTCGTCAGCCTCAGCAGAGCCAGTACCCATGACAGGTGGACTCCATGGCGTTATACCCTGCTGAGGTCCCTCCCTGACCCAAACTCTGCCCTCTCCTGACTCCACCCAGAAATCTCTAGGGATTTCCCAAGCTGGAGTAGTCAAACCTACCTGTGAGGAAGAGGATAGGGAAAGGAGCATCCACAAAGGCCCATCTTTAGTCATCAAGAATTTCAAAAGTATACCCTTGGAGTCTATTATACTCAGATCTCCTTCTCTGCCCTGGTGGGACTCCAAGAGATCCCAAGGGATTAGATAACACTCTGTTGCGTGGGAGCTACCTACCAGTACAAATTAAACTTCAAAATGCAGCGGTGGAGAAAGCAGTATAGATCAGGGCCACAGCAATGGGAAGGAGGGTCAGTTCTAAGAACATGGGAAGAGCCCTGCTAGATCAGAGCAACAGTCCATCTAGTCCAGCATCCTGCCTCTCATAGGGGCCAACAAGTTCCTCTGGAGGGCCAACAAGAGGGCAGGGAGGCCGAGGCCTTCAGAAGAGAATCAGAAGAGCCCTGCTGGGTCAGACCCGTGGTCCATCTAGTCCAGCATCCTATCTCACACGGTGGACAACCAGTTCCTCTGGAGGGCCAACAAAGGGGCAGGGAGGCCGAGGCCTTCATAAGAGCATCAGATGAGCCCTGCTGGATCAGACCAGTGGTCCATCTAGTCCAGCATCCTGCCTCTCACAGGGGCCAACAAGTTCCTCTGGAGGGTCAACAAGAGGGCACAGAGGCCGAGGCCTTCATAAGAGCATCATAAGAGCCCTGCTGGGTCAGACCAGTGGTCCATCTAGTCCAGCATCCTGCCTCACACAGTGGCCAACCAGTTCCTCTGGAGGGCCAACAACAGGGCATAGAGGACAAAGCTTTTCCCTGAAGTTGCCTCTTGGCCCTGGGATTCAGAGGATTAGTGCCTCTGACTGTGGAGGTTCCCCTCAGTCACCATGGCTAGTTTCTCATTGCCTTCCTCTGTTCCTTCCTTGATGGTCTCCCATCCAAGTACTAACCTAGGCCAACCCTCCTTAGCTGCTGAGACTGAGCTAGCCTGAGCCATCCAGGTCAAGGCAAGAGACATTTAGAGGTGAACTTGCCATTGCCTTCCTCTGCATAGCAACCTTGGACTTCCTCAGTGGTCTCCCATCCAAGTAGTAACTTGGCCAACCCGCCTTAGCTTCTGAGACTGGGCTAGCCTGAGCCATCCAGGTCAAGGAAAGAGACATTTAGAGGTGGGTTTGCCATTGCCTTCCTCTGCATAGCAACCCTGGACTTCCTTGGTGGTCTCCCATCCAAGCAGTAACCTAGGCCAACCCGCCTTAGCTTCTGAGACTGGGCTAGCCTCAGCCATCCAGGTCAAGGAAAGAGACATTTAGAGGTGCGTTTGCCATTGCCTTCCTCTGCATAGCAACCCTGGACTTCCTCAGTGGTCTCCCATCCAAGCAGTAACCTAGGCCAACCCGCCTTAGCTTCTGAGACTGAGCTAGCCTGAGCCATCCAGGTCAAGGAAAGAGACATTTAGAGGTGGGTTTGCCATTGCCTTCCTCTGCATAGCAACCCTGGACTTCCTTGGTGGTCTCCCATCCAAGCAGTAACCTAGGCCAACCCGCCTTAACTTCTGAGACTGGGCTAGCCTGAGCCATCCAGGTCAAGGAAAGAGACATTTAGAGGTGGGTTTGCCATTGCCTTCCTCTGCATAGCAACCCTGGACTTCCTTGGTGGTCTCCCATCCAAGCAGTAACCTAGGCCAACCCGCCTTAACTTCTGAGACTGGGCTAGCCTGAGCCATCCAGGTCAAGGAAAGAGACATTTAGAGGTGGGTTTGCCATTGCCTTCCTCTGCATAGCAACCCTGGACTTCCTTGGTGGTCTCCCATCCAAGCAGTAACCTAGGCCAACCCGCCTAAACTTCTGAGACTGGGCTAGCCTGAGCCATCCAGGTCAAGGAAAGAGACATTTAGAGGTGGGTTTGCCATTGCCTTCCTCTGCATAGCAACCCTGGACTTCCTCAGTGGTCTCCCATCCAAGCAGTAACCTAGGCCAACCCGCCTTAGCTTCTGAGACTGAGCTAGCCTGAGCCATCCAGGTCAAGGAAAGAGACATTTAGAGGTGGGTTTGCCATTGCCTTCCTCTGCATAGCAACCCTGGACTTCCTCAGTGGTCTCCCATCCAAGCAGTAACCTAGGCCAACCCGCCTTAACTTCTGAGACTGGGCTAGCCTGAGCCATCCAGGTCAAGGAAAGAGACATTTAGAGGTGGGTTTGCCATTGCCTTCCTCTGCATAGCAACCCTGGACTTCCTTGGTGGTCTCCCATCCAAGCAGTAACCTAGGCCAACCTGCCTAAACTTCTGAGACTGGGCTAGCCTGAGCCATCCAGGTCAAGGAAAGAGACATTTAGAGGTGGGTTTGCCATTGCTTTCCTCTGCATAGCAACCTTGGACTTCCTTGGTGGTCTCCCGTCCAAGCAGTAACCTAGGCCAACCCGCCTTAACTTCTGAGACTGGGCTAGCCTGAGCCATCCAGGTCAAGGAAAGAGACATTTAGAGGTGGGTTTGCCATTGCCTTCCTCTGCATAGCAACCCTGGACTTCCTTGGTGGTCTCCCATCCAAGCAGTAACCTAGGCCAACCCGCCTTAACTTCTGAGACTGGGCTAGCCTGAGCCATCCAGGTCAAGGAAAGAGACATTTAGAGGTGGGTTTGCCATTGCCTTCATCTGCATAGCAACCCTGGACTTCCTTGGTGGTCTCCCATCCAAGTAGTAACCTAGGCCAACCCGCCTTAGCTTCTGAGACTGGGCTAGCCTGAGCCATCCAGGTCAAGGAAAGAGACATTTAGAGGTGGGTTTGCCATTGCCTTCCTCTGCATAGCAACCCTGGACTTCCTTGGTGGTCTCCCATCCAAGTAGTAACCTAGGCCAACCCGCCTTAACTTCTGAGACTGGGCTAGCCTGAGCCATCCAGGTCAAGGAAAGAGACATTTAGAGGTGGGTTTGCCATTGCCTTCCTCTGCATAGCAACCCTGGACTTCCTTGGTGGTCTCCCATCCAAGCAGTAACCTAGGCCAACCCGCCTTAACTTCTGAGACTGGGCTAGCCTCAGCCATCCAGGTCAAGGAAAGAGACATTTAGAGGTGGGTTTGCCATTGCCTTCCTCTGCATAGCAACCCTGGACTTCCTTGGTGGTCTCCCATCCAAGTAGTAACCTAGGCCAACCCGCCTTAGCTTCTGAGACTGGGCTAGCCTCAGCCATCCAGGTCAAGGAAAGAGACATTTAGAGGTGGGTTTGCCATTGCCTTCCTCTGCATAGCAACCCTGGACTTCCTTGGTGGTCTCCCATCCAAGCAGTAACCAGGGCCAACTGTGCTTAAGTTTCCAAGGCCCTGCAGGATCAGCCCAAATAAAAAGGTTGAATTCGATTTTAGTGCAGAATTGGGGGGAGGGGGGGGGGAACAGGACCGCTCTTAAAAAGAAGGTTGAATTCGATTCTAGTGCAGAATTGCTTGGAGGACACTGCAGTGAACGTGGATTAAAAGGAGAGTGCAGAAAAGATCACTGTGTGAATTGGCAAAATCCACTTGCAAACCGGTCGCTGAAGTGGATTGAGCTGCATTATTTCGCATGTGTGAAAGCGCCCTATTAAACTCTGTTATGCAGTCCATTAAAGTCCACGGGCTTAGAAAGGCATAACTCCGCTTCAGGCCGCATTGTAGTTCAGCCGTATCCTCGCCAGTGTTCCCTCTAAGCTAAGTTAGTGTGAGCTAGCTCACAGTTTTTTAGCCTCCAGCTCACACCGTTTTGCCTTAGCTCAGGAAGGAGGGCTCCAGAGCAAACTAATTGACGCAGCAGCCAAATCGCTCGCTCACAACTTTAATGCCAGGAGCTCACAAAGTAGGATTTTTGCTCACAAGACTCCATAGCTTAGAGGGAGCACTGACCTCACTGGCGTTCCCCTTCCAAGGAGCTCTCCGGTGAGATAAATGCAGCCAGGTTGGGGAGTCGACGTGGGGGAACTGCGTCCTAATTGCACGCCGCGTGTCATCCCTGCACGCGCCGCAACTGTTACTGTGCAATTACATGCCACGATGTACAAGTGACAATGCGGTTACAGCCACTTTACCAATTACGAGGCGAGCGGCAAACCCTGGAGCTAAGAGGGTTTTTCTCTCAGATGTAATTTAGGCAAGAACGGAAACGGAGAATGAAGTTCCTTAAATTTACTGGGACTTCTTGCTGCGGCTGTTCGGGTCCTGTTTTTGTTCTTTCTATCTGAGCATCGGAATCAAGGGCGGGTGTCGAGTTTCCAGAGCGCCAGGGAATGTTAATGCGCCACAGGTTTCCACGCCTGTCTTTGCTAGACCACACTTCCCGACACATGGGTCTGGGCAATAACAGACCATGGCCCGCATATCGTAAAATGTGCAATTTCCTGGAGGGAAAAATGTAATTCTTACAGCCCAAAAGGGTTTCCTTCCTTCAAACAGACAGTTCGCGTTTACATTTCTCAAGCTAAAACAAGGGTACCCTCTTTAGGTGCATCTGATCTGAGGTTCTGGGGAACTATCGTCATGGGCCTGTCTATACAGCAGACTTCTATTGGCTTTGTCAGTTCCCCTTGAAGAATCTTGGCCACTGCAGTTTGATAAGGATGCTGACAGTTTTCTGACAGGGGATCAAAGAACTACAGTTCCCACAGTTCCTTGGGAAGAGGGAATTATCTTTTGGTGATGGAAAGCGCCATCAAGGTGCAACTGACATAAGGCGACCCGGCAGGGTTTTCAAAGCACAAGATGTTCAGAGGTGGTTTGCCAATGACTGCCTCTGCGTAGCAACCCTGGACTTTGTGGGTGGTCTCCCACCTAAGTACTAAGCAGGGCCGACCCTGTTTAGCTTCTGTTGAGACTGGTCTCGCCTGGGACATCCAGGTCAGGGCAAGAGACATACAGAAGTGGTCTGACATTGCCTGCCTCTGCGTAGCAACCCTGGACTTTGTGGGTGGTCTCCCACCTAAGTGCTAAGCAGGGCCGACCCTGTTAAGCTTCTGAGATCTGATGAGACTGGTCTCGCCTGGGACATCCAGGTCAGAGCAAGAGACATACAGAAGTAGTCTGACATTGCCTGCCTCTGCATAGCAACCCTGGACTTTGTGGGTGGTCTCCCACCTAAGTGCTAAGCAGGGCCGACCCTGTTAAGCTTCTGAGATCTGATGAGACTGGTCTCGCCTGGGACATCCAGGTCAGGGCAAGAGACATACAGAAGTGGTCTGACATTGCCTGCCTCTGCATAGCAACCCTGGACTTTGTGGGTGGTCTCCCACCTAAGTGCTAAGCAGGGCCGACCCTGTTAAGCTTCTGAGATCTGATGCAACTGGCCTTGCCTGGGACATCCAGGTCAGAGCAAGAGACATGCAGAAGTAGTCTGACATTGCCTGCCTCTGCGTAGCAACCCTGGACTTTGTGGGTGGTCTCCCACCTAAGTGCTAAGCAGGACCAACCCTGTTAAGCTTCTGAGATCTGATGAGACTGGTCTCGCCTGGGACATCCAGGTCAGAGCAAGAGACATACAGAAGTAGTCTGACATTGCCTGCCTCTGCATAGCAACCCTGGACTTTGTGGGTGGTCTCCCACCTAAGTGCTAAGCAGGGCCGACCCTGTTAAGCTTCTGAGATCTGATGAGACTGGTCTCGCCTGGACATACAGAGACATACAAGAGACATACAGAAGTGGTCTGCCATTGCCTGCCTCTGCATAGCAACCCTGGACTTTGTGGGTGGTCTCCCATCTCCATCTAAGTACGAACCCGGACAGATTCTGCTTAGCTTCTGAGATCTGACAAAAATGGGCTAGTGTGGGCCATCCAAGTCAGGGCATTAACTTTTAAAGAAGCTTAAATATGTACATTAGGGATACTACCAAATTTTGTAGCTTATAAGAACAGAAGAGAAGCCATGTTGGATCAGGCCAATGGCCCACCCAGTCTGACACTCTGTATCACATACTGGCCAAAACCCAGGTACCATCAGGAGGCCCACCAGCAGAGCCAGAACTCCAAAAGCCCTCCCACTGTTGCCCCCCAAGCACCAAGAAGACAGAGCATCACTGCCCAGACATAAGAACATACAAGAAGCCATGTTGGATCAGGCCAGTGGCCCATCCAATCCAGCACTCTGTGTCACACAGTGGCCAAAAACACCAGGTGCCCTCAGGAGATCCACCAGTGGGGCCATAAGAACATAAGAGAAGCCATGTTGGATCAGGCCAGTGGCCCATCCAATCCAGCACTCTGTGTCACACAGGGGCCAAAACCCAGGGGCCATCAGGAGGTCCACCAGCAGGGCCAGAACTCCAGAAGCTCTCCCACTGTTGCCCAAGCACCAAGAATATAAAAGAAGCCATGATGGATCATGCCAGTGGTCCATCCAGTACAACATTCTGTGTCACACAGTGGCCAAAACCCAAGTGGGAGGGCTTCTAGTGTCCTGGCCCCACTGGTGGACCTCCTGAGGGCACCTGGTGTTTTTGGCCACTGTGACACAGAGTGTTGGACTGGATGAACCATTAGCCTGATCCAACATTGGCTTCTCTTATGTTCTTATGTTCTTAAGTGTCAAAAGGAGGTCCACCAGTCGGGTCAGAACTCCAGAAGCCCTCCTAATATTGCCCCCTAGGCACCAAGGACACAGAGCGTCACTTGCCCCAGACAGAGTGTTCCATCTAGACCTTGTGGCTAAGAGCCACTGATAAACCTCTGCTCCACAAGTTTATCCTACCCCCTTTGGAAGCTATCTATCATTATAACATTGTACTAAAGCTAAAGTCTTTTAAGCTGATAGTTCCAGTTTCTCACTTGGGCTTCCCTTCCTTCAAATGGAGGGAAGAGTCATTTATTTTCCCGGATCTCACTAATAAAATTTGATAGAAACAGTGTTAAAACCTGACAGATTTTTTGATCAGTTGCATAAATGCTATAAAAGAACCAAAGAATTCAAGAAGGCAAGTAGCGAAACTGGGTAAACCAAAAGGGTCACAGTGAGTCTATACGAAAAGACTTTCAAAAGGGCATATTTCTGCACCCCTACGTAGATACAAGATACAACGTTTTTCTAAGACAAATAGTACAATACTGAGTAACAACCTTCAAAGCCCATCGAAGGCAAGGGACTTATTCTGCTTAGGACAACAGCAGAAGAAAGATCTTCGTTCTGGCCCTGGACAAGATCAAATCAGGAAAAACACTGATTGGAAATCCATTAACTGTGCATCTGCTGTAATCACCGATCCTGCCACAGTGGATCTGTTACACTTTAAGATGCAGTAACATCTAGCTTTAACTACAATCACCTACAAGGTTTGTCACCCTCCCCGTAAGGCCCAAAGTTCTCCCAGAATTATAAGTGATCTCCAGACTACAGAAATCAGTTTTCCTGGAGAAAATGGAAACTCTGGGGGATGGACTCTATGGCATTACATTCCTGCCGAGTTCCCTGACCACTCCAGGCTCCACCCCCACATCTTCAGGAATCTATAGGGTTGCCAGGTCTTACCTGGCTGCCGGTGTGGGGGGGGGGTGTCCTCTTCTCCTCCAGGATTCTAAGCATAGAGTTTTTTTCTCAAACACTAGAGGGTCCCCCCTGCAACATGCCCTGTGCATCACCCCCAGGACACATCTTCATGCTGGGCACGTTGGCGCGGATGGGACTGTTTGGGGTGGGGCTCCCTCTGCTGGCCGGCTGAGCGGTGGCGGATTGGGAGCGCCAAAAGTGGGTGGGATGGAATCGGGGGGATGGAAACTCTAGGAATCTCCCAACCCAGAGCTAGTAGCCCCAGCATCACAGCAATCCTCATATCAGCACAACAGAAACCAACTGGGTGAGACCCAAAGGTCCTTTCTGGTGGAGACATTGTGTTTCTATCAGATCCAGGCTGGGAAACTCCTGGAGATTTGGGGGTGGAGCCTGGGGGGGACAGGGACCTCAGTGGGGTACGAGGCCACAGAATCCATCCTCCAAAGCATCCCTTTTCTCCAGGGGAACTGATCTCTGCACTCTGGAGATGAACTGTAATTCCAGGGGAATGTCAGGTCCCACATGGGTGGTGGAATTCCCAATTGTGCAAAGAAGCGTTTTCTTTTAATTAGGATTAATTGACTTTAATTAGGATTAATGTATTTGTTGATTTTTAAATTGTGTTCGTATGTTTTTACCTTGTTGTAAATCGCCCGGAGCCCTGTGTACTCAGGGATGGGGTAATAATAATAATAATAATAATAATAATAATAATAATAATAGTTGCTGCTGTTGTTGTTGTTGTTTTTATTGTTGTTGTTGTTGTTGTTATTTGTTCAAGCAAAGAGCAACCTGGGTAAAAAGCCAGAAGACGTTTTAAAAGATCCGTCCAGCTGCTCCGACTTCTTCACAGATCAAGTTAGCCTAATTTAATCTGCCTGATTATCTACTGACCCCCGATAAAGATACTGGTACGGTTCCACAGAGGCCCTTTTCGGCACCCCACGGCTTGGAAGTGTCCAATGAGAGCCCTTCCGGCTTAGGTTTCCTTCTGTTCTGGTCACATTCCATTCCCCTGAAATTCTGCACCACGCCAGTCCAGCATGTGACCCTGACATCCAAGTTCATCTCTGCTGAATGTCACCTGGAAAAGACTCAGGTCTCTCTCTCCCAGCAATACCCACACACACACACACACGCCTCAAACTAAAGCCAGGTGCAACAGGAAAGCTGGCATGAAGACAGTCTTTTCTGAAGAGCAATTAGCATAATTATTATTTTTGTTTTGCAAGCAAAACTGCAACTTGGGGCTCCGGAGTGCCACAATGTGCATGATGAGATGCACGATAAAATTCATCCATGAGAAATTTGCGGGATGTTCCACTGTCGTGTGAGGAGCTCCTCCACCAAAAAGTCCCCAGGACAAATGGCAAGGATCCATTAGTTGCGTTGAGAAGGGAGCCAGTTTGGGGTAGTGGTTAAGTGTGCGGACTCTAATCTGGGAGAACCGGGTTTGATTCCCCACTCCTCCACAAGAAGCTGCTGGCGTGACCTTGTTTCAGTCACAAGTTCTCTCAGAGCTGTTCTCTCAAGGGCAGTTCTCAAGAGAGCTCTCTCAGCCCCACCTACCACACAGGGTGTCTGTTGTGGGGAGGGGAAGGGAAAGGAGTTTGGAAGCCGCTCTGAGACTCCAAGTGAAGGGCGGGATATAAAGCCAATCTCTTCTTCCTCTTCTTCTTCTTTAATGCAGTCATAAACCACTGTCCTCCAGGCTTTCAATGAGAACTGGTCTTCCTAACCATGATTTGTCAGAGGTAAGCATGTTTGATTTCAGCATGATGTCCTGCTAAGTAGGGATCCAGCCAACCTGATCTGGATGGCCCACGCTAGCCTGGTCCTGCAGGTCTTGGAAGCTAAACAGGGTCAACCCTGGTTGCTATTTGAATGGAAGACCACTGAAGATAGTCTTGGGTCGCTACGCAGAAGCAGGCAGTGGCAAACCACCTTTGCTTGTCTCTTGCCTTGACCTGGACGGCCCAGGCTAGCCCAATCTCCTCAGATTTCAGAAGCTAAGCAGGGTCAGCCCTGGTTAGCACTTGGATGGGAGACCAACAAGGAAATCCAGGGCTGCTTCACAGAGGCAGGCAGGAGCAAACCACCTCTGAATGTCTGTTAACTTGAAGACCCCATGAGGGGTCATGTAAGTCGGCTGCAACTTGATGGCACTTTCCACCACCATCTAGTGGGATAGGAGATCTTCCCATCCCTCTCCTAGGCTTAGACAAGGATAGACATTCTTCCAAAGCTTGAGCGAACTCTGGGAACACTCGGAAGGCGGTGAGAAAACTAAACTAGTATCCTTGAGGTTCTGGGCAATCCTTGAGGTTCAGCCCACTTCCCCTTCCTGGTCCCTTCTGTATTAATACCGAAACAGGGAGTGGAGTATTTATTTGTTAATATTTATGCCCCAAACAATAAACAAGATAATCTCTATATAGAATTGAGGACAGTACTAAGCACAAAAGAGATAAAAAATATCTGTGTACTAGGCGACTATAATGGCGTTATAGACAAAAAAAATAGACAGATCGAATATATCTCTAAAAAAAGGAGGAAAGATCTCAGAAAATTTCTATAAAAAAGTAGAAGAATTTAACCTAATTGATGTATGGAGAACTAGAAACCCGAATAAGCCAGGGTTTACCTATTACTCGGCCAGACATAATAGCTGGTCGAGAACTGATATGGCATGGATTTCGGTCCCTTTCGCCTCCGAGCTAATGGATATGCAGATTCTTCCGCAGGTATACTCAGATCACAATCTGAGTATACTAATACAGGGGTGGCCAACCTGTGGCTCGGGAGCCACATGCGGCTCTTTCACACATATTGTGCGGCTCCTGGCAGGGCGGCTGGGGAAGCAAAGGGGAGGCATGCTTTTTCTCTCTTTCTCCCTTCCTTCCTTCCTTCCTTCCTTCCTTCCCTCCCTCCCTCCTCCCTCCCATCTATTTGCTTTCCTAGTTTCTCTCTCTCTCTTTCTTTCCACTTCTTTAATTCTTTCTTTCCATCTCTCTTTCTCTCTCTCTCTCTCAGTATCATTAGCAAACAAGTAATATCATTATCAATAACCGGTTTTCCTCGTTTGTTTTTATTTTTGGCAGTCCCATTTAATGTTAATAAAAAGCAAATTTGCATATTTTAAAAAGTAAAAACGTGTGTGTGATATTTGTTCCTGTCTTGCGGCTCTCAGACATCTCTATGTGGCTCTTACGTTTATTCTATGTGGCTCTTACGTGAAGCAAGGTTGGCCACCCCTGTACTAATAGAATTGAAAGAAAACCCAAAAAGGGCGAGATGGAAGATGAATGTTAACATATTAAAAAATAAAAAATTCTTAGAGGATACTAAGGCTGACATTTCAGACTTTTTTGTAAGGAATAGCCATCCCGAAATCCCGCCTGGTATAGTATGGGATGCCTTTAAGGCTTTCGTAAGAGGGAGAATCATAAGTTTTCAAGCCTGGCAAAATAAAAGACGACGGCAAGAATACGACTCACTGATAAAACAAGTAAAAGACGTTCAGCTGGAAGTCATGGCGACCTCTGGTGACTGACCCCTACTGGGGGCTGCAGGATATTCAGAGAGGTGGCTGAATAAGGCCTGTCCCCGCCTCCTGCCTCTGGATTTCCAAGGAGGTCTCCCATCCAAGGACTTGCCAGGGTCAACCCTGCTTTGCTTCCAAGATCTGATGAGATCAAGCTTGGCTGGGCTATCCAGGTCAGGGCCTTCCTGGCCCCTTCTTGAGGCTCCGAAACAAAGCAGGCAATCTTGCTAACATAAAGAACGCACTTGCTGGTGGCGAGCGGGCGAGAACATCTGTAAACCACTGCTGTTGCTCAGTTTGGGACACTCCAGACACAGCTGTCGATCGGAAATGGGCTCCTGAGCCTCTCCCAAAGCGAAACAAAAAAAACCCAATCCCGGCTTCCCAGTTATATCCCTAGCCTTAAGCAACGGTTCCTGAGAAGATGGGGTGTGGGTGTTGTTTCTGTTTGACGAAGTACCGGGAAAAAAAAATAACAACTTGTGAAGACAAGCAAGAGTTCTCACCCACCCCGCCTTCCAGATGTTGTCGCTAGCCCCGGGCCTGCAAGGGTTTTGGCGCCCGGATCGAAGCCGACTCTGGCTGAACCCATGACCACATCGCTAGACAAAATGATGATTGTGCGGCTCGGTCGCACCGCATCCCACCCCCCAAACTGGCCATGCTTTAAATAGCGTCTGAGTCACTTGGTGAATAAGTCCCCCAATACTCAGCATCCAGCTCTTCGGCTCTTAGAGTCCCTTTCTTTTCTCTTCCTTGGTTTGAAAAGAAGAGCTTGTTATATAACCAGTTCCCTTCGACTTGCAAAGCAGCAAAGCGACACAACGGGGAGGCAATGCGAGGTCACGTTTGGCTATCAGTGGCATGTCGACAATGGCACGGGAGAGCTCGTGGGAGGTGGCCAGACTAGGCCACATGTGACCAAACCCACTGAACCACAGTGCTGGGGTCCCTAGCAGCCATTGCCAGATGCAGCATCTAAATATCCTCCTTCCCGTAATCGGTCATGAGGCGTACAGCACAGAATTACTCACAGCTGCCGAGGGAAAATAAACTCAGGTTGAGAAGGAAGACTGGCGACGAGGAACAAAAAGAATCGGGCTATGTTCGCCAGCAAGACAGCCCGATGAGGAACGCTCGCTGATCGGGTTGAGAAAATCCACCCCCGGGAGGCGGGGGGGGGGGGGCAATCGCATATAGGGCAGGCCTAATATAGACTCCGGAGAGGGAGTTTTGCCAGAAATATCGCAGACACAATAGCACCAGTCAGCCGCCCTGGGCTGTGTTGCACCCTGAATGGGCATGTTGTATGAGCAGGGTCAAGCAGAAAACCCAGAAGTCACGGAACGGCGATGTGTTAAGTGGTAATGCTTTGGCCAGCAGCCAGTTAAAGGGGAAAAGCCGCTTTGCAGAATGTCCACTCTTCCCAGATTTCAAGGGCCATACTGGTACCTCTGTACAACCGGCTTATCAATGCGGGATAGATAGGAACTCTCGGTCTGGGGCAAGTGATGCTCTGCATTCTTGGTGCTTGGGGGGGGGCACAGTGGGAGGGCTTCTAGTGTCCTGGCCCCACAGCTGGACCTCCTGAGGGCACCTGGGGGTTTTGGCCATTGTGTGACACAGAGTGTTGGACTGGATGGGCCACTGGCCTGATCCAACATTGGCTTCTCTTATGTTCTTAAGACACAGAACAAGGGTTGGATTCAGGTGACACTGGCAAGTTCCACCCGTGTCTCTTTGTCATTCCTCGGGGTCCCACAAGAGTTTGGTGTTGTGGAGATCAGATCCACTCTGTCCAATAGCCCAACACTGCTGGCACATTTCTCTTTATTTTGTTTGAAAAATGTACCGGCTTGGATCCTGCAATCCAGGGACACGGGGCCCATGGGATCCTCCCAGCCCTCCCCTCCTCCCTGGATCCATCTCTGATCCCAGGAAAGTTTATTCCTAGGGTCCTAGAGTCATAGAATCATAGAGTTGGGAGGGACCTCCAGGGTCATCTAGTCCAACTCCCTACACAAGGCAGGGAATTCACAAATACTTCCCCCTCCACACCTCGAGTGACCGCTGTTCCATGCCCAGAAAATGACAAAAAACTTCCAGGATCTCCAGCCAAACTGGCCTGGAGAGCAATCACTTCCTGACCCAAAACTGGCAATCAGCATTTCCCTGGGTGTGTAAGAAAGGGCCACAAGAACTAAGCACTGATGCAACCCTTCCTGCCCTCCCTCTCATGACCTGTCTGAGTTCACAGGATCAGGATTGCTGTCAGATGGCCATCTCGCTTCTGCTGTTCGAAAACCTCCAAAGGAGGAGAGTCCCACCACCTCCTGAGGAAGCCTGTTCCACTGAGGAACCGCTCTGTCCGGAAGTTCTTCCTAATGTTTAGCTGAAAACTCTTCCGGTTTAATTTCAACCCGTTGGTTCTGGTCCGACCTTCTGGGGCAACAGAAAGCAACTCCGTACCATCCTCGACATGACAGCCCTTCAAGTACTCGTATCGCCTCAAGGGACTTGGTTGTAGAACCGTTGCCATATGTGAGTGACAGTACTGCAGAAGGGAAGGAGACAAAATCGCTCCCATCTTTCTTTTCCCTGAGCAGAACGCCACTCGTGCAAGAGGCAAAGACCGGGATCTCATTTCCCATCCTCCAACGGGTGCAGCTATCATTGCACACGAGTCCCCCGTCCCCACCAGGAATAAACTTTCCTGGGATCAGAAATGGCTCCAGGGGGAGGGGAGGGGAGGAAAGGGTGGGAAGGCTTTCAAATGATTTGTGTTTTCCGCTGGCAGTTCACGGGATCCAAGCCATGGCGGTTCTCCCACAGACAAGTATCCAAAGGAGGTTGTACAAATGTTGAAATCAATAAAGCATTTTTTTCTGCCGGCCCGGGAAGAACCCCCCCCTCCCTCCCCGCTCACCTTTCCCGGGCCGCAGCATGGCCGCCGGCCCAGGGAGAAACCCCCCCTTCCCTGCTCACCTTTCCCAGCAGGAACTCGTTAGAATAATAGGCCACACACACCCCTCCCTCACTCCCCCCCCCTCACCGGGAAAAACCCCCCTCCCTCTCCTGCTTACCTTTCCTGGGCCGGCAGGCTGCCGGCTCGGGGAGAAGACCCATCCCTCCCCCCCTCACCATTCCTGGGCTGCGGGGGGGGGGGGAGGTAGGGAGGGAAGAGCTGGGCCTGAGTGGCGTTAAGCCACTTGGGCCCAAGCAAGGGGGGGGAGGGAAACACCCTTTCTTTCTTTCTGTCTTTCTTTCTTTCTGTCTTCCTTCCTTTTCTCTCTCTCCTCCCTCCCTACCTTCCTGTTCCTTCCTTTCTTTCTTTCTCTTCCTTCCTTCCTTCTCTCTCTCTTCCCCCTACCTACCTTCCTTCCTTCCTTTCTCTTTCTTTCTTTCCTTCTCTTCCTTCCTTCCTTCCTTCTCTCTCTCCCCCCTACCTTCCTTTCTTCCTTCCTTCCTTTCTTTCTTTCTTTCTTCTCTCCCCCCCCCCCACCTACCTACTATTTGGTTCAGAATATTTTTTTTCCTGTTTTCCTCCTCTAAAACTAGGTGCGTCTTATGGTCAGGTGCGTCTTATGGAGCGAAAAATATGGTAGTTCTTTACTTAAGGGTTGGCAGCTCCAGAACAGGGATTAGCTGGAGATTTGGGGGGGTGGAGCCTAAGAAGGGTGGGATTTGGGGAGGGGAGGGACTTCAACGGGTATAACGCCATAGATTCCACCTTCCAAAGCTGCCATTTTTCTCCAGGGGAACCAATCTCTGTAGCCTGGAGATCAATCAGTTGTAATAGCGGGAGATCTCCAGCCATCCCCTGGAGGTTATACAAAAGATACAAACCGTGCATAAATAATGAAAAACATTCAACAGAAATAATCCAAGTCAAATTCCTCAAACAGTGAAAAGTCCAGACACCAATGTTTATAATTCCTCTTCGCAAAACCTGTCTCGCCGCTTGTGTCGGACTTTTCACTGTTTGAGGAATTTGGCTTGGATTATTTCCGAAGGTTATTTATGTATTTTGGACCATGTATTTTTGTATTTTTGCATTTCTATCGTATCATATTTTTGATAAACTACACTATTTATATAGGGCCCTGTTCGTTGGCCACTGTGTGGAATATAATTTTATTCATTTCATTTATTTAAATGTATTAATTATTAATTTATTTAAATCATTTGCATCCCTCCTTTCTCACCAACGGGGACCCAAAGCCACCCTGAGCCTACTTGTGGGGAGGGTGGGGTATAAATATAATAAATAAACAAATAGGTTCAGATCATTATACTCATTGGCTGTTGAATGTTTCCCGTCATTTAAGCTCGGTTTGTATCTTTTGTATAACTTACTCCTCTCCGTGCTTCTCTGCTGTTCGGATCCCCTGGAGGTTGGCAACTCAATCTTTACTCAGTGGGTAAATCAGCCCACAGTCTCTGCCAGCTCACATGTTGAGCCTAGATGACTTTAAAAATGGGATTACACGGATCCACGGAGGATAGGTCCATCAGCGGTTACCAGTTTGGTGTAGTGTTTAAGAGCAGGGACTCTAATCTGGGAGAACGGGGTTTGATTCCTCACTCCTTCACAGGCAGTTGCTGGTATGAGTTCTCTCACAGCTATTCTCTCACGAACAGTTCTCGAAAGAGCTCTCTCAGCCCCCACCTACCTCACAGGGTGTCTGTTGTGGGGAGGGGAAGGGAAAGGAGACCATAAGCCGCTCTGAGACTCCTTTGGGTAGTGAAGGGCAGGATATAAATCCAACCTCCTCCTCCTCCTCCTCCTCTTCTTCTTCTACCAGCCATTGTGACTAAACAGAACCACCGCATTGCAAGGAAGCAAATCTCTAAAACCCAGTGCCAGGAAGCTACAGGTGAAGGCCTCAGCCTCTGTGCCCTGTTCGTTGGCCACTGTGTGGAATATAATTTTATTCATTTAATTTATTTAAACCATTTGCATCCCTCCTTTCTCCACAATGGGGACCCAAAGCGGCTTCCATCCTTCCCCCCTCCTCCATTTTATCCTCACAACAGCCCGGTGAGGTAGGGTTCAGCTGAGAGAGTGTGACTGGCCCAAGGTCACCCAGCGAGCTTCCATGGCACAAGTTGGGATTCGAACCCGGGATCTCCCTGACACTCTTAACTACACCACACTGGCTCAATAATGCTGGACAACTTCACCAGTGGTTTCATTCAGCATGTTCTACTTATGTTATGTAAATAGAAAAAGACACGTCGTGGCCCCTAGTTCATTCTACTTAGGTTGTTATGCTGTTGGCCAGCAAGGCACTGCTAGTGCTCTTATGAATTATGATATTCATAAGCCTGAACTTTGGGCTGCCCGTAATGGAAGGGCCATGTGCTTTCTTCATGATAGGAGCCAGCTCCAGCCCATGCCAGGAGGCTGACACCCTTGACAGTTCACCTGGGACAGAGACAAAGGACTCCTCTTGCCATGAGGTTTCCCTCTCTCTGTTTCAGCACGCTGGTCAACCCCTGCCCCCTCCAACGTACCTGCATAGTTATGCTAACACAGTTGCTTAGCAACTAATGTTCGGGCCATCAGCCAGTCGGCCAAAGTCATTGACTAACAATAGATGTGGCCAGGTGAGTCATCGGACCCCTGTCCAAAGTCCACTTCCTGGTGAGATCATAATTTTGCAATATTGTCCATCCCCTTGCCCTCCTCCATTTGTCCACCTTTAACCTATGGAAGGGTCCAAGAGGGACGGACCGCCTAGTAGGTGTGTTAGTGGGAAGTGGTCTGTGCAGCCCGCCCCAAGACCACCTAATAAAAGACCTTGAGCAGAGGCATTCGGTCTCTTGAGCCGTCGTTCCCTATCTACTCCCCCCCCCCCCCCATGTCCAGCTTGCCTTTCCAGTCCCTCTAATCTTCTGTTGGAACAAGGATCCATCTCCAGGATAGGTAACGTATTGCTTCCCCACCAATGAACTCCTGCAAATTGCAACAGTGCTGTTTTCTATCTTTATTTCCCTAGACCTGTGTGTATGCGTGTGAGAATCTGTTTTTGTGTGCTTGAACTACACCATTCAGTAAACAGCATTTAATTTGCCATCTGCCTCACGTGCCTCTTTCCTTGAGAACTCCCGGGAGGGGTGGGACCCTGGTCTAGTTGGCAAGAACCCGTGTATTTCGCCAACTGCTAAACGTAAATTAAAGCAATTCGGCTAACAATGCATGAAAAACCTAAAAACCCAAAGCCTTAAAAAACGAGCCCACGAAAATGTTGGGGAAGTTATTTTCCATATTAGGCACCTTAAGCAGCTCAGGTTCCCTCAGAGGCCTTACAGAACCACTCTCTCTCAAAGTCCCTCTTGAATGCCATTAAGGTAGGGCCTTTCTGCCACACTCCCAGAGAGACTATTTCAAAGCGGAGGGCCTAGCAGAGAAAAACCCTGCGAGGAGGCTTATTATAGATACTGGCTTAGTTTATAACCTGCCTTTTCTCCAGTGTGGACCCCAAGGGACTCCCATCACTCTCCTCGCCTCCATTTTACCCTCACGACAGACCTGGGAGGTAGGTCAGGCTGACAGTGCTCGACTGGTCCACGGTCACCCAGCACGTGTCCAAACCCGGGTCTACCAGATCATACTCTAACCGCTATACTGTACTTTGTGTGGAGGAAACCCACACAGCACAATTTCTACTCCACCCTGCCACCAAACCCTTTTATCACATGAAGCTGCCTTATACTGAAACAGGACCTTGGTCCAGTCAAAGTCAGAATTGCCTACTCAGGCCGGCAGCAGCTCTCCAGGGACTCAGGCAGAGGTCTTTCACACCACATCCTACCTGATCCTTTCAACTAGAGATGCCGGGGATTGAATTTAGGACTTTCTGCATGCCACGCAGAGGCTCTGCCACTGAGCCACAGCCCCTGTCTATATATCTCCATGGTCTCAGACAGACATCTTTCACATCACCTCCTACCTGATCCTTTTAACTGGAGATGTAAGGAATTGAACCTAAGACCTTATGCATGCCAAAGTCTCAGGCAGAGGTCTTTCACATCACCGCCTAACATATCCTTCTAACTGGAGATGCTGGGGATTGAACCTGGGACCTTCCGCATGCCAAGCAGAGGCTCTGCCACTGAGCCACGGCCCCTCTTTTCAGCTCTCCAGGGTCACAGGCGGAGGTCTTTCCCATCACCTATTGCCTGGTCCTTCTAACTCGAGATGCCGTGGACTGAACCTGGGACCTCCTCCATGCCAAGCAGAGGCTCTACCACTGAGCCACGGCCCCTCCAGTCAATGGCAGTGAGGGGAAAAACCACAGAGCTGGGGCTATTTCACAACGCAACTTGCCATTTAAGAAACTTTGTCACTGGGGTCTTCCAAAAAGAAGCATCACAATTATTCATAACCTGCGAAGTAAGTAAAGTGAGCCGTCAAGTCGTAGCCGACCTAGGGCGACCCCTTGTGGGGCTTCCAAAGCAAGAGATGAACAGGGATGGCTTGCTACTGTCTGCCTCTTCGTAGTGACCCTGGTATTCCTTAGTGGTCTCCCATCCAAGTACTTGGGCTGACCCTGCTTAGCTTCCAAGCTTCGACAAATCCAGGCTCGTCTGGGCTATTTAGGCAGCTTATTATCCAAAAAGATCCCAAGCACTTCTCACGCTTCCTGTAACCAGCTTTTACAACTTGAGGCAATCCCCTCAGGCAGCGGACTGAGGAGGGGACAATCCACCTGGCACCCCCTCCGAGTGGGCACCCTCAGCTGAAAGCCCTCCTCCTGACTTCCAAACTCCCCCAGGTCTCTTTCGCAAGGCTCCGTCTCCTCACAGGAATTCAGCCACCCTTTCTGGTGCTCAGTCGCCGAGCCCACCAAAATGGCGGCAGAACTTGTGAGGGAAAGTTCCCTCACAAGACTTCGGCCAACTTTGCTGCGCTATTTTGAAGGCCGGCCGAGAGCCAACAAAGACGGTTATCGCCTCAAGCGCCTGACCTGGAAGGGGGGCGGCGGAGGCGGCAGGGTGACTTCCCACCGCCACCCCAAGGCAAGGGAACACTAAAAGCCGCCACAGGCCTTGAAGCAGCATGTTTTGTTTTTCACGAGGACCACGTGTGAGCTGATGTGCCCGGCCAGAAGAAGATTTTTGTGATGAAGCGGCTACACGGGAGACGTTCTGTTCTCACAAAATAATGACCCCCCCTAATCTCCATTCCCTGCTTCAAGTCCTCGGGCCCAGATGCGACGTGACGCTGGCGAGGGCCGCGACAATTCCTAGCCTCTTCCTCCCAGCTGCTGAGCAGAAAGCACAGCACGGCTGAGTTACCAACGCCTCCGTTTCGCTGGCTTGACTCGAGCGGTCACAGCTGCCATCCTGGCTCAGCAACAAAGCATTCCCGCTCAAGGCGGGAGCTGCACACGCCGGGATTTCGGTCTACGATTGTCTCTTCTCCTGCTTTCCCCCCCCAGCCTGAGCAGTAAAACGTATTGATTCCCACCCCTTACAATCATTTGTGCACACACTGCACTCCATTTGAGAGTGAAAGACGGTTTCATAAAATAGCCGTGTTGGTCTCGAATGGAACAACTAGAGTCGAAGTCCAGTAGCGCCTTACAGGCCGACAAGATACTCAAGGGTATGAGCCCCGCTCCCCATATTCTCCAGGTACTTCCCAACCCAGACATGACAACCCTATTCCCACCCCTTACGGTTATTTGTGAGTATGCTGCACTCCGTTGGCAAAGATGATTTCAGAGGGCGGCCATATTCATCTGCAGCAAAATAGTTCTGCAGTTCTGAAGAAGTGGGCAGTGACTCACGAAAGCTCATCCCCTGCCACAAATGTCATTAGTCTTTAAGTTGCTCCTGGACTCCGGCTCTTTTCAGAAGAAGAAGAGGAGGAGGAGGAGGAGGAGGAGATTGGATTCATACCCCACCCTTCACTGCCTGAAGGAGTCTCAGAGCAGCTCACAAATCAACTTTCCCTTCCCCTCCCCACAACAGACACCCCGTGAGGTAGGAGGAGCTGAGAGAGCCCATTCGAGAGCTGCTCTTGAGAGCTCTGAATGAACTTGTAATTGACCCAAGGTCACACCAGCAGCTGCATGTGGAGGAGTGCAGAACCAAACCTGGTTCTCCTAGATTAGAGTCTGCGCTCCTAACCACTACACCAGACTGGAGAAGTCAGAGTCGAGGTCCAGTCGCACCTTAGAGACCAACAAGATTTTTGGGATATGAGATTCCGAGAAGCAGTGCTCCCTTCATCAGATACAAAAGGGAATTTTAACTCTCAAAAGCTTCTACCTCAGAAATCTTGTTGGTCTCTAAGGTGCGACTGGACTCTGTCCTTGCTGTAGTGAGACGGACAGTTTCCCGAGAGATGCTGTCACCTCAAATCCGTCCTTGAATACACCATTTCTTTGCATCAGGACCGCAAAACAACCCGGCAGATGTGAGCAGGATTATCTCGAGAGACCATTGCCACCTTAGATGATATTTAGATGGGTTTCCACAAGTGGGCCTGGTGTAAACAGGAAAAAAGGATGGTGTTTCACACACAGGTGATACAGAACTTTTCATTTTTTGATGAGAATTCCGGCATCGCCAGCAGGGGACACAGGGAACTTCAAACATCTGGGAAGCAAGCAGAGCGGATTTGTCTGGCATCCCCAAGAAATGGCATAGGTTCACCTGTCCCCTCTGTTTGGGACCAAGCCACTGCCTTCCTCTGCAGCGTCTCCCTGGTGGTCTCCTACCAAGTGCCAATTGCGCTTAGCTTCCAAGATCTGATGAAATCAGGCTAGAAGCCAGTGTTCCCTCTAAGCTGAGTTAGTGTGAGCTAGCTCAGTTCTTTAAGCCTCCGGCTCCCCCATTTTTGCCTCAGCTCAGGAAGGGGTGGCTCCAGAGCAAACTAATTGATGCAGCAGCCAAATCGCTCGCTCACAACTTTAACGCCAGTAGCTCACAAAGTAGAATTTTTGCTCACAAGACCCCATAGCTTAGAGGGAGCATTGGGCTAGACCATACCACGTTCGGAAGGGAACTGAAAACAAATCAGCCAGTATCATAATGCCCCTGTATAAATCGATGGTGCGACCTCATTTGGAGTACTGTGTACAGTTCTGGTCACCGCACCTCAAAAAAAATATTATAGCATTGGAAAAAGTGCAGAAAAGGGCAAATAGAATGATAAAAGGGTTGGAACAATTTCCCTATGAAGAAAGGTTGAAGCGCTTGGGGCTCTTTAACTTAGAGAAACGATGGCTGAGGGCTGACATGATCGAGGTTTATAAGATTATGCATGGGATAGAGCAGGTAGAGAAAGAAGGACTTTTCTCCCTTTCTCACAAGACAAGAACTCGTGGGCACTCCATGAAATTGCTGAGCAGTTGGATTAGAACAGATAAAAGAAAGTACTTCTTCCCCCAAAGAGTGATTGACATGTGGAATTCACTGCCACAGGAGGTGGTGGCAGCTACAAGCATGGGCAGCTTCAAGAAGAAATTCGATAAACATATGGAGAGGAGGTCCTTCAGTGGCTATTAACCACAAAATATAGATAGGAACTCTCAATCTGGGGCAAGTGATGCTCTGTATTCTTGGTGCTTGATGGGGGGACAACAGTGGGAGGGCTTCTAGTGTCCTAGCCCCACTGCTGGACCTCTTGAGGGCACCTGGTGTTTTTGGCCACTGTGTGACACAGAGTGTTGGACTGGATGGGCCACTGGCCTGATCCAACATTGGCTTCTCTTATGTTCTTAGGTTCTTACTCCACCTCCCGACCCATCCTGTAAAGATGTCAACTGGTTCCACTTATGACATATCACGCTGCACTATCCTTGAGTACATCTGAGTGCATGTTAATTCTACTGTGCCTTTCTGTCCACCGTCCAAGTGGTTCTCACCCATGCAGAATGAATCAATTTCGCTTTGAGCAATCACTATTGCAACATGCCCCCCCCACCCTCTCTAAGGGCTTATTTAAACAACGCGGTGGACATGAGCCACATCAGGGGACGCCCAACATAGCCAACAGCCACCTTTTAGAAGTGCTGGGTTGCTCAGCACAGCTCTTAGAGCTACAGGGGGGGCCTTTGGAGGGGGTTGCCATGGGTTGGGAAATACCTAGAGATCTGGGGGGGGGGTGGAGCCTGGGGAAGGTGGGGTTTATGGAGGGAAGGGACCTGATTGGTGTATAATGCTATAGAGTCCACCTTCCAAGCAGCCATCTTCCCCCGAGGAAGTGATATCTGTCATCTGGGGATCAGTCATAATAGTGGGAGATTTCCAGGCAGCGCTTAGAGGTTGGCAAACCTAGTTTTCAGGCTTCCCTCCCAGGTTGTTTTCACCAACCAAAATGGCTGCAGGGAGGCCCTGTTCACCCCTTCCTCAGGCCGTGTATGCTGTGGGTTCATGTGATTGAGGTAGCTGAGACTGAGAGTGTGTGACTGACCAAAAGACACCCAGCAAGCTTCCGTGTCAAAGTGGCAATTTGCATCTGGGTTTCCCACCTCTAGGACCACGAAGGCTCAGAGGTTAGGACGCTGAGCTGCAGATCAGAAGCTCGGCAGTTCGAGACCTGAATGCCGCATGACGGAGTGAGTTCCTGTCTCTGGCCCCAGCTCCTGCCAACCTAGCAATTCGAAAGCAAGAAATTGCAATTAGATAAATAGGTACTGCTTCGGTGGGAAGGTAACAGCGTTCCGTGCGCCTCGGCATTTAGTCATAAGAACATACGAACATATGAGGGGAGGGCTTCTAGTGTCCTGGCCCCACTGCTGGACCTCCTGACAGCTCCTGGTATTTTTGGCCTGCTTATAAAACCCTACTTATAGAATCTTAGAGTTGGAAGGGGCCATACAGACCATCTAGTCCAACCCCCTGCCCAATACAGGACCAGCCGAAAGCATCTCTGACAAATATTCGTCCAGCCTCTTCTTGAAAGCTGCCAGTGAAGGGGAGCTCACCCCCTCCCTAGGCAGCTGGTTCCACCTTTGAACTACTCTGACCATGAAAAAGTTTTTCCTAATATCCAGCCAATCCCTTTCTGCGTGTCATTGAAACCCGTTGCTTCAGGTCCTATCCTCTGCTGCCAACTGGAACAGCTCCCTGCCCTCCTCCACATGACAGCCTTTCACATATTTTAAGAGAATAATCATGTCCCCCTTCAGTCTCCTTTTGAGGATCACTGAAGCCGTGGGGGAATTCGGGCAAAGCCGCGGGTCAAAATGTGGCGTGGGGTAAACAGTGGGAAATTCAAGCACGCAATCAGGGCAAAGGGAAGAACAATGCCGGAGCAGCGCCTCGTGAGCAGTGTTCCCTCTAAGATGAGTTAGTGTGAGCTAGCTCACAGTTTTTTACCCTCCAGATCACACATTTTCGTCTTAGCTCAGGAAGGATGGCTCCAGAGCAGACTGATTTATGCAGCAGCCAGATTGCTCGCTCACAACTTTAATGCCAGCGGCTCAGAAAGTTGAATTTTGGCTCACAAGATTCCCTAGCTTAGAGGGAGCATTGCTCGTGGGAAACTGGTCCAAGAGTCCGGTAGTGGCATCTTAAAAACTAACAAAGTATATGGCAGGGTCGGAGATTTCGTGAGTCATTGCTCACTTTTTCAAATGCTCCCCCAGTTCTGACGAATAAAAGGAAATATTTTGGATTGGACCCTGTGGCTTATCTCCTTGACAGTGGTTTGGAACGAAAACAGCAATCGCTAATCCGGCGCTGCCTGCAGAGAATATCTCCCCTTAAGCTCCCCAGGCAGAAAAGAGGAAAGGGGCCTCTCTCCAATGGCTGAAATTTCCCGTCTGCTGGGCTAAAAAACGGGTCTCAAAATCTCTTTCTGAGAATACTGGGACTACCGGGGGGGGGGGGGGGGTGCAGGGTCATAATGACCCACACTCTAGGCAACTTGAAGCTTGACTATTTATAGGCCTATTGCTAATTTTTGTACAATGTGTAATTGTATGCTGTACGCAGCAACCCATGAGATAAACTTCTGCTCAGTTTTGCCCCTCCCAGGCTCCCGCTCAAGACTTCAATAGTACGGCAATTACAACTACGCTATTGCGGAGCTGAACGAAACATACATTTGTGGTTAAAAAGAACCAAATATTCTTGCATCCACAAAGCATACCAACAAAACACACAAAATATTTTACAACTGATGAAAGTCTCCGATTGAGATGAGGAAGAGGAGGAGGAGGAGAAGGAAGAGGAGGAGGAGGAAGAGGAAAGAGTTGAATGTATACCCTGCCCTTCACTCAGAGTGGCTTACAATCACCTCCCCTTCCTCACCCCGCAACAGACACCTGGTGAGGTAGGTGGGGCTGAGAGAGATCTGAGAGAACTGCTCTGAGAGAGCTGTGACTGACCCAAGGTTGCCCAGCTGGCTGCATGTGGAGGAGGAGTGGGGAATCAAACCCAGTTCTCCAGATTAGAGTCTGCTGCTCTTAACCACTACATGAAACTGGAACTACACCAAACTGCAATCATCAATAGAGTTATACCTGGGCTCTCGCACATGCTAAATAATGCAGTTTCAATCCACTTCAGTGACAATTTGCAAGCGGATTTTGCCATTTCACATGGTAAAATCCAGTTGCGAAGTGGACTGAGAGTGGATTGAAAGTGCATTATTTAGTGTGGGTGAAAGCACCCACTCGTCTAAGCCCTGACTTTGATGGACTTGGTGGCAGTGGACAGTGCTGAGGTGGCTTGCCATTGCCTGCCTCTGCATAGCAACCCTGGACTTTCTTGGTGGTCTCCCATCCAAATATTGATCAGGGCTGGCCTGGCTTAGCTTCCGAGATCTAATGAGATTGGGTGAGCCTAGGCCATCCAGGTCAAGGCAAGACATGATCAGAGGTGGTTTGCCACTGCCTGCCTCTGAGTAACACCCCTGGACTTCCTTGGTGGTCTCCCATCCAAGCACTAACCAGAACTGGCCCTGCTAGGCTTCCAAGTTCTGAAAAGACTGGGTTAGCCCCCGGGCCATTCCAAGTCAGGGCACTCAAAAGGGTGTTACCCCGTATAGGAGTAACAGGGGTCACTGCGGGTGTGGAGGGGGAGGTATTTGTGAATTTCCTGCATTCTGTAAGGGGTTGGACAAGATGACCCTGGAGGTCCCTTCCAACTCTATGATTCTATGAGGACTGCATGAATGGTTCTAGCTCAATGGCTGGTCTTCAAACTTCCTACCTTCAAGGACTTCTTCCCATGTTGACGCATCTATGGAAGAATGCCCCAGAATCCCAGACTGCTGTCAGTAGAGTATTCTGGGGACCTGTTGACCTAAGGGCTCAACCTGGATGACCCCAGGGATCATTTGGGGCCGGAGTGAGGCGGAGTGGCGCTCCACCAGTTCAGGAGTGGGGACTAGGGCAGACACAGGCCGAATCAGATTTTCTGATCTGATTCAGCCAGCCGCCGAATTGCCACCGAAATTCGGCGGCAGCTTTAAAAGTGGCTGGAGGGGAGGGGGTTTGAGGGAGAAGTTCCAAACTTACAGGGTAGCTGCTGGGGCCTCTCTTCCAAATACCCACCAAGTTTCAAGACGATTGGACCTGTGAGTCCAATTCTACAGGCCCCCAAACAGGTTGCCCCCATTCCCTCCACTGTTCTCTATGGTGGGAAAAAGTAACGTGTTTTTTTTTTAAACTGTAAACTGGTTTTTATTGTTATATGCCTTGATGTCACCGGCCCTGAGCCCCTTTGGGAAGGGCAGGATATACGTTTTAGAAATAAATAAATAAATAAAATACTTGGATGGGAGACTAGCAAGGAAGTCCAGGGTCTCTCTGCAGAGGCAGGCAATGGCAAACCCACCTCTGAACCAATCTTGCCTTGCAAATCCTGCAGGGTCCCCATAAGTCAGCTGCAACTTAACAACACTTTCCACCACCAAGAAGCCTTAGAGAAACTTAGATGTCCCCCAAAAGACACTTTGAAAGCCCCTAGCCTAGGTCGTTTATGTAAGCAGGCAAGCAGGCGAAACAGCTGGATATCTGTAGCCAACATCTGGACTTACCGCACTGCTACAGGAAATGTCCTTCACTTTAAGCCAGGCCAGATCCAGTGTCCCTTCGCCCCTATAGCAGGACTGCAACCTCTCCTTGATACGGTCGTTGATCTTTTTCAGGACAAATATGCACAGTGCCGACTCGTCCAAGGACTTCATTTTCCTCTTCTGTCCCTTGGAGAAGACGGCGAAGAGGATGTCATCCTCTGGCCGGATGCCCAAAGACCTGGCCAAGATGGACCCTGCCTTTGACAAATAGGCCGCCTGGAGCAATCGGTATTCCACTCCGTTCTTCTCACAGCCGATAGGTACCTCGACGTATGAGTTGAATGCCGTGTCCTCCTTGCAGAGGCGGACCAGCTTTGAGGTGTAGACCTGTTCCTTGGTGGTGGAACCAGGCGGAGAAATCATCTCGGGCTGGAGAGTCAGAAAGTAGACAAAATTACCACTGCTGAAGCCATAGATGTAGTAGATGTCAAAGTCGGGGATGATGGTGAAGGTGTCCGACGGGATCTTGATCATGGAGGCGACAAACTCGTCGTGGAAGACATAAGCGAACATCCCTTCTGCCTCCGAATTTTTGGGCAGCTTTCTGCTGGAGATGGTGGGGAAGTACTCCGGCTTGCCGTCCACCGCCGTGGCGATGAACAACTTGTCATCCATGTTGTTGTACGAGACGATCACTCCAAAAACCGAGCCACTCTCGTTGACCCCAGAGAGATAATGCTCCTTGTTGTGGAAGGGCTCCCCGAGCTTGAACAGGTCATCCAGCCGCAAAAGTTTACAGATTCCCTGGTACAAACTACCGCAGGCGATCAACCTGTTCTCCTTGTAGTCTATGAGGAGCATTTTGTTGACATTGTTGGTGGACGTCAACAGCTCGTTACAGGGCTGGACCAGTCTTGGAGGGTAACATTTGGGGTTGTCAATATCGGGACCCGTTTCATGAGTCACCAGCACCTTCAGGTTGCTGGAAAGTTTGTAGATCCGATTGACGGCCCCCACATAAATGTGCCCTTTCCTCTCGTCTACCACCAAGTGGTTCAAATACTCATCGGCCTTGTCCACAGTGAAGGTGAGGAAAGGTCTCTTTGGGTGGGACGGCTGCAGCCTACCGACCGAAGGCAACGTCACAGCACAGAGGAGAAGTGGGGAAATGAGGCAAGTCCATCGCCACATATCTGTCGTCCTGGACATGGTTACAAAAGAAATTTTTGTATTCCTTAAAAGGGGAGGCCTGGAGCTGCAGGCGTTCTCAAAGTGTCGATCCCGTGGTGGAGCTTATCCTAAAGCAAAGGAAGGAGGGGGGGAAAAAGGAAAATGCATTATAGAAAAGTGTTTTTTCCTCCCCTCTCCTTCCTTCAAGTGCCAAGCCAGCATCAGAGGAAGCCCATTTAATTGCTAATCCCTGTCTTTTCATCTCTGCTTAAGACCGCCACAAAGGGGGCCCCCTCGAAAGAAGAGAAGCCAAGATGGAATAAACAAACACCCAGACTCATGTCAAAACAGCATAAAAAGACTCTGAAGGTGATAGCGAGAGAGACACGGGCCTAGGACATGCATAATGCCTCTTTCTAAGGAGCCTGCCCCATATAGGGTTGCCAACCTCCAGGTGGGGCCTAGAGATCTCCTGAAATCACATTTGCGCTCCAGATTAAGAACCTCAGAAGAGCCCTGCTGGATCAGACCAGTGAGGGTCCATCTAGTCCAGCATCCTGTCTCACAAAGTGGCCAACCAGTTCCTCTGGAGGGCCAACGACAGGGCACAGAGGCCGAGGCCTTCCCCTGATGTTGCCTCCTGGCACTGGGATTCAGAGGTTGACGGCCTCTGAATATGGAGGTTCCCCATAGTTACCAGGTCTAGTAGCCTCTGATAGAACTATCCTCCATGAATGTCTATAGATTATAGAGATCAATTCCCCTGGAGAAAATCTCTACCTTTGGAGGATGGACTCTGTGGTACTATTTCTCACTGAGGCCCCTCCCCAAACCCCACCCCTCCCCAGGCTCCACCCCCTCAATCTCCTGGAATATCCCGTCTGGAGTTGGCAAGCCTAGTCCAATACCATTCATAGCTACATCTTACGGAGACATCCAAAAGATGCAACTTCTGCTATCACCACGAGTGACGGGGAAAACCACACATCCCCGACTTCTCCCTGACCTGGGAGCAGCTGATGCTCCTCCCACACATCTGAGGCTCCACCCACTCCAGTCCCAAGACCGTCCCACCGGCCCCCTCCTCCCGATCCAACGGATCCCCAGCCTGCCTTGTCAATAAGCATAAGCAGACATTAACGATGCGTCTCGCTCTGTAGTTTTATGAGGAAGGGCTCCACGAGTTCTTAAAAATGCCAGTGAGAAAGATGGCCCCATTACAGTCTAGTAAATCCAGAGAGGAAAGTTTACCGTACCAGTCCCCTCAAAGGGCTGCCGAAATTCCAAACAACGTACAATGCCAGTTTTTAACATCTCGCTCCCGACCTGGTTTTGACTCAGCTATTTTTCCAAGCAATATAGGGCCCCAGTTCTGACTGAGAACATGGTTTGGAGAGGAGATGAAGAAGAGGAAGAGGAGGAGGAGGAGGAGACTGGATTTATACCCCACCCTTCACTACCCAAGGGAGCCTCAGAGCGGCTTACAAACTCCTTTTCCCTTCCCCTCCCCACAACAGACACCCTGTGAGGTAGGCGGGGCTGAGAGAGCTCTGACAGAAACTGCTCTTTTTTTTCAAGAACAGCTGTGCCAGAACTATGGCTTGCCCAAGGTCATCCAGCAGGTGCAAGTGGAGGAGTGGAGAATCAAACCCGGTTCTCCCAGATTAGAGTCCGCGCACTTAACCACTACGCCAAGAGAGAGGAGAATATGCTTCAGCCTTGGCCTCCCTCTATGGCATTTTCCTGTCCTAACATGGCTCCAGGCTGGTCCAGCATAGTGGACTGCAATCTGGAGAACCGTGTTTGATTCCCCACTCCCTCCTCTGCATGAAGTCTGCAGGGCGACCCTGGGCCAGTCATGGTTCTCTCAGAACTTTCTTGGCTCCAACTACCTCACCAGGTGCCAGTTCTGGGGAGAGGAAGGGGAAGGAGATTGTAGGCCGCTTTGACTGGCTCAGAGGTTAAGAAGCTGCCTTGCAGATTGGAAGATCGACAGTTCGGCAGTTCGAGACCTGAGTGCCGCGTGACGGAGTGAGCTCCTGTCTCTGGTCCCAGCTCCTGCCAGCCTAGCAGTTCGGAAGCAAGAAATTGCAAGTAGATAAATATGTACCCGCAGGGGTCACTTCATAGAAAAAGAGGTGCCGGAGTGCATTAGCATAACTCATTTACATATGCCACACACCCTGACATCACTGGAAGTGTGTCAGAAGCCAACACCCACCATTCAGGTGCCACCCCAAAAATCTCCAGGTATTTCCCAACTCAGAGCTGGCGAACCAGCTTGACACTTTGACTGAAAGACACTTTAGGTTTCCTTTGCTCTTGCAGCAAAGCTGCCCTACAACAAGCATGAAAATACAGATCAAGTAAGCATGATTTTGCTTTTTCCCCACAGCGCATCACCATATGTGCCCGCTCCTGGGCTTGTTACTCCCGGAACGGCGTTCCTGCTTGAAATGACCCCTGGGTACCGCTTTGGTGGGAAGCTAACAGCGTTCCGTGCGCCTCGGCGTTTAGTCATGCCGGCCACATGACCACGGAGAAGTCTTCCGACAGCACTGGCTCTTCGGCTTGGAAACGGAGATGAGAACCACCCCCTAGAGCCAGATTTGACTGGCTTTCGAGGAAGGGGGACCTTTACCTTATCTTTACCTTAAGGCAGAGAAATGCAGGGTATAAATATACCTTCTTTTCTTCCTTTTGTTCTATCTGCCCCATACGGGGGGAGCTGCACCGGGAGCCCCAGAAGGTCCACGGGACAGATAACCAGTTACCTTCAGTGCTCTGGAAGCCATAGATGGGGGAGAGGTCATCTGGGCACATAACCCTGGCTAATGGTTAACATGTTTTCACTCAAAATATCCCTGAGATGTTGGTGATGGCGACTATCGTTCCCATATAGCTTTGGTTGCAGAACTGGGAGAAGGCAAAGTGTCCAGGGCCAACGGATGAACTGTGGCATAGGAGGAACTGGAACCCAAGCCCCCAATGAACACGCAACCCCATTACAAATTCTTAGGGCTGCCAACCTCCAGGTGGGGCCTGGGGATCTCCCAGGCTTACACCTGATTTCCACACTACATAGATCAGTACCCCTGGAGAAAATGACTGCTTGGGAGGGCGGACTCTACTATGTTATACCCCAATGAGGTCACTCCCCTCCCCAAACCCTTCTCTTCCTGGTCTCTGCCCCCTAAACTCCAGGCATTTCCCCACCCACAGTTAACAATACAACAGACTCTGCTTTGCCAACCCACCTGCCCAGCTTCCTTCCACGGCCTCACTCCTGCCTCCCGGGGCGGGGGGGGGGGGAGGACCATTTCATAGGTCCTGCAAAGACAGCCTAAGATTTGCCCCTGAGAGTTAAGAACATAAGAACATAAGAGAAGCCAATGTTGGATCAGGCCAGTGGCCCATCCAGTCCAACACTCTGTGTCACACAGTGGCAAAAAACACCAGGGGCCCTCAGGAGGTCCAGCAGTGGGGCCAGGACACTAGAAGCCCTCCCACTGTGGACCCCCTCCCCCCAAGAATACAGAGCATCTCTTGCCCCAGACCAAGAGTTCCTATCTATACCTTGTGGCTAAGAGCCATGGATGGACCTCCGCTCCATATGCTTATCTAATTCCCTCTTGAAGCCGTCTATGGTTATAGCCGCCACCACCTCCTGTGGCAGTTGAGTTCACTCAGTTACATGCACAGAAAGCACAGGCCAAATGGGTGTGCCTATATCATGTGTGTGTGTGTGTGTGTGAGAGAGAGAGAGAGAGAGAGAGAGAGATTTAGGGTTGCTAACTCCGGGTTAGAAAATACCTGGAGATTCCGGGGGTGGAGTCCAAAGGAGGTGGGGGACAGACTACAATGGAGTATAACGCCATTGAGTCCACCTTTCAAAGTGGCCATTTTTTCCAGATGAACTGATTTCTGTCTCCAGGAGATCAACTACAGAAGAAGAGATTGGATTTATCCCCCGCCCTTCACTACCCAAAGGAATCTCAGAGCGGCTTACAATCTCCTTTCCCTTCCCCTCCCCACAACAGACACCCTGTGAGGTAGGTGGGGCTGAGAGAGCGCTGACAGAAACTGCCCTTGAGAGAACAGTTCTGAGAGAACTTCTGACTGACCCAAGGTTACACCAGCAGCTGCACGTGGAGGAGTTGGGAATCAAACCCGGTTCTCCCCAATTTCAGAGATTTATTTGCTGCACTCGGGATCACACTTCTGTAACTGGGCAAAACTCGGCTGTATTGACTAAATATCCCAACAGTTATACCCTACAGAGGTCCCTCCCCTCCTTAAACCCTCCCCTCCCCAGGCTCAACCCCCCCTCCCCCAAATCCACAGGAATATCCCAACCTGTAGTTGGCATCACTACACAACACACACACACACACACACAGAGAGAGCACTCCTTCGAAAAAAGAGAAAGGAAAACATTTCTCCAAAACCGCTTATGGCTCATATCCGAGAACGGTAAAATTTCAGCGGCTGGGGAAAACAAACAGGCTAATGTGATAGCAAATACCCAACCTATTGCCGCGCAGGACTCCAAAGAGACTGATTAAAAGCAAACAGCAAGGAAACGGGAGATAGAGAGGGAGCCAAGACGGGGAGGGGGGGCCTGGAGGCTGGGGAATCTGCCGCTCTGTCTGTTGCCGAAATCCAAAACTGGTGGCTTAAGACTCTGCGCGGGAGCTGAAAAGAATGCTGAAGGGAACTGGAAACGAGAGAAGAAAGTTGAAGCTATTTTGGCTGTCCTCACATTTCTTGGGAGTTTTGTGGGGTTTTCCCCAAGCAGAAACGTCCAAATTTAGTTCAAAATCCTGCTGTACGTAAGAAGTGGCGGCATCTCTAACAGACGGGGGGCAAAGGAAAAGCAGTGGCTGAGGCCTTCTAGACCCGCTATGCTTAGGCTGTGACCACACTGGCAGCTTGGTGCGATGTGGTACCACTTCTAATTGAACCGGTTGAAAGTACTGCGGGGCATACCAGCCACACATCACGCCCTGCTGCAGGCTACCTACGGAGGCATCCCATGGTAAAGCATCCACATTATTGTAGCACATCAGCCATGGAGCGCACTGCCAAAAATTTCTACAACTAATGCACACGAATAGTGCGCATGCACACACACACATGTGCTCATGCGCACATAGGCAATTTTTTAAAAAAAAAACCCCGCATCCCCAGTGGCAGAACGGATCTGCAGGTTCAGACTGCCAAATCCGTTCTGCGCACGCTCCCCAGTGTTCAGACATCTGGCCATGCGCGATGAATGCACGGGGAAACAAAAACACCACTTTGGAGGTGGTGGCTTTTTAACCCAGCTCCAAGCTGTCCTCGGATGGGGTGAGTACGCCTGGGGAATGCCTGACAGATGTGGCTGTGTGATCAGGCCCATTTAATCCGTTTGCAAAATTCGCCTATATTGGGCCAAACTGCCACTCTGAACACAACCCTAGTGATGCGGTGGTTAGAGCATCTGCTTGGCAGGCAGAAGGTCCCAGGTTCAATCCCTGGCATCTCCAGTTAAAAGGACCAGGCAGGAAGTGATGGGAAAGACCTCCGCCTGAGACCCTGGAGAGCTGTGAAGAGGAGCCATGGCTCAGTGGCAGAGCCTCTGCTTGGCATGCAGGAGGTCCCAGGTTCAATCCCCGGCATCTCCAGTTGAAAGGACCAGGAAGTGGGTGATATGAAAGACTTCTGCCTGAGACCCTGGAGAGCTGTAAAGAGGGGCCGTGGCTCAGTGGAAGAGCCTCTGCTTGGCATGCAGAAGGTCCCAGGTTCAATCCCTGGCATCTCCAGTTAAAAGGACCAGGCAGGAAGTGATGGGAAAGACCTCTGCCTGAGACCCTGGAGAGCCGTGAAGAGGGGCCATGGCTCAGTGGAAGAGCCTCTGCTTGGCATGCAGAAGGTCCCAGGTTCAATCCCTGACATCTCCAGTTGAAAGGACCAGGCAGGAGGTGATGGGAAAGACCTCAGCCTGAGACCCTGAAGAGCTATGAAGTGGGGCTGTGACTCAGTGGCAGAGCCTGAGACCCCGGAGAGCCGCTGCCAGTCTGAGTGGACAATACTGGCCTTGATGGACCAAGGGTCTGACTCAGTAGAAGGCCGCTTCATAGGATTCGCTCGTGCTGTGCTTCCCTCATGGCAAGAAAGCACCTTGTTCAGAATACAACAGTAGAGCTACCCTGCATGTCCAGTCGTGACCGGACCCTTCCCCGTCCCAGGTTGTACGGACCTCAACAAGCACCCAACCTCTTTTTAAACTTTTACATTGAAAAGACTACCAAAAATACACCATCATGCCAATCAGTCATGTTGGAAGAAGGGTGGTCAAGTAGGCGATTTTATTCACTGCTGGGGGTCTTGTCCATCAATACAATCCTTCTGGCTCCAAATTTTTAGACCAAATCTGTATTATGACATGTATTCAATTACCCCTTTTACCTGAAACAGTTTTATTAGACGTTTTTTCCAAAATCGGACTTCTCTAAAGGTCAAACTATTCTGATTCCTACACTGCTCACGACTGTTGTTGGTAAGCAGAGGAGTATTGTTGAAAAGGGTATGTTGTGACTTTCCCCTGTACAAAATGATCCCAGAGTTTGTTTTGCCAGGATTCCAAGAGAGGAGGTCTATCTGTCTTCCACTGTTGAGCGATAGTAAGTTTAGCAGTCGTGGGATGCTGAAGTAGGCAGGCTCCCAGCGAGAGAATCCCTCAGCAGAAATTCAGCACCAAGCTCAGCTACAACAATCCTCCCTAATCTCAGTGAAACATTTTCCCCCTCCTCTGGTTTCTTTTAATAAGCCCCGATTACCATGGACAGAGCTTTCCTTTGGAAACCTACAGGGAGACCAGGAGACTCAAGACGCGGGACATTGTCAACAGACTCCCTGCCAACAAAGAGCGCTTCTAACCGGAGCTAAGTCCATTTAACTCACACAACCAGGTGGAAATTCGAGGCGGGCCTCCCTCGGAGAGAACCCTGCCCCTGCAGACTTTTTTACCCCTGGCAGGCTCGGAGCAATCAACAGATCTCCATGCATGGGGGGAAAAAATTAACAGCCAAGTTTCAGCATGCTTGAATGTGTACTCCTCGGCTAGAGACCTCCAGGGTTTGTTCCACTCTAGACCAGCCCGCCTCCTGCTATGGGGCAATGACTCATCGAGCCCACAAGACTGTTTCCACACCGGATACATCACACGCAGCACATGGGGACTGCTGTGCAATCGTTTCTGACTTTGCTGCATGAGACGCTGAGCTGCAGACCAGAAGGTTGGTAGTTCGGCAGTTTGAGACCCGAGTGCCGGATGACGGAGTGAGCTCCCATCTCTGGTCCCAGCTCCTGCCAGCCTAGCAGTTCGAAAGCAAGAAATTGCAAGGAGATAAATAGGTACTGCTTCAGTGGGAAGGTAACAGCGTTCTATGCGCCTCGGCATCTGGTCAAGCCGGCCACGTGACCATGGAAACATCTTTGGACAGTGCTGGCTCTTCGGCTTGGAAACGGAGATGAGCGCCGCATCGCTCGAGTCGTATTTGACTGGCTTTCAAGCAAGGGAAACCTTTACCTTTACCTACCAACTTCGAAGCATTTGACCGGCTTTTTTTCTTTTCCGAGATCATTATTCTATGGATAATGTGGACCGCCAAAAAGACAAATACGAGGGAGGGGGGTTCTAGACCAGGTCAAGCCTGAACCCCTTTTTACTGAATATATCGCCAGAGAAATATAAAAAACAAGGCTTTTATTTTATCATACATATTGTGATGGTGGCAAGAATAATATATGCTGGAGAAGCAGCGAAGTTCCTTCCAAGGAAGAAGTTATAAATAAGATATTGAAAACAGCAGAGACGGACAACCCAACTTTAATTTTGAGAGGAATTAACAAAGAAGATTTTGAGGATTCATGGTCAAGGTTTTATAAATGGATAGAAGAACATAACATATGAAATTCCGAGACTTATAAATGAAGTAAGGTGGGAAAAAAAGAAATGAATTCTTTGGTTGCAGCATGAAGTCAAATGCCTATGTTAAAAAACCTGATATAACGAATCTTCCCCAAATATGTATGTACGTTGGTATTGTCTTATATGTATGAAATTTTTTTAAAAATCCAAAAAAAGCCTGAACTCTCCCTAGAAGCTAAAATGACTTAACTGAGGCTATCGTACTCTGGTTATATCATGAGAAGATAAGAATCACCAGAAAAGACAATAATGCTGGGAAAAGTGGAAGCCGCAGAAGAAGAGGCGGACCCAGCCGGAGATGAATTGACTCGATCAATGAAGCCATGGCAAGACCTGAGCAAGGTTGTCGATGATAGGGTGTTTTGGAGGTCCTTAAATCATAGAGTTCCAACAAGTCAGAAGGGACTCAATGGCGCTTAATACACTCAGGTCACTGTTTGTCACCACTGGCAGGACAGGAAACATGAGGAGAGGCTCGGATTCTAGAACGTGACTCCACTTGTCCTCCCTGTATCTATCAGGACACAAGGAGAGCCCTGCTGGACGAGACCGGTGGTCCGTCTGATCCAGCGTACTGCTTCACACAGTGGCCAACCAATTGCTCTGGAGCCCCCAACAACAAACAGCACATAGAGGCTACGTCTCCCACCTTGATCTTGCCTCCTGGCACTGTGGGTCATAAGAACATACGAGAAGCCATGTTGGATCAGGCCAATGGCCCATCTAGTCCAACACTCTGTGTCACACAGTAGGCAAACCCCAGGTGCCATCAGGAGGTCCACCAGTGGGGCCATAAGAACATACGAGAAGCCATGTTGGGTCAGGCCAATGGCCCATCTAGTCCAACACTCTGTGTCACACAGTAGGCAAACCCCAGGTGCCACCAGGAGGTCCACCAGTGGGGCCATAAGAACATAAGAGAAGCCATGTTGGATCAGGCCAATGGCCCATCTAGCCCAACACTCTGTTTCACACAGTGGCCAAAACCCAGGTGCCATCAGGAGGTCCACCAGTGGAGCCAATGGCCCATCTAGTCCAACACTCTGTTTCACACAGTGGCCAAAACCCAGGTGCCATCAGGAGGTCCACCAGGAGGGCCATAAGAACAGAAGAGAAGACATCTGATCCCCTTTTAAAGGCATCTTTTTTTACTTCACGTGATTTGTACCCTGCCTTTCTCCCCAATGGGGACCCAAAACGTCTTGCATCCTTCTCCCCTCCTCTATTTGATCCTCACGACAACCCTGTGAGGTAGATCAGGCTGAGTGCGACTGGCCCCAGTCACCCAGCGAGCTTCCACTGCACATGTGGGGATTCGAATCCGGGTCTCACCGACCCTAGTCTAACCTTCTTAACCACTACACCACACTGGTTCTCCAGCTATGTTTGTGACTATGTCCGCTGGCAGCAAATTCCACATTAGAATATAAGAAGACTTAATCAGACCAATGGGGCATCAAGTCCAGTATTCTGTTTGCACTGCAGCCAATCAGCTGACACTAGGAAACCCCCAACACGGGATGGCTGAAACAGCCATCTTCTCATCCATGCTCTTCAGCAACTGATAGAAAGAGGCATACAGCCTCTACTAGTGGAGGGACTAGTACCAAGGATCTGATTCGCTATAAGGCAGGGGAGGGGCCATGGCTCAGTGACAGAGCATCTGCTTGGCATGCAGAAGGTCTAAGGTTCAACCCAGGTGGACCTCCTGATGGAACCTGAGTTTTGGCCACTGTGTGAACACAGGGCGTTGGACTAGATGGGTCACTAGCCTGATCCACCCTGGCTTCTCTTATGTTCTTAACCCCCAGCAATGCACTGCAAACGATCTCTGTCTGAGCCTCTGGAGAGCTATTGCCAGTTTGAACAGACAGTGCTGATCTGATGGAACAAGAGTGTGACTCAGTATAGCGCAGATTTACATGTTAGAATCATAGATCTATAGAATGATAGAGTTGGAAGGGATCTCCAGGGTCATCTAGCCCAACCCCCTGCACAAGGCAGGGAATTCACAAATACTTCCCCCCCCCTTACACACACACACAATGACCCCTGTTCCATGCCCAGAAGATGACAAAAAACCTCCAGGATCTCCAGCCAAACTGGCCTGGAGAAAAATGGCTTCCTGACCCCAAAGTGGCAACCAGCATTTCCCTGGGCGTGTGAGAAAGGGCCATGAGAACTAAGCACCAAGACAACCCTTCCTGCCCTCCCTCTCACGATGTGCCTAAGTTCACAGGATCCGCATTGCTGTCAGATGGCCATCTAGCCTCTGCTTGAAAACCTCCCAAGAAAGAGAGCCCACCACCTCCCGAAGAAGCCTGCTCCACTGAGGGACCGCTCTGTCAGGAAGTTCTTCCTAACGTTTAGCCGAGAACTCTTCTGATTTAATTCCAACCCGTTGGTTCTGGTCCGACCTTCTGGGGCAACAGAAAACAACTCGACACCATCCTCTCGATGACAGCCCTTCAAAGACCTGAAGATGGTGATCACATCACCTCTCAGTCGTCTCCTTTCCTATCTCCAACTGAGAAACTCCTATTTCCAACTGAGGTTCTTAAAAATAATAATAGAACGGCTATTATCCTCGGACGAGGTCCAGGAGTTAAAAAACGAGAGAACTGAGGTTAGTAAACTCTAATGGAACACTTTGCACTTCTGTTGACGGAGGGCTCCTGCCACGAAACAATCCCCGCTTGGGCTGCAGCAAAGGTGATGGACGGTAAGTGGTCTTGATAGCTGTAATAAGGCCGTGTGGATGCCGCGGGGAAGTAAAGGCTCCCTTACTCTCTTGCTTCCAGCTGCGCTGGCCCCCTGGGACTGCTGCCACTGTGGTTATCTCCCGCATTAATGACAACAGCTAAGAAGTCCGATCACTGCCCCAGCCATCACAGGCTTTAAAAGTGGATCAGACAGATTCATGGAGGAGAGGTCTATCAGTGGCTACTAGCCATGGTGAGAAAGAGGAGGAAGAGGAGGAGGTAGAAATATAATCTATTACAAGCTTGACAGCCAACATTTGGCAAATCTTTACAATAAAGGAGTTTTCTTGTCTTGTATAACCTCATTGACTGTGTTCAGAGGTCATTTCGAGCAGGAGCGCACAGGAGCGCCGTTCCGGGAGTAACAAGCCCAGGAGCCGGCACATATGGGGACGCGCTGTGGAAAAAAGCAAAAGCATGCTAAATTGATCTGTATTTTCATGCTTGTTGTAGGGTAACTTCCCTGCAAGAGCAAAGGAAACCTCAAGTGTCTTCAGTCAAAGTGTTAAGCTGGCTCGCCAGCTCTGAGTTACCCGGAGATTTTTGGGGTGGAGCCTGAACAGTAAGTGTTGCCTTCTGACACACTTCTGGTGATGTCAGGGGGTGTGGCATATGCTGTTAATGTTATGCTAATTAGTTATGCTAATGAGCTCCTGCCCCTCTTTTACTACAAAATGAACCCTGACCGTGTTATTTAAGAACTGGCAGCTTTTTAAATGTGGCCTATTTTTTATTTGTAGACCAGGCTTTTAACAGAAGTGGCATCTCTTAAAACAAGGGATATTTCGCAACCGCAAGCCCAGAACTCCTGCCAGAATTGTTTTCCTCCAGTACTGGATTTCTAGCAGCCTCAAAGGCACGGTGAAAATTTGGATGGGAAAGTGTTCAGCCTAATCTTCTTTCAGTTATGATACTTTCCCACAAGCACAGAGATTTTATATACGGTACCAACATTTTTAAAAAAAACGAAACTGCCCATCTGCTGCAGGAACTGGTGCATCTACATTTGTCTTACTTATCGTATGGCAGAGTTACACAAAGAAAGCATATAATAATATATGATACATAACCAAATACATCTACAAAAAGATTTACCACATGGTTTCACGGGACATGCAAATCAGCTCTTTGCTGTTGAAATTACTTAAAATATTTCCACCAGTTTGCCCGGCAAGGCGGGATATAAATCAAAATAAATAATAAATAAAGATAGAAAGAAGAAGAGGAGGAGGAGGAGGAAGAGATTGGATTTATACCCTGCCCTTCACTACCCAAAGGAGTCTCAGAGCAGCTTACAAACTCCTTTCCCTTCCCCTCCCCACAGCAGACACCCTGTGAGGTAGGTGGGGCTGAGAGAGCTCTGAGACAATTACCCTTGAGAGAACAGCTGGTACAGATCTATGGCTTGCCCAAGGTCATCCAGCAGGTGCAAGTGGAGGAGTGGGGAATCAAACCCCGTTCTCCCAGATTAGAGTCCGCGGACTGAACCACTACACCAAACTGGCTCTTGAAATAAATAAATTCAGCTGAATATACTAGGGTTGCCAGGCCCCTAGTCCGGGCGGGGGTTTCCCTGCTTTTGCATGCCCCTTTCTGCCACCGGCCAGCAGGGGAAACCCCGCCCACAAATGCCCTTGAACGCAACCCTAATGATGGCACACAGAAGTGATGTCGTTAGGTCACCAACAGTGGGGGGTAACGCTCTAGCTTTTGGACAAAACTCTATGGTAAAATTGAGCTTGAACCTTCAGAGTTCTGCCCAAAAACTAGAGGACCCCTCCACATCAGCGACATGATGACATCACTTCCAGGTGACATCATCGCAGAGCACACACTTTGCTCACGTGTGCCAGAAGATCCTGGAACAGACCCTGGAGCCCCCTGCCAGCAGCCAGGTAGAACCTGCCAACCCTAGAATATACAAATATTTTGCTGGGGGGTGGGTGAAAAGTACCATCAAGTCGTTGCTGACCTCTGGCAACCCTATAGGGTTTTCAAGGCAAGAGATGAGCAGAGGTAATTTGTCCTTGCTTGCCTCTGCGGAACAACCCTAGACTTCCTCAGCGGTCTCCCATCCAAATACTAACAAGGGCCTACACTGCTTAGCTTCCAAGATCTGACAAGATCAGGCTAACCTGGGCCTTCCAGGTCAGGGCAAGAAACATTCACAGGTGGTTTGCCATTGCCTGCCTCTGCGTAACAACCCTGGACTTCCTTGGTGGTCACCCATCCAAACAGAAACAAACGCCAACCCTCCTTGGCTTCTGAGATTTGATGAGATCTGGCCAGCCGAGAGTCAGAATATGCCAAAAGCTGCATGGGGAAACAGCAAAGTTTGCCTCGCCTGGCATCCCAGTCGCTTGGATTTAAGACCACCTACACAGACAGGTATTTAAACGAGAGGCTTTAAAAGCCAGCTTCGGCAAGGCTACAGCTTGCAACAGCAATAAAACACATCTGGAGAGAAGGGCAGGTAAGAAGCTTTTCTCCTCCCCGCACACAGACATTTGCACAGAACACCCGTGCCAGACACGATCCTGAGACTCCAACAGGCGCTACCAGGTGCAAAGGCCCTTTGTTTGCACACACAGATGCAGCGGCACCAACAACAGTTCCGCCACAGCCCCAACAGTGGCAACGTTAATTGGTTACCTTCATTAGCGAATATTTATCACCACCACTGAAGGAGGAACAGTTCGGCTATAGGCAGTGCAAATTAAACACCCCACAAGACAAGGCGCATCGTCCGTCTGCACCTGTTGGACAGGCACCGTCACTGGGACTCCAGAAGGGAAGCTTCTCCTTACCTTCGGAACTGAAAGCCAGTATTTTTAGCGCCTTTTCATCCCTCCCTTGATTGGATGTATTGTCATGAATGAACCCTTTTGAATTCTGTATAGTTTCTCTGGCCTCCTGAATCCTTGCCATTACTAACACATAAAAGTGCAGATGACCAGTAAGACCTTTCTTCAATAAAGATTTCCTGTTTAAGGACACTTGTTGTTGATTGGCTCTGTGGGCTCTCACACTTTGGAGGGTGGACTCTATGGCATTGTACCCCACTGAGGTACCTGTCCTCCCCAGGCTCCACCCCCAAATCTCCAGGGGTTTCTGAGCCTGGATCTGGCATTAAAGTGGTGAGCGAGCGATTTGGCTGCTGCATAAATGAGTTTGCTCTGGAGTCATCCTTCCTGAGCGAAGACAAAAATGTGTGAGCCGGAGGCTAAAGGACTGTGAGCTTTAGCTCAGGCTAACTCATCTTAGAGGGAACACTGATATTAAGAGTAGGGATGTGCGTTCGGTTCATCTGAACGGAATGCACCCCCGAAAATGACCCATTCAGCCCCATTTCGGGCAGCCACAGGTCAAATCAGATTCTCTAATCCAGGGGTGGGCAATTGTTTTGGCCCGGGGGCCACTTTGTGGGAGCGGAGGTTAGCGGAGGGCTGCACCTTTTAAAATGATTGCATTCATTAGTTAACTTTGCATTTCAGAAAAGGTATAAATTGTATCATAAAAATCAATAAATATAAATTAAATAAAATAGTGGTAGTTTTATTCAATTTATTCATTGTGCTAATTTCATATCATCTATAGCTGCAAGCACATTTAATTTTAGAATCAGTTTAATGAGACAAATGTACCCTAAGTGACACTGGGAGACATTTGCTGCAAGAACGCTCGTCCAGCACGGAACTTGGTAATGTGCCCGCCCCCTGGACACTTCACTCCCGGAGCGCCGCTTCTCTGTGCTCCGGCCCAACGGAGGCCTGACTGAAACCACGTGGCCAACTGTCTTGGTGGGCCGCATGTAGTCCATGGGCCGCTATTTGCCCACCCCTGCGTCTAATCTGATTTGGTCTGCTGTTGAAAGCTGCCACCTAAATTCGGCAGCATTTTGGCAGCTGCCCGAAAAGTAGCCAGCGGGGGGGAGGCACAGGGAGGCATTTAAATCCCTCCCCGCCTCATCCTGGAGCTTTTCTAGCTCCCCTGCCTTGGCGAGCGAGCTAGGAGGGGCGGGGGGGGCTCTGCCAGGCCTCTCTGGCACACCCGCTTCAATGGGTGAGCTGGAAAAGCCTCAGGGCCTCCCCGCACAGCCGAATCTGATTTGGCCAGCCGAATGCCACCCCAATCAGCTTGCACTGCCGAAAGTGGCATTCGGGGGTAATTTGGCCGGGCAAGTCAGATTCAGCCCGATTCGGCCAAATCCGAATCGGGCCAAATTTTTTGTTGTTGTTGCACACCCCTAGTTAAGAGATCAAAATAGCTTAATTCTAGGTAGATATAATAAATAGAATATCAAGAATGTTATTAATGTTACAAAGTTTGTATTGTTTGGAATCCTCTGTACTAATTTTATATTTGTTTAATAATTAAAAAATTATAATTTAAAAAAGACTTCAGGCCATGCATTTGACCTTCCAAAGCCGCCATTTTCTCCAGGAGAAGTGAAATAAATGTTTTAAATAAATAAGAAATAAATAAGTGACTTGTGTAGTCTAGGGGTCAGCTGTAATTCCGGGAGACCTGGAGGTTGGGAACCCCACTGCCACCACAAATCCAGCCTCCTTATCTGGAACCAGAGCCTCCAGAAGTCTACCTTGAATTAGATCCCCCCTTTTGCTTCCCCCCGCAAAGTGCCTTTCAAAGATTGTCCTCCTGCCCACCGAAGTCTCCAACTAAGGCACCAGAGGCTTTGCTTCAGCCCGTCTGCTTGGTGAATGCAAACAGAGCCTTAATTCTGGCTTTATCAGCCCATCTCTGGCAGGTAACCGGTTACCTAGTTGAGCTATTTTTCTCCTCGGGCATTGACTTCAAAAGGAGGGGAGGCGGTCCCTTGAGGTGCCATGCCAACAATGTACTTATCCCAAAAAGAATGTGCTGGAACGTGCTGTGTTTGGATCAGGCGCCCTCCTCCAAGGAAAATGAATATTATATATGTTCTGTGATATAACGTCAAACGTGCCAATGGAACGATAAACAACCGATTCTCCTCCTCGGGGAGCCATTCAGAGGGGCCAAGAACACCACACTGGCAAACAGAGCTCGGGGCTGGGGAAGTCCACTGAACAACAGTAAACCCTTCAGTAAACACCGACTGAGGGGTGACATGATCGAGGTTTACAAGATGATGCATGGGATAGAGCAGGTCGAGAAAGAAGGACTTTTCTCCCTTTCTCCCAAGACAAGAACTCGGGGGGCGCTTCAAGAAATTAAGGAGCAGTTGAGTTAGAATGGATAAAAGGAAGTACTTCTTCACCCAAGGAGTGATTAACACACGGAATTCCCTGCCACAGGAGGTGGTGGCGGCTACAAGCATGGACGGCTTCAAGAGGGAATTGGATAAACATCTGGAGCAGAGGTCCATCAGCACGCTGCCTTCTCATTCCCCATGCACAACGCACTTCATGAAATTGCCTTATACTGAATCAGAACCTTGGTCCATCAAGATCAGTATTGTCTACTCAGACTGGCAGCTGCTCTCCAGGGTCTAAGGTGGAGGTCTTTCACATCATCTACTGCCTGGTTCTTTCAACTGGAGATGCCGGGGATTGAACCTGGGATCTTCTGCATGCCACACAGATGCTCTACTACTAAGCTACAGGCCTTGTCTATGTCTCTCCAGGGTCTCAGGCAGAGGTCTTTCCCATCACCTCCTGCCTGGTCCTTTTAACTGGAGATGCCAGGGATTGAACCTGGGACCTTCTGCATGCCAACCAGATGCTCTGCCACTGAACTATGGCAAGCGCCCTCCCTGGAAAAGGGAGTAGCAAGTGACACTTGACACACGGTCAGGACCAGCTACGCTTAAGAAGATCTTGGTAGAGTCACACTGTGCTCCTTTCAAGGGCATCTCCCAGCAAGGAATGGGAGATAGAAGGTGCCTCCTGGACAATCTCCCACTTCTGGAAGGAGCAGATGGGCAAAGCCTCCTGGCTGGTGATAGGCGTTCTGACAAGCTGTGGATTCAGGCAGATACCTGTCCACTGACACCGACCCTGCCCTTGGCTGCCAAGATGCTACAGCCTTTAGACATTAAAAAACAGTGTCAGAGGCCAAGAGCTCCATACTGCTCCCCTCATTTGATCTGATCCTCTATGAAAGAAGAGTGTTCCACCACGTTGCAGCCAACTCACAGTGACCCCATCCATGGCACTCCAGGCGAGAGGCAAGGAGAGGTGCTTTGCCATTGCCTTCCTCGACACAGCACCCTCAGTCTTCCCTGGGGGCCTCCTGCTCAAGTACTTTCCTTCCTCTGCATAGCAACTTTACTCTTCCTTGGTGGTCTCCCATCCCAGTATTTCCCTTCCTCTGCACAGCAACGGCAGTCTTCTTTGGTGGTCTCCCATCCCAGTACTTGCCTTCCTATCTGCCCAGCAAGCCTAGTCTTCCTTTGTGGTCTACCTTCCAAGTACCTGCCTTCCTCTGCATAGCAACCACAGTCTTCCTTGGTGGTCTCCCACCCCAGTACCTGCCTTCCTCTGCACAGCAACCATAGTCATCCTTGGTGGTCTCCCATCGCAGTATTTGTCTTCCTCTGCATAGCAACCGCAGTCTTCCTTCGTGGTCTCCCACCCCAGTACCTGCCTTCCTCTGCACAGCAACTGCAGTCTTCCTTGGTGGCCTCCCATCCCAGTATTTGCCTTCCTCTGCGTATCAACCACAGTCTTCCTTGGTGGTCTCCCATCCCAGTACTTGCCTTCCTCTCTAAATAGCAGCCCTAGTCTTCCTTGGTGGGCCCTCATCCAAGAACTTGCCTTCCTCTGCACAGCAACACCCACCCTTCCTTAGTGGTCTCCCATCCAAGTATTTGCTTTCCTCCGCATAGAAATCTCAGTTTTCCCTTGGGGTTCTCATATCCCAGTGCTTGCCATCCTCTGTATAGTGACCCTGGTCTTTCTTAGTGGTCTCCTATCTAGGCACTTCCTTTCCTCTGCATAACAACTACAGTCTTCCTTAGCGTTCCCCCATCCAAGAGCTGACCACGGTCGACCCCGCTTACCTTCCAAGCCCTGAAGACCTCAAGCTACGGTCTGCTACTCGGTCCGCTCGTCTATGAAAAGCCTAGCAAAACAATATGCAAAAATTCTGCCTCCTCCCCTGTTCTCCATATGCATGTGCGCCTTTCTTTTTTTAAAAAAACCAAAAACAAACCATCCCTTCTGGCACTGTTTATGCAGTGAGTCATTACAGATCGCTGCGTGGGCGCAAGCATCCTGGCAAGAAAGCGCCCCGAGCGACATGTTTTACGGAGTCCCACCTGTTCCTGTCAGCAAGGCCTCGCCCACAGTACGCAATGCATCCGTGTCACAGAGCAGCTGTCTGCTTCAGGATTCAGAGAGGCAAGGGGCCACCAGCGAGTGGAGAAGATTAGACAGATGCATGGAGAAAGAGGCTTATCAAGGTCTACTAGCCCCGGGGACTCAAGGGAGCCTCCATGTTCAGAGGCAGTCATCCTCAGAATCCTAGTGCCAGGAAGCAGCATGAGAGCCTTGGTTTCTGTGCCCTGTTGTCAGATCTTCAGAGGAACTGGCTGATCACTGGGTGACACAGGATGGTGGACTGGATGGACCACTGGATTGATCCAGCAGGGCTCTCCTGATGTTCACCTGAAGGCCTCGGCCTCTGTGCCCTGTTGTTGGCCCTCCAGAGGAACTAGACAGCCGCTGTGGGAGACAGGATGCTGGACTAGACGGACCACTGGTCTGATCCAGCAGGGCTCTCCTGATGTTCTTATGAAGGCCTCGGCCTCTATGCCCTGTTGTTGGCCCTCCAGAGGAACTGGTTGGCCACTGTGTGAGACAGGATGCTGGACTACATGGACCCTCACTGGTCTGATCCAGCAGGGCTCTTCTAATGTTCTTATGAAGGCCTCGGCCTCTCTGCCCTGTTGTTGGCCCTCCAGAGGAACTGGTTGGCCACTGTGTGAGACAGGATGCTGGACTACATGGACCCTCACTTGTCTGATCCAGCAGGGCTCTTCTAATGTTCTTATGAAGGCCTCGGCCTCTCTGCCCTGTTGTTGGCCCTCCAGAGGAACTGGTTGGCCACTGTGTGAGACAGGATGCTGGACTAGATGGACTGTTGGTCTGATCCAGCAGGGCTCTTCTTATGTTATGAAGGCCTCGGCCTCTCTGCCCTGTTGTTGGCCCTCCAGAGGAACTGGATGGCTGCTGTGGGAGACGGGATGCTGGACTAGACGGACCATGGGTCTGATCCAGCAGGGCTCTTCTGATGTTCTTATGAAGGCCTCGGCTTCTATGCCAGTTTGGTGTAGTGGTTAAGTGTGTGGACTCTAATCTGGGAGAACCCCACTTGAAGTTGCTGAATAACCTTGGGGAAGCCATAGTTCTGTCAGAGCTTTTCTCTGAAGGACAGCTCTGGAAAGAGCTCTCTCAGCCCCACCTACCTCATAGGGTGTCTGTTGTGGGGAGGGGAAGGGAATTGTAAGCTGCTTTGAGACTCCTTTGGGTAGTGAAGGGCGGGGTATAAATCCAATCTCCTCCTCCTCTTCTTGATCTCCTTCTTCATCTTCTTCTATGCCCTGTTGTTGGCCCTCCAGAGGAACTGTTTGGGAACAGGGTGAGACAGGATGCTGGGCTAAGTGGACCCTCATCGGTCTGATCCAGCAGGACTCTTCTGATGTTCTTATGCCACCGGAAAGACTGAGGATGCCATAATTTGGCAGAGCTCCTTAAGGGGGTTCCCCAAAGCAACCCCCAGAATGGTCAGAGTTTGGGGCCTGTTGTGTTCTAATGGCGACCGCCATGCAGTCCGGCCATGCGGTCCAGCCATACGGTCCGGGGCAACCACATGGCCGGGCACATACAGAGCTTTGCTCCAGAACACAATAGACTGACCAGATTGTGATTTAGACCAATCGGTCAGCCAGGATGCAAATAGGGACCAATGAGCTGGGGAGACTTAATTGTAATCCTATCAGCTTGTTTGGGCGAGGCCGGGGGCGCGGTTTAGAGGCGCATATAAGCAGACCCCCGAGCCCAGCTCAGACATGTGTTCCTGACCCTTCAATAAACCATGAGCTGATTTCACTTGAACACATCTCTGGACTGGATAGGGCATCACTAAAATGACTTCCATTCAGTGGTGGTGGTGGAAATATACCACAGCAGACTAGCTTGACTACCTGCCATGGAGGGGGAGTTTTTAACACGGCATCCCCAGAAATCAAAAATTAGGACAGTGATTGATCAGACACCAGATTTCAAAACTTAAAAGAGTGTGTCCCTGACACATAGAGACAGCTGGAGGGTATAAAACTGGCAACGCATCGCCAACAACCTTTTAAACAAAGAGAAAGTGAGAGAAAAAACAGCAATTAAGAGCTCCCAACGTAAGCTGGCACCAGAACTGCAGAACGCCTATAGCCGTACAAGACGCGGCCTGTTTATAATGAGCCTGTTTTCGCCAGAAAGCTCGCCAGGAAGCACTCTGGATGAGGATAGGAACATTGTTCCCTTCAAACCCGCCTGCATAGTGAAAGGTTTATGCAGGAAACAATCTTACAAACACCAGTGTCACGCATTTCACTCTGCACCTTTCTGGTTCCTAGCAAACAATTCCAGATCAGCCAAAGATGCTCCGTGTACCGGGATGAAGAGGAAGAAGACCCAGCTTAAGATAGACTGACTCAGTCAAGGAAGCCACGGCCCTCCACTTGCAAGACTTGAGCAAGGCTGTGAATGAGATGCCATTTTGGAGCTCAGGAACTCATCACCTTAATTCCGCAGGGCCTGCGAGACGGAGCTCTTCCACCAGGCCCTTATAACATCAGAGCCTTCCCTGGGATCTTTTCCATCGCCATTATTGGACTGACCAACTCTTGTTATGAAAATACTGGATATGGCAAAAATGGATCATTGTTCACCGCTGTATAGGAAGACTACTGATGTAGAACAAATTCACTGTCAAAAGAGGTGGTGGCAGCTACAAGCATGGAGGGCTTCAAGAGGAAATTGGATAAACATATGGAGCAGAGGTCCTTCAGTGGCTATTAGCCATAGATAGGAACTCTCGGCCTGGGGCAAGTGATGCTCTGTATTCTTGGTGCTTGGGGGGGGGGCGGGAACAGTGGGAGGGCTTCTAGTCTCCCGGCCCCACTGCTGGACCTCCTGAGGTCACCTGGTGTTTTTGGCCACTGTGAGACACAGAGTGTTGGACTGGATGGGCCGCTGGCCTGATCCAACATTGGCTTCTCTTATGTTCTTATGGCACTGCTGGTGGACTTCCTGATGGCACCTGGTGTTTCTGGCCACTGTGTGACACAGAGTGTTGGACTGGATGGGCCATTGGCCTGATCCAACATTGGCTTCTCTTAACACTTTAGATTTTATGATGGTTTTACACTGTTTTAAATTTTCACATAAGCCACCCTGAGCCTGCTTTGGCGGGGAGGGCCCAGTACAAATTTAATAAATAAAATAAAATTTAAAAATTGGAAGCGACTTGATAATACTTAACATAGAGAGTGAAAGTGCTGAGTAAAAATGCACCTCACGTGGAAGATCTAAAGTTGCCCGGTTCCCCCGGCTACCAACAGGGGCCGAGAGGCTGGGGTTGCCAGATCCAGGGTGAGAAACTCCTGGAGATTTGGGGGTGGAGTCTGGAAAGGATGGGGACCTCAGTGGGGTACAATGCCATAAAGTCCACCCTCCAAAGCAGCCATTTTCTCCAGGGGGACTGAGCTCCGTAGTCTGGAGGGGCGCCGTAATTCCAGGAGAACCCCAGGTCCCACCTGGAGACTGGCATCCCTACTTAGATCCCAGATTCAGTCCCTGGCTTCTCAAAGGATCTCAGGTGGCAGATGCTCAGAGAGACCTCCTCTGCTTGACCCCACCCCACCCAAGAACCACTGTCCATCAGGGGAGACAATCTGAACTAGGAGGACGGACAGACGGACTCACCAATGATAAGGCAGCTACGTAGATGATCCGTAGCTTGGAGGCAGAGCTTCCGCCACGCGTGCAGAAGGTCCCAGGTTTGGTCCCTGGGATCTCAGCTATCTGGAAAGATTTCTTTCTGGCCGGAGCGCTACTAGAATCAGATCAGTGGGGCGCAGCAGTTAGACAACAAGGGCCAGGGCCTTTTCGGTGGCGGCCCCTCACTGGTGGAACAAGCTCCCAGAGAACATCAGGGCCCTGCGGGACCTTTTACAGTTCCACAGGGCCTGTAAAATGGAGCTCTTCCGCCAGGCTTTCAAATAGGGTGCCGCCTAAATCCTGTGGCCCTGGCCCGACCACCAAAGTGTAACAACCAGGACCAACAGTAGAAGAAGAAGAAGAAGTACCACCAAGAGAGGCTCATAGGTATAAGGGAGCCTGCCGATACCACTCAGCTGACAGGGATGTTGAAGATCGCCATCTTTTATTGCATTTTATGTCTACATAGTATGTTTTTATGTTGTTTGATAGTTTTATTGGAGTTTTATTGTATATTTATTATGTTGTTAGCCGCGCTGAGCCTGCCGAATGGCGGGGAGGGCGGGATAGAAATCCAAATCCAAAATAAATAAATAAATAGACCAGGATGTGGGAGACGCAGGAGTTGAATTCCCTCCGTGGGATCCTTTGAGAAGTCAGGGACTGAATCTGGGATCTAAGTAGGGATGCCAGCCTCCAGGTGGGACCGGGGATTATCCCGGAATTACAGTACCTCTCCAGACTACGGAGCTCAGTCCCCCTGGAGAAAATGGCTGCTTTGGAGGGTGGACTTTGTGGCACTGTACCCCACTGTACCCTGGTGACCTTGGCCCAGTACATACTCAAGCCTAGCTTATCTTGCAGGATTGTTGTAAGGATTATATAGTGGTGGGGAGAAGGACACTGTAAGCCCTTTTGGGTTCCTACTGGGGAGAAAAGTGGGGTATGACTGAAGTAATTAAAATGCTGGGCTAAATCGGGATAATGGCTAGATGTGCCCTGACTTGGATAGACCAGGCCAGCCTGTTCTCATCAGATCTCCGAAGCTAAGCAGGGCCAACCCTGGCAAGTACTTGGAAGGGAGACCTCCAAGGAATACCAAGGCGGTGACACACGGGGGTAGGCAATAGTAAGCCACCTCTCTGAAACGTCCATACCCCACTAGGGGTTGCCAGAAGTCAACCAGGACTTCCAGGCATACACAGAGACGCAGAGACACAAATACGGAAGGAAGGGAGGGAGGGAGGGCTAGATGCGAAACAGACATAGATGGCTTTAAAAGGGGATTGGACAGATTCATGCTAGAGAGGTCTATCAGTAGCTATTAGCCATGGTGACTAAAGGGAACCTCCATGTTCAGAGGCAGTCAGCCTCTGAGTCCCAGAGCCAGGTGGCAACACCAGGGGAAGTCCTCAACCTCTATGCCCTGCTGTTGGCTGTCCAGAGAAACAGGCTGGCCATTGTGTGGGGCAGGATGCTGGACTAGATGGACCACTGGTCTGATCCAGCATGGCTCTTCTTGTGTTCCTACAAAGGCCTCGGCCTCTATGCCCTGTTGTTGGCTGTTCAGAGAAACTGGTTGGCCACTGTGTGAGACAGGATGCTGGACTAGATGGACCACTGGTCTGACCCAGCAGGGCTCTCCTGATGTTCTTATGAAGGCCTCGGCCTCTCTGCCCTGTTGTTGGCCCTCCAGAGGAACTGTTTGGGCCCTGTGTGAGGCAGGATGCTGGACTAGATGGACCCTCACTGGTCTGATCCAGCAGGGCTCTGCCTCTTCTGATGCTCTTAACATAAGACAAATGCATATGATTCTTATGGTAACGTTTCCTGCAAAATCTGCAAAACAGATTATCTGAAACATGTGCCGATTTCACAGAGGCCCTCGAGCTCTTCGCACATATTTAGAGGAGGCTCTCCCTGCCAAGCAAAGCCACAGCCTCAGGGTTGGTTCCCGCAAACTACAGAAGAAGCTGCAAACACGTGACTCGAGCTTATAGGCGTTCACTCAATAGTGCTTCCCTGACCTGGACGGCCCAGGCTAGCCCGATCTCATCAGATCTCAGAAGCTAAGCGGGGTCGGTCCTGGTGAGTACTTGGGTGGGAGACCACCACCAAGGAACTCCAGGGTTGCTCTGCATAGGCAGGCAATGGCAAAAAACCCCTCTGAACATTTCTTGTCTTGAAAACCCTACAGGGTTGCCATAAGTCGGCCGCAACTCGACGGCACTTTGTTCCTCCATACAACACATCTATTGCTGTCAAAAGAAAACCAACACTTTAGGGGTGAAGGATCTAAGATTCACCTTTCTCTCTGTGCGCAGGAGTTCCTGGGAGTGGGTGGAGAGGGCCATCGAGCTTCAGCCAACTTATGGCGACCCTGTAGGGTTCTCCAGCCAAGAGACGAACAGAGGGGGTTTGCCATCACCTGCCTCTGCGTTGCAACCCTGGACTTCCTTGGTGGTCTCCCATCCAAGGGCTGACCCTGCTTAGCTTCTGAGATCGGACAATACTGGCCTAGCCTGGGCCATCCAGGTAATAGAGGACGAAGAGGAAGAAGAAGAGATTGGATTTATACCCCGCCCTTCACTCACTTGGAGTCTCAGAGCGGCTTACAAACTCCTTTCCCTTCCCCTCCCCACAACAGACACCCTGTGAGGTAGGTGGGGCTGAGAGAACTCTTTCCCAAGCTGTCCTTGAGAGAACAGCTGGGACAGAGCTACAGTTTGCCCAAGGTCATCCAGCAGTTGCGAGTGGAGGAGTGGGGAATCAAACCCGCTTCTCCCAGATTAGAATCTGCGCACCTAACCACTACACCAAAATTCTGCCTTTCTAATGGAGAAGAATTTAGTCGCTTGCGCCCCACACCGCTGGCCCAAAACGATACAGTGCAGACAAGCCGTCCGCCCCTTCCTCTGCCGTTTGGCATCGGAGCTGAGCTGGGCTTAGGCGGCTGGATTTATCGTCTGCTGCCTCTCTAGCAGAAATGCTCAAATGAGACAAATTTATACGCAAACAATAAAATGATGCTATGTTACCCTGTAAACAGCTGCCTATAAAAAGGCGCGTTCGTCCATAATTACACATTCCATTCCAAACATCCGGGACTTTTGACTGACTTGATGCTCGCTCCAATTCGAAATCCATCCAAAGGCATCCGTTTTCGACCTCGCAACACCCCTGTGAGGTATGCTCAGCTGAGCACAAGAGGCAGGCCAAAGGTCACCTAGTGAGGTTTGAGGCAGGGTGAGGTTTTGAACCCAAGTCTCCAAAAAGCTAGGCCAACATCTCCATGCCCTGCCAATGGGGCTCATTAAGAATGCGTTTACTTGATTGGTTCCTTCATTTAACAATCTCTCACATTTCCAGAGTGTTTAAGGCAGCACACAGGCAGCCACGACGGACTATAAAACGCACACAATGCATAATAAAGAAGAAGAGGAGATTGGATTTATACCCCGCCCTTCACTCCCCAAGGGAGTCTCAGAGCGGCTTACAAACTCCTTTCCCTTCCCCTCCCCACAGCAGACACCCTGTGAGGTAGGTGGGGCTGAGAGAGCTCCCTCGAGAACTGCCCTTGAGAGAACAGCTCTGAAAGAACTTGGGACTGACCCAAGGTCATCCAGCAGCTGCACGTGGAGGAGTGGGGCATCAAACCCGGTTCTCCCAGATTAGAGTCCACACTCTTAACCACTACACCAAACTGGCTGCAGCGAGGGGATGGGGTTTGGGGAGAGGGTGAGGTTTGGGGACAGAAGGGAAGGGACCTCAACACGGTACAATTCTGCCATAGAGTCCACCCCCCAAAGAAGTGTGTGTGCAGATGAAAGCTTACACCTTGAATAAAACTGTGCACTTAACCACTACACCAAACTGGCTCCAACTGGCACCAAACTAACCAGGGCCGACCCTACTTAAGAACATCAGAACACATGCAGAGGAGAGGGACGAGGATGATCGGGGGCCTGGAGACCAAGCCCTACGAGGAAAGGCCAAAGGCCAAGGGACTTCTTGGAAATGTTCAGTCGGGAGAAGAGGAGGTTGAGGGGGGACAGGATGGCTGTCTTGAGATCTCTGAAGGACTGTCACTTAGAGGAGGGCAGGGAGCTCTTCCTGTTGGCAGCAGAGGAGATGACTCACAAGAATGGGTTTAAATTAAAGGTGGGAAGGTACCGGCTGGATATTGGGAAAAACTTTTTGACGGAGTTGTGCAAGAGTGGAATCAGTTGCCTGGGGAGGTGGTGAGCTCCCCCTCCCTGGCCGTCTTGAAGTAGCGACTGCACCAACACTTGTCAGGGATGCTCTCGGCCAGGGGTGGGCAACTGTTTTGGCTCGGGGGCCACTTTGTGGGAGCGGAGGTTAGCAGAGGGCCGCACCTTTTAAAATGATTGCATTCATTACTTAACTTTGCATTTCAGAAAAGGTATAAATTGTATCATAAAAATCAATAAACATAAATTAAATAAAATAGTGGTAGTTTTATTCAATTTATTTATTGTGCTAATTTTATATCACCTATAGCTGCAAGCACATTTAATTTCAGAATCAGTTTAATAAGACAAATGTACCCTATCACACTTTTCTACAATTTTTTTGAAATCAGGAGTGAGATTGCTTGTTGAGATTCTCATCACAGCCTGCAAGTTAATGTCTGTCAAAGAGCATCTATATTTACTCTTGTTAATCTTCATGTCTTGGCGGGCCGCAAAAAACTCTGTGGCGGGCCGCATGTGGCCCGCGGGCCGCCATTTGCCCACCCCTGCTCTAGGCTGATCCTGCATTGAGCAGGGGGTTGGACTAGATGGCCTGTATGGCCCCTTCCGACTCTATGTTTCTATAACATCAGAAATGCCCTGCTGGATCAGACCTATAGTCCACCTAGTCTGGTATCCTGTCTCACGCAGTGGCCAACCAGTTCCTCTGGACAGTCAACAACAGGACATAGAGGCCGAGGCCTTCCCTTGGTAAGAACATCAGAAGAGCCCTGCTGGATCAGACCAGGGGTCCCTCTAGTCCAGCATCCCGCCTCACATAGCGGCCAACCAGTTCCCCTGGAGGGCCAACAACAAAGCAGAGAGGCCGAGGCCTTCCCCTAAAGTTGCCTCCTGGCTCTGGGATTCAGACGCTAACTGCCCCTGAACGTGGAGGTTCTTTCAATCACCATAGCTGGTAGCCATTGCTATTCTTCTCCTCCACAACTCTATCTAATCCCCTTTTACAGCTGCCGGTGCCTGTGGCCATCACCACCAAGTCCCTGCAAGAGAGCCAGTTTGGTGTAGTGGTTAAGTGCACAGACTCTAATCTGGGAGAACCGGGTTTGATTCCCCACTCCTCCACTTGCACCTGGCTGGATGACCTTGGGCAAGCCATAGCTCTGTACCAGCTGTTCCCTCAAGGACAGCTTGGGAAAGAGCTCTCTCAGCCCCACCTACCTCACAGGGTGTCTGTTGTGGGGAGGGGAAGGGAAAGGAGTTTGTAAACCGCTCTGAGACTCCCTTGGGGAGTGGAGGGCGGGGTATAAATCCAATCTCTTCTTCTTCTTCTTTCTTTTGAGGAACCGTGAAGTGCCCTGACATTAACATTAAGAAGAGCCCAGAAGATTCCATTATTGGTGAAGAAAGAGTAAAGATGGTCCTTGATGTGCCTCAGCCGGGGGGGGGGGGCTTGTACACCCCCCTCCACCACTGGTTGATCGACACGGGCTTCCCGAACTCCTGCCGTTTCCCGGTCAATGCCACTCTGAGCTCCTCTTGACTGCTTTCGTGTTGACGAGATGTCATTAAAATATTATGACATCACCCGACTGGAATAACCTCCCTGCGCTGCGCTCGGTGACATTTCGAGAAGAGCGCATAACAGCGGCGGCTTTCAGTATCCTTCCGGCACCCTTGGGGAAACATGCTAAGGGAAGTCTCTTCCCGGCCTCCCTTCTACGGTTGCCAACCCCCGATATCACAAGTGACCTCCAGGCAACGAAGATCAGTTCCCCTGGAGGAAATGGCTGCTTTGGAGGGCAGACTCTATGGTTTTACATGTCCTGAGAGCCTTCCCCTCCCCAAACTCCCCTCCCCCCAAATTCCCAGGTATTTCCCCACCCAGAGTTGGCAGCCTGACTTCTCCCGACCCTCCTCAACATGCATGCAAGATTGTAAATGGGTTTGGCTGACCCCCCACCCCACCCCACCCTTTTAAATCTGTACCTTCATTCCCAATATTTCACCTCTTGGACATTACTGTGCCTTTAACTGTCCACAGTAACATTTCCGCATGAATATCCTGCTAAGCATGGGGGATAACAGTAGTCCGTAGGGTTGCCACCTCCAGGTTGGAAAGTTCCTGGAGATTCAGAGGGTGGAGGGTGGGAAGGGAGCTCAGCAAAGTATAATGCCAGAGATTCACAGAATCATAGAGTTGGAAGGGACCTCCTGGGTCATCTAGTTCAACCCCCTGCACAAGATGGCAAAAAAACCCCTCCAGGATCCCCAGCCAAACTGGCTTGGAGGAAAATGGCTTCCTGACTCCAGAGTGGTGATCACCATTTCCCTGGTCGTGTAAGGAAGGGCCACAAGAACTAAGCACTGAGGCAACCCTTCCTGCCCTCCCTCTCATGATCTGCCCAAGTTCACAGAATCAGCCCACCACCTCCCGAGGAAGCCTGTCCCACTGAGGAACCACTCTAACGGTCATGAAATTCTTCCCAATGTTTAGCCAAAAACAATTTTGATTTCATTTCAGCCCATTGGTTCTGGTCTGACCTTCTAGGTCAACAGAAAACAACTCTGTACCGTCCAGATATACTGTCCCTGTACATGGAGGTTCCTTTAAGCGATCACTGCTAAGAATAACTTGATCTGTCGCAATCAGCAGGACGGCAACACAGACAAGATGGGGGAGGGTCTGCTAGAGTTGCTGACCCACAGGGGGCCGAAACATTCTTAGGGCTGGGCGAATCCTTCCAAAGAATATTAGATGAAGGTGAGGTGACTAGAGTTGCCAGCCTCCAGGTGGCGGCTGGAGATCTCATAAGAACATGAGAGAAGCCAATGTTGGATCAGGCCAATGGCCCATCCAGTCCAACACTCTGTCACACAGTGGCCAGAAACACCAGGTGCCCTCAGGAGGTCCAGCAGTGGGGGCAGGAAGCCCTCCTACTGTTGCCCCCCCCCAAACACCAAGAATACAGAGCATCACTTGACCCAGACTGAGAGGTCCTATCTAAACTTCATGGCTAATAGCGACTGACGGACTTCTGCTCCATTACAAATGATCTCCAGGCAATACACATGAGTTCCCCTGGAGAAAAGGGCCACTTTGGAGTGGGGACACTACGGCATTCTACCCCATTGATGTCACTCCCCTTCCCCAATCCTGCCTTCCTCAGCCCCCTCCCCCCCCCAAATCTCCAGGTATTTCCCATCCAGCGTTGGCAACCATACCCCACCCTCCAAACCTACTGAACATTTGCACCAAGGTTGCCTTTAATAACCAGGGGCTGAACAACCAAGACAAGAGGTGGCTCTCGTTGGATAATCATTGCAGGTCTAACACCGAGAAACATGACCAATGGATGATTAAGCATATTATGACTGGGCTTCATTAAAAAGAAAGAATCCAACCTTCTTGCACCGAATGCAGATGGAAGCAGATGACGACCGATTGGGAAATAATGAGGCGAGTGATAACCGGATTGAAGGAGGAAAGGAATTCATCCTGGAAATGTACCAAAGAGGGGGGGGGGGGAAACCGTCCAAGCACGCCAGCCGCCCACAATCACCCAGATGACCTAGCGTAAATCAGTTGTAAATTCACCCTTTTATTTGTAATGCAAGGCGACATAACCCTATTTAGGTAAAGGTAAAGGTTTCCCTTGCCCGAAAGCCAGTCGAATAGGACTCTAGGGGTGTGGTGCTTATCTCCATTTCCAAGCCGAAGAGCCAGCGCTGTCCGTAGACGTTTCTGTGGTCATGTGGCCAGCATGACTAAACGCCAAGGCACACGGAACCCTGTTACCTTCCCACCGAAGCAGTACCTATTTATCTACTTGCAATTTCTTGCTTTCAAACTGCTAGGCTGGCAGGAGCTGGGACCAGAGACGGGTCTGGCAGGAGCTGGGACCAGAGACCTGTGAGGTAGGTGGGGCTGAGAGAGCTCTTTCAAGGACTGCCCTTTCAAGGACAGCTCTTGTCAGAACTCTGGCTTGCCAAAGGTCATCCAGCAGGTGCAAGTGGAGGAGTGGAGAATCAAACCCGGTTCTTCCAGGTGACAGTCCGCACACTTAACCACTACACCAAACTGGCTCTCTAAGCACTGGCTCTCTAAGAACTAAGCACTGATGCAACCCTTCCTGCCCTCCATTCTCACGATCTGCCTGAGTTCACGGAATCCGCATTGCTGTCAGATGGCCATCTAGCCTCTGTTTGAAAAACCTCCAAGGAGGAGAGCCCGCCACCTCCCGAGGAAGCCTGTTCCACTGAGGAACCACTCCAACTGCCAGGAAGTTCTTCCTAACGTTTAGCCGAAAACTCTTCTGATTTAATTTGAACCCGTTGGTTCTGGTCCGACCTTCTGGGGCAACAGAAAACAACTCCGCCCCATCCAGATATATTGCCTCTGCAATGGAGGTTCCGTTAAGCGATCACTCCTAAGAATAACTTGACCTGTCGTAATCAGCAGGACGGCAAAGCAGACAAGATGGGGGGGAGGGTCTGCTAGAGTTGCCAACATCCAGGTGGGACCTGGAGATCTCCCAGAATTGCCACTGATTTCCAGACTATAGGGGTCAGGTCTCCTGGAGAAAACAACTGCTTTGGAAGGTGGACTCTATGGCATTGTACTCTACTGAAGCCCCTCCTCTCCCCAAACTGCTCCACCAGGCTCCACCCCTCATATATCCAGGAATTTCCCAACACAGGATTGGCACCTTAAGGCCCGCCTATTTAAACCTCCCCAGGCGGGAAGAAACAATCATTTGTGATTTTTTTAAAAAAAAAAAAAGGAAAGGAAGACCAGAGGATTTGAGCTAACAAGGTGTGGTTAATCAGAAATGAATTCGCCACAACCAGAATGTTAATAGCGGCGGCATGTCCCTGCCTTCATCCTTCCACCGTTTCGCCCTTCAAAATCAATCCAGGGGCTCGCTCTTGACTTCATCAAGACATTCCCTAAGGGTTTCTCCAGCTGCCAACCTCCAGGGGGTAAACGAAAAAGGGAGGAGGTCACAAGAAAAAGGTGCAGCAAAAAAAACCACCCAGGTAATCATGACCAAATTACTAATACAAATTTCCAAATACATTCATTAACCTTCAAGTTGTTGTTGTTCGATCGCACAGTTGAGCCCGACTCTTTGCGACCCCACGGACCACATCACACCAGGCCCTCCTGTCTTCAGTCGTGATCCGGAGTTTGCTTAATTTCATGTTCGCTGCATCGATGACACTGTCAAGCCATCTCATCCTTTGCCGATCCTTCTTCTTTGACCGTCAGTCATTCCCAGCATCAGGGTCTTCTCCAGTGAGTGCCCCCTTCTCATCTAGTGGCCAAAGTATTTGAGCTTCAGGATCTGGCCTTCCAGGGAACAGTCAGAGTTGGTTTCTTTTAGGACTGACTGATTTGATCTCCTTGCAGGCCAAGGGACTCTCGAGAGTCTTCTCCAGCACCATAATTCAGAAGCATCTATTCTTCGGCGCTCGGCCATCCTTACGGTCCATATCTCACAGCCATACATTATTACTAGGAATACCATGGCTTTGACCATACGGACTTTTGTTGGCAGGGTGATATCTCTGCTTTTTATCATGCTGTCTAGGTTTGCCACCGCTTTCCTCCCAAGGAGCAGGCGTCTTTTAATTTCATGGCTGCAGTCACCGTCTGCAGTGATCTTGGATCCCAGGAAGGTGAAGTCTGTCCCTGCTTCCACGACTTCCCCTTCAAGTACATAGTTCTTATTTGCACAAACTGTATCACAAAAAAATCATAAGACAAATTCCTAAGGCACCATAGGAGTCACCATGTAAGTCCCACTTCAACAACGGATTGATGTAAAATGGAGATTCTCGGATAATATCCTGTGTTTCCCAAACTTCGAGAAATGATTTTTTTTAAAGTTCTCGAACGATGTTTCGAGCATCCATAATCCATATGGAAGAAAGGTGAACAGTCCCAGCAACAAGCAGTTGACTTGGAACGCCTTCTGAATTCGTCTTATGACTTTATTGCGATACTATTTGTGTATATAAGAATGATAAGAATTATGCATGTGAAGATTAATGAACATATTCAAAATTTATATTAGCAATTTGGTCACGATTACCTGTGTGGCTTTTTTGCTGAACCTCCAGGGGGTGGCTGAAAATCCCCCCACTATTACAATTGATCTCCAAGCGACAGAGATCGGCTCCCCAGGAGAAAAATGGCTGCATTGGAAGGTGGAGTCTACGGCGTTATACACCTTAGAGTCCGCACTCCTAACCACCACATCGAACTGGCTCTCTACACTGAACTGCCTGTACGGTGATATGTCGCCCCAGAAAACATTGTATGCATAAAAAGATAGGCAGGGGTCCTTTTGTAGAAAAAAGAGGTGCAGGAGCTCATTAGCATAACTCATTAGCATAACTCATTAGCATATGCCACACCCCCTGACATCACCAGAAGTGTGTCAGAAAGGGAATGTCAGTTTCAGCCCCATTATATCCTATGGGCCATTGAAATCAATGGCAAAAACTCATACGGTATATGAGGGGCTGGAGGAAAGGAGGTTTGAAGGAGTGGCTCCAAACTTGCAGGGTAGCTGCTGGGGCCTCTCCTCGAAATGCCCACCAAGTTTCAAGAAGATTGGACCACGGGGTCCAATCCTATGGGCCCCCAAACAGGTTGTCCCATCCCCTCCATTGTTCTCTATGGGGGAAAAAAATGTTAACTTTTTCCCTACCATAGAGAACAATGGAGGGAATGGGGGCAACCTGTTTGGGGGCCCGGAGAATTGGACCCCCTGGTCCAATCTTCTTGAAACTTGGTGGGCATTTCGAGGAGAGGCCCCAGCAGCTACCCTGCAAGTTTGGAGCCTCTCCCTCAAACCCCCTCAAACCCCCTCCCCGCCAGTGGCTTTTAAAGTTGCCGCCGAATTTCGGCAGCAATTCGGCGGCGAGCTGAATCAGATTAGAGAATCTGATTCAGCCCGTGGCTGCCCTACTGGCCAGTCCTGAGCTGGCGGAGCTTTGCTCCGCCTCGCTCCGGCCCCAAGAGACCCCTGAAGATAGGTAATATCTCTTCGACACATGATAACTTGCTGGACTTCCTTTCTCCATTCTCAGAGCTTCAGGCTGCACAGTGCAGGGAAATATTGTGTGAGCACTGGGATTAAGGGGCACAGGTATTTGTTGGCTCCTGAAGAGTTTGTTGCTGTAGCACGCTCCAAGATTACTCTTCCTACTTCCTTGTTCCCAGGTTCCGCTCTATAACCCTTTCTCCCATTATTCTGCTGGAGGGGAAGGGAACCACAGACGACAGAACGACAGCTTTGGAAGGTGGACTCTATGGGACTTTACCCCACTGAGGTCCCTCCCCTCTATGCATCCCGCTCTCCCCAGGCTCCAAACTCTCCAGGAATTTCCCAAACCAGAGCCGGCAATCCTAGCTCCTCCGCCCCACTCCTCCTTCTTCGGCAATATCAGCATAATGATATTCACACACTTCGCCAAGCGGCTGTAAAGATCATCGAGATAACGGAGCTCTCTGAATATTCTAACGCATTGTTGAATATTCTAATGCTACGCATTATTATTATTATTAGCTCGAATAAATTAAAACCAGAGATCTCTTTTCCAGAGATAGCCTCTCTCCACTAGATTACTCTTTTTTGTAGGGTTTTTTTTTTTTTACATAAATGTTCTTTCCTGAGCTATCTCAAACTGAAAACCTGTTGATGAGTAGCGTTTGGGGAGGGGAGGGACGTCAACAGGGTACAGCCCCCTAGAGTTCATCATCCAATGCTACCATTTTCTCAAGGGGAACTCATCTCAATCTTTTGGAGACCAGCTGTTGTCCTGGTAAAAACCCAGGCCTCACCTGGAGGTTTTAAACAGAGAAGAAGAGATCGGATTTATACCCCGCCCTTCACTACCCGAAGGAATCTCAGAGTGGCTTACAATCTCCTTTCTCTTTCCCTCCCCACAACAGACACCCTTTGAGGTAGGTGGGACAAAGAGAGCTCTTGAGAGAACTGCCCTTCAAAGATCAGCTCTGAAAGAGCTTATGACTGACCCAAGGTCACACCAGCAGCTGCACATGGAGAAGTGGGGAATCAAACCCAGCTCTCCCAGATTAGAGTCCGCGCACTTAACCACAACAGCAAACTGGTAAACAGAAAACAACTGTGATATTATTATGCAATCTATTCAATATTATTATTAAGCATTTATGGTATGGTACAAATTACAAAACACATCCTGATACAGAATGTACAAATATTTAAAGCAGGGTTGTCAAACATAAGGCCCAGAGGCCGGAGGCGGCCCGTCCAGGTCTCTTATGAGCACCCTCCATGAGCACCTAGCGGAAGGGAGGGAACGGGAGACTTCTTGGGGGGACTGAGCAGAACCACTCTGATGTGGGTTCAGCATGGCGGAACAACCTCATCTGTCGCCGTCAAGTGGTGTGGGAGTGTCTGCCCAGTGCTGCACCGCTGGCTCTCCAGTCCGCCCATGTGGGTTCCCCTTTGCATCCCCTTCCCAGCCCATGGGGCCTTGCAGTGAGGATACAACCACTTGGAGCTTACCAGTTTATCCTGTATACAGTTTTTCTCTCCGATACCCGGCAGTTTGGTGTAGTGGTTAAGTGTACGGACTCTAATCTGGGAGAACCGGGTTTGATTCCCCACTCCTCCACGTGCACCTGCTGGGTGACCTCCACTTGCACCTGCTGGATGACCTTGGGCAAGCCACAGCTCTGTCAGAGCTGTTCGTGAAAAACAGCAGTTTCTGTCAGAGCTCTCTCAGCCCCACCTGCCCCACAAGGTGTCTGTTGTGGGGAGGGGAAGGGAAAGGAGGTTGTAAGCCGCTCTGAGACTCCGAGTGAAGAGCGGGATATAAATCCAAACTCTTCTTCTTCTTCATTACATTTTATGGTACGCATGGCCCAGCCCAACAAAGTGACACTGATGTCAGATCTGGACCTCATAACAAATGAGTTCGACACCTTTGATTTAAAGTGTCCATTGTGAGCCAAACTGACTGTGCTCAAAGTTCCTCTTCATAATGCAGCTCAAGGTGGCTTTACAACAATCCTTCTTTGAGGTGGAGGTAAATTATTCCAAATATCCAATCAACTGTCGAGGCTTTGAGGGGCCAGCTCCACACCCGTGTTCGGTCCTTTATCGAGGTACCGCAGCTGTCAACAAAGTTTCTTCTCTGCGTGTTCAGTCTGTTTTGAGGAGTGTTTTACACTGCTGGCCTTGGAACCTATGTTTAGGTTTCCCTTGCTCGAGAGCCAGTCGAACCCGACTCTAGGCATGCGGTGCTCATCTCAGTTTCAGAGCTGAAGAGCCAGCGCTGTCCGAAGACGTTTCTGTGGTCATGTGGCCGGCATGACTAGACGCTGAGGCACACGGAACGCTGTTACCTTCCCACCGAAGCGGTACCTATTTATCTACTTGCAACTTCTTGCTTTCGAACTACTAGCTGGGACCAGAGATGGGAGCTCACTCCGTCATGCAGCACTCGGGTCTTGAACTGCTGAACTACCAACCTTCCGGTCTGCAGTTCAGCGTCTTAACCACTTGAGCCACTGCAGCCCCTGGAACCTGTGTTTACATTCTGTGTAATACAGCACTGGTGCTTCAGTGGAGGTTTACTGGAGATTGACAACCCGAATCCCATCCCAATCCGCAAACTTGCAGGAGAAAATAAGCAGTGACACACACAGAGAGAACTCTGCATTAATACCCAAGTGTCAGGGTGGGTGTACCCCTCTTCCTAGGGGGCCGAACCTCCCTCTCACCCCAGAGAGCTTTGACGTAAGCTCTTCTGCTTGACTTACAATAACTCTGCAACCCGGAGAGGTATCTATCATTTTGAAACACTCGCCAAGTCAACTTCTCAGAAGCGGCTGAGGCTTGATTTACCACTAATGCGCCACTCAGAAATCTATAATTCCAAATTCAGCCATCAGTTTAAAAAGCTGGCGGGAGACACCAACTCCACTCACGATGCACGAGCATCTGAGGAAATTGTGTTTCCAAACGGAACCTTCGGAGCTGATTCGTTCAAGAAAGCGTCGGACAAGATTGCTAAGTAAGATGAAGTAAATGGATGGAATAAGGTTCGATGGTCAAGACGCTGAACTGCAGACCGGAAGTTCAGCAGTTCGAGACCCGAGTGCTGCATGACGGAGTGAGCTCCCGTCTCTGGTCCCAACTCCTGCCAACCTAGCAGTTCGAAAGCAAGAAACTGCAAGTAGATAAATAGGTACCCCTTCGGTGGGAAGGTAACAGCGTTCCGTGCGCCTCGGCATCTAGTCATGCCAGCCACATGACCACGGAGAAGTCTTCGGACAGCGCTGGCTCTTCGGCTTGGAAACGGAGATGAGCACCGCATCCCTAGAGTTGTATTCGACTGGCTTTTGAGCAAGGGAAACCTTTACCTTTACCTTACCATAATCCAGTATGCTGAAAAGTACGTACAGCTGAACACATGAAACTCCCTTACACAGATTCATACCTTTGGTCCCTCAAGGGCAGTATTGTCTTCTCAGACTGAGAGCAGCTCTCCAGGGTCTCAGGTCTTTCACATCACCTACTCCCTGGTCCTTTTATAAATGGAGATGTCGGGGATTGAGCCTGGGACCTTTCAAAGGGGATTAGACAGATTCAAGGAGGATTCATGGAGGATAAGTCTATCGATGGCTATTAGCTATGGGGACTAATGGGAATATCCACATTCAGAGGCAGGAGGCAACAGTGCCAGGAGGCAACATTAGGGGAAGTCCTCTGTGCCCGGTTGTTGGCCCTCCAGAGGAACCGGTTGGCCACTGTGTGAGACAGGATGCTGGACTAGATGGACCACTAGTCTGGTCCAGCAGGGCTCTTCTGATGTTCTCATGAAGGCCTCAGCCTCTGTGCCCGGTTGTTGGCCCTCTAGAGGAACCAGCTGGCCACTGTGTGAGACAGGAGGCCAGACTAGATGGACCACTGGTCTGATCCAGCAGGGCTCTTCTGACGTTCTCCTTAGCATTGACAAGCTTGAAGACTCACAAGTGCATCACAGTGACACTAACCATGGTCACCTTTCTCCACTGTCTCTGCACTCTGGCTCGAAATGGCCATTAACCATGGTTAGCACTAAAATTCAGCACAGATGTAAAGCTATACCTGGCTAATGACAGAAAAGGGGAGGAAAGTGTATCTGAAAGAGCAGAGTAGACTTGTACTGAGCCTTACAATCGCTGCCTACCAGGCAGAAACAGAACCTGGTTTTTAATGCTTTAAGATTACATATATTTTTAAAAAAAGTCTTCCTCTTTTCCCCACTCCCACATCTCCATGCCAGAAAGAATAATTTGCTCCTGAGTCGGCGTCAGGAGCCAATTCATTTTGCAAATATTTGCATGCAAGGCGTGCCATCGAATAGAAAAGCACTCATCTCTCTAACACTTAGATTTATATCCCCCAGTTCTTGTACGGCGGTAGCAGGAGGAGGGAAGGGAGAGAGAAAAAGTATGCTAGGATAGATCATGTTAATGTGCCGAACGCAAACAGATTCCAGATGATCCACGATAGGTTCCTCCCCAGCCACCCCCGTCTGGAAACAGAAAACCGGATCTCGCAGGCAGCTGTCTCTCGTTAATTCATCGGTAAGTAGAAAGGGATAAGGAAGCCGCAGGTACCTATGCCAGGATGGGCCAGGAGGGAAAATGTAAAAATGGCCAGCCATCACTTGACCGCTTACAAGCAGGAAAGAACCATTCCTCTAGGTCATGATCTCAAATCTAACTTGGGCCAGCAGCTGTCCCCAGCTGATTACTCACACAAGGACCGGTTCGGGAACCTCAGGAACTTGAAGACGGGCGAGGGGGGGGGGGGAGGTTATGCAAAATTTCAGGATTGCAGATCATCAGAAACAGGCAGTCGCCTTCTGAAACCTTCCTATGTTCCTATCAGAGCGCCACCTTGTGGTGGGGTGGCATAAAACAGCTGCGAGGGCTGAAGTTACAAAAAGAGAAATCAAAGAGAAATTCCTCCTTCAAAAGAGAATCGATGGAATCAATGGCTATATTTTAAAAAAAAACACAAAACCCTGGATTTCAGAGAAAGAACACCCTCCCCATAACGCCACTACTTATAACATGTCATTCTGTCCTTTAAAAAAAAAAGTTATCTGGAATCACGAAATTCTAAGCTTTAATATATTCAACAGAAAAAGCTGCTCGACCACAGGTGTCGAACTCATTTGTTACGAGGGCCGGCTCTGACATAAAAGTCACTTTGTTGGGCCAAGCCATGTGTGCCATAAAACATAATCTCAAGTATCGGAGACATAAACTGTATAAAAGACAAGCTCTGAGTTGTTGTAGCCCCACTGCAAGTCCCCCTGGGCTGGAGGGGTGCAAAGGAAAACCCATACGGGTAGACTGGAAAGCCAGCAGTGCAGCACTGGTCAGACGCTCCCACGCCACTTGGCTACTGCAGGCGAGGTTGATCCGCCACACTGAAGCCACATTCCGAGGCCCATTCTGCATCAGGAATTTGCTACGCTGCTTTACCAAACCCACCTAGGAACAGAACTTCCCCTCTGCACTGCACGCCACTTTCCCTTGGATTGATTGTCGGATTTTATGGCAGTGTCCAGACGGCATGCTGCTTTCACTTCCTTTGATCTCTCGGTTTCATGGTACCGTCTGCATAGATATTTGGCCTCTTTATGGCCATTCAGGGGTGACTCTGCAGTCAGTACCTCGTTGGCCCAGGGTATTCGAATGTGGTTTGGAGCCACATCTTTTTCTGTTCCAGGGTGGGTTTGGTAAAACAACGGAGCAAATGCTAGATGCAGAATAGGCCAGAGTGGCTCGGTCCACTCCCCCCCCCCCATCGCCCAGCAGTCTCCTGTTCCCTCCCTTGCACCTGGCTGGATGACCTTGGGCAAGCCATAGCTCTGGACAGCTTGGGAAAGAGCTCTCTCAGCCCCACCTGTCCCACAGGGTGTCTGTTGTGGGGAGGGGAAGGGAAAGGAGTTTGTAAGCCGCTCTGAGACTCCCTTGGGGAGTGGAGGGCGGGGTATAAATCCAATCTCTTCTTCTTCTTCTTCTTCTTCCTGTGCCCAGCTCCTCTAACCTACCTCATAGGGCAGTGGTGGCAAACCTATGGCACGCGTGCCAGAGGTGGCACTCAGAGGCCTCTCTGTGGGCACGCACAGCATCGCCCCAGCACAGAGTTGGCAAGACTGGACAGCAAAAATCACATGAATTGTTCAAAAGCATGCCAAATGCAACCTTTTGCCTTTCAATAAAAAGTTGTTTGTATCATTGAAAGCTCTGTTGTTGTGTTTTTCTTCTAAGACAAAAGTTGTTAACGTAGGAGTTGTTTTTTTCTAAAACGAAAACCTCAGTATTCAGGTTAAATTGCCGTGTTGGCACTTTGGGATAAATAAGTGGGTTTCGGGTGGCAGTTTGGGCACTCGGTCTCTAGAAGGTTCACCATCACTGTCATAGGGTTTGTTAGCGGAAAGAAGGCGAATGTTGTAAGCTACTTTGAGTCCACCACTGGGGAGAAAAGTCGGGTAGAAAGTAAATATTTATTTATTTATTTATTTATTTTCCTTCTTATTTATATCCTGCCTTCCCCGCAAAGCAGGCTCAGGGCGGGTTCCAACCTATAATAGTCTGTTGAGTGCAGGAAGAAGGAGGAGGAGGAGAAGGAGGAGGAAGAGTCAAAGCGGCTTACAATCTCCTCTCCCTTCCCCTCCCCACAACAGACACCCTGTGAGGTAGGTGGAGCTGAGAGAGCTCTTTTTGGAACTGTCCTTGAGAGAACAGCTCTGCCAGAACGACGGCTTGCCCAAGGTCATCCAGCAGCTGCAAGTGGAGGAGTGGGGAATCAAACCCGTGCACTTAACCACTACACCAAACTGGCTTGTTCACATCATTAAAACAAAGTAAGAAAATACATATAATAAACACAATATAATAAGTACAACACTAAACATTTTAAAATAAATTATACCTTAACAGACACATAAGAGCGACTCATTTGGGAGGGGGGAGGCCAGACTGAATTTGATACCTGCTGCCTCAACCGAAGGCCTGGCGGAAGAGCTCCGTCTTGCAGGCCCTGCAGAACTGTAAAAGCTCTCGCAGGGCCCTAATTTCTGACGAGAGCTCATTCCACCTGGCCCTAGTTGAGGCAAGTCAGATATCCCTAGGGCCAGGGACCATCAGCAGGTGTTAATTCGAAGAGCCCAATTCCCTCCAGGGCTCATATGGGGAGAGGTGGTCTTGAAGATATGCTGGCCCCTGGCCGTATAGGTCCAATCCAGAAGCTCTGCCCGGGGAAAATTGCCTTTTTGCTTCTCTCCGGTCACCGTATACAGGAGACCTCCGTGAACTCCCACGTACCAAAAAGAAAAAAGAAGGCAGCCAGATAAGAGGGAAGGTGGAGATCAAAGTGGGCACAAAGAAGTTTGTCTTTAAATGTGCCGAGACTCCTCGCTGCTTTTAAAAGAAGTAGGGGGGCAGATATACCTGACAGGCGCCAGCAATCGCCCCGTGAGGAGTCAAGAAATCGGATATCTGGATCAAAGGGTCTCAGAACCAAGAAGAATACGCAAAACGCCCTAGGCTTTAATACTAGGGATAAATTTAGCCAATTATCAACCCCAGGAGTCGCCCTGACATTTTATTCGGGAAGATTCCACGGCTGGGTTTTGTTCCCCACCAGGAACAAACCCATCGCTATTTCTGGAGTTAGGAAGCTTCAGAGGTCTGTAGCAGAAGAGCTCGATACGCATCCAGCGAATAAGAGACCAACAAGATTTTCAGGGAACGAATTTTCGGGAGCCAAAGCTTCCTTTGTCAGAAAGAAAGGAACTCTTCCTCCATCCTGTCCTTGAGAACGATCCGGAAACTCCCAACTGGTCCAGAATATGACAGCACGAGTCCTGACCGGAATACCCAGGACAGCAAACATTCAACCGGTGTTGCGCCAGCTGCACTGGCTTCCAGGGGACTTCCGGGTCAGGCTCAAGGTTTTGTAATTGACCTTCAGGGCTTTGAGTGGTCTTGGGACCCATGCATCTTTGGGACCGCCTCCTCCAGTATGCCCTCCAAAGAGCTTTTATGCTCTGCTGAGCACAACAGACTGGTGATCCTTGGCCCAAAAGACTGTCCTCGACCAGAGCCAGGGCTTTTTCGGCCCTGGCTCCTTCCCGGTGGAACTCTCTGCCAAGCGACACTGGGGCCCTCTGGGATTTGATGCAGTTCCGCAGGGCCTGCAAGGCAGAGATGTTCCGTCTGACTTTTTGGTTGAGGACAGCGACGGGCACCATCCGGGCTGGTACTCCGCAGATCAGCCCTGGTTAGGACTCAGGTGGGAGACCACCACGGAAGTCCAGGGTTGCTACGCAGAGGCAGGCCATGGCAACACCACCTCTGAACATTGCTTGCCTTGACCTGGATGGTCTAGGCTAGCCTGATCTTGTCAGATCTGGGAAGCCAAGCAGGGTCGGCCCTGATTAGGACATGGATGGGAGACCACTGAGGAAGTCCAGGGTTGCTACGCATGTAAGATTTCTGCTCAAAGTAGTCAAGGATCAGATCCTGGTTGGTGAAACACAGTTCTTTATTTCCAATCTCTACATTGGTACAGCTTCTCGGATTATTGTCAGAGATAATACATATGATAGATGCAGGTCTATTATACCTTTCCAAGCAGTTTGAATTACCCATAGGTAGCCAATCACTACAAGGGAAAAACGGCGGGCAAAAGAGGCTCTGGCCGTTTGCTTCCCACAGGAAAGAAAGTGAGGTGTCAAGCTGTAAATTCCCTTTCCCAAACCAGACCCCTCAGATGTTACCATTTCACATAACAATCAATGGCCTCAAGGCTTTCGCATGTTGATAAGAGATGAGACTCATCCTCCCTTGAAATCCCAGCCGAGACGAATGGAATGCGGAGGCAGGAGTGTGAGAGGCCCATTGTTCCCATACATTGCAGGTGTCATCCTCCCGCCCTGACAGTTACACAAACCAGGCCTGGTCAGGCACTGAAACCTGGGGACACACATTCTACATACATACTGGCCAAAGTGAGGGTTCACCTAAGGGCGTACATACAATACATACGTACTACAATACATACATAGCAATAGGGTATAAGATAGCATAACACAGAATACATAGCTGTAAGAAACAGAAATCCTTTGTCTGAATCAGCAGATTCTGACACACATCCGGTCGGCCCGGATTAGGACATGGATGGGAGACCACTGAGGAAGTCCAGGGTTGCTACGCAGAGGCAGGCAATGGCAAACCACCTCTGAATGTCTTTTGCCTTGACCTAGGCGGCCCAGGCTAGCCCAATCTCATCAGATCTCAGAAGCTAAGAAGGATGGGGCCTGGTTCATACTTGGATGGGAAAACACCGAGGGAGTCCAGGGCAATGCTCCCCCTAAGCCGTACAGTCTTGGGAGCAGAAATCCTACTTTGTCAGCTACTGCTGTTGAAGTCGTGAGTGAGTGATTTGGCTACTGCATGAATTAGTTTGCTCTGGAGCCATCCTTCTTGAACTGAGACAAAAATGTGCGAGTCGGAGGCTAAAAAACTGTGAGCTAGCTCACACTGAGTCAGCTTCGAGGGAACACTGGTCCAAGGTTGCCACGCAGAGGCAGGCAATGGCAAACCACCTGTGAACGTCTTTTGCCTTGACCCCGGTAGCCCGATATTGTCAGATCTTGGAAACTAAGCAAGGCTGGCCCTTGTTAGTACCTGGATGGGAGACCACCAAGGAAGCCTACGGTTGGTATGCAGAGGAAGGAAAAGGCAAACCAACTCTCAACATCTCCCTTCTTAATCGGGATGGGCCAGGCTAGCCCAGTCCGGTCAGATCTCAGAAGTTAAGCAGGGTCAGCCCCGGTTAGTAGTTGGATGAGAGACCTCCAAGGAAGTCTGGGGTTGCTACGCAGAGGCAGGCAAGGGCAAACCACCTCTGAATGTCTCACGTCTTGAAAACCTTGCAGGATCACAGTAAGTCGGCTGCTTCTTGATGGCACCTTCTACCCCCACAGCATCCCGTCCTCCTGTCCAGGCTGGCCGTCCTCCTGTCCAGGCTGCAGCCATCCTCCTGTCCAGGCTGGCCTCACCGAACACAAGAGGACCTACTCTCGAGAAAACACAGATAGGCCTGAACAGGCTGAAGAGCCAGTTTGGTGCAGTGGTTAAGTGTGTGGACTCTAATCTGGGAGAACCGGGTTTGATTCCCCACTCCTCCCCATGCAGCTGCTGGTGTGACCCTGGGTCAGTCACACGTTCTCTCAGAGCTATTCACTCAGGAGCCGTTCTTGAGAGAGCTCTCTCAGCCCCACCTGCCTCGCAGGGTGTCTGTTGTGGGGGGGGGGGAATAAAGGGGATTGTAAGCTGCTCTGGAAGAAGGGGACGGCAAAGGATGAGATGGTTAGAGAGTGTCATCGATGCAACACACATCTCCAGAACGTGACGGAAGACAGGAGGGCCTGCCGAGAGGTGGCCCATGGGGTCGCAAAGAGTTGGACTCGACTGTGGGACTGAACAACAACAAACTGCCCTGAGACTCCGAGTGAAGGGCAGGGTATAAATCCAATCTCTTCTCTTCTTCCCTTTTATGATAACACTAACCCCGTGACTCCCTTATCCTTCTCAACCTTGGCCCTTGAAGACATCTGTCGCATTCGACTGGTCCCAGCAGGTTTCGACTGTGCTCTTGGGACTGCAGTTCTGTAAATTAGGAGCTGATCCTGCAATTACCAAGCCTTTGCCAGGTGCAAAAGCTACCTTGCAAGCATCCAACCTCCTGCTGGATTCGGCCCTGCCCCTAAACGAATGTTTGCCTGTAACAAACTTGGCCTGGTAGGGACCAGGTGAATTTTGAAAACTGGCTGGTTTGATTCAAGGATACCCATTTCATTTTTTTTTTTTGTGGTTGTTACTCTTTTGTGAGAAATAATCCCACGAGCCTCTATTTTTGCACCCTTTTCTCACGCTGCATTTTCCCAATGTCATTTCTGCATCAGTTACGTACCAATAGCACGAAAGAAAAAGATCGGCGACAAGCAAAATCAGAGAATCACAGAGTTGGAAGGGACCTCTGGGGTCATCTAGTCCAACCCCCTGCACAAAGCAGGAAATTCACAAATTATCTTCTTCACACACACACCCAGTGATCACTGTTCCATGCCCAGAAGATGACAAAAAAACCCTCTAGGATCCCTGTCTAAAACTGGCCTGGAGAAAATGGCTTCCTGACCCTAAAGTGGTGATCGGCATTTCCCTGGGCGTGTAAGAAAGGGCCACGAGAACTAAGCATTGAGGCCAACCTTCCTGCCCTCCCTCTCATGATCTGCCTAAGTTCACAGGATCCGCATTGCTGTCCAATGGCCATCTAGCCTCTGTCTGAAAACATCCAAAGAAGGCGAGCCCACCACCTCCCCGAGGAAGCCTGTTCCACTGGGGTACCGCTCTAACTGTCAGGAACATCTTCGTAAGGTTTAGCCAAAAACACTTCTGATTTAGTTTCAACCCACTGGTTCTGGTCCGACCTTCTGGGGCAACAGAAAACAACCCGTGCTCCCTCTAAGCTGACTGAGTGTGAGCTAGCTCACAGTATTTTAGCCTCCAGCTCACACATTTCTGTCTCAGCTCAGGAAGGATGGCTCCGGAGCAAACTAATTTGTGCAGCAGCCAAATCGCTCAGTCACGGCTTGAACGCTAGTAGCTCACCAAGCCGAATTTTTGCTCACAAGACTCCACAGCTTAGAGGGACCATCGGATGAAACTCAATAGCATTTTTCACCACCACCACAGTCTGGCCATCTTCAGGGATTTCAACTATCTTCAGGCAATGGAAATCAGCCCCCCCCCCCCGAGAAAATGGCTGCTTTAGAAGGTGAACTCTATGGTATTATACCCTGCTGGAGTCACTCCCCTCCCCAAACCCCGCCCTCTCCAGACTCCACCCCCAAAATCTCCAGGAATTTCCCAACCCAGAGCTGGCAACCCTGAAAACAAGGGGGAAGCAAAAGCAACTCACCAGCAACACACGGAACCAAAAATCATCACATCAGCTCGTCCCTACTGCATTTCAGTTCACACAAGTTACCAGCCCACAAGACCTCTCCACTAGCCTGCTAATTCACATTCACCGGCGTTTGTCATTTATGGACTAAAACAACCACCAAATTTTGCACCACTTCTTTTGCTTGGTCACCTGGTGGAATATTTAGGCGCCCTAGGTGATTAGCTGTTGATAAGCTGCAGGGGTCATTTTGAGGCGGAACAAGCAGGAACGGCGTTCTGGGAGCAACAAGCCCAGGAGTAGGAAAACCCAGGCATGCTTGCCTGCCTCCCCTTGGTCAGGGGGTGTGGCACATGCAAATAAAGTTATGCTAATAAGTTATGCTAATGAGCTCCTGCACCTCTTTTTCTACGAAATGACCCCTGAAACCTGAGCTGTAAATCTGCAAGAGCAACTGAAAAGTACGACAATTCCCCCCTGAGGGATTACGCCCCTGAGATGCCCACCTGCACAAACTCACACTAAGAGAACTGAAATCTGGCAAAACGCTCTCCTGAAGTCTGCGGCCTGTGGATTTCGTAGAACAGCCCATTTCAGATCAACAACAAAAGGTGGTTCTCCCTTTAACAAGAACCAGCCACCCCCCAGTTTTAAAAGGCAGCTGCGACCAAACAGGGAGGGGAAAAAACCCACAAAACAGAATTACATATTTTTTTAATCTGTATCTATGGGGGGGGGGGCAGAAAGCAATTCTCACAGAACACATCTGTTGCGCTGTTTCAAGCTCCGCTCCTTATTAACCGGGCTTCTTACAAAAGCTTCTTAGATTTTCAAAAAAGAGACCGAGATGAAAAACCCTCCAGACAATTAAAATTACCCGAGTAATGCTCTGATCCCTAAAACCTTAAGACTGCAGCTCGTGGGGAGGGGGAGGGAAAAGGTGGGGGGGGGGGAGAAGTGATTAATCTCATACGGAGATCCGCAAGCGGAGCCCTGCCATTGTAACAACTGAACAGATATGCCAGCCCATGTTTTGCTGGTGTTCTGGCTGTCCTTTCCATGAAATCAGGAAGGGAAATGGAGCCAGGTAGCTTGCCTTCCCACCTTTGTCCCCATTCACGGAGACCCCCACCCAAGTGCAAGGAATCCATCTTTTGGAGAAGGCCAAATCTCCGGCAAAGGATCATTTCCCTCTCTTCCTTTGGCATCGACTAGCAAAGAGAACAGCTGTTACCCTGCCACGCAGATTTCAAAGGATTTCAGCGGCTGGAGTTTCTCTGCTGCTCAGCTACCTGTAAAAGATGACATTCCCTCACTCCAGATCACTGACTTGAAGACAGGAAGGGGGGGGGGAGCCATATGACCATGGAATAAGAACAGAAGAGAAGCCATGTTGGATCAGGCCAATGGCCCATCCAGTCCAACACTCTGTGTCACACAGGGGCCATCAAGAGGTCCACCAGCGGGGCCAGGACTCCAGAAGCCTTCCCATTGTTGCCCCTCAAGCAACAAGAAGATAGAGCGTCATTGCCCCAGACATAAGAACATAACAGAAGCCATGTTGGATCAGGCCAATGGCCCATCCAGTCCAACACTCTGTGTCACACAGGGGCCATCAAGAGGTCCACCAGCGGGGCCAGGACTCCAGAAGCCTTCCCATTGTTGCCCCTCAAGCAACAAGAAGATAGAGCGTCATTGCCCCAGACATAAGAACATAACAGAAGCCATGTTGGATCAGGCCAATGGCCCATCCAGTCCAACACTCTGTGTCACACAGGGGCCATCAAGAGGTCCACCAGCGGGGCCAGGACTCCAGAAGCCTTCCCATTGTTGCCCCTCAAGCAACAAGAAGATAGAGCGTCATTGCCCCAGACATAAGAACATAACAGAAGCCATGTTGGATCAGGCCAATGGCCCATCCAGTCCAACACTCTGTGTCACACAGGGGCCATCAAGAGGTCCACCAGCGGGGCCAGGACTCCAGAAGCCTTCCCATTGTTGCCCCTCAAGCAACAAGAAGATAGAGCGTCATTGCCCCAGACATAAGAACATAACAGAAGCCATGTTGGATCAGGCCAATGGCCCATCCAGTCCAACACTCTGTGTCACACAGGGGCCATCAAGAGGTCCACCAGCGGGGCCAGGACTCCAGAAGCCTTCCCATTGTTGCCCCTCAAGCAACAAGAAGATAGAGCGTCATTGCCCCAGACATAAGAACATAACAGAAGCCATGTTGGATCAGGCCAATGGCCCATCCAGTCCAACACTCTGTGTCACACAGGGGCCATCAAGAGGTCCACCAGCGGGGCCAGGACTCCAGAAGCCTTCCCACTGTTGCCCCCCAAGCAACAAGAAGATACGAGCGTCATTGCCCCAGACATAAGAACATAACAGAAGCCATGTTGGATCAGGCCAATGGCCCATCCAGTCCAACACTCTGTGTCACACAGGGGCCATCAAGAGATCCACCAGCGGGGCCAGGACTCCAGAAGCCTTCCCACTGTTGCCCCCCAAGCAACAAGAAGATACGAGCGTCATTGCCCCAGACATAAGAACATAACAGAAGCCATGTTGGATCAGGCCAATGGCCCATCCAGTCCAACACTCTGTGTCACACAGGGGCCATCAAGAGGTCCACCAGCGGGGCCAGGACTCCAGAAGCCTTCCCACTGTTGCCCCCCAAGCAACAAGAAGATACAAGCGTCATTGCCCCAGACATAAGAACATAACAGAAGCCATGTTGGATCAGGCCAATGGCCCATCCAGTCCAACACTCTGTGTCACACAGGGGCCATCAAGAGGTCCACCAGCGGGGCCAGGACTCCAGAAGCCTTCCCACTGTTGCCCCCCAAGCAACAAGAAGATACGAGCGTCACTGCCCCAGACATAAGAACATAACAGAAGCCATGTTGGATCAGGCCAATGGCCCATCCAGTCCAACACTCTGTGTCACACAGGGGCCATCAAGAGGTCCACCAGCGGGGCCAGGACTCCAGAAGCCTTCCCATTGTTGCCCCCCCAGCAACAAGAAGATACAAGCGTCATTGCCCCAGACATAAGAACATAACAGAAGCCATGTTGGATCAGGCCAATGGCCCATCCAGTCCAACACTCTGTGTCACACAGGGGTCATCAAGAGGTCCACCAGCGGGGCCAGGACCCCAGAAGCCTTCCCACTGTTGCCCCTCAAGCAACAAGAAGATAGAGCGTCATTGCCCCAGACATAAGAACATAACAGAAGCCATGTTGGATCAGGCCAATGGCCCATCCAGTCCAACACTCTGTGTCACACAGGGGTCATCAAGAGGTCCACCAGCGGGGCCAGGACTCCAGAAGCCTTCCCACTGTTGCCCCCCAAGCAACAAGAAGATAGAGCGTCATTGCCCCAGACATAAGAACATAACAGAAGCCATGTTGGATCAGGCCAATGGCCCATCCAGTCCAACACTCTGTGTCACACAGGGGTCATCAAGAGGTCCACCAGCGGGGCCAGGACTCCAGAAGCCTTCCCACTGTTGCCCCCCAAGCAACAAGAAGATAGAGCGTCATTGCCCCAGACATAAGAACATAACAGAAGCCATGTTGGATCAGGCCAATGGCCCATCCAGTCCAACACTCTGTGTCACACAGGGGTCATCAAGAGGTCCACCAGCGGGGCCAGGACTCCAGAAGCCTTCCCACTGTTGCCCCCCAAGCAACAAGAAGATAGAGCGTCATTGCCCCAGACATAAGAACATAACAGAAGCCATGTTGGATCAGGCCAATGGCCCATCCAGTCCAACACTCTGTGTCACACAGGGGCCATCAAGAGGTCCACCAGCGGGGCCAGGACTCCAGAAGCCTTCCCACTGTTGCCCCCCAAGCAACAAGAAGATACAAGCGTCATTGCCCCAGACATAAGAACATAACAGAAGCCATGTTGGATCAGGCCAATGGCCCATCCAGTCCAACACTCTGTGTCACACAGGGGCCATCAAGAGGTCCACCAGCGGGGCCAGGACTCCAGAAGCCTTCCCACTGTTGCCCCCCAAGCAACAAGAAGATACGAGCGTCACTGCCCCAGACATAAGAACATAACAGAAGCCATGTTGGATCAGGCCAATGGCCCATCCAGTCCAACACTCTGTGTCACACAGGGGCCATCAAGAGGTCCACCAGCGGGGCCAGGACTCCAGAAGCCTTCCCATTGTTGCCCCCCCAGCAACAAGAAGATACAAGCGTCATTGCCCCAGACATAAGAACATAACAGAAGCCATGTTGGATCAGGCCAATGGCCCATCCAGTCCAACACTCTGTGTCACACAGGGGTCATCAAGAGGTCCACCAGCGGGGCCAGGACCCCAGAAGCCTTCCCACTGTTGCCCCTCAAGCAACAAGAAGATAGAGCGTCATTGCCCCAGACATAAGAACATAACAGAAGCCATGTTGGATCAGGCCAATGGCCCATCCAGTCCAACACTCTGTGTCACACAGGGGTCATCAAGAGGTCCACCAGCGGGGCCAGGACTCCAGAAGCCTTCCCACTGTTGCCCCCCAAGCAACAAGAAGATACGAGCGTCATTGCCCCAGACATAAGAACATAACAGAAGCCATGTTGGATCAGGCCAATGGCCCATCCAGTCCAACACTCTGTGTCATACAGTTGCCAAAACCCAGGGGCCATCAGGAGGTCCACCAGCAGGGCCCACAACTCCAGAAGCCCTCCCACTGTTGCCCCCACTGTTACCCACCTACCTCACAGGGTGTCTGTTGTGGGGAGGGGAAGGGAAAGGAGATTGGAAGCCACTCTAAGACTCCTTCAGGGAAGTAAAGGGCAGGATATAAATCCAATCTCTTCTCTCTCCTAGGATCCTGGAAGATGTGGGTTCAAATCCCCACTTCTGCCAGAGAAGCTCGCTGGGTGACCCGGGCCCCATCACACACTCTCAGCCGGGCCTACCTCACGGGGCTGTTGTGAGAGAGCGAAGGAGGAGAGAACAAGTTTGTAAGCCGCTTGGAGTCCAAACCAGGAAGAAAAGCAGGATCTAAATAAACTATGTCTGGCGCAGTGATGCGCTGTGTGGAGAACCTCCCCACACACCAGTCTTCCCTCTAAGCTGAGTTACTGTGAGCTAGCTCATAGATCTTTAGCCCCCGGCTCACACATTTTTGTTGTCCTAGCTCAGGAAGGAGGGCTCCAGAGCAAACTAATCTATGCAGCAGCCAAATCGTACACTCGCAAGTTTAACGCCAATAGCTCACAAAGTAGAATTTTTGCTCACAAGACTCCACATCTTAGAGGGAAGCATTGCCCCACACTCTGAGTTTTAAAAGGGTTCTGTTTTTTTCTCTTTCCTTAGGATAGCAGCTAAATTTCAGCTATAGAAATGCTACTACCCGGCTGGGAAAGTTCACTGAGGAATCGCGAGGGGGCTCCTGGAGATTTCCCACAATGCCTTCCAGGAGGGCTCCCAGACTAGGGCAGACCTGGGCAGACTAGGTCAAAAGGAGGAGAGAGAGAAATGTCAAATGGGTGAAGCCAGAGGTTGAATAAAACTGCTTCCTCCCAGGGAGAAGGGTCTGTTGGTGCTGGGCCTTGGAAGACAACATACTCCTGGGCTCTAGTCAGCAGGCCGGCGGCCATCTTGACCACGCAGTCTGGCTGTCTGCATGCAGGGAGCCAGAGGTGACCGGGCTATCTTTAGAATATTTAGCAACTTTTAAAGCCATAAGTGCCTACCCTATTGCTAACATCAGTCAGGGTATGTTTGTGGGAGAGGGAAAGAGGATGCGTTTATAACCACTTTTCTCAGTACTTTCTCAGTACTTTACAGCCTCTCTGCCCCGTCGTTGGCCCTCCAGAGGAACTGCTTGGCCACTGTGTGAGACAGGATGCTGGACTAGATGGACCCTTATCAGTCATCAGTGCATTTGAAAAAATGTGCCTTGCACACGAAAGCTCACGCCTTGAATAAACCTTGCAAGGTGCCACTGGACCCTAAATTTGTTCTACAGCTTCAAACCAACATGGCTGACTACCTGGATCAATCCTCATCAGTCTGATCCAGCAGGGCTGCTCTTATGTTCTTCATCCCTATCTTATTCAAGGGGGCTGATTCCCAGGAGTCTTCATCCCAACAGAACCAGACCAGAACCAGACCCATCTCGGACCAGAAACCATTCAGATCCCCCTTCCGGGATGGAGTTTTGCACGCAGAGCAGCCCGGCCGGCCCCCAAAGCGTGTGACTTGGAAGCAGAAACGCGCTGACAGAAAGAGCAAGAGCAGCAAATATCCTAGAGGGATCCTTCCCCGCTCCCTCCCCCCCCCCCCCGCCCCACTACACACGAGCAAATCACCAAACTGTGCCTCTCCTCAAAGAACCACCTCCAGCCAAAGAACGGCTAACGCTGATGTGGTTTAGCAAGCCCCCGTTTTGTTTATCTGGAAGGGACTCGTCTGCTACTGAAGCATCACATTTCTATCAAAAGCATCTGCTGTTCCCCGTTTAGATCGCTTTCCCGGGTCTACATAATTCAGGGGCATATGCCTAGCGAAAAGAGAAGAAGAAAGCGGAACAGCCAGATCTTCTCTGCAATGCACACCCAGAAGCCACCCCCCCTCTCTCTTCCCCCCCCCCCCAGTGACCGACTGCCCACAGATCCTACCTCTCTTTGCACCCCTGAGTCTTACAAAGAACAAGAAGGGGGTGGGGAAGAGGAGGGTGGAAGCGGCTTGCTTCCACTGGGCTCCTGGACACCGTTACCAGGGAAGATCCCAACCGGGATGTTGGATGCAAGGGCCCCTGAAGCGGGAAGATGTCTTGGCAGACCCTTTTGGCATCCAGCATCTCCCCCCCCCCCCCCCCCCGCGGCACATCTTTTGCAGTGCTGCAAGCAGTGGAGTATGGACATATGAAACTGTCTTGTACTTGATCCTTCCAACTGGAGATGCCAGGGATTGAACCTGGGACCTTCTGCCTGCCAAGCAGAGGCTCTAGCACTGGGCTACAGCCCCACTTCATGGCTCTCCAGGGTCTCAGGTAGAGGTCTTTCCCATTGCCTACTGCCTGGTCCTTTTAACTGGAGCTGCCGGGGATTGAACCTGGGACCTTCTGCATGTCAAGCAGAGGCCCTATCACTGGGTTACAGCCCCACTTCATGGCTCTCCAGGGATTAAGGCTGAGGTCTTTCCCATCACCTCTTGCCTGGTCCGTTTAACTGGAGATGCCGGGGACTGAACCTGGGACCTTCTGCATGCCAAGCAGAGGCTCTAGCACTGGGCTACAGCCCCACTTCATGGCTCTCCAGGGTCTCAGGCAGAGGTCTTTCCCATTGCCTCCTGCCTGGTCCTTTGAACTGGAGCTGCCGGGGACTGAACCTGGGACCTTCTGCCTGCCAAGCAGAGGCTCTGCCACTGAGCCACAGCCCCACTTCATGGCTCTCCAGGGATTAAGGCTGAGGTCTTTCCCATCACCTCTTGCCTGGTCCGTTTAACTGGAGATGCCGGGGATTGAACCTGGGACCTTCTGCATGCCAAGCAGAGGCTCTGCCACTGAGCCACAGCCCCTCTTTACAGCTCTCCAGGGTCTCAGGCAGAGGTCTTTCCCATCACCTCTTGCCTGGTCCGTTTAACTGGAGATGCCGGGGATTGAACCTGGGACCTTCTGCATGCCAAGCAGATGCTCTTCCCACTGAGCCACAGCCCCTCTTTACAGTTCTCCAGGGTCTCAGGCGGAGGTCTTTCCCATCACCTCCTGCCTGGTCCTTTGAACTGGAGATGCCAGGGATTGAACCTGGGACCTTCTGCATGCCAAGCAGATGCTCCGCCACTGATCCACAGCCCCTGCCATTTCAGGGGAGGAGATGCTTTAATTCTTCCCCATGTTAAACACCTGCTCACAAAAACAGCACCCCCAGCACCCTGAGGTGCTGGTTTTCTACTTGCAAGGCACTGGCTTTTTTTTCTTTTACAAGACATAGTGCTGAAAAGTGGAATGACCTTCCTTCCTGTAGAGATTTACTGACCATTTCATACTGCTGCTGCATGTACAAAGCCAGCAAGCCGATCCTTCTCCAGGCCATAGTGGAGTATGACAAACACTGGCGCAGGGGGGGGGGGTGCTTTCATTTTTTAATTTAAAAATGGTATACTCCACCTTTCCAAAGAAGCTCAACAACAGTATATAAAAATTACAACCATGCATTGAACCAACGGAAACTGCTAGCAAGAATGAGCTACAATTAATCCTCTCCCCCGTAGTTCTCTAATAAATTCAACAATCTCAGTACCTCCCACACACATTATGAAGCACTTTAATTCACTTCAGATTCTTGCGCTGCAACCCCATTTTGCCACACAACAACCCTGCAAGGCAGGTTAGGTCAGCCTGAGTTCAACCCGTTGGCTCCATGGTTAAGTAGGGATTGTGAATTTCCCCCATCCAAACCAGGCCTGTAACCAGGTTTTTGTGGTTTATGGAGCAATTTTTTTTTTCCTGCTGGGGCTGAAGTTCTCAGGGTAGAAAGAAAAGCCATCAAGCCAATAGAAAGTTGTTGCCAAGACAGATCTCTAAATTTCAAGCTGTCAGTCACTTTAGATGACAGTTCTCAGCTGCTGCAAGTTAATAACTTCTGCCAGCCTCATCAACAATTCTGGTAACAAGTTGGCAGGTGGGGGTGATGACTTCTAAAGTCAAGAAAGCTGACACTTAGGCAGAAAAACTCTCTTAAAGGAGACCAGTTTTTTGACACAGAGTTAGAAGGGATGCTAGAGGTCACCTACTCCAACCCCCATGCTCGATGCGAGAATTAATCAACTACAGCACTCCAACTCTGCTTAAAGTGAACACGCCTTTTTAAAAATGTTTAAAATTATTGGGGAAAAGCATTTACATGATAAATTCTTGTGAAGGGGCAGAGCCCCCCAAAGCCCCACTGTAGCTACAGGCCTGATCCACATCAAACTCAGCGGCGACTAGCAAGTTTCTGTGCTTTTCCTGGCTGATGATATAACTTGGGAGGGCTCTCCTCCCCTCCCAAAAGACGGCTTGTCATCTCTCACACAAACTGTTTAGAAACAGCTTTCAGACGGTAGCCGTGCTGATCTGCACTTGAATGGCAAGGTTCCGGTCCAACACTGCAAGGGGAAAAGATGCACTTGATACAAAACGCTCTGTTCCATCCACGTAACTCTTAAAAGCACAGAAAGCTGCCTTGCAGAAAGGCAAGGCAGTAATTCTGTGCCCTTCGCTCAGTAATTCTTGTGCTGGTAGTGGTTTTCCAGGGTCTTAGGCCGAGAAATGTCTTTCCCGACATCTGAGAGACCCTTTACCTAGAGAAGCCAGAGGGGGAACCTGGGACCGGTGTCACAACATCAAATCCTTCCAACACATCACGTAAAACTTGCAGTTGCAAGACCCCGGAAATCACGGCTCTTGGAGGGTTAATTCCCGCATTCCAAAAAGTTTGCAATTGCAGCACATGAAAGAAACACGCAGAGGTTTCAAGCCAGGTCTGTGCCAGGGAATTAGTTAAAGCATGTATCAATCCAAGTTGAACCCCTTTTCAGGTCTGACTGATTTCGACAGGAGGAACTCTATAAGCAAGCTTCAGCCTTCTCCACTGAAATCAACAGCTCTCAAAGGGGCTTTCAGATGGCTCGCATATCATTCATATGGGGCTGTTTTTTTTTGCCACTGCACATAATCCCAAAAAACGCCAATCTGATTTGGTGAGTCGTGGTCATTCGGCCCTGAAGAAAAGCACGTGGCACATGCTCCAGGGTGCCTGCCTTTACTCGTGAGCTATCCCTTTCTCCGCCGGCACTTTGGGATTGAAAGCAGACCCCAGGACTAAATCTGGATGAGCCCTCATTCAAACCCTTCCAAGCCAATGCTCCCTCTCACCTGTGGAGCCTTGTGAGCAAAATTCTCCTTTTGCAAGCTACCGGCATTCAAGTCGTGAGCGAGCGATTCGGCTCCTGCCCAGATCAGTTTGCTCTGGAGCCATCCTTCCTAAGACAAAAATGTGTGAGCTGGAGGCTAAAAAGCTGTGAGCTAGCTCACACTAACTTCGCTTAGAGGGAACCCTGTATTCCGATTCTGCGGTTCTGTGAGACAGCAACCCCGCTTCTCTGCCTCTCTCCGGAAAGAAATGCGGGAGACACTAGAAATACAAAAGCTATGCCCACACTGCCTTCTTTTCCTACGAACCAGAGACGGATTATTAAGCAGATGAGAGGTGGAGATAAGAGGATGGAGGCAGATAGACCGGGTAGCCACAGAACAGGTCCAGGGCAAGGCAGGCATTCCCTTTCAATCTGTCCTCACATGACTAAGCTAAGTCACGACCCCCCCAGAGGGAGGCCAAAGCCGTCGAGTCTAATTCCTTTTTTTAATTCAAGAAAGACAGATCCCCGGAGGAACCCTCGGCAGCCTCGGAAATGCCCGCTGGTCCGCCCCTCCGGCCCCCTCCGCAAAACTCAGCCTGTCCCCCCCCCCCCCCGCACACACACACTCTCCATTAGTGCTCAATGCCCGTTGAAACAAAGCATCATTACACACAAGTTCATTTGCTCACAGCCACCCTTCTCCAGTTCTTTGGCAGACTGCCCCCCCCAGTCAAAATCTAGATTGTAAACTCCTCGGGGCAGAGGCCTATCTCTTTGGCTCAGGGTCCCCTGAAAATCCCCAGGCACACCGGCAGCATTTAATCAAAAGAGACAAGGCAACTATCACAGAGGACCGGCTCGACTTGGGTTCTGTGGGGAAAGAAAGCACATTTCCAGGACTCCGACCATCCCTGCAGATCCTTCTTTGCATGCCAGTACAATGCTCGTTTTCCTTCCCTCCAGGGCTCATTCTTCCAAAGAGGAAAGACCTCTGAATTCACCCCGGCTCGACTCCAGTTCTCCATTTGTAAAACAGGCCCAGCACCAATGCTCCCTCTAAGCTGTGGAGTCTTGTGAGCAAAAATCCTCCTTTGTGAGCTACTGGCATTAAAGTTGAAAACGAGCAGTTTGGCTGCTGCACAGATTAGTTGGCTCCGGAGCCGTCCTTCCTGGGCCGAGACAAAAAGGTGTGAGCCGGAGGCTAAAAGATTGTGTGCTGGCTCGCACGAATTCAGCTTAGAGGGAACGCCGCCCTGCACTGGCCTGCCCCGCAGGGACGTTACAAAGATGTGTCCCACATTGCAAACACCAAAGCGCTGCACTATTCTTATTAACACGGCTCAATGATGACAATAAATGGGATGGATTGGCTCCATCCAAGAAGCCGCGGCCCTCGGTTCGCAAGATCTGAGCCAGGCTGCGAACGGCTGGACATTTTGGAGGACGTTAACGTCCCGGGATCATCACAAGTCAGAAGCGGTTTGACAGCACTTACACACATGCAGGTAATAACAATAATAATTGGATTGACGGACACACAAGTTTAGAGCCAGCCTGGAGACACAAGGAAAGGCAAGGTATGAATGTTTTAAACTTAGATAAATTAGTAACCAGCAGGCTTCTGAACCTCACCCCAGGAGAGGGTCTCTCTCCAGTTGCGCTGAATTCTAGACCAGTCTTGCAAAACACCCCACGGGCTATTACAGACTAACACATCCAGGGTTGCATGAACTTCTGGAGACAACTGCTTTTCTCTATGGATGCCTCTGTTCTGGAGAACCTGGCTTTTGGAGGGCAATGCACACCATGCCACCGGGTTCAGAGAGCCAGCAGAAACTTCCCAGAAAGGACCACGGGGCATTCCTTCCGCATCCCACACACACTCTAACCTCTTGGCAAGCTGCTACGTATTCTGACTTCAGTCCGTTTGCAAGCCTGAGCCCTGGCATTGGAGAGAGCCGCCCACAATACGAGGCTGAACCCCAGGGAAGGAAAGGATTCTGCCCAGGGGGAAAGGGGCATCCACTGTGGGCTGCAGAAAACGAAGAGGAGAGGGGTCTGTCTCAGCATCCCTCCTGTAGCAAAGTTGGCCGGCTACAATGCAAAGGAGGTGGGGTGGAAACCCTTCAGAGAAAGGGGAATGGGTCTCTGAGAAACCCTCCAGGACCAAGCCCACCTGGTTTTCCCTTGTGCTGGCTGACCCCGTGCCAGTTGAGAAGAGCGACTGCCTCGGTGCCAAGGAAAAGGGATGGGAACTCGGGAAGGGAGAAAAGCCGGGAAAGGAAGGGAGGCCAAAGCCCCAGGAGGGAACTCCAGGCATCGCTGGGGGAGGAAGCAAAAAAGAGAAGATCTTGCAAACCTTTGAGGCATGCCCGCCTTTCCTTCCCAGTGCCAACCTGCGCCCCTTCACCTCCGCCCCCTCGCCTCTCTGCTAACCAGATTCTCTGGGATGCACCGGGAAAGGGCCCTGCCTTGCCCAAAAATCTATTGGGAAGTGGTCGAACCAAACCTCCCCAGCCACCACTGCAACCCTGCCCACGCCGGCTCACGCCACACAACCTTCACCGGTCTCTTTTTCTACACGCTGGTGACACGCTTCTCTCCAAAAGGCACCCCCCCCCCACCCCTTGGTGTCTGCGATGCCCCCTGATTTTTTAAAAAATATAATAATTCACCCACCCACCCACCCCTTTTAGAGGAAGGAGAATGCCTGGGCGGGCAAAAGAGGAGGGGGAGGGGGGTTCGGGCATCCCCTCAAGTTGCTTCCACCACCCCGGCCAACTCCCCCCCCCCCCCCGCTTCCAGGTGGAAGAGGCGAGAGCAGGGCGTGCAAGGAGGGAATCCGCCGCCCTCCTCGCCCGGATCGTTCCTCCTGCCCATCACCCTGCGTCAGGGCAGCTGCACAGCAGGGAGACGAGCAAATTGGGGAGGGGGGCGGCGGCGGGTGGGCGAAGGAGGCTGCATACCTGGAAAGGCGGCCGGAGTCCCCCCCCCCCATCTCCCCCCCCCCCCCGCCGCCCGCGCCGCATTGACACTGCAGATGGTGTCTCGGTGCACATATACAGAGAGATATACACGGTGCAAAGGAATACACGTCTCTGGATCAGCCCCGGTCTCCCGCTCTGCGCGCAGTGGCAATATTGCAAAGGATGCCACATATTGCAATATATATATATACATATGTATCTAGAAAAGAGACGAGACTCGCACGCACCAGCCACGCACGCCTTTACCTCTGCACCGGTCCAGCGGGCGAAGACGGCTCGGCGACAGCGACAGCAAAATTGCAAACCAAACCAAACCAACCCACCAAACCGCCCCCCCCTCCCCTCCCCTCTCGCCGCCGCAGTTCCAATCTCTCTTCAACGCCTCCTCCAGGTGGTGGATGAAGAAGAAGGAAAATCCGATTTTGGGGGGGGAAGGAAAAAAAGAAGGGGGGCTCCCTCGCAATCCGCACCCCCGCGGACAGCCGACGGCGGGGCTCGATCCGGCGGCGCCCCCCGGGTGCCGGTCTCTCACGCGGCCATCGCCGCAGCGCCGCCTCCGCCTCCTCCGCCGCCTCCTCCACTGCCGGCTGCCTCGGCAGCTCCTCTCCGTGCCCGCCTGGCAGCCCCCACTGCGGCGGTGTCTCGCTCGCTCGCTCGCTGCCTCCTCCGGGCGCCCGCGCGGCTTTGATTGGAGACGGAGGGTGCCGAGCCCAGCTCCACCCTCGCCGCGCAAGAGCCGGGTTCCGGGTGTGTGTGTATGTGTATGTATGTGTGTGTGTGTGTGTGTGTGTGTGCGTGCAATGGTCGCCTGCCCCCCCCGCCCCCCGCCAAAAAATATCTATTTTTAAAAATGCCCGGTTCCTGGCGTGCAAATCCCTCCCAAAGGCGAGGCGGGCACCCTCTTGCAGAGGAGGGTGGGCGACAGCTAAAGATATCTCGATCGGGGGTGAAGGGGGTGCTTGGTTTTTTTTCTTTTCTTTTTTTCCCTCTTTGCAGCCCGGTCGACGTGGAGAGCCCGCCGGCGGCTTGCAAAGGCTGGGCGGAAAGTTTGCAGCAGCTCGCAGGGCTGGGCTGAGCCGGAGACGCCGCCACGGATGCAAGCGCTGCTGCTGCTGCTGCTGTCCTGGGCGGTTGCGAGGTTCTGCTGCTGTTCCGCCGCCGCCGCCGCCGCCGCCGCCTCCTGCTCCTGCTGCTGTTGCTGCCGCTACTCGGCCACGGCGGCTCTGGCAGGGCTGCGCCTCCAGCCGCCTCCTTTTCACTCGGCGCTCGCCGGCTCTCTACTGACATCTAGGAGCGCCGAGCTGATTGGGCTAATTGCGCGCCGCTCCTCGCCGGCGGTTGGGGGCGAGCCGGGGAAAGCGAGAGGGCGGCCGGGGAGGAGCGGCAGCAGGGGCGCCCTGGGGGAGGGAAGCCCCCTCCCCCCCCCCGGGATCGCCTCCTGAAACTTCTTTCCGGGAGCTGTACTACAGCCTTGCGAGGTAGGCTAGGGCGAGCAAGCCAGTGTCCCCTCTAAGCTGAGTGACTGTGAGCTAAGCTCACCGTTTTTTAGCCTCCGGCTCCCACGTGTTTGTCTTCGCTCGGGAAGGAGGGCTCCGGAGCAAACTAATCGATGCAGTAGCCAAATCCCCTGCGCCCGACTTTAATGCAGGCAGCTCACAAAGTGGAATTTTTGCTCGCAAGACTCCACGGCTTAGAGGGCGGATTGGACTGGCCCAAACCGGGGAGCGGGGGGGGGGGGGGTTGCTAGGACTTCCCATCCTCTGTGTCCCTAGGCTGCCTCTCTCCGGCTTTAGGGCTTCGCGGGATGCAGGATTGGCCCTTTATCACAGGGGGGCGGCACCCAGTTCAAAGTCACAGGTGAGGGATTTGAGTGGCACAGAAAAATCCCGCCCTCCCGAGGGCTCTGGTAGGGTTGCCAATCTCCAGGTGGGGGCTGGAGATCTGCTATTCCTGGTCTCCTTAGCCCCCCCCCCCCAAAAAAAAAAGAATTGTCCCAAAATACTCCCTAATTCACTTCAGTCTTGCTTTTCTTCCAAGTGCAAAGATGTCCATCAGGTTTCCAGATAGTATCCCATAACCAGGTCCACTTAGCATTACCACATTTTCAGCATGGCGGGTCTTTGGGGGGGGGGGATCTTGCATTAGGAAGAACTTCCTGACAGAGGGGTTCCTCAGTGGAACAGGCTTCCTCGGGAGGTGGGGGGACTCTCCTTCTTGGGAGGTTTTTGAAGCAGAGGCTGAATGGCCATCTGACAGCAATGCAGATTCTGTGAACTTGGGCAGATCATGAGAGGGAGGGCAGGAAGGGTGGCCTCAGTGCTTAGTTCTTGGGGCCCTTTCTTACACGCCCAGGGAAATGCTGATCACCACTTTGGGGTCAGGAAGCCATCTTTCTCCAGGCCAGTTTGGCCGGGGATCCTGGAAGTTTTTCATTGTCTTCTGGGCTTGGAACAGCGGTCACTCTGGGGGGGGGGGGTACTTGTGATTTCCTGCCTTGTGCTGGGGGTTGGACTAGATGACCCTGGAGATCCCTTCCAACTCTATGATTCTATGATTCTTGCTGTGTGTGGGCTTCCCCAAAGCATTCAATTGGCCAGTGCTGGAAATGAGATGCAGGAATGGATGGACCATCCATCTGAGGATGCTTCTGACATTCCTACCGGGGGACAAGATAGGTTTTGAATGATTTGATGTAGGCAGGTATAGGAATGTGCAAGGTTTTCGGACCACGCAGGTCTCACCTGCAGGGCAAAGGGGGGGCATTCTGCCTGAAGAAGAACTCTGTGTAACCAAAAAGTTCACTTACTCCTAAGAAGTCTGCTGGATCAGACCAAAGATCTAGTCCATAGGCGTCAACTACGGGGGGGCTCGAGGTCTCAAGCCACCCCCGAAATTTCCCGGGGGGGACTGAGCCCCCCCGGAAAACGGTGCGCCCTCTGCCGCGCCTCCCTCGGCCCTTCCTAGGGCCGCCGCCGTCTCTCCCCCCCCCCCCCCAGCCTGGCCACTCCGACCCTCCCTCCGTCCATCCAGGGGCCAGCTAAGCAGATGCCCAGCTGACCCCTGGACAGACGGAGGGAGGGATGGAAGCAGGAGCGGTCGGGGGGGGGGAGGCGGCGGGGACATGGAAGAGCCCTCGCCCCCCCCCCGGGAGTTTTTAAACTCTACACCCCTGATCTAGTCTAGCAGCTTAACGGAACCAGACTATTGGCCTTATGCAGCAAGGTATGGCTATGCAAGCACTAGGCTGTTTATTAATGCAAAAATAAATTTAGGAGCTTGCAGCTATCTTGGCAACATCATGCAAGAGGGGTTGTGGATGTTAAGTGTCAACGTCGCTTTTGACTTATGGCGACCATATGAATTAATTATTATTAATTATTTATTAGTTCAATTTATACCCCACCCTCCCCACAAAGCAAGCTGAGGGTGGCTTACATAGAACACTTTTGTAAATACAGTTAATAATTATAAATAAAAACAACCACAAACCGTATATAAACAGTCATAAACATTTCCTAAAATGCCAGACCATTACTCAAGTAAAGTGCAATACGCAAGTAAAGTGCAGTATGCAAGTAAAGTGCAATATGCAAATAAAGTGCAATACGCAAGTAAAGTGCAGTACGCAAGTAAAGTGCAATACGCAAGTAAAGTGCAATACGCAAGTAAAGTGCAATACTCAAGTAAAGTGCAATACGCAAGTAAAGTGCAGTATGCAAGTAAAGTGCAATACGCAAGTAAAGAGCAATACGCAAGTAAAGTGCAATACGCAAGTAAAGTGCAGTGTGCAAGTAAAGTGCCATGCAAGAGCAAAGTTGTGGTCCAGATAATATTCTCATATCAGCTCAACTGATCGGCTAATTTCAGCAGCAAGGCAAGCTGAAGATGGTAAAGCCAGGGCATAGGGTCACTCCTCAGTATATAGGCGGCTCCTAGTCGAAAGCCTGGTGGAAGAGCTCTGTTTGTAGTAGGTCCAGCAGGGCCCTGATCTCCTCCAGGAGCTCATTCCACCAGAATGGAGCCACCACTGAGAAGGCCCTGGCCCTGGTTAATGATCTCCAAAATGTCCTCTCTCATTAACAGCCTTGCTCAGGTCTTGCAGACTGAGGCTACTGGATGGAGTTGGACCCCAGCCTTCCGGCCCCTGTTGGTAGCACGTTTGCCATTGGGATCTGCGAGACCCAGGTTTAGATCCCCATCTTGCGGTGGAAGCTGTCTGGGAGATTTTGGACCAGTCACATACTTTCAGCCTCACCAACCTCACAGGGTTGTTGTGCAGATAACAAGGAGGAAATAAGAATGTAAACTGCTTTAGTCCCCACTGTGGAGAAAGACTGTAATTTTCCTAGGCAGAGGCTGCAGGGGAGATGGAGATGGAAAGCTGAAGACAGATAAAGGTAGGTTGGCTGTTGTGTGGGAAGGAAATAGGTACTTATTTAGATGCCACAGACTTTATCAGTGGAACTGGTTCACCTGGTTAAGGCTGGGCCCATAACCTTTAGGGGTGAACTGGTGTAGTTAGTCCAGTTCCCACTAGTTTAGCAGAGTGCTTAAATAAACATTGTAGCCTTATTTAAGCACTCTGCTAACTAGTGAGAAGGGGACTCACCACTCCAGTTAACCCCAACACTTCCTTTTCCCAAACCCCGCCTTTCTCAGGCTCCACCCGCCACATCTCCAGGTATTTCCCACCCTGGACCTGGCAACCATAGTGGGACATATATCTAACTTAAATGTCTGACGGTCTGGGACAGAGAGAAATTCATGTGGAAAAGAATAACTGAAAACACCCCGGGTTGCCAATTTCCAGGTGGGACCTGGAGATCTCCTAAAATTACAACTGATCTCCAGACTACAGAAATGCCCTGGTAAAAAAAAAAAATGGTTATTTCAGAGGGTGGACTGTATGGCATTATAGATTCATAGAATCATAGAGTTGGAAGGGACCTCTGGGGTCATCTAGTCCAACCCCCTGCACAAGGCAGGAAAGTCAGAAATACCTCTCCCACACACACACCCAGTGACCCCTGCCCAGAAGTTGACAAAAAACAACAACTCCAGAATCCCCAGCCAAACTGGCCTGGAGAAAAATTGCTTCCTGACCCCAAAGTGGTGATCGGCATTTCCCTGGGCGTGTAAGAAAGGGCCATCTGGGATGGACAGAGTTTGGGGAGGGAAGGGGAGGAAATTCAGTGGGGTCTAGCGTCATAGACGCCATCCTCCACAGGAGCCATTTTCTCCAAGGAATTAATCTCTCATGTCTGGAGATCAGTGGTAATTTCAGGACAACTCCAGACCCCACCTGGCAGTTGGCGACCCTAGTATAATAACTGTCCTTCATGCCATTAATGAAAGCAGCAAAGGCAGCAGGTCAGGATTTCTACATTCTTGGATCAATCCTGGTTTCCCCTTCTGGATATTCTGTGTGAGACCCACCTAGTATGACTAGCAGGGGAAGCCTAAAAACACCTTCCTGGAAGTAATTGCCACTGAATAGACCTGAGCAGGATTCTGAGTAGACCAGTTTAGGATTTTCCTCCAAGAAGAAGAGCTCTGCTGGATCGGATCAGTGAGGGTCCATCTAGTCCAACATCTCTGTCTCACACAGTGCCCTCAAACTCTGGAGGGCCAACAACAGGGCAGAGAGGCTTCATGAGAAGATCAGACGAGCTCTGCTGGATCAGACCAGTGGTGCATCTAGTCCAACATCCTACTGGATCAGACTAGTGGTCCATCTAGTCCAGCATCCTATCTCACACAGTGGTCAACCAGTTCCTCTGGACAAGCAACAACAGGGCACAGACGCCAAGGTCTTCCTAAGAACATCAGAACAGCCCTGCTGGATCAGACCAGTGGTCCATCTAGTCCAGCATCCTGTCTCACACAGTGGCCAACCAGTACCTCTGGAGGACCAACAACAAGGCACAGAGGCCGAGAGCTTCCCATGGTAAGAATATCAGGAGAGCGCTGCTGGATAAGACCAGTAGTCCATCTAATCCAGCGTCCTGTCTCACACAGTGGCCAACCAGTACCTCTGGAGGTCCAACAACAGGGCACAGAGGCTGAGGCCTTCCCCTAGTAAGTACATCAGAAGAGCCCTGCTGGATCAGACCAGTGGTCCATCTAGTCCAGCATCCTGTCTCACACAGTGGCCAACCAGTTCCTCTGGACAGTCAACAACAGGGCACAGAGGCCAAGGCCTTCCTAAGAACATCAGAACAACCCTGCTGGATCAGACCAGTGGTTGATTAGTCCAGCATCCTGTCTCACACAGTGGCCAACCAATTCCTCTGGAGGTCTAACAAAACAGGGCATAGAGGCCGAGGTCTTCATAAGAACTTCAGAAAAGCCCTGCTGGATCAGACCAGTGGTCCATCCACTCCAGCACCCTGTCTCACACAGTGGCCAACGATTTCCTCTACAGTGCCGACAACAGGGCACCGAGGCCGAGGCCTTCCCTTTGATATTGCCTCCTGGCTCCGGGATTCAAAGGTTTACTGCCTCTGAATGTGGAGGTCCCTCTCAGCCACCATGGCTAGCAGCCACTTATAGACCTCTCCTCCGTGAATCTTTCTAATCCCCTTTGAAAGCTGTTTATTCCTGTGGCCATTGCTACATCCTCTGGCAGTGGATGCCACATTTTAAGCACCCTCTGTGTAAAGCAGTATTAGACAGCAATCTCTTAGACAGAAATCCCAGCCACGCCTATTTCTTTTATTTACTTTTATTTTATTTAGTGAGTATAAATGGGAAATTTTCTCATTGGAGGGAGGTAAGCAGTGGGATACCGCAGGGATCAGTACTCGGTCCGATGCTTTTTAACTTGTTTATTAATGATTTGGAGCAGGGAGTAAGCAGTGAAGTGGCTAAATTGGCAGATGACACAAAGTCATTCAGGGTGGTGAGAACCAGGGAGGATTGTGAGGCACTCCAAAGGGATCTGTCGAGGATGGGCGAGTGGGCATCAACATGGCAAATGGGGTTTAATGTGGCCAAATGCAAAGTGATGCATATTGGAGCCAAAAATCCCAACTATAAATACACGTTGATGGGGTCCGAACTGGCGGAGACTGACCAAGAGAGAGATCTTGGAGTCGTAGTAGATAACTCAATGAAAATGTCGAGACAGTGTGCGACTGCAATGAAAAAGGCCAATGCTATGCTGGGGGTTATTAGGAAGGGAACAGAGAACAAATCGGCCAGTATCATAATGCCCCTGTATAAATCGATGGTGCAACCTCATTTGGAGTACTGTGTACAGTTCTGGTCGCCCCACCTCAAGAAAGATATTATAGCATTGGAAAAAGTGCAGAAAAGGGCAACTAAAATGATAAAAGGGTTGGAACACTTTCCCTATGAAGAAAGGCTGAAGCGCTTGGGGCTCTTTAGCTTGGAGAAACGACGGCTGAGGGGTGACATGATCGAGGTTTATAAGATTATGCATGGGGTAGAGCAGGTAGAGAAAGAAGTGCTTTTCTCCCTTTCCCACAAGACAAGAACTCGTGGGCACTCCATGAAATTGCTGAGCAGTCGGGTTAGAACAGATAAAAGGAAGTCGTTCTTCAGCCAAAGAATGATTAACATGTGGAATTCACTGCTACAGGAGGTGGCGGCGGCTACAAGCATGGACGGCTTCAAGAGGGAATTAGATAAACATATGGAGCAGAAGTCCATCAGTGGCTATTAGCCGCAAAGTATAGATAGAAACTCTCAGTCTGGGGCAAGTGATACACTGTATTCTTGGTGTTTGGGGGGGGGGCAACAGTGGGAGGGCTTTCTGCCCCCACTGCTGGAGCTTCTGAGGGCACCTGGTGTTTTTGGCCACTGTGTGCCAGAGTGTTGGACTGGATGGGCCACTGGCCTGATCCAACATTGGCTTTTCTTATGTTCTTACTTCATTCACACCCCACCTTTCTGCCCAATGGTTCACATCATTCTCTCTCTCTCCATTTCATCCTCCCACAACTCTGGGCGGGGCGGGGGGTAGTTAGCCTGCAAGTAATGCTCCTTCTAAGCTGTGAAGACTTGTGAGCAAAAATTCTACTTCGTGAGCTACTGGCATTAAAGTTGTGAGTGAGCAATCTGGCTGCTGCATGAATTAGTTTGCTCTGGAGCCCTCCTTCCTGAGCTAAGCCAAAAATCTGTGAGCTGGAGGCTAAAAAACTGTGAGCTAGCTCACACTAACTCAGCTTAGAGGGAACACTGCGCAAGTAGGGTGACTGGCCCAAGGTCACCCAGCAAGCTTGCACGACAGAGTTGGGATTTGAACTCAGGTCTACCAGATTCTACTCTGACACTCTCAACCACTGTGCCACGCTGACTCACTTGGGAGTAAGTCCCGTTAACTCAATGGGTAGGGTTACCAACCCTGGGTTGGGAAATACCTGGGGATTTGGGGGGTGGACTCCGGGAGAGAGAGGGGTTTGGGGAGGGAAGGGACCTCAGGAGGTTATAATGCCAGAGAGTCCCCCCTCCAAAGCAGCCACTTTCTCCAGGGGAACTGATCTCTGTCGTCCAGAGCCCAGTCGTAATCCCAAGAGATCTCCAGCTCTCTCCTGGAGCCTGGCAGCCCTGTAGACGGGACCGACTTCAAGGTGCGCGTGCTTAAGGCTGGACTGTAATTTTGCCACGTCTGCCTCCCTTTCTTCCCCTGGCGCTCTGAAAAAGCAACGTCAGTTCGTTTTATCAACGTATGTAGCAACAAACCGGGGGCCTTCAATATCAGGCTATTCCCCTGCCAGTCTCCGCTACGTACCGCAGCTGAGATCAAGAATGTAACACAAATTGGAGTTCATCTCTCATATGCCCAGCGATGCTTGCACGGCGTTTCAAAAGTCCTGATTAGAGTCAGGAAGCAAATGTAACCAAGTACCGCTCAAGATAGCTGCAACCTAACCACTTTAACAGGCCAGTGGTTCTTCAAAGGACATGTCTGGGTTATAGCCCAGCCCACCCACCTGTCGCTATCTCAGTTTAGGGAAGAAGAAGAAAAAGAGGAGGAGGAGATTGGATTTATACCCTGCCCTTCACCATCCAAGGGAGTCTCAGAGCAGCTTACAAACTCCTTTCCCTTCCCCTCCCCACAACAGACACCCTGTGAGGCAGGTGGGGCTGAGAGAGCTCTTTCGAGGACTGCCCTTGAGAGAACAGCTCTGACAGAACTACGGCTTGCCCAAGGTCATCCAGCAGCTGCAAGTGGAGGAGTGGGGGATCAAGCCCGGTTCTCCCAGATTAGAGTCCGCGCACTGAACCGCTCCACCAAACAGTTATGCTAATGAGCTCCGGCACCTCTTTTTCTACGAAATGACCCTTGCTATGAACTATACGTTTTTGCCATGAAGCTGTTCTATTAGAATCGGCGTTTATTGGAACTGCAGCTTGCCGCGAACTCGGCTGTCGGCAAAAAATATGTGGCAAGCTGAGCAAGCCTTCCCACAAGTGTTAACAATCCAAAATGGGGTAGTTATGAAACTTTCCGATCGCAGCCGAGCTGGTTACATTCTACATCGGAAGCCTAGGATGTAACCAGCCCGGCTGTGATAGGAAAATTTCATCACTACCCCATTTTGGATTGTTAACACTTATGAGAAGGCTTGCTCAGCTTATATTAGTATATCCAGGGGTCATTTCGTAGAAAAAGAGGTGCAGGAGCTCGTTAGCATAACTCATTTGCATAACTCATTTGCATATGCCACACCCCCTAACATGCCGGAAGTGTGTCAGAAGGCAACACCCACCCCTCAGGCTCCACTCCACAGGTGAGTGAAACCGACCTGCTCTTCCTCCATTCCCTTCCCCATCCAATACTTTGTGCAATAAAAATAAGCGCAAAGAACACACCCTCATTCTCTTCCTGCTCCCTTGAAACCACCAGGTTTCAAGTAGACTTGAGATACCCAGGACATGTGCACCACCCATCCCTTCCCCTTCCCTTCCCCACAACAAGACACCCTGTGAGGTAGGTGGGGCTGAGAGAGGTCTTTTGAGAACTGCTCATGAGAGAACAGCTCTGAGAGAACTTGTGACTGGCCCAAGGTCACACCAGCAGCTGCATGTGGAGGAGGAGTGGGGAATCAAACCCGGTTCTCCCAGATTAGAGTCCAGCTCCTGACCACTACACCAAACTGATAAGGTGGAAGCTGCTGAAGGGTTGGTGAAATTTCTCCAGTACTGATGTGCCATGTGCCCAGATAAAAAATGGTATACTTAGAAAATGTATATGCCACCTTGAGCAAGTCTCTGGAAAAGCAGCACACAGTCATAAAAGGAACAAGGATAAAATTATCACTATTAAAACAAAACATTAAGAACAATAAAGACCTTAGCAGGGCTTTCCCTGGGGCGCTGCACCTCTGCACTGCTCGGGGAAGCCGAGGAGGAGGCGGGGCTTGGTCATGTGCCCGCCCCCTGGGCTCCTCACTCCCGGAGCTGCGCTTCTGTGCGCTCCAGCTCCAACGGACCCCTGAGTATATCAACAATAGTATACCTCTGTATAGCATTTAGGATTATAGTGACAGTGTTCTAATAGTGGTGTTTTTCAATTTGTGTGTTAGTTTTCTTAAGGTTTCTTTGTATAAAATTCAGGGCTCATTTCGTAGCAGGAGCGCCTTTGCATATTAGGCGACACACCCCTGATGTAGCCAATCCTCCAAGAGCTTACAGTAGCCCCTGTAAGAAGAGCTCTGTAAGCTCTTGGAGGATTGGCTACGTCAGGGGTGTGTGGCCTAATATGCAAAGGAGCTCCTGCTACGAAATGAGCCCTGATAAAATTTATAGCATCACACACAGCCTTTTTGTTCTTTGGCCAAAAAATATGTGCCACAAAAATCTGGTAGTTTGTGACGTTTCCAAAGTGGAGGAAGTTTCTGATCCTCTGGATTACCAAAACGATGATGGCTAGGGGTTCCGGGTTGGGAAATTTGTGGGTGGAGCCTGGGGAGGGTGGGATTTGGGGAAGGGGAGGGACCTCAGCGGGGTATCATGCCGTAGAGTCCACCCTCCAAAGCAGCCATCTGCTCCCGGGGAACTGATTCCTGGTGTCTGGAGATTAGTTGTCACCCTGGGAGATCTCCAAGCCCTACCTGGAGGTTGGTAACCTTGATGACAACCCTGTCATAGGCTATGCATGGTCTCTTCACCAATTAGGACAGGACAGAGGCTGGATCTGGGTCCCTATCCTGCATCATTCATAATGCAGTCGCACAAGCTCTGGATTCTTCTCAGTTTCTGTGCACACCGTGCCCAGTCAGGATCAGGACCATGGCACACCTGGAGAGGTAAAGGTAAAGATTTCCCTTGCTTGAAAGCCAGTCGAATCCGACTCTAGGGGGCGGCGCTCATCTCCATTTCCAAGCCGAAGAGCCAGCGCTGTCCAAAGACTTCTCCATAGTCATGTCGCCGGCATGACTAAATGCCAAGTTGCAAGGAATGCTGTTATCTTCCCACCAAAGCGGTACCTGTTTATCTACTTGCACTTTTTTGCTTTCGAACTGCTAGGTTGGCAGGAGCTGGGGCCGGAGACGGGAGCTCACTCCGTCATGCGGCACTCGGGTCTCAAACTGCTGAACTACCAACCTTCTGGTCTGCAGTTCAGCGCCTTAGCCTCTGAGCCACCGCTGCTCCTATAAAGGGACGTCCAATTTCCCCCATGTGCCATATTCCCAACCTTAAGCATTCTTGGGTATTTTAGTTAGTTTGTTAGTTTGCTTGTTGGTTGGTTGGTTAGTTGGCTGGTTGGTTAGTTAGTTAGTAAATTGATTAATCATCCCATTCCTGCTAATGCCAGGTTCTGAGCGATGGACAACAATCGTAAGAATGTGTCTAAAAGCAATTAAAAACATTAATAGCACATTTCAAAATGAGGCCAGATGGCGAATACTAATGAGGCCAGTTTCAGACTGCTGGCCATTTCGCAGGGCGGTATGGGGGAGGAGGGCAAGGCGGATAACCAGCAGAAGGAGCGGAAAAGGGTGCCACCCAGGTGGAAGCCGTTGCTGTCCCCCACCAAAAGCCTAGTGGAACATATCTGCCTTACAGGCCCTGCGGAATTGCATAAAATCCCGCTGGGCCCTGATGGGATTTCACAGAGAGTTCTACCAGGTCGGGGCCAGGACCGAAAAGGCCCTCGCAAAGGCCCTGTTCGAGGACAGCCAGATAGCATTACGATATACAAGTGGAGACCCGCAAGAAACTTGTGGGATGGTTATCCCATTCCTCACACCTTTGCTTCCTCCCTTCTCCCCCTACCTCTCTCACACTCTTTCTCCCTTCTGTCCCCCCTTTCTTACTCTCTCGCTCTCCTCCATGTATGTTACTTCCTCTCTCTTTCTGACCCGTCATCATTCTCTTTGTCTTTCTGCCTCCCCACCTCATCCCTCTTTCTCTCTCTTTCTGCCTCCCACCTCAAATCCCACCCTCCCCAGACTGCACCTCTCAAATGTCTAGGAATTTCCCAACCTGGAGTTGGCAACCCTATATAGGGATGCCAGCCTCCAGGTGGGACCTGGGGATCCCCTGGAGTTACTGCTCATCTCCAGAGTACAGAGATAACTTTCCATGGAGAAAATGGATGCTTTGGAGTTTATGGCATTGTACCTCACTGAGGTCCCTGTCCTCCCCAGGCTCCACCCCCAAATCTCCAGAAGTTTCCCAGCCGGGATCTGGATCTGTTGCCGGTGGCCGGGGGGGTACTTGGCAAACCTAGACTACTGCCAGTAAAATCCCTGCTTTTTACTGACAGAAACAGTTAGAACCTCCCCCTCCCCTGAACATTCTAATCTCCTCACAATTGATGCCTGGAGCTGATGCCATTTCAAAAGGTATTTGGGAGAATTCAACAGTCCCTGAAGTTTTTTTTTAAAACTTTTCAGATTTTTCTGCAGACTGAGGAAGGGGCCTGACTACATAGTAAAAGCTGTTGGGGGACAGTGAGCTCTCTTTCAGCAGAAATAAGTATCCACACAGAAAAAAAAACTCTCGGAATTAGATATATAGATCATTGGTCCAGTTGAGGTAACCCACATGTATCCCAGGAAATAGGGTTGCCAAGTCTGGATTAGGAAATAATTGGCAGTTTTGGGGGGTGGAGCCTGAGGAAGGCAGGGCTTGGGGATGGGAGGGACCTCAGAGGGCACAGTACTGTGGAGTTCACCTTCCAAAGCAGCCGTTTTCTACAGGTGAACCAACCTCCGTCACCTGAAGATCCGCTGAAATCCCAGTGGACATTGGCAACCCAACCAGGGAAACTCAGGTCTGAGTATAGATCAAGATGGGCAGCCGTGTTCGTCGTCTGTAGCAGCGGAAATGAGCGAGGGTCCAGGAGCACCTTCAAGACTAACGAAATTTGCGGCAGGGTCGGCATTTTCATGAGTCACTGCTCCCTTCTTCAGTGACTCCCCAAAGCGCCAACCCTGCTAGCCTTTAAGGTGCTACTGGACTCTTGCTCTTTTCTACGGCTTCGGGCTTGGGTATTTGACTTGGTGCATTGTTCGCGAGCGAGCCCTACACGAGCGAGCCCTACACGAGCGAGTATTACAATCCAGGCTTTAAATCTTTGTATTTCAACTCTGTTTCCTAACAAGAGCCGCAGCAGAACACAGTTTAACGGCTGGCAGGGAGGTAGAATCAATCCGGCGCTTGTTTGTGCCAATATATTCATCTCTTTGTATATGTTTGTATGTGTAGATATATATATATATTTTAAACTGAACAACAAGAAAACAATATTACTCTTTCCTGGAAGCAAGCATTTTCTCTCCAGTAGGGATGTTCGCGTCTGTGTATGCCTGTGACGAGCGCGGCAGCTTACATTTCCTGATGGATGGATGACAGAGACGCCGCACGGCTTTTTCTAATATCGTGCTTTGATTTTTTCAAAGGTGGCGTATAAAACGCACTTATTATTCTTTTATCTCCTGCGGCTCACGTGCCGCCATTTGTTTTCATTCACAGAAATGAATGCCGTGTGGAAAACTCGGGATGTAATAGATGCTCAGCAAATCGACAAGGGAAGGGAAGCGAGGGGGGGGGGAGGTAAAGGGGGGCCTACAATAGGCAGGTGACTCACCTCTTCCGAGAGCCGCTGTTCAGGTCAGCTCCATGTTATTAAATGTCTGCTCTGAATTTCTAGTGCTGCGGGTGAAAAACCACCTCCGAATGGTTGATATTCCCCCTGCCGGCCTGCTATAATGTTCTTAGGACGGCTCGAATCGGGTCCCAGAGCACCTTCGAGACGAACGAAATTTTCGGTGTATAAGTTTCATCAGAGGAAGGGAGCTTTGTCTCTTGAAAGCTCACACCCCCAAAATCTGTTCGTCTATACGGTGCTGCTGGACTTGAATCAAGCTGTTCCAGGCCTGTAGCCAGGATTGTGTGGCTTGTGTTGCAAAAATTTTTTTGGTGGGGCTGCCATTGTTTTTGTGTCAGCTCCAATCCACCCCCAAGCCCGACCGCTGGCAGCCACCCCTCTCCCTCCCCTCCTGCGAGATTTAAAGGGCCCTTCAGCTGATCGACGGGGAGCATGGGACCCGCCGATCAGCTGGAGGGCCATTTGAATCTTGAAGGAGGGAGAGAGAGGGGCGGTGATTCAGCCGTGCACATGTACACATGTGCAAAGCAATTTTTTTTAAAAAAATCATGCCGTGCCACCCAAGCGATGGTGTAGCTATCTAGACAGTGCCCAGAGCCTCGTCACACAATGCTTGCAGTTCAGGGAGGGATGTGTGATCATCCCAACCTGGAAAAAAATATTCCCGATCAGGGCCGGCCCGTCATTGACAAATTTTAGACTTTTGCCTAGGGCGCTGGCCCGCGATCAGCCTGGCTTGGGGGCCGTGGGCTCCCCGGCTGCAGGAAAGCATGCTTCCTCCCCCCTGCACCCTGGCTGGCCTCTGTCCCCCTCAGGTGCCGTGGCCAGCGGTCACCCCCCTCTGTGCATGCTCAGAGGTCGGCCTGGGGGCAGAGCCTGGCGGAGAAGGCAGCGGCGGAGGCGCCTCCCCTGTACAGCAACAGCAGCCGTGGTGAGCACAGCCGGGCTTCGCGGGCCCACCAGGTGGCTGGTGGCGGCCAGCCGGTGCAGGTGGCTGCCAGCAGGGCTGGAGAGCTTGTGAGCCTGGGCAGGTGGGTGGGCGCTGGGGCCGGGGGGGCGTCCCTTGCAGGCAGGTCTCCGGCGGTGGAGAGGGGGGAGCCACAAGGCAGCCTCGCCTGGGGGGGGGCACCACAAGGTAGCCTCGCCGAGTGCATTAAAAAAACCCTGTTCCCGATCAAATTTATCGCGGGAACAAATTGCGAAAGCATTGCCATGTGACCACAGCCTATGTTTCAGCACCCTTCCATGGCAAACCCCCCCCCCAGTCAATATCACATGCATCAATGAACTGACCAACTCGAATGAACAACAGCCACTTTTACAATTACCGAGAAAACCGGCTGGCATCACCCGCCAACAGGTCCGGATGTGGAGAGGGCAAAAGGCACGGGTCAACAGCCTAGTGTGACGAATGTTATTCCTGAAGACAATGGCTCGAGTCAACCTATCCCTGGGCAATTTGTGGGCGAGCGTGACAAATGGGGCTTTATTTATAGGTATGACATGTGAGGGGGGGAATGCCCTAGCAGTGGAGTGGGGTCACTCCAAATAACCTCCGACCTCCCCTGACCCTAAGAATGGTGAGGGCTGGTGCGAGCAAACCCCGGGAGTCTAATATGTGGACAGAAGGAATCAATGCAAAAAAAAAAAAACCTCTATTGAATTCTGTAGAAGGTTTTTTTTAAAAAAGAACACAAATCTAGGGTGGATGCAAAGTATGACCTGAATAATTTGAACTCACTTTTGCTTGACTTTTTGACTGCAAACCAACAATCCAGACAGAAATTTCTATTGTATCGCTCTGAGAGTACTTTTGCTGTTCAGTTGCACAGTCAAGTCTGACTCTTCGCGTCTCCATGGACCACATCACGGCAGGCCCTTCTGTCCAGAGTTTGCTCAACTTCATGTTTGTTGCAGCGAGGACACTGTCTAGCCATCTCATCCTTTGCCGTCCCCTTCTTCTTTGACCTTCCGTCTTTCCCGGCATCAGGGTCTTCTCCAGGGAGTGCTCCCTTCTCATTGGGTGGCCAAAGTATTTGAGCTTCGGCTTCAGGATCTGGCCTTCCAGGGAGCAGTCAGGGTTGATTTCTTTTAGGGTTGACTGATTTGATCTCCTTGCAGTCCAAGGGACTCTCAAGAGTCTTCTCCAGCACCATAATTCAAAAGCATCTATTCTTCGGTACTCAGCCTTCCTTATAGTCCAACTCTCGCAGCCCTACATTACTAGTGGGAATACTATGGCTTTGACCATATGGACTTTTGTTGGCAGGGTGATGTCTCTACTTTTTTATTATGCTGTCTAGGCTTGCCATCACTTTCCTCCCAAGGAGCAGGCGTCTTTTAATTTCATGGCTGCAGTCACCGTCTGCAGTGATCTTGGATCCCAGGAAGGTTAAGTCGGTCCCTGCTTCCACGACTTCCCCTTCTATTTGCCAAGGAGTGATGGAGCTGGATGCCGTGATCTTAGTTTTTTTTGTTTTTGATGTTGAATTTCAAGCCAACTTTTGCACTTTCCTCTTTCACTCTGAGCAAGAGGCTCTTTAGATCCTCTTCACTTTCTGCCATTAGAGTGGTATCGTCTGCATATCTGGGGTTGTTAATGTTTTTCCCGGCAATCCTGGCAGCACATCCCAAACCAAGGGTGTTCTGTATTGAGCAGAACAGTGCACTGGTAACTGGACTGAGCTTGGGGTCTGAAAACAGTAGACAGACAGGGTCCTGAAGGGAACCTATAGCATAGCACCAGAATGTAAACAGCCAATCACGGGGAGCAGGGGGGTGTTGGCTGTGGTTTGAGGCATGCATTTAAGCAGGGTTTCTGCCCTGCTAGCGTTGTCTCTGAGCTGAGCTGTATTCACAATAAACTGTGAGCTGATCACACAACTCATCTGAACCCAGTATATTTTACTGGCAACAAGGACTATTTCAAAGGGCAAAGGGGGATATAATATTTTTAGAGCAGCGGAGTCCCTTTAGAAGCTCTCTCACCCATCCTGGACAAAGATACCCTTTCCTTCTCAAGATGAGCCCCTGTAGGGAAGCCTCAAGAGCCAGTGTGGTATGGCGGTTAGAGTGTTGGAATAGGATCAAGGTTCAAATCCCCACTCAAGGTGCGGAAGCTCGCTGGGTGACCTTGGGCCAGTCACACACTCTCAGCCTTGCCTACCTCACAGGGTTGTTGTGAAGATCAAATGGAGGAGAGGAGAATGGGGTAAGCCTCTTTGGGTCCCCGTTGGGGAGAAAGGTGGGGTCTAAATGGGGTTGATAAATAAATACAATAAATTGCAGCCTGGTTCAATTTCAACGCAGGAAAACCTGCGTAAGGCACTGACTGGCTAGTGCCTGTGCTGTCTACAACAAACCTCTCAATTTTGCATTTTTTTAAAAAAGTGTGGTGAGTTGTGAATGAAGAAATAGACATCTGAAGAAGAAATTGGATTTATACCCCGCCCTTCACTACCCAAAGGAGTCTCAGAGCGGCTTACGATCCCCTTTTCCTTCCCCTCCCCACAACAGACACCCTGTGAGGTAGGTGGGGCTGAGAGAGCTCTTTCGAGAACTGCCCTTGAGAGAACAGCTCTGAGAGAACTTGTGACTAACCCAAGGGACCACACTAGATGCCCATCAGATGGAAGTGGGTGTGAAAAGAAACTTGAGAGATGTTCATTAGTTGTTTCTTTACTTTATAGCCCACCTTCCATTCTCACTGGGGCTCAAGGTTGATCACACAGGGTCAGGTATTTGCAGTCAAACAGCGTGAGACATTCGACGACAACAAATGCAATCAGATTAGGATCACCAAAATGATCCTCATGATCTTCTTCTTCTTCTACTTCTTCCAGGGTGCACATATAGACCCTTTGCTCACAAGAGCTATCTCGCTAACGCAGGGATGTTGTATGCTGTGTATACATAAGGAGAGTCTCACATACATGGGAGGCAGGGATGCCAGCCTCCAGGTGGGGCCCTGAGAAAGCTCCTGGGATTACAATGACTCTCCAGATGACAGAGAGGAGTTCCCCTGGAGAAAATGGCTGCTTTGGAGGGTGGACTCTAAGGCATTCTACCCTCCTGTCCTCACACACACACCCCGGCTCCTGCCCCAAATCTCCAGGAATATCCCAACCAGGAGTTGGCGACCCTAAAAAGTGGCCTTGGGCCATTTAGTTTTCGCAAAAGAAACCCAGAACATTATTAAAATACATCTCTAGAGTGTATGGACACATATTCTCATGCAGCCAGCTCGCTCCGCCGTTTAAATCGGATAATGGGATAGAACAGAACCGAGCGCATGTAAATCCTTTTATTTCATGCTTTCGAGAGGGAATAATGCAAGGGGGCGGGGGCGGGGGGAGTGATTATGGGATTATTTCTGACAGTCCTTAAGTGGCTGCTCCTTTTGGGTTTCCCTAACCTTTGCTTTCCCCCAAGACTCAATTGCCCCCTAATTACTATACTGCAAAAGCCAATTGAAAACAAATAGAAGGGGGCAGGGGGAGCGAGTGACATCTTAATCGTTTCCATCTCCCCTCCCCCGGCACTTAAATTCTCAGCCTTTTACAGGTCTATAAAGCGACTTGGCATTTAAAGTTGATAAAATCCAGATTTGCTTGTTAAATAAATCAGCCGGTACCCTCTTTAAAAAAGATCATGCCAAGAGCGATGGAGATGTAGGTTTGGAATCAGGGATTTGGAAAGGGCTAAAAACCTACATTATGGCGCCACCTGCAGGAGGTCAGAAATTTCAGCATGGCTGCAGATGGTTTGAAACCCAGAAGTGGGGGTTTCTCTTATGGGTGGTTTTTGGGTTTATTTTCAGTTCTTGCCAAATGTTACCATTTTGGAGAGCTCTCAGATGTGATGCTGAGCACCCCCTTTTTATCTAGGCGAGAGTCTGAGAGAAAAAGCAGGAAAGAGACATTTTTATTTAAAAAATTGAATGAACACTATCGACTTTCCAAGGATTGGGTTTTTAGACAGATACTCTGACTGCAAAAAGAATGCTTAACATAGAAGATCGTTTCAGAAGGTTTTAGATCTGAGTCCAGTAGCAACTTAGATACAAACAAGAGTTTCAAGGAAAAGCTTTCGAGAGTCAAAGTTCCCTTTGTCAGGTGCAAGAAATGAAGATCTCAGAGTCCTTTGATATAAGAATGCTGTTCTCTTACAAAGGAATTTCAAAGGGAGATTAGAAAGAGAGACTGCTGAATTGCTCAAGACATTGTGTCTTCCTGGACTGAATCGAGACGGAGGCTTTCTGTCTCATTACCAAGGCTGATTTCTCCACTCCTACTACCCCTCTGCATATCACACCTCATCCAATCACACCTGCTATTGTCATTCAGCATCTGAAATCACTCCACTCTCCCAGATATAAAGTCAGATGGACCGATTTCCCACAAGCACTGCCCCAGTGCTTGTCCCTGCATTTGCCCCTATTGCCTGCTTGAATTTCTCACTATTTGCCACGGGGCGCATTTTGACCCATGGCTTTGCACGATTTCGTCCAATTTCCTCAGCGGCTCCAGTGATCCTCAAAAAACAGGATCACTGAAGCCATGGGGGTAATCGCGCAAAGCTGCAGGTCAAAATATGCCCTGCGGCAAATAGTGGGAAATTCAAGCAGGCAATTGGAGTAAACGGAGGAACAAGCACCAGGGCAGCGCTTGCGGGAAATCGGTCATGGAGTCACATTCTAGCTGTATCTGAAGAAGTGAGCCGTGACTCACAAAGGCTCATCCCCTGCCACAAACGTTAGTTTTCAAGGTGCTACTGGACTTTCGCTCTTTTCTACTGTACAAAAAGGATGCAAAGGTGCAATGCATATTGTCATCAGCTTGACTGGAGCAGAGGAGAAAGGCTTGGGGGCAGAAAATTGGTGAGATGAAGAACTGTGAGTCCCTGAGAATGAGACATGGGCTACGTGCACAATGTTTTCTGAAAATCCACAATACACCTTGTCGAACCGTTTTTGCTTGTCTAAATATCTCCCTGTCTTTGCCCAGCTGGGACATAAGGACATAAGAGAAGCCAATGTTGGATCAGGCCAATGGCCCATCCAGTCCAACACTCTTTCACACAGCGGCCAAAAACACCAGGTGCCCCCAGAAGGTCCAGCAGTGAGGCCAGGACAATAGAAGCTCTTCCACTGTTGCTCTACCCTTTCAAAGCACCAAGAATACAGGGCATCACTTGCCCCAGACTTAGAGTTCCTATTTCTTCCTTGTGGCGAACAGCCACTGATGGACCTCTGCTCCAGATGTTTATCCAATTCCCCCTTGAAGCCGTCCATGCTTGTGGCCACCACCACCTCCTGTGGCAGTGAGTTCCACATGTTAATCACTCTTTGGGTGAAGAAGTACTCCCTTTGATCCATTCTAACCCGACGGCTCAGCATTTTCATGGAGTGCCCACGAGTTCTTGTCTTGTGAAAGCTGAAGGCAGAAGAAAAAGAGGAAGACCTAAGCTGAGACGGATTGACTCGGTGTAGGAAACCTCAGCCTTCCGTTTGCAAGACCGGAGCAAGTCTGATAATGACAGGACGTTTTGGAGATCATTGATTCAGAGGGTCGCCACAAGGCAGGAAGCGATTTGACAACACAAAGCACAAAGACATAAGAATATAAGAGAAGCCAATGCTGGGTCAGGCCAGTGGCCCATCCAGTCCAACACTCTGTATCACACAGCGGCCAAAAACACCAGGTGCCCTCAGGAGGTCCAGCAGTGGGGCCAGGACACTAGAAGCCCTCCCACTGTTGCCCCCCCCCCCAAGCACCAAGAATAAAGAGCATCATTTGCCCCAGACTGAGAGTTCCTATTTGCACCTTGTGGCTAATAGCCACTGATGGACCTCTGTTCCAGATGTTTATCTAATTCCCTCTTGAAGCTGCCTGTGCTTGTAGCTGCCACCACCTCCTGTGGCAGTGAATTCCACGTGTTAATCATTCTTTGGGTGAAGAAGGACTTCCTTTTATCTGTTCTAACCCGACTGCTCAGCAATTTCATGGAGTGCCCACGAGTTCTTGTATTAAGACATAAGAAGATCCCTGTTGGGTCAGACCAGTTTTTCATCCAGTCCAGTATCCTCATCCAGTTCCCCTGGAAATCCAGTAGCAGGGCATAGAGGCTGAAGCCTTTCCCCTAAAACTGCCTCCTGGCATTGGGATTCAGGGGTTTGTTTGTTTGTTTTATTTCTAGCCCCCCTCCCTTGCACAGCAGGGCTCAGAGTGGGTAACAACAGCAGTTAAAACGACAAATTACAGTTTCCATTAAAAGACATTTCAGTTCAGTTAAGATACCAGCACATTCCAATACAACTAGTAAATCAACAAAAAATAGCGCATAAGGCACAATAGAATACATCCTCGTTAGGGACTCTTGAGAGTACCCTTGGACTGCAAGGAGATCGAATCAGTCAATCCTAAAAGAAATCAACCCTGACTGCTCCCTGGAAGGCCCGATCTGGAATCTGAAGCTCAAATACTTTGGCCACCAAATGAGAAGGGAGCACTCCGTGGAGAAGACCCTGATGCTGGGAAAGACTGAAGGTAACAGAAGAAGGGGACGGCAAAGGATGAGATGGCTAGACAGTGTTATCGAGGCAATGAACATGAAGTTGGGCACACTCCGGAGAACGGTGGAAGACAGGAGGGCCTGGCGTGATGTGGTCCATGAAGTCGCAAAGAGTTGGACTAGACTGTGCAACTGAACAACAACAACAGGTAAGGATTGTTCATCATGTGTGTCAGTAGGTTAGAGCTGCCACATCTGGGTTGGAAAATACCAGGAGACTTGGCGGGTGAATCTGGGAGAGGGTGGGAGCTCAGCATGGTCCAATGCCACAGAGTCCACCCTTCAAAGCAGCCATTTTCTCCAGGGGAGCTGATCTCAGTCTGCTGGAGATCAGTTGGAAAAGTGGGAGGTCTCCAGGCCCCACCTGGAGTCTGGCAACCCAACAGTAGGTGTTACCACTAATACTAAGACAAGAGTAGGAAGCCAGAGAGGAGTCAGGGGGCCAATCCAGCTGAAGGTATTGTTGCCTCAGCCATGCACCTGGTGAAACATTTTGGTCTTGCAAGTCCCGAAGAACTGGATCGGGTCCCGCAGGGCCCGGATATCATCTGGTAGAGCTTTCCACTAGGCTGGGGCTAGAGCTGAGAAAGCTCTAGAGTCCACCTTCCAAAGCAGCCATTTTCTCCAGGGGAACTGATCTCTATCTTCTCAAGATCAGCAGTAATTCCGGGGGGCCTCTTGGCCCCACCAGGAGCTTAAATTTGGCTCTAAATAGGCTGTTGAAATCCTCCCAAAATCCCATATTGGTGATTATTTTACTGCATGATGGCTAGAATCGTAAGAAGAGTCCTGCTGGCAGAGAGGCTGAGGGCTTCCCCTGGTAAGAACGTCGGAAGAGCTCTGCTGAATAAGACCAATAGTCCATCTAGTCCAGCATCCTGTCTCATACAGTGGCCAGCCAGTTCCCCTGGAAGGCCAACAACAGGGCACAAAGGCCGAGGCCTTCATAAGAACCTCAGACGAGCCCTGCTGGATCAGACCAGTGAAGGTCCATCTAGTCCAGCATCCTGCCTCACACAGTGGCTAACCAGTTCCTCTGGAGGCACAACAACAGGGCATAGAAACCGAGGCCTTCATAAGAACATATGAAGAGCCCTGCTGGATCAGACCAGTGGTCCATCTAGTCCAGCATCTTGTCTCACACAGCGGCCAACCAGTTCCTCTGGCGGGCCAACAAGAGGCTGAGGCCTTCATGAGAACATCAGAAGAGCCTGGCTAGATCAGACCAGGGGTCCATCTAGCCCAGCATCCGGTCTCACACTTCAGACAACCAGAGAGCTGACAAAATCAGGCCAGGGCCCCCCCTCCAGTAAGGAGAGTGATGATCTCTTCTTCTAGAAGGTTTGCACCGAAAGTGGGAGAAACTCGCAATGGACCCTGAAGGCCTGCCAAAACACCATACGGTTGCATTCCCCATAAACAATGAAAACTGGCCGTGTCACAGTAATTAAGGGAGGAAATTGATAACTGCTTCCTCGATAGAGACGTGACTCATCATTGCATGGTTTTTCTTGGCCGGAGATCCCCTCTTCTGCCTTCCAAGAAGCGCCTGTTTCTCCCGGCTTGGAGAACCTGTGGCCAATTTCTGGCTTGTCCCTCCCTCCGATTTTCCACTTGGCTGCAGCCGTCTGGTGGCCTTCTGAATGTCAACAACACAGCTTTGTTTCCCGACTTCGCGGGGAGAGGGTAGGAACTTTGGGGTGTGTTGACGCAAACAGCCGAGATGTCCTCCGCTGCCAGGGACTGTTCCGCAATAACCAGAGTCCTCCCCTTGCCAACGGCTTCTCGTGGGTTTTGTTTTTTGCTGGAGAGACATGGAATCGGATCCGAAATTCCACAGAACAAGCAAGGAGGGCTTCAGAACCAGAAGATACTCAGAGATAGGTTATCGTATGGAGGCTACGTCAGAATCTGTCAAGGATGGTGTAGCCTTCAGGCAAAATGGAAAGGTTTTTGTAACCGGTTAATGAATGTATTTTGAAGATTGCTATCTGAGGAGAAATATATAGTACCTGTTTTGTCTAGAACAGGGGTGGGCAAATTGCGGCCCGGGGGTTTGCGCCACAGAGTTTTTTGCGGCCCGCCAAGACAGTCGGCCATGTGGTGTGATAGGGTACATTTGTCTCATTAAACTGATTCTAAAATTAAATGTGCTTGCAGCTATAGATGATATGAAATTAGCACAATAAATAAATTGAATAAAACTACCACTATTTTATTTAATTTATATTTATTGATTTGTATGATACAATTTATACCTTTTCTGAAATGCAAAGTTAACTAATGAATGCAATCATTTTATAAGGTGCGGCCCTCCGCTAACCTCCGCTCCCACGAAGTGGCCCCCGAGCCAAAACAATTGCCCACCCCTGGTCTAGAACATTTTGCAAGGTCAAGTTCGGAAGAAGACCCCGAAATGAATATATAATCTGGAAAACTTCTTCAGCACTTCAACATTTCTTCAGTATCCTTAGGAGACCTGCAATTTTAGTGGTTCTGATTGCACTTATGATATATTTTGGTTTATTTGATTATTTAAAACATTTAAAATATATGTACGTGCACCACACAGTCATTTTGTCATCATATATTCTACTGAATAAGACCACGGGGGTGGGGGAGAGTTGGACTTATACCCCAACCTTCACTCAGAGTCTCAGAGCGGTTTTACACTCTCCTTTCCCCTCCCCGCCCCACAACAGACACCCTGTGAGCAATGCTCCCTCTAAGCTGTGGAGTCCTGTGAGCAAAAATGCTACTTTGTGAGCTACTGGCATTAAAGTTGTCAGCGAGCAGTTTTGGCTACTGCATAAACAAGCTTGCTTTGGAGCTGTCCTTCCTGAGCTAAGGCAAAAATCGTGTGAGCCGGAGGCTAAAAAACTCTGAGCTAGCTCACACTAACTCAGCTTAGAGGGAACACTGGCCTGTGAGGTAGGGGGAGCTGAGAGAGCTCTTTCGAGAATGGTCCTTGAGAGAACAGCGCTGAGAGAACTTGTGACTGACCCATGGTCACACCAGCTGGCTGCACGTGGACAAGGGTTGGATTGGATGGGCCGTTGGCCTGCTCCAACATGGCTTCTCTTATCTTCTCATAGCAGTGACGTGAGAAGAGGTCTTCTTGGTTGTAGCACCAAAACTTTGGAACGCCCTTTCCAGGGAGATTCATCAGTCTCCCTCTATCCGTATCCTCTGCCATCGAGTGAAGACTTTTTCTGTTTTGTTTCACACACCCAGTAATGGTTTTAGCCTCCTCCCTGGTTCTGGTGCTGGGGTTGGAAGGTTATGAGTATTCCTAGTAAGTAGCGACTATCACAGCTTAAATAAGATGGATATCTGAAATGAGATTTGTCACAGCGATTGTTTGTTTGACATAGTCAGTCAGGAAAGATGACCTCTTTTTGGTGTTTCAAAATATGGTAACCTTAAGTGAGGTTGAGACAAAAAATATCCATTGATTTACTACTGCTCACGTGCTCTGGGAAACTCCCGGGATAGCTTTGGGGTGGGAAACCCCTGCAGATTTTGGGGGTGGAGTCTGGGAAGGGGTTGGGGTTGGGGGTGGAGTCTGGGAAGGGGGTGGGGGTGGGGAGGGACCTCAGCAGGGTATAAGGCCCTAGAGTCCACCCTCCAAAGCAGCCATTTTCTCCAGGGGAACATGTCTTGGTCATTGGAGAGCAACTGTAATAGCGAGAGATCTCATAAGAACATAAGAGAAGCCAATGTTGGATCAGGCCAGTGGCCCATCCAATCCAACACTCTTGTGTCACACAGTGGCCAAAAACACCAGGTGCCCTCAGGAGGTCCAGCAGTGGGACCAGGACACTAGAAGCCCTCCCACTGTTGCCCTCTCAAGCACCAAGAATACAGAGCATCACTTGCCCCAGACCGAGAGTTCCTATCTATACCTTGTGGCTAATAGCCACTGATGGACCTCTGCTCCAGATGTTTATCCAGTTCCCTCTTGAAGCCGTCCATGCTTGTAGCCGCCACCACCTCCTGTGGCAGTGAATTCCACGTGTTCATCACTCCTTGGGTGAAGAAGGACTTCCTTTTATCCGTTCTAACCCGACCGCTCGGCAATTTCATGGAGTGCCCCCAAGTTCTTGTCTGGTGAGGAAGGGCGAAAAGTACCTCTTTCTCTGCCTGCTCTATCCCGTGCACAATCTCGCAAACCTCCAGGTACCACCTGGAGGGTGGCAGCCGTAAGGGAGAAAGACCGGCCCGTGGAGAACCCGGGGCGAAACCATATTGCCGATTGCCATGAGATCTGCCCCCCGGCTTCCTGAACACTTCTCCTGTTGGGTAGCAGCTCGCCGAAGTTGTCCTTGGCTCCGGTTACCTCCACACCTAGTGCCTTTTTATGGCTCTGGCAATTTCGCAAAAGCACCCTTAATCAGAAGCTGCTAATTTAATTTCTCCTGCACGCTAAATGCCAAGCCGAAATGATGATGATGATGGCGATGGCTGATGGGTCTGCAGTGAACTCTGCAAAAGCCTCCCTGATTAGGCCGCCCAGACGTTCTCACCCCAGGTGTGAGGCATTTAAACAACCTCCCCGTCTCTGCCAGACACCTGCTGTGAAATCTCCCTCCTCCGTCGAGCTGTCAAAGGGATCAAGACGCCCGGGGACAGCTTTATCACACTCTCCCCTCCCTGGCGGTCTTTAAGCGGCGGCGGCTGGACAAACCCTTGTCAGGGATGCTCTAGGCTGATCCTGCACTGAGCAGGGGGTTGAACCAGATGGCGCGTATGGCCCCTTCCGACTCTGGGACTCTATGATTCTCCGAGTCCTATAAATACACATTGATGGGGTCCAAACTGGCAGAGACTGACCAAGAGAGAGATCTTGGAGTTGTAGTAGAGAACTCACTGAAAATGTCGAGACAGTGTGCGACTGCAGTGAAAAAGGCCAACGCTATGCTGGGGGCTATTAGGAAAGGAACTGAAAACAGATCAGCCAGTATCATAAGGCCCCTGTATAAATCGATGGTGTTACCTCATTCGGAGTACTGTGTACAGGTCTGCTCACCACACCTCAAAAAGGATATTACAGCATTGGGAAAAGTGCCCAACTGGTTCCTCTGGAGGGCCTACAACAGGGCAGAGAGGCCGAGGCCTTCGTAAGAACATCAGAAGAGCCCTGCTGGATCAGACCAGTGGTCCATCTTCCAACACCCTATCTCACACAGTGCTGCGTCACTTCCAGGGATGTCGATGGGTGCGCGCGCAAAGTGCGCGCGCCAGAAGAAAGTCCCGGCGAGAGGAGGACTCCTCCCCCGCCAGTGAGTTTTCAAGACTTGGTGGCCCTACTGGTAGACCTCTCCTCCATGAATCTGCCTAAAATCCCCTTCTAAAGCCATCTATGCCTGTGGCCATCACTACATCCTTTGGCAGCAAATTCTGCATTTTAATCACTGGCTGTGTAATTGGAAAGATTAAAGGGAAAAAAAACTTCATTAAACTGGGGGGGGGGGGAGAAACAGCTATGAAAACCCTTTAACAATTAGCACCAACAATAAAACTAACCCCACAAAGGAAGTTTTTTTTAAAAGGCCATGGTTAAGAAGGGCATACTCATCTACAAACACAATAAAAATTAAACATAATGCAGCAATAGTTCACCCTGACCTGGATAGCCCAGGGCGGGGTATAACTCCAGTCTCCTCCTCCTCCTCCTCCTCCTCCTCCTCCTCTTCTTCTTCTTCTTCTTCTTCTTCTTCTTCTTCTTCACCCTTGCTGTTTTGACCCTGAGATCCCCATTCTGAGTTTCCTTCTCCCTTGTACAAATCTTGTAAGAAGCTAAGCCGGCTCGGCCTCGGTTAGTATTTGGGTGGGAGACCACCAAGAAAGCCCAGGATCACTACGGTGAGGTGGGGAATGGCAAAACCCCTCTGAATGTCCCTTGCCTTGAAGACCCCGTGGGGTGGCTGTAAGTTGCCTGGGACTTATTATTTATTTTTTATTTATTAGTTCACATTTTTACCCCCCCCTCCCCGGGCAAGCAGGCTCAGGGCAGCTTACAAACGGCAACCATAGTGCCTGGACAATATAACAATTTAAAACAGTTTAAAATACAGTTTCAAAATACAGCAGCAATAAAACATCTACAAACGAAGGCTCGTCGCGATGATGATGATCAGCATTCCGATGGCGTCTTGTGATTTCCCTTTGAACCAGTATCAGGATCAGAGTCCAGCCTTCTACGGCCTCCCGGCCCGGGCTGTATTCAGGGCCAACTCACGTCGCGGATGTTGCAGGCGATGGTATAGATGGTAAGTGATGATAGTGGGTGATGATAGTAGGCGGTGACAGCTCCTAATTGAAGGCCTGGTGGAAGAGCTCCGTCTTGCAGGCCCTGTGGAACTGCATGAGATCCCGCAGGGCCCTGATCTCCTCCGGGGGCTTGTTCCACCAGAAAGGAGCCACCACTAAAAAAGCCCTGGCCCTCATTGATCGCACAAACATACATCAGTAGTTCATTAACAAAAAAAACCCAAACCAACTTTTCTCCTTGCATTGTGAAATCAACTGGCTTTGGCACTAGTCATGGAAGAATCAGCAGGGTAGGGTTGCCAGCCTCCAGGTAGTGGCTGGAGATCTGAAGTTACAACCGATCTCCAGGCTATAGAGATTAGTCCCTATGGAGGAAATGGCTGCTTTGGAAGGTGGGCTCTATGTCATGATACCCTGCTGAGGTCTCTCCCCTTCCCAAACTCCCTCCTCCCCAGTGGTTTCCCAACTGAGAGCTGGCAACCCAAAGCTGTGAGGTCCTTGGGGACAGAACAGGATGTGGGATACGCAGGGATTGATGTGTGGGGAACTCTATATTGGCTACTTCTTGTGCTACCAAAATAATGTAAAATCCCTGTGGTCAGGAGGGATCCTCCTGCAACGGGTGGTATGACCTTGGATCAGTCACCAAGTTCTCTCAGAGCTGTTCTCTCAGGGGCAGTTCTCGAAAAAGTTCTCTCAGCCCCAACTACCTCAAAGAGTGTATGTTGTGGGGAGGGAAAGGAGATTGTAAGCCACTCTTAGACTCTTTCGGGTAGTAAAGGGCGGGGTATAAATCCCGTCTCCTCCTCCTCCTCCTCCTCCTCCTCCTCCTCTTCTTCTTCTTCTTCTTTCTCACCCTTGCTGATTTGACCCTGAGATCCCCATTCTGCGTTTCCTTCTCCCTTGTACGAATCAAATCTGCCAGCCTTCCCTTTTTCTGCTTCCTCATCCCATATTCTTCCCATATATGGTACTGATTGTCAACCTGATTTGCGTGTCGGTAAATCAGCATTATCCAACAATATGTCCCAATGATGGACAAATAAATGTTTGATAAATCACATCATAAAAACCGTTTGGTGTGCCCCGTGCGAGGCAGATACATCTGTCAAACCAGCAGTGAAAAGCAGACAAATCACTGTCAAAAGTACCAAGGAATGTGGCGGAACCGGTCTGCTGGGCCTGTAGGTCCTCTTCCGCCCTGCCCTCCTAGGTATTTCTCCTTACTCGGCGACGGTTTCCTTCCGCTCTCCGATTGGCCCGCTGCGACCACCTGACCTTTGTACGGGACTGCCCACTGGGAGGGTCCAGACTCCCAGCTTTCCATCCAAGTTCTGAGGCCTTGCCTCTGTCTCTCCCCCTGCCCAGCATCCGGTTACCTTGGGAACAGTTTGCTTCCTTGCGTGCCCCTGAAAGAATGGCTACTTGCCCATTTTGCTCCTTTTGCTCCTCTCTTGTGGTTTGGTGTAGTGGTTAGGAGCACGGACTCTAATATGGGAGAACCGGGTTTGATTCCTCACTCCTCCACATGCAGCTGCTGGTGTGACCTTGGGCCAGTTACAAGTTCTCTCAGGGCTGTTGTCAAAAGGGCAGTTTTTTGAGAGAGCTCTCTCAGCCCCACCTACCTCACAGGGTGTCTGTTGTGGGGAGGGGAAGGGAAAGAAGTTTGTAAGCCGCTCTGGGACTCCTTCAGGTAGTGGAGAGCGGAGAATAAATCCAATCTCCTCTTCTTCTAATCTGGGAGAATCAGGTTTGATTCCCCACTTGTCCTCCGCATGCAGCTGCTGGATGACCTTGGGTCAGTCACAAGTTCTCTCAGAGCTGATCTCTCAAGAGCAGTCCTTGAAAGCGCTCTCTCAGCCCCACCTACCTCACAGGATGTCTACTGTGGGGAGGGGAAGGGAGAGGAGTTTATAAGCTGCTCTGAGTTTCCTTTGGGTAGTGAAGGGCAGGATATAGATCCAATCTCCTCCTCCTCCTTCCCCAAAGAAGCCCATTTTTTCTTGCCATGTTTGGCGGAAGCCGGTTCTAGGGATTGGGATCCAGGAGTCTCGAAGGCCTTCTCTGTTGCCCCAGGCTCCATCCCCATCTCAAACGACCCAGCCGGTCTCATGTTAACATTCCACGCCCTTTGCCCCCCTTCCCTCTATTTGTCCACCGTTTTTGGAATCATTATCAATGGACCCTTCTCACGTCCTCTATGTGCCTCAAAAGAGGGCAAAGGCGGGGGGGGGGGACATTTTCTCTTTCAGTCGTTTCTATCTCATCATTCCACCTGCCTGATTTTCATATCATCCCCCTCGGTAATTTCGAAGCACTGTCACCTCTGTCCTTTTCCTCGCAACTCCCCTTGTTCGGTTCGACAGCACTTTGCCTCCTCCCCACGGGGGCCTTATCACTGGATGCCCTGACTGGTCCCAGGGGTCCCCATTTAACCATCCAGGTTTCCTGTTTAACCTTGCCTGCTCAGATGCCCTTCGGAGGGGTGGATGGTCTGTAGGCATTGTTTGGATAACCGATGGGCCTTAAAGCATCCCTGATAATGTCCAGTGGATATTGGAAACAAGCGGGGATTGGATTCGGGAGTGGGGGGGGTGAATGGGAAAGGCCGAGCATCTTATTTTAGGTATTTTATTTTATTCACCTTAATTCTAGTCCGCCTTTCTCACCGAGACTTAAGGGGGCCGCGTAGTATGAACATGAGGCTGGCCAGAAGGCTAGCCTGGAAGCCGGCTGAAAAGTCCCTTTCTGAAGACAGGCAGCTTGGAAATATACTAGAGAAGATTCCACTCCTCATGGCTGCAAATACAGAATTTGTAAAATGAATGGGTGGGCCAGTTTGGTGTAGGGGTTAGGAGTGCGGACTTTAATCTGGGAGAACAGAGTCTGGCAGAGTCTGACCAAGAGAGAGATCTTGCAGTCGTAGTAGAGAACTCAGTGAAAATGTCAAGACAGTGTGCGACTGCAGTGAAAAAGGCCAACACTATGCTGGGGTTTATTAGGAAGGGAGAAAAGTACTGCGAGTATTGTGAGAAAGGGAGAAAAGTACTGCTTTCTCCACCTGCTCTATCCCATGCATAATCTTATAAACCTCGATCATGTCACCCCTCAGCCGTCGTTTCTCCAAGCTAAAGAGCCCCAAGTGTTTTAACCTTTCTTCATAGGGAAAGTGTCCCAACCCTTTTGTCATTCTAGCTGCCCTTTTCTGCACTTTCCCCAATGCTATAATATCCTTTCTGAGGTGTGGCGACCAGAATTGCACACAGTATTCCAGCTGTGGTCGCACCATCAGTTTGTACAGGGGCATTATGATACTGGCTGATTTGTTTCATAAGAACATCAGAAGAGTCCTGCCGGGTCAGACCAGTGAGGGTCCATCTCGTCCAGCCTCCTGTCTCACACCGTAGTCAGCCAGGTCCTCTAGATGGCTTACCACAAGGCATAGAGGCTGAGGCCTTCCCCTGACATTGCCTCCTGGCTCTGGGATTCAGGGGATTAGTGCCTCTGAATGTGGAGGTTCCCCTCAGTCACCAGGGCTAGTCGCCACTGATAGACTTTTCTATGATAGACTTCTCCTCCGTCCCCTTTCAAGGCTGTCTATCCCTGTAGCCATCACTACATCCTCTGGCAGCGAATGCCACATTCTGATCCCTCGCTGTGTAAAGTAGTATTTCCTTTTGTCCGTGCCAAATCTAGTATTTCCTTTTGTCCATGCCATCAGCTTCATTGGAAGCCCTTGAGTTCTAGCGCTTGGGGAGAGGGGAGACCCCAGCATGACCCGCACAGATGACATCATCAAGGTGTGCCCTCTCGCAGTACGACTCACTTTGGGCTGCGAATCTTCGCTGGGGATTTTATTTATTTATTTATTTATTTATTTATACATTCGATTTATCGATCGCTGCTTCCCACACGCAGGCGGGCTCGCAGCGATTTACAATGTTCAACATCTCCCGGCGTTGTTTAGTAAAAATGTCACACCTGGACATTAAAAAGTAGTCCACGTAGTTAATAACTTGCGCAAGGCGTAAACGGAGAGAAAGCGCGGCAGAGGGCCCAGCTCATCCAGTAATTTATTCATTACTGCTACCTCAGCCGGCTCGGCTGGACGGCGACCTTTTAATTGTTGGAGCCAATCAGAAACACAGCTTCTCAAATCATGGCTTCCTGAGCGACTGTCAGTCTGGCGTCTGAGCAGCTGTCAGGACGCCGCTCCGGATTGGCTGCCCCGGATCGCTCGCTGTTGACTTTATTTCAGCTTATTAAAATTGATCCTAAACAAACTTGATGGGCCCCAAATTATCTCCCTACGATTAATTCGAATGCAATTTGTCTCCTGCTAGATTTCTCTCTCTCTCTCTCTCTCTTTTCCCCCGCTGTATTAAGTCTCCCATCGCAAAAGAGAAATGTGTTGGGTCATTCTAATTAATTAGACGCACACCCACCCATTTCCCCCGTACGGAACCAAATTATTCAGAAACAAGGATAACATTGACGAGGTAATAGAGGGTGACGGGGCCATGGTTTGCTGTCTCGGGGGGAGGGGGCGTGTGAGGGGAAAGACCCCAATGGACCTTGTAAAAATAGACTTTTTAAATTTTTATCTCCTGTCAAGGACACATTTGTCTAATAGCCTTTTTATGTGTCTCTTCCTTCAAGGAGCTTAAGGCAATGACTCTCCCGGGTCCATTTTATCCTCACAACGGTCTTGCAAGGTAGGTTAGAACGAGAGCATGTAACGGGCCCAAGATCTCCAAGTGAGATTCATGGCAGTGGGGAGGTTTCAAAACTGGGACTTCTAGATCTTTATCTGCTTCTTAGAATGAGAGCCAGTTTGGTGTAGTGGTTGAGAGCAGCGGACTCTAATCCGGAGAAATGGGTATGATTCCTACTTCACCGCATGCAGCTAGCTGAGGGCCCTTGGGCAAGCCACAGTTCTCTCAGAGCTGTTCTCTCACAAGCAGTTTCTGTCAGAGCTCTCTCAGCCCCACCTACCTCACAGGGTGTCTGTTGTGAGGAGAGGAAGGGAAGGAGACTGTAAGCGGTTCTGAGACTCCAAGTGAAGGGCGGCATATAAATCCAGTATCATCATCATATTCTTCTTCTTCTACCATTGCACTATACTGCTTTTGGGGAACAGTTCCTTAATTCAATGCAGCATGTAAATATATCAACCTTATCTATGAGCTCTTTACAGTGCAGTTATTTTCCGTGTCTCGTCGTTTTCTTATTTTATCGGTGAACCTTCTTTGGTTACTAGTGTTCCCAATTTGTTTTTGTTTTTTTGCTTTTTTGGCTTAAGAACATAAGAAAAGCCAATGTTGGATCAGGCCAGTGGCCCATCCAGTCCAACACTCTTGAGTCACACAGTGGCCAAAAACACCAGGTGCCCTCAGGAGGTCCAGCAGTGGGGCCAGAATTCCAGAAGCCCTCCCACTGTTGCCCCCCCCCCCCACCGTCAAGCACCCAGAATACAGAGCATCACTTGCCCCAGACATAAGAACATAAGAGAAGCCAATTCCGGGGGGGGGGGGGGCTCTCTTGTGCGCGCGCACGAAGCGCGCTCGGGACCATGTCCCCGCCGCTCTTCTCCCCCCAGGGAGCCGCCGCCGCTTCCCTCCCCCGGGCCATGCCCGCCCGCCGTGCTCCCCGCCCCCCTCCCTCCCTCCCTCTCCCCGCTCACCTCGGGGATTGCTGCTGGCTGCTGCTGCCTGCAGCCAGGGCTGGCGCGTCGCCCTTGTGGGCCCCGGGCTCCCGCTCCGCCTCGTGCCTAAGTTTCCCGGGGGGGGCTCAGCCTCCCCCGGCAAAATGGAGCGCATGAGGGTGGCCAGTCAGCCGGCCGTCGCCGCCTCTCTCCCCCCCCCCCGCCCCAGGGAGGCAGGAGGGCAGGCCGGCAGGGCGCTCCATTTTGCCGGGGGTGGCTGAGCCCCCCCCGGGAAATTTCCGGGGGGGCTCGAGGGCTCGAGCCCCCCCGTAGTTGACGCCCATGTCTCCCGTGGTCAAGAACATGGAACCACGGATGTGAACATGACAGAACTTATGAAGCTCACTGGAGAACTTCAGCCCTTAGGGCCACTTTCATCACAGTTACAGGCAAGCCAAAGGTTCCTTCTTTCTCATTTGCAGCCCTTTTGTCCAAGACTCAGTTCTAAAACATATTATGGACTAACATTATCCAGAGAACCAGCGTGGTGTAGTAGTTAGAATCAGTCCAACACACTGTGACAAAACTCAGGTGCCATCAGGAGGTCCACCAGAACTCCAGAAGCCCTCCCACTGTGGTCCCCCTGGCACCAAGAATACAGAGCATCGCTGCCCCAGACAGAGTGTCCCAGCTAGACCTTGCGGCTAATAGCCAGTGATGGACCTCTGCTCCAGATGTTTATGCAGTCCCCTCTTGAAGGTGTTTATGCTTGTAGCCACCACCACCCTGCGTAAGAAGATAAAAGAAACCATGTTGGATCAGGCCAGTGGCCCATCCAGTCCAACACTCTGTGTCACACAGTGGCCAAAAACCCCAGGTGCCCTCAGGAGGTCCAGCAGTGGGGCCAGGACAATAGAAGCCCTCCCACTGTTGCCCCCCCCCCCCCCGGTCAAGCACCAAGAATACAGAGCATCCCTTGCCCCAGACTGAGAGTTCCTATCTATACCTTGTGGCTCATAGCCACTGATGGACCTCTGCTCCAGATGTTTATCCAGGGCTCATTTCGTAGCAGGAGCTCCTTTGCATATTAGGCCACACACCCCTAATGTAGCCAATCCTCCAAGAATTTACAGAGCTCCTCTTACAGGGGCTACTGTAAGCTCTTGGAGGATTGGCTACATCAGTGGTGTGTGGCCTAATATGCAGAGGAGCTCCTGCTACGAAATGAGCCCTGTGTTTATCCAATTCCCTCTTGAAGCCGTCCAGGCTTGCAGCTGCTACCACCTCCTGCGGCAGTGAATTCCATGTGTATCTGTCCTATTTTTACTACTATTGACACAGAGGGTGAACACATGCACACACAATGCTGCCTTCTACTGAATCAGACCCTTGGTCAGCATTTTCTACTCAGACTGGCAGCTGCTCTCCAGGGTCTCAGGAGGAACTCTTTCGCGTGCCCTACTACCAGATCCTTTAGCTGGAGATGCCTCTTTGGCTCTTGCTTGCCTTCTGTTCCATTTTACGGATCTCTTTTCTTCTCTCTCTTACCTGGGTTTGGGGCGGTAACAAGATAAACTTTTTTGAAATTAATCTGTTCACAATAAGTTAAACGTCCCTACGTGAATATATCATGTAAGAAGTGCTTCTACTTTTGTAAGTAAAATTTCTTTCTCTTGTTACCATTGGAGTCAGACCGTCTCTGTAATTGGTTCGAATAGCATTTTCCCCTTAACTGGGAAACATGGAGAAACCGGGATACTGTGAAAAAGCTTCTGTGGTTCACAGGCAAATTATACACACACACACACACACACACACACACACACACACAACATTTAACCCAGTATAAGCATGCTATGCAACTAGATTTGTCACCCTCCAGGTGGCAGCTGGAGATCTCTTGGAATGATAACCAATCTCCCAGTGATGGAGATTAGTTCCCCTGGAGAAAATGGCCGCTTTGGAAGATGGACTCTAGGGCATTGTACCCCACTGAAGTCCCTCCCCGCCCAAACCCCGCCCTCCCCAGGCTCCACCTCTAAAATCTCCAGGTAGTCCCCAACCCAGAGCTGGCAATTCTATCTGCGACATTTTGCAGGTTTCGACCCACCTCTTAAGGAGGCCCCTTGCAACCTCCCATCTCACCTCGGATCCCCCGTTTCTCGCTCTGAATAGAAATAATTACAATTTCCATTCCTTCTTTTTTTCCTGACGCGTAATGAACATTGGGTGATTACCACATTTATGGCACATCAAACCCGAATGTTTGTTTTTGAATTTATGTCCTCCACGCGTACGTAGAATGCATGGTTTTTAATTTTATGGAAGACGGGAGCGTGTTAATTACAAAACCAATAAAACAAAAAGAGAGAGAGAGAACTTTTGAGTTTGGGAACATGGCCGCCTTTATGGAACTGATGGCTCATTTGGATAAGGTCACCCGTTCTTCCCCCAGTGCCTAAAGATTGGTCCACCACACCATGTCGGTTTTGATAAAGTGGAATGAAATCCTTTAATCCTGATCTGTATCTCCTGTCAGGGGTGTAGACTTTTTAAATTCCGGGGGGGGGGGGGGCTCTCTTGTGCGCGCGCGCGAAGCGCGCTCGGGACCATGTCCCCGCCGCTCTTCTCCCCCCAGGGAGCCGCCGCCGCTTCCCTCCCCCGGGCCATGCCCGCCCGCCGCGCTCCCCGCCCCCCTCCCTCCCTCCCTCTCCCCACTCACCTCGGGGATTGCTGCTGGCTGCTGCTGCCTGCAGCCAGGGCTGGCGCGTCGCCCTTGTGGGCCCCGGGCTCCCGCTCCGCCTCGTGCCTAAGTTTCCCGGGGGGGCTCAGCCTCCCCCGGCAAAATGGAGCGCATGAGGGTGGCCAGTCAGCCGGCCGTCGCCGCCTCTCTCCCCCCCTCCCGCCCCAGGGAGGCAGGAGGGCAGGCCGGCAGGGCGCTCCATTTTGCCGGGGGTGGCTGAGCCCCCCCCCGGGAAATTTCCGGGGGGGCTCGAGCCCTCGAGCCCCCCCGTAGTTGACGCCCATGTCTCCCGTGGTCAAGAGCATGGAACCACGGATGTGAACATGACAGAACTTATGAAGCTCACTGGAGAACTTCAGCCCTTAGGGCCACTTTCATCACAGTTACAGGCAAGCCAAAGGTTCCTTCTTTCTCATTTGCAGCCCTTTTGTCCAAGACTCAGTTCTAAAACATATTATGGACTAACATTATCCAGAGAACCAGCGTGGTGTAGTAGTTAGAATCAGTCCAACACACTGTGACAAAACTCAGGTGCCATCAGGAGGTCCACCAGAACTCCAGAAGCCCTCCCACTGTGGTCCCCCTGGCACCAAGAATACAGAGCATCGCTGCCCCAGACAGAGTGTCCCAGCTAGACCTTGCGGCTAATAGCCAGTGATGGACCTCTGCTCCAGATGTTTATGCAGTCCCCTCTTGAAGGTGTTTATGCTTGTAGCCACCACCACCCTGCGTAAGAAGATAAAAGAAACCATGTTGGATCAGGCCAATGGCCCATCCAGTCCAACACTCTGTGTCACACAGCGGTCAAAACCCAGGTGCCCTCAGGAGGTCCAGCAGTGGGGCCCTCCTAGAAGCCCTCCCACTGTTGCCCACCGAAGCACCAAGAATACAGAGCATCACTGCCCCAGACAGAGCATTCCCTGTAGGCCTTGCGGCTAATAGCCACTGATGGACGTTCTGAAGAAGAAGAAGAAAAAGCTCTCCCTTTCATTGCTTCCCCCTTAGTTGAAATGTAGATTGCAAACTTCTTGGACCTTTTATGTGGCTAATCACTCCATAACATCCCCAAGGATATCATAGCAGTGATAATGCATAGATAAAATAAGATAATCTCCCCATTTTCCTCTGCTCCTTGTCACACGTGGTAACTATAAGCTCCGGCTCTTCTGCAGGGGAATTCTAACCGTCCCCCCTTTCTAGAAAATCTGCTTAAATCTTCCTCATTTATTTCCATCGCTGGATTGAGCCAAGAACCACAGCCCCCTCCTGATGAAGGCTAATACGATTCTAAGTGCCGCAAGGAAACCATTACCGGTTGCCGTTTCTTTGGAGGGGGAGACAAAACAGCAAGCGTCTTCTGAAGGTCAGAGGCTGACTGGGAAGATGCTGTGACACAAGGACTCTGAGGAGCGGAGAGGAAATGGGGCAGAGGCATGAGATCCTAGGATCGGGGCCCAAGGCAAAGATACAGCAAGCAGGCAGTAGAAAAAGATCAGGACGGGTAGCCGTGTTAGTCTGCCTGTAGCAGTAGAAAAGAGCAAGCGTCCAATAGCACCTTCAAGACTAACAAAATCTGTGGCAGGGGAGGAGCTTTTGTGAGTCGCTGCTCCCTTCTTCAGATGCAGCTAGAATGTCCTTGGAGACTGGAGTGATTTCAGATGCCGAATGATATTAGCAGGCAAATGACAATAGCAGGTGTCTGACAATATCAGGCATGATTGGATTAGGTGTGGCGGAGGGGTCGTAGGCATGGAGAAATCAGCCTTGGTAATGAGACAGGAAACCTAGGTCTCAGTTCAGTCCAGGAGGGTGCATTGTCTTGTGCTTCATCATCAGTTGCAATTGAGCCATCTCTCTAATCTCCCCGTGACATTCCTTTGTAAGGGGACTGCTTGGTAAGAGACCCAGCAGGGTCAATCAAGAAAGACCATTCCCAAGCAAGGTGGACCTAGAAGCTTCTGTATCCCCACTTGGTCAGGGAGAAATCAACAGGCTGCCTTTGGTGGTGGCGGAAAGGGCTGTTAAATCACAGGCAACTTACGATGACCCTGCGAGGTTTTCAAGGTGAGAGACGAACGGAGGAGGTTGGCCATTGCCCGCCTCTGCATAGCAACCCTCGACTTCCTTGGCGGCCTCCCATCCAAGTCCTAACCAGGACCGACCCTGCTTAGCTTCTGAGATCTGGTGAGATCGGGCAAGCCTGGGCCATCCAGATAATAGACTGCCTGGGGGACAAAATCCCCCTGGCACATGACTGGACCTCATAGCTCTGGAAGCTCTCCAGGTAGTGGCTATGCGTGATTCTCCATGCAAGGTAGCAACAGACAGCACTGGTTTTTTCCAGTTCAGATCAATGTTCCTTCTAAACTGTGGAGTCTTGTGAGCAAAAATTCTACTTTGGGAGCTACTGGCATTAAAGTTGTGAGTGAGCAGTTTGGCTACTCCACACATTAGTTTGCTCTGGAGCCATCCTTCCTGAGCTAAGACAAAAATGTATGAGCTGGAGGCTAAAAAACTATGAGCTAGCTCACACTGACTCAGCTTAGAGGGAACACTGGTTCAGATCCTGATGGCACAACCCAAGTTGGCCATGGGTATTATTACGTGTGTTGAGACAGCCAACGATCCCATCTTGTTCCACCGAGGGTATTTTCCCAGAGCAGCTCTGGATAGGCTCAGTGTTAAAAAGACAGGCACCTATGAACACCCCCACCCACCCCCGTCTTTACTAGTGAGACTCACCAGTTGCAAAATCTGTGGGCTCGGTGGCAGAGCCTCTGCTTGGCACGCAGAAGGTCCCAGGTTCAATCCCCGGCATCTCCAGTTAAAAGGACCAGGAAGGAGGTGATGGGAAAGACCTCCGCCAGAGACCCTGGAGAGCTGTAAAGAGGGGCTGTAGCTCAGTGGCAGAGCCTCTGCTTGGCATGCAGAAGGTCCCAGGTTCAATCCCCGGCATCTCCAGCTAAAAGGATCAGATAGTTGGTGATGGGGAAGACCCCAACCTGAAATTCCGGCTTGCTGGCTGCCAGTCTGTGTAGACAATACTAACCTTGATGGACTGACGGTCTGATTCAGTTCGTGGCAGTTTCATGTGTCCGTTATTATTCCTTTGGATGGGCCGTGGCTCAGTGGAAGAGCCTCTGGCATGCATGCAGAAGGTCTCCGGTTCAGTCTCCAGCATCTCCAGTTAAACAAAAAAAGGCCCAGGCAATGGTGACATGAAAGACCTCTGCCAGAAACCCTGGAGAACTGCTGCCAGACTGAGTAGACAAAGAGTAATCGTGGTGGACCAGTTCAGTGTGCAAGGCAGCTTCATATGTGAGTTCAAAACAGAAATAAGAAGATAAGAACATCAGAAGAGCCCTGCTGGATCAAACCACTGGGCCATCTAGTCCATCATCCTGTCTCACACAGAGGCCAGCCAGTTCCTCTGGAGGGCCAACAAGAGGACAGAGAGGCCGAGGCCTTCATAAGAACATCAGAAGAGCCCTGCTGGATCAGACCAGAGGTCCAGCTTAATCCAGCATCCTGTCTACACAGTGGCCAACCAGTTCCTCAGGAGGGTCAACAAGAGGGCATGGAGGCCGAGGCCTTCCCCTGATAAAAACATCAGAAGAGCCAGGCTGGATCAGACCAGTGAGGGTCCATCTAGTCCAGCATCCTGTCACACCCAGCGGCCAACCAGTTCCCCTGGACAGCCAACAACAGGGCATAGAGGCCGAGGCCTTCATAAGAACAAAAGAAGAGCCCTGCTGGATCAGACTAGTGGTCCATTTCATCCAGCATCCTGTCTCACACAGCAGCCAACCAGCTCCTCTGGAGGGCCAACACCAGGACAGAGAGGCTGAGGCCTTCCCCTGATGTTATCTCCTGGCTCTGGGATTCAGAGGCTTAGTGCCTCTGAATGTGGAGGTTCCCCTCAGTCACCATGGCTACTAGCCACTGGCAGACTTATCCTCCACGGATCTATCTAATCCCCTTTTAAACAGAGAGGTCAACACTTGTTTTCGCTCATTAAAATGAGAACCTTCATTTTCACCACCGCTGGTTGCAGCAGAGCGAAGGTTGCCGTGCTGTCTAAACCTATCATGACTGAAAACACTTAATGGTGTGTTTTCTTGCCATATTACATCACATTAGCCTTCTGCCTTAATTCTACATGCAGTGGGTTTTTTCCTCCCTTTCTTGCTGTGGAACAAATTAAATAGGGACCTCTGAACATGCCTATTTTCTTTTCTTTTCTTTTCTTTTTTTTGTTTCTCGTCTTCTCCTTTTGAGAACCTGCCTTGGTGGTGCTCCAAATTCATTTGTTTCTGTCATGCTGTTTAAATACCATTGATACACAACTGACGCCACTGTAACATTAAACATTGTGGAAACGCAACTGTCTGATAAAGAATGCAATGGAGGAAGAAGAAGAAGAAGAAGAGAAGAGATTGGATTTATATCCCGCCCTTCACTCACTTAAGAGTCTCAGAGCGGCTTACAAACTCCTTTCCCTTCCCCTCCCCACAACAGACACCCTGTGAGGTAGGTGGGGCTGAGAGAGCTCTTTCCCAAGCTGTCCTTGAGAGAACAGCTATACCAGAGCTATGGCTTGCTCAAGGTCATCCAGCCAGGTGCAAATGGAGGAGTGGGGAATCAAACCCGGTTCTCCCAGATTAGAGTCCGCGCACTTAACCACTACACCAAACTGGCTCAAAGAAGAAGAAGAAGAAGAAGATCTACTCAAAAGTCAGTCCCACAGTGTTCAATAAGGCTTCATAGAATCATAGAACCATAGAGTTGGAAGGAACCTCCAGGGTCATCTATGGATTGATTGACTGATTGATACCCCACCCTCCTCACAAAGCAGGCTCAGGGCGGCTTACCTAGTCCAACCCCCTGCACAATGCAGGAAATTCACAAATACCTCCCCCCTCACACACACACCCCAGCGACCCCTGCTCCATGCCCAGAAGATGACCAAAAAACCTGTCGTGGGTACTGGCTCTGCTGAGGCTGACTACTCCTCAGATGAGGAAGAGGCAGGGAGCAACCCAGCCTCCTTGGGAGTCAGCCCAGAAGAAGAACCTCCAACAGCACCTGAGGAGGAAGAGTCCTCAGCAGCGGCACAGGAGGTGCAGCCAGAAGGAGAGACCGATCCTGAGCCTGGCCCGGCACCCCCAGTTGCAGACACCCCAAGGCTAGACTCCCCACCTAGTTCTCCTGAGTGCCCCAGATGGAGGGCACGCCAGAGGTTGACTTTGCAGGAGGGAAGAAGGACTGCCAGACTGCAGCTCCTGCAAAGGCAATGGGAGGAGCTGTAAGCCTTTGCAGACTCACCTCCCAGGGAAGGGAGGACCTGATCAAAAACACTCCATGCACCTGCTTCAGCGTGGCAGCAACTCTGCACATTCAGACCCGCTTCTGTGTGTGTAGCAGCTGCTCCTTGTCCTCGAAACCTTTAATTGACTTCCTGGCTATCCAACCTTTGGCTTTGTTACTTACCTTGATTCTGAACCGAGTTTCCAGTTTCCAGTGTGTAGTCTCTGTGGCAACCGGCCAAGACAGCACAAAGCCTCCAGGATCCCTGTCCAAAACTGGCCTGGCTTTCAATAGAGTTGTTAGACCACCCACCCACCCAGGTCTATGTTCCCCTGCATGTTCCCTGCGTCCTGAAAATGTTCGTAGGTGAAAATTCAGGGCAATCATAGTTTTCTGTGCGTCCCCAAGAGAAGATGGGAAAACCTGGGGGTTGCTGTTGACCAAAGACCGTTCCCTCTGACAGAGATAAGCCGTTCTAATAGCCGTTGTCCACAAAATCTCCCATGCAAAAAAGGAAGGCTTATCGCAGGGGATCTGTTCATTTGGCAGATCTGTAAGTGGCATCTCTGCCAGAGAGAGAGGCAATCTCACCGTATTGTAAATATGGAACTCCACAGCAGGAGATAAGGGGCTGATTCCATCGCCCGCGACAGACGCAGTTTGAGTTACAGACCTGGAGCTGAATGCTGATAACTCCCAAATCTTTCCTCGGCACAATTATTGCAGAGGGGAAAAATCCGGCTCTAAGTCTCAGGGGGTGTCTGCAAGTTGGAAGTTGACATGGAATGAAGGGTTGCTGGCTCTGGGTTGGGAAATTCTTGGAGATTTGGGGGTGGAGCCTGGGGGGGACAGGGTTTGGGGAGGGGAAGGACGTCAGGGGGGGTATGATGCCATGAAGTCCACACTCCAAAGCAACTGGTTTCTCCAGGGGCTGCGGCTCAGGGACAGAGCATCTGCTTGGCGTGTAGAAGGTCCCAGGTTCAGTCCCCGGCATCTCCAGTTAAAAGGACCAGGCAGTAGGGGGTGGGAAAGACCTCCGCCTGAGACCCTGGAGAGCCATGAAGTGGGGCTGTGGCTCAGTGGAAGAGCATCTGCTTAGCATGCAGAAGGTCCCAGGTTCAGTCCCCGGCATCTCCAGTTAAAAGGATCAGGCAGTAGGGGGTGGGAAAGACCTCCACCTGAGACCCTGTAGAGCCATGAAGTGGGGCTGTAGCTCAGTGGCAGAGCCTCTGCTTGGCAGGCAGAAGGTCCCAGGTTCAATCCCCGGCATCTCCAGTTAAAAGGACCAGGCAGGAGGTGATATGAAAGACCCCCACCTGAGACCCTGGAGAGCCATGAAGAGGGGCTGTGGCTCAGTGGCAGAGCCTCTGCTTGGCAGGCAGAAGGTCCCAGGTTCAAGCCCCGGCATCTCCAGTTAAAAAGATCAGGCAGGAGGTGATATGAAAGACCCCCACCTGAGACCCTGTAGAGCCATGAAGAGGGGCTGTGGCTCAGTGGCAGAGCCTCTGCTTGGCGTGCAGAAGGTCCCAGGTTCAAGCCCCGGCATCTCCAGTTAAAAGGACCAGGCAGGAGGTGATATGAAAGACCCCCACCTGAGACCCTGTAGAGCCATGAAGTGGGGCTGTAGCTCAGTGGCAGAGCCTCTGCTTGGCAGGCAGAAGGTCCCAGGTTCAATCCCCGGCATCTCCAGTTAAAAGGACCAGGCAGGAGGTGATATGAAAGACCCCCACCTGAGACCCTGTAGAGCCATGAAGAGGGGCTGTGGCTCAGTGGCAGAGCCTCTGCTTGGCGTGCAGAAGGTCCCAGGTTCAAGCCCCGGCATCTCCAGTTAAAAAGATCAGGCAGTAGGTGATATGAAAGACCTCAGCCTGAGACCCTGGAGAGCCATGAAGTGGGACTGTGGCTCAGTGGCAGAGCCTCTGTTTGGCATGCAGAAGGTCCCAGGTTCAATCCCCGGCATCTCCAGTTAAAAGGACCAGGCAGGAGGTGATGGGAAAGACCTCCACCTGAGACCCTGTAGAGCCATGAAGAGGGGCTGTGGCTCAGTGGCAGAGCCTCTGCTTGGCATGCAGGAGGTCCCAGGTTCAATCCCCGGCATCTCCAGTTAAAAGGACTGGGCAGGAGGTGATATGAAAGACCCCCACCTGAGACCCTGTAGAGCCATGAAGAGGGGCTGTGGCTCAGTGGCAGAGCCTCTGCTTGGCGTGCAGAAGGTCCCAGGTTCAAGCCCCGGCATCTCCAGTTAAAAAGATCAGGCAGTAGGTGATATGAAAGACCTCAGCCTGAGACCCTGGAGAGCCATGAAGTGGGACTGTGGCTCAGTGGCAGAGCCTCTGTTTGGCATGCAGAAGGTCCCAGGTTCAATCCCCGGCATCTCCAGTTAAAAGGACCAGGCAGGAGGTGATGGGAAAGACCTCCACCTGAGACCCTGTAGAGCCATGAAGAGGGGCTGTGGCTCAGTGGCAGAGCCTCTGCTTGGCATGCAGGAGGTCCCAGGTTCAATCCCCGGCATCTCCAGTTAAAAGGACTGGGCAGGAGGTGATATGAAAGACCCCCACCTGAGACCCTGTAGAGCCATGAAGAGGGGCTGTGGCTCAGTGGCAGAGCCTCTGCTTGGCGTGCAGAAGGTCCCAGGTTCAAGCCCCGGCATCTCCAGTTAAAAAGATCAGGCAGTAGGTGATATGAAAGACCTCAGCCTGAGACCCTGGAGAGCCATGAAGTGGGACTGTGGCTCAGTGGCAGAGCCTCTGCTTGGCATGCAGGAGGTCCCAGGTTCAATCCCCGGGATCTCCAGTTAAAAGGACCAGGCAGGAGGTGATATGAAAGACCCCCACCTGAGACCCTGTAGAGCCATGAAGTGGGGCTGTAGCTCAGTGGCAGAGCCTCTGCTTGGCATGCAGAAGGTCCCAGGTTCAATCCCCGGCATCTCCAGTTAAAAGGACCGGGCAGGAGGTGATATGAAAGACCCCCACCTGAGACCCTGTAGAGCCATGAAGTGGGGCTGTAGCTCAGTGGCAGAGCCTCTGCTTGGCGTGCAGAAGGTCCCAGGTTCAATCCCCGGCATCTCCAGTTAAAAGGACCAGGCAGGAGGTGATGGGAAAGGCCTCCTCCTGAGACCCTGGAGAGCTGTAAAGAGGGGCTGTGGCTCAGTGGCAGAGCCTCTGCTTGGCATGCAGGAGGTCCCAGGTTCAATCCCCGGCATCTCCAGTTAAAAGGACCAGGCAGGAGGTGGTGGGAAAGACCTCCGCCTGAGACCCTGGAGAGCTGTAAAGAGGGGCTGTGGCTCAGTGGCAGAGCCTCTGCTTGGCATGCAGGAGGTCCCAGGTTCAATCCCCGGCATCTCCAGTTAAAAGGACCAGGCAGCAGGTGGTGGGAAAGACCTCTGCCTGAGACCCTGGAGAGCTGTAAAGAGGGGCTGTGGCTCAGTGGCAGAGCCTCTGCTTGGCGTGCAGAAGGTCCCAGGTTCAATCCCCGGCATCTCCAGTTAAAAGGACCAGGCAGGAGGTGATGGGAAAGGCCTCCTCCTGAGACCCTGGAGAGCTGTAAAGAGGGGCTGTGGCTCAGTGGCAGAGCCTCTGCTTGGCATGCAGGAGGTCCCAGGTTCAATCCCCGGCATCTCCAGTCAAAAGGACCAGGCAGGAGGTGATGGGAAAGACCTCCGCCTGAGACCCTGGAGAGCTGTAAAGAGGGGCTGTGGCTCAGTGGCAGAGCCTCTGCTTGGCATGCAGGAGGTCCCAGGTTCAATCCCCGGCATCTCCAGTTAAAAGGACCAGGCAGGAGGTGGTGGGAAAGACCTCCGCCTGAGACCCTGGAGAGCTGTAAAGAGGGGCTGTGGCTCAGTGGCAGAGCCTCTGCTTGGCATGCAGGAGGTCCCAGGTTCAATCCCCGGCATCTCCAGTTAAAAGGACCAGGCAGCAGGTGGTGGGAAAGACCTTCATAAAGGCCCCCCCCCCTCCAGAAAACATTTAAAGGGATCCTTTAAATACTTTTTTTTTTTTGCTTAATAAGAATTTTATTTTTCAGAACACAAAAGAAAACATGAACAAAAATATACAAAACACACAAGAGAAATATACCTAAAATATACGCGGGGTAATATACCTAGAGATATCTCCAAAATTATTTCTTATATTCTCTAGTTATCAATTTTTGTATTAAGTAAAATAGTCCAAGTGGTCTACAGATCTTTTCGAACAGTTGAGCGCCTCAGGTTGTATTAAGAGAGTAAGTAGATCCGTTCAGTTCAGTTCATACAATCTTCTAGCCACATATAGGATCTGGACTGTGTATTGTGGAATTTCTCTTCCTGTAACCCTTTTAAGAATAAAGTCAGTTTGAGAAGAAGCAGGGGGGCGGGCGAGCTCCTTTCCTTCCCCTCCTGCAAGGTTTAAAGGGCCCTCCAGATGATTGGCAGAGAGCACGTGGCCACACGCCTCCTTCAGTTTGGTGTAGTGGTTAAGTGCGCGGACTCTAATCTGGGAGAACCGGGCTTGATTCCTCACTACTCCACTTGCACCTGCTGGATGACCTTGGGCAAGCCATAGCTCTGGCACAGCTATTCCCTTAAGGACAGTTGTCTCAGAGCTCTCTCAGCCCCACCTACCTCACAGGGTGTCTGTTGTGGGGAGGGGAAGGGAAAAGGAGTTTGTAAGCCGCTCTGAGACTCCCTTGGGTAGAGAAGGGCGGGGTATAAATCCAATCTCTTCTTCTTCTTCTTCTTCATTATGGCAAATAATGGCAGCCCCACCAGCAAAAAAATTGCCCACAAACCACAAAATTCTGGCTACGGGCCTGAAAACAAGCCCTAGTGGTTATCAGAGTGAGTTTCTTAGACTCTTAGGGGGGATTCAAGGGAGTGACAGAGAAGGAGATGGTGGCCGAAGGCTAGAGCGTCACCTCCATACCAAAGGCTGTGTGTGTTGGAATGCCACTTGCTAGGGGTTGATAGCCAGGGACGGCTGCACCCTTTGGGTGATGTTGTTCGTTTCTCAACACCATCTGGTTGGCCACTGTAGAAAACGGACTGCTGAACAAGAGGGGTGCCAAGGTCATAGTTTGCCTAGGGCACCTAAAAACCTTGAGCCAGCCATGGATGGGTCACCGTACCAAGTCACTTTGGCCTTGTGGGTCATCATTCTGAAAAGGTCAGGAACTGCTGCTATACAGAACGTGACGTGTACTTTTGGCTGCGGGTACAGCTCCTTCCATATATGCACATCATGCACATCTTTTTCTTCTCTACAGGCATTCACGTTGATGAAACACAGTCCCAAAACCATCTTCGTGTGACTGTATCAAGATTATTTCTGCACCGACTTCCGGCAAGACTTGCGACTATGGCGGACGCGCTCCTCCGCACTAGCGGGGAGCGCGATCCGTACCCGGCGGGAAGAAGGGGCTTCGGACCGGTGCCGAGCCCCCAGAGACCCTAGTGAAGGGGCTCTGCCTGGGGTGGCACGAAGGGGATCTCTCCCTACGGTGGCGATCGAGGGATTGAGGTCTCCTTTCATCACCCCCATAGGTTCCCCCGTCCGTAGGAGCCGTATGGCTAAAAGCGCAAAACCGAGAAGCAGCAGAGAGTGTGAAGCAATGAGGCTGGAACTGACAGTTACGCTTGGAGAAACAGTGAGTCTGAAGTAAAAAGAAACAGAATACAGCGGGAAAGGCGGGTGGAGTAAAACCCCCCCCCTCGAGACTGGCGTACTTACGGGACTCTTTACGTGGCGTTACTGCATGAAAAAACGTATGTTCGGCTTGCTTGATGGCAGCATCGCGCTTTAGAGGATATGAACTTTAAAAAGATATAAGCGCAGTCGTGGAATTTGCTCCTTTCGTCCATCTTATCTAACTATCAACAAAGAAGCACAGTCTCAACAATGGCGGGGAAACCGAAACCTTCCCCCAAACTAGGAAGTACAGCCCCGAGTTCAAAGGTTGATACCACGGAGATGAGCACGGTGTTCTCCTCGTTATTGCGACCTCTAGTGGACCAAATGACAGCTCTCAACGTTAAGATGGACAAGATGCAATTGGACCTGAAGGAGTCGAATAAAACTACAGAGAAGCTGCAGCGAGAACTTCTGGAAGTTAAGACTTCAGTTAAAAATCATGATTCAAGACTACAAAAAGCGGAGAAAGAAAAGGCTTTCCATTCTGATCAGCTCTTGAAACTACAGATGGAAAGATCGAATTTTTTCCTAAGACTTCAGAATGTACCAGAGGATAAAGGAGAAGACCTTAAAAATCTGTTAAGCGAAGCGCTTGAACCAGTGACGGGCTTAAAAGCAGCGGAAATAAAAAGCGATATGGATATGGTTTACAGAACCTATCCAGATTATACTAAAAAGAAAAGCCTGCCTGGTGAGATTCAGATAAGGTTCTCCAAAAAGTCAACAAGAGATGTGGTGCTTAGGACCACAAATAAAGCAGTTCTGAAGATCAAAGGAAAAGAAGTTAAAGTGATGAAAGATATCCCATTTGAAATAAGGAAAAGAAGGAAAGCCTATGGAAAACTGACATCTTGGCTACAGTCTGAATCTATTATCTATAGGTGGAATGTTCCGGAAGGACTGAGCTTCAGCATCAAAAACAAGAAATACAAGATTGACTCTGTCCAACAGGCGAAAAGTTTTTTGGAAAAAAGCAAAGAAAAGAAAAAAGAGAGAGACTCAGATGGTTCACTGGCATCGCAAGAAAGTATGTATGGATTTGATAGCTCAAAGAGCGAAGAAGAAACGTCTGACTCGGAAAAGGGAGCAGCAGCTCCAAAAGTACAAGAAGAGACTGTTAAGACAAGAAGAGGATGAAAGAAGAAATAAAGGCTGAAATGTTTTTTGAAACTGCACTTATATATAATAGATAATTTGTATAATTAAGCATTCCTTCAAAAGAGCATGTCTGTCAAACAGCTTTTTTTATTTTTCATGTATCATCAGTAACAATTTTATCTGAATATTAGCCAAGGTTTAAAACGCTTCATATGTATTAATGGCATAGCAATATTAAGCAAATGATAAAGCACACTCTGTATAAGGTAAACATAGCTTAGAAAAGTAGCGTTGTAGAATTAGATATAGATAAAATCAATAAAAAAAAAAAATTAAAAGATTATTTCTGCACCGATTCAGGAACAGTGGCGGAAAGTGCCATCAAGCTGACTTGTGGTGACTCTGTAGGGTTTTCAAGGCGAAAGACAAACAGAGGTGGTTTGCAATTGCCTGCCTCTGTGTAGTCACCCTGGACTTTCATGGTGGTCTCCATTCGAAGAACTAACCAGGACTGACCCTGCTTAGCTTCCAAAATCTGATGAGACTGGGCTAGCCTGGACCATCCAGGTCAGGGCAAGAGACATTCAGAAGTGATTTGCCATTGCCTGCCTCTGCACAGCCACCCTGGACTTCCTTGGTGGTCTCCCAGCCAAGTACTGACCAGGGCTGACCCTTCTTTTGAGATATGATGCCATCACCTAGCCTGGGCCACCCATGTCAAGGCAAGAGATGTTCAGAGGTGGTTTGCCACCGCCTGCCTCTGCGGAGCAACCCTGGACTTCCTTGGTGGTCTCCCAACCAAGAACAAACCAGGACCGACCCTGCTTAGCTTCCGAGATGTGATAAGATATGGCAAGCCTGGGCCTTGCAGATCAAGGCATTCAGGAACACATGTGAGAAAGTAAATCATGGCACCGACACAAAAATAACCATATTGCTTAATTCTAGTGTGTTTTTATCAAATATGAGAGCCGGTTTGGTGTGGCGGTTAGGGGCACTAATCAGTGAGAAATGGGTTTGATTCCCCACGCCACCATATGCAGCTGCTAGTGTGACCTTGAGTCAGTCACAAGTTCTCTCGGAGCTGTTCTCTCAAGAGGAGTCCTCGAAAGAGCTCTCTCAGCCCCACCTACTTCACAGGGTGTCTGTTGTGGGGAGGGGAAGGGAAAGGAGATTGTAAGCCACTCTGAGACTCATTTGGGTAGTGAAAGTAAAGGTAAAGGTTTCCCTTGCTCGAGAGCCAGTTGAATCCAACTCCAGGGTGTTAGCCTGACGGCTCTATTTATTATCAATATTTGGGGAAATGTTAGCTCTTAACAATATGCAGCTGGCTTTGCGGATCCCGCCTATGTATACAGAGGCTGAGCTAAACCGAGGCTTCTTACAAATTGACACAGGACTCGAGTTAAGAGTATAAAAGATAAGTAGTTTACTAAAAATGTAATAAAAGGTTTATAAACAATGTTACACGATCATACACACAGTTATACAGATCTAGGAAATTAGGTAGGAATACAGAGACGTTTGCATGAGCAGGATATTTGATGGTATCCGTTGAGGGTGATATTTACCTCTATACAGGGGTCATTTCGTAGAAAAAGAGGTGCAGGAGCTCATTTGCATAACTCATTTGCATATGCCACACCTCCTAACATACCGGAAGTGTGTCAGAAGGCAACACCCACCCCTCAGGCTCCACTCCACAGGTGAGTGAAACTGACCTGCTCTTCCTCCATTCCCTTCCCCATCCAATACTTTGTGCAATAAAAAGAAGCGTAAAGAACACACCCTCATTCTCTTCCTGCTCCCTTGAAACCACCAGGTTTCAAGTAGACTTGAGATACCCAGGACATGTGCACCACCCATCCCTTTCCCTTCCTCTCCCCACAACAAGACACCCTGTGAGGTAGGTGGAACTGAGAGAGGTCTTTTGAGAACTGCTCATGAGAGAGCAGCTCTGAGAGAACTTGTGATTGGCCCAAGGTCACACCAGCAGCTGCATGTGGAGGAGTGGGGAATCAAACCCGGTTCTCCCAGATTAGAGTCCAACTCCTGACCACTACACCAAACTGATGGGGTGGAAGCTGCTGAAGGGTTGGTGAAATTTCTCCAGTACTTATGTGCCATGTGCCCAGATAAAAAATGGTATACTTAGAACATTTATATGCCACCTTGAGCAAGTCTCTGGAAAAGCAGCACACAGTCATAAAAGGAACAATGATAAAATTATCAATATTAAAACAAAACATTAAAAACAATAAAGACCCTAGCAGGGCTTTCTCCGGGGCGCTGCGCCTCTGCACTGCTCGGGGAAGCCGAGGAGGGGGCGGGGCTTGGTCATGTGCCCACCCCCTGGGCGCCTCACTCCCGGAGCTGCGCTCCTGTGCGCTCCCACTCCAACGGACCCCTGCCTCTATATGAATCAGAGAAATCCATCTGGAAAAAGGAGGAGAGAAGTCTTCGGGCAAAGGACAAAGGACCGTGGTTCTGAACTAGCAGAAAGCCACGTGGCAGATCCAAGTGGTGCACCCAAGGATCCGGGAGGGAGGATGGGAGACAAGCAAGGGAGGAGAAAAGGAATCCTAAAAAGAAAAAGAACTAACTGTGTCTCTTGGGGAGCAGTATTTATTGGGAGGTGTTCCCGGGAGGCTGGCAAGATACGAGGCCATCCCAGGAGAGCCTATAGGTGGTCCGTTCTCTATCCCTAGCCACTAAGAGGGTCCTATGGGAGTGGTCAATATTCAGATCTACCTGATGGTCAGGACAGGATGCTGACATCAGCTGCATCTAGCATCTGTCTTCTGGATGACAGTGAGTCCTGGGCAGCAGAACCGGGTTTTCAGGAAGCACCCTGCTGTCTTCGCACCCTTGTGTGAAGCCCTTTGATGTACCAAATGGTGAGGGGGACTTGCAGGAGGGGGTGTAAGCCTGTGTGCGTGCATGGAGTTTGTACCTTCATGGAGTTGCTGGTATATGTCCCTAGCCTCATGGTTTTGTGTGTGAGAGAGCGTCTTAGTGCTCTGTGTCAACCTCAGAAAATGGTACTCTGACCCCCTTATTGTAGGTGTCTGTTCCCATCTTCCCACTGGTCACCTAGTACACCTTTATAGCTCACATAACTGGTATCATAGTCCATTTACTGCTCTCATAAATCATCAGAAAAGTTCACGAGAATGGTGCGCAGGCTTACAAGGGGGCAGTGCCCATCTCCGTTTCCTAGCCGAAGAGCCAGCACAGTCCGAAGACTTTTTCCATGGTCATGTGGCCGGCATGACTAGATGCACGGAACGCTGCTACCTTCCCATCGAAGCGGTACCTATTTATCTACCTGCAATTCCTTGCTTTCGAACTGCTAGGTTGGCAGGAGCTGGGGCCAGAGACGGGAGCTCACTCCGTCACACGGCACTCGGGTCTCGAACTGCCGAACTACCAATCTTCTGGTCTGCAGTTCAGCGCCTTAACCTCTGAGCCACAGCATCTCAGTAAAAGGCAGGGTATGAATTTAATCTCCTCCTCCTTCTCCTCCTCCTTCTCTTCCTCTTCTTCTCCTCCTCCTCCTTCTCCTTCTTCTTTGCACATTGATCACCAAATGGTGGAAAAGGGCACCCAAAGCGCATAAACCGGAAGCTGGAATCCATGTCAGAAATTTCCACAGCTAAATGCGAATCAAGGAGAAGAATTCGGCTTAAAATTTCCCCCCAAACAATAAAGGGGTAATGGGCTCCGCCCTACATTCAACATCTCCTCCTATCCTTATCTTTGTAGGATGCTTATTTCTCCTCTTCCTGCGATCCGTTTGACAGTCCTGCACCTGCCTGATGAAGTTGCACCATCCCTGGGCACCCCGCCAGCTCCCCGTCCCCAATTATGCTTGGTTTGCATAATTTGTATAGATTGCAAAAACCGAGTCTCTCTCTTGTCGCAGACGGTTTTGGAGAGTGGTCGTGCTAGTCTGTGGCAAAACAGCTAGATTCAAGGGGTCCATTTAACGCTCTCGCAGTTTGATAACTGTAGTTCGGCTTTTTTGGCAAGACTGCTTGAGGGGCTGCAGTGGCTCAAGTGGTTAAGACGCTGAACTGCAGACCGGAAGGTGGGTAGTTCAGCAGTTTGAGACTCGCGTGCTGCATGACGGAGTGAGCTCCCGTCTCTAGCCCCAGCTCCTGCCAACCTAGCGGTTCGAAAACAAGAAATTGCAAGTAGATAAATAGGCACCGCTTTGGTGGGAAGATGACAGCGTTCTGTGTGCCCCGATGTCTAGTTATGCCAGCCACATGACCACGGAGAAGTCTTCGGACAGTGCTGGCTATTCGGCTTGGAAATTGAGATGAGCACCTGCTGGATGACCTTGGGCAAGCTGTAGTTCTGACACAGCTGTTCTTGAAAAAGAGCAGTTTCTGTCAGAGCTCTCTCAGCCCCACCTACCTCACAGGGTGTCTGTTGTGGGGAGGGGAAGGGAAAGGCGTTTGTAAGCCACTCTGAGACTCCCTTGGGTAGTGAAGGGCGGGGAATAAATCCAATCTCTTCTTCTTCTTCCAACTCTATGATTTTATGATTCCTTGAACTCCTGACGGGAGGGCTTCAAATTTACTGTCGATTTATGTACTTCTGCAGATGTTTTTATATCTTTTAAGAGGATTGTTTCCCTTGACTCTGTGGCTTTGAGAGGACTTTTGGCCTTAGTATACCTGTGCTTCTAATAATCACTGTGTAGAGACACAATATACATTAAACTATAATCTATTTTTTTTTTCTGTTCAGTCACGGTTTGGGTTCTTTGTCGTAATCTTAAAACTATTGGCAATGGGCAGTGGAAGACCCTGCGCAGCTCCAGACTGCTACTGAGCGGGGTTTCCTGTGTTCATGAGCGGCCGCTCACACGCGTGGCTTAGAGGGAACACTGCCTCCAGGTGAACTTTGGAGGGTGGATTCTATGGAAGAAGGTCAACGTTGGGCTGTTATTTCCTCAGAAAGCAATTCTGAGGGGGCATCTTCTTTGGGGGGCTGTAACTTGGAACCCGTAAATCCAATCCCCACCAAACTTGAAGGACAGGTAGAGGAGAGTGGCCCGGAGTTCTGTGAATTTGGTTACTCTAGTATGCTGGGGGGGGGGGCATTCTACCACCTCACAAACCTCATAAACTGATGCCATTTGTGAGGTTCTTGAGGTGGCAGAACAAGTTCGTAAAGGTTTGTGAGAGTTCGTGGTTCGCGAACCAGGCGAGCCACGAACTATGAACTGAACCACATTTCCCTGGTTCGGGCCCATTCCTACTCCGGATTCTCTCAGCCCCACCTGCCTCAGAAGGTGCCTGTTGTGGGAGAGGAAGGAAAAGCCACTTAGAGACTCCTTCAGGTAGAGAAAAGCGGGGCATAAAAACCAACTCTTCTTCAACGCCACAACACTGTGAGGTATGTTAGCCGGTGTGGTGTAGTGGCTAAGAGCGGCTAGACTGTAATCTGGAGAACCAGGTTCGATTCCTCACTCCTCCTCAACGTGAAGCCAGCTGGGTGACACTGGGTCAGTCCCGGTTCTTTCAGAGCTGGTTTCTCTCAAGAGCAATTCTCTCAGAGCTCTCTCAGCCCCACCTACCTCACAGGGTGTCTGTTGTGGGGAGGGGAAGGGAAAGGAGTTTGTAAGCTGCTCTGGGATTCCTTAGGATAGAGAAAAATGGGGTTCAAAAGTCATCTTTTCTTCTTCTTCTTCGTGTAGTGGTTTGGTGTAATGGTTAGGAGTGCAGTGTAGTATACTGGTTAGGAGCGGGGACTCTAATCTGGGAGAACCGGGTTTGAAGTCCCCACTCCTCCGCATGCAGCTGCTGGTGTGACCTTGGGCTGGTCACAAGTTCTCTCAGAACTGTTCGCTCAAGAGCAGTCCTCGAAAGAGCTCTCTCAGTCCCACCGACCTCACAGGCTGTCTGTTGTGGGGAGAGGAAGGGAAAGGAGATTGTAAGCCATTCTGAGACTCCTTCAGGTAGTGAAGGCCGGGGTATAAATCTAATCTCTCCTCCTCCTCCAATGCCTTACTTTTCTTCAGGCTTTGCTGCCAGCGTTGGGCTCAGCAGCCGTTCCTGTCCACTTTTGGCATTCATTCAGGTTTCCTATTCATCTGCGGCTCAGACAGCATTTTCCCAAACACCGTCTTGATTTTGTTGAATATCAACAGCCGAACTGATCGGGGAGCCGGGCTCTTCTAATCCTCTTCTTTTCTGATTCTGGCCTCACAGCGAAGTCCTTATGGACGGATTCTGTGATCGCCAGTGACACGCGCCTGGAATCCAACCACTTTGTACAATGTGCCTGAACAGACCCACCCTGTCTGGAGCCGCCGCTCAGGCAAATCTGCAGCCGGTGGAATAACTCCCAGGAAGGCTTCCCCTCTCCCCGCTTTCCGCCAACTATGCAAAACTGAATTATTCAAGAGGGCTTTTCTGTATGCCAGTAATAGAGTCGCACGACGCAAGATGGTTCGACAAAGTTACTTGGATAAATAATTAGGGGCTGTGGTCCAGTCAGCTCTGCATCGCTTGCGGTATGTAGGATCCCAGTATGGAATTTGCATCATGTAATGGGTGATGCTAATCTAAGGGTACCTGATTAATATAGCAGAGTTTTGCCCAGTCATAGAAGCGTGAACCTGATGGCAGTAAATAAATCTCCCAAGAAGTATATTGCAAAAAAAGTACAAACTTGCATTTATTCAAGTAGATCCAGTTCCCATTCATGTTGCAGTCGAAAGAAGAATCATGGAATCATAGAGTTGGAGGGGATCTCCAGGGTCATCTAGTCCAACCCCCTGCACAACGCTACATCTAAGTTCCTACCCTTCCTTGGGGGAGCGGCTGTGGCTCAATAGTGGAGCACCTGCTTGGCATGCAAAAGGTTCCAGGTTCAATCTCCAGTTGAAAGGATCATGTAGTAGATGCTGTGAAAGACCTCTGCCTGAGACTCCGGAAAGCCTCTGCCAGTCTGAAAAGACAGTATTGATGCTGATGGACCAAGCATCTGAATCAGTATGAGACACCTTCGTGTGTACTCGTTTGTGGTTCTCTGTTTGTGAGAGGCCGTGGCTCAGTGGCAGAGCCTCTGCTTGGCAGGCAGAAGGTCCCAGGTTCAATCCCTGGCATCTCCAGTTCAAAAGGACCAGGCAGGAGGTGATGGGAAAGACCTCTGCCTGAGACCCTGGAGAGCTGTAAAGAGGGGCTGTGGCTCAGTGGCAGAGCCTCTGCTTGGCATGCAGGAGGTCCCAGGTTCAATCCCCGGCATCTCCAGTTAAAAGGACCAGGCAGGAGGTGACGGGAAAGAACTCCACCTGAGACCCTGGAGAGCTGTAAAGAGGGGCCGTGGCTCAGTGGAAGAGCATCTGCTTGGCATGCAGAAGGTCCCAGGTTCAGTCCCCAGCATCTCCAGTTAAGAGGACCAGGCAGCAGGTGACAGGAAAGACCTCCGCCTGAGACCCTGGAGAGCTGTAGAGAGGGGCCGTGGCTCGGTGGAAGAGCACCTGCTTGGCATGCAGAAGGTCCCAGGTTCAGTCCCCAGCATCTCCAGTTAAAAGGACCAGGCAGCAGGTGACAGGAAAGACCTCTGCCTGAGACCCTGGAGAGCCTCTGCCGGTCTGAGGAGACAGTGCTGACCTTGATGGAGCAAGGGACTGAATCAGTAGAAGGCAGCTTCATGTAAGAGTTCTGTTAATGGGAGGTGCCATGGCTCAGTGGTAGATCATTTGGCATGCAGAAGGTCCCAGGTTCAATCCCCGGCATCTCCAGTCAAAAGGACCAGGCAGTAGGTGGTGTGAAAGACCTCTGCGTGAGACCCTGGAGAGCGGCTGCCGGTCTGAGTAGTCAATCCTGACCTTGATCTCCTCGTGGGAAATACTGATCACCACTTTGAGGTCGGGAGCAATTTTCTCCAGGCCAGTTTGGCTGGAGATCCTGGAAGGAGGGTTTTTTTGGTCATCTTCTGGCCTTGGAGCAGGGGTCACTGGGGATTGGGGGGGGAGGTATTTGCGAATTTCTTGCGTTGTGCAGGGGGTTGGACTAGATGGCCCTGGAGGTCCCTTCCAACTCTAAGATCCTAGGATTCTGTGATTCTATGAGGGACCAATGGTTTGATCCAGTATAAGGCAGCTTCATGTTTCATTAATAAATAGAATCATAGAATCATGACTCCAGGATCATCTAGTCCAACCCCCTGCACAATGCAGGACATTTAATAAATAAATGATTTCATGTAACCTGACAGGGGCTGGTCCTCTCTTCGACCTGTGAGTTTCTCAGTGGTACCCATTGAAAGACCTTATTCAAAACCCCTGTGGGTCCCTGGGTAGAAGCCTGAAGGTGGCAAATGAAGGATCGGGTGGCTTTAATGGCCTTAGTTCCTGAGACCTCCCCTGCATCTTAGCAGGCCTGGAACTAAAGACAAAAGGAGCAGCAAAAGGAGCGGTAGCCGCCGGCTATTTCATCTCTTCCGGAGCGTGAACATTCATCAATTCCGGGAAGATCCAATAAGGCGCAAGAGGAAGGCCATGAAATTGGATTATCTGGGCTCCAGCCTCCGGAAAGAGGAGACGTAACTCCCGGGGAAAGCCTGCGGTAATCCGTCTCCCGCTCTGCTTCTGGGACCACCTCTGCTGAACCCTGAACAGCAAAGCACATGGAGATTGTGTTCCACCTTGCAGCTGTTTTGTTGTGTTTTTTTTAGCCATAATTGATTTTGTCTGTCAGATTACTTTGGGGGGTTTTAACACTGGGAATGGATTCCCACCGCAGATTGCGGCGCCTCACTGCAGCGTTCTTGTGCGGACAATGGAACCGAGGGGGCCCCTGGAAAATAATAACAACAATAAGATCGGAACTGTTGCTTTTATAAACTTCAGGCTGCATAGAAGACAACATCTGCTCTTCCCGTCGGACCGATCATCGTGCGTTTTTATCTTATCTGCCAAAGGGTGGAAGAGATGGAGAAGAGGAGAAGGGGAAAAACAAAAACGAGGAGACAATTGAAGTTATCATGGTAACCTTGACGGTGGAACTTGAATGCCTTCGCTTATTACAAAAACCCTGCGATAAGACTGTAGGCTTTGGAAGAAGAAGAAGAAGAAGAAGAAGTTTTAATACCCTGCCCTTCACAACCCAAAGGAATCTCAGATCAGCTTACAAGCCCTTTCCCTTCCCCTCCTTGCAACAGACACCCTGTGAGGCAGGTGGGGCTGAGAGAGCTCCTTCAAGAACTGCCCTTGAGATAACAGCTCTGAAAGAACTTGGGACTGACCCAAAGTCACACCAGCAGCTGCATGTGGAGGAGTGAGGGATCAAACCTGGCTTTTCTAGATTAGAGTCTGCACTTCTAACCAATACACCAAACTGGTTTCTAAAGCCTTTTGCTGCAAGAGCAGCATAGCGTTGGAAGAAACCGTTGGCTGTGCTAGAATCATTACACTACATTGTAAGGAGATGAGAGATTCATGGAGGATAAGTCTGCCTCTGGCCACTAGCCATGGTTACTAAGGGGTTAATGCCATAGAACCCACCCTCCAAAGCAGTCATCTTCTCCAGGGGAACTGAGATGTTCGTCTGGCGATCAATTGTAATATCAGCAGATCTCCAGGCCCCACCTGGAGGCTGGCAACCTTATCTAATGAGGTTTTTCTTAATATTAATTATTTGTATGCTATTTTTAGGATGTTATCATATTTTACTTCGTGAGACATCTTCCACTAGTTCTCTGAAAGGGAGGCATGCAAATTTTATCAATCAATCACTCAGCCAGTCAATCAAAACCAGATATTTCTAGCTTCAGTGGAGGTTACGAGAAGCCCAAAATAGCTCACGATTCCAAGAACATGCTTTTAAAAATCACATTGCTACCTACAGAAACCCACCCATGAGCAAATGTTCTAAAGAATTCCTGAACTGTTATGAATGAATGAACGAATGAATGAAAGAATGAATGAATGAATGAATGGCTCTTGAAGCCACACTTCCCCTCTGAAGATCAACAGAAACTCTCAGGGTCCATCGGTGCAATTTAGGCAAGCAGAATGTGATTAAGGGCAAAGAGACACAACTGTATCCAGGCTTGTAGCCATGGTGCGGCATTTTGCGGCTTCGCCCCCTCAAATGTGAGGCATGCCCCACGACAGCTGCTGCCCCTCTCCCCCTTACCCCTCTCCCCCTTCCTCCCCTCCTGTGACATTAAAAGGGCCCTCCAGCAGATTGGTGGGAGCACGGGGCCCACCAATCAGCTGGAGGGCCCTTTAAATCTTGCAGGAAGGGAGAGAGAGGGACAGCCTTCAAGCTGCAATTTCACCTCTCCAAGTTCAGATGCAGGCAGCCCCTGCTTGAAAAATACCACTGAAAGGGAACCCTTTAATTTTTTTGATCAAGTGGAAGCATCTTTCCTTTTATCATGGCCACAATTTGTGCCCACCACAGTCCTCCGGTTCTGAACCTGACAACGATCGTGCAAAGCCATCTATGCTCCTTGAACGTATATGAAGCTGATGTTTCCTGAATCAGATCCTTGGCCCATCAAGGTCAGTATTGTCTACTCAGACTGGCAGTGGCTCTTCGGGATCTCAGGCTGAGGTCTTCCACATCACGTACCACCTGGACGTTTTAGCTGGAGACGCCAGGGATTGAACTTGGGACTTTCTGCATGCTGAGCAGATGCTCTACCGCTGAGCCATAGCCCCTTCCCATGAAGCACCCTGATACTAAATAGATCATTGATCCATCAGGGTCAGTAATGTCCACTCAGACATCAGTGGCTCTCCAGGGTCTCAAGCAGAGGTCTTCCACATCACGGCCACCTGGTCCTTCTACCCAGAGATGCTCGGGATTGAACCTGGGACCTTCTGCGTGCCAAGGAGATGCTCCACCATCGAGGCATGGCCCCTCCCATGGCCATCCTACCTTTCTGGCTATCTTCCTTTCTAAACACAAGCGTCATCCCTCACCCTTGCTCCCAATTCTCCCTGCCCTTTGATCTCTTTACAGCCTTCCTTGGAGTTAATTTGTTGGGAAATGGAAGTTCCATTTTAATGGGACCTTACGGCTGTGATTTAAACCCAGCCGACCCCAGGAAACTCAGAGTTAAGGGTCCCCAAAGCCCTTGCTTATGGGGCCTTTCATTATGGGATCATATGTGGGACTATAATGGCTGCAAGGAAGGGGGTCGGAGTTACAGGCACCCAGGGAACTCTAACTCTCCCGTTCCTTGACTTTTCTGGCCTCGAATCACGACCTTATGATTCACATAACGCCCTCCCCTCTTTCTGTATTTTGCAGCATTGTTAAGCTTTGGGGGAAGCTGACCAGCTTGCTGACGCTCATAAAGAAAAAGCACAATTTCCCCGGGAACCTTACATCCAGCAATCTATGTGCAAACATTACGATATTGAATGATTTTGTTTTAAGTAGCAATTTCTCCCTTCCTCCAGCGACCCCCTGCCCCATTTTGTGCCTATGGCTGCCAGGTGCCTCCTGGCCACTGGTGGGGGATGGGAAACGTAGGGTTGCAAGATCTGGGTTGGGAAACTCCTGGAGAAGGATAAGGAGAAGAAGGAGGAGATTGGCTTTATACCTGACCTTTCACTTGGAGTCTCAGAGCAGCTTACCGACTCCTTTCCCTTCCCCTCCCCACAACAGACGCCCTGTGAGGTAGGTGGGGCTGAGAGAGCTCTGACGGAAACTGCTCTTTTTCAAGAACAGCTGTGCCAGAACAACGACTTGCCCAAGGTCATCCAGCAGCTGCGAGTGGAGGAGTGGGGAATCAAACCCGGATCTCCCAGATTAGAGTCTGCGTATTTAATCACTAAGCAGGGTCGACTGTGGTTAGTACTTGGATGAGAGACTTCCTTGAAATACCAAGTTGGGAGGACAGGGGCAGGCCGCCTCTCTGAATATCCTCCAGGCCCCCAGTAGGGATCAGTCACCAGAGGTCAACGTGGCGTCCAGGTGCGTGCTCTCTCTCTCTCTCTCTCTCACACACACACACAAGAAAATACCAAGAAAAAGCTCTGGCCTAGTCGAGGCAGAACAGACGTCCCTGGGGCCGAGGACCACCAGTAGATTTTAGCTGGCAGATCATAAAGCCCTACAGCAGATCGTAAAGCCCTGCACGCACCAAGAGGCAGATGGGCCTCTCGCCATCCGCCTCCATCCTTTAGCTAGTAAGTTAGTACTCTATCATGTCCCTGCTCTTTCCCATCCAAAGTGTACTTCTCAAATAAAGAGGGGAGTATTTCTCTTCTAAACTTGCAACATGGCTCTGAGTAGCTTTGTAAGCTGAGTAACCCGGTGAAGTGATGCTCCTGCATTTGTAGCTTTATTTAAGCACTCTACTAATGAGTGGAAACTGGACTAACCGCACCAGTTAACCTCAGTAGGTTGTGGGGAGAGGAAGGGAGGGAGACTGAAAGCTGCTCAGAGACGCTGAGTGAAGGGCAAGGTAGTGCTGGAAATTCCAGATGCGATGTCCCCTGTCTCAGCCCTCCGGACTGAGCGGCAAGAGAGGCTAGAGGGCTAGAGAGGCACGCTGACCTTTCTTCCTGTATCTACTCTTCTGCCACTGCCCTCTTTGAAAAGCAGACTGTGTTCTCAGGGACCAACTTCCCCATTCCTGCTTCTCTCTCTCGCTCCGAATGAAGACCGGCTCTCTACCTGGCTCTGAGTAGCTTTGTAAGCTGAGTAACCCGGTAAAGTGACACTCCTGCGTTTGTAGCTTTATTTAAGCCCTCTGCTAACTAAGGGTGACTGGACTAACCCCACCAGTCAACCTCAATAGCTTTGTTGTTCATGTTTTTTCAGGGGGACTGACCTGAGCCAGTCTGGTGTAGTGGTTAAGTGCGCGGACTCTAATCTGGGAGAACCGGGTTTGATTCCCCACTCCTCCACTTGCACCTGGCTGGATGACCTTGGGCAAGCCATAGCTCTGGACCAGCTGTTCCCTCAAGGACAGCTTGGAAAAAAAAGCTCTCTCAGCCCCACCTACCTCACAGGGTGTCTGTTGTGGGGAGGGGAGGGGAAAGGCGTTTGTAAGCCGCTCTGAGACTCTTAAGTGAGTGAAGGGCGGGATATAAATCCAATCTCCTCTTCTTCTTCTTCTTCTCTGGAGTCTGGAAATAAGCTGTCACTTTGGGGGCATCTCCAGGTCCCACCTGGAGGTTGGCATCCTCAGTCCAATGGGCTGCGCAGCCCACCTACGATGTCCCACTGCTCCAGGTTGGGAAGTTCCTGAAAATCCAAGATGGAGCCTTGGGGATGGGAGACACCTCAGCCGACTACTGAGTCCACCTTTCGAAGCAGTGATTTTCTTCCCAGGGAACAGATCTCTGCTGTCTGGAGTTCAGTTCTAATTCCAGGAGATCTCCAGGCCCTGCCTGGGGGGTGACAATGCTATGAGCCACCTGCAGCCTCTAGGAAGGGGCTGCTGTGCAGACCACACGGTATGAAGGGAAAGCAACCCGCTGCATATTCCGGAGAGATGTTGGCCTTTCCCATAGATAAAGGACACCTGTGAAACGAAAACAAACAGGGCGTTTGGCCTTTGATGCCGCTTTCTGATGTATAAATAGCGCTTGAAAGATCTTTTTCCCCTTTTTGCTTCAGCTTGGTTTTTCTTTCTTTCTGCCACTCCCGACCCTCTTAAGCATCACTAACAGCAGGGAAATAGATTCAGGTGGGGGGAGCCGTGTCGGCCTGAAGCGGCAGAACAACGTTTGAGTCCAGTGGCGCTTTTAAGACTAACAAAGAGTTTTAACAAAGAGCCAGTTTGGTGTAGTGGTTAGGAGCGCGGACTCTAACCTGGGAGAACCGAGTTTGAGTCCCCACTCCTCCACTTGCACCTGCTGGCGTGACCTCGGGTCAGTCACAAGTTCTCTCAGAGCTGTTCTCTCAAGGGCAGTCCTCGAGAGAGCTCTCTCAGCCCCATGTACTTCGCAAGGTGTCTGTTGTGGGGAGGGGAAGGGAAGGAGATTGTAAGCCGCTCTGAGACTCCAAGTGAAAGGCAAGGTATAAATCCAGCTCTCAACCTCCTTCTCCTCCTACTCCTCTTCTTCTTCTTCACTTTCACGTGCATGCACACGTCTTCAGATACAGTGAAGTCTGGCCTTCATTTGCCCACCTCCAAAGGCAACGACAGACCCCGAGATCTTTATGAATGGGATTCTCCCCCCGCCTTTCCTCTTTGGGGCGAAAAGCATTAATTGATGAGCTGGTGCAATTCATTAGCCAATGAATGGCCTTGATTGCAGCATTAATCAATCACTTTGGATCATGGGGTGCCGACCAGCTGGGCTCATTCAATGCCACTGCGGGCCTTCCCTCCCTCTCTTGGCTGCCTGTTCTCCCCTTTCATAGCCTTCGCAGCACTAATTGCTGCCGGCCCTGTCCATGGAAGATGGAGATGATTGTTAGCATTGCATCCCTTCCCATGAATGCAGCAAAAAGCAAAAGAAAAAAAAAACCCTTTCAGCTCTTTCAAGGGCTTGGGAATAAGCTCACATCCAGCCAAGCCCTGGAAAGTTTGGTGGTCGTGGAAAGCTCCGTCAAGTTGCAGACCCCATAGGTCGTGGAAAGCTCCGTCAAGTTGCAGACCGCAAGGCAAGAGACGGACAGAGGTGGTTTGCCACTGCCTTCTTCTGTGTACAAACCTCAGGACTTGGTCTTGCCAGCTCCAGCCTGGGAAATTCTTGAACATCTGGGGGTGGAGTCTGGAGATAGAACTTGAGAGATATGTTCTCCTAGTATTATTTATTTATTTATTTATTTAATTAGGATTTATATCCCGCCTAGCCAGCACAGTAGGGTTGCCAAGTCCCCCCGGGGGGGCGGGGGGAAACCCCGCTTGATTGGTCCGCTCCCTTCCAGCCCGGATTGGGCTGCCGGGGGGAACCCCACCCTCAAATTACCAGGCTGCGGAGATGTGCCTAGCGTGATGATGTCACACAGAGGTAACGACATCGCATCGGGCACATTTCGGGGGGGACTCTCTATCATTCGAGGGAAAACTTCATGGTTCTCCCTTGAATTATAGAAGTCTCGCCCCCAATGTACTCAACATGATGACATCACTTCCAGGTGACGTCATCACAGCGCACGCACCAGAACTCTCCCGAAGAGGACCGGACTCCCCCCGCTATAAGGTAAGTTAGACTTGGCAACCCTATCTCCTAGATATCTTATTATGTTTGCTGCAAAGTTTCTGACTGGACCCTAGAAAAATGCTGCTATTTTAAGAGCTTTATACTCACAGAATTTATTGCGCCTTATGTCTTGTATGTATATCACTGTCCTTGGTAAAGGTTATATTCAATACGGGGGGAATTACTAGAGTCCGGTGGGACTGGTGATTGTAAAACTGACAAGGTGCTGTTTGAATGCTTGAACACAGTGTAAACCTGCAATTTATTGTTTTGGTGAACTTATGTTTGGTAATACTTGATGCTAATAATTATATAATAGTATAGAAATAAAAATAAAAGGCACAAAATGGATCTACCTTAAGCATACACCTATTATACACAGTGCCATATATTTTTCCATATCTTCCTAACACTGTGACCCATAGTTTTTGTACTTGTCAGACCCCTGAGGAAATCAGTTCCCAACACCAGTCATTCAGAAGAATGCAGTTTATTGAGACATTGAAAGGATTCAGGTGCATAACGTAAACTTTGTTAGAACTGATGAGAAAAGGCGCGAAGCAAGCAATTATACTCAAAGCATACCTCGTACTAATGGCTCTGGGCCAATCAGGAGCAGGTAGGAGCCCGCCAGACTAATGGACACTGGTTCACAGGAGAAAACTGATACCAGGCAGAGAATCCACTCAAGGTTGCCCTAGCGGGCCAATGTAGATAACGGGGTGGCTGAGAACCGAAACCAAACATTCCAGACTGACTCCTTCTCTGTGGCAACCAAGCCGAATAATGATGAGGTCTGACAGTACTAACTTTCAGGTGGTGGCTGTAGATCCCCTGCTGTTCCAACTGGTCTCCAGGCGACAGAGATCTGTCCACCTGGGAGAAATGGCCACTTCAGAAGGTGGACTCTACGGCATTAGAAGCCACTGAAGTCCCTGCCTTCCACAAACCCTGCCGTCCTTAGGCTCCAGCCCCCAAATCTCCAGGTATTTCCCAACCCAAGGCTGGCAACACAACAAAGCGTCCACCCTTCAAAGCATCCATTTTCTCCAGGGGAACTGATCTCAGTTGACATTCGGGGAGATCTTCAGGTCCCACCTAGGATGGCCAGGTCCTTCATGGCCACTGGTGGGGGACAGGGGGAGAGGGTTGGCAGATCCTGGTTGGGAAACTCCTAGGGATTTGGGGGTGGAGTCTGGGGAGGACAGGGACTTCCGTGGGGTACAATGCCACAAAGAGTCCACCCTCCAAGGCTGCCATTTTCTCCAGGGGAACTGATCTCTGTAGTCTGAAGATGAGCTGTAATTCCAGGGGATTCTCAGGTCCCACCTGGAGGCTGGCATTCCTAGTCCCACCTGGATGCTGGCAACCTTACCTGGACTTCTTGGCGGTTTCCCATCCAATCCAAGTATTCACCAGGGTCGACCACACTTAGCTTCTGAGATCTGACAAGATCAGTCTAGCCTGGGCCATCCAGGTGAGTTTACCAGTCTTAGAATAGACTAGACCAGACAACAGGTGGGCTGTACCACTTCCGCGTTGCCCTCTGGGTCTTTTTTTTAAAAGCCCACCTCCTCGTAAGTAGAAAACTAGCATTCAGGAAGCAGCAGGACAGACATTTTTCCCCCTAATGTACTAGGTCTTTATTTGCATTGATTTTTTTTAAAGAAGAAAAACGGTGCACACATTCCCCTCGCCCCCGAAGTCTGCAGTGGTACTGGCCACTCCGTCACCTCATTCTCCTCCAGGCGTGGACCATGCCTTAAATTTTAATGATTGGGCTAAGGAGGTTCTAAGCGAGACCTGCCAGGGAGATTGTAACGCACAAGTATTTATTTTATTTATTTATTTATTTCATTTGTATCCCGCCTTGCCAGCGAACCGGCTCAAGGCGGCTAACATACACAAGTTACCATAAAGGTTTACAATATAAAACCATTAAAACATTAAAATACAATTACGAAGTTACGAATTACGAAAGAGGGCGACTTCAGAGTTTCCCAGCAGACAAGGCTGCAGGGGTGCACCAACAGGACCAGGGCGATGATAAAAATCAGTTCTCCGCCCGATGGCGGCTCCTAGTTGAAACCCTGGCGGAAGAGCTCCGTCTTACAGGCCCTGCGGAACTGCAATAAGTCCCGCAGGGCCCTGGTGTTATCCGGGAGCTCATTCCACCAGTAAGGAGCCGCCACCGAGAAAGCCCTGGCCCTGGTAGGTGCCAACTCCAGGTTGGGAGACTCCTGGAGATTTGTGGGTGGAGCCTGGGAAGGGGATTTGATGTCCTAGAGCAGGGGTGGCCAACCTTGCTTAACGTAAGAGCCACATAGAATAAACGTCAGATGTCTGAGAGCCGCAAGACAGGAACAAATATCACACACACGTTTTTATTTTTAAAAATATGCAAATGTGCTTTTTATTAACGTTAAATGGGACTGCCAAAAATAAAAACAAACGAGGAAAACTGGTTATTGATAATGATATTACTTGTTTGCTAATGATATTGAGAGAGAGAGAGAGAAAGAGAGAGATGGAAAGAAAGAATTAAAGAAGTGGAAAGAAAGAGAGAGAGAGAAACTAGGAAAGCAAATAGATGGGAGGGAGGAGGGAAGGAAGGAAGGAAGGAAGGAAGGAAGGAAGGAAGGAAGGAAGGAAGGAAGGAAGGAAGGAAGGAAGGAAGGGAGAAAGAGAGAAAAAGCATGCCTCCCCTTTGCTTCCCCAGCCGCCCTGCCAGGAGCCGCACAATATGTGTGAAAGAGCCGCATGTGGCTCCCGAGCCACAGGTTGGCCACCCCTGTCCTAGAGTCTACCTTCTAAAGCAGCATTCTTCTCTGGGGGAACTGATCTCTCTAGTCTGGAGATAGGGCTGCCAAGTACCGGCGACTTACCGGCGGGGGGGAGTTGTTCTCCCCCCGGGAGCTCGTCATTACGGCGACATAATGACGTCACCCGGAGGTGACATCATCACATCGGGGGGTGTTGCCAGGGCAATGCTCTGGCAATTGCCCCAAAAAATCACCCTGGCAACGCCCCCAACGTGATGATGTCACCTCCGGGTGACGTCATTACACGGGGGAAGTCGTCCTCACTGGACGACTTCTGGGGCGGGGTTCCCCCCACCGGCCGAATGCCAGCCGGCGGATCGGGAACCCCTATAGCGGGGTATCCCCCGCCCCCCGGGCTGACTTGGCAGCCCTATCTGGAGACCAGCTGTAATTCCAGTCAATCTCCAGCTCCCACCTGGAGGGTGGCAACCATAACACACAGGATGGTTATTCTGTGCAGTGGGAGGCCTCAGGAATGCAGAGGTTTCGTGCTGGAAAGGTGCTCCATGAGCCGAACCTGGAAGCAACCCAGTGGCCAGTGGAACTGTGGTAAAAGCAGTGGGATGTGTTTCTACTTTCTGCCACTAGATGGCAAGAGGGAGCAGTTTGCGCTGGTAGAAGAGGCCAGCCTCTGTGGGAAGTCCCCCGTCCAATGAGTTGCAGTAGTCAATCATGGAGGCGGCTAATGCATGAAGGAAGGAAGGAAGCCACACCCTCATTTTCCAAGAAGGGATGCTGCTAGTGGAGTAGATACAACTGACAAACTAGCATACTTGCTCACTGCTGCCACCCTCAGGTCTCCAGGAGGATTGCGGGAGCATTAGCAGCCCCAGAGCTGACCCTTTGCAGTACTAGGTCCTTTCCGCATTTGCCTGCCATTCTGGATTTTTGCAGTGTTTGAGTCAAGGCAATTTAAGTCCAGGGCAAAACAGCATCCAAAGAACCCAGGACAACAGCAGGCTGAAACCGGGCTGACCACTGAAGGGAGGTCATGTAATGTGGAATAGGGAAAAACACGATTTTAGTGCAGTACAGGGAAAAAAACGGGGTTAAAAAGGTTGAATTCAATTTTAGTGCAGAACTGCTTGGAGGATACCATGGCGAACATGGATTAAATGGAGAATTGGAAGGGACCTCACAGGTCATCTAGTCCAGCCCCCGCACTCTGCGGGAGCATAGCTGAAACATAGCCCTACAACATACCCAGAAAGGGCCTTATTCGTTTATTTCCTTACCCCACTTTTCTCCCAAGTGCAATAATTTTTCTCTCCTCGCAACAACCTTGTAAGGTAGGTTAGGCTGAGAGTATGTGACTGGCCTGGGGTTACCCAGCAAGCTTCCTTGGCTGAGTGGGAATTTGAAACTGGGTCTCCAAAACCTGATTCCAACAGGCTAACCATTACACAATGCTGGCTCTCTCCAAGTAAGACTGAGACAATGACATCCACACTTAAATTCTGCTCCTCAAAGAGCGCTTGAAACACACAGGAGGTTGCCATGTAATGAGTCAGGCCTAGGGTTGCCAACTCTGGCTTGGGAAATGCCTGGAGATTTTGTGGCTGGAGCCTAAATAGGGTGGGGTTTGGGAAAGAGAAGGACTTCATTGGGAACACCTTCCAAAGTGTCCAGTTAAAAAGGACAGCGCAGTAACATAAGAATATCAGAGAAGCCAATGTTGGATCAGGCCAACGGCCCATCCAGTCCGACACTCTATGTCACACAGTGGCCAAAAACACCAGGTGCCCTCAGGAGGTCCAGCAGTGGGGCCAGGACACTAGAAGCCCCCTCACTGTTGCCCCCCCCCACAAGTACCAAGAGTACAGTGCATCACTTGCCCCAGACTGAGAGTTCCTATCTATACTTTGAGGCGAATAGCCGCTGATGGACCTCTGCTCCAGATGTTTATCCAATTCCCTCTTGAAGCCGTCCATGCTTGTAGCCGCTGCCACCTCCTGTGGCAGTGAATTCCACATGTCAATCACTCTTTGGATGAAGAAGGACTTCCTTTTATTTTTTTTTATTTTATTTTTTTATTTTTTCTTTATTGAAGGGATTCAAAGGGTACAAGCAGTAAAGAGTGTGTTACATATTGGAGATTCTTAATAATATATTGGAATACAAAGTTAAAGACTTAGCTTGTATTACAGCAATTCTTAAACATTCCCGTTACATTAAACTAAGGTTAACTCTAGAGTTACTACTGTTTATATCAGATATCAGTGACCAATCTTGGAACTAAACTGAGAAAAGGTGGGTTTACTTTTTATAAAAAGAGGTATATGGAGGAGTTGTTTGCCCAAGATTTTGGGAGTGTCGCATCTTTACTTTCAGAGTATTTGTTGATGATAGGGTACCATTTGAGCATTGGGTTTTTGCGGGTGTCGTTTCCATAAAGATTTTCTGTTCTTTCAGTTATTTTATCTAATATAAAATAGTCCCATACCTTGGCTAGCCATGTGGAAATTGGTGGGCTGGAGGGTTTTTTCCAGTTGACTGCTAATGTGTGTTTAGCTGCTGTTAAAAGGACTTCTACTAATTCTCTTGTTTCTCTGGGAATCTTTGTCTTAGGCCATAAATTGAGTAGAATCAGAGCCGGGTCGTAAGGAATAGAGACTTCAAGCATCTGTTCAATTTCTGAGAGAATCTTTTTCCAGAATATAACTATGAGAGGACAGGACCACCAAGCATGGTAGAAGGTCCCAGTAGAGATTTGGCATTTCCAACACGTTGGTGAGTGTGTTGAGTATATGTGTGATAGCTTTGCAGGTGTTATGTGCCATCTAAATAAAGTTTTTAAGGCTTGAAGTTGTATTGGGGTGGACTTGGTTTTATATATATTTGAGTTCCAAATCGCTTCCCATTGGTCATTCGATAAAGCATATCCGATGTCGGTGTGCCAACTGGTTTGAAGCCCTGTGGTTTGACATGAAGAATCTTGTATAAAATAGCTGTAGAATGTTGAAATCAGACCCTTTTTAGTAAAGGCTTTGGATATTAATAATCGTTTGAAGAAGTTAAGTTTTCTTTTAAAGTTTAGGTTCTGTTTGTGAGATTCAAGGAGGTGTGCCACTTGCAAATATTCATACCAGGGTAGACGTGTGTTCGCCTTAATGTCCAGTTCTGCTTTACTAAGCATCGTACCTTTGTTGGTGATGTCTATGAATTTAGTGATCTTCGCTTTTTCCCATTCGCAAAATGACGGAGGGTTTAAGCCTGGTTGAAACCAGGATTGGCGGAGGAAGCTCTTTATGGGTGAGTCTGATGTTATCAATTTTTTCTTGCAGGTATCCCACACTCGGAAGGTCGTTGAGAGGAATGGATGCTGGGTTCTCGGAAGAAGGCATTTAGAAGGTAAGTTCCAAAGTGCTTCTTGGAAGGAAGCCGATCGAAGATATGTATTCTCTATGTTTTTCCAGTCAGCCTGGTAGTCGCTGTGGTAATGTCTGGTCAGATTTGCCAGTATAGTAGCTTGGTAGTAAGTTTTGAGGTCAGGAACAGCAAGACCCCCTTTATCTTTATTTCTACGAAGAACTTGAAAACGGATTCTAGGTTTTTTATAGTTCCAAATGAAATTTTGCAAATTTCTTTGCCAGAGAGCCATGAGTTTTGGGGAGATTTGAATCGGGAGAGAGCTCTAAAATAATATAAGAATTTCGGTAATATAAATGACTTGACGATTGAGATGCGTTCCAGCCATGTCAGCAACTTTGTGTCCCATGCTTTTAGTTGAGATGTTATAAGGGCGTTTGCTTGCGTATGGTTATGAGTGATTAAATCTTTCAAATTTAAGGGGATTTTAACGCCCAAATATTGCCAATAGTGGGATGTCCACATAAAGGAATACCTCTCTTTAACAAATTTAGTTGAGTCTTCATCTAGGAGGACAGGGTATAGTGTGGATTTGGATTGATTTATGCATAAACCTGAAATCTTCCCAAAGTCCTCTAAGAGCTGAAATAGTGGAGGAATCGTAGTAATTGGGTCTGCGATGTAGATGTTCATATCATCAGCAAATAGGCTTGTTTTATACTGTTTGTTTTTTATTGTTATGCCTTGTATTGCCGCTTCTTGCCGAATGGAGGTGACCAGTGGTTCGATTGCCATCGCAAATATGAGCGGCGACAGAGGGCAGCCCTGTCTTGTTCCTCTGTATAAATTAAAGAAATTTGAGGATCTAGAGTTGATATTTAAGGAGGCCAAGGGTGAAGCATATATCCAGTGTAAAGCTGATTTAAATCGAGCTCCAAAGTTCATATATTCAAGCAGGCAATGAATATAGTCGAATTCCAAGGTATCAAAGGCTTTTTGGAAGTCTACGGACAGGATACAAGAGGGTTTGATTCTTCTTAGGTGACAATGATGGATAATATCGATAGTCTTTCGTATGTTGTCTGTGATGTCTCTTTGTCTGATGAAGCCCGTCTGGTCTAAATGTACATAAGAGGGTAAGACCTTGGAGAGTCTCCCTGCGAGAACTGAGGCAAAAAGCTTGTAGCCGTTAAGAAGCGATATTGGTCGGTATGATGAAGTTTGAGAGGTATCCTTGTTTGGTTTGGGAAGGACGATTATCCTCGCCTGATTCCAAGTTGGTGGAGTTGGTTGGTTTTCTAATATCTTGTTGAATAGGTCAGTGATGGGTTGTAATAACACTTCTTGAAAGGATTTGTAGTATTCTGTGGGAAAGCCGTCAGGGCCTGGTGACTTATTATTTTTCATTCTTTTCAAGGTTTCCTGGACCTCTGACGGGCATATTGGGTTATCTAAATAAGATTGGTGTGCTTTTGATAGTTTATTATTTAGGTTTATTTTAGTAAAAAATTCTTTAATATCCTGTATGGAAGGATTTGAAGATTCGTATAGGTGTTTGTAGTATCTTTCGAAAGTGTGGAGTATCTCGTGGGACGTTACACACAGGGTTCCTTGCTGGTCGCGGATGCAGTTGATCATGTTACTCGTCCTTTGCTGTCTTAACTTAAACGATAGAAACCTAAGTGACTTGTTATTGCGATATTTGTATTTATGCTGCATTAAGGACTTCCTTTTATCTGTTCTAACCCGACTGCTCAGCAATTTCATGAAGTGCCCACGAGTTCTTGTCTTGTGAGAAAGGGAGAAAAGGACTTCTTTCTCTACCTGCTCTATCCCATGCATAATCTTATAAACCTCGATCATGTCACCCCTCAGCTGTTGTTTCTCCAAGCTAAAGAGCCCCAAGCGCTTCAACCTTTCTTCATAGGGGAAAGTGTTCCAACCCTTTTATCATTCTAGTTGCCCTTTTCTGCCCTTTTTCCAAAGCTATAATTTTTTTTTTGAGGTGTGGCGACCAGAACTGTACACAGTACTCCAAATGAGGTCGCACCATCATTTTATACAGGGGCCTTATGATATTGGCTGATTTGTTTTCAATTCACTTCCTAATAACCCCCAGCGTAGCATTGGCCTTTTTCATTGCAGTCGCACACTGTCTCGACATTTTCATTGAATTATCTACTACGACTCCAAGATCTCTCTCTTGGTCAGTCTCTGCCAGTTCAGACCCCATCAATGTGTATTTATAGTTAGGATTTTTGGCTCCAATGTGCATCACTTTGCACTTGGCCACACTCAACCCCATTTGCCACACTGATGCCCACTCACCCATCCTCGACAGACCCCTTTGGAGTGCCTCACAATCCTCCCTGGTTTTCACCACCCTGAACTACTTTGTGTCATCTGCAAATTTAGCCACTGCACTGTTTACTCCCAACTCCAAATTATTAATACACAAGTTAAAAGGCATGGGACCATGTACTGATCCCTGCGGTACCCCACTGCTTACCTCCCTCCACTGAGAAAACTGCCCATTTATACTCACTCTCTGTTTCCTTTTAATTAGCCAGTTTTTGATCCACAAAAGGACTTGTCCTTTTATCCCATGACTATTGAGCTTACTTAGGAGCCTTTGATGAGGAACTTTATCAAAAGCTTTCTGGAAGTCAAGGTAAACAACATCTATTGGGTCCCCCTTGTCCACATGTTTGTTTACTCCCACAAAGGACACTAACAGGTTAGTGAGACAAGATCTTCCCTCACAGAACCCGTGCTGAGCCTTCCTCAATAGATTTTGGTCATCAATGTGCCTACTAATTTTTTCCTTAATAACAGTTTCCACCAACAGTTTCCACCAACAGTTTCCACCAACTATCAATATGAAAGGTAATGTGAAAGACCTCTGCCTGAGACCCTGGAGAGCTGCTGCCAGTCGGTGTAGACAATACTGACCATGATGGACCAAGGATCTGATTCAACAGAAGGCAGCTTCATGCAGAGGCCCAAGTGTTAGCCAAATTGTCTTATTTCTTAATAATAGCTTGGGGAATTATGAATATGAAACGGTAATAGGCATATAGCGTGGATCATGACCTGTGTATACTGGAGTTTGATTTCCCAAGAACCCAGGAATAGACACAGAGACCGGGCGGCTAAAATAATGATTTCTTTACTAAATATAATCAAGCTTCCAAACAATAATCACGCACACACACACACACACAATACAGAACTAAGAAAGCAGAGGTGATTGATAGAGGGGTCACTTACAGGGTGATACAACCTGCCCAGATGTGCAGGGGTCCATGGAGATGAGAATATGGCCCAAACCAAAGGTTTGGGGGTGAACTGCCAGTTGGCATCAGGGGCAGACACACAATCTGAGGCCACGTGCTCTAATGGATATAGACATTGGAAAGCAATGCAGACCAATGGGAGGCCTTGGGGGCTGGTCTCAGGTGAGAACAATAGATTTTGTGGACCAATAAGGAGTCCAAGGAGTTCAGGAGTGACCAGTGATGTCCCAAACGGGCAGAGTCAGGCTTTAACAATAGCTATAATCAGGGGTCCGTTGGAGCGGGAGCGCACAGGAGCGCAGCTCCGGGAGTGAGGAGCCCAGGGGGCGGGCACATGACGAAGCCCCGCCCCCTCCTTGGTTTCCCCGAGCAGTGCAGAGGCGCAGCGCCCCGGAAAAGCCCTGCTAGGATCTTTATTGTTTTTAATGTTTTGCTTTAATATTGATAATTTTATCATTGTTCCTTTTATGACTGTGTGCTACTTTTCCAGAGACTTGCTCAAGGTGGCATATAAATTTTCCAAGTATACCATTTTTTATCTGGGCACATGGCACATAAGTCCTGGAGAAATTTCACCAACCCTTCAGCAGCTTCCACCCCATCAGTTTGGTGTAGTGGTCAGGAGTTGGACTCTAATCTGGGAGAACCGGGTTTGATTCCCCACTCCTCCTCCACATGCAGCTGCTGGTGTGACCATGGGCCAGTCACCAGTTCTCTCAGAGCTGTTCTCTCATGAGCAGTTCTCAGAAGACCTCTCTCAGCCCCACCTACCTCACAGGGTGTCTTGTTGTGGGGAGGGGAAGGGGAAGGGATGGGTGGTGCACGTGTCCTGGGTATCTCAAGTCTACTTGAAACCTGGTGGTTTCAAGGGAGCAGGAAGAGAATGAGGGTGTGTTCTTGACACTTCTTTTTATTGCACAAAGTACTGGATGGGGAAGGGAATGGAGGAAGAGCAGGTCAGTTTCACTCACCTGTGGAGTGGAGCCTGAGGGGTGGGTGTTGCCTTCTGACCCACTTCCGGTATGTTAGGGGGTGTGGCATATGCAAATGAGATATGCTTATGAGCTCCTGCACCTCTTTTTCTACGAAATGACCCCTGGCTATAATGGGATTAAGCCAGGTACTGGACAGGTTGCTGGGAGTGGCCATTGTGGAACAACAGAGTGGCCTGGTCTTTCCCTGGTGCCAGGCAAAAGAGGTGATGTTTCGTAACATGTGGCAGGAAGGATGAACCTGAATGGGTGACCATTCACTGTACATGGAAGATTAATGTTTACCTTGATAGGTCTGGCATAGGTGTAAGAATGCACATACCTCAGAGAAATATATGGAGACAGGAAAGAGAGGATTATTTCAGAGGTATTTCCTGACATACAAATGAAGCAGAAGTTGGGGCTAGATGAATGGATTTTGTATCCATTGATAGTTCTGCCAAGGCAGTTGAATAGGTTCCCAGATATAGACAAAATATGGGAGATGGGTCCCTGATTAGCATCAGAAAGGATTGTTAAGAATTTGAATGTTTTTAATTAATATTATTTTTAATTCTTTTTATAAGTACAAATACACATATCTATATAACACAGTCCATAACAGAGTAACATATATACTGTATGTAATCAAAGTCTATTAGCCATTAACTTTACCCTAAGTAAATTACATAGCATGGCAATTAGTTTAACAGGTCGTATCCTATGTACCGACTAGGCGCTTCGAGCCTTGTAGTTTTTTAGTTAGTTGTAAGTGTCGTTTTAGGTCGATGATTTGCTTCGGATTTCTTCTCGAAATAACCATTCGCGGTACAAGGGGTTGGCAGGTAGTATGTTTGATTGGTTTTTCGTGGCATCCTGAGGGATGGAGCAAGGAAGGACAAGTATTGAGACAAAGAATAGACATGGGATCACACAAAAGGGCCAGCAACTGAATAGCCTTTAGAAATGCAGATACCTACCTGGAGGAACTGCCCTTGTTTCATATGCATATCTTCCTGGGTGGGGGAGAAGACTGGAGGTTTGGTTGCCTGGTTGTCGCCTGAAAATGGAGACCCTGTTTCCAGAGCTATGGCTTGCTCTGTGTTTCAGAACCAGGAGTGTCTTCCTTGGCCTGAGTTTTGTGGGTCTCTGGTTCAGGTTAGAAAGTACGGCTGCCAAGTCCCCCCGGGGGGGCGGGGAATCCCCCACTATAGGGGTCCCCAATCCGCCGGTCCAGATTTGGCCGGTGGGGGGAACCCCACCCCCGAAGCGGCCTGATCCGGCCAACCGGAGGTGACGTCATCACACTGGGCAGGTTGCTGGGGCGACACTCCAGCAATTGCCCTAAAAACTCTATGGCACTATAGAGTTTTAGGGCGATTGCCAGAGCGTTACCCCAGCAACGTGTCCAGCATGATGACATCACTTCTGGGTAACGTCATCATGGCGCGCACGTGCAAGACTCCGGGAGAAGGGACAGGAGTCCCCCCCTTTTAACACGGTAGGACTTGGCAACCCTGTTAGAAAGTGGGGTGCCCCTACTACCTGAGAGTAAAGGTAGTGCCATTGGCAACCCAAGGTTTGGCCTTCCTGCACCAAACAGAGGTTTGCTTCCCTTCCAGCTCTACGTTCCCATAATCCTCCGAAATCTGCAAATGGCTAAACGTCTGGGAAACATCCCAGAACAGCTAAACAGGGGAGCAAACGTACAAAAAAGGTTTTGCAGAAATAGAACATCAGAGGCCACCGTCTTTCTCTCCGGTCCCTCATTATTACTCATTTGTGGATCAAACCCAGCTGTGATCTCCAGGGGGACCTTTTCTGATGCAAATAGATGAAGTGGGCGTGTTCCCAATCTCCCCACCATCCTGAGTGTTTAGGCTCGATATCGTTTCACGGGCGCACTTCAGTAAAAACCGTCCAGAAACTCCTGGCCAGATCAGAAGTGTTTTGACGGAGATGGAGATTAAACATTATTTTTAAAAGATCCGCACCGGCAGGGTTGGGAGAAAACTAGGCCATTTGTCAGAGCGCCTTTTTGCCAGGTCTTCGGGGTGGAAGGAAGCAATGTGTATAAAACAGTAAGACGCTATTGGCTTTGTTCTTATCGCTGCCTGCTAAATGAGGACCATTTTTCATGCCCTCTTTGCCGTAGCCCTGCGTGAGCCGCGACTCCCAAATCGTATCTTCTCACCCTTGAGGCTGGGAGTTATACTGCGGTAATAGAGCATGGGCCTCCCAGCGCAAACAACAGCAAAAGCATCAACACCCTTCCCCCCCGCCCCGCTGTTGCTGATTTCCTTCTAATCATTCGGTTTTGCTCGGATCTTTGGGGCCAGCCAGATAAGGAGCACAAAAGCAGATGCTTCTATAGTTGCCAGCCCTGGGCCGGGAAATGGCTGGAGATTTGAGGGGTGGAGACTGGGGGGGGGGGCAGGGATTGGGGAGGGACCTCAGCAGGTGCAAATTCATAGCGTCCACCCTTCAAAGCAGCCATTTTCTCTAAGGGAACAGACCTCTATTGTCTGGAGATCAGGTGTAATAGCGGGAGATACACATGAAACTGCCTTCTACAGGATCAGACCATTGGTCCATCCAAGTCAGTATTGTCTACTCAGACTGTCAGTGGGTCTCCAGGGTCATAGGCTGAAGTATTTCACATCACCTACTGCCCGCTTCTTTTAACTGGAGATGCCAGGGACTGAACCTGGGACCTTCTGCATACCAAGCAGAGGCTCTGTAACTGAGCCACAGCCCCTCTTTACAGCTCTCCAGGGTCTCAGGCGGAGGTCTTTTCCATCACCTACTGCCTGGTCCTTTTAACTGGAGATGCCGGGGACTGAACCTGGGACCTTCTGCATGCCAAGCAGAGGCTCTGCCACTGAGCCACAGCCCCACTTCATGGCTCTCCAGGGCCCCAGGCTGAGGTCTTTCACATCACCTGCTACCTGGTCCTTTTAACTGGAGATGCTGGGGACTGAACCTGGGACCTCTTGCAAAAACACCATGAAGGATTTCCCCCCCTGCTTTCTACCCCAATGGAGACCCAGAGAAACTTACAAAAATACAGCTGAAATAAAGAATGCCGCATCCTGAGCTGACTCAAGGTCCATCTGGACTGGCTTTCTCAAGGCTTCAGGCTAGGGGTATCAACCATGTGGCCCATGGGCCGGATCAGGCCCTCGGAGGGCCCCAATCCGGCCCCCAAGGCCCTGGCTGTTTCCTGCTCCTTTTCCAACATACTACATTACACTTGCCGCTGCCACATCACAGCTTGCTTTGCCAGTCTCTCTCAACTGCACAGGAGAGAGAGATAGGCAAGCCTCACCTGTGCGATTGAGAGTGTTTGGTAAAGAACTGGTTGTGTCCTTTGTAAAGTTTATATCTCCGTTATTTGGTGTTACATTATATCTCCGATACCTGGCATTACATTTTATGACACACATGACCTGGCTCAACAAGGTCTCATTTATGTCAGATCCGGGCCCCATAACAAATGAGTTAACACCCCTGCTTTAGGCCTTTGGCTAAGAACAAAAAAAACAGTTATACACATAAACACACACACAACTAAATTACAGAGCAGACTAGGAAATCAAAGCCACCGTCAGGGTACCGGACCAAGTGCAGGAAAGCTGGAAGGAATTTAACCCAAAGCAGGAAAAAAAAAAAAACTACTTTGCTTGGCTCTTAAATGCCAACAGGGAAGGTGCTAGATGACCTTCTTGGACAAGTGTTCCACCGATGGAGTGCCACCACGCAGAAGGCCCTGACCCTCTTTTTTTTTTTTTTTTGCAATAAAAGTTTTATTTTTTCTTCCATTATTCTCAAATGCAATTGGCTTTTATACATATTCCATTCTCTATAAAATTGCATAGTTAGCTAGAAAGATATAATCATTAAATGACTTCCCACCCCACCTGCACCTTCATATATATCAACTGGTAAACATGTATTTAAAAGTATTTGCCTCCTAAGGTAACATTTTGAGCTATTATAACTTTTATACATTTAAAAATTATATTAGTTAAAAAAAGAAAAAAGGGTTAATTTCGCGGCTAACTAAAAATTCATTTTTTATGTTATAGTTCTGACCCTCATTTCAGTAGTTAGAAAGTGTAAAAATATTGTCTTTCATATTCCACTCTCGCTCCATATATTCCTTCAAGATTTCCAATCTTCTGAGAATTTCGCTGAGTCTTGATTGTTTAGTTTTCTTGTTCATTTGTCCATTTCTGCCATATATAGTAATTTTCTCAACCATTCCCATAGCTCTGGAGTTTTCTCCGATTTCCAACTTTGTGCGTAAACCATTCTTGCTGTCGTTACCATATACCAAATCAATGTTCTTTTACTTACGTTTACATCCTCTAACTTAAGACCAAGCAACAACATTTCGGGCAATTTTTTAAACTTAGCAGCCCTGACCCTCTTCATGTCTGCTGCCTCCATGGGCATATAGGGTCACCAACTTCCAGGTGGACCCTGGAGGAAGAGGAGAAGGAGAAGAGGAGGAAGAAGAAGAGGAGGAGGAGCTGGTTTTTATACCCTGCTTCTCTCTACCTTAAGGAGTCTCAGAGTGGCTAATCGTAGTTCCTTCCCTGCAACAGGTACCTTGTGAGGTAGGTGGGGCCGAGAGAGTTCTGATCCAGGGTCACCCAGATAACTCCAGGGAGAGGAGGAGGGGGAATCAAACTCAGTTCTCCAGATTAGAGTACCGAGATGAGTTTTGCTAGAGAAAATGGCTGCTTCAGAGGGTGGGGTCTCTGAAATCACACCCCGGCTGAGTTCCCTCCTCAAACTCTGCCTTTACTCCCATATCTCCAGGAATTTCCAACTCACATTAGGTAGCCCTAAAGGGCACTATGCCCACAGAAAAGACTCCGAAGGTCTTAGTGAATAGTAGGATAGCCAATCTCCAGGAGATCTCCAGGTCATAGGGATTCATTCCCATCAATAAAATGGCTGCTCTAGAGAGCAGACTCTATGGCACTGAGATCCTTCCCCAGGCTCTACCCCACATCTTTGGGAATTTCCCAACCTGGAGCTGGCAACTCCAGGGAACAGGTAGAGCTACACAATAGCAGACAGCCCTTCAAGGGGATACTTAGCTACAGCAGTCAAAGGTCACTGAAGCCAGTTTGGAGTAGTGGATAAAAGCTAATCTGGAGAACCAGGTTTGATTCCCCACTCTTCCACATGCAGCCAGCTGGGTGACCTTGGGTCAGTCACAAGTTCTCTCAGAGCTGTTCTCTCAAGAGCAGTCCTCAAAAGAGCTCCCTCAGCCCCACCTACCCCACAGGATGTCTGTAGAGAGCCAGTCTGATGTAGTGGTTAAGAGCAGCGGACTCTAATCTGGGAAAACCAGGTTTGATTCCCCACTCCTCCACATGCAGCTGCTGGTGTGACCTTGGGTCAGTCACAAGTTCTCTCAGAGCTGTTCTCTCAAGAGCAGTTCTCTCAGAGCTCTCTCAGCCCCACCTATCTCACAGACAGTGTTCCCTCTAAAGTGAGTTAATGTGAGTTGGCTCAGTTTTTCAGCCTCCGGCTCACACATTTTTGTCTCAGCTCAGGAAGGATGGCTCCAGTGCAAACTACTGTATGCAGTAGCCAAATCGCTCTCTCATAACTTTAATGCCAGTTGCTCACAAAGTAGAATTTTTGCTCACAAGACTCCACAGCTTAGAGGGAGCATTGCTCACAGGGTGTCTATTGCGGGGAAGGGAAAGGAGATTGTAAGTCGCTCTGAGACTCCTTTGGGTTGTGAAGGACAGAGTATAAATCCAATCTCTTCTTGTGGGGAGAGGAAGGGAAGGCGATTGTAAGCCGCTCTGAGACTCTGAGTGAAGGCCGGCGTATAAATCCAACTCTTCTTCTTCTGAAAAGAGATCATCCCAGAACTTTCTAGAAAAATCACAGCGGCAGTTGAAGTGCTCAATCCACCCCACAAAACGTGAAAAGCAGGACCCATGAATATTCAGAGGGTCCCTGGGCGACTGATCAGCCGATTGCTTTCACCGTCCCTGCCATAACCCATCACCTGGGACAGTTACAAAGAGATGGACCTTGGTCTTTTGATGGATGAAGGGGGCCTGTGAAAAAGAAACAAACAGAGCAAGAACTCTTTGATGCTCTCTTGTGATGTATAAATAGAGCCTGGAAAGATCTTTTTGTGTGTCTGTGTGTGGGGGCTGAATCTGTTGTTTAATGAAGAAAAAACGTCGCCAGGAGGTCCATCTTCACCCTGGGCCGAGTAATCTTTTGGAGGCAGGGAGTTAAGTTCAAACTCCCCCAATTTCACACATCCTTCTTTTTCTCTACAAAAGCCAGCAGAACCCATTCGATTTCTGTGGGGAAAGAGTGGGACCGAGGGTGCAGTCCCACATATACCTGGGGCCCACACAATTGAGGGACCGCCTCTCTTCGCGTTCGTCTCCTCGGCCTTGTTCTTCTTGAGAGCCAGCTTGTTGTAGTGGTTAGGAGCTGTTCTCTCGCAAGCAGTCCTCGAGAGAGCTTTCTCAGCCCCACCTACTTCACAGGGTGTCTGTTGTGGGGAGGGGAAGAGATCGTAAGCCGCTCTGAGGCTGTGGTCACACGGGCCTTAAATGCGGGAGGAAGGGCTATTTCCTCCCGCATTTAAAGGGGCCGACCACACGGCCTGCACCAAGTCCCGCACTGAAGCGGGCTCAAATGCGGGTTCCTCCTGCATTTTCCGACCCCGGGAAAAACAACTGCTCCCGCCGCCACCGTTGCTGCCACGGCCGCCGTTTCCGCCGCTGACGCTTCCGCCGTGGCCGCCTCTTCTGCGGCCGCCTCTTCAGCGGCTGCCGTCGCCGTTCCCGCAGTGGTCGTCTCTTCAGCGGCTGCCGCCGCCGTTCCGGCTGCCACCGCAGCTGCCGACGCTGCCGCAGGGGTTGGAATGTGTAGACATCCCAACCCGCGGTAGAAAAATGCGGCCCCTTTAAATCCGGGAGCCCTCCCAGATTAAAGGGGCCGTGTGGCCACAGCTGGAGACTCCGAGTAAAGGGTGGGGTATAAATCTAATTTCTTCCTCTTCTCTCTTCTAAATTGACACTGTCTACAGTGCCATGCTGAATGGACCTGCAACCCATTTCATATCAGATGCTTGGTGTCACTGCAGTAATTTTATATTTCTTCATAATATTCATTTCCTGCGTTCCTAGCGAGCTGGACACCTCAGTGCAGCTAACAAAACTTGGGGCATCTCCATTCCTACTCGAGAGCCAGCTTGTTGTAGTGGTTCGGAGCATGGACTCTAATCTGGGAGAACCTTCACTAAATCCACAGAAGCCATTCGACATCTTGTTCAACCTGTTTTTGCCCCCCTGCGTGGCTCCCCTTTTCCCTCCGTGCTCCACGGTGGAAAATTTGCTGCCCCTCCGCTTCTGGACTCCTCTCCCTGTTGTCGGATCAAAACTCTCTTTGAAGAGTTGACAGATGGCACAGTTGGAATTGGGCCGGCTGCCAGGGAGAGGTGTCAAGGTTGGCAGGAGGTGAGACTGCGGTGGGAGGGGAAGAGAAGAGATTTGTTTTTTTCGGTGTTAAGTCAAAAGATTCCCCAGCAACCCCTGTCCATCAGTGATTGTTCGAGCCCCGTCCGTCTAAAAGTTCACAGGGACGGAGGTGAAAACAGCGAAGATGCGTGGACATCTGTACTGGAAACGGGGGCAACAGTGGGGGGTCACTTCCCGGTCAAAAATAAATTGTGGAAGTTGCTCACGGTGGAGAGTGCAAATAGGATGCATGCAAACTGTGCATGATCCCTACTGTGGCAATGACTTGGAAGGGGTTTGCTTCAGCCAGGATCCAGCTGTGCGGACGGCCCACCAAGAAAAATCCAGATTCCACACCAAGTATGCAATTGAATGTCATTTGCATATTTGTATGCATGGATATTTATAATTTATTTCAGGTCTTCGGTTCAAGTTTTAAAAGAGTTTGGAATCTGGGGGGAGGTTTGGGGGAAGACAGGAGCAGAAGACAGGAGAAAGAAAGCCAGAGAAGCTGACAGAAAGAATGGAGTAATGTTAGAACATAAGAAGAGCCCTGCTGGATCAGACCAGTGGTCCATCTAGCCCAGCACCCTGCCTCACACAGGGTCAACCAGTTCCTCTGGATATCCAACAAAAGGGCATAGAGGCTGAGGCCTTCATAAGAACATCAGAAGAATCCTGCTGGATCAGACCAGTGGTCCATCTATTCCAGCATCCTGTCTCACACAGTGGCCAACCAGTTCCTCTGGTGGGCCAACAACAAGGCAAGAGGCCGAGGCCTTCCCTGTGTGTTGCCTCCTGGCTCTGGGATTCAGAGGCTGACTGCCTTAGTTGTCTCTTTTCTGAACTGACAAGGTATAGGCTAGAAATGAAGAACCATGTGTGGTTCTAAAAAACATCTCAGTCTCCAGATACCTCTAGTTTCCATAGAGAATGGTTGAGCAACCTCCAGGCATGCAGAAGGTCCCAGGTTCAATCTATGGTATATACACAACATCAGATGTATCCTACCCCAATCTTAGTGTTGCCAGTCCCCAGTTGGGGGTAGGGGATCCCCTGATTAGGAGCCCCTCCCCCCACTTCAGGGCTGTCAGAAAGTGGAGGGAATGGTTGCTGGGCACTCCATTATGCCCTATGGAGATTGGTTCCCATAGGCTATAATAGAGTATTGATCCATGGGTATCTGAGGCTCTGGGAGAGCTGTTTTTTTTAAAGTACAGACACCAAATTTTCAGCATAGCTGGTGGAGACTCTCCTGGAAAAAAGCCCCAAGTTTCAAAAAGATTGGACCAGGGGGTCCAATTCTGTGAGATCCCAAAAGAAGATGCCCCCATCCTCCATTATTTCCAATGGAGGGAAAGCATTTAAAAGGAATGTAAAGCTAAAGGTTTCCCTTGCTTGAAAGCCAGTTGAATCCAACTCTAGAGGGCAGTGCTCATCTCTGTTTCCAAGCTGAAGAGCCAGCGCTGTCCAAAGACTTCTCCATAGTCATGTGGCCGGTGGAGGCGCACGGAACGCTGTTATCTTCCCACTGGAGCGTTACCTATTTATCTACTTGCAATCTCTTGCTTTCGAACTGCTAGGTTGGCAGGAGCTGGGACCAGAGATGGGAGCTCACTCCATCATGCGGCATTCGGGTCTTGGCCGGCCAAGCTGTGACAGCCAGAACTCCCTTCGGAGTTCAATCCCCTATTGACATCACAAAAGTGATGTCACATCCTTGCTCCTGGCTCCACCCCCAAAGCCCCCAGATATTTCCTGAGTCAGACCTGGCGACCCTACCCTATCTTCCTGCTCAACTGAGTCAAGGCTGACACCTTCCTCCATCCTAAGAAACCCTCCCCCAACTTAAGTGGCTCTTCTAAGCCACTTCATTGAAGGAAGGGCTCCTTGAAGGATGGTTTGATCCACCCCACTCACACCACCTCAAACACATTTGGGAGACACCATATATAAAGAAGAAGAGGAGGAGGAGGAGGAGGAGGAGGAGATTGGATTTATACCCCGCTCTTCACTTGGAGTCTCAGAGTGGCTTACAATCTCCTTTCCCTTCCCCTCCCCACAACAGACACCCTGTGAGGTGGGTGGGGCCGAGAGAGCTCTGAGAGAACTGTCCTTGAGAGAGCAGCTCTGACAGAGAGCTATGGCTTGCCCAAGGTCATCCAGCCAGGTGCAAGTGGAGGAGTGGGGACTCAAACCCAGTTCTCCCAGATCAGAGTCCGCGCACTTAACCACTGCACCAAACTGGTTCTCTTTATTCAACGAATGCACCAGGTTCAGATGTAACTTTGTGGATGAAGTCCAGTCTCCTCTGGCTACATAGTTAACAACCTCCTCTCCTTTTTCTCCCTTTTTTGCTTAATATTATATGACCATTCGCCTTGTGCGGGGGAGGCAGGGCAGGAAGCGAAAGAGGAGCGCAGGACACTCATTCCCTTTGTTCGGCTCAGGGCTATTTTTTGTAATTGTGCCTTTTTATAGACTTAAATGGCTCGATGGTACACTGCAGCCTATAGTTTTGTGCTGTGAGCAGCCCGGGTTCAGTTCTGAGAACATGATAAAATTAATTTCGTTTAATTTTAGATCGACATCGAGTCCTACACTCAGAGCTTTGCGAACGTGTCCGTTCTTTTGAATCTGCTGCTCGCATCCTCCCCCGCCCCTGCATTTCCAGGGTTTTCTCTGGAAAAGGGAAGTCCAAAACACTCTTAACTGATATATTCTTCACCATTAGCCCTTGCATAAATCTTTTTTTTTTAAATTGTATACAATATTAAAATATAAAATAGGCTGCGGTCACACATGTCAGTTCAAGCAGAGGGAAAGCAAGGCTATTTCCTCCAGAGGAATTTGACATGCAGTTGCAAAATCACACAGCCCTTGGAAGCTGCGGGCTCAGCCCATCATTGTGTGATCAGATGTAACTGTAGGTAAGCCCTTTTTTTGCTGTTTGTTTCTTGTGCGCATAAACGAGGATGTGCAACTCCGCACTGAGGGGCCCCATGAAGTATGTGATGATGTGCATACTGCGGGGGGAGGGGGAGACGACAGCATACCAGGGAGATAGCCTGATCAGACCATCCTGACAACATGAGAGTGTGCTCAAGCGATCAGACGGGGGAAGTCCACCCCTGGCCTATCTTATCCAGGTAACACTGGACTTTCCCCGGTGTCTTTTAACTCCGCTTCTGTGGCGGAGCTGCACAGATTGTCAATGACTGTGAGACGCTTCCCAGATGTTGCTGTCTGAGCTCTCCCTTTTGATCCGTTAGGCATTTGCGCCTATGTCGGATCTAAAGGTGTGTTAGATTGCAACCGATAGATTCACATAGAGCAAACAACAGGAACATAGATATATATAGCTTGATCAGAGATCACAATATGCTAAACCTTATAAATATCTGGTGGGTATTCTTTAGGGAAAATATACAACATTAATAGAAGGAGTACAATTTCAACACTGTTCTATATAATTTATAAAACATATATAATACACAAAACAAGGTAATTAGGAGAAGGAGGAAGCTTGAATCTTGATGGGTATGAAGAACATAAGAACATAAGAGAAGCCAATGTTGGATCAGGCCAGTGGCCCATCCAGTCCAACCCTCTGTCACACGGTGGCCAAAACCCAGGTGCCATCAGGAGGTCCATCAGCAGGGCCATAAGAATGGAAGAGAAGCCAATGTTGGATCAGGCCAGTGGCCCATCCAGTCCAACCCTCTGTCACACGGTGGCCAAAACCCAGGTGCCATCAGGAGGTCCATCAGCAGGGCCATAAGAATGGAAGAGAAGCCAATGTTGGATCAGGCCAGTGGCCCATCCAGTCCAACACTCTGTCACACGGTGGCCAAAACCCAGGTGCCATCAGGAGGTCCATCAGCAGGGCCATAAGAATGGAAGAGAAGCCAATGTGGGATCAGGCCAGTGGCCCATCCAGTCCAACCCTCTGTCACACGGTGGCCAAAACCCAGGTGCCATCAGGAGGTCCACCAGCAGGGCCATAAGAATGGAAGAGAAGCCAATGTTGGATCAGGCCAGTGGCCCATCCAGTCCAACCCTCTGTCACACGGTGGCCAAAACCCAGGTGCCATCAGGAGGTCCATCAGCAGGGCCATAAGAATGGAAGAGAAGCCAATGTTGGATCAGGCCAGTGGCCCATCCAGTCCAACCCTCTGTCACACGGTGGCCAAAACCCAGGTGCCATCAGGAGGTCCATCAGCAGGGCCATAAGAATGGAAGAGAAGCCAATGTTGGATCAGGCCAGTGGCCCATCCAGTCCAACCCTCTGTCACACGGTGGCCAAAACCCAGGTGCCATCAGGAGGTCCATCAGGAGGGCCATAAGAATGGAAGAGAAGCCAATGTTGGATCAGGCCAGTGGCCCATCCAGTCCAACACTCTGTCACACGGTGGCCAAAACCCAGGTGCCATCAGGAGGTCCACCAGGAGGGCCATAAGAACACAAGAGAAGCCATGTTGGATGAGGCCAGTGGCCCATCCAGTCCAACACTCTGTCATACAGTGGCCAGAAACACCAGGTGCCCTCAGGAGGTCCACCAGCAGTGCCATAAAAACATAAGAGAAGCCACTGTGGGATCAGGCCAGTGGCCCATCCAGTCCAACACTCTGTGTCACACAGTGGCCAAAAACGCCAGGTGCCATCCTCTAGGTAATTCCTCCTGGAATTACAACTGATCTCATGTGAATGCCCATGAAGCTGACTTATAGTGAATCAGGCCATGAAAGTCGGTAAAAAGTATTATTATCACCGTATGGCAGTGTGTGTAGAATGGTTAGATGCTAAGATTGTTTGGCAACCTGAAGTTCTAGCTCTTTTAGCATTATGCACCACTAGGTGGTGAGCTAGACTTGTTTTTTAGGCCAGAGACATTTCAGAGGTGATTGCCATGGCCTGACTCTGAGCCACAGCCCTGGTATTCCTTTCAGGTCGCCCTTCCGAATACTAGCCAAGGCTGACCCTGCTTAGCTTCTGAGATCGGGCTAGCCTGGGCTATCTAGGTCAGGGCATCAAAGTCAGTATTATCTACTCAGACTGGCAGACTGGCAGCAGCTCTTCAGGGTTGTTTCTTCTTCTTCTTCTTCTTCTTCTTCTTCTTCTTCTTCTTCCGTTTCCAACTCTGTCTTGGGGAAAGGCTGGATATTTGGGGGCAGAGCCTGAAGAGGGCAGAGTTTGGAGAGAGAGGTCAGCATGGATGCGATGCCATGTATTCTACCCGCTGAAGCCGCCATGTCCTCCAGGTGAACTGATCTCTAGGGTTACCAACCTCCAGGTGGTGGCTGGAGAGCTCCCACTATCACAACCAATCTCCAGACAACAGAGGTCAGTTCCCCTGGAGAAAAATGTCCAGTTTGGAAGCTGGACTATGGCAGGGGGGTCGAACTCATTTGTTATGAACGGCCAGATTTGACTTAAATTGGACTTTGTCGGGCCAGGCCACGGGTGTCATAAAATGTAACGCCAGGTCGTGAAGATATAAACTTTATAAAGGATACAAACACAAAGGTATTTTTACTTAAAATAAAAACATGCTTGAAACATTAGCATTCTTGCAATACTTGGTTTATTGAAGAGTCTCTGATAACGGACACTCCTTGCTCTGAATTATTGCATCAAAAATGTCTGCGCTGTAGCAGTCTGGGAGGGGGAGGAGCCTCAGCCCAGTGCAGGGAGCAGAAGCTTGCCTATCTATCTCTCCTGAGCGATTGAGAGAGTCTGGGAAAGCAAGCTATGACGCAGCAGCAGCAGCAGAACTGGAGGAAGAAGCAGGAGACAGCCAGTCCCTTGTGGGCCTGATAGAAGCCCTCTGGGGCCTGACCTGGCCCCCAGGCCGCATGTTTGACACCCCTGGTCTATGGCATTATGCCCCAAATCCCACCCTCCTCAGGCTCCACCCCCAAATCTCCAGGTATTTCCCAACCTGGAGCTGGCCAACCTATCTGTCATCTGGAGATCAGTTGCCATTCTGGGAGATCTCTAGGTTCTACCTGGAGCTTGGCAGTCTAGGTTCCCAGTCCACTGTGGCACCTTTCTACAGAAGTCCGCGACAGACGGCACCTCTACAGCGCTCCAGGAAATGCTGGCTGCAAGCGCCAGGTTTAAAGATTTTGTCTGCTTTCTTCTCCACCACTCTCCTTCTCCGGCAATAACTTACCCGCAGCCCAGGTCTCCCCAGAGGATCGAGAGGCTGAGTTTAATTTAAAAGGTATATTGGCACGCTAATAGGGCTCTAAGAATGGAATGAAGTGAATTCGATAGCTGCAGGGCTGTGATCAAGAGAGAGGCGAGATATTTCAGCCTGGGCTGGTCGGTTAGGGCTGGAGCGGCTGACGGGGCCCCAGAATTTCGTTTCATCTTGCTGCAGTCTTGGCGACCACGTGCCTGTCTCATTCGGCCATCCTGCTGCTCCCTTTTGGGGGACGCCATCAGCTCGTCGCGGTCTGATGTGGTCTCCCCTGGGCAGAATTATGGTTGCCCCTCTTTGGCCTGGCAGATTATAGACTCTCCTGCCAGACATTCAATTGGTGGGGTAAACTGGTTGAACATCAGTGTTTCCTCTAAGCTGAGTTAGTGTGAGCTAGCTCACAGTTTTTTAGCCTCCGGCTCACAGAATTTTGTCTTAGCTCAGGAAGGAGGGCTCCAGAGCAAACTAATTTATGCAGTAGCCAAGTCGCTCGCTCACAGCTTTAATGCCACTAGCTCACAAAGTAGAATTTTTGCCCACAAGACTCCACAGCTTAGAGGGGCTATCTGGGGGAGGGTGTGTGTGTTAATTGCTGTTAAGTTACTTCTCACTTAGGACAACCCTATGAATGAATGAATGACTTCCAAAATGTCCTATTGTTCACAGCCTTGCTCAGGTCTTGTAAGGGAGGGGCTCCAATGAGACTTTTTGAGAGACTTTTATGGGAGGGGAAGGTTTGGCGTAGTGGTTAAGAGCGGCAGACTCTAATCTGGAGAACCGTGTTCGATTCCCCACTTCTCCTGCACACGAAGCCAGCTGGGTGACCTTGGGCCAGTCACAGTTCTCTCAGAGCTCTCTCAGCCCCACCTACCTCTCTCACAGGGTGTCTGTTGTGGAAAGAGGAAGGGAAAGGCGATTGTAAGCCACTCTGAGACACCTTCAGGTAGTGAAGGGCAGGGTATAGAAGCAATTCTTCTTCTTCTTTGTCTTCTTCGTCTTCTTCTTGTTCTTCTTGGTATAATGCCACAAAGTCCACCCTCCAAAGCAGCCATTTTCTCCAGGTGAACTGATAGGGTTGCCTCCAGGTGAACAGATAGGGTTGCCCCAGCCTCCAGGTGGGGCCTGGGGATCTCCCGCTTTTATAACTGATCTCCAGCTGACAGAGATCAGCTCCTCTGGAAAAAATGGCTGCTTTGAAAGGTGGACTCTATGGCATTGTACCATGCGGAGGCCCCTCCTTGGCATGTGACTGCATCTTTGGAGGCCTCATTTATACTTCTATTCTGTGCCTAGTGGTTTCACCTCAGAGCAATTCTTTTCTGGTTCATCTCGTATCTATATTGTATAATTGTATGATTGTACTGTAATATCATTTAAGCCAATATGTTCCTCATGGTGTTTGACCTCTGAAGAAGGCCTGTGCAGGCCGAAACACTTCAGGTCAAGTCTATTAGCCCTTGTGTGTTAGAATCAGTTATTTTTACATGAGGTGTGATCGGGCCCCGATATATTTTTGAATTCTTTGTCAATAAATATATGTATCTTTTTATACACTATATATTAAGCTTTTATTGTTGACCCTCTATTCTACTTGACTAATTTTTTCAGGTTCTGGATCCTAGTTTTAGCTTCAGTTTCCCCCCCCCCCTTTTTGTCCCCTTTGTTATGTAAATAGCTTATTGTTGGGAATTGGGGGGGGGTGAGGGTGTCGTCTTTGCATGCTTTATAAACAGAGCGACAAGCCCAGCATTTCATCCTTGTAGTGTGCTGAAATCACTAAATCAAATAGAGCTGATCACTAGTAGTGTGACTGAGGATCCATGAAACCCACTATTTAACAGTGACTCAGCAAGCTTCCATGACTGAGCGGAGATTCGAACCTGGGTCTCACAAATCCTAGTCCAGCACGAAGTGAGACCGATTTCTCACCAGGCACTGCTTCGCCGTCGGTCTTCCCTTTGCCCCGATCACATGCTTCAATTTCTCATTATTTGCTGCGGGGCGCATTTTGACCCGCGGCTTTGCACGATTCCCCCCGCGGCTTCAGTGATCCTGTTTTTTGAGGATCACTGAAGCCGCGGAGGAAATCGGGTGAAGCTGCGGGTCGAAATGCACCCCACAGCAAATAGTGAGAAACTGAAGCACGCAATTGGGACAAAGGGAAAACCGACGGCGAAGCAGCGCCTGGTGTGAAATCGGTCTGAGTCTCATTGTGTCAGCTTTTTCCCCTTCGGCGCCCACCCTTCCCCATAAGGATGGTTCAAAAGCTAATCTTTATTTTGACTGATAAATGATGGGAGGGTAGTTTTGTTGCCACATTAAGGAAAATGCTTGATCACAATCAAGTGGTTAATACGATAAATTAGTGCAAGGACCAACACCAATTAAGCGTTCCTCATTAGGCCAAGCGTTTCTTGTTTTTAATGATGCAAATGCTCGCACTAATGAGACTCACCTTCTCTTCCGAACAGGCTCAGACACCGAGCGCACTCCGTGTCAGCAGCAGCAGTGCCCGTAATTTCTTACTACAATGTAAGCAGTCAAACAAAGGTTGCCAACTTCATCCCTGGGAATTACTGGTGATTTGGGGATAGATGCAAGTGGGTATCTGTGTTGGTCTGAAGCAATAACATAAGAACCTAAGAGAAGCCATGTTGGATCAGGCCAATGGCCCATCCAGTCCAACATTCTGTCATACAGTGGCCAGAAATACCAGGTAAAACATATGGAACACTTCATGAATTTGCATGTTATAGAACGACGTTTGAGGCCAGTGGCACCTTTAAGACCGACAGAGCTTAATTCTGGTGGGTCGCCATGTTGTTCTGAAGCGGCAGAACAAGGTTTGAATCCGGGGGCACCTTTAAGACCAGCAAAGTTTAATTCTGGGTATCAGCTTTCGTGTGCATGCACACTTCTTCAGGTAGAGTGAAACAGAGAGGGTGGGTGGGGGTTAGTTGCAAAGAAGAATAAGAATAAGGAGGATGGAGTGTTGGACTGGATGGGCCATTGGCCTGATCCAACATTGGCTTTTCTTATGTGAAGAAGAAGAAAGAAGAAGAAAGAAAAGGGAAGAAGGAAGAAGGAGGAGGAAGGAGGAAAAAGATGAAGAAGAATGGGAAGGAAGAAGAGGAAGAAGAAGGAGAAGAGGAGGAGGAGGAGAAGGAGAAAAGATTGGATTTTTATACCTCGCCCTTCACTACTCAAAGGAGTCTCAGAGCGGCTTACAAACTCCTTTCCCTTCCCCTCCCACAACAGACACCCTGTGAAATAGGTGGGGTTGAGAGAGCTCTGACAGAAACAGCTCTTTTTCAAGAACAGCTCTGACAGAACTACGGCTTGCCCAAGGTCATCCAGCAGCTGCAAGTGGAGGAGTGGGGAATCAAACCCGGTTCTCCCTGGTTAGAGTCCGCCCACTTAACCACTACACCAAACTGGCTCTCAGGAGGAGGAGGAGATTGGATTTATACCCTGGCCTTCACTCAGAGTCTCAGAGCGGCTTACAAACTTACAAAGTGGTGGGGCTGAGAGAACTCTGAGGGAAGTGCTGTTTTCAAGTACAGCTCTGACAGAACTATGGCAGAACTAGGGCTAATTAGAATCAAGATGCAGAAGTAACCGGGCGATTATAGCTGTTGTTACGAACTGTGAATGGCAGTCAATTAACATACAAATGCAAGAGTTAACAACAGATGTGAGAATGAAGTTTTGAGTCCTCTGGTATCTTCAAGACCAGCAAAGTACAATTCTGGGTATAAACGAGAACTGAGAGACTTAGCTTGTGTCGATGCCCACTCCTTCAGAGACACTGAAACAGATTTCCTCAAATAATACATATGGGAGGGGGGATTAGTTACCAGGAAGAGCTAATTAGAGCCAAGCTGCATAAGCAACTGAGCAATAAATACAGCTAAGATTGGAATAACACATTTGGGAAGGCATGTAAACAGCAGCAAATTGGCATGCTGATAATAAAGGACTTAACAACAGATGTGAGAACTAAGTTTGAGTCCAGTGGCACCTTTAAGACCAACAAAGTTTAATGTCTGGGTATGAGTGAGAACTGAGTGACTTAGCATGTGTGGTGAGATAAGAAGCCGATATCTCTGTTAAGCCCTGGGGGGTGTTCCAGCGTCCTCAGTGTTGTAATAACTGAGATGGTGTAGTTGATGTTGTTAGGTCCTGTGATTGTATTGTCTGAGTGTATGTGGCAGCAAAGTAGGCCTCTGGGTTTATTGTAAGCGCTGGTCCCAGGGTCCATGTTCAAATTAGATGTTGTATTATTGTGGGTGAGGAGTTGTTTGAGATGGGGGGGGCTGTTTGTGCACCAGAAAAGGTCCCCCCCCCCCAGTATTTGTGAAAGCGAACTGTCATTCTCCAGTAGAAGTTGCAAGTCACTGATGATGCGTTGAACCGTTTTGAGTTGAGAGCAGTTATGTGACCGCTAGTGGTGTTTGGGACCTGTTTTTGCAACACGTTTTCTCTGGGTACCAGTCTGGCTTTGTTAATCCATTTCTTGACTTCATCAGGTGGATAACTTTCATTCCCGAAAGGTTTGTTGTAGAGAATCTGAACCCTTGAATAAAACTTTGTTGGTCTTAAAGGTGCCACTGGACTCAAAATTTAATTCTGGGTATAAGCTTTTGTGTGCATGCACACTTCTTCAGATACATTGGAACAAGACTTCCTCAACCTTTAACATATAGGCGGGAGGGTTAGTTGTCAGGTAAGGCTAGTTAAAGTCAAGATGCATAAGTCACTGAGAGATAAGTATAGGTAAGATTGGATTAAAGCAGTTGCTAAGACCGGCGGATACCAGCAGGTTAGTAAAGGTAAAGGTTTCCTTTGCTCGAGAGCTAGTTGAATCCGACTCTAGGGGGCGGTGCTCATCTCCGTTTCCAAGCTGAAGAGCCAGCGCTGTCAGAAGACTCCTCCGTGGTCAGGTGGCTGGCATGACTAAACGCCGAGGCACACAGAACGCTGTTACCTTCCCACCTAAGCGGTACCTATTTATCTACGTGCAATTTCTTGCTTACGAACTGCTAGGTTGGCAGGAGCTGGGACCAGAGACGGGAGCTCACGCCATCACACGGCACTAGAGTCTCAAACCGCCGAGCTACCGACCTTCTGGTTTGCAGTTCAGCGTCTTAATCTCTGAGCATACAGATAATCAGAAAGTTAACAAACAGATGTGAGAACACAGTTTGAGTCCAGTGGCACCTTCAAGACCAACAAAATTCAGTTCTGGGCAGGGGTCCGTTGGAGCAGGAGCGCACAGGAGCGCAGCTCCGGGAGTGAGGAGCCCAGGGGGCGGGCACATGATCAAGCTCCGCCCCTCCTCGGCTTCCCCGAACAGTGCAGAGGCGCAGCGCCCCAGGGAAAGCTCTGCTAGGATCTTTATTGTTTTTAATGTTTTTTTTTAATATTGATAATTTTATCATTGTTCCTTTTATGACTGTGTGCTGCTTTTCCAGAGACTTGCTCAAGGTGGCATATAAATTTTCTAAGTATACTATTTTTTATCTGGGCACATGGCACATAAGTACTGGAGAAATTTCACCAACCCTTCAGCAGCTTCCACCCCATCAGTTTGGTGTAGTGGTCAGGAGTTGGACTCTAATCTGGGAGAACCGGGTTTGATTCCCCACTCCTCCACATGCAGCTGCTGGTGTGACCTTGGGCCAGTCACAAGTTCTCTCAGAGCTGTTCTCTCATGAGCAGTTCTCAAAAGACCTCTCTCAGCCCCACCTACCTCACAGGGTGTCTTGTTGTGGGGAGGGGAAGGGAAAGGGATGGGTGGTGCACATGTCCTGGGTATCTCAAGTCTACTTGAAACCTGGTGGTTTCAAGGGAGCAGGAAGCGAATGAGGGTGTGTTCTTTACGCTTATTTTTATTGCACCAAGTATTGGATGGGGAAGGGAATGGAGGAAGAGCAGGTCAGTTTCACTCACCTGTGGAGTGAAGCCTGAGGGGTGGGTGTTGCCTTCTGACTCACTTTTGGTATGTTAGGGGGTGTGGCATATGCAAATGGGTTATGCAAATGAGTTATGCTAATGAGCTCCTGCACTTCTTTTTCTTCGAAATGACCCCTGGTTCTGGGTATAAGCAAGAGCTGAGAGGCCTAGCATGTGTGGATGCACACTCCTTCAGAAACGTTGAAACAGATTTCCCCAAGTGTTACATAGTGTGTGTGTGTGTGTGAGTGTGTGTGTGTGGGTGTGGGTGTGGGTGGGATGTTAGTTGCCAGGAAGGGCTAGTTAGAGTCAAGATGCATAAGTAACTGGGCAATAAGTATAGCTAAAATTGGATTAAAGCAGTTGGTAAGATCTGTGACTTAGGGCCACAGTGGCTCAGTGGTTAAGACACTGAGCTGCAGCCCGGAAGGCCGGTAGTTTGGCAGTTTGAGACCCGAGTGCTGCGTGACGGAGCGAGCTCCCATCTCTGCCCCCAGCCAACCTAGCAGTTTGAAAGCAAGGAATTGCAAGTAGAAAAATAGGCACTGCTTTGGTGGGAAGGTAACAGCGTTCCGTGTGGCTCAGTGTCTAGTCATGCCGGCCACATGACCACAGAGACGTCTTCGGACAGCGCTGGCTCTACGATTCTATGGTGCAGACAAAACTAGTGTGTGATCCCTGTTCCATGCTCCTCCTGGAAAACAGTGCCTTGAAGGTTCAAGGCCTGGCTAGAATAAGGCCCTAGATGTTTTTGCTTGTGATGGAACCACATTGTAGACGTTTATTTCTTCCTTTACACCTGGCCTTTCTCCTCAATGGGAGACCAAAGGGTTCTACCCCTCTTATGTCCAGTAAGCTGCTATGCTTCTTGTTTGCAACAGGCCTTTGAGTTTCACAGCTATTGTGTGGGGAACCAAGAGCCAGTTCGGTGCCGTGGTTAGGAGCGTGGACTCTAATCTGGGAGAACTGGGTTTGATTCCCCACTCCTCCACATGCAGCTGCTGGTGTGACCTTGGGCCAGTCACAAGTTCTCTCAGAGCAGTTCTCTCAAGACCAGTACTCAAAAGAGCTCTCCCAGCCCCACCTACCTCACTGGGGTGTCTGCTGTGGGGAGGGGAAGGGAAAAGAGACTGTAAACCGCTCTGAGATTTCAAGTGAAGGGTGGGGTATAAGTACAATTTCTTCTTCTGAGAGCCAGTCTGGTGTAGTGGTTAAGTGTGTGGACTCTAATCTGGGATAACTGGGTTTGATTCCCCACTCCTCCACTTGCAGCTGCTGGATGACCTTAAGCAAGCCATAGTTCTGCCAGAGCTGTTCCTGAAAGAGCACTTTCTGTCAGAGCTCTCTCAGCCCCACCTACCTCACAGGGTGTCTGTTGTGGGGAGGGGAAGGGAAAGGAGATTGGAAGCTGCTCTGAGAGTTTGAGTGAAGGGTGAGGTATAAATCCAATTTCTTCTTCTCCTCCTCCTCAATGGGAGCCCAAAGGGTTCCACCCCATCTTGCGTCCAGTAAGCTGTTACGCTCGTTGTTTATAACAGGCCTTCGAGTTTCACAGCTATGGTGTGGGGGACCAAAACTGTGCTGGATTTCAGACAAAGGCTGGAGACCGGTGTCTCTCCCGGAGAAAGGCCTTCTGAAAAAGCTTGTTCATTATCTCCAAGAACTCTGCAAATTGAGGAAGGAGGGCAGCCTCCACCCACAGAGCATTTAGACCTGATTAAACCACCCCCTACCCACCCCACCCATTAGCTAATGCAGCATTAGTCTCCATTAAGCCGGAGCCTCTTGAGTTCCCAGAGGGAATGCAGCCATAAAAGAGAGCGAGGAAGCCCCTCTGAGAAAGTGCAATTCCTTGTTCTGCAAAGTTGCATCATCGGTGGTATCACTGGAAATGCCAGTGTTGGAGCGTTGCCGGCCAGTTCGTGAGAATACCCGCGGCTTCTGCACGCCAAGGGGGTGAGAGGCGAAAGCCGCTCTTGTTCAGGAACCTGGCGCCAGCCTCTCCCTCTCCCCCAATCTATACCGCAGTGCACTAAGAGACTTCCATCGTGCTGGCAAAGTCTCTGGAAGTCGTTGTCTGAACTGCATTTAATGTCACATGGAGATGGGGGGCAAGCAGAAGGTCTCTAGCTGCGATTGGATGAGCCGTGGCAGTCCTAGAGTGGGGCAGTGAAGCAAGGGGAGGAGGCACTAGGAGATGGGCAGGACACAGCAGGCCCAAGGTCATGAGGAAGTAGGAATGAGGAGAAGGTCAGTTGAAGTTGCCAGGTCCCCTTTGACCACTGGCAGGAGATGAGATGGGGCTGCAGTGCCAGATCCAGGCTTGGAAACTTCTGGAGATTTGGGGATGGAGCCTGGAGAGGACAGGAACCTCAGTGGGGGACAATGCCACAGAATCTACCCTCCAAAGCAGCCATTTTCTCCAGGGGAACTGATCTCTGTTTTCTGGAGGAGGAGGAGGAGGAGAAGACAAGGAAGAGGAGTTTGGATTTATACCCCACCCTTCACTACCCGAAGCAGTCTCAGAGCAGTTTACAATCTCCTTTCCCTTCCCCTCCCCACAACAGGGACCCTGTGAGATAGGTGGGGCTGAGAGAGCTCGTTCGAGAACTGCCCTTGAGAGAACAGCTCTTGAGAGAAACAACTTGTGACTGACCCTCGGTCACACCAGCAGCCGCATGTGGAGGAGTGGGGAATCAAATGAGGTTCTCGCGGATTAGAGTCCGCGTTCCGAACCTCTACGCCATTCATCTAGCAGTATCTGTCGTGTGTCTAACGATCAGTCAGAAGCTCTGCTGGATAAAACCCTCATCTGGACTCATCTACTTTCTAAAAACACTGAACAGGCACCAGAGAGGTGCTGGTGAGAGTCGTGGTGACTTAAGGGCACCATGTTGTAATCTATTGGCAGTTTTGGGGGGAAGTGCTGAAAGACGGTCCCGAGACGATGTTTTGCCCCAGGGCCTGAGTTTCCTACATGCATCCTTGCCAAGTTGGAAGCCTGTATGTTATTCTGCTCGTCGCCGAGCAAAACCACATTCTCAGAGCAAGATAGACATATGGCACACGAATGGAGCCACATCCTTTAGGGAACAATTCTACGCAGTCGGGAAGGGGGACCAGGCAGGGGATAAGGATGATCTAGGGGGACTCTCCTATCTTTAAATGTCTTAATTTCAATAATTTACTGCACTCCAGCCACCGAGGGCTGCGGGACCGTGGCGTCAAAACGGCAATCCATCAGCTTGCGCAATGGAAAGGTGTGATCTATCGGCAATCGGAGAACATGAAAAATGCATGAAAGCTCAAACTGAGGGAAATGCAGCAGGGGAGAAAAATGGTGGTCTGTTAGGTAAATCCTGCCTACGTATTCGTCACCGGGGACGGCGACTGGGGACTTCTGGCGGGCTCTTTTGCTTCCCTCCGTACAGATCTAATGGGAAGTTGCAAGAACGACTTTGGAATAAGTTTATTTTTTTCCAGACCTCTAGTCTGATCTCGCAGGGGTGTTCTTACATTCTTAGGATGCTGGACTAGATGGACCACTGGTCTGATCCATCGGGGCTCTTCTGATTTTCTTATCAGTGGAAGGCCTCGGCCTCTCTGTCTGCCCTGTTGTTGGTCCTCCAGAGGAACTGGTTGGCCACTGTGTGAGACAGGATGTTGGACAAGATGGATTATTGGTCTGATCCAGCAGGGCTCTTCTGATTTTCTTATTCAGGGAAAGCCTCGGCCTCTATGCCCTGTGGTTGGCCCTCCAGAGGAACTGGTTGGCCACTGTGTGAGACAGGAGGCTGGACTAGATGGACCACTGGTCTGATCCAGCAGGGCTCTTCTGATGTTCTTATTAAGGGAAGGCCTCGGCCTCTCTGTCTGCGCTGTTGTTGGCCCTCCAGAGGAACTGGTTGGCCACTGTGTGAGACAGGATGTTGGACAAGATGGATTATTGGTCTGATCCAGCAGGGCTCTTCTGATTTTCTTATTCAGGGAAAGCCTCGGCCTCTATGCCCTGTGGTTGGCCCTCCAGAGGAACTGGTTGGCCACTGTGTGAGACAGGAGGCTGGACTAGATGGACCACTGGTCTGATCCAGCAGGGCTCTTCTGATTTTTTTTATCAGGGGAAGGCCTCAGCCTCTCAGCCCTATTGTTGGCCTTCCAGAGGAACTGGTTGGCCACTGCGTGAGACAGGCTGCTTGACTAGGTGGACCACTGGTCTGATCCAGCAGGGTTCTGATGTTCTTAGGATGCTGGACTAGATGGATCACTGGTGTGATCCAGGGAAAGTCCTCAGCCTGTCTGCCCTGTGATTGGCTCTTCAGAGGAACTGGTTTGTTTGTTTATTTATTTATTTGGATTTATTTATTTATTTGGATTTATTTATTTATTTGGATTTATATCCCGCCTTCCTCGCCGTACGGCGGGCTCAGGGCGGCTAACAACAGCCATTATGGCAACAATACATTCCTTAAAACAGTTAAAAATTTAAACAGGCATAAAAACATATCCTAACACATCGATGGCGTATCTTCAGTACAAACTATCAAAGCAGCATCAAGATGTATCCTCGTGTCTGATCAGACACTGGCAGACAGGGATCGGGCCAGGGCCAGGTGTAAATACTGTAGGCGGCCCCTATTTGAAAGCCTGGCGGAAGAGCTCCGTCTTACAGGCCCTGCGGAATTGTAATAAATCCTGCAGGGCCTTGATGTTATCCGGGAGCTCATTCCACCAGTAAGGGGCCGCCACAGAGAAAGCCCTGGCCCTAGTGACTGCCAGGCGGGCCTCCTTCGGCCCCGGGATAGTCAGGCGGTTTTGGGATCCAGATCGAAGTGCTCTCTGGGGAATATATGGTGAGAGGCGGTCCTTCAAGTAAGTTGGTCACTATGTTGGTCACTATGTGAGGCAGGATGCCGGACTAGATGGACCATTACATTCTTTGTCAATGACAAACCACCTCTGAATGTCTGTCGCCTTCACCTGGATAGGCCAGGCTAGCTTGACCTTGACAGACTTTGGAAGCCAATCCGGATGGGAGACCACCAAGAATGTGCAAGGTCGCTATGCAGAGGCTGGCAACGGCAACCCACCTCTGTTTGTCTCTTGCCTTGAAAACCCTACGGGGTTGCCTTGAGTTGGCCATTTAGATCTGAAATCCTCATGTATATACTGACCATATAATCCATAACCCCTTCACCACAAGGGTCAAAACGGGTAAAGAAACCCTAGCAACAAATCAGAACTGCAATGGAGATTTGCTGGAAAAGAAGAAAAGACGAGGAAGGAGGAGGAGGAGAAGGAGAAGGAGAAGAAGACTAATTGGATTTATCCCCCACCTGTCAGCTAATGCTGCCATCCCCCGGGCAGGAGGTGGTTCCAGAGCCAGGTGGGCCTCATGGCTGTGGAATGTCTTACCCGCCCCATTCTCACGGCATGCTTATCACCAAGTCTGCTTCTCTGACCTTGGGAGACTGTAATGCTAGCTGCTGTTTCTTTTCAGGTCTGGCCATGTATCTTTTTCGCTTGTACTTTGGGAACAAAGAGCCAATATTATTAGTGCCTTTTACTCTATTCCTTGATTGGATGTGTTATCATAGAGAACCCTTTTGAATTCTGTATAATTTTCCTGGCTCCATACCTATCCGCCATTACTAACACAAGAAGTGCAGATGACCAGTAAGACCTTTCTACAATAAAGATTTCCTGTTTAAGGACACTTGCTGTTTACTGTGGGCTCTCACACCACCCTTGACTCGGAGTCTCAGAGCAGTTTACAATCACCTTCCCTTCCTCTCCCCACAACAGACACCCTGTGAGGTAGGTGGGGCTGAGAGAGCTCTGAGAGAACTGCGACTGATCCAAGGTCACCCAGCTGGCTTCATGTGGAGGAGTAGGGAATCAAACCCAGTTCTCCAGATTAGAGTCCTCCGCTTTTAACCAGTACACCAAGCTGGTGTCGAGTCAAAAGTCTTCCTAATTGGAGATTTGGAAAGATTTGATAGATAACTTTCAGATCCATGGGAAAATCTGAACGTCTAATACCACTGAGTAACTTTCACAGCATTTAACTTATACTGTAGGTAGACATCTTTCAGACTGTTTTTTTAACTGAGCCTTGAATACCGCCAGCTTAACAGCAGTAAGATATTGCAAAGAAAATCCATAAGATTGAACTGAAGTTACAGCCTTTAGATGCCCACTAAGTCCTTCCTGGGAGCTTTGCAAAAAATTTCTTTTTTGATAGAAAAACTCAAGCAATGTACCATAGTCAGCATTGGAAGCCAGCAATTGAAGGTATACAGATATATGCCTGACTCTACAGGTGATTTCCCAGTTCCATTTCTAATCAGAAGTATTAGAAAAGAACAAGAGTCCAGTAGCGCCTTAGAGACTAACAAAATATGGGGCAGGGGAGGAGCTTTCATAAGTCTCTGCTCACTTCTTCAGATTTGGATCAGACTCCTGGTCCATCCAGGTCAGTATCGTCTACCCAGACTGGCAGCTGCTCCCCAGGGTCTCAGGCAAAGGTCTTTCCCATCACCTACAGCCTGGTCCTTTTTAACTGGAGATGCCGGGGATTGAACCTGGGACCTTCTGCATGCCAAGCAGAGGCTCTACCACTGAGCCACAGCCCCTCTTTACAGCTCTCTAGGGTCTCAGTCTCAGGGTCTTTCCCATCACCTACAGCCTGGTCCTTTTTAACTGGAGATGCCGGGGATTGAACCTGGGACCTTCTGCATGCCAAGCAGAGGCTCTGCCACTGAGCCACAGCCCCTCTTTACAGCTCTCCAGGGTCTCAGGCGGAGGTCTTTCCCATCATCTACTGCCTGGTCCTTTTTAACTGGAGATGCCAGGGATTGAACCTGGGACCTTCTGCATGCCAAGCAGATGTTCTCCCACCAAGCCACGGCCCGTCCCCAAGAAAGCTTGCAGAGCTGGCAAGCCAACCGTGGCAGAGCAAAGAACAGAGCCCGTCAGCAGCTCATAAGAAGGAGATGCTTTTTGGTCCAGGACACCTCATTGGACGTTTACCTAGGGACAAGAAAGCGCAGTGACCAATCACAGCGAGGATGGATAGAGTTGGGCCGAGTGCCGGTTGAGCTGTTTTGACTCTCGGTAGCCTAAACCAGGTCTTGACTTTTTTGCCCATGCGGGCACCTTTGACATTCAGACACAGCATGTGGGCTGTGCTACAAAATAGTTGCCACAAAATGGCTGCCACAGGAGCGAAGCCAGCCACAAAAATGGACGCTGCGGTGTACCTTCAGTCACACAGTGATGACCCTTGTCCTATGGAAGCAGCTGCTATCAAAGCAACACCTATACAAATCTGTACAGCCAATCAAATCTCAAGTGGCCAATCATAAGCCAATAAGGAGGAGGAGGAGGAGGAGATTGGATTTATACCCCACCCTTCACCAACCAAAGGAGTCTTAGAGCGGCTTACAATCTCCTTTCCCTTCCCCTCCCCACAACAGATACCCTGTGAGGTGGGTGGGGCTGAGAGAGCTCTCTCTAGAACTGCTCCTGAGAGGACAGCTCTGAAAGGACTTATGACTGACCCGAGGTCACGCCAGCAGTGGCATATGGAGGACTGGGGAAATCAAACCCGGCTCTCCCAGATTAGAGTCCACGCCCCTAACCGTTACACCAAACTTCTGGGCAAAACCCAACCTGGTCCCACCTACTTTCTACAATCTCTCGGTCGCCACTGGGAAAGGTGTCAGCAGGCACCACGAACGCCTCATTGGAGACCCCTGGCCTAATGTTTAGCACAGGGATGGAATGGTTTGAAGGGCAAACCTTCTGCCCAGACTCCCGAAAGTCCCATAAGGTGGAGCTAGCCAATGCTGGGGAGGATCCTGAAACAATCGTACCCGGGGCTCATTTCGTAGCAGGAGCTCCTTTGCATATTAGGCCACACACCCCTGATGTAGCCAATCCTCCAAGACAGGGGTGGCCAACCTTGCTTAACGTAAGAGCCACATAGAATAAACGTCAGATGTCTGAGAGCCACAAGACAGGAACAAATATCACACACACGTTTTTATTTTTAAAAATATGCAAATTTGCTTTTTATTAACGTTAAATGGGACTGCCAAAAATAAAAACAAACAAGGAAAACCAGTTATTGATAATGATATTACTTGTTTGCTAATGATATTGAGAGAGAGAGAGAAAAAGAGAGAGATGGAAAGAAAGAATTAAAGAAGTGGAAAGAAAGAGAGAGAGAGAAACTAGGAAAGCAAATAGATGGGAGGGAGGAGGGAAGGAAGGAAGGAAGGTAGGAAGGGAGAAAGAGAGAAAAAGCATGCCTCCCCTTTGCTTCCCCAGCCGCCCTGCCAGGAGCCGCACAATATGTGTGAAAGAGCCGCATGTGGCTCCCGAGCCACAGGTTGGCCACCCCTGCTCCAAGAGCTTACAGAACTCTTCTTACAGGGGCTACTCTAAACTCTTGGAGGATTGGCTACATCAGGGGTGTGTGGCCTCATATGCAGAGGAGCTCCTGCTACGAAATGAGCCCTGATCGTACCTATCCTTATGCAAACGTGCAGGTATACCCTGCTGGGTTTGACACGGCTTGCTCCTGAGTAACTGTGCACAGCCTTATGGCCTCGGTACTTGTTTTGGATGACAGCAGAGCTGCTTCAGGGCTTGGTAACGGTTCCCGGTGGAACAACAGCCAACGGAGCCTCCTTGGAGATTATTGATGAACTCACTGAATGAAAGGCACAGACAATGCCATTCGGGGGAGATGAGAAATTCTCGCTATTATATTTTGTCTGCCGCTTCCCAGATGGTAACATTTCGATAATGAAATGCTGGGAGGTATTGAGCAGTCGAACCCAAATGTTTTAATCAATGCTCTCGAAAGCGTTTTGTTCCTTCGACATTCCGAGGAGGGACGGAGCCGTTCTTTCACAAGCCCACACCGCAGTCTCAGTGTCTCTTTTGTATTTGTCTCGGCTGGATCTGAAAAGTTATGACGTGGGACTCCTCGTACACACCGTCGGGCTGTGTCTGTGTCTAAAATCTAGGCCTCCTGCAAAGTTCCATTTCTTCCCTCCTGTCACACGAGTCGCTGGAACTGGCCTCGCTTTCGCCTGACTCGCTGGCCGCGCCTTGCGTTGCCACCTCGTCCGCGCCCGCCCCAGGCAGCCAGGGCCTCAGATATGGCACAGGAGGGGAGAGTCAAGTCACCACTCCCACTCCCTAGCGCCTCCTGGTGGGATTCTCATTCCTCTCTCTCTCTCTCTGGGGTAGGGTTGCCAAGTCCGGGTTGAAAAATACCTGGGGACTTTGGGGGTGGAGCCAGGAGAGTGTGGGGTTTGGGGAGGGGAGGGGCCTCAGCATGGTACAATGCCATAGAGTCCACCCTCCAGAGCAGCCATTTCTCCAGGGGAGCTGATCTCTGTCAGCTGGGGATCAGTTGTAAAAGCGGGAGCTCCCCAGGCCCCACCTGGAGGCTGGCAACCCTACTCTGGGGTCACGTCTCATCCGCACTCAGGCCTCTCCTCCCCGGCCCCTTGTGGCTGCCTTTCTTTTATACTTCCACCTCCCGTCACCTCCCCCTTGCTCACTCCACCCCTTTTCACCCCGCCCCCCTTCATAGCTGTAGACGCTGACTTCTGAGGGCTACTTCCGGGTCCACCCTGCCTTTCCTCCCCTATTGCCGGGCGCGCTGCTCGGGTCTGTGTCCTGGTGCCCGGAGCGGTCTGCCCTGTGCCTGGTCTTCCTCCTCTCCTGGTCCCGCTGATGACGTCCGGGTCTGCAGCCGCCTGCGCCGGCCCTCCCTGGGCCTTTGCCGCGTCTCCACGAGCCAGTGAGGCGCTGCCCGGTGACTCTTTCCCCCCCCCCTTGCTCCCCTTGACTGCCACAGCCGCGGGGCATGTCGCCCCGGCCGCTGCGGCGTTCCTGGGGACCCTGCTGTCAGCCCTCTGGACGGGTACCAGAGCCGATGACGTCACCCCTGCCGCCCCCCCCCACCGCCCCTGCCGGTGGCGGTGTGTAGGCCACGTCCCAGCTCCCCCGTTTCTTCTTCGTGGGGGCCAGTAAGCTCGGGGGTCGGGGCGGGGTGTGTTGTGGGGCCGGGCAGCCGGTTGTCGGGGTCTCCTGAGCCCGCGATAGTCCTGCCATCGGGACACCTCCCATATTTCATTTTGCAACTTATTAATCTATCACATTTTGTATCTCTTCTCGTTGCGCACATCACAGGTCGCAGAGTTGAGCATGGAACGAAGAATCATAGAATCATAGGGTCGGAAGGGACCTCCAGGGTCATCTAGTCCAACCTCCTGCGCAAGGCAGGAAAACCACAACAACTTCCCCCTCCACACCCCAGTGACTAGGGTTGCTAGGTCTAACCTGGCTGCTGGGGGGGGGGGGGGGGGAGTCCCTATCTTGGTCCATCATCGTTCAGGGCACATTGTGGATGGGGCCTCTATCGTTCAAGGAAAAACCATAGAGTTTTTCGTTGAATGATAGCGCTTCCTCCCATAACGTGCTCTGCATGTTGACGTCACCTCTGGGTGATGTCATCACGCCGGGCATGTTGGCGCGAATGCAGCACTTTGGGGGCAGGGTTCCCCCCCCCCCCGGGTCAGATCTGAGCTGGCGGATCAGGTCCCTGAAAGTGGGCAAACCCTTGCCCCCAGCGTGGGAATGGCAAGCCCACCAGTGACCCCTGCTCCATGCTCATAAGATGGCAAAGAAACTCCTCCAGGATCCCTGGCCAAACTGACCTGGAGAAAATTGCTCCCTTATCCCAACGTGGCGATCGGCATTTCCCTGGGCACGTAAAGGTCATGGGAATGAAGAATTGATGCAGCCCTTCCTGCCCTCCCTTCTCGTGATCCGCCTGAGTTCACAGGATCAGCATTGCTGGCAGATGGCCTCCGTTGTTCGAAAACCTCCCAAGAAGGAGAGCCCACCACCTTCTGAGAAACCGCTCTAACTGTCTGGAGGTTCTTCCTAAAGTTTAGCCAAAAACTCTTTTGATTTAATATCAACCTGTTGGTTCTGGTCTGACTTTCTGGGGCAACAGAAAACAACTCCGCACCGTCCTCTATCTGGCAGCCCTTCAAGTATTTGAAGATGGTTCTCATATCACCTCTCCGTCGTCTCCTCTCCCGGCAAAACATTCCCAGCTCCTTCAGCCTTTCCTCACAGGACTTGGTCTCCAGACCCCTCACCGTCTTCGTTGCCCTCCTCTGGACACGTTCCAGTTTCTCTATATCCCTCTTAAACTGTGGTGCCCAAAACTGAATACAGTATTCTAGGTGAGGTCTAACCAGAGAAGAGTAAAGCAACACCCTCACTTGAAGAAGAAGAGGAGAGAATGTAATCTGCTGGTAGAAGATCCCAGATTCAGTCACATGTACACATGAAGGACACATGAGGCTGCCTTCTACTAAATCAGGCCAATGGTCCATTAGCATTGTCTGCTCAAGCTGGCAGTGACTCTCCGAGGTCTCAGGTGGAGGTCCTTCACATCACCTACTGCTTGGTCCTTCATGACTGGAGATACTGGGGACTGAAGCTGGCACTTTCTGCAGGCCACGGATATGTTCTACCACTGACCTACAGCCCCTCCCCTGAATCTCACTGAATCGGAACAAAAATCCATCAAGGTGAGTATTGTCTACTCAGACTGGCAGCAGCTTTCCAAGGTCTCAGGTAAAGGTCCTTCACATTGCCCATTGTCTGGTCCTTTTTGGAGATGCCAGGGATTGAACATGGGACCTTCTACGTGACAAGCAGATGCTCTACCACTGCCTCTCTCCTGAATGGAACTCCCACACAAAGCTGCCATATACTGTCAGACCCTTGGTCCATACTGTCTACTCAGACTGGCAGCGGCTCTCCAGGGTCTAAGACAGAGGTCTCTCACAACATCTACCGACTGGTCCTTTTTAACTGGAGATGCCGGGGATTGAACCTGGGACCTCCTGCATGCCAAGCAGAGGCTCTGCCACTGAGCCACGGCCCCTCTTCACACCTCTCCAGGGTGTCAGGCAGAGGTCTTTCCCATCACCTCCTGCATGGTCCTTTCTTAACTGGAGATGCCGGGGATTGAACCTGGGACCTTCTCAATGCCAAGCAGATGCTGTACCACTGAGCCATGGCCCCTGCCCTAAATCCCTGATATCTCCAGTATGAGAAGTGATCTCAGATTGCAGATCAGGAAAGAAACTGCCTGAGATGCTAGGAAGTGACTGCTTCTTGGAGCAGGTGAACCAATGGTTTGATTCAGTGTGAAGCAACTTTGTGTTCATGGCTCCCTCCAAATATATACTCACCACCACGTCAAGTACAGTGGATTCAGACACTGTTCAGCATGGTATGGGTTAATGGTAGGACTGGGCATTTTTCTCAGAGCCCAGACAATGTGGAGGGACCCAGAATCCATCTCTGTCTCTGTCTTCCCTGGGAGACCTGGCTTTATGAAACATCTAAGAAGACAGCCACCTGCTAGGAAGATCAAGGATCCCTCCCCCAAGGGACAAGGGCACCTCCATTCTCCACCCTTGGGGAGGAGGCCCTGCCCCATTCCTCTGGTGGTTCTTCCCCAGAGCCATCTGCAGCTCTGGAGGAGAATCCTCTATACCATGTAGAGACCCAAAACTTAGGGATTCTAGCCACAGTGGAGTCCACACCTCCAGAACTGATTGTGGCCCATTTTGTTCAGAACAGTTTCTTCCAGGGAGGGGAGAGATGGACTGATATTCAGGGCTCTTGCCATGACATGACAGAGAACTAGCTGATGTTTTGACTGCCTCCTGACTACCTGGAAGTCTTGCCGCTCTTGTTTAAGGCATGGCCTGATTACCTCAAGACTACCCTGGAATCATGGGTTGCCGTGAACTTGAATGAGAGCTGCCTGATTGCCTCCTGACTACACTGGAGTCTTGCCTTGCCTTGAACGAGAGCTACCTGATTGCCTCCTGACTACCCTGGAGTCTTGCCTGGCCTTGAACGAGAGCTACCTGATTGCCTCCTGACTTCCATGGAGTCTTACATGGCCTTGAACTTGAGCAAGAGCTGCCTGATTGCCTCCTAACTACCCTGGAGTCTTGCCTTGCCTTGAACAAGAGCTACCTGATTGCTTCCTGACTACCCTGGAGTCTTGCCTTGCCTTGAACTTGAGCAAGAGCTTCCTGGTTGCCTCCTGACTACCCTGGAGTCTTGTCTTGCCTTGAACTTGAGAAAGAGCTGCCTAATTGCCTCCTGACTACCCTGGAGGCTTGCCTGGCCTTGAATGAGAGCTACCTGATTGCCTCCTGACTACCCTGGAGTCTTTGTCTTGCCTTGAACTAGAAACATTTGAGGTCTTCACTGCCTCCTGACTACCCTAGAGTTTTGCTGTGCCTTGCTTGTATGCCTCTATGGGCATTGGCCAGGAATAAAAGAGTGTTTACATTTCAAAGGAGCTCCAGGTTTCCTGGAACATAATTTGAAAAACTCACTCGCTGGTGTAGTGGACAGAGCGTTGGACTTGGGTTCAAGCATCTGCTGAGCCATGCACCTCACTGAGTCATCTTGGACTAGCTGCTAAATCTCCGCCTAACCTATCTCAGGCAGTGGGGGCGAGGATAAGAAAGAGCTCTTTCCCTCCTGCAGACTGCTCCAAGCACCTCGGAAGAAGGGCAGGGTACGAATGTAATAACAATAGTGGTTTTTTTAGCCTTTCCTAGAATGTCTTTTTTTCCCCCATTCTTTTTCAGTTGCTTTATTTGGAAGAAGGAACAGAAAAGCCGAGCAAATCTGCTTTAAGCTTCAGGCAAGCTTTTGAAGGGGGAAAAAAGGGAAACGGTATCATCCTGGGGTTTTCTTTTCTTCCGAGGGAACGCAGAAGCAGAGCCGCAACCACCATCCTGGCCTCCTGCACGGGCGCCTCCTTTCTGGAGCTAAAGAGTGACAAATTTAAGTCACTTCCTTGCTGGGGGCTTAAAAAAAGGGACTGCGGGTCTTCTAATCATTGCCTGAGGCCTTGATTCAGCCATCCATAAACTGTTACCGAGGCCTATTTATTCCTTTTTTCATCCAATTGACTCCAAATTGCTTCCAACAAGTGTCTGGGCTGATAGGGGAAGAATGGGGGGCTCTCCCTGCCTCATTAGGATGGGCAGCGGAGAGCCAGGAGCCGGAGGCATCCGGGGAATGTTTTTGTGAGATGGCAAAATAGCTCCTTAGGTAGATGAGAGCCAGGTCTGGGTAGGAGTTCCTTGCAAAGAGCAATTCGGTATCAAGAGAAACCCTGTTCTGGTATAAATTACGCTAATGGTGCCAGTGTGCGTGACATTTAAACCTTTGTTCCATTTTTAAACACGCCCTTTCTCAAATCAGGTCTGGACATTGTTGCCCAAAGGAGCCTGTTGCGCCAATGCCCGATGGAGAACTCAACAAAGGGACTCTGAGAGTAGACTGAACTTTATTACAATAAGGGGGACCCCAGGTAGCAAAGACGCCGGAAGTCCAAAGCAATTGTCTTAACAGGTACTTCTTATACAGTGAAGAACAATGCTGTCAACAACTCTTAGGCATGCGCAAAAACCAAGTGTGACATAAGTCCTTGGTTCCCTTTATTCCTAATAAGGAATATCTTTACCAAACAGATAAGCAAGAAGACATATAGTTAGCACTTGTTCAGTCCTTGGGACTTTCCAGTCCCGAAATAAACTTATGGCTTTATCCCAATTCCCAGATTCTCAGTTGGTTACAACATCCTGTTACCAAATCCTATGTCTATCATGCATTTGTTGGGCCTTGGTGCTGAAAATAACTTGTTACTTGCCGAAGCCTTATGCAAACTATAATATGAGAGAAGATATTTGCTCTTAAGATGGCGTTAATATTGCTACCTTAACATTTTCCTGAAATATAAGCACTGCTACCTTGCTCAAGGACATCAGGTGTGGTCTCAGCCCTCCTCCATCTTACTCTCAAAACGACTCTGCAAAGTTGGGTAAACTATGTTGAAACTACTAATATTGAGCACCAGTGGGGGGGGGGGGTCATGGTTAGAGTGTCGGACACAGGTTTGGGAGATCCAAGAAGTATATTGCAAAAACGATAAATCTCCATTTATTCAAGTAGATTCAGTTCACAGAATCATAGAATCACAGAGTCGGAAGGGGCCATACGGGCCATCTAGTCCAACCCCCTGCTCAGTGCAGGATCAGCCTAGAGCATCCCTGACAAGGGTTTGTCCAGCCGCTGCTTGAAGATGGCCAGGGAGGAAGGAGAGCTCACCACCTCCCCAGGCAGCTGATCCGACTGTTGCACAACTCTGGCTGTAAAAAAAAGTTTTTCCTAAGATCCAGCCGGTACCTTCCTGCCCTGAATTTAAGCCCCTTCTTGCAAGTCCTCTCCTCTGCTGCCAACAGGAACAGTTCCCTGCCCTCCTGTAAGTGACGGCCCTTCAAAGACTTCAAGAGAGCAATCCTGTCCCCCCACTCAGCCTCTTCTTCTCCAGACTGAACATCCCCAAGTCCCTCAGCCTTTCCTCGCAGGGCTTCTTGGTCTCAAGGCCCCCGATCATCCTTGTTGCTCTCCACTGCACGTGCTTCATTCTGTCCACGTGCTTCATTCTGTCCACATCTGAAGTGAGGCCTCCAGAACTGCACACAAGACTCCAGATGCGGTATGACCAATGCAGTGTACAGCAGGACCGTCCCATCTTGTCATTTGGATGTTATAGGTTCATAAGAGAGGGGGACCTCCTTCAAAGATGCTAGGCCTCAGCCAAGCAAAGTTTCAAAGGCCAATTCCAGCACCTTGAATTAGGCTCTGAAGCAAATTGGGAGCACGTGTAGACATAACCATAGAGTTGGAAGGGGCCCCATAGGCCATCTAGTCCAACACGCTATCCAATGTAGGAACAGCCTAAAGCATTCCTGATGGAACAAGGCTGGAGTGATGTGGTCCCTAAAAATCACTCGGATCAACGTTCCGCCTTAAAAATGTGCTCCTCTCCTCCATTTTACCCTCACATCAACTCCGTGAGGGAGGTCAAGCTAAGAGTGTGTAACTAGCCCAAAATCACCCAGTGACCTTGTATAGCCTGGAGAGGAGACAACTGGGAGGTGAGATGATAACCATCTCCAAGCACTTGAAGGGCTGTCATAGAGAGGATGGAGCGGAGTTGTTTTCTGTTGCCCCGGAAGGTCGGACCAGAACCAACGGGTGGAAATTAAATCAGAAGAGTTTTCAGCTAAACATGAGGAAGAGCTTCCTGACAGACAGAGCGGTTCCTCAGTGGAACAGGCTTCCTTGGGAGGTGGTGGGCTCTCCTTCTTTAGATGTTTTCAAGCAGAGGCTAGATGGCCATCGGACAGCAATGCGGATTCTGTGAACTTGGGCAGATTACGAGAAGGGAGGGCAGGAAGGGTTGCCTCAGTGCTTAGTTCTTGTGGCCCTTTCATGTGGAATTCACTGCCACAGGAGGTGGCGGCAGCTACAAGCATGGACGGCTTCAAGAGGGAATTAGATAAACATCTGGAGCAGAGGTCCATCAGTGGCTATTAGCCACAAGGTATAGATAGGAACTCTCAGTCTGGGGCAAGTGATGCTCTGTATTCTTGGTGCTTGGGGGGGGGGGGTCCCTTCCAACTCTATGATTCTATGGCAGAGTAGGGATTCGAACCTGGCTCTCCCAGATCATAGGCTGACATTCAAACTACTAGACCACACCAGCTGATCCACTCTGTTATGGACTGCAGACCCTAGGAAAAAGAGAGAGGGGGAAATGTGGACCTCCTTCATGATCTCCTTTCTTTCTCGTTCTGTTTGGAAACCGGATGGCAGAGATCTAGAGGACTCCTGAACATGGAGGCCAGCGGGGGTCCAGTTTCCCTCTGCAGGTTGGCTGCTCCCCCTTGGCTTTCTGCTCGGCTTTCTCTTTCTGCTCTGCTGTTTCCCGTTGCGCAGCCGCTCCCTATTAATTTGCCCTGTTTCCTGCAGGAATTAATTGCTGCAACAGAGCAGAAAGAGAACACAAATGTTTTGTAGCCAGATAAACACAAATGTTCAATTTGAGTTACAGCGGGATCACCTTTCGACTGACTCCCACTCAAAACAATTTCCTTCTCAGTGCCTTGGAGTTTGGTGGCTGGGGAGTGTGTGCATGTGTGCGTGCGTGTGTCTTTTTATGTGTTAAAAAATTAAAATTTTTGCACCAATCATCATAGAAGCTCTATTAGTGTAACCCATGGAAACGGAGCCAGCCGTTTCAGCCTTATAATAGTATGTTTTGGATACGTGCACTGAGCAAACCTCACCATTGCATGGAGATTGCTGCTGTGACTGCTGTTGCCCTGTCCATGCAACTGGTCCATGGTGAGGTGACCTATGGCGTAGGTGTCGGTATGGATCAGATGCTGTGAGTAAGCATGGCTTGGCCAATTGCAGTTTGTGCAGAGAGCCACACTGCATCAGGCCAATGGTCCATAAGAACGTAAGAGAAGCCATGCTGGATCAGGCCAGTGGCCCATCCAGTCCAACAGTCTATGTCACACAGTGGACAAAACCCAGGGGCCATCAGGAGGTCCACTAGCAGGGCCATAAGAACATAAGAAAAGCCATGTCAGATCAGGCCAGTGGCCCAGCCAGTCCAACAGTTTATGTCACACAGTGGACAAAACCCAGGGGCCATCAGGAGGTCCACCAGCAAGGCCAGAACTCCAGAAGCCCTCCCACTGTTGCCCCCCCAATTGTTGTCCATCTGCTCCAGCACCTTGTTTTCCCCAGGGGCCAACTGGTTACGGAAAGTGCTGTCAAGTCGTAGACCTCAGAAGCTAATCAGAGCCAGCCCTAGTTAGTACTTGGATGGGAAGTCCACCAGGGTTGCTAGTCCCCTGGTCCTGGTGGTTTTTTTGTTTTTCTTTACTAAGCAGTGCTGTGTAGTCTGGAATAGCCACCAGATGGTTCTGGTGGGCTTTAGAGAGGGGTTAAGGAGGGTAAGCCATGAGTCCCCAACGTTATTGAGCCTGCAGGCACATTTGGAATTTTTAGGGGGGTGGTGGTGAGCACCACCCAAAATGGTTGCCACTGGAGGAGAAGCCAAAAACCAAAATGGCTGCCACAGGAGGCAGGCATGAATGGAATACCTCCACCTCATGTCTCCTGGGAAGAAAGAAAGCCTGAAGATAACCGGAACCACACACACTGACTAAAGAAAGCCCAGGTACTTTCCAGTCCTCCTGATCCTCTGGTGGAAGTCACTTTCTTGTGAATGAGGGCATCCGATAACAAGCCCCGCCCACCCACTTTCTGAAAAGCTTGGTAGGTGCTTCACGGGGAGGGTGAGGCACAAATTTAAATAAATAAATAAATAATGTCTGTCTCAGACAAATTAGTAGAAATTAACATCTGTCCCAGGCAAACGAATAGAAACTGCAATCAAAGATAGAATTGTTAGGCACATAGAGGGACAAAGCCTGCTGAGGGAAAATCAGCATGGCTTCTGCAAAGGGAAATCCTTCCTCACCAACCTTTTGGAGTTCTTTGAGAAAAAGTGAACAAGCATGTAGACAACGGTAACCCAGTAGACATTATATTTGTGGACTTCCAAAAGGCTTTTGACAAGGTACCTCATCATAGACTCCTGAGTAAAATTAGCACTCATGGGGTAAGAGGACCAGTTCTCTTATGGACTGAAAACTGGCTAAATGACAAGAAGTAACGAGTAGGAATCAATAGACAGTTCTCACAATGGAGAGGAGTAAGCAGTGGAGTCCCACATGGATCAGTACTGGGGCCGGTACTGGTTGGCCACAGTGTGAGACAGGATGCTGGACTAGGCAGACCACTGGTCTGATCCAGCAGGGCTCTTCTGATGCTCTTCTGAAGGCCTCGGCCTCTCTGCCCTGTTGTTGGCCCTCCAGAGGGACTGGTTGGCCACTATATGAGACAGGATGCTGGACTAGATGGGCCACTGGTCTGATCCAGCAGGGTCCTTCTGATGTTCTTATGAAGTCCTCGGCCTCTATGCCCTGTTTTTGGCTCTCCAGAGGAACTGGTTGGCCACTGTGTGAGACAGGATGCTGGACTAGATGGACTATTGGTCTGATCCAGCAGGGCTCTTCTGATGCTCTTCTGAAGGTCTCATCCTCTCTGCCCTGTTACTGGCCATCCAGAGCAACTGGTTGGCCACTGTGTGAGACAGGATGCTGGACTAGATGGGCCACTGGTCTGATCCAGCAGGGTCCTTCTGATGTTCTTATGAAGTCCTTGGCCTCTATGCCCTGTTTTTGGCTCTCCAGAGGAACTGGTTGGCCACTGTGTGAGACAGGATGCTGGACTAGATGGACCACTGGTCTGATCCAGCAGGGCTCTTCTGATGTTCTTAGGATGCTGGACTAGATAGTCCACTGGTCTGATCCAGCAGGGCTCTTCCTATGTTCTTAGGATGCTGGACTAGATGGACCACTGGTCTGATCCAGCAGGGCTCTTCTTATGTTCTCAGGATGCTGGACTAGAGGGACCCCTGGTCTCATCCAGCAGGGCTCTTCTGGTGTCCTTATGGAAGTACTGGTGGGTGCCATGGTGTCCACCGGCACTGTTACCCAGATCACTCACACACATGCACCTTTGTAGCTAGCAAAACCATCCTTCTGCTAGCTAAAAGAAAACACATGGATTGTAGGGTATTAATCACCGAGATTGTAAATCTTTGGGGTCAGGAAATAATTTTTCTCCAGGCCAGTTTGCCCGGGGATCCTGGAGGTTTTTTGTCATCATGGAACAGGGGACACTGGGGATGTGGGGGGGGGGAGGTATTTGTGAATTTCCTGCATTCTGCAGGGGGTTGGACTAGATGACCCTGGAGGTCCCTTCCAGCTCTACGATTCTATGATTCCCTGTCTACCACAGTCGAGATACTCTAAAGAAATGGAGAGGAATAAGCTTCTTAAGCAGGAAAACACATTTATTAAATGAACAGAAAAAGAACTGAGTTAAGTCAGGTGAATAAAAATGAAGGTGCTACAGAAAGCCAATAATTGCACATGTGAAGTACAAACACAGGTCCTTTCTACCTTTGCCTGCCACTCTGGATTTTCCCAGTGTACGAGCTGAGGTGATTTAAGTCTGTGGCAAAACAGCATCCCAAGAACCCCAGGGCAACTGCAGGCTGAAACCAGGCTGACTTCTGAAGAGAGTTAACGTAATGCAGAACAGGGGGAAAAAACCCGGAATAAAAAGAAGATTGTATTAGGTTTTAGTGCAGAACTAGGGTGGGTGGGGTGGGGGTGGAACAGGTTTTAAAAGAAGGTTGGATCTGATTTTAGTGCACAATTGCAGAGTTAAAAGACACTTCGGAAAGTCCTGTAGCAAATTGGTTGCTACGGGCCACAGATGGACTTTCCTGTGTCTGATCACCCCAACACGCTTCCATGGCGTCGGGATAGTCTGATCAGGCTATCTCGACTCTGTGCCAGGTTCCCCACTCCCGCTGCAGTATGCGCCTCAGCGCACACTGCTGCACACTCCATAGGGAGGTGCAATTCATTGATTCCTCATAAGCACATCGGGAACAAACTACCCCCACCAAAAAAACCTCAACTCACCCATGGTTGCATCTGATCACACAATGGCGGGCTCTGCCCGCAGCTTCCAAAGTCTGTGTGATCGCGCAACTGCAGTTCAACTTCCACCAGAGGAAACAGCCTCACTTCCCCCGCTGTATCTCGTGCATGTGACTGCCACCTATGATTCTATTATTCTAAGCTCCCCCCTCCCCATTAAGTGCCCTTGACAGAGAAATATATGGGTAGTTTATGAAAGATATTGACTGCCTTTCTGCCCCACAATCACTTGCGGGCTGCTGCAGACGCAAGGCCAATGAGATTTCGCAACAGTGCCGGTCTGCCTCGCCTGCTGCCCCTACTAAGACTCTGAGCAAGCAGATATCTGGTTCTTTTTTTTTAAAAAGCACTTAATTACTCCATACTGAACACAATGCATCATTTGGTCTCATTCTTTGGGAAATAAAGCTTAATACGTGATCTCTGGTGCCTAGGACAGTCGCCTTTATTCCCCCAACTTAATTATTCCGCCGTCAACTCCTTCAAAACATCTCCTTCTCTCTCCTCCCCTCCCGTTAAACACCTTCGAGGTTTCATTGAGCTGAGCAGCTTCGGTGGCAAAGACTGCATTGCACCAAAGACAGAAAGAAAGCAAGGAAGAATATTAGAGTGGGAATCCCCCTAGTGCGATAGACAAAAGTCTGTGACTTCTTGCTGTTATTCTCATGGAAGCTGAGGAAGGGAGTCTGCCGCATGACAGGAAAGATGGCTCAAACTTCGGAAACGGCGCTGTGGTCTTTGCGCGCCGAGCCAAAGGTTTCCTGCCACGGCCGGAGGGCTTCCAACCTCTTCCAGAAAACGCAGACGCTTCGGAGCTTGAAGCAAGAGCCTGGAGACTCTGTGCTGTCTAAAGGCAGGGTTCACACACCGCGATGATACACCCAGGCTGCGGGCTGGCTCCGCCTTCTTCTCTTTCGCTTTCTCCTTTGCATGCTGTCCTTCGGAAGAGAGCACATGGGGTATAGATCATTTGCCGAGAAAGAGGCTCTTGCAGCACAGAGATGCAGAGATGCTTTCAGACTGGCAGCAGCTCTCCGGGGTTCTCGGACAGAGGTCTTCCACATCATCTCCTACCAGACCATTTTACCTGGAGACTGAGCCTGGGACCTTCTGCCTGCCAAGCAGATGACCTCCCACTGAGCCATGATGCCTCCCCACCACCCATAATTCTGTATTTTAGACCGGTTCTTTCCTCTGGATCTCCTGATCCTTGTTTCTACCCAAGGTCTTCGTGGTTGCCCATGTGATTGGCTTTTCTGTATCAAGGGGCCAGTTACCCACGGTGCACTAGGATGCCTGTTGCCATGTCTAAAGAGAAGATACTCTTGGGGAAGAGAATCCAGGAGTCGGCTCTCCCTCCCAAAAGCATTTCGAAAGTAAAGCCCTGCTCTTGATTAGTCTTCATAATCCTTGGTTCCAATTCAATCCAAACCCCTTGGGAATTCCGTATGGTTAAGAAAAGAGCACACCTTAAACACAAGCTGCGAGAGCAACAGGCGTATTGACTACTGTTCGAGGAACAAATCCTCATGAATTTGCAGAGGAAGGCATTGTAAAAAAAAACCCCGTGCTTGTAAGGTTGGAAGTGATAAGTAAGCTTTGAGGGAAATGTGACGATGGGCAGGGGTCCGTTGGAGCGGGAGCGCACAGGAGCGCAGCTCCGGGAGTGAGGAGCCCAGGGGGCGGGCACATGACCAAGCCCCGCCCCCTCCTTGGCTTCCCCGAGCAGTGCAGAGGCGCAGCGCCCCAAGGAAAGCCCTGCTAGGGTCTTTATTGTTTTTAATGTTTTGTTTTAATATTGATAATTTTATCATTGTTCCTTTTATGACTGTGTGCTGCTTTTCCAGAGACTTGCTCAAGGTGGCATATAAATTTTCTCAGTATACCGTTTTTTATCTGGGCACATGGCACAGAAGTACTGGAGAAATTTCACCAACCCTTCAGCAGCTTCCACCCCATCAGTTTGGTGTAGTGGTCAGGAGTTGGACTCTAATCTGGGAGAACCGGGTTTGATTCCCCACTCCTCCACATGCAGCTGCTGGTGTGACCTTGGGCCAGTCACAAGTTCTCTCAGAGCTGTTCTCTCAGGAGCAGTTCTCAAAAGACCTCTCTCAGCCCCACCTACCTCACAGGGTGTCTTGTTGTGGGGATGGGAAGGGGAAGGGATGAGTGGTGCACATGTCCTGGGTATCTCAAGTCTACTTGAAACCTGGTGGTTTCAAGGGAGCAGGAAGAGAATGAGGGTGTGTTCTTTACACTTATTTTTATTGCACAAAGTATTGGATGGGGAAGGGAATGGAGGAAGAGCAGGTCAGTTTCACTCACCTGTGGAGTGGAGCCTGAGGGGTGGGTGTTGCCTTCTGACACCCTTCCGGTATGTTAGGGGGTGTGGCGTATGCAAATGAGTTATGCAAATGAGCTATGCTAATGAGCTCCTGCACCTCTTTTTCTACGAAATGACCACTGACGATGGGGATATGTGATCACATCCCCCAATCATTGTGGTTTAGCTGTAAGACCAGTCTGAGGAGTGTAGATTGGAGTGCTGGCCTGGAGAAGGGGTGAATTCCTCCTGCGTCGTTTCCATTATCAACTCCTCCCCAACTGCTCTTAAGCCCTGCTTGTGTGTGTGTGGGGGGGGGAGACAGGTAGCCGCTGAGCCTGTCTTTTTGCCCTGGTGGCGGAAAGTGCCATCAAGTCATAACTGATTTATGGTGACTCCTCATAGGGTTTTCAAGGCAAGAGACCAACAGAAGTGGTTTGCCATTGCCTGCCTCTGTGTAGTGGACCCTGGATTTCCTCAGTGGTCTCCCATCCAAGGACTAACCAGGGCCAACCCTGTTTAGCTTCCAAGATCTGATGAGATTGGGGTAGCCTGGGCCATTCAGGTCAAGGTGGGCAGTAAATACCCTACACTTCTGGAAGATACAGCTACCATTGGCTATCAGCGGTTTAAACCCCTGCTTTTTTTTGCTCTTCGTGAAAAGCAGCTGTTTGTTTTAAATGGCCCCCTTCTTTCTGCTCCCCATGAAAAGCGGCGGGGAGCAGAAAGCAAGGGTTTAAACTTTAAATCATGGGTGTCGAACTCATTTGTTATGAGGGCCGGATCTGACATAAATGAGACCTTTCTGGGCCGGGCCATGTGTGTTGTAAAGTGTAATGCCAGGCAGCGGAGATATAAACCAGGTAGAGGAGAATTTTTTTAAAAAAATACACTGGGAAAACAGCCACGAGAAAAAGAAAACCAACACACTGTAGCTACCACGGAAGCAATGTTATTTTAATGTGCACAACAAATTAGATCTCCAGCTGCCAATCAGAAGCCCTGCTGGGCTGGAGTCCCACCTGGCCCCACCCACTTTCTAAAAACATTCGGTGGGTACTAGGAAAGGGGTTGGCAGTGGCCATTGTGCTTATGGGCACCATCGTTGGGGACCTCTGTCTTGGAGGAAAGAATAACACCGCTGGTGCTGAAATACCTACCAAGATGGTAGAACACAGGGGTGAAAGAGTTTATGGGTAAGAGGGAACGGGGGAAACTGAGGAATGTTTCAGGACTCCCCTGGAGTCCTCCTTTCAGAGAGGAAGGGTTTGCCTTGAAAATTCGGTGCTGTATTGCTCACAAGCCGCACCTGCCGAATCTAGAGTTGGATAATTGCCAGGTGTTTGACCACCCCAATGTTTGTATGTAAAGGCACTGGAGTCCTGCCAGAAAACAGTAGCATCTGTTCCGAAGGACGGGCTTACCTCTGAGTTCAACCACTTCCCTCCCCTCTTCAGGTGAGTATTTCGAGCCACCAGCTGAACTGCATAGCCGCAGCTGTGCCTACAGGTAATGGGAGGAAAAAAAAACACAATCTTTTTGTTCAAAAAGCTGTAGTCATTGATTAGTTTATTCAGGTCATTTGGGCGGACAGCCATGTTAATCTGCAGAAGAACGGCTAGATTCGAATCCGCTACCGCCTTAGAGACCGACAAGATTTTCGGGGTATGGGCTTTCAAGAGTCAAAGCTCCCTCCGGTGCTACTGGATTCGAATCTAATTTATTGAGCTGTCAAAAAACCAAATGACAAAATCTGAATACAAAATAGACCAAATAGATACGTAAGCAAAAAACCCACTATTGACACAATACATACAGCTGTCAATCAGCTGTCAATCACAATACATTCAGCTGGAAGGGGTTTTCTAGGTCATCAAGTCCAGTTTCCCACTCCATGCACGAAGACCAAAGTTAGAGCATCCTTGACAAATGGCCATCTATGGTCTCCAGTGCAGGAAAGTCCACCAACCTTCTAGAGAGACCTCTAGCGTAGGGGAGTCCACCCCCCCTTTAGGCTACAGACTGAAACTGTTCTTTGTGCTAGGAAGTTCTCTTCATGCTCAACTACCTTCTTGTAACTGAAGTCCCATGAGATCTAGTCTTTCCCATTGAGAGCTGCAGAAAACAAATCTTCTTCCTCTTCCTCTTCTTCTTCTTGTCTTCCAGGTGTTTCAAGAGTATGTTCATTACATCCCCTCTTTACGTAACCTGTTCTCTCAATTTTTTTTTGATCCTTCATAGTAGCACCTGTTTCCAGACATCCCACCTCCTGTCAGCCATCTGCACTGTTCTCCTTTGAACTGGTTCATGGTGATTTGTGGTGGTGGAAAGTGCCGTCTTGTTGCAGCCGATATATGGTGACCCTATATGGTTTTAAAGGCAAGAGATGAAAAGAGGTGGTTTGCTCTTGCCTGCCTCTGTGTAGCAACCATGGACATAAGAACATAAGAGAAGCCAATGTTGGATCAGGCCAATGGCCCATCGAGTCCAACACTCTGTCACACAGTGGCCAAAAATACCAGGTGTCCTCAGAAGGTCCACCAGTGGAGCCCTCACCTTGGTGGACTCCCATCCAAGTTCTAACCAGGGGCAACCCTGCTTAGCTTCTGAGATCTGACTAGTCTAAGCCATCTAAATCAGGTTGGACAATAGATAGTGATTTCCTCCACCCGTAGAAGATACAGCTGTCATTGACTATTGGTGATGCAAAGGGCTGTCCAGTTGCAGCCAACCTTTGATGACCCCATAGGGTTTTCAGGGCAAGAGACAAACAGAGATGGTTTGCCATTGCCTACGTCTGCATAGCAACCCTGGACTTCTTTGGTGGTCTCCCATCCAAAAACTAATCAGGGTGGACCCTGCTTAGCTTTCCAGATCCAATGAAGTTGGGCTAACCTGGGACATCCAGGTCAAGGCTGAAACTTGTCTACACCTTTCTTAAATGGCTGTACTCAGAACTGGACACAAGACTCCAGGTGAGATCTGAAAAGGGAGGTCTGAACAGCCTATTCCGACTTAAGACATGGATACTGTGGGCTGAATCCGGACTAAATTGGCAATTTCCACCCATGGTGGATGGTCTCCCATCCATGTACTATCCAGGGCTATCCCTACTTAGCTTCCGGGATCTGATGAGATCAGACTAGCCTGGGCCATCCAGGCCAAAGCAAGGGACATTGAGAGGTGGTTTGCCATTGCCTGCCTCTGCATAGCAACCCTGGGCTTCCTGAGTGGTCTCCCAACCAAGTACTAACCAGGACTGACCCTACTTAGCTTCTGAGCTCTAATGAAGCCCGGGCTAGCCTGGGCTGTCCAAGTCAAGGCAAGAGACATTCAGAGGTGGTTTGCCACTGCCTGCCTCTGCAGTGGACTCTCCCCTCTTCCCTATCCCCCCGGAGCAGCACTTCCTGAAGATCTGTGGGAAGGAGGAAGAGGCAGAAAAGTTCCGTCCCATTATCGGAACATTGAGCCTGGATGCAACCCCCGCTTCCATCGAGTATTGGTATCCGGTTGCTCTGTATCATTTGACAGGCAGAGCCGGAACAAGCTTAGCTTCACGGTAACAGGATTCTACACCTGTTGAGCAGCTGCCTTTCACCAAGCAGTTAAAAAAAATATATATATAGCAACTCCATTGAAAAGCAACGATTATTCCGAAGAAAAAAGATGCGGTCTCTTCCTGAGCTCAAACCGGCCGACGACGTTCCCAACGATCAGCGAAGCTGCGAAATGCATCTCATTATTCCCCAACCCGCAGCTTCAATCCTCACTCCCCAACTGACAAAGAGTCATTAACATCACGTCGGCCGACTGGCCTGCCTGCCTGTCTGTTTCACTCTAATCGTTGCCAGGCTATTATTTCACAGCCGCCTCCGTTTCTCCAACTTTTTTTTAGGGTTGTTTCCCTTATTCATTTCAGATCCCGATATCGAAGTTTCTGTTGCCTTTTTAGCTGAGATAATACCACAGTCGATAATATTCCCCCTTTAACCAGCGCCTGGTCAATAGGAAGGGTCCCACCGGCTCCTGGCTGTCAGTCTCTTTGTAGTCTGTCTTGTTGCATTATCCTCAAAACAGATGGTTTTTTTAAGCTCTTCCTCCCATTCTGTGATCCATCTCCCTTCCCCCGCCCGATGCATATGTCCAGGGCTGATCCCAGGTTTTGTGGGTCTCCCGGCACCAGAACATCACTGGGTCTTCTGAGTTCCATCCTTCTTGCCTTGGGTGCTGTTGTCTGCTACCAGAACATCACCGGGTCTTCTGAGTTCCAACCTTCTTGCCTTGGGTGCTGTTGTCTGCTACCAGAACATCACCGGGTCTTCTGAGTTCCATCCTTCTTGCCTTGGGTGCTTTGTCTGGTACCGGAGCATCACCGGGTCTTCTGAGTTCCATCCTTCTTGCCTTGGGTGCTGTTGTCTGCTACCAGAACATCACCGGGTCTTCTGAGTTCCATCCTTCTTGCCTTGGGTGCTGTTGGCTGGTACCAGAGCATCACTGGGTCTTCTGAGTTCCATCCTTCTTGCCTTGGGTGCTGTTGTCTGGTACCGGAACATCACCGGGTCTTCTCAGTTCCATCCTTCTTGCCTTGGGTGCTGTTGTCTGGTACCAGAACATCACCGGGTCTTCTGAGTTCCATCCTTCTTGCCTTGGGTGCTGTTGGCTGGTACTGGAACATCACTGGGTCTTCTGAGAGCCATCCTTCTTGCCTTGGGGGCTGTTGTCTGGTACTGGAACATCACTGGGTCTTCTGAGTTCCATCCTTCTTGCCTTGGGTGCTGTTGTCTGCTACCAGAACATCACCAGGTCTTCTGAGTTCCATCCTTCTTGCCTTGGGTGCTGTTGGCTGGTACTGGAACATCACTGGGTCTTCTGAGAGCCATCCTTCTTGCCTTGGGGGCTGTTGTCTGGTACTGGAACATCACTGGGTCTTCTGAGTTCCATCCTTCTTGCCTTGGGTGCTGTTGTCTGCTACCAGAACATCACCAGGTCTTCTGAGTTCCATCCTTCTTGCCTTGGGTGCTGTTGGCTGGTACTGGAACATCACTGGGTCTTCTGAGAGCCATCCTTCTTGCCTTGGGGGCTGTTGTCTGGTACTGGAACATCACTGGGTCTTCTGAGTTCCATCCTTCTTGCCTTGGGTGCTGTTGACTGGTATAAGAACATCACTGGGTCTTCTGAGTTCCATCGTTCTTGCCTTGGGTGTTGTTGTCTGGTACGTAGGAATTTGTAGGAGAGCTTTCATGAGTCACTACTCACTTCTTCAGATACCTGAACCAATGCTCCCTCTAAGCTGTGGAGTCTTGTGATCAAAAATTCTACTTTGTGAGCTACCAGCATTAAAGCTGTGAGTGAGAGATCTGGCTCCTGCATAAATTAGTTTGCTCTGGAGCCATCCTTCCTGAGCTAAGAAAAAAATATGTGAGCCAGAGGCTAAAAAAACCTGTGAGCTAGCTCACACTAACTCAGCTTAGAGGGAACACTGTCCTGAACAAGTGAGCCTCTGAAGAAGTGAAGAGTGACTCACAAAAGCTCCTCCCCTGCCACATATTTTGTTAGACTTGAAGGTGCTCCTGGACTGTTGCTCTTTTCTACTCCTACAGACAGACTTAACTCGGCTACTCATCTTGATCTAAAGCAAAAAGATGAGGTCCTTCTGTGTAGAATTCATCAGTTTCGTTGATCTTTTCTTATATGCATCCAGATGAATACAGAAAAACAACTGTGGTCCGATTCTGTCATTTTTTTTAGTGTGCCCTAGCTCCTCCCCACATGCACACATGACTTGTATGTACATAAGGGTTGTGGGTGTGTTATGTGCCATCGAGTTGCTTCTGACTTATGCTGACCCTATGAATGAATGATCACCAAGACGTCCTTGCCTGACTCAGGTCTTGCAAACTGAAAGCCATGGCTTCCTTGATGGAATCAATCATGCATACATATGTGAATACATGCATGAAGCTGCCTTCTACTACATCCGATCCTTGGTCCAGCAAAGTCGGTACTATCCACTCAGACTGGCAGCGGCTCTCCGGGGTTTCAGGCAGAGTCATTCTCATCACCTCCTACCTGGTCCTTTCAACTGGAGATGTCAAGGATTGAACCTGGGACTTTCTGCATGCCAAGCAGACGCTCTACCACTGAGCCACAGCTCGGTCTATGTCTCTCCAGGGTCCAAAGCAGAGGTCTTGCATGCCACTCACTGCATGGTCCTTTCAACTTGAGATGTCAAGGAATGAACCTGGGACCTTCTGCATGCCAAGAAGATGCTCTACCACTGCGCCACAGCCCCTGTCTATGTCTCTCCAGGGTCTCAGATTGAGGTCTTTCACATCACCTACTGCCTGGTCCTTTTAACTGGAGATGTCAGGGATTGAACCTGGGACCTTGTGGATGCCAAGCAGAGGTTCTGCCACTGAGCTACAGCCCCGCTTCATGTCTCCCCAGGGTCTCAGACTGAGGTCTTTCCCATCACCTCCTGTCTGGTCCTTTTAACTGGAGATGCCGGGGATTGAACCTGGGACCTTCTGCCTGCCAAGCAGATGCTCAACCACTGAGCCACAGCCCCTGTCTATGTCTCTCCAGGGTCCAAGGCAGAGGTCTTTCATGTCACCCACTGCCTGGTCCTTTCAACTGGAAATGCCAGGAACTGAACCCAGGACCTTCTGCATGCCAAGAAGATGCTCTACCACCAAGCCACACCTCCTCCAGATTGCTACCTGGAGGAAGAAGCAGTGCTGTTCTCTCACCTTTCATCATCCTCCATCAAGTCACAGCTGACTTATTGTTACTGGGGGTGGGTGGGGTTCAAGGAAAGATACATTCAGCAGTGGTTTACCATTGACTGCCTCTGTGTTGGGACCCTGATATTCTTTGGTGGTCTCCCATCCAAACACTAACCAGGGCTGATCTTGCTTAGCTTCGGAAATCTAAAAGGATAGGGCTAGCCTGGACTATTCAGGCCAGGGCCTCTCCTACTACCTGGTTCTACTTGGAGGTAGCAAGGATTGAACCTGGAAGCATGCCAAGCAGATGATCTACCAACCCCTACTCAACCCTAGCTGAGGCTTCATTTAAACATAGTCTAATCAGTCCATCACAGTCAGTACTATCTATTCAGACTGGCAGCACCCATCCAAGGTCACAGGCAGAAGATTTTCGTGTCGACTACTATGTGGTCCTTGAAACTCAACATCAAAAAAACTACAATCATGGCATCCGGCCCCATCACTCCTTGGCAAATAGAAGGGGAAGTCATGGAAACAGTGCCAGACTTCATGTTCCTGGGATCCGAGATCACTGCAGACGGTGACTGCAGCCACGAAATTAAAAGACGCCTGCTCCTTGGGAGGAAAGCGATGGCAAAGCTAGACAGCACAACAAAAAGTAGAGACAGCACCCTGCCAACAAAAGTCCGTATGGCCAAAGCCATGGTATTCCCAGTAGTGATGTATGGCTGCAAGAGTTGGACCGTAAGGAAGGCCGAGCACCAAAGAATAGATGTTTTTGAATTATGGTGCTGGAGAAGACTCTTTGAGAGTCCCGTGGACTGCAAGGAGATCAAGTCAGTCAGTCCTAAAAGAAATCAACCCTGACTGTTCCCTGGAAGGCCGGATCCTGAAGCTGAAGCTCTAATACTTTGGCCACCCAGTGAGAAGGGAGCACTCCCTGGAGAAGACCCTGATGCTGGGAAGGATGGAAGGTCAAAGAAGAAGGGGACGGCAAAGGATGAGATGGTTAGACAGTGCTGTCGATGCAACGAACATGAAATTAAGCAAACTCAGGAGCATGACGGAAGACAAGAGGGTCTGGCGTGACGTGGTCCATGGGGTCGCGAAGAGCCAGATTCAGCTGTGAGACTGAACAACAACAACTATGTGGTCCTTTCAACTGGACATACTGGGGATTGATCCTGGAATTTTCTGCCTGGCCAAGCAGATGCTCTGCCACTGAGCCACAGCCTCTCCCCTCTATCAGGACTGCCCCATTGATTTCAACGGAGAAGGCAGATATCCGTGCTTTTTCCTTTGAACCTGTTCCTGCCACTACAATTGCCAGACTGGTGGGGTGAACAGGAGTTCCGTATGAATTATGCCCGTGTTTACTTATTTTTATACTTCTGTCTCCAAAAATTCGCCAGAGGCTGTTTCCAAATTAAATCGCACAATGCAACAAAAGCAACATGGCTCCATTAAAAAATGCCACGAGCAAAAACAGATTAAGTGAAGAGATCCAGGGCAAGATTTCAGATAAAACCGCAGATGGTGTTAAATGACAGGACCCCACCCCAATTAAAAAAATGATGGTATTTCTTGGCAACAGTTATCAATGCACAAACCTTTCTCTTGGTCACACAGACATGGTCACACAGACATACACATACATAAAAGGAAGTACTTCTTCACCCAAAGAGTGAGTAACACATGGAATTCACTGCCATAGGAGGTGGCGGTGGCTACAAGCATGAACAGCTTCAGGAGGGAATTGGGTAAGCATGTGGAGCAGAGGTCCATCAGTGGCTATTAGCCACAAGATATAGATAGGAACTCTCAGTCTGGGGCAAGTGATGGTCTGTATTCTTGGTGCTTGGGGGGGGGGGATGACAGTGGGAGGGCTTCTAGTGTCCTGGCTCCACTGCTGGACCTCCTGATGGTGGCTGCTATTTTTGGTCACAGAGTGTTGGACTGGATGGGCCACTGGCCTGATCCAACATTGGCTTCTCTTATAAGAACATAAGAGAAGCCAATGTTGGATCAGGCCAGTGGCCTATCTAGTCCAACACTCTTGTCACACAGTGGCCAAAAACACCAGGTGCCCTCAGGAGGTCCACCAGTGGGGCCAGGTATCTCAGCAAGGTATGAAACTATAGAACGCACCCTCCAAAACAGCCGTTTTCTCCAGGACAGCTGGTCTCTGAAGTCTCAAGATCAGCTGCAGTTCTGAGAGAGCACCTCAAGATCAGCAACCCAATCTTTTTTTTTTTAAAGAGTTTTATTTCTTTATACCAGACAAACAAAATACCAAACAAACATAAACACAAACAAATTGGGGGGTTCCATTTACATCACTATCTATATATCTAATTCCGAAGGCGCCCCCTGTGTGAGGATACCTAAATCCGCCGCGCAGGGGGGGCACCTGGGAGGCAGGGGGGGTTTCCTACACATGGGGGGGGGCACTCCCCCTGTGTGCAGAAAAATCCGAAAAGTTAAAAAAAAACCTTCGGTGACCGTAGAATCCCCCAAAATACCTTTTGAAATGGCACCAACTCCAGACATCAACTGTGAGGAGATTAGAATGTTCGGGGGAGGGGGGGGAGGCTCTAACTGTTTTTGTCAGTAAAAAGCAGGGATTTTACTGGCAGCAGTCGAGGGTTGCCAAGTACCCCCCCTGGCCACCAGCAGCAGATCCAGATCCAGGCTGGGAAACTCCTGGAGATTTGGGGGTGAGGCCTGGGGAGGACAGGGACCTCAGTGAGGTACAATGCCATAGACTCCCCCCTCCAAAGCATCCATTTTCTCCATGGAAAGTTATCTCTGTAGTCTGGAGATGAGCAGTAACTCCAGGGGATCCCCAGGTCCCATCTGGAGGCTGGCATCCCTAGGCAGCACCCTCTGTGTGACTTGATACCACCTGATTTGCATGACTTAATTAGGCCCAGCTGTTTTGCTACAGCTCATCAGCAGCCACCGTATGAAAGCCATTGTGGTGCAACAGTTCGAGCTTCAGACTGGGATCTGCGAGGCCCAGGTTCAGATCCCCATCTTGCAGTGGAAGCTGACTGGGAGATTTTGGACCAGTCACATACTTTCAGCCTAACCAACCTCACAGGGTTGTTGTGCAGATAACAAAGAGGAAATAAAAATGTAAGCTGCTTTAGTCCCCATTGTGGAGAAAGACTGTAATTTTCCTAGGTAGAGGCTGCAGGGGAGGGGGGTGGAGATAGAAAGCTGAAGACAGATAAAGGTAGGTTGGCTGTTGGGTGGGAAGGAAATAGGGTTGCCAACTCCAGGTTGGGAAATTCCCAGACATTTGAGAGGTGGAGCCTGGGGAGGGTGGGATTTGAGGTGGGAGGCAGAAAGAGAGAGAAAGAGTGATGAGGTGGGGAGGCAGAAAAACAAAGGGAATTATGACAGGTCAGAAAGAGAGAGGAAGTAACATACATGGAGGAGAGCGAGAGAGTAAGAAAGGGGGGGCAGAAGGGAGAAAGAGTGTGAGAGAGGTAGCGGGAGAAGGGAGGAAGCAAAGGTGTGAGGAATGGGATAACTATCCTGCAAGTTTCTTGTAGGTCTCCACTTGTTTAGTCTAATATGTTACCTTGTATCTTCCATTTTATCTACCATATATTTTTATGTATGTGTTTTGCATTATAATTAAAAAATATAGTTTGTATTTTCTTCTAATTCGGTTGTATGTCCATATGGTTTGTTTATTGTGCTCTTCTAGCCATTTGTAAGATCTTGACCATGTATTTTCAAAGCTTCCTTCAATTGATTTTTACATTATTATACATGTAGTGACTATGGCAAGAATAGTAAAGGTAAAGGTAAAAGTTTCCCTTGCTCGAAAGCCAGTCGAATACGACTTGAGCGATGCGGCGCTCATCTCCGTTTCCAAGCCGAAGAGCCAGTGCTGTCCAAAGATGTTTCCGTGGTCATGTGGCCAGCATGACTAGATGCTGAGGTGCATAGAACACCTTCCAACCGAAGCGGTACCTATTTATCTACTTGCAATTTCTTGCTTTCGAACTGCTAGGTTGGCAGGAGCTGGGGCCGGAGACGGGAGCTCACTCCGTCATGCAGCATTCGGGTCTCAAACTGCTGAACTACCGACCTTTCGGACTGCAGTTCAGTGTCTTAACCACTTGAGCCGCTGCAGCCCCTTCTACCGCAAGAATACTGTATGCCAAATATTGGAGAAAAAATGAAGTGTCCTCAAAAGAAGAAATTATACATAAACTTTTTGAAACGGCCACCCAATCTTGACTATCCGCTGAAGATGCTCCAAGCGCATTCTTTTCTCATGAACTGACGAGGCTGCTGTCAACCCTCTCTCTTCTCTCTCCACTCCTTTTCTATTCTATACCCCCCGCGAAGGAACTGTAGTCATCGGCTCCACTTCCTTTCGGCTGAGAAGCGCCGGATAGGAAGGACACCATTAGAAGAAGCTAATGCACCACGGTGGATTGAGATACGACTTCTGGGCCATCCGCTGTCCAGACGTGAGACAATTAGGAAGCACCCGGAAGGATGGTGACTGGCTGAAGTGAGGGCAAGCTTCTCCTTGGGTTAAGATTGGAAGCAGTTTCCTCTCTTGCAGTGAGGCAAGGGTTGCCAACACCCAGGTGGGGAGCTGGAGATCTCCCAGAATTACAACTGATCTCCAGACTACATAAATCACTAATTTGTTTAATGTGTGTCTATTTAAAATATCTGTCCTACCTCTCCTGGAGACAATGGCTGCTTTGGAAGGTGGACTGCATGGCAGCTGACCCTAACAAGGTCCCGCCCCTCCTTAAACGCCACCCCACTGGGCTCCACCCTCAAAATCTTCAGGTGTTTCCAGACACAGAGCTGGCGACACTATTAAGGTAGCAGAGGTTCCAGAAGCTAACTCCTGGCCCAGGAACCCAACCATCTCTGTCCCACGTACCCAGCAGGGCCACAATCCTTTTCTCGGGGGCCTTAGAGGAGTCCAAGGCCACCCCGCCCACAGGAAATCTTCTCAAAGGCAGGACCAGTAAGTACTGGGGTAAATGTTTTCTGCTCAGCGGCCATACTGGTGCAGAAAGTCAACTGTCAGAATCCTGGTGTCAGAATTCCCAGTTTGACACACACTCACACACAGAGAGCCACTTTGGTGTAGTGGTTAGGAGCATGGACTGTCAGGGCTCAATTCGTAGCAGGAGCTCCTCTGCATAGTAGGCCACACACCCCTAATGTAGCCAATCCTCCAAGAGCTTACAGAGCTCTTCTAACAGGGGCTACTGTAAGCTCTTGGAGGATTGGCTGCATCAGGGGTGTGTGGCCTAATATGCAGAGGAGCTCCTGCTACGAAATGAGCCCTGACGGACTCTAACCTGGGAGACCTAGGTTGGATTCCCCACTCCTCTTCCACATGCAGCTCGCTGGTGCGACCTTGGGTCAGTCACAAGTTCTTTCGGAGCTGTTCTCTCAGGAGCAGTCCTCGAAAGAGCTCTCTCAGCCCCGTCTACCTCACAGGGTGTCTGTTGTGAGGAGGGGAAGGGAAAGGAGATTGTAAAGCTGCTCCGAGACTCCTTTGGGTAGTGACGGGCAGGGTACAAATCCAATCTCTTCTCCTCTCCCTAGAGCTGGACATATTGACCCCCACCCATTTTCTTAGCAAACAGGAACAGCTCCACAGCCTCAGTTTCATTGCACTGATGCCCCTGGGGGTGCTACTACCTTGCTCTGGGATACTTTTTGGATTCAGATAAGCAATTATCCCTTTGGAAATCCTCCCCTTGGCACCGTAGTGCCAAGGCTTGGCTTACCAAGTGGATACAGACTTGTTTTAGTATCATAATGCCCCTGTATAAATCCATGGTGCCACCTCATTTGGAGTACTGTGTACAGTTCTGGTCGCTGCACCTCAAAAAAGATATTATAGCATTGGGAAAAGGGCACAAAAGGGCAACTAGAATGATAAAAGGGTTGGAACACTTTCCCTATGAAGAAAGGCTGAAGCGCTTGGGGCTCTTTAGCTTGGAGAAACGATGGCTGAGGGGTGACATGATCGAGGTTTACAAGATTATGCATGGGACAGAGCAGGTAGAGAAAGAAGGACTTTTCTCCCTTTCTCACAATACAAGAACTCGTGGGCACTCCATGAAATTGATGAGCAGTTGGGTCAGAATGGATAAAAGGAAGTCCTTCTTCACCCAAAGAGTGATTAACACGTGGAATTCACTGCCACTGGAGGTGGTGGCGGCTACAAGCATGGACGGCTTCAAGAGAGAATTGGATAAACATCTGGAGCAGAGGTCCATCAGTGGCTATGAGCCACAAGGTATAGGTAGGATCTCTCAGTCTGGGGCAAGGGATGCTCTGTATTCTTGGTGTTTGATGGGGGGTGGGCAACAGTGGGAGGGCTTCTAGTGTCCTGGCCCCACTGGTGGACCTCCTGAGGGCACCTGGTGTTTTCGGCCACTGTGTGACACAGAGTGTTGGACTGGATGGGCCACTGGCCTGATCCAACAGTGGCTTCTCTCATGTTCTTATGTTTTCTGTCGCCCCAGAAGGTCAGCCCAGGACCAACGGGTTGGAATTAAATCAAAAGTCTACTAAACGTTAGGAAGTACTTCCTGACAGTTAGAGCAGTTCCCCAGTGGAACAGGCTTCCTTGGGAGGTGGTGGCTGCTCTAATGTGCTCCGGGACTCAGATCTATAACTGTTTGACTGACGATGAACAGGGCTGCCCTTTGAAACATAGTGAGAGAGAGAACCGGATTTTCCAAATGGAGCAATCCCTCTTCCTATAACAGCCTCCTGAGCGGTGATAGGCAATGTAATAATACTTTTATTGGATCGATCTATCAGCTCGAAAATAGAGGCTATCCCCCTTTCAAATGACGGTCAAAGGCCGATAGACGCTTCCCCGCATGCCAAGTACACTATTATGACCGTAGGAAGAGAAGTCCCCATAGATTTCCCTCCCTGAAGTTTTGCTTTTTGAGCTTTTGAGCTTTTGCTTTTTTGTATTGTAAACGGCTCCCATAAAACATTCTCTTGAAAGGTCCCCTTTTTTGTGTGCCAGGCCGTAAATATTCTCCCGCCTTCCATCTACTTAGACTGACATCAATCCATCAGAGAAATCCCCAACGTGAGAGCTAGAGGAGATCAATCAAATTTTGAGCTTGGACAGGCAGGTGGCGGCAGGGGGATTGTAGAGTTTGGGAGAGGAATTAACCCTCCTTTTTTTTTCTTTTTCTTTTTTACAATCTGAATGCCCTTTGTTTTAGAATAAAAAGGCAAATACAGCACCTGGGTTTTTATTTATTCTTCGGACAGTCGTACGGTTTCATGTTTGTAGACTTGAATTTATGTGACGTTTCATTAGAACCTGGTGCAGCTTATTACCAGCTGGAGTCAAAATATGACACGGTGAATTGTGCTTTTTTAAAATACCCGTGTCCTTCCCCTTAATGCTTATATGGCTTGCTATACAACAAACCTGCATTTTAGTAGATGATAACTAACTTTGCCAGGAAGAAGAAGAAGTGATGGTGGACCCATCATAAACTTCTGTTCATGAACCCTGCGCAGGGCAAAATTTGCTTTGTGGTTCAGTTCATGCCCATTCCTAGCATTAAACATGAAATGGGAATGATTTCCCTGGGTTTCCTTGGCGGCCTCCCGTCCAAGTACTAATTGGGGCAACTCTGCTTAGCTGACAAGGTCTGACAATATTGGGCAAGCCTGAGCCATCCAAAAAAAAAAAAGATAAAGGCTTCCCTTGCTCAAAAGCCAATTGAATCTGACTCTAGGGGGCGGGGCTCATCTCCGTTTCCAAGCCGAAGAGCCAGCGCTGCCCGAAGACATTTCCATGGTCATGTGGCCGGCATGACTAGATACCAAGGCACACAGAACACTGTTCCCTTCCCACCAAAGCAGTACCTATCTATCTACTTGCAATTTCTTGCTTTCGAACTGCTAGGTTGGTAGGAGCTGGGACCAGAGACGGGAGCTCACTCCATCATGTAGCACTCAGGTCTCGAACTGCTGAACTACCAACATTCCGGTCAGCAGTTCAGTGTCTTAACCTCTGAGCCACCGCGGCCCCCTGAACCATCTAGAACAGGGCTAAGAAATGGCATTGCTAGTATTTAAATGGAGAATTCCAAGAAGACCCAGGATCGTAGCAAGGATTTTGTGGTCTTTAAGAAGCGGGGGGCTTTAAGGAAGGGGGCCGGCCCCTAAAGGAAAGGAGTGTAGCCCCCAATAGCCCCACCCAGGGCTCATTTCATAGCAGAAGCTCCTCTGCATATTAGGCCACACACCCCTGATGTAGCCAATCCTCCAAGAGCTTACAGTAGCCCCTGTAAGAAGAGCTCTGTAAGCTCTTGGAGGATTGGCTACATTAGGGGTGTGTGGCCTAATATGCAAAAGAGCTCCTGTAACTAAATGAGCCCTTGCCATAGCTACAGGCCAGAGCAGACCTTATTCTGTTATAACAAAATAATTCCTAGTCCTTATGGGGTCGCCATAAGTCAGCGGCAACTTGCCGGCACTTCCCAACACCACACAACAGCAACAACAATAACAATAATCTGTGATTTGTTGAGCACCCAAAAACCCGAGACATTTAAGAAAAGAAGGCATGCCCAGGCTGGCTTGCAATCTAATTAATACGCCCAGGAGAAACAAAATAATTAAAAACTGGATGCGGAAAAGGAGCGTGTCAAAATTAAAACCATCCAACTTAATCACCGGGCAGCTGTGAGATGCGCGTCCTGAGACTTTAAAACACACACACAAACACACACACGGAGAGGAAGAGAATCAATGAACCGAATTTCAGCCAGCCATGAATCCTATAAGCAAGGAACCATAAAAGAAAACAGGATGGAGATATAGGGAAAGGAAGAGGAAGGGTATGAAACAGAGGAGCACCAGAACACACCGGCCAGGAAGGTTAATTTCCAGACCCCAAACGGGAACAATAAATGGGAGCCATGAAATGGACACATTTAAAAGTAAGTGGCTGAATCTTGACCCGAAGGTTGACACAAAAAGACCAAGCAGAGAAACATCATACTTATGTGTCGGGGGGGAAACCACTGAGACAGGCACAGAATGCAAGATTCAAACAGGATGCTTAATATGGGGGAAAGGACAAGCATTTCAGACAGATGAGCAGAGACAACAGGAAGGGAAGGGAAGGGCCGTGGCTCAGGGGCAGAGCGTCTGCTTGGCACGCAGAAGGTCCCGAGTTCAATCCCCAGCATCTCCAGTGGAAAGGGTCAGGGAGCAGGTGATGTGAAAGACCTCTTCTTGAGTCCCTGGAGAGCCGCTGCTGTGAACAGCTGTGCCAGAGCTACGGCTTGCCCAAGGTCATCCAGCAGGTGCAAGTGGAGGGGTGGGGAATCAAACCCGGTTCTCCCCAGTTAGAGTCCACGCACTTCACCACTACGCCAAACAATCTAAAATGGAAGAACTGTCACTGCCCTCAATCATAGGCCTGGTGGAATAATTCTGTCTTGCAGGCCTTGCAGAACTGCATGAGGTCCTATAGGGCCCAAATCTTGACCCGCACAGAGTTCCACCAGGCCGGCGCCAGGGCCAAAATAGCTCTGGCTCCGGTTGAGGACAGCCAGATACTCTTTGGGCCAGGGATCACCAGTAGGTTGGGGGATAGAATCATAGAATCATAGACTCGGAAGGAGCCACACAGGCCATCCAGTCCAACCCCCCTCCTCAATGCAGGATCAGCCTAGAGCAGCCCTGACAAGGGTTTGTCCAGCCGCTGCTCAAAGACGGCCAAGGAGGGGGAGCTCACCTCCTCCCCAGGCAGCCGATTCCACTGCGGCACAACTCTGACTGTCAAAAAAGTTTCCCCTAACGTCCAGCCGGTACCTTCCCGCCTTTAATTTAAGCCCATTCTTGGGCGTCCTCTCCTCTGCTGCCAACAGGAACAGCTCCCTGCCCTCCTGTTAAGTGACAGCCCTTCAGAGACTTCCAGAGAGCCATCCTGTCCCCCCTCAACCTCCTCTTCTCCAGACTGAACATTCCAAGAAGTCCCTCAGGCTTTCCTCGCAGGGCTTCTTGGTCTCCGGGCCCCCGAGCATCCTCGTCGCTCTCCTCTGCACCCGCTCCATTCTGTCCACGTCCTTTGGGAAGGGAGGCCTCCAGAAGTCCACACAAGACACCAGGGGCGGCCTGACGTATGTACCAGGAGACGTATCAGGAGAGGCGGTCCCAGAAGTGTGCTGATCCCAGACTGTTCACAGCTTTAAAGGTTAACACCAAAACCTTGAATCTGACCCAATATGCAACCTGGAGCCAGTGCAGATGGCAGGGCACGTTGAAGATGAGCTCTAAAGGAAGTTCCCTCTACACGTCTCACTTAAACCCAACCACGCCTGCTGTTGTCATTCGCCTGCTAATGTCTTTCGGCATCTGAAATCACTCCCCCCTCCCATAAGCAGGACAGATGGACTCCTGTTCTAGCTGTAGCTGAAGAAGTCAGCTGTGATTCCTGAAAGCTCCTACCCACACACAAATTTTGTTAGCCTTGAAGCTGCTCCTGGACCCTTTCTCATTTCTGCTGCTACGGACAGACTAACACAGCTAGCCAGTTGATCTGTCTCCATGGAAGACACCACATTTAGCCGTACAGAATGGAAATCCATCAGCCGTGTGATATAAGGACAGACGGACTCCTATTCTAGCTGTATCTGAAGAAGTCAGCAGGGACTCAGGACAGCTCCTCCCCTGCCACAAATGTTGTTAGCCTTTCAGGTGCTCCTGGACTCTGGCTCTTTTCTCCTGCTACAGACAGACTGACACAGCTAGCCAGTTGACCTGTCTCCATGGAAGGCACCACATTTAGCCGTACAGAATGGAGATCCTTCGGCCTTGTGATATAAGGACAGACGGGACTCCCATTCTAGCTGTAGCTGAAGAAGTGAGCAGGGACTCACAAAAGCTCACGCCCTGCCACAGATTTTGTTAGTCTTGAAGGTGCTCCTGGACACTCGCTCTTTTCTATCACTCAGAATCCAGAATCACACCCAGATATTATTCATTGGAAGGCAAAATTTCATTAGCGGGGCAGTTTGCAATCTCCAGACATCCTTATTCGCTGGAAGGCAAAACTTCATAATCGGGCAGAACAAGCTGCTCCTCAGAAGCGGATACTGAGTTTGTCATACACAGAAGATTGCAAGATCCAGGTTGGGAATTACCTGGAGGTTTGGGGGGTGGAGCCTGAGAAGGACTTCAGAGGGGGAGGGAGGGACTTCAGTGGGGCATAACGCCATAGAGTCCACCTTCCAAAGCGGCCATTTTCTCCAGGTGAGCCGGTCTCTGTTGCCTGGAGTTCAGTTGTGATCCCAGGAGATCTCTGGCCACCTCCTGAAGGTTAGGCAGCCCTACATCCAGGTGTTTCCTGTTTATTTTTGATGGACCAAAACATCCACCTACTGCTTTATTGCTTCCTAGATGCTTTTTGAGGGTTGGCACATATTTCTCAAGGAAAACTCACATTGTTAATGGCACATGACCCCACAGTCGCAGTGCTGGCGCCCTTCCGGATTACCATTTTCCCAATGCCCCAACAGTTCTCCACATTTTACAGTTGCTTATCTATAATAGCGGGGAACTCAATTCGGTCACCTGAAGATAACTCGGTTCCGCAAGCAGGGTGGCTGGAGATAACGGCTCATCCAGGTGAGATAAGAAACTCAGCAGCGAGATAATCGCCGACTGTGGACTGCAGGCTTGATAAAACGCGGGGACTTCTCTCTCGGCCCTTCTCCACCTGGAGGAAAACGAGATGTTCCTTGCAAGAGAGGGATGGCACAAATTGTAATTTGACGAGCAGAAGGCATCTGAAGATCAACCTGACACAGACAGTGACAAGTACGGTTGGCCATATGTCCAGTCCAGTTCTTGTACAGTCAAGGGTGACAGGTAGGATCGCCAACTCTGTATCGCCAAATTCCTGGAGATTTGGGGGTAGAGCCTGGGAAGGGCAGGGTTTGGTGAGGGGAGGGACCCCAGCAGGGAACGAAGCCATTGAGTCCACCCTCCAAAGCTGTATGAAGCTCTATTCATATCTTACCTTGACCTGACCGGCCCAGGCTAGCCTAATCTCATCAGATTTCAGAAGCAGAGGAGGAGGAGGAGAAGAAGAGGAGGAGATTGGATGTATACCCCACCCTTAACTCAGTGTCCCAGAGCAGCTTACAGTCTCCTTTCCCTTCTTCTCCCCACAACAGACACCGTGTGAGGTAGGTGGGGCTGAGAGAGCTCTCTTGAGAACTGCTCTTGAGAGAACAACTCTGAGAGAACTTCTGACTGGCCCAAGGTCACCCAGCTGCCTGCATGTGGAGAAGTGGGGAATCAAACCGGGTTCTCCAGATTAGAGTCTGATGCTCTTAACTACTCTTAACCACTCCAGCAAACTGGCTCCCTGGTCAGCCCTGGTGAATACTTGGGTGGGAGACCACCAAGGAAGTTGGGGGCTGCTACACAGAGGCAGGCAACGGCCAACCACGTCTGAGCATCTCTTGCCTTGAAAACCCTATGGGGTTGCCATATGTCAGCTGCGATTGGGAGGCAAAAAAAAGGAGGCAGTAGGAAATCTTAGATGCCAGCATGATGGAGGGGGCGGGGTAAAGAAGAAGAAAAGGTCACGCTGCACAAATGGCTGGTGAAGACTCCCACCTTGCTCTTTATCCAAAACTAGCCTGATACCTGTGCTTTGCTATGGTATTTAAGTTCCATAAACCCAGTTATAATACCGATGATGTGAAGTTTGAAATGTAAGATTTGTTGTAGGAATTCTAATGGAGAAGACTGTAGTGTAAAAATGAGACATACATACTTTTCCCTCCTATCCACTGAAGGACCTCTCTGTAGACCACATTGGAGGTTCTGCCCTCAGGTGCTAGGATCACCTGGCTGCTTGGTGAGCTCACTCTGGAGCAGGCCACATAGAACTGTCCATTTAAGAAGCAGTCAACTCCTGCCACCTTCCACGAAAGTGATGGCCTCTCTACTTGTGTTCCTGGATTGTTTTGCTGTAAGCATCCCACCTCCTCCCCTACACCTGACAGGCAGCTGCCTGTCCAGTATAGGAGGGGGAGGAGTATTAGAAGCCACTTTGGAGGCAGGGCTGGCAGGATCACTAAGGCGTTACTGCTGGGGCGGGCTCCCTCATGGATTAAAGGCATCCAGGAGGCTGGGCCAGCTGCAGGACTAAGGCAATCCTGATCTCCTCAACTGCCGTTAGCGCTCTGCAGTCTCCTGTAACTGTTTTTTTTTAACCTCAGAATGCTGAGCTCTGCACCTGACCGATCAGAGAGTAGGGGGTGCAAGTAGGCAGCAGCCTCATAGAAATCAATGGGGGGAGCACATTTTCCCCCTTTTGACCCACTTAGGGGTCAAATATCTAAAAATCCCTTCTTAGCGAGCACCTACGCCATGGTAGGAGTGCTCTCCCTGAATTTGGTGTTTTTAGGTCCAGTGGCCTGGGCGTTGATTTTACGGTGAGAGGACTTTCTTTTATATATACATATAAGATGTACATGAGAATGAGACGCCAATCAGAACTTCCAGTGCTCATTTGGATTCTAGTTCTGTGGCAGACAGAGTTGCCACTTCTGGGTTGGGAAATTTCTGGGGATTTTGGAGGTGGAGCCTGGGGAGGGCGGGCTTTGAGGGGATGAGGGGCCGCAGGAGGGTACAATGCCATAGAGTCCACCCTCCAAAGCAGAAGCAGCCATTTTCTCTAGAGGAACTGATCTCGGTCATCTGGAGAACACTCGTACTGGCGGGAGATCTCCAGGCAACCCTCAGAAAGGCAGAGAGGAAGCAAAGTAGGGGCAGTTGGAAACCTTTGAGCTCTTCCAAGAAGAAGAAGAAGAAGAAGAGATTGGATTTATACCCCGCCCTTCACTCACTTGGAGTCCCAGAGTGGCTTCCAAACTCCTTTCCCTTCCCCTCCCCACAACAGACACCCTGTGAGGTAGGTGGGGCTGAGAGAGCTCTGAGACAACTGTCCTTGAGAGAACAGCTGGGACAGAGTTACGGCTTGCCCAAGGTCATCCAGCAGGTTACAAGTGGAGGAGTAGGGAATCAAACCCGGTTCTCCCAGATTAGAGTCCGTGCACTCAACCACTACACCAAACTGGCTCTCTAGTTTGAAGACACAAAAGCTGTCTTTTAAGCCACAGCCCCCTCCCCATGTAGAAGGAAATGGTCCCTCCAACAGGTGGGTCCCAGTTGGTGAAAGGCTTTAAACCTGGGACTCAGAGACCGTCTGTCTCTAACCACTACATCATACTCACACCCCTGGACATCTGTGAAGCTCAGCAAGTGGACTGTAAAAAGGTAAAGGTTTCCCTTGCTCGACAGCCAGTCGAATCCAACTCCAGGGGGCGGTGCTCATCTCTGTTTCCAAGCCAAAGAGCCAGTGCTGTCCGAAGACTTCTCCGTGGTCATGTGGCTGGCATGATGCCGAGGCTCATGGAACACTGTGACCTTCCCACCGAAGCAGTACCTATTTATCTACATGCAATTTCTTGCTTTTGAACTGCTAGGTTGGCAGGAGCTGGGGCCAGAGACGGGAGCTCACTCCGTCACATGGGTCTCGAACTGCTGAACTACCGATCTTCTGGTCTGCAGTTCAGTGTCTTGACCACTGAGCCACCACAGCCCTTTAAGAGGACTGAAGTTGGTTGCTTTTCCCCCTGTCATGGCAAGGTAGCACTCTGGTGCCAGGACTACCAGCTACAGACAGTCATGTCCCTCCATCGACATTTCTCAAAAGGCTTCTAAGCGAACAGTTCTCTCCACCGCCTGGGAAAGCGAATCGCACAAGTTTATTAGGCACTGTGTGTGTGTGGGGGGGGGGGAATGCTTTCTTTTGTCTGTCCTGAGCGTATTGGAAATCGGTTTCATTGCATGACCTCACGTTCTAGCATTATGAAAAAGAGAAAAGGATGTCTTTTTTTCATTCTCTCTGCTCTCTCGGTTCATTATTTTATAGATCTCCACCGTTTCCCTCCTCTCATTATTATTAGTTTGCTAAACTTTTAGAACAAAACTGACAAGGGCTGAAGATGGATGTAAAATTCATAGAGTTTGGAAGCAGCATTCCTGTCGTTAGTCTGTCCGTAGCAGTGGAAAACAGCAAGAGTCACGTAGCGCCTGGAAGACTAACAAAATCGGTGGCAGGGTCGGAGCTTTCATGAGCCACTGCTCGCTTCTTCAGATTCCTGACCTACAATTGTCCTCCGTTCAGATGTTTCTAGCAATCCAGGTTTCTGGATTCACCCCCTTTCCACTTCCCAGCTGGTACAGAAGTATCACTAGCATTTTGGAGCACAAGTAGTCTCATATTTTGTGTTGAGAAAAGTACAAATTTCTTATTTTCCTGTTTAATTCAGGTGCATTTGATAGCAGTTAGAACATCTCAGATCTCTAGCTGATGGGAAAGTATGGTGTCGATGCTTATATCAACATGGCGGCAAACCACATCTGAATGTCTCTCACCTTGAAAAGAAGAAGAAGAAGAGGAGGAACAAATTGGATTTATACCCTGCTCTTCACTTGGGGTGTCAGAGCGGCTTACAATCTCCTTTTCCTTCCCCTCCCCGCAACAGACACCCTTTGAAGTAGGTGGGGGCTGAGAGAGCTCTTTTGAGAACTGCCCTTGAAAGAACAGCTCTGAGAGAACTACGGCTTGCCCAAGGTCATCCAGCAGGTGCAAGTGGAGGAGCGGGGGAATCAAACTTGGTTCTCCCAGATTAGAGTCTGTGCACATAACCACTACCCCAAACTACAGGCTGCAACTTGACAGAAAATTGGCTGCAACTTGACAGAAAAAACAAATAGTAGAAGAAGAAGAGAACAGATTGGATTTATACCCCACCCTGCAGTACCCAAAGGAGTCTCAGAGTGGCTTACAATCTTCTTTCCCTTCCTCTCCCCACAACAGACACCCTGTGAGGTTGGTGGGGCTGAGAGAGCTCGTTCGAGAACTGCTTATGAGAGAACAGCTCTGAGAGAACTAAGGCTTGCCCAAAGTCACACCAGCAGCTGCATGTGGAGGAGTGGGGATTCAAAACCGGTTCTCCCAGATTAGAGTCCATGCACTTAACCATTATACCAAGTCCTCTTCCTCCTCCTCCTCCTCCTCCTGTTCTTCTTCCACTTCTTCAGTGGGGTACAATGCCATAGAGTCCACCCTCCAAAAGGCCCATTTCCTCCAGGTGAACTGATCTCTATCATCTGGGGATCAGTCGCAATCCCAGGAGATCTCCAGCCACCACCTGGGAGGTTGGCAACCCTAGGGATTCTGTGTGCAAAGTCAGTGCTCTACACCTCTCTATGGAAAAGAAAAAGATACACATCATCTTTTGGATTTCAAATCCACTACACAGTTTGGTGTAGTGGTTAAGTGCATGGACTCTAATCTGGAAGAACCGGGTTTGATTTCCCACTCCTCCACATGCAGCTGCTGGATGACCTTGGGCAAGCCGTAGTTCTGGCACAGCTGTTCTTGAAAAAGAGCAGTTTCTGTCAGAGCTCTCTCAGCCCCACCTACCTCACAGGGTGTCTGTTGTGGGGAGGGGAAGGGAAAGGAGTTTGTAAGCCGCTCTGAGACTCCAAGTGAAGGTCAGGGTACCCATCCAATCTCTTCTTCTTCTTCCTCATTGCTGTGAAGCCATGGATGTCTGCATAGCTCGAACCACTGAGCTAACTTTCCTGAAGCAATTCGCCTCGCAAAACGGGTGAGATTTTGTCACTAATTGCATGGTTGGCTGTCGTGGCAAGCTATTCGTTTCATCTCCTGTCACCTGGTGCTCTCAGGGAAGTTGCTTTCCATAGCCCGTCCCCCTCCCTTTACATCCCGTGGGTCACATGAATTGGGTCCTCACATCCTCACACGCAGTAACGGTGTGGGGAAAGCAAAGCTTAACATATCACACCTGGTCATTGTAGGTCTCTGTTGCTTGGAAGGGCCTCATTCACATGAGGGCAAAGCTCACCCGGAGAGCTGATTTGTCCCTGACACCTTCACTAAACCTGTTAAGGCTAGGGGGGGGGGGGGACATCAGCCAAAGTTTCCAGGAAACAATGTCCCCTTAGCAACTGCCTCCACGGAACACTGTAAGCGCTAGCAGTCGGTATCCATGGAACATTGTCCCCCCTAGCAACCATTTTTTCCCACACTAGGAGACAAAAATACATCTCCTCTAGGCTACTAATTGCCTGACTCCTGCTTCACTTGAAAGCTGGGCCCAGAGTATGTGATTCTGGTGCAATGACTCACTCTTGAAATTGGGCGCTACCTTGATTTTCTCTGCGCCTCCGAAATCAATAACAGGTTATACCTATCAGATGGGGAGTAGCCACACACACTGGTCGAGTGCAGACTGTTAATTATGAAAACTCCCCAGCAACAGTCAGAGGAGGCTGGAAGGGATTACTGAGCTCTCCCTGTCTGTCATTTCTCTTTATCTTTCCTTTTCTTTGGACAACTGTGAAGGTATGGACTTGTAAACCCTTCCTTCCTTCCTTCCTTCCTTCCTTCCTTCCTTCCTTCCTTCCTTCCTTCCTTCCTTCCTCTACTCTTCTGACCTATAGTTCTTGAGTATTGCTTATCAAACATGACTGAGAATAATAAGGAAGAAAGAAAAAATTCAGGCCAGAGAGGGTTAAGACACAAGCTATAAAACACCTGTTTGACTTGCAAGCTCCATTCCCTTCAGTCTGAAAAGTATGGACACCCCCCCCACACACACACACACATTGTTATTCTAGGTCTCCATCCAGCAAGACAGCCCTTTCCTTTACCCCTGTGTTCTTATCAGCTTCTCTCTGAGTAGTAACCACTGCCACCGACAAATCTGGAAGAGTACCTCCTGCTTTACAGATTCATACATTTGCCACTCAGTATCCTTGTTGCCATTTAAAAGCTCGGCCCAGTTGCTGCTTCTCCCACTTCGCTCCTAGTAACTAGCGCAGGGACAGGTCATCACACTTTTGAGCTATTGCACTTGAGGGATGGTGAACTTAACCACTGCCACTCCCCTTTAATGCTCTTTGAAAAGTGGGACAAAATGCACACATGGTGTTTACAAAGATCAGGCTCTCAGCATTCAAAATAGAAGTAAGTTTAATAAACAAAAGTTTTTAAAAAGAGTACACAGAGTCTGTTCAAGTACCAGGGTGAGCAAGGGTACAAAGAAACAGTGCACAAATAGAGAAGAAGAGAAGAGATTGGATTTATACCCCGCCCTTCACTTGCTTGGAGTCTCAAAGTGGCTTACAAACTCCTTTCCCTTCCCCTGTGAGACTTCTGATTAGATCCAATAAGTCAGGCCTTGTAGGTTAAAACAAAGTCTTTATTTCTTAATGGTCTTTCAGGAACACTTGCGTTGTTTGTGATACCATATACAGTGGGGAAAGGATTCATATACTGTATTCAAACAAGAACAGAGGCTTGGGTGCCAATCAGAATAAAAAGAATCAAGCGCCAAAATACTACCGTTACTTTCTCAGGGAAAAAAAGGTGCGCAAGCTGAAACTACATTCCCACCCCGACCCTGTGTGTAATCTACTTGCAGGTCCCCGCAAAAGACACCTGGAGAAGCAGAGCCCAGTTGCCCAAGGTTACAAGAGTAGTAAACATAGATAACTGAAGTCTAGCAAAACATATGAGCTCACCCAGAGGAGGGAGGAGTGAGGGGGGGGAAAGGAACCGTCAGAGCAGAGACGGATGCCGAGCTCCCGCCGGGACCTGCAACTGGAACAGCCACAGGGGATCAAAACATGACAGGGAACCTGACACCCCTCCCCACAACAGACATGCTGTGAGGTAGGTGGGGCTGAGAGAGCTCTTTCCCAAGCTGTCCTTGAGAGAACAGCTGGTACAGAGCTATGGCTTGCCCAAGGTCATCCAGCAGGTGCATGTGGAGGAGTGGGGAATCAAACCCGGTTCTCCCAGATTAGAGTTCGCGCACTTAACCACTACACCAAACTGGCTCTAATGGATAGGATCGGCCAGTAATTCTTGACCCTGACCTGGATGGCCCAGACTAGCTCAGTCTTGTCAGATCTTAGAAGCTAAGCAGGGTCAGCTTTGGTTAATACTTGAATGGGAGACCACCAAGGAAGTCCAGGGTTGCTATACAGAAGCAGGCAATGGGGAATCACCTCTAGTCATCTCTTGCATTGAAAATCCTATGGGGTCACTATATGTCAGCTGTAACCTGACAGTGCTTTACACCACTAGTAATTCTTGCAGTTGCAGTATCTAAAAGTCCTCCATGACCTAAATTCTTAGAGCTGGGACTTCTCCCATTGTCCCTTGACATGTGGTCAAGATGGAATCCCTTTGTAAAGACTAAGGCTGAGGACAGACTGGCAATCTAAAGCGGAGGCAAAGCGGAGGGAACTGGAGTGGGGGAAAAGCCCCACGGAGCTGGCCGTTCACACTGGCCAGAGCAATGCGGATCAGCGGCAATACGGAGCGTTCAGACTGCCATGGAGCGTTCAGACTGCCGCGTAGCCAGCGCGCGCGGCTTGCGCGTGCTGCTGCGCTTTTTTTTTTTTCCTTTGATGCCTCCCGCTTCCAGTTCACACTGTTTGAAAGTGGGAGGCATACGGAGGAAGGCCCCTGAACACCGGGTAAAACCGGTGTCCTGTTAAAGCGGAAGGAAAGCGACTGGGAGACGGGTAAGTACGAAACGGAGCTGACGGACAGATGCGCATGTCTGAACGTGCTCCTTTCTTCCGTTTGCGAAGCGTGCCTGCCCCGCTTTAGATTGCCAGTCTGTCCTCGGCCTAAGTCGTTCATGGTTTGCACCCATTCAAAGAAAAGACAAGATGGAAAAGAGCTTCTTCCTCTTCTCCTGAGAATTTATAATTTCTCCCACCCCCCAAGAATCCTACCCCTCTGGGGTAATTCTCACTCTTCCTGATCAAGAAGAAAAAAAATAGAATCTAGCCTTTGGGTTTTCCTAGTCTCTTAAATGAAACATTTCAGCAAGTTGTGAGATGGTAAATGCTTTGTTCCTACCTTGGCCAGAGCCATTTGCATAATTAAGTGCTGGAGTGCTCTGTGCTCAGGAGAGAGATGACCCATCCCCTGTCGTTTCCCTTTTGCCATTTACGAGCTCGCAACTGGGTTCCAATGCTTAGACAGAGAGCAGTCCAAATGGTTGAATGATTGTGGTGAATCTTTTGTTTATTTGTTTTTCAAACTGATATTCCACCCTCCCCATGACGTGATGGACTTTCAGTGTGGGAGCGGCTCAGTGGCAGAGCCTCTGCTTGGCATGCAGAAGGTCCCAGGTTCAATCCTTGCCATTTCCAGTTGGAAGGACCAGGCAGGAGGTGATGGGAAACACCTCTGCCTGAGACCCTGGAGAACCACTTACAGTCAAAATAGACAAAGCTGACCTTGATGGACCAAGGGTCTGATTAACTAGAAGGCAGTTTTATAGGGAGGGAATGTGGCTCTATGATAGAGCCTCTGCTTGGCATGCAGAAGGTCCCAGGTTCAATCCCCCAGCATCTCCAATTAAAGAAGCACAGTTAGTGTAGGTCAGGGGTGGCAAAACTGCATTTCAGGAGCCGCATGCGGCTCTTTCACACAGTAATTTAATGTTAATAAAAAGCAAATGTGCATATTTTTCAATATGTACCCCATATGTACCCCAGAGAGCACTGTGATCAGGGACCCAGAGCGGGCAGGCCCTCCTGAGTATTAAGGAGGCCAGACTGGCAATGACTAGGGCCAGGGTTTATTTTGGTGGTGGCTCCACTCTGGTGGAATGAGAGGAGACTAGGGCCCTGCAGAACCTCTTACATTTCTGCAGGGCCCGTAAAATGGAGCTCACCCACCAGGCCTTTGGAGCTGCCACTGCTACCACTACCACCATGACTACCATCTCTCGACAAGAGCCCTAATCCACTGGACAATCCACTTGGACTACCGCCCAAGCCAATGCCCTCCGTGCACCATCTGATGTACCTTCTTATGACATCTGAAGCCGAATGGATCTACGATACTAGCTCCCTATAATACCTGAAGCCGAATGGAGCTGACCTTACAATCATCAGCACTGAAGCTGTATGGAGTTGACGTTACCATGACTAGCACTTGACTATTTCATTTGTGGTTTTAAAGTTGAATTTTAACATTGTATTTATATTGATTGTTTTTTTATAATAAATTTTTTTTTTTTATTTCTGACAAACAGACCAACAAGACATACATACACAAAGATTACATGAAAATGTGCGGTGGACAAAATATCTAAGAAAAAAATTAACAATACTTCTCATAGTATCTGAATTTCAATTCATGGATAGATAAGAATGTAGTAAGTTGACCTAAAAAAGAAAAATGTAAATCAAGTAGGAAATCAAGTAGGAAATCAAAAAATGTAAATCAAGAGAGCCAGTTTGGTGTAGTGGTTAAGTGCGCGGACTCTAATCTGGGAGAACCGGGTTTGATTCCCCACTCCTCCACTTGCACTTGGCTGGATGACCTTGGGCAAGCCATTGCTCTGTACCAGCTGTTCTCTCAAGGACAGTTGTCTCAGAGCTCTCTCAGCCCCACCTACCTCACAGGGTGTCTGTTGTGGGGAGGGGAAGGGAAAGGAGTTTGTAAGCCGCTCTGAGACTACAAGTGAAGGGCAGGGTATAAATCCAATCTCTTCTTCTTCTTGATTGTTGTTGTGTCATATGTAGCTGAATTTTATCAGTTGTAAGTCGCCCTAAGCCGGCCTTGGCCGGGAGGGCGGGATAAAAAAAATCTCAATCAATCAATCAATTTGTGTTTGTGATATTTGTTCACGTCTTATGGATCTCAGACATCTGATGTTTTTTTCTGTGTGGCTGTTACATTCAGCCAGTCTGGCCACCCCTGGGACAGGTGACATGAAAGACCTCTACCTGGGGCCCTGGAGAACCACTGCCAGTCTGAATAGATTATACTGACCCAGATGGACCAATGTTCTGATCCGGTACAATGTAAGCTTCATATGTTCCCTAGTGCAATCCTGTGCAGAGATACAGCAGTCCAGGTCCATCGACACTTAATGGGCTCAAATGAGAGCATTGGACTGCCTTCCAAGGCCCTCGTCTGTGGAAAGGGCGTGTTCATAGGTGAAGCGGAAAAAAACCCTGACTATTTAAATTCCATGTGTCTCCATGACAACGTCAGCGACACCTGGTTTATCCGCACGCCGGCTGCAGCCTTTTCCCAGCGTCTTGTTCTCCGCCACCATCTGTCGGCTCAAGAGGGGCCCGAGTCCCCAGGAGCCCACTCGGGATACTTCCATTTCAGGAGTGGTGCTTGAGCGTGCTTGTGCAGGAACGGCATCCATCCACGGGTCACTGGAACAGCCAGTCTGGGATGAAAGGAGACCAGAAGCAAATGTTGACATTCCCCCCTCCCCAATCTCCGATTTTGAAGACGGTCTTATAGAATCATACAGAGTCAGAAGGGGCCATCCTGTCCAATCCCCTGCTCAGTGCAGGAGCAGCCTAGAGCATCCCTGACCAGGGTTTGTCCAGCCACTGCTTATTACTTATTTGAGAGAGCCAGTTTGGTGTAGTGGTTAAGTGCGTGGACTCTAAACGGGGAGAAACAGGTTTGATTCCCCACTCCTCCACTTGCACCTGCTGGATGACCTTGGGCAAGCCGTAGTTCTGGCACAGCTGTTCTTGAAAAAGAGCAGTTTTTGTCAGAGCCCTCTCAGCCCCACTTACCTTCCAGGGTGTCTGTTATGGGGAAGGGAAGGGAAAGGAGTTTGTAAGACGCTCTGAGACTACAAGTGAGTGAAGGGCGGGATATAAATCCAATCTCTTCTTCTATTTATTGATTTTATTGATTTTTACCCCGCTCATTCTGGCCTTGGCTGACTCTGGGCAGCTCACAACAAGATAAAACTTTCAATACATAAAAACATACATCACATTTAACACAGTGTTAAAACAACACTATTAAAATGCTAGCAGCTCAGTATTCACACTCTATCTTTGGTCTGCTTCAGTTGTGAGGGGGGGAAAGGGGGGACGAGACCAGCAGTAGTCACAGAGACCTATGGGCCAGGGCTACCACCCTAGATGTCAGTCGTTACTAGTAACACCCTCACTAGTCAAACTACAGTGGTGGCGGTGGTGATAGCGGTAGTCGTGGTGGCGGCAGCTCCAAAGTCCTGGCAGAAGAGTTCCGATTTACAGGCCCTGTGGAACCGTAAGAGGTCCCGCAGGGCCCTGATCTCCTCTGGGAGCTCATTCCACCAAAATGGAGCCGCCACTGAAAAGGCTCTGGCTCTAGTTGTAGCCAATTTGGCCTCCTTGATGCCCGGGAGGACCAGTCGGATCTGGGTCCCTGAACGCAGTGCTCTCTGGGGCATATATGGGGAAAGGCGGTCCCTCAGGTACGTCGGACAGCCAGTGAGGAGGGGGAGCTCACCACCTCCCCAGGCAGCTGATTTCCATTGTGGAACTACTCTGACTGTCAAAAAGTTCTTCCTAAGGTCCAGCCGGTACCTTCCCACCCTTCATTTAAGCCCATTCTCGCGAGTCCTCTCCTCAAATTCTCAATTAATCATCATTGGAGCAGAGGGCACGTGCTCACCCCGATTTCTGGGCCTTCCCCTTCCCCAAAACTACATGCTTCAGTAGTTTTCAAATTTAATAAACCCTTGCCGACGCTGAGCCTTTATGCTGGTCAGGTTCAATATATTCCCCTCGTTTGTAGTTTCTGGCAGGTACCAGGGTGTCCCTTACGAACAGAGGTTGCGCAGGTGTGGCAAAGAACCCGATTCTATATGACATATCCTATTCGATTGCCCGTTGGTTACTCCTCACCGATGCCACCTGATTAAACCACTTCTCCAGCTAGATAGGGAAGATTGTGTGCCTACTCTTCTTGGTTAAGTTCTGACTGTACTTAGTTTCTGCTACGCCACTTGTATTGGAGAATTCCTGCAGACTGTTTTTATTTCTCCCTCAAATTTCTCTTAGGTTTTTTTTAAAAATCTTTCCTTGTTATGCAAATAAAGGCGCTCTGTGTGTGTGTGTGTATCCTTTCCTCTGTGCCAACAGGAACAGCTCCCTGCCCTCCTCTAAGTCAGTGGTTCTCAACCTTCCTAATGCCGTGACCCTTTAATACAGTTCCTCATGTTGTGGTGACCCCCAACCATAAAATTCTGCCAACACACACAACAATGAAGCTACTTTTTCAGATGTTTTCTCTTGCATGGCAGTTAGCACCAAACAACTTTAATACAGACTTTCGACACACATATATTTGCAAACTATTCCCAACAAGACACAACAAACACTCAGGCTTCAGACTTACTTTTCTTCAACAGAAGATGCCATGAGAAAACGAAAGTAGGTGGGGGGAGAGGCTGTTGCAGGGGGGTGGGAGAGAGAGAGAGAGAGAGAGAGAAAGGTAAGGGGAGAGAGAGAGAAAAGGGGAAGAAAGGGGGGAAGAGAGAGAAAGAGGGAAGAGAGAAAAGGGGAAGAGAGAGAGAGAAAGAAGGGAGAGAGAGGGCTGAGAGAGAAAGGGGGGAGAGAGAGAGAGAGAAAGGGGGGGAGAGAGAGGGGGAAGGAAGGTAGGCAGGTGGGGGGTGGCTTTTGCCGCCTTTCCTGGGCTCTGCGCTTTGGCATGGAGCCCAAGGAAGGCAACGGTGGAGCGCCCTAAAGGCGGCGGCGGGGAGGGGGAAGCAGCCATTGACTTACCTGCTGGCTTCTTCCTCCTCGTGGCCCCTGCTGGAAGGACTGCTGGAAGCAGGGGGCGGGGCTCCAGCCCCAACCAACCCCTGCTGTTTGCCCTTAAAGGGAAAGCTCCCTTTGAGGGCAAAGAGCTGGGAGGCCAGACCTCGCACTCGATCAAGCGCGGGGCCCTTTCCTGCTGGCGGGGAGGGGTAGGGCAGTCTCGGGTGCCAGCCGGCGACCCCTGTGAAATGGTCGTTCGACCCCAAAAGGGGTCGCAACCCACAGGTTGAGAACTGCTCTAAGTGACAGCCCTTCAGATACTTCAAGAGAGCCATCTTGCCCCCTTCAGCCTCCTCTTCTCCAGACTGAAGATTCCCGAGTCCCTCCGCCTTTCCTCACAGGGCTTCTTGGTCTCCAAGGCCCCCTATCATCCTCGTCGCTCTCCTCTGCACCCCCTCCATTCTCTCCATATCGTTTTTGAAGGGAGGCCTCCAGAACTGGAGTACTGTGTACAGTTCTGGTCAACACACATCAAAAGGATATTACAGCACTGGGAAAAGGGCAGAAAAGGGCAACTAGAATGATAAAAGGGTTGGATCATTTTCCCTATGACGAAAGGTTGAAGCGCTTGGGGTTCTTTCGCTTGGAGGAATGATAGCTGAGGGGTGACATGATCGAGGTTTGCAAGATTATGCATGGGAGAGAGCAGGCTGAGAAAGAGGTACTTTTCTCCCTTTCTCACAAGACAAGAACTCGTGGGCACGCCATGAAATTGCTGAGCAGTCGGTTTAGAACAGATAAAAGGAAATACTTCTTCACCCAAAGAGTGATTAACACACGGAATTCATTGCCACAGGAGGTGGTGGCAGCTACAAGCATGGAGGGCTTCAAGAGGGAACTGGATAAACATCTGGAGCAGAGGTGCATCAGTGGTTATTAGCCACAAGGTATAGATAGGAACTCTCAGTCTGGGGCAAGTGATGCTCTGTATTCTTGGTGCTTGGGGGGGGGGGGGCAGCAGTAGGAGGGCTTCTAGTGTCCTGGCCCCACTGCTGGACCTCCTGAGGGCACCTGGTGTTTTTGGCCACTGTGTGACACTGAGTGTTGGACTGGATGGGCCATTGGCCTGATCCAACATTGGCTTCTCTTATATTCTTAACTGCACATGACACTCCAGGTGCGGCCTGGCCAATGCAGTGTACAGCAGGACTATGACATCTTGAGTTTAGGATGTTGTTCCTCTGTTGATACACCCCAAGACTGCATTAGCCTTTTTTGTCACCGCATCACACTAGCTGCTCATATTTAACTATTGGGCCACCCGGAACCCTACGATCTTGTTCACACATGCTGCTACCCAGAAGTGTATCCCCCATCCAGTATGCGTGCTCCTCATTTTTGTTACCCAGTTGTGGAACTCAGCAGTTATCCTTGTTAAATTGCATCTCATTCACATCCGCCCACTTTCCCAGTGGGTCCTTCTGATTTCCAAACTGGAAATCCCATCTGGGATGTGAAATCTTCAGCTCCCTTCCAAATGCTTCAGTCTCACTGGCACTTCACAATTGTTTTGTCAGCCATCAAGCGTGAAATTTCATAAGCTGTCATCCATCAAACGCCATCAGATACCATATACCCTTACAAAAGTTACGAACAGTGTCAGACGTTGTAATCAAACAGAATAAAGGTACCTGGGATATAGTGAGAACTATTCAAAGAATGTTTAGAAATCTTCAAGAGCTGAATTGGCCCAGGACAAAAACTTTGGGGAACAAATCTGTCTCACCTCTAGTTTAAATGGTGGTTGTAAATCCAGCTTCTCGTCCAGGTTCCCATTAAATTGAAATGAAGTTCCTCGCACACAATAAAATATACTCCAGTGATTCATAGGTACATGCAAGGGCAAGAGGAGAAACCAGAGAGAAGGTGCAAGGGTCGTACCCAGCATCAGCACGACAGAAGCCATGAGAAGGGCTGTGGCTCAATGGGAGAGCCTCTGTTTGGCATGCAGAAGGTCCCAGGTTCAATCCCCGGCATCTCCAGTTAAAAGGAACAGGCAGGAGGTGATGGGAAAGATCTCAGCTTGAGGCCCTGCGGAACCATGAAGTGGGGCTGTAGCTCAGTGGCAGAACATTGGCTTGGCATGCAGAAGGTCCCAGGTTCAATCCCTGGCATCTCCAGGTAAAAGGACCAGGCAGGAGGGGATGGGAAAGACCTCTGCCTGAGACCCTGGAGAGCTGTAGAGAGGGGCTGTGGCTCAGTGGCAGAGCCTCTGCTTGGCAGGCAGAAGGTCCCAGGTTCAATCCCCAGCATCTCCAGTTAAAAAGGACCAGGCAGGAGGGGATGGGAAAGACCTCCGCCTGAGACCCCGGAGAGCTGTAAAGAGGGGCTGTGGCTCAGTAGCAGAGCCTCTGCTTGGCATGCAGAAGGTCCCAGGTTCAATCCCCGGCATCTCCAGTTAAACAGACCAGGTAGGAGGTGATGGGAAAGACCTCTGCCTGAGACCCCGGAGAGCCACTGCCCATGAGTACAGAATACTGACCTTGACGAACCAAGGGTCTGATGCAGTTATAAGGCGGCTTCATATTTCTTTTCAGACCTCTCGTTCACTTAACATGCAAAGGAAAGCACGCCTCTTCTTCCAAATGCTGGAAGGTGGGAGTCAAGTTTCATTACAAAACCTGGGTCAGATTTCATGACTGCAGCTCAATCCACTCAGCTCTGGTCTGGCCAGGGCTCCCCCTCTCCTCTTCCTGCCACTCTCTTCTCTCTTGATGTCACAATGCTGCCCCTTCAAACCCAGGTGCGAACGCGAAGGGGGGGGGGGCCCTTTAGCAATCAACGGACATCAAAGGCGGCATCACCTTCTATCCCCTTTAACGGGATGTGATACGCCAGAGAGAGAGAGAGGCGGGGAACAGGAAGGGGACAGCTGCCTCTCAAGCCCTGATCAAAGAGGAGACTCATCGATTTTGCTCAAAGAAGGTACACCACGTTCCGAAGCACGGGGGGGCAAGCCGCTCCAGGAAACCCACTCTTCATGTCTGCTCTCCCGGTAGAACAAAGTTCGAGCCCAGCGGCACCTTTAAGACCAACAAAGTTTTATTGAAGGTATAAGCTTTCGTGTGCACGCACACTTCTTCAGATACAGTGAGATGGAAGTTCCCAGTTCAACATCATCAACAACAACAACAGCCAAAACAACAACAGCAAACACATCAACAAAAACAACAAAAACAACAATGATAATTGATTGATTGATTTGTTTGATTACGATCAAAGATCAGCAAATACCTTAAAATGTTACATATCGTTAACAACAAAATAAAGCCAGACAACTGGTACAGGTAAAAATTTTAGTTAAGACAGCGTAGATTTTTAAATTTCCTAGGAATTAATAGTCTTCTGTCTGGTTAGGATAGCCATAGCACAAAATCTTGCTACCTTATTAGTAGTTTCATTGCAAATATCAGCTAAGAGAAGAGTAGAATAAAGCTGATTAGACCTGCCTGGGTAGGCTCAACATGTTATAGTCTTAAAGAAAATTGTTATCAAATGATGTATAGATGGTATACGACACCTAAGAAAATTGCAATTATTAGTAAACATGTATCTAATAAGTGTTGGAAATGTAAACAAAAAGAAGGTTCCTTTTATCATATGTGGTGGACTTGTGAGAGAGCGAGGAACTTTTGGTCAAGGATACATGATGAAATGCAGAATTCTTTGAAATGTACTTTAAAAAAAACACCAGAATTGTTTTTGTTAGGTCTTAAGTTGGAAGATATAGATGTCAGTAAACGGACAACGATCTGGTATATGGTGACAACCGCAAGAATGGTTTACGCACAAAACTGGAAGAATGAAAGAATTCCAGAGCTTTGGGAATGGCTCAGAAAATTAGTATTTTTGGCTGAAATGGACAAATGGACTAAGAAACTGAACAATCAAGATTCGATGACATTTTTAGAAGAATGGAAGGACCTGCAAGAATATACAGAGAAGTGTATAGAATTAAAAGGAAACATATTTACATTCTCTAACTATTGAAAAATCTGTAGTAACTGTATATTTATCTAACATTTTTAGGAATGAAATAATATATGAAAACATTAGAGGAATAGATGTTCTAGAAAAAGAGCTAAATACTTAATCTTTTTTCATTAGTAATTTACCTGTTAAGCCAAGTTTAAGTACAGGCGTGGGGCCTGCTGGAAGCCTAAAAGGGGGGAGGAGGAGGAAAATAAAAAGAGGTCGGTAAAAGATAAGATGAATGTACTGTTTAATGAAAATTGTGACTTCATTAAAAAAATTTTTTTTCAAAAGAGACCTGCCTGGGTAGGCGATGATTATTGGTGTGTTGTTGTTGTTGTTGTTGTTGTTGTTGTTGTTGTTGTTGTTATTATTCGCCCTATCCCAGCTTACACCAGGCTCTGTAGAGCGGCATAACGCCCTAAAAATATACAACCTTAAAATTCAATATATGATTGCTTAAAAAAACAAGAAACCATAATAAAAGTCCACGATGGACCCCATCCTGGGGTCCCCATCTATCCCAATTCTGGACTACCTGGCCATTTGCTGGGCAAGGGGAGAGGGAACTCAGGACAGAAATCCAGAAGAGGGGGGAGGGAAGGGAGGCTGGCAGCCAGGGAAGAAAGCTGCTGCTGCCTTCAACCAAAAGCTTGGCGGAACATCTCTGCCTTGCAGGCCTTGCAGAATTGCGGGAGATCCTGCAGGGCCCTGGTGCCATTTGGCAGAGGGCTCCACCAGGTCGGGGCCACGACCAAAAAGGCCCTGGCCCTGGTCGAAGACAGCCGGACATCCGATACATACAGGTGAGCAGTAAGTTAGCATACAGCATAATAAAGGTGTTAGATTGATGCAAGGACAAAACTGGAACGACAAGCTTAGTTTATACAGTCACCGTTTGTCTGGGTTTAATTCTGGGGGGGGGGCGGACGGGGGCGGACACAGTGAAGTAATTAAACACAGCAAAATCCGAGATTGATGGGCAGAGGCACCCTTCTTAATTGTGGAATGCCGAGAGTGATTAACAGAGACCCTGCCGTTACGCTCCATCCGTCTCCTCTCAAGCATGGAGGTAACTTTAAAGCACCCTTTTCTTTGAGGTGGGCTGACGGGACGTGCAGCGTGCCTCACCTGTCCCCAGATTACATTATGCTCTACTATCCATTCCATTACACCACTCCTCCATGTGTAATTACCAAAGCACTAACTGAGAACGAGTGAGAAGACGAGAGTCACTGGAAAAGGCAATAATGCCAGGAAAAGTGGAAGGCAGCAGAGAAAGAGGAGGACCCAACAAGAGACGGATGGATGGAGTCAATCAAGGAAGTCACAAAGGCCCTCCGTTTGCAAGATGCGAGCAAGGCTGTTCATGTTGGGACGTTTTGGAGGTAATTTATCCATAGGTCCCCCATAAGTGGACAGAATGGAGCAGGTAAGGAGGAGGAGGAAGAGGAGATTGGATTTATACCCTGCCCCTCACTCACAGTCTCAGAGCAGCTTACAGTCTCCTTTCCCTTCCCCTCCCCACAACAGACACCCTGGGAGGTAGGTGGGGCTGAGAGAGCTCTCTTGAAGACTGCTTGTGAGAGAACAGCTCTGACAGAACTATGGCTTGCCCAAGGTCATCCAGTAGCTGCATGTGGAAGAGTGGGAAATCAAACCTGGTTCTCCTAGATCAGAGCCCACGCTCCTAACCACTACACTAACCTGGCTCTCAAAGGAGAGCAGGATGATCGGGGGCCTGCAGACAAAGTCCCGTGAGGAAAGGCTGAGGGACTCGGGAATGTTCAGTCTGGAGAAGAGGAGGTTGAGGGGGGACAGGACCGCTCTCTGGAAGTATCTGAAGGGCTGTGTCGCTTAGAGGAGGGCAGGGAGCTGTTCCTGTTGGCAGCAGAGGAGAGGACTCGCAATCATGGGTTTAAATTAAGGATGGGACCGGCTGGATTTTAGGAAGAACTTTTTGACAGTCAAGAGTTGTGCAGTGGCGGAATCGGCTGCCTGGGGAGGTGGTGAGCTCCCCCTCCCTGGCCGTCTTGAAGCAGCGGCTGGACAAGCACTGGTCAAGGATACCCTCTGCACCCTCCGATCATCCTCATCGCTCTCCTCTGCACCCGCTCCATTCTGTCCACCTCCTTTTGGAAGTGACACCTAGTCCTTTGAACTGGAGATGCTGAGGATTGAACCTGGGGCTTTCTTGCATGCCAAGCAGATTCTTTACCACTGGGCTCTTCCCTTACACACAGCTGCCTTTTACCGAATGAGACTATCACGGTGCTCCGGGTGGCAATAGCTCTTGGCCTTGAATGAGCATGAAGCTGCGTTATACTGAATCAGGCCCTCAGTCCATCAAGGCCAGTATTGCCTACTCAGACTGGCAGCAGCTCTCCAAGGTCTCAGGCTGAGGTCTTTCCCATCACCTCCTGCTTGGCCCTTTCAACTAGAGATGCCGGGGATTGAACCTGGGACCTCCTGCATGGAAAACAGATGTCCTTCCTCTGAGCCACAAACCCTTCCGCACACTTAGTTTCTCTTTCTTACATATCTGAGAGGCACAGAGACTTGTGTGGATCCCTGATGCTTTCCAAGGAAATCACATTGCACAAGAAGTTCTGCAGCCCAGCGTCTCTCGTCGGAGTCGATGCGGCAAGTGAATTCCCAGCCATGTGCTGCCTGCTCTGGAGCAGCTGTTCTCTGCAGAGATTTTTTTTAAAGAACTAAAAAGCAACTTCACATGAAATTACCTAATACTGAATCAGAGCCTTGGTCCATCAAAGACGTAAGTGTCTACTCAGACTGGCAGCAGCTCTCCAGGGTCTCAGGCAGAGGTCTTTCCCAACACCTCCTGACTGGTCCTTTTTTAGCTGGAGATGCTGGGGACTGAACCTGTGACCTTCTGCATGCCCTTCTGTGACCTTCTGCATGCTCTACCACTGAGCCACAGCCACTGTCTATGTCTCTCCAGGGTCTCAGGTGGAGGTCTTCCACATCACCTGCTGCCTGGTCCTTTCAACTGGAGACTGAACCTGGGACCTTCTGCATGCCAAGCAGATGTTCTGCCACTGAGCCAAGGCCCCTCTTTATAGCTCTCCAGGGTCTCAGGCTGAGGTGTTTCCCATCACATACCACCTGGACCCTTTTAAGTGGAGATGCCGGGGATTGAACCTGGGACCTTCTGCATGCCCTTCTGTGACCTTCTGCATGCTCTACCACTGAGCCACAGCCACTGTCTATGTCTCTCCAGGGTCTCAGGTGGAGGTCTTCCACATCACCTGCTGCCTGGTCCTTTCAACTGGAGACTGAACCTGGGACCTTCTGCATGCCAAGCAGATGTTCTGCCACTGAGCCAAGGCCCCTCTTTATAGCTCTCCAGGGTCTCAGGCTGAGGTGTTTCCCATCACATACCACCTGGACCCTTTTAAGTGGAGATGCCGGGGATTGAACCTGGGACCTTCTGCATGCCCTTCTGTGACCTTCTGCATGCTCTACCACTGAGCCACAGCCACTGTCTATGTCTCTCCAGGGTCTCAGGTGGAGGTCTTCCACATCACCTGCTGCCTGGTCCTTTCAACTGGAGACTGAACCTGGGACCTTCTGCATGCCAAGCAGATGTTCTGCCACTGAGCCAAGGCCCCTCTTTATAGCTCTCCAGGGTCTCAGGCTGAGGTGTTTCCCATCACATACCACCTGGACCCTTTTAAGTGGAGATGCCGGGGATTGAACCTGGGACCTTCTGCATGCCAAGCAGATGCTCCACCACTGCGCCACAGCCCCTGTCTATGTCTCTCCAGGGTCTCAGGCGGAGGTCTTTCACATCACCTGCTGCCTGGTCCTTTCGAAAGATGCTGAGGACTTAATCTGGGACCTTCTGTGTGCAAAGTGATGCACCAGCACTGACCCACAGCCAGTGTTCCCTCTAAGCTGAGTTAATGTGAGCTAGCTCATGGTTTTTTAGCCTCTGGCTCACACATTTTTGTCTCAGCTCAGGAGTGATGGTTCCGGAGCAAACTGATTTATTCAGCAGACAAGTTGCTCGCTCATAACTTTAATGCCAGCAGCTCATAAAGTAGAATTTTTGCTCACAAGATGCCACAGCTTAGAGGAGACATTGCCCACAGCCCATGTCGATGTCTCTCCAGGGTCTCAGGCAGAGGCCTTTCATGTCACCTCCTGCCTGGTCCTTCCAACTGGAGATGCCAGGGATGGAACCTGGGACCTCCTGCATGCCAAGCAGAGGCTCTGACACTGAGCTGCTCCCACATCGAAAATCCATCCCAAATACTGGGCTGTCTCCATAGAAAAAGGTCAAGAATAGGAGAGAGTTTAACACCTTGGTTGTTTGTGTCTGCCCCTGTGATGTATATGGTAGAAAGACTGTGGCTCAGTCGTAGAGCACCTGCTTGGCATGCAGAAGGTACCAGGTTCAGTCCCCAGCATCTCCACTTAAAAGGGCCCAGGTGGTAGGTGATGGGAAAGACCTCCACCTGAGACCCTGGAGAGCCACTGCTGGTCTGAACAGACAGTACTCAGCTCTCAGGGTCTGATTCAGTATAAGGCAGTTTCATTCGTGTAACGTCCGGGAAGCAGGGCAATCACCTTTGTTGGATTTTTTGGAGGCCATCAGAGCATCCAAAACTCTTGGCTGATTTCTGAGTGACTTTGAAGGCAGTGAGAATCCAGGGAAAGGTGTTTCCATCCACCACGTCCTGGAGAAGGATGGTGTTGTCAGACAGAAAAGAGGCGGTTGCTCCAATCAGAAGTTTTCACCAGACTGAAAAGACGCGGCCGCTTCAGTAACCGGCAAATCATCCTCTTAGAACAGTTCTGTCTTCATCTGCCTCTGCGTTTCTGTAATGGAACTTATCAAAAGAAGTCAGGTGAACCTCTTCACCAAAGATTTGTAGAAAGCTGTTGTATTCTACGGGGCTTTTTTAAAGTGATGTTTTGATATATTTTTGGGGGGCCAGATGTTCTAAGCTTTTCGATCATTATTATGGGTGCTTTTTAAAAAACAACAACACCGTTATCTGGTTCAGTGATGATTTTATCTTTTTGGGGATATCAACGTTAATTCCTTTTGTAAGCCATTTTGGAACTCTTTGCGGGGAATGCAAGGGAGAAATATTTTAAATGCATGGATGAAGCCGACACATATGTAAGTGCCATCAAGTCGCAAGCGACCTATGGTGATCCCAGTAAGGGGCGTTCAAGGCAAGTGAGAAGCAGAGGTGGCTGGCCATTGCCTTCCTCTGCAGAGCCTTCCTTGGTGGTCTCTCATCCAAGCCTTATGGTGACCCCAGCAAGGGGCTTTCAAGGCAAGTGAGAAGCAGAGGTGGTTGGCCATTGCCTTCCTCTGCAGAACCTTCCTTGGTGTTCTTCCCTCCGAGCCTTATAGTGACCCCAGCAAGGGGCGTTCAAGGCAAGTGAGAAGCAGAGGTGGTTGGCCATGGCCTTCCTCTGCAGAGTCCTTCCTTGGTGGTCTCTCATCCAAGCCTTATGGTGACCCCAGCAAGGGGCTTTCAAGGCAAGTGAGAAGCAGAGGTGGTTGGCCATGGCCTTCCTCTGCAGAGCCTTCCTTGGTGGTCTCTCATCCAAGCCTTATGGTGACCCCAGCAAGGGGCTTTCAAGGCAAGCAAGAAGCAGAGGTGGTTGGCCATGGCCTTCCTCTGCAGAGCCTTCCTTGGTGGCCTCTCATCCAAGCCTTATGGTGACCCCAGCAAGGGGCTTTCAAGGCAAGCAAGAAGCAGAGGTGGTTGGCCATGGCCTTCCTCTGCAGAGCCTTCCTTGGAGGTCTCTCATCCAAGCCTTATGGTGACCCCAGCAAGGGGCTTTCAAGGCAAGCAAGAAGCAGAGGTGGTTGGCCATGGCCTTCCTCTGCAGAGCCTTCCTTGGTGGTCTCTCATCCAAGCCTTATGGTGACCCCAGCAAGGGGCTTTCAAGGCAAGCAAGAAGCAGAGGTGGTTGGCCATGGCCTTCCTCTGCAGAGCCTTCCTTGGTGGTCTCTCATCCCAGTATTGACCAAGCTTAGCTTACAGCTTACAATGACCTCAGCAAGGGGCTTTCAAGGCAAGTGAGAAGCAGAGGTGGTTGGCCATTGCCTTCCTCTGCAGAGCCTTCCTTGGTGTTCTTCCCTCCGAGCCTTATAGTGACCCCAGCAAGGGGCTTTCAAGGCAACTGAGAAGCAGAGGTGGTTGGCCACGGCCTTCCTCTGCAGAGTCCTTCTTGATGGTTTCCCACCCAAGTACTGACCCTGCTTAGTTTCTGAGATCTGATGAGATTGGGCTATACAATGCCTCCTTCCTTCCCAAATAAAGCTCGGGAGTGGGGGACTAATTTTAACCTCAAATGAATGAGAGCCCCAGACCTTCTCTTGCTGTAGATTCCCATGGACTGTCCGCCACCCAAATCCATCTATTCCCCATCCCTGTTCTGATAGTGGGAATCAGACAGTATAATAGATCAGTGGGGTAATGGACTTGGGGGGTGAGATGGGGAAGAGGGAAACGTAGGTCCTACAATTGCACAGCATGGGGTGTCAAAATCAGATCCTACCTCAGCTTTATATTTTGTGTTTGATTTATTTATTTAGTTGATTTATACCCCATGTTTCTTCCCAAAGGGGCTCACATTATTCTCCTTTCCTCCATTTTATCCTCACAACAACCCTGTGAGGTAGATAAGGCTGAATGTTCACCCAGTGAGCTTCCATGGCACAAGTGGGGGTTCGAACTTGTGTCTCCCAGATATTTGTCCAACACCTGGCTTGAAGCAACAGACATGGCTGTGCTTGTCATGTCTAGTTTGGGTTTCGCTCCTGTTCATGTCAGAGGTGATATGGGACAGGCATGGCGTTAAGGCTGGAAACAGAATTTCAACCCACTCAGCATGCCAGTTTGGAGATTTGTGGGCAATGGTGGAGGGCTCCTGTCAAGAATGGCAGACAAGGGTTCAGGACCCTGGAGAGAGCAAAGTGGATCTGGAGGCATAAGAACATAAGAGAAGACATCTTGGATCCAGTGGCCCATCCAGTCCAACGCTCTGTGTCACACAGTGGCCAAGACCCAGCTGCCATCAGAAGGTCCACCAGTGGAGCCAGAACTCCAGAAGCCCACCCACTGTGCCCCCCCAACCACCAAGAAGACAGAGCATCACTTGCCCCAGACATAAGAACATAAGAGAAGCCATGTTGGATCAGAAGAAGAGACTGGATTTATATCCGGCCCTTCTCTCACTTGGGGTCTCAGAGCAGTTTACAATCTCCTTTCCCTCCCCCTCCCCACAACAGACACCCTGTGAGGTAGGTGGGGCTGAGAGAGCTCTGAGACAACTGTCCTTGAGAAAACAGCTGGTACAGAGCTATGGCTTGCCCAAGGTCATCCAGCCAGGTGCAAGTGGAGGGGTGGGGAATCAAACCCGGTTCTCCCAGATTAGAGTCCATGCACTTAACGACTACACTAAACTGGCTAATCAGGCCAGCGGCCCATCCAGTCCAACACTCTGTGTCACACAGTGGCCAAAATCCAGATGCCACCAGGATGTCCACCAGCAGGGCCATAACAACATAAGAGAAGCCATGTTGGATCAGGCCAGTGGCCCATCCAGTCCAGCACACTATGTCACACAGTGGCCAAAACCCAGGTGCCACCAGGATGTCCACCAACGAGGCCATAACAACATAAGAGAAGCCATGTTGGATCAGGCCAGTGACCCATTCAGTCCAACACTCTGTGTTACACAGTGGCCAAAATCCAGTACTTCTGTTTGTCTCTTGCCTTGAAAACCATACAGGGTTGCCATAAGCTGGCTGCAACTTGATGGTACTTTTGACCGCCACCAGCAATTTCTCTGCAGCCTGCAGCTTTGGATAAACATCTGGAGCAGAGGTCCATCTGTGGCTATGAGCCACAAAGTATAGATGGAACACTCTGTCTGAGGCAGTGATGCTCTGTATTCTTGCTGTTTTGCGGGCAACAGTGGGAGGCCTTCTGGAGTTCTGGCTCCACTGGTGGACCTCCTGGTGGCACCTGGTGTTTCTGGCCACTGTGTGACACAGAGTGTTGGACTGGATGGGCCACTGGCCTGATCCAACATGGCTTCTCTTATGTTCTTAAAGGTGGTTTGCAACTGCCTACCTCTCTGTGGAGACCCTGACCTTCCTTGGTGGTTTGCCGTCCGAGGTCTAATCAAGGCTAACCCTGCTTAGCTAGAGAGTTCACTACATGGAATTAAAAAATCTCTCGTAAAAGAACCAGGAGGCATAGGGATTGAAGTGTCATGTTAGGGCTGGGGAGATTTGGGCTCAAGTCTTGTTCCCAAGCTCTTCTTTAAAAGGACGAGGAAAGACATACAAACTAGACAGAGTTGGGAAAACACAAGACCCCGCCTGAGATTCTGGAGAGCCACTGACAGACAGCGTCATCACTACCGACCTTGATAGACCAATGGTTCACCTGTGTGTGTTCATACTGGAGGGTTAGTTTCGTTGGGTGGAAAACCCCAGATGAGTTCTATTCCCCCCTTTGGGGTTAGGGGCACGGGTCTGCCTACACAAGAGCACCTGTGTATCTGCGGCCACGTCTGCTCGTGACACGGCAGGGACGTGGACTGGCAAGCCACGGAGGAGGAGACCACCGGGACCTGATCTGGGCCACCCCCCTCCTGCCATTCCACGCCGTCCGGTCACGTGGACCAGCTGAGAAAGTTCCGAGAGCTTTCCGATGTGCTGCCTGTTGCCATGGAAACTGCTCTCTCAGCATCCCAGGCCTGGCCGTCCGGCGGTATGTCGGTCTGAGTCACTTTATCAAGCTGGCGGGGCGGGGGGCGGCAAAGCAAAGTGCGTGGAGGGACAGGCAAGGGGCTTTGGTTTCCCGGGCATGTTTTTTTGGGGGGGATGCTGCCCGCTAGGATAACCCAGCGGGGGCCTGTTTCCACTTTGCTCCGATGCCGAGCAAAACGGAGAACATTCCTTTTTTCCCCCCGAAGCTGGGTTCTGCAGGAGCCAGTCACCGCCCCAGCTGCAGAGATGGAGTTAAAAAGAGAGAGAGAGAGACAGAGAAAGCAGCTCAACAGTGTGTCTGAATACAAATAAAGCTGTTCACAAAGCAAATTCGCTGCCTGAGGGGGGAAGAGTCGGGATTCTGTTTCCGACTGGCTGAGAATGTTAACATTTTCTAGGAATCAGAACTCAAAGATATGGTTATACTCAAGACTGTCTTATTGGACACACAGGGTGAGAAATGCAGAGGGGCGGGGGGGGTGACATCTATCGGTCCCCCTCCTGCCCCACCCGGGAACATGAAAAAAGATGACAGCAGGGATCTACTGGGTTACATGTAAAAAGGAAATAGCATTTGCCTTGCAAGCGCAGAAGCTTTTTGCAGTATCCCCAATCCTCCATGTCTCCCGGTGAAGGGGGAAATGCTATTCAAATGACAAAGGTGATCTGACTCCAGTGGTAACGAGAGGAAGAATTTTTTTACTTACAAAAATAGAAGCACATATTCATGTAGGTACACTTGATTTATTGGGAGCCCAAATCTTTGACCAAAATGGAAGCAGAAGTCACAGCTCTTTTGTTAATCGCAGCTTAGATGCTCCTAGCTCAGCGCTGGAAATCAATTAAACTTCCAACTCTGAGACATGGTTTCTGAAGATCTGGGATGTCATTGGTTATGACAAGATCGTGACTCAATTGTTGATTGCAGATAACAAAGAATTTAAATGTTGTAGAAAAATTGTTTTCTTTTTTTCCCCAGTATATAGAGACAGAAACAAATGAGACCAATGCGCTTCCAGCTAAATATAAAGATTTTATGTTGTATTAGAATTCTACAGTTGTTACAGTTAAAGTTGGAAATTAGCATGCTGAATGGCTGCCATATTTAAGTTAATAATCGGTTGTGCTTGGTTGTTGTTGGTTATTTGTTTAATGTTGTGTCTGTCGTTAATGTTAATATGTTGTAATACATGTTTATTTTTTTTGAAAAAATAATAAATACAAGGTTATTTGTTTAATGTTGTGTCTGTCGTTAATGTTAATATGTTGTAATACATGTTTATTTTTTTTGAAAAAATAATAAATACAAGGTTATATATATTAAAAAGACGGCAACCCTAGGCAGTGCTCCCTCTAAGCTGAGTTAGTATGAACTAGCTCACAGTTCTTTAGCCTCCGGCTCACACATTTTTGTCTTCGCTCAATAAGGATGGTTCCAGAGCGAACTAATCTATGCAGTAGCCAGATCGCTGGCTCACAAGTTTAATGTCGGTAGCTCACAAAGTAGAATTTTTGCTCACAAGACTCCACACTTTAGGGGGTCCCTCGGTGGAAGGGGTCACAGTGGCAGAAAGAAGGTAGGAATCTTCATTTGCACCCAAAACAAGAAGCCAAAAATACCCCGCTGTGACTATTGGGCTGAATGTCCAATAGCCGCCCCTTGTTGGCCAAAGGAAGAAGGAAAGAACTGCAGGGCATTTTGCTCCTCTCCACAAGGAGTAAAAACAGAAGACCTTTTGCCAAGAGATACACGAGAATGTGATCGCTTTGCATGATTAAGGCGTATCACAGAATTCACCCTTGATTGGCACAGAATTCTCGTGCGACAGCGCTTGGATAGTCTTCTTTCAAGCATGCTGTCCAACACAGGCCTGACCGAGCGGAATCTCCGTTGGGGCATTTCCAAAACTCCCCACGACAGGCTATTAGCCATGCGGAGGACCCGACGCTCCGTTTTGATCTTAATCATTCTAATGGGGTCTTTGGAATCCTGGCCGTTGTTAATAACCCAGGCAGGTCAGATCAAATGGGAGAAATGGCACGGATGCACTAAAAATGCTTTTACTGCACATAGCCAAGATGGAAAGGACACGGCAGAGGTCAGCGAAACAAGAGGAGGCGCAGCATAAATAGTCGTTAGGCTTGCTGGAAGCCATCCGCCAGGGCGAGACGCATTAACGGTGCCCACGACAGCAGGAAATGCGGGTAAGTGGAGGGGAAGCAGTGGGGCCTGAGCGGTTTGGAAGGAAAGGAAGCGCTTGCCACTGTTGAGACGGAAAACCAGCCACACAGACCGCGGCACGTTAAGCCAGTGAACTGTACTTAAGAGCGGTCCTGCACAAACACCTGGTTTCGGAACGCTTTCTCAGAATCCATCAGCAGTGACACGGGTTACCTCCCAACCAAAGCCTGTAGGGAAGGAGAAAGAGAGACCACTTGACAGCCGTGGAGTCGGCGGGTTACATCAAGGAACCTCCAGGTCGGAGGTACTCTGTCTTCCTGGCAGGAAGTATCGATTGGGAGACGGATACACCGTCAGGCCATCCCAAACAGGATGTTAAGGCAGGCCCAACAGTTTCAAGAAGAACAAGTGAAAAGCAACTGGCCGAGTTGGAAATGGATTCCTTCTGCTCAGCATCTTAGGTTGCCAAGTCAGGGTTGGGAAATTCCTGGAGATTTAGAGGTGGAGAGGAGAAGGAGGAGGAGGAGATTGGATTTATACCCCACCCTTCACTACCCAAAGGAGTCTCAGAGTGGCTTACAATTTCTTTTCCCTCCCCCTACCTGCAAAAGACACCTTGTCTTTGTCTTTGGTGTGAGAGCCAGTTTGGTGTCGTGGTTAAGTGTGCGGACTCTAATCTGGGAGAACCGGGTTCGATTCCCCACCCCTCCACTTGCACCTGCTGGATGACCTTGGGCAAGCTATAGTTCTGTCAGAGCTGTTCTTGAAAAAGAGCAGTTTCTGTCAGAGCTCTCTCAGCCCCACCTACCTCACAGGGTGTCTGTTGTGGGGAGGGGAAGGGAAAGGAGTTTGTAAGTTGCTCTGAGACTCCAAGTGAGTGAAGGGCAGGGTATAAACCCAATCTCTTCTTCTCTTCTTTCAAGGACTGCTCCTGAGAGAACAGCTCTGAGAGGACTTGTGACCTACCCAAGGTCATGCCAGCTGGCTTCATATGGGGAAGTGAGGAATCAAACTCGGTTCTCCCAGATTACAGTCCACGCTCCTAACCACTACATCAAACTGGAGCCAGGGGAGGCCAGGGGAGGCACCTCAGCGGGGTATTATACTATAGAATCCACTCTCCGAAGTAGCCATGTCCTGTGGGGGAACTGATCTCTGCAGTTTGGAGGTCCGTTGGATGATCTCCAGCCCCCACCTTGAGTCTGGCAACCCAATCCACACACGTCCAAAGCGAATTTGGAATGAATTCCACAATCTACTTTTAATTATTATTATTATTAGAAAAATACTCCAAACAGAAATAAAGAGTGACGCAACTATTCCTGGACAGCACTACTTCATACTCCGGGTCAGCAGTTTTCCTCCAAAGGCAATGGCCTACATAAGCAATACTGGCATGTCAGGGACTAGAAGAGGGGCTGGCATTCCCCATTATTTTGTAGAAAAAGAGGTGCAGGAGCTCATTAGCATAACTCATTTGCATAACTTATTTGCATATGCCACACCCTCTGACATCATCACCAGAAGTGTGTCAGAAGGCGACACCCACTGCTCAGGCTCCACCCCAAAAATCCCCAGGTCTTCCCCAACTCAGAGCTGGCGAGCCAGCTCAACACTTGGACTGAAGACACTTTAAGTTTCCTTTGCTCTTGCGGGGAAGCTGCCCTATAGCAAGCATGAAAACACAGACCGAGTTAGTCTACTTTTGCTTTTTCCCACAGCACATCTCCATATGTGCCCGCTCCTGGGCTTGTTGCTTCTGGAGCGGCGTTCCTGTGCGTTCCTGCTCGAAATGACCCCTGCCCATTACTATGTACGCATGTGAAAACTGGACAGAGAGGAAAGCTGACAGGAAGAACGTCGATCCACTTGAATGATGGAATTGGGGGAGAGTTTTATGAAAACTGTGGGCTGCCAAATAAACAGGCTCTGGATTGAATCAAGCCTGAACTCTCCCTAGAAGCTAAATTGACTAAAATGAAGCGATCATACTTTGGTCCCATTCTCAGGAGACAAGAGTCACTGGAAAAGACAATAATGCTAGGAAAAGTTGGAGGCAGCAGGACAAGACCCAGCCTCAGGTCAATGGACTAGATCAGGGGTGGGCAATTGTTTTGGCTTGGGGGCCGCTTTGTGGGAGCGGAGGTTAGCGGAGGGCTGCACCTTTTAAAATGATTGCATTCAATAGTTAACTTTGCATTTCAGAAAAGGTATAAATTGTATCATAAAAATCAATAAATATAAATTAAATAAAATAGTGGTAGTTTTATTCCATTTATTTATTGTGCTAATTTCATATCATCTATAGCTGCGAGCACATTTAATTTTAGAAGCAGTTTAATGAGACAAATGTACCCTATCACACTTTTCTACAGTTTTTTTGAAATCAGGAGATTGCTTGTTGAGCTGTCTTGGCGGGCCGTGGCTGTCTTGGCGGGCCGCAAAAAACTCTGTGGCGGGCTGCATGTGGCCCGCGGGCCGCAATTTGCCCACCCCTGGACTAGATCAAGGAAACCACAAAGGCTGTCCGTTTGCAAGAACTGAGAATGGCTGCTAACGAAAGGATGTCTTGGAGGCTGTTGATTCATCGGGCCGCCATAAGTCGGAAGCGGCTTGACGGAATTTAACACACACATGGGTGAGGAGAAAAATCATCCCACAGATGAGAAAGGCAGGGGAAAGGAATCCATTTGAACATCTTTGTAATGCATCATTACAGGCCATCACTCCAGCGGCGAAGCAGATGGGGAGAAGTTTTGGGGGGAATATATATATATATATATATTTGTTTCAAGAGTCTGGAAATGGTTCTGAAATGTCACCATGAATTATTTAACTGGATAAATAGCCCCCTTTAATTAATATGCAAAATAGGACGCCAAGTCGGTGCCTTTGAGGGCTTTGTCCAAACTGGTGTTGAGTGAACAGCCAGGGACGCTCCCTCTCCAAAAATTCCAGACCTGGAAGCCGAAAATCCACATTTGGAAGGCAGATTTCACTATGATTAGTTCATTTATTACTATGCAATCATCTTTATTTGTTTTTGGCTCTTGGGATAATGGAGAGACGACTTCCGGCCCCAAGGCATGTTAGACATCGCTAATTAAAAATACACACTCTCGACAAGGTGGGAAGTTTGGAGCCTGACCTTTTCTTTCTGTTGTGTCACAAATGCCTTTGGATATTCTGATAGCGATGCAGGTCTTTCGATACGGGGCAAGATACCATTCCTGCGGCAAATTGCATTCTTAACAGCGTAATCCTGTGTAGAGTTACTCCACTCTAAGCCTGTTGAAACAAGCCGGCTTAGACTGGCGTAACTTTGCAGAGGATTACGGCAGAAGATTTGGGGCGCACAGTGGATTGGGGCGCTCGTACACTCGTACTCTTTCTGTCCATCTCAGAGGTAATTGTGTAGCATAATTTCTCCATAGATTTTTGCCCATGCCTCCACAATGCTTTCTGATAATAATACCCACCCAAATTCTGGGAGAATCAATTTCCACCAAATTAGCACTACAGGCTTTGCACTAGGTAAATGAGCTTGTATTAATTCTTATTGAAGTACCCAAAGATATAGACAAGCTGGAATGTGTCCAGAAGAGGGCAATGAAGATGGCGAGGGGTCTGGAGACCAAGTCCTATGAGGAAAGGCTGAAGGAGCTGGGTATGTTTAGCCTGGAGAGGAGACGACCGAGAGGTGATATGATCACCATCTTCAAGTCCTTGAAGGGCCGTCATTGAGAGGATGGTGCGGAGTTGTTTTCGGTTGCCCCCAGGGCTCATTTCGTAGCAGGAGCTCCTTTGCATATTAGGCCACATACCCCTAATGTGGCCAGTCCTCCAAGAGCTTACCGAGCTCTTCTTACAGGGGCTACTGTAAGCTCTTGGAGGATTAGCTACATCAGGGGTGTGTGGATGCAAAAGAGCTCCTGCTACGAATATGCAAAAGAGCTCCTGCTACGAAATGAGCCCTGGTTGCCTTGGAAGATCAGACCAGAACCAACGGGTTGAAATTAAATCGGAAGAGTTTTCAGCTAAGCATGAGGAAGAACTTCCTGACCATTAGAGTGGTTCCTCAGTGGAACAGGCTTCCTTGGGAGGTGGGAGGCACTCTTTCCTGGGTTTCAAACAGAGGCTAGATGGCCATCCAACAGCAATGCTGATTCTGCGAACTCAGACAGATCATGAGAAGGGAGGGCAGGGAGGGTTGCCTCAGTGCTTAGTTCTCGTCGCCCTTTCTTACACACCCAGGGAAATACCAATCACCACTTTAGGTTCAGGAAGCAATTTTTTCCAGGCCAGTTTGGCTGGAGATCCTGGAGGCTTTTGATCATCTTCTGGGCATGGAACAGGGGTCACTGGATGTGTGTGGGTGGGAGGTACTTGTGAATTTCCTGCATTGTGCAGGGGGTTGGACTAGATGACTCTGGAGGTCCCTTCCAACTCTATGATTCTATGATCGCCTCAAATCTTGGAAGTTAAGCAGGATTGTTACTTGGATGGGAGACCACCAAGGAAAACTCTGAAGAGGAAGGCAGTGGCAAACCACCGCTGCTTAATCACTTACCTTTAAAACCCCTTGCTGGGGTCACTATCAGTTGACTGTGACTTAAGGGTTCCGTCCACACAAGAGAGATAATCCGGAGGGGAACTGAGGCTTTTTTTCCTAGGAGCAATTTGACCTGCAGTTGCGTGATCACACAGCTTTGTGGACCTGCCGGGGCAAACTGCCGCTGCGTGATCAGACGCAGCTGCAAGTGGGTTTTTTTTTTGCGGTGGGTTTCAGAGGAGCTTAAATGGGGGATCGATGAATTGCTGCAAGGGGGGAAGGGGGAATCGATTATTTGCTTAGACGGGGGGGGGCATTGATGGATTGCTCCTCTCCCCCTACGGGTGTTTGATGATGTGCACACGGAGAAGGGGGACAAAAAAACCCCCCACACTATCCGCGATGCCACACTTCCACGCTGGCACGATCACACGGGGAAAGTCCGGCTGCGGGCCGCGGCAAACCGTTTGCTACCCGTCTTTCACCAGTAGTTTTTTACCCTGGTTCTCTGCCGAATCAAATCGGTTTTCCCCGGCTTGCCAACAGTTGTGGGACGCTTCCCAGATGTGGTGGTGTGATCGTGCCAGTTTGATCCGTTGATGAAGCGTCTCTCTTGCGTGGCAAATAGGTGCATATGATCACACCCATTGTCACTTTATGCACACACATCCAAAATTAGTGCAGGTGGGGGGGACTTCCCAGTGGAATTGAGTCCTTTGGTGTATACACGTTCATATCCCTCATATTTCTTGTTGTCATCATTTTACTAGAAACTGTCCCCCATCCCCAAAACCCAGGCTGTGGCATAAAAGCAAGGATTGCCATTAAAATAGGCCAACGGCTGCCTGCGAATTGAATTCTAGTTCAGATTAGGTCAAGAGCTAAGATCTCCATTACTAAATCCTTGGTGCTTTCATTGAATCCACTACATGTTCACCCAGGCCATCGCCAGCGGTTTAGCATATTCATGAACATGACATTTGCTGTCATTTTTGACACTGGAATTCTCACAATATCTTAACCTTTCGTGACATCCAGTAATCTCATCCAGGCTCATGGTATTACCATCACCTTTTCACACCAAGATATCCTGCTCAAAATTATTAGCTTTACTCCTCAAGCTATGCTTCCTTTCCTATTTGAACTGGAAGAATGGAACATTTAAGACTATAAAACCCATGAGGCAGAACGTGTGTGTTTTACATGCCCTCAAGTCACTTCTGACCTATGGTGACCCTATGAATCAAAGACCTCCTATCATTAGCAGCCTTGCTCAGGGCTTGCAAACTAAGGGCCGCGACTTCCTTGATGGGAGTAAATCCTTCACCATTTTGGGTCTTCTTCATTTCCTGCTGCATTCAACTTTTCCTCTAGCAGGATTGTCCTTTCCAGTTTGCTCATTTTAGATTCTAGAGAGAATTCAGGCTTGATTTGACCTAGAACCCACTGACTTGTCTTTTTGGCAGTCCATGGTGCCTTTAAGGGAGGGAAGGTGGCATGATCTTCTCAAATCTTGGAAGCTAAGCTGGGTCAGTACTTGGACGGGAGACCACCAAAGAAAACTCTGCAGAGAAAGGCAATGGACAAACACCTCAACTTCTCACTTGCCTTGAAAGCCCCTTGCTGGGGTGCAGCTCTGGATTAACCATTAAGCAAAATAAGCACTTATTTGGGGCACTAAGGTAAGGGGGGCACCACAAAGCTGGGGTTTTTTTGCTTATATTGCTTACTGCTGTTTAGTGTTAAATAAAAGAGCCAGTTTGGGGTAGTGGTTAAAAGTGGCAGACTCTAATTTGTTGAACCGGGTTCGATTCCCCACTTCCCCACTTGAAGCCAGCTGGGCGACCTTAGGCAAGTCACAGCACTCTCAGCCTAAAAATAAGCACAGCTCGCCACCTAGTGGTGCCAAAAAAGAGCTACAGCTTCGGCAGCCAAACAGTCCCCCACCCCCTGGATCTCCTGGCTATTCCACACATAATGCCACACGATAATTTCAATTTCAGCGGTAAATAAATGAAAAGTTTTAAAGAGTTTATATTTAATACAGTTGTCGGGCCTGGCCTGGGGGAGTGGCCTGGAAGGAAACCGAATTTTTAATCTCTTATTTCACCTTCAGCACTTATTGAGTCTTAATGTCTTGTGAGTTAAGCAATGGAAGGACTGAGGAGAACCATTGTCGAGCTGTGCTTAGGGCATCAGTTGGCCTGAATCCGGCCCCACTGGGGTGCCAAAAATTGGCTGACTTGGTGGTACTTTACACACACACACACACACACACACACACACACAGAATAACTGTAAAACTCTCTCCGACACCACATTCCAAATGCATCAACTGTCTTCCTGACAGCTTTCTTCATTGGGGAACACCATAGTATGAACTACTTTGTTTTTGGTTTCCAGCGACACTTCCTTAAACTTAAAAGATCTTTCTTACATGGGAAGATTTCAAGGGCTGCCCTTCTGAGTCTCAGTCGCCTTCTGATTTCTTGGTTGCAGCTTCCCTGCGATGCAGTACCAGTTCAGAACATGCCTGCCTGAAAGCAGCAAAGTATTTGCACTGCTCTGGAAGGACAAGATCTATGATCTTCGGTCTGCAGCATGAAGACTGGCCGCTCATCCTATTTTAAAATTCAGTTCTGAAGACTGTACAGGAGTGCCTGTACAGGAGCGACCCAACCCCATCCTTAAGGACATAACAGAAGCCATGCTGGATCAGGCCAATGGCCCATCCGGTCCAGCGCTCTGTGTCACACAATGGCCAAAACCCAGGTGCCCTCAGGAGGTCCACCAGCAGGGCCAGAACTCCAGAAGCCCTCCCACTGTTGCCCCCCAAGCACCAAGAAGAGAAAGCATTGTCCAAGACATAGCCTAGGGTCACACACACTAAATAAACCATGTTCAATCCACTTTCAATGCACTTTCCAACCAGATTTTTCCAGTTCACACAGAGGATTGAAAGTGGATTATTTAGTGCATGTGACCGCAGCCATAGTGTTACATACTATGATGTATGGCAGTCCGGGGGAGTGCAGAACAGTGGATTAAGCCAGTTTCTTCTTGAAGTTGCCCTCTACTGAATCAGACCCTTGGCCTGTCAAAGTCCGTATTGTCCACTCAGACTGGAAGTGGCTCTCCAGGGTCTCAGGCAGAGGTCTTTCACATAATTTCCGACCTAGTTCTTTTAACTGGAAATGCCGAGGATTGAACCTGGGACCTTCTGCATGCCAAGCAGAGGCTCTACCACTGAGCCACAGCCCCTCTTTTCAGCTCTCCAGGGTCTCAGGCGGAGGTCTTTCTCATCACCTCCTGCCTGGTCCTTTTACCTGAAGATGCCGGGGATTGAACCTGTGACCTTCTGCCTGCCAAGCAGAGGCTCTACCACTGAGCCACAGCCCCTCTCCCCAGCTCTCCAGGGTCTCAGGCGGAGGTCTTTCCCATCACCTCCTGCCTGGTCCTTTCAACTGGAGATGCCGGGGATTGAACCTGGGACCTTCTGCCTGCCAAGCAGAGGCTCTACCACTGAGCCACAGCCCCTCTCCCCAGCTCTCCAGGGTCTCAGGCGGAGGTCTTTCCCATCACCCCCTGCCTGGTCCTTTCAACTGGAGATGCCAGGGATTGAACCATGGACCTTCTGCCTGCCAAGCAGATGCTCTATCACTGAGCCATGGCTGCTGCTGTTTCTCCTCCTCCTCCCGCAAAGGAACCTTGGTAGCCTAAAATCCAAGGACTAGTCAGGGCCAACCTTGCTTGGCTACTGAGATCTGATGAGACTGAGCTATCCTAGGCCCTCCAGTCAAGGCAAGAGACATTCAGAGATGGTTTCCCATTGCTTTCCTCTGTGTAGCAACCCTGGACTTCCTTGGTGGTCTCCCATCCAACTACTCACCAGGGCAGACCCTGTTTAGTTTCTGAGATCTGACAAGATCAGGCAAGCTGGAACTAGCCAGGTCAGCCAGTTTACAGTTTCAGACTAGTGCTCCATCTAGCGTAGCATTCTGTTTCAAATAGTAGCCAACCAATTGCCTTGGAGGAGAGACGGATCGGGCCCAAAGGCCAAGGTCTCCCCTGATATTGCCTCCTGAGTCCCAGTAATACTGTTTAGAGCAGGGGTGTCAAACATGTGGCCCGAGGGCCGGATGAGGCCCCCGGAAGGCTTCTGTCGGGCCCACACTGGAACCGGCCATCTCCCACTTCCAGTTCTGTTGCTGCTGCTGCATCACAGCTTGCTTCGCCAGACTCTCTCAGTCGCTCAGCCATTTCTTGTTTCCCCCTGGGTCCTAGGCTCAGAACTCATGAGCGTGAGATTTCTGTAGCGAATGTCAATAAATCAAAAGTAGGCTTGCGGCTTGCAGATACACACCTGAACAGCATACGCAAGATTGCAACAGCACAGACGTTTCGATACAATAATTCAGAGTAAGAGGTGTCAGTTATCAGAGACTGTTAAATAAACAAAATATTGCAAGAGTACTCATGTTTCAAGCATGTTTTTATTCTGAGTTAAAAAGAAAATCTTTGTGTTTGTTCCTTTATGGAGAGGAGGAGGAGATTGGATTTATACCCCGCCCTTCACTTGTAGTCTCAGACTGGCTTACAAACTCCTTTCCCTTCCCCTCCCCACAACAGACACCCTGTGAGGTAGGTGGGGCTGAGAGAGCTCTGAGACAACTGTCCTTGAGAGAACAGCTGGTACAGAGCTATGGCTTGCCGAAAGTCATCCAGCAGGTGCCAGTGGAGGCGTGGGGAATCAAACCCGGTTCTCCCAGATTAGAGTCTGCGCACTTAACCACTACACCAAATTGGCTCCAGCTCCGCTACCTGGCATCTCATTTTATGACACACATGGCACGGCCCAACAAGGTCTCATTTATGTCAGATGCAGCCCTCATAACAAATGGGTTCAACACCCCTGGTTTAGAGGTTTGCTGCCTTTGTATACGGAGGATGTTAAGTCACAACCAACTGATGGGGACCCTCTAGGGTTTTAAAGGCAAGAGATGTTCGGAGGCGGTTTAGCCATGGCCTCCCTCTGCGTAGTGAGTGGCCTTCAGCTTCTGTGCTGGTCTCCCATCTCACTCATAATCAGGGCTAACTCTGTTTAGCTTCCAAGCTCTGACAAATTCAGTTTCGCCTCTGCCATCCAGGTCAGGGTGAGCCGGCTACCGGAACCGGATGAAAGTGTTTCTTTTACGACTTCAAGTGGTTGAGTCACAGGATTCTGGGACACAAAACAAGTGTACCATTTTTGCATGCTGGCAGGAAACAGAGCAAACAGCACAAGCAGTGTTGTGTTACACAAGTCGCTGCTTCTTACATAAGGTGGGATGGGAAAACTTGGCACGTGGGAAGTTCACCTACGGGCATCAATTCTGTATATGTATTAAGTGCCTTCAAGTGGCTTCCAACTTATGGTGACCATGTGGATTAATGACCTCCAGAATGTCCTATCAGTAACAGCCTTGCTCAGGTCTTGCAAACTGAGGGCCTTTGTGGCTTCCTTGGTGGAGTCAGTCCATCTCCTGTTGGGTCTTCCTCTTGTCCTGCTGCCTTCCACTTTTCCTAGCATTATTGTCATTTCCAGTAACTCTTGTGTTCTCATGGTGTGACCAAAGTACGATAGCCTCAGTTTGGCCATTTTAGCTTCTGAGGGGAGTTCAGACTTGACCTGATCTAGAACCCACTGGTTTGTCTTTTCAGTGGTCCATGGTATCTGTAAAACTCCCTTCCAATACCACCTTTTAACTTTAGGAAGAAGAGGAGAAGGAGGAGGAGGAGGAGATTGGATTTCTACCCTGCCCTTCACTTGGAGTCTCAGAGCGGCTTACAATCTCCTTCCCTTCCTCTCCCCACAACAAGACACCCAGTGAGGTAGGTGGGGCTGAGAGAGCTCTTTCGAGGACTGCTCTTGAGATAACAGCTCTGAGAGAACTGTGGCTTGCCCAAGGTCACTCAGCAGCTACATGCGGAGGAGTGGGGGAATCAAACCCGGTTCTCCCAGATTAGAGTCTGCACTCGTAACCACCACACCAATACAGATTTGGAAAAAGGATTTTAAATTTCCCAGAAATTGTGGAATTTCCGCAATCAAATTTGGGGAAATTCTTCATCAGTTCCCTCAAATTCATGTCGCAGATTTGCCCCAGAACCAAACACAGTCTGTAAGGTAATGTTCAGTGCGGCAGCCTCAAAGGGTCCCACTCGTTCTTTTCCAAGGGCGACAGAAACATTGAAAAAAAGACTTGCTCTGAAGAAGAGAAGCGACATTGCCGGTAATGTGACAGTCCTGGATCTCGGTGAGGATAGGAAAACTCTCTCTCTCTCAGCAAACTCAGGCATAACAAGGAATTGGCCTTGGAATCGGATTCATATTTTAGTTTTAAAGCTGGTCCCAGAATCTAATTTAAATGAACAGTTGCTATCACCTTGTGAGTCTTTACCCACTTCTGAGCAACCGAAGGACCCAAGAAAACCAGCTGGGACCAATTCCCACAGGAGCAGTTCCTGGAAGAAATTTTATACTTTCATATTTTCCAACCTGCCTCAGCACATTTTTTGGGGTGGGTGGGGGTTTGCTGCCCATTTGCAGTCAACTTAATGGCAACCCTGTAGTGTTTTCAAGGCAAGAGACGTTCAGAGGTGGTTTGCCATTGCCTGCCTCTGCGTAGCAACCCTGGACTTTCTTGGTGGTCTCCCATCCAAGTACTAACCAGGAGCAACCCTGCTTAGCTTCAGAGAGCTGACGAGATGGGGCTATCCTGGGCTATCCAGGCCAGGGCAGAGACGGGGGTGGTTTGCCATTGCCTGCCTCTGCGTAGCAACCCTGGACTTTCTTGGTGGTCTCCCATCCAAGTACTAACCAGGAGCAACCCTGCTTAGCTTGAGAGAGCTGACGAGATGGGGCTATCCTGGGCTATCCAGGCCAGGGCAGAGACGGGGGTGGTTTGCCATTGCCTGCCTCTGCGTAGCAACCCTGGACTTCCTCGGTGGTCTCCCATCCAAGTACTAACCAGGGCCGACCCTGCTTAGCTTCTGAGACTTGACGAAACTGGGCTAGCCTGGGCTATCTATCGCAGAGCAATCTAGTCTCAGCACTAGTCTCTTTTCTTTTCTTCAGTAGCTCATCCAGGAAGGGCTCAACTGGTGGCTAGTTATGCCTGCTAGAATCCAGATCACAACTCAGATTTCCATTTAACAAAACAACATGTTTACTGGCTAGGACAGCCATTAGAACAAAGAGCTGTTGTCAAAGAACTAGAATGTCAACTTCTGAGCCCCTTCGGTGTAGTGGTTAAATGTGGCAGGGCTCTAATCTGGAGAACCGGGCTTGATTCCCCACTCCTCCTCCACATGAAGCCAACTGGGTGACCTTGAGTCAGTCCCAGCTCTCTCGGAGCTCTCTCAGCCCCGCCTACCGCGCAGGGGGTCTGTTGTGGGGAGGAGAAGGGGAAAGAGATTGTAAGCCGCTCTGAGACTCCCTTGGGTAGTGAAGGGTGGGATAAGAATGAAATCTCCTCCTCCTCCTCTTTTCTTCTTCTTCTTCTTGAAAATTGTAAGGTGTAATGCAGAATGCCTCAGGTTCAATCCCTGGCATCTCCTGGATCAGGTAATAGGTGATGTGAAAGACCTCAGCTTGAGACCTTAGAGAGCTGCTTCCAGTCTGAGTAGACAGTACTGACTTTGATGGAACAAGGGTCTAATTAAGAGTTAAGAGCGCAGATTCTAAACTGGGAGAACCCAGTTTGATTCCCCACTCCTCCACATGCAGCTGCTGGTGTGACCTTGGGTGAGTCACAGTTCTCTCAGAGCTCTCATGAGCAGTTCTCTCAGAAGGAGCTCTCTCTCAGCCCCACCTACCTCACAGGGAGAGGAAGGGAAAGAAAAGGAGAGTGCAAGCTGCTCTGAGACTCCAAGTGAAGGGCGGGGTATAAATCCAACCTCCTCCTCCTCCTCCTCCTCTTCCTTGTTAGACACCTTAAAATCTCTCCCAAGACATGAAGGGTACATTAAGCTCGTAGGAAAGTTACCATTCCAAATCAGATTCATCTGCAGTTATAGCAATAAATCCCCATGCCAAGTTATCGCTCTGGAACATCAGTCAACCGAAGATGGCCTGTCGGATCTCACTTACCTGGCAGGAAATTTGGGGGATCAAAAGGATGTGGGAACCTCAAGAGTGCCTTCGTGCGGAGCACATCAAAGAGCCAGGCTCAGCATCTTGAAGGGGGCAAACCCAGAATTATACCCCTGTTAATAACATCTTTAAAGGAGTGGAAACTTATTTCCAGCAGGATGACACACACACACACACAAACACACCTGTGGTGGTCTTCCAGGAGACTGCGACCAACAAAACGAGGACATTAATTTACTCTTTGAAGCTCCAGTGGAAGGAGATGGCATTTAAGAGCTGGACTGAACTCCAGGATGCCCTGATAATGGACTCACTTAGCCTCGTAAGAGTACGGATGTAACAACAGGGTCCCCTCATCTGATGCTTAACAGTGTCATTTGCGAACACTACATCCCACTGGGGGAGGGAGACACCAGTGGAAGAACAAATGCAGAGGCTGTCCGGAGGGAAGGGCAGGCCGTGTTTCCTCTTGTGTTTCTTTCTTGAGGCAGAGGGCCCAAAGTCTGTGTTAGCCAGAGTGCCACGATCCTTTTCTTGGAGGCATGTTGGTGCCAGGCTACTGAGAAGAAAGCCCCCACCGGATGGGAACTGGAGTGGGGTAGCAGGCAGGGTCGGTACAGAGGCAGGCTCAACTGAAGGTCAGAGTTCGAGCTGAGATGGGACTAAAGGGAACCTCCATGTTCAGAGGCAGTCAACCTCCGAGTCCCAAAGCCAGGAGGCAACCTCGGCGGAGGACCTCACTCTCTGCCCTGCTGTTGGCCTTCCAGAGGAATTGGTTGGCCACTGTGTGAGACAGGATGCTGGACTAGATGGACCACTGGGCTGATCCAGCAGGGCTCTTCAGATGTTTTTAAGAAGGCCTCAGCCTCTCTGCCCTGCTGTTGGCCCTCCAGAGGAATTGGTTGGCCCCTGTGTGAGACAGGATGCTGGACTAGATGGACCACTGGGCTGATCCAGTAGGGCTCTTCAGATGTTTTTAAGAAGGCCTCGGCCTCTCTGCCCTGCTGTTGGCCCTCCAGAGGAATTGGTTGGCCCCTGTGTGAGACAGGAGGCTGGACTAGATGGACCCTCACTGGTCTGATCCAGCAGGGCTTTTCTGATTTTCTTATGGATGGATAGATAGATAGATAGATAGATAGATAGATAGATAGATAGAAGAAGAAGAAGAGATTGGATTTATATCCTGCCCTTCACTCATTTGCGGTCTCAGAGTGGCTTACAAACGCCTTTCCCTTCCCCTCTCCACAGCAGACACCTTGTGAGGTAGGTGGGGGCTGAGAGAGCTCTGAGACAACTGTCCTTGAGAGAACAGCTGGTACAGAGCTATAGCTTGCCGAAGGTCATCCAGCAGGTGCAAGTGGAGGAGTGGGGAATCAAACCTGGTTCACCCAGATTAGAGTCCGCACACTTAACCACTACACCAAACTGATAGACAGACAGACAGACGGACGGACGGACGGACGGACACCAGGCCGTGAATCTCATGAGCCCTTGGCTGCTTCACTTCCAGGGGAGAGAGGTCAGTGGTTCTGAAGTTCTATCATATAGGTCGATTTTGACCTGTTTCCTGCTGCGTGGAGAAGAACGTGAATGAAAAGAAAAGCCGTGGAGGAATTTGCTAGCAATCCATCCCTTGCATCAACCCTTGGCCAGCCTGTCCCCAGAGCTGGAATGCTAACAGCTACCCTACCTTTCAAAACCAAATACAAAACACAAACGAGGCACGGATTGCAGCAGAACAAAAGCCAAAGTTTCAAGCCAACAATTTACACTGTTCCGAAGACTTTTGTCTCTCCTGGAAGCTGGGGACAAAATAGCGCTGAATATATTTCTATATAAGAACAATGCTTTGGTGTTTCCAGAATCTTTGAAACAAATCTGGGTTACGTATCGTTCGTGTTACCGCCTGGAGAGGGAGGAAAACCCTGATCTGGTCTGTGTCACAGCACTTTTATAGATGCGTTGGTCTGGAGGCAATTTGTTTTCAGAAGGTGTTTTTGTATGAGAGGGAAAAAAATGAAATAATCATTTGTGCTCAGGATTATTTTTTTTAAAGAGGTCCAGCTTTGGTCCTGAACTGATTTGATTCTCTTGTTGCATGGGAAAATGTAGGTGGCTGGTGATAGGAGCCATTTTGGGCTGTATCAACAGAAGTATTGTGTCCAGATCACGCAAAGTGACAGTATTGCTTTACTCTGCTCTGGTTAGACCTCACCAAGAGGATTGTGTTCAGTTTGGGGCAGCACCATTTAAGGAGAATATAGACAAGCTGGAACAGGTCCAGAGGAGGGCAACAAGGATGGTGAGGGGTCCGGAGACCAAGTTCTGTGAGGAAAGGTTGAAAGAGCTGGGTATGTTCAGCTTGGAGAGGAGACGACTGAGAGGAGATAGGATCACCATCTTCAAGCCCTTAAAGGGCTGACATGTAGAGGATGGGGCGGAGTTGTTTTCTGTTGCCCCGGAAGGTCGGACCAGAACCAACGGGTTGAAATTAAACCAGAAGAGTTTTCGGCGAAACATTAGGAAGAACTTCCTGACAGTTAGAGCGGTCCCTCAGTGGAACAGGCTTCCTCGGGAGGTGGTGGGCTCTCCTTCTTGGGAGGTTTTCAAACAGAGCCTAGATGGCCATCTGACAGCAAAGTGGATTCTGTGAACTTAGGCAGTTCATAAGAGGGAGGGCAGGAAGGGTTTTTTCAGTGCTTAGTTCTTGTGGCCCTTTCTTACATGCCCAGGGAAATACTGATTACCACTTTGGGGGTGAGGAAGCAATTTTTCTCCTGGCCAGTTTGGCCAGGGATCCTGGAGGTTTTTTGTCATCTTCTGGGCATGGAGCAGGGACCATTGGGTGTGTGCGTGGGGGGGAAATATGTGTGAATTTCCTGCATTGTGCAGAGGGCTGGACTGGATGACCCAACTCTATGAGTCTATTATTTTAAGAAGAGAAGAGAGAAGAGATTGGATTTATATCCCGCCCTTCACTCACTTGTAGTCTCAGAGCAGCTTACAAACGCCTTTCCCTTCCCCTCCGCACAACAGACACCCTGTGAGGTAGGTGATGAGAAAGACCTCAGCTGGAGGCCCGGGTGAGCGGCTGCCAGTCCAAAAAGACAATACTGACTTTGACGGGCCGATTGCCTGGTTCAGCAGAAGGCAGTCTCACGTGCGCATGAGCGAGGATCACCTCGAAGCATCTTCTTCCCCGGTACCCTCTCTCTCCGAGTCCGACTCCCTCACAATTTGACACAAAGAATGTCTGTGCTCTTCCAGAAAAGCGTGACCAAGAGGGCTAGGAACTCGCTTCTTTGGCTGTGAGTCGTCGTTGTCTTTCGCGAGCTGTTCAGTTGGGGTCACGTCCGTTTCTGGAACACCATCCCGGCGGCCGGGACCCAAAGGGGTTAACTTCAGCGGCTGCTTAGCAAAGCAATGGGCACCCTCCCGCACAGCCAAGGAGCACAGCAGTCACTGGCTGGAGAGAGAATCAGACTAATTACCTCCGTAATTACCAAAACTAATTGCCTTGCTAATTGCCAAGGATCTCCGGAGCAGGCATTCTTTTCTGCAAGCGGTCCACGGCGCGGGGGATGGAGCCTCCTCAGAGAAGAGAGGGTGCTCCGCTGGCACCTTGAACCCCTCCGTTCCAGCCATATTCCTGGGCTACCCTTCAGGCCTGTAGCTACAGTGGAGCATCTTGGGGCCCGGCCCCCTGACTTACTGCTAAGCCCCCCCGACTTCCCATCAAGCCCAGGCACTCCCTTGGGTGTATGTTCAGGGGTGTGTGAGTGGGTGCCCCCTCAATCATTTAAAGGCCCCCTGAATTATAAAAATCCTGGCTATGGGTCTGCTACCCTTCTCCGAGATGGCTTCTTGGGTCACCCCAGGGACAAAAATTCGTAGCACTCGAAATGGCTAGAGAAAGGGATGTTTCCACCAAGGGGAAAAACACCACCCACACCCTGAACGTGGAGAGAAATCAATTTAACGCTTAGCCCATCTGTAAGCAGGCATACGCCCCCTCAGGTTGGGTTGCCAGCCTCCAGGAGGTGGCTGGAGAGCTCCTGGGATTGCAACTGATCCCCAGGTGACAGAGATCGATTCACTTGGGGGGGGAAATGGCTGCTTTGGAAGGTGGAGTCTACGGCAATCTCGCTGAAGTCCCTCCCCTCCCCAAATCCTGATTCTTCAAGTTCCACCCCCCCAAATCTCTTGGTATTTCCCAGCTTGGAGCTGGCAACCCCCACCCTCAGCTCTCCCACTAGGAGTGCTGGGCTAACCCAAAGGGGGCATCTTGTGCCTGTTTGTGCCTTCCTTGCTTCTAGGTTCGTTTCAGCTGACGGTTGATTAATTTCGCTTTAATTATCACCTCCAGCATATTTGACACATATTGCTGAAAATGGGACTGCCCCCCCCCCTTACCCTTTCCAGAGGAACGAATATTCCCCCAGAGGCCTTTGTTCGATTGAAACGAAACAACCCTGAGATTTTATCTTTCTCAACAGAAGCGCTGACTTTATTCCTCTTTTTTGGATGCTTTTGCCCTCGTCTGCGCTGCGTTCACATGCCTCCCCCGGCCCTTTTTTTGGAAGACAATCAGCTTTTGTGTGATCCTATGGCTGAAATTTTCCCCTAGGTCTTTGGGAATTTTGGGTTTAAACTCTTACACGCCTATGTAAATATTGGGCAATCTGGAAAAAAGAAGAGGAGGAGGAGATTGGATTTTTACCCTGCCCTTCACTCAAAGTCTCAGAGTGGCTTACAATCTCCTTTCTCTTCCCCTCCCCACAACAGACCTGTGAGGTAGGTGGGGCTGAGAGAGCTTTCGAGGACTGCTCTTGAGACAACAGCTCTGAGAGAACTTGCGACTGACCTCCAGCAGCTGTACATGAAAGTCACTCCAGCAGCTGTACATGGAGGAGTGGGGAATCAAACCCGGTTCTCCCAGACTAGAGTCCACACTCTTACCCACTACACCAAACCGGCTTGTCCTGACTTCTCTCCTCCCTTTGTAAAATAGGAATCTTCTCACAAGAAGGTAGCTGCCAAGGAGGACATTGAGGTGGCTTCTCCTCCACAGTTCCTTGGGTTGCCCTCTCCAGCATTGGTGTAGTGGTTAAGAGTAGTGGACTTTAATCTGGAGAACTGGGTGTGGTTCTCTACTAGGGATCGGCACAAACTGGATGACGAACTTCAGTTAGTCACAAATTTTGGCTGGTTCGTGGTTCGCGAAGCAATTTTGCAAACTGAAGAACTGCCATGAACGTTCGTGAATTTGAATGCAGTTCGTGGCAGTTCACGAAGAGCAGAAAGCAGGGGTTTAAGGCTTTGCTTTCTGCTCTTCACAAAAGACAGCTGAGTGTCAGGGCTCCAGGGAATGGCTGCCCAAGAAACCCCTTTAAACAGCTGAGCTGCGGGGGCAGGCTGCCTATGTGGCTCAGTTACTTCAGGCATGAACCTCATGAACACAGCTCAGTTTGTACGCTAGCCAACTGGGTCCTTGGGGTTCATGGTTTGCCCACTAGCCACAAACGGAACCACATTTTTGTGGTTTGTGCCCATTAGTATTCCCCACTCCTCCACAAGAAGCCTACTGGGTGACCTTGGGCCAGTCCCAGTTCTTTCGGGACTCTCTTGGCTCCACCTGTCTCACAAGGTGCCTGTTGTTGGGAGAGGAAGGGAAGGCGATTGCAAGCCGTTTTGAGACTCCATAAGGTAGATAAACGCAGGAGGGAGCCTTCTCTTCTTCTCCCTCCTGGGGAAGGTCTGTCATCTTCTTCTCCTAGGCTCCAAGGTGCTGAAGTTCCGGGACGCCCTTGTGCCAGCCAGAGACGGCAAATTTAATGGTTTCCTTAAAGGATCTTTCCCTTAAAATGACCATTGCTGTTCCATTTCCTCCATAAGTTCACCTAGTGGGGTGGAGAATCCTAACAAGGAAGATCTTGGCTTTCTCCACAGGTTCTGCAGAGCTGGCGACAGAATTGTTCTTTTTCTCTTAAAAATATGCAGGTGGGGGGGGGAATTCTCCACATCTGGTCCCTCAGACTTGAAGAGTTTCACCTTTCCAGAGGTGACATTTCATTCCACCAGATGGAACCTTAGCGGGGAGGGGTGTGTGTCCCTGCTTGGCTCAGAAATTCCTCTCCCCTCCCCAAAAGGACGACCCTTTACCGGGGACAAAGCACTGCTCCTTTGAGCCACCACGACTAACCTTGTCAGCAATTCTGTTTGAATATTAAAGATAGTATGCAAATACCTTTTTATTTTTTAATTCGAAGTAGAGGTTACCTTCAAAAGTTTTTTCCCCCTCCTCAAAAATTGCCATCTTTGCAAGGTTAGAAAACCAGACTGTCCTCCAGAGAGATAGGGGGGCCAAAAGGAGGCTATGGAGAGACCTAACTCACATTGAAAGACTTTTTTTTTATGCCAAGCATAATTGGTGAAGTAGCGTAGAACTGTAGAGTTGGAAGGGACCTCCAGGGTCATCTAGTCCAACCCCCTGCACAAAGCAGGAGATTCACAAATACCTCCCCTTCCACACCCCCAGTGACCCCTGTTCCACACCCAGAAGATGACAAAAAACCTCCAGGGCCCCTGGCCAAACTGGCCTGGAGGAAAATTGCTTCCAGACCCCAAAGTGGTGATTGGCATTTCCCTGGGCATGTAAGAAAGGGCCATGAGAATGAAGAATTGATGCAACCCTTCCTGCCCTCCGTGTCGTGATCTGCCTGAGTTCACAGGATCAGCATTGCTGTCAGATGGCTACCTAGCCTCTGTTTGAAAACCTCCAAAGGAGAGCCCCCCCCCCCCCGCCAAGGAAGCCAGTTCCACTGAGGAACTGCTCTAACTGAAGCCCATTGTCTTGCTTGGAATCCCCGTAGTTTGAGTCCAGCATGCCAACTTGACAGTCCCTTCCCATGACCCTTGGGCAATGTCACCCGGATGGGTGACACGTAAGGTCATCGCCAGGTGGTATAGCCACCAAGATGGCCTTGTCAGTAAGCCCTGGAAGGTCATTAGCCTCCAGCCAAACACACTGAAACAAAAATATAGGAGTAGCCCTGCTGGATCAGACCAATGGCCCATCTTGTCCAATATCTGGTTTCCAATGGAGACCAGTTAGGTGCCACAGGGAGGCCTCACAGACAGAAGAGGGGATGTGGCTCAATGGTAGAACATCTATTAGGCATGCAGAAGGTCCCAGGTTCAACCCCTGGCATCTCCAGCTCAAAGGACCAGGCAGGAGGTGATGCGAAAGACTCAGGCAGTCCCTGGAGAGCCTCTGCCAGTCTGAGGACACAAAGCTGATTTTGATGGACCAAGGAGGATCTGATTCAATATAAGGCAGCTTCATGTAAGACCTCCCTTGATGGCTGCTCCTCAGAGCCTCACAACAAGAGGCATTCTGCCTTTGGATCTGGAGGTTCCACTCAGCCAGTTTGGTACGGTGGTTAAGAGCGGCGGACTCTAATCTGGAGAACCAGGTTTGATTCCCCACTCCTCCACATGCAGCCAGCTGGGTGACCTTGGGCCAGTCCCAGTTCTCTCAGTGCTCCCTCAGCCCCACCTGCCACACTGGTCCTCAGATCCAGTTGGTCAACTGTGTTGGTCTGAAGCAGTAGAAGGTGCCATTGGTCTCTAAATTTGCTCTTCAACCCTTGCTTGCCTTCTGTGTTTCATCTTGTATAAGACCTCTCTCTAACCAGGGCTCGGAGCTGTAGCAAGTTAACCTTTCTGAAGTTAACCTGTCCACCGTAAGTTACATGTCCCTACATGCTTCTCTTTTTGTAAGTAAAATTTCTTTCTCTTGTTACCACTGGAGTCAGGTCGTCCTTGTCATTTGTTTGAACAGCAAACCGGGGAAACGTGGAGAATCAGGGATACTGCTAAAATACTTCTGTGCTTTGAAGGCAAATGATTTTTTTTTTAACATTTAACCCAATATGCCTTGGGGTGAATGTCTGGCTCTCATGCTACATGAAGGGCAGTGTGTGGGGACTGGAGGCTTGGTAGGGAACGGAGGACTCTTCTGACTCTGCTGAGACAGCTCCAAAGTGCTAGTCAGTATGTGTCCGCCATGCAGGATCACACATCTGGTAAGCAAGTTCCCCAAAGGTGGTGTTTGGTGTAGTGGTTTGGTGCATGGACTCTAATCTGGGAGAACCGATTTGATTCCCCACTTCTCCACTTGCAGCTGCTGGATGACCTTGGGCAAGCCATAGTTCTGGCACAGCTGTTCTTGAAAAAGAGCAGTTTCTGTCAGAGCTCTCTTGGCCCCGCCTACCTCACAGGGTGTCTGTTGTGGGGAGGGGAAGGGAAAGGAGTTTGTAAGCCGCTCTGAGACTCCAAGTGAAGGCGCAGTATAAATCCAATCTCTTCCTCCTCCTCTTCTTCTGGAACACCTCACTCTACACCCTCCCCATTAAAGATACCATCTGAGGCCCTTGCTCATGGTGGTAACCACACTCATTATTACCACCAAGGTAATGCACAGGGCCTACTTAGTTGTGGCTCCATGTCCCTAGAATTCCCTTCCCAAGAGAGCTCATCACTGCTCCTGTCAGCTTCAATCAAGTGGTCAGATGGACCGTATTTAAGAAATCAAATGACTTACTAAGCAATGAATACTGGCAGTCCAAAAGAGGCAGGATTCCCCCCCCCCCCTTCCCCAAATCACTACTTACAAGGTGAAAATCAAACCAGGCGAATATTCAGCACAGCCGGCACAAGTAATTTAAACATCTGTCCAAACAAGTCCTGGAAAACAGGTCTTCTCCGCTTGCGCATCATCACCCGGCCTGTCAAACATCTATTTGTCCTTTTTCAGCAACTGTCCTCTTGCCAGAGACGAGTACAAAATGGCTGTCAATGCCCAGGCTCCCAGTTACAGTAACGAATAGCACAGAGGAGGAAGGCTGCAAGGTAGCTGTTTTGGAGACCCTCCATCAAGTCCCCATATAAACAAGTCGCTCACTTGTCCTTCCAGGACATTCAATGAATGACCTCAAAGTAGTTGTTTTATTACAAAGGAACTTCAGGAGCAGAATGGAAAGGGAAAGAATGGAAACGGCTGAATTACAAGTTATTACAACACTTGGAACAAAAACCTCCCCAGGACTCAACAGGGATATTGGTTTCTTATCTCATTACATATGCTAACTCACTCAGTCCTCACACATGTTATTCTCAAGAAGGACTATACATCCTCTGTATTTTAGGGTATTTCTTTTTCAGAATAGTATATTAGAATACTGAATGTAATGCAAGGAATATTGGAATGTTTTGCTGACATACCACTGCACCCACCTCAAAAAAGAAAGAAAGAGAAATGTTGTTAAGCTACCTTTACCCCTGAGAGGAGACGAATGGGGAGTCTAATTTTACTTCCCACATTTAGAAAAGATGCCTTTACACATTTATCCCCTATTTTGACATATTTATTGCTTTGCTGTCCTTTCCCCCCTTTATTAAATCAAAACAACTGTTGACCTTTGTCCCGTCCCGCCGGTCCGGGACCTGCCGCCACCCCCGGAGCCCGTGCTTACCCCGCCAGGTTCACCGATGGAGCCAAGGAGGCGCGCCCCGGCTCCCGTCCCCGAGGCAGCAGCCGCAGCCCCAGACACGCCAGAAGCACCCCCGCGGAGGGAGAAGGGAAACCGTGGCGCAGAAACGAGCCCCACGCCCGCCCGGGACAGAGGGAGTCTCCGAGGCTCACGCCCCACACCCGCCTGGGCCAGGGAGAGTCTACGGCACCCATGCCCTCTCGAGCCCGGCAGCAACCCGCTTGGTCGCTGGGACGCCGGCGCAGCACTCGGCCGCGACGAGGGAAGGACGCCGGCCCCGAAGGGGCGCTGGGGAGATGTCACCAGCGAGGAGGAGCCGATAGCGGAGCTAGCGGTGGCAGCAGAGGGTCCGCCGAGTGCTGGGCAGGAGGCAGAGGAGGAGCTTCCGGCGGGGGCGTCGGCTGGCGTCTTCTGCTATAAAGGGGGGCGGGACCCAGGGAGGGGAAGAAGGGGAATCAGGCGAGGGGAGCTCTGGGAGAGGGGAAATGGAATAAAAGGAGGAGAGGACGAAAGGCCAGGGAGGACGAGCCAGAGTAGCCAAAGTCCAGAGACGGTGAGAGAGAGAGAAAAGGCGGCAAGCAGACTTGGCACCTGGAGGCAGGAGGGTGGCTAAGGTGACTTTGGAACCTCACCCCCTGCCACATCTGAGGCCCAGTTCCTCCCGGTTTCCGACCTCCCACTCTCTTCAAGGCTTCCCCCATCCGGGGGGGTCACGGCGACAGGCGGCGTGGACCCGGGGCAGGAGGCGGAGCATGACAACCTTATACCCTTAGCTTGTTATTTAGTTTTGTCTTTGCATATCTTAAAACATCTTCATCGTGTTACATGTTAATTTGCTGTTCAGCCTCTGTCTACATGTCAAGTGCTGGGGCAGGTCATTCAGAGCCTAGGTCGGAGAGCCGGGAGTTCGGCACAGAAGCGGAGTTGTTCGTAGATGGGAGTCAGAGAGCCGAGAGTTCAAAGCCAGAGAGAAGTTGTTCAGAGCCGGAGTCAGTCAGCCGGGGTTTCAGAGCAAGAGCGGAGTCATCAAAGCCGAGGTCAGAGAGCCGAGAGTTCAGAACAAGGACAAAGTTGTACGGAGACGGGGTGGGCGCAAGGGGATCAGAAGTTCAACTAGAAGTTCCACAAGAAGCCAGCCCAGAGTGGGAGCTAAATATCCCTTTGCTGCTGTTTCCAATTAGCGATCAGTGCACGCACCCCTGCTTCTGTTAAAACTCAGGGCTGAATGACCGCTTGCTCCTCAAGCATGCTTCATGTCAGGTTCCCTGTCATATATTGTATGTGTTCCTCCCGCCAGGAGTATGACACCCCAGGAGTCTCCACGTCAGAGCGTTCCTTCCTCCCCTTTCCCTTGCGGCTCATGTAATCTGACCCTTTGAAACCTAGCCTTGAATTGTTATTGTAACGAAGAAGCTCCAGGTGGTTCACTGTGTGGGAATAGCTTTGCCTGTCTCGTGGGAGGGGGTGCTTGCTTGCCAAGTGTAATCTCTGCTTCTCTGCGCGCTTTTGGTGGGAAGACAAATGGTTAGAGTTGTGCGCCTTCGGGGGGGGGGACTTTTCTGATTGGTGTCTAGTACACACTTTGCTGTTTGAAATCTGTATAATTGAACCTTGCCCATTATCCAAGCCATCACTAACACTGAACGTGTTTTATTGACAAGACCTTTAGGAATAAATGGACTTTTGATTTCATCACAAGGCCTGGCTTATTGGATCTATTCAGGACCTCACACTTCATGCCGCTGGGATGCCAGCTCCTGGCGGAGGCGGTCCCTTAATCGCGCAACCCTTGGAGGCGAGTCAGGAGGGCTGTCTGCTGACAGCTGTTCCTCCTCAGCCATTACTGAAGCGGGCAGCAACGGCAAACTGTCTATTTCAAATGCTTCAGTAGGGCCAGGTGTGGATTCTGCTGCTGACGTCAGCTCCCCATCGCCAACGCCCATGACACTATAAGTCTGAACTCTATCTTCCATTCCAATGCATTTCAGAAAGTGTGCACGCACACAAAAGCTCACACCTTGAATAAACCTTTGTTGGTCTTAAAGGTGACACTGGACTCTAAATTTGTCCAAGTTGTTCACACACCCATTGCTCAGCTGATCTCTCCTCCGGCAGGATCCACTTCTTTCCCACTACAGAACCCACCTCCAGTTCTTGCATCATATCACACACACACACTGAAATACTATCAATTAAACTGTAATCACAAAGCATTTCAGTAATTAATGCAAGAGAGAGCGCCTGGAAGGGCTTCTGAATACCAATCAGATCTGCAGGTGCGCCCACAACTGTACACTTTGATGCAGTTCAAATGTTGCCAATTAGGGAATTAGAACAGGTAAACAAATAAGAGGTGCAGACAACCGGCCGGGATTTATCCTTTCCATCGCTGTTAGAAGATCCTCCAGAAAGGACGCGGAGAGAATGGAGCGGGTGCTGAGCGACGAGGATGGTCGGGGGCCTGGAGACCAAGAAGCCCTGTGAGGAAAGGCCGAGGGACTTGGGAATGTTCAGCCTGGAGAAGAGGAGGCGGAGGGGGGACAGGATAGCTCTCTTGAAGTATCGGAAGGGCTGTCCCTTAGAGGAGGGCGGGGAGCAGTTCCTGTTGGCAGCAGAGGAGAGGACTTGCAAGAATGGGTTTCAACTCAGGGCGGAAAGATACTGGCTGAATCTTAGGGAAAACTTTTTGACAGAGTTGTGCAAGAGTGGAATCGGCTGCCTGGGGAGGAGGTGAGCTCCCCATCACTGGCCGTCTTTAAGCAGTGGCTCGACTAACCCTTGTCAGGGATGCTCTAGGCTGATCCTGCACTGAGCAGGGGGCTGGACTAGATGGCCTGCAGGGCCCCTTCCAATTCTGTGATTCTAGGATTCTACTGCATCTGAATGTGGAGCTTCCCTGTAGTCATCATAGCTAGTAACCGTTGATGGACTATTGATGTCTCTGGATGTTCTCAGCATCACAACAGCGCTAGGGACCGAAAACACAAGTCAAGCATCAGGAGCTATGCCATGGTGAGGAACGAGTCCAAGCTCAGAGTCTTGGAGGAAGCTTTCCCTTCACTGTCAACTCACCAGCCTCCTAATGTGTATCAGGCTGGGCCAATCCAGAGCTTCGTGCTGGTGAATGACATCACAGATCCATCAACATCAGTATTTTCTACTCAAACCAGCCACAGCAGTCCAGAATCTCAAGCTGAGGTCTTTCACATCATCTGGTCCTGGAGGTAGCAGGGCCTGAACCTGGGGCCTTCTGCATGCCAAGCAGATGCTCTGCCACTGAGCCACGGCCCCTCCCCAATCCCTGTTTCTTTCCGAACATAAATGTGATGCATACGCAGAGCCAGTTTGGTATAGTAGTTAAGAGCAGCGGACTCTAATCTGGGAGAACCGGGTTTGATCCCGTACTCCTCCACTTGCAGCTGCTGGTGTGACCTTGGGTCAGTTATAAGTTCTCTCAGAGCTGTTCTCTCAAGGGCAGTTCTTGGGAGAACTCTCTCAGCCCCACCTATCTCACAGGCAGGGTTCCCCCTAAGCTGAGTTAGTGTGAGCTAGCTCAGTTTTTTAGCCTGCAGCCCACAGATTTTTTGTCATAGCTCAGGATGGATGGCTCCAGAACAAAGTAATGCATGCAGCAGCCAACTCGCTCGCTCACAACTTTAATGCCAGCAGCTCACAGAGTAGAATATTTGTTCACAAGACTCCACCGCTTAGAAGGAGCATTGCTTACTGGGTGTCTGTTGTGGGGAGGGGAAGGGAAAGGAGACTGTAAGCCGCTCTGAGACTCCTTCGGGTAGTGAAGGGCGGAGTATGAATCCAAACCCTTCTTCTTATTTGTTTGTATCCTATTTTCTCCCCAGGTGGGACTCATTTATTTATTTTTATTTATTTATTTTTCACACTTCTACCCCGCCCTCCCCGCAAGCGGGCTTTAGAAGCGTGTTCTCATCCCCTCCATTTCCCCACAGCAACCTTCTGCTGTGACCCCCACAGTAAGGAATGGCCTGCTTGAGGCGGTCAGGACGGCGCCCACCCTCCTGGCTTTCTGTAACTGATGCAAACCTGAACGATTCAAGAGGGGTTTTCCACGCAGGTAAGAGGGCTGTCCTGTACAAAACGATTCACAAACTGACTTGGATAAACCATTAGGGGCTGTGGTCTATACAGCTGAGTGTAGCTTACTGAAAGTAGGATCCTAGTATGTAATTTTTCCACTTGTGTTATGTTAATACCTCTGCTGTGCTCCAGTGCTACCTCTTAGATTTCTGGTGGGTTCCAGACTTCCATAAACCTAATGCATTTTTTACTGAACGTCTCGTTTTGTCAACTGTATTGACTCACTCGGTGCAAACTGCTTTGAATCCCAGTGAGAAAGGCGGACTATGAATAATGTAGAGAAGAAGAAGAAGAAGAAGAAGAAGAGGAGGAGGAGGAGGAGGAGGAGATTGGATTCATACCCCGCCCTTCACTCAGAGTGGCTTACAATCACCTTCCTTTCCCCTCCCTGAAACAGACACCCCACGGGGTAGGTGGGGCTGAGAGAGCTCTGAGAGAACTGCTCTTGAGAGAACAGCTCTGAGAGAACTTGTGACTGACCCAAGGTCACCCAGCTGGCTGCATGTGGAGGAGGAGTGGGGACTCAAACCCAGTTCTCCAAATTAGAATCTGCCGCTCTCAACCACTACACCAAACTAGCTCTCCATTCAACCCCGTGAGGTAGGTAGGCCAGGCTGAGAAGTTTGTGATGGCCGCCCCAGGTCACCCAGAGAGCTTTCATGGTAGAAGTAGTGATTTGAACCTAAGTTGCCCAGCATCCTAGTCATCTACTCTATCCAATACACCATGCATCTCCAAGGAGAGGGGCTGTGGCTCACTGGAAGAGCATCTGCTTGGCATGCAGAAGGTCCCTGGTTCAATCCCCAGCATCTCCAGTTGAAGTGTTCAGGTAGGAGGTGATGGGAAAGACCTCTGCCTGAGACCCTGGAGAGCCATGAAGTGGGGCTGTGGCTTAGTGGCAGAGCCTCTGCTTGGCATGCAGAAGGTCCCAGGTTCAGTCCCCGGCATCTCCAGTTGAAAGGACCAGGCAGGAGGTGATGGGAAAGACCTCAGCCTGAGACCCTGGAGAGCCATGAAGTGGGGCTGTGGCTTAGTGGCAGAGCTCTGCTTGGCATGCAGAAGGTCCCAGGTTCAATCCCCAGCATCTCCAGTTGAAGTGTTCAGGTAGGAGGTGATGGGAAAGACCTCTGCCTGAGACCCTGGAGAGCCATGAAGTGGGGCTGTGGCTCAGTGGCAGAGCCTCTGCTTGGCATGCAGGAGGTCCCAGGTTCAATCCCCGGCATCTCCAGTTGAAGTGTTCAGGTAGGAGGTGATGGGAAAGACCTCTGCCTGAGACCCTGGAGAGCCATGAAGTGGGGCTGTGGCTTAGTGGCAGAGCTCTGCTTGGCATGCAGAAGGTCCCAGGTTCAATCCCCAGCATCTCCAGTTGAAGTGTTCAGGTAGGAGGTGATGGGAAAGACCTCCGCCTGAGACCCTGGAGAGCTGCTGCCGGTCTGAGTAGACAATACTGAGCTTGATAGACCAAGGGTCTGATTCAGTAACAGGCAGCTTTGTGTGTGTTCAAGGGCAGAGTCCACCGAGCTTCAGGCAATTCTTTGGTTTTGGCCCAAGCTTCAGTCCCTTCAGGGTGCCCATTCAACCTCTGGAGCTCCCAACGCCATCACCAAGGGATGCATGTTAATCCTCGGTCCAAGTGAAGAATGATGCTGCTATCTGATATTAGCACACTGTGATAATGGATAAAGGACCATTCGGCTAAAAAGATGGCCGCTTGTGCAAGCCGCCCAGTTTCTACTGTGGAATCTCATGCCCAGAATTGCCCGTGCGATTTAGTGGGGTCAAAGAGAGTTAATGCAACGGGTATTGATTGTCACCGTGGTTTGTGCTGTTACTTGAGAGCTCTTTCAGTATCGGGCTACCTGAATGAGTAAAACGGGGATGCTACGCAACCTGCCTGAACGCTTATAGGACAGCCGGGGGAGAAGTATTTCCCCGGCTGCTATAAACGCTGGATTCCTGTCTAGTTTCATGTCATATTCTCTCCCCGTAGCCAGTACTGTTCGACTGAAAGCTAAAAAGACTGGCTGTGTGCCACGATTTGGAAGGCGAAGAGCCCAGTTTTGCAGCGAGAGTATTCTACTGACCTCAGCGGCGTTCAGCATGCCTCACTCTGCATAAGACCAGTCTTCGGTACAGTCGCAGTGATGGGTTTAAATCACAGGCAGAAAGATACCAGCTGGATATTAGGATTTTTTTTTTTTACAGAAATAGTTCAGCCATGGAATTGGCTGCCTAGGGAGTGGGGGAGCTCCCCCTCACTGATAATGTTCAAGCAGCCACTGGACGGACGCTTGTCAGGGATGCTCTAGGCTGGTAGTAGAGACATCACCCTGCCAACAAAAGTCTGTATGGTTAGAGTGATGGTATTCCCAGTAGTAATGTAGGGCTGTGAGAGTTGGATTATAAGGAAGGCTGAATGCTGAAGAATAGATGCTTTTGGATTCTGGTGCTGGAGAAGACTCTTGAGAGCCCCTTGGACTGCAAGGGGATCAAATCGGTCAATCCTAAAGGAAATCAACCCTGACTGTTCCCTGGAAGGCCAGAGACTGAAGCTCAAATACTTTGGCCACCCAATCAGAAGGGAGCACTCCCTGGAGAAGACCCTGATGCCGGGAAAGATTGAAGGTCAAAGAAGAAGGGGATGGCAAAGGACGAGATGGCTAGACAGTGTTATCGATGCAACGAACATGAAGTTGAGCAAACTCCTGAGCACGACGGAAGACAGGAGGGCCTGGTGTGATGTGGTCTATAGGGTCGCGAAGGTTCGGACTCGACTGTGCGACTGAACAACAGCAGGCTGGTACTGCATTGGGTGGGGGTGGGGGTCTCGGACTAGATGGCCACTATGGCCCCTTCTAACTCTATGGTTCAGTGATTCAAGAGCTTTGAACACTGCTTTTTAAGACAGCTGTACAGAAGTGCGGACTCCGCCAACAGGGTCTGGTTCCCAATTCGAGGGATTTTATTTCATTAGGGTGAGAAATCAGGCTAAGGCGGAGGCTCTGTTGAACTTCGTGGCCCTTGTAAGACACGTTTAGGACCAGAGCTGCTAGCATTTCTCCACATTACGACACATCTCACAACTACCTGATTCAGAGGATAGTTTAAGAGGGTAGCCATGTTGGTCTGCAGTGGAACACTGAGAACGTAAGAACATAAGAGAAGCCAATGTTGGATGGCCCATCCGGGCCAACACTCTGTGTCACACAGTGGCCAAAACCACCAGGTGCCCTTGGGAGGTCCACGAGTGGGGCCAGGACACTAGAAGCCCTCTCACTGTTGCCCCCCCAAGCACCAAGAATACAGAGCTGTCATGCCCTTGAGCGCCCCCTGGGCCCGGTGGGCATTTTGCTGCAATCTCATTGGAGCCCCCGAGGGGTGGGCTAGGGATGTGGGAGGATAGGTGTGGCCTCAGCAGGCCTCAACCCCTGTGCGGTCAGTGACTTGCGAGAGTGCTAGGCCTCGTTTCGCTCCCTCTCTCTCTGGGTCTCCCAGCCTCTGGCAAATCTCCTGTCTCTCTTCCCGCGCCGCTTCCTCCCCGGCCGTCCCATATCCATCTCCTTTTATCCCCTTTCTCCCCCCCTCGGTGCTCCATCTTCCCTCTCCTTCCTTCCACCCCTTCGTGTGCTCCCCCTGTCACTCTCCCCTCCTCCTTTCCCCATTGGCTTCTCCGTCCCCTCTTGGCTCCGTTTGTTCCCGCCCCTGGGCGTCTCTGCTGGCCCCACCCTTCTCCGTCTCCGTGTGCAGGGTTTCCCTTGGGTGTCTCCCGTCTGCCATCTCCCCTGGTGTCCCTCCCTGCACCGGCTCCTCCGAGCCCCTCCGGGGTTCTATCTCCTCCTCTTTTACCGGCACACCCCGGCCAGCCTCAGGTCCTCGTGGCTCCCGCAGCTGCGACCGGGTGCGTCCTGGCGGCCCCGTCCTCTGCCCAATCTCTCGGACCGCCTCCCGGCCGGGTCCAAACAGCCCCACTGGTGGATCCCTCCCCCCCGATGACTCTTGGTCACTGCCGGAGGGACCCCTGTCGCTGGAGAAGGGCCCCAGTGAGTCTGGTGAGCTCCCGCCGCGGCGGGAACCAAGGGAACAAGAGCATCACTTGCTCCAGATGCAAAAACATAAGAGAAGCCATGTTGGATCAGGCCAATGGCCCATCCAGTCCAACACTCTGTGTCACACAGTGGCCAAAACCCAGGTGCCATCAGGCCAGAACTCCAGAAGCCCTCGCTCTGTTGCCCCCCAAGCTCCAAGAAGACAGAGAATCACTGCGCCATACATAAGAACATCAGAGAAGCCATGTTGGATCAGGCCAATGGCCCATCTGGTCCAACACTCTGTGCCACACAGTTGCCAAAAACCAGGTGCCATCAGGAGGTCCACCAGCGGGGCCAGAACTCCAGAAGTCCTCCCACTATTGCCCCCCAAGCACCAAGAACACAGAGCATCACTGCACCAGACAGAGTGTTCTACCTATACCTTGTGGCTCGTAGCCACTGATGGACCTCTGGCTCCATATGTTTAGCCAATCCCCTCTTGAAATTGTTGGTGCTTATAGCTGCCATGCCACCACTTTGAGACCAACAAGAATTTGGGGTATAAGCTTTTGAGAATCAAAGCTCCCTTTGTCAGATATGGGAAAGCAGTTTCCCACTTGTACCTGACAAAGGGAGCTTTGACTCTTGACGGCTCATACCCGCCCAAATTTTGTTAGCCTCTAAGGTGCTATTGGACTAAAATCTAGCGGAGAACACAGTGACAATCAGAACACCACAACATGAAATCTAAGGGCTTAAAGCCCTCCTGGGTGAGCTGCACTGAGATTTTATTCACTTAAATGTATTTAAAATATTTGCAAGGCCTGAGCAAGGCTGTTAACGATAGGACATTTGGGAGGTTATTAATTCACAGGGTCGCCACAAGTTGGAAGCAACTGGCTGGCATAGGACTCACGGAGAAAATATCTATGTCCCATCTTATCTCCTTACATTTAAGGCGGCTGAGATGAGGGGGGGACAGGATTGCTCTCTTGAAGTATCTGAAGGGCTGTCACTTAGAGAAGGGCAGGGAGCCGTTCCTGTTGGCAGCAGAGGAGAGGACTCGCAAGAAAGGGTTTAAGTTAAGGGTGGGAAGGTACCAGCTGGATCTTAGGAAACACAGTCAGAGTTGTGCAACAGTGGAATCAGCTGCCTAGGAAGGTGGTGAGCTCCCCCTCACTGGCCATCTTCAAGCAGTGTCTGGACAAACACTTGTCGGGGATGCTCTAGGCTGATCTTGCACTAAGCAGGGGGTTGGACTAGATGGCCTGTAGGGCCCCTTCCAACACTGTGATTCTATGAAATGGAACTCGCATTCATTTCAATGGGGTCACTGCAGTACCCTGTATTTCACTCCCTTTTCTTTTTGTCCCGTCAAGTCACAGCTGACTTATGGTGACCGCATGGGATTTTCAAGGCAAAAGATGTTCAGGGGTGGTTTGCCACTGCCTGTCCTTGCATAGAGTCCCTGGACTTCTTTGGTGGTCTCCCATCCCAGGGCCAAACAGGGCCAGCCTGGCTTAGCTTCCGAGATCTTAGAAGATGGGTCTAGTGACAGATGACTCATGGTGACCCCAGGGCCATGGAGTGTTAAAGGCACGAGATGAACATCAGTGGTCTGCCATTGACTGCCTCTGTGTAGTGACCCTGGACTTCCCTGGTGGTCTCCCATCCAAGTACTAACCAGGTCAACTCTGTTTGACTACCTGGGATTCTATGCTAAATGCTTAGGGAGCTGTGTGGAGGTGGAAAGTCACAGCTGATTTATGATGTCCACATTCAGAGGCGCTAGACCTCTGAATCCCAGAGCCAGGAAGCAACATCAGGGGAAGGCCTCAGCCTCTATGCCCCATTGTTGGCCCTCCAGAGGAACTGGTTGGCCACTGTGTGAGACCGGAGGCTGGACTGGATGGACCCTCAGTGGTCTGATCCAACAGGGATCTTCTGATGTTCTTATCAGGGGAAGGCCTCGGCCTCTCTGCCCTGTTGTTGGCCCTCCAGTGGAACTGGTTGGCCACTGTGTGAGACCGGATGCTGGACTAGATGGATCACTGGTCTGGTCCAGCAGGGCTCTTCTTCTGTTCTTATGAAGGCCTCGGCCTCTCTGCCCTGTTGTTGGCCCTCCAGTGGAACTGGTTGGCCACTGTGTGAGACAGGATGCTGGACTAGATGGACCACTGTTCTGAGCCAGCAGGGCTCTTCTGATGTTCTTATGAAGGCCTTGGCCTCTCTGCCCTGTTGTTGACCCTCCAGAGGGACTGGTTGGCCCCTGTGTGAGACAGGATGCTGGACTAGATGGACCACTGGTCTGATCCAGAAGGGCTCTTCTGATGTTCTTATGAAGGCCTCGGCCTCTCTGCCCTGTTGTTGGCCCTCCAGAGGAACTGGTTGGCCCCTGTGTGAGACAGGATGCTGGACTAGATGGACCACTGGTCTGATGCAGCAGGGCTCTTCTGATGTCTTATGAAGGCCTCGGCCTCTCTGCCCTGCTGCTGGCCCTCCAGAGGAACTGGTTGGCCACTGTGTGAGACAGGATGCTGGACTAGATGGACCACTGGTCTGATGCAGCAGGGCTCTCCTGATGTTCTTATGAAGGCCTCGGCCTCTCTGCCCTGCTGCTGGCCCTCCAGAGGAACTGGTTGGCCACTGTGTGAGACAGGATGCTGGACTAGATGGACCACTGTTCTAAGCCAGCAGGGCTCTTCTGATGATCCTGTATGGTTTCCAAGGCACAGCAACCCTAGTCTTCCTTGGTGGTCTCCCATCCAAACACTAACCAGGGCTGACCCTTCTTAGCTTCCGAGATCAATCAGGCTAGCCTGGGCCATCTATGTCATTGTGCCCTGCACCCCTGCTGTATTTTACCCCATGTGGATTACGCATTTATCAGCACAACAGAGCATACCAGGCATTCTCAGCCCTCCCTTCCACAAAATGAATTTTTATTATGGATACTGAGAAGACATAATTGTCAGCATTTGGTGACGGCACAGCACAGTCATAGGTTACTGTTACAAAGTAATCAAATGCCTTATTAGAATTATAATTTGCAATCAATGAACTCCCGTGCAAACGGAGGCATTAAGGGAACACGATTCCAGCAGAGGGGGAAGACAGACGACCCTTTCGGTTACATAATTTTGGCAATAAATTAAACCAATGTCCTCATGATTAGGCAAAGGAAAACAGAACATTTAGAGGAACGCAGCAGGCAGCCAATGAAGACCCAGCGAAGGTGGTGGCAGCGCAGGACGGATCTGCGGCGGAAAAAACTGGAGGATCTGGCAGAGAGATTTCCCTCTCTTAAGGTCAGTGCAAGTTTTCTGCCTTGCCTTTCTTCAATCAACAGTAAGTAGGTTTTATGAGCTGCCCTCGGACGTGTGATTTCGAGAGTAATGAGGTATGGGTCTTGGCCGCATTGATTGAGCTGCGTTGTCCGCCGGTCTTGATGTGGCCCTTCTGGATCCGCTCTCTCTTTCCCTCTCTGTCTGCCCCGTAAATGGGCAGTTGGATGGCTCTTGAAGAAAGCGCCCCGTTCCGTTGCTGGAATTGGAGTTGATGGATTGGTGCTCGTTGGCGGAGGGACCTTTACCCTCCTCTGCCGGCCGTGCTCTGCAAGGGACATGAAAGGAGCAAAAGAAGAGTAATTGTTGACAGCAATGTTGGGGACTGGAAAACTGAGATATCAGAGGTTGAACGCGGATAAAAGGCTGCCCAGCAGAACGGATGCCCTCAGGCAGAGCCGTTTCACTCCTCTCCCTTCACAAACAGATTCGACAGTGTAGCGTGAACAGGGGGTTGGTGCCTGCAGAGCTAAAGAGCCCACAATGACTGACACTAGAGCGCTGGCCCAGCCCATCACAGAGGAAGGCAAACACCCCAAGAAAACAAAGGCATACCACACCACAACCCAAAGCAGTGGTGTTCAAAGAGCTCTTCCTAGCACCGCCTGCCCCAAGCTTCCTGTGTGCCAGGAAGCAACACTCCCCGGGTGTCACTTTGCATCCTTCCGGTCTCTCCTTATAGCCAGCAGCCAGTCTGGTGTACTGGTTAAGTGCGCAGACTCTAATCTGGGAGAACCAGGTTTGATTCCCCACTCCTCCACTTGCACCTGACTGGATGACCTTGGGCATGCCATAGCTCTGTACCAGCTGCTCTCTCAAGGACAGTTGTCTCAGAGCTCTCTCAGCCCCACCTACCTCACAGGGTGTCTGTTGTGGGGAGGGGAAGGGAAAGGAGTTTGTAAGCCGCTCTGAGACTCTTAAGGGAGTGAAGGGCGGGATATAAATCCAATCTCTTCTTCTTCTTTTGAAAATCCAGAGAGTTACAGATTGGGCTTTTTGGTGCTAACTGCTAGGGGCTGTCTTTGTCATTGCGGAGTGGGGTGGGCAAAAGTCCAAGATGGGGCCCCAGAATCACTGCCTCCCTAGGCCCACCCCTCTGTGTGAGCTGCCCCTGGATCAAGAAAGGGACCCGGAGGAGGAAGGTTGGAATAGCCACTTGGGCCCTTCTGCTTGGTGTAGTGGTAAGGAGCCAGTTTGGTGTAGTGGTTAGGAGCGCGAACTCTAATGATTATTATTATTTTACTGATTTCTACCCCACCCATTCCGGCCTAGGCTGGCTCAGGGCGGATCACAACAAGGTAAAACTTTCAAATACATAAAACATATACATCATATTTAAAACAATATTAAAATCGACAATAATAAAGGGCTAGTAATTCCATTGTTTACAGTAATTCTATTGGTACGCTTCAGTTGTGCGTGTGGGGGGGGGGGGGGGGGGCTAGGCCAGGCAATAACCACAGGGACCTGTGGTCTAGGGCTACCACCACAGCTGTCAGATCTAACTAACAGCGCTACCGCTAGTTATAGCTGTAGTGGTGGACGTGATGGTAATGGTGGTGGCTCCAAAGGCCTGGCGGGAGAGCTCCGTTTTGCAGACCCTGCGGAACTATAAAAGGTCTCGCAGGGCCCTGATCTCCTCTGGGAGCTCATTCCACCAGAGTGGCGCAGCCACCGAAAAGGCCCTGGCCCTAGTTGTTGCCAACCTGGCCTCCTTGATACTCGGGAGGACCAGTCAGCTCTGGGTCCCTGATCGCAGTGCTCTCCGGGGCATATACGGGGAAAGGCGGTCCTTCAGGTATGCCGGACCCTGGCCAGAAAGGGCTTTATAGGTAAGAACCAGCACCTTGAAATGGATCCGGTATGCTATAGGGAGCCAATGCAATGCCTTTAGCACAGGCTGGATGTGCTCCTGAATTGAGAGTCCCATCACTAGCCTGGCCGTGGCGTTTTGCACCAGCTGCAGCTTCCGGATTTGCGACAAGGGCAGCCCCATGTAGAGGGCATTACAGTAATCCAGTCCCGAGGTGACCATCGCATGGATCACTGTCGCCAGGTCACCGCGTTCAACGAAGGGGGCCAACTGCCTTATCAGCTGAAGATGGTAAAAGGCCGACATGGCAGCGGCTGCAACCTGGGCCTCCATTGTTAAGGAAGCATCCAGGAGCACCCCTAAACTCCTAACCTCCGGCACTGGCACCAGAGGCACCCCATCGAAGTTCAGGAGCAGGGTCCCTGCCCCTGGACTGCAGCGACTCAAGCACAGGACCTCTGTCTTCGTTGGATTCAATTTCCTCCGGCTCAGCCTAAGCCAACCAGCCACGGTCTGTAATGCCTGGTCTAGGACTTCCGGTTTGGAGTCGGACTGGCCGCCCAGCAACAGATAGAGCTGGGTGTCATCCGCATAATCGGGGAGAACCGGGTTTGATTCCCCACTCCTCCATGTGCAGCTGCTGGTGTGACCTTAGGTTAGTCACAAGTTATTTCAGAGTTGTTCTCTCAAGAGCAGTTCTCGAAGGAGCTCTCTCAGCCCCACCCACCTCACAGGCAGTGTGCCCTCTAAGCTGAGTTAGTGTGAGCCAGCTCACAGGTTTTTAGCCCCCGGCTCACACATTGTTGCCTTAGCTCAGGAAGGGATGGCTCCAGAGCAAACTAATTTATGCAGGAGCCAAATCACCTGCTCGCAACTTTAATGCCAGTAGCTCACAAAGTAGAAACTTTGCTCACAGGACTCCACAGCTTAGCAGGAGCATTGCTTACAAGCAGTGTTCCCTCTAAGCTGAGTTAGTATGAGCTAGCTCACCGTTTTTTAGCCTCCGGCTCACACGTTTTTGTCTTAGCTCAGGAAGGGTGGCTCCAGAGCGAACTAATTTATGCAGGAGCCAAACTGCTGGCTCACAACTTTAATGCCAGTAGCTCACAGAATAGAATTTTTCCTCACAATATTTCACAGCTTAGAGGGAACATTGCTTACAAGGTGTCTGCTGTGGGGAGGGGAAGGGAAAGGAGATCGTAAGCTGCCCTGAGACACTTTCGGGTAGTGATGGGCAGGGTATAAATCCAATCTCTTCTTCTTTCTCTCTGTGTAGGGGAAGGCTTCTAACCCCACCTGGCCCAGGGCAGTTGCTCCAGAGGCCCTGTCGCTAAGTCCGCTCCTGCTGACCCCCATCCCCAGTGGTCCCTTGGGAGCGCTAGCTGGGCACAAACTTATTAGACTCATCAGGCAGAAACACCCAGAGCACCCTAGAGACCGTGCAAAATTATTTTATGAGGCGGATTCTGGTTTTACCCAAAGGCTCACCCATGGCACTGATGAGGGCTGAACTGGGTATGGTATCTTTGGAAGCCAGGGTAAATGTGAGAATTCTTTCTTATTGGAGGAAATGCTTAAAACGTCCCCAGGATATCCTAGGTGTCCAAAGTTTTATATTGCTTTTGAAATCCTCCAAGAGATTAGGCGACCACCTGACCTCTATTTTACTGAAATACTCAATTCCAGACAATATATGGGACAGTGAAAGTCAAAAGTCCAAATTGAAGGAATGGGTATTTAATAAGGATGGGCTTTTGAACCGCCAAGCGGTGGTAAGTTGTCGTCCAGCCCCCTTGTATAGGATATTTAAAAGAGATCACTGTAGGACTGTTTACCTTGAGAAATTAACCACTCTGGATCGAAGAAGGGCTTTTACCGCCCTAAGGTTTCATGCCATACCTTCAATGGTCTGTACTGGTCGCTTCTTGGGCTCCCCTCCTGTCTCTAGAATATGTCAATGTGGCGTAGGCGAAGTGGATGACGTCGAGCATTATATGATGAGATGCTCTTGGCATGAATCACTTAGGCAAAGGTTTATTTACCCCATTATACCTCTGCGTAATGGAATTTCAGATCTGGACATGACTGTTTTTTTGCTCTCTGATAATGACACATATATTACCAGCAGAATGGCTTTGTTTGCACTGGCGGCAAAAAAGATAAGACTAAGTCTTGGATTTGCAGCAAGTTACTGAAGGGCCTATCCCATTTTGGTTTATAATGTCTGTTGTGTTTTGTTTTATCTGTTTTATTTTGTTTTGTTTTGTTCTGGCCAAGACAATAAACTTGACTGACTGACCTTAGAGACCAACAAGATTTTCGGGATATCTTCAGGTTGGGTAGCCGGGTTGGTCTGAAGCAGCAGAACAAAGTTTGAATCCCGTGGTATCTTTAAGGCCAGCAAAGTTTTTACTCTAGGTATAAGCTTTTGTGTGCATGCACATGGGGTATATTTATTCATTTATTTTATTATTGCACTCATATCCCGCCCTCCCTGCAAAGCGGGCTCCGGGCGGCTCACATTCCTTAAACACGTTGCGAAGCACATAAATACACTTAAATAACGATTTAAAACCCAAGGAAACCATCCCATAAGCATTCGAGAGGCTGGAAATCGAGGGGCTGAAAACTAGAAAGAAAAGTGACTCGTGGTAGAAGAAGAAGAAGAAGAGAAGAGATTGGATTTATATCCCGCCCTTCACTCACTTAAGAGTCTCAGAGCGGCTTACAAACTCCTTTTCCCTCCCCCTCCCCACAACAGACACCCTGTGAGGTAGGTGGGGCTGAGAGAACTCTTTCCCAAGCTGTCCTTGAGAGAACAGCTGGGACAGAGCTATGGCTTGCCCGAGGTCATCCAGCCAGGTGCAAGTGGAGGAGTGGGGAATCCCGCGCACTGAACCACTACACCAAACTGGCTCTAGAGAGACCCGCGCTTGAACAGCACGTATCACGAAAACATTTTCCCGGAGTATTTTCAGACAGCCTGTGTGGTGTAGCCGGCCAGAATGGAGAAAGACCAAGACAAATAACTCATCACGTTTATGCCTTAGGAGGGGGGGATGACAGATAACAACCTGCTACAAAAACTGCAGCAGAGGAGAAGTATATCTAGACTACGAACCCCCAGCAGTGATACCTCTGGCAGGCTGGGGATTAGTTAACAAAACACACACATGGCACACATTGGGGTGATTGTTAAGGGGTGCCGACTATGTGAAGCTATGTCCCAGTCGGATCGGTTGCCCATTTCTGCTTTTGTTTAATGTTCTGGGTTTTTCCATTTGTAGGCTTCTAGAAGTTTTTCTATTCATAGGCTTTTAGTAGCGTAACCTTCTTCAAGTATTATCCACTATATAAGTAATTAATGGCGGGTACCTTTTTTGCAGAAGAATCTTCATTGAGTGTAATAAAAATGGGATTCTTTGTTCTGAGGAAGTGGTAAGTATCTGCATGTTGCATTTGTGTTTGAATCAAACACATCCGTATCTGGAGCAGCGATATGTACGTTTTGTGTTCAGCAAGCTAAAGAAGCGCCTGACGAAACGGAGGATCAAAGCCGGCATCTTCGTCCTTTGTTTGAAGATTTTTGTCTTGTTTGAAGATTTCCTTATAAGAGAGGTCTTGTGTACTTATAAATGTAGACCCTACTGGGCTGTTGTGTTGCATTGAATCTTTATATTGTTAGCGATTTATTATCTGCGTTAAACAGTGACAATCCACGGGGGAAAATCTCTTGCGCAAACTATGCTGGAGTGAATGGAAGAGGGGTACGTCCGCGGCTCCCAAACATTTCAAAGGGGCTTATGCAAGATGAGCGGGCAGGGTGCAGGACTCTCACAACCCCCATCTTGGGAAGAGCGACCCTGCCTCCCAACAAGAAGGGCTCAGCTACGAGTTACGCCCATCGCGTAAAAATCAGATGCAGGAAACCCACCCTCTGACTGTTGAAAATTCCAAATCTCTCCTGCAGATAGGCAGAGAGGGACTGGGGAGGGGATCACAGAAACGGAAGCAGGAGCCCCTGGGTCTCCTCTCTCCTGGGAGCCTATTTATTTTCCCTCTCCTTTAGCACCTACTTATTTCTAAGGGTTGAGATGGGGGAGGAAAAGGGTCAATGGCATCCAAAAGGAACATAAGCTGCTAAACAGAGGGCGATCCTGCATCTAGGATTTGCTCCACGCTTTCTCGACTGGGAGGAAAAAGTACAGCTCAAAACCGCATTCAGATACCTGGGGCAATGCCGTACTGACTGTAAAGTCACCCCTGAACGGCCATAAAGTGGCCATAAATCAAGAAGAAGAGGAAGAAGAAGAGACTGGATCTATACCCTGCCCTTCCCTTGGAGTCTCAGAGCGGCTTACAAACTCCTTTCCCCTCCCCTCCCCACAACAGACAGCCTGTGAGGTCGGTGGGGCTGAGAGAGCTCTGAGATAACTGTCCTTGAGAGAACAGCTGGTACAGAGCTATGGCTTGCCCAAGGTCATCCAGCAGGTGCAAGTGGAGGAGTGGGGAATCAAACCCGGTTCTCCCAGATTAGAGTCCCAGATTAGAGTTAACCACTACACCAAACTGGCTCTCTCTGCAGGCCCCGGAGGAGGAGGAGAGATTGGATTTATACCTCACCCTTCATTTCCCGGAGGAGTCTCAGAGTGGCTTACAAACTCCTTTCCCTTCCCCTCCCCACAACAGACACCCTGTGAGGTGGGTGGGGACTGAGAGAGCTCTGAGACAACGGTCCTTGAGAGAACAGCTGGGACAGAACTACAGCTTGCCCAAGGTCATCCAGCTGCTGCAAGTGGAGGAGTGGGGAATCAAGCCCGGTTCTCCCAGATTAGAGTCTGTGCACTTAACCATTACATCAGATCTATGCAGAAGGTACAATAAAATCCGATGACCAAAGGAAGCCAAAGCGGCACAAAGTGGAGGCTGCCACAAAATCCGATGACCGAAGGAAGCGAAAGCAGCATGCAATGCAGAGGGGAATTTCTGTTCCAACGTGGGTTTCGTAAAACAACGGAGGGGAAAGCTAATGCAGAATCAGCCGTAGATGAACGTAAGAGGAGGGAAAAGGCGGCCGGGGACTCCACCTTTCTCTGTCTGCCTCTGGGAGAATGAAAGAACGTCAGAATTCTCGGTGAGACCCTAGGTAACTCATGGCTTCTCCACTGTAATGTGCTTCCGGGCTCTGTGCTATGGATTCTGTTGCACCAGACCGGCTTGCCGGCAATCGCTACGAGGCTGAATATCTGGCACTCTGTAAATTTAAACACTGCATAAATTAACATAATATCTTTTTTTAGACGGCGTGGGGGTGGGGGGAGACGCTGCGTGTGAGAAAGCGTAGCCCCCGATTCCTCCCTTTAGGAAACTGTCGGGTGAAAGTAGGCGTCCAGGTGGCTGCCTATCATTTGCAGACTGCTGACTACAAGAAAAGTCATTTCCTCAACGAGGGAGGCCCGGCGTGGCACCGAGAAGACCGAGCCAGGCAAGCGGGGGGTTGCCCCCCCCCCCATGTTTGTGAAGCGGCGGCGGCGACACTCACAACATTTTGGATTAATTGCTCAGAAATCTTGCTAATTGTCGGACATTTCCCTCGGTTAAAACACAGTCCCGCGCAGGTGCACCGAGCCATTAAGTACCGCACTGGCTTCACACAGAACAGCCAGGCACAAGAGACGCATGTCGGAGCGCCGTGATGATCAGCGCCCCGCCCTGCTCCGTTTTCGGAGCTCTCTGAACCAGTGTTAAAAATCGACATGGTTTATAAGCCATTCAGAAGTCCAAGAGACCAGTGGCATGGGAAAACTCATCCAAACTGATACGGTGAAATGTAGATGAACCACAGAAACCCCAGTATTAACTCCAAGGATGAAACTGACCCACTTTTGCAATCTCCAATTCGCAAAGGAAGTAAAAAGACTGTGGAGGGAAAAAGAGATGCTTGCAGCTATCCCAGGCTCTTGGTCACTCGACACATGAAGTTGCCTTCTACTGAATCAGACCCTTGGTCGCTCGAGATCAGTATTATCTGCTCAGACTGGGAGTGGCTCTCCAGGGTCTCAGGCTGAGGTCTTTCCCATCACCTCCTGCCTGGTCCTTTCAACTGGAGATGCCGGGGATTGAACCTGGGACCTTCTGCCTGCCAAGCAGAGGCTCTGCCACTGGGCCACAGCCCCTCTTTACAGCTCTCCAGGGTCTCAGGCTGAGGTCTTTCCCATCACCTCCTGTCTGGTCCTTTTAACTGGAGATGCCGGGGATTGAACCTGGGACCTTCTGACTGCCAAGCAGAGGCTCTGCCACTGGGCCACAGCCCCTCTTGACAGCTCTCCAGGGTCTCAGGCGGAGGTGTTTCCCATCACCTCCTGCCTGGTCCTTTTAACTGGAGATGCCGGGGATTGAACCTGGGACCTTCTGACTGCCAAGCAGAGGCTCTACCACTGAGCCTCAGCCCCTCTTGACAGCTCTCCAGGGTCTCAGGCGGAGGTCTTTCCCATCCCCCACTGCCTGATCCTTTCAACTGGAGATGCTGGGGATTGAACCTGGGACCTTCTACAAGCCAGGCAGAGGCTCTTCCACTGGGCCACAGCCCCTCTTTACAGCTCTCCAGGGTCTCAGGCGGAGGTCTTTCCCATCCCCCACTGCCTGGTCCTTTCAACTGGAGATGCCGGGGATTGAACCTGGGACCTTCTGCCTGCCAAGCAGAGGCTCTGCCACTGGGCCACAGCCCCTCTTGACAGCTCTCCAGGGTCTCAGGCGGAGGTCTTTCCCATCACCTCCTGTCTGGTCCTTTTAACTGGAGATGCCAGGGGATTAAACCTGGGACCTTCTGCCTGCCAAGCAGAGGCTCTGCCACTGGGCCACAGCCCCTCTTGACAGCTCTCCAGGGTCTCAGGCGGAGGTCTTTCCCATCACCTCCTGCCTGGTCCTTTTAACTGGAGATGCCGGGGATTGAACCTGGGACCTTCTGCATGCCAAGCAGAGGCTCTACCACTGAGCCACAGCCCCTCTTTCCAGCTCTCCAGGGTCTCAGGCGGAGGTCTTTCCCATCCCCCACTGCCTGGTCCTTTCAACTGGAGATGCCGGGGATTGAACCTGGGACCTTCTGCCTGCCAAGCAGAGGCTCTGCCACTGAGCCACAGCCCCTCTTTACAGCTCTCCCGGGTCTCAGGTGGAGGTCTTTCCCATCACCTCCTGCCTGGTCCTTTTAACTGGAGATGCCGGGGATTGAACCTGGGACCTTCTGCATGCCAAGCAGAGGCTCTGCCACTGAGCCACAGCCCCTCTTGACAGCTCTCCAGGGTGTCAGGCGGAGGTCTTTCCCATCCCCCACTGCCTGATCCTTTCAACTGGAGATGCTGGGGATTGAACCTGGGACCTTCTACAAGCCAGGCAGAGGCTCTGCCACTGGGCCACAGCCCCTCTTTACAGCTCTCCAGGGTCTCAGGCGGAGGTCTTTCCCATCACCTCCTGCCTGGTCCTTTTAACTGGAGATGCCAGGGATTGAACCTGGGACTTTCTGCTTGCCAGCCGAGGACTCTTTGTGCTGTTAACTGGGAATGCTGGGGATTGAGCCTGGGACCTTCTGCATGCCAAACGATTGCTCTAAGACTGAGCCATGGCCTCCCCCTTGATCTGGCCTGGTCTGCACATTCAAGAGAGCAAGACGGTAGAAATTATTGTAGCACTTCAGACTTCCAGCGGTGGGGAGGCAATACCATTCCTAAATGCTACCCCATTTTTTAAAAACACTCCCTGCAGTTAAAAACATCCAGCTCTTCTGGCAGCAAAGTGCTTGTTCCGTTTACCCTACACTTTGCTTGTTTCCTCTTTGTGGCGAGTTCCCTCACCCCTTTGGGCGTTAATTGCAGAACTGATTCCGTCCCCTACACAGCTCATTCCACTAAAGATGCAGGCAAGGCATTAGGTGTTATGGGGGATTCTAAAGTCAGTGTGGTATAGTGGTTAGAGTGTCGAGCTAGGACATGGGAGAACCAGAATTCAAATCCCCACTTTTGCCATGGAAGCTCACCAAGTGACCTTTGGCCACTCACAAATGCTCATCCTAACCTACCTCCATTATATCAAATGGAGGAGGAGGAGGAGAGATTGGATTTATACCCCGCCCTTCACTACCCAAAGGAGTCTCAGAGCAGCTGACAATCTCATTTCCCTTCCCCTCCCCACAACAGATACCCTGTGAGCAATGCTCCCTCTAAGCTGTGGAGTTTTATGAGCCAGTTTGGTGTAGTGGTTGAGTGCGCGGACTCTAATCTGGGGGAAACGGGTTTGCTTCCCCACTCCTCCACTTGCACCTGCTGGATGACCTTGGGCAAGCTGTAGTTCTGGCACAGCTGTTCTTGAAAAAGAGCAGTTTCTGTCAGAGCTCTCTCAGCCCCACCCACCTCACAGGGTGTCTGTTGTGGGGAGGGGAAGGGAAAGGAGTTTGTAAGCTGCTCTGAGACTCCCTTGGGTAGTGAAGGGCGGGGTATAAATCCAATCTCTTCTCTTCTTCTTCAAAAATTCTACTTTGTGAGCTACTGGCGTTAAAGTTGTGAGCGAGCGATTTGGCTACGGCATTAATTAGTCTGCTCTGGAGCCATCCTTCCCGAGCTGAGACAAAAATGTGTGAGCCGGAGACTGAAAAACTGTGAGCTAGCTCACACTAACTCAGCTTAGAGGGAACACTGCAATGAGGTCGGTGGGGCTGAGAGAGCTCTTTCGAGGACTGCCCACGAGAGAACAGCTCCGAGAGAACTTGTGAGTGATCCAAGGTCACACTAGCAGCTGCATGTGGAGGTGTGGTTAATCAAACCCGGTTCTCCCAGGCTGCACTCTTAACCACAACACCAGGAGAACAATGTAAGCTCTTTTGGGTCCCACTTGGCGAGAAAGGTGGGATATAAATGAAGCGAATAAACATAATAATTAAATAATGCTTTGTCCTGCTCCGATCATTGTTTTAGGTGTGCGTAAATGCCAATTCCAAAAAACAGTGGTCAAGATCTCTTCCTCCTCCTCCTCCCTCCTCTCTAACAACCACGATAAACTACCGTCTCTCCGCCACTGCTTTGATGGGAAATATATATCTATCTATCAATAATGGGCTTTGGTTTATCAACTGCCTCGAGAGAACTTCAGGTAAAGATTTAACTCAAGATACGGGCCGGTGTCAAAGCCGTCAATATTAGCACCTCCACAAGGTTTTTCTGAGGGAGAGACGGAGCTGAGAGATTGCAGGGTGCCAAGCGAGTGGCGAGCCGATTGTGATCATGGCAGGAAGGAAAAAGGAGTCCATAAATTCAATTTATGAACAGCACAAAGAGCCCTCGGCTGTCGCCGCCGCCGCCGCCATCGCCACCTGGAAAGAAACCAATTCAGTATCTGCTTTGCGCCCCGGAGCGGGTCCCCCCCCACATTTTGCCCTTCGTTAGCCAATCGGAATCCCCTGTTTTGTTCTTCCCCGTTTATTTGTTCCCCTGACACGTATTCTGCCTTTGTTAATCACAGCCTCATCTTATTCTGCCGGTTTAAAACTGGCTTCGAAATAACTGTTTTGCTCGGTCTATTCATCAACGAGCAGGTTAAGAAAAAGTTGCGTTTCCTGCAATGCCCTGGGATGGTAGGATGCTTCTATGCAGAGGGAGGCAGCGGCAAACCACCACTTAATAAGAACAAGGCAAGGCGGGATATAAATCGAAACTAATAAATAAACAAACATAAGAGAAGCCATGTTGGATCAGTTCAGTGGCCCCTCTAGTCCTACACTCTGTGTCAGTGGCCAAAAATACCAGGGGTCATCAGGAGGTCCACCAGTGGGGCCAGAACTTCAGAAGCCCTCCCACTCTTGCCGCCAAAACACTAAGAATACAGAGGATCACTGCCTCAGACAGAGTGTTCCACTTATAAGAACATAACAGAAGCCATGTTGAATCAGGCCAATAGCCCCTCCAGTCCAAGCTAATCTCTTTCTCTCTCAGACTTTTATAGCCACACAGGCTAGTCTCTTTGTTTTATTCACACAGAACTGAATCAACTGTTAGTCACACAGACTAAAGTGTTGGCCTTATTCATTCAGAAAAAAGTCTCAAAATCCCATAGTCACAGAGACTATGCTCCCTCTTCAAACTTCCACACACTGAATCCTTCATAGACATCCACACACAGATTCCTCTCAGAAGCATCACCTCCCACACGCTCAGTCATCAGCCAATCACATCACACTTGCCTCCCCCTATCATTCTTCCTACATTACTGCAGTCACACTAAACATTTAAAGGAACACATACACCAAAACATGAAATCATTACAGGGACCTCCAGGGTCATCTAGTCCAACCCCCTGCACAATGCAGGAAGTTCACAAATACCTCCCGCCCACGCACACCCCCAGTGATCCCTGTTCTATGCCCAGAAGAGGACATCTGCTCAGTGGAATTAGAGAGTGGAAACTAGGACTAGTACCTGAATAATGAGACAGGAAGTCTCCAGCTTCCCCACCCCCTGCCCCATCTCCCCACTGCTTGCAGGCCTGAGTGGGAGAAATCAAATAAAAATGTATTTTTCCCCATCATTCTCCGTTCTCTGGTAGGAACTGAAGCAGAGTCACAGGAGCGATCAAGAGGATTGAACAACAGAATGCCAAGCGAGCAACTCGAAAACTCCAGCTAGGGCGAACACACACACACACACACACACACACACACACACACACAGAGGGCAGCGGGAGGCAGGCAACAATCATTTACCTATAAAGACGCCATAATTGGCCCTTTCTGTCTCTCGGTCTCCTGCATACGATCCCTGCCAGTTGACTGTGTTCTCTCGAGAGACTCCACAAAGTCAACTTGGCAAGCTGCCCTGACAACCATTATGAACTGGCGTGTCCCTGGATCCACAGACATGCAAAGCGGGCGGACGCGAGACATACAAGCAGGGGCATAGCTTCTGGCCCTGCCGGTCTGCCGGGGACGCTCTCTGAGAGAGGGGAGGCCAACTTTGGCGGAAATGGAATTGGAACAGGAGGAGGAGGAGGAGGAGGAGGGGGGTAATTTATAAAGCGTTACCACGAGCAAGCCAAGCGGATGTGCGACCGACCTCCTTTGCTGGCAACCCGACCGTGGAGATGCTGGAGGGTTTCCAGCGGGAAGCTGTCCCATTAGGGCCCTGCTAGAAACAAACGACACCAATGCTGCTGACTGTCCTGAGTCGCTTGCCTCTAACCGGGGCCGGCGGCAGCATAGGCTGAGGTGCCCATCTGCTGGGGCCAGAGCTTATAGAATAACAGAATCACAAAGAGTTGGAAGGGGCCATACAGGCCCCCGCCAGGCCTGTAAGACGGAGCTCTTCCGCCAGGCCTTTGGCTAGGAGCCGCCACCAGCATTGTAATAACATCCACAATGAAAACTGGCCCTGAAAGCAGTCCAGGCCTGATAGCTATGGCTGGAAGGTCCCCTACTAGATAGGATGCCATCTTAACGAGATTGGAAGCACTTTAGTGGGTACTGTAGTTTTATTGATGCAGTTTATGCTGTTGAGTAATGGAGTTTTATTGTTGTTTGGTGTTTTTAAATTGTTTTTAAAATGTTTATGATGTGTACGGCATTTCTGCCCTTGTTAGCCGCCCTGAGCCCGCTTGCGGGGAGAACGGGGTATAAAAACAAAAATAATAAAAATAAATAAATTTAGTCCGGGGGTGGCCAAACTTGCTTAACGTAAGAGCCAGATAGAATAAATGTCAGATCTTTGAGAGCTGCAAGACATGAACAAAATATTACACACGTGTTTATTGAAAAATATGCAAATTTGCTTTTTATTAACATGAAATACTACACTTGATCTTAGCCAAAAATATAAACAAAAGGGGTAAAAACAGATGTTGATAATGCTACATTTGTCTGAGAGAAATGGAAAGAGAGAGAGAGAGAGAAACAAAGAAAGCAAATAGAGGGAAGGAGGAGGGGCGAGAGAAGGAAAGGGGAAAAGAAAACAAATAGGTGGGGAGGGGGGAGGAAGGAAGGAAACGAGAAAGAGAAAGGTGGAAAGAATGAAAGAGGTGGAAAGAAAGAAAAAAGAAACAGGAACAAAGAAAACAGATAGAGGGGGGAGGGAGGGAGAGGTGGAAAGAAAGCAACTTTAAATGCGTTCTCCAAGCACATTTAAAGTTAAAGTTGCTTTCTTTATTTGTTCCCCCCCTCCCCACTTCAAACCTACCCAGGGAGGGGAACACTGGCTGGGGAAGGGAAGACCGATCAGGGAGGCATGCCTCCCCTATGCTTCCCCAGCCACCCTGTCAGGAGCCACACAATATGTGTGAAAGAGCTGCATGCGGCTCCCAAGCTGCAGTTTGGTCATCCCTGATCTAGTCCAACTCCCTGCTCAATGCAGGATCAGCCTAGAGCAGGGGTGGCCAAACAGCAGCTTGGGAGCCACATACGGCTCTTTCACACATATTGTGTGGCTCCTGGCAGAGCAGCTGGGGAAGTGAAGGGGAGGCACACTTTTCCTCCCTCCCTCCCTCCCTCCCTTCCATCTGTTTGCTTTCTTTGTTTCTCTGTCTCCCTCTCTTTCCACCTCCTTCATTCTTTCTTTCCACCACTCTCTCTCTTTTCTCTCTCTCAGACAAATAAATATCATTAGCCAACACATAAATATCAGTGGACAAATGAATATCATTATCAATATCTGTTTTCACCCCTCTTTGTTTTTATTTTTGGCACCACCAAGGAAGAATGTGCGGGTGGTGCAAGTGATGCTCCTGATGGTTGCGTCTACAGCACTTCCAGCCTCACACGTAATCTGGTGTTGTTGAGAAAAGGGCATGCGGGTGGCTGAGTGTGGGCGTTGGGAGGGCTCACAAGCAAGTGGATGGTCACACAGGGTGGTGCAGGGTACGTGGTGGTGGGCAGGAAGGGAGGTGTGTATGGGAGTCCTGATGGTGGGAATAGGAGATTGTAAGCTGCTCTGAGACTCCATCGGGTAGTGAAAAGCAGGGTATAGAAACCAACTCCTCCTCCTCCTCATCCCCCCAAGCTGGAAGCAGGGCAAACTGGCACAAACTGGCAGGGCTGATGAGGGGTCCAGGTCAAGCGGCGCCTGAGCTTGGGGCAGAGCTGCTGTGGCTTGGCCCTGTTTGCTCCTGGCCACCAGTGGCCTTTTAGGATAGTGGCCCACCAGGAAATTCCCCTACACATTAAATGGCAAATCCATCCCTATTACCCATTCTCCTATTCTGACAGCTGCTGCTTCTACAGCCAATGACTGGAAGAGCCCTTTCAACGGAACTGAGGCTGGAACTAGAAGTCTGCTACAAGGACAGATGTTCTTCACAGACCTCCAGAGGTTCCTGGCACCACCAATGCTTTCTGAAGCATCATAACCAGACTGTGAGCCTTTTGGTTGGCCAGAATGGGGTGGAGAGAAGAAGAAGAAGAAGAAGAAGAAGAAGAGGAGGAGGAGGAGGAGGAGATTGGATTTATACCCCACCCTTCACTTGTAGTCTCAGAACAGCTTACAATCTCCTTTCCCTCCTTCTCCCACAACAGGCACCCTGTGATGTAGGTGGGGCTGAGAGAGCTGCTCTTTCCAGAACAGCTCTGAGAGAACTTGTAACTGACCTAAGGTCACACCAGCAGCTGCATGTGAAGAAGTGGGGAATCAAACCCAGTTCTCTCAGATCCGAGTCCACGGTCTTAATCGCTACACCAAATTGGCTCTGCCCGCTTTCCTGGCACAACTGCTGCGCATCAGGGACAATACTGGGGGGGGGGGAGGCATAAGTACAGGGTGGCCACACACTAGTGGCCATAAGTACAGGGACAGGGAACGCTGTACTACAGGAGCCTGTTCTTCTGTTAGGTGAGAAAGCTCTCCAACAACTTAGATTTTAATGTGAGATGACTTTTTTTGTTGTTGCAAAAATTCATTTCAATTCAAATTTAGATCTTCTCACCCCCCAAAAAGCGGGGGGTGGGGGAACAATGAAAAATATTTCTAGAGTTGAATCATTTTCAACTGAATGCGATTAACTGCATTTAACCACCCGGACTGCTCTTCATCAAAACACTCATTTCTTTGAAAAACGGTGAGTTTTATCATTAAGCAGACCTCCTTTATTTTATCTAGCCACTCACTAACTTCACGAGTCTTCTTTGACTTTCAGGACCGTGCAAATGTCAAACGTGCAGCCGTAATCCGACTCAGTACTATTGATTGTGCTTCCTTTGTTATTTCTGGAACGAACTTAATAACATACATTCAGGGGTGTTTTCTACCACGCTTTCCATCACGTGGAGAGCCAGCATGGTGTAGTGGTTAAGAGCAGCAGACTCTAATCTGGAAAGCCGGGTTCGATTTCCCACTCCTCCTCCACATGAAGCTTGCTGGGTGACCTTGGGCCACTCACAGTTCTCCCAGAACACTCTTGGCGCCGCCTATCTCACAAAGCACATGTTGTGGGGAGAGGAAGGGAAAGACAATTGTAAGCTGTTTTGAGACTCCTTAGGGTAGAGAAAAGCGGCGTATAAAAACCTACTCTTCTCCTTCTTCACACGAGAAATCTTACACTATGTCAGACTATTGGTCTATCTACCCCATCATGGTTTATTCTGCTCCACGTATCCCAGTGATGTCTCCTCTAGCTTTCCTAGTTCTCCGAGATCTTTCCCATCTACTGTCTGCAATGCCAGGGACTCAGTTTAGGGGCTTCCATGTGCAAAGCATGTGCTCAACCACGAAGAAGAAGAAGAAGAAGAAGAAGAAGAGGAGGAGGAGGAGGAGATTGGATTTATACCCCTCCCTTTATATCCAAGGGAGTCTCAGAGCGGCTTACAAACGCCTCTCCCTTCCCCTCCCCACAACAGACACCCTGTGAGGTAGGTAGGGCTGAGAGAGCTCTTTCCAGAACTGTCCTTGAGAGAACAGCTGTGACAGAACTATGGCTTGCCCAAGGTCATCCAGCAGCTGCAAGTGGAAGAGTGGGGAGTGCTCTTCTTCCCAGAGGGACCTAGAGCAGTTGTCCTTGCTAGAGGTGGTCTGGTGAGAGTGGTGCAATTAGCACACGGGTGCAACTGGATGGCAACCAATGTTTGCACCAGAAGGCCAAGAAGACATCTCCTAGGGACTTCAAAAATTAGCCTTCTACTGAAAAACAGCATTTGAGTATTACCTTCTGAGATTACGAAGACTACCACGGCGCTCCCCATTTCTGGGAAAGAAGAAATCAGATCCAGATTGCCTGGATTTAAAGACAGCACACAAGGCACACTGACCACCGCAAAAAGCGTCACAGTCTTCAGGGGGTTGACACGCAACAGGCTAAGCAGAAAGATACTGTTTTCTTTCCTGGACACGGTTTGACACAAAAGCCGCCAAAACAAAAGAGAGAGGAAGCTGCGGTGTGGGTGTGCTTGTCCTCCTAAGGTAAAAGGGACAGCCTCTTCTTGGAACAACTAAAGCCACCCCAAAAAGGTAAGAAGAGATCTAAATGTGGGTCCAAAAAAAGTGCTGGACATAAGAACATAAGAGAAGCCGATGCTGGGTCAGGCCAGTGGCCCCTCCAGTCCAACACTCTGTGTCACACAGTGGCCAAAAACACCAGGTGCCCTCAGGAGGTCCACCAGTGGGGCCAGGACACCGGAAGCCCTCCCACTGTTGCCCCCCACCCCCCCAAGCACCAGGAATACAGAGCACCACTTGCCCCAGACCGAGAGTTCCTATCTATACCTTGTGGCTAATAGCCACTGATGGACCTCTGCTCCATACGTTTATACCATTCCCTCTTATAAGAACATAAGAGAAGCCAATGTTGGACCAGGCCAATGGCCCGTCCAGTCCAACACTCTGTCACACAGTGGCCCAAAACACCAGGTGCCCTCAGGAGGTCCAGCAGTGGGGGCAGGACATTAGAAGCCTACCCACTGTTGCCCCCCCACCAAGCACCAAGAAGACAGAGCATCACTTGCCCCAGACTGAGAGATCTGATCTATACCTTGTGGCTAACAGCCACTGATGGACCTCTGCTCCCTATCTATATATCTAATTTCCAAGGCGCCCCCTGTGGGTGGATATCTAAATCCGTGGGGGGGGGCACCTGGGGGGCAGGGAGATATTTCTGCACACCTGGGGGACTCCCCAGGTGTGCACAAAAATCCTAAAAGTAAAAAAAAATTGGGGGGGGGGATATTTAAATACCCCCAGAAGTAAAAATGTTCCCAGCGCATGCGCAGAGAACCCTTTGGCTGTTGGGGAGGAGGCTCGGCAGGCCTCACTGTCCCTGCCAAGGGGGGTGGTGGGCAGCTCAGTGGGTCTCCTTGCTGCCGCCCCTACCAATGGGGGTGGTGGGCGGCTCGACAAGCCTCCTCACCACCACCGCTGTCCCTGCCGAGGGGGGTGGGAGGAGGGTTGGAATACTCCCTCCACCCACGAGTATCGTGGGTCCCCCTTCTTGTGTTTATCCAATTCCCCCTTGAAGCCCTCCATGCTTGTAGCCGTCACCTCCTCCTGTGGCAGTGAATCCCATGTGTGAATCCCTCTTTGGGTGAAGAAGGACTTCCTTTTATCCGTTCTAACCCGACTGCTCAGCCATTTCATGGAGTGCCCACGAGTTCTTGTCTTGTGAGAAAGGGAGAAAAGTACTTCCTTCTCTACCTGCTCTATCCCATGCGTGATCTTATAAACCTCGATCATGTCACCCCTCAGCCCTCGTTTCTCCAAGCTAAAGAGCCCCAAGCGCTTCAACCTTTCTTCACAGGGAAAGTGTTCCAACCTTTTTATCATTCTAGTTGCTCATTTGAGCATTTTGGACCATTTTGAGCAAAAAGGTAGAAATGGATCCAATGCCCGCCTATTATGGTCGAGTTCTCCAGCTAATTTTAGCAAGGTTTGTCATGGACTATAAAATTTAAACAAAGGAGGTCTATAAACTGAGCGCAGTTAAGGGACTACTGTAATGCTCTCTACATGGGGCTGCCCTTGGTGCAAATCCGGAAGCTGCAGCTGGTGCAGAATGCCGCGGCCAGGCTGCCGATGGGCCTTGCAAGGCAGGACCACATCAGGCCTCTGCTGGCGGCGCTGCCCTGGCTACCTATAGCACACCGGGTTCGCTTCAAGGTGCTGGTTCTTACCTACAAAGCCCTATATGGCCAGGGTCCAACATACCTTAGGGACCACCTCTCTCCGTATATACCCCAGCGAGCACTGCGGTCAGGATCAGAACATTGACTTAGCGTCCTGGGTCCAAAGGACGCCAAGCTTGCCAGAACCAGAACCAGGGCTTTTTCGGAGGCGGCTCCCGTCTGGTGGAACGAGCTCCCGGAGGAGATCAGGGCCCTGCGGGACCTGATGCAGTTCCGCAGGGCCTGTAAGACGGAGCTCTTCCGCCAGGCTTTCGAATAGGAGCCGCCACCGGAGCCATTCATCACATTAACTAGCCGTGACGGACCCTGACTCAGCACAGCCCAGGCAAGACGGTGCGGGGCTCGGACCTGCCCTCAGAAGTGATACCCGCGGAAGTTTCAATATGTAATAACTGTGTTTTATCTAGGAATGTATTTTAACTGATTTTATGTGTTTCAATTGTAATATTTAGGCCTTGGGCCCATGGAAGCCGCCCTGAGCCCGTTCGCGGGGAGGGCGGGATATAAATCCAAAAAAATAAAATAAAATAAATAAAGGGAGTGGGAAGAAAATAATCGTTTCCACTGCTGAGTATTGATACAGGAACAATTGAAGCAAATGCTCAACGAAATTAACCGAGTAGTAATTGAGCCAGTTCCAAGACACATATCATCATCATCGTTACTATTACTACGATTACTATTATTGTTATTATTTAACTTTCTGCCACACCCTCGCAGCCAAAGCCAGCTCAGCGCGGCTTGCATAAAACAGCATAAAGCTACAATGATATAAATTAAATCAGCAGCATTGATTAAACACACAATTTTAAAACCATAAAACATAATAAAGTGCGAGTATCAATAAATTCCACAGCAATGTTATTGCTTAATTCTCACATCTCGCAGTCGGCTCCGTGGCCTTCATAGATCACTTTAGGCGGTAAGCTCAGGCTATAGACAGGAGTCCCAGGGACACAGAGCCAAACTAAAAGCAACGGTGACCGTGGGACCAGCCTGGGCTGTTTGCCATGCCTGAAAAGGTGGTGGTGGGGGGGCGCATAAGATCTCCTGGGATTGCCAGGTGCCCAGCTGGGATAGGGGTCTCGCATTAGAAACGTCTACAACCGCTTCTAAAATGATGTTGGCGGCCAAGGTGTGGACCCCTTGGCTGCTGTGATGTTCATTTTGGCTCATGGTAGAACGATAACGAAGCCGAAAAGAAACTGTATTGTAAAATGGTCAAATCCAAGAAGGAGTGAAGCGCCTCTAGAGCACGGATCCTCAACCCTTTTCAGCCTGCAGGAACATCTGGAACTCTAACATGACATGGTGGGCGCAGCAACAGAATGGCGGCATAGGTCCTTGTGCTGTGGTGGCAGCTGCTGCCAAAGCAACATTTTAGAAGAAGAGGAAGAAGAAGGAAGAGATTGGATTTATACCCTGCCCTTCACTCGGAGTCTCAGAGCGGCTTACAAACTCCTTTCCCTTCCCATCCCCACAACATGCCCCCTGTGAGTTAGCTGGGGCTGAGAGAGCTCTTTCCAGGACTGTCCTTAAGAGAACAGCTCTGAGAGAACTTGTGACTGGCCCAAGGTCATCCAGCAGCTGCAAGTGGAGAAGTGGGGAATCAAACCCGGTTCTCCCAGATTAGAGTCCGTGCACTTAACCATGACACCAAATCTGCACAGGCAATCAAATCTCCACAGAATCACAGAGTTGGAAGGGACCTCCCGGGCAAACTAGTCCGACCCCCTGCACAATGAAGGAAATTCACAAAACCTCCCCCTCCACACCCCCAGTGATCCTTGCTCCATGCCCAGAAGACGGCAAAAAACTTCCAGGATCCCCAGCCTAACTGGCCTGGAGAAAATTGCTTCCTGACCCCAAAGCGATGATCAGCATTTCCCTGGGCGTGTAAGAAAGGGCCACGAGAACTAAGCACTGAGGCAACCCTTCCTGCCTTCCCTTTCACAATCTGCCTAAGTTCACAGAATCAGCACTGCTGTCAGATGGCTATCTAGCCTCTGCTTCAAACCTCCAAAGAAGGTTTCAAACAGAGTCAAGTACTCAGTTAGAGAGGCCTTGCTGTGCAAAAGCCCTATCTAGCTCTAGTCACTTACTAAAAACATTTGTTGGGTGCTAGAAAAGATGCTGGCAGGCATCATGGCACCTACGGACACCACGCTGGCGACCCCCCGCTCTAGAGACCTCCTCAACAGGTTCCGTTAGTTCCTTCGCCGCTGTTCTGAACCCACCTGCTTGGCATGGCTGACGCACTTCAAATACTCGTTGGCCAGGGCCGAGCAGCTGAGCGTCTGCTGAGCGTTCTGCTGATAGCACTGGAGGATTTTGCTCTGCAGGTCGACACAAACTGGGTGAGACTCGTATCGCCTGCAAGGGAGAAAAGAACAACCAACATGCTTAATGGGTGCATTCACAGTTAGAAGACACAGAGTGTCTTTTTAGTTGCAGCCGTTAACTGGAGTTTTGCTCCACATGTGGATTTTTAAATTCACAGAATCATAAAGTTGGAAGGGACCACCAGGGTCATCTAGTCCACCCCCCCCCGCACAATGCAGGAAATCCACAAATACCTCCCCCTCCACACCCCCAGTGACCCCTGTTCCATGCCCAGAAGATGACAAAAAACTTCCAGGATCCCCAGCCAAACTGGCCTGGAGAAAAATCCCTTCCTGACCCCAAAGCAGCAATCAGCATTTCCCTAGGTGTGTAAGAAAGGGCCACAAGAACTTAGCACTGAGGCAACCCTTCCTGCCCTCCCTCTCGTGATCTGCCTAAGTTCACAGAATCGAACTGAAAATGACAACAAAGAAGCCGTGTGCATGCTGCTAACAATATTTATAATGAAAGAAAACCTAGTACAATCCTACAATTTATACAAAAATTAAAGAACTATGAAGAAACATGCTGGTATGTTGGTAGTATGTCAATAGACAAGAATCTCCGGAATGGTGTCCCATTTCGAATTAAAAGATCTTCATCCAAACCATAACATAGATCACCAAAGTGTAGAAAATTGTTCACATGTCAGGCACAAAGCGAAAAAGGCCCGCCTTTGTATACTTAACATCCACAAGTCGGTAACATCATCTAGGCTCATTCTATAATTTCAAATTACAATCGGGTCATCAAAACCTTTTTGTTATGGTTCAGATGAAGATCTTTTGATTCGAAATGGGACACCAGTCCGGGAATTCTCGTCTACCAACATACTACCAACATACCAGTGTGTTTCTTTATAGTTCTTTAATTTTTGTATAAATTGTAGGATTGTAGTATTTTTTCTTTCATTATAAATATTGTTAGGAGCACGCACACGGCTTCTTTGTTGTCATTTTCAGTTCGATTCTTTAACTGTGTTCCTCTCATGTATGATAAGTTCACAGAATCAGCATGGCTGTCAGATGGCCCTCTAGCCTCTGTCTGAAAACCTCCAAAGAAAGAGAGCCCACCACCTCCACTGAGAAACTGCTCTGTCAGGAAGTTCTTCCTAATGTTTAGCCAAAACGATCAAGAAGCAAGCCCTGCACTCCATTTCCCGCAGTGGCAAACACAGATGGTTCTAGAACAGTGGTCTCCGATCTCTTTGAGCATGCAGGCGCCACTGGAATTCTGACACCGGGTGGTGGGCATGATTTATTTTATTTGACTTTTAGCCTGCCCTCCCCTGCACAGCAAGGCTCAGGGCGGGTAACGACAAGTTAAAAACAATATCACAAATTATTTGTTAAAAACGAATTGACAGAGTACCAAATCAAAATTAAAAACAGATGGCAACTTAGGCACTAGTAACAGAAATTATTCAGTGGAAAAGAGCAAGAGTCCAGGAGCACCTTAGAAACTAACAAAATATGTGGCAGGGGATGAGCTTTCGTGAGTCACCGCTCACTTCTTATGAAGACACAATTTTTGTAAATGGTAACAACAACAAGATGATCAGATGATACATCTGTTTTCTCTTTTCACACATGCCCTATTACCTATTTTTAAGACAAATGTCTGCGCATGGACATTTTAAAAAATTAGGTTTTAAAAAGAACATTGGATTCTTCACGGCTCATTTCTTAAAACTGGAGTCCTTAAAAGGCAGCAAATGAGTCCGATTCTCAAGGGCAAGCATCACATGAGCGTTTCATAAACTCAAAATATACACATTTTGATTAGTTTCAGTTCAGGGGCTGGATCCAAATGGCCATCGGCGGAAGATGAACGGCCGCTCGTGCTGCTCCGCAAACGGCCGGGCCAGTGCATTTGGATGAGTCAAGAGAGTGCAATGAGAGAAATAACCAGAAATGAAACTTATCTGCTATCCAATTTATTTACTCTCAGTGCTGATAGGGCACAGTTTTCTTAAACCTGGCCATGAATTTCTTAAATGGACATTATAGTCCCACGGGGTCAACACAACACGTTTTGCAAAACAGTACAGGCTAGGCCCGCAGAAAATAATACTAGAATTAAGAAAACTGCCTCAGCATTTTGATCCATAAAGTAGGGGAGATTTTAATTCATTCCTATACATGCATGGTGGTGGAAGTTGCACAGACTGTGGGGACCTCTTAGGGTTTTCAAGGCAAGAGAAATTCAGAGATGGCATTGCCTGCCTCCGCGTATTGACCCTAGACTTCCTTGGTCATCTCCCATCCAAGGACCAACAAGGGCTGACCCTGCTCTGAGATCTGACAAGCCTGGCCCAAGCTGGGCCATCCATGTCAGGGTGTCTATTTGTGCATGGTGGAAGAAACTGCCATTGAGTTGCAGCTGACTTACAGTGACCCCATAGCATAAGAACGTAAGAGAAGCCAATGTTGGATCAGGCCAATGGCCCATCCAGCCCAACACTCTGTGTCACACAGTGGCCCAAAACACCAGGTGCCATCAGGAGGTCGACCAGCATGGCCATAAGAACATAAGAGAAGTCAATGTTGGATCAGGCCAATGGCCCATCCAGCTCAACACTCTGTGTCACACAGTGGCCAAAAACACCAGGTGCCCTCAGGAGGTCCACTAGTGGGGCCAGGAGGACACTAGAAGCCCTCCCACTGTTGCCCCCCCAAGCACCAAGAATATAGAGCATCACTTGCCCCAGACTGAGAGTTCCTATCTAGACCTTGTGCCTAATAGCCACTGATGGACCTCTGCTCCATACGTTTATCTAATTCCCTCTTGAAGCCGTCCATGCTTGTAGCCACCACCACCTCCTGTGACAGTGAATTCCACATGTTAATCACACTTTGGGTGGAGAAGGACTTCCTTTTATCCGTTCTGACCTGACTGCTCAGCAATTTTATGGAGTGCCCACAAGGAGTTCTTGTACTGTGAGAAAGGGAGAAAAGGACTTCTTTCTCTACCTGCTCTATCCCATGCATCATCTTATAAACCTCGATCATGTCACCCCTCAGCCATCATTTCTCCAAGCTAAAGAGCCCCAAGTGCTTCAACCTTTCTTCACAGGGGAAGTGTTCCAACCCTTTTATCATCCTAGTTGCCCTTTTCTGCACTTTTTCCAGTGCTATAATATCTTTTTTGAGGTGTGGCGACCAGAACGGTACACAGTACTCCAAATGAGGTTGCAGCATCGATTTCTACAGGGGCATTATGATACTGGCTGATTTGTTTTCAGTTCCCTTCCTAATAACCCCCAGCATGGCGCTGGCCTTTTTCACTGCAGTCGCACACTGTCTTGACATTTTCATTTGAGTTATCTACTACGACTCCAAGATCTCTCTCTTGGTCAGTCTCCGCCAGTTCGGACAATTCAGCAGCGTTTTCAAGGCAAGAGTTAACAGGGGTGGTTTGCAATTGCCTGCCTCTGCGTAGCAGTTTTGGGCTTCTTTGGCGGTTTCCCATCCCAGTACCAAACAGGGCCAACACTGCTGAGCTTCTGAGATCCACCAAGATCAGGCTAGCCTGGGCTTCCCATGTCAGGGTGTGTACACACATACACACACACACACAGACCCAAGTTCAAATCCTAGGTCAGGCACGAAGCTCGGTAAAGTTACAATTCTACGCACACTTGCGTCGGAGCAAGCACCACTGAACGTCGTGAGTCTTAATGCCGACAGACACGCGCAGGACTGCGCCTCAAAGACCTAAGGCCAGCCGTTCTCTCCGCCTGACCTACACCAGAAGGTTGATGTGATTACAAAACGGGAGATGGGACGGCAACACCCCCGAGCACCTCGGAGAAAGAGCAGAACAAAAACGTCAACAGGCCCCTAAAAATGAACCGTAAAGCTGCCAGCAGAAGACAGAACAACCACCCGTTCATCTTCTAGCAGATGACGACTGTTGTCATAACAAGATCCTTATTTTTATTATCATCATTTCGCACGGATGAGACATAACTTCTTTGCCCAGTGTTGATTTTGTCAGCTGTTTGGTGCATGCCAATAAGAATGCTGACACATAAATTTATTAAGTACATTTGAAGGCCTCAGCTGGAGAGCCCAGGCTGGCCCTATTTAATCAGATCTCAGAAGCTAAGCAGGGTCGGCCTTGGTGAGTACTTGGATGGGAGACCACCAAGGAAGTCCAGGGTTGCTACGCAGAGGCAAGCAAGGGCAAACCACCAATGTTCATCTCTTGCCTTGATCTGCATGGCCCAGGATAGCCCAATTTCGTCAGCTCTCAGAAGCTAAGCAGGGTTGGCCCTGGTGAGCACTTGGATGGGAGACCACCAAGGAAGTCCAGGGCTGCTACGCAGAGGCAGGCAATGGCAGACCACCTCTTTTCATCTCTTGCCTTGAAAACCTTATGGGGTCGCCATAGGTGGCCGGGACCTGACAGCATTTTCCGCTGCCGCCAGTGCCACTAATGCCACATTGGATAGCAAATCTAATGCTTCTACTTGCATAAATGGGGGGATGTCTTTGGATTCAGCCTTGCTTTTCTTGCGCAGTGTTTCAGTGCAAGGTGTACGACAGCCCCTCTGTGGGCAGGTGACCCTTCTATATGTGGAATGGCACCTTTGGATTCAATCTCCAGACTGGATTCAATCTCCAGCTTTGGAAATCGCCACCTGCCTGGCTGCCGGTACATTCAGGTGTGCCATCAAGTCACAACTGACTCATTCATTCATTCATTCATTCACATTTTTACCCCGCCCTCCCTGCAAGCAGGCTTAGGGCAGCTTACAAGTGGCAAAATGTCAGGTTATAATAAACAGTAAAACAGTTTAAAACATCATTATAACCATTCAGTAAGATTCCAATAAGATGCTTGCAGTGATGGTAATCAGCTTATATCAAGATGGCGTCCTGCAATTTCTCTTCATGACCTAGTGTGGGTTCCTTTGGGCCAGCCCTCATCTCCGATGGAGATGGTTGATGGTAGGTGGTAGCAGCTCTCATGGCTTACAAAGCTTATAGCTGTGGCGTGGACTGTTGACGCTTGACCAGCGGTCGAGCGTTGGCTCGGGAGGGACTTATGGGGTCCCCAGGATGGTCTTTCAGGGCTGAGGGGTGACACAATCGAGGTTTACAAGATGACGCATGGGATAGAGCAGGTAGAGAAAGAGGAACTTTTCTCCCTTTCTCACAGTACAAGAACTCGGGGGCACTCTATGAAATTGTTGAGCAGTTGGGTTAGAACGGATAAAAGGAAGTCCCTCTTCACTCAGAGAGTAATTAATACATGGGATTCACTGCCACAGGAGGTGGCGGCGGCGGCTACAAGCATGGACAGCTTCAAGAGGGAATTAGATAAACATCTGGAGCAGAGGTCCATCAGTGGCTATTAGCCACAAAGTATAGACAGGAACTCTCAGTCTGGGGCAAGTGATGCTCTGTATTCTTGGTGCTTGGTGGGGGGCAACAGTGGGAGGGCTTCTAGTGTCCTGGCTGCACTGGTGGACCTCCTGAGGGCACCTGGTATTTTTGGCCACTGTGTGACTCAAGAATGCTGGACTGGATGGGCCACTGGCCTGATCCAACATTGGCTTCTCTTATGTTCTTACGTTCTTAAGTGAGAAGCAGATGTGGTTTCCCATTGCCTGCCTCTGCATGGTCTTCCTTGGTGGTCTCCTGTCCACGTCCCAAGGCTGCTTAGCTTCTGAGATCTGACCGTACTAAACCATTCCACATCTCCTGGTTGCAGTCACCAGTAAATAGCATCTCAAAAGCAGAGATGTTTTCAGAAAACCAGAAGACCAAAGAGCTCCAGTTTCCCCTCTTTTTGGCTGAACATGTCACAAATGACTGATGCGGGTACATGAGAGCTGGTTATCGCTCGCCGTCTTTGCAGCCTGGTAACAATTAATGGACTTATTTACAAGTCTGGTTTCATACAAATTCCCAAAGCAAGCATAGAACCCAAACCTGTAATTGCATGCAACGTAATTAAGAAAGCATGATGAACGCTGGCATTCACATGGTATTTGTTCTTCCAGGAACTAATGAATGGGAGGCCAAGGCTTTTCGAGGGCTCGGTGTCTTGCCAGCCGCTTCTAATCTGTGCAAACCAATATGTTTTGCCACTTCAGCGGCTTTCCAAGGTTTGCTCATCCATTCTTTTGAGAGAGAGAAAGAAAACTACAAGATTGCAGTCAGCAGTTTAGCTGCTGTCAGATCCAAAATTAACTCAACCCGTTCTGTCCTGACAATCTAGTTTAGGGTTCCTGAAACAGAACTGGAAAATGACACAGGGGTGCAATCCTTGGAATGTTTCCTCCAGGAGTAAAACCTATTCAGTAAAAATGGGACCTGAACCTGAATAGATCTGTTTAGGATGGCCTAATTGTTAATTATAATCTGGATTACTTGAAGTATTCTTTCTCCGAAAGAATCAACTCCTTTTTTTCCAGAGGCTACCCATGTTGGTCTACAATAGAAGATCTAGATTTGAGAGAAGAAAGAGGGGGAGGAGGAGAAGGAGAAGGAGGAGAAGGTGAAGAAGGAGGAGGAGGAGGAGAAGAAGAGGAGGAGGAGGAGATTAGATTTATACCTCACCCTTCACTCGGGGTCTCAGAGCGTCTTACAATCTCCTTTTTCTTCCCCTCCCCACAACAGACACCCAGAAAGGTAGATGGGGCTAAGAGAGCTCTGAGAGAACTGCCTCTGAGAGAGCTTGTGACTGACCCAAGGACACACCAGCAGCTGCATGTGGAGGAGTGGGGAATCAAACCCGGTTCTCTCATATTAGAGAAAGCGCTCCTAACCACGACACCAAACTGGCTCTCAGTAGCACCTTAGAGACCAACAAGATTTTTTAGGGTATAAGCTGGAAGGGAGCTTGGACTCTTGCAAGTTTATACCCTGCAAATCTTGTTTGTCTCTAAGGGGCTATTGGACTTGAATCTAGCTCTTCTTTTTTCAGTTACACTGAAGCAGATTTATATCTGTACCAGCCGTAGCTCTGTACCAGCTGTTCTCTCAAGGACAGCTGTCTCAGAGCTCTCTCAGCCCCACCTGCCCTACAGGGTGTCTGTTGTGGGGAGGGGAAGGGAAAGGAGTTTGTAAGCCGCTCTGAGACTCCCTTGGGTAAGGAAGGGCGGGGTATAAATCCAATCTCTTCTTCTTCTTCTCTATATGGAAGAGTCTTTTCCCAAGCCTTCTCTCTTGCATGGCATTCTGATAAGGCCTGCTCCCTTTGTGTGGCAAGAAAGCCTTACAGACAGGACAGGACAACCCCAACGATTGCAGCCATAGAAGGCCGTGCCTCCTGCCTCTCGACCAATATCACCCAGGGGATTGGGAGAATGTGAGTTCAGCTTCTGTCCCTTGGCAAAGGACAACCACCTGTCTTTCAGCCTGTCTTTTGACCCTTTATTCTGAAAACCAATACAGGAGCATGCACATCATTACACTATGAGCCCTATACGCAGAGCATAAGAGCATAGAGTCATAGAGTTGGAAGGGGCCATCCAGGCCATCTAGTCCAACTCCCTGGCTCAATGCAGGATCAGCCTAGAGCATCCCTGACAAGGGTTTGTGTCAGATTCTGCTTTTATGCACAATGGTTTCTCTATTGCTGAATGTTTCTTTCTCTCTTTGAATCTGACAAAGATATATGTTAATGAAGAATGCTATAGTGTCTACTTTCGTTTTCTTTGTAGTTGTTATCTACCATATGGTTTATTGCCTCCTTTATGTCAATGGCCTGTCTGCTTAATGTTACTTCTTCAGGCGGGAGGTGGGTTCACGCATTCCATCGCGTCATATAAACACCGGCTATCTTGTTCCTGTGCCCTCCCCCTTTTCACTCCAGGCTCCCAGGACACTATCTACCGGCTTCTAGCCTTGAAGGTTATTTTATTGTCGTGGTTTGAATGTTTTGCCTAGGACTTAGCACATCTGGGTCACACAGGCCAAAAGGGGAATGTTTATGCCTTTCGCACCTACAGTGGGAACAAACGGGCCCTCTTGTCTTCCCGCACTTTTTCTTGTATGCTGATTGGTGGTAAAAGTTTAATCATGCATGTTTGTAGGTATATTAACCCCTAAGCCTCCTTTGTATGGTATCTCTAACAAACATCGAGACCTGTTCCAGTATCTGAATAAAGGACTATGTTTTAATCAACAAAGGCCTGATCATTTGCTGATAGTACAGAAGCCTCACAGTTTGTCCAGCCGCTGCTCAAAGACGGCCAAGGAGGGGGAGCCCACCACCTCCCCGGGCAGCCAATTCCACTGTTGCACAACACTGACTGTCAAAAAGTTTTTCCCAATATCCAGCCGGTACCTTCCCGCCCTTGATTTAAACCCCTTCTTGCGAGTCCTCTCTTCTGCTGCCAACAGGAACGGCTCCCTGCCCTCCTCTAAGGGACAGCCCTTCAGAGACTTCCAGAGAGCCATCCTGTCTGTCCCCTGTCAACCTCTTCTCCAGACTGAACATTCCCAAGAAGTCCCTCGGCCTCTCCTCACAGGGCTTCTTGGTCTCCAGGCCCCCGATCATCCTCGTCGCTCTCCTCTGCACCTGCTCCATTCTGTCCACATCCTTTTGGAAGGGAGGCCTCCAGAACTGCAAACATTTTCCAGCTATTAAGTCCACCATTAAGGTCAGAAAGTGACATACATCGATGAGCAAGTCCTTTTTTTTTTAATTAAAGTATTTTTATTAAGAATTCAAGAGGGTACAGAAAAATTATTAACGGTTAACAATTATAGAACAACTGTCTCAGACAACATGGCTGCCATTAATGTTGGAGTGTACAATGCATCCTGGTGTTATACATGGAGTTAATAAGTTGATCCTTCTCAGAGAGAAGTGAAAAATACAAATTGACAATACAGACAAAATTTAAATGTAGACTATGCTATAAGTTATAACTTTTCAGGTAAATGTGGTTTGCAACATATGATATAAGAAGAATAGCAATTATCTCTTTCTCCAATTATAAATACAGATACAGGGGGATGTTATTTACCCATGCTTTTGGGAGTAGACCCCCTCCACTTTCAGAATACTCATTGATAAGTCCTCCTATTAATATCCTGGAGACCCTTATTTTAATAGTCGCCTGGGAAGAGCAGTATTATGCTAGAGCCGAGGTCCCCAACCATGCCCTTCACTACCTGAAGGAGTCTCAGAGCGGCTTACAATCTCCTCTCCCTTCCCTTTCCCGCCCCACAACAGACACCCTGTGAGGTCGGTGGGGCTGAGAGAGTTCTTTTGAGGACTGCTCTTGAGAGAACAGCTCTGAGAGAACTTACGACTGACCCAAGGTCACACCAGCAGCTGCATGTGAAGGAGTGGGGAATCAAACTCGGTTCTCCCAGATTAGAGTCCGCACTCCTAACCACTACACCAAACTGGTTCACCATTTAAAACGGGCCAGTTGAATCCCGGAAACGCCACTACTTCCCCTTGAGGGTACTTGAGCCTGTAGAATCTGACTGATGACTGACGAGGTCTGCGGCGGCATCCACACTAAAGTAGTGTGTGTGTGTGTAAAGCATGGAGAGAAGCAAAACGTGCACACTTTGTATGACTTATGACTCACTGCTCTCATGATTCATCAGCTCTAATGAAAAATAATGGAAGCCCTGCCGCAGATTGCTAATATGGTTTGCTCGGGGAGTCGTGGTAAGCAAAGCAATTAACCTAAACTTAGAAGTGTGCCCGTACGGTTCAAATGAGGTAATCCAGAAGACAGGTCTCTCCCCCCCCCCCCAATACACAACAGAGTGTCGGAGAAGGGACAGTAGAAAAGAGCAAGAGTTACGTAGCACCTTAAAGACTAACAACGTCTGTGGCAGGGTAGGAGCTTTCATGAGTCACTGTTCCCATCTTCAGACACAGCTGTATCTGAAGAAGTGCACAAGAAAAAGACCCAAAGGGAAACTGCAAGGAAGAGTTTGTTCCGTCTGAAGTGTTTTTGTGGAGTTGTGCGATTTGTAAATGTGCGTACTTTCAAGTCATGAGCAAGAAACTGGAGACATTATCCTAGTCATGGTCCTCGTTCGGACGAAGTCTTCTCTCGAAACGGACAGCCATTCCGGAGACCTTCGACAACGGTTCTATGGACCTACTTTGCACTATTTTCTATTGCAGGGGTGGGCAAATTGTGACCCACGGGCCACATGTGGCCCGCCACAGAGTTTTTTGCGGCCAGCCAAGACGTGGTTTCAGTCAGGCCTCCGTTGGGCCCGGAGCGCAGAGAAGCAGCGCTCCGGGAGTGAAGTGTCCAGGGGCAGGCACATTATATTTATTGATTTTTATGATACAATTTATACCTTTTCTGAAATGCAAAGTTAACTAATGAATGCAATCATTTCAAAAGGTGCGGCCCGCTGCTAACCTCCGCTCCCACAAAGTGGCCCCCGAGCCAAAACAATTGCCCACCCCTGTTCTATTGTATGTATTTTGTCATTTGTAATCTGTCGTTCAAGTATTATTCACTCAATAGATAGCGCTTTCTTGCACTTTCCCTTTTGGGTCTTTTTCTTGTGTACTTGAGGCTGTGGCTTTCTCCTTATTTTTCATATCAGAAGAAGTGAGCAGTGACTCATGAAAGCTCACATCCTGCCACATATTTTGTTAGAGGAGAAGAAGAAAAAGGAGGAGGAGGAGGAGACTGCATTCAAACCCCACCCTTCACTCGGAGTCTCAGAGCGGCTTACAATCTCCTTTCCCTTCCCCTCCCCACAACAGACACCTGGTGAGGTAGGTGGGGCTGAGAGAACAGTTCGTAAGAGAACAGCTCTGAGAGAACTGTGGCTTGGCCCAAGGTCACCCAGCAGCTGCACGTGGAGGACAAGGGAATCAAACCCGGTTCTCCCAGATAAGAATCCGTGCTCCTAACCACTGCACCAAACTGGCTCTCTCGCTCTTTTCTACCGCTACAGGCAGGCTACCCATCTTGAGGAGGGACAGTACAAATTCATAATTTTACAGAAGGAATCTAACAGATTGGTATCAGAGCTGTACTAAATACGAAGACTAACACATCGTGCTTTTAGATTCAGATGGGGCAGCCGTCTTGGGTCTGAAGGAGCAGGACAAAGTTTGAGTCCAGTGGTACCTTTAAGACCAACAGAGTTTTATTCAAAGTATAAGCTTTCGTGTGCAGGCGCACTTCTTCACACCATGTTTTGATGTCCTACGGTGCAGAGAGCAGGAATCGCCAAGAAGCCTAAAGACTAGGTGATGGAGAAAAGGGTTGTCAAGTCGCAGGTAACTTAGGGAGACTCCATAGTGTTTTCAAGGCAAGGGATGAACAAAGGTGGTTTGCCACTGCCTGCCAGTCTGGTGTAGTGGTTAGGAGCATGGACTCTAATCCGGGAGAACCGGGTTTGATTCCCCACTCCTCCTCCATGTGCAGCCAGCTGGGTGGCCTTGGGTCAGTCACAGTTCTATTAGAGCTCTCTCACACTCTTGCTGTATCTGAAGAAGTGACTCACGAAAGCTCATACCCTGGCACAAATTTCGTTAGTCTTTAAGGTGCTACTGGATTCTTCCTCTTTCCTACTGTTTTGGAACAAGAAATGATGTCATCTTGATGAAGAGGAAGAGACTGGAATTATACCCCATCCTTCACTACCCAAAGGAGTCTCAGAGCGGCTTACAGACTCCTTTCCCTTCCCCTCTCCACCACAGACACCCTATGGGGTAGGTAGGGCTGAGAGAGCTCTTTCGAGAACTGCTCCTGAGAGAATGTAAGAACAGAAGGGAGGCCAACGTTGGATCAGGCCAATGGCCCATCCAGTCCAACACTCTTGTCACACAGTGGCCAAAAATACCAGGTGCCCTCAGGAGGTCCAGCAGTGGGGCCAGCTCTGAGAGAACAGCTCTGAGAGAACATGTGACTGACCCAAGGGTCACGCCAGCTGGCTGCATGTGGAACAGTGGGGAATCAAACCCGATTCTCCAAGATTAGACTCCGCGCTCCTAAGCACTACACCAAACTAGGTCTTTTGAAATTCCTAAACGTCTCTACCCAAGACTTCTGGAGATTGCCAGCCACGGGCTGGATGCCATCTGCCAGACCTCTCCTTTGCTTGTATGACAAGAGGCAACAGGTTGGACTTATGGCTATAGGGTACAGAGAAAGCAGTTCCCTCACGGAAACCCTTTAAGGCACTACGCTCACATCACAGCAGCGCATGAAGGAAATTGGGAAGAGGAAGGAAGAAAACGAGGCTGCCGGCTTCCCAACAAACCAACGGGCAAGAGGGGTGGTAAATGTCGACAGGCAAAAAAAAGTAGCACAAAGTTGTTATTTCGGTCAAGATAATAGAACACAAGCCGGCCAAGGAATTAAGGGGAGCGATATAAAAGAAAACTTTCTTTTTCAGAAACACCACAGAAGTAAAAGTGAAGCATCTCTGCTATACAGCCTTTTTAAAGGAAGCGTATGGCTCATTATATTCTCAAGGCCTCCACGGACCGATCCCCTTTTAGCACTTTCAAAGAGTCGTTTCAAAAGGATATCTAAAGTCACCCTAGTAAACCAAACAACCCTTCCTTATAATAGAATCGGCGCCGGCTGAGGAAGTATCGATCTCATCCCATAGGACGGGATATCATTAATTGTCCCCAAACGGTGTGAAGGAACAATGGTCAACCCTCCTGGCGCTTTTAAGCTCACAGAATGGACCAATTGCTTCTGCCACCAGGTTTGGCCTTTCCGGGGGCTCTTTCTTTGCCAACGTCTATCTTTTGTCGTCTTCTTCCAGCAGCTCAAATCACTTTGCATCACCGTAACCCGGACTTTTGTCTCTGTATGCTCTTCAGGGAAAGATAATTTCAACCCACTTTTCAAATGCTCAAGGACCCTGTATCAGACACACAGCTGGGGGGGGGGGGAGTTCCACCTTAGTTTCTAAAGTAAATCAGTGTGGGCAGAGGATACTTTTTCAGTCCCAGAACCAGTGGACCTCTGAAAGAGTGGGCAATGAAGGAGAGAGGGGGCACTCGAGCCTCAGGTATCTCCCTAGGACAAATCCCAGGGAGTCTCATGAAGCTCCTTGATGCCAAATCAGACCCTTGGTCCATCAAGGTCAGTATTGTCTACTCAGAATGGCATCTGCTCCCCAAGGTCTCAGGGCGAGGTCTTTCACATCACCTATTGCCTGGTCCTTTCAACTGGAGAGGCCATGAATTGAACCTGGGACCTTCTGCATGCCAAGCAGATGATCTACCACTGAGCCAAGGTCCCTCCCCTCATACGAAGCTGACTTATACTGAAACAGGCCCTCTGTCCATCAAGGCCAGTATTGTCGACTCAGAATGGCAACAGCTCTTCAGGATCTCAGGAGGAGGTCTTTCCCATCACCTCCTGCATGGTCCTTTTTAACTGGAGATGCCATGGATTGAACCTGGGACCTTCTGCATGCCAAGCAGAGGCTCTGCCACTGAGCCCTGCCTTATAATGAATCGGACCCTCGGTCCATCACGGTCAGTGCTGTCTTCTCAGAATTACAATAGCTCTCCAGGATCTCTGGATGAGGTCCTTCACATCAACTACTGTGTGGGTCCTTCTTAACTGGAGATGCCGGGGACTGAACCTGGGACCTTCTGCATGCCAAGCAGAGGCTCTACCACTGAGCCATGGCCCCTCCCCTGCTTTATAATGAAACAGACCCTCGGTCCATCACGGTCAGTACTGTCTACTCAGAATGGCAATAGCTCTCCAGGATCCCAGGAGGAGGTCTTTCACATCACCTAATGTGTGGGTCCTTCTTAACAGGAGATGTCAGGGATGGAACCCGAAACCTTCTGCATGCCAAACCAGATGCTCTACCACTCGGCCACAGCCCCTGCCCATCCGATCAGGAACCCTACATCACCCTCACCCATACAATCAGTAATCCTAGATTTCTCCACTTTGGGTAATAACCATCTAAGCAACGCATCTTTTTCTAAGATCTCTGAATTTTAAAAGAGTTGGCATGTGTGTAAAAAACAGCAACAAGAGCACACTCAGGTTTACAATGTGAAATTAAAAACAGCATTTTATGTTCAGGGGCTGGGGTGTTTTGGGGGAAAAGCCATGTACGAATGAAAACTAGTTTCCTCGGAAGAAAGTTTAAAAAAAACACCAAACACAACAACAACCCTATACTTAAAGGAAAACTGTTTTTGGATCTTTTACAAGCTAAACCACCCAAGCACGTCTTGCTTGACTGCTGGCAGCTACCGCGGGCTGGCTTGCTTGTTGTTCACATGCTGACTCAGATGTCGGAATGGCGCTTTTTCTTCCAAGGGGAAGGGGGCATCAGTCCACCATTCAAAATAAAGTATGGCAAAGAAGGAAGAAGCAAGGGAGGACATATGGTACCTAAAGGTCTGCTTTGCAATATTATTTTTAGCCTCAAAATTAATTTCTCCCCCCCCCCTACGATAAAACTGTGCCAAAACCAAAATCTAATCTGCCCACATTAAAGATGTGACGACTCAAGAGGAGAGTGAAAGCGGCTGCGAAATGCAGGCATCTCGACCAAACAGCATCCCTCTTTTAAATGCTCGGAATTGCTACAGAATTCTACCGAGGAACGTGGGTGACCAAGGTTCAAGGGATGAACCCAACTCCAGTTCCGATCTCTAAATTTGGCATCTCCAAATAGATAATTCATGGCAGACGTTGCTGTTATCGGCAGGGAATGATGTATGATTTCAGGTGGCTGCCAGCTTGCTTTGGAGTACAACTTCCCCCAGATTCTTAATTTTCATTTGGTCATAGGGCAGCCCATTTTGGAGCTGCGAGCACTAAGACCTGGCTTTGGACTGGATAACAAGTGTATGGCAGATCCTCCTGAGTTTGGAGGCTCAGGGACAACTCCTTGGCACAAAAGGCTGGTCCACCTCCACACAACTAACAGTCTAGAAGAGTGGATCTCATAAGAACGTAAGAGAAGCCAATGTTGGATCAGGCCAATGGCCCATCCAGTCCAACACTCTGTGGCCAAAAACACCAGGTGACATCAGGAGGTCCACCAGTGGGGCCAGGACACTAGAAGCCCTCCCACTGTTGCCCCCCCCCCCCAAGCACCAAGAATACAGAGCATCACTTGCCCCAGGCTGAGAGTTTCTCTCTATCCCTTTTGGCTAATAGCCACTGATGGACCTCTGCTCCATATGTTTATCCAATTCTCTCTTGAAGCAGTCCATGCTTGTAGCTGCCACCACCTCCTGTGGTGGTGGATTCCATGTGTGGCAGTGAATTCATCTCAGACTTTCTACTTTCGGGGAGGCACCATGCACATCAACAGATTTGCAAAGAATGCCTCAGCATCTGCCAGGGTATCCCTGAGCATTGCAGCAGGTATGCATCTGGGGCACCAGCCAGATCTTTTGACCACTGCTCCACCTCGAGTGCGTGCCCAGTCCTATGGTACGCCAAAACAACCGTGTGGCTGTGTTATGATTGTGGTAAGCAATTTATGAGGCTAGTCTGCCCTTACTGATCTCCTCCCTGAGGAATCTATAATAAGATTGCAAAGTTTCCACACAACACCATTGGAAAACCAATGCAAGTAGGCCAATGTTAGCAAAATTTGCACACAATTTGCCACTTGGGAGTCAGGAAGGAATTTTCCTCCAGGCCAGATTGGCTCAGGGATCCTAGGTGGAGTGTATGTGTGCCTTTCTCTGGATACAGAGCAGGGGTCGTTGGGGGAGTGAGTGTGGGGGGATGGGAAATAGCTGTGAATTTCCTGCATTGTGCAGAGGGTTGGACTAGATGACCATTGGGAGCTTCTATGTTTCTACAAGGTGCATTCTGCAAGCTGCTGCTACCCCCCCATATTAAAAACTAAAGGCAAACACATTGGAGATTAAAATGTGGAATTTGCTGCCAGAGGATGTAGTGATGGCCACCGGAATAAACAGCTTTCAAAGGGGATTAGATAGATTTGTGGAGGATAAGTCTGTCAGTGGCTACTAGCCACAGTGACTGAGGGGAACCTCCACATTCAGAGGCACTAAGCCTCTGAACCCCAGAGCCAGGAGGCAACATCAGGGGAAGTTCTCGGCCTCTGTGCTATTTTGTTGGTCCTCCAGAGAAACTGGTTGGCCACTGTGTGAGACAGGATGCTGGGCTGGATGGACCACTGGTCTGATCCAGCAGGGCTCTTCTGATGTTCTTATGAAGGCCTTGACCTCTATGCCCTGTTGTTGGACCTCCAGAGGAAGTGGCTGACCACTGTGTGAGAGAGGATGCTGGACTGGATGGACCACTGGTCTGATCCAGCAGGGCTCTTCTTATACTTTCATGAGAACAATTTTCAAGCTCTGCTTCGACCCTTCAGAATAAGAGTTTGAAAATGGGGTGATAGCAACACTCTGAGGACTTGGATGAAAACGTTTTACCGGCTTCCTGAGAGTGAAGCAGCTTTTTCCAATCACGCCTCATAAAACAGTTTCATGGGAGACTTACATTATGGAAAGAGCAGGTATGTGTGATCACAGATACCTGCTGCACGGCTTTAATAATAGGCTTGTCAATCGAAAATAGTTTTCTGATGCATGAGCAATATGATTTGGTGGATGGAAAATTAAATTCTGATTGACCGAGCCATTTTTTTTCCCAATTAAACTCTTGGAAGGTGGCTTTAGAAAACGTACAGCCCGTCGGTAAGAGTGCACGCGCTGCTCCTATTGAGCAAAATCGCTCTCCTGGGGCTGAGAGACTCGGCGGAATGGAAGGTCTCGGCACCGCAGCGAGCGCTTTCACAAATCCTGTTTATAACCTGCCCTTTAATATCCCTTGGCAGAGTGGCTAGGCTGGCGTGCGCTCCACAACAACCTCACAAATAGGAGGACTACTAATGGCGGTAGAAATCGCCATCGAGTCGCAGCTGACTTATGCCAGGGTCAGCCCTGGTGAGTGCTTGGATGGGAGACCACCCAGGAAGTCCAGAGTCTTGAAACCTCGACACAGCCGTGAGTTAGCTGTGACATTCAGATTGCCATTGCCTGCCTCTGCACAGCCACCCTGGACTTCCTTGGTGGTCTCCCATCCAAGTACTAGCCAGGGCTGACCCTGCTTAGCTTCCCAATTCTGATGAGATCAGGTTAGCCTGGGCCATCCTGGTCAGGGCAAAAGACATACAGAGGTGGTCTGCCATTGCCTTCCTCTGTGTAGACATCCTGGACTGCCTTGGTGGTCTCCCGTCCAAGTACTAATCATTGCCAAACCTGCTTGGCTTCCAAATTCTGACAAGCTCTGGCTAGTTCGGACTATTCAGGTTGCAAATACACACCTACCACCTCTTATTCCAGCAAATGCCTTTTCATTCATGTGGACTCTAATCCGGGAGAAACAGGTTTGATTCCCCACTCCTTCACATGCAGCTGCTGGTGTGACCTTGGGTCAGTCATAAGTTCTTTCAGAGCAGTCCTGTCCAGGGCTGTTCTTGGGAGAACTCTCTCAGCCCCACCTGCCTCACAGGGTGTCTGTTGTGGGGAGGGGAAGGGAAAGGACTTGTAAACTGCTCTGAGACTCCCTTGGGTAGTAAAGGGCGGGGTATAAATCCAATCTCTTCTTCTTCTTCTTCGACCTACTAGTATCCTTATCCATCTATCTATCCGTCTGTCTATCCGTCTGTCTGCCTGCCTGCCTGCCTGTCTGTCTATCTATCTATCTATTTTTGCAGTTTATATCCCGCCCTACTCCCAAGTGGGCTTTGGGCAGCTTACAACATGTCATAAAACCATAAATAATGAAGCAATTAAGACATTAATTGAAACAGGATTAAAATTAACTAAATAATTCTAAAATACCTATACACAGTGGCAGCTCAACGGTGAGTTCCAATTCCAGAGTACGCTAAGCTCACACCAGGAGGGCAGCGGATCAAGTCTGGTGGGATTAAAGTACCACACCCGGTACCCATGGTGTAAGTGGTTTCTTGGAGCGCTTGAGGCAGGGGAGGCCGACGTTATTTGATGTCCGCTGCCTCGAGAAAAGCCCTGGCAGAATAGTTTTTGTTGAGCACGCTTCCAAAACTCCCGACATTGCTTGCATTTTTATGTTCTCGTGTTTGGACAACCCGGAGCCCTTCCTCCTATTGCTCAGGGGGTTAATTCCTTTTTCTGGAGTCAGGCCTGGAGCAAGAATCATGCTTGTAGTAACACTCCCCGCTGGCTTTTTGCCAAAACCACCAAGTGCCTTTCCGAGATGCCTACCAGAGGTATGAAAAGCTACCTTATTTCCGTAACAGTTTCTGCCGCTGTGAATGCAAGGAACTTCTTAAAAGCGAGCTGAGACTCCTGAATTAATATGCCCCAGAAGCTGCTTTTAGACATCTTGTGGGACCCAGCCTGGAGACGCTCGCTGTATTGTTTGTGTTGAAAGGTTCTCGGCAAATCCCCGTTGCGTTGTTAGAGGGACAAAGCTCTGAGGTTCAATCTGAGAGCGGGAGTGACAGAATGCATCCTTTTTCGATTTGCTTGATAAGAGGCCGCGTTCACTGTGGTTCACCATGCATTACCCGGCCATCACTTGACATGTTAATGCATGCTGAAAGGAGACGGGCGGCTGGCGTCCTCTTGCTGCGTCCTGCTAACCGCTACTCCTCAGGAGCATGAGCCATGCTTGCGCAAAAGGTCAGGAACTGTTGCCAGAGGAGGTACGAACTCCATGTGGACAGACCACATCCCTAATGCATGTGGGTTCGGAGGACAATACAACAGGCCACATGGTCAGTGTCCTGCCCATAAGGCAACACTAGGGACTGGAGGGGGGACCCTTTAAAAAGAAAAGTATATGTTCTGCCCTCCAATGACTGCATGACGAAAACCTCTGGTTTGAATGCTCCCCTACAGAGAATACTTCTCATGGAAAACCAAGGCGTCAGACCAAAGGATTTCAGCATGGACATGGTAACCCCCCCCCCCCCCCAATATAATTTATTCAATTTTCAAAATTCCAGTAACAAGTAATAACAATCGTTTATAGGATAAGTATACATAAATTTAACAGCATAAAGGAGAGCATTTTTCATAAGCTTGGTGTTGACATCAAGGTTTACCACAAATGAAGAGTGTCTATTATCTCTGGTACTGTTCCTTGAGAAACTAGATGGGATAAGCCATATCATCATACATTCACTATATTCGCCATTAGATTTTGTTGGGTTCATTATGTTGGATATTTTTTCCATTATGTATAAGTTACATAACCTTTTGTACCCTAAGTTCAGGGATGGTTTAATTTCTGACCTCCATTTTGAAGCTATGGTTGTTTTGGCTATGAATAATAATAAAGCAATTCTTTTTCTTTGTATGGTGGATAAAGCAGTTTCATTTCTAAGGTTCAAGAGTATAGATTCTGGGTTCTTTTTTATAGTGTGACCAGTTATACACCTAATTTCCTCTAATATTTCATCCCAAAAGGGTGATCCCGACACTCTGTCACACAGTGGCCAAAAATACCAGGTGCCCTCAGGAGGTCCAGCAGCGGGGCCAGGACACTAGAAGCCCTCCCACTGTCCCCCCCCCCAAGCACCAAGAATACAGAGCATCACTTGCCCCAGACCGAGAGCTCCTATCTATACTTTGTGGCTAATAGCCACTGATGGACCTCTGCTCCATATCTATATACTAATTGCCAAGTGCCCCCTGTGCATGCGGATATTTAAATCCACACATTGGGGGCACTTGGGGGGCAGAGAGATTTTCCTACCCACTTGGGGAACTCCTCAGGTGTGCAGAAAAATCTGAAAAGCTAAAAAAAAGTATTCAGGGATACTTAAATCCCCCCAAAAGTAAAAAGCAGTTGGAACAGATGTTGCTGTTGGGGGGCAGGGGAGAGGGCTTTGCGGGCCTGGCAGCTGGGAGCTGCGCGGGCCTTGCTGTCACTGCTGGGGGGCGGCCAGGCAGGGGCAGGGAAGAAGGCTCACCTGTGGCGGCTTCCTCCTCTGCGTGGAGCTCCCCACCCTGCGAGTATTGCGGATCCCCACTTCTTGTGTTTATCTAATTCCCTCTTGAAGCTGTCCATGCTTGTAGCCGCCGCCACTTCCTGTGGCAGTGAATGCCTCAAGTTAATCACTATTTGGGTGAAGAAGGACTTCCTTTTATCCATTCTAACCCGACTGCTCAGCAATTTCATGGAATGCCCATGAGTCCTTGTCTTGTGAGCAAGGGAGAAAAGGACTTCTTTCTCTACCTGCTCTATCCCCTGCATAATCTTATAAATCTCGATCATGTCACCCCTCAGCCATCGTTTCTCCAAGCTAAAAATTGTTCCACACTGCACTGTCTGGGTCTGGTAGCTTGTGTTCTGCATCACATTTCTTTCTTTAGCCGATGAGCAAAGGCTCTGGAGCTCGGTGCATTAACTCTTGTGGGCCTCCATGGCGTATGCAGGGGGAAATGTCTACCTTTTATATTTCACGACAGAATGATGCTTGGGGGAGAAAGAAATTTAGTGCCGTGCTCCATAAAGGTGCTTGCTGCCGAGTGTCACAGTTGACCTGATATAGAACGAGAGAAACTGCCTCCATTTCGGGATGGAGTACAGTATATATTACTGATACATATATAAAAAGAGAGAGCCTAGTTCCTGTGGAAGTGGCATGGCACTATAAAGATTTTATTAGCATGGGTCTGAGGTGGCTGTATTACTCCCAGGCCTACCGAGTCAGAAGTGAGTTATGCAGCTCTTCCCCAAAAAGTGCCAATAAAATTTTTACAGTGTTGCTGGACTGTCATGTAGCTGGGCTTGTGTGGGTCATGCCCCGGGCCCCCAGTATTTTATTCCAAATGCTCAGACATGCAGGATTTTTAAGCAGTGTAAAAACAAAGTCCGTTTGTTCACTCTCACTATGGTCAAGGCATAGTATGATCTTATCTATGGCTCATCCCCAGAATACCGGAGAGCAGATTAGTATCTCCTTGGTCGAAAATGTAATTTCTCTCAGCTCTTTAGAGATGCGACAATAGAAATATGAAAACAACTCTTCTGGAGATTGGTACCCGGCTATGGGAGGACGAGAGGTTGCCAGAAATGGACAAAGTGAAGAGTTGTCCAACACAAGATCCTTCAGAGGACTCCATCTGGGTTTGGGTTTGTATGCCAAGACTTCTGTGCATGCACACAAAAGCTTATACCCAGAATTAGTGCCAAAGAATACATGCTTTCAAATTATGGTGCTGGAGAGGGCTCTTGAGAAACCCTTGGACTGCCAGGAGATCAAATCAGTCAATCCTAAAAGAAATCAACCCTCACTGTTCCCTGGAAGGCCAGATTCTGAAGCTGAAGCTCAAATACTTTGGCCACCAAATTAGAAGGGAGCACTCCCTGGAGAAGACCCTGATGCCGGGAAAGACTGAAGGTCAAAGAAGGCAAAGGATGAGAAGGTAAGGCAGTGTTATCGATGCAACAAACATGAAATTGAGCAAACTCCAGAGGACGGCAGAAGACAGGAGGGGCCTGGCGTGATGCGGTCCACGGGGTCATGAAGAGTCAGATTCAACCGTGCGACTGAACAAGAACAAGAAGAAGAAGAGGAAGAAGAGGGAGGAGGAGGAGGAGGAGGAGGTCTTAAAGGTCTTCTTCCGAACTTGACTTTACATCAGTGTGGAACAGGCTCAAGTGGCCACCATATAAAGGTGCAGAAAAGTATTAACTTCCTTCAAGGGTAACAATCTCCTCTCATGAATCAATCATAACCGGTTACAAAACCTTTTACAGTATTCTGAAGGCTACGCCGCTTTAGGATTCTCACATAGCCTAATGTTCTGTAAGGACTGTGATTCCCTTACGTATATCGTAATTCATGCAGTAGCCAAACTGCTCGCTCACCACTTTAGTGCCAGTAGCTCACAAAGTAGAATTTTTGCTCACAAGATCTCCACAGCTTGGAGATGAAGAGGTCCAGGCATGTACTAATATTTATCAAACACTTGAAAAACTGAATTGACTTTTCGTAAGCATATCGTGGTGGTTATTGTTTATTCTTCATCCCCGTGGAGGCAGGCAACCCTACGGCCCGGCCTCAGCCCACAAGGTTCGGCTCTGAAGCCCCCATCAGTGAAAATGCTCAGAGGATGAAACACATCCAGGAAGATGACTGATGGCACGAACAGCTCCAAGACTGGCCTCCACAAAGAGCTGAAAGTGCTTCTCAACAGGTTTGTCTCCTTGCTCCGGCTTTGGCTGAACACGATTTTATTCCTGGCAGTGATCCCCAACATTTTTGGAGCCTCCACGAACATTTGGAATTTTGACACGGCACAATGGGCACAGCGACAAAATGGCTGCCACAAAATGGCTCCCGCAGGAGGCGGAGCCAGCCACAAACCGACTGCTGCAACTTAATTTTGGTCACACAGTACAGATCCTTGCGCTGTGCTGGCAGTTGCTACTTCAGTAGTTTTTAAGCTCTATTCTTATGCCATTGCGCCATATATGTCATGTTATATATTTGTTAAGCTATTATACCATCCGCAGGGTCTGTAAAACGGAGCTCTTCCACCAGGCGTTTGATTAGAAACCGCATTATATACCAAGGAGGGTCCCTGTGCCCTGGTTTGTTGTTGTTTGTTGTTGTTCAGTTGCACAGCTGAGTCTGACTCTTCGCGACCCCATGGACCACATCACGCCAGGCCTTCCTGTCTTCCGTCGTGCTCCCGAATTTGCTTAACTGCCCTGGTTTGCCCTGATTTTACCTTCCTCTATTTCCAGCCACGCCCTGGCGTACCAGTACTACCTCCAGCCTGTGCCCGCCACACAATAAGTGAGAGAACTAAGCTGGTGAGGAATCCATTGGAACTATACGGCCACCTAAGCCAGGCCATAAAGGCTGTTTGCCTTTGTTTTATTTGGATATGTTCCAGTGCTTTTAGGTATATTTTAAATTTACTGTTACTTTAAGTGATTCCTTTATATGTTTTCGACAGGCTTTTGACTGTATTGTATTTCACGAAATGCTATGTAAGCCGCCCTGAGCCTGCCTCGGCGGGGAGGGTGGGATATAAATTGAAATAAATAAATAAAAATAGGTTATGGCCACACATGCGAGATAAAGTGGGGTGGTGGTGGAAGAGAAGCTATTTCCTCTGGCGGAAGTTGACCCACAGTTGCATGATCACACAGTCCTTTGAAGCTGTGGTCACAGCCCGCCACTGTGTGATCAGACGCAGCCGCGGGTGAGTCAGGTTGGGTTTTTTTGCCATCTGTCTCCGATGCACTTAAATGACGGATCGATGATTCGCACCTCAGCCTTGAGGGCTCTCTATGGAGTGTGCGATGATGCGCATACTGAGAAAGGAAACAAACAACAGCATGGAGTTGGGATGGAGCAATCAGATGTGGGAAAGTCTGTCGGTGGCCCATAGCAACCCGTTTGCTACCAGATTTTCTGAGGTGTCTTTTAACTCCACTTGTGTGGCGGAGCAAAATGGGTTGCCGACGGCTGTGGGGCGCTTCCCGGAGGTTGTTGTCTGATCGCGCTCCTTTAATCTGCCCCTCATTCACACCTATGTCAGGGCTAATTGTGCGTGTGATCGCAACCATAAATACTTTTTTATATATACACATACTCCGATAAAGGAATGTACTCGATATCTGTAAAATTGCCCTTACGTTATTTTTTTTGGTAATTATATTTCCTATGTATTTTTCCATGTTCCTTTTCTCTTTCTGTATCCCCTTTAAATAAGGTTGCCAAGTTGAACTTACCGTTTAGCGGAGGGATTCCCGTCCCCGTCCGGGAGTCCTCTGGCATGCAAGTAAAGCGTGTGCGGCGTGATGATGTCACCCAGAGGTGATGTCATTGCGTTGGGCACGGGACCTGTATAATTTGAGGGAAAACCATAGAGTTTTCCCTCGAATGATAGAGCGTCCCCCCCCAAAAAACGTGCCCGATGCGATGAAGTCACCTCCATGTGACATCATCACGCCAAGCACGTCTCCGCAGCCCGGCAATTTGGGGGTGGGGTTCCCCCTGGCGGCCCAATCCGGGCCGACGGGAAGCAAGCCAATCAGGCGGGGTTTTCCCCACCCCCGCCGGGGGACTTGACAACCCCACCTTTAAAAAATTCAAAATAAAAAAATTATTTTTTTAAAGAAACCCTCCAGTAGTTAATCAGAAGCATTGCTGGGCAAAAGCCCTACCTGTCCCCCCCTACTCCCTAAAAACACTTGGCGGGCACCAGAAAAGGTGCCCGCGGGTACCATGGCGCTCCGGAGAACCATGTTAGGGACCCCCGGTTTACGGGCTCTAACTTATCACTCCCGTTACCAGTACTGATTGAGCTTTCGGGGAGGAAAAAATCACTCCCTGTTCAGGAACAAAACAGTTGCTGTTTGGCTATTACTGGGAAAGGCTTTAAAAAAGAGGGAACAGAAGAGGAAAGAAGTCAAAGACGGCACCACAGTCTCATATCTGCACGGACGGGGAGGCAGCTCCATTGCTGCCCGGGCGCGGTGGGGACCCAGCGGGCCCCATCAAAGGCAGAGAGCTCAAAGAGAAGATAATGAACATAATTATGGTTAGTTATTGTTTGGTCTCCTTACAAGCTCCGTTTTATAACTCTACTGCCAGCAGAGCTATTTTATGCAATGCCTTTTTCACGTGGCAATCTTTCCATAAATCAAGGCAAAAGCCAATAGCAGGCAGTTTCTCCTGCAGCTTGTTTGACAATAAAAGTTAACACGGAGCCCTGCCTGTTATCAATCTTCATAAATGCGCTCCTGCGACGGAAAAGGCCCTGGTCACAGTTCGGGAGCCTTCCACTAATAAAGCAGGCACAGGAGTGAGCCCAGAGCCTTAATGGGTCTTCAAAATGACTTCGGATTCTGTGCATAAGTGTGTCGTTTTATTTAGGGATTGAAGGGGGGGGGAGGGGGTGTAAGCAAAAGGTTACCTCCTCCCCACGTCCTTTTCTCTTATACATCTCCATTTGTCCAAGGATTCAAAAAGCCTAATCCTCACCAACAAAGACATTCGGCTACCAAAGACTTCTTTTCTGTACAGCCAAGGAAATTTTACAGCAGGGAATAAGCAAAGAGAGTTTCTACATAGACAGCTTTCGACGAGTGTGTTGGTAGGCGGCCCAGGCTAGCCCAGACACAGCAGGTCCTGGAAGCTGAGCAGGCTTGGCCCTGGTTAGTATTTGGACGGGAGGCCACCAAGGAAACCCAGGCTTGCTACACAGAGGGCCGGCAATGGCAACCCACCTCTGACTGTCTCTCGCCTTGAAAACTCTACAGGGTTGCCATAAATTGGCACTTTCCACCACCAAGTATACAGCAAATTTTTACTTATGAAACTTTTCCAGACATAACGGTGGATTTTCAGGGCATGTGCGTGAAAGCATCGGTAGTTGCTCCTTTCCCAATTTGCATCTTCACTGATGTTTTTCTTCTTGAGGTGATCCTACCTAATCATGGGTCACATAGGCTGCAATGATGATATCGTGTCACCATTGTTGTTGTTCAGTCGCACAGTCGAGTCCGACTCTTCGCGACCCCATCACGCCAGGCCTGCCTGTCTTCCGTCGTGCTCCGGAGTTTGTTTAATTTCAAGTTCACTGCATCGATAACATTGTCTAGCCATCTTTCCCAGCATCAGGGTCTTCTCCAGGGAGTGCTCCCTTCTCCTTTGGTGGCCAAAGCATTTGAGCTTCAGCTTCAGCATCTGGCCTTCTAGGGAAGAGTCAGGGTTGATTTCTTTTAGGATTGACTGATTTGATTTCCTTGCAGTCCAAGGGACTCTCAAGAGTCTTCTCCAGCACCATAATCCAAAAGCATCTATTCTTTGGTGCTCGGCCTTCCTTATAGTCCAACTCTCACAGCCATACATTACTACTGGGAATATCATATAGCCAATCAAATTTGACTATGCAATGATACTCAAAGGCAAGTCAGAATGAGGGCAGTGTTTCCTATCCACTCAACCCCCCCCCCCCCGTCTGAATCTCATATATAATTGAGTAGTGGGGTGTCACTTTCTGAACATTCCACATGCTCCTAAATCAGTTGGCTCCATGATGTGTCACTCAGAAGCTGTCCCTATCCACTGGCTGCATTGCCTGAGTCTCGCCTCCAACATTCTAAACAGTTTGCTGTTCCTTCCCCCTCCCATAGCCAGTTAGAACACAGAGGTCATTTGCATATGTGGCCTGATTAGCCTTTGCCTCTAACATTCTAAACAGTTTGCTGTTGCTGTTAGGAGTCACAGAATGTGTCCTGAGGTAAAATACATCTCCCAGTCTTCCCTTAAATGGTCACTGGAGTTGTGAATCTCCCTGTGGGGCCTGGAGATCTCCCAGAAACCACTGTGTTCCCAGCCACAGAACATCCTTTCCTCTACAGAAAATTTCCAAGCTATTACAACTGATCTCCAGATGACCAAGATCAGTTCTCCTGAAGACAATGGCTGCTTTGGGCAGTGGACTCTATGGCATTATACCCTGCTGAAGTCCCTCCGCACCCCAAACCTGGCCCTCCCCAAGCTCTACCCCTCAAATCTACAGGTATTTCCTAAACCAGAGTTGCCAACCCTGTAACTGGCTATGGAACCGCTTTTCAGACCCTTGGAACCCAGAAGACATGGCATAGGAGAAGGTGCTTTTCTACCTTAGCTACCACTTAGCCCCAAATCAACGTAAGTCGGGGGTGGAGGGAACCATACCTGTTCCCATGAGGCTGTCCTCCCATACTACCCACCTGGGGCAGCAAAATTACTTGAGACAGCCCTGCCTTATACCTAAGCAGAAGGAAATAAACATGGCTTGCCTCCCTCTATTTTTCCCTTCCCTCTGCCGCCCCACCAGCCACAGCCAGGTATCTCACCTGGAGCTTCCTTCTAGAGCCCACTGTATTTCTTCCCACAACAGGCCTTATTCCTAGGGGGTAAATATTCTCAAGCTCCAACCAATGATTGAAATGGGGGGGGGGGGAGTTGCGCTTCCTGTGTATGGGGCGTGGGAGTGTTTTTGTGTTCTCTGCTTAGGCTTAGTTTTAATCGTATGATATAAAACATCCCCCCCCCAAAACCTTGACTTTAAATGTCTTGTCTCTTCAACCCTCAACCATCGCCAGCAAATAATACGACAGAGAAATGGAAGGGTAGGGGAAACATGGCTGATTAAACCACTAATAAAGAACTTGTTAAATCTATTTAGTCTGCTCATTTTAGCACATAGCTACAAGGGAAGTTTTGGTCTCCAACAATAAAACTAATAAACCAAGTCTGACTCACATGGCAGGCATCACCCTTGGAAAGTCCATACATTTTATTAAATCCTTACGGAGGAAGAGACTGATTCAAACGTAGGTTCGCTCACACAGGGCAACCTGCAGCTCTGGGACCAGAAGAGAGTCTTCCTGATCACTTCTCTATTTATACTCCATGAGATCTCAGGACAAGACCCCATTTGGCTCGTTTGTGTGTTTGTTGGGTGAAGTCTTTTGCAGACCTTGATATTTTTGTGTTATTCAGTATTTGAACATATGGATAAACATATGGAGCAGGGGTCCATGAGTAGCTATTAGCCACAAGGTATAGTTGGAATACTGTGTCGGGGGCAGTGATGTTCTGTATTCTTGGGGTTTGGGGGGCAAGAGCGGGAGGACTTCTGGAGATCTGGCCCTGCTGGTGGACCTCCTGAGGGCACCTGGGTTTTGGCCACTGCATGACAGACTGTTGGACTGGATGGGTCACTGGCCTGATCCGACATGGCTTTTTATGTTCTTATCTGTCGTGGCAGTCTCACAACCACCTCCACAGTTTTCAGTCACTGCTACAGATATGCTAGCAAAGATCAGGTATTAGAGGGGTGTCCCCAAGACAACACAGTGATGTAATCAAGCAGGAAACATGACGCAAAATGAAGAGAAAGCTTTCATCTACCATTGTCTGATGAAGAGGAGATTGGATTTATACCCCGCCCTTCACTACCCAAAGGAGTCTCGGATCAGTTTACAATCTCCTCTCCCTTTCCCTCCCCACAACAGACACCCTGGGAGGTAGGTGGGGCTGAGAGAGCTCCTGAAAGAACAGCTCTGAAAGAACTTGGAACTGACCACACCAGCAGCTGCATGTAGAGGAGTGGGAAATCAAATCCGGTTCTCCCAGATTAGAGTCCACGCTCCTAACCACTACACCAGACCACTACACCAAACACTTTCCTAACCACTAGACCAAACTGACCATCATGACTTGTATTTAAGTACGTCAAAACTGGCCACTGAATTTCTCATGTTCAGAAAATCTGTCTCAAAAGCACCACTGCAGCACTTATCATGAGGACAGCTTGCATGGCGTTGAAGTTAAGATCATGCACTTTTCCAAGAACCTTCTAGCTTCCCCCCCCCCCCCCCAAACACACCTTGTTTCCTCCCATCCCAGTGGATTCTCCCCTCTCAATTGTTTGGGGGAAATATTCTGGAACCACATCTTCTGATACACAGACTATGAAAGGAAAAACAACACATCCAAGTAAAAATGGCTCCAAATTCAGCCTTGATTCCCATGGGTTAACGTTTCTGAACAACTGGAGATAGCAGAACACGGTGCTTTTTCATCCCCAAGTTCTACAGAACAAGCTGTGTACATTCCTGTGCTCCTTACGGAGTTTGTGCAACCAAAGTTTCCTTCAAAAAGCAACCCAAAAAGGATTCCACAGCCACAGTGGGAAGAGTTGTAGACCTAGCTTTGACACTTCAGTTTCCTCTGGGAACTTACTGCTACTTATCTGATCCTGTGACTCATCACAGGGATGTTCTGGAAATGAATGGAAGAGAGCTGACAAACGCTTTCAAGGCTGAGAAAATGAGTGGCGGCTTCTAGCCCCATGTAGAATATTAATAAGAGACAACCCAGGAGGATCTCGTGGCAGAGAACTGGTCCCAGGGGATGCTCGGAAGGAACACGATTCGCAGCCCTGAGCCCCTCCAAGGAAAGGTGGGATGAAAATGTGATAAGACAAGATGCGGTCTTTGTGAGGGCGCTGCAGCTGCACCCTGAATTTCAACAGATGTACCTTCTTCCGAGTCTGCGCCTTTAGCATTTTTGTACATGCTCTCGTTTGGGATGGCAGGCGGACGGGAAGGGATAAGAAGGGAAAGATGAAAGGTCAAAAGATGAAGGAATGTACACACGGCTGCGAAGACAGACTCTGTGGCTTCCACTACCAGATCCTCTGAAAGGCGGCGCTCCTAATCACCAATACGGCAAAGTTAACTGCTCCGGGCACATCAGAGAGGGTCAAATTTCTGACACCTGTTGGTTTTGAAGGCTCCCTCGATTTGCTTTAAGCATGGGAAGAACAATGTTCTGTTAACCTTTCCCAGCCATGATCGCCAAACAGGTATCTGGACAGCAGCAAGGTGTAGTTAGTGTCAGAGACAATAGGAAGAAGAATCAAGGGAGCATTCTCTGTGAAAAATTAATAAGACAGCTCCGCTTTTTAAAATTCAGAGATCTGTTTGGTATGTACTATAGCCTTTCTCCCCAAAGGGTGTGTAGCACTCAGGAATAATATTTTGGGGTTGTAGGTACAAGAGCCAGTTTGGCGTAGTGGTTAGGCACGCGGACTCTGATCTAGGAGAATCGGGTTTGATTCCCCACGCCTCCACATGCAGCTGCTGGTGAAACTGTGGGTCAGTCACAAGTTCTCTCAGGAGCAGTCCTCGAAAGAGCTCTCTCAGCCCCACCTACCTCACAGGGTGTCTGTTGTGGGAAGGGAAAGGAGATTGTAAGCCGCTCTGAGATTCCTTCGGGTAGTGAAGGGCAGGGTATAAATCCAATCTCTTTTTCTACTTGTGAAGTAGAGTGTTGAAACCAGTACTTTATGGTCTGAGTGACATTTGGTAAGGTTGAGCAGGTGTACAGAGAATCAAAACTAGCAGAACGGCCATGGAATATGGTGCTTTCGGTGACTGTGTGACACAGAGCGTTGTACTGGATGGGCCACTGGCCTGATCCAACATTGGCTTCTCTTATGTTCTTATGAGATCTGAAAATGAATACGGAAAGTGACCCTCTTTTCAAGAGAAACTGTGGATTTTGGTACCTCCTAAACTTTGGCTGGTAGAGATGCCACACCATCCAATCTCTTACACTCAACAGATTCTGATGGGGAGCGATCCCCAGTTTGTGTTAATTATAGGTGACATGGATGCAGTTGTCATGACTCACCCGGGTGAAGACTGCCTAGAGCAGGCCAGAGAGACTCTGCACATGAAAACATGTGTGATCTGCACCCTCCTTTCAGCTACTTGGCCATGGCCAGGGGGTAGGCAGAACTACATCTTCACCGGCCATTTGAACAATTAACAGTAGCTTAGAGCACAAGCTCATAAGGGAAAGTGACCACAGACCTGTGTGATAAACTGGAGCATGCTGGGCCATTACTCGGCAGTCGATTCATTGCTCAAACGACTGAGGCAAGCAACTGAGTCTCTGGTGTCATGGGAGAGGGCAATGGGCATGGCTTACGCCCAATTACTGCTCCCTGAACCTTAGCAGATGCCAGAAAGGCTCAAGGGTAGCCCATGGGTGCTGAGTAGAACTGCTGGGTTCAGCTTGCTCCTAGTGCGTGTCTGGCCAAGTTGTTGTTGTTGTCCAGTCGCACAGTTGAGTCCAACTCTTCGCGATCCTGTGGACCACATCAGGCCAAGCCCTCCTGTCCTCCAGTGTTCCCCGGAGTGTGCTCAACTTCAGTTTGTGTAGTGGTTAAGTGCGTGGACTCTAATCTGGGAGAGCCGGGTTTGGTTCCCCACTCCTCCACTTACACCTGCTGGATGACCTTGGGCAAGCCATAGCTCTGTGCCAGCTGTTCTCTCAAGGACAGCTTGGGAAAGAGCTCTCTCAGCTCCGCCTATCTCCCAGGGTGTCTGCTGTGGGGAGGGGAAGGGGAAGGAGTTTGTAAGCCACTCTGAGACTCCAAGTGAATGAATGAAGGGCGGGATATAAATCCAATCTCTTCTCTTCTCCTTCTTCTTCTTCATGTCCGTTGCATTGATAACGCTGTCTAGCCCAGTGTTTTTCAACCACTGTGCCGCGGTGAGATATTGTCAGGTGTGCCGCGGGATTTTTTCAATGAAAGAAATGTGCCTTCCGGGCTGACCTTCCGGGACGCGTTTGCGCATGCGAGAAAGAACAGTGGCGCGGTCTCGCTGATTCCGCTCGCATGCTCTGTGGCCGGCCTGAGGTAGGGTGATTTGCACCAAGACATTCCAGTAAACATGAATATGTTTGATGGTAACAGCTAGCTGTTTCTGTCAGGGTGGGGTTCAAATCAGTAACTGTCCCTTAGCGAAGAATGCTGTTTTTCTTCAAATCACTTATAGTCAGCGGAATGCCGTTCACATAAGAGTAAGAGTTTAAACTCTCTATTTGAAAAACTTTAGCAGAATCGCAGTATTAAAATACATCCACATTATATTTCTTCTGAAACTCAGGTCAATGTTATGGGAAGGAGCCATTACACTTTGGATCTGTAACTTACGATTTCAAGTTGAGTGGCTATTACGTGTATTTGTAATACTGTCATAGTTAATACTTGAGCTGAGGCAACTAGTGACCCATTTATCTTGTATTTCAGTGTTTTTCAACCACTGGGCCGTGAGATATTGTCAGGTGTGCCGCGGGATTTTTTCAATGAAAGAAATGTGCCTTAGCTCGAAAAAGGTTGAAAAACACTGGTCTAGCCATCTCATCCTTTGCCGTCCCCTTCTTCTTTGACCTTCAGTCTTTCCCAGCATCAGGGTCTTCTCCAGGGAGTGCCCCCTTCTCACTGGGTGGCCAAAGTATTTGAGCTTCAGCATCTGGCCTTCCAGGGAACAGTACCACCCTTGTCCCCCCCACCCCTAGATATGATGGTAGAAGAATGGCTTCACAGGTCTGGTGGTGGAAAGTGCCATCAAGTCACAGCTGACTTAGGTGGCCCCAAAGGATTTTCAAGACAAGAGATGAACAGAAGTGGTTTTCCCTTGCCTGCCTCTGTGGAGCAACCCTGGACTTCCTTGGTAGCCTCCCATCCAAGTACTAACCAGGGCCAACCCTGCTTAGCTTTCCAAGATCTGATGAGACTGGGCTAGTCTGGGTTCACAGGCAGACACTGCGTTTTGTTGTTCTTTAGGCCAAGCAAGTCATTTATGCTAGATTAGGTTAGGAGCTCTTTGGGAACAAGGAACAGATTGTACTGAAACTGTGGACTGCCCGGATCTCCTGGTCAAAAACACATGCACACTAGAGGGGTAGCTGTACTAGTCTGCTGCAGCCAAAACAGAGAATCTGGTGGCCAACAAAATTCTTCGGCATAAACTTGCCTTTCTCCCCTGCAAAACGGGACCAAAGATGGGTAACAACCAATAACACCAATACATCACAAATGTACCAAACATCCATTGCCCCCACTGATATGCCTCGCAATAACGAATTCGGGGAAAGCTCAAGCAATTGTCCTTCAATGTGAAAAATATTCATTCTACGAGCCAAAGGCCCTTCTGAAAAGTTCAGTCTTCCACCCCCCTATGAAACCACAGAAGGGATGGACATCCTCTAATGTCTTCTGCAAGACAGTTCCACAACATTAAAGCATCTACCAAACAAGCCTGTGACCAAGCAATCATTGTTTGTGCTCACACAGAGGTGGAACCACTAGTTTTGCTGAGGGGACCTGCCAGATGGGCTCGTGGCAGGAGAGACTGTGCTTGAAGTGTGTGGGCCCCCAGGTGATAAAGAGCTTTAAAAGATGGCACCAGCAGCTTGAGTTGGACTCAGGGACAACCGTTTCCCACCACTTGCAGCTTCCAAATAATCATCAAGGGCAGCTCCACATGGAGAATGTTACAGTAGTCAAGACTTAAAGTTACTGTTCTGTGGATCAGCGTTGCCAGTTTGGGGAAACGTTTGCATACAGGGGTAATACCACCCTTGGCTACATGAGAAAGATCTGAGTCCAGTAATGCCTTTAAGGCCAACGAGATGTCCAAGTATAAGCTTCCAAGTGTCAAAGGAACTTCGTCAGATACCTTGGATACCTGTTTCTCTAATACGAAAGCTGGGTTCAACTGCACTGCGGAGGGCATCTTGTGGGGAGTACATCCCCCATGCAGACGCATTAGAAGAAGAAGGAGAGATTGGATTTATACCCTGCCTTTCACTACCCGAAGGAGTTTCAGAGCGGTTTACAATCTCCTTTCCCTTCCCCTCCGCAGAACAGACACCCTGTGAGGTAGGTGGGGCTGAGAGAGCTCTTTCGAGGACTGCTCTTTTCAAGAACAGCTCTGAGAGAACCTCTGACCAAGGCCACACCAGCAGCTGCGTGTGGAGGAGTGGGGAATCAAATCTCCCAGATCAGAGTCCGCGCTCCTAACCACTACATCAAACTACCAACCAGCATCACCTCTGCCTTGTCAGGATTCAATTTCCGTTTATCCTTTGCTCACACCTTCACAATTGCAGCCTTCATAGTCTTGTTAACAACACACCTGACCTGATGTTCTCACAGCTGCCCCAAAATAAAACCAGATGAGTCATTGCAGATAGATGAAGCGGCGGTGTGGACAAATGATGCCAAGGACAGGAAGGGTCAGGAAGGGCACCAAGGGCAGCGGCGAACATGGTACTTTCGACACGAATGTTTCATTTGGAGAATATTCGGCACAGAGACCTTTTCCACGCCCAGTTACAAGGCCTGGCAATTCCCTCAAAACTTGCAGCCTTGGACAACTGGCTGGGCGAATGGCAAAATCGTTACACAGGATTCATTTCCACTGAAGCATTAGACATTAGTCTTTGATGGAAGTGGGACTTTGGACTTGATGGATCATTGATCCAATTTGCTACAATAAGGCAAACGTATTGTTATTGTGCATGCGTGTGCATATTAACTCAGACACAAACTTAACGGGATTTCGTTGCTGGCATTTGGCAGCCTGAAATGTGTTATTGATCCGCTGACAAGTAAAAGAGGAGGTTATGAGGGATGCCTACAAGAGGAACATGCCATCAAAGTCATGCTGCAGAGAGCATTGTTTTAATCACAGCGATATTGGTGGAGAAGGATTTTTCAACTGTGAAAGAACTGGTGCGAGAAGACACTGATTAGGATTCAAAGAATGCATGTGGATTTTCCACCTATCAAACTATTCTGCTGAGTAGTAAAGTGGGCCTAATGAGCAAAATGGACAACCCCTCCGACTTAAAAGAGGTGGTGGTCGAAGGTGCACTCAAGGGGCAGTGGTGTACACCGTGTCTCCCCATGCTCAGAGTGACTTATAGGAGGTGGTGGTCCAAGGTCCACTCAAGGGCCAGTGGTGTCCACCGTGTCTCCCCATGCTCAAAGTGAGTTACAGGAGGTGGTGGTCCAAGGTACACTCAAGGGCCAGTGGTGTCCACTGTGTCTTCTCATGCTCAGAGTGACTTATAGGAGGTGGTGATCCAAGGTCCACTCAAGGGCCAGTGATGTCCACCGTGTCTCCCCATGCTCAGAGTGACTTATAGGAGGTGGTGGTCCAAGGTCCACTCAAGGGCCAGTGGTGTCCACCGTGTCTCCCCATGTTCAGAGTGACTTATAGGAGGTGGTGATCCAAGGTCCACTCAAGGGCCAGTGATGTCCACCGTGTCTCCCCATGCTCAGAGTGACTTATAGGAGGTGGTGATCCAAGGTCCACCCAAGGGCCAGTGATGTCCACCGTGTCTCCCCATGCTCAGAGTGACTTATAGGAGGTGGTGATCCAAGGTCCACCCAAGGGCCAGTGGTGTCCACCGTGTCTCCCCATGCTCAGAGTGACTTATAGGAGGTGGTGATCCAAGGTCCACCCAAGGGCCAGTGGTGTCCACCGTGTCTCCCCATGCTCAGAGTGACTTATAGGAGGTGGTGATCCAAGGTCCACCCAAGGGCCAGTGGTGTCCACCGTGTCTCCCCATGCTCAGAGTGACTTATAGGAGGTGGTGATCCAAGGTCCACCCAAGGGCCAGTGGTGTCCACCGTGTCTCCCCATGTTCAGAGTGACTTATAGGAGGTGGTGATCCAAGGTCCACTCAAGGGCCAGTGATATCCACCGTGTCTCCCCATGCTCAGAGTGACTTATAGGAGGTGGTGATCCAAGGTCCACCCAAGGGCCAGTGGTGTCCACCGTGTCTCCCCATGTTCAGAGTGACTTATAGGAGGTGGTGATCCAAGGTCCACTCAAGGGCCAGTGATGTCCACCGTGTCTCCCCATGCTCAGAGTGACTTATAGGAGGTGGTGATCCAAGGTCCACCCAAGGGCCAGTGGTGTCCACCGTGTCTCCCCATGCTCAGAGTGACTTATAGGAGGTGGTGATCCAAGGTCCACCCAAGGGCCAGTGGTGTCCACCGTGTCTCCCCATGTTCAGAGTGACTTATAGGAGGTGGTGATCCAAGGTCCACTCAAGGGCCAGTGATGTCCACCGTGTCTCCCCATGCTCAGAGTGACTTATAGGAGGTGGTGATCCAAGGTCCACTCAAGGGCCAGTGGTGTCCACCGTGTCTCCCCATGTTCAGAGTGACTTATAGGAGGTGGTGATCCAAGGTCCACTCAAGGGCCAGTGATGTCCACCGTGTCTCCCCATGCTCAGAGTGACTTATAGGAGGTGGTGATCCAAGGTCCACTCAAGGGCCAGTGATGTCCACCGTGTCTCCCCATGCTCAGAGTGACTTATAGGAGGTGGTGATCCAAGGTCCACCCAAGGGCCAGTGATGTCCACCGTGTCTCCCCATGTTCAGAGTGACTTATAGGAGGTGGTGATCCAAGGTCCACCCAAGGGCCAGTGGTGTCCACCGTGTCTCCCCATGTTCAGAGTGACTTATAGGAGGTGGTGATCCAAGGTCCACTCAAGGGCCAGTGGTGTCCACCGTGTCTCCCCATGTTCAGAGTGACTTATAGGAGGTGGTGATCCAAGGTCCACCCAAGGGCCAGTGGTGTCCACCGTGTCTCCCCATGTTCAGAGTGACTTATAGGAGGTGGTGATCCAAGGTCCACCCAAGGGCCAGTGGTGTCCACCGTGTCTCCCCATGCTCAGAGTGACTTATAGGAGGTGGTGATCCAAGGTCCACCCAAGGGCCAGTGGTGTCCACCGTGTCTCCCCATGTTCAGAGTGACTTATAGGAGGTGGTGATCCAAGGTCCACTCAAGGGCCAGTGGTGTCCACCGTGTCTCCCCATGCTCAGAGTGACTTATAGGAGGTGGTGATCCAAGGTCCACCCAAGGGCCAGTGGTGTCCACCGTGTCTCCCCATGCTCAGAGTGACTTATAGGAGGTGGTGATCCAAGGTCCACCCAAGGGCCAGTGGTGTCCACCGTGTCTCCCCATGTTCAGAGTGACTTATAGGAGGTGGTGGTCCAAGGTACACTCAAAGGCCAGTGATGTCCACCGTGTCTCCCCATGCTCAAAGTGATTTATAGGAGGTGGTGGTCCAAGGTACATTCAGGGGGCAGTGGTGTCTCAGAGCAGCTTACAATTTCCTTTCCCTCCCCCTCCCAACAACAGAAACCCTATTGGGTAGGTGGGGCTGAGAGAGCTCTAAGAGAACTTTGGCTTGCCCAAGGTCACCCAGCTGGCTGCATGTGGAGAAGTAGGAATCAAACCTGGTTCTCCCACATACATATTGAGGCATGTCTCTTCCACACTGAGAAGCACCAGGTCTGCCATATAAAATGTAAACCGGCTCTGAGAATTAGCAGCAGAAGAATAGAAGCTAGTTTTTATACCTTGCTTTTCTTTACCATAAAGAGTCTCAAAGCAGCTTACAATCGTCTTCCCTTCCTCCCTCCACACACAACAGACACCCAGTGAGGTAGGTGGGGCTGAGATGGTTCTAAGAGAACTGTGGCTGGCCCAAGGTCACCCAGCAGGCTTCCTGTGGAGGAGGAGTGGAGAATTGAGCCCGGTTCTCCAGATTAGAGTCCGCCACTCTTAACCACCACACCACGCTGGCAGCATTCTCAGTATGCAGAAGCAAGCCCATGTTAAGTCAGTGGGCTTAAAATCTCAGGTAGAACAGGTGAAGGGAAATGACATGCTCTGAAGATGAAGTGACAAGGAGAACAAGGGTGAACACGGATAACACAGCACAAACTTTGTAAAAGGAAGGGGACTGTGGGAGGACAGGGATTTGGCATGGCAGAAAGAGAGGGGGAGTCAACAGCTTCTGTGTGGAAGGGTGAATATAAGAGGCTTTTAAGCCAGGCGTGCTGTTATGCAAAGCTTCTGCTGTAAGCCAGAAGCTTGGAAAACATAGTGCCAAGGGGCCATCACAAAATTTTAACAGAACAAGTGATGGTAGCAATGGAGGAAGGAGGCCCATGATTAGGGTTGGAGATGCCGAGAAAATACAAGATTACTTCTGAGTAGGAGACATGCAGCATTGGCTCCGAGTACAAAGTGACCTGACGAAGCATTGAGGGAAACAGACTTTTTTCCCGGGAAGTCTGTAGTCGCATGGCAATTGTTTGGAAGCAGCAGCAGCACTGCATGATGTACAATAAAGAAACAAAAGAAGAAGTAAATTCATGGACTGTAATTGTACTAGAATCATTTTTGCACAATGATCATTAGTGGGGTACGGTCTCCAGGTGGTGGCTGGAGATCTCCCAGAATTATAAGTGGTCTCCAAGTTACAGAGATCAGTTCCCTTGGAGAAAACGGATGCTGTGGAAGGTGGACTCAACAATATGCCTGCCTCCTTCACAAACCCCGCCCCCCTTAGGCTCCACCATCCAAACCTCCAGGAGTTTCCCAGCCTCACACCTGGCAATCCTACTGATGCTAAGGAAGGATAGTTGGACCAACAACTTCAGCCCGATGACTATGACACCAAAATCTCAGTACCCTTCAAAATAATGTCCAGTACAGTACACCAAATCCCCATCATGAAGACACGTAGCCCCGTGGTCTGAGCAAGGGCCTTCAGGGCATGAGCTCATATTTCAGTTACAGAGGCCTAAAACGCATGGACAGTCCACGTTTACCTGCCTGCACAAGAAGACAGCAAACGCAGCTCATCTGCCCATCTCTGTGTGCTGCCAAAAACCGAGGGCCTCCTGCCAGCCTTCCGCATCCCCACCCCCCCGCTTAGCACCTGGCAACATTGATGAGGCGGTGGAACCTTTGCCAGTCAAAATAGCTGCAGCATATTGAAGGGGGGAAATTGTTGGTACAGCACAAAATAAACTGAATTTCATTTTCAAAATTAATAACACCAGAGCTACTGTAGTGATTGCATTAGTCATTTCCATAAATAATTAAGGACCCTCCATTTGCACAGAATTCCCAACTTGCTGCGCCGCGGCAGCGCAAAAACATGATCGACCTTGCTGTGGGATCTAGCCCGCCTCGCCGGCAAGGACACAGGGCCCTGAGTGCTGGCAGCGGTCCGGCAACCCTGAGCTGCTCTGCTGTCCCATGAGCTCATGTGTCTGTGCCCAGGATGCGTGCCAGATTTCTCGCATGTCAGGCAAACCTCTCTCTCTCTCTCTCTCCAGCACGATGGATAAATACAGCTCTGTTGTCCTGCATGAAACATGCAGGTTCAGTTCAGCTGCAACCGGCTGCCAAACTGTGTGAACTCAATCACACGTGAACCAGCAAGATGCCTCCTCTCATATGCTGCTTCCTGTCTTCTTTTCCTGGTTCAGCCATTTTGATGCTGTTGTTCAGTCGCACAGTCGAGTCCGACTCTTTGCAACCCCATGGACCATATCATGCCCTCCTGTCTTCCGTTGTGCTCCGGAGTTTGCTTAATGTCACGTTCCTTGCATCTTTGGGTGACTCCCGGGCGAGCTCCCGAGGAATCCCCGAACCTACTGGACCCAGCGGGAGACCTGAAACGATTCAGGCTCCCACAAGATCTCCTGGAGAGAGACTCATGCAGGGGGCTTGATCTGGGAGCTCTCAGGTACAGCGGTACCCAAGTAGACCCCTCATCGCCTCAAAGCGGGATCCAGATAGGGAGCAGTTGCGCCAGCCGCGAGCACGGAGGTGAGATTGACCGAACTTCTGGAGCTATTCTCCTACTAAGGAATTGCTACTCTTTGACTTCCTACTTTAAGACACCGTGAATTAACCACTTGAGTCTATAAACTATATTTGGACTTTTGGAGTTGTGCAAAGCAGTCCAATTAAGCTTTAAAATCCCAGGAAGAAAGAAGGGAAAGGTGGAGGGATTCCCCCCCCGCCCCGTGGCTTGGGGAAATGTGACTGATGTAGCCATCTCATCCTTTGCCGTCCCCTTCTTCTTTGACCTCCAATCTTTCCCAGCCTCAGGGTCTTCTCCAGGGAGTGCTCCCTTCTCATTTGGTGGCCAAAGCATTTGAGCTTCAGCTTCGGTATCTGGCCTTCCAGGGAAGAGTCAGGGTTGATTTCTTTTAGGACTGACTGATCTGATCTCCTTGCAGTCCAAGGGACTCTCAAAGAGTCTTCTCCAGCACCATAATTCAAAAGCATCTATTCTTCGGTGCTCAGCCTTCCTTATAGTCCAGCTCTTGCAGCCATACATCACTTCTGGGAATACCATTGCTTTGACCATGCAGACTTTTGTTGGCAGGGTGGTGTCTCTACTTTTTATTATGCTGTCTAGGTTTGCCATCGCTTTCCTCCCAAGGAGCAGGCATCTTTTAATCTCATGGCTGCAGTCACCGTCTGCAGTGATCTTGGATCCCAGGAACATGAAGTCTGTCACTGTTTCCATGACTTTGTGGCTCAGCCGTACCTTTCTCCTTTTCCTAGCATGTATTAGCCACAGCTGAATCCAGAAAACTAGGTTTAACACTGTCTCCAAACTGTAATTGGCAAGCCTGTTTCGAACTCTGGTTTCAAACTGGGGGTGTGGAAGTAATTCTGCACCAGCCACAGTTTGCCTGACTGGAATGCTGTAGCTAAACTATGGCTACAGCAAAGGAGGAAACGAAGGAGAGAATCCATATGTTGTGGAGGAGGTGGAGAGAAAGAGAGAAGACAGTGCACGAGGTGCGAGGTGATTCCCGGACCAAAGTCTGGCTGTCACCTGCCGTGACATCTGAACTGGGCTGTGATGTTTGAAGATTTCCAAATCCATGTGAGATCACGAGGCCTCTTATGTTCCTACTTTACAGAGCTTAGTCACAGAATGGTAAGCGCTGCCTTGCTGGATCAGGCTCAGAAGTCCAGCTAGTCCAGTATTTTGTCTCAGACTAGTGGCCAGATGGTGACTAAAAGACGCCTGGCTCCTTGGAAGAAAAGAAGCTAACCTGCCAACAAGCTAAAACGTCCAAACTGCAACTATCGTATTTCGGTCACATCATGAGAAGACAAGACTCACCGGAAAAGGCGTGCCAGGAAAAGTGGAAGAGGGCAGGAAAAGAGGAACACCCAACACGAGATGGATGGACTCCATCCAGGAAGCCACAAAGTACGGTTTTGAGACCTGAGCAAGGCAGATGAGGATAGGACGTTTTGGAGGACATTAATCCACAGGGCTGCCGTAGGTTAGAAGCAACTTGACAGCACTTCTCTCTCTCTCTCTCACACACACACAAACGCACACACACATTCTGTCTTCTCCTTCTATGCCGAGTGACTTCTGTAGAGGTCCTTTGGTTGCGCTTCCCAAGCATGGCCTAACTGGCAACGGGATATATTTAACACAGCCCATGTGGTTCTGATCCAAATGGTCCAGTTCTTTCATAGAACCATAGAGTTGGAAGGGATCTCCAGGGTCATCAAGCCCTACCCCCTGCACAAGGCAGAAAATTCACAAATACCCCCCCCCCCTCCACACCTGCAGTGACCACTGTTCCACACCCAGAAGATGGCAAAAAACCTCCAGGATCCCTGGCCAAACTGGCCTGGAGAAAAATGGCTTCCTGACCCCCAAAGTCATGATCAGCATTTCCCTGGGCATGTAAGAAAGGGCCACGAGAAATAAGTACTAATGCAACCCTTCCTGCCCTCTCTCTCATGATCTGCCTAAGTTCACAGAATCACCATTGCTGTCAGATGATCATCTAGCCTATGCTTGAGAACCTCCAAAGAAGGAGAGCCCACCACCTCCCGAGGAAGCCTGTTCCACTGAAAAACTGCTCTGACAGTCAGGAAGTTCTTCCTAATGCTTAGCCAAAAAGTCTTCAGATTTAACTTCAACTTGTTGGTGCTGGTCCGACCTTCTGGGGCAACAGGAAACAACTCCACACCATCCTCTCTATGGCAGCCCTTCAAGTACTTGAAGATGGTGATCAGATCACCTCTCCGTCGTCTCCTCTCCAGGCTAAACGTACCCAGCTCCTTCAGCCTTTCCTTACAGGACTTTAGCTAGGGCAAGATGATCCTTTGCTGTCTTCTCTCAGAAGAAGGTTGTTATTGTTGTTGTTTTTTTGCAAGGATCTGAATGCTGGACAGAGCTTTCATCCCATCCTCTGGCCTTCTCACTCTGATGAAGAACCTTTCTCTGATTCCAATCTGGTGTGTTCTGAACCCTGCATTTCTGTCAGGGGGAGGGCAGGCTAGGACACACAACTCTCCCATCTTTTGCATGGCAATAGCTGTTCTCTCTTGTGTTTGAATGATTGACTCCCAAGAGCCTAAGAGGAGTCACACAGGGAGAGATGACTCATCTGGAGCCCGTCCTCCCTCTGCACAACCAAGATGACTGCTAGATAAATTCTTGCTGCATGAATCTTGGGGAGATTGATGATGGTAATATAAAGGACTGAGGAAGGAGAGAGATCCTAGATAGAATCTGTAACGCTGGCAATTTGGGATGGGGGTGGGGGGTAGAAAAACAATCTAAATTAATCTAGAAATCTCAGAGAGAGGCTCCGCTAGACCACTATCATGGCGAAACCTGCTACCCAATTATTCTTCACAGCCAAAGTGGACAATGATATGAAAGCCAGCCAAGTGCTGCAGTTAGTGTGTTGGACTACCATCTCTGAAACTTGTGCTCAAATCTCCCCGTGCCATGAAGCTCACTGGGTGATGCAGGGCCGGTCGCTTCTTCTCAGCCTCACCCCACCATGCAGGGTTTTTGTGAAGATAAACTGGGGAAGAGAGACCTACAGATGCCACCCAGAGCTTCTTGGCAGAAGAGCAGGATAAAAATGTATTAGACAGACAGATGGGCTCGGAACTGAATCATGGAACCATAGCATTGGAAGGGACCTCCAGGGTCATATAGTCTAAACCCCCTGAACAATGCAGGAAATTCACAAATACCTCCCCCCCCACATACCCTCAGTGACCCCTGTTCCATGCTCAGAAGATGACAAAAACCCTCCAGGATCTCCAGCCTAACTGGCCCAGAGAAAAATTGCTTCCTGACCCCAAAGTGGCGGTCAGCATTTCCCTGGGTGTGTAAGAAAGGGCCACAAGAACTAAGCACTGATGCAACCCTTCCTGCCCTCCCTCTCATGACCTGCCTCAGTTCACAGAATCTTCATGATCTGCCTAAATTCAACGAATCCTCACAATCAACCTAAATTCAAAAAATCTAATAGAACAAAGCTCAAATGGGGACCCTGGGCCAGTCAACACCCAGTCTCACAGCGAGGTATGTAACAGAGGACTTACAAATGGCTTCATGTACAGGATTTCTCTAAGACTCAAGAGGACCAAGACTCTAAAGCACCTTCTAAGTGAGGAGGAGCTAGTGGCTCCGTGGCAGAGTATCTGCTTGGCATGCAGAAGGTCCCAGATTCAATCCCCAACATCTCCAGTTAAAAGGACCAGGCAGCAGGTGATGGGAAAGACCTCTGCCTGAGACCCTGGAGAGCTGTAAAGAGGGCTATGGCTCAGTGGAAGAGCCTCTGCTTGGCAGGCAGAAGGTCCCAAGTTCAATCCCCAGCATCTCCAGTTAAAAGGACCAGGCAGTAGGTGATGGGAAAGACCCCAGCCTGAGACCCTGGAGAGCTGTAAAAGAGGGGTCATAGCTCAGTGGAAGAGCCTCTGCTTGGCAGGCAGAAGGTTCCAGGTTCAATCCCCGGCATCTCCAGTTAAAACGACCAGGCAGTAGGTGATGGGAAAGACCCCAGCCTGAGACCCTGGACAGTTGCTGCCAGTCTTAGGAGATCATACTGACCTTGATGGACTGAGGGTCTGATTCCGTAGAAGGCAGTTTCATGTGTGCCCTAGTCCATTTTTATACCACTTTTCATTTGAGGAGCTCACGGAGGTACGCAAGATTCTCCTTACCATGAATGATCAAGAAAAAAGATGGAATGGGTAACCTTTTTTGGCTGGTCACCATCCTGCTTAATCAGCACTGTAATCAGAACAGATTTAAAAAGAGTCTTTGTTTAGAGATAGAGTACATGCAGAAAGCCATCTAGGGCCCAATTCCTGGCATATCTAGTTAAAGAACATGTATTAGCATTCGTTGGGGGAAAACTTCTCTAGCTAAGAACATAAGAGAAGCCATGTTGGATCAGGCCAGTGGCCCATCCAGTCCAACATTCTGTGTCACACAGTGGCCAAAAACAGCAGGTGCCCTCAGGAGGTCCACCAGCGGGGCCAGTACTCCAGAAACCCCCTTCCCACTGTTGCCCCCCAAGCACCAAGGATACAGAGCATCACTGCCCCAGACATAAGAACATAAGAGAAGTCATGTTGGATCAGGCCAGTGGCCCATCCAGTTCAACACTCTGTGTTGCACAGTGGCCCAAAACCCAGGTGCTTTCAGGAGGTCCACCAGCAGGGCCAGAACTTCAGAAGCCCTCTCACTGTTGCCCCCCCAAATACCAAGAAGACAGAGTATCACTGCCCCAGATATAGTGTTCCATCTATACATTGTGGCTAATAGCTAGTACAACATCTGTCACTGTAGCACTTTAGCTCACACCCTACCACAAATCTTGTTAGTCTTTTAAGGTGCTACTGGACTCTTACTCTACCAGTACAGACAGACAAACACGGCTACCCATCTTGAAACGTCTGTCACTGCTAGGGGTTGCCAAGATCCAGGTGGAGCCTGGAGATCTCCGCCTATTACAACTGGTCTCCAGAAGACAAAGATCAGTTTCCCTGGAGAAAATGGCAGCTACAGAAGGTGGACTTTATAGCATTGTATCCTGTTGTGCCAGGTTCCACCACCAAATCTCCAGGTTTTTCTCCACCCAGGGCCGACAACCCTCGTCACAGGTTGGCTGTCCTCTTTGCTGAGCCTTCAACATCAGCACTGCTGAAAAAGAGAAAGGAGGTGGCTAATTACAAGCAGCACCGGCAGCAAACGAGCCGCAATGGAAGTGCTAGGAATGTAAATCAGCCCATGCCCACCGACCGATGGGCAGGGGCAGCAAAGGCAGCATCTGTGCATGCAGCTTGCAAAGTAATGAGGCTGTGATGACGTCCTGGCATCCTGCTTTGATTGCTTCATCTTGCTCAAGAGCTCTGCTGGGCTAAGGGAGGTTAGTGGCGCGGCTGACCTCCCTCCCTCCTGGCAAGCCATGCCTGAGCGGGAAGAAGAGCTGCGATTGATTCGGGCTGGAGCTCCAGTGCCGTCTGCCCTCTAAATGTTACTGCTGTTCAGAACATGGGGATTGTAACAGGTGTGTGTGTGTGGGGGGGAGTGTTCGAGCAAGCTGCAGCAGCCGTCCCTACAGCAGAATCATGTTTTAACATGTAAAGGTCAGCGGCAATCTATGCCTCTTCTCGTAACCAGAAACAGGTGGCCCGCGAGCTCCCGCGCCTCCCTTAAAAAAAAAAAAATCCACAAACCCATATTATCAACTGTACAAACACACAATTCTCTTTCATGCGAACAGGTGAAATCATTGGGATGTGCTCAAAGGCACACAGATGTTCAAAAAAGATCTGCAACCGGCATTGCCTACAGAAGAGAGACAGAGAGGAGGGGTGGCGGGGGAAGCGCCCGCAGCTCATCCACACAAGAGGATGGCGTGCGGGAGAAAAGATTGTAGCTCTTAGCCTCCTCCCACCTTGTTTTCATACTGCAGTTGAGGAACAGGCAACTTTGCGCTCATGCAGACTGCCAACAAAGCATGTTTTAATACAACAAGAGGTTCCAGGGGCTTTGGAAGAGAGCTGGAGGCCAGATGCAAGGTGGCAGAGCATCATGCGCCAACGCGAGTGCAAACGACCCCCCCTTCCCGGTGGAGGCAGAGGCTTGTGAAACTGCAGCCGGCAGCGAGAGCTCCCTTTAAGGAGCACATCTATCCATTTTCAGGGGACTTGGTTGATTACCAGTACACAAAAATAAGAGACGTACCAATTTAACTGTTGGCTGCTGATGTGCAAAGGGAGCGGGAGAGTTTCACTCCCTTGATTTCATAAAAACAAGTCTACTGAAAATTGCTCCATCTATCTGAGTGAGCACGTGTGAGAAGCAGGTGGAATCCCCCCACCCCCCCCATGACACAGAATCCATCCACCTTAACAAACAGAGGACCCCGGCGTCGCGGGTGAGCATCTACCTGATGCCTAAAAGTTATCAAGGAACCACTTGGCACTTTTTAAAAGGAAAATACTTTTAACATGTAAAGGTAACATATAAATCCTGAATGGTCCCTAGAAGATAAAAGGACTGAACTGAGGCTATAGTACTCTGGTCACATGATAAAGCGACAAGACTCCCTGGAAAAGACAATCATGCTCGGAAAAGTTGAAGGCAGCAAGAAAAGACGAAGACTCAACAGGAGGGGGATGGACTCCGTCCAAGAAGCCATGACCCGCAGTTTGCAAGGTCTGAGCAAGGTTGTTAATGATAGGACATTTGGGAGAACTTTAATGCATAGGGTCACCAAAAGTTGGACGTGACTTCACCCCCCCACCATCTGTTCTTCTCCTTGTAACCAGAAACAGATGGCCTGCTAGCCACGGATTATGGTAGAGTCAGCTGTGCACCCTGTGGGCTTCAACTCATAGTTCCCTTGCTGGTTCCAGAAAGCCACCAAGCTGCTCCATCTCACCCTTCCTCCGCCTGCTTTCGCTAGCTTCTGAGACACATCGATTTCCCGTCTCCTTTGCCTGGCTTATGAGCAGGCCCTGATTCACAAGAAGGCCCTCCTTGTAATCCTAGGTACTACCCAAGAGCAGGAACCAACAGCCTGCAGTCTCCACAGCAGGACAGCTCCCCACTTGGCCCTCTTTTCATCCATCTTCCTCTCCCTGGGTCCCGAGGGGCTTCAGAAAGGTGGAGGTTCCCTCCGCACCCTGCCACAACATCCAAGATGCCAATGGTGAACACAGCCAACATGTGGATCAGATAGGTCAGCGAACCATGATTGGCCGTGGCTTCCTGTTGAGTATGTCCTGGGCAGCAAGCCCAAGTTTGCTTCTGCATAATGTGTGAATTGGCCTTCAGCACATTCCCCCCCCCCCACTTAGTTAGGGATGCCAGCCTCCAGTTGGGACCTGGGGATCCCCCAGAATTACAGGTCACCTTTAGACTGCAGAGATCAGGTCCCCTGGAGAAAATGGATGCTTTGGAGGGTGGACTCTATGGCACTGTACACCTCACTGAGGTTTCTGATCTTCCCAGCCTCCAATCCCAAATCTCCAGGAGTTTCTCAACCTGGATCTGGCAACCCTACCCATCATCCCCCACTGGTAGCCGGGGGGGGGGGGGGACAGACGGACTGGAAACCCTAATCTTAAACAATACTCCCTCTAAGCTGTGGGGTCTTGTGAGCAAAAATTTTACTTTGTGAGCTACTGGCATTAAAGTTGTCAGTGAACCATTTGGCTACTGCATAAATTAGTATGCTTTGGAGCCATCCTTCCTGTGCTAAGACAATGATGTGTGAGCCGGAGGCTAAAAAACTGAGCTAGCTCACATTAACTCAGTTTAGAGGGAACACTGCCCCTAAATTTGCCAACCTTCAGGTGGTAGCTGCAGATTTCCTGGGATTTCAACCGATCTCCAGGCAGCAAAGATCACTTTCTCCAGGAAAAATGGCTGCTTTGGAAGGTGGACTCTATGGCATTATACTCTGCTGGAGTCCCTCCCCCAACTGCCCCCTCTTTAGGCTCCACCCACCCTCTTCAGGCTCCACCACCCCAAATCTGCAGGAATTTCTCAACCCAGAGATGGCTACCCTACTCCCCACCCAGAAAAGATAGGAACTCTCAGTCTGGGGCAAGTGATGCTCTGTATTCTTGGTACTTGGAAGGGGGCAACAGTGGGAGGGCTTCTGGAGTTCTGGCCCCACTGGTGGACCTCCTGAGGGCACCTGGTATTTTTGGCCACTGTGTGACAGAGTCTTGGACTGGATGGGCAACTGGCCTGATCCAACATTGGCTTCTCTTATGTCGATGATTTACTAATGTTCCCACTGTCAACATCAACTCAAATAATTTCCCCACTCTTGGCTTTCTCTAGTTTTATACAAACACCATTCTCACTCGTGGAATACAGTGCTAAAGCAATACTGCTATACACTGCATACTTATTTGTTTGGTTTTTAAAGCAATTATATTGACGTACAATGACTCATATCCAACAGGCTACCATGTTTTTTTCCCCGGAGGTCCGGATGGATTAGCTACCAATGGACACTATTCCTGGCCTTCCTGCCCAAGAAAGAATCTCTAACTCGATGCTGTACCCCATCAGTCTACAGAAGTTTGCGGCCTGACAAGAGGATCAATCAGGTACAATTTCTCTCATCGAATCTACAGTCAACTTTAAGACAGTCTCAGGTTCACACTACTCGATCAACACGCAGACTGGCAAATATTTAGGACAGCGAGACTGGTTTTCGAATGGTGTTTCGAGGAACGCTGAGGTCCTTCGGAAGCTCCTCAATGAAAATAATACGTAACAGAGGACCAGATTCTCTGATATGCGGCTTGCGCACCACTGTGAGCCACCCACTGCAGTGTAGAGCCCCAGAGTATAAACTGAGTATAAACTGAGTGCTATAAACTCTCTGTTTATAGCAACGAGGGCCAATAGATCTGGCCAGACCTCTACGTAAATTGGATGCTCTAGAACCACTCCCCCCAATCACTCGGAACCAATGCTCCCTCTAAGCTGTGGAGTCTTGTGAGCAAAAATTCTGCTTGGTGAGCTACTGTTATTAAAGTTGTGAGTAAGCAATTTGGCTACTGCATACATCAGTTTGCTCTGGAGCCCTCCTTCCTGAGCAAAGACAAATATGTGTGAGCCGGAGGCTAAAAAACTGCGCTAACTCACACTAACTCAGCTTAGAGGGAACATTGCTTGCTAGGGTTGCCAACCTCCAGGTGGTGCTGGAGATCTCCTGAGATTACAACCGATTTCCAGGCAAGAGAGATCAATTCGCCAGGAGAAAACGGCCATTTCGGGAGGTGGACTCTATGGTATAATACCCATTGAAGCCCCTCCCCTCCCCAAACCACACCCACCTCCAGCTCTACCCCCCCCAAATCCCCAAGAATTTCCCAACCTGCAGCTTGCAACCCTACTTGGAACCCACAGAAGCAAATAAGTTATCACAGAAATAAGTTACTCTAGACCAGTGGTTCTTAACCTGGGTTCGATCGAACCCTAGGGGTTCGGCGAGTCAGTCTCAGGGGTTCGGTGGGGCCTCCAACTTAGTACTATTACTAAGTACTAAGAATTATTTTTCACTAAAGAAGGGTTCGGTGAATGCGCATATGAAACTGGTGGGGTTCGGTACCTCCAACAAGGTTAAGAACCACTGCTCTAGACAGTCTAGAAGTCACAAATCTAAGAATATCAGTAACAAGACTGACCAGTCCAAAACACAAGAGAGCTACTCATTCAATTATTTTACGTACTAAGGAGGTGGGGGGAAGGGGATCTAGGTGTTGATTTACAAGGAAGTTCTTCTACAGTAGCCCTAATAGGAGTTATAGCGGTATCCCCCCCCAATCCATTTTCACATGCTGTGCACCAAAGCCGCTCCCTAAAGACTTTAGGCCTTTGCCTTAATGAACACATATCTTAAAGGCTTGGCAGCTCGTCTGCACACGATCTTTTGTTCCAGCGTAACGATGTTGGTATAAAACCCATCTGGAATAAGGTACCCTCAGGCACCAAAACAGTTTCTGCTTGTATAATTGTGACCGCACAAGGGAATTGCTCCGGTATGTCTTTCACGATTCCTTTAAGTAGCTTTATCAGTATACCAACGAACTCTTCAGACCAAGTCCCACAATTCTACTGCAGTCCCCATGAAGAGACATCACCACGAATTATCCACCAAGCTTTTTTTTAAACCCCCCCCCCCAAAAAAAACTCTTCACTAAGTGGATGCATGGCAGAATCTATAAAATTACAAATGGTGTGGAGAGAGAAATTTATCTTCTCTCATAAGACTAGAATTCAAGGTCACCCAGAGAAAACGACTGCTGGCAGACACAGAACGAAATAGACTAGAGGAAATAATTCTTTGTTCGCCATCATTCATATCACAGCTTACGGAAGTCGTGGACGCAAGATGTGGGGAATGAGCAATGGTTTTGGGGGATTACTCAAATTCTGTCAATGGCTATTAGAGAGGTTACCTACACGGATCCCTCCTTGCACCCAGAGGAAGCATGATTCTGTGTAAGAACATAAGAGAAGCCAATGTTGGATCAGCCAATGGCCCCTCCAGTCCAACACTCTGTGTCACACAGTAGCCAAAAACACCAGGTGCCCTCAGGAGGTCCAGCAGTGTGGCCAGAACTCCAGAAGCCCTCCCACTGTTGCCCCCCACCCCCAAGCACCAAGAATACAGACCATCACTGCCCTAGACATAAGAACATAAGAGAAGCCAATGTTGGATCAGCCAATGGCCCCTCCAGTCCAACACTCTGTGTCACACAGTGGCCAAAAATACCAGGTGCCCTCAGGAGATCCACCAGTGGGGCCAGGACACTAGAAGCCCTCCCACTGTTGGCCCCCCCCTCAAGCACCAAGAATACAGAGCATCACTTGCCCCAGACTGAGAGTTCCTATTCTCTACCTTGTGGAGGCCTCCCTTCTAAAAGGATGTGGACAGAATGGAGCCATATGACACCCATGGGCAGATTGTGAGAGAAAGGGCAGGAAGGGTTGCATCAGTGTTTCGTTCTTGTGGCCCTTTCTTACATGCTCAGGGAAATGCCGTTTGCCACCTTGGGGTCAGAAAGCAATTTTTCTCCAGGCCAGTTTGGCCAGGGATCCTGGAGGTTTTTTGTCATCTTCTGAGTGTGGAACAGTGGTCACTGGGGGTGGGGTGGGGAGCTATTTGTGAATTTTCTGCCTTGTGCAGGAGGTTGGATTAGATGACCTTGGAGACCCCTTCCAACTCTAAGATTCTATGATTCTATGTTCAGTCTGGAGAAGAGGAGGTTGAGCAGAGACATGATTACTCTTGAAGTCTTAGAAGGGCTGTCACTTAGAGGAGGGCAGGGAGCTGTTCCTGTTGGCTGCAGAAGATAGGACTTGCACTAATAGGTTTAACTTATAGGTGGAAAGGTACCAGATGGATATTAGGGAAATGTTTTTACAGTAAGAATCACAGAGTTGGAAGGGACCTCCAGGATCATCTAGTCCAACCCCCTGCACAAGACAGGGAATTCACAAATACCTCCCCCTCCACACCCACAGTGATCGCTGTTTCACGCCCAGAAGATGACAAAAAACCTTTGGATCCCTGGGGTAGTTTAGCTGCCTCGGGAGGAGATGAGCTCCCCCTTAAGTAGCAGCTGGATGAACATCTGTCAGGAATGCTGTAGGCTGATTCTGCATTGAGCAGGGTGTTGGACTAGGTGGCCTCTATGGCCCCTCCCAAGTCTATGATTCTACGGCCACTAGTAGTAGTAGTAGTAGTAGTAGTAGTAGAAGAAGAAGAAGAAGAAGAAGAAGAAGAGGAGGAGGAGGAGATTGGATTTATACCCCGCCCTTCACTCACTTGGAGTCTCAGAGCGGCTTACAAACTCCTTTCCCTTCCCCTCCCCACAACAGACACCCTGGGAGGTAGGTGGGGCTGAGAGAGCTCTGAGACAACTGTCCTTGAGAGAACAGCTGTGCCAGAACTACGGCTTGCCCAAGGTCATCCAGCAGCAGCAAGTGGAGGAGTGGGGAATCAAACCCGGCTCTCCCAGATTAGAGTCCGCACACTTAGCTGCTACGCCAAACAGACTAGTAGCTTAGTATGGACCACAGAAGTCTATTGCCCTGTTTGTAGATACCCTGGCGGCACTGGTCTTGCCAAGATACTGGACCAGGTGGACGTCTGGCGTGATGCAGCCAGTCTCTACTTATTATTGACCACTCAGACTATGTGGAGCGTGTCTGCGCTACTCCCACGCAAACATTCGAGCGAGCCTTTAAAAGTGGCTGCATGTGGGGGAGATGAACCACACACCCCGCTCTCGGAGAATCCCCTGCTCCCGCTGTATGCAGAGTACACATTTATCTAGCTAAAATGTGCTTAATTAATATTTCATATAGCTGTGTTGGATACTCTATATTCCTAATGGATTGTATTGATCAAACGAAGAAAGGAAAATGCCTCCGTTGCTGTAGGGAAAACTAAAGCTGTCAGTTATAAAGCAATCATGGAGAGGAGATTCTACGAAATCTAGGCAGCTCTCCTCTCCTCTCCCCCCCCCCCCCATCACCCTCCATAATGCTTAAGAGAGACATTTGGGACACTTCCCAAAAGACTAGCACCTCCCTCCACCCCCAGGTGGAAAATGCAGACTGAATAACATCACCCAATTGTATAATGCTTTTGGGAAGGCTGAGCAAGATGTGTTGGTCTGGGAAGGCCCTAGAGAGGGGTCTCTAACATGGTACCCACCAAAACCTTTTCTGACACCCATCAAGTGTTTTTAGGAAGAGGAGAAGAGAAGAGATTGGATTTATACCCCACCCTTCACCCGAAGGAGTCTCAGAGCGGCTTACAATCTCCTTTCCCTTCCTCTCGCCACAACAGACACCCTGTGAGGTAGGTAGGGCTGAGAGAGCTCTTTCGAGGACTGCACCTGAGAAAACAGCTCTGAAAGAACTTGTGACTGACCCAGCAGCTGCAAATGGAGGAGTGGGAAATCAAACCCAGTTCTCCCAGGTTAGAGTCCGTGCTCCTAACCACTACACCAAATTGCCTCTTGGGGGGAGAGGGGCCAGGTAGGGTTTTTGCCCAGCAAGGTTTTTAAGTGACTACTGGAGATTTAATTGGCTGTGCAGATTTGTAAAAAAAAATATGTTGCTTTAGCTGCAGCTGCCCCCATAAGACGAGGATCTGCAATGTGTGACTGAAGTTAAGCTACGGCCATCATTTTGTGACTGACTCCGCCTCCTGCGGCAGACATTTTGTTGCTGCGCCTACCATTCCGGGTCAAAATGCTAAATGTGCCCGCAGGCTCTAAAAGGCTGGGGACCCTTGCCCTGGAATGCTCATGCAGATTTCTCTCTGGGCTACTTAAGCAGAGGAATGTGTTTTTCAAAGGCTTCAAGTTTTTGGTTGGTTGAGTTTATAGTTGTTGTATGGGTGACGCTTTCCGTCAGTATCATTCTAACAAAACTTAACACCTTGACACAAGAAACCTGGGGGGGGGAGGGGGAGGGAGAGATGGGGGGGTAGGCTTCAGGTAGGGGGAAGCATAGAAAGAAAGCAACTTTAAATGTGTGGGGCTCTCTTGGCCCCACTGGTGGACCTCCTAATGGCACCTGGTGTTTTTGGCCACTGTGTGACACAGAGTGTTGGACTGGATGGGCCACTGGCCTGATCCCACATTGGCTTCTCTTATGTTCCTATGTTCTCAAAGCACCCCCTCAAGCCTACAAGTCTCACTGGATAAATAAATATCATTATCAATATCTATTTTTACCCCTTTTGTTTTTATTTTTGGCAGTCTCCTTTAATGTTAATAAAAAGCAAATCTGCATATTTTCTGGTAAAAACATGTGTGTAATATTTGTTCACGTCATGTGGCTCTCAAACATCTGATGTGTATTCTATGTGGCTCTTACGTTAAGCAAGTTTGGCCACCCCTGAGCTAAGGTTACTAAACGTCCTTGTTTTAGAGGACACACCCTCTTTTGGGGGGGTGTTTGTCCTCTTCTGGGCTCTTAAAAAAAAAAAAACTGATGAAAATGTCCTTTTTTTGGTTGGAAGGTTAGGAACATTCCTAGCTGGCATCAATTATCACAGCTTCAATAGGAGGGTGTCTCAAATGAGATCAGTCATAGTGATCAGTTGTTTGAACTAGTCAGTGGGAAACCCTAGTTAGGCAGAGACAGGAAGGGAGCGCACGAGACAGAGCAAGTATGCAATTGACTCATCTAATTATCCTCAAGACAGAGTGGGATTTGAACCTGGTCTCCCCCTTCCGTTCTCGTTTGACTGTAACCCGAGGGTTCCCGACTTGGTACCTGTGGGTGCCGTAGCACCCAGTAATACCTCTCTTGGAACGTGCCAAGTAGGTTTAGAAAGTGGACACGGCCAAGTGGGACTTTATGAGTTTCTGATGTTTATTGTTTGGTGAGCCAGTTTGGTGTAGCGGTTAAGTCTGCGGACTCTAATCTGGGAGAACCGGGTTTGATTCCCCACTCCTCCACATGCACCTGCTGGATGACCTTGGGCAAGCCATAGTTCTGGCACAGCTGTACTCTCAAAGACAGTTGTCTCAGAGCTCTCTCAGCCCCACCTACCTTACAGGGTATCTGTTGTGGGGAGGGGAAGGGAAAGGAGTTTGTAAGCCGCTCTGAGACTCCCTTGGGGAGTGGAGGGCGGGATATAAATCCAATCTCTTCTCTTCTTCTTCTATTGTATAATGCTGATAGCGGCTTTATGTAAAGCACTTTGCCTGTGCAAATAGCAGAGTGAAATTCTAAAAACATGGTGGGACTTCCTTCTAACTGACCTCAGTAGCTCAGGACTGCTAAAACACTTAAAGCACCTAACTGGAACTTCTACTGAAGATCTTTCCAGCCGGAATATATATTTTTTAAATTCAGGAATAAGTTGACAACGACATCAAATTTTGATAAGTTTTTAAAAAAATCATGTATGTTCCTATGAAAATCTGGCCGGAATCTTTACCTTGCTGTACACACGACATATACCAGCCCTTCAGCACATACCGTCATTATTTCAAGAAAGAGTGCAGGGTGAAAATGTCTCCGCTCACGAGAGAACGGTTTCATCTAAAGCCAAGAACCCAGGAAAAACGTTTTTCCTTTTCCATTCACCTAAGTGTGTTTGCAGTTAGCTCAGTATACACACTCATTTTGTGTGTGTGCAAGAAAATATTTTAATTTTAAAAGGCATCCTTTTAAACAGAGCTTCTGTCTGACATGCTGAAGAGCTACTATCAGAGTTAACCCCGCTCCCTGACATTCTGTGGCTGGCTCCGCCTCCTATAGCAGCCATTTTGTAAATGGCTCTGCCTCCTACGGCGGCCATTTTGGGGCTGCGCCCACTACCCTCTGTCAGGACTCCAAATGGGCCCACAGGCTCAGAGCAGAACACACGAGAACATACAAGTTGAGAAAAATCTACTGTGACGCAGGCGTGTGTCTACTCCCTGTACTCAACCCCTGAGCGAATAATCAAGGAGCACAGGAGAAGAAAATGTAATCACCAGAGCTGCCAGGTTTCCTGCTTCCAGAGCCTCGGCAGTGAAGAAAAAGGAATCCCAGGGAAATGCAAACTGTAATTACTCTATTAAAGCCCAAATCCTTTTGCCCAAAGCCAAGCTCTTCCTGTAATGCTGCACTCTCTTTTTTCTCCCTTCCTTGTGTAAACTTTTCATTACGGACAAGACATCGTTGTAATATAATCATCCTGGTTATAATGCAACTGTGGATCACATAACGCCTGCATTAGAAAAAGGCAGCATGGCCTGGTAATGTCGTTTTAATATAATTTGTGTACTGCAGGAACTAGCTCAACCTGATCACTTAGAATTTGATCAATGCGAATTAGTGTCTTAAAGGGAGATAAACCATTCGGCAATTTAGGATTCGGTCAGTGTGATGCAAGGCCTCCCAAGATAAAATAAAAATTATCCAGTGCATTTTGGAATATTATAACAAATCCACGCGGCACTGGAAGAAGGTAATAAGAAGGCATCGGTGAGGATCACAGACCGATAATGTACAGCAAGACTGTTAGGTCGGTGATAAATCCCAGACATGCCGTACAACGCCCCCCTCCCCCTTCCTCTTTGAAAGGGTGAACTGGCCATTAAGTCTGCTCAAACCACATCTTGGTTAATTCAAAGGCCTAAAGCAAGAACGGGAGAGGAGCAAAGTCAACGGGGCGAGCATTTAAATTTTGAAATAAAAATCAAGTACTGTACTACTACAGCAGGGGAAATGATCCCAAAAAGGGCAGGGAAAGGGGGCTTCCTTGCAAGCTGTCCGGAAAATTTCAACAAAGACAACACCCTGAATTTAAAAAAACACCTCTTGTGGCAGGGGTTGTTATTGCAAGGATAAGAAGGAGGAGGAAAGCTCCTTACTAAAGTTAGTGTTTTTAAGTACTGTTAGATGCTATTTTTAGGGTTGCCAGCAGTGATCCCTCTAAGCTGAGTGAGTGTGAGCTAGCTCACAGTTTCTTAGCCTCTGGCTAACACATTTTTCACTTAGCTCAGGAAGGAGGGCTCCAGAGCAAACTGACTTATGCAGCAGCCAAATCGCTTGCTCGCAAATTGGATGCCAGTAGCTCACAAAGTAGAATGTTTGCTCACAAGACTCCACAGCTTAGAGGGAGCATTGGTTGCCAGGTCTGGGTTGGAAAATACCTGGAGACTTTGGGGGTGGATCCAGGAGACGGCGGGGTTTGGGGAGGGAAGGAGCCTCAGCATAGTACAACGCCATTGGGTCCACCTTCCAAAGCAGCCATTTTCTCCGGGGGAAGAGAGAAGAAGAGAAGAAAGAGATTATATTTATACCCCACTCTTCACTTGTAGTCTCAGAGCAGTTTACAAACTCCTTTCCCTTCCCCTCCCCACAACAGACACCCTGTGAGATGGGTGGGGCTGAGAGAGCTCTGAGACAACTGTCCTTGAGAGAACAGCTATGCCAGAGCCATGGCTTGCCCAAGGTCATCCAGCAGGTGCAAGTGGAGGAGTGGGGAATCAAACCCGGTTCTCCCAGATTACAGTCCGCGCACTTAACCATTACACCAAACTGGCTCTCTGTCAGCTGGAGATCGGTTGTAAAAGCGGGAAATCCCCAGGCCCCACCTGGAGGCTTGAAAACCCTAGCTACTTTGACTATCTTGTTTTGTAGAAAGAAAGTTAACTTTAAAATGATATACACAAAGGGACATAAATCTCCTAAACAAATAAATACAACTCTTTTTTGGGTGTTCGTGTGTGTGAGGAGGTTGGGGGGGGGGGGAAATCAAGATTCTGTTATCTCCACGGGCCTATCCAGGTACCTAAGCTCAACTCATATGACACTAGGGCCTACGTACCTGGACAGGTAGGAAAGAGTGACGAGGCTTACCAGCTTCCAGGTGAGATCAAAAAACACAACTACGGAAAATTCAATGCTTCAGTATTTTCTTATACTCCATATCTCTCTACAAAAGTACATATCTTAATCATAATAAACAATTCACTATCACTGTCAACAGTCCATTCTAATGATGAATGAAAGCGCCTGTAGGTGTTCTTTCCAAGATTAAAGTGCTTGTGCTGTAGTAATAGGTCCTATGTCCTTTGCTCTTCCAGATTACTGGGCAAATTACATATGCAGTATAATAAGAAAATATTGACATATTGAACTTTCCATAGATACAATCACGGTATGTGTGTGTGATTGTGTGTGTGTATGTACACACATATAAAAACACATTATACCTTGTTCCCGTGGATCTCTCTGGATTATAGCTTCCAGCAGGGCTTTTTTTTGTAGAAAAAGCCCAGCAGGAACTCATTAGCATAATAAACCACACCCGACAGCAGAAACACATTAGCATATTAGGCCACACCCCTGACAGATCTGGGAAACCTACATTCAGATCACTGCTCTGCAAATGGAAGCTCTCTGGGGTGTTTTTGTGGGGATAAACTGGAGGAGGAGAGAATTATGTTGCTAACTCACGAGGGGTTTGGAGGGGTCCACATCCACCGGGTTAACCCCTTACTCTTGTATTTGTTCAGCCCCATTTTTTTCCCCTCTCGCTCTTCCTCCTGAGAGTTCAGGGGGTGCTGTATGCTGTTTAGCCTCCAGTTTATCTTCACACAACAACAACTGTGAGGGATGTTAGACTAAAAGAGAGTGGCTGGCCCAAGATCACTAAGCAAGCTTTACGACAGAGTGGGGGTTTTAACTGGAGAGTCTCCCATATCCTAGGGGTTTTTTTGTAGAAAAAGCCCAGCAAGAACTCATTAGCATAACAGGCCACACCCAACAGCAGAAACTTATTGGCATATGAGGCTACATCATTGACAGCCCAGCGCATTAGCATATTAGGCCACACCCCCCATGTTACCAGAGGAGTGGTCATCCAGCCACACCCACCTTTTGTTTCTTATTCTGTTTACTTTGTTTGTTGTCAAAACCCAGGGCTTTTTTGTAGCAGGAATTAATTTGCATGTTAGGCCACATACCCGTAATGTAGCCAATCCTAATGAGTTTCTGTTGTTGGGTGTGGCCTATTATGCTAATTAGTTCCTGCTGGGTGTGGCCAACTTAGGAGCCAGCCGGAACTCCGTTCCTGTGCGTTCCTGCCCCAAAATAGCCCTGGCTTCCAGTTTGGTGTAGTGGTTAAGTGTGTGGACTCTAATCTGGAACCGGGTTCGATTCCCCACTCCTCCACTTGCACCTGCTGGATGACCTTGGGCAAGCCATAGTTCTGGCACAGCTGTTCTTGAAAAAGAGAAGTTTCTGTCAGAGCTCTCTCAGCCCCACCTACCTTACAGGGTGTCTGAAGTGGGAAGGGGAAGGGAAAGGAGTTTGTAAGCCACTCTGAGACTCCCTTGGGTAGTGAAGGGCAGGGTATACATTCAATCTCTTCTTCTTCTTCTCTTCCAGGTGAGCTCTGGAGATCTTCTGGAATTAGAACTTCCAGGTGACAGAGATCAGTTCACCTGGGGAAAATGGCTGCTTTGGAAGGTGTCCATTACCAGAGTCCCGCCCTTTCCCAAACCCTACCCTCCACAGGCTCCACCTACAAAATCTCCAGGTATTTCCCAACCCAGACTTGGCAAACCCTGTATGAGTCGTAATCCTAGCATCATACTAGCAGCACTATAACCACTGCCAGAAAGGGGGTGGGGGAGTTAGGCCTCGTACACAAAGCCCTGGTTTACAAACCAAAGTAGAAAGTGAATCTTCTAGTGGGAAGCTTACTAAAAATTCTAGGCATGTTTGCCATTATTAAGCGAAGCTGCTTTGCAACAATATCGCAATTAGTTCTATTAATCTCACACTCCCAACTTAAAGTCACACTGACACATGCAGTACATTGGTTTATGCATTTCGCAGAATTACACATTTAGCAGTTCAACCTTATTTAATTCGCCTTTTACAGGCAATTAAACACGCTCTTAAAAGCACTTTGGCTCGGAAACCGTGGCCTCAATCCTCACGTTCAATTAAATTGGACACGAGACAGTGGAGGAGGTACATCGCTCTTAGGCTTTTCACTCAATCCGGCATAAATTTACTTAAATTCAGCCACGCGCCAAAGAGGAATCCGTGTTCAGTGGAAACTCTAGAGAGCACAGCGATTGTCTCATCTAACGTTTATGTCTAAAGGCAGACGTGAAAGCATCTTCTCTCCCAGCTCAGTTCTTCCAAGCCTCCCCCACCAAATGGCGATAAAAAGGAATTAAGAGGTTCAAAATTATATGAAAAGCTGCCTCTTAAATTAGCAGTAAAAAATGGCTTCCAATAACTTTAAACACTCAGCATCTCAAAAGTATTCGCCATTAATTCCTCAAATAAGAGTCGAGGCCGTAGCAGAACGCTGCACAAGTGTTGAAACTGTGGTCGCGGGGTGGGGAGAGCTTAGCCCATAAATTTGTGCACAGACTACCCTATGGGACTCCCACAAGTAAAAGCATGCTGACTGCAAGCGCTACCACATTGGCGGATGTAGCTTGCTCCCCCCAGGCAGCACTAATAAAACTTCATTTATATCACCCCTTGAGTGTTCGAAGTGCTCCGCTATGTTATACGGTTGTAATCCTTACAGCACTGGAAAAAGTGCAGAAAAGGGCAACTAGGATGATAAAAGGGTTGGAACACTTTCCCTATGAAGAAAGGTTGAAGCGCTTGGGGCTCTTTAGCTTGGAGAAACGACGGCTGAGGGGGGACATGATCGAGGTCTACAAGATTATGCATGGGATAGAGCAGGTAGAGAAAGAAGTCCTTTTCTCCCTTTCTCACAAGACAAGAACTCGTGGGCGCTCCATGAAATTGCTGAGCAGTTGGGTTAGAACGGATAAAAGGAAGTATTTCTTCACCCAAAGAGTGATTAACACATGGAATTTACTGCCACAGGAGGTGGTGGGGGCTACAAGCATGGACGGCTTCAAGAGGGCACTGGATAAACATCTGGAGCAGAGGTCCATCAGTGGCTATTAGCCACAAGGGATAGATAGGAACTCTTGTTCTGGGGCAAGTGATGCTCTGTATTCTTGGTGCTTGGGGGGGGGCAACAATGGGAGGGCTTCTAGCGTCCTGGGCCCACTGCTGGACCTCCTGATGGCACCTGGTATTTTTGGCCACAGTGTGACACAGAGTGTTGGACTGGAGGGGCCATTGGCTGATGCAACATTGGCTTCTCTTATGTTCTTAAAGGAGATTAGTGTGACCAGCAGTTTCCATTGCAGTGCCTTTGGGTGTTCCCTGGTGCCTTCTCGATTCTCAAATCCAAAGAACCCTGGATGGGTAGCCAAGAGGTTTTGCAGTGAGAGCAAGATTTCGAGTCTGGCAATACCTGGAAGACCAACAAGATATCTGGGGTATAAGCTTTCAAGAGGCAAGGCTCCCCTTCGTCGGATACCCTTTTGTATCCGATCAAGGGAGCTCTGACACACGAAAGATTATACCCTGGAAAGATTGCTGGTACTTAAGGTGCTACGAGGCTTGAATCTTGCTCTTGAGTGGAACAAGAAAGGGGGCAGGGCTTCAGGCTGTTCTACCCAACTGACCAAAGAGCAAAGTGCCGAGCGGGCAGGTGTCATCATTCAGTGACGTTCACAAAACTCTAATGTAATAATCCAATAACAGAAGGCAAAAACAAGTGTAGTAAACAGACTCACAACTTACAAATTGCCAAAATGCTAAAGAACGTGTAATAGAAGGTAGCGAATACAAAGCAGCCACATAAGAAAAATACAAAACAAAAACAAGGAAGAACTTGTGTAATAATACACTACAATAGAAAAATCCACAGAGTAACGGAGAGCTAGTATAATAATGTGACCTTGTGTCCGGATGTTTGATTACAACGTTTCAAAGTTCATCCTTCATCAGGGGGGTTCCCTTTAAATTGCTGTGGTTTCCATACTTTTACTCACATGCACTGGGAACAATATCAATTCAATACAAGAATGGACGCAGATCTCCAATGTGTAACCAGCTACAGCAGCTTCAGACACCCAGTGGGACCGACAGCGTCTCTTGACATTTGCCCTTTGCTTGGTCCTGCCCTTAACTTCTCATGTGAATTTACTTAAATCAAGGCACACTCTAAAAATATGTCTTGCATCTCTGAGCTTGGGGGACTCTCCCTTGGGACACGGAGTGAACAAATCCATCCCTCTCTTTGGAAACTGAAACTAAACAGTGTATAGTGTTGCTGGGCTGAGCCTGACAACCTGTGGGAACGTTGGAGGCAAGGACATGGGGGTGGGGGGTCATTGCCACTGTGATGATAACACTTCCGGGGAAAACACCGATGTGATGTTGGGCAGCTCTGGGGAAATCTATGGCAAGTGATGCTCCCTCTAAGCTGTGGAGTCTTGTGAGCAAAAATTCTACTTTGTGAGCTCCCGGCATTAACGTTGTGAGCGAGCGATTTGGCTGCTGCATAAATCAGTTTGCTCTGGAGCCATCCTTCCTGAGCTGAGACAAAAATGTGTGAGCTGGAGGCTAAAAAACTGTGAGCTAGCTCACACTAACTCAGCTTAGAGGGAACATTGGATGTTACCCATTCAAAGCTCTGGGTCCAAAAGCTGGTTGGCTTCAGCAACACAGTCTCAAGATGTCCAGAAGTGAGCAAGACCATGCCAACACGTCAGTGTAACATGCAGGCACTATCAAGCCCCGTGAATAGGCTTCAAGATAGATAATTTATTGTCTGAATCTTAGATTGCTGTTAGGCCATTATACCAATCAAAGTTCAGGCAATATCCTATAGTTACAGGTGGACCAATCAGTGACAGGATGACTTCACTGGTTCTCCGTCCATGTCAGAAGGCCAGTGGGGTGATTAGCAGCTCACTCTACCCGCATCTCTCACCGGGACTTTTTTTTTAAAATAAACATTCTATTGAAATATCAACATATACATGAACAATAACATTTGCAATAACCATCAACATTCAAAAACGAAGTAAAAATAAACAGCAAGTAAACAGTCGAAATAGTTAAAGCAATTCAGTATACAGCAATAATTTTAAGATCATCAGGAAGTGCTGCTTTGATCTTACTGTGTTTTTCCACATAACCAAGAAATGGGAGCCAACGTTCCAGATAATCAGAATGGAAGTCTGGACTGTCAACCAAGGAGATGGAGTTAGAAATTTTGTCCATAATCAGGTATTCCTATAGTCTGTTGAACCACATTTGGGTTGAAGGTTGGGTTTTGTCTTTCCATTGTCTAGCCACTAAGTGTCACGGCAGAGCCCGGAGGTCAGGCTGAAAAGACAGGTCGTAAAGCAAGCCCAGGGTACGGCTGATAGAGCCATCAGAGGAGCGTCGAAACAAGTCCCAATCCCCAAGCACAGCCGTGGTCAAAACGTACCAGAGGTCATAGTCCATAAATCAAGCCGAAGTCAGTGAAACGCAGATCCGACGCTGTTGTCACGGAAACGCTGAGGGTCAAAAGCCGGGGTCCAGAATCAAGAAACAGAGGTCGGAAGTCCAAGAAGCAAACCAGGTCGAATGTCAGAAAGTCAAACAGGATCTGATCCAAGGTACACGCAGAGTTTATGGTCCTGCCAACGAAGTTGCCAGCATAAAATGCTCGTGGCCAGAAGCCCTGTTAAGTAGTGCTCTGGCTTATTAGCCACTTAGCACCTTTGTGAGAAGTCCTGGCTGCTGCTAGAACTCAGGGCTTATCGACCGCCGGCCCTGCATACGTGCTGCCTTGCGTCGTCTGTTTAGATCTTGACGCCTCCGTTCTCGGAGCCGGCTGACAGGTGGAGGTGATTCTGGTGGTGAACTGCCGGGGCCAGGCACTGCCTGATCAGCCTCAGGTGGGTCTTGCTGCATACTTGGCTGTGGATCCTCTTCAGGACTTACAGTTTCTTCAGTTAAAGGAGCCAAGTCCTCCTGTCCTCGGCTATCAGGCACTGGGTCTGGGGCCAAGTCAGGGGCAGGCATGACACTAAGGTCTTAGCGGCTACCAACATGTGAGAAACCAAGTCTACGAACCTCAGAGATCTTGATTCCTTCCCAGAGGTTAAGGAATACGAGTTCTGGTTTCAAGGGAATAACGTAACCTGTGATATCCTGAATTAAACACAAAATAGTTGCCCAAAACTGTACCATATAGAGGCATGGCCACCAACAGTGTAGATATGAACCAGTTTGATTACAACCTCTCCAGCAATTGAGATTATATGAAGCATTAATATGATGTATCCTAAGGGGAGTCACATACCATCTATAAACAATTTTCCAAAACTGCATTCTTATTTTGATAGCCTTAGTAAAAGATACCATAGAAGATCATATTTCTGCCCACTGGGCATCTGTAAATTCACAGGCACTTAATGAATGGAATGTTAATTGGAGAGCGAAAAAGAGGGAGAAGAACATCTTATCTTTGCAGGTACAAGACCATGCTGACCTCTCCCAGCACGACTGCGTGAAACTCTGGAAACACAGAAGACAAACAACTCCAACGAGCACAAGCCACAGCCAGACTGAACCAGTTTTTAAAAACAGAACTCCATGTTGAATGAACCAAAGTTCTTGACACACACACCCTGCCCCTGTCACAGGCTCAACATAAGTTAGAGACCCCCAGTGTTATTTTCCCCATATTACCCAGGGTGGAAGAAGAGGCTGAGAGATGGCAACTTCCTTCAGGCTGTCAAACAGATTTTTGGCAGAGGGGAGGTTTGAGTGTCTTGGCTCACAGCTCAGCCTCTTAGGCCTAGTTCTCAATGAGACAGATGACCCCATTCCTCAGGCAGCCTCTGCCCCGGAAGTGCAAAATGTAAGCAGGATGTAAAAGAAAATACTGGATCTGAACCTAGGGTTGCCAGGTCTTCCAGGCGGACGGGGGTTTGCTGTTTACCCACTGGCCCAGAACCGGCCGCCGGGGGGAACTCCACCCTCAAAGTACCGGCATCGCGGCAACGTGCCCCGGCATGATGACATCACCCGGAGATGACATCATCACGTGGGGGCACATTGCAGGGGACGCTCTAGCATTTGAGGGAAAACTCTATGCCCAACGCGATGACGTTACTTCTGGGTGATGTCACTGCTGTGCGTGTGCACTGCACCCACTCCAAAGAACTCCCATAGAGTAACCAGGACCCCGCCGCCGCAAGCCAGATAAGACCTGGCAACCCTATCCGAACCAGCCTCAGGAAACAAACACAGAACCTCTCTCAGAAAACAGGGAGGACCGGCAACTTCTCCTAATAACAGTGTACGACTTTCTGTTTTGCATTTATTCTTCCATAAGACAAATAGATAAATCCCAACAACGGCACCTTAATTATGTGTCTGCAGCTGTATTTTGCCAATATTATGTATGTGAGAATGTATACTTATTTCCATAAGTTTGCCAGCAGTGCTTTGTGCAGGGTTATACATAAAACATTGCTTATTTTGAAAGTGCAGCTCGGGGGAGGAAATACCTCCAAATGTTCATCCCGCAACATCTTAATTTCTAGCAATTTAAAGCTCTAAGTAAGGGGAAACCCTAAACTAAAGAAGAACGAAAGAGAAGTTCTTGCTGAATAGGATCAAGGCCTCTCTAATCCAGCATCCTGTTTCCTACAACAGCCAGCAGGATGCTGGGAATCTCACAAGCAGGGCACAAGGTTAATCAGCAGCCAACTGCTTGACTCCAAGTATCTGATATCCAGAGGTTGTTGAAAGACTGACCCTCCATGAACGGGTAGTTGTAACAGAGGTTATCTAAAACCATTGGTGTTTGTGTGTGTGTGTGTGTGTTGTGTGTGTACATATTAATATATATGATTATAAGTAGGGTTGACAACTCCAGGTTGGGAAATACTTGTAGATTTTGGGGGTGGAGCCTGAGGAGGTTTGGGTTTGTTTGTTTGTTTGTTTATTTATTGAATTTATATCCCGCTCTCCCCACCAAAAGGCAGGCTCAGAGCGGTTTTGGGGGGAGGGACTTCAATGAGATAAAATGCCATAGAGTCCACCTTCCAAAGCAGCAATTTTCAGGCGAATTGATCGATGCTCCCTCTAAGCTGTGGAGGCTTTTGAGCAAAAAAAATTCTACTGTGTGAGCTACTGGCATTAAAGCTGTGAGAGAGCAATCTGGCTCCTGCATAGATTAATTTGCTCTGGCGCCATCCTTCCTGAGCTAACACAAAAATCTGTGAGCTGTAGGCTAAAAGACTGCGAGCTAGCTCACACTAACTCAGCTTAGAGGGAACACTGCCTCCAGCCACCACCTGGAGGTTTGCGAACCCCCCCCCCAAAAAAACCTGTATGAAAGTATAAGACAACAAATAGTGTCCTAAAAATGACTTATTTTCTATTACAATCCTTTTGCACAGAAGTTATCGACCACCTCCTCTTTGACTCTAAACACAGTCATAAAAGAAGCGGCTACGGATCGCCTAGGTTGCCATCCATTTCCTCTGACTTCATTAGGCTGCTGTCTCAGAGGTGAAGTTATGAATACGTATTGATGCTTATAAACATAAGAACATAACAGAAGTCAATGTTGGATCAGGCCAATGGTCCATCCAGTCCAACACGCTGTGTCACACAGTGGCCATAAATACCAGGAGCCATCAGGAGGTCCACCAGTGGGGCCAGGATAGTAGAAGCCCTCCCACTGTTGCCCAGCCCCCCCCCCCCCCCAGCACCAAGAATACAGAGCATCACTTGCCCCAGACAGAGTTCCTATCTAGACCTTGCGGCTAATAGCCACTGATGGACCTCTGCTCCATATGTTTATCCAATTCCCTCTTGAAGCCGTCCATGCTTGTAGCCGCCGCCACCTCCTGTGGCAGTGAATTCTGTACTATATAAAATAGCTCATGTATACATATCCAAAATACAATAATGGAGACCAGATAATCTTAGCCCCCCAAAGCTCTAGAAGTTAATTCTGACTCTCAGTCTATCTTGCTACAATTCGGCTTCTTTGCTGGGCTCTGATACTAACTGAAAGCATCACATTACATCCTTCCCCAGTTTCCATGATTGTTCACAGCTTGGGAAAAGACTTAAAGAAACAGCGTGATAAGACTTCTGCAGGTCGTTGTCCCAATGGTGAGACTAACCTCTAAACCTCTTTACGTGCTACTCTTGAGCAACTGAATACGCTCCACCATATGCAAGAAGCAATGCTAAGCATCAAGAGAAGCTGATTCTTGAGTGCCCACTAATTCCTACCCACAACGTCTGCACTGCAAAAGCGTTTTACCTTGTTAAACTATTTACTATTTACAAAATTCAAGTCCCGCCTTTCTGCCCTTACAAGGGCCTCCAAGGTGGCTAAAAATTTTAATCATCTGTGATAAAACCACATTTTAAAAGTGTGGAAATTAACCCCTTCCCAGTTCCCATACATATCATTAAAACAATTGAAAACAGAGGTAAAAGACATAAAAACAGCAATTCAGCATTGGTTAGGAAGGAGGGATGACTGAGGGAACACCCAAAACAAACAAACAAACAAAAAACAACACATGATTTACTGGGGTGGATCCTAACCACTCTCTTGAGCAAAGTTTACTCATTTAACTATTTATGTTGGGGATTGAACCTGGGACCTTCTGCATGCCAAGTAGAGGCTCTACCTCTAAGCTACAGACCCACTTCATGGCTCTTCAGGGTCTCAGGCTGAGGTCTTCCACATCACTTACTGTCTGGACCATATTTAACTGGAGATGTCAAGGATTGAACCTGGGACCTTCTGCATGCCAAGCAGATGCTCTACCACTGAGCTACAGCCCCACTTCATGGCTCTCCAGGGTCTCAGGTTGAGGTCTTCCACATCACCTAGTGCCTGATGCTTTTAACTGGAGATGCCAAGGACTGGACCTGGGACCTTCTGCCTGCCAAGCAGATGCTCTACCACTGAGCTACAGCCCCACTTCATGGCTCTCCAGGATCTCAGGCTGAGGTCTTCCACAACACTTACTATCTGGACCATTTAACTGGAGATGCCGGGGATTGAACCCGAGACCTTCTGCCTACCAAACAGATGCTCTACCACTGAGCCAGGGCCCCTCCGCTCAACTTCCCTATGAATTGGGTCAAAGGTAGCTTTCACACATCTTCTAAACTAACCATACCAGCCCAAATCTAGCAACTGAGGTTGCAACTTGAACAATTGCTAGAGGTGGTGGTGGGGTGCCTCACAGCTCACACATCTTGCAAGACCAAGGTTCAAGCTCTAGTGTCTCTCCAAGTTAAAGGGATCCCAGTGTTCTGGATGACTCTGGCCAAGTCTGATTCAGATATAGGCACCCACTTAAGAAGTCCTAGGAGCTTTCCTACACCAAATCACTTAACTCCAAGCCGGAGGTACACCTCAGTAACGCTACGGGATTGTGTTCTGTGTACAGTACACAAGTAAATACTATTAGAGAATCTCTGCTTCCATTCTAAGCTTTTTATATTAAAGCATAATTATCAGGTTCTTAACACAGAGTAAATCAACAAAGAGTTACACCACCCATCCATCATTGTTACAAAGATAATTAAAGGAGAGCAATTACACGAGCCCCTAAAAGGTGCTCACCCCCAAAGTAAGAAGGTCGCAGGCAAGGAGCCCCTTCTGAGAAGAAAGCTCTCGATCGATACAACTATCCCTATTTATAGGATTTCAAAATAATCTCCTAACAATAGCCAACTGTCCTGATTGATAAAGGCCCACATTCTTGGTCAACTCATTATCTTGTAACTTCAAACACCTTACAAAAGTATCAACACTTGAGGTATCTTCTTAAAATAAATTAAATATGTTAGTTCATCCTTGCCACTTTTTTTATCATAACAGGGTCTATATAAAAATAATGATTGCAAACGTATGAATATCTTCTGGCCCTCAACCAACATTCTCTTTCTTGGAGTATATCTCAACCTCCATGAAACTGGGCATTCTGGTGATTCTCTGATGTTTTGCTACTGGGCCTCACCAAACTGTATCTAATGCCAATGAGTTAGATGGCTTCTGATCTACACAAGGCCATATAATGGCTGACACTCTTACTGCCCTTCACGGCTGTTCTGTTTTGGGTCTCTGGGTCTCTTTGCTTCCCTGACAGGCCGACTACATGTGCCACAATATCCTCTATGAATCTTTTTAGTCAAGTCCAGCAACTGTTCCCCTATATTTCTGGCCATATCCATGATGCCAGGTAACAACCAATGGGGAGCACACTGGATTAGGCTGACCAGTGATGCAACAAAAGGCAGCTTTCTATGTTCACATGTTCAAATTCGTGTCACGCGCATGCTCCCTTCACAGTGAAGAGGTTCTTGAAACGTTTGTTATCTGAACATATGTTGAGAAATGCAAACAAGATCCCATCCCTTGATTTGTTTATTGTGGGAACGCTGACTAAAGCAATGAGCCACCTGAAGGCCTCCTTTATGATCCTCATCAAGTTAAGAGCATAAGATGATTGGGGTCATGGAGACCAAGTCCTGTGAAGAAAGCCTGAGGGACTTGGGAATGTTTAGTCTGGAGAACAGGAGGTTCTGGGGGACATGGTTGCTCTCCAGAAGTATTTGAAGGGCTGTCGCTTCGAGGAGGGCAGGGAGCTGTTCCTGTTGGCAGCAGAGGAGAGGACTCGCAAGAATGGGCTTAAATTAAGGGCGGGAAGGTACTGGCTGGATATTAGGAAGAACTTTTTGACAGTCAAGAGTTGTGCAATAGTGGAATTAGCTGCCTTGGGAGGTCGTGAGCTCCCCCTCACTGGCAGTCTTTAAGCAGTGGCTGAACAAACACTTGTCAGGGGTGCTCTAAGCTGATCCTGCACTGAGCAGGGGGTTGGACTAGATGGCCTGTATGGCCCCTTCCGACTCTGTGATTCTATGATTCTAAGAGCCCTACTGGATCAGACCAGTGGGCAGATCCCATGTCACACAGTGGCCAGTCGGTTCCTCTGGAGGTCTAACAACAAGGCAGAGAGGCTGAGGCATTCCCCTGATGTTTCTTCCTGGCACTGGGATCCAGAGGTCCACTGCCTCTGATCACAGAGGTTCCCTTTAGTCACCATGGCCAGTAGCCACTGATAGACCTCTCCTCCATGAATTTATCCAATCCTCATTTAAGGTCCTCTATGCCTGTGGTCATCGCTACATTCTCTGGCAGCAAATTATTACAGCGACTATAAAGACAGATTGTCTTGGGAGCCAATAATCTTTGGGCAACCACAGAGTTTGGGACAACAAGAGAGCACCAGTTTCTGTCTTCTATTGACAGCACCTATTAGATGATGGCAGGAAAAGGGGGTTAAAATTTTTCAAAAACAACAGCCACGAAATATGATGGATGAGGGCTTCTTGCAGACATTAACAGCAACAGAAGAAAAGCCCGGGGTGGAGTGACAGGTCTATTTTGCCCCTCCCTCCATTACTGGATCTTCATTTAACCCTCCCCAAGGAGTAATAAAGATAATTTAACCCGACCTGCACCACCAGGGACAGAATTAAACCGCTAGTTTCAATACCTTTCAAAGCCACACGCCCGGAGGGAAAGGATTCCACACAAATGCAAACTTGAAACATCATTATTTCTGCAGTACTTTCAAGACAAAGAACAGTACCTTTGAACCATAAAGGTGTGCCACGTTCTAAAATTATCCACCACAACATTCTAATGTAAACATCGGCATCCCACTAATAAAATTTAAATAGTAGAACTTTTTTTTAAAGTATGTATGCTCAAGTCTTTGGCGTTCAAGAGGTGTGCCTTTCCCCCCATAGACTGAGCCCCTGTGTCTCTCAATACAGTATCATATCTATGCTAAGGGTTCGTGAATGTTTTCAGTTTCTGAGAAGGGCTGAATAATACTGCAATTCAGCTGGCCGAGAGTCTGTCAAAACCCCATTCCTTTCAATAACCAATACCTACAGCCTATTTTAGCAAGAGGATGAGGCATTCTTTCCCTTTCCACTTTTACAGGAGAAAAGCAAAAATCAGATACATGTTCTTCAAAAAAAATAATAATACAAGAGGGAAAAGGTCTTACTTGAATCTGGCGTCTACCTCGTTGACAGCTTTTTGGAATTCCTCCGTGGTAACTTTGTAGAACTGCGCACTCTGAAAAGGGGGAGAGAAGGGGGGAGGATGAAATATAATTATGAAGTATATCACAAGCTTCTACGCAATGGTTAAAGCGTTTGGGGGAGAAGTTCAATCATTCTTGAAGCCCCGAAAGACACTCCGCAGCCCAAATTACTTACAGTGTAACTAGCATAATTATACACAGCATAATTATACACAGCCGTTAATATGGTCTGCGCGTTTCTGTTCTAAACAGTTTATGCTTTTTAAACCAGAGAATAGGTAACTGCTGTTTCAGATCAGTTCCACCTTCCTTTATCCTGCAGCCCAGGCTAAGCCTATCTCATCAGATCTCAGAAGCTAAGCAGGGTCGGTCCTGGTTAGTATTTGGATGGGAGACCAACAAAGAAGCCCAGAAGCCCAATACAGAGTCAGGCAATGGCAAACCACCTCTGTTCGTCTCTTGCCTTGAAAACCGTAAAGGGTCGCTGTAAGTCAGCGGCAGCTCAATGACACCTTCCACCACCGTGCTTCATTCATTCATTCATTCCGACTTATATCCCGCCCTCCCCACATTGTAGGCTCAGGGCAGGTACCAACATATATATATATATACATGCAATTAATGCAGATTTACAAATTGATACATATTACAAGAATCAATTAAAGTCCAAAAACTCATCAGCCTAATTTCACTAAATCATCCGCATTTAAAACAACAATGCACCTCAATGGCAGATAGTGTGGTCCGAGTCTGGCTTCCAGGATCTGCGGTCACCGGGGGGGGGGGGGGGGGCTAATCAGAATGGAGGCCCGCGGCTTCAAATTAAAGCCTGGGGGAAGAGCTCTGTCTTGCAGACCCTGTGGAACTGTAATAGGTCCCGCAGGGCCCTGATCTCGTACGGGAGCTCATTTCACAGGGATGAGCCTTCTGCCTCTGTAATGGTTAAATGCTCGGACTCCAATCTGGGAGAACCGGGTTTGATTCCCCACTCCTCCACTTGCTGGATGACCTTGGGACAGTCACAGTTCTCTCAGAGCTCTTCTCTCATGGGCAGTTCTTTCAGAGCTCTCTCAGCCCCACCTACCTCACAGGGCGTCTGTTGTGGGGAGGGGTAGGGAAAGGACTTTGTAAGCCTCTCTGAGACTCCAAGTGAAGGGTGGAGTATAAATCTAATCTCCTCTCCTCCTCCTCCTCTTCCTACCTTCTCCATGTGGGGCCCTTCTTCTGTGGCTTCTTGTTCACCAGCCCCCTGATTCCCTCTGTTTTCCAATTCCTCTGCTCCCAGACACCAAGGTCCTTCTCACACCCAACATCCATGGTCTTCAGGCCCCATGCCTGTTTGTCCCTGGTCTTTCATGGCCCCTCAGCCCTGCTCTGGTCTTTGTGACGTCACAAAACCGTAGCCAGTCACAACAGCAGTTGCTCACAATAGCTTGAGACTATTTCACTTACCACTGTTAGCCCTCCAGGGACTTATTATTATTATTTATTAGATTTATCAATTGCCCTATCCGAGCTTACGCCGGGCTCTGGGTGATGTACAAGATGTAATGTCAAAACCCCCCACAAAACCTTAAGATTCAATATATAACTTAATAAAACTTTGAAAGAACAAAACTGGCAGAGCTGTTGATTTGGCATAACGCTGCATTCTGTGCCTTAATTCGACACCTAATTCCTCGTGCTCAACAATATTTGGCGTACTAAAATGGCACCCACGTACCGGAACTCCTAAACAAACTGTGGGTGTCCTTGATTTCCCTCTGGGGTCATTCAAAGCTCTTGCCACAACAGTGTGAAAGACATGACAGTAGTTACAAAACAAAGACAAAAGAATAAATGGAAAGCCGTGGAAGTTGTATGCAAACTCAGTAAGGAATAAATAAGGAAGCTGTATGCAAACTCAAGTTAGTCATACTCCCAGTGGCTGACCCACAGGAACTCTCATCCATTCTTGGTCAAGATAACTACCTGAGTTTGGTGACACAGCAAAAGGTGCTTATGTACGTATGTGCCATCAAATCACTGACAACTTAGAGCTACCCCAGGAAGGGTCTTTCAAGGCAAATGAGAGGCAGAGGTGGTTTGCCATTGCCTTCCTCTGCAGAGCCTTCCTTGGTGGTCTCCATATACTCACTGTGCTTAGTTTCCAAGATGTGACAAAATCGGGCTATACTATGTCACCTTCCTTCCCCCAAAGCTGGTTACATTAACTGAATTTGGGGGTAGTATGAAGTCACACCTGAGGGGCCCAGAGAAAGATAAACATGATGCAAATCCTACAGATTCTATTGGCGGCGGCGTTGCAACGGACTTTATTTTATTGATTGATTGATTTATTGGAAAAGATGTGCCGAAACTCTCAAGAGGGAAATGACATTTTCAATCTATATACTGAAAACTCATGAACTTTAAAACGTTTTAAAAATAATTTTGTCGAAAAGGTTCCAGAATCCTGTTCCGGTGCATTCCCCCAGAAAAAAAGGCCCTGGTTGTAACTATATTAATGTAGCACGTGGTCACCGCTAATATTAAATAATATTCAATAAAATAACCACCTGCAGGAAACTGATTCAACATAGATTTCTATTTCTGCCTGAAAGTATCCTTCCACTCAGGGAGAAGCGATGGAACAAGCATGGGCGCCTCTGGAAAGTCAGTCCACCCCGGATGGACGCATCCATCTCCCGAAGAAGTGTACAACAGGCCTTTTATCAAGTCATTCCTCCCTAAATATCAAGGGCACACCACACTTGAACCTGAAGCAGAAATGGTTCTTCCTATGCCTCGAAATGTCACCGCTTCCCTATGGGGCAGGTGGGATACCGAGACAACGGGCCATAAAGTGGTGACATTTGGGGGGATGAAATAATGTCGCCACGATAATTTTTATATATGTAATGGTCTTTATGAGTCTGTCACACAGTTAGTATGGGAACTAAGGCACACCACTGTCAATGAGTTCAAAAGGATCTTTTTTTGGGCACATCTTGGGGGGGCAATGGCAGCAAACTACACCCTCTGGCCGAGGGTACTCTATGGTAAGAACTTTTGCAGTGCCCTCCAAGTAATTTTTAGGGGTTTAGGGATGGGAAGGGACTTCAGCACAGTATTATACCATGTAGTTCACCCTCTGTATCAGGCATTTTCTCTAGGGAACTGATCTTTGCCATCTGGAGATTAGTTGTCATTCCAGAAGATCTTCAGGGCCCACCTGGAGGTTGGCAAAACTAAGCACTGCTAAACTGTATTGTAGGGGAAGGGTTTGCCACATGGATGGCAATTTTTGTGTCATCTGTTCCCAGTGCACCAGCATTCCTAGACCAAAACCTGAACCTCTTTTGGCTCAGTAGATAACAGTTTTAGCCTAAAAGATTACCAAAGTGTCTCTGTGGAGAGGGGCTGTGGCTCAGTGGCAGAGCATCGGCTTGGCATGCAGAAGGTCCCAGGTTCAATCCTCAGCATTTCCAGTTCAAAAGGACCAGGCAGGAGGTGATGGGAAAGACCTCTGCCTGAGACTCTGGAGAGCTGTAAAGAGGGGCTGTGGCTCAGTGGAAGAGCATCTGCTTGGCAGGCAGAAGGTCCCAGGTTCAATCCCTGGCATCTCCAGCTAAAAGGATCAGGTAGGAGGTGATGTGAAAGACCTCAGCCTGAGACCCTGGAGAGCCGCTGCCGGTCTGAGTAGACAATACTGACTTTAGGGGACTGAGGGTCCGATTCAGTATATGGTAGCTTCATGTGTTCCTATCTGACCAGAACCGTCTTTGTATGAAAACAAAGCAAAAAGACACAACATAACAATCCCTTCTGCTAAATCAGACCAAGGTTCAGCAAGGTTCCTTTGCCGCAGCTGAAGACGTGAGCAAACTCATGTCACCGAAAGGCTGCTCCATCAGGAAAGGAAAAAGGCCGGACGCTCAATCATCTGAGCCCTATGCTTTCCCAGACCATTCTGAAGTCACTTGGGACCGACAACGATCATTGGAAAAAACATTAAGCCGAGAAGGAGAGCAAAATTGTGTTTCGGGCCTCGCGTCTTTACCCAAATTATAATAAATTGTGTAACAGATACCACAGTCCAAAGGGCACACAAAGATCAGAGAGAGCGTGGTACTCTTGCAGCTCTGAGCTTGCTCCCGCAATTCAGGCCTAATCATTCATTTGTCTGCAAAACCGAAGATCCAGGCAGGGAACTTTGGGGTGTGTGTGTGTGTGTGTGTGTGTGTGTGTGTGCGCGCGCGTGTGTGTGTGGTGGGGATAGTTTATTTTTTAATAAATCATCCTTGGTTAGTAAGAAAATGAAAATGAAATCCCCTTCACACCGGTGACCCCCTTTGCATTTAGCAATCTCGCTGGCCCAATGACAGTCACATCCAGGTTTCCGTGAATATAGATAAAATCGATAGGGATGTGATTAGACAAGCAGACGGACGGCGGCACGCAGCCGGACAGGTCACCGTTTGAGATGATGAATCGGCCTCCATCAACCGGCGGTCCATTCCCCCCCACCCCACCCCGATGCTAACATTTACTATAATCTTATTTGGGCAGCGATTTATCTTTTCTTGGGCCTGATCAATAAAAATGAACACAACAGTTGTAAGGATCGATTGTAATTTTTTATCATTTTAAAGCATGAAGGCACATTTCTGACACAAATGCAATACTCGGAGGGTACATGCTCAGTTTATTCTCTCTCTCTCTCTCTCTCTTTCTTTGGGGCGTGCTCCTCTTTAATCTGTCATTTGAGAGATCAGCTGAGCTGCTACATATGCCGAGAGGATGTCGTCTGACTGTAGATGATCAAGCTGCCATTTATCAGCTCAGATTTCGTTCTAGTAGGAGTTTTGGGGCCATAGATTCGTTTGGCCCTGGGGATAGAGGTCGAGCTAGACCTCGCAGGTAACCAAAAAAGGCAGCTGAAGTGGGAACTGTGATAGCCATCCTGAGATTGTGGCATCCAAGCTTATTGGAACCAGTACTATGAGCACTTTAAAAGTTATGGTTGTTTTAACCGTCTCAAATTGTTTTAAACTGTTTATGTAGACTAGGTTAACACGCGATTAACACGTGGAATTCACTGCCACAGGAGGTGGTGGCGGCTACAAGCATGGACGGCTTCAAGAGGGAACTGGATAAACATACGGAGCAGAGGTCCATCAGTGGCTATTAGCCACAAGGGATAGATAGGAACTCTCAGTCTGGGGCAAGTGATGCTCTGTGTTCTTGGTGCTTGATGGGGGGGGGGGGCAACAGTGGGAGGGCTTCTAGTGTCCTGGCCCCGCTGCTGGACCTCCTGAGGGCACCTGGCGTTTTTGGCCACTGTGTGACAGAGTGTTGGACTGGACGAGCCATTGGCCTGATCTAACATTGGCTTCTCTTATGTTCTTAGGTACATTGTACCGACAATTTACGTATTTTAGGTACGTCGTACCAATTATTGTAAGCTGCCCTGAGCCCGTTTGCGGGGAGGGCAGGGTATAAGTATGAAGAGATAAATAAATAAAATAATAAATTTGTACATGTACGCACAACCATGCAAGCGGCAATGGGTGGACGGGACCTCCTTTGCCCGGCAACCTTTCTTGTTTTTTATAGAAAACTCGAGATCTCCACAAACGTTGGGCAGAGAATGATCATGCTTGCTTTAATGGGCTGTCAATTAGACTTCACTGTACTGTCTCCTAATGTACTGGCTGAGAAGTGGCTTCCCTCCTCTCAGCTGGTTAACTGAAACTGTCCCTTAATATGGCAATAAATTACAAGGATATAGTGCTTTTAGCACAGGTGAAGTGGGAATCAAGAATTCCATTCTGAGGGCAACTCGGATACCCATCCGCAAACCAGTGGGAGACAACGAGGCCTTCCTGTTTTCTCCAAGCTGAAATATAAATTGGAGATACAGATTCTAAATATAAAACAAAAACAGGGGACTCACAAGGACACATGGGGTGCAGGTCTCATTTTCCTGATTCGCTATTTCCTCTTTCTCTTCCTTGAAAACCCCTTTTCTTGCATCCTTCTCTCTCTCTCACCCACCAGCCTTTCTACCTTTATCTGCTCCTCTGCTTCCACCTTTCTCGCCTTCCCTCCCCTGGCAATCTTTACCTGGGAAAACCATGACCCAACTGAGCAGTGCCAGATGCTAGGCTCAGCTGCGCGGTGGGGAACCTGCAAGGACTTGTAAGGGGCACCACCCTTTCCCATGAATTCCCCCCACCACCACAGTTTTTCCTCTTTCCTTCCTCCTGGCAACCCCCCTATCCTTGCCTTTTCCTACTTCCTCCTCTCCTTCCGACCCAGATCCTAGTCCGGAACTCTTAACCAGGGCTATTTTGGGGCAGGAACGCACAGGAACGGAGTTCTGGCTGGCTTCCGAGTTGGCCACACCTACAGCCTCCCCCCCCCCCCCGGGTCCCCAGGTGCCTCGCAAGTTGCAGGGCACCAGGGGAAGCCAAGCTGATCCAGGGAAGGGAGGCAGTTTAAACTGCCTCCCCTCCCTCGGGCTCAGAAACTGCCTTCCTTTTCTTGATTTCCCCACCTGGGGAAGCTGATCCTGGGAGGGAGCTGGGCTGTCAGGGGTGTGGCCTATTATGCTAATGTGTTTCTGCTGCTGGGTGTGGCCTATTATGCTAATGAGTTCCTGCTGGGCCCTCCTCTTAACCACTGCACCATGCTGCCTTTTGTGCAGGGGTTGTCAAACAGTAGCAAGAAGCCAAGCCTGGGTGAGACATGGAATCCGCATAGTAGCAAGTTGGTCAGTGGTTGCTGCTGGGCCTTTGAGTTTCTTAAAGCGACAGCTACTACGCCAATTATTTGGGGGATTTTTAAACTACATAGTACCCAATAGAGTATATTTCCAGTAATCAAGGGAAAAGGGGAAAAATCCCAAGGAAAGGCTGTTTCCTTCAGCAGAATTACATCAGTTGAATCTTGTCCACCACTGCTATTCAAAATGCTCGGTGGTCTTTCAATATCTCAATCAGACCTCTTATAGATTTTGTTCAGGTCTGAGATGCTTTTGTAGGATTCTTTCCTGATAAAGTCTCTCTGGAGCCAAGCCAATTTAGATTGCAATCAGGCATTGGAAGTGTTCACTTGTTAGTTGTCTAAGAATAGATTTGGATTATCTCCGACCAATAGGGACAGGGCTCTTGGGGCTGAGAAAGGCCACCGTCCGTCTTTGCTCATCTGGTTTATTTAACCTTGACTGAACAAAGTAGGAAAATACCACTTGCCAGAATAATTAATTCATCTTTTAAAGAAGGGAATTGTCCCGAAGTGTTGAAGGAAGCAGTTGTGAAGGTGCTATTGAAAGACAGTCTGTTTTGGTAAAGGAAGATCTAGCCAAATGAAGGCCTGTCCCAAGCTTGGGAAGTGGGGATGTGGCAGTGGAAGAACTGCAATTTACACATTAGATTACACATTAATTACTTTTCTGCTTCTGATTAATTTTATGATTGCACTTTGCTCTGTACCTCTGCATCCTGACTCGTTTCTTTGCAACACCCTTCCCATCTTCAGACTGGGATACGAGGACTCAGGGATATCCATTTCTGTTTGTATCTGACGAAGGGAGTGTTGACTCTCAAAAACTCATATCCCCCAACCCCGTTGGTCTCTAAGGTGCTACTGGACTTGAACCTAGTGTCCTTCAGTAAGATATATGTCAAGCTGCCACATGAACATTAATAACTTTGGTGTTGGGTGCCATCAAAATGCTGATCAGGGTCAATTTGAGCAGGAACGCACAGGAATGCCGTTCCGGGAGCAACAAGCCCAGGAGCGGGCACATATGGGGATGCACTGTGGAAAAAAGCAAAAGCATACTAACTTGACCTGTATTTTCACGCTTGTTGTAGCGTAGCCTCCCTGCAAGAGCAAAGGATACCTAAAGTGTCTTTCGTCAAAGTGTCAGAGCTCGCCAGCTCTGAGTTGGGAAATAACCTGGGGATTTTTGGGGTGGAGCCTGAGTGGTGGGTGTTGCCTTCTGACACACTTCTGGTGATGTCAGGGGGTGTGGCATATGCAAATAAGTTATGCTAATGTGTTATGGTAATGAGCTCCTGCACCTCTTTTTCTACGAAATGACCCCTGCTGATCACACCCAGCAATGAGATAAGACAGACAGGAACATAGAGAGAGCCATCTTGAACTGTGAGGAACAGTGAGGTATAAATGTTTTTAAATAAATAAATAAATATCAGTAGCTAAACTCCAGAAAGCTCTCATAGTCCTAAACCAGTGCCTCAAACCTGTGATCAAGTGGACGAGGGCGAGTAAGGGGAACTGGATCCAATTAAGGTGATGGGGGGTCAGGAATCATCATGGACTTCCAAGGGATGTACTTCCTAGCTGTGGATGGGGTTCAACTTTCATTGGACAATCATGGCAAAAACTTACCAGTGCTCCCAGATCCAGCATTGCTAATGGGAGAAAAAAGTTAGCAGAAGTCACTAGGATAACCCTTCTCTGGTCTTAATTTGTCTTCCCTTCTGGACTCCGCTCACCTGGCCACCCTGATTTGTGACTCTGTTAACCTCTTGACCAGGTTACTGAACCGCGCTCTGCGTGGGGCTGCCCTTGAAGAGAACGCCAAAGCTTCAGATGAGCATCCGCATTCTGCACTGTCTTTTAACTGGGACGAGTCGGTCTGTGCACAGCAAATGCACCGACAACCGATACGATTCCAAACTCAATCCGAGGCGCTGGGTTTTTTTTAACTTTAAGGCCGGTCATAGTCTGGGATCAACATATGAACAAATCGTCTCTCCCTTTATGATCCCATGTACCACTTCTCCTGAGCACCGCAGCGCCTGCTTCTTCGGCCCTCTTTCCAAACGGCATGAGTCCCTGCTACCTTTCCACAAGCCTCTTTTAGGGAAGGAGGGACTGTGGTTCAGTGGGACAGGATACGCGTAGTATGAGGAAGGTCCCAGGCGATGCTCCCTCTAAGCCACGGAGTCTTGTGAGCAAAAACTCTACATTGTGAGCTACTGGCGTTGAAGTTAGTGAGCGACCGATTTGGCTGCTGCAGACATTAGTTTGCTCCGGAGCAAAGAAGAAGAAGAAGAAGAGAAGAGATTGGATTTATACCCCGCTCTCCACTCACTTGGAGTCTCGGAGCGGCTTACAAACTCCTTCCCCTTCCCCTCCCCACAACAGACACCCTGTGAGGGAGGTGGGGCTGAGAGAGCTCTTTCCCAAGCTGTCCTTGAGGGAACAGCTGGTACAGAGCTATGGCTTGCCCAAGGTCATCCAGCCAGGTGCAAGTGGAGGAGTGGGGAATCAAACCCGGTTCTCCCAGATTAGAGTCCGCGCACTTAACCACTACACCAAAATGGCTCTCTATTCTGTATTCTTATAGATGGAACACTATGTCTGAGGCCTTGCTGATCTTATTTTTACATGTGCCTCAAAATGCCTCATGGGAATACTCAGGGGTCATTTCGTAGAAAAAGAGGCGCAGGAGCTCATTTGCATAACTCATTCGCATAACTTATTTGCATATGCCACACCCCCTGACATCACCGGAAGTATGTCAGAAGGCAAGAAAGAAAGGAGAGAGAAGAAGAAGAAGAAGAAGAAGAAGAAGAAGAGATTGGATTTATACCCCACCCTCCACTCCCTAAGGGAGTCTCAGAGCGGCTTACAAACTCCTTTCCCTTCCCCTCCCCACAACAGACACCCTGTGAGGTGGGTGGGACTGAGAGAGCTCTTTCCCAAGCTGTCCTTGAGAGAACAGCTGTGCCAGAGCTATGGCTTGCCCAAGGTCATCCAGCCAGGTGCAAGTGGAGGAGTGGGGAATCAAACCCGGTTCTCCCAGATTAGAGTCCACGCACTTAACCACTACACCAAACCGGCTCCCAAAAGACAAAAATGTGCAACCCGGAGGCTAGAAAAAACTCTGAGCAAGCTCACACTAACCCAGTTAAGAGGGAACACTGGTCCTAGGTTCAATCCCCAGCACCTCTGGTTAAACGATATGGCAGCAGGTGACGTGAAAGACCTCAGCCTGAGACTTTGGAAAGCTGATGCCAGTCTGAGAAGACAATACTGATTTTGATGGGCCAAGGGTCTGATTCAGTAGAAGGCATGTTCATGTGTTCTATTGCGGTACCTATGTCCCATAACACATGCAGCAGTCATCCAGCATCACTAAGGCTGCAGTCATCCACACTCAATAATCCACTTTCAATCCACCTTCCAACTGGATTTTACTGTGTAAACTGGCAAAATCCAGTTGGAAGGTGCACTGAAAGTGGATTGCAAGGGGATTATTTAAAAGAAGAAGAAGAGATTGGATTTATACCCCGCCCTTCACTCACTTGGAGTCTCAGAGCAGCTTACAAACTCATTTCCTTTCCCCTCCCCACAACAGACACCCTGTGAGGGAGAGGGGGCTGAGAGAGCTCTTTCGAGGACTGCTCCTGAGAGGACAGCTCTGAGAGTACCTATGACTAAGGTCACACCAGTAGCTGTGTGTGGAGGAGTGGGGAATCAAACCCAGTTCTCCCAGATTAGAGTCCGCGCACTTAACCACTCCACCAGCCTAACTTTCTGGAAGGCCATGCTGTTTTGAAATAAGATGAAAAGTCCGGTTTGGTAGCCAAGCTTCCACAAATTGTGCTTTCATACTGTTATTTGTGTAACTGTGTAACTTGTTTGGCTTTTAATGTAAATTTTATTGCAAGTTGCCTGGAGTTCCTATGAAAAGCAGGGTAGAAATATTCTTAAATAAAGAGAGAAATGAAATGACTGTGAAGTGCTGCCACATGTGGCTACAAGCAAGCCTTCTCTTTTTTAGATCAGCTTTTAGCTGCATTATTTCCATGCACCCAGCAGAGAAGAATCCCCTGTAAGGCTGAGACGGCGCTGCAAGCTGTACTGATAGGATTTTGTCAGTTGTTTTATTTATTACTTTTCATTGACTGGTCTTAATAGCTGTAAACCACCCAGATTCCAAGGAAAGCGGGCTATAAACACATAAATAAAACACATAAATGAGATTTTGTCCTTGTAAATAAAAGGGAAAGCAGATGTTTCATCTGATGCCAGAAAACAAAGCTACATGATGACATAATACAAGCAAACTGGGAGGTAGCGACTGCAACAGTCTTTATGCTGGAATGTTAAACCCAACTTCTTTCCACATGAGCTGGAGTGAAGCAAGAGGAAAACACTGCGTTCTCGTTCATTTTATCAGCAATCACGCCTGTAGCGGGTCTTGAACCTGGTTTGTGACGGCCGTTAGGTAGAAATGCAAACAAACATAAGAACATAAGAGAAGCCAATGTTGGATCAGGCCAGTGGCCCATCCAGTCCAACACTCTGTGTCACACAGTGGCCAGAAACACCAGGTGCCCTCAGGAGATCCAGCACTGGGGCCAGGACACTAGAAGCCCTCCCACTGTTGCCCCCCCCCCCAAGCACTAAGAACACAGTCCATCACTTGCCTCAGACCGAGAGTTCCTATCTCTACCTTGTGGCTAATAACCACTGATGGACCTCTGCTCCATATGTTTATCCAATTCCCTCTTGAAGCCATCCATGCTTGTAGCTGCCACCACCTCCTGTGGCAGTGAATTCCACATGTTAATCACTCTTTGGGTGAAGAAGGACTTCCTTTTATCTGTTCTAACCCGACTGCTCAGCAATTTCATGGAGTGCCCACGCGTTCTCGTATTGTGAGAAAGGGAGAAAAGGACTTCTTTCTCTACCTGCTCTATCCCATGCGTAATCTTATAAACCTCGATCATGTCACCCCTCAGCCGTCGTTTCTCCAAGCGAAAGAGCCCCAAGCGCTTCAACCTTTCTTCATAGGGAAAGTGTTCCAACCCTTTTATCATCCTACTCACCCTGTTCTGCCCTTTATCCAATGCTATAATATCCTTTTTGAGGTGTGGCGACCAGAACTGTACACAGTACTCCAAATGAGGTCACACCATTGATTTATACAGGGGCATTATGATACTGGCTGATTTGTTTTCAATTCCGTTCCTAATAACCCCCAGCATAGTGTTGGCCTTTTTCATTGCAGTGACACACTGTTTCAACATTTTCAGTGAATTATCTACTATGACTCCAAGATGTCTCTCTTGGTCAGTCTCCACCAGTTCAGACCCCATCAACGTGTATTTATAGTTAGAATTTTTGTCCCCCATGTTCATCACTTTGCACTTGGCCACACTGAACCCCATTTGCCAGATTGACGCCCACTCGCCCATCCTCGATAGATCCCTTTGGAGTGCCTCACAATTCTCCCTGGTTCTCACCACCCCGAACAATTTCGTGTCATCCACAAATTTAGCCACTTCACTGCTTACTCCCAACTCCAAATTGTTAATGAACAAGTTAAAAAATATAGGACCCCACTGCTTACCACCCTCCACTGAGAATGTATAGTATATATAGGATGTAACTTTCAGAAGGCCCTGACCTGGACAGCCCAGGCTAGCCCAATCTTATCAGATCTCGGAAGCTATGCAGGGTCGGCTCTGGTCAGTATTTGGATGGAAGACCACCAGGGAAGACCTGGGTTGCTGCACAGAGGCCCCAATCACACACCGAATTAGCCGCGTGATAGGCACAACTCCCAGTTAAATTCTAAGGGCACGATCAGAAGAGCACATCTGTGAAGCGTCCCACACCTGTCGGCAAGCCGTTTTGCTCTGCCAGAGAAGCGGAGTAAAAAAACAGTAGGGAAAATGCAGTATCAAATGGGTTGCTGCGGGCCACAGCCGGACTTTCCCCGTGTGATCACTCCAGTGCGTTCTTGTGGCGTCGGGGATAGTCTGATCAGGCTATCCCGACGCCATGCCGTTGTTTTTTTCCCCTTCTCAGTATGCGCATCATTGCATACTGCCATTGGAAGCCCTCAGAATGCAGATGCAATTCATTGATCCCCCAATTAAGCGAATCGTTAACGAACAACAACAACAACAAAACAACCCAACTTGCCCACGGTTGCGTCTGATCATGCAGGGGCGAGTTGCGCCCACCGCTTCACAGAAAGGTGTGATCGTGCAACTGCGGGTCAAATTGCTCCGGTGCAAATAGCCTCGCTCCCCCCCCCCCCCGCTTTATCTCACTCGTGTGGCCGGGGCCAGAGATGGGCAATGGCAAACCACCCCTGAATGTCCCTTGAAAACCTCAAGGGTTCGCCGCAAGTCAGCTGTGACTTGGTGCAAAAACAAAACAAAACAACTAAGCCCACGGCAGAATCCACATTCCCTAAGGTAATTCAAAACAAGCAGCTACATTTCCAGGCACTGTCGTGTGAATCGGAAGTTAGCATTTCCCCATGCTCACATGCCAAGTGCGTGTTTTAGAAAATGAAACTAAGAAGAATAGAATCCGAACTGTGGTGGTGGTGGGGAACGACATCCTTCACATCACTCGTGAAAGCCCGCTCCGCTTCCAAGGTGTCAGATCTGTCTACGTGGAGCGTTCAGGCAGTGCTAACCAGAGCTCCTACATGACAATTCTAATGGCACCTCTGCAGTCCCTCTCAGAAGGTAGAGATGCTTCACTTCGCTACTAGAACGCCGGCTGGCTAATATCCAGAGATGCTGAAGAAAATGAAAACCTTTCATCAAAGGACATACCGATTTCACAAGCCTTGTAGCTATTCACCCAACCATCTAATTTGCATGTAATTGAAGCACATTCTGTTAATACAAATGTTCTCCATCTCTGGCACACGCTCAGATGCACAACGATATTTAAACAGCCTATTGATGACAGGACGCCTAATCAAAGCCAGGAATGTTTACCGCTTCTTCTTCTTCTTCCTTCGCTCCCTATAGCTGTGATATTACATATCATAAATTTCACTCTCACTGAAGTTGCGAATGTTTGTGACTATTCCGTGGCTCTGAAGGCCCTCTGTCATCTCACGCTGCCTTCGAGGAGGCCTCTGGAGGCTTAATTGGCAAGCGGGAACTTTGCATTGTTCCCGCGCTGATAATGCTGGCACACCAGACTGTGAGCGCACATTAAGCAGAAACGGCATATATATAACAATGTCAGGCATCCACTGGATTCTGTCCCACAGGACACCAGCTGATTTCACACATTCTGTGCTACAAAAAGGATATCGTCTCATTTTTTTCAACGGAATGAAGGCATCTATGGGGAAGAATGTATCAGTGGATGAAAGTTATTCCATGATGGCTTGGGCACAATTTCCCAAGGATGGGCTCTTGAGAGGGGCTATGGATCAGTGGCAGAGCGTTCGCTTGGCATGCCAAAGGTTCCACGTTCAATCCCCGGCATCTGACTGAGACCCCGGAGAGCTGCTGCCAGTCTGAGTAGACAATACTGACCTCGGTGGACCAATGGTCTGATTCAGTATAAGGCAGCTTCATGTACTCTGTGACCTTCAGAAATCTCTGAGACCCACAGAGTATGTCTGCATAAACCTTCTAGCTCCCCGTACAGCAGGAAAGCCAGGAAGTACAGCAAATTCTCAGGGGCTGTGCTAGTCCTGGCCAGTCGTCACAGATACTCTTCACGGAAGCTAGAGACACAGTCCAAAAGCAAGCCGAGAAACAGTGCCAAGGGTCAGAATGCTGGGAAATCTCAGGAGTTCTCAGGAGGAGCAAAGAGTGGAGGCTGGCAGCCAGAACAAGGTCTAAGATTGCACAGTTGCGTCCATACCGAGGCAGGTGAGCGTAGTTGCTTATACTCCGATCCTCCCTTCCCTGGGAGGTGACCTGCAAAGACTCACAGCCCCACATGTTGCCTTTGCAACAGCTGAAGTCTGGCATTCCTCCATCTCTCCTACACCTCCAGACGCTGGTGTGCCCTGCGTCTGGGACATTCAGGTGAGCTACATGGGGACTCTGGCCTTGGGGTGTCTCCAGCTGGGGGTGCTGGGCCAGGCTCTGCCTCCAATTGCACCTCACGCTCTTCACCTTGCTGCACCTCAGATGCTGGCGCCTCTCCTTCCTCAGGTGCTGGCAAATGTTCCTCTTCGGGACTGACTCCGGAGGAGGCTGGGTTGCTCTGTGCCCCTTTCTCGTCTGAGAAATAGCCTCGGCTGATCCAGGACCCATGACAGGGACTTCTCCCAACGTTTTGGAACACTCTCTTTCGGGGACGTGATTTCAGGAACCTTGCCTGGCAACCTTTTGCGAACTCTCTCATCGCTTGTTTTGGATGGCTTTTTCAAGGGGTCAGAACTAACAAGAATGAAAAAAGAAGACAAACTAAACCCATGGACGGCATCCTGAGCTCTTTGGAGGGAAGGTAAAAAAAGACCTTAGGTTGCTCGTGCTGAATAATGACTGCACAAAATGTCGCTGTTTGGAGAACCACATTTCCCCACTTATGCTGGGTACTTTGTATGCATCTTTCAGCCCAGGAATTGCCATGCTAGGTCAAGCCAAAGGTTGAAAGGCCTCTCTGCTGTCAGCCAAAGGCCCCAGTGTGCTTCAAAAGCAGTCTGCAGCCCTCTCCTGCCCAGCTCACATTAAGATGTCAGCGTGTGGATACTCAGAACTGGAGAACAGCAGCGTAATACGCCCACGTCATTCCTCTTAACTGCATTTAACTTGCTTGAATGAGGGAAGAGAAACAATCCAGAGCCCGATAGTTTGAGTGAATGAACTCTGGCACGAAGTGGGGGGACAGTTTTTTCAGGGGAGGGGCAGAGGGATGAGGAGGGAAGCTCAAGTGCAACCTAAGGCTGCGAGCACACGGCCCTTTAATGCGGGAGGAAGGGCTGCTTCCTCCCGCATTTAAAGGGGCCGACTACACGGGCCGCAGCAAGTCCCGCGGCGAAGCAGGCTCAAATGCGGGTTGCTCCCGCATTTTCCAACCCTGGGAAAATCAACAGTTTTCCTGGGTGTTGCGGGAGGAACCCGCATTCGAGCCATCTGGCCAGCCCTCTCTCGCAATCATTGCGAGAGCAGGGCTGTCCAGATGGGCCCCCCCCTGCCATTTCCACCCCCTTTTACACTTGGGCGCATGGCCACTCAAGCGCCCAAGTGTAAAAGAGGGGAAACCCCTCCCCCAAACTTACCAGGCAGCCGGGGGGGGGGGCTCGGGGAAGAGTGCCTCCCCTGGCCGCCGCTGCTGCCACCGCCGCCGAAAAAGCCCCGCTGCCGCCGAAAAAGCCGCCGCACGCTTCGAGGCTGGCTGCCACTTTTTCCGCCGCCGCTGCTTCTGCTGCCGCCTCCATCTGCTGCCGCCCCCGCTGCCTCCCTCTGCAGCCTCCTCCGTACGCTGCTGTCACCTGCCGCCACCTCATCCTCCTCCCACTGCCGCCCGCCGGGCGGGATGTGTAAACATCCCAACCCGAGGTAAACATCCCAACCCGAGGTAAAAAAATGCGGCCCCTTTAATCCGGGAGGGCTCCTGGATTTAAAGAGGCCGTGTGACCGCAGCCTAAGAGTCCTAAAGAGAGCCAGTTGGGTGTAGTGGTTAAGAGTGGAAGACTCTAATCTGGACAACTGGGTTTGATTCCCTTCTCCTCTGCATGTAGCCAGCTGGGTGACCTGGGGCAACCCACAGTTCTCTCAGAGCTGTTCATTCAAGAGCAGTTCTCTCAGAGCTCTCTCAGCCCCACCTGCCTCACATGGTGTCTGTTGTGGGGAGATGAAGGGAAGAAGAAGAGGAGAAGAGGAGGTTGGATTTATACCCCGCCCTTCACTCGGAGTCTCAGACCGGCTTGCAGACTCCTTTCCCTTCCCCTCCCCACAATGGACACCCTTTGAGGGAGGTGGGGCTGAGAGGGCTCTGAGAGAAGCTGCTCTTTCAAGGAGGGAGTCTGTAAACCGCTCTGAGACTCCGAGTGAAGGGTGGGGTATAAATCTAATCTCCTCCTCCTCCTCCTCCATAGGCATTTGCTCTCTCCTGGTCAGCTGCATGCTGGTAGAAGCTCAGCCTCTCAATAGCGGTGCCAGAATCTTGCATCCCCCCCCCTCCCCTCCTCTTGAATCCCATATCCCTGCATCTGAGTCAGTGCCTGAATGCCACGGCCAAGTGACCATCTGGGAACATCTACCCCTCCTACCTTCCTTTTCTTCTGTGATGAAAACTTGCTGGCTCAGCAGCCCTTGTGCTCTTTTTTTTCCCCAGAGATCTCATCATGGTCCCTTTCTTCGCTAGCCGGCTATCAACTACTTCTGGGCCTCTTTCATTCTTTGTTTCCGTTTCTCTCATTTTTTTTAAAAATGGGAGAAAATCCCATAATCTCCGTGGCAGCTTCCTATTCAAATATGATTTCCTCACTCAGCTTCCCAATTACTCCCCTCCTTCCTTGCTCAAACTCCCGCTGTCATTTCATCCACCCTATTAACTTCAACACTCACCCCCTCATTGTTCATTCATCTTTAATTCCTCTTCTGAACAGATCTTCCCAACCCCACGTGAAGCTCCCGTTTCCATTCATTTTGGTTCTTCCGGGCTCCGCTTTCAAACAAACCTCAAATGCACCTACGGATCTATAGTCCCACACATGCCATATGTGTAGTTCCCAGATTCAGAACTTTTTGCATATAAGGACTGGATATACTTCTTTACACACAGAGAGATTGAAGTGTGGGGTTCACTGCCACAGGATGCAGTGGCGGCCACCGGGATGAACAGCGGTCAAAGGGGATTAGATAGATTCAAGGAGAAGTCTCTCAAGGGCTACCAGTCATGGTGACTGAGGGGAAACTCCACATTCAGAAGCACCAATCCTCTGAATCACAAAACCAGGAGACAACAACAGGGGAAGGTCTCAGCCTCTCTGTTCTGTTGTTGGCCATCTAGAGGAACTAGTGGACCTCTGTGTGAGACAGGATGCTGAACTAGATGGACCACTGGTCTGATCCAGCAGGGCTCTTCCTGTGTTCTTATGAAGGCCTCAGCCTCTGTGCCCTGTTGTTGCCTGTTCAGAGAAACTGGCTGGCGAGTGTGAGACAGGACACTGGATTAGATGGACAACTGGTCTGATCTAGCAGGGCTCTTCTGAGGTTCTTATAAAGGTCTTAGCCTCTATGCCCTGTTGTTGGCCCTCCAGAGGAACCGACTGGCCACTGTGTGAGACAGGATGCTGGACTAGATGGACCACTGGTCTGATCCATTAGGGTTCTTCTCATGTTCTTATGAAGGCCTCAGCCTCTATGTCCTGTTGCTGGCCCTCCAGAAGAACTTGTTGTCCACTGTGTGAGACAGGATGCTGGACTAGATGGATCACTGGTCGGATCCAGCAGGGCTCTTCTCATGTTCTTACGAAGGCCTCAGCCTCTATGCCCCATTGTTAGCCTTCCAGAGGAATTGGATGGCCCCTCTGTGAGACAGGACACTGGACTAGATGGACCCTCACTGATCTGATCCAGCAGGGCTCTTCTTATTTTCTTAAGAGTACATTTTAGCTTTCCATAAGTCAAGTTTTTAACCCATGAGATTGGTATGGTGCAAAGTGGTTTCATACGTTCAACTGAAGTCAACGGAAGACTGGGTCTTTGCTGTGGTGGTGAATTCTCACCAGGAGGTCATGGAATGTAAGAGACCCCATGGGGTTTTCAAAGCAAGAGCCATTTAGAGGTGGCTCGCTGTTGCTTGCCTCTGCCTGGATTTCTTTGGTGGCGTCCCATCCAAGGACTAACCAGGGCTGAACCTGCTTAGCTTCTGAGACACGATGAGATCAGGCCAGTCTGGGTGACCCAGGCCGATGCTCTCATCAGGCATCTCACTCAAAATCAGCATGAAAGTTTGTAAAAATTCTTTGCCTTTCATCTTCCTCCCACTCAAATCCATTTTAACAACACCTTTTTTATGATTTTACTGTTCTATGTGACGCTTCCTAAGCACCGATCCATCAGGGAGATGGTATATAGATACAAGTACAGGCATATTGCTTCTTAAGGCTCTAGTGGTCTCTTTGTCTTTTCCATTTCCTGGTTGCATCGTTATAATTCTCTCTAATGTAGCACGGGGAGGGGGGGTCATAAATATAGTGAATGCCACATTTGTATGCATGGGTATAAACTGGTGGACTAGAGAACGGGATGATCTGGAGGACCACTGACTTGGACAGGGGTGGCCAACCTGTGGCTCGGGAGCCACATGCGGCTCTTTCACACATATTGTGCGGCTCCTGGCAGGGCGGCTGGGGAAGCAAAGGGGAGGCATGCTTTTTCTCTCTTTCTCCCTCCCTCCCTCCCTTCCTTCCTTCTTTCCCTCCTCCCTCCCATCTATTTGCTTTCCTAGTTTCTCTCTCTCTCTTTCTTTCCACTTCTTTAATTCTTTCTTTCCATCTCTCTCTTTTTTTTTTCTCTCTCTCAATATCATTAGCAAACAAGTAATATCATTATCAATAACTGGTTTTCCTCGTTTGTTTTTATTTTTGGCAGTCCCATTTAACGTTAATAAAAAGCACATTTGCATATTTTTAAAAATAAAAACGTGTGTGTGATATTTGTTCCGGTCTTGCGGCTCTCAGACATCTGACGTTTCTTCTATGTGGCTCTTACATTAAGCAAGGTTGGCCACCCCTGGACTAGGAAAACAGTGTCCAAGAGAAGTGGTATTTAGGTATGTGGAACAGCATAAGAGTCCAAAGTAGTATACTTTTCATTATCAGTTTAATTCTTTTTTTTTAAAAAAAAAACCCAGAATGCCCGGCATTTAATTTTCTTGTTAATATTCACAGCACTAACCTGTCCACATTGCATGCATTTGAATTAAGTGAGAAACACCTCCACGTATGGGGAGAGAGGGATTTTGCAGATCTAGTTCCGACACTTGGATCTACCAATACTGATGTTCCAAAGAGAATGAATGCAGATGAACAGGGATTATTAGGAAAGGGGTTCAGAATCAAACGGCCAGTGTTGGAATGCCCCTGTATAGATCTGTGGTCTGGCGCCACTTGGAATATTCATACAGAGGAAGGCAACCAAGGTGAGGAAAGGATGACGATTCTGGGACTTTGCAGTTTAGAAAAGAGACAACTAAGGGTGGACATGGTAGAGGTTTGTAAAATTATGCGTGGGGTGGACACTGCAGAGCTGGAAAAAGTACAGAGGAAGGCAGCCAAGATGAGGAAAGACTGAAGAGTCTGGGAGTTTTCAGTTTAGAAAAGAGATGACTAAGGGGAGATACGATAGAGGTTCATAAAATTGTGCATGGGATGGAGAGAAGTGACAGAGAGAACTTTTGCTTCCTCTCTCAAAAGATGTAGAAGAAGAAGAAGAAAGAAGAGGAGGAGGAGAAGGAGGAGGAGAAGGAGTAGTAGTAGTTTGGATTTATACCCTGCCATTCACTACCTGAAGGAGTCTCAGAGGAACTTACAAACTCCTCCTCCCCACAACAGACACCCTGGGAGGTAGGAGGGGCTGAGAGAGCTCTGACAGAAACTGCTCTTCTTCAAGGACAGCTGTGCCCGAATTACAGCTTGCCCAAGGTCATCCAGCAGGTACAAGTGGAGGAGTGGGGAATCAAACCCGGTTCTCCCAGATTAGAGTCCGCGCACTTAACCACTGCACCAAACATCGCTTCTCAACCTTTTGGCTAAGATCAAGTGTAGTATCTACACCAAACTGGTTCTCGAGGAGGGGCTGTGGCTTAGGGGAAGAGCCTCTGGTTTGCGTGCGGAAGGTCCCAGTTTTAACCCCTGGCATCTCCAATTAAGAAGGAGCAGGCAGTAGGTGATGTGAAAGACCGCTGCCTGAGACCCTGGAGAACTACTGCCGGTCTGAGCGGACAATGCTGATGGAGATGGACCAGTGGTCTAATTCAGTATACGGCAGCTTCATTTGTGATCATTTGAGGGCATCCAATGAAGCCAATGGGCACTAGGTTCAGGATGGACAAAAGGAAATACTGATTTACACAGAGGGTGATTAAAATGTAGGATTTGCTGCCAGAGGATGTAGTGGCGGCCACAGACATAAACAGTTTTCAAAGGGGATTAGATAGATTCATGGAGGAGAAGTCTATCAGTGCCTACTAGCCACAGTAACTGAGGGGAACCTCCACATTCAGAGGCACCAATCCTCTGAATCCCAGAGCCAGGAGGCAACACCAGGGAAAGGCCTCGGCCTCTGTGCCCTGTTGTGGGCCATCCAGAGGAACCGGTTGGCTACTGTGTGAGACGGGAGGCTGAACGAAATGGATTACTAGTCGGATCCCGCAGGGGTCTCATTCTTATGAAACCCCAGAACAGCTTATACCACAGAAAATGGAATGAGAGGTTTCTCTTTAAAATGAAGCAATCAGCACCGCAACCGCTAAGCATTCCGAAGAAAAGGATCAGCCCCCAATCATCTATCTTAAAAGAAATTACCTAGATTAATGGATTTAAGAGGCGGCCTAGTTTTCGATGTTCACTTGCTAGGCCTTCGTGTCTGTTTGTTTAGAACGCTAAGATTACATTGGATATTCACAAAGTAAACAAGGAGCAATTCTAAGGAGAAGATTGAAAACAAATGAGGAGGATGTTACTGAGGTGCAACTTAATTCCACCGGAACCTTCTCAGAATTTAGAACGGGTTGCAAACAATTGCAGCCCACGCCGGACTGGGCCTCATCAGAGGCTGTAAGCCAAGCAAGGTCAGCCATGGTTAGTACTTGGATGGGAGACCAGTCAGTGTTCCCTCTAAGCTGAGTTAGTGTGAGCTAGCTCACAGGTTTTTAGCCTCCAGCTCACACGTTTTTGTCTTCGCTCAGGAAGGAGGGCTCCAGAGCAAACTAATTTATGCAGCAGCCCAATCGCCCGCTCACAACTTTAATGCCAGTAGCTCACAAAGTAGATTTTTTGCTCACAAGACTTCACAGCTTAGAGGGAGCATTAGAGACCACCAAGGACCACCTTCACTCATCTCTTGCTTAGTAAACCCCATGCTGTGTTTGCCATGTCAGTTGCAACTTTAGGGCAAGTTCACCTCCTAAGACAGGGGTGGCCAAACTTGCTCCGCCTAAGAGCCACATAGAATAAATGTCAGATGTTTGAGAGCCGCAAAACATGAACAAATATTATACGCACATTTGTATTTCAAAATATTCATTGATACTTACTTTATTAATTAATTACTTATTTATTATTATTGATTGTTTCATTTTATTTTATTAAAATATTTTATTTTAAAGTACGCTAATCTGCTTTTTAAATTAACATTAAATGAGACTGCCAAAAATAAAAACAAAAGGGATAAAAACAGATATTGATAATGATATTTATTTGTCTGCTGATATTTATTTGTCTGAGAGAGAGAAAAAGAGAGAGATGGAAAGAATGAATGAAAGAGGTGGAAAGAAAGAGAGAAAGAGAGAAAGAAAGCAAATAGATGGGAGGGAGGGAGGGAGGGAGAAAAAGTATGCCTCCCCTTCGCTTCCCCAGCTGTCCTGCCGGGAGCCACAAAATACATGTGAAAGAGCCACATGTGGCGCCCGAGCCGCAGTTTGGCCACCCCGTCCTAAGAAAAACAATTGTGCAGCACAAAAGGACTCTGTATATGTACAAAGATGCTTATTGTAGTTACCAGAAACCCTTGAAAGACGCTAGATTCTACTGTATTTGAATGTGCCCGCCCCCCGAATCAAAAACGCCTTCTGAAAGGCTGGGGTGGAAAGCTAGTAGATCAAAATGCTAACACTGAAAACTTACTATGCATGACTAGAGGACGACTTCATCAAGGACGAGCAAAAGGAAATAAAGAATCAAAGCTTTCCCTAGTGTTGGCTTGACTACAAGACTGCCCCGATTTTTGGGACTTTGATAAAAAATAAGCCTACAGGGAAGAAACCAAAAAAATAAGAAACATGAATCCAGTGATATGTTTGGACTATGAATTGTCTGACATACCTATTTCAGCCTTTAAAAAAATCCTTCTGTATTACTAAATAGTACATAAACAGAACTCTTACGCTTCACGTTACAAAAAAGTTCATCTTCTTGCTTGCCGGCTTCTGCTGATTCAGAGCTGGCTCCACGGGACTCTTTTCCTCCTGAGGAGTCTGTCTCTCCTGACTGACTCATGACAGACCCAGTGTGGTAGGGACAGCTACAAAATGGCTGTCATGAAATGTCCACCACATGAAGCGGAACAAGTCATACACCGGCTGCCGCAGCTTACCTTCAGGCCCACAGAGAAGACCTTTGTGCTGTGGTAGGAGCTGCTGCCAAAGCAACTTTTTCCGGAAATCTGCATAGCCAACCAAATCTCCAGTGGTTTATCAGAAGCCTTGCTGGACAAACACTCTACTTGGCCTCGCCCAGTTTCTCAAAAACGCTTCACAGATATGAATAAAAGTGTCCGTAGGCCCAATGGCTTCCACAGGCACCGCACTGGGGGCCCCTGTTCTGAGGGCACTGCTCTCCAGGGATCCCTTCAGATTGCTAATGTTCAGAGCAGATATGCAAGACTTTTAAAGATAATGTTCTCAATTAATGTGCAATATACTGGAGGAATGGAGACCTTTTTATGCCCCAAAACCACTCCGAGGAAGGGGGGATAAAAATGTAGCAAAAATAATAAAAAAGAAAACAGATCTGAACAGCAGGTGGACATTCAGAAGAAGAGGAGGAGGAGGAGATTGGATTTATTCCCCTGCCCCTCCCCACAACAGACACCCTGGGAAGTAGGTGAGACTGAGAGAGCTCTCACAGAAACTGCTCTTACAAGGACAGCTCTGACAGAACTACGGCTTGCCCAAGGTCTTCCAGCAGGTGCAAGTGGAGGAGTGGGGAATCAAACCCGGTTCTCCCAGATTAGAGTTCGCACACTTAACCACTACACCAAACTGGCTCTCAATGGCAAAAAAATGTGTTCCTGCAGCCGCGGCTTGAAGTCTCCCAATGAGGGGGAGCTCACCACCTCCCGAGGCAGCCGATTCCACTGCTAAACTATTCTTAATGTAAAACTACTCTTACTCCCTCTGCTTTAGACAGCTGGCACTTTTCCGGGCATCACTGTGCTGCTGTTTGTGCAATCTAGGTTGCTCATGAAGAAGTAATGCCATGGGGATGTAAGGATACACAATAATGAAGGGTTAAACTCTCAGGCATTTTATGTGTGTGTATGTGTGTGGGGGGGTGTGAATGAAGATTTCAGAAGTGGCAGGGGAGTCACTATTCATTTCAAAAGGCATGATTATCTTCCTATATTTCAAAGGAAAGGCCTTTTGAAAGATCTGGCACAAAAATATGCATCTGAATAGAGGTATATTGAAAAGCCCGAGCTTTCAGGTATAATGGTTCTCAGTTAGAAAGCTCGATATGCTAGCCTGCTACATGACTTGATTCCCTGTGGCACATTTTAACACGGCAGAGCGGGCCAGCAGCTCCCGCATTATCACCCCGGCCCAGCCTACGATAACTGATGGTTCATTAAGTTTCTCTTCCTCCCCCCTTTCCCAGGCCTGCGTTCCACTGAGAACTAGAGCTTGCTCCCCCCCCCCCCGGCCCCAAAATGCTGGGGAGGCCCAAATCTCTCAGCGCAGATAATCTTATCTGAAGCCGAGGACAAAAAATTCCCCAGACAAAATAAAAAGAGCCCGAGATGTGCGCTGCCGTAAAAGCGGAATAGAGCGAGAAGAAGTGGGTAATGCCGGTCCATTTGGGTTGTTAAAATATTAGTAGACCGTGCTCTTGAGCTGGACAAGGAAAGACAAACCAATTTCCCCCTAGGGCACTTATTTTTTTCTAGTGCAGAAGGCAGTCAGATAGAAAAATCCAAAGTCCAAGTCAATCACTCAAGTTTCTTTATCAAACCGGGTTTGATTCCCCACTCCTCCACTTGCACCTGGCTGGATGACCTTGGGCAAGCCATAGCTCTGTACCAGCTGTTCTCTCAAGGACTGTTGTCTCAGAGCTCTCTCAGCCCCACCTACCTCGCAGGGTGCCTGTTGTGGGGAGGGGAAGGGAAAGGAGTTTGTAAACCGCTCTGAGACTCCAAGTGAGTGAAGGGCCGGGTATAAATCCAATCTCTTCTTCTTCTTCTTTATAAAATAGTTCTAAGGGAGCATCAAAAAATTTGATTAATTTGGGATAATGTGATGTTCCTTTATCCTTCACTTTATTTATTTTATTTTATTTTATTTTATTTTATTTTATTTATATCCTGTTCTCCCTGCCTGGACAGGCTCGGGGCGGCTTACATAGAATATATAAAACAGTTAAAACAGAGAAATTAGTTAAAATCACAAGAATATAGTTATAAAACATGGCATAATTTCATATAAAGTGTTAGTACAGTGTGTACATGATGGCGGGCACTAGCAGCATCCGCAAGCAGTCAGTCAACATCGTAGTCTGGGTTGTGTCGGCTACTAATAATGTTCTTAATATTGGGCCAGGGACTCACTTTATTAGGTGCGGCTCCCTAATTGAAAGCCTGGTGGAAGAGCCCCGTCTTGCAGGCCCTGCGGAACAGTAAGAGGTCTTGCAAGGCTCTGATGTCTTCCGGGAGCTCATTCCACCAGTGCAGAGCCACCACTGAAAAGGCCCTGGCCCTATCGTAGTGCTCTCTGGGGAACAGATGGGGAAAGGCGGTCCCTTAGGTATGTAGGCCCCTGACCATATAGGACTTCAAAGATAAGAACCAGCACCTTGAACCGAATTCGGTACGCTACAGGCAGCCAGTGCAATGCTTTTAGTGCAGGCGGGATGTGCCCCCACATGTGCTCCCGCATTCCACCCTCCATCTTCATTCACTCAGGAAACCTCTTTCTTGTGTGTGTAAAGGGTCGTTGAGTCGCAGCCAACTTATGACGATGCCAGCAAGGGTCTTTCAAGGCAAATGAAAAGTGGAGGTGGTTTGCGGTTGCTCTCCTCCTGCAGAGTCTTCCTTGGTGGTCTCCCTTCAAGTATTGTCTGAGATCTGACAAGACCGGGCTAGACAATGCCGCCTTCCCTCCAATCTCTTTCTCAAAAAATAATCCCCCTGCGTTAGCCAGGAGAGGGCACTCGTAAGTGGCACAGCCTCTGCCCTTCCACCGAAGACATTACGAAGCTGCTGGGAGGTCATCCAGGGATTTGGGCTGAGTTGCCTCCTCCGATACACAGATGGTGCTCAGCTCTCTCTCAAGCTTACAGCAGATCCCAGAAACTCTGTGGAAACTATGAACCAGTATGGGGATCGGTGAAGCAAGCTGAAACTCAAGTCTTGGTAAAATGGTAAAACAGAGGTGCTACTGGGGGAAGGCAAGTTTTGACCCAGAAATTGGAATGTCTCCTGCTCTGGACAAGACTGCACTCCCCCTAATGGAGCCAATTTCTAGTTTGGGAGTGCTGCTGGAGCAAGGTTCCTTGCTAGATAAACAAGGTGGCATCAGCGGCCAGGGGCACTTTTCGCCAGCTTCAGCAGGTGAGCCACCTGTGGCCTTCCCTGGGCAGAGGGATCTTGCTACTGTGGGGCATGCTCCGGTAACTTCTATATTAGACTACTGCGAAGCATGCGATGTGATGCCAGGCCACCGCTGGAGACTGTCCAGAAGCTACAATTGGGACAAAAGGCTGCAGCAAAAAGCTGACTGGAAGGGGAGGTAGGGACCTTGTCTCTACTGTCTTGTTCCGACTATGCTGTCTCCCAATCTGCTTCTGGACCAAATTCAAAGCCCTACATACGAACATAAGAGAAGCCAGTGTTGGATCAGGCCAGTGGCCCATCCAGTCCAACACTCTGTGTCACACAGTGGCCAAAAACACCAGGTGCCCTCAGGAGGTCCAGCAGTGGGGCCAGAACTCCAGAAGCCCTCCCACTGTTGCCCCCCCCCCCATCAAGCACCAAGAAAACAGAGCATCACTTGCCCCAGACTGAGAGTTCCTATCTATACCTTGTAGCTAATAGCCACTGATGGACCTCTGCTCCATATGTTTATCCAATTCCCTCTTGAAGCCCTCCATGCTTGTAGCCGCCACCACCTCCTGTGGCAGTGAATTCCACGTGTTCATCACTCTTTGGGTGAAGGAGGACTTCCTTTTATCCGTTCTAACCCGACTGCTCAGCAGTTTCATGGAGTGCCCACAAGTTCTTGTCTTGTGAGAAAGGGAGAAAAGGACCTCTTTCTCTACCTGCTCTATCCCGTGCATAATCTTATAAACCTCAATCATGCCCCCCCCCCCGTGCCGTCGTTTCTCCAAGCTAAAGAGCCCCAAGCGCGTCAACCTTTCTTCATAGGCAAAGTGTTCCAACCCTTTGATCATTCTAGTGGCCCTTTTCTGCCCTTTTTCCAGTGCTATAATATCTTTCTTGAGACGTGGCAACCAGAACTGTACATAGTACTCCAAATGAGGTTGCACCATTGATTTATACAGGGGTATGATGATACTGGCTGATTTGTTTTCAGTTCCCATCTTAATAATCCCCAGCATGGCGTTGGCCTTTTTCATTGCAGTCGCACACTGTTTCGACATTTTCGGTCTCAACATTTACATGCCCTGGGGGCAGCATACCTTAAGGAAGGCTACTCCCATAGGAACCTATCCAACCACTCAGGTCATCTTCAGAGACCCTGCTTTGGCTGCCTGGACCATCTGGGGCTTGACAGGTATCAACCCAAGGAAGGGCCTTCTCTGTCGTGGTGCCAAAACTCTGGAACTCTCTCTGCAAGGAGATGTGCCTGTCTTCCTCTGTCATTGTCTTCCACCAGCAGATGAAGACCTTTTGTTTTGGAGTTTCATCACTAACGCTCTCACTGGCCATCTTCCCTGTTTGTGTGCCTCTGTGTTCATGTGTGTTTATATGTTTTGTTTTAAATATATTTTAACATTGCTTTGATTGTTCGCTACCTTGGGGGCCCCAAGTTGGTGGAAAGGTGGCAAACAAATGTGGCCAAGTGCAAAGTGATGCACACTGGAGCAAAAAATCCTAACTATAAATACACGTTGATGGGGTCTGAACTGGGGGAGACTGACCAAGAGAGAGATCTTGGAGTCGTAGTAGATAACTCAATGAAAATGTCGAGACAGTGTGCGACTGCAATGCCATGCTGGGGGTTATCAGGAAAGGAACTGAAAACAAATCAGGCAGTATCATCATACCCCTGTATAAAATGATGGTGCGACCTCATTTGAAGTACTGTGTACAGTTCTGGTCGCCACACCTCAAAAAAGATACTATATCATTGGAAAAAGGGCAGAAAAGGGCCACTAGAATGATCAAAGGGTTGGAACACTTTCCCTATGAAGAAAGGCTGAAGCGCTTGGGGCTCTTTAGCTTGGAGAAACAACGGCTCAGGGGTGACATGATTGAGGTTTATAAGATTATGCATGGGATAGAGCAGGTAGAGAAAGAAGTACTTTTCTCCCTTTCTCACAAGACAAGAACTCGTGGGCACTCCATGAAATTGCTGAGCAGTCGGGTTAGAACAGATAAAAGGAAATACTTCTTCACCCAAAGAGGGATTAACACATGGAATTCACTGCCACAGGAGGTGGCGGCGGCGGCTACAAGCATGGATGGTTTAAAGAGGGAATTAAATAAACATTTGGAGCAGAGGTCCATCAGTGGCTATTAGCCACAAAGTATAGATAGGAACTCTCGGTCTGGGGCAAGTGATGCTCTGTATTCTTGGTGCTTTGGGGGGGGGGGGGCAACAGTGGGAGGGCTTCTAGTGTCCTGGTCCCACTGGTGGACCTCCTGAGGGCACCTGGTGTTTTTGGCAACTGTGTGACAGAGTGTTGGAATGGATGGGCCACTGGCCTGATCCAACATTGGCTTCCCTTCTGTTTAAACGTTTTGAATAAAAATAAACAAGTACATTGTACAGGGATGGTCCACCCTGCGGGTTTCTTTTGAAGACATATGACTGCATAAAAAGATTGCAAGGGCCCCTGTTTTAGCAGGAGGCCTCCCACTGGCAATCTCCTTTGTCCCCCAGGACTCCTAGTGGCAGTGGGAGAAAAATAATTTGATAAAATATTTTCAGGTACAAACAGGAAGTGGCATACGAGTTGCCAAGAACTAGTGCATGTACAGGGCCCCTGACCTCCAGAGCAAGAGAAGGCGGCTTTCTCCTGATAGCACACACTTCCATTTTTGAGGGATTTTATTTGTCACAGTCTGTACGTTGATAACAAGTCCTGAACTGAGGGTATCATAAGAACAGAAGAGCCCTACTGAACCAGACCAGTGGTCCATCTAGTCCAGCATCCTGTCTCACACAGTGGCCCGCCAGTTCCTCTGGAGGGCCAACAACAGGGCAGAGAGGCCGAGGCCTTCACAAGAACATCAGAAGAGCCCTGCTGGATCAGAACAGTGAGGGTCCATCTAGTCCAGCATCCTTTCTCACACAGGGGCCAACCAGTTCCTCTGGAGGGCCAAAAACAGGGCAGAGAGGCTGAGGCCTTCACAAGAACACAAGAAGAGCCCTGCTGGATCAGACCAGTGAGGGTCCATCCAGTCCAGCCTCCTGTCTCACACAGTGGCCAACCAGTTCCTCTGGAGGGCCAACAACAGGGCAGAGAGGCCGAGGCCTTCATAAGAACATCAGAAGAGCCCTGCTGGATCAGAACAATGAGGGTCCACCTAGTCCAGCATCCTGCCTCACACAGTGGCCCGCCAGTTCCTCTGGAGGGCCAACAACAGGGCAGAGAGGCCGAGGCCTTCATAAGAACATCAGAAGAGCCCTGCTGGACCAACAGTCCATCTAGTCCAGCATTCTGCCTCACACAGTGGCCAACCAGTTTTACTGGATGACCAACAACAGGGCAGAGAGGCCGAGGCCTTCCTAAGAACATCAGAAGAGCTCTGCTGGATCAGACCAGGGGTCCATCTAGTCCAGCATCCTATCTCACATAGTGGCCAACAAGTTCCTCTGGACAGCCAACAACGAGGCATAGAAGCCGAGACCTTCCCCTGATATTGCCTCCTGGCTCTGGGATTCAGAGGAGTAGTGCCTCTGAATGTGGAGGTTCCCCTCAGTCACCATGGCTAGTAGCCACTGATACTCCTCTCCCCCGTGAATCTGTCTAATCCCTTTTTAAAGCTGATATCCATTAGACATTAGCCATTTTGGGGTAAACCGTTGCCTTTAGGGGCAATTAACGAACAGAGCAGCTCAGAGACTGAGCCGCAAAACAGGTGCTTCCCCGTAAAAACCTCACTTCTGCCGTAACCTCAGTTCCTTATTGTTCCAATAATTACAATAAGATAATGGCCGCGAATCACTCTGAAGGTGCTATGTAAGCACTTCTTCCCTCTTAATCAGTATTAGCATTGTGATATCCACAGCTGCTGCCGCCATTAAGACTGGTAAGCCCTGACGCAAAGGTGCCCTTTGGAGAATCGCTGCAACATTGGCAGACTTGCTTCCCACGAATGTTTCCCAGCTGTTTGGGAGAGAAAGTTGATCTTGGCGAAGTGACAGATGAGATTCTATTTCAGATTTCAGTTTCTGTGCAGAAACTCCACCAATAGGATATGAGGGGCCTCAGACCAGGGCCTCTAGGAGCCGGGTAACATCTCCCTGCTCTTTGTGCCACCAAAGTCCTGGCCAAGAGATGAAGCCATAGATGACATTATGCCATCTGCCTGCCAGCAGACCACCACCACTCTTTGGACACCATGAGAAGAAGAAGAAGAAGAAGAAGAAGAACCAACTTTTTACAGTTCCACAGGGCCTGCAAGACGGAGCTCTTCCACCAGGCTTTCGATTAGGTAGCCGCGTCCAAGAGACTGTAGCCCTGACCCAACACTACCATCGCTGTCAACAGCCAATCAACCCGGACTATGATGTTTAGCTGGCTGTTGTTTGAGGATGCTGCTATGTCTGCCATCTGAAACTAGCACTTTATATTTTATAATATTCATAATTGTATTGTTCTGATTTTATCTAATTTTTGTTTTAATTGTCTTATATTTTTATGTAAGCCGCCCTGAGCCTGCCTTGGCGGGGAGGGCGGGATATAAAATAAAGAAATAGATGGGGAGGAGGAGAATGGATTTATACTCTACCCTTCACTCGGAGTCTCAGAGCGGCTTACAAACTCCTTTCCCTTCCCCTCCCCACAACAGACACCCTGGGAGGTAGGTGGGGCTGAGAGAGCTCTTTCGAGGACTGCTCTGAAAAAACAGCTCTGACAGAACTATGGCTTGCCCAAGGTAATCCAGCAGGAGTGGGGAATCAAACCTGGTTCTCCCAGATCAGAGTCCGTGCACTTAACCACTACACCAAACAGCTGGCCAGATGGGTAGATTTAGCTACAGTAAGCACACCTTAGCTCTGTTGTTGTATCAGGAGATCAAACATGCTGTGGGGTCAATTTAACAATATCCCCTCTCAGGAAAGACTCTGCAAATGTTCCAGGATAGCCCCAGATTCAATTTTCCATATAATTCTGGACTGCCAGCTGCACACATCCTCAAGTATGGAATCTTTACCCATTTGGCCACACTTATTTACTAACAACCTTAAAACTGTTCAACACTTCCTTCATGATGTTAATACACACACTACTTGCAAAATTTTTAGCAGAATCAGCCGCACTTAGATACAGACTTTTTACATAATATGCATATTTTATTGTCTAAACAGCTGGCCAGATAGGTAAATTTAGGTGCAGTAAGCACACCTTAGCTCTGTTGTTGTATCAGGTGATCCAAAGGACTAAGCATGCACTAAGTGTGCTCCTATGCGAAGTTACCCACTTTGAAGCACCTTGACTTCAATGAACTTGGAACAGTGCGTAACTCTGCCTCGGAATATGATCTGATCACCTGCCGTAAAATCACACACACACCCCTCACACACAAACACACTACAGAGTGCTTTCCTGGTTTAAATCTTACTGCCTACCTTACTTAATTCCCTCTAGAACAGCGGTGGGCAAACTGTAGCTCGGGAGCCGCATGCGGCTCTTTCACATATATTATGTGGCTCCCGGCAGGGCGGCTGGGGAAGCTAAATATCATTAGCAAACAAATATCCTTGGACAAATTAATATCATTATCAATATCTGCTTTTACCCCTTTTGTTATTATTTTTGGCAGTCTCATTTAATGTTAATAAAAAGCAAATTTGCTTATTTTCCAATAAAAGCAGGTAGTATTTGTTCATGTCTTGTGGTTCTCAAACATCTTATGTTTATTCTATGCGGCTCTTAGGTTAAGCAAGTTTGGCCACCCCTGTTCTAGGTGGCTCTCACGCTGAGCAAGTTTGCCCACCCCTGCTCTAGAACATGCCTCCAGCTGTTACCACACTTAATGGCAATGCTTTCCTCTGACATGAGGGATGGTCTATGGCTCAGTGGCAGAGCCTCTGCTTGGCATGCAGAAGGCCCCAGGTTCAATCCCCGGCATCTCCAGCTGAAACGATCAGTTAAGGCAGGGGTCCCCGACGTTTTTGAGCTTGTGGGCACCCTTGGAATTTTGATACCGCGTGGCGCTTGCAGCCGCAAACTGGCTGCTGCAGGAAGTGGAGCCAGCCACAAAAACGCCTGCCGCAGCTCGCCTTCAGTCACTCAGTGAAGGTTCTTGCGGTGTGGTGGCAGCTGCTGCCAAGGGAAAGTTTAAAAAAAATCTGCACAGTCAGTCAAATCTACAATGGCCAATCAGAAGCCTCTCTGGGCAAACACCCGACCTGCCCCACACACTTTCTAAAAACCCTTGGAAGGCATCAGAAGAGGTGTCAGTGGACACCACAGTGGACACGTTGGGGGCCCCTGAGTCAAGGGGTGCCAGAGACCCCGGAAAGCTGCTGTCAGTCTGGTAGACTATACCAAGCTTGATGGACCAGTGGTCTGATTCAATAAGGCAGGTTTGGTGTAGTGGTTAGGAGTGGCGGACTCTAATCTGGGAGAACCGGGTTGGATTCCCCACTCCTCCACTTGCACCTGCTGGCGTGACCTTGGGTCAGTCACAAGTTCTCTCAGAGCTGTTCCCTCAAGGGCAGTTCTCGAGAGAGAGCTCTCTCAGCCCCACCTACCTCACAGGGTGTTTGTTGCGGGGAGGGGAAGGGAAAGGCGATTGTAAGCCACTCTGAGACTCCTTCAGGTAGCGAATGGCGGGGTATGTATCCACTCTCCTCCTCCTCCTCCCTCTTCTTCTTCATGTGCTCATAAGCATGATGCACCCAACAACGTCTATTAGCTTTGTCTGTGATCTTAGCAAGATATTAAAAAGCACCCCAAATTACAGAGCACGAGGCAACGGGTGTCGCAGCCCAGAAAATTGCTCATTTGTCCTCCTCCGTTCTGCTGAATCAGAAGGGTGGGTGTGGAGGGGGAAGAGTCAGTGTTTTGTATGCATCCCAGGTTCTCAGCTTGAGGGAAACAGATTCCGCCGGAGCATTCATGCATGTCTCTCCCTGAAAGCTACCACAAGGTCTGCAAGACTGATACGACGTTCCAGCTACTTCCCTTTGGGTGAAATTTTCAAACCCCTCCAAGGCGAGAAAGTTCACCGCTACTGATTTTCGTCACCGCTAATTCACCTCGAGCCATTTTTCAGGTTTAACTCTACGGACAAGAACAGTGACTCGGCAAGATCTCACGTGGGAGAGACTGTCACTGAAATGCAGCTCTCTGCTCAGCGAACCACGGCGGCCAATCTACAAAATCCATCAGCGGCCAGACACACGGGGGTCTCTCCCAGGGCTTTGCCTCAGCAGTTCCCCGTGGTCAGCGGGGAGATCTCCACTCAGCCAAAGACCGAGTTATTAAAGAAATGGTTTGTCGTCTCAGATTGGATTGATCATTTGTTTCCTGAATTCCTTTTCCCATCATTTACTCATTATACGCCTCCTCCTGATGGGAGAGGACATTTATTAGCTCCTGCGATTACTGCGCCGGCAAACGGAAACACTCCAGCGGCAGCGTTTTCCTGGGGGCCACCTCATTTATCTACTGGATAAGAGACTGAAGTTTTCTGAGGGGCAGAAAAAATTAAAATATCACTCAGGCTGACAGCGGAGAAAATGAGGGTCCGTACGCGGATGAGAAGGATGTTTGAGCTTTCGGTTTACAAGGCTATTGACTAAAGAGAGTTGGGAAATTGCAGAGAGATCAACACCCTCCCACTGATAAATGAAGACGCAAAGGCCATTCTTTTGAATTTATTTATTTTATTTATTTAATTCAGCTTATACCCCGCCCCCCCAGGCAGCCAGCTACATCTTAAAAGGTTTTGAGTGTTTTGGTGGATGCCACAAGTAGGTCAAGAGAATTCCTTCTCAGGAAAGCAAGGCCAGTACAGTGCAGGGGACAGAGTGCTAGACAGTGTCCAAAATGGTTGCTTTTCAAAATCCCTCCTCTAGGTGGGCCCTGAGTTAGTCACTCTTTCTCATTCCAACCTACCTCACAGGGCTGTTGTAAAGATTAAATGGAGAAGGGGAGAGCCGTACATGTGCTAGGCATCTTGGAAGAATGGCGGGATAAATACGGGACACAGGTAGCGTTTCCAATTACACCTGCGCATTCCCCCCCCCCCCCAATATTTTAAGAGCTCCCACTTTCCTCCCTATCTGAGCTCTTCATGTTGAAATATAACCATGTATTGAATGTCACATATACAAACTGGTTGGATAAATGCTTAGGGATCAGTGGTCCCTAAGCTTTTTGTAATTCGGGTCCTATTTAGACCATTTCTGGACTGCTTAATGTGTCGTGTGAATGCTTACGGCTCTGCGTCAGCTCTTTCTGGTGGTGCCAGACTTCTAGAATCCTAATGCCTTTGGTTACTGAATGTCCCGTTTTGTTGACTGTACTGACACACTCTGTGTAATCCACCTTGAGTCCCTGGGAGAAAGGCGGACTATGAATAACGTAAATAAAAAATAAACAAAAAATCATCAGCAACAGACGTGCCTCCAAAAGAATCAAAGGTGAAAGCGGGTACCACCCCTTCACCAGGCCTCACTGGGCCTTCTAAAAACCTCGGAAGTCACTGCCCCGGGTCACTGTACCCCTTTTCCAACCAACCTACAAACTCTTCTTCTCCCTAGCACCTGTGCGAGAGTCCGCCTTTGGCCACTTCCTCCAGAGCAACAGGTCTCCGACAAGAAGGGAAGGAAGACATCATTGTAAAAAGAAATCTGGACTCAAGTCACACAGAATGGGCACAGTCATTCTTTACCTGTATGGTCTGGGGCCTGTCTACCTGAGGGACCGCCTTTCCCCACATGTTCCCCAGAGAGCACTGAGGTCGGGGTCTCAAAATCGCCTGACTCGCCCTGGACGGAAAGATGCCAGATTGGCCTCTACCAAGGCCAGGTGGAATGAGCTCCCGGAAGACCTCAGGGCCATGCGGGACCTTTTACAATTCTGCAGGGCCTGTAAAATGGAGCTCTTCCATCAGGCATTTGATTAGAAGAAGAAGAAGAAGAGATTGGATTTATATCCCGCCCTTCACTCACTTAAGAGTCTCAGAGCGGCTTACAAACTCCTTTCCCTTCCCCTCCTCACAACAGACACCCTGTGAGGTAGGTGGGGCTGAGAGAGCTCTTTCCCAAGCTGTCCTTGAGGGAACAGCTGGTACAGAGCTATGGCTTGCCCAAGGTCATCCAGCCAGGTGCAAGTGGAGGAGTGGGGAATCAAACCCGGTTCTCCCAGATTAGAGTCCGTGCACTTAACCACTACACCAGACTACACTAGGAGCCGCCACTAACAACAACTGAACTGTTAAAGGCCCTCTAGGTCAACGTCACCGTTTATAGCGGGGGATACTCTGGACACTGATTTGGCCATTCCTTCATCGCCATCTGAACACGGTTTATTGGGTTGTTACCGCCATCCGTATGGTATTCTATTTTATTGTTATTTGTATCTTTGAATGTATCTTATGAATTTTATGACATTGCATTGTGCCAATGCCTTCAGTGTTTTAACATTCTAACCTTCGATGTAAGCCACCCTGACCCTGTCTTGGCGAGGAGGGCGGGATAGAAGTTGAACTAAATAAAGAAATAAATTGTGTTTAGTTCCCATCCATGATGGTGGAAAGTGCCATCAAGTTGCGGCTGACTCTTGGGCAGCCCTGTAGGGTTTTCAAGGCGGGAGGCGAAGAGAGGTGGTCTGCCACTGCCTGCCTCTGTGTAGTGACCCTGGGCTTCCTTGATGGTCTCCCGTCCAAGGACTAACCAGGGCAGACCCTGCTTAGCTTCCGAAATATGATGGCATAGGGCTAGCCTGGGCTAGCTAGGTCAGGGCCATCCTCTACTACCTGTCCCTTTTAGCTGGAGATGCTGAGGACCCTGCTTAGCTTCCAAGATATGATGAGACTGGGCTAGTAAGGGCTATCTAGGTCAGGGGATGCCTATTCATAAACACAAGCTATTAGTAGAAAACAGCAAGAGTCCAGCAGCACCTTAGAGACTAACAAATCATGAGCAGAAGAAGTGAGGAGTGACTCACGAAAGCTCCTCCCCTGCCAAAAATGTTGTTGGTCTTTAAGTTGCTCCTGGACTCTTGTTCTTTTCTGCTGCAAAAAGGGAAAGGGAAAGGTTTCCCTTGCTTGAAAGCCAGTTGAATCCGACTCTAGGGATGCGATGCTCATCTCCATTTTCAAGGCAAAGAGCCAGCGCTGTCCGGAGACTTCTCCATGGTCATGTGGGCAGCATGACTAGATGCCAAGGTGCATGGAACGCTGTTAACCTTCCCACCGAAGTGGTACCTATTGATCTACTTGCAATTTCTTGCTTTCGAACGGCTAGGTTGGCAGGAGCTGGGGCTAGAGACGGGAGCTCACTCCGTCACGCGGCACTCGGGTCTCGAACTGCTGAACTATCGACCTTCCGGTATGCAGCTCAGTGTCTTAACAACTTGAGCCACCGCAGCCCCAACAGACTAACACAGCTACCCATCTTGATCCATAAGCTCTTAGGAATTCTATAACCTTTGACAAAATAGGAAATCAACCTGCTCTTCTGTCAGACAGCAGCCCTGCCCCTCCATTTCAACAGTGTTTACGTTGGAGGGTGAGAAATGTACATTTTTGCCGTTGTTGGTCTTCTTTTTTGACGCAAATCATAATCAGCAGAAGCAACACATCACGGGCACCCAGGACGGGGGGGGGGGAGTTAACAGACACTGTCAAGGAGCTGTCCATGGTACTGGCCAGTTAATAAACGCTGCCGCTCTTAAGTTTCTGTGTATCTACTAACCCTCATCTACTAACCTGTGTATCTGTATCTGTGTATCTGTGTGTATCTACTACTGTGTGTATCTACTACTACTGTGTGTATCTACTACTACTGTGTGTATCTACTACTACTACTACTGTGTGTATCTGTGTATCTACTAACCCTACTAACCCATTTACCCAGGGAATTTTCACTTTCCCTTCCTTTGTCTTTCCTGATCAACTATTCAAATAAACACTGCTACTGTTCAGAGGGGAGGTAGAGCAGAGAAACTACTCCACCTGGAAGCAGCCAAAGTCAGGGCTCCCCCTGGTTTTACATACAAACTAGTCGGACAGGTAACTACTCCCCAGTGGCTACCAACACCACCGGCATCCTATCTGGTGTGATTTACATCCTGCTATGTTTCAGGGGGCAGATCTGTTGGTCTGCAGTAGAAGCACTTTAGAAATGGACACTTTTTTAGGATATAAGATTTTCAGAGCCAGAGCTCTTATTGTCAGATACCAAGAAAGAAGAAAAAGAAGAAGAAGAAGAGATTGGATTTATATCCCAACCTTCACTACCCGAAGGAGTCTCAGAGTGGCTTACAAACTCCTTTCCCTTCCCCTCCCCACAACAGAAACCCTGTGAGGTAGGTGGGGCTGAGAGAGCTCTGAGACAACTGTCCTTGAGAGAACAGCTGGGACAGGGCTATGGCTTGCCCAAGGTCATCCAGCAGCTGTGAGTGGAGGAGTGGGGAATCAAACCCGGTTCTCCCAGATTAGAGTCCGCGCACTTAAACACTACCCCAAATTTGAGGCCAGTAGCACCGTACAAACCAATAAGTTTTTGGGGGGAGGTATAAGCTTTTGAGATACAAGGTGGCCATCCTCAGATACCAAGAGAGCTTTCAGATTCAAGTTCAGTAGCACCTTAGGGATAAATATGTTTTCTGGGATATAAGCTTTCAAGAGTCAAAGCTCCCATCTTCACATATCTTTTTTTTTTTTAATTTTTTAAATTTTAATAACAGAATAGTAATGTAGAAACGGTACAGGAAAAAGAAAAACACAAGGAAATAAATACTTCTTTCCGACACCCCCTTTGCTGGAAATTTTAAGATGTTTTCTACAATATTCTGTATTACATATTTCATCAATACTGTGTACTAGCTATTACTTCAAATGAAATTTGAAAGAAAATCTATTACCTATCTCACAATAAAAAATAAGAAATATTTTGTTCAGCATCCACTTCCTTACACATTTACATTCAAAACCTGTTCTGCCTTTTCTTCACATATTTGATGATGGGAGGTTTGATATTCGGAAGCTTATGCCCTGAAATTCTTGTAGGTCTCTAAAGTGCTACTTGGACTTGAATCTAGATATTCTGCTAGGGAGCTGAAGACAGATAAGAGAAATCTTTCGTAGATACAGGGGGACCGGTTTTATTTGTAGTAGGAGAGATCTCTATGAAGCAAAGGCATCAATACAATCTCACATTTCCATCCAGTCTCAGAAAGGATGCTAGTTTTAGTTGCTGACAAATAAAAAGGGCAATGGTACACGTCATGAGGGATTGCCAACTTCCCTGTTCGCTCTTACCCCACCCAAAGCTGGGCTTTGAAGCCAAAAATAAGGTGGTTTTCCCGGGAAGGATTCTAGCACTTGTTTCTGATTCTTCCCTACAAACTCTCTCATGCCCCCATCTTCACTTTATCTTATGATATGCAAGTGTGTTATGTTAAAAACATAAGAACATAAGAAAAACCAATGTTAGATCAGGCCAATGGCCCATCCATTCCAACATTCTGTGTCACACAGTGGCCAAAAATACCAGGTGCCACCAGGAGGTCCACCATCGGGGCCAGAACTCCAGAAGCCCTCCCACATTTACACCCCCATCCCCAAAGCAGCCAGAATACAGAGCATCACTAGCCCCAGACTGAGTCCCTAGCTATACCTTGTGGCTAATAGCCACTGGTGGACCTCAGCTCCAGATGTTTATCCAATTCCCCCTTGAAGCCGTCCGTGCTTGCAGTTGCCGCCACCTCCTGTGGCAGTGAATTCCACTTGTTAATCACTCTTTGGGTGAAGAAGGACTTCCTTTTATCTGTTCTAACCCAATTGCTTAGCAATTTCATGGAATGCCCACGAGTTCTTGTCTTGTGAGAAAGGGAGAAAAGTCCTTCTTTCTCTACCTGCTCTGTCCCATGCATAATCTTGTAAACCTCGATCATGTCATCCCTCAGCCGTCGTTTCTCCAAGCTAAAGAGCCCCAAGCACTTCAACCTTTCTTCACAGGGAAAGTGTTCCAACCCTTTTATCATTCTGGTTTCCCTTTTCTGCCCTTTTCCCAATGCTATCTTTTTTGAGGTGTGGCGACCAGAACTGTACACCCTACTCCAAATGAGGTTGCACCATCGATTTATACAGGGGTGTTATGATACTGGCTGATTCGTTTTCAATTCCCTTCCTAATAACCCCCAGCATAGTGTTGGCCTTTTTATTTTACTGCAGTCGCACACTGTTTCGACATTTTCAGTGAGTTATCTACTACGACTCCAAGATCTCTGTCTTAGTCAGTCAGGGCCCTGCGGGACCTTTTACAGGTCTGCAGGGCCTGTAAGATGGAGCTCTTCCACCAGGCTTTCGATTAGGAGCCACCTTAAACACTGGAGCCACCTTAAAACTTACCTACTGATGCTGGGAAAGAACAAAGGTCAAAGAAGAAGAGGACGGCAAAGGATGAGATGGATAGACAGTGTTATCGATGCAAACAAACATGAAATTAAGCAAAATTCGGAGCACGACGGAAGACAGGAGGGCCTGGTGTGATGTGGTCCATGCGGCTGCGAAGAGTCGGACTCGATTGTGCGACTGAACAACAACAACAACTTGAACACTGAGGAGTGACCCTGTGCCCTGGTTTTATCACCCGCAGTCTATCTTACTCAACCAAATTGGGAACACCACCAGGACCAACACCTAATTAGGAATCTCTGCTCTGCACTTTGTTTCCGGCACTTTTGAAAATGGATACTGATTGTTCTTGGACGTTTTATATATGTTTTTAATTGTATTTATATATAAGCGTTTTATGTAAGCTGCCCTGAGCCCACCTTGGCGGGAAGGGCGGGGTATAAATTGAACAAATAAATATAAATAATGTCCATTTTAAGGCTGGGTGTCCACCTAGAAACCCTCCCCACAGAGGGACTAATCAAAAGTGGATAAATACCAGCGCTTAAGAGAAAGGTAGCACATAACCCAGAGCAGTGTGAGAATGAGATACAGTATTCAAACACTCATGCAATCTGGATCCAAAAGCTCTCCCTCCACAGGCGGCAGGTGTCTTCCTTACAGATGTTCTTCCATCTGTGCACAAGTCTGGATAAGCATGAGAAAACCTGCCTGGTAAAACACGTCACAAACTACTCCACCGCCTATACACAGATATGCAGACTGGATCTATCCCCCTGATTCTTCGGATCTAACTCCATTGTTTGGTGATTACAGTTCCGTTACTTTCTACCTCTGCCAAGCAAAGAAAGACTGAAGAAGCTATAACTGTGGGTGACAAAATTCTTAACTTTTGCATGTCAGGTACACAGCGCTCTCATTAAAGGGGGCGGGGTTAATATCAGTCTGTCTACAGAACGGAAGGTTGAAACATTGACAGAACATTTAAGTTTCAGGTCAGGGGTGGCCAAAGTTGCTCATCGAAAGAGCCACATAGAAAAAACATCAGATGTCTGAGAGCCGCAAGACATGAACAAATATCACACACGTTTTTATTGGAAAATGTGCAAATTTGCTTTTTTTATTAGCATTAACGTTAAACAACACTGCCAGGAATAAAAACAAAAGGGGTAAAAACAGATATTGATAATGATATTTAGAGACAAATGCTTTCTCCAAGCTGGTTGGGGGGTGATCTGAGAACACATTTAAAGTTAAAGTTGCTTTGGTGTAGTGGTTAAGTCTGCGGACTCGAATTTGGGAGAACTGGGTTTGGTTCCCCACTTCTCCACATGCACCTGCTGGATGACCTTGGACAAGGCATAGTTCTGGCACAGCTGTTCTGGAAAAAGAGCAGTTTCTGTCAGAGCCTTCTCAGCCCCACCTCCCTCCCAGGGTGTCTGTTGTGGGGAGGGGAAGGGAAAGGAGTTTGTAAGCCGCTCTGAGACTCCCCTGGGTAGTGAAGGGCGGGGTATAAAAATCCAATCTCTTCTTCTCTGTGTCCCCCCCACACACACACATCTCAAGCCTACCCAGGGAGGGGAACACTGGCTAGGGAAGGGAAGACTGGTTGGGGAGGCATGCCTCCCCTTCACTTCCCCAAACACCCTGCCAGGAGCCGCACAATGTATGCGAAAGAGCCGCGGGTGGCTCCCGAGCCACAGTTTGGCCACCCCCGTTTTAGGTCAACATTGACAGTTCAATTGCGTGCAGCTGGCAACGATATTAAAACTCTGACCAATAATACAGAAGGTGTTACAGTATCTGTGTAGTATAGGGAAGCCAGTGATGAACTCTTGACTTTTAATCTTTCAAGTGCAGAGCCTAAAGAATTGAACACCGGGTTGAAAAATGGCCTTCAGGGCAGACGCTGGAGTAAAGACGGCCAGTTCCCGAGTGCTATTTGCTCTTGCCCTGATGCACAGCAAAGAACCCTGTCCTTTAGCATCTGGGAGACAGAGGCACGTATCACGGAGGTGGAAAGAATGGTCACCTCAGGCTAAATTGAGTGTCTGTGGGTATGGGGAAGGAAGGAGTGTCACAGCCTCTCGATTGCAAAGATGATTTTAAATATGTGCCGAGAAGCAGATCTTCTGCAATGACTACAGCAATACGGAAAAAAAGAAGAAGAAGCATGTCTGGACTTGGGCCAGGGCACAAAGGAAGTCTTTTCTTTGGTTTCACATGCGGGCAATGTTCCCTCTAAGCTGTGGAGTCTTGTGAGCACAAATTCTACTTTGTGAGCTACTGGCATTAAAGCTGTGAGCGAGCAATTTGGCGGCTGCACAAATCAAACTGCTCTGGAGCCATTCTTCCTGAGCCAAGAAAAAAATGTGTGAGCCGGAGGCTAAAAAACTGTGAGCTAGCTCACACTAACTCAGCTTAGAGGGAACATTGCATGCGGGATCAATTTTTGTGACCCTCCGCTATTGAGTTTGATTGGCCCCGAGCATTTTTTCCCCCCAGCCCCCAAGCATTTCCACAGGAGGTGGTGGCGGCTACAAGCATCGACGGCTTCAACAGGGAATTGGATAAGCATACGGAGCAGAGGTCCATCAGTGGCTATTGGCCACAAGGTATAGATAGGAACTCTCAGTCTGGGGCAAGTGATGCTCTGTTTTCTTGGTGCTTGATGGGGGGGGGCAACAGTGGGAGGGCTTCTAGTGTCCTCCTGGCCCCACTGCTGGACCTCCTGGTGGCACCTGGTGTTTCTGGCCACTGTGTGACACAGAGTGTTGGACTGGATGGGCCACTGGCCTGATCCAACATTGGCTTCTCTTATGTTCTTATGTTCTTATTTCCTCTTGGCTCCGACCAAGCTCATTATAATAAGCGTGGGACCTCTGCATCCTTTACGACATTCCCTCCCACCTTCTGACTAGAATAAAGGGACTCAGATCTCCATTCCCACTTGCATCTGACGAAGGATGGTTTGACTCTCGTGGAAGCTTGTGCCCTGAAACTCTTGTTGGTCTCTAAGGTGCTACTGGACTCAAATCTAATGGATTTAGCCGCTGTTGATCTTTTTCTTGGAAGTGCATGGGTTGTTCACTTGTTTTAAGCTGGACTTGAAGAAGTCAACTCGGAATTGCAAGTCCGTGCCTTGTGGCACACATTGTGATCAATACTGTGTACAATTCTGGTCGTCGTGTCATAAAAAGAACATTGCAGAGCTGGAAAAGGTGCAGAGAAGGGCAACCAAGATGATCAGGGGGTTGGAGCACCTTCCCCTATGAGGAAAGGCTGAAGAGTCTGGGACTTTTCAGTTGAAAAAAGAGACGACTAAGGAGGGACATGATCGAAGTTTATACAGTGATGCATGGGGTGGAGAAAGTGGACGAAGAAAAATTCTCTCCCTCTCACCAAAAAATTAGAGCTTGAGGGCATCCAATGAAGCTGATGGGCAGGGGGTTCAGGATGGACAAAAGGAAATACTTCTTTACACAGAGAGCGATTAAAATGTGGAATTTGCAGCCAGAGGTTGTAGTGATGGCCAGAGGGATACACAGGTTTAAAAAGGGCTTAGATAAATTTATGGAAGATAAGTCTATCAGTGGCCACTAGCAACGGTGAGTGAGGGGAACCTCCACATTCAGAGGCACTACTCCTCTGAATCCCAGAGCCAGGAGGCAATATCAGGGGAAGGCCTTGACCTCTATGTCCTGTTGTTGGCCATCCAGAGGAATTGGTTGGCCACTGTGTGGTTTTTTAGTAGTAGTATGCCAACTTTTAAAAAAAGAAAAGAAAGCATCTTCTTTCAGATCTCTAAAATTGCATCTCTGGCAAGGGAAAGAGAATCCCGAAGTTGAGGAGTTCACTTGCTTTGGCATAAAACTGTGTTCTTGGTCTATCTAAAAGGGCCAACGAGAACACACACACGAAGCAGGTTTGGGGTAGTGGTTAAGTGCGCAGACTCTAATCTGGGCGAACCGGGTTTGAGTCCCCACTCCTCCACTTGCATCTGCTGGATGACCTTGGGCAAGCCGTAGCTCTGTCAGAGCTGTTCTTGAAAAAGAGCAGTCTCTGTCAGAGCTCTCTCAGCCCCACCCACCTCACAAGGTGTCTGTTGTGGGGAGGGAAGGAGTTTGTAAGCTCCTCTGAGACTCCTTCAGGTAGTGAAGGGCAGGGTATAAATCCAAACTCCTCCTCCTCCTCCTCCTCCTCCTCTTCTTCTTCTTCTACATCTTTTGAGAGAGGAAGCAAAAGTTCTCTCTGTCACTTCTCTCCATCCCATGCACAATTTTATGAACCTCTATCATATCTCCCCTTAGTCATCTCTTTTCTAAACGGAAAACTCCCAGATTCTTCAGTCTTTCCTCATCTTGGCTGCCTTCCTCTGTACTTTTTCCAGCTCTGCAGTGTCCTTTTTGAGATACAGTGACCAGATCTCTCTCCACCCCACGCATAATTTTACAAACCTCTACCATGTCCACCCTTAGTTGTCTCTTTTCTAAACTGCAAAGTCCCAGAATCGTCATCCTTTCCTCACCTTGGTTGCCTTCCTCTGTATGAATATTCCAAGTGGAGCCAGACCATAGATCAATACAGGGGCATTCCCACACTGGCCGTTTGATTCTGAACCCCTTTCCTAATAATCCCTATTAATCTGCATTCATTCTCTCACAGGGTGCCTGTTTTGGGGAGGGGAAGGGAAAGGACTTTGTAAGCCGCTCTGAGACTCCAAGTGAAGAGCGGGGGATAACTCCAATCTCTTCTTCTCTTCTTCTTATACGGAATCAGATCATTGGTTCATCAAGGTCAGTATTGTCTACTCAGACTGGCAGGGGCTCTCCAAGGTCTCAGGCTGAGGTATTTCCCATCACCTCCTGCCTGGTCCTTTTTAACTGGAGATGCTGGGGACTGAACCTGGGACCTCCTGCATGCCAAGCAGAAGTTCTACCACTGAGCCACAGCCCCTCTTTACAGCTCTCCAGGGTCTCAGGCAGAGGTCTTTCCCATCACCTACTACTTGATCCTTTTAACTGGAGTTGCCGGGGATTGAACCTGGAACCTACTGCATGCAAAGCAGAGGCTCTTCCACCAAGCCAGAGCCCCTCCCTATCTTTGAGGCTATTATTGGTGCAAAATATGGCAGCAAGACCCAACTATCAGAATACATAACAACACTGCTTCAAGTGCACAGATTACTGGGTTTGCCAGGTGCCTGGTAAAGGCGGGCAAACTCCTGGCAATTATGGCTGCTGCCTGCCAACACTCAGCTGGTTAATGGGCGGAGGCAAGCCAGACGAATGGGTGGAAACAATGACCATTCATTGCTGCCCAAAGACGTGGCTTCTGGAGCAACCCAGAAACGCCAGCATCGTGCCGGGGCAATGCTCCAGGACAGTAGAATACAGAAAGGTAACAAGACAGAACACATAAATAGAGGCTGCATCTTATCTAAACAGTAGTTGCAGGGCAAGCAAATAAAAAGTGCCTCTCTGGCGCATCCTGGTCCCGGTCACATGAGTGAGATAATCCGGGGGGGGGGGGAGGTGAGGCTATTTGCTCTGGAGTAATTTGACCCACAGTTGCGCGATCACACAGTTCTGCGAAGCTGCGGGCACGGCCCAGCACTGTGTGATCAGACGCAATCACGGGTGAGTCCGGGGGGGGGGGTTTGCCGTTTTTTCCCGATGCGCTTAAACGGGGGATTGATGAATCGCATCTCCACCCTGAGGGCTTCCTATGGCAGTATGCGATGATGCACATACTGAGAAGGGGGGGGGGGAACGGCATGGCATTGGGACAGCCTGATCAGACTATCCCCGATGCCATGAGTGTGTGCTGGAGTGATCGCACGGGGAAAGTCCGTCTTTGGCCCATAGCAAACCTGTTTGATACTGGACTTTCCCCAGTATCTTTTAACTCCACTTCTTGGGCGGAGAGAAATGGGTTGCCGTTGGGTGTGGGATGCTTGCCAGATGTTCTGGTGTGATCGCGCCCTTAAAATCTGCATGGCATTTGTCCCTATTGCGTGGCTAATTCTGTGTGTGATCGGGGGCCCCTGTGATGCGAACACAGTTCTTTAAATTATTACCTAAAAGGATCATGGACTTCAGAGCTACGCGGTCCCTTTGTCACAGCCTTTAAAGGTGAGAAGCACCGCAGAGCTTAGGGTTGGCAGGTCCCCTCAGCTGTTGGTGGGGGGTGGAAGGGTAGGGTTGCCAGCTCCAGGCTGGGGAATTCCTGGAGATTTGGGGGTGGAGCCTCTGGAGGACAGAGACCTCAGTGGGGGACAACGCCATAGAGCCCACCCTCCAAAGCAGCCATTTTTCTCCAGGGGAACTGATCTCTGTAGTCCGGAGATGAGCTGTAATTCTGGGAGATCCCCGGGCCCCACCTGGAGGCTGGCATCCCCAGCACAACGGCCACCATCATTTGCAAGCCAGACACCACCAACCCCGCAATCCAATCACTAGACAACTCACCCCTCGAACCTATGAAAAGACACAGCAGTGAGCACAGAGGAATTCGAAACCCGCCTGAGCTTACACCGCGACGGTTTGTTCGCTGTAGATGTGTACACATCCACAGATGCTATTTGCCTTGGAACGTGAATTTGTGTATTATCTCCATTTCCCGCGCCCCAGAGCTATCACTGAGAAAAAACTAGCACTCCTTTCAGCGCCTTGAATAGAAGGGGGGGGGGGAGTGAAGAGATCATTAAATTATAATTTCTATACACAATTGGGATGAGGATTTCCTACCAACAGGATTAGCGCGAGCACAAAAATCCAGACTTAAAGCCGCTCAGCAACGAAGAGAGCAGTTTAGCGTCTAGTAAATTTGATTGCGGAGAAAACCCTGACACATCATAATAGCACAATCCTATTTACTGCAGCAAGCAGGACGGATAATGCTGGTTAATACCAGGGCACGGTGTGTGGCATCAGCTCACAGCTTTACGGTCTGTGTGCTCATCTTACTCGAAGGTTAATACTCCTTGACAGGCTATGCAGTAAACCGATGCTGCAAATTACGTGCCAGTCCTATGAGCTGAAAATCCTACCTGGAAGCGGGAGTCACGGGGACGGAGGGGGGAAACGGAGACAAACAAAAACAAAAGGATTCTGTTTCCGTAACCCATGTCCGTGTTCCCGGGAACCTGGACTCAAATGGATTCCACCCAGACAGATCTCCTCAGCCCGAGCGAGTTTTACCTATCAACAGAGAACACTCATCGCTTTTACCCCAACGGAGGCCGAATCTAACACAACAACAAAGTCTGGAGCCATGTAAATTAGGAAATCAACACACACATTTTGCTTATGGCAAATAAGAAGCGGATAAGAAGTTAGCACAAGCAACCCTCAGAGGACAAGGAAGACTGACGGGGGGAAACTTACCGTATTTTCCGCTCCATAAGACGCACCTGACCATAAGACGCACCTAGCTCCGCTCGGTGCTGTGGCTTGGGAAAGGTGAGGGGGGGGATTTAAGATGCACACACTTTCCCCCCCACTTTTTTTGGGAGAAAAAGTGAGTCTTATGGAGCAAAAAATACAGTAACTACCCAAAGGAGCAAAGTCAGGAGGCACCAGAAGAGATACAGGGTGATGTTTTGGGATGCTATGAGGACAGGAATTTTTGCCCCCTTGTGTTAAAGTAAACCCCGTCTCTGTTCCCCCCGGCCAAGAGAAATGAAGAAAGGAAGAAGGGCGGATGGGTCCAGTCAATCAGCCAGGGCCACCTGGGCTGAAGATCCACCAGAGCCCTCCCGAAGTCCTGGGCCTCTGCAAAGGCCTCTGCAAAGGCCTCTGAACAGGTAATTATGGAGATGGCTATTTTATAGGCCTGGCATAATGTAGTAAATACGATTTACATTAGAATGGGCAGGAGGCTGCTTGTGGAGACAAAAAAACAGAATTATGGAGCCAGATCAGAAAAGGCTAATGAGATCTTGGGGTGTTATCAAGAGAGGGATAACATCCCAATCGCAAGATGCCATAGTCCCGCCGTACACTGCATGGGTCAGGCCACACCTGGAGTGTTGTGTGCAGTTCTGGAGGCCTCACTTCAAAAGGGATGTGGACGGAATGGAGTAAGTAATTTAATTAAAGTTAATTAGCTTAGGTTGAAGTTAATTAACTTACCTTTCCACCCCTGTCAGGTTCCTGGGAGGCTGTAGGGGAGAGAGAGACATGCAAGAAAGTGGGGCACAGGAACCCCTCTCTCGCCGCCACAAGTCGGAGTCTCCCTCCTGCTGCGAGCATCTAGCCTGCCCCCGCCCCCCCAACTCCTGGGGCCGTCAACAGGTTTTGTTTGGAGGGCCTTTTCCAACCCCTTTCCAAGAGGTACCTCACTGGGAGAGATCGGAGCGTGCCTTCCTTTCATCGTCCCTCTGGACTGAGTTCTTCAACAGACTGAGTGGGTTGCTTCCAGTGTTCCCTCTAAGCTGTGTTAGTGTGAGCTAATTCACAGTTGTATAGCCTCCGGCTCACACATTTTGGCCTTAGCTCGGGAAGGGGTGGCTCCAGAGCAGACTAATTTATGCAGCAGCCAAATCGCTCACTCACAGCTTTCATGCCAGTAGCTCACAAAGTAGAATTTTTGCTCACAAGACTCCACTGTTTAGAGCAGGGGTGGCCAACCTGTGGCTCGGGAGCCACATGCGGCTCTTTCACACATATTGTGCGGCTCCTGGCAGGGCGGCTGGGGAAGCAAAGGGGAGGCATGCTTTTTCTCTCTTTCTCCCTTCCTTCCTTCCCTCCTCCCTCCCATCTATTTGCTTTCCTAGTTTCTCTCTCTCTCTTTCTTATAACTGGTTTTCCTCGTTTGTTTTTATTTTTGGCAGTCCCATTTAACGTTAATAAAAAGCAAATTTGCATATTTTTAAAAATAAAAATGTGTGTGTGATATTTGTTCTTGTCTTGCGGCTCTCAGACATCTCTATGTGGCTCTGACGTTTATTCTATGTGGCTCTTAGATTAAGCAAGGTTGGCCACCCCTGGTTTAGAGGGAGCATTGGTTGCTTCCTATTACCTCATCGGATAAATGTTGAGAGTATTTCTCAGGTCATTTATACTCCATAGGGCGCGCGCAGATGGTGGTGTCGGGGGTGTCGAAGTGCTCTGGGGCAAGGGAAGCCCTTGTAGTCCCGGCCGTGCGTGTCCACCCAGCTGTGGCAATACCTGCCACAGCTGGCCGCCCTCTGACCCTGGCCCCAGTGCTAAGCCAGGCAACAGCCCATCAGGAACAGGAAACTGATCAGGAAACAGGAACAGGAACAGGAAACTGATCAACAGAGCCAAAATGATACCAAGGGATAACCTGCTACACGATAGGCCCAAATGAAACCGCAACAGGACACCACTGGTGGTCACATACAGCTCAAACCAGTTCACAGCGTCATTATGTTGTTTGCCATGATGACTGGGGGGATGGGAAATTCTGGGGAGGGGGGTGAGTGCTGGAGTGTGTGAATTGCTAGATCATGGATGCTTTAACTCTTCTTAAGATGCCTCCCTACTGCCAGGGACAACCTTGAAGCCAAAGTTGTGCCTTTCTCGATTTCATAGATAAGGGATTCGTGTATTTTTTTGGGGGGGGGGGGGAAGCTAGGTGGGATGTTTGCAAAGTGCAATTGGTGCAGTTGAGGGGGGCTTTGTTTGAACTGTCCATATCTTTGGATTTTCCCACCAGACCCTCAGTTCTGACACAGCACTGATCTGGCCTGGAACATGATTATACCTCAATAAACAAATCACTGACGAGAGAGTGTTGAGAGTAACTTTCTCCAGGAGTCTGACACATTCATGACTTGCAACCTATGCTGGGCAATGATATTCCTCTCTCACAGGCATCATGAGGTAAACCCTTTCCTGCCCACAGACAGCCTCCTAACCTTATACAACATCTCATCTACAATTGTGCATTTCCTAACGCGGACACTGACTCTGAGACCACAGCTTGCACTAAACCAAAATGCCAACTCCGTCCCCTTATTTACTCTGACAACACGAGACATGCTGTCTCTCAGGGTCATTCACTTGACCTTTAAAGCCCTATAGGGTCAGGGGCCTGCCTACTTGAGGGACCGCCTTTCCCCATATGTGCCCCAGAGGGCACTGAGGTCAAGCACACAACATCGCTTGACTCTCCCCAGTCCAAGGGATGTTCGGTTGGCCTGCACCAGGGCCAGGGCTTTCTCAGTGGTGGCCCCATACTGGTGGAATGAGCTCCCGGATGACATCAGGGCCCTGTGGGACTTGTTACAGTTCTGCAGGGCCTGCAAGATGGAGCTCTTCCGCCAGGCTTTCGATTAGGAGCCGCCACCGGGAACACTGCAGGGTAATCATCGCCCTGGATCCATGGGCCAAACCTTTGCTGCCGCTTTCTCTCCAGGAGAACGGAGACCGCTGCCAGTATTGTTATGTGTGCTGTTTTAACATTGCAGTTTACTTTTATGTTTTTAAATTTGTAAACCACTTCGATGGTATTGTATGCTGTAAGCCGCCTTGAGCCAGTTCGCTGGAAAGGCAGGATAAAAATGCAATACATAAATAAAATAAATATTCCTCTTCCAGTGTTATATGTGTCATCAAGCGTCAGCAATGCTCTTCCACTCAACTTCAGACAAACAGGTCACTCCCTACTCAAGGGAATAAATGGGCATAATTCTGGCATCAAAAATCACTACATTCAAAAACCAGTTGGGAGCGTGGCAGTCCCCAAACAGAGAAGCTTCAAGGGGAGATTATAATGAGATTGCTGAGCTTGAGTTCATTCACAAATTCAGAACAATGGACTCCGCCAGGGCAGAAAGGGGACATAGGATTCTTATCTCAATACAGATGCTAATCTTCTGCCCTGAAGCATTTCTCTCCTCCTTTAATCAAGCCAATTACATTTTGCACTCTACTTTTGCATGCTGACTCCTTTCTTTGCAACTACCCTCCTGAAACCTAAGAAACCAAGGGACAGAGTTACAAAAACTGGTGCAAAGCCCCTCCACAGCTCTTTTGCCCTCCACATCACAATCTTCCTGATCTTCCACTAGGAGAACCCATGGGGAAAAGTCCACTGGCTCTTGGAGCAGCTTTCTTTCAGAACAACTGGTTCAAGAGCTAGATTTCAGTCCAGTAGCACCTTAGGGACTAACAAGGTATTGGGGGTATAAGCTTTCGCAAGTCAAAGATCAAGTACCGGATCAAGTTCTAGTATTAACCAGGGGTCCTTTTGTAGAAAAAGAGGTGCAGGAGCTCATTAACATAACTCATTAGCATAACTCATTAGCATATTGCCACTGCCCCTAACATCACCAGAAGTGTGTCGGAAAGGGAATGTCAATTTCAGCCCCATTATATCCTATGGGCCATTGAACTCAATGGCAAAAACTCATAGGGTATATGAGGGGCTGGAGGAAAGGGGGTTTGAGGGAGAGGCTCCAAACTTGCAGGGTAGCTGCTGGGGCCTCTCCTCGAAATACCCACCAAGTTTCAAGAAGATCGGACCAGGGGGTCCAATTCTACGGGCCCCCAAACAGGTTGTCCCATCCCCTCCATTGTTCTCTATGGTGGGAAAAAATGTTAACTTTTTTCCTACCATAGAGAACAATGGAGGGGATGAGGGCAACCTGTTTGGGGGCCCGTAGAATTGGACCCCCTGGTCCGATCTTCTTGAAACTTGGTGGGTATTTCGAGGAGAGGCCCCAGCAGCTACCCTGCAAGTTTGGAGCCTCTCCCTCAAACCCCCTCCCCTCCAGTGGCTTTTAAAGTTGCCGCCAAATTTCGGCGGCAATTCGGCGGCAAGCTGAATCAGATTAGAGAATCTGATTCAGCCCGTGGCTGCCCTACTGGCCCGTCCTGAGCTGGCGGAGCTTTGCTCCGCCTCGCTCCGCCTCGCTCCAGCCCCAACGGACCCCTGGTATTAACCTTTAAGACCCTAAATAGTCTGGGAGCTTCGGGACTTCCTCTCCTGATATACCCTCACCCCCGAAGACAACTGCATTTTGCAGGTAAGAATTTATTGGTGATCCCTGGCCTGAGAGAGATCTGGCTGTCCTCGACCAGAGTCAGGGAGTCCTCAGCCCTGGCTCCAACCTGGTGGAATGCTCTGCCGAACAACATTCATGCCCTGCGTGACCTAATGCAGTTCCGCAGGGCCTGTCAGGTAGAGCTGTTCTGCCGGGCATTTGGTTGAGGACAGTGACTGTTTCTCCCTCTGTCTGGCACTCCTGTCTTTCTGGCCTCCCCTCCTGTGGGACAGTGATGCAATTTGAAGTTTCTCAGCACCATCTAATTAGATTAGTTGCTGCAGGGCTATTTTTGGGCAGGGACGCACAGGAACAGAGTTCCGGCTGGCTCCTGAATTGGCCACGCCTACAACCAAAGCCTCTGGCATGTGTGGCTACAGAGCACGCTGCCCTCCCCACATTACACTCAAGACGGAAAGGTGGCATGTTAAAAGGCCCTCTTTCCCTCTGGGGAGCTCCTCCAGATTTCCTTGCCAATTTCACTCCGCCCCCCCCCCACAGTCAGCTGAAAGTGAAACTGACAAGGAAAAGCCCCTCTCTGCCTTCCCTTCTCTAGCTAACAGCTGGAAAAGGGCAGGCAGGGAACCCGAACACACTGAAAATGCCTTTCTTTTCCTCCCCGATCTGGGGAAGGGAGAGAAAAGCATTTAACCATGCCCCCCACCTGCACTTCCCCGAGTCTCTCTGCAATACCGGGATCTGAAAGATCCCAGGCATTTCAGCAGCGCCTTTCCCCGGCAGTCTCTTTTGGGACGGGGGGTAGACTAAAAAGGCAATGCTGAAGTGGGGCAGAGAAGCTCAGTGGGGGGGAGGCAAGCTTCCCAGCCCCCGCCCAATATGCTAATGAGCTGTGCTGTCAGGGGTGTGGCTTAATATGCTAATGAGCTGCTGCTGTTGGGAGTGACCTGTTATGCTAATGAGTTCCTGATGGGCTTTTTCTACCAAAAAAAGCCCTGAGTTGCTGTATTTTTATTGGTTTAACTGTGAATGTTAAATTATGGTTGTGTTTTTGCTGTTGTACACCGCCCTGAGCTCTGTTTACAGGGGAGGGGGGGTCTAGAAATTTTGTTTAATAACATAAATAAATGGCTCAGGAGGCTGGCTGGGCTCTCTTCCTTCTTGCTTACATTCTCCACAACAGAGAAGTTGCTGGTTTCAAGAGCTGTCAGACACTTTCCATGATTTCCTGAGAATGCAATTGAACCCCCTCATTATTTTTCTGTTTATTTCACTGCACCAGCCTTCCTTCTGCAAGGGCCTGAGGATACATGCATTACTGGACTTATTAGATATATAAACTACACAGGGAATTGTCTGTTTTCCATACGAAGTGAGAGTTGACTTGGGGGTGTTTTGTGAGCAAGATAAACCTCTCCATTGCCCATTTACATTACACGGCATCTCTCGGTTCAGGTTACGATAATTGAGAGCTTCCTACACGGCAATTGGCTTTTTAGCGGTGGCTGTCTCATTCCCCCACCCTTCCCCAACACACACCTCTTTCTCTACTGTAAGATGTCCGGCTCTGCCAGTTCCGGTTATTGAGGGAATCGCTACTTGGCACTGGTAACAGAGTGACTGCCAAATTATAAAGACGGTTTCAGAGGGCAGCTGCGTCGGTCGGCAGCCGAACAGTCAGATTCGAGTCCAGAACCACTTTAGAGGCCCTGACCTGGGCAGTCCAGGCAGGCCTGAGCTCGTCAGATCCCGGAATCTAAGCAGGGTCAGCCCTGGCTGGTATTTGGATGGGAGACCACTGAGGAATACCAGGATCACGACGCAGAGGCAGGCAGTGGCAAACTACCTTTGAATGCCTCTTGCCTTAAAAACCCACTGGGTCGCCATAAGTCAGCGGTGACGTTACAACACATTTCACACACACCCCACTACCCCCACCGAGAACCTTAGAGACCAACCAAATGTCCGGGTAGAAGTTTTGAGATTCAAAGCTCCCTGACGAATCCCTTTTATCCTTACAATTCTGCTCTATCCCAAAAGGAAGAAAGGACTTGATTGGACTTCCAAGCCAAACATTTAGTAGTTGAACTATTCAGAAATTGTTTTCGAGGGTAAACATGTTGGTCTGAAGGGGAACAGCTAGATTTTGAGTCCAGATATCTTTTCACATCATGTCACATCAACTATGGCTGGAGCCTTGGACTGGAGATGCCAGAGATTGAACCTGGGACCTTTTTCATGCCAATCAGATAGGGCTGCCAAGTCCCCCTGGGGTGCGGGGATTCCCCCGCTAAATGGGTCCCCAATTCACTGGTCGGGATACGGCCAGCGGGGGGAACCCCAGCCCCAAAGAGGCCCGGTCAGGCCGAGGTGCCCAGAGTGATGACGTCACCCGGAAGTGACATTATAATGCTGGGCACGTCGCCGGGCGACACTCTAGCAATCGCCCTGAAAACTCTATGGTACCAGAGCGTCACCCTAGCAACGTCCCCAGAGTGGTGACATCACTTCCGGGTGACGTCATCACGGTGCGCGCGCGAGACTCCCGGAGAGGGACTGGGACTCCCCCGCTGTTATGAAGGTAAGACTTGGCAACCCTACAAACAGAGGCTCTACCACTACGCCACAACTCCTCTCCTTCAAAGGGATAAACGGAGCTATGACTCTCAAAAGTGGATACCCTGAAAATTTTGTTGGACTTTGTTGGTGCTACTGGACTTAAATCTAACTGGCAACTTGTGAGTCCAATATAAAGTCAGATTTCTAAGATCTAAACCCAGCGAACTATCCAGTAAATGACACTGGCTAGAATGCCCCCAGTTCTGACATATGCATTAGACGTACAGATGACGAGATACAGTAAAGGTTTCCCTTGCTTGAAAGCCAATCGAATCCGACTCTAGGGGGTGGTGGTCATCTCTGTTTCCAAGCCAAAGAGCCAGCGCTGTCTGAAGACGTTTCTGTGGTCATGTGGCCGGCATGACTAGACGCCAAGGTGCACGGAACACTGTTACCTTCCCACCAAAGCGGTACCTATTTATCTACTTGCAATTTCCTGCTTTCGAACTGCTAGGTTGGCAGGAGCTGGGGCCAGAGACGGGAGCTCACTCCGTCACGCAGCACTCGGGTCTCGAACTGCCGAGCTACCGATCTTCCGGTCTGCAGTTTAGCGTCTTTAACCACTGAGCCACCACGGCCCCATCTCTCCGCTACATGTACACAATTTTGAAACATGCCAAAGTGTAGAGGGGTGGGTGGGTTCCTTGGTAATGATCGGGGGGGGGGGGCTCGTTTCTCTTCAGTTTTCAACATCTGCGCTTTGGAAACAAAATAATGATGCAGCATTAATGACGGAGTATCTGGTGCATTTTGCTGAAGGGCCCCCGCTGGAGAGAAAGCAAGCGCTTCCATTCTAAGCGTCTTCATTATTTCAATGTATTTTCCCCATTGATTTGCCGTTTCCCATACAAGAATGGCAATTAGCCCGCTATGGGCTCCCACTGGATTAGATCCCAGCCTTCTGTGCTGTTGTCTCGGAGGCTTCCATTCAACATTTTCAGAGAGAAAAGCCGTGTCTCTACATCCTCCGCTCCAGCGCCTAGTAGCGAAAGCTCGCAGGATAGCTCCGATATCAACGTGAATCAGGAGAATTGGCTCATATATCCTCCGAGCCTGAAGAGCGAAATGTCCCTTTAGTCCTGATGAATGAATCCCTCTCTCGAAATCTAATGTGGGAAACTCTTAAATAACGAGTTTATAGCCTGAGCAGATATACTACGTAGGGAGGTTATTCTTTAACTCCTTTGTTAAACTATTCCATCTTGCTTAGCCGCTGTGGAGTGGGCAATAACTCACAACCTATATGCCGTCGCTGACCCGCAGAATACCCGCTACCGTGTGGGGAATCACTTTCTCCCCCCACCACGCCAAAGTATCAAGAGGAATCCCCCCCTGTTTTGCACATAAACCAATTTTATGGATGGCTATTGCCCCCAGCACAGAATTGTTTATGCTCGAGCATCTCCGCTGTCGGTGGTGTGCAGTCACTTTGTCCTGCGTTAAAACTCACCGAAAGGTCGGTGCCTCTTCACGCCGGGCCCTGAGATATTTTCAAAGTGACAGGCGTCATCTGGCAGTATAATAATTTGGCTCTGGGAGGAGCCTGCTGTGCTGACACTAATCTACTGTGTTGTCAATCTCCCTTTATTATCAATGACTGCGGCGGTGCTTCTGCCGCAAAGAGAAACAGGGATGCGAAGCTGCTAACTGGAAAAAAAAAAACCTAATAAAGGAGCCAATTAATTAGATGGAGCAGCTCTGACACTCGGTGATGCAATAAACACAAACCTGTTGCGGGGCTACTGCCTTCGTGCCCAGTTTGCAAGCATCCCACGGACATCTGGCCAGCTGCTCTTAGAAATGGGGTTCAGGGTGAGATCGGCCTTTTTCCCAGTCTGGGAAACCACGGTTTGTGGGACCACGCTTTGAACAGTAGGCAACACGTGCTATTACCACTATTTCTTTGTATACATTTCCTTTTATCTCCTAGACCACCGGAGAACGGAAGATTTGTACACTTACTGTGAAGCTTCCTTCTCGGTGGTCCAGAGTGGGGCAGTCCTACCCGCCCGGTTGATGGGTTAACTTCCAGTCCTTTACAAAATGAGTGTTTTTTCTGCAGCTGGGTCCCTTTCCCTTGGGCGGGGAATGGGGCTCTCCCACTGGGTTTTCTCTCAGGTACTGTGTTATCAGTTGTTTGCCTTAATGCTTAATAAAAGTTGTTGATGATTTGACCCGATTTTCGAGTTGGGGCTCTCCTTCTTTCATTGTGCCTGTCCTGGGGTAGTTCCCACCACAGGGAATGGGGCGGGGTGTGTTTTTTCTTATTTCCAGCTTTTGGGGGAAGGTTGGCTTTCTGGACGACTGGAGAGTTGGTGTGAAGCCCCTCCCCATCTAGATTGAAGATTGCCAGCCCTGCTTGCAGAGGAGGGGAGGAGCTTCCCAGGAGTGAGGTCTGAAGGACTGCCCCACTCTGGACCACCAAGAAGGAAGCTTCACGGTAAGTGTACAAATCTTCCGTTATCATTTCATTGTCCTAGTCCAGGGGTGGGCAAACTTGCTCAGCGTAAGAGCCACCTAGAACAGGGGTGGCCAAACTTGCTTAACGTAAAAGCTGCATGGAATAAACATCAGATGTTTGAGAGCCACAAGACATGAACAAATATCACCTGCTTTTATTGGAAAATAAGCAGATTTGCTTTTTATTAACATTAAATGAGACTGCCAAAAATAATAACAAAAGGGGTAAAAGCAGATATTGATAATGATATTAATTTGTCCAATCATATTTGTTTGCTAATGATATTTAGCTTCCCCAGCCGCCCTGCCGGGAGCCACAAAATATATGTGAAAGACCCACATGCGGCTCCCGAGCCACAGTTTGCCCACCCCTGGTCTAGCCTGAGAGTGGCTGAGAGAGCTCTGAGACAACTGTCCTTGAGAGAACAGCTGGTACAGAGCTATGGCTTCCCCAAGGCCTTCCAGCAGCTGCAAGTGGGGGAGTGGGGAATCAAACCCGGTTCTCCCAGATTAGAGTTCACACACTTAACCACTACGCCAAACTGGTTCTCACTTAACCACTACACCAAACTGGCTAAGATCCATCTCTCACTCTTTAGTTCTTCCCGCACTTGGATCTCATCCCTGGTTTTATCGGAGTTCAACTCACAACACAATGCCTTGCATTTATCCTTGGTTGTAATGGTCCTTTCCGCACTAGACCTTAAACCCTGGTTCAACCCTATCCCCAAACTTACATTCTACACTACATGTGAGTTCACCCCTGTAATTGTCTCGGGGTATTTTTACATTCTACACTACTCAAGTTCACCCCTGTAATTATCCCCGGGGGGGGGGGGGGAGGTTGTTTCCACATTACATTGAGGTCATCCTGGTATTGTGTCATGAGTTGAACTCTGATAAAACCAGGGATGAGATCCAAATGCAGAAAGGACCAACAGCATCCATTTATCCCGGGACTGGTGTGGTGTGAAACCGGGATGACCTCAATGTAATGTGGAAACCAAAAATACCCTGAGATAATTACAGGGGTGAACTTGAGTATAGTGTAGAATGTAAGTTCGGAGGCAGGGTTGAGCCAGGATTTAAGGTCTAGTGTGGAAAGGACCTTTGCTTCCGCTCTTCCCCTATCCTACCCCTGAGGATCTCAAGGTGGTACACTGGACTCCCCTGTCCACCAGCCCACCAATAACAAGAAACCTGTAGGGTGAACCAGGCTGAGCGACCGGCCCCGGGTGACCCAGACAGGGTCCTGGCCGAGGAGGAGGGGTTTCTGAACCGGCCCTCCCAGATCCCCCCACCCCCAGTTCTCATCCCTCCTGTGTTTCCCACAGAAGCGGTGGGGCTGAGGGGAAGGCCTGATGGAGAGGCTGTTTCCAGGACCTCCAGGAGCTGCTTTCTGTCCTCCCAAAACCCCTATTCCCTCACAAGCTGAGAACAGGTGGGTGGGGGGAGAAGGGAGGTCACCATCCACCACTCGCTCACTTTGCCTCCGTGGCTGTTCAGACGTGCAGCGGTGACAGCTGCACCCCCCTTTCCCCTTTGCTCCTCCACTCGCTTCTGAGGCCAAGAAGTCTTTCTCCTCAGAGCACAAGACAGCCCAGTTGCCTTTCCCCACATGTTCCCCAGAGAGTACTGAGGTCGGGGTCTCAAAACAGCTTGACTCTCCCGGGACCGAAAGACGCCAGACTGGCCTCTACCAGGGCTAGGGCCTTCTCAGTGGCGGCTCCACACTGGTGGAGCTCCCGGAAGACATCAGGGCCCTGCGGGACCTTTTACAGTTCTGCAGGGCCTGCAAAACGAAGCTCTTCCACCAGGCTTTCGATCAGGAGCCGCTACAAACAACACTGAACTGGGATAAGGCCCTTTACGACAACTGTATCCGCCTGCAACGTCAACAGTAACATTCTTCGGCCATACTTTCTGCTACATCTGTAACATCATGGCCAATAGTTAACGCCACTAGCACTTTAATTGTATTTACTTGTGAACTGTATCTGTAATATATATGAATTTTAATGAGGTTTTTGAGTGGAATGAATTTGTGTTTTATTGTATTTTAATCTTTTAATGTGAGCCGCCCTGAGCCTGCTTCGGCGGGAAGAGCGGGATACAAATCGAATCAATCAATCAATCAATCAATTAATTAATCCATATGCTGGCCCTCCTCCTCCTTTGCATGACTGCTGTCACCAACCCACCCACCCCACTTGTTACTGAAAAAACCCAAAGCCAGTTGGTGTAGCAGCGGCAGAATTAGCCGCTCAGTCCCCACCCCATGTAGTGGCTTCACTAATCCTTGCTGAGCTGCAGTTGTGGGGGGGGACATTACACCTCCTCTTTCTCTGTCTTCGCTGCCATCCCCCTCCCACTATTTTACCTCAGCTTCTTAGCCCCACCCCCTAGCCATTTCGTTTCTATTTCTTGACAGCTTTGACCACACACACCTCACTGCATGTACACCCCCCCTCGGCAGCCTCCTGCCTTCCCCCCCTCATACCAGTTGCTCGTGGGCCAAATAACAGCCATAGGTGGGCCAGTTTCGGCCCTTCAGCTGTATGTTTTTTTATATATATAAATTTTTCATTGCTTTTCTACAGACTATAAAAGCTATCCCTACAGCTACAAAACTATCCCTATTTAAAGCAAAGAATATAAATCGTTTTTAAAATACAGATGAATGAAATTCCCCATATATCAAAATACAATATACTGAAGTGTGATGATATGTTTCAAATAGTACTGGCTATGCATATGTAGATTCAAGCCTGGGACAAAATAAATTTCTTAAACTTTGAAGTTGTATACATAGCTACTTCCCCCTCCTCCCCGTGATTCTTACAGTTCTTGCAACAATCGCTCGCAGGCCCGATAAAAGCCCTGAATGAGCCGGTTCCAGCCCTCGGGCCGTATGTTTGACATTACATGGTAATTCTTACAATCTGATGTGGTAAGATTCCTCACAAGGCTATTTTACCACCTCAGCAGGTGTTTCACCTCCACAGGCTTTCACACAGCAAAAGCCAGTAATTTGCCATAGCGGAGAAAACCATCCAAAACAGCAGCGATCAGCGTGGCACGGGAAGTCACCCGTGGCTGCTAGCTGAGGGAGCGTGGAAATGAAGCAGCCGCCATCTGGCAGTCAGGGGACAGAACAACCCGTGGTGACTTCACTATGCACAGAACTACCTATAAAATAAAAAACACACATACTGAACTATGCGTTAAAATATGCTGCATAATTAAAATCCCGAAGAATAAACATACATCCTAGATGTCAAACACACGGTATCAGTTATCATTTGATTTCAACAGGCTTCATACAGGATACTACGACAATCTCCTGGGGTATTTAGATCCCGGTCACATGAGCAAGATAGTCCCTGGGGGAAGTGAGGCTCCAGAGTAATTTGACCCGCAGTTGCGTGATCACACAGTTCTGCGAAGTTGCGGGCACAGCCTGCCACTGCGTGATCAGATGCCAGATGTTCTGGTGTGATCGCGCCCTTAAAATCCGCACAGCATTCGTGCCTATCGCGCGGCTAATTCTGCATGTGATCGGGGCCTTAGTTGGCCTCTGTGTGAAAAAGAGCAAGGTTCGAGTCCAGCAGCGCCTTAAAGACCAACAAGAATCCCAAGGTGTGAGCTTTTAAGAGTCAAAGCTCTCAAATAAAATGGCCGATACTGTAATACCCCTGTATAGATCTACATTGCAGCCTCGTTTGGAAAACTGTACAGTTCTGGTCACCATGTCTCAAAAAAGGACATTGCAGAGGTGGAAAAAAGTACAGAGGAGGGCGACCAGGATGATGAGGGGGTTGGAGTACCTTCTCTATGGGGAAAGGCTGAAAAGTCTGAGACTTTTTAGTTTAGAAGAGAAGACTAAGGGGGGACACGGTAGAGGTTTATGAAATTATGCACGGCATGGAGAGAGCTGACAAAGAGAGACTTTGTCTCCCTCTCCCAAACGACTAGAACTCGAGGGCATCCAATAATGCTGATGGGCAAAAGGATCCTACTTTATTCAGGGAGTGACTGAAATGTGGGATTCGCTGCCAGAGGATGTAGTGAGGGCCACAGGAATAAATAGCTTTAAAAGGGGATTAGATAGATTCGTGGAGGAGAGGCCTATCAGTGGCTACTAGCCCTTATGACTGAGGGGCACCTCCACATTCAAAGGCACTAAGCCCCTGAACCACAGAGCCAGGAGGCAACATCAGGGAAAGGCCTCAGCTTCTATGCCCTGTTGCTGGCCATCCAGAGGAACTGGTTGGCCACTGTGTGAGACAGGATGCTGGACTAGATGGACTCTCACTGGTCTGATCCAGCAGGGCTCTTCTTGTGTTCTTATGAAGGCCTCAGCTTCTATGCCCTGTCGTTGGCCCTCCAGAGGAACTGGTTGGCCACTGTGTGAGACAGGATGCTGGACTGTGTGGACCACTGGTCTGATCCAGCGGGGCTCTTCTTGTGTTCTTATGAAGACCTCGGCCTCTCTGCCCTGTCGTTGGCCCTCCAGAGGAACTGGTTGGCCACTGTGTGAGACGGGATGATGGACTAGATGGACCCTCACTGGTCTGATCCAGGAGGCCTCTTCTTATGTTCTTATGAAGGCCTCGGTCTCTCTGCCCTGTTGTTGTCCCTCCAGAGGAACTGGTTGGCCACTGTGTGAGACAGGATGCTGGACTAAATAGACTCTCACTGGTCTGATCCGGCGGGGCTCTTCTTGTGTTCTTATGAAGGCCTCGGCCTCTCTGCCCTGTTGTTGTCCCTCCAGAGGAACTGGTTGGCCACTGTGTGAGACAGGATGCTGGACTAAATGGACTCTCACTGGTCTGATCCGGCAGGGCTCTTCTTGTGTTCTTATGAAGGCCTCGGCCTCTCTGCCCTGTCGTTGGCCCTCCAGAGGAACTGGTTGGCCACTGTGTGAGACGGGATGCAGGACTAGATGGACCCTCACTGGTCTGATCCAGAAGGCCTCTTCTTATGTTCTTATGAAGGCCTCGGCCTCTCTGCCCTGTCGTTGGCCCTCCAGAGGAACTGGTTGGCCACTGTGTGAGACAGGATGCTGGACTGTGTGGACCACTGGTCTGATCCAGCGGGGCTCTTCTTGAGTTCTTATGAAGACCTCGGCCTCTCTGCCCTGTCGTTGGCCCTCCAGAGGAACTGGTTGGCCACTGTGTGAAACGGGATGCAGGACTAGATGGACCCTCACTGGTCTGATCCAGGAGGCCTCTTCTTATGTTCTTATGAAGGCCTCGGCCTCTCTGCCCTGTTGTTGGCCCTCCAGAGGAACTGGTTGGCCACTGTGTGAGACAGGATGCTGGACTGTGTGGACCACTGGTCTGATCCAGCAGGGCATTTCTTGTGTTCTTATGAAGATCTCGGCCTCTCTGCCCTGTTGTTGGCCCTCCAGAGGAACTGGTTGGCCACTGTGTGAGACAGGATGCTGGACTAGATGGACCACTGGTTTGATCCAGCAGGGCTCTTCTTAGGTTCTTAAATGTTCTCAAAGCTCCCTTTGTCAAATATAAGTAGGACTGGAGATCCATAAATCTGATAAAGGGAGCTTTGACTCTTGAAATCTCATGCCTTGAAAATCTTGTTGGTCTCTAAGGTGCAACTGGCCCTGGTTATGGCTCTTCTCCTTCAGACCAACATGGCTGTCCTCCTGAAACTGTGAGGAAAAAAGACGATGAACCATTGGGCTGATCCAGGGCAGGTATTCTCATGAGTTTTAAATTGTTTATGCACATTCACTCTGACATTGGTTTACTGATTTGGATGCTCTTTCTTTTGACGCGAGACCGGAGCCTATCATTATTGTACCTCAATTAATAAATAGAAGTGTACGGCTTCCACATTCATATGCACAATTTCTGCACTGGGTCGAGTGTTGTGCTGACAAACATTGATTCAATAGAAGGCCAGACACATTTATTGTGGCTTCCTGTCATAGTCACAAAGTTCAGATAATCACGGCCCAAAACCGGAGGTGAAAACACACCACATACACAACAATATTTATGTGTCTCACAAACGCTCATGAAACCAAGAACACCAAGATGAAGAAAAAGATTGGATTTATACCCTGCCCTTCACTACCCGAAGGAGTCTCAGAGCGGCTTACAAACTCCTTTCCCTTCCTCTCCCCACAACAGACACCCTGGGAGGCAGGTGGGGCTGAGAGTGCTCTTTTGCGGCCTGCTCCTGAGAGAATGGCTCTGAGAGAACTTGTGACTGACCCAAGGTTACATCAGCAGCTGCATGTGGAGGAGTGGGGACTCAAACCTGGTTCTCACAGATTAGAGTCTGTGCTCCTAACCACTATACTAAACTGGCTCTCCAAAGGTTCACAACCTGGATGGCCCAGACTAGCCCAGTCTCATCAGATCTTGGAAGCTAAGCAGGGTCAGCCCTGGTTAGTATTTGGATGGGAGACCACCAAGGAAGTCCAGGGTCACTACACAAACGTAGGCAATGGCAAACCACCTCTGTTCCATCTCTTGCCTTGAAAACTCTATGGGGTTTCCAACGGTCAACTCCAATTTGACAGCACTTTCCACCACCTATAGCCAACGAGGGCTGTATCTTCCACAGGGGCATGGTCCTTACAGCCTACCCTGAACTGGATGACCCAGACTACTCCGATCTCGTCAGATCTTGGAAGCGAAGCAGGGTCAGCACTGGTTAGTAACTTGATGGGAGACCACCGCGGAAGTTCAGGGTCGCTACGCAGAGGTAGGCAATGGCAAACCCACCTCTAAATGTCTCTTGCCTTGCAAACCCCATGGGGTCGCCATAGGTCAGCCGCACCCTGACGGCACTTTCCAACACCGAAGGTGGAAGAGGACGCCGCATTTCCACCGAGCCCCAGCATGACAACTAGGCCCTCTCCCCCACAACTCAAACCTTAGCCTGAAACCGGGTACGAGGAATTAACAGCAAACCCTTTCATTAAGGACAGAATGAACGCTTCCTCACCCTCTCTTCCAGTCGAGCCAGCTGCTCTTTGTAGTAAGCATCGTGCTTTTTCAGCTCCCTGTCTTTCTCCTCCAGCTGCTTGGCCTGGAAAAAGGAAAAAGGGGAAAAAGCAAGAGAAACTGGATCAAGAGAAAAGCAATCCCAGCAAAGCAGAAGTCTGGTATAAATTGCGCCCGTTAGCAGCGGCGCCGAGATTGGCGCCTACAGCCCGCTCCATTCTGCCAAGCCAGTATATTAATAAGATCATGATTAGCGCATTGAGGATGTGAAGTGCCTGCCCCCATTGTTCTTCCCTGTTTGCTCAACAGCTGTGCCACAGTTCATCCAAACGACTTGGGGAAGAGTCACGAGACCGTGCCAAGCAAACAGCCTTGGAATTAATTCCTTACTGAAAGACAGGGCGGGACTGCTTGCGGGGGCAGGGGGGGGACCACACATTTCTTGGTCAAGCTCTTGAGGTGAAATCCCGAGAGAGAGACCCCGTGGCCTTGTCGAACTTCTGAAACCTTATTCTTGGATTAGAGCGGGGGGTCCCCCGACGTAGTGAGGCCGTGGTGGCTCAGTGGTCAAGACGCCGATCGGAAGATCGGTAGGTCAGCGGTTCGAGATCCGAGTGCCATGTGACGGAGTGAGCTCCCGTCTCTGGCCCCAGCTCCTGCCAACCTAGCCGTTCGAAAGCAAGAAATTACAAGTAGATAAATAAGTACCCCTTCAGTGGGAAGGTAACAGTGTTCCGTGCGCCTTGGCATTAAGTCACGCCGGCCACATGACCATAAAAACGGACCGCGCTGGCTCTTCAGCTTGGAAATGGAGAGGAGCACCGCCCCCTAGGGTTGGATTTGACTGGCTTTCGAGCAAGGGGAACCTTTGCCTTTACCCAGATGTAGTGCCTATGGGAGCCATGGCACCTGCCAGCACCTTTCCGGGAGCCCATCAATTGTTTTTAGAAAGTGGGTAGAGCCATGTGGGGGTTTGGCCCAGCAAGACTTGTGATTGGCCCCCGGAGATTTGATTGTACGCATGGCCTTAAAAGGAAAAGAGGTGCCGGAACTCTCCCAAGAGGGAAATGAAATTTTCAATCTGTATACTGAAAACTCATGAACTTTTAAACATTTTTAAATGAATTTTGTCAAAGAGGTTCTGGAGCTCTGTTCCAGCATGTTCCCCCAGGAAAAAAAGCCATAGTTGTACAGATTTTTAGAAAACACTGCTTTGCCAGCAGTTGCCAGATGTATGTATGGACTGGAGGTAAGCCACGGCAGCCATTTTCTGGCTTGTTCTGCCTACTGTGGCAGCCACCTCGTGGTGTGCTGATGCCGGCCCTGACCACAGACGTGCCTGCCAGAACACCAAGACTGCCCAAAACTTTGCAGCTATACAAAAACCATGTTTGGTCGCATCGTTAACCTTTTACATGCAAGTCAGCTCTGAGAAAACCGCCGTGGGTTACCAGATAATTTGGGAAAACCTTTCACGTTTGTGATAGAGGTACAAGAGAGAGACAGGTACGCCCTCCTACGATTCCAAGCTGCAGCGTCAGACTTTCATCTCTGAACAATGTTTTTGCTCACCAAGACCTCCCCCCCCAGTTTTCAGCACCACTGATCAAAGAGGCAGTTCTATTCCCTCTCTGCCCTGGGTCGACCACACTGGGGAGATGGGCTTTGCAAAGAACAGCCCTTAAAGAGGGGAACGGTCATCAAGGAGGTGAGAACTGTAGGAGAATGGGGAGCAGTTCACCTCCAGAACATTACTGAAATCTCGAGCTGACAGCGAACAAAATGGCATCATCAAAAGGAAAATGATTGACAGGTGACACACAAGCACAGATCTTCACTTCAGCCTAGCATTTCTTGTAACAGATCTCACTATTATCAGGATATGTGTTCTGGTAAAACCATAAGGGAAGGAACCATAAAACATAAATGCAGGAACTCTTTAAGGTTGTTCGGACAATATGGTATGCCCAAGAGCATAACCCCGAAAGGTACGCTCGATTTGCACATACTCCTTGGGGATGCATGGTGTAGCTAACTATGTGTCCCTAAGTCTTTCAATGACGCCAGCGTTCCTAAAGTGTGAGAGAAATCCCTGATGGTATTTGAAGATGATGTGATGGAAGCAACCTGCTCTTGAAGCTGCCTTGGAATCATGGAAGGGAACTCCAGGGTTGTCTAGTCTAACCCCCTGCACAATGCAGGAAATTCCCAAATACCTCCCCCCCCCACACCCTGCTCCAGTGCCCAGAAGATGGCAAAAAACTGGCCTGGAGGAAAATTGCTTCTTGACCCCAAAGTGGCGATCAGTATTTCCCTGGGCATGGGCCCTTGGTTCATCAGAGTCAGTATTGTCTCCTCAGACTGGCAGTGACTCTACACGGTCTCAGGCAGAGGTCTTTCACATCACCTCCTACCTGATCCTTTTAATGGAGGATGCCAGGGACTGGACCTGGGACCTTCTCCGTGCCAAGGAGATGCTCTGCCACTGAGCCACAGCCCCTCCCCAGCTCTTCTCTGCCTCCTCCCCACTAAAATCCCAAGAAAAGGATCCCCATTAAATATTCTCAGCATTCCACAATTAAGGATACATCTGGCCATCCATCTCCAATTTTGACACATTTATTCCCTTCACTGTATTTCCCCTGAAATTAAACCCAAACAAATGGTAACCATATAAACTAAGCTTGTCATTCCTGTTGGATCCTTGAATCTGTTAAACAACTTCATTGTGCTGTATGCTAATTTACTGTTCACCCTCTACCTATATGGATGGACTGGTAATTTCCATTTCATTGTATCTGAAGAAGTGCTTGGGGTGGGGGCAACAGTGGGAGGGCTTCTGGTATCTTGGCCCCACTGGTGGACCTCCTGATGGCACCTGGTATTTTTGGCCACTGTGTGACAGAGTGTTGGACTGCATGGGCCATTGGCCAGATCCAACATTGGCTTGTCTTATATTCTTATGTCTGGGGCAAGTGATACTCTGTATTCTTGGTGCTGGGGGGGGGGCAACAGTGGGAGGGCTTCTAGTGTCCTGGCCCCGCTGGTGGACCTTCTGATGGCACCTGGTGTTTTTGGCCACTGTGTGACACAGAGTGTTGGACTGGATGGGCCATTGGCCTGATCCAACATTGGCTTCTCTTCTGTTCTTATGGCCCCACTGCTGGACCTCCTGATGGCACCTGGTATTTTTGGCCACTGTGTGACAGAGTGTTGGACTGGATGGACCATTGGCCTGATCCAACATTGGCTTCTCTTATGTTCTCTTACGTTCTTATGTTCTTAAGTTTGTGTGCACACTAAAGTTTATACCTTGAATAAAACTTCATTGGTCTTAAAGGTGCCACTGGACTCAGACTTGGTTCTGCTGCTTCAGACCAGCACGGTGACCCACCTGAATCTATCCAAGCAAAGGAGCCAGCTCTCTCAGCCCCAGTGACAAGCTTCCAAGCTTGAAACACATTGGGATAAAATTCGCAGAATGCCTTCTGTTTTTGGTTCTCAGCCTGAGAATCCCTCTTCGGTTGTTCTCTGCTTCTAATAAGGAATCCCTCTTTCTTGAGTCAGAACACTAACCCACCTCAGCCCAGGCCTCTCTGCTCTGACAGGCAACGGCTCTCCAAGATATCCACCTGCGGATCTCTCTCAGCACTGCCGCCCACAAGTTTTTTAATGGAGAGGCCAAGGAATGAAACTGGGACCTCATGCACACACATCATGTGCATGCTCTACCATGGATCTTTGGGTCCTCCTCCCCTAAGTTATGTAGATGACTTATACCAAGATACACCATTGGTCCACCTAGCCCCTAACTGTGTTGACTGTTAGCATCTCTCCAGATTCTCAGACAGGAGTCATTTGCAGCTCACGCTGGGGATTATTCGGAAGGGAATTGGAAACAGATCAGCCAGTATCATCATGCCCCTGCATAAATCGATGGTGTTACCTCATTTGGAGTACTGTGTACAGTTCTGTTCGCCACACCTCAAAAAGGATATTATAGCTTCGGGAAAAGTGCAGAAAAGGGCCACTAGAATGATAAAAGGGTTGGAACACTTTCCCTATAAAGAAAGGTTGAAGTGCTTGGGGCTCTTTAGAATGATGGCTGAGGGAGAAATGATGGCTGAGGGGTGACATGATCGAGGTTTACAAGATTATCCATGGGATAAGGCGGGTAGAGAAAGAGGTACTTTTCTCCCTTTCTCACAATACAAGAACTCATGGGCACTCCATGAAATTGCTGAGCAGTCAGGTTAGAACAGAAAAAAGGAAGTCCTTCTTCACCCAAAGAGTGATGAACACATGGAATTCACTGCCACAGGAGGTGGCGGCGGCTACAGGCATGGACGGCTTCAAGAGGGAACTGGATAAACATATGGAGCAGAGGTCCATCAGTGGCTATTAGCCACAAGGTATAGATAGGAGCTCTCCATCTGGGGCAAGGGATGTACTATATTCTTGGTGCTTGGGGGGGGGGGGCAACAGTGGGAGGGCTTCTAGTGTCCTGGTCCCACTGCTGGACCTCCTGAGGGCACCTGGTGTTTTTGGCCACTGTGTGACAGAGTGTTGGACTGGATGGCCCACTGGCCTGATCCAACACTGGCTTCTCTTACATTCTTATGTTCTTACACTAAACAGGAACATTTAAGTGCAAATGCAACAGGGATCAGACCTTGGGCCTCATTTAGACAAAGTGTGTGTTCTACTATTAAGCCCAGTGTTCCCTCTAAGCTGAGTTAGTGTGAGCTAGCTCACAGTTTTTTACCCTCCAAATCACACGTTTGTCTTAGCTCAGGAAGGATGGCTCCAGAGCAAACTAATTTATGCAGTAACCAAATCACTCACTCACAACTTTAATGCCAGTAGCTCACGAAGTAAAATTTTTGCTCACAGGACTCCACAGCTTAGAGGGAGTATTGATTAAGCCATCATCTTTGCCTCTTGTTTTGAGGGGCTGGCAGAGCTCATGAGATCCTTGTCTTTGGGCTTATGCTTGGGAAGACTAAAAATAATTTCTGCTTGTTTATGGAGGCTCCCCGATGACCGAGATACAGAATGCCTGTCTTAAGGGAGTGCCATCAATTGAATTATTTCTTGTATTTGAATGCAACCCATTCCTGTAAATGTTTTGTGCCTTTGCCGACACCTCCATGCTTCGTATGCCCCCCCACCTCAGATGGACAGACAGGTTGTCCGCTATTTGCAAAATATGATGACTTGGAATATAGCTTCTGTTGCATATCCTTGTTTGATGCATGTTTAACTCTCCTTATTGCACCTCTTGACTTTTACTGCTTACCTTAATTTCCATCTCCTGGAAGCATGTGAATAAAAAAAAATGCCGTAAATTTGTGAACCAAACAGGTCATAAACAGAATCATAAGATGTGCACAGCGTTTATATGACACTTACAAGGCTGTAGCCACCCAGAGCACCGTTTCAACAAGGCAGAAAAAGTTGTCGCTTTGCAACAAAAGTGAATGGTCAAGGCGCCTAGTATCTCAGGCCAGCAGCTCAATGTATGAGACCAGCAGAAGTGCAGAAGGAAATTTGACAAGAGACAGAGGTTCAAAATGTGGTCCAGTTTAAGGACAGTTTTGCCAGTACCTCTGTCTACTTGCATCTCTTTATAATCGCGTTAAAAAAAATCCACCCTTCCAACATTTTACAGATAAAAATGGATTTCCTATACAACATTGGGAGACCGCAGTGGCTCAGAGGTTAAGAAGCTGAGCTGCGGACCAGAAGGTTGGGAGCTCGGCAGTTCGAGACCCGAGTGCCATGTAACAGAGCGAGCTCCCGTCCCTGGCGCCAGCTCCTGCCAACCTAGCAGTTCAAAGGCAAGGAACTGCAAGTAGATAAATAGGTACTGCTTCAGTGGGAAGGAAACAGAGTTCCATGCGCCTTGGCGTCTAGTCATGCCGGCCACATGACCACAGAAAAGCCTTCGGACAGTGCTGGCTCTTCGGCTTGGAGACGGAGATGAGCACCGCCCCCTAGAGTTGGATTCGACAGGCTTTCGAGCAAGGGAAACCTTTACCTTTTATACAACATTGTGCATATCAGGAGTCCCGAACGGGTTTCCCGTAGGCGTCACGGCAGCCACTAACAACTTTCCTGGTGTCCACGGAGTGCTTTTAGAAACTGGGCAGGGCCAGATGGGGCTTTTACCCAGCAAGACTTCTGGTTGGCTGTGCCGATTTTTAAAAATGTTGCTTTGACAGCAGCTCCCACCCCAGGCCAAGGCTCTTCACTGTGTGACTGAAGGTAAGCTCTACGGCAGCCATTTTGTGGCTGGCTCCGCCTCCTGTGGCAGCCGTTTTGGGACAGCACCCAGCACACTGGGTCAGAATGCCAAAGGTACCTGCAGACTGAAAAGGGTTGGGGACTGCTGGTGTGTATCAATGGCTATTACAGTATACCTATAAAGGCCAGACTGTTTTGTGGGATGCAAAATCTTGCTGCCCACATTGGGCAAGAAGATGCAGGATTAGATGGACCCTTCATCCAAGCCGGCAGGTTTCTTCTGATGCTAAAGGTAAAGTCAAGGTTTCCCTTGCTCGAAAGCCAGTCGAACCCGACTCTAGGGGGGCGCTGCTCATCTCCGTTTCCCAGCCGAAGAGCCAGCACTGTCCAAAGACATCTCCGTGCTCATGTGGCTGGCATGACTAGATGCTGAGGCACACGGAATGCTGTTTACCTTCCCACCGAAGCAGTACCTATTTATCTACTTGCAATTTCTTGCTTTTGAACTGCTAGGTTGGCAGGAGCTGGGGCCAGAGACGGGCGCTCACTCCAACATGCGGCACTCGGGTCTCGAACTGCCGAACTCCCGACCTTCCGGTCTGCAGTTCAGCATCTTAACTAATGAGCCGCCGCTGCCCCTTTCTTCTGATGCTACATACCATAAATACCATTTTTAAAAAGTGATCCCTCCCAAAAGAGCCTCCGCAAGGCGGAACAGGGGGAGGGGTCTATCCACCGGCGTAAACTACGGGGGGGCTCGAGCCACCCCCGAAATTTCCCGGGGGGGACTGAGCCCCCCCGGGAAAACGTCGCACCTGCTGCCGGCGCCTTACCGCCGGGCCTCCTGGGCCCTTCCGAGGCTCGCCAGCTGGTGCCTCTCCCCCCCCCCCCACCGGCCTGGCCATTCCTCCCTCCTTATCTCTCCCTCTTCCTCTTTTAGGGGTGAGGGAGGGAGTGGCCAGGGCGGAGGGGGAGGGAAAGGCACCAGCAGCACCGGCTGGTGAGCCTTGGAAGGGCCGGGGAGGCGCGGCGGCTGGCAGTTGGTTTTCCGGAAGGGGTGGAAACATCGCCCCAGCGAGCGCCCGCGCTTCGCATGCACGCTAAAGAGCCCCCCCCCCCCGGACTTCAGAAAAGTCTACGCCCCTGGGTCTATCAAGGACTAGCACGAGAAAAAACAGGCCACGTTCTCTGGTGACAACCACTGCAACATCCGCTTCTTCCTACCATATGTACTGCTGATTCAAGCTGCAGCCTCTCTTCCCTACCCCATCCCCAACATCTCTACCAAAAGAGAGTTAGAGAAGCCAATAATGTGGAAACAGGCGGAAAAAGTCACAAAGCAACTAGCATTTCCAACAATACACCGCTCAGGGAGATTTAGGAGTATTAAACGCTCGCGGACACATGCACAGAGGTCAGCTGTGCCCAGTAAGCAACTAGGAGAGACGGCAAGGTACCTAATCACAAACAAATTCTCCTCACCTACTTCAACAGATCAATTAAAAGCAATTGCCTAGCCTTCTCGGAAGGAAAACAAAGGCAGCAAATTAACAGACTCGCTGCTGTGGAACGAGAAGGGAGCGAGGAAATTAAAGGGCTACTAAACTTTGAGAAGAAATAAACACACGCCGGTGCCACGCTCCAAGTCATCGGTCTTCCATCGATCTCTCACCGCTTGATCGATCAAACCTGAACACCGTGGTTCTCAAACTGTGGCTCGGGACCCAACAACAGGTCACTGCTCTCTTGCGGTTGGGTCACAGACTAAATGTTTATGAATGTTGAACATGAAAAGCGTAATATAAACTGGCTTGCCCGGATCTGGATGGCCTGGGCTTGCCCGATCTCGTCAGATCTCAGAACCTAAGCAGGATCGGCCCCGGTTAGGAGTTGGATGGGAGACAACCAAGAACATAAGAGAAGCCAATGTTGGATCAGGCCAATGGCCCATCTGGTCCAACACTGTGTCACACAGTGGCAAGTGATGCTCTGCATTCTTGATGCTTTGGGGGGGCAACATTGGGAGGGCTTCTAGTGCCCTGGCCCCACTGGTGGACCTCCTGAGGGCACCTGGAATTTTTGGCCACTGTGTGACACAGACTGGATGGGTCATTGGCCTGATCCAACATTGGCTTCTCTTATGTTCTTATGATGGCTGATCCAACATTCTTATGTCTGGGGCAAGTGATGCTCCGTCTTCTTGGTGCTTGGGGGGCAACAGTGGGAGGGCTTCTAGTGTCCTGGCCCCACTGCTGGACCTCCTGAGGGCACCTGGTGTTTTTGGCCACTGTGTGACAGAGTGTGTTGGACTGGATGGGCCACTGGCCTGATCCAACACTGGCTTCTCTTATCAAGCTACCAAGTGATGAACACGCACGGGCGAACCAGCTCTCTCTTCTCTTTCTCCTTCCCCATCCCACTTCCAGCTAGCATCCAACAAAGAACAGTGAACCACAGCAAGAGTCCGCAAGAAATACCAGCATGCCTAAGTGACGATTAAAATGCAGGTACTCTTATCTCAGTGTGCTCCCAGCAGGCTCCAGGTTCTGGGGAGACCCTGACCCAGTGCCGAACAATTCTGACGAGGCGGTAGGGGATACTGTGGTTTAGCGCAAATGAAATCCCGTCTTGGAACGGGCGAGTAGGACTCTCTTCGTTCCGACTCTTCATGCCATCCGGCGCTGTCTTGCTGGTTAGCATGTTGCTGTCCCCCCCCCACCCCCCGCTGCGTAGACCGGTCGGAGCCAGGAGACGTCGCATCATGTTGAGAAGAGAATGAATTGGTGGGACAAAGTGAAAAGCGCTTCATTTGTGGTGCAGCACGACTTCCGACAACTGAAAGGAGATAATGAGTTGCTGTGGGAGAGCCATTCCACCAGGCTTTTTGCTCACAATAAGTGGAACTTTCCTAATATTTCATACTGGAGGAACTAGAGGGGCACCGGTGGTTCTGAGGTTCACGTATATGACGTCGGCAAGAAGCTTGAGTGAGAAGGGTTCCTCTGATCATTCTTCCCATGTTTACCTAGATGGTACTTAAAATACAGAAATGAGAACCGGCATCGCTCCTCAACCCATAGCTACAAAAAACAGTGAGAACTGAAACTGGATGGCCCAGGTTAGCCTGATCTCGTCAGATATCAGAAGCTAAGCAGGGTCGGCCTTGGTTAATATTTGGATGGGAGACCACCAAGGAAGTCCAGGGTCGCTGCACAGAGGCAGGCCATGGCAAACCGCTGCTGAATGTCTCTTGCCTTGAAAACCCCATGGAGTCGCCATCAATCAGCTACAACTTGAGAGTGCTTTCTACCACCTCCACTGAAACGGGGGCCCAGCCTACTCACAAGTTTGGCAGGAGGCAGCAATTTGGTTATGGTGGCTAGGAAATAATGTGGACTCAGGGCACAAGAATGGCCGAGGTGAGCCCAGTCTTGTCAGATCTCGGAGGCTAAGCAGGTCAGCCCTGGTAAGTATTGGATGGGAGACCAACAAGGAAACCGGGGGTTGCTACAGAGAGGCAGGCAGTGGCCAACCACCTCTGTTCCTCTCTTGTCTTAAAAACCCTACAGGGTGGCCATAAGTCAGCTGCAAATACTTTTAGTACTTTCCACCAGCAGACACGGGTAATGAGAAACAGGGGAGCTTGCAAGCATTTCATATCTGGTGCTCATTTTTATACATGCATGCATGCATAGATATCACCAGGGGTCATTTCGTAGAAAAAGAGGTGCAGGAGCTCATTAGCATAACTCATTTGCATAACTCATTTGCATAACTCATTTGCATATGCCACACCCCCTAACATATCGGAAGTGTGTCAGAAGGCAACACCCACCCCTCAGGCTCCACTCCACAGGTGAGTGAAACTGACCTGCTCTTCCTCCATTCCCTTCCCCATCCAATACTTGGTGCAATAAAAATAAGCGTAAAGAACACACCCTCATTCTCTTCCTGCTCCCTTGAAACCACCAGGTTTCAAGTAGACTTGAGATACCCAGGACATGTGCACCACCCATCCCTTGCCCTTCCCCTCCCCACAACAAGACACCCTGTGAGGTAGGTGGGGCTGAGAGAGGTCTTTTGAGAACTGCTCATGACAGAACAGCCCTGAGAGAGCTTGTGACTGGCCCAAGGTCACACCAGCAGCTGCATGTGGAGGCGTGGGGAATCAAACCCAGTTCTCCCAGATTAGAGTCCAACTCCTGACCACTACACCAAACTGATGGGGTGGAAGCTGGTGAAGGATTGGTGAAATTTCTCCAGTACTTATGTGCCATGTGCCCAGATAAAAAATGGTATACTTAGAAAATTTATATGCCGCCTTGAGCAAGTCTCTGGAAAAGCAGCACACAGTAATAAAAGGAACAATGATAAAATCATCAATATTAAAACAAAACATTAAAAACAATAAAGACCCTAGCAGGGCTTTCCCCGGGGCACTGCGCCTCTGCACTGCTTGGGAAAGCCAAGGAGGGGGCGGGGCTTGGTCATGTGCCCGCCCCCTGGGCTTCTCACTCCCGGAGCTGCACTCCTGTGCACTCCCGCTCCAACAGACCCCTGGATATCACACCTACAGATACCTGTAAAAGGACTTACACATGGGGAAATCAAATTGGTTAGGGCATACCCTCAATAAAAGCTGCCATCTGGAACATGAAACGTGACACCATATTACACATTGCAAAAGATGTACGGCAGCAGACAGCATAGACAGATATACATACATGTATCTCTATAAAGACAGATTCCCAGCTTCCATTGTGTGGGTGAATGCCCAGCGCTAAGGTCAAACCCGTTGGGTTTTGGCACTGCCACAGTGGCACTGGTTCTGCTGGGCACATTGCACTGGTTCTGCTGCTGGCCTTGCAAACATGCCCCCTCCCCACACCTCACTTTCTACTGCAGAGACTCTCTAGGAGAATCTGCTGGGCTTGCTGTATGCCTGCCTTGCTTCCCCCCCACCACTGGAAACAATGAAGGATGGGGGTACCCTCTTTGGGTGCCCACAGAATTGGACTCTGTGATCCAATCTTTTTTAAACTTGTGGGGTTCTTTTGGAGAGAGCCTCCAGCAGCTACCCTGCAAATTTGGTGCCTCTACCTCAAACCCCGCTCCCCAGCCCACTGAATATACCCTAGGAGATTTGCCATTGACTATAATGGCCCCACAGGGTATAATGGAGCTGAAAAATTCCGGATTGCCAAATTTTACCCGAATTCCAATACAATACCGATATTGGAATTTGGGTTTTCAAGGCAATACTGAATTTTTAAGGGTCCAAAAACTCTGAATCAAAAAAATACCGATTTCCCCCCCTTGCACTTCCCTAGCCAAAAAACATGCTGATTCGTTATTGGCTGGTATCCAATAACTCAGCTCTAAGAACTCTTAGCTGCCTGAATGGCATCAAAGAGGTACAATCTTAATGCAGTAATTATGGTTTGATTCAAGAAAAGACACCATGGCCTTCAGTTTGCAAGACCTGAGCAAGGCTGTTAACGACGGGACATTTTGGAGGTCATTAATTCACAGCGTCGCCGTAAGTCAGAAATAACTTGGTGGCACATATCACACACACACACACACACACACACACACACACACACACACACACACACACACACACACACACACACACACACACACAGAGCCATGGTTACTTTCAGCATGAAGTTGTGAACTGGTTCTCATTCTATTTTCCAATGCAAATTATTTCAGCAGAGAGAGATGCCAGTCTGCATTCAAAGCCATTAATAGCCAAAGGCAGTTTTCAATTGAATGCTGGAAGTTGTGCATGCCGCTGATCGCTTTCTATTTCTGTGAACAATTTTTTTTCCCAGACCCCTTCCCGCTCCTGTTCAGCTGGCCTCTCTTCAGAAGTCATTAACCAGTAAGAAAGTTTGCACTGGAGATGGCGAGAAAGTCCCTCCGTATCGAGGGGTGAGATGAACTGGAACGGTTCCAGAGCTTTTAAGTTGCGGTCCTGTGCAATCAGCTACCCTCTAATACCTGTCTTTGTAGGCCACGTACACACAATGGAAACATTCCCACCCCCCCACCCTGAATGCACATTAACGTATAGCTGAAAGAGTCTCACTCTAATTTTTTTGGACAACATAAAGATTCTGTTTTTTGGACAACACAAAAGGACAAATGGGTCATATGTAGCTTGTTATGTTCCCTCCCTCCCTCCCTCTCTTCCCTCCTTCCTTCCCTCCCTCCTTCCCTTCCTTCCTTCCTTTCTCTCTTCCTACCCCCCTTCCTCCCTTCCTTCCTTCCTTCCTTCCCTCCCTCCTTCCTTCCTCCCTTCCTTCCTTCCTTTCTCTCTCTCTCCCTCCCTTCTTTCCCTCCTTCCCTCCCTCCCTCCTTCCTTTCTTCCTTCCTTCCCTCCCTCCTTCCCTCCCTCCTTCCTTCCCTCCTTCTTTCCCTTTCTTTCACCCAACCAATGCCATCTACTCTGGTCAGCAGCAGCTCATCAAGGTTCCAGGAGGAAGTCTTTTCCATCCTTGCTACCCGTGATTATTTTTAAGCCCTAAATGCCGAAGCCCTACAAACGCAAAGTGCGTGCATGGCAATTGAGCCGTAGGCCCTCGCCTACACTCTGAAGCAGTGACTTCCAGGTTCAGGGTTCACTCTTAGCCACCACGCCACACTAGTTCAGTGGCATGAAGAAATCCATCTCTACTGCCACAAACTGGTTCCCTGACAACTAAGAAGCATGGCTTGCTGCTCTGCGAGAGGAACTGCGGGAACTGCCAAGTACAATAAATAAGTTGCACAAGCAGTATCTACCAAGTGGATTCTGTGTTTTCCATATAATGCAAAGCAAGCAAAAAAAAATAAAAATAAAGCCAGAAACCATGGTGGCAGAAAGCATAAACATGCCATGGGCAGGAAAGTCGCTGATGAAATACACACCGGCGAGGTAATATTATATTTATGGGGCTGCAGAACATGATCTCAGCAAATATCAATTAGCCGTAACAAAATAATTAACAGTGGCCATGTAGTCAATTAACTGAACGCTGAACTTTAGTTGTAAATGAAAAATAATACAAGGTTCAGTGCCTCTTCTCAACGCAGCTCCGGTAAACTGAACACGAAGCTTAGGGACACCTCGATGGGAGGTGATCACCTCTGGAAGATGTACTTTTACTCACAGGTCCATCCCACCCACCCCCGAAGCCAGTGTTGAATGAGGAGCTGCAGAAAGAACTTTAAACATCAGTGTTGTGCTTGTGTGTCTGTGTGTGAAGTACCGTTCAGTCGCTTCCAACTTATGGTGACCCTATGAATGAACGACCTCCAAAACATCCTGTTGTTAAGTCCTGCAAACCCTACACTTAAGCTTCCTTTATTGAGTCAAACCATTTCATGTTGGGTGTTCCTCTTTTCCTGGCATTCCCATCCTTTCTGGTGACTCTCGTAATCTCATAATGTGACCAAAGTACAATAGCCTCCATTTAGTCATTAGTTTAGTTTAGTTTAATTTATTTGGCTTATATCCCGCCCTACCCCGCCAAAGCAGGCTTTAGATTCTAGGGAGAATTCAGCTTGATTTGATCTAGAACCCACTGATCTGTCTTTTGGGCAGTCCACGGTATGCACAGAATTCTCCTCCAACCCCCACCTTTCAAATCAATCAATTTTCTTCTCGCCATCATAAGAATACAACAACAGCCCTGCTGGCTCAGACCACTGGTCCATCCAGACCAGCATCCCGTCTCACACAGGGGCCAACCAGTCCCTCTGAAGGGCCAACGACAGGGCAGAGAGGCCGAGGCCTTCCCCTGATAAGAACACCAGAAGAGCCCTGCTGGATCAGACCAGTGAGGGTCCATCTAGTCCAGCATCCTGTCTCACACAGGGGCCAACCAGTCCCTCTGAAGGGCCAACAGCAGGGCAGAGAGGCTGAGGCCTTCACAAGAACATAAGAAGAGCCCTGCTGGATCAGACCAGTGAGGGTCCATCTAGTCCAGCATCCTGTCTCACACAGGGGCCAACCAGTTCCTCTGGAGGGCCAACAGCAGGGCAGAGAGGCCGAGGCCTTCAGAAGAACCTCAGAAGAGCCCTGCTGGATCAGACCAGTGAGGGTCCATCCAGTCCAGCATCCCGTCTCACATAGCTGCCAACCAGTTCCTCTGCAGGGCCAACAACAGGGCAGAGAGGCCGAGGCCTTCCCCTGATGTTGCCTCCTGGCTCTGGGATTCAGAGGACTAGTGCCTCTGAATGTGGAGGTTTCCCTTAGTCACCCACGGAAGTAGCCATTGATAGATTCATGGAGGATAAGTCTGTCTCATCCCCTTTGAAAGCTGTCTATGCCTGTGGCCATCACCACATCCTCTGGCAGCGAATTCCACATCTGAATCCCGCTCTTTGTAAAGTAGTATTGCCTTTTGTCCATCATGAACCTATTGCCCATCAGTACAAGGTCATACCTGCTGGATAACCTTGAGCAAGCCATAGTTCTGGCACAGCTGTTCTTGAAAAAGAGCAGTTTCTGTCGGAGCTCTCTCAACCCCGCCTACCTCACAGGGTGTCTGTTGTGGGGAGGGGAAGGGAAAGGAGTTCGTAAGCTGCTCTGTGACTCCAAGTGAAGGGCAGGGTATAAATCTAATCTTGTTGTTGTTGTTGTTGTTTTGGGAGAGGGAGAAAAAGTGACCACTCTCTCCACCCCATGCATCTTTCTTCATTGCCCAACTTTCACACCAATACATAGCTATTCGGAATACTATGGCATGAATAGTCTTGATCTTGACCACCAGTGACACATCCCTACACTTAAGAATCTTTTCTAGCTCCTTCTTGGCTACCCTTCCTGGTTTCCCTCTCCTTCTGATTTCTTGGCTGCAGTCGATGCTGGGAATTGTTATATACTTCAGTTTCAGTTTGCCCAAGTAATGTATGCGGATCAGGGTACATGCACACATCTAGAAGTCTACTGAACGCAGAGATTGTGTTTGTTTGTTTGTTTTTCCAGAAAGCAGTGGATTTGCAGTTTTGTTCTCAACAGCAGCTGTCAACCTGCTGGGAGAGGCTTTGTCCTTTATCCTTTCTGTGCAATAATAGGCGAGTGGCGAATCAATTGCATTGCCTCAAAAGGAGGGAAGTCGCAGACTGAGATGAGCTAAGATTTCTTCTTGCTCAAAAAATAATGATAATAATAAAAAAAAAACTTTTAAGACGCAGTCAGATCCGGGGGGCCGGGGGGGGGGGGGGAGTCGATTCAAGTAGAACCGCACCAAGTATGGAATATCAACTCCCTGTGTCAGTTCATCTGAAGAAATAATTATATGGGCTAAGTATTATTCTCTAGCGCTCTAGTGGCAGTCAGTAAGCTGTGGCACATCGCATTCTGCATTTGCAAAGCAAAAATCACACCTCAGTATGAGACTGAGAAATATCTATTTAATTCCCCAGAGATGAGCACAGCTCATCTCAGCTAAGTACCTTTGCATGCAGAAGGTCCCAGGTCCGATCCCTGGCTTTTGTTGTTCAGTTGCACAGTCAAGTCCGACTCTTCGCCCCATGGACCATATCACGCCAGGCCCTCCTGCCTCCTGCTGTTCTCCGGAGTTCACCCAACTTCATGTCCATTGCATCAATAACACTGTCTAACCATCTCATCCTTTGCCATCCCCTTCTTCTTTGACCTTCACATCTTTCCCTGCATTGGGTTCTTCGCCAGTGAGTTCTCCCTTCTCATCTGGTGGTCAAAGTATTTGAGCTTCAGCTTCAGGATCTGGCCTTCCAGGGAACAGTCAGGGTTGGTTTCCTTTAGGGTTGACTGATCTGATCTCCTTGCAGTCCAAGGGAGACTTAGAGAGCCAATTTGGTGTAGTGGTTAAGTGCGCGGACTCTAATCTGGGAGAACCCAGTGGGGTTTGATTCCCCACTCCTCCACTTGCACCTGGCTGGATGACCTTGGGCAAGCCATAGCTCTGTACCAGCTGTTCCCTCAAGGACAGCTTGGGAAAGAGCTCTCTCAGCCCCACCTACCTCACAGGGTGTCTGTTGTGCGGAGGGGAAGGGAAAAGGAGTTTGTAAGCCGCTCTGAGACTCTTAAGTGAGTGAAGGGCAGGATATAAATCCAATCTCTTCTCTTCTTCTCTTCTCAAGAGTCTTCTCCAGCACCGTAATTCAAACGCATCTATTCTTCAGTGCTCGGCCTTCCTTATGGTCCAACTCTCGCAGCCATACATCACTACTGGGAATACCATCACTTTGATTATACAGCCTTTTGTTGGCAGGGTGATGTCTCTACTTATTGTCATGCTGTCTAAGTTTGCCATCGCTTTCCTCCCAAGGAGCAGGAGTCTTTTAATTTCATGGCTGCAGTCACTTTACCAATCCCTGGCATAGCCAGGAAAAATATCTCAGGCGGCAGGGGCGAGGAAAGACCTTTTTCTATACAAGTCCTGGGAAAACTGTTACCAGTTAGAGGAGATAACCCTGAGCTAGATCAATCTATGATCTATATTGGTATAAGGCAGTTTCACACACCCGTATGAAAGTAGACCCCAGCATGGAGAGGGCTGACCTCGGCTTGGGAGATCTGAATGCAGTTGTAAAACTTCGGATAACAGTGCGTGATTTAATTACTTGGAGAGGGGCAAGAGGGGAACCTCTCAGCGGTCTACATATAATTGTCTACAGAGTTCAGTATATTAAGAAAAAATGGATTAAACCAGTATATTGCTAGACGTATAATGTTCTTGAACTCTGCTACTTTTATGAACTGCACATTACTAATCTCGTTTCTGATGAAGGCAGCTTTGATTCTCAAAATCTCACAACCCAACAATCTTGTTAGTCTCCAAGATGCTGCTGGACTTGAATCTGGCTACTTTACTAATCTGATACTAAGGTCAAAAAGACCCAATTCAGCCATACTAGGTTTGAAACACAACCTGATAATTACTATAGTTTAAAAACGCAGCATCGTACTGAGAATTGTTGTTCATCGAACAGGAGTACAACTATAGGGAGGGGACGCAGCACAGTGGTAGAGCATCTGCTTGGCATGCAGAAGGTCCCAGGTTTAATCCCCGGCATCTCCAGTTGAAAAGGGTCAGGTAGGAGGTGATGGGAAAGACCTCAGCCTCAGACCCTGGAGAGACACAGACAAGGGCTGCAGCACAGTGGTAGAACATCTGCTTGGCATGCAGAAGGTCCCAGGTTCAATCTCCGGCATCTCCAGTTGAAAAGGGTCAGGTAGGAGGTGATGTTAAAGACCTCAGCCTCAGACCCTGGAGAGACACAGACAAGGGCTGCAGCACAGTGGTAGAACATCTGCTTGGCATGCAGAAGGTCCCAGGTTCAATCCCCGGCATCTCCAGTTGAAAAGGGTCAGGTAGGAGGTGATGGGAAAGACCTCAGCCTCAGACCCAGGAGAGACACAGACAAGGGCTACAGCACAGTGGTAGAGCATCTGCTTGGCATGCAGAAGGTCCCAGGTTCAATCCCCGGCATCTCCAGTTGAAAAGGGTCAGGTAGGAGGTGATGGGAAAGACCTCAGCCTGACACCCTGGAGAGACACAGACAAGGGCTACAGCACAGTGGTAGAACGTCTGCTTGGCATGCAGAAGGTCCCAGGTTCAATCCACAGCATCTCTAGCTAAAAGGACCAGGTAATAGGTGATGTGAAAGATCTCAGCTCGAGACCTTGGAGAGCCACTGCCAGTCTGAGTGGACAATACTGACGGTGATGGATTGGTAGTCTGATTCAATATAAGGCAGCTTCACATGTTCACACAAGCAGGCAAGACCTTGGGTCTATAACGACCCTCCACCACCATATTAATTCCTATTGATCACTTTATACCAAGGTACAAGTCACTAACTGTGCGATCCAACCTGAATTCCACCCTTGCAAGTCTAATGAAGTCAATGGGCTTAGAAGGGCGTAACATCACTCTGCTTAGAATGGCACTGCTTAGAATGGCACTGCTACTAGTCAATGGTTTATCTTGCTAAACTACTATTGGTTTGGCGCAGCAGTGTTATAGTTTCCCCCAGTTCGCTTTAAGCGGTGGGTCTAACTGACCCCAATATCCCACCACGGAACGAACCAATCTTCTCATTCCAGGGGAGGATACATGGGGTATATACAGGTACGGTTATGCTCTCTGGGAGTAAGATATGACCCCAAAAACACATAGAGGGGACTTAAACATTTTAAAAAAACTATAGCAAAAATAAATAGCAGCTGTTAAGTAGTTACAGAATGTCCCAAAAACCATTTTCTGAGTTCTGATCAGCATTTGTAGATGACTAAAATCAACCCACCACCTACTCCTTTACGAAGCTGCCCGATCACCAATGCTCCCTCTAAGCCGTGGAGTCTTGTGAGCAAAAATTCTACTCTGCGAGCTACTGGCATTAAAGCTGTGAGTGAGCGATTTGGCTACTGCGTAAATTAGTTTGCTCTGGAGCAATCCTTCCTGAGCTGAGACAAAAATGTGTGAGCCAGCTCACACTAACTCAGCTTAGAGGGAAAGCTGCCCCACCACTACAGTCATCTTCAGGGGCTCTGCTTTGGGTGACCCCGCCTTCTGAGATTAGGCAGGAAGCAATCCAGGACAGGGCCTTCTCAGTCAGGGCACCAGATCTTTGCAACTCTCTCCTCACAGTGATTCGTCTGTCCCCTTCTGCTGCCATCTTCTGCCAGTGGGTGAAGACTTTTTCCTTTCGTTTGGTGTTCCCTCAATGACCTGTCCTTTCCAAACCAATGTTTTTTACATTTTGTATGTATTTTAACTGTTTTGACTCTTTTAATTGTTTTAATGATGTCTGTTAGGGAGGGAGGACTGATTTGAATGGTTTTGATAAATGGTTTTACTGCGTATGTTTTAAATTGTTAGCTGCCTTGGGTGCCTTGTAAGGGCAGAAAAGTGGGATGCAAATAAATAATAGAAAAATAAAACCCCATCCCGTGTTTATCATGATGAGGCAGCAACCACAATTCCATCTCTTCCATAAACCGTCTCTCCCTTAATCCTAAGGAGGACGGAAAAAAAGAGGGAAGGGGTCAGATGAAGGATGAAACAATTTCCCATTCCGAACGGTTGACGGCTGACATGCCTCATGTTTGTAAAGGGAATAAAGACCTGTCTGTCAAGACCAACTTGACAAGGCTGCCCGATGAAATGCTAAGTGAAGGAACAAGGGCTTTTTGCACGGAGCAAAGCAAAAGGTCGCGCAGAGTGCCTATGGGCCTCCAGGCCCTCTCCCGTGCTTCAAAGAGAAGGTTAATGTTAAAAAGGAGGGTAAAGAGAGCAGCGGCTTTGGCACTGGACTGGTGTGGTTTGGGGAATACAAGTTCTAATAGAAAATTTGCTCGTAGCATTCTTTGAAGAACAGGGTCAGAACACACCACAAAGGTATCTCACCCTGTTCTAAGAGGATGGCAGCTGTAAGGCCAGGGTCAGAGGGGAAGTGGGACCCCCCCCTCAAAAAAAGACACCATAGTGGCCAGGAGTGTTCCCTCTAAGCTGAGTTAGTGAGAACCGCTGGTCTACTCACTACTACCACTTTGGATACTGCCGCCCATTCATCATCCACTGCATCCTGGAGGCTTCTTAAGTGGCAAACCAAATTAATCAGCCTAGCTAAACACTGTATGCTTGAAAGCCAAGGTCGGGGCCCCACTGAACTGCTTCCTGATCCTTCCCAATCCTAATTTCTTTTCTTCTTTTATTTTCTATTCTTAGCCCATCCCCAGATAGTAGGTGATGTGAAAGACCACACCCTGAGACCCTGGAAAGCTGCGATGTGTCTGAGTAGATATTCCTGACCTTGATGGACCAGCAGTTTGATTCAGCAGAAGACAGGTACATAGGGAGGGGCCATGTCTCAGTGGCAGAGTGCTAGTTTGGTGTAGTGGTTAGGAGTGCTGACTCTAATCTGGGAGAACTGGGTTTGATTCCCCACTCCTCCACATCAAGCTGCTGGTGTGACCTTGGGTCAGTCACAAGTTCTCTCAGAGCTGTTCTCTCAAGGGCAGTCCTCGAAAGAGCTCTCTCAGCCCCGCCTATCTCACAGGGTGTCTGTTGTGGGGAGGGAAGGGAAAGGAGAATGTAAGCCCTTCCTCCTCCTCCTCCTCCTCCTCCTCCTCCTCTTCTTCTTCTTCCCATTTGCTTCGCATTCAGAAGACCTGAGGTTCAATTACCAGCATCTCCAGTTAAAAGGATCAGGTAGTAGGTGATGTGAAGGACCTCTGCCTGAGACCCCGGAGAGTTGCTACCAGTCTGATGGACTGATGGTCTGATTCAGTATAAATCAGCTTCACGTATTTCGCTCCCTCCAGGAAGCATCTGCAAGGTTTCTAAATCCTGGAGACCCCAAAATCCTGCCTTTGACTGGCATTCGAAGAGCAGCGCAGAATGGCCAGACCAGCAGAGACAAAAAATTGATCCAAGGAAGAAGGGTAGATGCATTTGTCAGCAACGGAATGGAACAGCTGTCAAGCAAGCAGCCTGGCTTGTGGGGCTACAGACCAAATGCTCTCACTTGGGATAGATCAAAGCAAGACTAAGAGAAGGATACCCATGGGCATCGGGGCAGCGGAGAGCGCCAACGTGGGCACCGGCATGAGCTCAAGATGAAAGCTAAAAACTGCATTCTTATCAGCCATCAAAAATGACTGGAAAGTACAGAGCATGAGGTCTGTAGGGGCCTCAGATACACACCACCCCAGTTTTAACTGACTGTTCTGGTAGGAACACCAGCTATTTTGTGAGAGCGCTACCCTTCCCTATTTATTTTTTTTAATGGTGTGAATGATTTCCATAAACTCTTGCTCAGAGGCTTTTGGCCAGAAATCAAATACTCTTGCATTTATGGGAGGCCGTAAAAGAAGTGAAAGATGCAAAGCGTTTTATTTGAGAAAGGAAATTACTTAACATAAACATTTTTAAAATATAGAGATTGTAAAAAAAACAGGCCTCCACAATTGCCGAGGTGTTACAAATCCTACACCGTCTGCGCTTTGTGACTCAGGAATAGCCCTGTAGGAAGAACTGCGTGGAAAGAAGCCACGTTTTAGTCACGCCGCTTCCACTGTCTTTCAGCCACAGCTTTATCACTAGTCATGAACCACCTAATAGCTGCTGACGAGCTCTTTAAGATGTTCAGAGGAAGGGTGCATAGCAGAGATGGAAGAATTCGGAGATGCGAGCCATACGACGTACAATGCAGTGGATACAATGCAATGCAATTATCCCTTCCTCACAAGACAAGAACTCGGGGGCACTCCATGAAATTGCTTAGCAGTTGGGTTAGAACAGATAAAAGGAAGTCCTTCTTCACCCGAAGAGTGATTCACACGTGGAATTCACTGCCACAGGAGGTGGTGGCGGCTACAAGCATGGACGGCTTCAAGAGGGGATTGGATAAACATACGGAACAGAGGTCCATCAGGGGCTATTAGCCACAAGGTATAGATAGGAACTCTCAGTCTGGGGCAAGGGATGCTCTGTATTCTTGGTGCTTGTTGGGGGGGGGGCAACAGTGGGAGGGCTTCTAGTGTCCTGGCCCCACTGCTGGACCTCCTGATGGCACCTGGTATTTCTGGCCACTGTGTGACAGAGTGTTGGACTGGATGGGCCACTGGCCTGATCCAACATTGGCTTCTCTTATGTGCTTATGACCGGTCTTTAAATTTGACACACGAAGCTGCCTTTGGTATAGTGGTTAGGAGCACGGACTCTAATCTGGGAGAACCAGATTTGATTCCCCACTGCTCCACATGCAGCTGCTGGCGTGACCTTGGGTCAGCCACAAGTTTGCTCAGAGCTGTTCTCTCAGGAGCAGTCCTCTCTCAGCCTCACCTACCTCGCAGGGTGTCCGTTGTGGAGAGCGGAAGGAGAAGGAGTTTGTAAACGGCTGTGAGACTCCTTTCAGGTAGTGGAAGGGTGAGGTATAAAATCTATCTCTTCTTCTCTCTGGTATATTTATTATTTATTTATCTATCAAATTTATATCCCGCCCTCCCAGCCGAGGCCAGTTCAGGGTGGCTTAGATAAAAAAAGAAAACACATCAATAGCAATTTAACAATCCTAAAATCATCTAAGACAGGGGTGGCCAACCTGTGGCTCGGGAGCCACATGCGGCTCTTTCACACATATTGTGCGGCTCCTGGCAGGGCGGCTGGGGAAGCAAAGGGGAGGCATGCTTTTTCTCTCTTTCTCCCTTCCTTCCTTCCCTCCTCCCTCCCATCTATTTGCTTTCTTAGTTTCTCTCTCTCTCTTTCTTATAACTGGTTTTCCTTGTTTGTTTTTATTTTTGGCAGTCCCATTTAACGTTAATAAAAAGCAAATTTGCATATTTTTAAAAATAAAAACGTGTGTGTGATATTTGTTCCTGTCTTGCGGCTCTCAGACATCTCTATGTGGCTCTTACGTTTATTCTATGTGGCTCTTACGTTAAGCAAGGTTGGCCACCCCTGATCTAAGACATTATAAGGTGCTATACACATTGGGTGGTTCTGATGTAGTCATTTTATTAAAACGATGGCAGCCTTCAGTCAGTAATAAGTTCGAGTGATCAGCCCATAGATAAGGGATGCTGAACTCATTTGTTATGAGGGCCGGATTGACATAAATGAGACCTTGCTGGGCTGGGCCATGTGTATCGTAAAATGCAATGCCAGGTAGCGGAGATATAAACTTTATAAAGGACACAAACTGAGAGCCAGTTTGGTGTAGTGGTTAAGTGCGCAGACTCTAATCTGGGAGAGCCGGGTTTGATTCCCCACTCCTCCACTTGCACCTGGCTGGATGACCTTGGGCAAGCCATAGCTCTGTACCAGCTGTTCCCTCAAGGACAGCTTGGGAAAGAGCTCTCTCAGCCCCACCTACCTCATAGGGTGTCTGTTGTGGGGAGGGGAAGGGAAAAGGAGTTTGTAAGCCGCTCTGAGACTCCCTTGGGGAGTGGAGGGCGGGGTATAAATCCAATCTCTTCTTCTTCTTCTTCACAAACACAAAGATTTTTTTTATTTAAAATAAAAACATGTTCAAAACATTAGCCCTCTTGCAATATTTTGTTTATTTAACAGTCTCTGATAACTGACACCTCTTGCTCTGAATTAGTGCATCAAGATGTCTGTGCTGTTGCAATCCTGAGTATGCTGTTCAGGTGTGTATCTGTAAGCTGCAAACCTACTTTTGACTTACTGACATTCACCACAGAAATCTCATGCTCAGAGTTCTGAGTCTGGGACCCCGGGGAAAACATAATATGGCTGAGCAACTGAGAGAGTCTGGTGAAGCAAGCTATGATGCTGCAGCAGCAACAGAACTGGAAGCAGGAGAGGGCCAGTTCCAGTGTGGGCCTGATAGAAGCCCTCCGGGGGCCTGATCTGGTCCCCGGGCCGCATGTTTGACACCCCTACCATAGATCTTATCCTTATGTGGCTGGCACGAACTGTGTTAATGGCTCCAGGGGACAGGATTCTCACAAAATATTTGCCTATCTAGCCCAGCTGTGGCAACTTGGGAGACTCTTTCCCAACCCTTGAACTACCTGAACTGTAGTCCGGAAGGTCAGTAGTTCAGCAGTTCGAGACCTGAGTGCTGCATGATGGAGTGAATTCCTGTCTCTAGTCCCAGCTCCTGCCAATCTAGCAGTTTGAAAGCAAGAAACTGCAAGTAGATGAATAGGTACTGCTTCGGTGGGAAGGTAACAGCGTTCCGTGTGCCTCGGCATCTAGTCATGCCGGCCACATGACCACGGAAACGTCTTCAGAGAGCGCTGGCTCTTCGGCTTGGAAACGGAGAGGAGCACCGCATCCCTAGAGTCGGATTCGACTGGCTTTCGAGCAAGAGAAACCTTTACCTTTACCCTTAGCCAGAGATTGCCCTGACCGGGCTAGCCCAGGCTAGTGCAAACTCATTAGATCCCAGAAGCTGAACAGAGTCATCTTTGGTCGGCGTTTGGAAGGGAGACTACCCAGAAATTCAGGGTCGTGACGAGGAGGCCGGCAACGGCAAACCGCCTCTGAACATCTCTTGCCTTGAATACCCCACAAGTAATGAATCATTTAAATAAATATGACTTTTGCTGTTTTTTGCTTTCACTTTTTTTTTTTTTTTAAAGAAAAAGCCGGCATCCTGCATGAAGCAGGGGGGGAAGGGGACAGGGCTGACCGCAGAGCTGAGCCAGGATTTGATTCACTGGCATGTGTATTTATCATTTCGGTTGCAAAAGCTGGGAGGCTTACACTGACGCTGAGGAACGTCTCCCCCCCCCCCCCCCAATGAATACAGAGAAAATTTAAGGTTACCGCCCCTGGACTTAACAGTTCCACTTAAATAGGAGCTGTCTTACATGCAGCGTTTGCAAAAGAATATGCCTAATGGCTTATAAATATTAAAGGTGTTTTAAATTTTAAAATGCGTATTTTGAGAGTGCAACTGATCACAGCTTCGGATCCTGCTAATGAAATCTAATGCTGTAGACTGTAATCTTTTGGAGACTTTACCCTTGACCTTAGCAGCGCAAGGGGGATGTCCACTTTGTCAATTTCACCCGTGTCCTTCTTAGGGGTCACCAAGATCATTAAGACAGCAAAGAAAACATTTGTGGTAGGTTTCCTTCCCCTCACACAGAAATCACAAAGAGGTCATCTAGAAAAGCATTGGAGGGGCTTCCTCAACTCTCTCTCTTTTCTTGCTTTCAGCATTTCTCAGCGTAAATCTGAAAGAATATTAACATGCTTTCCCTCTGCTTCATTTTAATTCAAGAGTCAGAATGATCTTAGCATCGCAGGCAACATCTTCACCCAATCTAAAAAGGGGCAGTAAAAATACATAAAACAAAGTCCAAGAAGGAGTAAAGGACTTGGAAGGTCATAAAGGATGCCAGTGTAAGAAACATACACATAAGTGACCTTGGTTCTACTGCCGAATTTATTTTCTCAGACTCATAAATATGACCTAAAGATGATGAAGCAATAAATTCAAATGTTAAGAAGCATTAGACTTAAAGAAGGAGAGGAGAGGAGAGGAGAGGAGAGGAGAGGAGAGGAGAAGAGAAGAGAAGAGAAGAGAAGAGCGGAGAGGAGAGGAGAGGAGAGGAGAGGAGAAGAGAAGAGTGAAGAGAAGAGAAGAGAGGAGAGGAGTGAAGAGAAGAGAAGAGAAGAGAAGAGAAGAGAGGAGAAGAGAAGAGAAGAGGGGAGAGGAGAGGAGAGGAGAGGAGAGGAGAAGAGAAGAGAAGAGAGGAGTGAAGAGGAGAGGAGAGGAGAAGAGAAGAGTGAAGAGAAGAGAGGAGAGGAGAGGAGAGGAGAAGAGAAGAGAAGAGAAGAGAAGAGAAGAGAAGAGAAGAGAAGAGAAGAGAGAAGAGGAGAGAAGAGGAGAGAAGAGAAGAGAAGCCCTAGTCGCTATCTGTAACCAGGAATCTGAGCCAAGCAAGTGAAGTTTTCCAGTAGTTACCTGCCATCGTTCCCAAGAAAAAACCCCTAGGTGGAAACTGCCAAAGATTACTTACTCAAGAGTAAGGACACCAAGAAGATAGATCAGCCATTCTCATGTCTCCCTTTATGCTAAGGTGGCAATAAGGGACTTCTCAGTGAACAGTGAAATTGAAAAGCAACAATATTGAAACCAATTTAATGTGGTTAACCTGAAGAACACACGGCTACAAGGATCAGCAAAGAAAAATGCTTAGTTTTGTTTAAAAAAACCCCATGAAAGTCAGTCAGGTGCTTATTAGTTAAAACAGCCAGTAATTCAATTTTAGAATAAAGGTACTTAATCCTCTTTTAAATAGCAATTTTTTCCAGCAGGCTTTTCATTTGTTCTTTTGTTTTATTAAACAGATGATAAACCGGTCGATTAAGCTGACTTAAAGCAGCATTTGAACCTCGTTCCTAGACTGAAGGTGCTGAGAAATTCTTTCTAGATATAAAGCATCTCCCAAATGTTCAGAAATTGAATGGTAACACTTTTTTCTAAAGAGATGGAGAGAGAAACCTGGGGTCAGAGCAAAAGTTTGATACCCCTCGAGATCCAAATTCCACCATCAGGCAACCCTCAAGATCTCCCACCTTCAGGCAACGTGATTGTTCCCACCATCTTGCCGGATGGTGAAGAAGATGACAACAAGAATGATAAAAGGGTTGGAACACTTCCCCTATGAAGAGAGGTTAAAGCGCTTGGGGCTCTTGAGCTTGGAGAAACGACAGCTGAGGGGTGACGTGATCGAGGTTTACAAGATTATCCATGGGATAGAGCAGGTAGAGAAAAAAGACCTTTTCTCCCTTTCTCACAGTATAAGAACTCGTGGGCACTCCATGAAATTGCTGAGCAGTCGGGTTAGAACGGATAAAAGGAAGTCCTTCTTCACACAAAGAGTGATTAACACATGGAATTCACTGCCACAGGAGGTGGTGGTGGCTACTAGCATGGATGGCTTCAAGAGGGAACTGGATAAACATATGGAGCAGAGGTCCCTCAGTGGCTATTAGCCACAAGGTATAGATAGGAACTTTCGGTCTAGGGCAAGTGATGCTCTGTATTCTTGGTGCTTGGGGGGTGGGAGCAACAGTGGGAGGGCTTCTGGAGTTCTGGCCCCACTGGTGGACCTCCTGATGGCACCTGGTATTTTTGGCCTCTGTGTGACACAGAGTGTTGGACTGGATGGGCCACTGGCCTGATCCAACATTGGCTTCTCTTATATTCTTATGACCCCCCCCCCCCAATCCATGAAAACATGTGGCAGAAGCCACGGTGAAATGATCACCTGCCTGTGTTGAGATCCATGATCTAGAGAGGACGATGCGTTGGAACAAAAATGGTCTTCTAATGTTTAATACTTAAAACCCAACTGACATGGAGTCATGATCCCCTTTCGCCTACTTCCAAATGCAGATTAACAAGAAGTAACTACGCTTGTTCTCAAAGAGCTGAATGCTTTATTAACTTCATTTATCATCTGATCGAGGTTACTCTGGAAACTGTGTTTTGCTGTTAAGTGAGACGTCTGAAACTAAAGCCTGCAACACAGAGGTTTCTGACTTATTCTTGCACTTGAAGCAAGGCACTGAAATGAACCCCCTGCAAATAACATCTTTCCTTCTCGATGTCTCCACTTAAAGGTGTGTGCCGCTCTGTGGTCCTTCTCTGCCCCATAAAGAGCTACAAGCATTTACAAGATCGTAGACTTTTACTGAGTTAAATAAACCTCGCGTGTCAAAGTCACCACTGTGCCACATTTCTACCCTGAACTTTCTTGAAGCAGTTCAGGGTAGCAACACACAGTTCTCCTCTGCCCCAGTTTACCTTTGCAATAACCTTTTGGGGTAGACCAAACTGGGAATGTGCAACTGACCTAGAGTCACCCAATGAATTTACAGAGCGTTTACAAGATCGCAAAACAAACTTTTGTTACAGGTTAGGCAGAAAGACAGCAACTGTACAAGGGACATGCCATTTGTGTCACAGCTAAAGAGAGACTTGAAACAGATGTTCTGGTTTAAGGGCACCCTATATTTTCTAATATCCCCGATCTAGGTGGCCCAGGCTAGCCTGACCTTGTCAGGGCTCAGAAACTAAACCAGGTACAAGAATGAAGCCATGCGATTATGTGCTGTCAATGCTTTTTATGTATTATAAAGGAAACTTATGCCAAACATCTACAGTATTGTTTTTACAAAATAAAGTAAATATATAACCACAAAATTGCAGTCCAGTTGTTTTTGAAGTTGTTTCTGTATAAGTATTCATAAGCTGAGTAGATAGTTGATGAGACGAGATTCTCCGGAATAACTCCCGTTTCAAATCTACTGATCTTCTTCCATCCCACTATTTCTGCTTTTATATAAAAAATATACAACAAAACTAGAAAATCACACCCATGTGATACATTCTCATTGATGGTTATCAATATATGCTCTCAGAACATTCATTCCCCACACAGGGGGAAAGGATTCATCCGGTGCATTCTTCAATCAGGTCAATGAATCCTTTCCCCCTGTGTGGGGTAAGTTTTTCTGGCCCCCTTTCTTGGGTCTTTGCAATAGACTTTCCATGAGTTGTTATTAAAATCTATAAATGTATAGTTTTGTATTCTTAGGCATAATTTTTGAAGGCAACCTAAAACATATACAGACGCCTGATGTAGAGTTTCCATCTCTTGTTCTGGTAACGTATTTTATGAATGTGCCATGTTGTTGGCCCACCAGAGGAACTGGTTGGCCACTGTGTGAGACAAGTTGTGGGACTAGATGCACCCCTGGGTTGATACAGCAGGGCTCTTCTCCGTCTGTTCTTTAACAGGAATATTAATTGATATTAATTCTATACTGGTGTTGGGGGAGCGATAACAAGGGGTGAAGGCTTCTTGACCTACACTTTTAAAATAAGGGCATTACGCAGTCACCTACTAAGCAGATACCCACTGTAAAGCACTATTGGCTGTGTAAAGACAAGAATCATGCACTGTTCAAACACTTCAGTACCGCCCAGGAAGCAGCTTATGCACGTTTCTATCTACAGTTTATGGGAAGCATCATTCCGGCAGAAATTTTATGCTTCTGTCTGCTAACCGGCATTGTCCAGCTTAGCAGAACAGCAGAGCCCCACCTGGGGCTGATAGCAGCCAGAACACTTAGAGTGAAACAGACTTCCCCCCTAATCTCCAAAAGACCTCACCGGTGCCTCCTAAGAGATTACTCCCTCCCTCTGACTGGGGAGGAGGAGAAAAGGTGGAGAATTGAAATATTGCTAGATTATTAAACAGGTCCTTCCAAAAAACACGAAACAAAAGCCCTGCAGGTTGAAAGGGAGCCGAGTACAGGATCACTCATTTGATATTTGTTTCCGCACTTCAGAAACAGCACGTGCTATTTCAGGTTTGGAGGTTCGAAAGGCAATATTTATCTACTTGCAGTATTTACACTTGGCCCTTCCACCTTCATCGGGTTTACCAAGATGGCTAACAGATTTTAAAAAAACGTACATTATAAAAACACCTTCAAAAGCCATTAGAACCGAACAAGATCATTAAAATCTAAGGAATAATCGTGAGCTTTGAAACACAGCGCTCCTCTTCAAAACTGGCTTCTTCGAAACGCTCCCCAAGCTTTAATTTAAAACCACAGTGAATCTTCAGACGAAACGTTTGGACTATTGTCTCACCAATGCTTGTTCCTTTACGTCCATCAGCCCTGCCAACCTGAAGGTTTGTACTAATATCAATAAAAATGTCACCTTTGTTTAGAGTTCAGTGGCCTTTCTCCTGCCCAAATCCTATTTGTTTCGGTGGGCTGGCACAGGTGGATTGTGCCCCATGTTAATGGGTGGTGGAATGCCTCTGAATCCGCTTAAAGCCAAATAAGACTTGTCGGGCTGGCCAAAATCTGAAGCAGATCCAGAAAATTCAAGTATTTATATAGGAACTTGGATTCCATGAACTTATTATTAGAGAAACGATATAGCTTAAAACTTTTTCCCATTGAAAATCCATATGACTCACTATGAATTTATGTAGACCATGGGGGGGGGGGGGCAGGAAGGGATCAGCCAGTGCTCGGCTCTCGTGGCCCTTTCTTACATGGCCGAGGTAACGCCAATCATCACTTTGGGGTCAGCAAGGAATCTTTCTCCAGGCCAGATTGTTCCCAGGGATCCTGAAGATTTTTTGCCTTCCTCTGGACACAAAGCATGGGTGACTGGGGAAGGAGGGGGGGGTGATACCTGTGAACTTCCTGAGTTATGTAGGGCGTTGAACTAGATAACCCTTGGAGTTCCTTCCAGCACTCTGTTTCTATTTTAAAATATTCTTAATTTACTGTAAGTGAATTTGGAACTGCTTACACCTTACCGCATTACTACACTCAGTTCCAGAATAAAATGGGGTCAATTATCACCGGGGGGGGGGGGGGCAGGCCTGTAGCTACAGTGGGGCATTTTGGGGCCCGGCCTCCCGACTTCCTGCCAAGGACCCCCCAACTTCCTTTCAGCCCAGGCCCCCCAACCGAAGCTCTCTCTGGGCTGGCTGAAGCACGTGAGTTACCTTTAATTGATTTGGCCAGTGCTCCCTGAAGAATTAAAATGGCCCCTGACTTAGAAGTTCCTGGCTACAGGCCTGGGGGTGGGAGTGTAGAAGAGAGAGGGACAAGCTATGCAGGCAGAGTTTATTCAGGCACTCAGTTCGACTGTCCAGCAGCACCCCAGTCAGGTGCTGGCCACAACACCAGCGGCCAAACTGGGTACTGCTGGCCCCCCCAGAAGCTGCATGCATGCCCACAGGCTGTGCCAGCCTAGCAGTACCCTTGTCATATTGCCTGCCGGTGGGGGGGCAGGGTACCTCCCTCGGTCATCATTCAGAGACAGCGGCCTCTTCCATCCCAACAAACCACAGGTTGCTGCAAATGCACCTGTTTCACCTACAGACACCTAAAGCCACCGTCCCTGGAATGTCTGAGGACCCAGCCAATGCTCCCTCTAAGCTGTGGAATCTTGTGAGCAAAATTCTACTTTCTGAGCTACTGGCATTAAAGTTGTGAGTGAGCGATTTGGCAACTGCGTAAATTAGTTTGCTCGGGAGCCACCCTTCCTGAGCAAAGACAAAAATGTGTGAGCCGGAGGCTAAAAAACTGTGAGCTAGCTCACACTAACTGAGCTTAGAGGGACCATTGGTCCCAGCCATAGGTAAAGGTAAAAGTTTCCTTGCTCGGAAGCCAGTTGAATGCAACTCTAGGGATGCGGTGCTCATCTCCGTTTCCAAGCCAAAGAGCCAGCGCTGTCCAAAGACATTTCTGTGGTCATGTGGCCGGCATGACTAGACACTGAAGCACACAAAACGCTGTTACCTTCCCACCGAAGCGGTACCTATTGATCTACTTGCAGTTTCTTGCTTTCAAACTGCTAGGTTGGCAGGAGCTGGGACCAGAGAGGGGAGCTCACTCTGTCATGCAGAACTCGGGTCTTGAACTGCTGAACTTCTGACCTTCCAGTCTGCAGCTCAGTGTCTTAACCACTTGAGCCACTGCAGCCCCCGGTCCATAGCTGAGACTAATAACAGGCATCAACATTTTCATGATATATTTTAGTGAGCAGGTGAATAATCATCCAGGGCTGCAAAAAATAAAAGTCCAGAAATCCCATCTGTGTTTTTAAAAAGCCCCTCCGCAATGTAACAAAGATGCCGTCTTAGCCATCCTACATCAACAAATATGACTGCAGAACCACGAACCTAAACTACTGCTGAATAGGCATCTAATTACTTTTTATTTGTTTAACATCCACAATAACTGTCAAGAACATTCCCTCACTTAAGTAATACTGAAGATTCCATATATGCAATATCAGCTTATCTCACAAGCTTTAATTAGAGGAATTAGCAATGGGTAAGAATTATTCATTAGCTAAACAATACAGGGGTCATGCTAAACCTATTATCCTAACTATTCTCAATCTAGACTGAAAAAGTTATCTTGCCACAGTCTGAACTATCAAATTGAAGCTCTGAACTCCCATTATACTGGTGACTGTCTCCACTCTGGGTTAAAAGTTTAACTCGTATATTCTCTGTGTCCCGGTCAGGAACGACCGGGCCTCCCCCCCCCCCCGCCAAAGCAGCCCCACACTCACCCGGCCCAGTCCAAGACGCCCGGGAAGCTGGAGCCCCACGGGAAACGCCCCAGGAAGACCCGCGGCCACAACAGGTGGCCAACGCTGCTGCCGTGCCTCCTGGCCCGTATCGGGCCCAGGAACGCCTACAGGCACTGCGCAGCAGCGCCGCCACCGAAAACGGGGCAAGCAAGGCGCCCGGGAGCGCCGCAGCTGAGCCCCACAGGCCCTCGTCAGCACCAGGGAGGCCAGTGACCAAGGGAAGTCGGCAGAGGCAGCGGAGCCTCCTCTGTGGGACTCCGGTGCGAAGCCCAGAAGACCCGGAAGTGGGGCGGAACCCAGCCCAAACGCCGGGATGGCGTCTCTGCTTCTAAAGGGGGGCGGGGCTCAAGAGGGAGGAGTTGGCTGGGACACCCGGCTGGCTCTGGGGGAGTGGGGAGGGGAATAAAAGGAGGCCGGGAAGGAAGGGCCGGGGAGGATGAGCCGGGAGGTGTTTTATGGCAACAAGAGAGAGAGAAACGCCAGGAACAGAACACCGACGGAGGCAGAGGGGTGAAGAGGGTGCTGTAAACCCCACCCCCTGCCAATCTGAGGCCCTTCCTCGCCCCTTTTTTGCCCCAACACCACTCAGAGCCATCTGCTGCCGGTGGACGTCACGACCACAGGAGGGGACCCCGGAGGGAAGAAGGCAGAGCATGACACTCTGTCATTCTTACAGCTGTAGAATCCATTGAAGAGCAAGTGGGTAGCAATGCTTTAACGCCACACAGCATCTGATTGATATTCACAAAATTTCAAGTCTTTGAAAAGCCATTTGGAAAAGCAAAATCTAAATATTTTAATAAATATTTTAAATCTTATGCTTTTCTAGAGTTCTCTGTAATTCAAATTTCAGAAGAAAATCAGCTTGTATTTCATAGACTACAGCAACGCTTTTGACTGTGTGCGTCATGAAAACGGATTCAGGTGGGTAGCTGTGGTGGTCTGAAGCAGCAGAACAAAGTTGGAATCCAGCGGCACATTTAAGACCGACGAAGTTTTATTCTGGGTATAAGCTTTCGTGTGCATGCACACTTCTTCAGATACACTTCTTCAGAAGTGTGCATGCACACGAAAGCTTGTACCCAGAATAAAATTTTGTTGGTCTTAAAGGTGCCACCGGACTCCAACTTGGATCATGAAAAGTTTTGGTTGGTTTTAAAACAAATGTGTGTGCCACAACATCTGAGTGTTTTGATGCGTGACCTGTACTCTGAACAAGAAGCTACTGTTAGGAGAGAATATGGAGAAACAGAATGGTTCCCGATTGGCAAAGGTGTCAAACAAGGATGTATTTTATCTCCCTATCTCTTCAATCTATATGCAGAACGTATCATAATTAGATTTACATGAAGGCAAGTGAAAACTGGAACATTAACAAATTGAGATATGCAGACGACACCACAATCCTGGCAGAAAACAGTGAAGACTTGAAACGTCTACTGATGAAGGTTAAAGCAGAAAGTGCTAAAGCAGGATTACAGCTGAGCATGAAGGAGACAAAAAGTAATGACTACTGGGGAATTATACAACTTGAAGGTTGACAGTAAAGAAATTGAAATTTTTGAAAGTCTTCTTTTCCTTGGCTTCATGATCAACCAAAAGGGAGACTGCAACCAAGAAACCAGAAGGAGATTGAGAATGGGAAGGTCAAGAACTGAGCAAGTCTTTTAATAGTAGAGGTCATTGATTCATAGGTTGCCGTAAGTCAAAAACAACTTGGCCACACTTCACCCACCCACCCATACACACAGAGTAACATTGGCATATGTGTTCTGATGGTGACATACAGAAAGAATGAGGTGAATCCCACCATAGTTTAAATAGCCTTCTTCCAATTTAAGTGGCTGTTCCTCCATCAGAATTTATTTATTTATTTATTTGATTTATGTCCCGCCCTCCCCACCAAAGAAGGCTCAGGGCTCAAGCTGAAGAGCTGCTTGAGTTAGAGGAAGGCTCCTTAGATTGGAGGAAGACTTCAAATTTGAGTCAAAATGAAAAGTGTGGAACTTTACTCAGTGGAGTGGTAGGAGTGGGGTGGGATCCACCCTAATGCTACTCTGCCACTTACATGGGCCAAACTGGGACGAGATCTACATAACGGAATAAACAGACACACATCAAATAGTAAAAATGAAAACACTCAACGACCATTGTGGAGGCATTTCCACCTCCCTGGACATGCAACAATAAACTTAAATATTGCAGCGCCTTAGCAGAAAAGGTTCAGAGGGACACTCCAGTGAGAAGCTCTCCACAGCCAGCCAGAGTATTGTAGTGTTACAGTGTTGGGCTAGAATCCGAGAAACCGAGGTTCAAATCCCCACTCCTGCCATGGAAGCTCATTGGGTGACCTTGGCCCAGTCACACACATGCAGCCCAAACTACCTCACAGGATTGTTGTGAGAATAAAATGGAGGGGAGGAGAACAACGTAAGGCACTTTTGGTTCACACTAGGGAGAAAAATGATGTTTGGCTGGAGATCCTGGAGCTTTTTCATCATCTTCTGGGTGTGGAACAGTGGTCACTGGGGGTGGGGGGGGGGGAGGTGTTTGTGATTTTCCTGCATTGTGCAGGGGGTTGGACTAGATGACCCTGGAGGTCCCTTCCAAGTCTATGATTCTATGGCTGAGGACAGACTGGCAGTCTCGGCTGCTCTGCCTCCACTTCAAAAGTGGAGGCAGAGCGGCCGTTCAGACGGCCGCATCTGCCCCGAGGAGGCGGCCCGGACGCATCGCGTCCGGCGCTGCGCTCCTCCCACAGCAGCCGAGCACCACTTCAAAGTGTTGCTCGGCTGCTGCGGGGCGCGTTCCACCCGCCGGAGCAGGTGTGAATGCGCGTCAGGAGGGGGAGCCGCGCGGCGTCCGCACGCCGCCGTAGGAGGCCGCCCGCAGTCTGAACGCTGCGGGCGGCTTCCTTCCGGCAGCGTGTGAACGCCACGCCGCGGGGGAAATTCCTCCCGCCTTAGTCTGCCGCGCCGCAGAGGAGCGGCAGACTGTCAGTCTGTCCACAGCCTATGATTCCATGAAGTATAAATGAAATAAAATAATAAATCCGTGGAGTTGGAATTGATATGCAGATTTGGTCAGGCTCGGACACAACAGGGACTTAGGGTGGTCAGGTCACTAGAAAAAGAAACTGTTCTTCCTTGTTTTATAGACACCACTCAGATTCATCCTAGTTTGCCAGTTCACCAACCATGGGGAAGGACCCGTACCCACTCTAAGTGGCTTCTTGTTCATCTCTTGCTCTCATCAATTCTTTGTGCTGTACTGTCACATACCTTGCCCTAGGAAACTGGGTCTTCTGGCCAGTCATTGTAATAACTCCCTATCACCTTCTGGCATTTGTAGAGCTTCGGATATAAATCACTATGCCAAATGAATGTAACACTTCACGCGCCTGACCAAGTGCATTCTGACTCACAAAAGTGTATGTCACAATAAATTTGTTAAGTCTTTTAAGGTGACACAAGACTTCTTTTTATTCTTATTTTGGCCCGGTCAGTTACTCAGCAACAGAAATCCAGAGAGATCCAGAGTATCCAGAAAAGAGTGTGTGCGTATATATAACATAATGATTTTTTAGGGTGTAAAATAACTTTACCCCAGAGATACAAAATAAACAAAAATGATTTTCCCCCCCACCACAACTGCTGTCACCATGCCCCCTGCCTTCAGAGGTGAGGCCGGTGGCAACTAGATACAGGGCCCTTTCTGTGGTGGCATCCAGTGTTCCCTCTAAGCTGAGTTAGTGTGAGTAGCTCACAGTTTTTTAGCCTCTGGCTCACACATTTTGGTCTTAGCTCAGAAAGGATGGCTAAAGAGCAAAGTAATTTATGCAGTAGCCAAATCACTCGCTCACAATTTGAATGCCAGTAGCTCACGAAGTAGAATTTTTGCTCACAAGACTCCACAGCTTAGAGGGAGTCTTGGTGGCATCTCACCTTTAGAACACCCTCCCACCCCCGGTCAGAACACACCTTTTTATCCAGGCTTTAATGAGTGGTTCTATCTTCTGTGTGTTGTTGTGCCGTCAAGTTGCTTCCAAGTTTATGAACTAACAACCTCCAAAACATCCCATCGTCAGCAGCCTTGCTTGGGTCTTGCAAACTGAGGGCCGTGGCTTCCTTTCTGGAGTCAACCCAGCTCTAGTGTTCCCTCTAAGCTGAGTTAGTGTGAGCTAGCTCACAGATATTTAGCCTCAGATTTTTGTCTCAGCTCAGGAAGGATGGCTCCAGGGCAAACTAATTTATGAGTAGCCAAATCACTCGCTCACAACTTTAATGCCAGTAGCTCACAAAAAGGAATTTTTGCTCACAAGGCTCCACTGTCTCATTTTGGGTCTTCCTCTTTTTCCTGCTGCCTTCAACTTTTCCTGGCATTGCTGACTTTTCCAGTGATTCTTGTCTTCTCAGAATGTGACCAAATTGTATTACCAACTGCTGTACCCCACCAACTTTTTAAATTGTCCGAGTTCTGTTTTATGCTGTATACGTCCCACGGCTTAGAATCATAGAATGTTAAGAGTTGGAAGGGATCTTGCAGGTCATCTAGTCCGACCCCCTGCACTCTGCAGAAGCAGAGCCGAAAGATAGCCCTACAACAGACCCGAAAGATGGCTTGTTTTATACCGTTGTTTTAACTGTAAGCCACCTTGAGCGGGCGGCGTAGAAATATTCTAAAATAAACAAATATGTTCCCGAAGCACGGTTAATGTGAATAATCTAATTCACACTGGCATGTAATTGAAAATTCCCCCCCCCCCATCTGAATGGCTAGATACAATATGACAGAAGGTGGTCTTTTTCTAGGCCCTCCGATGTCTTTTATTCTGGTTTAATTAGCATGAAGCACAATATCACGAATTGGATGTAGAACAACCACTAAGCTCTTTAAGAGCTCTTAAAATGAAAGTCGAGGGGTTTCCCCACCCCCCACTCAGTAAGGCCAGAGTATATTAGTTTTTAAAGTGGTCTAAATGCTCTGGTGATGTGGACAAAACGTTAGCTAGATATGAGACAGATTAATCCAATCAAACGAAGTATTCTGGGAATACCCTACAAATTTGTAATAAATATTTACTTGGGTGGGTCTTTTTTTAGCTGCTCCTCCGTATATAAAGCTCAAAACGGCTCACTGTGAAATATACAAAAAGTCCGCAAAGCAATAAAATCCAAGTGAAAACTAACTTACCCTACTCCTGGTCAATCAATAATAAAACCTCTCATTTATGTGTAAAACTGAAGTTAGCAGGAGAACAGCTGGCAAGCTGGTCAATCACTCTGACCGTTTCTGATCTTATATTTCGTTATTTTTTTCTCTCCAATCGCTTTGCTCGTCACTAGCATGCAAACTTTCCCTGCACTTAAGATCACTGCAAAGAAGCTAGCTTAGGTCAATAACATGCCCCAAGGATTTAACCCACCCAGACAGATGTTGGGTGACTGCTTCCATGTCACTAGACCACAACTAATCTGAAATGCGTTAATTATATATTTAGCAAAGTGGTTAGAATGTAGGATTATTTCTTGGTGTACCTTCCAGTGGCACCTTTAAGACCAACAAAGTTTTATTCTGAGTATAAATTTAGTGTGCATGCACACAAAACCTGGTCCCCTGAATTAAACTTTGTTAGTCCTAAAGGTGCCACTGAACTCAAACTTTGTTCTGTTGCCTCAGACCAACACAGCGACCCACCTGAAACTGATGTTGTAACACATCTTCCACCCTAACCAGGATGGTCCACGATAGCCTAATCTTGTCAGATCTTGGAAGCTAAGCAGGGTTGGCCCTGGTTAGTATTTGGATGGGAGACCGCCAAGGAAGTCCCGGCTGACTAAACAGAGGCAGGCAACGGCTGTTCGTCTCTTGCCTAGAAAACCCTACAAGGATCCCCATAAGTTGACGGGGACTTGATAGCCTTTTCAACCACCACCTACATATCTTGCAAATTTCCACTAAATCTCTGTGGTTAAGCCACAGCCGGGGAAAACGAGCTGGGGAGGGGCGTGGTTTCTTCCAAGGAAGCTTCGGTAAAAAGCTGGTCTTCACTGAATTCTATTTACCCTGCTTTCAAACAGCATGGATTATATAACTTGCTAAAAACCTTGTTTTAGCGTCTTTTTTTTTTTCCCCTCTCGGACAAAAAATTACTCTGACACTCTACTTGGAAAAAAATGCCACAGCGCACCCTGCAAATGGATGTGGAAGAATTTCCATTTTACTCTCACAAGCAGTTTTTCAAACGCACAGATCCATTTAAAACAGATTCAAAACTCTTTCAGTGTCACCGTTCTGCGTCTAGGTCTGTATCAATAGACCATTGTCACCGAGCCGGGAGACATAAAACTCCCATCTATTTTTTTTTTATTTATAAATAACAGGAATCCATCACAAAAGCAAGCACTCCGCATGCCTTCAGAGAGATCTAAGACGGCGACAAATTAAACTGGATCCTATTACTTGAAGGTCCAGGACCACAAAGAGCTGCTGAACACCGGCGGTGAACCAGTGTCACTTTGATCTCCATTGTAACAGAAAAGCAAAATGACATGTTCAAATGAAAATCATTTATAATGGATGAAAGCAAGCCTACACTTTCCCTGGAACAGATACGTCGAGAGGCAGGCCAAAAAGGAAGCAGTGCGGGGGTGCGCTCATCAAAACCACTCCGCTTTTCTTTCTTTTCTTTTCTTTTTTAAAAAACCCCCTCTAAAATGGAAATATTAGGGTATGCATTCTGGAACGACTTCTCATTTCATTTTTGGGAATGTGACCTTGTTTCTAACCAAGGCTGCGATGGAATGTATGGGTTTCTATTAGAGGTGTGCAAACACAAAAATTCGGCCCAATTCGGATCGGGCCGAATCAGGCCACATCCATTCCGGCCGACTGGGGAATCATTGGGCCAGCCGAATGTCAGTTTCGGCCCCATTATACCCTATGGGCCATTGAAGTCAATGGCAAAAACTCATAGGATAAATGAGGGGCTGGAGGGGAGGAGGTTTGAGGGAGAATCTCCAAAGTCACAGGGTAGCTGCTGGGGCCTCTCCCCCAAATACCTACCAAGTTTCAAGAAGAATGGACCGGGGTCCAATTCCACGGGGCCTCAAACAGGTTGCCCAAACCCCTCCATTGTTCTCTATGGTGGGAAAAAAGTAATGTTTTTCCCACCATAAAGAACAATGGAAGGGATGGGGCAATCTGTTTGGGGGGCCTGAAGAATTGGACCCCTCAGTCCAATCTTCTTTAAACGTGGTGGGTATTTGGGGGAGAGGCTCCAGCAGCTACCCTGTGAGTTTGGAGCCTCTCCCTCAAACCCCCTTCCCTCCAGCTGCTTCTTAAGCCGCCACTGAATTGCCACCAAATTTTGGCGGCATTTCAGTGGCAGGCCGAATCAGATCAGAGAATCTGATTCGGCCTGTGACTGCCCGAAAGGGAGCCAAATGGGCCATTTTTGGTGGTGCATTCAGTTTGAATGAACTGAATGCACATCCCTAGTTTCTATATGCAATGCACATCAGATATCCCAACCCACATCAAATGGAAAACTTCCACGGAGCAGGGATTTCATTTAAGCTGTTTTCAAATGCTCACAGTATCAACAGAGATTAGAAGGGAAAGAAGTGGGGCGAACAAACTGACAAAAACCCGTATGCAAAACTGGTAACGCCTCTTGCTATGGCACCAGTCTGCAGCTTCGACCTGGAAAGGTTGCTCTCGTATCTCTGGCCCTGGGTACTGATTTGTAAGATACTGAATCAGACAGTTCACTGGGCCTCAGAGGATCTGAAGTCCCAGCTGAGGACGACTACGTGAAGGAATCCAACACAGAAAGAATCCCATTTCCTGATGGAGGACCCAGTATCCAGATGCCTTGAACATCTGCAAAATAGTAAAAAGCCCAGTAGCACCTTTAAGACTAACAAACTTTATTGTAGCACAAGCTTTCGAGGAACACAGCTCTCTTCATCAGATGCATGGACGACGCATCTGAGCATCCAAGCTCTAGAAGGCATTGCCTCCATGATTATCCAAGACCCTGCATTCACTCAAGCTTCCTTAAGAAACCAAGAGGGCATAGAGCACAGCAGGAAACTTGATTCCAGGCTTCTCCTGAATAAGATAAATTCTAAGGAAGCTTCCACTGCCCACATGCCCTGGCTTGGATGGCTCAAGCGACCGCGGGATCTCAGAAGCTAAGCAGGATCAGCCTTGGTTAAGACTTGGCTGGAAGACCACCAGTGAAGTCCAGGGTTGCTATGCAGAGGGATGCAATGGCAAACCACACCTGAACTTCTTTTTGCCTTGAAAACCCTACAGGGTTGCTGCAAGTCAGCTGTGACCTGATGCCACTTTCCAGCACCACCACACAACTTGCAAAGTTTTCAGTTCTGCTGTGAAGCAGCCTGCTTTGGAGTGAGTTCCTGTTTCCGTCTGGACTGTCAGTTTTCCTGTCAAAACCTCACCAACTTCAGCAGGGGCCTGTGGCTTCAGACACCTGCTGCCACGTGGCTCCATGCCTAGTTCTGTGAGTTCCTAGAGGCAAGACAGGACAGTCCTGAGAAAGGTCAACCCAACAGCACTTAGAGTGTGCTCAGATGGGCAGCTAATCCCACCATTAGCCCGGCTGTAATTTGGGCTAGATCTTTTTGATCCAGTGTTGCACGACCAGATGGCCCGCCCATGAAGCGCTTCTCCCCGCGTTGACTCCCATGGTGGATTGTCTAGATGGCATCCACTGTAAGGATCCATGCAGTCGGCTTTTTTTTTTAAAAAAAAAAAATCCTGTCTGCGCATAGGCACCTCACCATATACTTGTTTTTCCGTGCATGCGCACGCTAGAATGGCAAAAAAACTGCCAGCGGTACCTTCCTCTAGGTACCATTTCACTTAATAAAGTTGATAAAGTTCAGGGTACTGTCAGAAACATAACATGGTTTGGATTGCTTGAGCAGAGCTCAGGGGACGTCACATGTTTAAGCGGTTATGCGCACATCGCTAACAGTTTTTTTTAAGTGCCAGCCATTTGGGATGGTCTGGAGACCATCCCTGAGGGCTGATTGCTGGTGCTGGTGGGACTGCTGGTGAAACGGCCTGACGGCGGAAAGTCCAGCACTGGCCTGTCGGTCAGCTTTAGACCAGACTTTAACCACTATCTTTTAAGTACGGGTCCCCGATGGGGATTGATGGGCTACTAACGAAAGCGGCATGATTCCCAGATGTTGAGGTCTGGACGTGCACTTTCAATCCACCAGGCACTCGTGCCTGGCGCGGCTCAAAAGAGCCATACAAATGCGCCCTTAGGCAGGCTTCCATGCAGTTCTGGAACGCATCTCCGCATGAGGAAAGAACAAAGCCACCAGTGCTACCACAGTCAGAGCTCACCGACAGCCCCAAGGCTCTAGTTTCTAAAGCAACGCATCTGCAATTGATCCTCCGCAGCATCAACCCTATCTCTCAAAAAATCCTCTTCAAACTGGCGTGCCATCCCTGCTGACCGGGCCCAACAGCTCGCACCCACAGCAACCCTGAAAAAACACTTTATATTAAAGTCTGACATGCTTTCTATTAGATGGATAGCTAAGTGAATGGCCAGGGAAGTGCTAGGCTTTTTGCTACACTTAAGCCCCTATATTTGCACTTACAAATGCTTTTAAATAAAATATGACACTTGGGGCTCATTCACAGGATAATTTAAAGCCACGATTCTCAAAGAGAGACACAGAAAGCAGGCAGAGAGACTTTTTCCACCCAACCCTTCTTGTGTACACTCCGGCCATGGGCTGATATGGATACCATCAGCAGAACCAATCGCTGAACTTTGACCTGGTCTTTTCCGGCGGGTAGGGGGGGCAGGGTGCATGGGTTAGCACACACACACACGGAGAAAGCAGCATAGCAGGAAGAAAGACTTGTTATATGAAGCTATTGGACAGCGCAGGGCCAAACATGCAACTTGTCTGCTGTCTGAAATGGTACAGTCCAGGAAAAGCTTTACCTCATGACGTTGAAGATAGATTGGTCATCAACCCCCTTCCCCAATCACAGCTGTGTTGGTTGCTGCTTCAGTAGCAACCAGGGCCATCGATGCCAGCCACAACATTTCCGGCTGCTTTCGAAACCTCCGAGTGTTCCTTCTAAGCTGAGTGAGTGTGAGCTAGCTGACAGTTTTTAGCCTCCAACTCACACATTTTCGTCTGAGCTCAGGAAGGATGGCTCCAGAGCAAACTAATCCGTGCAGCAGCCAAATCACTCGCTCACAACTTTAATGCCAGTCGCTCGCAAAGTTGAATTTTTGCTCAGAAGACGGCACAGCTTAGAGGGAGCATTGCTCAGGACTGGAAAAAGAGCTATCCGTAATAACACCGGACTAATACTAGAACCTGGGGCCATCCACGGAAGCTGAAGGGTGGGAGATAAAGGACAGATTCAAGGAAGTACTTCTTTACACAGTGCTTAGCTAAATTGTGGAGTTTAAAAGGGGAGGGAGCAAATCCATGGAGGACAGGACGTTCAACACCTCCTAGTCATGACAGATATTGACTCCCCCCAGTGCCAGAGATCATGGGCCTCCTTAAATCAGTTACTGGGGAGCACGCGCTGGATGGCACTGTTACAGTCTTCCTGTTTGTGGGTTTCCTAGAGGTAGCTGGTCGAGACAGTGTGCGACTGCAATAAAAAAAGCCAACACTATGCTGGGGATTATTAGGAAGGGAACTGAAAACCACAATCAGCCAGTATCATAATGCCCCTGTATAAATCGACGGTGCGACCTCATTTGGAGTACTGTGTACAGTTCTGGTCGCCACACCTCAAAAAAGATATTATAGCACTGGAAAAGATGCAGAAAAGGGCAACTAGGATGATAAAAGGGTTGGAACACTTTCCCTATGAAGAATGGCTGAAGCGCTTGGGGCTCTCGAGCTTGGAGAAATGATGGCTGAGGGGTGACATGATCGAGGTTTACAAGATTATGCATGGGACAGAGCAGGTAGAGAAAGAAGTACTTTTCTTCCTTTCTCACAAGACAAAAACTCGTGGGCACTCACTGAAATTGCTGGGCAGTCGGGTTAGAATGGATACAAAGAAGTACTTCTTCACCCAAAGAGTGATTAACACGTGGAATTCACTGCCACAGGAGGTGGTGGTGGCTACAAGCATCGATGGCTTCAGGAGGGAATTGGGTAAACATCTAGAGCTGAGGTCCATCAGTGGCTATTAGCCACAAGGTATAGATAGGATCTCTCAGTCTGGGGCAAGTGATGCTCTGTATTCTGGGTGCTTGGGGGGGGGGGGGCAACAGTGGGAGGGCTTCTAGTGTCTTGGCCCCACTGCTGGACCTCCTGAGGACACCTGGTATTTTTGGCCACTGTGTGACAGAGTGTTGGACGATGGGCTATTGGCCTGATCCAACATCGGCCTCTCTTATGTTCCTATGTGGCCACTGTCTGAACACAATGCTGGACTGGATGGGTCTTTGGTCTGATCCAGCATGGCTCTTCTTACGTGTTTATCCAGAAGCAAGAAATAGATCGAGATGGGTAGCCGTGTTAGTCTGTCTGTAAATGCATGTTTGGAAGGGCTGGCTGGAAGAGCTTAGAAGGATGAGGTTGCAAGGAGGACAACGTCAAAGCAAAGCAGCAAAAGCTTAAATCCTTTCTGCCCAGTCCTTTGATGAGATTAGTCTCCTGGCAGGGAGACCACCACTGCTCTCTTTTGTTCACTTAGTCCTAGGCTGTTTACGTGCATAGATGAGTGAGCATCCAGTAGTCTAGCCCTAATGCCAACATCCCACTCCCAAGGCATATCACCCTGAAACTATTTTACACAGCACCAAAAACCCTGTTTTTCTCAAATATACACTTGAGAGGAACAAAGCCACTCGTGAGTCATCGACAAGTATGCCCATATGATAGACATGTTCACAATTTTATATTTTAGGTGTACATTGAAAACATCATCAGAAATAAATATGTTTAGGAATTGTAACATGTAAAATGGCCCTTTGTTCACACGAATGTACCACGTAATGACTCAGCATAAAAATACTTGGGGGCTGGATAAACATATGGAGCAGAGGTCCATCGGTGGCTATGAGTCGCGAGGTACAGAGGGAACACTCTGTCTGGGGCAGTGATGCTCTGTCTTCTTGGTGCTTGGGGAGCAATAAAGGGAGGGCTTCCAGAGTTCTGGCCCCACTGGTGGACCTGCTGATGGCACCTGGATTTTTGGCCACTGTGTGACAGAGTGCTGAACTGGATGGGCCATTGGCCTGGTCCAACATGGCTTCTCTTGTGTTCTTATGGCTCTGCTGATGGACCTCCTGATAGCTCCTGGGTTTTGGCCACTGAATGACACAGTGTGCTGGACTGTATGGGCCATTGGCCTGGTCCAACATGGCTTCTCTTGTGTTCTTATGGCTCTGCTGATGGACCTCCTGATAGCTCCTGGGTTTTAGCCACTGTGTGACACAGAGTGCTGGACTGGATGGGCCATTGGCCTGATCCAACATTGACTTCTCTTATGTTCTTATGTTCCATCCAGTATCAACCAATCCCCAGAGTTCAGTAATCAGGGCATGGGCTCTCTATTCAGAATTTCCCAGATTCGGTCTCCAGAATCTCCAATTAAAAGATTTTGGGTAGCGAGGCTAAAGCCATGACCAACCAACATTCCTTAAAAAGGAAAAGGGAGGGGCGGTGGCTCAGTGGCAGAGCCTCTGCTTGGCAGGCAGAAGGTCCCAGGTTCAATCCCTGGCATCTCCAGTTAAAAGGACCAGGCAGGAGGGGATGGGAAAGACCTCCGCCTGAGACCCTGGAGAGCTGTCAAGAGGGGCTGTGGCTCAGTGGCAGAGCATCTGCTTGGCAGGCAGAAGGTCCTAGGTTCAATCCCCGGCATCTCCAGTTAAAAGGACCAGGCAGGAGGGGATGGGAAAGACCTCTGCCTGAGACCCCGGAGAGCCATGAAGTGGGGCTGTGGCTCAGTGGCAGAGCATCTGCTTGGCAGGCAGAAGGTCCCAGGTTCAATCCCCGGCATCTCCAGTTAAAAGGACCGAGCAGGAGGTGATGTGAAAGACCTCTGCCTGAGACCTTGGAGAGCCACTTCTAGTCTGAGTAGACAATACTGATTATGATGGACCCAGACCCTGATTCAGCATAAGGCAACTTCATGTGTGTTCAAAGATTGGATACAGGCAAAACTGGCTTAGACAGCCAAAAGATCTTATTCAGAATAAGACAGCTTCCTGTGCTTCAGTATGTTTCCATCTAGAAGGAGGAGGAGGAGGAGATTGGATTCACACCCCACCCTTCACTTCCCAAAGGAGTCTCAAATAGGCTTACAACCTCCTTTCCTTTCCCTTCCCCTCCCCACAACAGAAACCCTGTGAGGTAGGTGAGGCTGAAAGAGCTCTCCCGAGGACTGCTCTTGAGAGAATACCTGTGAGAGAACTTGTGACTGACCCAAGTTCACATCAGCAGCTGCATGTGGAGGAGTGGGGAATCAAACCCAGTTCTCCCAGATTAGAGTCCATGCTCTTAACCCCTATACCAAACTGGCTCTCCAACTACAGACCCCATAAACTACAGATCCCACAGAATGGGCCTTGACAAATCTTCTTTGGCTCTAGGAGCGTGGCCAAAAATTTAGGAGACAGGCTCATTTTTGAGCCTTTGGGGTGTTTTATTTCACTGACAACATTCTCCAGTTATTGCTACTACAAAACCTTATCCTACGCTTTTTATCGTCTCTCACAAATTTACTAAAGCTGTGACAAAAGAGTTGTAGCATGTAAACAATTATGGGGTAACCCCAACTGTCATCATCATGAGATAAATTCTCATAATTTCATTACTGCTATTTTAAAAAGGCAACTGTGGGATGTGGAATGGTGTGATATAGCCTAATCTTGCCAGAAACTCGAAGCTAAATAAGGTCAGTGCTAAGATGGGAAGATTCTGCAGGGGTAGGCCATGGCAAGCGACTCGCCTTGAAAGCCCCTTGCTGGTGTCGCCATAAGTCAGTGGTGACTTGTTGGCACATAAAGAGGTATAAAAAGCTGCCTTTAATTGAATATGGGAGGGAGTCCAGAAAGTAACTCATTAAGAAATGAATTCAGCCACTACCACTGAACGATGTGAAAGTTTAACAAGCATGGATAAGAACTTCACGAATATGCATTTTTATGTCATAAAGGTAAAGGTCTCCCTTGCTCGAAAGCCAGTCGAATCCGACTCTAGGGGGTGGTGCTCATCTCCATTTCCAAGCCGAAGAGCCAGCGCTGTCCGAAGACTTCTCTGTGGTCATGTGGCCAGCATGACTAAACGCCGAGGCACACGGAACGCAGTTACCTTCCCACTGAAGTGGTACCTATTTATCTACTTGCAATTTCTTGCTTTCAAACTGCTAGGTTGGCAGGAGCTTGGGCCGGAGATGGAAGCTCACTCCGACATGCGGCACCCAGGTCTCGAACTGCCGAGCGACCAATCTTCCGGTCTGCAGCTCAGCGTCTTAACCTCTGAGCCACCGTGGCCATACGACAAAACATATCCCGATGTGAAATTATCAATAAGCTTTTGTTCTTCTGAGGATCACTGAGAAGGCAGTACAGTGAAATTGCTGTTGAAAATACTAGGCGTCACGACGAACGTTGTAGGCAGCCCAGCACCTGGGATTTATCGAGCCCCGCCACACCACGAGTGCTCTACTACACAATTTTAAACTCTCTCTTCTCCAACACAACCCTTGCAAGTGGGCTGGAATGGGTTCATTTGATGAAGAATTATTTTTTTCCCCCTCTCACTTCATATAAACCAGGCTGCGTGGCCATATTTTCAGTGCTGAGAATGACACGCTTTTTCGGAAAACAGTCGCTCAAACAGATTACTCTAAATTATTGTTTCCAATTTCTGTAGCAAGTTTCCCATTGTGCAGCATCTGTAAAAAGCCGCTTCCCGTGGCATTGAGGAATGAAAACATTGGCTGAAGATCTGAAATACTTTTGGGTGGAGGAGAGAAAATAAGCGACAGAACAGAAGGAACGTTCGCACAGTGTCACAAGTATTAACCTAATTCCTGAAGAAGCTGATTTGGCGATGCTCGTATCGCTTCTTTAGAAACCATTTCCTGACGTCCGAATGCAAGTCTTTGCAGATAAACAAAGACTCTCCATCAATCAGACTTCGGTGACGCTTCCCTAACAGCTTTTGATTCCAATTTTTTTAAAAAAAAAAAAACTCCTAAAAGGCAACCTGCTGCTAACAGGTTACATTGCTGCCAATTAGAGCAGTTCTTGGGTGCTCGGTGCCAAGGAGTTTTGGATCTCCAGGTCAGCCCGAGAGAGGAAAAGCACCTTGACAACGGGGAAAGGGGGGGAAGAGACGGTGAACAATGGGAGCTGAAGAAAGCCTCGACAGGTATCAAAGGAGACACCGTGGCTTTCAAGCAGAACACGGGGACAATTTCAAAAGGGCGCCACAAACTAAGCCCCGTAAAAACGAGATCTCCAACTTGAAAGAATGGAGCTGGCCGGCTGAATCCGCCACGCTCCGTTTACATAGCAACGGCCGCAGACGCGACAAAGAGCTGTAACCTCATTATCTGCCCGGCCAGGCTGAGGCCTCCTTCAGACTTGGGCGCTGAGAGACCTCCAAAGCAAACGGAGAAATCTACAGACTGAAGTCCCGGCTAGTCTTTCAACTACAGACCCGTTTCAGACGCTCTGCCCAGCCCCTGACACAACACACGGCACGGAAGCAGTGGACCCATCTGTGTGGTCACCAGCGGAGTCCCTGAGCCGCGGAAGAGACAATTGAAATGCCTTACATAAAGGGTGCAATGAATCACAGCAGCCACGAGCCCAAAAGACCACCAAATGTGGAGGACTGCTATATCCTGTAAATGCTGCCTGTGTAAAGTTCAGGCTGTTTCTCCTATTCCATTTGATAGGTGTATTCTCTGAGTGGGGGTGGGGGGGTGGGGGTTGTTCTCACTCTTGCTTCGGGGATGGGGAACCTGATTGTTGCTGTTGAATATTGTGGTCTGAATCTCACAAGTTGATACGGGGAAGGTTGGTGGATAAAGGATTCTAATTTGGGGCAGAAGGTCCCTGCCAGCAGTAGGGAGGTCCATCGTGCAATGTGCACAAGAACACATTATGAACGTCTACAATCTGCTCCTTACCTCACATGAACACATGAAGCTGCCTCACACTGACTCAGACCCTTGGGCCCCTCAAAGTCAGTATTGTCTACTCAGACCGGCAGCAGTTATCCAGGGTCTCAGGCTGAGGTCTTTCCCATCACCTCCTGCCTGGTCCTTTTAACTGGAGATGCCGGGGATTGAACCTGGGACCTTCTGCATGCCAAGCAGAGGCTCTGCCACTGAGCCACAGCCCCTCTTGACAGCTCTCCAGGGTCTCAGGCTGAGGTCTTTCCCATCACCTCCTGCCTGGTCCTTTTAACTGGAGATGCCGGGGATTGAACCTGGGACCTTCTGCATGCCAAGCAGAGGCTCTGCCACTGAGCCACACCCCCTCTTGACAGCTCTCCAGGGTCTCAGGCTGAGGTCTTTCCCATCACCTCCTGCCTGATCCTTTTAACTGGAGATCCCGGGGATCGAACCTGGGACCTTCTGCATGCCAAGCAGAAGCTCTGCCCCACTGAGCCACAGCCCCTCCTCAACTCCTCTCTTCATGAAATCTCCACTTCTGGGTTTGCCGCTCCCCCCAAAATCCTGGACAAACAAATACTTTATTATTGTAGCCTTTACACATTAGTAAAAACAGAACAGGGTCCCTGTGCATATAAGATCAAAAAGCATCAACTGGCTCAGTACTCGTAACTACAAAGGATATGCCCTGCCAATGCCACCCAACCGTGCCCTGAGAAACTGGGGCTTCAGGCTCCTCTTTAGGGGCAGGCTGCAAAGTCAGACTAGCTTAGCATAGTAAGCTTGAGTGGACTCCTGTGCTAGTACAAGCCAGCATGGCAGAGACCATTCAGCTCACACCTAGCCAGTGGCATGCCGGACATCCATGCACCTGCTGTTTCCTCATGCACTTCATGTATCTGCAAGTGTGGGGCTGTGGCTCATTGGAAGAACCTCTGCTTTGTATGCAGAAGGTTCCAGGTTCAATCCCTAGCATCTCTAGTTAAGGGAATCAGGTAACAGGTGATGAGAGAGAGGCCTTTTGGATTTTTACTTTGAATTTACTGTCTCCACACGACTGCTTGGATTTATCTGCTTTTGTATAATTTGGGACATCGCATTTCATTTGGGTCCTGCCTTATGTCAAATTATGTCAATGTGATTTGTTACTCTTGTATGTTCTGCTGGCCCTTTAAGGACGGGCACCCAACCCATATATATGTTTGGCTGATGCAACTGGCACTTACTTTGCCCTCATCGTTACCAAGACTGAACGTGCAACTTTGAATCTGTGGCTTTTTGGACTCATACTGTGAGAGTCTGTTAACTTTTCCTGGTACATTTTCCCATATATTTCTTTTACTTCTTTTTGTAATCCCGTCAAGTGATTTGTATTTTACTTTATTTGTTACAAATTTGAGTTCCATGCATGGTGATTCCTTCTACAACGACTGATAGAAAGAGTAAGTTTTATAATTCTTTTGGTGGGATGTGTAAACACGTATATGGCATTTTGGTTGTAGCTGCTCGTCTTCTGTTCCTTACAGATTTAACAAGGTCACTTACTAGGCTGATTCTGCATTTGGCTTTCCCCTCCGTTGTTTTACGAAACCCACGTTGGAGCAGAAATCCCCCTCTGCATTGCATGCTGCTTTCACTTCCTTTGAGCATCGGATTTTGTGGCAGCCTCCACACTCCGTGCTGCTTTGGCTTCCTTTGATCGTTGGGTTTTATGGTACTTTCTACATAGATTTGTGGCTGTTTTATGGCCATTCAGGTGTGACTTTGCAGTCAATATGACGTTGCCCTGAGGTAACTGAATGTGGTTTTGAGCTGCACTTTCCCCTCCCAGGTGAGAAAATGTGGAGTGAATGCTAGAGGCAGAATCGTCCCTAGATATAGCAAAGTAGCTATGAAGATACCTAAACGGGACAATCAACCAGGAAACCATCACTGCTTATACTGTTTGTACAGTTTCGGACTGTTTCACTTTATACTGTCTGACCGCTTATAATGTTTATACATCAACCTATTTGGACTGCTTCACTGTTTACACTTCCTGTTTTGGGATTTCTTCACAGAAGTTATCTATTATTTACAAACTGACTGTCTTTGGATTTTCTGTAGCAACTGTTATCAGTGCAAACCTTTTTTTGTGCCTTCTTTGCAACCTCTGGTATTATGTAACTTTTCTGATTCAGTGTAAGGCAGCCTCATGGATCCATGTATTCAATAAAATGAGGGAATGTACCGTCTGTATTTAAACTATGCTGGCTGTGAATACCAGCTGAACAATCTTGAGAAGACATCCCCAGTTAAACGGGCCAGATATTGTTTTGATATTAATGTTCCCAGGCAAGGAGGACATGAGTATCCAAAATTCTATACTAAAGGTTTCCGTGTGCGCATGAACTCGCATCGCTGAATAAGATGGCCAGACTCTAACACTAACTCCCTTATTATTGGCTTACCATATAATATCCTGATACTGTATAAACATTCCACTTGAAATTCAAAAGGAAATAACCCCTTCTAGCCATAGAACAAAACCCTGGCGTTGATGTTTATAGCTAAGTGCACCCTTTTAGCCTGGGCAAAACGCTTTGTCAGGCACTGTCACGGAAATTGGAGTATTTTCAGACTTAGCTACGGTTAAAGCAGCCATTTGTTTGGAAGCCTGCGATTTCACTCAGTCGCTAGCCATTGTTTACCAAGTAATTAAACTAAGTGGAAGCCCATGGTTGCCCAGTCTTTTGAACCCAACAATAATCAACTTCCTTAAAGACCATTCTTAAGGGATTCCCATCTGAGCCTGCTGGCCACCTTCTCCCCATCCCGTTGCACAAGCTATGAGGCCCACAGCCACGGTTGCGAACTGCTGCACACACCAGGGGAGTGCAAATTCCACTATTAGCAGCATTACAAAGTTCACTGAACCTTTACAAGTTTCTTGAGGCATGACCCAGCCAAAGATCAGTCACAGCGGTTTCAACAGAAGAGAGTTAATAAACTCGTTTGAGGATTATCAGTGGGGGGTTTAAAAACATCTACCTTGGTCTGCCTAGGGTTGCCAGGTCCCCCGGGGGGCAGGGTCCGTTCCCCGCCGGCCCGAATCGGCTGCAGGGGGGAACCCCGCCCCGCAAAGTCTGGTTCAAACATTTGCAGGGAGACCAGCTCAATGGTCATGCAGTTAAGCTGTCTAGTGATCAGACCAGTCAGACTGTGACATTTTGACTGGGTTGTTGTACCTGACCCTGTTCCCTCCTGGGAAGGAGCTTTCCTGCCAGCCAGACATTTCAGTCCTCTGGTTATGATGAGAAGCTGAAAAGAAGATTTAGGGAAGGTGTGCCTCAGACGAGCACCACAGCTGTCTATCCAGACCTCGCCTCTTCTGCACCATCCAAATCTTTTGTGCGCTTTGTCAGTAACTAAACATCATGCACCTTACTACTCTACATTTGGCTTCAACTGAAAGTTCTCTGGGGAAGGAACTTGTCAGGCTTGTGCTACATAAAGAACTTTGCAAACTGTGCTAGGAATTATGTACCAACTCCATATGTGAGCACACACTGAATACACATGGCTGTGGTCCTGCAGCTACCCAGATGGGTTCATGCAAGAGTGGGCTCAAAGCCTCTGCATGGGGTGGGAAGCCAATTCTGGGTGCCCCCCCCCCCCAAAAAAAAGGAATCTGGCAGGTTTCCTGATGGCACTGGGGAATTTCATGGTAGACTTAGTTGGTAGGTGCAGCAAGAATTGGTGGTCCCCTGGAATCTGGAGGAGCGGCCAGCATTTTGCATGATAGCTTCTAAGCATCCTCTACTCTCACCCTGGTTGAGGTTCTCAGGGCAACCAGGATGGTGAGAGGGTTGGAGTCCAAGTCTTATGAGGAGAGGCTGAAAGAGTTGGGTATGTTTTGCCTGGGAAAGAGAAGGCTTAGAGGGGACACGATTGCAGTCTTCAAATATTTGAAGGGCTGCCATGTAGAAGATGGAACAGATCTATTCTCTCTTGCTCTGGATTGCAAGACTAGATCGGATGGGTGGAAATGACAAGGGAGTCGATACCGGCTAAATATCAGGAGGAACTTCCTAACTGTAAGAGTGGTTGAGCAGTGGAACAGACTGCTTTGGGAAGTGGTGGATGCTCCTTTGCTGGATGTTTTCAAGCGGAGGCTGGACGACCATCTTTCGGGTATGCTGTAGGGCTATCTTTCAGCTATGCTCCTGCAGAGTGCAGGGGGTTGGATGACCTGCAAGGTCCCTTCCAACTCTAACATTCCATGATTCTATGAGCTAGGAGAGCTAAAGTTGCCAGGGGCAACAATGACAGTAACAGCGGAAGAAGGCTTGGACAAAGGGATGGTACCTTGGCAGGAGCCACAACAAAGCTCTTTTTAAAGAAATCATCTTTATATGTGCCTGTGTTAAGCGCTGTCAACTCACTTCCAGCTCATGGTTACCCTATGCATGAACCACTTCCAAAACAAATGTCCTATTGTATCATCAGATAGTATAGATTACGGATAGTTACGAACCAGAAAAGTGCAATTCGTGTTGGTTCGTGGCCGAATTACAAACCAAACGAGGCGGTTCGTTCGCAAACCGAATCAGTTTGTGGCCCCGCAAATCTCCTTGAAAGGGACCACAGTCCCCTTAAGGCAGGGTTTGCAGAAAGCCTGAAAAACAGCTGAGGGAGGGAGGGCACCCTGCTCCCCACTGCTCAGCTGTTTCAGTCTGTCTTGTGCAGTCCCTTTAAACTTTAAAAGGACTGCACAAGCTAGCCTGAGGCCTTCCACGGATGTTGTCTCCTGGCTCTGGGGTTCAGAGACTTAGTGCCTCTGAAAGTGGAGGGTCCCCATAGTCACCATGGCTAGTAGCCATTGATAGACTTACCCTCCATGAGTCTGTCTAATCCCCCTTTCAAGCGGTTTATTCCTGTGGCCATTACTATATCCTCTGGCAGCATATTCCACATTACAATCAGTCTCTGTGTCGAGTCGTATTTCCTTCTGTCCATCCTCGACCTCCTGCCTTTCAGCTTCTTGAACACCTTCAAATTCTAGTCCTTGGGGAGAGGGAGGAGAAGTTCTCTTTCTCAACTCCCTCCACCTCACACATAATTTTGTAAACCTCTATCATGTCGTCGTCCCCCTTTGTCACCTCTTTTCTAAACTGAAAAGTCCCAGAGTCTTCAGAAGCCTTTCCTCCTAGGGAAGGGGCTCCAACCCTCTAATCATCTTGGTTGCCCTCCTCTGTACTTTTTCCAGCTCTGCAATGTCCTTTTTGAGACTTGGTGTACATAGAACTGTTCGCAGAATTGTACATAGTATTTCAAATGAGGCCACACCATAGATCAGGGGTGGCCAACCTTGCTTAACGTAAGAGCCACATAGAATAAATGTCAGATGTCTGAGAGCCGCAAGACAGGAACGAATATCACAGACACGTTTTTATTTTTTAAAATATGCAAATTTGCTTTTTATTAACGTTAAATGGGACTGCCAAAAATAAAAACAAACGAGGAAAACCAGTTATTGATAATGATATTACTTGTTTGCTAATGATATTGAGAGAGATGGAAAGAAAGAATTAAAGAAGTGGAAAGAAAGAGAGAGAGAGAAACTAGGAAAGCAAATAGATGGGAGGGAGGAGGGAAGGAAGGAAGGGAGAAAGAGAGAAAAAGCATGCCTCCCCTTTGCTTCCCCAGCCGCCCTGCCAGGAGCCGCACAATATATGTGAAAGAGCCGCATGTGGCTCCCGAGCCACAGGTTGGCCACCCCTGCCATAGATCTATACACAGGCATTACAAAATTGGTCACCCTCTTATATGATCTACACTGATAGTCTGACCATGGCAGTGCCTCTCAGTTGGACCACCTGGACTTCTGTGTGGCTTTTGAGTCCCTCAGTTATTCCAGTCTGCCATGCGAGGACAAGTCTGGGAGGGCCGGCACTGTGTTGGGTTTGTCCGTTCCTAGACTGAAGGTTCCAAAGGGGTCCATCAGGTTAGCATCTACACGACGCCGCTGTCTGAGACACAATGACCTCAGTATGGCAACACACCACATTCTCTTTCTCCAGCTAAAACCAGGACGGTAATGGAAGGATGACACTGTCTCCTTGAGACAATGAAGGACTGAATGAGGGCAAATAAACGGAACCTTGCTCCCAAAAAGGCAGAAATATTGTGGGTAGAGAATGACTGATCTGAGAACTGGTGACATTGTTTTTAATTGCCCAGAGCTCTCTTTCCAGCCAAGGCCACTACGTTGTATGCAGCCATTCCTGGAGAAAACTGACCTGACTACAGTCACATATGCCTTGGTAACATCCAGGCTGCAATCATATGCACAATTAGACCCCACATAGGTAAAAATGGGCATGATCAGACAAGAACATCTGGGAAGCGCTCCGCAGCCATCAGCAACCAGTTCTGCTCTGTCACAGAAGAAGAAGAAAAAGAAAAAGAGGAGGAGGAGGAGGAGGAGGAGATTGGATTTATACCCCGCCCTTCACTACCCAAACTCCTTTCCTTTCCCCTCCCCACAACAGACACCCTGGGAGGTAGGTGGAGCTGAGAGAGCTCGGACAGAAACTGCTCTTTTTAAGAACACCTCTGTCAGAACTATGGCTTGCCCAAGGTAATCCAGCAGGTGCAAGTGGAAGAGTGGGGAATCAAACCCGGTTCTCCCAGATTAGAGTCCGCGCACTTAACCACTACACCAGAGGATTTAAAAGACACCAGGGGAAAAACGGTAGTAAACGGGTTGCGATAGGCCACGGACGGACTTTCCCATGTCTGATCGCTCCAGCGTGCTCTCATGGCGTCAGGATGGTCTGATCAGGCCATCCCGACTCCGTACCGTTGGTTTTTCCTCCTTCACAGTATGCACATCATCGCACACTCCATAGGGAGCCCTCAGTGCAAAGGTGCAATTCATTGATCCCTCCTTTATGCTCATGGGGAAATAACAGGACAAACAAAACCCGACTCACCTGCACTTGCGTCTGATCACACACTGGAGGACTACACTCGCAGCTTCAAAGGGAGGTGTGATCATGCGACTGTAGGTCAAATTCCTCCAGAGGAAATAGCCTCGCTTCCCTCTCCCCCCGTTTTATCTGGCGCGCGTGACTGCAACCCCAGTTAGGTCACTCTAATATCCTGTTCATGGTGCTACCCTTCATGATGGTTCAGAAATTTCAGCTGGTGGAAAACACAGCCAAAAGGGCCCTTACTGGGCCACACTAGAACAGTCATATAAAATCAACATTGCTTCACTTGTGCCTGCCTCCAATTTGTTTTCAGGCTCAATTCAAGTCACTGGTTTTGACCTTCAAAGCACTAAATGGCTTGGTACCTATCTAGTACATTTATTTAGCACCTGAACAACCATTGTACCAAAAGGGCTGCTTCCACCCATATAAAATTGACTAGGCGCAAAGACCCACGTTGCCATCCCTACAGACCTTCCAGAATAAGCCAAAGATTACTTCTTTTATCAAAGGTGCTTTGAACTGGACTGAAACAGGGGATAGTGCTTATTGATTTCACCTTGAGCCTGCCCATTGGTTTTAATGTTTTATGATGGTTTTTATTGAATTTTTCTATATTTTAATCTGTCAGCTTGCTTTGAAGGCCCGCTGAATTACTGGTAGCCTGTAAATCTAAGAAAATAAACCTGTCCATCTACATGTCACTTGGGAGGAACCTGGCCTGTGCAAGCCCCGCTGAGATGAATGGGAACTGAACAGACTTGTGAATGAGCTCTCGGCACCAGTCCAGTTCATCTCAATGGAACATGTGAAGCATAAACTATCCAACAGGCTGGGTGCACACCCCTGAGTACTAGGGGTCTCCCAAAAAAAACCCCAATATTTTTCAGGTTTGGGTATATTGAGCACCAAAAATATCAGTAATTCCTGATATTCCCGAATATTCAGAACTCTTGAATCTTTTCTGATCCAAAGGACCCGAGAAGAAAAAACCCAAGAGGATCAGCTGGGCCGGTGGGAGCTGAAAGCTCCATGTCACCCTGGCAAAGAGGAGCCAGCCCCATCCAAGGCTTTTCCCTGCAGGCTCTGCTGGGGCTCTGGTGGGCAGCCCATTTAAACCAGACTGCCCAACAGAGCTGCCCCCCCATCCCCCATTGTTTCCAATATGGGGGGGGGGAGGCATTTAAAGGTATTGTAGTTTCTTTCAATGCCTTTTGCAAGCCACGAGTGAACTCTGAAGGCATTTAAAGGGTTTGCGGTCCCTTTAAATGCCTTCTTGAAGTGGCAAGTTCACCCAGAAAGTTTTTAAAGGGACTGCAATCCTTTTAAACACCCTCTACCTTCAGCTATCCTATGGTTACAAAAAATCCAAAAAATATTCGGGATTTTTCGGGTCAGCCGTTTTTGGATACCCAAATAAATACTGGGTTCTATACCCAACATATCCAGAAAATAGCAATATGTTTTCGGCTTGGTATAGGTCGAATGCACACTCCTACTGAGTACCCTCTCCCTGAGGAAGCGGGGGGGGGGGACACGTGACCCACACCAGGCACCCTATAATTGACAATGGAATAGTATTAGAGCAGGGGTGGCCAACCTGTGGCTCAGGAACCACACGCGGCTCTTTCACACATATTGTGCGGCTCCTGGCAGGGCAGCTGGGGAAGCAAAGGGGAGGCATGCTTTTCCTTCCTTCCTTCCTTCCTTCCTTCCTTCCTTCCTTCCTTCCTTCCATCTATTTGCTTTCCTAGTTTCTCTCTCTCTCTTTCTTTCCACTTCTTTAATTCTTTCTTTCCATCTCTCTCTTTTTCTCTCTCTCTCTCAATATCATTAGCAAACAAGTAATATCATTATTAATAACCGGTTTTCCTTGTTTGTTTTTATTTTTGGCAGTCCCATTTAACGTTAATAAAAAGCAAATTTGCATATTTTTAAAAATAAAAACGTGTGTGTGATATTTGTTCCTGTCTTGCGGCTCTCAGACATCTGACGTTTATTCTATGTGGCTCTTACGTTAAGCAAGGTTGGCCACCCCTGTATTAGAGTCTGCCACTGCAATTATTCTAGTGATCTTCTTGCTTTTACTTCCTTTGTCATTCCAATCTCAATACCAATGACAGGCCACCCTGCCTTAGCCAGTGTGCTGTTCCTGTTGTCTTCTAATGTTGTATTCGAGCCCTTTTTCATCGGACGTTGTACTCTGCATGGCTGCATTTGGGCCTTTTTTCTTTCTTTCTGTTTTGTTTGCACTGCCATCTAATTCTGTAATCCTAGTCCTACTGCATTATTCATGCTGTGTGACTGCAACTACGTTTTATTCTGTAATCCGCACTCAAGTCTCTGACATAAAACCAGGTTACAAATCAAGTGAACCATCACTCCCCAGTGGGGAGATGGGGAGGAGGGGTGAAGCCTGGAGGCACAGATGAAGAGCAGGTGGAAGGGTATGGTGGGCCTGCACGATAACCAGGGAGCAGACAAGCGGCACTTCCTCAGACATTGGCCATCCAGATATCTAGTGGCTTAACCCTGCTGGAAGGGTGCAGCCACTGGAGTCAGTAGCCAAAGGAGCTTGTGAAGGGCCCACGTGAAGAACACAGACATGGGACCGGGGTTGGAGCCAACAGAAGTGACAATTGGCTGATTGGTGAACTAGCCTGCCTGAAAGGTGACTGTTAATCTCATGAACTGGCTGAGCAAGATTTGAGTCTGGCTGCACCTTAAAGACTAACAAGATTTCCAGAGTATGAGCTTTCGAGAGTCAAAGCTCCCTTCATTGGATACAAAGCTTTGACTTCCGAAAGCCTTCTCAAAGCCCTTATGGCACTATTGGACTTGAGTCTTGCTCTTCCAGTTTGGTGTAGTGGCTAAGTGCACGGACTCTAATCCGGGAGAACGGGGTTTGATTCCCCACTCCTCCACTTGCACCTCGCTGGATGACCTTGGGCAAGCCATAGCTCTGTCCCAGCTGTTCTCTCAAGGACAGTTCTCTCAGAGCTCTCTCAGCCCCACCTACCTCACAGGGTGTCTGTTGTAGGGAGGGGAAGGGAAAGGCGTTTGTAAGCCACTCTGAAACTACAAGTGAAGGGCGGGGTATAAATCCAATCTCCTCTTCTTCTTCTTCTTCTTCTTCTATTGCAAACCAACACAGCTACCCAACTGTCATTGGCTGCTGTATGCAATCTGGGCAATTAAAATGACACACACACACACACACACACACACACACACACACACACACACCACAATTCCTGGGTGGTGGTCTGGCATTGGCAGCAAAAGTAAAAGATGGGACACCCCACTGGGGAGCTAGATTTGAGTCCAGTAGCACCTTAAGAGATCAACAAGTTTTCCCCAAGAGCCAAAACTCCCTTCGTCTGATATCTCACAAAGGGAGCGTTGACTTTTGCAAAATGATACCCCGATAACCTCGTTGCTCTCTAAGGTGCTACAGGACATGAATCTAGCTCTTCTACTGCAGCCCAACATGGCTAGCCTCTGAAACAACCCAGTGGGGAGGCGGCCCCTGGCAATGCCCCCTCTAAACTGTGGAGTCTTGCGAGCAAAAATTCTACTTTGTGATAGGGTTGCCCCAGCCTCCAGGTGGGGCCTGGGGATCTCCCGCTTTTACAATAGATCCCCAGCTGGCAGAGATCAGTTCCCCTGGAGAAAACGGCTGCTTTGAAGGGTGGACTCTATGGCATTGTACCACGCTGAGGCCCCTCCCCTCCCCAAACCCCATCTTCTCCTGGCTCCACCCCTAAAGTCCCCAGGTATTTTCCAACCCAGACTTGGATTTTCCAACCCTACTTTGTGAGCGGCTGGCATTAAAGTTGTGAGTGAGCCATTTGGCTCCTGCATCAATTAGTTTGCTCTGGAGCCATCCTATCCTGAGCTAAGCCAAAAATGTGTGAGCTGGAGGTTAAAAAACTGTGAGCTAGCTCACACTAACTCAGCTGAGAGGGAACACTGTTCAGGACAGACAAAAGCCCCTGCCCTGAGGGGCTATACAGTTCGCCTATATTATTATATTGTGTTTAGAAGAAGAAGAAGAAGAAAAGATTGGATTTATACCCCGCCCTTCACTCACTTGGAGTCTCAGAGCGGCTTATAAACTCCTTTCCCTTCCCCTCCCCACAACAGACACCCGGTGAGGTAGGTGGGGCTGAGAGAGCTCTTTCCCAAGCTGTCCTTGAGAGAACAGCTGGTACAGAGCTATGGCTTGCCCAAGGACATCCAGCCAGGTGCAAGTGGAGGAGTGGGGAATCAAACCCGGTTCTCCCAAATTAGAGTCCGCGCACTTAACCACTACACCAAACTGGCTCTCAAGACTGCTGGGGTTTTTTAAATAATCCAAATGGACTTTATTTGTTTACAAGTAACCCAAAAGAAGTCAGAGGACTTAGAGGAGGCTTTACATCTTAGGATTTCGGCACTGTGAACTCAATTATTTAATAAAGCAGCCCCATACCCTGGACGATTGTTCTTCCAGCCTTTTCTAATCCTAAAACTACACTATATAAATTTCACAGTTCCCCTAAGTGTCTTTAAAAATTACAAGCACTTTAGACCATGATTCATGTACCACAGACAGTGCGCTGTGCTCTTCCAACCCACCCCCCTCCCTCCCTCAGTTATATCTTAACATTATGGGGACTGGAATACATTAAATCAATCATGTTCCACAGACTCCGAGCAAAGTACTAATACTTACATGCATTTTGGGAAGAAATTGGCCTGCATTATAGATGTATGTATAATGTCATTACGTTATTTTCAAGCACTGACTGTAATATCAAGCAGCTTCGAGCTATGGATGGAAGCTTTTAAGCAAACCTTATGTTTATTCTGTTGCTGGTAATTAGCTGCTTTGGTTAATATAATCCAACATTTACAAACAACAATTTGCCCAATACATAAACCCACGCTGGCAATTAACAAAGTATTGTTATTGATTAAGATTTAATACGACGGAGCACCACAGAACGAAAATGATCCCTCATTCATCAGAGGACAAACGTTTCGCTGGTAAAGATCAAGACGGGTAGCCGTGTTAGTCTGTCTATAGCAGCAGAGACAAGTTAACAGTCCAGTGGCACCTTAAAGACTAACAAAATTTGTGGCAGGGTAGGAGCTTTTGCGAGTCACTGCTCCGTTCTCCTCTCCTCCGTTTTACCCTCACACCAACCCTGTGAGGTAGATTAGGCTGAAAGCACGTGACTGGCCCAAGGTCATCCAGCGAGCTTCCATGGTACAGGTGGGGATTTGAAGCTGGGTCTTCCAGATACTCATCTGTAGGGCTATTTTGGGGCAAAAACGCACAGGAACGGAGTTCCGGCTGGCTTCTGAGTTGGCACACCTACAGCCCCCCCCCCCCCCCCCCCCCCGGGTTCCCCAGGTGCCTCACAAGCTGCAGGGCACCTGAGGAAGCCGATCCAAAAGCTGTCTTCCTTCCCTTGGGTTCCCCATGCACCGCGCAAGCCGTGGGACACCTGGAGAAGCCGATCCTGGAAGGGAGCTGCGCTGTCAGGGGTGTGGCCTAATATGCTACATGCATTTCTGCTGTTGGGTGTGGCCTATTATGCTAATGAGTTCCTGCTGGGCTTTTTCTACAAAACAAGCCCTGCTCGTCTAACACTCTTAACCACTACACCTTACTGGCTCTCAAGACAAGACTGGGAGGACTTGGGTAAACACAACCACACACACACACACACACACACACACCGGAGGTCTGAAGGCCCAGTCTTTTTTTTTTTAAATAAATGTTTTATTAGGCTGAACAATAACAATTTTATATTAACCAATATACAGCCTAAAAAAAAACAAAATAAAACAGTTCAGGTGGGAGTGTGGGGACACTTAGTCTATGAAGTCTAGAGGATTGTCTAGATTTTACTAAAATCTTTGTCTAAAAAAGGAGACTCGGTCTAAAAATATAACATTTTTTGAATATACGAAGGAGACATTATGACATCATTATTAGGCAAACACGATATTCTAGGAAACCACTGTTCTACAAAGAAAGATCAATATCCGGTATTTTCTGCTTGTTTCATTATTATCTGTTAACTTGTCTAGCCAGGGGTGGGCAAACTGTGGCTCGGGAGCCGCATGCGGCTCTTTCACATATATTATGTGGCTCCCGGCAGGGCGGCTGGGGAAGCTAAATATCATTAGCAAACAAATATCATTGGACAAATTAATATCATTATCAATATCTGCTTTTACCCCTTTTGTTATTATTTTTGGCAGTCTCATTTGATGTTAATAAAAAGCAAATTTGCTTATTTTCCAAGAAAATCAGGTAATATTTGTTCATGTCTTGTGGCTCTCAAACATCTGATGTTTATTCTGTGCAGCTCTTACGTTAAGCAAGTTTGGCCACCCCTGTTCTAGGTGGCTCTTACGCTGAGCAAGTTTGCCCACCCCTGGTCTAGCCCAAAGTATTTAGCTGCTTTGCTGAACCACACTTTTACTGTTCGTTTAGAGTAGCTCTTCCATTGGCTTGAAGGCCCAGCCTTCATCTCCAGCGGCCGGGCTGAGCTCCTCCCGTCTAGTCTCCAGTACCCCGCCAGCAATCCAGTGCACCCAAGCCTCCAGTGCCAGCAGTCCAGTGCACCCAAGCCTCTCACAACACTTTATACAGACTTTTAAACCACAACCTGGCCATAAAAGCAAGACACTAGGCTGGCACCCCAAGTACTGATAGCAAGGTGTCTTAGGCTGTGGTCAAACGGCAAGTTTATCGTGATTTGTTCCCGCTGTAGATTTGATCAGGGATTTTTTTCCCCCGGGTTGGGATGATCACACATCCCTTGCCCAACCGCTTGTATTGAGCAACAAGGCACTGTTCAGACAGCTGTGCCAGGTAGCGCAGCACAATTTTAAAAAAATATATTTGCACATGCGCACATAGGTGCATATGCACATGTGCAAATTTTTAAAAAATTGCTGCCCTGAACAAAATGAACTACTGATGTGTAACTGAGCACTGTTCTATATGAACTTGAGCATTCGTGCATTTTTCAGCGCAGGAATGGTCATGCACACAATGGTGAAAGCCGGGGGAAGGGGAACTACGTCAAGAAGGAGGCACAGACAACCTAATTGTGATCATTGCAAGAGATGGCTGTCCAGATCAGCGAAATCGCAGATTCAAAGCGCAAATACCAGGAAAATACTTGATTTCCCAGGTGTAGGGAAACTCGCTAGGGAACCGGGAGGGTTGTGCGTGTGAGCCCCCTTTGGAGTGGGAGGCGGATGCGGGCGTCTGATCAGCCATTTTAAATGCAAGAGGGAACAGCAGTGAAACCCGATCAAAATGACCACATGACCTCAGCCTTACTCTCCACGCCAGCATTGATCTGCCACGCCCTCCTTCACCATAATCTGGCGGGAAACTTGCTTCAAAGGCCTAGATCACAGGGAAAAAAATATTTTGGATCCAAGCAGGGTAACAGTGATGGAAAAGTTCATCATTCTTAGTGCAAGCAAGCCTCTTCATGCTCTCCTAGGGTGACACTTATAGGAGAGGCAGCCAGACTCAGCCTGCCAGTTCTAGCAGTCTACATATTAGACTAAAAGCAGCGTAGAGTGAACGAACCGAGGCAGAAGCGGAGAAAGTGACTGATGCAAATGAAAATAGCCTGAGGTGTGCAATTCCCCAGCTCAATGACTTGTGTTTGCTGTTGTACTAGAAGATGGATGCTGGCACCCCAGACATCAGAAGGGCAGTCAGATGCCTTTGTAAAAAAGAGTCACCCTCCGAAACAACCAGCAAGACATCCTGAATAAGAGTGCTCCAGCCTCAGACGTACGTTTGAACGTACACACATATACAAGCTACATATAATGTGGGTACACAGTTGTGCAGGCCGCAGTGGCTCAGAGGTTAAGACAAAGAGTTGAAGACCGGAAGGTCAGTGGCTCAGCAGTTCGAGACCCGAGTGCCGCGTGATGGAGTGAGCTCCCGTCTCTGGCCCCGGCTCCTGCCAACCTAGCAGTTTGAGAGCAAGAAATTGCAAGTAGATAAATAGGTACCACTTTGGTGGGAAGGGAACAGCGTTCCGTGTGCCTCAGCATCTAGTCATGCCGGCCACATGACCACGGAAACGTCTTTGGACAGCCCTGGCTCTTTGGCTTGGAAATGGAGATGAGCACCGCCCCCCTAGAGTTGGATTCGACTGGCTTTCGAGCAAGGGAAACCTTTACCTTTACCTTACACATTTGCGCCTGCAGAAATAGATTCAATGGCTGCCCTGCATTATTGTTCTGTCCAGCTGCACCTGGCACAAACTGGTGGGTACAGCCACAAAATACCTGCCACAAAATGGCTGCCGTAGGAGGTGAAACCAGACACAAAATGGCTGCTGCAGTTTACCTTCAGTCACACAATGAAGATTCTTGTGAAGAAGAGGAGGAGGAGGAGGAGGAGGAGGAGGAGATTGAACTGATACACCACCCTTCACTTGGGAGTCTCAGAGCAGCTTACAATCCCCTTCCCTTTCTTTCCCCACAACATATAACCTGTGAAGTAAATGGAGCTGAGAGAACTCTTTGGAGGACTGCTCTTGAAAGAACAGCTCTGAGAGAACTGTGGCATGCCCAAGGTCACCCAGCTGGCGGCATGTGGAGGAGTGCGGAAGCAAACCCAATTCTCCCAGATCAGAATCTATGCTCCTAACCACTACACCAAACTGTGCTGCGGTGGTAGCTGCGGCCAAAGCAATATTTTAAAAAAAATCTGCACAGCCAATCAAAACCTTGCTTAGCAAAAGTCCCACTCACTTTCTAAAAATATTTGACAGAGCCAGAAAAGGTATAGAAATGCACCACAATTCCCATATACACTACACAAGGGACACTTGACATAAGACATATGGAAACAGACCTGGAGATCTTTCACTACTTGCAAGCAGCAGGGACCATTAGTCGGTTTCCTCATGTAGAAGAAGGGGGGGGGGGAGGAGGAGATTGGATTTATACCTCACCCTTCACTACCAGAAGGAGTCTCAGAGCAGTTTACAATCCCTTTCCCTTCCCCTCCCCACAACAGATACCCTGTGAGGTAGGTGGGGCTGAGAGCGCTCTCCCGAGAACTGGCCTTGAAAGAACAGCTCTGAAAGAACTTGTGACTGACCCAAAGTCATGCCAGCAGCTGCATGTGGAGGAGTGTGGAATCAAACTCGGTTCTCCTAGATTAGCGTCCGCGCTCCTAACCACTACACCAAAGCGGAGTATTTGATCCAGTTTTGGATTCCACGCCCCGTGAAGCCCTGGAGAGGTATGGGGCCTGGAAATCGGCTTCCAACACCCAGTGTCTCCTGACTATATGCAGAAGAAGACTGCTGAATCAAGGTGGAGACAGGTAACTTTGTTTGACAGCAGGGATTTCACATGCTTCCAGAACCTGCAAGTGAGTATGACAGCGAAAAGGGAGACAGACACTTCCTCCAGTCCTTGAAGACATTAACTCCTTGCATATTCACTCCTTGATATATGCACAAACATAATAGCATTAATGGAACTGACACACAGGCATTTGCTGGCAAATATTTCCCTTATCTCAGAGTCGCAGATCTGGTGTAGTCAGCTACCCGTTAGCCATATCCCATTATTTTAACGCTTACAAACACATTATTTGCTTTTCATAAAAATGCTAACAGCTGTAGCAAGAGCAATATCAGGTATTTAATTAGACTTTCAAATCATCGGAACACCTTCCTACAGCATAATTTAGAAAGGGAGAAATACTTTATCTTTATGACCAACAGGCACTCATTGTTTATAGCGCACCTACAGTTAAAAGGGGGGTGGGGGGGTGTTTCTACTGTTCTGTGCTTTTGACACCGAGTGAAAATGAGGGAAACGCCACCCTACAATCAGCTTAGGCGGGGATTCGGCGAAGAAGGAAAAGGAGAGGAGGAGGAGATTGGATTTATACCCCGCCCTTCACTACTCAAAGGAGTCTCAGAGTGGCTTACAAACTCCTTTCCCTCCCCCTCCCCACAACAGACACCCTGTGAGGTAGGTGGGGCTGGGAGAAGCTCTGACAGAAAATGCTCTTTTTCAAGAACAGCTGTTCCAAAACTATGGCTTGCCCAAGGTCATCCAGCAGCTGCAAGTGGAGGAGTGGGGAATCAAACCCGGTTCTCCCAGATCAGAGTCCGCGCACTTAACCACTACACTCAAAAGAGATTGCCTCAAGTTTAACAGAAACTACTATAGATATGTGTCACCATGAAAAAATAACTAGGATTCTAAGCTCAAAACATATTTCTAATATGGCCATACTATAGGTTCCCATTTAAATAGATTAAGTGAGCCCTAAAGAGGCTCAGGGGGGCCGCGGTGGCTCAGAGGTTAAGATACTGAACTGCAGACCAGAAGGTCGGTAGTTCAGCTGTTCGAGGCCTGAGCGTCGCATGACGGAGTGAGCTCCCGTCTCTGGACCCAGCTCCTGCCAACCTACCAGTTCGAAACCAGGCTCAGCAGCAACTAGAATCATAAAGTTGGAAGGAACCTACAGGGTCATCTAGTCCAACCCCCTGCTCAATGCAGGAAATTCACAAATACCACCCCCTCCACATTTGCAGTGACTGCTGTCCCATGCCCAGAAGATGACAAAAAACCTCCAGGATCCCTGGCCAAACTGGCTTCCTGACCCCAAAGTGGCAGTCAGCATTTCCCTGGGTATGTAAGAAAGGGCCAGAAGAACTAAGCACTGAGGCAACCCTTCCTGCCCTCCCTCTCATGAGCTGCCTAAGGTCACAGGATCAGCATGGCTGTCAGATGGCCACCTAGCCTCTGTTTGAAAACCTCCAACGAAGGAGAGCCCACCACCTCCCAAAGAAGCCTGCTCCACTGAGGAACCCCTCTGTCAGGAAGTTCTTCCTAATGTTTAGCCGAAAACTCTTCTGATTTACTTTCAACATTTAAAAGGGGGTGATTTGCTAACACGTAACTTGCACGACTCACCCAGGACTGCCGCCTTGCTACAGCCCAATAGAAGCCACCCCCACAGAAGCCACTGCGGGACAACGGTTAGCATTTCAGACTAGGATCTGGGAGACCAAGGCTGGAATTCCCACTCTGCTACGGAAGCTCACTTGGTGATGCCAGGATGGAGATAAAGGCAGGTTGGCTGATGGGTGGGAAGGAGAGAAAGGAGGAAAGAGGGAGGGGCTGGGCTTTAAAGGAAGGGAAAGAGGGAACAGCAGGGAGGAAGCAAAAAAAAATGAGATCCCATACTTGCAGACCCCCTCTTGTAAAAAGGATAAAGAAGAAGAAGAAGAGAAGAGATTGGATTTATATCCCGCCCTTCACTCACTTGGAGTCTCAGAGCGGCTTACAAACTCCTTTCCCTTCCCCTCCCCACAACAGGCACCCTGAGAGGTAGGTGGGGCTGAGAGAGCTCTTTCCCAAGCTGTCCTTGAGAGAACAGCTGGTACAGAGCTATGGCTCGCCCAAGGTCATCCAGCCAGGTGCAAGTGGAGGAGTGGGGAATCAAACCCGGTTCTCCCAGATTAGAGTCCGCGCACTTCACCACTACACCAAACTGGTGCAATGCATCTTTTTTTTTTTTTTATAAAACCAGGACTGTAAACTGCAGAACTAAGACCAAAACAACTAACAATCACAACCATTTTTTTAAAAAAAAGACTCCTCACTTAAAAGCATGGGAGAACAAATGCAAGTTTACGCCCAGAGCCAGAAAGATACCAGGTCCGGTCAGAGGCCAGCATCCAGGACGGAAGCATCCCAAAGCTGCGGTTCCTTTAATTCAGCAGATTTTCTTTCCAAGAGGATATGGGGAAAGAGAATATAAATAAAAATCAACGTAACGTTTCCCCACTGAACCAGATGGTTCTGCCCCTAATGCTTTGGGCAAGGGTAATAAAGAAAACGGGAGTCATGTTTTGTGACCAAAGAGACAATTCAAAACATGCTACTATAGAAAGAAGTTGCACAGAATTCAGTGAGACTTACTTCTTAGCTAATGAGCACCGACCAGGATGCAAGAATTGTGCTGTTTACCATAACACACTGGCACAGGCACACTTTCTGTAGCAACTGACACATTGCAGGCTAGTGCAAACGCACCCACACGTTACCAAAAATAACATGAGTTACCACAGAATACCTGGATGTACATCTGTGTAGTGCTTGGCTCAGATTTAAACGCCCCCAACTGTGTTAATTGTATACGTGAGTAGATTAAAGTTAACGAGATTATTAGAGAGGCTGCTATATATTTTCCTTTGGAGATTTCCAAGGAAGTGTGGGGATGAGCATTTTCTGGGGACTTCTTAGGAAGGGTCATGGCCAAAGTTCCCTCTAAGCTGTGGAGTCCTGTGAGAAAAAAATTCTACTTTGTGAGCTACTGGCATCAAAGTTGTGAGCAAACAATTTGGCTACTGCATATTAATTTGCTCTGGAGCCATCCTTCCTGAGCTAAGACAAAAATGGGTGAGCCGGAGGCTAAAAAACTCTGAGCTAGTTCACACTAACTCAGCTTAGAGGGAACACTTTTCATTGGGGATCCCAGCACTTTCAGCAGTGATTTTTATTGTCATGTTTCTTTGGCAATCCTCTGTTAAGGCATAAAGCTTATTTATCGTTTTGCTTCAGAGAATTTCACCGTGTGACATTAAAATGCATGCACTAAACATTCTTGTCATTGTTGATTCGTTAACTTCATACCGCTCAATTGTGGGAGATTAATTCATTTCTTAACCAGCTGCCGTCTCTGTACTGGCTCAAACATTCTGCTCAGTGGAGCTCTTTAAAGCAATAATGAAATTGTCAGAAATTGGGAAGAAGTCAGGTTAGGGTTAGAGCTCAGCTTTTTGTTGCGGTGACGACCATCAGGGTTGCTTCGCATTTACTTATATAGTATAACACATGTCATAGGTTTAACAAAAATTATAAGGAATTACAAAGAGCTTGGGATCTGGTTCTGTAGTGACAACAACTAGGAAATTGTCAGGTTCTGACAATGATGTCTCTGTGCTTTCTGCATTTTACAATGATGTCTCTGTGCTTTTGCATTTTGCTTTCGATTCCTTTGTTCTAGCAGACCCTGCCAGCTGCCCCTTATCTGTATCATTCTCTCTCCCCCCTGCTAGCTATAAAAGTTGCTTTGAAGTATGAGGGCTGCTCTGGTTAATGTTGCTATGCCTGGGCGGGAGATGGCGACCAAAATTCCTAGGTGTCATCTCTAAACAAATGGTGACTACTCCCTTGTATTCCCTCCTCCCTTTTTCCCGGGCAGTTGGGTGTTATCTTGTTATTGAAACCTTGAAGAGTTCTTTATGGCCGGACGCCTAGAGAATGTTGTGCCTAGGCTCACACATGTGGGTCACTCAGATCAAGAGGGGAATTTATAACTTTCTCACCTTTCTCTGTGGGAATCTCAACGGTCCCTACTACTTTTCCCGCGTTCACCCTCTTGCCCTGATTGGCTCAGGACTGAGGTTCAATTGAAAGCCTGAGAGTATAATAGTACAGTCTGTATTCCATTAAGCATCTCTAACAAACATTCGAGAACCTGTTTGCAGTATTGGAACAATAAAGAACTTTGCTTCAACAACAAAGGTCTGATCTTTTGCTGTCTGTACAGAAGCCTCACAGAAATATGGTAATTGACATACAAAACCCTGAATGTCCTTGACCAGGGCCAGAGCTTTTTCTTCCCTGGCTCCCACCTGATGGGACACGCTCCCTTCTGAGACCAGGGCCCCGCAGGATCTCATCCAATTCCTCAGGGACTGCAAGACGGAGCTGTTCTGCCAGGCCTTTGACTGAGGCAGTGGGCGTCCACATATGGCATCCTCCCCTCCAAGGTTGCTGTCTCCCACCTACTGATAACCAGCCATATCTAGTTACATCAATGGGCCGGATTCTCCCTACGGCAAGTGACGATCACTGTTTTTATGTTTTAACTCTTTCCATCTGTTCTTCCCTTTTATCCCTTCCAGTTTTAGCCCCATCCCTTTTCTCGGAAAAGGGGGAGACTATATCACGGGGCCCTCGCAGCCTCTGAAGTTACCATCTTACTTGTTTACAAAGACACCTAACAGAAACAGCCACAGAGGCCGCCCGCCACAGATTGTGCATATTAAAACCCACTTTCCGATCATTTAATCCTGTTACCATCACATGGCGACCGCAGGAATTCTAGAATCACGCAGCTCTGTTTTAAGAAAGCAAGAATAAAGAAAACTATTACATTCATTAAAAATGCTCCGGGAAAAAACCCCTCCCAACACTCACACACACACACGTGCGCATTCTATCATCCACGTTGCAGATCCGCGCAGGGCTGAGCATAAATTATTTATGATGTGTAACAGTTTAATGGAGCATAAAATGGATTTTTCTTTTCCTCACTATTAGCAAAAAAAGTTGTGGGGTTTTCTGCGCCTTCGTTCCAAACTTGGCAGCGCACCCTGCCCATTTAGAATTATGACAGATGCATCAATTTTCTAAATTGTTCTATATCAACTCCCAAGTTAAGAGAAAATTGCTTGCAGTAGGCTGTAACTGCTGCTTTCTAAGGTAGCACACGAGTCCCCTGCAGAGACCTGTCGGAGGTACTTTACAGGGGTCCTTGAGAAGTCGCATAACTTTAGGCAAGCCATCCCAAAATTTGGAGGGCTTCCATCAGCAGTGGTGCATGCCAGCAGAAAGCAGCAGCAGGCCGTAATTACAAGACTGGCTGAGAAGCACTTGTGGACAAATTAGCACCTGAAGTCCACTGAGTCCAAAGGTGATCCACCCCGAACTGTCATTTTTCTCACCCCCTGTCCCTATTGCTTCAGGGTTCACCCCCTCCCAGTGCATTTTGCTTTATCTAGTGGTCCCAGAGGGAGCAAAACACATGTGGAAAAGGGGGGGAGGATCCAAAGCAATAGGGAGAAACGGGTGACGTAAGTGACAGTGCAGAAGTGTGCAGTGAGACTGTTGGCTGGTTGCCACAGAAACTACATACTGCGAGCTGGAAACACGGTCCGGAGTCAAGGTAAATAACAAAGCCAAAGATCGGGTAGCCAGGAGGTCAATTCAAGGTTTCAAGGACAAGGAGCAGCTGCTACACACACAGAAGCGGGTCTGAATGTGCAGAGTTGCTGCCACGCTGAAGCAGGTGCATGGAGTGTTTTTGAGCAGGTCCTCCCTTCCCTGGGAGGTGAGTCTGCAAAGGCTTAGAGCGACTCTCATTGCCTTTGCAGGAGCTGCAGTCTGGCACTCCTTCTTTGCTCCTGCAAAGTCAACCTCTGGCATGCCCTCCGTCTGGGGCACTCAGGAGAACTGGGCGGGGAGTCTAGCCTCGGGGTGTCTGCAACTGGGGGTGCCGGGCCAGGCTCAGGATCGGTCTCTCCTTCTGGCTGCACCTCCTGTGCAGCTGCTGGGGACTCTTCCTCCTCAGGTGCTGTTGGAGGTTCTTCTTCTGGGCTGACTCCAGAGGAGGCTGGGTTGCTCTCTGCCTCTTCCTCATCTGAGGAGTACTCAGCCTCCGCAGAACCAGTACCCACAACAGAGACTACCAGGGAGGGGACAGGCGTTTGTTCTGACTGCACACTGTATCCAACTTTCAGCAAGCTGTCAGACTTAAGAGTCTTCAGTGGCCTTCTTTGCTCACAAAGGTGTTGCAAAATACTACTCTTTACATAAATGGTGGCCATCAGTGACACCCACACAAAAAGGGAAGGCAGAGGGGGAAAGAGGGACTAAGAGAATCAGGTTCCAGACCAGACCGAAGGAGATGATTGACAAATGGTATAGTCTGGATAGGGAGGCATTATTGAGACCTTGATGGAGAGGGTTCACACTCAACTGCTGGAGCACATGCTAAATGTTTGGTTTGTCAGCCAAGGAAACAACAATATGGCTAGCACTGTGTGGAAGAACATATGAGGATCTGTCAGATATCGGTAATGTAGTTGATTACCTAAACAGCCAGCTCCAAGAAGGAGGAGGAGGAGGAGGAGGAGGAGGAGGAGGAAGAGGAGGAGATTGGATTTATGCCCCGCCCTTCATTACCCGAAGGAGTTTCAGAGCGGCTTACAATCTCCTTTCCCCCCCTCCACAACAGAGGTATGTGGGGCTGAGAGAGCTCTTGAGAGGACTGCCCTTGAGAGAACAGCTCTGAGAGAACTTGTGACTGACCCAAGGTCACACCAGCACCTGCACATGGAGAAGTGGGGAATCAAACCCGATTCTCCCAGATTAGAGTCCACCAAACTGACTTCAACAGTAGTACAGTAGGTGAGACAGCAATAGTGATCAACGTAGAAATGTAAAATTTCCAGACATTCTGGAACAGACAGGGAAAAACCGGGGGGGGGGGGGGGGGGGCGGGGGAGCCAGTTTGGTGTAGTGGTTAAGTGCGCGGACTCTAATCTGGGAGAACCAGGAGTGATTCCCCACTCCTCCACTTGCACCTGCTGGATGACCTTGGACAAGCCATAGCTCTGTACCAGCTGTTCTCTCAAGGACAGTTGTCTCAGAGCTCTCTCAGCCCCACCGACCTCACAGGGTGTCCGTTGTGGGGAGGGGGAGGGAAAGGAGTTTGTAAGCCGCTCTGAGACTCCAAGTGAGTGAAGGGTGGGATATAAATCCAATCTCTTCTCTTCTGCTTCTTCCCCACCCCTCACACAGAAAAACAGTAGAAATTGGAGGGGAATTGAAATATATGCAATATTTAGTTTCCTATCAAACCTAAATTTCTACTTCCATTTTAACAACAGAAAATACATCATTTATAAGTAATAGTATACAAAATTGCACTACTTAGCGTATTTATGAAGTTTAAAAGTATAAATGTCCTCCCTTTGAATAAGAGTCTTTCCAAGTATACTTCCTACTCAAGAAAAAGTTGCAAATGGCTGCACTCTGGGCTGCTACAGTAGATGTACCTTCAGTTTTTGCCATCTGAGATGTATAAAAAATAGAAGTTGAAGGGAGAAAACCAATCGGCCAACAGGAAGGGTATTATTTGGACAGAAACTCGTAGACTCCCAGTACATAGGATTACCTCCATATTTGGATACTGAGCTGAACTCCATAAACTTGAGAACACTGAACCCTTTAATAATGTATTAATCATGAAACACATTATAACATATTAATTCTTGCCAAAATTGTTTACATATAAACAAAAACAACTGTTGAAAATGTTACGTACGTCTACAATATAAGAGGGGAGTTTTTCAGTGATCCCCGAAAACCGAGGGCATCTTCAGACTTTTTTCATTTTGTATATTTGGAATGAGTGAGGTTTTTCTCAACCTCACAAAGAACATGTTTCATAGAATGTCAGTGTTTCCTCCCAAAATTTCACAAGTTTTCAAAGGGAAAAGTCCTCATACTTCTTCACGTTATACTTTTGAGTGTGAAAAAACTTGTCTCAAGAAGCATTTTACTCATTCTAGAGGAGAAAATATTTCATAGCTGGTTTTCCTTTCAGTGCTCCCCCAAAAAAGACCTTGAGGAAAAACTTGGGTGTTTTCCCCCTAGAATTTTTCTGGGTTTTTTCCCCTCAGACCTTTGTATTCCTAGCTCAGAGACAGAATTGGACAATTCATCCATTTCAAGGCAGAAGGGGACCAAGAACTACCTTTTCTATAGCCTGGGTCAAACCTGCTTCAACCCACAGGTCCAGAGACAGATCTGGGACTGGTGATCCCAAAACCAAGATCAGGTGTTTAGATAATGATTTAACAGCTGACTTACCAGGGCTCATTTCGTAGCAGGAGCTCCTTTGCATATTAGGCCACACCCTCCTGATGTAGCCAATCCTCCAAGAGCTTACAACAGCCCCTGTAAGAAAAGCTCTGTAAGCTCTTGGAGGATTGGCTACATTCATAGGCGTCAACTTCAGGGGGGCTGGGGAGTGGAGCCCCCCCCCCGAACTTTTCCAAGAGGTGCTGAGCCTCCACCGGAGACAATGGACTGTGATGTCTCTGGCCCAGCCCCAGCCCCCCCCCCCAGGAAATTGGAAAGTCTACGTCAGGGGTCCTCAAACTTTTGAAACAGGGGGACAGTGCACTGTCCCTCAGACCTTCGGAGGGCCGGACTATAGTTTAAAAAACAAACTATGAACAAATTCCTATGCACACTGCACATATCTTATTTTGAAGTAAAAAAACAAAATGGGAACAAATACAATATTTAAAATGAAGAACAAGTAAAGTTAAATCTTCCTATTCAGATAAGCAGACAGATCACACATGAAATAACATTTCCAAAGAGCAGTTACAGCCGTATTAACTGTAAATGGGGGGGGGGGGGGGGGGAGGTGGACTCCAAAGCTACGGGAATATAACCTTAACAAAACACGAAATCAGGAAGACCTCAAAACAGCAACTCGATGGTTTCCCAGTGGCCATGCCCTGCCAAAAAGGGGGACGCCTGGAGGATCCTCACACCAGCGAGAAGGGCTTTTTCTTTGGTTATTTTGCGGGCAGGGAAGGCGCGCGGGGGGGGGGGGGGGGATGCACGCGCAAGCAAGGCACCCTTGACGGGGCTGTTTTCTTTCCCTCTCCAAAGAAACAAAGAACTCGGCATCCTCACAAACTTTTTAAGGCAGCAAGCCCCCAGCTGCTTCTCCCTGAAATTCCACTACTGCAGGCATCATGATGGGAAAGAGAAACCTCTCTCTCTCCCCCTCCGATTCCCAGCAGCACAAAAAGCCTCGAAAAAGACCCCCGCCCGGCTCTTGGGACTGGCGCAGGTCTCCTAGCCGGCTGAGAGGCCTCTCAGCCGGCTAGGAGAATTGGGGCCAGCCGGAGCGCCTGCCACCCCACACTTACCCTCTTCCAGTCTTCCTTTTGCCTCCTCCTGGCTGACTGGAAGCCGGGGGCGGGGCTTTGTCATATGGCCCGGGACGAGTCGGCTGCAATTTTTCCGCGGCTTTGTGTGCTGCTGGGAATTGGAGGACAGGCAGTGGCACACCCGGAGGACCAGAAAAATGCCCTCGGCGGGCCGCATGTGACCCCCGGGCCGTAGTTTGAGGACCCCTGCTCTACGCCCTTGGCTACATTAGGGGCGTGTGGCCTAATATGCTAATGAGCTCCTGCTACAAAATGAGCCCTGCGACTTACCATGTCCAGTGTTCCCTCTAAGCTGAGCTGGTGTGAGCTAGCTCACAGTTTTTTAGCCTCCAGCTCACAGTTTTTTGCCTTCGCTCAGGAAGGATGGCTCCAGAGCAGACTAATTTATGCAGTAGCCAAGTCGCTCGCTCACAACTTTAAAGCCAGGAGCTCACAAAGAATTTTTGCTCACAAGACTCCACCGCTTAGAGGGAGTCCAAGTCTCCGCCATATCGACGCCATTGCAAGAGCCCCTCCTGTTGCATGCAAAAACGTACACTCTTGTTCCCAGAGGCTAGACAAGGGATTCCAAGCAAGCTTGCACCATAAACTTCTGGCAATGGCAGCATGAGTCCGTGCTGTTGTTTCTATCATTTCGTAGCCAGTCTGGTGTCGTGGTTAAGTGCGCGGACTCTAATCTGGGAGAACCGGGTTTGATTCCCCACTCCTCCACTTGCACCTGGCTGGATGACCTTGGGCAAGCCATAGCTCTGGACCAGCTGTTCCCTCAAGGACAGCTTGGGAAAGAGCTCTCTCAGCCCCACCTACCTCACAGGGTGTCTGTTGTGGGGAGGGGAAGGGAAAAGGAGTTTGTAAGCCGCTCTGAGACTCCCAAGTGAGTGAAGGGCGGGATATAAATCCAATCTCTTCTTCTTCTTCTTCTTCTATCGGCAGAGGGCATTTTCCCTTTACTCTCAACACTACTAAAGGTCACCTGTTCCACCATACGCTGACAAAGACATCAGAAGGAAACAAAACTTGTTTTAAAATTCCTTGATGGAGGCTAACTATGCGGCCTACAGAGAACAGAAGAAAAGCGCATAAAACGGAAGGCTAAAAGGTCTCTTGGTTGATGCTGCTGCTGAGAACGTCGAAAGAGGGCTGAAAGGGGAAATTGTAATTCCTCCCTCTTGAGCACAAGCGATGGCTGATGGTCATGATAGGGGGGAAGAAGAAGAGATTGGATTTATATCCCGCCCTTCACTACCTGAAGGAGTCTCAGAGCGGCTTACAAACTCCTCTCCCTTCCCCTCCCCACAACAGACACCCTGGGAGGTAGGTGGGGCTGAGAGAGCTCTGACAGAAACTGCTCTTTTTCAAGGACAGCTCTGACAGAACTACGGCTTGCCCAAGGTCATCCAGCAGCTGCAGGTGGAGGAATGGGGAATCAAACCCGGTTCTCCTAGATTAGAGTCCACACACTTAACCACTAGACCAAATTGGTGTATATACATATAGATGGTATTCTGGGAAACTCCAGAGAGGAGCACAGGCTGGTCCTGACAGTTTAATCTAATCCATTTGACACTAATAGAAATAATGGGAGCGAATCATCTAGGGCATGAAGTGATGATTTTTAAACGGGCTGTGAACGTTTCCTTTGTCTACCCATTTCCCAAACACAGGTCGGTAAACACAACTTTAATTCGACCACCTTTGTAAATATTCTGTTTACAGCTTGCAATGGCGGCTGTTTCCTGCTCGGCTTTTGTCAGCCGGGGGCCATTTCCACCATGCCTGTATCAATGGGACAGCTACGGACCCGTTTACCGAGGTAAAACTGGCCTTCCATTATCACAGCATCAGGTCCCTTTCAAGCCTGACGAGAGAAATAAACCTCTTCAGAGCACTCTCCCCTTCGCACTGCGCACAGGACAAACTAAAGGGAAATCCAAATCATATTCAGCTCTCCCTTCCCAACTGCACTCCAGTGTCCTTGTGCCGCCCGCCCCCTCAACTTCCTTTTCGCAAACCTTTGTGGCGGCTTCTCGAACCCGCGCTGGCATAAGCCAGACTTGTCGACCACCACTGCAACGTGTGCTTTTCCACTTGTTGAGATATTTCAAGCGGATCGATACAACAGTACGAGAGCCAGTTTGGTGTAGTGGTTAAGTGCGCGGACTCTAACCTGGGAGAACCGGGTTTGATTCCCCACTCCTCCACTTGCACATGCTGGATGACCTTGGGCAAGCCACAGCTCTGTACCAGCTGTTCCCTCAAGGACAGCTTGGGAAAGAGCTCTCTCAGCCCCACCTCCCTCACAAGGTGTCTGTTGTGGGGAGGGGAAGGGAAAAGGAGTTTGTAAGCCGCTCTGAGACTCCCTTGGGGAGTGGAGGGCGGGGTATAAATCCAATCTCTTCTCTTCTTCTTCTTCTACGAGTAGCAGAACGCTCTTGCACCAGGGCGTTCAGAGGGGGTACAGAAAGGGCTCCAGGGCTGGGGAGAACGGGGGGGGGGGCAGGGTGGCTTTTCTGAGTGAAGCCCTGAAAACAAATTAATCGCCTCAAGTGCATTCAAATACCTTGTCTGTATACTGGGGGAGGGAACGCTGTCTCTTCAGAAATTACACACGGGCACGAACGTTTGCTCACGTCTTGGAATGCTCTTTTCCTTGACGCAGCCTAAATGCCCCAGTCGAGATTATTATGAAAAGAAACCATTAAAGGTATGCTAATGACTATGAATTGTGACAGATGCTATCGAAACAGGCCTGTTGGCTCAGTCACAGCACCATTAACTATCTATCATAAAGTACTCTGAACTTGCTCATTTATTACGACGGTGCAGCCCAAGGGGGAGGGGGGGGGTGAAAGCGGCAAGGGTTTCTCCAAGGCAAAATCATAAGCCACTTACTTATCCTAATGTCATGATCCCTACTGTTTATCTGCATGATAATTAGGAAAATGAGAAGGAGTGAAATATTGTTTTTTAAAACGTGATGGGAATTGAAGCAGGGCAGGGTGGCAGAGGACTGCAGCGGTGGGCCGGGAGAGTTGCAAACAGGAAATTTAATTAGATGTGATGTCTTCTACATTAGCCCAGAGCAAAAGGTTGCCAACCTTTAAACAGCAGAAGGAAAGGGGGGGGCGAAAACAGAGATCTCTACAATCAAGGAACGGATGCTTGCATTTCGGGGCTGGTTCCCGAATCCGGAGCAGACCAAGCAAAAGTATTCGTAATAATAACATATATCAGGCTTATAGTGGTCCAGGACACTGTACGTCCTTTGACTTGTTCAAAAAATATGGTGGAAGTGTACCGTCACACTGTATGCAGTGGATCATGCTGGACTTAGTTCTCTATAGGTCTACTTAAGTAGCAGGTCCCAAATAAAAGAAGAGAAATGAAGTACAATCCAGGTGACAGGCATCATAAGGTTTAGGTACCCTAAGAGTCAAGTAAAAAGGTTTCCCTTGCTTGAAAGCCAGTCGAATCCGACTCTAGGGGGCCGTGCTCATCTCAGTTTCCAAGCCAAAGAACCAGCGCTGTCCAAAGACTTCTCCAGGGTCATGTAGCCAGCATGACTAAACACCGAGGCGCACGGAACGCTGTTACCTTCCCACCGAAGTGGTACCTATTTGGTGTTGAGAGCCAGTTCGGTGTAGTGGTTAAGTGCGCAGACTCTAATCTAGGAGAACCAGGGTTGGTTCCCCACGCCTCCGCTTGTAGCTGCTGGGTGACCTTGGGCAAGCCATAGTTCTGTCAGAGCTGTTCTCTCGAGGACAGTTCTGGAAAATGCTCTCTCAGCCCCACCGACCTCACAGGGTGTCTGTTGTGGGGAGGGGAAGGGAAAGGAGTTTGTAAGCCGCTCTGAGACTCCCAAGTGAAGGGCGGGGTATAAATCCAATGCCTGCCTCTGCACAGCAACCCTGGACTTCCTTGGCGGTCTCCCATCCAAGTACTAACCAGGGCCAACCACACTTAGCTTCCAAGATCTGACGAGATAGGGCTAGCCATTGCCTGCCTCTGCACAGCAACCCTGGACTTCCTTGGCGGTCTCCCATCCAAATACTGACTGGGGCCCACCCTGCTTAGCTTCCCAGATGCGATGAGATCGGGCTAGCCCGGGCCATCCAGGTCAAAAACTTACAACAGAACTTATTTCCAAGTAAACATGGAATACCAATTTTGATGGGCAACTAATTGTTCGTATTAATTTACTGACTTTCTTTATAACCTTTCTTTCTTTCGGAGACTCAAGGCTGATCACGTGATATTAAACAATGAAATCAGACAGCACAAGAGCTCCAACAGACAATGCAATAGGATGAAGATTACAGAGTCAGGAAAACAATGCAGAAGAAACAGACGTCAGACGTAATATATCAAAAACAATGCAGAAAATAGCATTTAAAAAGTCGAATGCCGTAAGAGCAGGAGGAAAACACACAACAGACACTGGACTAGAGCCCAAACCCATTCCTTTTATAAAGAAGAGTCCTCCTAAATCTTTCTGTTATCCCACAGTCCTGTTCTTTGTTATAAAAACATCCTCCTGGACAATTCTGTTTTATACCATTTGTGGAATAACAGAAGTGTGGGAGCATTCCTAGTCTCCTCAGGCGGTCCATTCCACAATTTATTTTTATTTAATTTGGCTTCTATCCTGCCCTCCCTGCCGCAGCAGGCTCAGGGCGGCTCACAACATTATTACAGATTTAAAAGTTCTCAAATAAAATTACAATAAGTCTAAAAACAATACATGAAATACTAGCAATAACATGTAACATGGCGGGAATTCAAAAGTCAGTCTGACGTATGGTCTGGGTCACATCAGCAGAGCACAGGCTATTTCATAATATTAATGCTACTAATGATGCCACTGATCTTATTAAAGTTTAATAATATTGACGGTATCGGGGCCTAGGGCCTCAGATGGTTTCCCTCAATCAAATGCCTGGTGGAAGAGCTCCATTTTACAGGCCCTGCAGAACTGTAAAAGGTCCCGCAGGGTTCCGGGAGCTCATTCCACCAGTATGGAGCCGCCACAGAAAAGGCTTTGGCCCTCGTTGGGGCCTAGGAGGACAAGGTGAGAGCCACAACAGAAATGCATATGGACAGGAAGCTGTCAATCATTGCCATCTTCAGAGGGCTTGGCTCAGATGAGCAAAGCTGTCATGGTACAGCATAGCAAATGCCTGGTGGAAGAGCTCCATTTTACAGGCCCTGCAGAACTGTAAAAGGTCCCGCAGGGTTCCGGGAGCCCATTCCACCAGTATGGAGCCGCCACAGAAAAGGCTTTGGCCCTCGTTGGGGCCTAGGAGGACAAGGTGAGAGCCACAACAGAAATGCATATGGACAGGAAGCTGTCAATCATTGCCATCTTCAGAGGGCTTGGCTCAGATGAGCAAAGCTGTCATGGTACAGCATAGCAAATGCCTGGTGGAAGAGCTCCATTTTACAGGCCCTGCAGAACTGTAAAAGGTCCCGCAGGGTTCCGGGAGCTCATTCCACCAGTATGGAGCCGCCACAGAAAAGGCCTTGGCCCTCGTTGGGGCCTAGGAGGACAAGGTGAGAGCCACAACAGAAATGCATATGGACAGGAAGCTGTCAATCATTGGCATCTTCAGAGGGCTTGGCTCAGATGAGCAAAGCTGTCATGGTACAGCATAGCAAATGCCTGGTGGAAGAGCTCCATTTTACAGGCCCTGCAGAACTGTAAAAGGTCCCGCAGGGTTCCGGGAGCTCATTCCACCAGTATGGAGCCGCCACAGAAAAGGCCTTGGCCCTCGTTGGGGCCTAGGAGGACAAGGTGAGAGCCACAACAGAAATGCATATGGACAGGAAGCTGTCAATCATTGGCATCTTCAGAGGGCTTGGCTCAGATGAGCAAAGCTGTCATGGTACAGCATAGCAAATGCCTGGTGGAAGAGCTCCATTTTACAGGCCCTGCAGAACTGTAAAAGGTCTCGCAGGGTTCCGGGAGCTCATTCCACCAGTATGGAGCCGCCACAGAAAAGGCCTTGGCCCTCGTTGGGGCCTAGGAGGACAAGGTGAGAGCCACAACAGAAATGCATATAGACAGGAAGCATAGCAGGAGAGGCGGTTCTGCAGACAGGTCCAAGGCCATGAAGGGTTTTTACCTTTAAACGAACCCGGGAATGGTTAAGTAGCCAATGGAATGACTGCAGACTTTGTGTAAAACACATATTCCATCTAAATGAGCTGCGGCATTCTGCACTAACTGGAGTTTCTAAACTGTATCTGAAGAAGTGTGCTTCCACACGAAAGCTTATACCTTGAATAAAGCTTTGTTGGTCTTAAAGGTGCTGCTGGACTGAAACTTTGTTCTGGAGTTCCCAAAGTTATGTCCACGGCAGACCAATGCAGTGTGCCGTGCAATACTCTGTCTCGAGTTCACTGCATCGTAGATCCATATGGCCAGATCAGCTGAGTCAAAGTAGGGGGCCATCTTCCGGGCTAAATGAAGATGGTAGAAAGGAGTTTTCTTGCTGCTGAAATGAACTTGCTTTACCAGTGATAGTGAAATTGCAAATAATGATATTAAAAGACGCCTGCTCCTTGGGAGGAAAGCGATGGCAAAGCTAGACAGGATGACAAGAAGTAGAGACATCACCCTGCCAACAAAAGTCCGTATGGTCAAAGCCATGGTATTTCCAATAGTGATGTAGGGCTGCGAGAGTTGGACTATAAGGAAGGCTGACCACCGAAGAATAGATGCTTTTGAATTATGGTGCTGGAGAAGACTCTTTGAGAGTCCCGTGGACTGCAAGGAGATCAAATCAGTCAGTCCTAAAAGAAATCAACCCTGACTGTTCCCTGGAAGGCCAGATACTGAAGCTGAAGCTCAAATACTTTGGCCACCAAGTGAGAAGGGAGCACTCACTGGAGAAGACCCAGATGCTGGGAAAGATCGAAGGTAAAAGAAGAAGGGGACGGCAAAGGATGAGATGGTTAGACAGCGTTATCGATGCAATGAACATGAAATTGAGCAAACTCCGGAGCATGATGGAAGACAGGAGGGCCTGGCGTGATGTGGTCCATGGGGTCGCGAAGAGTCAGACTCAGCTGTGAGATTGAACAACAACACCAGCAACAGTGCTTGGTCCGGAATAACCGCCAGGGTTTCAACAACTGGACTCCATGAACTGGTCGGAACCCCAATCTTCCTGCTCTTGCCTTCAAATAGATGCTGCTTATTGAAGAGTTTAACACTTCTACACAAATGAGGAAGCCAGGGTATACTGCAGATTCGTTCCTCAAAACCCACATTACATAAATTACAGAAATCTGCAGAGACCGCAGGCGTTTTTATAGCCGAACATAACTTTTATGTTGTACAAATGGCAGGAGAACCTGGTTAATTTTCGTTCCTTTAATAACACAGGTAGTTTTCCCTCCGCTCCCCGACCAATCAAGGAACGGATGCCGGGTCAAGGGAAGCGTCCGGGATGACAGTTTTACAGCTGCCTGAAGTTAGTAAAGGCAGATTGCTATTTAGTTATTTCTGTCTTAACCAAAATAAATCTCCCCCTCCCCAGTTTTGGAAGGGGGGGGGGATGCAAATGCTTGCATTTATTTCTCCTCAGTGCATTAGAAATACATCTACCCAAACAAGCAAACATATTAAGAAACATGCTGGACTAAAAAGAGAAAGAAAATCCGGCTGTGATCCTTGGCGCGCCGCCATGCCGGAACAGGGGAAGGGTTTTTGTTACCTTTAACGATTTCTGTCAGAGGGAAACCAGTTTTAATCTGCTGCACACGGCTGCGCCCATATCTTTTAGAAGGACAACCCCTGACAACTGTTCATTCGGCTTTTGTCATGTCACTCTGCTTGGGGAGAGGGGACACGCACCAAAGCCCCCAAAGTAATCAAAGATTGGAGGGGTGGGTGAAAGAGAGGCAAGGATACAGACGTGTGGCACGGGGACTGTTAAAGACAAATGTTATTTAAAAACCAGGGACCTTCACTCTGGGACAAACAGGTCTTACCCCTTTATAATGTACTGGATCCCAGAGGAGACAGCAGAGCTGTGGGTAGAAGAGGTCAATGAATTTCCCCTTTGCCTGGCCACGACAAGGAAGGATAAGGGCTCTGAAGAGACAGCGGGGCGATGCCCAGAACATTCAATTAAAGGGGGGGGGGGGAGAGAAAAGAGGAACCAGCAAGAAGAGTTACAAGGGAGACCAAGGGACCGTACTAGTAGAATGCGAAGTCAACTTTAATATACCAAAATGGAGCAGAACTCAGAAAGCAAACAAGACATCAAGCACGGGAAACACGGGAAACACTTCCAAGGTTTGTCTGGCTTCTGACTCACAACAGAATCCCCATAGGAGATTTTATGAGACATTTCCCCTCCCGCATCATCAGGAGGAGAAAGAGGAGGAGGAGGAGGAGGAGAAAAAGATGAAGAGGAGAAGGAGGAGGAGCAGGAGCAGGAGAAGGATGGATTTATCCCTCCGCCCTTCACTACCCGAAGGAGTCTCAGAGCGGCTTGCAATCCCTTTCCCTTCCCCTCCCCACAACAGACACCCTGTGAGGTAGGTGGGGCTGAGAGAGCTCTCTCGAGAACTGCCCTGGAGAGAAGAGCTCTGAAGGCCACACCAGCAGCTGCATGTGGAGGAGTGGGGCATCAAACCCGGCTAACTACTACACCAGGGGTGGCCAAACTGTGGCTCGGGAGCCACATGCGGCTCTTTCACACATATTGAGCAGCTCCCGGGAGGCTCTCCATCTATTTGCTCTCTCTCTTTCTTTCTGTCTCTCTTCCTTCATCCCTCCCTCCCATCTATTTGCTTTCTTTGTTTCTCTCTCTCTCTCTCTCTTTCTTTCTTTCCACTTCTTTCATCCTTTCTTTCCATCTCTCTCTGTCTTAGACACATAAATGTCATTAGCAAACAAATAAATATCATTGCACAAATAAATATCATTTTCTGTTTCCCCCCCCCTTTCGTTTTTATTTTTGGCAGTCTCGTTTAATGTTAGTAAAAAGCAAATTTGCATATTTTCCAATTAAAACATGTATGCAATATCTGTTCACGTCTTGAGGCTCTCAAACATCTGACGTTTATTCTGTGTGGCTCTTATTTTAAGGAAGTTTGGCCACACCTGTACTACACCAAACTGGCATTTATGAAAATCCAGAAGGCTGGCAGTGGACTACGCACACCACCATACACGTTAAAACTTTTGGTCAACAAAATGCCATCTTTTCCTTAAAAACGCTCCTTTCAATCATCTGTTTTTTACTTGCTTCGCCCTGCCTGGCTGAGAGGCCTTTGCATGCCAGAGACGCATTGTAGAGGCCCTGGGCTCATTCCCACCACGGGCTCTGCCCACAAAGGCAAGGGAGCTGGAAGACCATTTCCTGGGAGTCCCACAGCACAAATGATCCTGAGCTTCTCCCTCCCTTTCAAGCCACTTTGGCTCCTCCTCGGACCCTGGTTGGTGCAATGGCCCTGAGTCCAAGAAGCAGTGGACCAACCTGTGGATCAACATAACAGAAATCAATGTCAGGTCAGGCCAATGGCCCATCCAGTCCAACATTCTGTATCACACAGTGGCCAAAAACACCAGGTGCCTTCAGGAGGTCCACCCAGTGGGGTCAGGACACTAGAAGCCCTCTCCTCTTTGCACAGGTGGTTCCTTCGTTTCCATGGGTCCAGGTACACAGTTCTACCCAACACAAGTGCCCCAACAGAGGTGCCTGCTCCACTCAGCACAGGGCCATCCCGGGCTTCTGGGATCAGTCTGTGATCCAGCCTGCCTACCTGCCCCATCCAACAGTATACTCCCCATCCTGCGGCCCCCAAGAAATAGGTGGATCTGTTCCCCCTACGTTTAACTGAGAGGTTCCATCTTCTCAAGCTATTTTTATTACCCAATTCTATTATCTGCCTGATGACAGTCTTGCGGATAACACTTCAGGCTGCTGAATAGCGTTGTGTGCAATTTTAATGTGTCTTTTTAAAATATTCCATTGTGTTGTTCTTGCCTTGCAAGATGGGCTCCAATCCACAAAAGCGTACACCCATAAATCTGTGCTACACCTCCGCGCTAGCTCAGTGTACAAGACTCCTTTTCGCTTACGGCCATGAAAAGTGCATGAACAGCACAAGCATTTAATCTGTGACGACTCTTCACTCCTGTTCATGTCAATATAGCTTGGTCTAAGACTTCGGGGCAAGAACCACATAATACAAGGCCAATGATTCTCCCCTTCTCCCCATGTTTCCATATGAGTCAATGTCCTGCTCCCTGAACTGAAAGAAGGCAAGTCCAGAGCAGGAAATCATGCAGAGTCACAATGGGTAGGATATGCAAGTCTGCATCAAGAATTGGATGATGTAGGTACACCTTATACAGTCCAGTGTATACAGAGCCAGTTTGGTGTAGTGGTTAAGTGCGCATACTCTAATCTGGAAGAACTGGATTTGATTCCCCACTCCTCCACATGCAGCTGCTGGATGACCTTGGGCAAGCCATAGTTCTGACAAGAGCTGTCCTTGAAAGAGCTCTCTCAGCCCCACCTACTTCATAGGGCGTCTGTTGTGGGGAGGGGAAGGGAAAGGAGATTATAAACTGTTCTGAAACTCCAAGGAAAAGGCGGGGTATAAATCCAATCTCCTCTTCTTCTTCTCTTCGGTGTAGAATTCTTTATCCCCGGGGGAGACGATCAGAAAGGAGGCAAGGCGGGAGCAGCGGGTCTCACAGAAATATCAAGCACACCATGATTTAAGTTCTTTTGACCCAGAAGAGCCTTTAATTATTTCATTTAGTTCTTTGACATGGCTAGGAATGTATAAATATGCCCTTCTAGTTTCGGGTTTTGCAAGTGACCGTGTGAATCCCTTAGTTTCCACCAACTGTCATCCCACTGTTCCCAACAAGTTTGTTTTCTTTGATGCCACTTGAGCCCAATGGGGGCAAAAATGATGCATAAAGTTACATAAATTCAGTGGCAAAGATGCAGCACAAAGAAACAAAACAGTACAGAAATAAGAGGCGTGCAGTTTCTTTGCATTTTTTATAAGTGCGTATGTGCATGTGAGCACACCAGAAAGTCATGGCGACCTCTGGTGACTGACCCCTACTGGGGGCCTGGAGGATATTCAGAGAGGCGGCTGAATAAAGCCGGCCCCCACCTCCTGACTGCTGGTATTCCAAGGACGTCTCCCATCCAGGTACTTGTCAGAGTCGACCCAGCTTAGCTTCCAAAATCTGATGAGACTGGGCTTGCCAGGGCTATCCAGGTGAGGGCAAGAGACATGCAGATTTGATTCATATAAGGGAGGGGCAAAATCAAAACAAAAAAGCAAGGACGTGAAATTCGGTAGCACCCTTGCTCACCGCACACTAGACCAGCTATTCCCTCAAACTATAATTTGAGAATTACCTCTACGAAGCATCTCAAGTTCTCTGCTATTCATAGATGAAATTCTCACTTAGTTTGGATGTTTCACAACCTGCCTGACTCCTGTCAGTATGAAGGCTGGCAAACAATATATTCAACTTTGTTTGAAAAGGGATCTATATAGGATTTAATGTTTAATAGCGGAATTATAATTTTATTGCAAGAGCTCACAGGACTCAAATCACCCTGGGATTATGACCAGCAAAAAAAACCCACCAAAAAACCCTACTGGGTGTCTCAATTAGCTGTACTGTCTAAATATTGGGAAACATTCATTTCAAATGTCAGGAAAATTTGTAATGTTACATATGTTTGCTTAAGGCACCAGGCAACGCCGCACTGAGGAAAGCAAGACATTTTCTTCTCTCCCCTTCCCCCCAAAAAAATCACAGCAAAACTACCCAGTAACAGCATCAGGGCTCATTTCATAGCAGGAGCTCCTTTGCATATTAGGCCACACACCCCTGATGTAGCCAATCCTCCAAGAGCTTACAGTAGCCCCTGGAAGAAGAGCTCTGTAAGCTCTTGAAGGATTGGCTACATTCAGGGGGTGTGGCCTAATATGCAAAGGAGCTCCTGCTATGAAATGAGCCCTGAACAGCACTGTGTGCTTATAAAGTGCTATCAAGTCAAAGCTGACTTATAGCGACCCCTTGTGTGGTTTTCAAGGCAAAAGAGTTGGTTTGCCATTGCCTGCCTCTGTGTCATGAGCCTGATATTCCTTGGAGGTCTCTCATCCAAATACCAGCCAGGGCCAACCCTGCTTAGCTTCCAAGATCTGATTTGGTCAGTTTGGTGTAGTGGTTAAGTGTGTGGACTCTAATCTGGGAGAACTGGGTTTGATTTCCCCACTCCTCCACATGCAGCTGCTGTCCAGGGCCGGTGCTACCATTAGACCAAGTTAGGCGACCACCTAGGGCGCAGACCTCAGAGGAGTGCAGAAACGGACAATCAGTGCCCCTCCAACCGGCCACAGGCTCTCACACTCACTCACTCACTCACCGGCCCCAACTCTCCCATGCCTTTCCTCCTCCAGAAAGTCACAGCAACTGCAGCAGCAGCAGCTCCCTTCAGCTTTGCCTCACACCCTGCCTAGCCAAGCAATTCCCTAGAATTCATCTGTTTTTGATAATTGGTTACCACTGGGGGTGGAGGGCGCAAGTAGTTAGTCTTGCCTAGGGCGCCAAAAAGCCCGGCACCGGCCCTGCTTGGGTCAGTCATAAGCTCATTCAGAGCTGTTCTCTCACCAGCAGTTCTCAGCCCCACTTACCTAACTGGGCGGCTGAGGGAAGGGAAAGGGATTGTAAGCCACTCGGAGATTCCCAAGTGAGTGAAGGGTGGGGTATAAATCCAATCTCTTCTTCTCTTCTAAAATCGAGCCAGCCTGGGCCATCCAGGTTACAACATTACCGGAAACAAACTCTGCGGTGAAGAACAGGGTCAGACCACGGAGCCGCTGCACTTTGCCATTCAAGAGAAAGAGGATGCGTTTGATTTCACTCTTGCTTTGCAAATCCAACCCTGGCTGGCATTATAGCAGTAGAAGACTGGAACTGCTCTGGAACTGTTCCAACTGAAGCCTGATTTTTAAAAGGGACTGGGAGGATGTGAAGCTTTATACCCTGCCCTTCACTTGGAGTCTCAGAGTGGCCTACAAACTCCCTTCCCTTCCCCTCCCCACAACAGACCCCCTGTGAGGCAGGTGGGGCTGAGAGAGCTTTGAGACCACTGTCCTTGAGGGAACAGCTCTGACAGAACTATGGCTTGCCCAAGGTCATCCAGCCAGGTGCAAGTGGAGGAGTGGGGAATCAAACCCGGTTCTCCCAGATTAGAGTCCGCGCACTTAACCACGACACCAAACTGGAACATAAAACCAAAGCAGGGGTCCTTATGTAGTTCACTCAACTTATCAGTGGTTGAATTGCCTCCCCTAGCCATACACTCTATGGAGTCCTGTTGCATGCTTCAAGAACCATTCGTTCCAGGAAAATGTTCCCTCTAAGCTGAGTTAGTGGGAGCTGGCTCACGGTTTTTTAGCCTCCGGCTCACACATTGTTGTCTTTGCTCAGGAAGGAGGGCCGCAGAGCAAACTAATGTATGCAGCAGCCAAACTGCTCGCTCACAGTCTTAATGCCAGAAGCTCACAAAGTAGAATTTCTGCTCACAAGACGCCACAGCTTAGAGGGGGAATTGTTTTAGGGCACTGCTATGTTAGTCAGCTGCCATCAAAAAAACCAAAGAGTTACTGTGGCCTGTGCTTTCACAAAGTAGGCTATGGCTGATAAATGCTTACACTACAATAAACTCTAAATTATGCTTTCGGGTATCACAAGAGGGGCCGTGGCTCAGTGGTAGAGTATCGGCTTAGCATACGGAAGGCTCCAGGTTCAATCCGTGGCCATTTACCGTTCACTTTTTCATTGGGTTAGATTTTTTTCCTGATGTGTACTTATCCCGCCGGTCCGCTGGCAAGGCGGGATATAAATGAAATAAATAAATAAATAAATAAATTATTTTGTAATGTATGGCTGTGAGAGTTGGACTATAAGGAAGGCTGCGTGCCGAAGAATAGATGCTTTCAAATTATGGTGCCGGAAAAGACTCTTGAGAGTCTCTTGGACTGCAAGGAGAACGAATCAGTCAGTCCTAAAAGAAATCAACCCTGACTGTTCCCTGGAAGGCCAGATATTGAAGCTGAAGCTCAAATACTTTGGCGACCAAGAAGAAGAAGAAGAAGAAGAGATTGGATTTATACCCTGCCCTTCACTACCCAAAGGAGTCTCAGAGCAGCTTACAAACTCCTTTCCCTTCCCCTCCCCACAACAGACACCCTGTGAGGTTGGTGGGGCTGAGAGAGCTCTGAGACAACTGTCCTTGAGAGAACAGCTGGTACAGAGCTATGGCTTGCCCAAGGTCATCCAGCAGGTGCCAGTGGAGGAGTGGGGAATCAAACCCGGTTCTCCCAGATTAGAGTCCGCGCACTTAACCACGACACCAAACTGGCTCCAAGAAGGGAGCCCTCACTGGAGAAGACCCTGATGCTGGGAAAGATTGAAGGTCAAAGAAGAAGGGGACGGCAAAGGGCGAGATGGCTAGACAGTGTTATCGATGCAACAAACATGAAATTAAGCAAATTCCGGAGCACAACGGAAGACTGGAGGGACTGGCGTGATGTGGTCCGTGGGGTCGCGAAGAGTCGGACTCGACTGTGCGACTCAACAACAACAACAACTTATTCTTTTACTTATTTTTTTGGAAAACATCTATGTTCTCTCTCCAAAGGCATGCTCATGCACAGTATAAGAGGCCTACTCTGTACTGAGCCAGATAATTGTTTCCCCTCTCTTGTTCTCTGGACCTGTTTCTGTAGTCCTGAGCGGTAGTTTCAAAATGCTACAGAATACGGCCTTATTCATCCCCGTCGGTGGCTGCTTTGGACCCGAGACGGCTTCTGATTCTGCAGCTGACCCTTTCCCCCTCTCAGTGCAGCAGCCCGTCCTCTGCTTGCTACGTTTTAAGAATGACTCGGCAAGCAAAATCCCAAAGGGCAGAATTGCTAAACGAGGTAACGGCGCTATCTCTTAAGAGGATGCTGGTTTGTTTACAAGCCTGCAGTATTTTATTACATACCTCATTTAGCCCATTCATCATTTTAATGGAAAACGCATGATTCTGAAATTATTTGAGGAAAACTACATCGCCCCAAACGGATGTGATTGCTTATTCCAGGCCTAGCCAAGTGGCGAAAAGCAAAAGAACAGACCAAAAAAAAAAAAAAACCACTGGTACAACTAGAAAGTTCAGTAATGGATATTTGCAGTGTAAAGAAAACAAGGAAGAAATTAGTGTTCACACTTGACAATTAGGACTCAACCAGGAGCAATATTAAGCCCAATTACTATGCGTGCCTGGGTGCTGTCATTCCGTTTTATTACCGAAGTGTCTGTAATGCTGGGAGATGAAGCTGCCTAGCAAAATGAGCTATAAAACTAGGTCCTCTGCTAGTGGAACACAGCCTGTGGAGGGCCGGGGTTTTTTTTTGGGGGGGGGGGGTTGACTTTATTTCCAGGTAACACCAGGAAGAAATATGAAGCTGCCTTCTTCTACCGACTCAGACCATTGGTCCCTCAAGGTCAGTAAGAACGTAAGAAGAGCCCTGCTGGATCAGACCAGAACATAAGAATATAAGAGAAGCCAGTGTTGGATCAGGCCAGTGGCCCATCCAGTCCAACACTCTTGAGTCACACAGTGGCCAGCAATACGAGGTGCCCTCAGGAGGTCCAGCAGTGGGGCCAGGACACTAGAAGCCCTCCCACTGTTGCCCCCCCCCCCCCAAGCACCAAGAATGCAGAGCATCCCTTGCCCCAGACCGAGAGTTCCTAACTATACCTTGTGGCTAATAGCCACTGATGGACCTCTGCTCCAAATGTTTATCTAATTCCCTCTTGAAGTCCTGCATGCCTGTAGCCGCCACCACCTCCTGTGGCAGTGAATTCCACGTGTGAATCACTCTTTGGGTGAAGAAGTACTTCCTTTTATCCGTTCTAACTCGAATGCTCAGCAATTTCATGGAGTGCCCATGAGTTCTTGTCTTGGGAGAAAGGGAGAAAAGTACTTCTTTCTCTCCCTGCTCTATCCCATGCATAATCTTAGCTCTTGAAAACTGAAATCTTAGCTCTTGTCAAAGACCACCCAACTATTGTTAAAGCATTAATTTTATCAGAACAAAAAGAAGATGCCTTAATCATCAGCAACTCTGATGATTATCCTGACTGCAAAATGACAGTGACAGTGAAATTCATTTATTTTTTAAAATCTGATGAGTTGTTTTAATGCCAACAACGTTAGATAAAAGTTTCTGTAACATGTGAACAGTCCACTGAACAATTCTTCGGTTTGGCTTCTAGTGGATCACTGCCTACAGCTGTGCCCTCACCTGGATGGCCCAGGCTAGCCTGATCTTGTCAGATCTCAGAAGCTAAGCAGGGTCCATCTTGGTCAGTACTTGGATGGGAGACCTCCAAGGAAGCTTGGGCAGGCAGTGGCATGCCACCTCTGAACATCTCTTGCCTTGAAAGCCCCATGGAATTGCCAGTTTGGTGCAGTGGTTAAAAGCAGCAGGCTCTAAACTGGGAGAACCAGGTTTGATTCCCCACTCCCCCACTTGCACCTGGCTGAACGACCTTGGGCAAGCCATAGTACTGGCACAGCTGTTCCCTCAAGGACTGCTCTGGAAAGAGCTCTCTCAGCCCCACCTACCTCACAGGGTGTCTGTTGTGGGGAGGGGAAGGGAAAGGAGTTTGTATGCCGCTCTGAGACTCCAAGTGAAGGGTGGGGTATAAGAAGAAGAAGAAGAGATTAGATTTATACCCCGCCCTTCACTCACTTGGCCTCACCTGGATGGCCCAGGCTAGCTCTTGTGTTGGCCCTCCAGAGGAACTGGTTGGCCACTGTGTGAGACGGGATGCTGGACCAGATGGACCACTGGTCTGATCCAGCAGGGCTCTTCTGATGTTCTTATGAAGGCCTCGGCCTCTCTGCCCTGTTGTTGGCCCTCCAGAGGGACTGGTTGGTCACTATGTGAGACAGGAGCCTGGACTAGATAGACCACTGGTCTGATCCAGCAGGGCTCTTCTGATGCTCTTATGAAGGCCTCAGCCTCTATGCCCTGTTGCTGGCCCTCCAGAGGGACTGTTTGGCCACTATGTGAGCCAGGATGCTGGACTAGATGGACCCTCACTGGTCTGATCCAGCAGGGCTCTTCTGATGTCCTTATCAGGGGAAGGCCTCGGCCTCTCTGCCCTGTTGTTGGCCCTCCAGAGGAACTGGTTGGCCACTGTGTGAGACAGGATGCTGGACTAGACGGACTAGTGGTCTGATCCAGCAGGGCTCTTCTTACATTCTTATGATGGCTGGAATATGTGTGTGGATCTGGGCTACTGTACAGAGGTGGGTCAGCACCAGAGCTGGGCCACCAATGGCTCATTTGCTGTCTGGAAGATGGTGGGTGGTTTGTCAAGGCTGATGCATCATACTGCTTTAAATAATGGAGCAAAAGCAAATTGATCTCGAGACAAAATGCAAAGGCTCCACTGGACTGCTCTTTCCAATGATTGGCAATTCTTGCTAATACGGCTAGCATGCAATCCACGGAACTATATTTCTTTGCCTCCTCAATAGAAAATTAGTCTAACGTCACAGGCAACTCAATAAACCTGCTGTCCCTCATGTAAAGACTTAATGACAGCCCATTTCAGTCCAAACAATGAAGCGAATACGTTAACAGTAAATGCTTGGCCATTATACAGAGATGGAAATATAACTGCCTGTGTGCACTTTGGTTATCTATGGATTTTTGTGTGTGTGTGTTTTTTACTCCATGCTCTCCATAGCTCACCCTGACACTCATAATGACCCAAGTGATGGAATGCCAATACGCTATTTATGGCAATGTCTCCACATTTAAACCTGCTCCAACAAGAGTAAATCCAGTTTGTCCACATGTAGATTTGCGACTGAAAAATTCATGGAGAGCTGGATATAGTATTGTTACAGAAGTAACGGCAGGTGACTGAATTTAATTTGTAGGCACCGACGCAAAGGCTACAGAATTTGCAGATGGGAAAACCTCCACCACCACCCGCCCCAAGCAGACAGGCCCCCTCTCCCCCTCTCTAGGCTGAAGTTTCTTGAACTCATTAATTCCATCTCCCGATTTTTCAATACCTCTTTACAAGCAACCTCACAAAGTTTGCCTTTTGCTTTACAGAGGTCAGCTCGATGGAAAGTTGTCTTGAGTGCACGCGTAAAATGCCAGTGCATCTTTCGGAAAGAGAGCCTTGGCTATTCACAATATTATTTCATCAAGAAATATATATTCTGACATTTTAAAATAAATGGTACAGGAAGAAAAATCCCCAGGAGTGGCAGCTCATAAATATGGTTTTGGATGAGCAAAGCTCTGTGCAAGGCCAACGAGCAATTTTCTCATTGTTCCGCTGGTCCAGTAGATCAATCCCCTTAAATACTTTTTGGACAGGACTCTTGCTAATAAGGTACTCAGTTAGCATCATCACAGCCGTTTAGTGTCCCAGTACTGTTGGTCTCTGATTGTACACACGCCTCTCCAGAGGACTCAAATGGCATTCGTAAGGACGTAAGGAGAGCTGTGCTGGATCAGACCAAAGACCTTGTACTGGCTCAGCCGGTCACCATGGTTATCATGCAGTGGAAACTGGATGCACAGTCTGACATCAAGTCAAACAACAGAGCCGAAGGTCAGAAAGCCGGGAAATCAGTCACAGGTTGCAGGAGCAAGGAGCGGATGCTAAACAGCCAGGATCAGGTCCGAGCATGCACTGTTGCTTCCGTGCTGAGGCGGGTGCGTGGGGGTGTGTATGACGAGGTCCTCCCTTCCCTAGGAGTCAATCTGCCAAGACTCACAGCTCCTCAAGTTGCCTTTGCAACAGCTATAGTCTGGCGCTTTTCCTTCGCTCATGCACATCTAGCCGCTGGCGTGCCTTGCATCTGGGACACTCAGGAGAACTAGGTGGGGATCCTGGCCTCGGGGTGTCTCCATCTGGGGGGTGCTGGACCAGGCGCTGGCTCAGTCTCTCCCTCTGGCTGTACCTCCTGTGCAGCTGCTGGGGATTCTTCTCCCTCAGGTGCTGTTAAGGGTTCCTCTGCTGGGCTGACTCCAGAGGAGGCTGGGTTGCTCCATGCTTCTTCCTCCTCTGAGGAGTAGTCAGCCTCAGCAGAGCCGGTACCCACAACAGACCCATCGAATCCAGCATCACACAGTGGCCAACCAGCTATCTCTAGGAAACCCACAAACAGGAAGACTGCAACAGCGCCATCCTGCCCATGCTCCCCAGCAACTGATTTAAGGAGGCCTACAACCTCTGGCACTGGAGATTAGTAGCTTTCCTGGTTCTACAAAGAACTGAAGGCGTGGAAACAAGACAAATGCCTTGCAGAAGTCAAAAATCACAACAGACACACTCAAGGCAGGGCATGAAAAATGGAAACATCAAATACCAGCTTTTTGGCTTAGCACCTTCATTTGTTTTTTTTCCCCCATAAGATACAACAGCTTGTCTCCTAGCAACGCCATGGATAGATCTGCATGTTTCAATACAAGCGAACAGCTTACAAGGAGAATTTACAAGGCACCTAGTACAACACCTTGCTCTGTGCTAAAAACTAAAGGATCCCTGACAGGCAGCTGCTCAGCATCTGACTTATGGCCTCCAGAGAGGAAAAACCCCTCCCACCCCAGGTAATTGATTTTTTTGTTTAAACGCTCTGATCATTCTTCTAACATTCAATTGAAATGTACACATCCTACAACTTAAGTCTACTAGATCTAGGATTGCCCTCTGGACCTGCAAGGAACTCTTGTCAAATATTTTGCTGGGAAGAAACAAGATATTATGAGGGGCTATTAGCCACAAGGTATAGCTGGAACTCTCTGTCTGGGGCAGCAATGCTCTGTCTTCTTGGTGCCTGGGGGGCAATAGTGGGAGGGCTTCTGGCATTCTGGCCCGCCCCACTTGTGGACCTCCTGCTGGCACCTGGGTTTTGGCCACTGTGTGACACAGAGTGTTGGACTGGACGGACCATTGGCCTGATCCAACATGGCTTCTGTTATGTTCTTAACTGGCGTTAACCATCCACTGGTGTTAACTATCCACTGCTACCAATGACTCTGGCAGGTGATGGAGTTGTGCATCTAGCTTTCTGCCCCTGTGCTGCCATTTAAAGACTCTGCCTAGTTGTTGCACCTCCTGCTAGGCTCCAGCAAGCAGGCACAGGAGCGATGTATCACATCTTCACAATTTAGAGCTATCATGTTCCAGGGTTGGCGAGCTTCCCCGCTTGCCCCTCCCTGACACCAGGTTTCAGATAGCAAGACTGAACTGGCATGGCATTTTTACAGAGATCAGACTTACAGCATTCAAAATATAAGAAAGTATAATAAAAAGAATAAACACATTCTGTTCAAGGATTTCAGGCTCAGCAAAGGAATAAAGAAAAGGTGGAAACACAGTCTCCTCTTCCTACACTCAGAACTTCTCTCTCTTATACATAATTCTCTGCATGATGGTGGCACACTCCTGAACATTCCACACGCCACCCCAGCCTTTGGTCCCCTGGCCTGTCAATCAGAAGCCGTCCCTATCCATTGGCTGTGAATACTCGCATGCCATTGGCTGGGTGCTGCTCCTCTTCCCCGCCTACTCCTTCAGCCTCTGTGCCCTGTCAGAATCTCTGACAGACGGCTTTCTCTCTTGACGAAGACACTTCTCCTGCTTCCTTCCTGTGGGGGGATTAACTGTTACCTCAGTGGCTGTTGGTAGGTGAAACGAAATGGCCGTTACCTGTGTTTATAAGATGGCTGCTGCCTGTGGTTTGTTTAAAATGTTCCTCCATAAGGTTCAACTGTTACCTCAGTGGCTGTTAGTAGGTGAAACGAAATGACAGTTACCTGTGTTTATAAGAGGGGCTTCAGAGCAAGGTAGGTTGATGCTTGGCAGGGAAGGAGATGGGGTTGCCAGCTCCAGGTGGGGAATTCCTGGAGATTTGAAGGGTGGAGACTGGAGAGGGTGAGGTTTGCAGAGAGGTGGGGGCTCAGACAGGTACAATGCCATAGACTCTGCCGTCCAAACCAGCTAATCCCTCTTGGGGAACCACTGCTGCCAATCTCCAGGTGAGGGCAGGAGATCACACAGAATTACAACTGCTCTTCAGGTAGCAGAGATCAGATCCCCTGGAGAAAATGGTGGACTCTGCGTCATTATACCCTGCTGAGGTTGCCATAGCACACTGACGCTGAGTGCCCAAGGCCTTGGCACTCTCCAAGAGCCTCTTTCTAGAGCCCGTTGCATTTATTACCACAACGGGCCTTATTCCTAGTCTTTAATATTCTGTAGTTTGTACAAGTCAGCTTCAGTTGAAGTTGCAGTAGTCAAATTTCAGCATTGCCTTAAATCTCCTGGTTTGGATTTCTCTCCATTGTCTCTTTCCATACAGACATAAGAACATCAGAGAAGCCAATGTTGGATCAGGCCAGTGGCCCATCCAGTCCAACACTCTGTCACACAGTGGCCAAAAACACCAGGTGCCCTCAGGAGGTCCAGCAGTGGGGCCAGGACACCAGAAGCCCTCCCACTGTTGCCCCCCCCCCCCAAGCCCCAAGAATACAGAGCATCCCTTGCCCCAGACTGAGAGTTCCTAGCTATACCTTGTGGCTAATAGCCACTAATGGACCTCTGCTCCATAGGTTTATCTAATTCCCTCTTGGAGCCGTCCATGCTCATAGCTGCCACCACCTCCTGTGGCAGTGACAAGTTCAGTCCCTAGGTATAAGCTTAGACCATCATGGTTTGTACCCATCTGAGGAACTGAAAGCTAAGAGCAAGAGAGTTTCTTCCTGCGTCCCAAGTTTAAATAACCTTGGTCTTTCTCCCCCCCCCCCCCCAACGGGATGACTTTACTATCCTCTCCTGTCCCAAACAGTTTTTGTTCCATCACTTCAGTTTCCCCAGCTTTATGACTCTAGGTGTGACGTCACCAGGGTGCCATTATTTTACTTTGGCCAGACCCAAAAGCATAGCCAAAACCTTGAGCGCTCTGAACTTGATGGTTCTTTTCTTTAAGCCCCTCCTCTCTGCCCACTACTAGTGTGAAGTTGGGCTCCTTGTACTTGCATAGAGTGAGGTCCCCATAACAGAAATATTGGAGGGAATTCTTGGGTGGACATTGTATCTCCAACACTTTCCAATTGTATCTGGATCAAATCCATCTCTCCCTTCACCTTGAGAGCCAGTTTGGTGTAGTGGCTAAGTGCATGGACTCTAATCTGGGAGAACCGGGTTTGATTCCCTACTCCTCCACTTGCACCTGCTGGAGGACCTTGGGCAAGCCATAGTTCTCTCAGAGCTGTTCTTGAAAAAGAGCAGTTTCTGCCAGAGCTCTCTCAGCCCCACCGACCTCACAGGGTGTCTGTTCTGGGGAGGGGAAGGGAAAGGAGTTTGTAAGCCGCTCTGAGACTCCTTTGGGTAGTGAAGGGCGGGGGATAAATCCAGTCTCTTCTCCTTCTTCTTGTTCTAGAAGCACTTTTATCCTTTCTTTGTACCTCCATTTTACACCTTTTCTTCTGCCCATCCTTCCGTTCTTCTCTAAAATTCTCCCTAATTGTTCTTCATAAAAATACCTAATCTTTTCTTTGTAAAATTCTAACGATTCAAAGTGAAAACCCTTATTATAATTAATTATTCATTTTCTATATTGTGCTGTTAAACATCTTTAAGTTCTCTCCTTTTTTGCTGATGTCCAGTGGTTAAGACTGGAAGCAGTTTGTGCAGCTACATCTTTAATTCTAGACTTCTTTCCTTAAACGTCATAAATTAATATTTTATCTTAAACTTGAAGAGTTTAACCAACACAGTTCTCAGTTTTTCTGTTTTGTTAATTACTGGTGACCTTTTACTATAAAATGTTGGCCCTATATTTAGTCAGCATCTGAGCCTATCATACCTAAGAACAGATATTCAGCAAGAAGAAGAAGAGGAGGAGGAGAGATTGGATTTATACCCCGCCCTTCACTCACTTGGAGTCTCAGAGCGGCTTACAATCTCCTTTCCCTTCCCCTCCCCACAACAGACACCCTGTGAGGTAGGTAAGGCTGAGAGAACTCTTTTCAGCACTGTCCTTGAGAGAACAGCTGGTACAGAACTATGGCTTGCCCAAGGTCATCCAGTAGCTGCAAGTGGAGGAGTGGGGAATCAAACCCGCGCACTTAACCACGACACCAAAGTAAACAAAACTGCATGTATTTTCATGAATACTCTGAACAGTTACATTATTCCTCCCCCAAGTATATTATGTAATTCTGACATTAGATGTCAATTCTTGACCACTATGGCATTTAGCCCTTTTTTCATCTTTTGTTTCCTGCTCTTGACTTTCAAGTTTATTATTATTTCCTTCTGCCCAGTAGTTTCCAAATCTTTGTCACAATCTATTAAGCTATTTACTATTGCCAAAAACCTATTTTCTATCTGTTTTCTACTTTCTCCCACATGGTTTCTCATTTCTTTCCTTTTGGAAAGTCTAGCTAGAAAGACTTGTCTGCTCTCTTGCTGGGTTTCTGTGTCTACTAATCACACTATTCCTGATTTTGCCTACTTTTCTGAAATTAGATTCTTTTTCTGATTGTTCATCACTTCCTGCTTTTTCCAATATAAATATGTTGGGGTTTTTTTTCCTTTTTTAAAAAAGGAATTCACATTTTGAAGTACAGAAGGGGGGGGGGGGGGTCACACTGTCGTTAACCATCTCAAAGTGATAGTACTGATAATCCCTAAAGAGAAAAAATCTTCTCAAAAATGTATTTAAAAGTCTTGCAGTTATTATACCATCCCATAAAAAGGAATAAAAGAATCTCTTCAGAATTCAACTGCCACTGTCAACAGATTAGCATTTAGGAATTTTACACAGCTAACACTGCACAGACTCAAAAAGAAGAAAACTAACTATCTCAAAATGAAAGCGCTACAGTCGACAAGGGAACAGCTTTTAGATACCTTGTAAGACTGGAATTACACTACCCTCAGGGCTTTTTTTTGTAGAAAAAGCCCAGCAGGAACTCATTAGCATAATAGGCCACAACCCTGCCAGCAGAGTTCTCTCCAAGGATCGGCTTCCCCAGACGCCCCACAACCTGTGAGGCACCAGGGGAACCCCCCCGGGGGGGGGGTTATATGTGTGGCCAACTTGGAAGCCAGCCAGAACTCCGTTCCTGTGCGTACCTACCCAAAAATAGCCCTGACTACCCCAATGAGAAGAGAGAAATTCCTCAATCAGCTGATAACATAATTTAAAAACCTGGTGAGACCGATACAGTACTATCCCACAGAAAAAGAGAACAATTAACATATTTCATTAGTCGTAGATTTTCCAAGCTGTATGGCTGTGGTCTTGGCATTGTAGACCACGGCCATACAGCCCGGAAAATCTACAACAACTAATGAACTCCGGCTGTGAAAGCCTTCGACAACATATATACTTCAGTCTATATGTCCCGATAAATATATCCATTCTACATAAACAGTAAATTAAGTTTAGAAAGGTCTCCTCAGATCTCCATGGGGCAATACATCTTCACGGACCATTCATTAATTTCAGACCATCGAGAAGAGTAAACCAACGGAGAGAAAGTGATTCCACTAAATACCAGTCCAAAAAAAGTAGAATTACGCACATCTTTCAAATCTCCCTACAAAACAGTAGAAAACTTAACTGGTACATGATGTCATTTCTCCATCTCCACTCAAAACCACGGCTGAGGTTGAAGAACCAGGAAGACGAAATCCCTCTGATCTTGCATGTACACCACTGATTGCACGCTTAGGATGTTTCCAAGGCACACACCAAGGCAGTGCCTCAACTACTGTGGGGCATAAAAAGGGGACACTCTTCTAAAATACCCTCCCCACAGCTGCAACAGCAATGGCGTCCACCTTTCACCTCCAATGGATGCTCACCCTCCTGTGGATCAACATCATCGACTCAACAGCTTTACAGTCTTGAAAACCCTCCATGGCACTTACCAACATTTGTGCTTTCAGGCGCTCCTCTTCATTTGCAGCTTTCTCTCGGAAAAGGGCTCTGGCCAAATGTTCATTTGAGGCAACTCGCTCTCGCTCGAGGACTTTACTAATTTCATCCCGTGCATGCCTTTCACCTTGTTTTAACCTGCCAGGGAAGGAGACGAGACACAGAGTTGAACTAGGCATTCAAGATGCATACCAGAGGTGGGCCACGTCAATGGTAGCAGAACCACATGGGATGTTTGTAGGAGACCCGTACGATGTTTATCTCAGTTGGGCCAACACACTGGGATGTGGGGTGGGACTGGTGCCCAATAGGTAATACCAGAAAGCATCCAACAGCTCTATGAGAGAGACCTAATTACCGACTTAGAAGCCTTTCTAAAGTATGAATGCAAGATTTTATTACATGCATAAAGCCTAGAGTCTCTCACAACTAATGTGATTTCAACTTATCAGTGCTGTGCTCAGATATAAAATGATTATGACTATAAAAACCCTATATCTCAGAAAGATTAAATACATTATTAAAACACCTTCAATCGCACACTGAAAATAAGCCGGGTATCTTCATCCAAGGCCACTCTCGCTAGAAGTAAATCCATTTATCTTTCATTGCCTATTGACTGTCACTGAAATATTTAACTGTTCCTTCTTCACTGGTTGGTTGCTGTCAGGAACCTGACCAAATTATGGAAACCCACCTGGGTAGAGGAAGGGACCCAAAGCCATTGTCTACAGACTTGAACAACAGATCACGTAAGGCGCAAAGGGAGAAAGACCAAGGAAAACAGGGTTCAAACAAGCCAGGATAATAATGTTTTGTTATTTATTTATTTGAAACCGTTATGAGTCACTGAGAGGCACACTTCCTGGGGAGGTTGTTTGTGGGGATGCCACTAAAAAGGCCGCTTGGTGTAGTGGTTAAGAGTGGCAGACTCTAATCTGGAGAACCAGGGTTTGATTCCCCACGCCTCCACATGCAGCTGCTGGTGTGACCTTGGGTCAGTCACAAGTCCTCTCAAAGCTGCTCTTTAAGAGCAGTTTCTGTCAGAGCTCTCTCAGCCCCACCTACCTCACAGGGTGTCTTGTTGTGGGGAGAGGAAGGGAAAGGAGATGGTGAGCCACTCTGAGACTCCAAGTGAAGGGCAGGGTATAAATCCAACCACCACCTCCACCACCTCCTCCTCCACCACCTCCTCCTCCTCCTCTGACTATGGGACAGCCAGGAGGGCCTCTCCCTGTGATTTTAATTCTCAGGCAGGAACATATGGGAGAAGATGGCAATTTAGATACCCGAGTCCCAAGCCACATAGGGTTTTATGAGCAGTAGTTCAGAGGCAGAAGGCCCAGGACTGGGATCACCCCAAGGGAAGACATTCTATATAGGACCTCGGCCAATCTGAAAGCCAGGTTGGGAGCCAAATTAAGTGTTGGCAAGGAACAGCTGAAAGCCAGAAGATTCTGTTGCTGATGACGTACGCTAACAATGCTTCTGCATTTACCCCTCAGATTCTGCCTAGACTGGAAAGCCAAGAAACTGACTGTGCATACCACCCAGCCCAAACCTAGTATCCCAACCACCATGCAATATTTGTATATGCATCCTATTGCTACAGCAAAGCAAACTTGCCTGGGTATATTGCCTGCCACAAAGAGCCGAATGCCAGTTTAAGTAGACGGCTTCAAAAAGCTATCCAGACTAATGAAATCATTAAGGAAGTACCCGCAGTTTCAACCCAGCACATTTTATACAGGGATTAAAATATGTATTAAATAATGTAGCTAATAAAATACACCTGCTTCATATGTGTTCTCATGCTGAGCACAAAGTCAACATCTAAAAGTTGGCCGCCGGTAACGGAATATCAAATACGGCTCTTCAAACAGGCTTTGGAAATTGCAGCGGGGAAAAGGTTTCAGAGTTTTTCGCTGCTTTCGTGAGTTACCAAGGGAGTTTCAGGGAACAAATCCTTGAGTCTAGGGTCACTTTGTGAAAGGTAACACCCTCCCCCCTTCCCATCACCGAGCTTTATATTCTTCCCCAAGGAAATGGGTAGAGGTTGGGGAGGGAGGACATAGACAATAACAATCTGGATTGCCTTTCCGCTTCATATACAAGCACCTCGGAACACGAACCAAAAGGGAGTTTTTATCAAGTATATTAAGCAGCGTCTCCAATTAGCCAAGACGAAAGCTAGATTATGCAGACGTAGACCAAATTCCATTAAGAGAGATTTCCCAAGAACCTCCAAACGATCCCAACCAAATCGAATCTACTGTACAATCAATGATGCAGAAAAAGGGAAGACCGAAGCCTCACAGTAATTTGAGGCCGGCATTGGGGGGGGGGGGGGGGGGAGAGATAATCCAATAGAATTAGCTTCCAGGGTTTATAAAGGGGGGGGGGCAAGAATGAAGCTTGGTTTGCTACTTTATCAGCTCTGGTACGATAACTAAGTCATGATCAGTCTTCTTGAGAATGCGTACAGGAGATCATTTCAGCAGGAACTCATTAGCATTATAGGCCTCACCCAACAGCAGGAACTCATTAGCATATTAGGCCACACCCCTGACAGCGCAGCTCCCTTCCAGGATCGGCTTCCCCGGGTGCCCTGTGACTTGCAGGGTGCATGGGGAACCCGAGGGAAAGAAGGCAGTTTCTGGATCGGCTTCCCCAGATGCCACACAGCCGCGGGGCACCTGGGGGGACTTGTGGAGGGGAGGCAGTTTAAACTGCCTTACCTCCCTGGATTGGCTTGGCTTCCCCAGGCGCCCCGCGGCTTGCGAGGTGCCTAGGTACGCCTTCCCCGAGGGGGAGGCTGTAGGCATGGCCAACTCAGAAGCCAGCCAGAACTCCGTTCCTGTGCGTTCCTGCCCAAAAATAGCCCTGATTTCAGCAATAAAACACAATCCTGACACACAGTTTGACACTCACAAGCCTACTCTGAAATTAGCCCAGCCAATACACACAGAAGGGGGTTAAATTTGATTGTCTGTGTACCCTTTCCAGAACGAATCCTACTAAACAGGAGGAGAAGGAGGAGGTTGGATGTACACCCCGCCCTTCACTCAGCGTCTCAGAGTGGCTTACAATCTCCTTTCCCTTCCCCTCTCCACAACAGACACCCTACAAGGCAGGTGGGGCTGAGAGAGCTCTGACAGAAACTGCTCTTTCAAGGACAGCTCTGACAGAACTATGGCTTGCCCAAGGTCACCCAGCAGCTGCAAGTGGAGGAGTGGAAAACCAAACCTGGTTCTCCCAGATTAGAGTCTGCGCACTTAACCACTACACCAAAATGGCTCTCAGACACTAGATTCCCTGGACGCCAAGATGTCCAGATGCCATCAACTGGCTGAGCTCCCATGAGGCTAAGGCAGCCCTGTACCCAGAACATTTTTGTTTGGGGTGCACCAAGGTGCCACCTGTGGAGGGTGGGTTTTGCAGAGGGGAGGGGAAAGGCTGGCCGGAGCCCCAGGGCCACTCAGCAAGCCTCCCAGCCCACCTCTGCCTGCCTGCCTGGCTTCCCGGGTGGCGGTGGTGCTGAGCTGCACGGGGGGGGGGGGGGACCTGCCTGAGGAGGAGGTACCGTCAAGCCACTGCACCTGCCACTGCAGCGCTGATTTGCTGCCCACCACCACTGCCTGGATGTGAATAAACAGCTTTAAAAGGGGATTAGATAAATTCATGGAGGATAAGTCTATCTATGGCTAGTAGTAGACATCTCCACATTCACTAAGCCTCTGGATCCCAGAGCCAGGAGGCAACATCAGAAGAAGGCCTTGGCCTCTCTGCCCTGTTGTTGGTCCTCCAGAGGAACACTCTGTGTGAGACAGGATGCTGGACTAGATGGACCACTGGTCTGATCCAGCAGGGCTCTTCTGATGTTCTTATCCGGGGAAGGCCTCGGCCTCTCTGCCCTGTTGTTGGCCCTCCAGAGGGACTGGCTGGCCACTGTGTAGGACAGGATGCTGGACTAGATGGACGGTCTGAACCAGCAGGGCTATTTTTATGTTTTTAGCTCTTCACATGACTTCTGTACGTGCCCCTTATAGAAGAAGAAGAAGAAGAGATTGGATTTATTTCCCGCCCTTCACTCACTTAAGAGTCTCAGAGCGGCTTACAAACTCCTTTCCCCTCCCCTCCCCACAACAGACACCCTGTGAGGTAGGTGGGGCTGAGAGAACTCTTTCCCAAGCTGTCCTTGAGGGAACAGCTGGTACAGAGCTATGGCTTGCCCAAGGTCATCCAGCCAGGTGCAAGTGGAGGAGTGGGGAATCAAACCCGGTTCTCCCAGATTAGAGTCCACGTACCTAACCACTACACCAGACTGGCTCTCTATATAACTTAACCACTATATATTATATATAACTTAACCACTTATATAACTTAACCACTACACCACTACACCATTATATGACTTAACCACTACACCAGACTGGCTCTTTATATATAAGCCAGCTGGTTGGCCACTGTATGAGACAGGATGCTGGACTAGACGGATCACTGGTCTGATCCAGCAGGGTTCTTCTTATGTTCTTGTGTTCTTAAAGGGCAAATCTCTAAAGCCCATCACCCAAGGCGCTCTGGTGTGCATTTCTTGTAATTGCTCAGCAGTGGGCTGCGGAAAACAGAATGCATGCACCCATGCAGGAGGCAGGGGCCCTGCCAGCTGAATCCAAGGGACGGACCCAGGCACATACAAACAAAGAGGAAGAAGCTCAGTTTTGTTTAATTCGGGAACTTCCATTGCTTTTCTTCACCTGGGCTCCGTTTAAACCATCTGCCCAAGGTACTTTACTTTTAGCTAACCCCATGGCTTTTCTGGTTTGCTCAGGCGGTGCGCAGCTTAAATTCCAACTCAGCGGCTCCTCCGCTGCTCTTCCAGTGCCAGTGAACCAGCCTGACTTTTTAATGCGAGCTCTCCATCGTTTTTGAACTGCCTTTCTTTTATGTGAGTTATTAACAACTTTCTGCACCTGTTACTTCTTTCCATTTAGAACACAAACTTCTAATAAAAGCTCCTAAAAACTGTGACAGGTGGCTTAATGCTTCTAAGTCATTTGCTAGCCCACGCTGTGCTTTCTTCATAATGGAAGCACTGCCAGGGAGACCGGGGGGAAAGAAGGATGCTCCAGACCCCCACAAGTACCATAACTAGAATGGTGGCTACCCATCATGGTACCTAAGCTGCTCCCAAAGTTAATGGGAGAAGGAAGATGGGAAGGGTGAGAGGTAAATGGAGGAGGAGGAGAAAGAGGAAGAAGAAGTCCTTTCCCTTCCCCTCCCCACAACAGACACCCTGTGAGGTAGGTGGGGCTGAGAGAGCTCTTTCCAAAACTATCCTTGAGAGAACAGCTCTGACAGAACTATGGCTTGCCCAAGGTCATCCAGCAGCCCAAGATCATCAAACCCAGTTCTCTCAGATTAGAGTCTGTGCTCTTAACCACTACACCAAACTGGAAGTAAGTCGACGCTCAGACACCGACAAGGAACTATTAGAGGCTGGAGACTACGGATCATTACAGAACACATTGTTGTGTCAGTGTGTTACCTGCCATCAAATGACTTCTAAATTATGGCGACCCTATGAATCAATGACCTACAAAACAACCTGTTCCTTGAGGGCCTTGCCCAGGTGTTACCAGGTTTAAACTCTGAACAGCCTCCTACTTCGTTTAAGAATTGTGCCAAAATCTGCTAAGCATGGCTTTCCCCATTGTTGCACAGCTGTGATAGAGTAATCGTGGAGGATAGAACAGAAAAGACAAAGGTCCATCAGCGGCTATGAGCCACAAGGTTTAGATGGGAACTCTCAGCCTGGGGCAAGTGATGCTCTGTATTCTGGGTGCTTGATGGGGTGGGGCAACAGTGGGAGGGCTTCTAGTGTCCTGGCCCCACTGCTGGATCTCCTGAGGGCACCTGGTGTTTTTGGCCACTGTGTGACAGAGTGTTGGACTGGATGGGCCATTGGCCTGATCCAACATTGGCTTCTCTTGTGTTCTTAAACCACTCAGAACCTCACACAGCAGGGTGAACTAGAACTTGGCAATTATTCATCGGTAAGCGTAGAATTTTCTTTTTTTAAATGTACAACTTGCGTGTGTGTGTATATCTGTTAAATGCCATCAAGTCACTTCTGACGTATGGTGATCCTACGAATTAATATGCTCCAAAACGTCCTATCATTAAGTGGCCATTCTTGGGTATCACTTCCAGGGCATGCCAGAAGTGATGTTGCTTGTAATGATCTGCCATGCTGGGCTAGGACTTCCTTTGATGCTGGTAAGTCCCCCTAGCAGCCAGCTGATTGGCACTGGGGGTAGAGGCTGGGGGCAGGGGAACCCTTGCCCCTGCTTGGGGTTTAGCAACCCTAATTCAGATATATCACATTGTTGGCTGTTGTTGTTGTTCAGTCGCACAGTCGAGTCCGACTCTTCGCAACCCCACAGACCACATCACGCCAGGCCCTCCTGTCTTCTGTCATGTTCCGGAGTTTGCTTAATTTCATGTTCGTTGGATTGATATAACACTGTCTAACCATCTCATCCTTTGCTGTCCCCTTCTTCTTTGACCTTCAATCTTTCCCAGCATCAGGGTCTTCTCCAGGGAGTGCTCCCTTCTCACTTGGTGGCCAAAGTATTTGAGCTTCAGCTTCAGGATCTAGCCTTCCAGGGAAGAGTCAGGGTTGATTTCTTTTAGGATTGACTGATTTGATCTCCCTGCAGTCCAAGGGACTCTCAAGAGGCTTCTCCAGCACCATAATTCAACAGAACCTAGTCTTTGGCGCTCAGCCTTCCTTATAGTCCAACACTCGCAGCCATACATCACTACTGGGAATACCATGGCTTTGACCATAAGGACTTTTGTTGGCAGGGTGATGTTTCTACAATTTGTTATATTGTCTAGCTTTGCCGTCGCTTTCCTCCCAAGGAGCAGGCGTCTTTTAATTTCATGGCTGCAGTCACCATCTGCAGTGATCTTGGATCCCAGGAAGGTGAAGTCTATCACTGCTTCCACGACTTCCCCTTCTATTTGCCAAAGAGCAATGGGGCCGGATGCCATAATCTTGGGGGGGGGGGTTATGTTGACTTTCGAGCCAACTTTTGCGCTCTCCTCTTTCATCTTGAGCAAGAGGTTCTTGAGGTCCTGTTCACTTTCTGCCATTATATATCACTTAACCATGCTTACGAAAAACCACCTGGGAATTTGTTGTTCAGTCGCACAGTCGAGTCGTACTCTTGGCGACCCAACAGACAACATCGCGCCAGGCCCTCCCATCTTCCGCCGTCCTCCGGAGTTTGCTCAATTTCATGTCCATTGCGTCGATGACACTGTCTAACCATCTCATCCTTTGCCCTCCCCTTCTTCTTTGACCTCCAATCTTCCCCAGCACCAGGGTCTTCTCCAGTGAGTGCTCCCTTCTCATTTGGTGGCCAAAGTAGTCGAGCTTGAGAATTACTGCCTGCAAAGTCTTTACATGAACTATCATAAGAAGCATGATTCTTCTAGTGAGATAAGTAGAGGGGAGGATCAGAGGAAAGAATGGGACATGATACTCAAATTCATAACAGACAGCAAGCTAAAGGCCTATGCTTTTTATGTTCAAACGGGAGCCAGAAGATCAGAGAGACACATTAGCAAATGAACCTCATTCAAGACCACACGATGGTGTCTTAGAAAGAAAACAGTTTCTTTTTCCCTCGGATTCTTCCTCCGGATAAAACAATGTCAAGCTAACTTTGACATTTTGCATCTCCTCTGCAGCTGGACATCCCCACTGCGGCGACGGCACCAGAGTTTTATTTACTCAAAGAGGTGTGCACACATATCCCAAGCTCATTTAGATTCACCAAGACTTTCAGTGCAAGGCAATACATCTCTGAATGAAAAGATGGTGCATTTGCATTATGTAATTGCCAAGGCTTGAAGGAGCTTAATGAAATAAACACAAGTCAGGGCAGCCTTACGATTGCAAACACTTGCAAGCATCCACTGACAGCAGGTTTCTCTGGAGGTTTTATTGGTGTTCAGCATGTGCCGGAAGTGGAAGAGCAAATCTGTGGACACACTTCAACCGAATATCCAACTGTGGATATTACTACCTTAATATTAAAACACACTGAGAGGCCTTATATCTACATGTACGGCTACCAAGATGCACCAAGAAGCCCAAGAAGCTTTCAAATACGAACAATTATCAAGAAAATATTCTCTGCTCCGCAATGAATACCAACAGCTTCCACAACTGAGTGGTGCTAGAGGAAAGAGGCATAAATTCTCCGTTGACTTACGACTACCGAATAGGATTTTCAAGACAAGGGATGTTCAGAGGTGGTCTGCTATTGTGTTGCAAGCCTAGACTTCCTTAGTGGTCTCTCATCCAAGTACTAACCAAGGCTGACCCTGCTTAGCTTCCAAGTATTAAAAGCTGATTGAGAAGCATGCCCAGCTAAAGCGGATACAAGGAGTAGTGAGAGAAGACCAGCGTTTCCTTTAATTGGAGAGGCTGGAATGGAACCTGGGACCTTCTGTATGCCAAGCAGACGTTCGACTACTAAGCCACAGTCCCTCTCCAAGGGACTCTACTTCAAAAGCAGTCCGTGTGGTAAGTTAAACACCACTTTGGCAGGTGCAGTTTCCCCTCCCAAATTATGAACTAGAGGCAGGGCTCATTTCGCAGCAGGAGCTACTTTGCATATTAGGCCACACACCCCTAATGTAGCCAATCCTCCAAGAGCTTACAGAGCTCTTCTTACAGGGGCTACTGTAAGCTCTTGGAGGATTGGCTACATCAGGGGTGTGTGGCCTAATATGCAAAGGAGCTCCCGCTAAGAAATGAGCCCTGACTAGAGGTATTGTTGAAAGTCGCCATCAAGGGCTGGGTGGCGGTCCCTGAGCTAGTCAGCTAATGATCAAAAGCATCAACGTATCCAGTGAAAAATACTTCACAATTATCTTCAATCTGATTCCTAGGTCTTGGATTTCTGCTTGAGAACTGGGGGAGGGGGAAGCCCCACCCTTAGATATGCTTCTGTGTTAAGGCCCACAATGTATTCCAGATTTCAAGCTCTCGGAGGCCTCCATACCATATTGAATTGATGAAAGGTTGGTTGTTAATGACACTATAATTAGACTATGACACCATGCTGAAAGCCATCCCACACAGCATGAGCCATGTTAGCTGAACTAACACAATGAATAATTTAGCTCTCAGTCAGCAAGGCCTCACTCCAGTAACGGCATTACTTACCTGAACATACTGGTTTTCCAATACTCAATATTGCTGCTGAAGGTACTGGAAGGCTAAGGGGGAGGAAAGTTCTGACATACAGCTAGCCTTAATTGCTGTGAAAAGGTCAAAGAGTAAGAACTAAGGAGAAGTTCTAAGATACTTGCGATGAGATCACTGATATGCACACATCTAACATCGCGGTTGCCACAGCCAATGTTCCCTCTAACCTGAGCTAGAAGAAGAAGAGATTGGATTTATACCCTGCCCTTCACTACCCAAGGGAGTCTCAGAGCGGCTTACAAACTCCTTTCCCTTCTCCTCCCCAAAACAGACACCCTGTGAGGTAGGTCAAACCCGGTTCTCCCAGATTAGAGTCCACGCACTTAACCACTACACCAGATTGGCTCGCACCAGCCCAACACAGCAACCCAACTATTTTCAGGGGCTAGCCACCGGAGACATACACTGCCCATTTTGAAACAGCTGCACTGGCTGCCAGTCTGTTTCCAAGTGCAATTCAAGATGCTGGCTATGACTTTTAAAGCCGTTCACAATGTGGAACCCACATATTTGAAGGACCATCTGTTCCCATGTGTCAACTATGGTCATCAGGCTATCCCACCACTTAAAGTGGCCCATCTGGCATCAATCAGAGTACGGGCATTTTCATGACTAAGGCTCTGTGATTCCTTGAAGAGGAGATCTCCCCCTCCTTGGAGATCTTCAGGAGGCGCTGCAAGGCCTGTCTGTTTGCCAGGAAACATCAGAAGAGCCCTGCTGGATCAGGCCAGTGGTCCATCTAGTCCAGCATCCCGTCTTACACAGCGCCCAACCAGTTCCCCTGGAGGGCCAACAACAAGGCATAGAGGCCAAGGCCTTCATAAGAACACCAGAAGAGCCCTGCTGGGTCAGACCAACAGTCCATATCATCCAGCATCCTATCTCACACAGTGACCAACCAGTTCCTCTGGAGGGCCATCAGCAGGGCAGAGAGGCCCAGGCCTTCCCCTGATAAGAACCTAAGAAGAGCCCTGCTGGATCAGACCAATGGTCCATCTAGTCTAGCATCCCGTCTCACACAGGGGCCAACCAGTTCCTCTAGAGAGCTGACAGCAGGGCATGGAGGTTGAGGCCTTCATAAGAACATCAGAAGAGCCCTGCTGGATCAGACCAGTGGTCCATCTAGTCCAGCATCCCGTCTTACACAGCGCCCAACCAGTTCCCCTGGAGGGCCAACAACAAGGCATAGAGGCCAAGGCCTTCATAAGAACACCAGAAGAGCCCTGCTGGATCAGACCAACAGTCCATATCATCCAGCATCCTATCTCACACAGTGACCAACCAGTTCCTCTGGAGGGCCATCAGCAGGGCAGAGAGGCCCAGGCCTTCCCCTGATAAGAACCTAAGAAGAGCCCTGCTGGATCAGACCAATGGTCCATCTAGTCTAGCATCCCGTCTCACACAGGGGCCAACCAGTTCCTCTAGAGAGCTGACAGCAGGGCATGGAGGTTGAGGCCTTCATAAGAACATCAGAAGAGCCCTGCTGGATCAGACCAGTGGTCCATCTAGTCCAGCATCCTGTCTCACACAGTGGCCAACCAGTTCCTCTGGAGGGCCGTCAACAGGGCATAAAAGCCGAGGCCTTCCCTTGATGTTGCCTCCTGGCTCTGAGATTCAGAGAATGAGTGATTCTGAATTTAGAGATTTCCTTCAGTCGCCATGGCTACTAGCCACTGACAGACCTATCCTCCATGAATCTAGCTAATACTTTTGAGGGGATTTGAATGGCAGGCATCTTTTAAGAGGGGGGAGGTTTGGGGTTCACTATTTTGTTAAGAACTGAAAATGTTTTTAGCCATTATGGTAAGCTGCCTTGAACCATGACAGAAGTCAGGTTATAACTGTTTTCACAAATAAAAATCTGTCCCCCACATTGGCTTTTGCAAGACTTAACACTGATCCACCTGTAGGACAAGCAAGAACCCCACTGGCGTAAGGATGTTCCGCACAAGAGTGATGACAGCTGAAAGCCCGATTACAGGTTCGCAGCTCTCGATGATCCTGGAGTCTCTGGGGTGAAGGAAGAGATTAGCATCTACTGTGCCTTCGTGTAACAAGGTGGGAAGTTCCAAGATATTAAAGGGATATCAGGATCCCTTTACATTTTGCAATGATGTACAGCAGATGTTTCCACAACTATAAATACCCACCCCATCTGCCCGCCTTTGTTTTTCGAAAGGTCTCGTGGCAGAGTGGCGCCCTGTGTAATACCTCCGACTGAAAAGCGCTCAACATCACGCCAAAAGACACAAAGCCGTCCGTGCGCATGGATGGCATAACGCCATTTGTCATTTCTTGCCGGCTTCCAACGCGAGCGAGTTTGTTAATATTGTTTGACAGATCTTGCGTAACATCCTAAAATGTTTCTGAACAATGCAGCTTAGGTCACGATGCAATATTAATGAGCGAATAATGCTCCTGAATGCCGGGCTTAATATTTAATGAGTCTGAGTGCTGCAGGAGCAGAGGGAGGCTGCGAAAATCACTGCAGCTGTCAGGGACCCCGGGAAAAGGGCTAACTACTCCGAGGAAACCTCTAACCTAAACTTAAACTGGAGCCCAAAGGGTACAACAAGAGAAAGAGGAGGAAGTACTCCCATTTCTAGAGATTAATCATTAGCCATCTGACTACATTGCTGATTCTATGACACACACACACCCCCGAATATAAATCAGGGGTCCCCAACTTATAAAACAGGGGTCCCCAACTTGGCACCTGCCGAGACCTTTCCTGGTGCTTGCGAAGTCTTTTTAAAAAGTGGGCAGGGTCAGGCATGGATTTTCCCAACAGGGCTCGGCCACCGGAGATCTAATTGCCTGTGCAGATTTTTTTTAAAGTTGCTTTGGCAGCAGCTGCCACTACAGCACAAGAGTCTTCACCCTGTGATGGAAAGTGAGCAGTGTGCATGCAAGAAAGTATTCTTTAAACAATACATTCATTTTAAAAGCCGCCCTGTGAAGCAGAGCTTCTGCCTCAAGTGTTGAGAAATTGCTACCAGAGTTATGGATCACCTCACTCCCTGACACGGTGAGGCCGGCTCCGCCTCTTACGGCAGCTATTGTGTGGCTGGCTCCACCTCTCACAGCAGACATTTTCCAGTGACGCCCACCACCCTGTGTCAGAATTCGAAAGGTGTCCATAGACTCAAAAAGATTGGGGACCCTGGATTATAAAACAATACTGGGCGGTGGAGGACGACAAAAAAACAAGAAGTTATAGCTGGAATGCCAAGGCCGAAAAGCAAATATAATTTCAAAATAAACACACAAATAGGCTACAGCTGGCAGTTCAGTTGTTCTATGCAAAGCTAGTAGAACTGTGCACATGTGCACACATTTAGAAATGCTGTCTGGTCATTGTTCTGCTGGTACATTTACAAGACTTTTGAAACACAAAGGTTGTGCCTCCTCACTCTTAACCTTCTTAGCATGGATATGCTGAAAGCAAAAAAGCGGCCTTCCAGTTTCCACATCCGCCGGCACGAAGAAAGCGAAGCACGGCTTCCTCAGGAATGCAGCACAACTGTACTCTAAAACTGAACAGCCCAGGACTGTGCGGTGCCCGGGTCAAGAAATCCAGCTTTTCCCACACACCCCAGGATACAAATAAGCGGACAAGACGGCAGTTTGCTGCCTTTTGAGGGTAGGACAAGTCTTGCCCTGGGGTTTCCTAGCATGGCTTTCAAAGCAATGAGAAATTTTTTAATGAGCATAATATTGACAGGATTAAGATGCATAGCCGTGCTAGTCTGTCTGTACGTTAGCCGAATTGCTTTAATTTAAGCTTAGCAATTGGCGAAATACCGGGTTCTTGCCAGCTATACCAAGGTCCTGCCCCTTCCAGGAGTTCTCAGAAAACAGGCAATGAGGCTGAGTGGTTTCTTTGAATGATGTTTACTACAAGATGTTGTTCAGGCATACAAAAACTGGATCACACACACATACACACAAGATCTAGGAAACTTAGACAGAAAATAGCACTGTTGCATTAGCAGGAGTTTCGTTGAGGGGTAATACGTTAGCTGTCCTGGAGATAGGTGGTCCAATTCCAAAAGAAGATTGAGGGGAGACAGAAAGGAAAAATGGGGAGCGCGATCTGAACCTGCAGATACACGCTTCTTCCTGGCTGCACAAACCAGGGATTAAAGATGGAGGCAAGGTAATGGGATAGAAAGCTGGATGTGAGAGGTTGGTAAAGAAGATAGGGGTCGAGGCGGCTAGCAATGAATTTCTGTTGTGCAAGATCTTTTATCAGGTAGCGGGCTGCGCTGACCACATCCCCACACACCTACTAGTTGGTCCGTCCCCACTAGCCCTACCATTGGTCAGTGTAATAAGGAGGAGGAGGTAGGAAGGAGTGGTCAATATTGCAAATCTGGGTGCTAAGCAGGAACTGACACCTGGGCAGGCTGTTAGGATTCTTGGCGCCAATCCTTTGTCTCATGATGGCTCTGGCCAGGTCACTCGATGGTCGACGATTAGTTGCCAGGTAACATCACTTAGCATAATCTCTTACAGGAACTTTGGGGGAAGGTGTGAATTGACCAGCGTGATGGAGACAGAAGGACTCTTTGAAATGGAGTCCTGGTCTCCATGTTAGTGTGAACTACGGAGGAAGTTTCCTGCTGTGGGCTGGAGCCTCTCACTGCAATAGAGAGTGCATTTCGCCTTTTGCAAGGTAACAACCCAAAGTTCAAACTTATGATTTTAACAGTTCATAAGAGCATATAATATGCCTTGCTGGCTTACATGTAGCAGCAGAAAAGAGCAAGAGTCCAGCGGCACCTTAAAAACTAACAACACAGGTGGCCGGGGGGGGGAGCTTTCATGAGTCATGGCTCACTTCTTCAGAGTTCTGAAAGACTCCACCTTTCTGTGTTATACCTCTGGTGAAACGTCAGGTACTACAATGCTAAGACCACAGCCAAACAGCCCAGAAAATCTACAACAATTAATAAACCACTAAAAGCCTACATTAATGCTACCCTTTGTAGACCTGTTTGCAAGACTGCAGTCCTGGGGAATCAAGTTGGAGAAGTGCAAACTTTTCAAGAACATCTGGATCTCTTTCCAGGTTAATGTCTTGGAAAATCAGGTTTCTCTCACTGATCTGACTTGACCCTCTTTCAGCCAGATCTTGAGTTTGCAACTTTCTCAGGAGAGTGTCCCACAGAAGTCAAAGTTACCCTGGGAAAAAATGGGCCAAAAAACCCCACAGCAGCCCCCTCTTCCTTTAATACAAGAATGCAAAAGCCTTGCGTCTTTTACAATGTGAAAAATCACACCGTAAATGAAAATGCATTGTCTTAGTAACATAACTACCCCAAGACCACTCTACAGCCACCCCAACAAGATGTGTCAAAGGCACAACATGCAGTCCACGGGCCACGTGGAAGAAGCCTTATTGCAGAGGGAAACCCATGTTGCTACTTGGTGGTGGAAAGTGCCATTGAGTAGCAGCCAACTTACGACGACCCTGTAGGGTCTTCAAGGCAAGAGACGTCCAGAGGTGGTTTGCCACTGCCCGCTTCCGTGTCGCAGCCCTGGACTTCCCTGGTGGTCTCCCATCCAAGTACTAACCAGGACCAACCCCGCTTAGCTTCAGAGACCTGGCGAGATTGGGCTTGCCTGGGCTATCCGGATCAGGGCAGAGATGGAGGGGATTTGCCACTCCCTGCCTCTGCGTCACAACCCTGGACTTCCTTGGTGGTCTCCCATCCAGGTACTAACCAAGGCTGACCCTGCTTAGCTTCCAAGATCTGATGAGACTGGGCCATCCTGGTCCATCCTGGACAGAGTATGCTGCTATTTACTCCCTTTTAAAAAATAGGGACAAAATATGTATGCTGGAAAAATGAGTAGCTGAACACAAAAAGACCCCTTACAAATCAGCACAGTTGCCACCTAGCTAAGCAAAGGTAGCCACTACATCACAATTTCACTATGCCCTTTCAAAGCTTACCTAGTTTCATTTCCCTGAAGTGGGGTACTGACCCTTCTCCCTCCCAAGAGAATAACAAAAAGTCCAGTGCTATTACACTCCCATAAAACAGCACACCGCTGACAGAAATATGGCAAGGGAGGGCAACGCGTGCACCGGAGGTGGAAGCAAAGACTTTCACTGCACTTGGGATGGATGGGGTGAGGTCGCTTCCTAATAATATAGGCAGAGGTCACTGCTGAGACCTTTAGAAGGAGCTCAGTGAGTAGAGATTCCAGCATGATTTCATAACATTTCTTTTCAAGTTTTTATTCATTTTTCATGTACAACATAAAGTATACATATACAGAATAGGCTGATTCCTGGATTCCTATCTGAAGACTGATACATGCTACTTTTATACATTCCATACATTTTGCGGTTTTGCTTTGTTGGTTTTACCATAAGGACAGAGTGTTTAATACAACAGGTATTGTTTCTTTAGAGGTTAGATATTCAATAATGGGTGACCATATATTTGTAATGTCGTTATGTTTACCTTTTGGGGGTTTTTTGGTTTCATAATGTCTGAGGGTTTTTCCGTTACGTAAATGTTCCAGATTTTCTTATACCAGCTACCAGCTACATGGAAATCTAAAAACAGATTAACAATAAATTTCCTAACATTTCAACTACCGTATTTTCCGGCGTACAAGACGACTGGGTGTATAAGACAACCCCCAACTTTTCCAGTCAAAATATAGAGTTTGGGATATACTCGCCGTATAAGACTACCCCTCTTCCAGTGCACACCAAATACAGCGCCAGACCTTCAGTTAGTCCTTCTCTCTCAAGCGGCTCTGTGGACGCCGGAGGCTAAGAAACTGTAAGCTAGCTCACACCAGGGGCGTCGTCTTTTTAAATTCCGGGGGGGGGGGGGTTGTGCGCCAGCACACCTCCCTGCAGCCGCTGTGAGCGATGCGGGGCCTCCCCGTGAGCGGCATGGGGGCGTCCTTCCCTGCGGCCGGCAGCGGTGCGAGCCCCCCGAGAAATGAAACGGCTGCTGCTTGCGCCGCCGCTGGCCTTGGTAAGGGAGGCCTCGCACCGCTTGCGCCACCTCGGCCGTGGGGCCTCGCTGCAGCCGGCGCAAGGCCTCACCACCACAAGCGGCGCGAGGCTTCCTTCCCCACGGCCGGCAATGGCACGAGCAGCACAAGACCTTGCCGCGGCTGCCACGAGCGATGCGAGGTTTCCCTCCCCACGGCAGTGCAAGCGACCCAAGGCCTCTCTTGCCGCGGCTGCCGCCGGCGCAAGTAGCAGCCGCTTCATTTCCCAGGGGGGGCCCTGCCTAGTCCCGCCTCACTAAGCCCCGCGCGCCGTCTTTCAGAAGGCGCCCTTTGGCTGGAGGTCTGCACAGTGCCCTTCCCTTTGGTTGCCCCCTCGTTCCCCTCCGTCGGCCAAGCTGTGGACGTGGTAGGGATGGGGTAACCGCAGATTCTCCAGTCCAGCTTGGAAGTTTCATCACCTGCCCTATAAGACGACACCCGGCGTATAAGACGACCCCTGACTTTTGAGAAGATTTTCTTGGGTTAAAAAGTAGTCTTATACGCCAGAAAATACAGTACGTGTAACTACCCATTTCCCTATGGATTTGTGGTTTTGTACTAAAACGCAGCAGGCTGTTCGGTGTCTAAGAATTCTCACCCTCTGTCCCTCTCAAGCCTCAGTCCCCCTACTGTTAAAATCCCACAAGGCAAAGCGAGAATACCAGTGCCGCTTTAACATAGCTGGGGCCTACCAAAAGTCACAATCAATCTGTGTTTATAAAACATGCATCATAAGCGGACCCTAATGAAATCAATGAGCGCCATGCTGGGGCGAGCAAGGTTTCTCCAGCCGTTTGCCTTCATTTCTGCAGGCTCTTCCAAAGCCTGCCAATGGGATGTGTGCCCATTCATTCATCATTCAAATAGGCGACACGTTAAATAAGAGACCTCTTGCTCTCCTATGCCTGCCTACTCATTTGCCACTTTACAAAACAGCAGAAATCTTACTTGGAAGAAAAGATTTTATTTTCAATTCCCACCCGCGAAAGTGAAGAGATAAAATTTACTTTCCTACCCAATAATCGACAATTCTGTGTTATTTAAATTTAAAATTTTCCCTTAGGGTTCTGCAAGCAAAATTGTGAATATACCCATAACACGGGAGAGTGAGAGCTACCAACTGCTGCTAGCTTAACATATCTCTCTTAGTTTCTACGATCTGAAAGGTAGGAGGGAGAAAAATTGAAATTATGCATTCAGGACTAGAATCACATCTGGAATATCTAATTCAGCATTTTAACGCTGAATTCTTCAACGGTCCAGTGCTCTATCAGGCACATCACAGCAAATTAACCGTACATAAATGTAGTCCCATGCAAACAATAAACATACCTTTGAAAATATAATGAATATGTCCAGAATAAACAAAATTATCTAATACTGTAGAATGCTTCCCGTCTTTAAAAAAAAGTTACACACTTCGAGTAAAACTTTGTCTTAGAAGGCAAGTCATCCATTCCGAAGGAGAAAATATCTGACAGGGTTTTTTTCAATGCTTTCCAGAGCTTCCAGGTTTGTCCTAAAAATAACTGATTCCAGTCTGGGGGAAGGCGCTTCCCCGTTGTTATTTACCCAGGCCTTCTCTTGTGGCTTTTTGTACAGTCTCAAAAGGTTGAGACTACTGCAGTGTCTCAGAGGACTACCACAGGGTCCATCCAGGACCACACGGGGGCAGTTGGACCTCAAAGTACCCATGCCCTGGGCACTAGTAAAGGTCTCCCTTGCTCGAAAGCCAGTCGAATCTGACTCTAGAGTTGCAGTGCTCATCTCCATTTCCCAGCCGAAGAGCCAGAGCTGTCCGAAGACGTCTCTGTGGTCATGTGGCCGGCATGACTAGACACTGAGGCGCACGGAATGCTGTTACCTTCCCACCAAAGCGGTACCTATTTATCCACTTGCAGTTTCTTGCTTTCGAACTGCTAGGTTGGCAGGAGCTGGGGCCAGTGATGGGAGCTCACTCCGTCACGCAGCACTCGGGTCTCGAACTGCTGACCTTCCGGTCTGCCCTGAGCGCTACAGACCTTTATAGGCCAAAACCAGAGCTCTGAAACATACAGCAAGTTTCCAAAACGGTTCTGAAACCTGTCACGCCTACCACACCAAGCAAGGCACCAAGACACACATTCATCATGTTTTTTTCTTTGAAGCCAAGTACAGAAGAATAATTTTATTTGTGTATTTTCCCTGGATCTTTGCCTGCACTCTGGCATACACACGTTATTAAAAGAACAAACTGGTAGAAGGCTTTAAAATGTACAGTATCACAATGGGTCAAGCTCCGCTATCGATCGTAATATCACATTTTCTGGGGCAATTTCCCATTGGGTTCTTTTCTTAATGTCGTTCTTCATTTTTCTCTCTCTGTTCCCTGACTGGTGGGTTTGTTGTCTTCTGCTGCGAAAAAGGCAAACCCGCTCCCTGCAGAAGAGTAGGTCATATATCCATGCTGTGCTGAGAAGTTACCGAAAATGGCTGAGGGGGGGGGGGGTGCCTTGACACAAAGAGTTTCAATTAATGACAATATTTTACAGGGACTCTGTTTCCCCAATGCAAGAGGAACGAAACGGTTCCAGCAAAATCCTGAGCACTATGCACAGCCACTGCAGTGGACACACTTTCAGCGCTGATTTAGTGTTTACAGGAATTTTCCTCCCCAAACGGGTGAGAAGATTTAGAAATATGGCGGGCAAAGGTTGCAGTATGTTATCTAGCAAATGACAGATAAAATGCCACGCCATATGGAGTCCAGCTGCCCTAGTGGAACATACTCATTACTTGGGACTGTTTGAAGAGCTACTGGCGGCGCGGTTCAGAAAGAGGGGAGGGGGAGAAAAGACATTTGCTGGAAGCCTCAAATCCACGCTCCCAGAAAACCGCAGAGTCCGCACAGAAGCCTGGGAATGAGAAGGTTAGCTGTTGCTTAGCTGCTCCCATCTGTTTGCCAGCAAACAATGAATAAGACACAACAACAAAAATGAGCCAACTAACAACTGGCTGTTCAGCTTGAAAGTGTGCATCTATGAGACGAGCTGTATAAAGGGGGGCCTCCTTTAGAGGAACCTCTGCAAGTTGTGAGACAATGCATCCAGGAAGCGCCTTAAGAACACAAGAGCCCTGCTGGATCAGATCAGAGGTCCACCTAATCTAACATGCAGTCTCACTCAGTGGCCAACCGGTTCCACTGGATGGCAAACAACACAGCATAAGACTGAGGTCTTCCCCTGATGTTGCCTCCCGGCTCTGGGAATCAGAGGTAGAGTGCCTCTGAATGTGGAGGTTTCCCATAGTCACCATGGCTAGTAGCCACTTATAGACCTGTCCTCCATGAATCTATTTATTTAATTCAACTTAAATCCCCTTTTAAAGCGGCTTACAAACTCCTTTCCCTTCCCCTCCCCACAACAGACACTCTGTGAGCAATGTTCCCTCTAAGCTGTGGAGTCTTGTGAGCAAAAATCCTACTTTGTGAGCTACTGGCATTAAAGTTGTGAGCGAGCGATTTGGCCACTGCATAAGTTAGTTTGCTTTGGAGCCGTCGTTCCTGAGCTAAGACAAAAATGTGTGAGCCGAAGGCTAAAAACTGTGAGCTAGCTCACACTAACTCAGCTTAGTGGGAACACTGTCTGTGAGGCAGGTGGGGCTGAGAGAGCTCTGAGACAACTGGCCTTGAGAGAACAGCTGGTGGAGAGCTATGGCTTGCCCAAGGTCATCCAGCCAGGTGCAAGTGGAGGAGTGGGGAATCAAACCCGATTCTCCCAGATTAGAGTCCACGCACTTAACCACTACACTAAACTAATAACAGCATTCCGTGCGCCTTGGCGTCTAGTCATGCCGGCCACATGACCACGGAAACGTCTTTGGACAGCGCTGGCTCTTCGGCTTGGAAACAGAGATGAGCACCGCAACCCTAGAGTCGGACTCGACTGGCTTGCGAGCAAGGGAAACCTTTACCTTTTCCTATGCCTCATTACGTCCTCTGGCAGCAAATTCCACATTATAATCACTCACCACGTAAACAAGTATTTCCTTTTGTCCTTCCTGAATCTACTGCCCATCAGTTTCATTGGAAGCCCTCAAGTTCTGGTCTTTGGGGGAGGGAGGAAAAGTTCTCTCTATCAGCTCTCTATCACGAACAAGGCCTCTCAAGTGAAGGCTACAGTAAAAGATTCATAATTAGTCTTTTACTGTAGCCTTCACTTGATATGCCTTGTTCGTGATCGATAATAGTACTATACGTCTGGTGTTTGACTTGATTTTTATGCCCTAAATGTATGCATCATGCAACTTATCAAATATTTTCAGTTTGGATGAAGTCTTTGGGTGACACGAGTTTGTATTCTGGAGAACCTCGTCAACTTTTTTGTTCTGTATTGCTTACATGTTCACAGCCCGACATGAGAAGTTAGGTACTTCCATGAAGTTTCTTACTGTTGCGCCTCTTCCCACCCCCTTGGAGTTGACATAAAATTTAATAACAAGAAGAACTTCCATTATAAGTGCGAGCGAAACAGCTGTTATATGTGGCAAAAGGGTTTGGTAAGAGACCAGGGGAAACAACTTCTCATTTATTTAGTACTAGAAAGCTTGGGGCGGGGGGGGGGGGGGGGAGAGACAGAGTTTGCAAATGCAGTGCGAAAGTTAAATTATCTGTTGGAATACACGAGAGAGACGGAAAGTTTCAGCTCTCACAAGTAAACAGTTAACATCAACATTGCACATGGGTAAAGGGTGTTCAGGGGTAATTAATCTCAATGCAAGCTACATGGAGGAATAAAGGAGGAGATGATGAGAGCAGATATAGTCTGCGCTGAAGACAAAGCAATACTTTTCTGAGAGAAACTAGAAGCTTAAAATACATGTGGAGGAAGTACCACATGCCACAGAAGAGACAGAGGAGGAGGAAGAACACCATATACAGCTATCTAGACACACAGAGTCCTAAGGCATTTTTGAGGAAAAGAAGAAGAGGCGGAGATTGGATGTATACCCCGCCCTTCACTACCTGAGGGAGTCTCAGAGCGGCTTACAATCTCCTTTCCCTTCCCCTCCCCACAACAGACACCCTGTGAGAGAGCTCATCTGCCTCAGCGCGGAAGCAACCGCGCATTCTCAGACCTAGTCCTGGCTGTCAGCCTCCGCTCCTCGCTCCTGAAAACTCTGACTGATTTCCCGGCTTTCTGACCTTTCTCTCTGTTCCTCGGCTTGTTTTTGGACTGCGTCTCCAGCTTCCAGTGAAGGGTATCCGTGGTGCCTGGCCAGATCCAGCACAGCGGGGTATAAATCCAGTCTCCTTCTCTTCCTCCTCCTCCTCTTCTTCTTTCTCTTCCTCTTCCAGTGTTATCAGTGCAGCAAACATGAAGTTAAGAAAACTCCGGAGCACGGCGGAAGACAGGAGGGCCTGGCGTGATGTGGTCCATGCGGTTGCGAAGAGTTGGACTCGACTGTGCGACTGAACAACAACCACCACAACCAGCGGCAGGCCATTCAGCTGTGGTGCCCAGTACCTGTCCTCAAAATTCCGAAAGTGCCCACAGGCTCAACAAAGTTGGGGAGTCCTGCTATAGGGTGTGGCTGTTTCGCATGTACAGAGTACCCCCCTTTCTCAGACCTGTAAGCGCTTCCTTCCCCCAAAGAGCTCAGGGTAGTGTCTGTGGACACTCTCCCTATTTCATCTTCACAGCAATCCTGAAAGGCCTAAAGAATTACCTAACCCAGAGAAATATCTCTGGTGTATAACCATAAAAAAATTAACCTGAATTCCACACTATGTTCAGTTACCCTAAGCAGAATACATGTTATGTGAAAAGTCGTGGGGAAATTAAATATCAGGAAAAGACCACTTCATGGGGGGGGGGGGGGGTTTCCCTGTTTTCTTCATCACCACACATCCTTCTTGTTCGAGCATCCTCAGTACATATTTCAGCTGCGGAAATCCAATATTCCATTGAGGCTGACAACACAAACCTCAATAGCGAGTTCATCGATATCATAATCACTGTAATAAAACCGCTAAGTTACCCTCCTACTTTTGATTTCCCAGGGCGTCCCCATCGTCTGCACCTGCCATTTCGGCTGTAAATTCAGAGAGGTCATTGGATCTCGGCTTTATAGAGCACCAAGCTTTAGCACAGTACTGGGGTGAGGGGGGGGGGGGGGGAATCAGCTTTCCAAGACCAAAAGTGCTTTAACTACGTAGAAAAAAATTACTAAATGCATAGTAATAAATGTATAGTAAGTAATAAGAGCGTAACAGAAGCCAATGTTGGATCAAGCCAGTGGCCCATCCAGTCCAACGCTCTGTCACACAGTGGCCAAAAACACCAGGTGCCCTCAGGAGGTCCAGCAGTGGGGCCAAGACACTAGAAGCCGTCCCACAGTTGCCCCCCCAGCACAAAGATCACAGAGAACATAAGAGAAGCCAAAGTTGGATCAGCCAGTGGCCCATCCAGTCCAACACTCTGTGTCACACAGTGGCCAAAAACACCAGGTGCCCTCAGGAGGTCCAGCAGTGAGGCCAGGACACTAGAAGCCCTCCCACTGTTGCCCCCCCCCCAAGCACCAACAGCAGCAGTAAGGAGAAATTCAAGATTAATAGGTTGCTTCCCTGGTGTTTTTTTAGCATTCCGTACATTCACGATGAAAGGCTTTGAGCAAAACTATGATTGGGAACCTTCTAGGGCCAGCTTTCTGGCATGGCGTTCCCCCCCCCCCCCAAAACACCCACAGCTTGGCATGCACAAAGGGGAGCCTCCATGCCTACCACTCAGTTCCTTCCACTCAACACTCAAGCCACCCTGAACCACAAAGAAAAGCGGGATCTGAATGGTTTATTAAATAAATCATAAAAGAACTTGGCTAAAAATGAGAAGGCACCTTTTGCAAGCAGAGATGGGCAAGCCTGGATAAGAACCCATGGAAATTTAGGGGGGAGACAGGGCGCCCACCCCCACCTAGAACTTCATTCCAATTTTTTCAGCAGGGAAACTGGGAAATTTGTGGGAGCACAGAATAAAAACCCTATGAAATATCTTCTCTTTCAGAACACGTGAAATACTTTTTAAGACAAGAGTGTTCTCGTTCAAAATAGAAAGCATGTTAAAGTCTAAAGTTTAGACTTCCTGTTTTTCCAGTGGAAAAAAATAAAAAAATTAATGGGGAATGTTGAAAAAGCTCCCATGCTTCCCCCCCCCCACCTTTGGAATGAGCAAAATGTAAGACAAAGTTTTAATTCAAAATATGTTATATGAATATTTTTATGCAAGACAATCTACAGCACAATAATAATTCCCATGTGTACCGTAGACATATATAACATTTTCAAAAGGGTTTTTGTTTGTTTGTTTAAATGTAAATGATGCTGGCAACAATTAATATGCTACAAATGAGAGCCAGTTTGGTGTTAGTGGTTAAGTGCGCGGACTCTCATCTGGGAGAACCGGGTTTGATTCCCCACTCCTCCACTTGCACCTGGCTGGATGGCCTTGGGCAAGCCATAGCTCTGTACCAGCTGTTCTCTCAAGGACAGCTTGGGAAAGAGCTCTCTCAGCCCCACCTACCTCACAGGGTGTCTGTTGCGGGGAGGGGAAGGGAAAGGAGTTTGTAAGCCGCTCTGAGACTCCAAGTGAAAGGCAGGGTATAAATCCAATCTCTTCTTCTTCTTCTACAAAGTGCATAATGATAATTCATTATCAAGGAGTTCAGTGTTTTCAACATGATAAAGTTTAACTTGATGTCCAAATATGCTGGTAATCCTACCGACTGTGACTGTAGGAGTCTCCAAATACACGTACTACAGAATCTGTTCTCTATCTTCTTGTCCCTCACTTAAAATACAGTGTTCGACACTTAAAATACAGACCTCGGAGCGATGATGTTTCTGCCTCTTTTCCTTGGTTGGAAACCAGGAGTGAGCCTTTCCTTTTAGGACTTTTTAGGCCCCCAACCTGTCTGAGCCTGCAGGCACCTTTGGAATTCTGACATGGCATGGTGGGAGCAGCCACGAAATGGCTGCCATAAAAAATAGCTGCCATGGGAGGTGAAGCCGTCCACAGAATGGCTACCGCAGCTTACTTCCAGTCACACTGTGAAGATCCTTGCGCTGTTGTGGCAGCTGTGGCCAAAACAATTGTCTGGTCCTGGTCCTTCGTGTCCTTGGGAAGGGCGTTCTCCTTCTCGTAGGGTGCGGTGTGACCGAGGAAATTGGATGCCGCAAGTCAGGACAAACCTCAGACTCTGGGTTACCTGGCAGTTGAGTCACTGCAAACTTCCCTCCCAGGGCTTATTGAGGGTCCGTGTGTTTATGCCAACGGGTTCAGGGTGTTGCCCGCTCGGTTTCCTTGCAGTTTCATCGTCCTCGCCCTTCATCTCCCATTGGCGTCCTTCACATCATGCCCAGCCAGCATAAGCCCCGGATCCTTCATCCCCGGCTCGCCTTCTCCTTTATTTCCTCATCTGGTCAAATCCCGCCCTACAACAGGTGAGCCACTGGGCTGGCCAAGCTTCCCCCTGCCTCCGAGTAGGCCCATCCCTCTTCTCTCCAGTGAGGTCACCGCTGCGACCCGAGGTGCACTCCTCCTTCCCTTCCTCCCTGCACTGCCGGTGTCCCTCGTGCTGTTCGGTGGGAGAGGGTCGCTGGTCCGATGACGGATCTCTGTGTGTCGTGTTGCTGTCGATGTCCGTCGTTCCGCGGGCCAGTCATGCCTTCGGTCGCCTGCGGGCTCGGTCCCCGATTCCAAGACGAGGCGTGGGCTCCCAGTCGGTGTTGGTGTCGCAAGGGTTCCCCTCCCCTCCGGCGGGGTCCTGGCCAGGCAGGGGGGCTGGGGCGGGTGGCCCCTTTTGACAACAATGTTTTCAAAAAACTGTACAGCCAATCAAATCTCCAATGGCCAATCAGAAGCCTTGTTGGGCAAAAAAACCCACCTGGCCCCACCCACTTTTTAACACTTGTTGGGCACCAGGAAAGGTGTCAGCGGAGGACTCCTGCCTTAGGCATTTAGTGCAGAACTCAGGAGAGGCAGGGTCCTTACAGGCTCCTGAGACCCTATTATCAGACCATACAGAGGCCGGGGGAGTGGAAACGAACTGTACAGAAGCAGCTGGGTCTCTTATGTCTTCTGAGGTGATCAAGACTCCTTCCAGAGGGCAACCCTCTGCCAACCCTCTGAGAGCCAGTTTGGTGTAGTGGTGAAGTGCGCGGACTCTAATCTGGGAGAACCGGGTTTGAGTCCACACTTCTCCACTTGCACCTGGCTGGATGACCTTGGGCAAGCCATAGCTCTGGCACAGCTGTTCTTGAAAAAGAGCAGCTTCTGTCAGAGCTCTTTCAGCCCCACCTACCTCACAGGGTTGTGGGGAGGGGAAGGGAAAAGGAGTTTGTAAGCTGCTCTGAGACTCCAAGTGAAGGGCAGGGCATTAATCCAGTCTCTTCTTCTCTCTTCTTCTTCTTCAAACAAAGGAGGAAAGTTGGATCCAAAGTGCTGTTCAGAGCCATCACAGGGGACAGAAAGTTACTAACACTAGAAAGAAACCGGCTCAGTGAGAGGAAAATTCCACGGAGCGAGTTCCCAACTGAAGCGGCAGCAACACTGCAAACGAAAGAGGAATGGAAGGCACAGCTCCTCCCCTGTGGGCGTGTCCCGTGCAAGCTGTGGGTTTGGGAGGAAGGGATCTCTGCACCAAAAGGCTGGTTCTAGCAGTTTCCGAATCCTGCCTCTGCACAGGCACAGAGTCCATCAAGTATGAGGCATAGAGACCATGAAGAAGAGTTATTGTGGTGTGAACGCCTGCAAAAAACCCTTCCCCAGAATCAATGTAGAAAGTGACACACAAATCTGTGTCTGTATGACCCCTTGGCCGAATTAGAAGCACACAGTCTGAGTCCAATGAGTTAGATGAATATCTGTTTAATGAATTTGTAACAGGGAATACAGGGCTGATAAATGCCTTAGCTCTCCAGCAATTCCAAAGCTGTATTCTGCCATAACCAGGAAGGGCAGAAGGTCTCATACCCTGAATGACATCACATATAGTCTACACATTGAAGAATCTCTAACTGGTATCAAGCGGTTACCATCATAAAAGCGTCATTTTACTTTAAGCCTTACTATTGGTCTCTCCTTATACTGGTCAGTTATGTCAGTGGTTGTCTTCTCTTATCTGGTTTCCAGGACAATAGGAACATTAGGGAACAGTGGGTTCCTTCCTGACCTGCATACGGAAGGCTAACTGATTGGGGGTTATGAATCACAGTAAACTTGCTTGCGGCGTCCTTGCAGCCAACGCATTCCGTTTCTATTGCATCCTACTTCCATCTACAGAGGCTTTTAATAATACTTTTGCTTAATATGGCTTCTTATACAAAAAATGCAATTGCAAAATATATACGTTCTGCTATAAGTTCCTCTAACCAGAAGCCTCTCGGTTACATACCAGGATCTGGACCTGTTATGATTCAACTTTTGAAGGCACAGTGGCAGCTGTCAATATATATATATCAAGGAGAAAGTGTCAGAAATCACATTCAGAAATCACATTGTTTTTCCCTTGCCCTACAAAAGCATCTCTCTTCTGCAGCGCTGGGAAGGAGTCAAGAGGTTGAGTGCATCGTCAGGCGACTTCTACACTGGCACGGAATGGCTCTTCCCAAATCCCCAGTTCCTTCCAAGTCCCCAGCTCGCCCACTCCAATGCAGTCCCCCCCCCCCCAAGGTCTCGGTTCGCCCCACTGACAGATGGCTTTCTGAGAGAAGCACTGCCAAAAAGGACGTCAGCGGTTCGGGGGGGGGGGGGGAGAGAGAAGCAAAGGGGATGGGAGAACGGCGTATTAGCAGAAGGCAAGGTGTTGGGCCAAAGATGCAGTGACATTTGTGGTATCAAAGGGTTGAAGGGGGGGGGGGGGGGGAGATCCATCTGAAATAAGTCTGTAGATAAATTTTTGCCATGCGTGTGAATTCTCCCATTTAGCAGTTTGGAAAGGAATTCCAGTTGTCGCCAGCATACTCCAACCACTGTCGGTTTTTAAGCAGGTTTCTCAGCAGGAATCAGCAGAGGAGGCATATCTTGCTGACCAAGGGCAGGTTTCTTTCCCCAAAGTTCGTGAGCCATGGTGGCCATCTGGCACGGTACAAAACAAGGCAGCTCCCAGCAACGTGAGAATTTTTCTCCAGCCTGTCCACAGCCATTCCACCACAGCCATGAGCAGAAGTGGGATTTAAAATAGCTGAAGGCTGACTCTGTAGGTATTTACAGTTGTAGACTGGTGTGAGTTGGCGCCTCCCAATCTCTAGGTCACCAGCTTCTGCGTATTTGTCTAGCAAGTTTTACTGAGGCCATATGTTTAGGAACTCTGCTATAAGAATAAAAAATGAGGATGAGATGATTTACTGAAGGGGTGTTCAAACCATGCAAAGAAAAGCTAAACACAGAAAAAGAAAGCTAGAGATTGGGGGGCGGGGAAGAGTTAACATGAACATGATGAGGGCACAGCTAGGTGTGAGTCCAGTAGCACCTTAAAGACCAACAGGATGTTTTCGGATAGAAGGGGACGGCAAAGGATGAGATGGTCAGACAGTCTTATCGATGCAGAGAACATAAAATTAAGCAAACTCCAGAGCACGACAGAAGACAGGAAGGCCTGGTGTGATGTGGTCCATGGGGTCGCAAAGAGCTGGACTCGACTGTGTGACTGAACAACAACAACGAAGTCTGTAAGGGGCATTGCAAGCTTGAGTCACAATGAGGCCAGGCCTTCAACACAGACTTATATAGTTGGAAGGGATCTCCAGGGTCATCTAGTCCAACCCCCTGCACAAAGCAGGAAATTCACACATACGTTCCCCTCCACACCCACAGTGACCGCTGTTCCACACCCAGAAGATGACAAAAAACCTCCAGGATCCCTGCCCAAATCATTAACTTTTTAAGGTATTTGGTCCCTCACTTTCTCCAAACGTGAGCCCTCTTTCTGTCTCTCTCTGTGTACTTACTTATGTACGCAATTTGGGCCTTGACAAATTTTCTTCAGTTTTACAAGTCGCCCCCAAAAATTTAGGAGCCAGGCTTATTTTTTCACCCTTCATATTTTAATAACTGTGCTTTCTAATTAATGCCATGACAAAACCTAATCCTAAACTCGTTCCAGCTTCCTATCGTTATTTTAAAAGCTATTACACCAGTGCTATATCTTTTAAATAAATACGGGGAATCGTCACAACAAAGAGCTAACCGTGCCCCTCACCTAGATAAGCTTTGTGCTTCTCCTGAGAGTCAGCAGAAGGCACTTAGGATAAATGACTGCTTGGAAATACTAAGCAGCACAATGATCTCTCTAAGCATCATGGCGCCTGCGATTTGTCGAACCCCGATGTAAATTACACATATGGGGAAAGGATACAAATCCAGCTTCACGCTTCTACGCCTACAAAGAGCCGTTGCAGCTTTCCAAATATAGGGTAGGCCTCCTTCTAGGCAATTCCTCAGCCCGATACCTCTAAACAGAGAATCGTGCCAAATCGCCTCCTGTCCAAAGCAAAAGCAGTCAAATCAGCAATAGTCCTCTTGTGTTTATGACACCGATTCTTGGCCCCTGCAATTTATTTCATGCTTTCTCCAGAATCGCTCTATATTCCTGTTCCAAAATGCCAGCAGTTATAGCATATGGCCCGGAGGAAAGTCTAGTCCATATGGTTTCATGGGGACAAAAGAGGTAAGAACCTCTCGAAAGGTGGGGGATGCATATACTTCTAGTAAAGAGGTGTGTGGACACCTGTTGTTCTCATCTGAAGCCAGGGACCCTTACCCCTGTCCTTGCTAACAGATGAATCAACCACCAAGGGAGGTGATGAGCTCCCCCTCAGTGGCCGTCTTTAAGCAGCGGCTGGACAAACACTTGTCAGGGATGCTCTAGGCTGATCCTGCACTTGAGCAACAGTCTGGCCCTTCCAACTCTGTGATTCTATGATTCTGTGATTCATGCTGCCGTTACATAGGAATATAGAGCTGGAAGGGACCCCAAGGGTCCTCTAGTCCAACCCCTGGTGCAATGCAGGAAATTCATTGTTATCTCCCCCTCCTGACTCCCTCAGTGACCCCTGCTCTATGCCCAGAGGAAGTTAAAGATATAAGGCATATATAAATGGTCTGGAATATTTAACAACATTTAAACCGTGGTAAATTCCCATATTTTGGGGGATGGGTACTAAGACATCCAGGGCCGCGGTGGCTCCGTGGTTAAGACGCTGAACTGCGGACCGGAAGATCGGTAGTTCAGCAGTTCGAGACCCGAGTGCCGCGTTACGGAGTGAGCTCCCGTCTCTGGCCCCGGCTCCTGCCTACCAAGCAGTTCGAAAGCAAGAAATTGCAAGCCGATAAATAGGTACCGCTTCGATGGGAAGGTCACAGCGTTCCGTGCGCTTCGGCGTTTCCTGGCTCTTCGGCTTGGAAATGGAGATGAGCACCGCCCCCTGGAGTCGGATTCAACTAGCTTTCGAGCAAGGGGAGCCTTTGCCTTTACCTAGCCTGACCTTGTCAGATCTAATCAGGGTCGGCCCTGGTTAGTATGTGGATGGGAGACCACCAAAGGAAGCCCCGGGTTGCTATGCAGAGGCAGGCAGCGGCAAAACACCTCTGTTTGCTTCTTTCCTTGAAAAGGCAGCTGTGACTTGACAGCCACCTATAGCCAATGATAGCTGTATTTTCCAGAAGATCAGGGTACTTACTGTTCAGCCTGACCTGGATGTCCCAGACTAGCCCAATCTCATCAGTTCTCCGAAGCCAGTTAGGGTCAGTCCTGGTTAGGATTTGGATGAGGGACCACCAGGGCTCATTTCGTAGCAGGAGCTCCTTTGCATATTAGGCCACACACCCCTGATGTAGCCAATCCTCCAAGAGCTTACAGAGCTCTCCTTACAGGGGCTACTGTAAGCTCTTGGAGGATTGGCTACATCAGGGGTGTGTGGCCTAATATGCAAAGGAGCTCCTGCTACGAAATGAGCCCTGGGGACCACCAAGGAAGTCCAGGGTTGCTGTGCAGCGGTAGGCTGATGGCAACCCACCTCCATTTGCCTCTTGCCCTGAATACCTCATGTAGTCACCATAAGTCGTTTTCAGTTTAATGGCACTTCCCACCACCCAGCTGAACTTAGCCTCAAGAAGGACAGTGATTTTTTTTTCCCTTTTAAATAAAACAATGTATTCTCGTGGCAGGGCCTGATTTTTCAACCTCTTTACAGACGGGGAATATTTTTTATCAGCCAGGCGCTATGATATGTCAACGGAATTGCGTGGTGTGAGCCGCACCTGGGTCGAGGCGCTCGTATGTCCCTGTAGCCTTGTGCTCAAAATGACTATTTCTTTCCCTGATTGAAAGAATACTCTGTGGGGTTATATACCATGGCTTCTGTCCCAGGACAATCTGGCAGGCTTCTAATGGGACACATGTGAATAGCAGCCAGCGTACAGCTGTGATTAACTCCTCATCGACTCCGGCAGTCCATACGTCAGGCGTGTCAGGCTCTTCGACCGAGAGAAAAATGTCACTGCTTCTGACCCTCTAGCCTTTGACACCGGAGTAGCACTTTCTACCTGCAAGAGTAAATGGGGGGACTTGCTCATCTAATTTCCTTTCTTGGAGAAATATATAGTTAGATGGTGTTCATGTCAAAAAAAGAAATCTCATGCGTCAAAACCGGATTTTGCTCGAGGTTCACTCGGGCACTTTGCATTAGTGGAATGTAAAAGCTTGCGTGCTTCTAAGGCTATAAAGTGAATCTCAATTGGCTGGCTTTTTTTATTTCTGATGTCGGCAATTTAATTTTGAGCTGCGCTACTTTGTCAGTGTTAGCTCGTCCTCTTTGTGCTTAAGGTGACATTCACGATCTAACCACGAGTTTATGACTTCATGTCTCTTACATGAACTTTACATCTTTTCATAGACTGTGGCATGCATTATTCCATAGAAGCATTTTTATGCTTCCTGAAAAAAAGACCTGACATCCCCTTGCATTTTGCCTTTTTCTAGTAAACTTGACATCAAATATAAAAGCACTTGAAAGCTTTAATTTGTGGAGCTCAGATTTCTAATTTGAAAGAACATGCTGAATGCATGTTCACGGTTTGTCTGTCTGTTCTTAATATCTTTACGGTGTCGTGTGCTTCCTAAAGTAGAAATGAAAATGAAAAAGGCCACTATGGAGCCACTAATAGTATGTGTGTAAAATATTAAAAAACCGATGGCAGCGTTAAGTTTTTGCAGGGCGCGGATGTCTCAGTAAAGTTAAAGGCAAAGGTTTAACTTGTTCGAAAGCCAGTCGAATCTGACTCTAGGGGGCGGTGCCCATCTCCGTTTCCAAGCCGGAGACCCAGCGCCCTCCAAAGACTTTTCCGTGGTCATGTGGCTGGCATGACTAAACGCCGAGGCACACGGAATGCTGTCACCTTCCCACCGAAGCGGTACCTACATATCCACTTGCAATTCCTTGGATAAAAGATTCTACATTATACTTATGGTTGTAAATGGTGTTATGAACACAATAGTTACTGTTTAAATAAGATTAACAAGGTTGAGTTATATGCTACTTTTCAAATGTAAAACGACTGAATTTCATGATGATATATATGTTGACACTCAAGTTAGCAATGTTTAACATGCTATGTGGTTTTTCTCTGCATTAATTTCATTCTGTACCCTTTTAACCCTTCAATAAAAAATTTCAAAAAAAAAAATCCTTGCTTTTGAACTGCTAGGTTGGCAGGAGCTGGGGCCAGAGACGGGAGCTCACTCCGTCACGCAGCACTCGGGTCTCGAACTGCCACGCTACCGATCTTCTGGTCTGCAGCTCAGCATCTTAACCTCTGAGCCACCATGGCCCCATAAGATCAGGCTAGCCTGGGCCATACAGGTCAGGGCAACTTTATGGACACGTGAAGCTGCCTTCTACTAAATCAGACCATTGGTCCATCATAGTCACGACTGCCAACTCACATGGGCATCAGCTCTCCGGCATCTCAGGCAGAGGTCTCTCACATCAACCACTGCCCAGTCCTTTTAAACTGGTAACGCCAGGGATTGAACCTGAGGCCTTCTGATTGCCAAGCAGATACTCTACCACTGAGCTACAACCCCTCATCTTCAACTTAAGCCCAACAAAGTTAACACCAGCGAAGAATCAGGTTCCCCTTTAGAGTAACTAATGAGCTTGCATTAGTTGGGCTTTGTTTACTTCTCATTCAATTTAGCTACAAAAAACAAAGGTAGATGGTGCGACCTCATTCGGAGTACTGTGCACAGTTCTGGTCACCACACTTCAAGAAAGATATTATAGCATTGGGAAAAGTGCAGAAAAGGGCAACTCGAATGATAAAAGGGTTGGAACACTTTCCCTAGGAAGAAAGGCTGAGAAGGATCAACTTATTAACTCCACGTATAACACCAGGATGCATTGTACACTCCAACATTAATGGTAGCCATGTTGTCTGAGACAGTTACGATATGTCTGTAATTGTTAACCGTTAATAATTTTTCTGTACCCTCTTGAATCCTTAATAAAAATACCGATGTTGGATCAGGCCAGTGGTCCGTCCAGTCCAACACTGTCACACAGTGGCCAAAGACACCAGGTGCCCTCAGGAGGTCCAGCAGTGGGGCCAGGACACTAGAAGCCCTCCCACTGTTGCCCCCCCCCCAGCACCAAGAATACAGAGCATCACTTGCCCCAGACTGAGAGTTCCTATCTATACCTTGTGGCTAATAGCCACTGATGGACCTCTGCTCCATATGTTTATCCAATGCTCAAGATTCATTGCCAGCAACTGACCCCTGAGCCACCGACGCCTAACTCTGAAGTAGCCGATGAAGCACAGCTGCATGAAAGCAGCCCACGAGGCTCACCCCCACCTGTCGAAGTGCGACAGCAGAGGACAGGATGCCCAGCTCTTGGCTCGGCACCAGCTGTTCGGTGACAACAGTTCTGAGTTGACAACAGAAGCACTTCCAAGCATATGGCTGTAAATAAGGCTTGTTAAGAAATACCTATATAAATCAGACCAGGAGACCTGCAGGTCATGGAGGCAACGAGTTACCACCCCGTGAACTCTGCAACCACAACACTGGACCCTGCCTTGCAACCCACGACCTATGGGCCGACTCTCGACTCTGCTTTTTGTACCGGCCTGAACTCTGCTGTTAAACAACTTCGGACTGACTAGACTTGGCCTTTCTGGACAACTCCTGAACCCTGTCTGTTGCTGTGCTGATAACTGACCTCTGAACTGTACTCTTGACGGTAAACTGTCACTGTTGACCCACTATGCCTGCGCCCCAGGACAGGTGGATTGGGTGGGCCATTGGCCTGATCCAACATGGCTTCTCTTATGTGTTTCATGGCCCAATAGCCCCTGGATCCAGAGACTGAAGTGTAAGTCTCCAACAAATTCCCTGAAGGGGATGTTTATACTTCTGGTATAAACCCAGAAGCAGCAGAGGCCTGACCCAGCATGGTGTAGTAGATAAGAGGCTGGGTGACCCAGGTTAGTCTCAGTTTGGGAGAAAAACGGGATATAAATAAATCAACTGGGCATGGAATGGGGTCACAGGGGGGGGGGAGGTATTTGTGAATTCCCTGCATTGTGCAGGGGGTTGGACTAGATGACCCTGGAGGTCCCTTCCGACTCTATGATTCTGTGATTCTAAGTGCAAATAAATGCATGCATGACCCAAGCAGTCCCCCAGAAAATAGGGAGCACCATAGTGTGATGCTTCAAGCTGGAGTGATGTCCCTTGAAGTTCCCCTGCAATTCTGTTTGAGGGGCAAAACCCTGGCCAATATCAAACTCTTCTGGGGAAAAATCAGTTCTGGGAGAGGCTGTGGCTCAGTGGAAGAGCCTCTGCTTTGTACGCAGAAGCTCCCAGGTCCGATCCCCGGCATCTCCAATTAAAAGAACCAGGTAGGAGGCGAAGTGAAAGACCTCAGCCTGAGACCCTGGAGAGCTGTGCCAGCCAGAGTAGACAATACTGACCTTGATGGACCAAGATTCAGCAGAAGGCGGCTTCATTGAGTGTGCGTGTCCAAGCTCTGTGTATCAGCTCATCACCTTTCCCCGGAAGGTCTGGAAGGTCCTTCAAAACCAGAATCTTCCTAGTTTCTTCAGAGCCTGTATGTTGGACTACTCGTCTGGGAGTTGTTATCTGCACTTGAGAGACTCATGCTGGAGATCAGCACATGTCAGTCTGATTTACTGCTCCCCAGGCCGGCTGAAATCAGGACACCAATCTACTGTTTGACTGATGAAACAGCACTTGCCTCCCCCTGAACAAACTTAGGCTGTTTTTACATCTGACTTTCCCGCTGGAATCATTCTAGTTCCAAAAAACCCTGCCCATACTTCTGTGCGGTGTGAAACCGTGCTGCCACTGAAATGTCCACATCTACTAATTGCCCTCCTGTGGTCAAGCTAGTATGCAACCGGCTTCATTCTGCTTTAAACAATTGCTGTTGATTAGTGCACTTAGACCCCCTGGAGTGAAATTTCACATCACTGTGAAATCAGCACAGGAAAAGACAGCAGTCAAACTACTTTAGAGGGGAGGTGTAAAATGACCCTTAGTAACCATATGCGACTGATTCCAGCTAGATCCTACCTCTCTGGGACCCAGACACCTGCCAGCTGGCCTAGCAATTCCTACACAGGAAAAAAACCCCTCAGATCTCCAGTTTGATTCCATTGCGTCACCCCAAGAACTGGGGAGTGTGCACCAGACGCGATTACGGCAGAGAAACAGAACGACCACAAGCAAAACACCACAGGAACCCGGGGGGGGGGGGGGTCAAAGCACATGACAAATTGTTCCGTTTCGAAAGGTTAGCATTAATTACATTAGCACCAACACAGAAACACTGAACACATTTCCTCGTGAAAACCAAAAATCAATTAAGCCCAGCCGTAATATTTCAAAGAAGAGAGATTTTTTTTACCATAATGCATTGATTCGCTTTAGTATTCAATCAAAGAGACGTTATTTTTTTTTTAATTGGGAGAAATGGGGGGGGGGTTTTTTTGAGAAAAGAGAACGCCATTTATACCTTGGTATCCAATTATATACAACGTTAATCTAATTCAATTACATAATAATACAGTGCCGGGAGAGAAACAAGAGATGTTATGCAGAGGCAATTTTTGGAGTACTAATTACAATCTTATTTAAGAATAATGAGCCTGTTCAGCCCCTCTCAGAATGGAAAGAGCAACACGCTGCGTGTTAGTTGAGTTGTGCCCACTTTGTAATCCGGGCACACCTCTACGGGACTCTCCCAAAATTTGCCTTTTCTACAAGGCACCTTTGGGAAGGGCCATAGCTTAGTGGCAGAGTGCTTATTCCGCATGCAGTCATTCAGGCCTCACGGAGCCTCCATCATCTCCAGTTAAGCAAAAATCATAGAGGAGGCCTGGGAAAGCTTTCTTGCTTGAAGCCGTGGAGAGCCACTACCTTCAGAGTAGACAGTACTAGAATAGATCAGCAGTTCCCAGTCTTTTTCGTATGGTGAACCAAAAGTCCAAATTTACTTGGTATCACGCCCGTATGCACAAGGGTGCCTATGAGTGCCCGGCACTGTGAGAGTCCTACAGAGTCAGTCATCAACAAGTGTCCTTAAACAGGAATGCTTTATTGAGAAAGGTCTGCTATGGTCATCTGCACTTCTTGTGTTAGTAATGGCTGACACAGCCCCAAGCAAGACAATTACACAGAATTCAAAAAGGGGTCTGGTAATGCGTCGCAACCAATCACCGTGGCAGAGAAAAGGCACTCAAAATACTGGTTTACAATTCCCAGGGAAAAAGTGGGAAGAATTAGAGTCAGACAGGAGAAGAGATACATGGGCAGGCACCGTCAGTCTCCAAAGGTCAGAGCAGCTCGGAGAGCGATAAGCATGCCATGAGAAATATAACATAACATTCTACAGACCTGACACCAAGGGTTCACTCATCCCACCTCCCGGGCAGGAGATGGCAGCATTAGCTGACAGTTGCAGGGACAAGCATTTGGAATAACTGGCCCATGACAGGCACCCTCTCCAAACAGCCCAACAACCTCCCCAAACAGCCGTGCCTGCTCCCTTCCCCCTCTCTGTGAAGCGCCCGCCTGGCTGGCCAGGGGAAGGGAAGCACGTCTCAGCCCTCGCTTGGCTTGCGGCTGGTGCGACTGTAATGTCTGAACTGCTTTGACAGGTGCAAGACAAAGTTCTTGTCTCTGCTTTCCTCTCGGATTGCCTGCAGAGGCAGGGGGTGGTGTAGGAAGGGGACGAGAGGAGAATAACCCATCGGCACCGGGGGTTAAGAGACTGCTCAGGGGGGTTATTGTCCTGCTGCTGCCAGCTAGCCAAGGGAACCAGGTTGTGTCTGTAAAACCTCGAGGGACTCTCCCAGCAACTTCAGCAACGCTTGCCAGACATCTTGGATCTTCCGGGAGGTAGGCTTTGATTCCGGAGCAATGCACGGCACTTCAGAGAGAATACAACTCCCAGATACAAATCCTGACCTTTCTTTATTATTTCTGAACTGCCCCAGGTGCTCCTCCCCCCTATTTTAACCTGTCAGTTCTTTTAACCTGTCAGTAGCGACGTCCCTCCTCCTCTATATTTCCCTAACAACAACAACCCTGTGATGTAGTCAACTCCACTATACTAAACTGCCCCCTTAAAAAGGTAAGGGTTTCCCTTGCTCAAAAACCAGTCCAATCTGACTCTAGGGGGTGGTGCTCATCTCTGTTTCCAAGCCAAAGAGCCAGCGCTATCTGAAGACTTTTTCCATGGTCATGTGGCCGGCATGACTAGAGGCTGAGGCCCACAAAACGCTGTTACCTTCCCACCGAAGCGGTACCTATTTCTCTACTTGCAGTTTCTTGCTTTCAAACTGCTAGGTTGGCCGGAGCTGGGGCCAGAGACGGGAGCTCACTCCGTCACGCAGCACTTGGGTCTCGAACTGCTGAACGACCGACCTTCCAGTCTGCAGCTCAGCGTCTTAACCTCTGAGCCCCCCAACAATATTTTTTCGGGGTACGAGGCTGTTTGGTATAGCAACCCTACTTGGTATAGCGACCCAACTAAGGCTGACCCAAGGTTTTCTGCCACCCAAGGCAAACAATGGTCTTGGCACCCATCAAATTCAGCATTCCGTTTTCTACAGTGGCCAACCAGATGTTTTTGAGAAACCAACAAACATCACACAATGGGAACAGGAGACCACTGGGAGTGGAGTCCAATGTTAGCGACTCTGAGCTTCCCAAGTACAATCAAGAGTCAAGCGAGCAAGCCGACACTTATGATTTTTTAAAAGTGGTCGCTTGGCTTCTGTTTTATTTATAACCAAAAATATCATTAAGTATAGAACAAGACTCTTCTCCAACCTGTGCCTCCAAGATCTATTGAAGATTCACAAGAGCATAAGCAAAGCAAGAGCAATTTGTAGGCAAACAAACAGCACTCTTTTCGCCAAGATGTTTCATTGCATGTTCTATAGAATAGCACGCAACAGATCTTTCTCCCTCACTGCAAAAACACCAGCCAAACCGGATTCCATCCCTTTGTATCTTCAAACGCAAGAAGCGCTTCTTTCAAGCAGTTCTGCCATTTCCCCTGCTGTTAAGAATTTTTCTCTTGATCAGTCTGATGAATTCTGAGACAAAGGCCTCCGTGCTCTTTCTAGAGGTGTTCCATTGCTAGGCAAATTGTTTACAAAGGCTCCAGAGAGGGAGAGACAAAAGAAACTGAACTGTAAGAAAAAAAATAGGGATAAACATCAATTTCGAAGTGAAATGGATATAGTCAGGGTGTGAGCCACAAAGGGGAAAACACACACCTTCTCTAATCTGCTGTGCTGTTTAACCCCGTGCCGCCAAAACAAACACAAATGCAAAATACACACAGATATAAACACAAAATAAACACCAACCTTTCTTTCACGATGCATGACTTTGCCTTTAAAGGAAGAGACATTTACGCTCCCCGTTAAATGCAACACAAAAGAAAAGTAGACAGAAACAGTAGAGATCAATCAGTTCTTACAACAAACCTTTTCTGAGTTTCAGCATCTCTCCTAGCATGTTCCAAAGCCAATTCTTCAGCTATTCTTTTCTTTAGGTCTTCTTCATTCACTGTAATTAAGAAGGGGGAAACTGTAAATGCCATGAATAGCAAAGAAGTGTTGCCACAACACGTATTCAACGTGAAGAGCCGTCAGGAGTTTTTGCAAGCATATTTTCATTTTTTAAATTTATTTTATTTACAAAATTTGTATCCTACCTTTCTGCCCTTACAAGGCCCACCAACGCAGCTGACAACTTAAAACATGCACTACAAAATCACATTATCAAACAGTAAAAAAGGGCAAGAGTCCAGTAGCATCTTAAAGACCAACAAATATTACGGAAGGGTATGAGGTTTCAAGAGTCACTGCTCACTTCTAGGGATGGGCACAAACCGAAAAAAATTGAGGTTCTTTTCGGTTCGTGGGGCTGCACGAACCACGAACCTTCACAGACCTCCCCATTTACAGAGCCGGTTCGTTTTGTGAGGTTCGTGATGTGGTGGAACGGCCGACCTCGTGGGCTAGAGACACTGCAGGAGGAGAACCGCCTGCAGAAACTGGGGTTAGCTCCTCCTCCTGTGGCACAGTTTAAAGTGCACCGCAAGTGGAGAAGCCATGGCAGCCAGGATCTTCCAATGGCCAGGAGAGCACTCCCTGCCACCCGCAGATCCTGGGATCGCCTTTCTCCTGGCCATGGATCGGGCTGTTTGGTACAGCCCCTTTAAACGGGCTGCAAGAGGGAGCCCCAGAGTGACAGCTGAGCCGGTGGGGAGAGACTTCACACCGGCCCAGTTGTCTTGGGCTGCCTGGGGCAGCCCCTTTAAACAGTTTGCACAAGCGAGCCCAAGACAGCTGGGTCGGCAGAAAGGAAGGGGTGAAGTGCCTTCCCAGGGGCACTTCGCCCTCCTCTTTCTGCTGGCTGCAGCCAGGTAGGAAGGAGTTGAGTACCTTCCAGGGGGCATTTCACCCTCTTCTTTCTGCTGGCTCACCTTCAGTCACATAGTGAAGATAGCTGTGCTGTGGTGGCAGCTGCTGCCAAAGCAACATTTTTTTAAAAAAATCTGCACAATCAAATCTTTGATGGCCAAACTGAAGCCTTGCTAGACAAAAGCCCCTCGTGGGCCTGCCACTTTCTAAAAGCACTCCGTGGGCACCAGTTTGGTGTAGTGGTTAGGAGCGCGGACTCTCATCTGGGGGAACCGGGTTTGATTCCCCACTCTGCCACATGCAGCTGCTGGTGTGACCTTGGGTCAGTCATAGGTTTTTTCAGAGCTCTCAAGGACAGTTCTCGGGGGAGCTCTCTCAGCCCCACCTACCTCAAAGGGTGTCTGTTGTGAGGAGGGGAAGGGATTGTAAGCCACTCTGAGACTCCTTCAGGTAGTGAAGGGCAGGGTATACATCCAATCTCTTCTCTTCTTCGCTTTGCCAGGACCACAGTGGGGACCCTCTGATTTAGGGCATAATCTGCCAAAATTTCAGTGTGATCCCCAACAAAATCAGTAAGCATTATGCAACGCCATCACTTTACATGCGCTTGCTCAGGAAGAACTGGTGCTGGATTGTGCTCTTTGGTTTCTTGTTCTTCTCCCCTTTATTTTATTTATTTATTTATTTATTTATTTGGATTTATATCCTGCCTAGCCAGCACAGGCGGCTTTACCACCCCCACCCACCCGTTTTTGCAAACAGCTGTCATCCCAGCTACACTTCCAAGACAGCAAAATGTTTTACTCTGCAATTGATCTTACGATTAATCTCAACTCTGGCGAGGTATTTTAATATTTCTCATCTCAGGTTTGTCACCTGACAGAAAGCACACAATGTGTAACAATTAAGGTGTCCACCAACCTATGTGTCATGATTTTTTATTGTTTCTGTGCGTAAGAATGAATCAAAAAAGGCTAATGGACCGTAGAACCAACTTCTGAAGAACAATAAATAAGATTCAGGTATCCGCCAATAACGACATGGCACAGTTGACCTTAACAATCAATTAGGTTATGCATTGATCAGCCGGATCCTAATAGGGAATAAAAGTGGAGCTGGAGATCATTAAATAGAAATTCTATTAGCTGGTGTAAGCAGGATAGCTCCCAAATGAGAAATTGAAGCAAGTCAAGTAAAGACTGATCCAGGAAGCAAGGGTAAGGTATGAGAAATAACTCCACCAAGTTTATTCGTCAGCTCAACTGCTTCCAAGAAAACAAATAATTTGACTCAAATTGATGCGTTAAAACAGCTGGGGAGACAATTTCTATTTAGCTGATGTGCATACATCATATGCTAATAAACCAGGGGAGAATACACTCAAGCGTAATTACTCCAAGTCAGGTCAAGTTAAAGTCACCGAGAGAGAAAAAGACTGCTGGCACAAAAGCTGATTTTTCTCAGGGAAGATTCTGAGGTTATACTGACATTCATGGGATGGGTTTAAAGATACGATGCCATGAGCCAGTGTGGGAAAGTCAGACCAGGGTACAACACTGGCATTTCCATTGTATACGACACCCAGGATACTGCTGATCCCAAGAGCACGGACACTAGAAGGGACACCCGATCAGAATAAGAACATAAGAGAAGCCATGACGGATCAGCCAATGGCCCATCCATTCCAACACACTGTGTCACACAGTGGCCCAAACCCAGGTGCCACCAGGAGGTCCGCCAGTGGGGCCAGAACTCCAGAAGCCGTCCCCCTGTTGCCCCCAAGAACCAAGAAGACAGAGTATCATTGCCCCAGATATAAGACCATAAGAGAAGCCATACTGGATCAGGCCAATGGCCCAACCAGTCCAACACACTGTACCACACAGCAGCCAAAACCCCGGTACCATCAGGAGGTCTGCCAGCAGGGCCAGAACTCCAGAAACCCTCCCACTGTTGCCCCCCAAGCACCAAGAAGACAGAGTATCATTGCCCCAGACAAAAGAACAGAAGAGAAGCCATGTTGAATCAGGCCAATGGCCCATCCAGTCCAACACTCAGCGTCACATAGTGGCCAAAACCCAGGTACCATCAGGAGGTCCACCAGCGGGGCCAGAACTCCAGAAGCCCTCCCTCTGTTGCCCCCCAAGCACCAAGATGCAGAGTGCATGGCTAGATCATCTTCAGTCCTACGGACTCCCACAGAACAGATGGCCAAATAAGTAGCAACTAAGTTGAGGACTCCATTTGCAAGACCTGAGCGAGGCCGTTAATGACGGCAACACTGTGAAGCTTATTAATTCATAGGGTCGCCATAATTTGAAAGCGACTTGATGGCACGTCACAAATGACATACACAAGTTGAGAACTATGTATTACAACAGATGCAGGGATGTATTACAACAGATGCACTGGGGGGGGGGAAATCCCTGTGTCACAGGGGTACAACACCCTGCCCCCCAGCAACTGAGGAGTACTCTGGTATTTTACTAATCTTATCCCGCATACATACGAACTACCACCCCCCAAACTAATAACTTCCATGCAGAGGATGTAGTTTTTCACTGGGAGGGAAGTAGTTAACCAAGAATGCAATGTGGTTTTCATTTATCTGTAATGTTATTAAAGAACTGCTATTTGCCCCCATCTGTGTAGAAACCCCAGGCATCCACAGCCACTCACCCGTGGACCTAGGGAGAATACAATACTAGATTCCCCAGCGTGCTTCACAGGTCCTACATGGTAGCGGCTGGGTTTTTTTTCAATGAAGTGCATTAAAAATTCTCCTATGCCTTTCTACCTCCCCCCAAAGTGTTTTAGGGTGTTAGGGGAGGGGGTAAATGGTGGGCCTGACATAGGCACTGCTAAGGTTATATCTTCAGACTCTGCCGCAGCTACATTTATTTATTTATTTATTTATTATATTTATATCCCGCCTTGCCAGCGAACCGGCTCAAGGCGGCTAACAACCATAAAATACCATCAATGGTTTACAAAATATATAGGAAACTGGCATCTCTGGGAAACATATAGGAAACTGGCATCTCTGGGAAAAGGAATTGTGAGGTTGGTCTAATTGGCCACATTATTTGACAGTATTGGACTGTGGTTAAACATTCCATGAAGCGTGGAGTCGTGGTTAAGTGTGCAGACTCTAATCTGGGAGAACCGGGTTTGATTCCCCACTCCTCCACTTGCACCTGGCTGGATGACCTTGGGCAAGCCATAGCTCTGGACCAGCTGTTCTCTCAAGGACAGTTTGGGAAAGAGCTCTCTCAGCCCCACCTACCTCACAGGGTGTCTGTTGTGGGGAGGGAAGGGGAAAGGAGTTTGTAAGCCGCTCTGAGACTCTTAAGTGAGTGAAGGGCGGGATATAAATCCAATCTCCTCTTCTTCTTCTTCTTCTTCATTTCGAAGTGGACATGTTTTAGATTTGTGCTTAGATTTCACATTTTAAAAAACTGCAAGTGTGAAGAGCCAAGTGAAAGAACCCTCATTACGCAAAGACCGACATGCATTTCCAGTGTTACAACATTAGCATAACGTAAGTTTGAATACCGGCTGTGGCATGGAAGCTGGCTGAGTGGTCTTAAACCAGTCTCTTTCTTGGGTTGTCACTGTGAGGAGAACATGGGGGAGGGAAGAATGATATTATAAGATGCCTTTGGTCCCTACTGGGAAGAAAAGCAGGCTATAAATATCTAAACAAATATGACAAATTTAGAGCCCAAAGGCACCTTTAAGACCGACAAAGGTTTATTCAAGGTATGAGCTTTCGTGTGCAAAGCACACTTTCTCAAATACGTTAGAACTGATAAAGTATGTTTTGCACACGAAAGTTCATACCTTGAATAAACCTTTGTTGGTCTTAAAGGTGCCACTGGACACTGAATATGCTGTACTGCTTCAGATCAACATGGCTGACCAACTGAATCGAAACAAGTAAGATTTGTGAATTAAGGCATGCATCCGTCAGGAAGGAAAGCCCACAAGGCGCCTGGGAAACGGTCCGCAATGGACACGCACCCATAACAAGACAGTGTGAAAAGTAAGTCAGTTGAGCCATTTTTTTAATTGATCAAATGGCCGTTCTTTCTCCATGTAAGGTGGTTGTCTAGTCCGGACTTCCTGCTCTAGTCTCTCCTCCCACCCCCCCACCCCGCCTTTGCAGTTACTGTCACTGACTGCTGAAGTCAAACTCTTAAAGCGTGGCTGCTCCTGTCCCAGTTCTGTGTTTCGGCTTCAGTTGTTCTGCAGAGCTCAATTAAAGACTTGATCAATTAATACTTACCTCAGTGTTGATCTTATTATCGGTCTATATTGGTCTGAGCTCAGGAAGAATACTAGTAATGTGTTCAAATTTCAGACCATGAGGACAGCACAGACTAACACATCCAATATAGAAGAAGAAGAAGAGATTGCATTTATATCCCGCCCTTCACTCGGAGTCTCAGAGCGGCTTACAAACTCCTTCCCCTTCCCCTCCCCACAACAGACACCCTGGGAGGTAGGTGGGGCTGAGAGAGCTCTGAGACAACTGTCCTTGAGAGAACAGCTGGTACAGAGCTATGGCTTGCCCAAGGTCATCCAGCAGGTGCAAGTGGAGGAGTGGGGAATCAAACCCGGTTCTCCCAGATTAGAGTCCATGCACTTAACCACTACACCAGGGGTGGCCAACCTGTAGCTCGGGAGCCACATGCGGGTCTTTCACACATATTGTGCGGCTCCTGGCAGGGCGGCTGGGGAAGCAAAGGGGAGGCATGCTTTTTCTCTCTTTCTCCCTTCCTTCCTTCCTTCCTTCCCTCCTCCCTCTCATCTATTTGCTTTCCTAGTTTCTCTCTCTCTCTTTCTTTCCACTTCTTTAATTCTTTCTTTCCATCTCTCTCTTTTTCTCTCTCTCTCTCAATATCATTAGCAAACAAGTAATATCATTATCAATAACCGATTTTCCTCATTTGTTTTTATTTTTGGCAGTCCCATTTAAAGTTAATAAAAAGCAAATTTGCGTATTTTTAAAAATAAAAACATGTGTGTGATATTTGTTCCTGTCTTGCGGCTCTCAGACATCTGACGTTTATTCTATGTGGCTCTTACGTTAAGCAAGGTTGGCCACCCCTGCACTACACCAAACTGGCTCTCAGAAGAAGAGAGGTCCTATATAAGATAAAAACAGAAGGCAATAAATAGCCAAAGAGGCTCAGCATCTAACCGATGAGAGGTCGGGGCGAAGTGTACCCGAATGAGAGAATTCTATTAATCCTTTCACTCTCAAATCCTGGAATCATAGAAACACAGAGTTGGAAGGGGCTATCCAGGCCATCTAGTCCAACCCCCTGCTCAATGCAGGATCAGCCTAGAGCAGGGGTGGCCAACCTGTGGCTCGGGAGCCACATGCGGCTCTTTCACACATATTGTGCGGCTCCTGGCAGGGCGGCTGGGGAAGCAAAAGGGAGGCATGCTTTTTCTCTCTTTCTCCCTTCCTTCCTTCCTTCCCTCCTCCCTCCCATCTATTTGCTTTCCTAGTTTCTCTCTCTCTCTTTCTTTCCACTTCTTTAATTCTTTCTTTCCATCTCTCTCTTTTTCTCTCTCTCTCTCAATATCATTAGCAAACAAGTAATATCATTATCAATAACCGGTTTTCCTCGTTTGTTTTTATTTTTGGCAGTCCCATTTAACGTTAATAAAAAGCAAATTTGCATATTTTTAAAAATAAAAACATGTGTGTGATATTTGTTTTTGTCTTGCGGCTCTCAGACATCTGACGTTTATTCTATGTGGCTCTTATGTTAAGCAAGGTTGGCCACCCCTGGCCTAGAGCATCCCTGACCAGTGTTCGTCCAGCCGCTGCTTAAAGACTGGCAGGGAAGGGAGAGCTCACCACCTCCCCAGGCAGCCGATTCGACCACTGCACAACTCTTAACTGTACAAAAGTTTTTGCTAATATCCAGCCGGTACCTTCCCGCCCTTAACGGCGAGTCCTATCCTATCCATACAGAGTTACAATATCCATGCACACTTAAGCTTGGCGGATGGGGGGGGGAATGCGGAATTCCTTTTCCTTCTGTCCCCTAAACACAGTAACCATCACCAAGGAATCCGGCCTAACGTACTTTCTCAGACAACTCACACATCACTCTAACGCTAAGGCCACCTCCATAGTTCTGGTCATTTCTTAAAGCGGCCTGCAGGACGCTGGACTCGAACAGACCACTGGTCTGAGCCAGCAGGGCTCTTCTTACCATCTTAACTGCCATTTGTCCGGCTGGCCAGAATGACAAACAGCTGCTCTAGGAGTCTCTGATGTTCCTGAGGCTGTCAGAAGGGAAATTCAGGGGCATGCTAATAACCATAAATACTCTAATCAGAAAGGCTGAGATTACAAACAGCTTGATGACCTGAAACAGTGACAGCAAAAAAAAAAAAAAGGCAAAGATTTTATTACATTTTTAATGCTCCTCTGAGATTAAGCTGACCTTCTCCTTCGCTTTCCAGCTTATTTAATATGCAAATAAACTTAATTTCATTCTTCTGCCTCTTCATATAGTACTCCGGTTTGGACCATCGCTGTGGCCCACGAATGCACCTGGAACTGGAGGATGCACGGCGACAGCAAAATTGTGATGAGCAGAAAGCGAGCCGCCAAGATTATCAGAGCTAGAACAATCCAAACGTTGTTCGCAAGCAATGCTCCCTCTAAGCTGTGGAGTCTTGTGAGCAAAAATTCCACTTTGGGAGCTACGGGCATTAAAGTTGTGAGCGAGCGATTTCGCTACTGTATAAATTACGTTTGCTCTGGAGCCATCCTTCCTGAGCTAAGACAAGAATCTGTGAGCCGGAGGCTAAAAAACTGTGAGCTAGGTCACACTAACTTAGCTTAGAGGGAACAGTTTGCAAGGCACTATCTAGTCAGTGACTTGAGACTTGATCCTAACATTTCACAGTGCGACCATGCAAATTCAGCACAATACTGCCTTCCAACAAAATATTCCTACATTTATTTATTTATTTGTTATATTTATATCCCGCCTTGCCAGCGAACCGGCTCAAGGCGGCTAACAACCATAAAATACCATCAATGGTTTACAAAATATATAGGAAACTGGCATCTCTGGGAAACATATAGGAAACTGGCATCTCTGGGAAAAGGCCAAGCTGGTGTAGTGGTTGAGTGACTCTAATCTGGGAGAACCGGTTTTGATTCCCCACTCCTCCTCCACTTGCAGCAGCTGGATGACCTTGGGTAAGCCATAGTTCTGTCAGAGCTGTTCTCTCAACGACAGTTCTGGAAAGAGCTCTCTCAGCCCCACCTACCTTATAGGGTGTCTGTTGTGGGGAGGAGGAGAAAAAGGAGTGTGTAAGCTGCTCTGAGATTCTGAGTGAAGGGTGGGGTATAAATCCAATCTCCTCCTCCTCTTCTTCTTCTTCCTCAAACATGCTTATTTTCTATGTGCAGGGATAGTTTTGTACGGGGTACAGGGTTGCTGGCGGAAAGGGAAAGGTCATGCTGAGGGGTTACCATAGAGTTTCCAGTGATTCCTAGAGCTACTGCTGTCATTTCTGGGTGGTGAGTTTTTATTCTTTTTTTTAAATTTCCCCCACTCGCACATCGGACTGGAAACTCAAGCAAGGAGATCCCTTGCCCTGACCAGCTGCATAATGGAGCGGCATTCAAGCTGCCTGGAGTCCAGGTGGAATATAAATATTTTAATAAAAAACAAATGTAATCATGTGCGAGTTTCCACTTGCAGTTCAGAGACAGGCTTTTCCCCCTCAGTGAAAACAAACCCCAACCGAGCCATTTATTTGATTAAAAATGTGTTGTTTTGAATGCTCGTGCGATAAACAAACTGGACTAAAACAACGGATCGGCTTTTACACTGCAGAACTAGCGACCGTAAACTCAATTTCAAATGCATCGTGGTGGTCGTCCGTATAACGGAACCCCACTTTTCACCACCACTGATGAGGCCATCAGAGGGATGGGTAGGAAGCAGACAGCAAGCCTTATCCATCGCACCTCGGTACAGCCTGGGCTGAAAGCTCCTCTCCTCTCCTCGAGAAACACTTGTGCTGAACTTTGTCATTTGTATTTATTTTCAAGGGCTGCTCTGGGAAACAGTTTCGGCCAAGAAGCAGAATAAATAAATAAAACAACCAAGCAATGCTGACTGGAGACCTTCTTCACTCTCTGTTTTGGACCCTCACGAAGAATGCTTGGGGGGGGGGGGGGGGGGATGGAAAATCTGTTGCCCGACATTACCAGAAAGTTGACTATCAGCATTACGATGCTCGTTGGGAGCAGGGGGGCAAAGATGTCTTCTCCGGAAGCCTTATTAGAACAGGAACGGTTGCAGCATATGGCTCCATAGGCATTACACTGGCTAGCCCAACTTCAGACAAGTGTGAGGATTAGGGACGCTGGGAGCTGTATATCACAAGTTTGAAAACCTTCCTAAATCCAACAAAGTCTGAGTCCAGCGGCACCTTTAAGACCAGCAAAATTTAATTCTGGGTATAAGCTTTCGTGTGCATGCACACTTCCTCAATTATCTGAAGGTATCTGAAGAAGTGTGTGTGTGCACACGAAAGCTTGTACCCAGACTCTTATCGACTCTGGCAAGTATTTGGACGGGAGACCTCCCCGAAATACCAGAGGTGGGAGGTGGGGACAGGCTTTATCCAGCCATCTCTCTGAATATCCTCCAGGCTCCCAGTAGGGGTCAGTCACCAGAGGTTGCCACAGGTGCACAAACACTCTCTCACACACACACATATAAAACAAATACAAAAAGAGGATATGACCCTGTCCTATTCCTCACAATGGTGTACTTCTTGATAGTTGTCTTGTATTTCCTGTACCCAGATCTCATAGTCTCCTACCCCAGGTTCCAGCCTTCCCCACAGTGAGGTTATTAGTGTTGAGCACGAACTGGCTGATGAACTAAAGGTTGCTACAAATTTTGGCTGGTTCGTGGTTTGTAAAGCAATGTTCGCGAACTGAAGAACCGCCACGAACTTTCATGAATTTTGAGGCAGTTCGTGGAGAGCACTGCTGCCACTCAGCTGTTTAATTTAAATGACTGGGAGTCCTTTAAACCCCTGCTTTTTGTTCCCCGTGAAAAGCCACGGGAAGCAGAAAGCAGCGGTTTAAAGGGCTCCCAGCCACAGACAGCAGAAAGCAAGGGTTTAAAGGGCTCTCAGCCATTTCACCCCCTGCATTCTGCTTGCCACAACAGGGAGCAGAAAGCAGTGGGGTGGAATGGCTTAGGGCCATTTAAACGCCTGCTTTCTGCTCCCCATGAAAAGCCACAGGGAGCAGAAAGCAGGGGGTTAAATGGCTCTAAGCCATTTAAACAGCTGAGTGGCAGGGAGCTCCCAGCCACTCAGCTGTTTAGTTTAAATGGCCCCCTGTTCTCTGCTCCCCAAGAAAAGCAGCAGGGGGCAGAAAGCAGGGGTTTAAACTTTAAATGGTTCATGAACTGATACAAAACGGGTCCGTTCACAAACCAACCTCCCCATTTGTATGGATTCGTGGTTCAGTTCAGAGGTTATAAATCTAGTTCCCACTCTTACTGTCACATGACTGCACAAACTCTTCCAGATATAGTCTGATAGACTTTTAAAAGGATGGTGAAAGCCCTTACATTTTGGAAAGCTTTGAGGACTGTAAGTGGCTATCAGTACCTGCTCCTACATTCAATTTGTTTGTTTTTTTAAGTGTTAAATGTGGTTTTATAATGAGATTTTGTTGCAGGTTTACTTAACTTTGCACTGCATGTTCCTGTGAAAGGCTACCCAGTGAGACATAAATCCAATCAGCAATACACTGTGTCACTATGAAGATATCAATTTCGCCAGAACGCTACAGTACGCTCAACTTCGAACACAGCATTTGAATTTAGTTATGCAAAAAGAAGCACAGGGCTTTTACTACAGTATACTCGCGGATTGTTAAATTTGCTCTTCCTAGGAACTAAAAAAAATACTACAAATCCTTAGGTGTTTTGTCAAACCCAAATCAATTTTATTTGTCCTGCAACTCCTACAGATTTTCAGGGACTGTGCTCTATTCATCTGCTTACATCTCAAGGGATGGGTGACAATCATCGTGTGTACTTCCAATCACAAAACCAATGGCTACTTCACATATTACAAAAATTCAGATTTGATACCATACACCAGGGGTCCCCAACCTTTTTGAGCCTGCAGGCATCTTTGGAATTCCGACACACAGCGGTGGGTAAGACTGCAAAATGGCTGCCACAGAAGATGGAGCCAATTCCAAAACTGTTGCCGCAGGAGGACCACAAAATGTCAAAGAATGAGTTTATACATAATTTTAATACTAAAATTTGACTGCCAAGAATTCCCAATCCAAGAAGAAGAAGAAGGAGAAGAAGAAGAGATTGGATTTATATCCCGCCCTTCACTCACTTGGAGTCTCAGAGCAGCTTACAAACTCCTTTTCCCTTCCCCTCCCCACAACAGACACCCTGTGAGGTAGGTGGGGCTGAGAGAGCTCTTTCCCAAGCTGTCCTTGAGAGAACAGCTGGTACAGAGCTATGGCTTGCCCAAGGTCATCCAGCCAGGTGCAAGTGGAGGAGTGGGGAATCAAACCCGGTTCTCCCAGATTAGAGTCTGCGCACTTAACCACTACACCAAACTGGCTCTCCAAGGGATCCTTGCTATGGGTGGGCAGAGCTCAAAATTATAATACCCTGGGGAGTGTGTCCACACACTCACCTGTATGGTAGTCTGCCACCAGTCCCTTGGACTACCCACACAGACTTGGAAAGATGCCTGATTTCCCCAAAAAAGAGTAACCTGTGGTAACTATAATTTAGGGTATAATGTGTAGCTAGAACTTATTATGTAGATTTCTTGTTCATTCTGCTCATTGCTTTGTTCTTTGGGAAATATTCTTGCACTGTTTGATAAAAAAAATTACTTTGATTATACCTGGCTGTTCTGCACTTCAGAAGCTTCTATATAATTCCAGTACCTTAGACTTAAAGAGTCCACCTACCAAGTTAATTGTTGCAGAAACTCATTTCTGCAGGTAACCTGCCTTGCAGGGGTGGCTTTCTTAATTAACTCCTAATAAGGTTAGGCCAGTGATGGTGAACCTTTTAGAGACCGAGTGCCCAAACTGCAACCCAAAACCCACTTATTTATCGCAAAGTGCCAACACGGCAATTTAACCTGAATACTGAGGTTTTCGTTTTAGAAAAAACAACTCATACATTAACATCTTTTGTCTTAAAAGAAAAACACAATAACAGAGTTTTCAATGATACAAACAACTTTTTATTGAAAGGTAAAAGTTTGCATTTGGCATGCTTTTGAACAATTAATGTGATTTTTGCTGTCCAGTCTTGTGAACTCTGTGCTGGGGTGATGCCAAGCGTGCCCACAGAGAGGGCTCTGAGTGCCACCTCTGGCACGCATGCCATAGGTTTGCCACCACTGGGTTAGGCGCTTGGCTTCTGACTGTGTGGGTAGTCCAAATCTTAGCCTTTAAGAAGTTTAGCTTTCCTGTTATTAGTTGTTAGTTGGAGCAAGCCAGCTTCAACTCTCTTGGAGGCAATGAGCTAACCATTTTGTTCCACCAAAGTCATCTTGACACGGATCTGTGGCAACAAATGGCTCAGAAGAAAAGCAGTTTTTATGATGGTTTGCTTCCCTTCTGAAGTTTAAAACAAGCACTGAGGAAAGAGTGAGGTGTGCGTTCACTGAACAAATGGTGTGGCTACTTTTGTCCCTTGTTATTCAAATGCACCAAGACAGACCTGTTAACTTTCTCATGACAAACCCCAGATGTTTCCCTTTGATCCCTTCCCCCATGTTTCAGGCCGAAGTTTTGATATCAAGCCTGAACCAATGTTTTAATGCAAGGCCTGGAGGCCCAGTTTTCCTCAACGCTGACATTTCAGGCAGAATTTATGTTTAATAGGGTGCTTTTCTAATTGGCACAGCTAAACAGACGCCCTGCTGGGCAAATGCCCAATCGAGCCCCCTCCCACATTCTAAAAGCACTTGGTGGGCACCAGAAAAAGTGGGTGTGAGACAGGCACCCACAAGCACCACGCTGGAGACCCCTCCCGTACACATTCAATAAGGGCCCACAGTCAACCACACCACTCTGATGAGTATACTTGCAAACCACAAATAACAGTAAACATCTTTGCCGCATACGTAAAATCTACACTTTAAAAAAGGCTACCTTATGCCTAGGGAGATAAATAATTTTGGCTTATTTATTTTGTTGGTAAACCACCTTTCTTGCTAAAACTCAAGGCAGATTACAAGATACAAACAGTGCAACCACACAGCACGAGACGACCAGTGAACCGTGCAGCAGGACTAGGATTACAGAATTAAAAATGAGCGACAAGCTACCTGCGGCAAGATATGCTTCGAACGACGCAAAAAAATGGAAGTGTAAGGAACAAGACAACGCCGTAAAAGCGAGGTAATACCTACAATAATCACAGCACGAGACAACAACCCTATTCCATTCTAAAGCATTCCCCCTGGACTGTTCTACTACAGTTCTAAACCCTCTATTTACAAACGTCCCTTCCTGAACATTTCCATTTGGCACATTATAGAATCATAGAATCACCCAGAGCCGGAAGGGGCCAGACAGGCTATCTGAGCCCGCTCGCGGGGAGGGCGGGATATAAATCCCAAAATAAATAAATAAATAAAATAGTCCGACTCGCTGCTCAACGCAGGATCAGCCTGGAGCATCCCTGACCAGTGTGTGTCCAGCCATTGTTTGAAGACGGCTGGGGGGGGGGGGGAGCTCACCACCTCCGGAGGCAGCTGATTCCACTCTTGCAGAACTCTGACTGTAAAAAAAGTGTTTTCTAATATCCAGCCAGTAGCTTCCCACCCTTAATTTAAACCCATTCTTGCAAGTCCTCTCCTCTGCTGCCAACAGGAACAGCTCCCTGCCCTCCTCTGAATGACAGCCCTTCCAAGACTTCAAGAGAGCCATCCTGTCCCCCGCTCAATCTCTTCTTCTCCAGACTGAACATCCCCAAGTCCCTCAGCCTTTCCTTACAGGGCTTGGTCTCCAGGCCCACGATCATCCTCATCGCTCTGAAGAATGACCCCAGCGGGAGGGGGGCTCTTTTTGACCTCTTCGGGCAGGCCGCTCCACAAGGTGAGAGCCAGCTCTGGGTTGGGAAATACCTGGGTTGGAGAATACCTGGGGAGCGTGGGGTATGAGGATGGGAAGGACCTCAGCATGGTATAATTCCATAGAGTCCACCCTCCAAAGCAGCCATTTTCTCCAGGGGAACTGACCTTGGTACCTCGAGATCAACTGCAATAGCAGGAGATCTCCAGGTCCCACTTGGAGGATGGGCACCCTACCTCAAGAACAAACCCAGATAAAGTGCGTTTTTAAAGATGTGAGTTGTACAGTGGTCCTAAACTGTGATTCCCAGCTTCAGGGAGGGGAGGAGATATGGGATCACAGATTATTAGTAAAAAGATCAAATAATTGAAATCTCTCAATCAAGGTATCTGTGCAGAATGAGAATTCAGACATTTATGATCAGTTGCAAATGTGAGCCCCAGGACGGTAGATGATTCAAAACTACTACTATTTTTTTCTTCTAGAAATTGTGATTGTTGTTTTGTTTGTCCAGTATGTAATACCAGCCAGTGGCATATGCTATGTAATGTGTAGCACATACATTTACACACACACACACACACACACACACACACACACATATATATAATCATTATTCATTCAAGGAAATCTACATAGCATATAGGCTTTTAGACAAAATAATATAACAGTTATTAAAATACATGAGAAAAAAGAACATTCATTGAATACTCTGGTTTCTCTTCAAATCATAAATCTTTTATATATTTATATGGACTATAAATAATGTAAATAAAATAACATAAATAAATAAATGCAATTTTCAGGAGAACTGGAACAAAAATAGTCATATATATAGAAGAAGAAGAAGAGAAGAAGAGATTGGATTTATACCCCGCCCTTCACTCCCCAAGGGAGTCTCAGAGCGGCTTACAAACTCCTTTCCCTTCCCCTCCCCACAGCAGACACCTTGTGAGGTAGGTGGGGCTGAGAGAGCTCTTTCCCAAGCTGTCCTTGAGAGAACAGTTGGTACAGAGCTATGGCTTGCCCAAGGTCATCCAGCAGCTGCAAGTGGAGGAGTGGGGAATCAAACCCGGTTCTCCCAGATTAGAATCCGCGCACTTAACCACTACACCAATACACACACACACACATACACACACATATATATATATTCACACACACACACATATAATCATTTTTTTTTGGACATGACCTACACCTTTAAGAAAACTGAAATACCACTCAATAATACGAATAAAGAAATCGCCACTAAAAGCCATCCTTCGCCAGTCCCAGATTATAACAAACCTGCCTCAGCTGCCTCAGCAACTGGCAATAAACCTCTATTTTGAGAGAGAAAGCACAATTTCCTTTTTTTTCTGAGAAAAAGAAATACCTCAGAGGTGTCTAGGAAGCCTAACAGTTTGTATACAGAGGTTTAACAAAAAACAGCCGAAAAGAGGGGAAAGGAGCAGTCCACAGGGAAGGCATGCTTGAGTCACTTTTGTGAGTGACGTTACATGCTTTCTGAATTTCTAGATTTCTGAGCAACAGGTCAGCTCGCTAGAGGGTGGCTGTCAAGAATGCTGCTCCTACACACTTTTTTCCCCCCCTTTCCCTCCCCTCTCTGAGGCATAAAGCGTCTCTGCTCAAAGAAAGAGAGAGAGCTAAAATAATGGTTTGCAAAAGAACCTGGGCAGGGGAGAGAGAAGACCTTCTGCCAGTCTCTCTGGAAGCTCTCCAGCACAATGAGCGGGTTGGACATAAATAATTTGAACCACAACACTGGGCTGCAATGCCATGGTGCTGCCGCTGAAATTATGACTACAGCCATCAGGCTTTTCCCCATAAGCAACATCTTCCCTATTTGGGCATGCTCACGGGCACACAGACTCTCAAAAGAGAGATCCGTACAGAGTCATCCTCAACCAAGTTAAGGTCAAACAAGCCGTCAAGAGAGCCAGTCTAGTGTAGTGGTTAAGTGTGCGGATTCTAATCTGGGAGAATCGGGTTTGAGTCCCCATTCCTTCACATGCAGCTGCTGGATGACCTTGGGCAAGCCATAGCTCTGTACCAGCTGTTCCCTCAAGGACAGCTTGGGAAAGAGTTCTCTCAGCCCCACCTTCCTCACAGGGTGTCTGTTGTGGGGAGGGGAGGGGAAAGGAGTCTGTAAGCCGCTCTGAGACTGAGAAGGGGCCATACAGGCCATCTGGTCCATCCCCCTGCTCAATGCAGGATCAGCCCAGAGCATCCCTGACAAGGGTTTGTCCAGCCGCTGCTTAAGAACATAAGAGAAGCCAATGTTGGATCAGGCCAGTGGCCCATCCAGTCCAACACTCTGTCACACAGTGGCCAGAAATACCAGGTGCCCTCAGGAGGTCCAGCAGTGGGGCCAGGACACCAGAAGCCCTCCCACTGTTGCCCCCTCCCAGCACCAAGAATACAGAGCATCACTTGCCCTAGACTCAAGAGTTCCTATCTGTACCTTGCGGCTAAGAGCCACTGATGGACCTTCGCTCCATATGTTTATCCAATTCCCTCTTGAAGCCGTCCATGCTCGCGGCCACCACCTCCTCCTGTGGCAGTGAATTCTTCACTCTTTGGGTGAAGAAGTACTTCCTTTTATCTGTTCTAACCCGACTGCTCAGCAATAACACGGAATGCCCACAAGTTCTTATATTGTGAAAAAGGGAGAAAAGTACCTCTTTCTCTACCTGCTCTATCCCATGCACAATCTTGTAAACCTCGATCATGTCATCCCTCGGCCATCGTTTCTCCAAGCTAAAGAGCCCCAAGCGCTTCAACCTTTCTTCATAGGGAAAGTGTTTCAACCCTTTTCTCATTCTAGTTGCTCTTTTCTGCACTTTTTCCAATGCTATAATATCCTTTTTGAAGTGTGGTGACCAGAACTGTACACAGTACTCCAAATGAGGTTGCACCATCGATTTAAAGACTGCCAACAGCAGCTTTCCAAGGTCTCAGGCGAAGGTCTTTCACATCACCTCCTACTTCGTACTTTTTAACTGGAGATGCTGGGGATTGAACCTGGGACCTTCTGCATGCCAGGCAGAGGCTCTACCACTGAGCCACAGCCCCTCTTTACAGCTCTCCAGGGTCCCAGGTGGAGGTCTTTCACATCACCTCCTGCCTGGTCCTGTTTAACTGGAGATGCTGGGGACTGAACTGAGGACTTCCTGCGTGCAAAACAGATGCTCTGCCACTGAACCAAAGCTCCCCCCCAAGATAATTGGATACTCTTATGCAAGTAATCCGATCTATAAAAGAGGCACACAATGGAGATCTGGCATGAAATTCAATAAGGCTGTTAAAACGGCGCAATACCTTTATTCAAAAAGAAGTTCAAACATTCTTAACCAAGCCCCCATTTCGAGGGAGTTTTTATCATTTATCTTCTCTAGGGAGAGCCAACTCTCCTTTCAATAGCTGCTTGACCATATGTCGATTTACTGTCACGATGCCCTCCTCGGTTTTTTGAAAATTGGCGCACACACAAGGTGGCAAAATTCCCTGACTGCCAACTGCCGCGGCTTGCGTCTTCTTAAACCTACTCCTGTGTGGAGAGATTCCCTCCCGAGTAAACATAAAGCTTGAAGCGCGCCTGAATTGCTGTTTGTGAGGCATTTAACATAACAATCAGCAGGAGTATCAGGATTTCAAAACTTTAGTATTAAATAACGGCCGCGGACGAGGATTTGCGGGATTTACAATGCGGCTTCCGGCACAATAAGCTGTACACGCGGGGCTAAGCAAGTTTTTCATTCCTGACCGGAGCCATTCACAAAGCCCTTATGAAGCTATTCAGCCTGACAATGGAGGGAATTTATTGGGAGCCATTTCACTTTCTATCAACGTCGCCGGAATCATTCCCTGCAATGAACAGAAGGGGGAAACGAGACCAGCTCCCTTAATATTTATTTTTTGAAAATGATGCCCTGAGTACAATTCAGTTGGAACAGCACATCCTGAAGAGCGATGCGGTGTGTTTAAACGGGCAGCCATTAAGAACTGAGTGAACAGGCAACCGTCTCTTCGTCGTGAGCAGCTGAGCAAAGGAGGTTCAGCGGAAGTTAGGTGTAAATCTATGCATACTGGGCCAAATAATCCTACGCTTATGCAGTACTGAAGTCTGAACTGGCAGCAAGTGACCGGGAAAGGGACCTTAGGTTGGTAGTAGACTTCTCGTAATTCATTTGTCAAATTTGCCACAATAAATTGTAGTGATAGCCACAAGCCTGCATAGCTATAAAAGAGGATTAGACAAGTTCATAGGTTAATATATGAGGAGGAGGAGGAGGAGGAGGAGGAGGAAGAGACTGGATTTCTGCCCCACCCTGCACAACCCGAAGGTTTCTCAGAGCAGCTTAGAGTCCCCTTCCCTTCCCCTTCCCACAACAGACACCCTGTGAGGTGGGTGGGGCTGAGAGAGCTCTCTGGAGAGAACAGCTCTGAAAGAACTTATGACTGACCCAAGGCCACACCAGCAGCTGCAAGTGGAGGAGTTCGGAATCAAACCCGGTGCTCCCAGATTAGAGTCTGCGCTCTTAACCACGACCCCAAACTGGGTCTCTTGGAAAGGGGACCCACCAAGAAAGACTCCGCAGAGGAAGGCAAATGGAACCCTCATGTCCAGAGACAGTCTACCTCTGGAAATTGGTTAATTGCAAGGCAACAACAAAAACAGGAGGAGACATTGGCTGCTATGCACCTCTTTGTGGGACTTTTGCACATCTGGGGCCTTTGAGGATATCGGGGCCCACAGCAGTGAGCTACTGCTGGCCACGGAGCAGCCAAACACGTGCCGAGTGGTGGCAGTACAGCCCAATGCCTCGCTTCCTGCTCTGTTCACCATGAAAATACGTTGCCAAGCAGCAGGCCAGTGGAGACAGTGGGGCCAGTGTCAGGATTGCCGTGGGCAGGGAAGTGTGCAACTTGGAAAAGAAAACACCGGGTTTAAATCAAGAAGGGCTGTAGGCATTTATGAGCCGCAGCAAGAATCGCCAACACGGTGCCCACATTTCAGTGTTTCAGTGGCAGCTGCCACCACGGCTTTCGTTTCACCCACTCCCACCCTTCTTCTTGCCTGCACTGGGGCGTCCTCTTTGTGTGGCTCCACCCCGGGTTAGCCGTTTTGCGGTGAGCTGCACCTCCTGAGGCAGCCATTTTGCAGTGAGCTGCACCTCCTGAGGCAGCCATTTTGCGGTGAGCTCCACCTCCTGAGGCAGCCATTTTGCGGTGAGCTCCACCTCCTGAGGCAGCCATTCTGTGGCTGTGCCCACCACCCTGTGTCGACTGAAGAGAGGAATGAGCAGTTTCAGGAGGACTTCCAAGGAATTGGCTAGGAGTTCAGCTTGTTAAGACTTGGCTACAAATTCAGCAGGGAGAAGCAGCAGCAGTTTGCGGATGCAACAAGTACACTTTGCTACTGAGCCGCCAACCTTGCTGCTACTGGACCTCTGTATCCTTGAAGTGGACCTGACAACCGGCTTGTCCGGAACCCGACCTGGGACTAGACCTGCTGCCTGGAACTCCTTGACCCTAGACTGGACTTTGGTAAACCTGGACTCTGGAACCCCTGAATTTTGGACTGGACTCTGGTTACTCTCTGTAACCCTGCCCTGCTAGACTCCAGCCCGTGCCTCCTGGGGAAGATACATCAGTACATCGAGGGCCCAGTTTAGGGCCAGACAGAGAAGGATGTGAAAGGCATCCGTCTGCCTTTGGCAGGCATCCAGTGCAGAGTGTGATAAGCTTTTGCACACACCCATTTCCCCCCACCCTCATTTAGCTGCGGGATATGCTGCTGAAGACTCCCAGCTGGACAGTGCAGTCTTGTGAGCAAAAATTCTACTGAGCTACTGGCACTAAAGTTGTGAGCGAGCCATCTGCATCAATTAATTTGCTCTGGAGCCAACCTTCCTGAGCTAAGCCAAAAATGTGTGAGCTGGAAGCTAAAAAACTGTGAGCTAGCTCACACTAACTCAGCTTAGAGGGAACACTGGACTAGCAACCCTGGACTTCCTTGGTGGTCTCCCATCCAAATACTAGCTAGGGTCGACCCCACCTAGCTTCCGATATCTGACAAGATCGGGCTAGCCTGCACCATCGAGGTCAGGATTAAATGACGTAAATTGTTCATATATGCTAAGTGTGCAGACTCTAATCTGGGAGAACCGGGTTTGATTCCCCACTCCTCCACTTGCACCTGCTGGATGACCTTGGGCAAGCCATAGCTCTGTACCAGCTGTTCTCTCAAGGACAGTTGTCTCAGAGCTCTCTCAGCCCCACCGACCTCGCAGGGTGTCTGTTGTGGGGAGGGGAAGGGAAAGGAGTTTGTAAGCCGCTCTGAGATTCCGAGTGAAAGGCAGGGTATAAATCCAGTCTTCTTCTTCTATATTGGATGTGTTAGTCTGTGCTGTCCTCATGGTCTGAAATTCGAACACATTACTAGTATTCTTCCTGAGCTCAGACCAATATAGACCGATAATATCAGCACTGAGGTACGTATTAATTGATCAAGTCTTTAATTGAGCTCTGCAGAACAACTGAAGCCAAAACACAAAATTGGGACAGGAGCAGCCACGCTTTAAGAGTTTGACTTCAGCAGTCAATGACAGTAACTGCAAAAGCGGGGGGGGGGGGGGGGGGGAGAGATTAGAGGAAGTTAAAAGGGGGAGAAAAGGAGTTCCTGTTTGTTATTGGGCTATTATAATGAAGTCAGCCTATTGTATCTAACTAAACGTGGAGTTCATGCACCAAACATAACCTCTTGTTATGTTACAGATCGTCTACAATACCCAAGCAAAAGGAGAGATGTTAATTACATCTGTCTGACAGATTTAATATAACCTGAATTTAAATTCTGGCATCTTAATTTCCTTTCGAGCTGTCAAATTATTCCACTGAAATTTAATCCAACTTCCCATCTGCAGAGATAATTCTTAGAAACAAAATATGGCGTTGCCCTCTTTCATAATCATCTCTTTCACAAGACGCTTCCCCTCAAACTTAGCATTATCTTTGTCACGGGAAGGGAAAAAAAGAAAATCAATCATGAGGTTTTATAGGCTTCAGCTATCTCCTGCCTTGGTTTGACAGGCTGCCAAGGGCTACGGTTTGTAAAGTTTTCAAGACATGCTCTTTCCAAAAGGCGGCGGGAGCAGGAGGAGGAGGAGAAGACGAGTTGGTTTTTACACCTTGCTTTTCTCTACTTTTAAAGAGTCTCAAAGCAGCTTACGATCTTCTTCCCTTCCTCTGCCCGCACCGGGCACCTTGTAAGGCAGGAGGGGCCAAGAGAGTCCTGAGAGAACTGTGACTGGCTCAAGGTCACCCAGCAGGCTTCAGGTGGAGGAGGAGCGGGGAATCGAACCTGGTTCTCCAGATTAGAGTCCACCGCTCTGAACCATTTCACCACACTGGCTGTCTAGAGGCACCTTAAGAAGAAGAAGAGAGTTATACCCTGCCCTTCACTACCCAAGGGAGTCTCAGTCAGCTTACAATCTCCTTTCCCTTCCCCTCCCCACAACAGACACCCTGTGAGGTTGGTGGGGCTGAGAGAGCTCTGACAGAAACTGCTCTTAAGGAGCAGCTCTGAGAGGACTTGTGACTGACCCAAGGTCACACCAGCAGCTGCATGTGGAAGAGTGGGGGAATCAAACCCGGTCCTCCAGATTGGAGTCTGCCGCTCTTAACCACTACACCAGGCGGCCTTTTTAGTGGCATCCCCACAAACCACCTCCCCAGGAAGTGTGCCTGGTGCATGGCTGGATCCACCTCCACCCCTATCTGCCTACCAGCCTACTCCACCCACTCTTTCCCCCTCCAATTTAACACGTGTCTGTTTTTCAAGTGACATCAGTGAGAGATTGTTCCGTTCCAGAAGATGTGGGCAGCCAACGCTTGTCCCCACACAAAACAATGCTCTGAACGGAGAGATTCCCCCCCCCCTATCCAAGCCCTTATAGAAAGCCCCCTTGAGAATGCATCATGCGGTAATTTCTCAAGCCCTTTTCCTAATGCTCAGGATACACTTTAGCACAAATTGGGGGGGGGGTGTGTGCAGTGGTATGGTATAGCCCAGTCTCATCAGATCACAGAAGCTACGCAGGATCAGTAGAAGAGAAGAAGAGAGAAGAGATTGGATTTACACGCCGCCCTTCACTACTCAAGGAGTCTCGGAGCGGCTGACAATCTTCTTTCCCTTCCCCTCCCCACAACAGACACCCTGTGAGGTGGGAGGGGCTGAGAGAGCTCTTTCGAGGATCGCCCTTGAGAGAACAGCTCTGAGAGAACTCGTGACTGACCCAAGGCCACACCAGCAGCTGCATGTGGAGGAGTGGGGAATCGAACCCGGTTCTCCCAGATTAGAGTCCACGCTCCTAATCACCACACCAATCTGGCTCTCTTGGAAGGGAGACCCCCAAGGAAGACTCTGCAGAGGAAGTCCATGGCCAACCACCTCTGCTTCTCACCTTCCCTTGGAAGCCCCATGCTGTGGTCACTGCACATCTGCTGAGACTTGAGGACTCTTTATACAGAGACACTCTTGACAACTCTTTACACACAGTCTTAGATGCGGGGTGAGGGGGGAGAGAAACAAGCTTCCAGAAAACTCATTCATACATACTTTTTTTTGGGGGGGGGAAGTGAAATAGACAATAGCCATCAATCTTACACTGTTAAAAGAATATTGGAAAAGAAGAATTCAAAGAAAAGGTTATTACATCCATCTCTGTCTGCCGCGGCAGAACACAGATCGTCTGGCTGGCAACTGGATTTACACGTGCCTATAGTAAGATATCGAATTTTTGTTAGATTTGCTTGGAATAGTCTCCCAGGAGAGGAGACCTCCAGGGCTTTCCCAGTAGAAAAGCGTTACCTGTGAAAGGGTCACCGTCCCGTTTCGTTACATACTAAAAATAACCATACACATGTGCAGAACAGAGCAGAACAAGAGTAATGCATACTTGTGGGATCTAAGCTGTCATTTCATCGCACAACTTTGGATTACACTTTGCCGACAAATTAGATTGCACTGACAGAGCCTCAGGTCCTCTCTCAGCACAAATAGCTCCTTGATCCAAATCGTCCTGGGAAGTTTCATCGGGATTATATTCTTTAAACCAGTTCTGAAAATTGGTCTGCAGAAACACACACAAAAAAAGCCTCTCTGCAAATAATAAAATAAAGGGGTGGGGGGAGGTCATGCACCTCAGAAGAACAAGCCCTCTCAAAGTTAGCTTCACATAAAATTATTCCTTCCCCGTTCGGAAACGAAGGCAGAAGGTCAAGGCAGTGTCTCAGAAACTTGGGAAATGGGCTCATTCTAATCTGTATGGATATCAAAATAAGTAGGTCCAACATGAGCTCTGCTTTCAGAGTTGTAAGTCACCTCAAAGGTATTTTATTGGGGGATGTCCCACAAATATTTGAAATAAATTAACTAATATGGGAGGGGCCGTGGCTCAGCAGTGGAGCACCTGCTTAGCATTCAGAATGTCCCAGGTTCATTCCCTGGCGTAAGAATGCAAGAGAAGCCACGTTGGATCAGGCCAATGGCCCATCCAGTCCAACACTCCGTGTCACACAGTGGCCAAAATCCTGGTGCCATCAGGAGGTCCACCAGCGGGGCCAGAACTCCAGAAGCCGGTCCCACTGTTGCTCCCCGAGCACCGGGAAAACAGAGAATCACAGCCCCAGACAGAGTGTTCCATCTATTCCTTGAGGCTAATAGAAGGAGGTTGGATTTATACCCCACCCTTCACTACCCAAGGGATTCTCAGAGCGGCTTACAAACTCCTTCCCCTTCCCTCCCCACAACAGACACCCTGGGAGGGAGGTGGGGCTGAGAGAGCTCTTTCCCAAGCTGTCCTTGAGGGAACAGCTGGTACAGAGCTATGGCTTGCCCAAGGTCATCCAGCCAGGTGCACATGGAGGAGTGGGGAATCAAACCCGGTTCTCCCAGCTTAGAGTCTGCGCACTTAACCACTACACCAAATTGGCTCTGGCCACTGATGGACCACTGCTCCATACATTTAGCCAGCCCCCTTTTAAAGCTGTCTATGCTTGTAGCCGCCACCTCTTCCTGCAGCAGTGAATTCCATGTGTTGAAAGATCGGGTAGGAAGTGATGTGAAAGACCTCAGCCTGAGACTCTGGAGAGCGGCTGCCAGTCTGAGTAGACAATACTGACCACGACAGATCAAGGTCTGATTCAGTACAAGGTAACTTCGTGCAGGCAGGCTGCTCAGGGTTTTACACCCTCCCGAAGGCTCGCCGCTGCCCCCACCCCTCACCAGTTTTAAAGGTAGGTTCAAAGGAGAGTCCAGTGAAAACGAACTCCTTAAAAATAAGAAGAATTGGTTTGCAAAACTACACCTGAATTTTAATTGACCAATCAATGGCAGAACTTAATTGGTGAATCCTTTCAGTCCCCGCCATTGACAGCCAGTGTGATGTTGTGGTTAAGAGCAGCGGACTCTAATCTGGAAAACAGGGTTTGACTCCCCATTCCTCCTCCACATGAAACCTGCTGGGTGACCTTGGGTCAGTCACAGTTCTCCTAGAACTCTCTCAGCCCCACCTACCTCACAAGGTGACTGTTGTGGGGAGTGGAAAAGCAGGCGACTGTAAGCCACTTAGAGCAGGGGTGTCAAACATGCGGCCCAGGGGCCAGATCAGGCCGCCGGAGGGCTTCTATCAGGCCCACACTGGACCTGGCCATCTCCTGCTTCCAGTTCAGTTGCTGCTGCATTGTAGCTTGCTTTGCCAGACTCTCTCAGTTCCTCAACCATTTCATGTTTTCCCCTGGGTCCTAGACTCAGAACGCTGAGCATGAGATTTTTGTAGCGAATGTCAGTAAATCAAAAGTAGGTTTGCAGCTTACAGATACACACCTGAACAGCATACTCAAGATTGCAACAGCACAGACATTTTGATGCAATAATTCAGAGGAAGGGGTGTCAGTTATCAGAGATTGTTAAATAAACAAAATATTTCAAGAGTGCTAATGTTTTAAGCATGTTTTTAAGTAAAAAAACCTCTTTGTGTTTGTGTCCTTTATAAAATTTATATCTCCGCTACCTGGCATTACATTTTATGACACACTTGGTCTGGCCCAACAAGGTCTCATTTATATCAGATCCAGCCCTCATCACAAATGAGTTTGACGCCCTGACTTAGAGCCTCTTTTAAGGTAGAGGAAAGCAGGATATAAAAACCAACTCCTCCTCTTCTTCTGTCACGTAATTTCTGTAACCTCCATGCCCTTTCAAAAGTTGATAAAAAGAGCCTTTTAAAACAAAGAGCATAATAATGCAACTGTGCCATTTCGGGAAATAAAAACAAAGTTGTTAGGAGACCGTGTCTATTGCTCACCCCCCCCCCCCCCGGAGAAGAAGAGATTGTGTTCTAAGAGGTTCGCCTCTATTTAACCGAAGAAACTAGCAGTGAGATTAAGGAGGGGGAATGGTGAACCCTACACTTAGCCTGTCTAACTTGACAGCCAACATAAAGCTTTCCTTGCACTTGGCAGCAGCACGCAGGTGCCGGTAGAAGATTATAAAACAAACAGCGAATCTAGGTTCCTAAATAGTTCTTAATAGTGCATTAACGATCTCCTGAGCAGCCGAGAACGAAGCTTTGGAAGGAGGTCGGCGCTTCCTGCTATAATTCAAGAGGCCTTGCTTCCACACGAAGATAAAATGACGGGGGGGGGGGCATGCACTAGGAGCAAGATCCTTGCTCTTAAGGATCCCAAATAAAGGGAATCTGATCCAAGATCAGGGTTTCTCAACGTGGCGCCCACGGGCACTATGTCGCCTGCCGGTACTTCCCCTGGCACCTGCCGAGCTTTTCAGAAAGTGGGCAGGGTATTTGTAAGGCAGGGCTTTTATTGGCTGCTGTGAGAGTCCTACAGAGTCAGTCACCAACAAGTGTCCTTAAACAGGAATGCTTTATTGAGAAAGGTCTGCTATGGTCATCTACACTTCTTGTGTTAGTAATGGCTGACACAGCCCCAAGCCGGACAATTATACAGAATCCAAAAAGGGGTCTGGTAATGCATTGCAACCAATCACCATGGCAGAGAAAAGGCGCTTAAAATACTGGTTTACAGTTCCCAGGAAAAAGCTGGAAGAATTAGAGTCAGATAGGAGAAGAGATACATGGCCAGGCATGAACAGTCTCACAAGGTCAGAGCAGCTCGGAGAGCGATAAGCATGCCATGAGAAATATAACATAACATTCCACAGACCCGACGTCAAGGGTTCACTCATCCCACCTCCTGGGTAGGAGATGGCAGCATTAGCTGACAGCTGCCCACATTCTAGTGAAAGAGCTCTCCATGGATGCAATTTCAGCCACGGCCAACAGAAGATCAGGAGGACCATCCAGGCCTGTGGTTCCATTCACGCTTCCCTACTTTTTATTATCCCTATCCTTTCACCCTTCCTTCCCCTAGTAAAGATAAAGGTTTCCCTTGCTCAAAAGCCAGTTGAATCTGACTCTTTTGGGGGGCATGCTCATCTCCATTTCGAAGCCGAAGATCCAGCGTTGTCCAAGGACATTTCCGTGGTCATGTGGCCAGCATGACTAGATGCTGAGGTGCACGGAATGCTGTTACCTTCCCACCAAAGTGGTACCTATTTATCTACTTGCAGTTTCCTGCTTTCTAACTGCTAGGTTGGCAGGAGCTGGGGTAAGAGACAGGAGCTCACTCTGTCACACAGCACTCGGGTCTCGAACTGCCGAACTTCCGATCTCCAGTTCAGTATCTTAACCACTGAGCCACCACAGACAATTTCTTTTTATTCCCTTTCTGCGATTCTTGTTTGCAAAATGAGGAGGTATTGACTTTGGCTCCACCTCCTGTGGTGGCCATTTTGGGTTTGGCTCCACCTCCTGTGGCAGCCATTTCGGGGTGGTGCTTATCGCCCCCTCTCAAAATTCCAAAGATGCCCACAGGCTCAAAAGGGTTCGGGACCCCTGTTCTAGATTGGTAAGCACCTAAGTAGTCTCCATGGCAACCATGTTTCCACTGATATACTTTCTACTGGCTGCCAATTTGATTCTGGGCACACATCAAAGTGCTGGTTCTTACCTTTCAAACAGTCCAGGACCAGGGCACTTGATAGACCACCTGTTCCCACATGAGCCTTCCCAGTAACTTCTCAGGCCTGTTCTGTACCCCCCACTCCCGTAATTTAGATAGACAGCCATTTGAGACAGAGTAACCTCCAAGAGAGCCAGTTTGGTGTAGCGATTAAGAAGAGCACAGACTCTAATCTGGGAGAACTGGGTTTGATTCCCCACTCCTCCACATGCAGCTGCTGGTGTGACCTTGGGTCAGTCACAAGTTCACTCAGAGCTGTTCTCTCAACAGCAGTTCTCCAAAGAGCTCTCTCAGCCCCACCTGTCTCACAGGGTGTCTGTTGTGGGGAGGGGAAGGGAAAGGACTTTGTAAGCCACTTTGAAATGCCGAGTAAAGAGTGGGGTATAAATCCAATCTCCTCCTCCTCCTCCTCCAATGGGGCAGTCACTCTCTGGACCTCTGGCACAACTACCTTGCTACAAGACTTGTTGGTTTTCCGCCACTTCCACAAGGTGTTGTCTGTCTGACCTATATCCCACAGCCAAAGGTGCTATGGAAGCACACGCCACTGGATCGACAACAGCGATTTCCCAAGAAGGACCACCTATCAGTTCCTGTCTCTGCCCAACCAGGTTTTGAGCTCATCCGAATACCTGAAGCAAAGGACACTTTGGCCTAGATTTCTCATTCATCTGAATTGTGCTTCCAGTTCTTTAAAGGTACAGCGCTCATTACGATGCACTCTGAATACTGCATTCAGCAGAGGGAACATTAGCCAGATGTCATCAACCCATTATTTTACATTTTATCTCTTGTTGTTCACTGGCAGGCAGGTAGGTTTGCTTCAGTACAAGACTCACAAAAAGAACAGCGTAAATTCACTCACACTTACCCCTCTGTTTCTTTAACTCAGAAAACCTTTAAATATCAAAACGGCCAAAAACGAAATAGCCCCTGTGTTTGCTATGGTATAAAAATATGTTTTTTGCTTTATCTGTAAATTGTGCAATTACTGGGGGGGGAACCTTTACATTGCACATATCTACATTCGCTAAAAACAAAAACAGAACACTCCTAGCCTTGGGTCAGAGAGCGTGAAATTTAATTTTGAAAAATCCACCTGAGACCAGAGAAGCTCAACAATACACTGCACTGGAATTACCTGTTTCACAGTTACCTAATGAAACAAAAAAAAAAAAACGGCACTTCTGAAAGAACGCCTGCTCCGAGAACAAAACGCTACCAGTACACACACACACAACTGGCCAGCAGTGTCGACACAGCCGTGCGCTATCATCGCCACCTCAATTAGGTAGACTGCCGAGAGCACGCAAGGGCGACAGAACCCACACGTCCGCCTCGGAACATTCCCTTTGTGTGGCTTTAGATTTTGAAAAAGAAAAAAACACACAACCAGACACAAGCGTTTGGGGATGCGAGTCCTACAAACGTTACTAACGACAATACCTATGTAGTGGCCCACGGCACGTCAGATCTCAGAAACTAAGCAGGGTCGACCCCGGTTAGCACTTGGAGGGGGAGACCACCAAGGAAGTCCAGAGCTGCTGCACAGAGGCAGGGAATGGCAAGGTCTCCTGCCTTGAAAACCCTACGGGGTCGTCCAAACTCAGCTGCAGCTGGAAAGTGCTTTGCACACACAGCAGAAGAACAGAAGGACGGCCAGGCTGGGTCAGACCAACAAGACAGCTAGTCTAGCATCTGTTCTCCAACTGTGGCTGGTCAAATGCCAAAAAGAAGCTTAGGTGCTTATGGACCAGCAACTACCCTCAGGTGCTGAGACTACCCCCCCCCCCATCCCGAGTATCTGGCAACTAGGTTAATGGCTTCAAAGGGGGAGCAGGGGGCCTCAATTAATGGAGAAAGTTTCAGGTGGGAAGTGGTCTACAGAAGAGGAGGAGGAGGAGGAGGAGGAGGAGGAGGTGAAGGAGGGGATTGGATTTATACCCCGCCCTTCACTACCAAAAGGAGTCTCAGAGTGGCTTACGATCTCCTTTCTCTTCCCCTCCCCACAACAGACACCCAGTGAGGTAAGTGGGGCTGAGAGAGCTCTTTCGAGCACTGCTCTTGAGAGAGCAGCTCTGAATGAACTTGTAACTGACCCAAGGTCACCCAGCTGGCTGCATATGGAAGAGTGGGGAATCAAACCCGGTTCTCCCAGATTAGAATCCACACTCCTAACCACTACACCAAAGTGAAGAAGAAGAGAAGAGATTGGATTTATATCCCGCCCTTCACTCGGAGTCTCAGAGCAGCTTACAAACTCCTTTCCCTTCCCCTCCTTACAACAGACACCCTGTGAGGTAGGTGGGGCTGAGAGAGCTCTGAGACAACTGTCCTTGAGAGAACAGCTGGTACAGAGCTATGGCTTGCCCAAGGTCACCCAGCAGGTGCAAGTGGAGGAGTGGGGAATCAAACCCGGTTCTCCCAGATTAAGAGTCCGCACACTTAACCACTACACCAAACTGACTCTCAAACTGGCCCTAGAGCAATGTCCGAGTCTAGTAGCACCTTAAAGACCAACAGGATCTCCGGGGGTGTGAGCTTTCAAGAGTCAAGATTGTCAGATACAATCAATGGAGGATGGCCAAATGAGACACCCGTGTATGCCAGCTGCTGGGGGTGGGAGGGTCATTAGCCTCTATGTCTGAGTTTGGCCTTGGCGGGGGGGGACGTCCGGTGAACCACTGTTCGAAATAGAATGGTGGACTAGCTGGACCGTAGGTCTGACCCAGCAAGGCTCTTCTGTTCTTACCGTACGTGTGGTTGCCAAAGCAACACCCGGGGGTGTCGCAATGTTGGCAAACAAGGGATGCAACCAGAGCCTCATCAGCGCTCGATGTGTTCCGTTGAGCGAGCCAGGCAAGGATGTTTAATTTAAGGTGCCTTGATGACGGCAAAACTCAATTTACTCTCTTGAAAAGATCTGCTGAATGCGTCCTACTGATCAGATAGGGCTCGGCTTACACCCCTGTGACAGCTTCTAAAGATCCTTACAGCCATTTGATTGAGCGGCACTCGCCCCCGTGTCCTTGGCTCAAGTTCTTTGTTCTCCTTGATCGAGGCACAGTACGCTGCTGTTGACCGTTTCAGCCTGCTCCTTTAGCGATGTGAAGCCCTTTCAAGGAACAGCTCCAGGGTCAATGTAAAATTTATTAGGAGGCGAACCTCCTTCTCAGGAGGATGGGGGTTTTTTTTGGGGGGGGGGAGGTAAAACTTGCTGTATTGTTGGGTACAGTTTTTCAATCTGTCATTGAGCTGACCTTGTTACTCTGGCAGCAGAAGGTAAACGTTTGCAGAGGATAAAGTCACTGAAAGAAAATGTAGTTTCTGAATTTTCATGCTGCCTTTTAGGTACCCAGCAGACAAACAGAACAGAAAAAGGGTATTGTGACATTTTACAGATGCTACAACAGACCACCATGGCAACTCCACTGGAATTCTACTGTCTGGTGCAGGGGTGGCCAAACCGCGGCTCGGGAACCACATGTGGCTCTTTCACACATATTATGCGGCTCCTGGCAGGGTGGCTGGGGAAGCAAAGGGGAGGCATGCCTCCCCAATCGGTCTTCCCTTCCCCAGCCAGTGTTCCCCTCCCTGGATAGGATGGAGGTGTGTGGGAGGGGGGAGCAGAGAAAGGAAGCAACTTAAACTTTAAATGTGTTCTCAACGCAACCCCCACCACCACCAGCCAGCTTGGAGACGGTATTTGTCTCTTTAAATCCAGTCGCAAAGGGCATCGAAAGTGGGTCAAAAGTGCATTATTCAGCTTGCGTGGAAGCACCACGGAGTCTATCGTAGCAAAACAAAACCAAAGTCCAAATGTTGCTAAGTCTTTTAAGTTGCCCCTGGACTTCTGTTCTGCAATACCTAAAACCAGGGGTCCTTTGGGGCCGGAGCGAGGCGGAGCAAAGCTCCGCCAGCTCAGGAGTGGCCACTAGGGCAGCCACGGGCCGAATCAGATTCTCTAATCTGATTCGGTCTGCTGCCGAATTCGGCTGCAACTTTAAAAGCAACTGGAGGGGAGGGGGTTTGAGGGAGAGTCTCCAAACTTGCAGGGTAGCTGCTGGGGCCTCTCCTCGAAATACCCACCAAGTTTCAAGACGGTTGGACCAGAAGGTCCAATTCTACGGGCCCCCAAACAGGTTGCCCCCATTCCCTCCATTGTTCTCTATGGAAGGAAAAAAGAAACACTTTTTCCCAGCATAGAGAACAATGGAGGGGATGGGACAACCTGTTTGGGGGCCCGTAGAATTGGACCCCGTGGTCCAATCTTCTTGAAATGTAGTGGGTATTTCGAGGAGAGGCCCCAGCAGCTACCCTGCAAGTTTGGAGCCTCTCCCTCAAACCCCCTTTCCTCCAGCCCCTCATATACCCTATGAGTTTTTGCCATTGATTTCAATGGCCCATAGGGTATAATGGGGCTGAAACTGACATTCCCTTTCTGACACACTTCTGGTGATGTCAGGGGATGTGGCACATGCTAATGAGTTATGCTAATGAATTGTGCTAATGAGCTCCTGCACCTCTTTTTCTACAAAAGGACCCCTGCCTAAAACCATCGTGTGAGCATGTGGAAGAAGCGAAGTTTGAACAAAGGACCTCCCAGATCAAAGATTATTCTTAGCCACTCTGCTACACCAATCACTGTGAGTTCCCCTCCCACTGAACATCAAAGCCGAGATTAAAGAAAGGCTATACTGCCACTTTTGACATCATGGCCTGTCTTAAATGTACAATCTGGCATCACACCCTGTGTAAATCTTAATAGGGGCCTGCCTCCAACAGCAGAGTTATCTGCCCATAGCAACCTCGAGTTAAATTCTGTTGCAATCGATGACTGGACAGCCATGTCCACAGTGTATCATGCACAGTTCTTTGGGTCTGCTAAAATTAGCTCTCAGTGTCTCTGTTTTTGATTCTTAAACATAAAGGATGTAAGGGAAGCACAGGGGCTGTGGTGGCTCAGAGGTTAAGACGCTGAGCTGCAGCCCCGAAGGTCGGTAGCTCGGCAGTTCGAGACCCGAGTGCCGCATGACGGAGTGAGCTCTCGTCTCTGGCCTCAGCTCCTGCCAACCCAGCAGTTCGAAAGCAAGAAATTGCAAGTAGATAAATAGGTATCGCTTCAGTGGGAAGGTAATGGCGTCCCGTAAACTTTGGCGTTTATTTATTTATGTATTTGATTTCTAGGCCGCTCTTCCCGCTGTTGCAGGCCCAGAGCGGCTTACAAGACTTCCCAGCCACATGACTATGGAAACATCTTCAGACAGCGCTGGCTCTTTGACCTGGAAACAGAGATGAACACCGCCCCCTAGAGTCAGATTCAACTGGCTTTCGAGCAAGGGAAAACTTTACCTTTTAAGGGAAGTACACACTGATTCCACTGTTGCACAACTCTTACGATAAAAAAGTCCCCCCTCAAGCTCCTCTTCTCCAGACTAAACATTCCCAAGTCCCTCAGCCTTTCCTCGTAGGGCTTCCAGCACATGAAGCTGTAACATCATACAAGAAAACCTATTTGGATGAGAAATGATTGAAGCTTTGTCCTTCTATTGAGGAGCACCAAAAGACACTAGATTAAAAATCACTGTGGAAAATACTACATGCCCCGATGAAATTTCTAGGCACTCTCTTTAAAGGGAAAGCATCCAGGATGTGGTTTGTAAACAATATAGGGCTTGAGTTCAGTGGCACCTTTAGACCAACCAAGTTTAATTCTGGGTATAAGCTTTCGCGTGCATACACACTTCATCAGTTTGTAAATATAAGTCAGCTTTAGGCCAATGCAAGGTTTCAACATTGCTCTAACCATTTCTTAAGAGCAATCATGTTGAATCAGGCCAATGGCCCATCCACTCCAACACTCTGTGTGTCACACAGCGGCCAAAATCCTAGTGCTATCAGGAGGTCCACCAGTGGGGCCAGAATTCCAGAAACCCTTTCACTGTGGCCACCCAAGCACCAGGAAGACAAAGCATCACTGCCCCAGGGCAAAGTGTTCCACCTATACCTTGGAGCCACTCATAGACTTCTAGTCCAAATGCTCATCCAATTCCCTACGGGACCTGTCTATGCTTCTAGCCACCACCACTTCTTGCGGCAGTGAATTCCACATGTTAACTACTCTTTGGGTGAAGAAGTACTTCCTTTTATCTGTTCTAAGCCTACTGCTCATTAATTTCATTGGGAGGGCTTCTAGTGGACCTCCTGATGGCACCTGGTATTTTTGGTCAATGAATATGCATATGCATAATTTTGTAAACCTCTGTCATGTTACCCCCCCTGTCTTTGTTTCTAACTCTTTATCAGCTTTACCTTGGATTGGAGGCATGTGGAACAAAAAGGACTTTATCACGTTTGTTACTGGGCAGTTATCAAATTCCAATATCAGTCTCGCTGGCAACCGTATAGCCGGTGGACTGTGCCAGTCACAGAAACACAAAAACGAGGCCGCCCACAGACAAGGAGAACCCCTCCAATACAACGGCAGAGGATCTTAAAGGCACTGGGGACGGGCTGTGGCTCAGTGGCAGAGCCTCCGCTTGGCATGCAGAAGGTCCCAGGTTCAATCCCCGGCATCCCCACTTAAAATGACCAGGCAGCAGGTGGTGTGAAAGAGCTCAGCCTGAGACCCTGGAAAGAGACTCCCATTCTGAGTAGCCGGTACCAGCCTTAATGGAGCAACACTCTGGTTCAGTTTAATGCAGCTTCGTGTGTGATCGCGTGTGTGGATCAGACCTTGGGGGAGTATGAAAAATGTCTCGCTGCTTTCCAAACCAACCTGAAATTCAGAGCACGTAACAGATTGTTTCACCCTTACTTCTATCAGCAGGCGAACCTCACTCTGAACCTCAGAGAGGCACGAGGGTTGATTTCAAAGGATGGCAACTCCCAAAGAGGAAGAAAAAACCATCTATGGTTTTCCCTGAATTTAACCATGATGGATCAGAGATCCAAAACAGCCCATGCAATACTTACTCCACCACAGGCAATTAAAGACTATCACTCGGGGAGGAGCCATGGCTTGTTGTGCAGAGCTGTGCAGTGGAATGGCTTAGTGGAAGAGCCTCTGCTCGGCATGCAGAAGGTCCCAGGTTCAGTCCCCGGCATCTCCAGTTAAAAGGACCAGGCAGGTGGTGAGGGGAAAGACCTCAGCTTGAGACTCTGGCGAGCTGTAAAGAGGGGTTGTGGCTCAGTGGAAGAGCCTCTGCTTGGCATGCAGGAGGTCCCAGGTTCAATCCCTGGCATCTCCAGTTAAAAGGACCAGGCGGGAGGTGATGGGAAAGACCTCAGCCTGAGACTCTGGAGAGCTGTAAAGAGGGGTTGTGGCTCAGTGGAAGAGCACCTGCTAGGCATGCAGAATGTCCCAGGTTCAATCCCCGGAATCTCCAGTTAAAAGGACCAGGCAGTAGGTGATGGGAAAGACCTCCGCCTGAGACCCTGGAGAGCTGCTGCCAGTCTGAGTAGACAAGACTGACTTTGATGGACCAACGATCTGATCCAGTAGAAGGCCACTTCATATGTGCTTACATGGGTGCCACAGGGCTCTGTTCGGGGCCCAGTACTTTTCAATATTTTTAAAAATGATCTGGATTGGATGAGGGTGTGGAGGGGCTACTCATTAAATCTGCAGATGACACCAAAATGGGAGGAGCAGTGAACACACTGGAAAGACAGAGACAGAATTCAAGGAGATCTGAACACACCGGAAGAGTGGGCGGATGTGAACAAGATGCCACTTAACAAGGATAAGTGCTGCAGTCTACATCTGGGCAACAAAAATGAGGAACAGGCATACTGGATGGGGGACACACTTCCGGGGAGCAGCATGTGTGAACAAGATCTTGGGGTACGGGTGGACCCAACGTTAAATATGAGCAGCCAGTGTGATGTGGCAACAAAAACGGCTAATGCGATCTTGGGGAGTATCATCAGAGGCATAACATCCAAATCAGGTCAGGGCGCAGCTGGAGTCTCGTGTGCAGTTCTGCAGGCCTCCCTTCCAAAAGGATGTGGACAGAATGGAGGGGGTGCAGAGGAGAGCGATGAGGATGATTGGGGGGGCCTGGAGACCAAGCCTTAGGAGGAAAGACCGAGGGGCTCGGGAATCTTCAGTCTGGAGAAGAAGAGGTAGAGGGGGAACATGATTGCTCTCTCGAAGTATTTGAAGGATTGTCACTTAGAGGAGGGTGGGGAGCTGCTCCTGTTGGCAGCAGAGGAGAGGACTCGCAAGAAAAGGGTTTCGATGAAGGGCGGGAAGAGACCGGCTGGATCTTAGGGAAAACCTTTTTACAGTCAGAGTTGTGCAGCAGTGGAGTCAGCTGCCTGGGGAGGAGGTGAGCTCCCCCTCCCTGGCCATCTACAAGCAGCGTCTGGACAAACCCTTGTCAGGGATGCTCGAGGCTGATCCTGCAGTGAGCAGAAGGTTAGACTAGATGGCTTTTGTGGCCCCTTCCAGCTCTGGGATTCTATGATTCTCTTCTACATTTTAATCAGCCTTTGAATTTCCAAACTTCCAGAATCATAACCAGATGCTGGGTAGCATCTGCCCCTGCCCAATGTGCTATGTTATCTTCCAACAGCCTGAGTTTTAATCACAGGCTTCCTGTTTTCTCCCACATCAGCCAATGAAAGACTTCATTTCGCTGGCCTTTCTGCAGTTTCTACTAACTCAGTTGGCATTTTGTTCTTACGAAGCCAAACTTTTCAGAAGTCGTGATCTCTCCCAGTAAGTCACCCGGGATCGTCTTCAACGCCAGAAGGGTGCCATTAAGCCATCCGGAGGCGATATTGCTCATTTTGTATGCACAATCACAACACGCACAACTTTGCACAATTTACAAGAGCCAGTCCCATTACATGCAAATGTGAGAGGCAGCAAGCAGAGCCGAGCTTGTCTTTCTTGACGGCGTCGGTGTCCCTTTGCTAATCTCTTCTGCATCTAAACGACTTGACTCCAGATCGCCAAATGACAGCAGCGAAAAAGAGACTCGACATATTCATACATTTATGTATTACTGCGGTTTTCGACCGCAAAGTTGTAATCGGTGAATTATGACCCGGAATCTTCACCTCTCGCGTAATTTTGAAGTAATTAAATTTGGCACGGGTCTGAAGCTTGGCATTCTCGGCACATCGGCTGCAAGTGCCGGCTGAGAAAGGAGCCGGTATCATCTCAAAAGCGTCTTCCGGTTATTGCTGCGGCTCCCGAAAGTTCCGCAGAAGGAGTGAGCAAAATGTGCTTTGCCCCCACCTTCCCCGCCCTGCCCCCAGTTCATCTTGGAAGATGGCAGCATCTCCCTTTGATTGCAGGGAGACAGGTAGACCCTCAAGGTATGAGTGGCAAGTTGCAGCTGGCGCCTTATGACATTTGGGAAGGGGGAAGGGGACAAGAGGATCACAGAAATTACAAGAGACCAGAGGCCATCTAGCCCAACTCCTGTCTTAAGCGAAGAGAAGCGCCCCCCTCAGATCCAGCCAACCAATCCAGGATGCCACAAGAAGACAAATATGTGCAGCAGCTCTATGACTCAAAAACCAGCTACACACGCCCTGCGCTGGATAGCCCAAGCAAGCCCGATCTCATCAGATCTCGAGAGCTAAGCAGGGCCGACCCTGGCAAGTATTTGGATGGGAGACCTCCAAGGAATACCAGGACTGGGAGGCAGAGGCAGGCTATGAAGCAACTTAGCTGAACGTCCTTCGTGCCCCAACTGGAGTTGCAAAAGGTCGCCATGACTTCCAGGCATGGCCCCCCACACACACACACAAAGAGCAAAAACACCCCCCTGTGAGAGTCCTGCTCAAAGTAGTCAAGGATCAGACCTCGGTTGGTTAACCACAGTTCTTTATTACCTATTCCTACATTAGTACAGCATCTCGGGTTATTGTCAGAGATGAGACAAATAATACAAGCGGGTCTATTATACCATTCCAAGGAGTTTGAATTACCCATAGGTAGCCAATCCCCTCAAGGGAAAATTGGCGGGCTAAAAGGTGTCTTGACCGTTTGGTTCACACAGGAAAAAAGTGAGGTGTTAAGCAGTAAATTTCCCTTCTCAAACCAGACCCCTCAGTTCACATAACAATTCATGGCTCCAAGGTTCTTTAGCATGAGATAAGAGATGAGAGCCGTCCTCCCCTTGAAGTTACTGCCGGGGCAGCTGGAATGTGGAGGCAGGGATGAGAGGCCTCCTTGTTCTCACCCTTAAGGGTTGTCACCCTCCCGACCAAAACAGGATTAATACAGGGTCCAATACATAGTGGCTACAAGGTTACATAGTATGCATGCAAGATTACATTGACTGAATTGACAGATTCTGACACCCTGCCCTCCCCATAATTCTCTTCACCTAGCTTTATCAGGGAACATTTTATGAAACAGTTTAGTCAACTTGGGGGCATGAACATGTTCAGAACGAATCCATTCATTGTGCTCCGGGCCGAAATCCAACCATCTAACTAAGTAATACAAGTGGCCCCTTTTCATCTTGGAGTCAAGGATTTCAGTTATCTCGTAGTGTGGACTCCCCTCCTTCATCAGTGGAGGAGGAGCTGGAGGAACTGGATGCCATGCATTCGGCCCAGGATCTTTCTTCAGCAGGCTGAAATGAAACACAGGGTGCACAGAACTCAGTGATTTAGGCAGTTCCAGTTCAAAGGATACATCAGAGATTTTACGTAGCACTTTATAAGGTCCAACATATTTCCATCCCAATTTTCTGCTGGGCTGCAGCCCATGGATATTTTTAGTAGAGAGATAAACGGAGTCCCCGGGTTGAAGATCCCATCCCGGTGCTCGCCCTCGGTCTGCATACTTCTTGTAGTCCTCTTTGGCATGGTCCAGGGCTTTCCCTATTAATGGCCAGGAGTCCTGGAGGCTGGACCACCAACTCTTAAAATCCGAGGGGGGGGTTTGGGGGTCCTCCTTAAGGGTAGGGAGTGGTTTCCCTTCAAAGCCTCCCACTGCCATGAACGGTGAAACCCCAGTGGAGGAATGCACTGCATTATTGTAGCTATATTCTGCAAAGGGCAGCAATTCCACCCAATTATCCTGGTGGTAATTTGTGTAACATCTTAGGAATTGCTCGAGAATTTGATTAGTTCGCTCGGATTGGCCGTCGGTCTCTGGATGGTAACCCGAGCTTAAGGCAGGTTCTATGTCCATTAATTTCAAAAGCTCCCGCCAGAAGGTGGCAACGAACTGACTTCCGCGGTCAGAAACCACCCTCTTCGGAAACGCATGTAATTTTATCACGTGGTTGAAGAAAGCTTTAGCCATTCCTTTGGCTGTGGGCAATTGCTTGAAGGGGGTGAAATGGGCTTGTTTAGAAAAAGTGTCAACTACTACCCAAATCACAGTTTTTCCCTTGGAGGGGGGCAAATTGGTGATAAAATCCATGGCTATGTCTTCCCAGGGTCTTGAAGCAGTGGGTAGGGGGTGCAACAATCCTGGGACTTTTCCCCCCCGTTTTTTACACATTAAACAGGTTTGGCATGCCGAGACGAAGTCCGAGACATCTCGGCGCATGCGCGGCCACCAGAACTGACGCTGGATCAAATTAAGTGTCTTTAGGAAACCGAAGTGCCCGGCTAGCTTTGAGGAGTGACAATTTAGCAAGATTTCCTTGCGTTTGGTCTTAGGCACCACTAGTTTGTCCCCATGCAGCCAACAGTGGTCCTCTCTTTTGGAACACTCTCCCACAGTTTCCAATTCCTCTATTTCTTCGGGAGCATACTCCCCCCCCCACTGGCAGTTCCCTGTGGTTAGCTCAGCTTTCTTTGTTTTGCTCCGGGTGACAACCACCCCTCCCAGCTGCTGGGGGGAGAACATGGAATCGAACACCTCTTCTTTCACACTCTCATGTTGGGGCAATCTGGACAATGCGTCTGCCAGGGAGTTAGCCTTTCCAGGAAAATGCTTTAACACAAAGTTAAATTTGGAAAAGAAGTCAGCCCAGCGCAGCTGCTTGGCATTGAGGGACCGCTGAGTGCGCAAAGCCTCTAGGTTCTTATGATCAGTCCATATTTCGAACGGAGTTTGCGCTCCTTCCAACCAGTGGCGCCACGTAGTGAGCGCTAACCTAATGGCCGCGGCTTCCTTGTCCCACACCGACCAATTCCTTTCTGTTTCGTTAAACTTTTTTGAAATGTAAGCCAAGGGGTGCAGTTTCCCCTCCGAGTCACTTTGTAAAATGGCCCCCCCCATGGCTACATCCGAGGCATCGACATGGATTATAAAGTCTTTCGTCTCATCCGGGTGGGCCAGAATGGGCTCAGAGGTAAAAAGGGTTTTTAAAGCCTCAAACGCCTTCTGACACTCCCCATTCCACGCCAGTTTCTCTCCTGGCTTTCCTGCCTCGGGCCCCCTCCCCTTAGTTTTCAACAAGTCCGTTAAGGGAAGGGTAACTTTAGCAAAGTCTTTGATGAAGGTCCGGTAAAAGTTACAAAATCCTAAGAGGCTCTGCAATTGCTTTCTCGTTCGCGGAGCCTCCCATTGCACCACCGCCTCCACTTTACCCGGGTCCATTTCCAACCCCTTCTGAGAAATGCGGTAGCCCAGGAAGTCCACGGACTCACGGTGAAACTCGCACTTAGACAGTTTCACAAAAAGCTGGTTTTTCAGTAAAGTTGAAAGAACGTCCCTGACCAAAGTCACATGCTCATTCTTATCAGTAGAATAGATCAAGATATCATCTATGTAACATAACACGCCCTTAAAAAGATGCTTGTGCAACACTTCATTGATTAAACTCATAAAGACCCCGGGCGCGCCACTTAAGCCGAACGGCATCACTAGGTATTCAAATTGCCCCAAGGGGGTGTTAAAGGCAGTCTTAGATTCATCCCCTTCCCTTATGCGCACCCTGAAGTAGGCATCTCGTAGATCCAACTTGGTAAAAATCTTCCCCTTGGCCGCCTCTGCCAAGAGGTCCTTTATTAACGGGAGGGGGTAGGCATTAGTGGTGGAGACTGCATTTAGCCCCCGGTAGTCAGTGCACAGTCGTAAGCCCCCATCCTTTTTCTTTCGGAACAGCACGGGCGCCGCAAAGGGGGACTTGGCGGGGCGGATAAACCCCCTTGCCAGGTTTTTGTCCAAGAACTTCCGCAGTTCTTCCCGTTCCGCCGGGCTCATGGAATATAATTTACCCTTCGGGAGTTTCTCTCCTGGGAGGAGCTCTATGGCACAGTCCGACAGTCGATGGGGGGGCAACTCGTCCGCCTCGGTCTCACTGAACACTTCTAACAAGTCTCTGTACTCTTTAGGCACCATGGCAGGGGCGAGGGCGAGTGCGGGCGCGGGGGGAGGCGGGCTCGGAGGTCCGGGGCCCCATCCGGGGTCCCACCGGTGGCTCTGGCAGCGTTCGTCTACCCACGAAATCTTCCCCTCGCTCCATTTTATGTAAGGGTCGTGCGCCCCGAGCCAAGGGCTGCCCAACACCATAGGGAACTGGGCGTTCGGGGTGATGACGAAAGCTCGCTTCTCCCAATGCTCCCCCGTTCCCAAAATCAAGCTCTCAGTCTCTGCTATGCACTCCTCCTTCATTTCCGACCCATCCATCTGTGTAAACTTCAGGGGTTCTGCTAACGGGGTGACTTTGGGTCCCAACCCCTCCACTACCAGGGGGCTGATCAGATCTCGCGCGCACCCAGAGTCAATTAGAGCGCGAACCCTCATGTGGGTACCTGATCCAGGGGTCACCACCGTCACTACCATATATAACAGGGGGCCAGGGATGCTCACCGGAGATGGCGCTTCTTGACGGGGGACCTGCAGCTCTGCGCCGCTCACTGCAGGCCGTTGGAGTTTCCCGACATCTGCGCTTCCATCAGCTCCAGCTCTCCCTGGTCGCTCGCCACCCCTTCCAGCTGTAAAGCCCGGGGCTTCATTGGAGTTTTCCCCCGGGTAGGGGTGCTCCCCGCTCCGGGAGTTGAGGTCTTCGGGCCCTTCCCCCCTCCTCTGGGACAAGCGGAGGCGAAGTGGCCACTCTCCCCACACTTCATACACAACCCCTGTCGAAACCTCGCATCACGGACGTCTTGCACATTGGATCGGGGCTTCGCTCGGGGGCCTGCTTTGCTGGCTGCCGTCGCGGACGCTCCCATCTTGATTAGGGCGAAGCGTTCCTCCATGTCGGTGGCAGCTCTCATCCAGGTGTTCAGGGTGCCCGGGCGACCCCCTAACAGCACTGTCTCGTAGATTTCCGGGTTCAGGCCCTCCCAATACTTCTCCATGAAGAGTTCCTCCGGCCACCCATGGATTTTTGCAGCGATGCGCCGGAACTTGTCAGTGTATTCCCTCACTGACGACCTCCCCTGGAATAGCTTTCTCAGTTGATTTCTGGCTTTTTCCTCACCCAGGGGGTCCTCGAACTGATGCCGGAGGGCCCACATAAAATTGTTCAGGGAGCGCAATTCAGGACCAGGGTTCTCGTGCAGGCTCACATACCAATCGCTGGCGGTGTCTTTCAGCTTGGACCCGATGTAGCCAATTCGATCGTTCTCGGTAGGGTAGAGGTGACCCCAACTGTCCAGGAATCTCCCGATCTCCAGCGTGAAGAAACGCAGTTTCTCGGGGTCCCCATCGAAAGTAGTCGTCAAAGGGTCGGAAGGGGGTGGGCGAGCGGCCGGCGCGGCCGGGACTGGGGCCGGCGCGGGAACGGGCCCCGGAACTGGAGCTGGGACGACCGGCGGGGCTGGTTGCGCCGGTAGAGCGGGCGCCTGCGGCTGAACCGGAACCCCTCCGGGCGCCTGCGGCTGTGGTGGGGCTCCGACCCCTTGACCGAGGAGGGCGCCTTGCATCGCCGTCATAGCGTCGCGAAATTGGTGCTGGAGATCGAGGGCCAACTCGCGGAGCTCGGCGGTGAGTTGAAGCCGCAGGTCTCCCATCATCTGATCCAGCGGGACCGTCTGCTCCTCGCGATACGGATCGGGCCCATACAGATCCAGTCCCTCCTCTTCGGGAGGCGGGCGACGCGGCCCTCCACGGTAGATCGGCTCGCGGTCGTCTCCGAGGTAGCTCGGTCTCCCTCGATCGGGCTGGTCTCCGGTGAGCGAAACTCTCACCCCTTTCCTGTCGTGCACCCACGAACTCACGGGTCGGCCCCCGAAGTGGCTCCATGCGTACTGGGGGGTCACGTTCTGATGGGTAATCGGGCGGCGCGGAATGTAGTAAGCCCCCTGGCTCGTGGTCACCGGCACCTCGGGACCTCCTCCGCCGCCACCACCCCCGTTCCCCGGATCCGCCGGGGTAACGGGAACCTCCTCTGGAGTAGTAGGTTTGAGGGGGACAACGTCGTCTTCTGACATGGTCAGGAACGGTTGAGTCCCAATCACAGATCTCTGACAATCTGTGAGAGTCCTGCTCAAAGTAGTCAAGGATCAGACCTCGGTTGGTTAACCACAGTTCTTTATTACCTATTCCTACATTAGTACAGCATCTCGGGTTATTGTCAGAGATGAGACAAATAATACAAGCGGGTCTATTGTACCATTCCAAGGAGTTTGAATTACCCATAGGTAGCCAATCCCCTCAAGGGAAAATTGGCGGGCTAAAAGGTGTCTTGACCGTTTGGTTCACACAGGAAAAAAGTGAGGTGTTAAGCAGTAAATTTCCCTTCTCAAACCAGACCCCTCAGTTCACATAACAATTCATGGCTCCAAGGTTCTTTAGCATGAGATAAGAGATGAGAGCCGTCCTCCCCTTGAAGTTACTGCGGGGGCAGCTGGAATGTGGAGGCAGGGATGAGAGGCCTCCTTGTTCTCACCCTTAAGGGTTGTCACCCTCCCGACCAAAACAGGATTAATACAGGGTCCAATACATAGTGGCTACAAGGTTACATAGTATGCATGCAAGATTACATTGACTGAATTGACAGATTCTGACACCCCCCCCCCCCCAAAACAAGAAAACCTAGAGGAATTGCTCTAAATCTCTAGCCAACTGGCAAGGCCAGCAGAAACATCTTGAGCAAAAAGCAGAGCCCGTTCACCAAGGAGGATTACACTAGGTGCAACTGGGAAACTCAGAACAAGAAATAAAATCCAAGCAATATCTTTTGTTAGGTGGTGAAAAGATGCTTTGCGGCCAACTTATGCATAAGCACAACCCCGGGCTTCCGTGGTGGCCTCCCATCCAAAGACTAACCAGGGCCAACCCTGCTTAGCTTCTGCGATGTGATAAAACTGGGGCTAGTCTGGGCCATCCAGGTCAGGGGGAACAGTAAATACACTTCTGGAAGAGAAAAGAAGAAGAGAAGAGATTGGATATATACCCCGCCCTTCACTACCCAAGGGAGTCTCAGAGCTGTTTCCAGTCTCCTTTCCCTTCCCCTCCCCACAACAGAAACCCTGTGAGGTAGGTGGGGCTGAGAGAGCTCAGACAGAAACGGCTCTTTTTCAAGAACAGCTGTGCCAGAGCTACGGCTTGCCCAAGGTCATCCAGCAGGTGCAAGTGGAGGAGTGGGGACTCAAACCCGGTTCTCCCAGATTAGAGTCTGTGCACTTAACCACTACATCAAACTGGCTGTACAAGATACAACTATCGTTCAGCCAGTTTGGTGTAGTGGTTAAGTGCGCGGACTCTAATCTAGGAGAACCGGGTTTGATTCCCCACTGCTCCACATTAAGCCAGCTGGGTGACCTTGGGCAAGCCATAGCTCTGGCACAGCTGTTCTCTCAAGGTCACCTTGGGAAAGAGCTCTCTCAGCCCCGCCTACCTCACAGGGTGCCTGTTATATGGAGGGGAAGGGAGAGGAGTTTGTAAGCTGCTCTGAGACTCCAAGTGAGTGAAGGGCAGGATGTAAATCCAATCTCTTCTTCTTCTTCTATGGGTGGTGAAAAGGGCCATCGAGTTGCAACTGCCTCTGCGGAGCGACCTTAGTGGTCTCCCATCCAAGTACTAACCAGGGCTAACCCTTCTTAGCTTCTGAGATCTGATGAAACCTGGGCCATCCAGGTCAAGATGTACTTTTTATTAGGGCCAATCAAGACGACACAAAATGTTGAGCAAGCCTTCGACCTCACCAGAATTCTTCGTTTTCCCTGATGAAGAGTTCCGACAAGCTTGAAATCTTGCATGATGCTTTGTGTCATTTTGGTTGGCCCTAATAAAAAGTAAGGGGGCTGCGATGGCTCAGAGGTTAAGACGCTGAGCTGCAGACCGGAAGCAGTGTTCCCTCTAAGCTGAGTTAGTGTGAGCTAGCTCACAGTCTTTTAGCCTCCGGCTCACACAGTTTTGTCTCATCTCAGGAAAGATGGCTCCAGATCAAACTAATCTATGCAGCAGCCAAATCGCTCGTTCACAACTTTAATGCCAGTAGCTCACAAAGTAGATTTTTTGCTCACAAGACTCCACAGCTTACAGGGAGCATTGACCGGAAGGTCTGTAGTTCAGCAGTTCGAGACCCGAGTGCCGCGTAACGGAGTGAGCTCCTGTCTCTGGCCCCAGCTCCTGCCAACCTAGCCGTTCAAAAGCAAGGAACTGCAAGGAGATAAATAGATATCACTTCGGTGGGAAGGTAACAGCGTTCCATGCGCCTTGGTGTTTAGTCATGCCGGCCACATGACCACAGAAACGGACAGCGCTGGCTCTTCAGCTTGAAAACAGATGAGCACCGCCCCCTAGAGTCGGATTCAACTGTCTTCTGAGCAAGGGAAACCTTTACCTTTACTTAATAAAAAATACGTCCTGACATGGATAGCCCAGGTTAGCCTGATTTCATCAGATATTGGAAGCTAAGCCGGGTTGGCCTTGGTTAGTGCTTGGGATGGGAGACCACCAAGGAAGTCCAGGGTCGCTATACAGAAGCAGGCAATGGCCAACCACCTCTGAACATCTCTTGCCTTGAAAACCCTACGGGATCGCTTAAGTCAGCTGCGACCTGATGGCACTCAGTAAAACGTTCTTACGTGTATTTTGTTTCTTGTTCTCAATCTCGCATGGCCCAATATGGCTCTTCACAACTTGCTGCAACTGGGAACGCCAGTCTAATGCACGTGACTCGGAGACCTGGATTCAGCCATGAAATTCACTGGACGACCTTGGGCCGGTCACAGTTTTTCAGCTTCGCCCACTCTCTGCGTACGCTGGGAAGATCTAAATAAAGACAAACAGCCTGCCACCCAACACCCTGTCTCTAACAGCGAGCAGGGATTTCCAAGCAGTCCAAAAAGCATGCGAAGGAAGCTCTTAGCACCACTGCAAGGTAACAAAAATAGCAGGTTCGTCCCTCTTGGAAAACCGCAATGGAGGAAGCCGGATCTCAAACTTACGATGACGATCCCACAACAGAAACGACCGTAGCCTGCAGCAGGAGGCTTTCCCTTTTTAGTAATATCAGTGCCTTCTTTTTAAAATGGCATATTAAAGCTTTCAAAAATCCAGTAGCAGTAAAAAAGCCAAATTAAGCGATTAAATTCGCCTATTATGACTAAACTCAATTTATTCAGAAAAATTCACTCAAAACTAGTCAGATCAAGTTGTTGTTGTTGTTGTTGCTGTTCAGTCGCGCAGTCGAGTCCAACTCTTCATGACCCCACGGACCACATCACGCCAGGCCCTCCTGTCGTCTATCGTGTTCCAGAGTTTGCTTAATTTCATGTTCATTGCATCGATGACACTGTCTAGCCATCTCATCCTTTGCCGTCCCCTTCTTCTTTGACCATCGATCTTCCCCAGCCTCAGGGTCTTCTCCAGGGAGTGCTCCCTTCTCATTTGGGGGCCAAAGGATTTGAGCTGCAGCTTCAGGATCTGGCCTTCCAGGGAACAGTCAGGGTTGGTTTCTTTTAGGACTGACTGATCTGATCTCCTTGCAGTCCAAGGGACTCTCAAAGAGTCTTCTCCAGCACCATCATTCAAAATTCGGCACTCGGCCTTCCTTACGGTCCAACTCTCGCAGCCATACATCACTACTGGGAATACCATGGCTTTGTGAGAGCCAGTTTGGTGTAGTGGTTAAGTGCGCGGACTCTAATCTGGGAGAACCGGGTTTGATTCCCCACTCCTCCACTTGCACCTGGCTGGATGACTTTGGGCAAGCCATAGCTCTGTACCAGCTGTTCCCTCAAGGACAGCTTGGGAAAGAGCTCTCTCAGCCCCACCTACCTCACAGGGTGTCTGTTGTGGGGAGGGGAAGGGAAAAGGAGTTTGTAAGCCGCTCTGAGACTCCCTTGGGGCGGGGTATAAATCCCATCTCTTCTTCTTCTTCTTTGTCCATATGGACTTTTGTTGGCAGGGTGATGTCTCTACTTTTTGTTATACTGTCTAGGTTTGCCATTGCTTTTCTTCCAAGGAGCAGGCGTCTTTTAATTCAAGTTCCTTGTTATCAAACAGCCCCAGGAAAGAATGACAGACACGCTTTAAAGTCTTGTTTCTTTTTCTTTCTTTCTTTTTTTGCTTGTTCAGTATTCTGGTATGTTTAAAATTACCCAAATGACTGGAAGAAGCCGATGGATGTTTTGTAAGAAATAAGCTCCAGATTGTTATTGCAGTTATAACTTGATTTTCCCCTCACTTGAGGTCAACCTGCCTGTCTTACACTGGCAGGCAAGCACCATCGTGCGGTAGAAAAGCACTAGAAAGACGGACACAACTGAAAGCTAACATGGTGTAGTGGTTCGAGTGCGGGGCTAGAATCCTGAAGAGTCAGGTTCAACTCCTCACTCTGCCTTGGAAGCTTATCAGGTGACTTTGGACCAGTCATACTCTCAGCCTGACCTACCTCACACGGGGGAGGATAAGACTGGGGGGGGGGGGGGGGTGCTGTAAGCCGCTGAGGGTCTCCACTGAGGGGAAAGTGGGGTACAAATGAAGTAAACAAGTGACTTTGGAATTTGAAAGCCTCTGTTTAACAGCACTTGCCCTGAACTGGATGGCCCAGGCTAGCGTAATCTTGTCAGATCTCAGAAAACTCAAGAAGAAGAAGAAGAGATTAGATTTATACCCCGCCCTTCACTCACTTGGAGTCTCAGAGCGGCTTACAAACTCCTTTCCCTTCCCCTCCCCACAACAGACACCCTGTGAGGTAGGTGGGGCTGAGAGAGCTCTTTCCCATTTGTCCTTGAGGGAACAGCTGGTACAGAGCTATGGCTTGCCCAAGGTCATCCAGCCAGGTGCAAGTGGAGGAGTGGGGAATCAAACCCCAGGGTTGGCGCTAGTTAGTACTTGTCTGGGAAGGAATTCCAGAGTCTCTATGTAGAGGAAGGCTATGGAAAACCACCTGGGTTAACTCGCTTGCCTACAAAACCCTACGGGGTTGCCACAATACAGCTGTGACTTGTGTAGGGTTGCCAAGTGATTTACTGGCTGCAGCGGGGGAGCGGTGGTCCCACGATGACGTCGCCCGGAAGTGACATCATCACACTGGGCACGTCACCGGGCGACGCTCTCGCGGTCACCCTGAAAACTCACGCCGGGCACGTCGGCCCAATCTGGCCACTTCAGGGGTGGGGTTCCCCCCCGCCAGCCGGATCCGGAGCGGCGGATTGGGGGACCTTTTAGCGGGGGAACCTCCGCCCTCCTGGGGGACCTGGCAGCCCTAGACTTGTGACTTTAGCACCTCTCTAAAAGAAAGGGCTCCATGCCACTACACTGCCCAAATGGACAGCCTGCCTTGTATCTGTCTGAGAAGACAAATGTACCAGTCAAGAAACTCTACACTGGTTTTGTTAACAACTTTGGTCTCTCCTCCCAACCCATGCTTTTTTTTTTAACAAGCCGGTACAATTAAATGCACACTCAACCCCTTATTTTTTTTAAAAAAAAAGGAGAATCAATTTTTTTAAAACTACGAAGGCCAAGTCCATCAGTGCTCCACACAGCAAGCTTCTACTGCAAACAGGCAGAACTGTTTTTAGCTTGGCTTGGTTGCTTTATCTGACCGAAGCGTGAGGAGGGCCTCTACAGCAGCCCCCACAATCATAGGATGCACATATGAACACATGGGATACATGAAGCTGCCTTGTACTCAATCAGACCTTTGGTCCACTGAGGTCCGTACTGTCTACTCAGACTGGCAGTGACTCTCCAGGTCTTTCCCATCACCTGCTGCCTGGTCCTTTTTAACTGGAGATGCCGGGGACTGAACCTGGGACCTTCTGCTTGCCAAGCAGAGGCTCTGCCACTGAGCCACAGCCCCTCTTCACAGCTCTCCAGGGTCTCAGGCGGAGGTCTTTCCCATCACCTCCTGCCTGGTCCTTTCTTAACTGGAGATGCCAGGGATTGAACCTGGGATCTTCTGCCTGCCAAGCAGAGGCTCTGCCACTGAGCCACAGCCCCTCTTCACAGCTCTCCAGGGTCTCCGGCAGAGGTCTTTCCCATCACCTCCTGCCTGGTCCTTTCTTAACTGGAGATGCCGGGGATTGAACCTGGGATCTTCTGCATGCCAAGCAGAGGCTCTGCTACTGAGCCACAGCCCCTCTTCACAGCTCTCCAGGGTCTCAGGCAGAAGTCTTTCCCATCACCTCCTGCCTGCTCCTTTTTAACTGGAGATGCCGGAGACTGAACCTGGGACCTTCTGCTTGCCAAGCAAAGGCTCTACCACTGATCCACAGCCCCTGTCTATGTCTCTCCAGGGTCTCAACCAGAGGTCTGTCCCGTGCACTAAAGCCTGGACACACATTCCACCAGCTGCACTTGGACATCACAATGAACAGATACTTGTCTGTGACAGATACTAACAAAACTTACTCTCCCCCCCCATTCCAATCTTGTCCCAGGCTTGTGGCAGGCAAACAAATGCCAATTCAGCAAGGTGCCTGCATTCAAATGTCAGACTGTGCTGGCGCTTGATTAAATTAAAAAGCTCTGAATCGAGCTCTGCATGCTAAGGAAGCACGTGAAGGTTGCAACAAGCTGTTATTCGTGCCCATTCTGAACTAATCTCAGTGAGTTACAACATCTGCATGCAACTGCTGTGCTCAAGATTTAAACAGACACATATCCACCTATGCCCAAGTTTCCAGGTACATCTTAGCAACGTTAGGGAAAAAACTGCCACAAATACACTTCTCTATGGCAGCCTGATAGAAACCTGTAAAAGTGCCGTCAAAATGAAGCATCCCATATCAGGCAAATCAATATGAATCCTTTAACTTTAATATAATATTTGTGATGCATGTAAGTTATAAGACCAGATTTGTGGGATTGCTTCTTCTCTATAGATTCCAACCTTGATTACCATGTTACTTTTAAGCTTTGATTACTCTTCTGTTAGTTGATTTATTTTGATGGTTTATAATACACACACACACATTTACAGGGATAATTTCATAGAAAAAGAGGTAGAGGAGCTCATTAGCATAACTCATTAGCGTAACATATTTGCATATGCCACACCCCCTGACATCACCGGAAGTGTGTCAGAAGGCAACACCCACTGCTCAGGCTCCACCCCAAAAATCTCCAACTCAGAGCTGGCGAGCCAGCCCTATTATTGATTGATTGATTGATTGATTGACTTATTATTTGTATTTCTACCCCGCCTTGCCGGACAAGCTGGCTTTACACTTTGACTAAAGACACTTTAGGTTTCCTTTGCTCTCGCAGGGAAGCAACCCTACAACAAGCATGAAAATACAGATCAAGTCAGTATGCTTTGGCTTTTTGCCACAGCGCATCCCCATAGGTGCCCGCTCCTGGGCTTGTTACTCCTGGAATGGGGTCAAAAGAGGGGAGTATCATTCATTAGAACTGGCTCTAGATAACACAGTGACAGGTTTGGTGGAAGTCACTTCTGGATTTTCAGAAGCTCCTCACTTCTTATTGCTGAGGCATGGACATACCTGGAGTGCCGCCGCCCACGCCATGACCACCAGATCCTGATTTCTGTTGAGGCCTTCCACGGGGAGAAGAGGGCTCCTTCATACGTTCAATAACGTTTTCAGACAGCTGAGAAGAGACCGAAAGAGAAGAAACGTCAATAATTTATAAAGCCAGCTAACCGAAGTACACGTTTCTCATAACACCTCCTATACCAGCTCCAGCTGCAGTTCCTTTCCTAGCTGATTTTACCTCTGAGCACTTGAAGAAGGGGTCTCGAATCTTTAATCACGTCTTTAGTAACCAGTAGATAAACCCTGCAGTTTGCTGGCAATGAGCAGCTATTGCTCCCCAGCTGGCACCCCTGGAAATCCATTGCTGAGTCACGCAGTCAGTGTACAGGGGCATGATCGCAACTATCTATTTATTTATTTATTTATTGGATTTATGTCCCGCTCTCCCAGCAAGGCAGGCTTAAGGCGGCTCACAATAATTAGTGCATAAATAACAGTAAAATTGGCATAAAATCAAATAAAAACAATACAGTTATACATAAAAGGTGCTGGTGATGTTTCCTTGGTTACTTAAGATGGTGTACAAACAAGGGCAGACAACAGTCAGCAATCATTCTGCTCGCTGATCTTCCAAAGTTCAAGCAGTGATGCAGGCCAGATGTCGAAGCCAAGGGCCAAACTCTATAATAGAGATCACTGATGGTAGTGGTAGTGGCAGCTCCTTAGTTGAAAGCCTGGTGGAAGAACTCCATCTTGCAGGCCCTGCGGAACTGTAGAAGATCCCACAGGCCCCTGATCTCTTCCAGGAGCTTGTTCCACCAGCATGGAGCCGCCACTGAGAAGGCCTTGGCCCTAGTGGTGGTAAGCTTGGCGTCCTCGGGAACCGGGAGGTGAGCAAACAGGGCATGGGGGGCAAAAGGGAGCTCTAGCACACCATATCTTTGTGTACAAAATTGTAAAAACTCCAGTGCAAATCTAGCATTTCACCCATTCTACATTCATCTGGCACAAGCAAATGAGTGTATCTTAATATGTAATATTTTCCAACAGAAGAGACCTTTCAGTAGCCAAACCAAAACCTTCCGTGGCTTGACTCCCTGGACTTGTATGCCTAGCTTTCTCTGGATAGGAGCCTACTTCACACAGAGGCATATAAAATACCTGCCAGAAAAGCAAAAGATCAACAGGAACATAGAAGAAGAAGAAGAGAAGAGATTGGATTTATATCCCGCCCTTCACTCACTTAAGAGTCTCAGAGCGGCTTACAAACTCCTTTCCCCTCCCCTCCCCTCCCCACAACAGACACCCTGTGAGGTAGGTGGGGCTGAGAGAGCTCTTTCCCAAGCTGTCCTTGAGGGAACAGCTGGTACAGCGCTATGGCTTGCCCAAGGTCATCCAGCCAGGTGCAAGTGGAGGAGTGGGGAATCAAACCCGGTTCTCCCAGATTAGAGTCCGTGCACTTAACCACTACACCAAACTGGCTCTCCATATGTCAAGATCAAACTTTATAGAAACAGCTGGGAACTTTGGTCTTTGCCAAGACCTTTCAGGCTGTGGAAGGTGGCTCTCCCATTATGCCCACCTACTTTCACTACTCCAGTCAACTAAACGAATTCTTTCATTCTTGCTGTTCCTACCGCTGCTTAAAGAGCACTGGCAAGCAGATTCTCTCTGTTCTGCTCTATTAGTATTCCACGGTTCCAACTTGCCTTGGTTTCCCACTCAAGTAAAGAAATTTCAAGCAGCTGATAACAGATTTTGCACACACACACACACAAAAATTAAAATATATTTAAGGTATCAAACGCCTTCCCCAAAAGAAAGATAACAGTTACTCTCCTACAGAAGCACAACATGAATGCACAACAGAAAAACAGCATCTTTTTAAAAAGAACCTTCAAGCATTGAAAACCATATTTGCTTTTAATGCATTATTCTTTTTCAGATCTGTCAGTCACAAATTGGTTTCTACAGATGCTCACGGGAATGCAAATCCAATGAAAACGGCGGAAAACAAAATATTCCTTGGGAAAGGGATTCTCAGCTGATCTGGATCTAGGCACAACGGAAAACCGCCTGTTGCTTCTTGCACTCCCTCCGAGGGTCCCAATGATCGCAGCGGGGAGATCTCAGCTAGATCTTTTCACAGTTTTCTTAATTGCATGCATTCTGGAAATACAACTCTGCCGGAACACCAGATCCCATCTTTATGTGTTCCATTTCAATAAATGTTTCCAGTAGCACAGAGCCACAGAACCAGAGAAGATTTGCAGGAGGAAGATTTCATAAGCACTATTTTAAAAAAAAAATACTTTGATGGAATATCACTGAAATGGATAAAATATTTCTGTATAAAGCATGGTTATGCTTGGGCTGAAAATCTTTGTTAAAAGACCAGGCATGAGAACTGACGTTCCAGAGTGTCAGAAAGATACCACGTTATAATGGCATCTACCTGTGAACCCGATATCTCTGCTCGTAGAAGTGATGTTAATGCCACATCTTAATTCGTAACAAAGGGAAGCCTTCCAGACTGTCTCCTGATAGGGTTGCCAGCTCTGGGTTGGGACATTCTTGGGAGATTTGGGGGGTGAAGCCTGGGGAGAGAAATTTTTCTCCCCTTCCCAAAATACTAGGACTTGAGGGCATCCAATGAAACTGATTATCAGTAAGTTCAGGATGGAGAAAAGGAAATACTGCTTTACACAGAGAGCGATTCAGATGTGGAATATAGTGGAGGCTATAGGATGGCAACAGGAATAAATAAAAGTGGATTGGTTAGATCCGTGGAGGGTAAGTCTATCGATGGCTACTAGCCATAATAGCTGGGAGGAACCTCAAAATTCAGAGGCTCTAAGCCTCTGAATCCCAGAGCCAGGAGGCAACATCAGGGGATGGCCTTGGCCTCTGTGCCCTGTTGTTAGCCCTCCAGAGGAACCGGTTGGCTGTTGTGTGATACAGGATGCTGGACTAGATGGACCCTCACTGGTCTGATCCAGCAGGGCGCTTCTGATGTTCTCATGAAGGCCTCGGCCTCTGTGCCTTGTTGTTAGCCCTCCAGAGGAACCAGTTGGCTGTTGTGTGATACAGGATGCTGGACTAGATGGACCTTCACTGGTCTGATCCAGCAGGGCTCTTCTGAGGTTCTTACAAAGGCCTCGGCCTCCATACCCTGCTGTTGGCCCTCCAGAGGAACCGGTTGGCTGTTGTGTGAGACAGGATGCTGGACTAGATGGACCTCTGGTCTGATCCAGCAGGGCGCTTCTGATGTTCTCATGAAGGCCTCGGCCTCTGTGCCCTGTTGTTGGTCCTCCAGAGGAACTGATTGGCCACTGTGTGAGGCAGGATGCTGGACTAGATGGACCCTCACTGGTCTGACCCAGCCGGGCTCTTTTTATATTCTTTTTTTCCCCTTTTAAAATAACGTTTTATTGCTTTTCTCTTAAACTACAACAGAAAATAGGAAGGGGGAACTACGTGTTACATAGCTTGGTTGAGATTTCACTTACAATACATTTTAGTAAGATGAAGCATAAGAGTTATGTTTATATACTATTTAGTAATACAAAAGGATTCTTTTCAGGCTGAAATAGGTACATCAGGCAATTCATGGTTCCAAACATATAACTGGATTCATGTCTCTTATTTTTTCGGTTTCTTCCCCGTAGGCTTACATCTGACTTCACGTAATTTAGGGGCAGCAGTTCCTAACTCAGATTCAGAGTCCTCCTCAGAGAAGCTGCTCGATGTGTCTCCATGTCTTCCCAAATCATAGTCGCTGTGATCTGATGTCTTGTCATCCTGTGCTGTTCCTTTCGGTTTGTCCGTTGTTTGACACTGCTCCAAGAAGGCTACGGCTTTTGTAACAGAGCCCCCTCTTTCTTTTTTGTCCTTAAATTTAAAAGCGAGCCCTTCAGGAAAGAGCCATTTGTAGGATGTGGAATTTTTTCTGTAGAAAGGTTGTCAGATTTTTATATTGCTTCCTCTTTTGCATGATTTTAAATGGAATGTCTTTTAAGACTTTTATATCTGTACCTTCGATTTTTAGGGTAGTCCCATTAGTTGCTTTAAGTACTTGATCTATGCTTGATCTTTTGGAGAATCTCACAAAAACCTCTCCGGGCAGATTATTTTTCTTGATGTAATCTGGATAGGTCCGATAAACCATATCCATATCCAATTGTAAAAGTTCTGCGGTAGTACCTGCAACTGGTGCCGAGGCGTCGCTTAAAAGCTTATTCAGATCTTCTCCACTGCATTCTGGGAATCCCTGTAATCTCAGTACATAAACTAATCTTTCCATTTGCAGTTGTAGCAATTGATGTTTCATCCAAGGTTCTCTTTTTTTCCACTGCCTCCAGTCGCTGCTTAAGTTTTTTAGACTTGGCATCCACTTTTTTAACTGATTTGGCAGTTTCCTCTGAACTCAGATTGGTTTCTTCAAGCTGTTTTTGAAAAGTATCAAATTTCATGTTAAGAGTTGTCATCCGGTCCAGCAGAGGGCGCAATGCAGCATTTAACATATTTGGAAAGTCTGTGGTTGCTTCCACTTTAGATGACAACATATTTGAGCTCGCAGTTCCTGGAGAAGGTCTGACTTTAGGTGCCATGATTTTCGTAGTTAGAGACGGGTTGTTTACATTTGGGGAAAGTTCTTAAAAAGTCTCTAGAGCCAGTTAGAGAAAGCGCTTTAGGCTTATCTGGCTCCTAGTTCAGCCAAGAATCGTTTGATTGCGCCCCTCCTCCTCTCTGATGAATTTTAAAGAGTTCTTATCTTTGTGGGGTGGAGTTAACTCCCACCACCACTGCTTTAAAGTTGAGGATTGGGGGCTTAAACGCTTATCTAGCCCTCTGGATTAACATTCAAAAAACTCACGCTTCATCAGACGTCTTCCGCCAGGTAAGAGAAACGCTTTTGACCGCCTGCTCCCTCGTCCCAGTGTGCGTCTCTGTCGCCATTTCTGGACTCGTGGCAGCAGGACCTATCGGGGCAAAGAGGAGCCTCAATCCCTTGGCATTCACCTTGGGAGAGGCACCTCTCGCACCCCAGGCTGAGAGTCCCTTACAAGGGCTCAAGGGGGGACCGGGTCCAACCGGTACCCCTCCCAGCCACTGCGGGCGCGGGCCGCTATCATCGGAGCTCCGATGAAAGTGTACTCACCCGGTGAGCGCCAAAACCGGAAGCCCTCTTTTTATATTCTTATCAGGGAAGGGCCTCGGCCTCTACGCCCTGTTGTTGGCTGTCCAGAAGAACTGGTTTGTTTCTGTGAGAGACGGGATGCTGGACTAGATGGACCACTGCTCTGATCCAGCGGGACTCTTCTGATGTTCTTATGAGGCTGGGGTTGGGGGAAGGGAGGCATCCCTGCAGGGTACAACATCAAAGAGTTCACCCTCCAAAGCAGCCATTTTCTTCACGGGAACTGATCTTGGTTGTCTGGGGATCACCTGTAATAGCAGGAGATCTCCAGATGCCGCCTGCAGGCTGGCAACCCTCACTCCGGATTGTTTTCCACCAGCACGTTGCAATAGCGGACAGCACAGGACAAGCCAGTAAAACCCTCTACTATTTCTTGGCTTCTTTCTTTCAGGAAATGCAGGCACATCAAGCAGGGTTAATGTCACCAGGACATGAGAGTATGTGTTTACCGATGGAGGGGGGAAAAGACAGAGGAAGAAATCAAGGAAGTCGACCGAGAGTATCAGAAAGCTGGGCCAGGGGGAAGTGTGAGGAAATCAAAGCGACAGAGGTAACAGGCTCTCCCTCAAGTGCCAACCCAATCCCTCTCCATTTCTCTTTGAAGTGTGGCTTGTAAGAGCTTTTTGCTTAAGCTTCAGAGACCGTGACCTCAGGTTCCGCAGCACCGAGAGGACCTGGACAGGCTTATTTGAGAAAAGGGAGAGAGGAGCTGGGAAGAGAGAAAAAACAGAAAGCAGTGGACAAGTTAAGTGAAGGTACGACAGGCAAGCAGTGTTCCCTCTAAGCTGAGTTAGTGTGAGCTAGCTCACAGTTTTTCAGCCCCCAGCTCACACATTTTTGTCTTAGCTCAGGGAGGATGGCTCCAGAGCAAACTAATTTATGCAGTAGACAAATCACTCGCTCATCTACAGCTAATTAGGCAGTTGGTTCCCTTCTTCGAATGTAATGACCTGGCAACAGTGATCCATGCTATGGTCACCTCAAGACTAGACTACTGCAACGCTCTCTACATGGGGCTGCCCTTGTCTCAGATCCGGAGGCTGCAGCTAGTGCAGAATGCCGCAGCCAGGCTGTTGATGGGTCTCTCTATACAGGACCAAATCCAGCCTGTGCTGAGGACATGGCACTGACTGCCCATAGCATACCGGATCCGGTTCAAGGTGCTGTATATGGTCAGGGGCCTGCCTACCTGAGGGACCGCCGTTCTCTGTATGTGCCCCAGTGAGCACTGAGGCCAGGGTCGCAACATCGCCTGACTCTCCCTGGCCCAAAGGAAGCCAAGCTGACTATCACTAGAGCCAGGGCCTTTTCAGTGGCGGCTCTGCACTGGTGGAATGGGGTCCCGGAGGACATCAGGCCCCTGCGGGAGCTTTTGCAGTTCCGCAGGGCCAGTATTTATTTATTTAGATTTATAACCCGCCTGACCAACATAAGCGGCTCTAGGCGGCTCACAACATTAAAATCAGTACAAACAATATAAATTAGTACAATAAAATACAGTACAATTTCAATTGGCGGCAAATTACAAATATAATTGGTGGCAATTTCAAATACCAACACCAAGGCAACAACAACTCCCCACAGCCAGAAGGCTACCACCAACTGTTATACCGGGCCTGTGTACTTCTCTGCCCACCTATCAGTGGCCATTTCCCCCAGCGGCGGCCCCAAAAGCCTGGCGGAAGAGCTCCGTCTTGCAGGCCCTGTGGAACTGCAAAAGGTCCCACAGGGCCCTGATGTCTTCCGGGAGCTTGTACTACCAGTAGGGGGCCGCCACTGAGAAGGCTCTATTCTGGGTGGTAGCCAGCCTGGCCTCTCTCAGGCCAGGAAGGGCCAGGCGATGTTGCGTGCCTGACCGTAGTGCTCTCTGGGGAATGTATGGGGAATGGAGTAAAACGGAGCTCTTCAGCCGGGCCTTTGATTAGGAGCCGCCACTGGTGAACATGCCATAGGAACATCTCCTGGCATATGAGGCTCCGTTGGACGCTGCCTCTACCATTGGATTTCATTCTGAATGTCCCCATCATCTGCGTTGTTTTATCTGTAATCTGATTCTGGTTTTTTTAATACTGTATTTGTTGTTTTTATTGCATCTTAATGTTGTAAGCCGCCTTGAGCAAGCTTGTCCGGCAAGGCGAGATATAAACGGAAATAATTAATTAATAAATAATGTCGGTGGCTCGCAAAGTAGAATTTTTGCTCACAAGACTCCACAGCTTAGAGGGAGCAATGCAGACAAGAACTCCAGAAGATGCAAAGGAGACACCACGATGAGATAATCTGGACCCAGACATTTAAAAAAAACAAAAAAACAGGCAGTTAAAAATCCACACACTCGAAAAGCAGCTGTGATTTTACACACCTATCAGATCTGCAAGGCATGTTTATGAAGGAGCCTTTCAAGATGGGTTTATAAACTGGAGAGAAAACAAACTGTACGCACCAAGATGTTTGGACAGTCCAGGAAAGCAAGATATGCAACAGGAGACTTTTACTCCTCAAGAAAATAAGTGATTAAAATATTTATACCTTGCTTTTCTCTTGTGGCTCAAGGCAGCTTACAATTTAAAGCACTCATTAATGGGAAATTCATTTATTTACAGCATTTGTACCCTGCTTTCTTCCCAAACGGGGACGCAAAGCGTCTTACACCATTCTCCCCTCCTCCATTTTATCCTCACAATAAACGTAGAAGAGAAGAGATTGGATTTATACCCCACCCTTCACTCAGAGCAGCTTACAAACTCCTTCCCCTTCCCCTCCCCACAACAGACACCCTGTGAGGTAGTGGGGCTGAGAGAGCCCTTTCGAGAACTGCTCTTGAGAGAACAGCAAGTTAAGGCTGAGAGTTTGGGACTAGCCCAAAGTCCCCCAGCAAGCTTCCATGGCAGAGTGGGGATTCGAACCTGGATTTCTCAGATCCTAGTCCAACACTCTAACCTCTGCATACCAGGGGTCCCCACCATAGTGCCTGTGGGCGCCACGGCACTCACCAACACCTTTCCCGGCATCTGCCAGCACCTTTCCTAGCACCTTTAAAATGTGGGTGGCACCAGGTGGGGCTTTTGCCCAGCAAGGCTTCTGATTGGCCACTGAAAATTTGATTGGCTCTTGCAGATACTTTAAAAAATTGACTTTGGCAGCAGCTGCCACCGCCGCACAAGGATACTTCACTGTGTGACTACAGTAAGCTGTGTCAGCCATTTCGCGGCTGGCTCTGCCTCCTAAAGCAGCGGTTTCTCAGCAGCCATTTTGCGGCTGCGCCCGTCACACTGTGTCAGAATTCCAAAAGTGCCCCCAGGCTCCAAAGGTTTGGGGAGGGACCCCTGCTCTACACCAGAACATACTACCCATGAACCCTCAAGAGAACACCTGCATCTCAAGTTCCTTAAAAGGCCTAGAAAATAGAACAGACTAGGGGTGCGATCACACAGGCATTTAAACCCGGATTCTCCCGCGCTGCTCTTTCAAGCGCGATGGCTACTTGTTTTTCCTGGTGGTTGGAAAAGCGGGCTCGAGTGCGGGGGGGCGGCGGCTTCGAGACGGGAGACAGATGCGGCCGTCTAGTCAGCCCCTTTAATTGCGATGGGGAACAGCCGCGAGGCCCGCAATAAACGTCCGTGTGATCGCATCCTAAGAGCAGTGTCTTCTTCACCTCCTTGGGGAGCCCGCTCCGTGAACGGGGAGCCACTACTGAAAAGGAATTGGTCCTGACCGATGTCCCCTCTAAGCTGAGTTAGTGTGAGCTAGCTCACAGTTTTTTAGCCTCCCGCTCACACATTTTTGTCTCAGCTCAGGAAGGAGGGTTCCAGAGCAAAGTGATTTATGCAGTAGCCAAATCGCTCGCTCACAATTTTAGTGCCAGAAGCTCACAAGACTCCACAGCTTAGAGGGAGAATTAGCTGCGACTTGACAGCAAGAAAAGGGCACACTGTGTACTTTGTTCAGGGAGCCCTCTTCGCCATATGCCATTGGCTACATTTCACAACAAGAAAATTTCTTTTCGCACAGATGAACCATGCAACTCTCCCTTGCTCCCTGGTAAACCAAGCTTTGCAGACTTATTTATTTATTTTGATTTATGACCTTGCCCTTCCCTTAAACAGGGCTCAGGGCAGGGACAACATTTCCAAAAATTCACGACAATTGTAAATTACATTAAAATTACAAGAAGGTTAAGAATTCGGCTAACAGTTTCAGTAACGATTTCAGATGGCGCCAACATACACACGATTTAGTGTCCTTTCCCGATGGGAGAGAAGGAAGAATGGAGCCAGGCTAGCTACAGAAACGTCACTCTCCTTAACCATAATCCTGCTGGAACATCTGTGTCTTACAAGTCCTGTGGAACTGAGTTAGTTCCCACAGGGCATGGATGTCATTCGACAGAGAGTTCCACCAGGTCGGTGCCAGGGCCGAGAAAGCCCTGGCTCTGGTTGAGGAGAGCCAGACACTTTTGGGCCCAAGGATCACCAACAAGTTCTTCCTCTCTTGAGCATAATGCTCTTTGGGGGATATACTAGGAGAGGCGGACCCATAGATACATTGGTCCCAGATCATTTAGGGCTTTAAAGGTTAATACTGGAATCATGAACCTGATCTGGTATTCCACCTGGTGTTCCCTCTAAGTGTTCCCTCTAAGCTGAGTTAGTGTGAGCTAGCTCACAGTTTTTTAGCCTCCAGCTCACACATTTTTGGCTTTGCTCAGGAAGGAGGGCTCCAGAGCAAACTAATTCATGCAGTAGCCAAGCCGCTCGCTCACAACTTTAATGCCCAGGAGCTCAGAATGCAGAATTTTTGCTCACAGGACTCTAAAGCTTAGAGGGAGCATTGGTCCTGACCGATGTCAGGCACACAGCTTTACGCAGGGGGACACAGAGACATACGGGGAGAAACAGCCATTCACATACGTGGTGGCCCCACTGGTGGACCTCCTGAGGGCACCTGGTGTCTTTGGCCACTGTGTGACCCCGAGTGTTGGACTGGATGGGCCACTGGCCTGATCCAACATCGGCTTCTCTTATGTTCTTATGGCACTGCTGCTGGACCTCCTGAGGGCACCTGGTGTTTCTGGCCACTGTGTGATCCCGAGTGTTGGACTGGATGGGCCACTGGCCTGATCCAACATCGGCTTCTCTTATGTTCTTATGGCACTGCTGGTGGACTTCCTGAGGGCACCTGGTGTTTCTGGCCACTGTGTGACACACAGTGTTGGACTGGATGGGCCATTGGCCTGATCCAACATCGGCTTCTCTTATGTTCTTATGGCACTGCTGGTGGACTTCCTGATGGCACCTGGTGTTTCTGGCCACTGTGTGACACAGAGTGTTGGACTGGATGGGCCATTGGCCTGATCCAACATCGGCTTCTCTTATGTTCTTATGGCACTGCTGGTGGACTTCCTGAGGGCAACTGGTGTTTCTGGCCACTGTGTGACACAGAGTGTTGGACTGGATGGGCCACTGGCCTGATCCAACATCGGCTTCTCTTATGTTCTTATTCCGAGACATCATGTCCAGCACTTTTCACTGGAGTCTGGAACAAACTGGTAACCAATGTAGTCATTTTAAAATACTCACGACATGGGCCTGTCTGCTAGCCCCTGAGAAATCAAGACACCACGCTCTGAACCAGTTGTAGTTTCCAGGTTGTTCTGAAGGGCAGCCCCCAACATGCGTTAACAGTAGTGTAACACTAACCAGAGATTGCTGGCGTGTTAAAAGATTTTATACTTCGTGGTCAGAAAGCAAGCCCAGCTTGTTGCCCTGACCAGGATAGCCCAAGGAAGCCCGATCTTGTCAGATCTCGGAAGCTAAGCAGGGTCGACTCTGGCAAGCACTTGGATGGGAGACCTCCTTGGAATACCAGCAACTGGGAGGCAGGGGCAGGCTTTATTCAGCCACCCCTCTAAACATCCCCCGGGCCCCCAGTAGAGGTCAGTCACCAGACGTCCCCATGACTTCCAGGTGCACGCACATTCGCACACACACACACACATATGAAAAAAATACCAAAAAAAGAAGAGATTAGTGGCTTGTTAAAGCTTTTATACTCAGAAAGCAAGCCCAGCACTATCACCTGAAATATGCTAAATCGGACCCACTATAGTGGTATATACAGCCATTAGGAAATGCTCCTGCAGACAAAGATCTTTAGGGAATTCGTCTGAAGGTACGTCAGCCCTCGACAAAATTTCTTCGGCTCTAGCACCAGCCCCAAAAGGAGCTGGTTTCCGCTCAGCCTTCGGGGATTTGCCAAGCCCTCACCTAAGCACAGGAAGAAAAGGCTTCCCTTATCCGAGGGCAGAAGAGAAGCAGCAGCTTCGCTGTTCCCCAAAACTGATGCTATCAATAGGACATGACCAATGCTCCTCTAAACTACGGCTCTGTGAACAAAAATTCTGCTTTGTGAGCTAGTGGTATTAAAGTCGTGAGCAGGCGATTTGGCGTGAACCAGTTTGCTTTGGAGCCCTCCTTCCTGAGCTAAGACGAAAATGTGTGAGCCAGAGGCTGGAAAACTGTGAGCTAGCTCACACTAACTCAGCTTAGAGGGAACACTGGACGTGACCTCAAATAAGCAATACAAACACACTAGCATTGCAGAAATTTGAAACAAAGCTAAAAGTATTAGATACGATGCGTTACGCAGTGCAGAAAAGGGTATTACGTTGGACGAGGACAATGAGGTGGGAGCAGAATAATACATCCGGCAAACAGGTAAGGCAGGGGTGGCCAACCTGTGGCTCGGGAGCCACATGCGGCTCTTTCACACATATTGTGCGGCTCCTGGCAGGGCGGCTGGGGAAGCAAAGGGGAGGCATGCTTTTTCTCTCTTTCTCCCTCCCTCCCTCCCTCCCATCTATTTGCTTTCCTAGTTTCTCTCTCTCTCTTTCTTTCCACTTCTTTAATTCTTTCTTTCCATCTCTCTCTTTTTCTCTCTCTCTCTCTCAATATCATTAGCAAACAAGTAATATCATTATCAATAACCGGTTTTCCTTGTTTGTTTTTATTTTTGGCAGTCCCATTTAACGTTAATAAAAAGCAAATTTGCATATTTTTAAAAGTAAAAACGTGTAATATTTGTTCCTGTTATGCGGCTCTCAGACATCTGACGTTTATTCTATGTGGCTCTTACGTTAAGCAAGGTTGGCCACCCCTGAGGTAAGGCATGCTATACGCAGCAGTGTAGGTGCACTGTCTCGTTCTTTGTAGAAATCACCTTCCTGAACCATTCTGTTGTAATACAGCCCTACTACCTTCACAGATATGCCCTCCTGAACAGCTCCATTTCCCCTAGTTTGCAGAAAAAGAAACGCGGACTCCTTCCTCACCTCTTTGGGCAGGGCATTCCACAAGGTGGAGGCCGCAACAAAGAATACATCTGTACGGGCAGTTGTTGATCTTGCCCATTTGTAAGGTGGCACACCCAAAATTCCCCGCTCAGGTGGACAAAGCTGTTGTGACCGAGCACAGGAGAGATGTTTTTGCAGACAGGAGAGCCCAAGGCTGCGAAGACCCTTGTGTGTGAGGAGAGTATCTTGAATTGAACTTTGGAACTGATGGGCAGCCAATGGAGTGACTACAGAATGGGTGTGATATGCACACTCTGTATAACTCCTGAAACCAAGCTGCAGTGTTCTGTACCAAATGGAGCTGTAGAAAAGAGCCAGAGTCCAGTAGCACCTTAAAGACGAACAAAATTTGTGGCAGCGGATGACATTCTGTGAGTCACAGAATCACAGAGCTGGAAGGGGACATACAGGCCATGTAGTCCGACCCAAGACTCAGGTTATGAACACATGAGCATGCCTTACAGGGAATTAAGACCATTGGTCCAGCAAGATCCCTTCTATCTACTCTTGACCACAGAATCATAGAATCATAGAGTCAGAAGGGGCCATACAGGCCATCTAGTCCGACCCCCTGCTCAATGCAGGATCAGCCCTGACTAGGGTTTGTCCAGCCGCTGCTTCAAGACGGCCAGTCATGGGGAGCTCACCACCTCCCCAGGCAGCTGATTCCACTGCTCCACAACTCTTAACTGTACAAAAGTTTTTCCTAATATCCAGCTGATACCTTCCCACCCTAAATATAAACCCCTTCTTGTGAGTCCTCTCCTCTGCTGCCCACAGGAACTGCTCCCTGCCCTCCTCCTCTAAGGGATAGCCCTCCAAACACTTCAAGAGAGCCATCTTGTCCCCACCCAACCTCCTCTTCTCCAGGCTGAACATTTCAAGAAGTCCCTCAGCCTTTCCTCACTGGGCTTCTTGGTCTCCAGGTCCCCGACCCTCCTCATCGCTCTCCTCTGCACCCGCTCCATTCTGTCCACATCCTTTGGGAAGGGAGGCCTCCAGAACTGCACACAAGACTCCAAATGCGGCCTGCTCACTGCTCACTACTTCAGTGACTCACGAAACCTCCTCCCCTGCCACAAATTTTGTTCGTCTTTAAGGTGCTACTGGATTCTTGCTTTTTTCTACAGCTACAGACAGGCGAACACGGCTACACATCTCAACCTGTACCAACCGGAGTTTGCAAGCTGACTTCAAGGGCAGACCCACAAAGACTGCATTACAGTAGTCCAGTATCCACATTACCGTGGCACGGATCCAGGTGGCCAGGTGGGCTGAGACGAGGCAGGGGGCCATATTCCAGGCTGAACGAAGTAGAAAGAATTTTTTTTTGCAGGTGCATTCACTTGCTTCTCTAGCTGTAACACCGAGTCCAGCACCGCCCCAGACTTGTAACTGCGTCAATGGAACTCCACTGAAAGTGAGGTACACAGTGTCCTTCAAAGCCTCCTCTTTTCCAACCAGCAGGACCTCTGTCTTGTCACGATTTAGTTTCAAATTGTTGTGTCTTAGCCTGTTAGTCACAGCGGACTGGCACCGGCTCAGGACCTCTACCCTATCACCAGGAGACTAGGATAAAGAAACACAGACCCTGGATGTCGCCAGCATATTGATGACAGCCAGACCGATAAGGGACTGTCCGAAGGGCTTTAGATAGACGCTGAACAGCACAAGGGGATAGTAGGACGGTGCCCCGTGGAACCCCACAGGCCAAATCCAACACAGATGACAACTGGTCTCCAACGGCAACCCTCTGGCCCCATCCACACAAGCGAGATAAGCCAGACAGGAATTGACACAAATTTGCGCCAGCACAATTTGTGCCGCTTTTGCGGGATCACACAGGTCTGTGGACCTGTGAGGGCGAACCGCTGCTGCGTGATCACATGCAGCCGCGGGCGAGTTGGGTTTTTTTCCCCCGGCCATTTTCAATGCGCTTATTCGCTTCTACAAGGGATCGATGACTTGCCTCTCCACCCTCGGGGTTGTCCGATGATGCGCATACTGGGACGGGGGGAAGAACCAAAAAAGCCCGCTCCCAGACGCCACTTGTTTGCGCTGGCGCGATCACACCAGGAAAGGCTGGTTCTGGGCCGTTGCAAACCATTTGAGACTGCCTTTTCGCTGGTAGCTAAATACGCCGATTCCCCGCCGGCTCAAAGCGGCTTGTGACAGTTTGACACCGGCTGCGGGATGCTTCCCAGATGTGCTTGTGTGATCGCGCCCCTTTGAGCCGGCGGGGAATCGTCCTTCTTGCGTCGCAAATGGGTGTGTATGATCGTGCCCTCTGAATTCTATCCACAAGGAAGTATTTAAAGCAGTCCAGAGCCTGGATGCCACCTTCTGACTCCAAAACCCTCGACATGATGACATGGTCCAGTGTAGCACAGTCACTCCACTGGCTGCCCATCAGTTTGAAAAACACACAAAAAATACTTTTTTACTCTGGCTTGTTGTCTCTGAGCAGGCAGTGCTATATGTATCCCTTTAATTATTCTGGGGGGAGAGATTTTTCTTCTGTTTTGGTCTGGTGTCGGTGACGTGCTCCGTCTGCGATGCCGTTGTTTATGTGTGTAATTTGAACGGTTACCGGTTTTCTATGGGTTTCACATCACGTCGCCAGCTGCTCGGAGGGAGGCACGAAGCCATGTTCCTTTTGCAAGTTTTAAAGTAAAGCTAAGGGATGGGACCCCGCGGGATTTTCTGGGGTAGCAGAAAGTAGGGGGAGAGTTGATGGTTCTGTGCGTGTTCACCTGGGGCAGCTGGAGCCAGAGAGACGCAGCCTGCAACTGTATATACACCGACTCAGGAAGAAGTTTTCCCAAGTGAATACAGGCACTAAGCGCAGTTCTCTCACTAGCTCTTTCTTAATGTGCTGTCCCCAGGAGCGTTCAATCCTCCTTGGCCGGGATTTCCAGGTTGCAGGGACACACGTTTGGAATAACTGGCCCGTGAAGGAGCGCTCTGTACCGGTTTTTAGCAAGCAAAATGGTTTGCCCGTGGTTCGGTTTCAACACCTAACTTTAAGGGGGGACACGCATCTCAGCCTGCAATAAGCACCTTCTCCACTGTCACAGCCTACCTATATAACCAGTGTGATCTAATGGACAGAGTGTCAAACAAGGACCTGGGAGTCCCAGGTTCGAATCCCCACTTGTGCCTTGGAAGCTTGCTGGGTGATCTCAGGTCAGTCACATTCTCTCAACCGAACCCGCCACACAAGGTTGTTGTGAGGATAAAAATGGAAGAGAGGGGATAATGTGAGCCGCTCCGGGCCTCCACTGGGCAGAAAGGTGAAGGTGTACAAATTAGTTAAATAAATAACTGCCAAGAAGCCTGAAGGAATGAGCTACTGGAGGAGGAAGAGAATAGAAGGCAGTGCCAAGAATAATCTCGTGGGTTCAACTCACCTTTCTATTACAGTGAAGGCAGATTCTAAGGAGGAGGGAAGGAAGGGATGAGCCAACACTCAGCTCTTGTGTTCCTTTCTTACACGCCCAGGGTCATGCCAATCACCACTCTAGGGTCAGAAAGGAATTTTCATCCAGGACAGATTTAGTCCAGGGATCCTTGAGGTTTTTTGCCTTCCTCTGGGCATTGAGCAGAGGTCGCAGGGGGAGGGGGGAGGCTGTGAATTTCCTGCATTTTGCAGGAGGTTGGATTAGATGACCCTTGGGGTCCCTTGCAGCTTTCCATATGTCTGACTCTTGAGCATACGCAGCCCTGCAAGCCCTGACAAACCGTGTTCCAAGGAAGCTGCGGATGCCTTCAAAGTCCGTTGGGCTTCTTCAGTGAGAAGACTTGTCTGGCAGAAGAACCTCTGCGAAAGACAGCCTTGTTCTCTGTTAATGAACTTCCTCTACAAGGTGCACTTTGGTGCTGCCCATCTGTATGTTCCAGGCCTCTGTCGAGGGTTGCACTACAACGACCCTTGGGATCCCTTCCAGCTCAGTATTTCCATAAAACCCACAAGGTGACCAGTGTACCCCCTCAGCTGAGTTAGTGTGAGCTAGCTCAGTTTTTTAGCCCCCAGCTCACACACTTTTGTCTTCGCTCAGGAAGGATGGCCCCAGAGCAAACTGTTATGCAGTAGCCAAACGGCTCGCTCACAACTCTAACGCCAGTAGCTCACAAAGTAGAATTTTTGCTCACAAGGCTCCACAGCTTAGAGAGGGAGCACTGAAGGTGACCTTCAAGCAACTAACCCTCAGCCCTTGTTTCTCCCTCTAACCCACCTCACAGGTACAAGTAAAAGGAGGAAAGTTAAGAGTGACAGCCTAAAAAAACTGAGGTTCAAGCCCCTGTTGAGCCAGGAAGCTCCATGAATGACCTTGACCAAGTCACCCTCTCTCACACACCAGCTTTCCTCACAAAACCCCATCCTGAACTACTTGTAAGACAGGCAGGATGAAAATATTAGAACAACTACAGCCCCACCTTAAAATCCATTAGAGTGCCTATAAAGCCAGGTGGTGTAGTGGTTAGAGTGCGGCGCTAAGATCAGGGAGACCCAGGTTCAAATCCCAGTCCACTCTGCGTACCCACTGGGTGACCTTGGGCCTGTCAGAAGGTCTCAGCTTAACCTACCTCACAGGGTTGTTGTCGGGGAGAAAGGCACGGTACGAGCGAAGCCAACAATAATATTAAATAAACAACCAGGAACCGAGCGCCCAGATCCAGCCGGGGACAACTTCTCCGGCTGCTCTTCCTCCCACAAGTAGGTTCCACCCCCCTAAAGCTGCTCACCCTCAACTTCCATGCCACACAAGTCGGGTTGCCAGTTCCAGTTTGGGAAACTGCTGGAGATTCGGGGGCTGGAGCCTGGGCAGGGCAGGGTTTGGAGGAGGGTCAAAGCCAGTGTTCCCTCTAAGCTGCGCTAGTGTGAGCCAGCTCACGGTTTTTTAGCCTCCAGCTCACACATCCTTGTCTTCGCTCGGGAAGGGATGGCTCCAAAGGAAACTAATTTATGCAGAAGCCAAATTGTTCGCTCGCCACCAGTGTTCCCTCTAAGCTGAGCTAGTGTGAGCCAGCTCACGGTTTTTTAGCCTCCAGCTCACACATCCTTGTCTTCGCTCGGGAAGGGATGGCTCCAGAGGAAACTAATTCATGCAGAAGCCAAATTGTTCACTCGCCACCAGCGTTCCCTCTAAGCTGAGCTAGTGTGAGCCAGCTCACGGTTTTTTAGCCTCCAGCTCACACATCCTTGTCTTCGCTCGGGAAGGGATGGCTCCAGAGGAAACTAATTCATGCAGAAGCCAAATCGCTCGCTCGCCAGTCCAGTGTTCCCTCTAAGCTGAGCTAGTGTGAGCCGGCTCGCCGTTTTCGAGCCTCTGGCTCACAGGTTTTTGCCTTCGCTCAGGAAGGAGGGCTCCAGCAAACCCCAATCGGGCAAAAGGTCACTGGGCCCCTCACTGGGCCCACCCTCCCTGGCCCACCCTCCCAAGCGGCCATCTTCTCTGCCGCCTGGAGAGCCATTCCAGGAGATCTCCAGGCCTCAGCTGGAGGGTTGGCAACCCCACACAGAACCCCCCTCGACAGTATCAGGGCGGGGCCTCCCTCTCCAGGCGCCCCGCTGGACCCCGCCCCTTCGCCCTCAGGCCCCGCCCCCAGAAGCACAGCCCCTCCCCTCGGGACCCTCAGTGGGGGAGGGGGGTTCTCTCTGAGGGGAAAAGCGCGGGAGAAAGGGGGATGTCTCCCCTGGGTCCCGCCGCCCGCGCTCACCCGCACGCCCTTCACCACCGTCACGTTGTCATTCTCGTCCGCCTCAAAGGTGACCCTCCGCTGAGCGCTGCCGCCGCCTCCCATCGCCCGAGGTCGGACAGCCGGCCGGTCGGTCGGTCGGTCACCTGCAGCACCCGACTAGGCCGCAAAGCATGCCCAAGGAGACTCGCGCTCCTCCCTCTCAGCCCGTCCCAGGCGCGCTATTGGCCCGTCGCGCTGCTCCTCACGCCTCCCTTTCCGGAGACCGGCTTTGCTATTGGCCGACGCGCGGTTGCCCCCGGCAACTGCCCAGCCCTGCATGTGACAGGAGTGTGGAAACTTTTATGCCCTCCTCGCGGGCGACAGGACACCGAAACTTCGTCGGGATGCGCGGAACTACGAGTCCCAGAATGCACCTAGACAGGGGGATAAGGGCGGGTTGGCGCATGGAAGGCGTGGTCCGAAGGGGATTAACGGCGGCGCGGAGACGCAGAAGGCAGGGAGGCGGGCGTGCCTACGAAGTCGCGCTGCATTTTGGGGGCTGTAGTTCAAACTGGAAGATGAATTGCAAACGGGATTCCTTAAAGAGCATGTTTACTGGGGATAGATTCAGGTGGGTACGTAGCCCGGTAGCCGTGTTGGTCTGAGGCAATAAAACGACGTCTGAGTCCAGCAGCAGCTAAATTGAATCCTGGGTATAAAGCTTTCAGGTGCATGCACACTTCTTCAGATGCTAGGTAGGGAGTACTAGTCGCATTCAGCTCAGTGGCTCTTATTCTGTGCTTCCCCTTAACTGCTATAAATCTGCATGTTGACTATATGGGGCTGTAAACTGGGCGATGAAGAAAGCACACAAGAAGAAAGTGGATTCCTTTAAAATGTGTCATTAGAGGAGAGTTGTACCGATACTGTGGTCCACAGTCTGTGGACCATAAAAAATAGATAAATAACTGAGCTAGTTTGGTGTAGTAAAGTGCAAGGACTCTAATCTGGGAGAACTGGGTTTAATTCCCCATGCCTCCACTTGCACCTGGCTGGATGACCTTGGGCATGCCATAGCTCTGTCAGAGCTGTTCTCTCAAGAGAGTAGAAGAAAAGAGAAGAGGCTGGATTTATACCCCACTCTTCACTGCCTGAAGGAGTCTCAGAGCGGCTTACAAACTCCTGTCCCTTCCCCACAACAGACACCCTGGGAGGTAGGTGGGGCCGGGAGGGCTCTGACAGAAACTAATCTTTCAAGGACAATTACACCAAACTGGAGCAGTTCCTGAAGGAGCTCTCTCAGCCCCATCTACCTCACAGGGTGTCTGTTGTGGGGAAGGGAAAGGAGTTTGTAAGCCACTCTGAGTGAAGGGCAAAGTATAAATCCAGTCTCTTTTTCTCCTCCTTGTTCTAGATTACAGTAAGCCTAAACTCTTTCTAGAAGCTAAAATGGCCAAACTGAGGCTATTATACCTTGGTCACGTCACGAGAAGACAAGAGTCACTGGAAAAAACAGTCATTCCAGGAAAAGCTGAAGGCAGCAGGAAAAGAAGAACATGAGTTGGATAGACCCAGTCAAGAAAGCCATGGCCCTCAGTTTGCAAGGCTGTTAATGAGCAAGGCTGTTAATGAGAGGATGTTAATTCATAGGATCACCAGGGGTCATTTCGTAGAAAAAGAGGTGCAGGAGCTCATTACCATAACTCATTTGCATAGCTCATTTGCATATGCCACACCCCCTAACATACCGGAAGTGTGTCAGAAGGCAACACCCACCCCTCAGGCTCCCCTCCACAGGTGAGTGAAACTGACCTGCTCTTCCTCCATTCCCTTCCCCATCCAATACTTTGTGCAATAAAAATAAGCGTAAAGAACACACCCTCATTCTCTTCCCGCTCCCTTGAAACCACCAGGTTTCAAGTAGACTTGAGATACCCAGGACATCTGCACCACCCATCCCTTCCCCTTCCCCTCCACACAACAAGACACCCTGTGAGGTAGGTGGGGCTGAGAGAGGTCTTTTGAGAACTGCTCATGAGAGAACAGCTCTGAGAGAACTTGTGACTGGCCCAAGGTCACACCAGCAGCTGCATGTGGAGGCGTGGGGAATCAAACCCAGTTCTCCCAGATTAGAGTCCAACTCCTGACCACTACACCAAACTGATGGGGTGGAAGCTGCTGAAGGGTTGGTGAAATTTCTCCAGTACTTATGTGCCATGTGCCCAGATAAAAACTTAGAAAATTTATATGCCACCTTGAGCAAGTCTCTGGAAAAGCAGTACACAGTCATAAAAGGAACAATGATAAAATTATCAATATAAAAACAAAACATTAAAAACAATAAAGACCCTAGCAGGGCTTTCCCCGGGGCGCTGCGCCTCTGCACTGCTCGGGGAAGCCGAGGAGGGGGCGGGGCTTGGTCAGGTGCCCGCCCCCTGGGCTCCTCACTCCCGGAGCTGCGCTCCTGTGCGCTCCCACTCCATCGGACCCCTGAGGGTCACCATAAGTCAGAGGAAACTGGACAGCACTTAAGACACACATACACATGGAACAGATGTTTGTTTTAAGACTGAGCATGAGCAGATGCCCATGAGTGACTGGCTTTCACATCACTACCCATAACATATGAATGTGACACATATGAATCAGACCCTTGGTCCAGCAAGGACAGTATTGTCTACTTCAGGGGTGGGCGAATTGCGGCCCGCGGGCCACAAGCGGCCCACCACAGAGTTTTTTGCGGCCCGCCCAGACAGTCTGAGTCTGTCTCTGTAGAATTGTAGAAAAGGGTGATTGGGTACATTTGCCTCATTAAACTGATTCTAAAATTAAATGTGCTTGCAGCTATAGATGATATGAAATTAGCACAATAAATAAATTGAATAAAACTACCACTATTTTATTTAATTTATATTTATTGATTTTTATGATACAATTTATACCTTTTCTGAAATGCAAAGTTAACTAATGAATGCAATCATTTTAAAAGGTGCGGCCCTCCGCTAACCTCTGCTCCCACAAAGCGGCCCCCGAGCCAAAACAATTGCCCACCCCTGGTCTACTTAGATGGGCCGTGGCTTTCCAGGGTCTCAGGCGGAGGTCTTCCACATCACCTCCTGCCTGGTCCTTTTAGCTAGAAGTGCCAGGGATTGAACCTGGGACCTTCTGCATGTCAAGCAGAGGCTCTTCCACTGAGCCGCAGCCCCTCTTTACAGTTGCTTCTAGAGCTGGTCTTCAGTCTGAGAGAACTTGAGACCCACCCAAGTTCACACCAGCAGCTGCATGTGGAAGAGTGGGGAATCAAACCCGGTTTTCCCAGATTAGAGGTTGCACTCCTAACCACTGCACCAAACTGGTAACTGTTTGACCCAGAGTGGGACATTGGCCTGATCCAACATGGCTTCTCTTACGTTCTTAACCCAGAGCTGGCAACTCAACCTCCAGGTGAGACCTGGAGTTCTCCCAGAATCACAACTCATCTCCAGATGAGAGAGACAAGACCCTATGGAGGAAATGACAACATTGGAGGGTGAAATCTGGAACTCCGTGGCATTACATCCTTGCTGAGCTCAGCCTCCTCCTCAAACCTCACCCTCCCTAAACTCTGCCCCAAAATCTCCAGAAATTTCCCAATTCACAGTAAGCAGCCACAGGGGTGAGCCCTCACTACAAGCAGTTCCCCTGGCAAACTGATGGGATCTTCCATAGACATTTTTTAGATAAGCTAAATTGCTGAGCCGGATGAGAGAGCACAGTTGAATGTTACAACTCAGTGTCCCTTTCAGGAACTGGATTACCAACACTTCCAAAAACGTCTCCAGTACTCAAGCTGGCTGCTGCAAGGAAGACTTCTGGGCCCCCGGTGCAAATCGACGCATGAAGCTGAAAACCAGAAACTTCATAATAACATTAAGTTCCAGTACACCGGGTGGAACAGGTAAGGTTTAAAAGCAGAGGGGGTGGGCTATTAGTGGCAGATTACGGTAATCTCTCTCCCCCTCATTTACCACAAACAGAAACCTGCTTCCGATTTAATTTGAGCCTCTTCCCCCTATTAAGACCCTCCTTGGGGTTCCTCAGGCTTTGTAGAAACGTACCTGGAAAAGGTCATTTGCCATATGCGTTCATTTCCCCCCACAAAAACAACTCTTTAAAAAAATGGTTGTAGCCTCGGTTCGAATTAAATCTAATTTTCGGCAAATTACCCGATATTTATCATTTTGCTATGCAAAAGGCAAATGAGGACAGGCGAGGAATAAAAGCAAGTTCCCCAGCTTCGGTTGCCAACAAGTCCAGATAAAAATGTCCTGTCCCCTTTAATAGAGGTTTAATGTGTAGAAATAGGCAGCTGGAGGTAAATGATGTGCGGGGGTCATTTCGTAGAAAAAGAGGTGCAGGAGCTCATTAGCATAAGTCATTAGCATAACTCATTTGCATGTGCCACACCCCCTAACATACCTGAAATGTGTCAGAAGGCAACACCCTCCCCTCAGGCTCCACTCCACAGGTGAGTGAAACTGACCTGCTCTTCCTCCCTTCCCTTCCCCATCCAATACTTTGTGCAATAGAAATAAGCGTAAAGAACACACCCTCATTCTCTTCCTGCTCCCTTGAAACCACCAGGTTTCAAGTAGACTTGAGATACCCAGGACATGTGCACCACCCATCCCTTCCCCTTCCCCTCCCCACAACAAGACACCCTGTGAGGTAGGTGGGGCTGAGAGAGGTCTTTTGAGAACTGCTCATGAAAGAACAGCTCTAAGAGAACTTGTGACTGGCCCAAGGTCACACCAGCAGCTGCATGTGGAGGAATGGAGTATCAAACCCAGTTCTCCCAGATTAGAGTCCAACTCCTGACCACTACACCAAACTGATGGGGTGGAAGCTGCTGAAGGGTTGGTGAAATTTCTCCAGTACTTATGTGCCATGTGCCATGTGCCCAGATAAAAAATGGTATTCTTAGAAAATTTATATGCCACCTTGAGCAAGTCTCTGGAAAAGCAGCACACAGTCATAAAAGGAACAATAATAAAATTATCAATATTAAAACAAAACATTAAAAACAATAAAGACCCTAGCAGGGCTTTCCCCGGGGCGCTGCGCCTCTGCACTGCTCGGGGAAGCCGAGGAGGGGGTGGGGCTTGGTCATGTGCCCGCCCCCTGGGCTCCTCACTCCCGGAGCTGCGCTCCTGTGCGCTCCCGCTCCAACGGATCCCTGATGATGTGGTATATAACATCCCACTAAGCCACTATTGAAAGGGACTAGATATTTTTTCTATAGATGGCTAGCATACCTTAGCAATTGCTTCTGTTGAATTGCCACTGAATAAACCAACGAATAGCTGGACATCTAATTTTTTTTCATGAAGTAATGATGTTTGGTAGGTGATTTCTGGCAGTCGGATAGTTGGCATCCATCGATGTTTTGTATTCGACAGTATTTTATAATTAGCATGCAATGGCATTTAGCATTCAGCAACGTTTGCTTGTTGGCATGCAACGGTATTTCGTATCTGACAGTCGACAGCTGATGGGATTTCTTCCTTGACGCCTGCCAAACATCAAAACAACCAAGACAAGCCAACAACTCCAAATCACTCACGTCTCAAAGGCTGAGGTTAAAAGTTGACGTTTGTGTTTTCTACTCCAGCAAATGTTTGCAAATATATGTTTTCACTCTGGGCATGAAGGGCACAGAAGAGACATTACAGAACGCCAGTTAGAAGGTCACAGCAAGCAGGACGCTCAAGGGGGAAGTTGGCACAGAGTTCAGGGAACAAAAATTCACAAGTCAGCACTTCCAGATAATAGAGTTCAAACAGCAGTGAGGAGAAACATAGAGCTGGAAGGGACCCAAGGGTCATCTAGTCCAAACCCCTGCACAATTGAGGAAAATCACAGCCTTCACCCCCACACTCCCCCCGTGACTCTATGCCCAGAGGAAAGAAAAAAACCTCCAGGATAACTGGACCAATCTGGCCTGGAGGAAAATTCCTTCCTGACCCCGAAGTGGCAATTTGGCATTACCTTTGGCATATAAGAAGCACTGGCTCATCCCTTCCTGCCCTCCCTCTCACTGTCTGCCTAAATTCCCTCTCATCTCTCCTTGACTTTGGAGTTCTAACACGAGTCAGAATTGAGAGAAGAAGAGGAGGAGGAGGAGATTGGATTTATACCCCAGCCTTCACTCGGAGTCTCAGAACAGCTTACAAACTCCTTCCCCTTCCCCTCCCCACACCTTGAGAGGTAGGTGGGGCTGAGAGAGGGAACTGGGAACTGCTCTTTCAAGGACAGCTCTGAGAGAACCAGGTCACCCAGCAGCTGTAAGTGGAGGAGTGGGGGATCAAACCCAGTTCTCCCAGATCAGAGTTTGCGCACTTAACCACTACACCAAACTGGCTTCTTAAGAAGGTCTAATTGGAAGTTTCAGGTTAGGAAATTGGGCTTCCTGTCTGGAAAGCGTCCTTCAGTCTGCTGTAGTGGTTAAGACCCTAATCTGGAGAACTGGGTTTGATTCCCCACTCCTCCACATGCAGCTACTGAGTGACCTTGGGTCAGTCACAAGTTTTCTCAGAGCTGTTCTCTCAAGGACAGTTCTCGAAAGAGCTCTCTCAGCCCCTCCTGCCTTCACAAGGGTGTCTGTTGTGAGGAGAGGAAGGGAAAGGAGATTGTAAGGCACTCTTGAGTGATGGGCGGGGTACAAATCCAATCTCTTCTCTCCAGATTGTGCTGCAAGTGGACTCCCAATTAAGACAAGTCCTTATATATTGTCTCCAAATTTTGAGCATGTGCATTAGAAAAAAAACTAAACAGAGGAAGCTGCCATATACTGAATCAAACCGTTGGCCCATCAAGGTCTACTGAGACTGTCAGCATCTCTCCGTAGTCTCAGGCAGAGGTATTTCATATCACCTACTGAGAGAGCCTTCATCTGGAGATGCCGAGAATTGAACCTGGTACCTTCTGCATGCCAAGTAGATGCTCTACCAATGAGCCATGGCCCCTCCCCGGAGTCTCAGGTATATTAAGCTTCCGCTACCTGATCCTCTTAACTGGGGATTAGGGTTACAAGTCGGGATGGGCACAAACCGGATCGCAAACGAAAGTCTGTGACAATTTTGACTGGTTTGTGGTTTGCGAATGGAAGTTCGTGGCGGGTCAGTTGGCATGAACATTCCATGAACTTCCAAGCTGTTCATGGTGGTTTGTGAATGGATACATTTCCAGACAAACCATCTCCTCTCAGTCAAAATATTTGCCAAACTTCAAAGCAACAGGTTCTCAAAGCCACTTCAAAGCAACAGGTTCCCTGTGTGTTTAGTGGGTGTAGCTTAAACTTTTGAACCTGCGCCTGGCATTTCCCCAAAAAGTACTTTCCTGGGGGCACCTTCTTGGAGGTGGGGGTTATAACTCGGACCCCTTAAGTCCAGTCAGCACATAACTTGCATAGGGTCTGTTCTATGCAATCCTGAACCTGCACCAGTCATTTCCCCAGAAAGCACATTCCTGGGGGCCCCTTCTCGGGGGGCCATAACTCAGACCCTCTATATCCAACCCTCATCAAACTTGGAAGGAAGGTAAAGAAGAATCAATTGGAAATACCCTGCAAGTTTTGGTGTCTCTAGGACGCTGTGGGGGGTGGGGGGACACATTCTACCACATCACAAACCAAACAAGTTTGGCGCTGACGAATTCGGCATGACATGAACTGTCATGAAACACATTTTCCCAGTTCGTGCCCATCCCAAGTTACAACCTTCCTGGAGAAACTAATGCCCTGTCCCTTTAACAGAGGCTCGATGGGATAGCATTTGCCCAGTGATAATATTTAGTTCCTTGACGTCAAAAGATTACATTGAAAGGTCAAGATATTTTTCTCCAAGCCTTTTGGCAGCCTTACCAGAGATGTCGGGGACTGAACATGGAGCATTCTGCATACCAAGCAAATGGGACCTGCACGCCGTTGAGCCCTCTCCCCTCCATATGAGTTCAAAAGAAACTTGGATTCTGGGCTGGATATGCCATAAGATTAGTTTTGCCAACCTCGAGGTGGGGCCTGGACTACTTCTGGAATGACAACTGATATCCAGACTATGGAGATCAGTGCCACAGGAGCAAACAACAGCTTCAGAGGACAAATACTATGGCATGTCACACATTATAGGTGAAATCCATCCTCAGACTCCCACCTCCATGGGCACAATCCCCCAATCTCCAGCAAGGGCGTAGACTTTTCAATTTTCCGGGGGGGGGGGGGCTGGGGCTGAGCCAGAGTCGCTATGCTAGGTCCTTAAAAGAACCGAGGCCCAGTGACATCATAGGGAGGAGCCAGTGACATCATAGGCTATTGTCACTATCTATGGAGGTAGAGCCATGTGGGATTTAGGGAGGGGCTCTCCAGAAATTTAGGGGAGCCTGGGAACCCCCAGCAATGCCCCTGGGCTGGGCCAAACCCAGGAAAAGGTGGGAGTTGGCCAGTGGTTATAGTGGTTCCCAGACTGGAGCTGACTATCCTACATATGGCTAAAATGACAGGATATAATAATAAGCATTTCTTAGGTTGTCATTCTGATTCTGCAGATAGCCTGAAGAAAAGAGCAAAGTGGGAAATGGGAACGGCCTATGGCTCAGTGGTCGAGCTTCTGCTTGGCATGCAGAAGGTCCCAGGTTCAATCCCCGGCATCTCCAGTTGAAAGGACTAGGCAGGAGGTGATGGGAAAGATCTCAGCATGAGTCTTTGGACATCCGCTGCCAGTCTGACTAGGCAACACTGACCTTGATGGACCAATGTTCTGGTTCACTATAAGACACCTTCATTTAGAGGTTCTGTGACTCAATGGTAGAGCATCTGCTTGGCATGCAGAAGGTCCCAGGTTCAATCCCCGGCATCTCCAGTTGAAAGGAACAGGCAATAGGTGATGTCAAAAATCTCAGCACGAATCTTCAGAGAGCCACTGCCAGTCTGACTAGACAATACTGACCTTGATGAGAGGGGCTATGGCTCATTGGTAGAGCATCTGTTAGGCATGCAGAAGGTTCCAGGTTCAATCCCCAGCATCTCCAGTTGAAAGGACTAGGCAGGAGGTGATGGGAAAGATCTCGGCATGAATCTTCAGAGAGCCACTGCCAGTCTGACTAGACAATACTGACCTTGATGGACCAGTGCTCTGGTTCACTACTAAGACAGCTTCATGGAGAGGTGCTGTGACTCAATTGTAGAGCATCTGCTTGGCATGTGGAAGGTCTCAGGTTCAATCCCCGGAATCTCCAGTTGAAAGGACCAGGCAGGAGGTGATGGGAAAGACCTCAGCACGAATCTTCAGAGACCCACTGCCAGTCTGATTAGACAATACTGACCTTAATGGACTGGTGTTTGGGACTGTTTGTGGCTCACTGGTAGAGCATCTGCTCGGCATGCAGAAGGTCTCAGGTTCAATCCCCTGCATCTCCAGTTGTTTTTTTTTAAGTATTAGGCAGCAGGTGATGTGAAAGACCTCTGCCTGAGACCCTGCCAGTCTGAGCAGACAATACTTTGATGGACTAAGCGTCTGATTCAGTAGAAGGCAGCTTCATGTGTTCAGTGCTCTGGTTCAGTATAAGGCAGCTTCATGTGTTCAAATCCATATTGGTGAGTATAGCACAGAAAGCTGAGCACAGCTAGAGGCCACCCAGAGGCCACCAGGAATGGACGTCGAGGGCTGGGCGGGCTAGGAGTGGGGTAGCCTCCAGCGTGCTCAGTCCACCACAATCAGCTTGGTAAATAAACCCCCCAGAGCCAAGCTTCTCGCCACTCAGGCATACAAAGCGAGAGAGGATTTAGCATCCGACATCAATGTCAGCAGAAACGTTTCATGACCTTCAGCGGGCCTCTTGCTCCCCGCAGAGTTATTCATGGGGGGGAAGAAAACATGACCATGCTGTAGCATCATCTCAGACACGTTTGAGGACCTCCTGCTGAGACCATCAAGGGGCCAGCAGCTTGCGCTGAGATTATTCTCTCCACCCCAGCTGGAGCTCCCCACAAAGATGCTTTTTAAAAAAAAAAAATCAGACCATTCAGGGAAAAAAGCAAAGAGCCTTTCCCAATGATTAACGAGAACGGGTTTTGTAGCCGTTATGCCGTTGCTCAACAGAGACCGTTGCTAGCCCCGTGGGGCGGCCAGCTCCAAATTGGGAAATTCTTGGAGATGTGGAGGTGGAACCTAGGAGGGGAGGGGTTTGGGGAGGGGCTTAGTGTTGTCAGCCTCCAGGTGGGTCTAATGTAATAGCCTAAGCTAAGCGCTGTCTGCTTTTTAACAATAAATATTCAAATCTCAAGTCTTACGTGTGTGTTTTTTTGTTTTTGTATTATGAAATATTCATAAGTATTCTAATATCCAATTTTTTATTCTTTCATACAAACACAATGAAAAATATATATACACAATAACAGAAACTAATCACAAGGTATAACGAACATAAGAACATGAGAGAAGCCAATGTTGGATGAGGCCAGTGGCCCATCCAGTCCAGCACCCTGACAAACAGCGGCCAAAAACACCAAGTGCCCTCAGGAGGTCCACCAGTGGGGCCAGGACACTAGAAGCCTTCCCACTGTTGCCCCCCTAGCACCCAAAATACAGTGCATCACTTGCCTCAGACTGAGAGTTCCTAGCTATACCTTGTAGAATAGCCACTGATGGACCTCTGCTCCATATAAGAACATGAGAGAAGCCAATGTTGGATCAGGCCAATGGCCCACCCAATCCAACACTCTGTCACACAGTGGCCAAAAACACCAGGTGCCCTCAGGAGGTCCAGCAGTGGGGCCAGGACAGTAGAAACCCTCCCACTGTTACCCCCCCAAGCACCAAGAATACAGAGCATCTCTCGCCCCAGACCGAGAGTTCCTATCTGTACTTTGTGGCTAATAGCCACTGATGGACCTCTGTTCCATTGTTTATCTAATTCCCTCTTGAAGCTGTCCGTGCTTGTAGCCGCCGCCACCTCCTGTGGCAGTGAATTCCAAGTGTTAATCACCCTTTGGATGAAGAAATACTTCCTTTTATCCATTCCAAGCTCATGGATTTTTTAAAAAAACTCATGGATTATAAGAAAACCCAAAATGAAATCAGAGTGGAAGGAAAAATTTACAAAACAGTGCTGATGGGCATTGCTGGGTTGGGCTGTACAAAACAGTCTGGTAATGTTAGCAGTTTATAAAGAAAGTCGAGTGGGAGGTGCTGTGAAGACGCGGCCAACTTATGGCGACCCCTCACAGTAGGGTTGCCAAATCTGGGTTGGAAAATACCTGGGGACTTCGGGAGGTGGAGCCAGGAGAAGGTGGGGTTTGGGGAGGGGAGGGGCCTCAGCAGGGTGCAATGCCATAGAGTCCACCCTTCATAGCAGCCATTTTCTCCAGGGGAGCTGATCTCTGCCAGCTGGAGATCAGTTGTAAAAGCGGGAGATCCCCAGGCCCCACCTGGAGGTTGGCAACCCTACCTTATGGGGTATATTTAAGGCAAAAGAACACGATTGCCATCCTCTGCATAGCAACCAGGACTTCTGTCACAACCCTGGGCCTACTGGGGCAGCCTACAGGCTCTGGGGCGGCCTAGTCGCTCCAGGGAAGCCTGCATGGGAGTAGTCATCAGGGCCTACATTTCCCAGGTCACCCTCTGGACCCTGTGATTGGTTAACAGGGGATTTTGGAGGGAAAACTGCACCAGTAGGTGAGCAGAGGGTGGTGCCTGGGAAGAGGAGATAAAAGGCCTTGCCCAGAGTGGGAGGATGTTCACTCTCAGGGAGCGGGGCTGGTGGCAGCTGCTGCAAACAGAGGGGTCCCTCATCCAGGAAGGGGTGAGTTAGACTGTGAGCAGGAACCCCAGGGAGGCTAGGACTGTACAGACAGACGCTTTAGGATTTATTCTTTTACTGATTTACCTGCCTTTACTTTGCTCATTTTTCCTACTTGTTATTGATCTAAAGTTGTTGTTAAATAAAACTATTTGTTACTCTGCCAGGATCCTCACGCCTCATTTGGTCACGTAGAAGAAGAAGAAGAAGAAATTGGATTTATACCCCCGCCCTTCACTACCCAAGGGAGTCTCAGAGCGGCTTACAAAATCCTTCCCCTTCCCCTCCCCACAACAGGCACCCTGGGAGGTCGGTGGGGCTGAGAGAGCTCTGACAGAAACCGCCCTTTTTCAAGAACAGCTGTGCCGGAACTATGGCTTGCCCAAGGTCATCCAGCAGGTGCAAGTGGAGGAGTGGGGGATCGAACCCGGTTCTCCCAGATTAGAGCCCGCACACTTAACCACGACGCCAAACTGGCTCTCAAGGGGAGACCTGTTGTTAAGTCCTGTAGCAAGGGGTAGGGCGGGTGTTCTGGGCCCTCCTGAGGAGACCCATACCAGAGTGGTGGCCGCCAATAGTGGACCTTCCTAGCCGCTGCTTGTGGCAAGTTCCCGGATGGTCACCTATCCAAGTAGAAACCAGGGCTGACCATGCTCAGCTTCCAAATTCTGATGAGATCGGGCTAGCCTGGACCATGCAGGTGACAGTGTAAGGACCATGCACTTATGAAAGATAACAGCTATCGTTGGCCATTGGTGGTAGACAGTGCCTTCAAGACGCAGCCAAGGTATGGTGATGCTTCATGGGGTTTTCAAGGCAAAAGGAAGAGTGTAGGTAGTTTGCCATTGCCTGACTTTCCATAGCGACGCCAGACTTCGCTGGTGTTCATCCAGCCAAGTAGTAACTAGGGGTTAGCTTCCGCGATCTGATGAGTTGGGGCTAGCCTGGTCCGTTCACATCAGGTTGGGCAGTAAATGCGCTGCAGTTATGAAAGATACCGCTATCATTGGCTGACAAAGACTGAAAAGTCAAGTAAGGCTGTTCAGTAATTAATGACAACATTTTCAAAAATACAAAGTGACACCATAATGCAGGTGAGTGAGTTGTGCTGTGAAGAAGAGGAGGAGGAGATTGGGATTATACCCCGCCCTTCACTACCCGAAGGGGTTTTAGAGTGGCTTGCAGTCTCCTTTCCCTTCCCCTCCCCACAACAGGCACCTTGTAAGGTAGGTGGGGTTGAGAGAGCTCTTTGGAGAGCTCATGAGAGAACAGCTCTGAGGGAGCTTGCAACTGACCCAGAGTCACACCAGCAGCTGCATGTGGAGGAGTTGGGAATCAAACCCGGTTCTCCCAGATTAGAGTCTACCACACCAAACTGGTATCAGAGGCACAATCACAGACGATAAAGTATTTGTCGTCATAACAGATGCTTTAGCTGAGGAGGGGTAATCGTAATATCCCAGCAGTAAAACATGGCCATTTGAATGAGAAAAAAATATATTATTCTCAAAACCCAGTAAGAAATAATAAAAGAACGCCTCTGAAATACTTTTTTTTGGTTAAGATTTTAAACTTAGAATTTTAACCAAGGTCATACCAAGTTAGCCAATGATTATGCTTTAAGGACTATGTACAAATGTTGAAAACAAAATAGGACCCTAAGCGATGAATTTAAAAAATGCCCTATACACTCTAACAATCTACCACCATACATAAAGGATCAATATGCAATTACACGACTTGTGATACAGAAACCATATTAATCGTAAACAACTGCATGCCAATATACAAAAGTCCTCGTGTCAAGCACACGTCAATATACAAGAACCATGCAGAAAATGTCATCAACAATTGCATATCCAGGTGTTGGTCTGAAGTAGTAGAACAAAGTTCGAGCCCAGTGGCACCTTTAAGACCCACAAAAGTTTACTGAAGGGATGAACTTTCGTGCGCACGCACACTTCCACGGATACATGGAGATGGAAGTTAACAGTTCATATATATATAGGCAGGTGCCTCTAAATAGGTGAACACAAATTAGCATACAACAATGAAGATGTTTTGACATATGCAAAGACTGAACTGCAATAACAAGCTAAGTTCATACGGTCACTATTTGTTTGGATTTAATTGGGGGGGGGGGAACAGTAAAGAAATAAACATGTCAAAACAGGAGATAGATGAGAAAGTATCCTTCCAAAAGTAATAAACTGTGATTCTGTTGTCTGAGGTCTTCCATGTCACCTACTGCCTCGTTTGGTGTAGTGGTTAAGTGCGCGGACGCTAATCTGGGAGTACCGGGTTTGATTCCCCACTCCTCCACTTGCACCTGCTGGATGACCCTGGGCAAGCCATAGCTCTGACAGAGGTGTTCTTAAAAAGAGCAGTTTCTGTCCAAGCTCTCTCAGCTCCACCTACCTCTCAGGGTGTCTGTTGTGGGGAGGGGAAGGGACAGGAGTCTGTAAGCCACTCTGAGACTCCTTTGGGTAGTGAAGGGCGGGGTTAACATAGGCGTCAACTACGGGGGGGCTCGAGGGCTCGAGCCTCCCCCGAAATTTCCCGGGGGGGGGCTCAGCCACCCCCGGCAAAATGGAGCGCCCGCTGGTGGCCAGTCAGCCGGCCAGCTGGCTGCCGTCGCCGCCTCTCCTTCCCCTCCACCCCCGGCCTGCCCTCCTGCCTCCCTGGGGTGGGGGGGGGGGAGAGGCGCACGCCCCAAGGCAAAGGCGAGCGCGAGGTGCTGCTGCTGCTCCTACTGAGGCCGCCTGCGTGTCCCCGCCTTCCCCTGCCATGGGAGGGAGCCCGGCAGGCGCGCGGCACCGGGCAGTCTCCCCAACACAAACACGCCCGCAGCGGCAGGAGGCACCGGCCGGTCAGCGAGCTGTCCGGAGCAGCAGCAGGCGTAAAGAAACCAGGTCTGCCTCCTTGGGGCCGGGGGGGGGGGGAGAAGCAGCGGGGACATGGTCCTGTGCGCGCACGCACGAAAGAGCCCCCCCCCCCGGGATTTACAAAGTCTACGCCCCTGGCGGGGTATAAATCCAATCTCCTCCTCCTCCCACCTGGAGTCTGTCAACCCTGGCAGGGTTGCCCTGGGAACTCCCTACTCGGGGCCTCCAAAAACCCTGAACCGGCCATGAGAGCCCTACAGATTAAAACCAGGACCTTGAGTTGTGCCAGGAACGCTACAGAGAACCAGAGCTCTTGGAAGTAAGTGCTCCCAGCAGTGACTCAACCCACAAGCGTTCTCCTTTGAGTCCAACAGCGGATTTGGCTACCGAGCGCACTCCTGACGCACTGGGGCTTCTCACATTCGTGCTGACTGCCTTGTAGCCGCTCCAGGTGTAATTCCACCACTTTTATCGGCTTCCACTCTTGGGGGAAGCAGAAAAGTTCAGCTTTACTGCTTGCCTGTGCAGAAACCAGCCGACGCTGGATTTCTTGCCTACCGGGTTTGCCAGCTCCCCTGTGAAATCGCAGATTGATTAATTGTATGCGACTCGAGCAGATTATTTACTCAGTAAGGGACTAACACGACGATCTCTATCTGTTTCTGCCACTCTGTTGTTAGTCTGTTTGATTTGGTGCTTCGATAAACAACAGGTTAATACAATTTCAGGGTGTTAAGTGGGTGTGACGGTGACAGCGGATGACACCAAGTGCGGTAGCAGGTGGCACCCATCCCATCCGGTGGACTCTCTCTCATGGGCAGAAATGGAAATGGGCAATGGAACAGTGGTGGCTTTTTAGAAGAAAATTGGCTCACAGGGAGCACAGGAAGAATTGCTGAAGTTACGAGATGACAACAGCTTTCCATTTCAGTACACAAATAGTGCAGGGAGGCAGTGCAGTGGTTGGAGTGTGTTCCTAAGCTAGAATTGCCAACCTCCAGTGGCTGGCTGGAGATCTCCCGCTATTGCAACTTATCTCCAGGTGATGAGAATCACTTCCCCTGGAGAAAATGGTTGCTTAGGAAGAAGGACTCTATGGCATTACACCCCACCGAAGTACTGCCTCTCTCCAAACCCCACCCTCCTCAGGCTCCACCCCCAAAATCTCCAGGGATTTCCCAACCCAGAGCTGGCAACCCTATCCTAAGCAGAATTACACATTCCTAAACCCATGGATTTCAATGTAGAAGCATGCGACTCTGATTAGAATTGCTCTACCAGAGCTGTCAACTGGGGTCTGGACATACGGTTGCCAACCTCCAGGAGAGGGAAGTCCAAACGATACATCCATGATGAAAATGACAATGAATCAATAAAGATATATTTGCAAAAAATTTTTTACTATCACACTTGTGATTCTGTAGAAAAATAACTTCTTTTGTTGCTCACATACAACGGATGTTGCTCGATATCAACTAACCGTTTCACATAGATTGCTTTGTCAGAGCATGTGGTAATAGCAGTTCTTATCAACTTATCCACTCTAGAAATAAACATCCAATGCTGACTCTCTCATATCAGAAGACCTTGGGTCTTGTGTTTTCAAGTATGCATGTGTGTGTGAGTGTGCGCACCTGCAAGTCATGGGAACCTCTGGTGACTGACTGTATGTGCTCCTGGAAGTCATGGCAACCTCTAGTGACTGACTGTGTGTGCACCTTGAAGTCGTGGCGACCTCTGTAGACAGAACTGTGTGTGCGCCTGGAATTCACAGGGACCTCTGGTGACTGACCCCCTACTGGGGGCCTGGAGGATATTCAGAGAGGTGGCTGAATAAAGCCTGCCCCTGTCCTCCCGACTGCTGGTATTCCTAGGAGGTCTCCCATCCAAGTACTTGCCAGAGTCGACCCTGCGTAGCTTCCAAGATCTGAGAAGGCAGAGAGCAATTCGGTTAGGGAGGTGAGGTCCTGTGGGAATACAGCACGGGTCCATAAGAACATCAGAGAAGCCAATGTTGGATCAGGCCAGTGGCCCATCCAGTCCAACACTCTGTCACACAGTGGCCAAAAACGCCAGGTGCCCTCAGGAGGTCCAGCAGTGGGGCCAGGACACTAGAAGCCCTTCCACTGTTGTCCCCCCCCTCCAAGCACCAAGAATACAGAGCATCACTTGCCCCAGACTGAGAGTTCCTATCTATACCTTGTGGCTAATAGCCACTGATGGACCTCTGCTCCGTATGCTTATCTAATTCCCTCTAGAAGCCATCCATGCTTACAGCTGGATTCTGGGCATGGAGAAAGAGTTACAGATGGCTCCCTGCTAGAGTTCCCATCTCTGAGCTGGGAAATTCCTAGATTTCAGGGTGGAGCCTGGGGAGGGCGGGGTTTGGGGAGGGGAGAGACCTCAGCAGGGTATAATATGATAGACTCCGCCATCCAAAGCAGACCTTTTCTGCAGGGGAACTGATTCCAGATCTCCAAAACCCACTGGAGGCTGGTAACCCTACTCCTTGTTGGTAACCCTACTCCTTGTTGAGGAACAGAAAGTGGCTTCTACCTACTAAAGTCCACAGTCTCCAAATCACCTGGGTGGATCCCTGGACAGCTGATTCTAGGAAGAGAAGAGAGCCGCAAAGAGATGAGGCTCATAGATGTCAGTGAGAAACAATTATTGTCTCCCACATCATGCCACGGATGCCCGGAGAGATCTCCTCCATCACCGAGGTCCGTAGAGATGCCGCAGCCAGACGTTATGCAAATTCCGTTTCTAATTTTAATACTTTTGAGGTAGCCATCAGCAGATGGTGCGCTGAAACACTCATAATTTTAGCCAGTGGAACTGCAATTACCAACTGTCCTCTTTAGCACGCCATGATTAGATAGATGACTATTAATAAATCCCTAATAAAGACGCTGGATGGCCAGTGACCGCAGCCTGTATCCCTGCTGGAAGCAAGAAACCGGAGTGGAACCTCTTTCCTAGGATACATCTGTACGTGGCCTACACATTCATCAGACCCTAGTCTGGGGACTGCTTTCGGTCAGAGGCAGGATTTGAGGGAGAAAGAAAGAGCTTTGCTGAGCTTGCATTGCACCCAGGGCTGCCCGCCTCTAGGCGGTGGCTGGAGATCTCCTGGGATGACAACTGATGTTCAGGCAACAGAGATCTGTTCCCCTGGAAAAAAAAAAGGCTGCTTTGGAAGTTGGTCTCTATGGCACGATACCCCATTGAAGTCCCTCCCTTCCCCAAACCCCACCCTCCTCAGGCCCCGCCTCCCAAATATCCAGGAGTTTCTCAACCCAGAGCTGGCAACCCTGCTTGAATGACAGGAAGCAAAGAGTAGGAATCAATGGGCAGGTCTCACAATGGAAGGAACTACACAGTGGGGTCCCACAATTATCAGTATTTGGGGCTGGTACTATTTTAATTTACTCATGTGATCTGGAACGAGAGGTGAGAAGCGTGGGGGCCAAGTTTGTAGATGACACCAAATTATTCAGGATGGTGAAGAAGACCAAGGCTGACTGTGAAGAGCTCCAAGAGGACCTCCACAAACTGGGTGAGTGGGCAGCCATGAGGCAAACCAAGTTCAGTGTTCATAAGTGTAAGGTGATGCACTGTATCTCCAAAAGGACCTTGCAGAGCAGGAAAAAGTACAGAGGAGGGCAACCAAGATGATTAGGGGACTGGAGCACCTTCCCTAGGAGGAAAGGCTGAAGATGTCAGCTCTGCCCATCTTCCTGGGCTTGGTTGCCATGGCAATGCAAGGGGGGAACTGGAATCTTCATGTTATGTATTGACCATGCGGTCGCCATGTGCTCCAGTAATGGCGACCGCCATGTGGCCAGAGCACATGGCCAAGAAACTACCTGAGCTTCAGCCAGGTAGAACAAAGGCCAGGTGGATCCAAACCGGCCACCAATCATGTACCTAGGTTTCTCCCAGGGAACCTATGAGATGTAAATAGACTTATAATAGCCTATCAGGCCAGTTGGGTGAGGTCAGGGGATTGTCCCTGACCAGCATAAAAGGAGGGCTTCGAGCCCTGGGTTCTATGCTTCATCCAGACCAGCAATAAAGATCTAGCTGTTTCACTATTCCATGGACTCCCGACTCCAATACTTATCACTTCACTTTCGCTTCTGCCTGTTTAGTTTGTTATCTTTGTAGCTAGGCCTTGTAACCTTGAGCATTAGCTGAGCCTGGCATCCTTTCCCCTTCTGGGAATTAGAGATCATTAATTTTGGTGGGCCTCTGCCTTAGCTGTCATTGGCCCTGGACCATGAGGGCCCTCCTTGAATCAGGTATAAATGTTTGCTTTGCGCACTTTCCCCCAGTTCTAACGCAAAAATGTTAAGAGTCTGGATCCTGTCACTATCTCAATAAACTTCTATTCTTTTGAATGACTGTTGTTGGGAACTGATTTTCTCCAGGAGTCTGACAGAAAAGTCTGGGAGTTTTCAGTTTAGAAAAGAGACAACTGGCGGGGGGTGCATGATAGAGATCTATAAAATGATGCATGGTATGTAGAGAGTTGGCAAAGATAGATTTTTCTCCCTCTCCCGAAATACTAGAACTTGAGGGCATCCAATGAATGGGATGGGCAAAAGGAAATGCTTTTGGGATGGGCAAAAGGAAATGCTACTTTACACAAAGAGGGATTGAAATGTATAATTTGTTGCCAGAGGATGTAGAGATGGCCACAGGAATAAACATCTTTAAAACAGGATTAGATACCGTATTTTTCGCTCCATAAGACGTACTTCCTCCCCAAAAAAGTGGGGGGGAAAGTGTGTGTGTCTTATGGAGCGAATATGGAGCTTTTCTTACCTGTAACAGGGCTCTTTCTTCAGCAGGAACACAGGGGAACGCCATTCAGGCTAGCATCCCATCCTTCCCCGCCCCTCCCTGCTGGGCCTGAGCTGTTAAGACTTAAAAGGGAAACGGCAGGAAAAACCCCACCAGGCTAAGTACTCTTTCCCTTTAAGTGCGTTTCCCCTTTAAGACAGCCAGCAGCAGAAAGCCCCGCCCACAGATTAAGCTCCGTGGCTACTTTGCACAGAAAGGTCTGGCTTTGCATGGCATGCCGACGTCTCTCTTCTTTCCTTTCTCTGTCTTCCTTCCTTCCTTTCCTTTTTTCTGTCTGTCTGTCTGTCTTTCTGTCTCTCTCTCTGTCCCCACCTTTCTTTCTTCCTTTCTCTTTCTCTTTCTCCTCCTCCTTCCTTCCTTTATCTCTCTCTCTCCCTCTTTCTTTCTTTCTGTTTCATTTTTTCCTGTTTTCCTCCTCTAAAAATAAGGTGCGTCTTATGATCAGGTGCGTCTTATGGAGCGGAAAATACGGTAGATTCATGGAGGGTTAGTCTATTAATAGCTACTAGCCATGGTGGCTGAGGGGAACCTCTACATTCAGAGGCACTAAACCTCTAAATCCCAGAGCAGGAAGGCAACCTCATGGGAAGGCTTTGGCCTTGCTGTCCTGCTTTTGGCCATCCAGAGGAACTGGTGTAGTGGTTAACAGTGGCAGACTCTAATCTGGAAAACTGGGTTTGATTCCCCACTCCACATGACACCAGCTGGGTGACCTTGATCCAGCCACAGTTCTCTCAGAGCTGTTCTCTCAAGAGCAGTTTCTGTCAGAGCTCTCTTAGCCCCACCTATCTCCCAGGATGTCTGTTGTGGGAAGAGGAAGGGAAGGCGATTGTAAGCCGCTCTAAGACTCCGTGTGAAGGGCGGGGTATAAATTGAACTTCTTCCTCCTCCTCCTCCTCCAGAATGGTGGACTAGATGGACCAGCAGTGTGATCCAGCAGGGCTCTTCTTCTGTTCGTAAGAGGGCAAGGCCCGCATGCAGCACAAACCCTAGGCCTCTGGCCTGAGGAGAGACCATTGTGGCCCATGTTTGAAGCACTATATCTCACAGCAGAAAGCAGCCGGCCTGAGTCGCCCAGGCAAGCTGATTGGTATTCCACGTGGCTTTTTTTCGGTGGAGGGTGGAAGAGTTGGAGGTAATAATAATCACAGGCAAGAGATGTTTTTTTGAAGGGAGGAAAAATGTGTTTTTTCCCCCTCTCCTCTCTACATCACTTCAAGGGATTTTAATTAAGTCAACACCTGATTATGACTTTGGCAGCCAAATTATAGTTTGCAGGCTTTATCGCGAAGAATGATTGTTCTCCAGGGCCAGCAGCATTGCTGCAGTCTATTCATTGTGGCTCACCGCTGAAATCGAAGTGACAGACATGTGTTCAATATCGTGTGTGCATGGGGGGGGGAGGCGGGAAGACTTAACTTTTTCTTTTTAGCTGTCTTTCATGCATGAATTGGGCTTGATTTGCTTGTGGTCGGTTTGTGGCTTCCCTTTCGCCACGAGATTGTGAGCGGGGAGAGCTTTCGCCTCTTACACCGGATACAGAGCAGGCCTGTCGCTCCTGATGGTGGTGGAAGGAGATGTCAAGTCACAGCTGACTTACGGCGGCCCTGTATGGCTTTCAAGGCAAGAGATGAACAGACATGTTACGCCATTGCCTGCCCTCTGTGTAGTGACCCTGGACTTCCTCAGTGGTCTCCCACCCAAGTACTAACCAGGGCCAACCCTGCTTAGCTTACAAGGTCTAACAAGATAAGGCTAGCCAGGAAAGGGCTGTCAAGTTGCAGCTGATTTATGGAGAGTCTATAGGGTTTCTGAAGCAAGAGACTAACAAAGGTGGTTTGCTATCACCTGCCTCTGCATTTCTTCTCTCTCTCCCCCACCTACCTACCTACCTTCCTGTTCCTTCCTTCCCCCTTCCTCCCTCTCTCCCCCCTTCCTTCCTTCCCTCTGTCTCTCTCCCCCCACCTACCTACCTACCTTACTGTACCTTCCTTCCTTCCTTCCTTTCTTTCTTTGTTCTCTCTCTCTCCCCCACCTACCTACCTACCTTCCTGTTCCTTCCTTCCTTCCTTCCTTCCTTTCTTTCTTTCTTTCTTTGTTCTCTCTCTCTCCCCCCACCTACCTACCTACCTTACTGTTCCTTCCTTCCTTCCTTCCTTTCTTTCTTTGTTCTCTCTCTCTCCCCCACCTACCTACCTACCTTCCTGTTCCTTCCTTCCTTCCTTTCTTTCTTTGTTCTCTCTCTCTCCCCCCACCTACCTACCTACCTTACTGTTCCTTCCTTCCTTCCTTTCTTTCTTTGTTCTCTCTCTCTCCCCCACCTACCTACCTACCTTCCTGTTCCTTTCCTTCCTTCCTTTGACACTTCCGATGACATCAGGGGGTGTGGCATATGCAAATAAGTTATGCTAATGAGCTTGGATAGGTGACCATCCGGGAACTTGCCACAAGCAGCGGCTAGGAAGGTCCACTATTGGCTGCTACCACTCTGGTATGGGTCTCTTCAGGAGGGCCCAGAACACCCGCCCTACCCCTTGCTACAGGACTTAACAACAGGTCTCCCCTTGAGAGCCAGTTTGGTTTAGTGGTTAAGTGCGCAAACTCTAATCTGGGAGAACCGGGTTTGATTCCCCACTCCTCCACTTGCACCTGGCTGGATGACCTTGGGCAAGCCATAGCTCTGTACCAACTATTCCTTCAAGGACAGCTTGGGAAAGAGCTCTCTCAGCCCCACCTACCTCACAGGGTGTCTGTTGTGGGGAGGGGAAGGGAAAAGGAGTTTGTAAGCCGCTCTGAGACTCCCTTGGGGAGTGGAGGGCGGGGTATAAATCCAATCTCCTCCTCTTCTTCTTCTTCTTCTTCCTGCACCTCTTTTTTTACGAAAAGACCCCTGGTCAGTTATATGTTCTTTCTTCAACAACAATTCAAAATACCCAGATATCTATTTTGTTCTTTTATAAATAAATCCTTATTTGCTTAAACTTATCCTAGCAATCAGATCAGTCCTTCCTCAGGGCCACATAGTCCTCTGAACTGCCCAGACACTGGGTTATTCTACCAAAAGAGAGAGATTTGGAATTTTTAATTCCTGGTGGCAGTAGAACCTACCGAGTTCATGTACACAGAGTGTGTTCTAAAGGAGAAACAGTTTCCCCAATAAGTGAGGACATCACAGGTACCTTTAGAAATATGCACAGGGTGCATAGCCACAAAATGGCTGCTGTAGGACAGAGAGCCAGCCATAGGGTTGCCAAGTCCCCCCGGCGGGCGGGGAAACCCCCACTCGATTGGTCCACTCCCCTCCGGCCCGGATTGGGCCGCTGGGGGGAACCCCACCCCCAAATTGCCGGGCTGAGGAGATGTGCCTGGCGCGATGACATCACTCAGAGGTGATGTCATCGCGTCGGGCACGTTTTGGGGGGATGCTCTATAATTCGAGGGAAAACTCTATGGTTTCCCCTCAGATTACAGAAGTCCTGCCCCAATGTGCCCGACACGATGATGTCACTTCCAGGTGACATCATTGCGGTGCACGCGCAAAGCGTGTGCACCAGAAGACTCCCAGAGCGGCAAGGGCTCCCCCCATTGGAAAAAAGGTAGCACTTGGCTACCCCTGGAAGTACAGCCTCCCACAAAATGGCAGCTTATGCATAACTCTAGCAGTAACTCTCCAACGTTTCAGGCAGAAGTTCTGTTTAACAGGATTCCTTTTTAAATTAGCATTTTGCTTTAAAATATTTTCCTGTATACACTCATCTTACCTTTAATCACATAGTGAAAGTCCTTATGCTGTGCTGGCAGCTGTTGCAAAAGCAACTTTTTGAAAAATCCACACAGGTTTTCAATGGCCAATCAAAAGACCTACTCAGTAAAAGATCAATTTGGTCACACCCACTTTCTAAAAACACTTGGCGGGCATCAGGGATGTTTTGGCCAACATCCTACCATTGGGGATCCCTGATCTCAGTTGTTCCAGGTATGGAAAAATAAAATACCTATCCATTTATGTAATCTAGAATAGAACTAATCCATAGGCTCTCCAACTCCAGGTAGGGGAATACGTGGAGGTTTGGGGGGTGGAGCCTGAGGGCGGCAGGCTTTGGGGAGGGGAGGAACTGAAATGGGGAATAATGCCATACAGTCCACTTTCCAGAGTGGCCATTTTCTCCAGGTTTACTGATCTCTGTCACCTGGAGAAGAGTTGTAATCCCAAGAGATCTCCAGCCACTATTGTAGCCAGGTCTGGGTTGGGAAATACCTGGAGATTTTGGGGGTAGAACTTGAGGAGGGCAGGATTTGGAAAGGACAGGACTTCAATAAGGTATAGTGCCATAAAGCCCACCTTCCAAAGTGGCCATTTTCTTCATGTAAAGTGATCTCTGTCACCTGAAGATCAGTTGTAATCCCTTGAGATCTCCAGTCACCACTTGGAGGCTGGCGACCCAACAAATCCAGCTGACTTTTTCTTGAAGATCCGGTGTCTGTTTTTGCAGCTTTGCAAGGCCCAGGAGTCCCCTCTGCAGCCTCCATGTCAATATAGATTTGTTTCTAAACATTGCAGAATAAAACGGTTGAAATGCTATCCCTTGCATTGGTTTCAGCCTGGTCGCCAGGAGCGAATTTGTGCAGTTGCTGGTGTGGGATCTGGTTGCGGTGAAGTCAATGATTCAGTTTTAGGGAGTTATTCAGAATTCCAGCTTTGAGTTCTTCTTCGGTTTGAGGCTGTTTTGTTTTTGTTTTCATTGATTTGGAAATTACCTCTGAAAGGGCAAATGAAAAGGTCGTCAGAAAACCAAGGGAAGCTGTACAGTAAGAGTGATTTCCAGTCGAAGTGGCTCTTTGGTAAGTCTTTTCAAGCGTGGCTCCCAACCACAATCTAATGGACTAATCTGGAAGGGCTGGAGGGACCACTCCTCCATCAAAAGGCACATCCTGTGGCTACCCTTGCAACTATCCTCTCTCCTTCCAGGTCATGGGAGCTCTCTCTATTTCTCCTGTACTGACTGTACCGACAAAGTATCTGATAAAGGGAGCTCTGACTTTTGAATAAGGGTGGGCATGAACTGAACCACAAAGCAAAATTTGTCATGAATTTTTCCCTGATTGTGGTTCGCGACCCAAAGTTTGTAATGGGTCTACCACCACGAAATTCCACGAACTTTTAAAGCAGTTCATGTCAGTTCATGGAAAGAGCAGAAAGCAGAGGTTTAAAGGGACTCTGTGTCCCTTTAAACCCCTGCTTTCTGTTCCCTTCAAAAGCTACAAAAAAAGGTAAGAGGTGGGGAGTGCCTCCCCGCTGCTCAGCTGGTTCTCCGGCTTTCTTGTGCAGTCCCTTTAAAGAAAGCCAAAAGAGCTGAGTGGAAAGCATCCCCACCGCTCATCTGTTTTTCAGGCTTTTTTGTTCAGTCCCTTTAAAGCAACTGCACACGAAAGCCAAAGTAGCTGAGCAGCAGACAGCAGGCTGCTCCCCTCCACTCAGCTGGTTTTCAGGCTTTCTGCAAACCCCAATGAAAGGGACTGCGGCTTTCACTGATGTTTGCAGGGCCACGAACTGCAAACTTGTTTGGTTGGTGAATGAACCTCCGATTCGGTTGGTGAATCAACCTCCCCGTTTGGTTAATGGTTCGGCCACGAACCATGAAATGACAGAGACTTAATTTTTCAGGTTTGTGCCCATCCCTACTGTCAAAATCTTGTACCCCGAAAATCTCGTTAGTCTCTAAGGTGATGCTGGACTCAAATCTAGCTGTTTGACGGCCTATTGAAAGTATCGCTGAATAATAAAGTTTAGAATCATAGAGTTGGAAGGGACTTCCAGGGTCATCTAGTCCAACCCCTCTGCATGCAGGAAATTCACAAATAACCTACCCCTCACACACCCCAGTGACCACTGTTTCATGCCCAGAAGATGACAAATTTAGTCTTCAAGGTGCCCCTGGACTCGAATGTTGTTATACTGCTTCCGACCAACATGGATACATACCTGACTCTACCAGTGAATAGTTACCTGCCTAGAGCTGTCCTTGCTGGCTAGGCGGGGTATAAATCCAAATAAATAAATAAATAATAGTTCAGCTATGTGTTTGGTTTGAAAATGCAATCATATCTTTCATATTTTTGGGGATAGAGCATAATTGTAGGGACAGAAGGGACCCTTGAGAGCTCATACCTGGAAAGCCGTCTCGGTCTCTAAGATGCTGCTGGACTTGAATCTTGCTCTTCTACTGCTAACCAACATGGCTGCCCTCCGAAACTCTCTTCTGTGCTGATCTGCTAATGGAGTGGCTGCAACTGGGTCTGTTTACTGGAGTTATTGTAACCTGCCTTTCTTCCAATAAAGTGAGCTCAAGTCAGTTTACAGAAAGCAAGCACGCCCTAAAAAATTAACGTAGATTGGGGGGGGGGGGAAACAAAAGATAATAAAATTGGGGAGTAAGCAGGTATAATTTCGATTCCAGTAACACATTTTAGAGCTCACAAGCACCTCTGGAATTCTGACCCCAGTGGCGGGAACAGCCACAAAACGACTGCCAGAGGAGGCATCACCAGCCACAAATGTCCACTGCAGCTTCCATTTTGTCACACAGTGGAGATCCTTGTGCTGTGGTGGCAGTGGCTGCCGAAGCAATCTTTTGAAAAACCTGCATGGCCAATCAGATCTCCAGCTGCCAATCTGAAAGCACCACCTGGTCCTACCCACTTTCTAAAAGCACCAGGAAAGGTGTTTAAGGGTGCCCCGGTGCCCCTGGGCACCACGTTGGGGGTCCCTGCACAATTCTTATAAAAAAAATTAGGGGGACTCCTTCAAACAATCTCTTAAGCGATTCTAGTTTGGTTTTAGTGGTTAAGTGCGCAGACTCTAATCTGGGAGCACCGAGTTTGATTCCCCACTCCTCCACATACAGCTGCTGGTGTGAACTTGGGTCAGTCACAAGTTCTCTCAGAGCTGTTCTCTCAAGAGCAGTTCTTGAAAGAACTCTCTCAGTCCTACCTACCTCACAGGGTGGCTGTTGTGGGGAGGGGAAGGGAAAGGAAATTGAAAGCCACTCTGAGACTCCGAGTGAAGGCTGGGGTATAAATCCAATCTCTTCTCTTCTTCCTTAAAATCCCAAAAATTTAGGGAGCTTACACAGCTCTCCAAATGTGGAGATCTTTCTGGTGGCAGCTGCCCTGATTCAGAACATGGATCAATCTCAAATCTGTCTAGTCACCCTCTGTGTAGAATAATGAGGTTTGGATGTCCCCCCGTCCTTTTTTGGCTTAACGAATGTAATTCCCATTCTCGCTTGTACCAGGCAACTGAAAATGCAAACAGGGCTCTTTCGATCGATTCCTGCTTTCTCGCACACGCTTTGTCTGTGCAAATCATCTCAGCCTTCCCACCAACAAGCTATGAAATTTCCCTATTAAAGTGATAAATTAATGCTATTAAACGTTTAACAACAGGACAGGAAAGGGGAAGAAGCCGCTTAAAAAACATTAAAACATTTACTGTGTGCGTTGGGATTAAAACGTCAACATTAACACCGATGATCCTGATGCTTTTACGCCTTACTTTAGGCCGTTTTCGCCTCTTGAGCGAATGCAGCCCAATGGCCGCCATAAATTAGCAAAGTTTCATTTCAGTGCGTTTGTTTCACTGCCGTCGCTTTTCCGCGACTTCTGCGACATCGTGAGTTTGTCACTGCTGAAAAAATGCATGATATTTTAACTTGGATCTCGTAGCCCCCCAATATCGCCTGCCAGTCTTGGTTTTTATGTCTTCTACAAGTCCTTCGGCAAGCTGGAATCACTGCAAAACAAAGGGTGTTTCCGGAAAAGGTGGGGTTCTTCAATCACAGCTCTTGGTACTGGGCCCATAAGCAGCTGAGCACCCAGAAGAACCAAACAACGTGGCAGAGACTGGGTACTAGGTAGGGTTGCCAGCAATGCTCCCTCTAAGCTGTGGGATCTTGTGAGCAAAAACTCTACTTTGGTAGCTCCTGGCATTAAAAGTTGTGAGTGAGCGATTTGGCTACCGCATAAATTAGTTTGCGCTGGAGCCCTCCTTCCTGGGCCAAAACAAAAATGTGTGAGCTGGAGGCTAAAAAACAGTGAGCTAGCTCACACTGACTCAGCTTAGAGGGAACACTGGTTGCCAGTTTCCAGATAGCAGCTGGGAATCTCCCAGAATTCCCACTAACCTCCAGATGGCAGAAATCAATTTCCCTGGAGAAAATGGCTGCTTTGGGGGGTGGCTTCTATGGCATTATACCCTGCTGAAATCCCTCTGTTTTTCAGACATACAATCCATAAAATTCCACACCCCAAATCTCCAGGTATTTCTCAACCCAGGGCTGGCAACCCCCTAGTTCTACAGTTTTCAACTCTGGCATGGGAAATATGGGAGTATAGCCTTTGGCCGGTGGAGTTAGGGAAAGGGAGGGGCCTCAGCACGGTGTAATATCCTAGAGTCCATCTTCCTAAGCGGCCATTTTCTCCTGGGGAAATTATCTGTGTCACCTGAAGATCAGTTCTAATTCCAAGAGATGTCACCTGAAGATCAGTTCTGATTCCTGCTGAGGTCCCTCTCTAAATCCCACCCCCTCCTGGCTCCCCTCCCCAAAATATCCAGGTATTTCCCAACCCAGAGCTGGCAACCCCAGGTATTGTGTGCAGTTCTGGAGGCCTCCCTTCCCAAAGGAACGTGGACAGAATGGAGCGGGTGCAGAGGAGAGTGACGAAAATGGTCGGGGGGGCTGGAAATCAAGAAGCCCTGTGGGGAGAGGCTGAGGGAACATTTTTGGGAATGTTCACTCTGGAGAAGAGGAGGTGGAGGGGGGACAGGATGGCTCTCTTGAAGTATTTGAAGGGCTGTGTCACTTAGAGGAGGGCAGGGAGCTGTTCCAGCAGAAGAGAGGACTCCCAAGAATGGGCTTAAATTGAGGGTGGGAACAGCTGTGCAACAGTGGAACCAACTGCCTAGCTACAGCGGCTTTCTTGAACTATTCATCCAAGCATAAAGGTTCTCATAGATACCAATTCCATGACTTTTTTTTTTAATAAAACAAGTACGAATCAGGTTTAAAGAACAATATAAAAATAACAATAACAACTATAGAAATGGTAGAATAACAAACTTGTCTTACTAAATGGCTAAAAATGCTTTTTTTAGGGGAAGTGCGCTTTTAGCCGCTGACTAATTTTTTACATAATCAAGAAATGGGTACCCTTAAAAAAAAAATAGGACTGCTGTGTGTATGACGAGTTTTGGCCCCTGTGTGACACAGAGTGTTGGACTGGTTGGGCCATTGGCCTGATCCAACATGGCTTCTCTTACGTTCTTCTGTCTGGGGCAGTGATGCTCTGTATTCTTGGTGCCTGGGGGGCAACAGTGGGAGGGCTCCTGGTGGACCTCCTGAGGGCCCCTGGGTTTTGGCTACTGTTGTGTCACAAGAGTGTGGGACTGGAGGGACCATTGGTCTGATCCAGCATGGTCTGTCTTATGCTCTTACAGATAAAACACTATGTCTGGGGTAGTGATGCTGTGTATTCTTGGTGCTTGCGGGACAACAGTGGAAGGGCTTCTGGAGTTCTGGCCATGCAGGTGGACCTCCTGATGGCACCTGGGTTTTGGCCACTATGTGACACAGAGTGTTGGACTGGAGGGGCCATTGGCCTGATCCAACATGACTTCTCTTAGGTTCTTATGGCCCGGCTGGTGGACCTCCTGATGGCCCCTGGGTTTTGGCCACTGTGTGATACAGAGTATTGGACTAGATGGGACATTGGCCTGATCCAACATTGGCCTCTCTTATGTTTTTATGTTCTTAAAATGTATTCTAGAATCATAGCTGGATCCTGTGCCTGCTTACTCAGAAGTAAGGCTCTCTTGGGAAAGATGACTCTCGTGTAAATCTGGAAAGGATTTCAGCTTTAACCCAAGCAAATGTCCCTGTGTGGATAATTTTGAGAACCTAGCCGCTGATCCACGATCTCCCCCTTTCCTTCCTCCCTTAGCAGCTGCTCCTCAATGCAGAGACGAGACCTGTCATTGGCATTCCAGCTGCGAAATGCCTGTCTCGCTCATCACCCGCTCACATTAGATCAAATGCCACAAATATTTGTTTCAATTAATTAGCAGTGCTTATACAAAAGCTGCATTATTCCGCATTGTAACCATGTGGTTGCGCTAGCCGCGGGGCTACGGGAAATGTTGCATTGTTCCTTAATTATCGTTTTAAAACGACACTGTGAGGCATTCCTGTTCTGACACAAATCCGCGTCTCTCTGATGTTTCATGATCGCATTCCCACTGAGCAGCCTCTCCGATTGCTCAGGGGGACCGATGGATTCTGCCAGGGTGTGAAGGAAGCCAGCCTCATTTGATACTTCAAAAGCGGAAAGCAGAGACCCGCATTCTGCATTTGTCTTCTCAACACCCTGCATATCTGAATATGAAAGAGGGTTGTGTACATGGACAACTGGGTGTACTCTGAATAACTGGGTATACACTGAATAACTGGTGTACTCTTAATAATATAGAGGGTTGTGTACACGGACAACTGGGTGTACTCTGAATAAAGAGTATTGTGTACATGGACAACTGGGTGTACTCTGAATAACTGGGTATATACTGAATAACTGGTGTACTCTTAATAATATAGAGGGTTGTGTACACGGACAACTGGGTGTACTCTGAATAATAAAGAGTATTGTGTACATAGACAACTGGGTGTACTCTGAATAACTGGGTATACACTGAATAACTGGTGTACTCTTAATAATATAGAGGGTTGTGTACACGGACAACTGGGTGTACTCTGAATAATAAAGAGTATTGTGTACATGGACAACTGGGTGTACTCTGAATAACTGGGTATACACTGAATAACTGGTGTACTCTTAATAATATAGAGGGTTGTGTACACGGACAACTGTGTGTACTCTGAATAATAAAGAGTATTGTGTACATAGACAACTGGGTATACTCTGAATAATAAAAAGGGTTGTGTACTCTGACAACTGGGTGTACCCTGAATAATAAAGAGGGTTGTGTTCACAGATAACAGGGTATACTCTGAATAATAAAGAGGGTTGTGTACACTGACAGCTGGGTATACTCCAGGTTTTGTGTGTGTTATGTGCTGTCAAGTCCCTTCTGACTTATGGCAAAACAATGAATTGAATTAATGAATTAACAAATTAGTGAATTATGATGGCCCAGGCTCTCCTGATCTCATCAGATCTCAGAAGCTAAGCAGGGTCGGCCCTGGTTAGTATTTAGATGGGAGACTACTAAGGAAGCCCAGGGCTGCTACACAGAGGCAGGCAATGGCAGACCACCTCTATTTGTCTCTTGCCTTGAAAATCCCACGGGGTTGCCAGAAATCACCTGCGACTTGATGGCACTTTTCACCCCACCACCACCACCATGAAGTAATTACCTCCAAAACGTCCTGCCAAAACCTTGCTCGGGTCTTGCAGACGGAGGGCACTTGTGGCTTCCTTGACTGAGTCAACGCATCTCGGGTTTTCCTCTTTTCCTGCTGTCTTCAACTTTTCCTAGCATGACTGTCTTTTCCAGTGAGTCTTGTCTTCTCATATTGGGACCAAAGTAAGATAGCCTCAGTGTAGTCCTAGGGAGAGTTCAGACTTGATTTCATCTAGAACCTACTGATTTGTCTTTTGGGAGGTCCATGATACTGTAAAATTTTCCTCCAACACCACAGTTCAAGCAAATCAACTTTCTTCCTGTCCACTTTCTTCGCTGTCCCACTTTCACACACATACATAGTAATGGGGAATACCATGACATGAATTAACTTGGTTTTGGTCACCAGCAACACAGCCTGACACTTAAAAATATTTTCTAGCTTCTTCATGGCTGCCCTTCTCCGTCTCAATCGCCTTCTGATTTCGTGGTTGGAGTCTTCCTTTTGGGTGATGAAGGAGCCGAGGAAATCTTTAAGAATTTCGATTTCTTTATCATCAGTCTTAAAGTTGTCTAATTCCCCCAGTAGTCATTACTTTTGTCTTCCATAATCTGGGGATTTTGTATTCAGTAATCTACCTAGTCCAGCCAGTTTGGTGTAGTGGTTAGGAGCGTCGACTCTAATCAGGTCTGATTCCCCACTCCCTTCACATGCAGCTGCTGGCATGACCTTTAGATTAGGAACGTAAACTCTAATCTGGGAGAACCAGGTTTGATTCCCCACTCCTCCGCATGCAGATGCTGGTGTGACCTTGGGTCAGTCACAAGTTCTTTCAGAGCTGTTCTCTCAAGAGCAGTCCTTGACAGAGTTCTCTCAGTACCACCTACCTCTCGGGGTATCTGTTGTGGGGAGGGGAAGGGAAAGGGATTGTAAACTGCCCGGAGACTTTTTCATGTAGAGAAGGGTGGGGTATAAATCCAATCTCCTCCTCCTCCTTGCTACTGGACTTGAATCTTGCTCTTCCTGGGAACTGAGACCTTCCATCCCACATAAGTCTGCATTATTATTTGAATTTAGCAGGAAACATGGCCCATTTATTTATTCATAAGTGCTGGATACTGGAGGACAGTGTGACCCTATGGACATTTACAAACAATTCCCTCCTCCTGGTTAGGTCTTGTTAAAGGTGAAGCCACATGAGTTGCTTTGTGTTTGGTAGTGGCGATTTCTCCTTCGAACAGGAAAAGGGCAAAGTGACCTTTTTTTTGCCTTCAAACAGCTCTGCCTGCCGCTGTGATTTCTTCAGGAAAAAATTTGTATATTGTTCAGGCAACAGCGCCGGCCTTTCAGTATTGCAGGAGGTCCGGTCATTAGCCCGCCAGCACTGGGGAAAATTGCGAGTCCCTTTGGATGTTTCCTTGCAGCGTATCTTTAATTAATCTAACAGAGATAGGCCTTTAGGGGGTTTCCTTTTCTTTTAATAAAAAGTCCATGTATATTCGCTGCCCATACAATCTTATCACCCTGACCTCTGTCGAAAATCAATTGACGTAGAACCTCTTATTATATTTAAATATATTCACTGAATTCAATGCGGGGCAAAGCAAGCACTGTAGAAAGCTGGAACAAAAAAAAATTCCTATTTACAAGAGAGTAAAGCTCTGTGCTTTAAAAAAAAAAAAGATTTATCTTCTCCTTACAGGATAGTAGCCTAGAACCAGACCTGATGTGGATGACCCAAGCTAGTCTGATCTAGGAAGAGGAGAAGAACGTCTACTTATGACTGATCCAACGTCACAGCAGCAGCTGCATGTGGAGAAGTAGGGAATCAAACCTGGTTTGCCCAGTTTAGAGTCTGCCACTCTTAACCACTACTCCAAACCGGCTCCAAACCCTTGCACGTGAGCTTCAGGACAAGGGGGAATTTTGAGTAGGATCCAAACCTTTGTGTTCTTTGCTTTTCTTCATCTCATCAAAGTCAAAGTGCCCAAAGTTGATCCACATGGTTTATTCCCGCACTGCCATTAGCTAAAGTGAGTGCCTGGGGCTATGTCCTGCCACTCTATGTGTATAAGAATACAAGAACGTAAGAGAAGCCATGTTAGATCAAGCCAAAGGCCCATCCAGTCCAACACTTTTTATCACACAGTGCCCAAAACCCAGGTGCCACCAGGAGGTCCACCAGCAGGGTGATAAGAACATAAGAGAAGTCATGATGGATCAGGCCAGTGGCCCATCAAGTCCAACACTCTGTGTCAAACAGTGGCCAAAACCCAGGTACCATCAGGAGGTCCACCAGCTGGGCCATAAGAACATAAGAGAAGTCATGATGGATCAGTGGCCCATCCAGTCCCACATTCTGTGTCAAACAGTGGCTGAACCCCAGGTGCCATCAGGAGGTCCACCAGCAGGGCCATAAGAGCATAAGAGAAGTCATGATGGATCAGGGCAGTGGCCCATCAAGTCCAACACTCTGTGTCACACAGTGGCCAAAAATACCAGGTGCCACCAGGAGATCCACAAGCAGGGCCATAAGAACATAAGAGAAACCATGCTGGATCAAGTCCAACACTCTGTGTCACACAGTCTCCAAAACCCAGGTGCCCTTAGGAGGTCCACCAGCGGGTCCAGAACTCCAGAAGCCCTCCTACAGTTGTCCCCCAAGCAACAAGGATACAGAGCATCACTGCCCCAGCCATTGTATTTCATCTATACCTTGTGGCTAATAGCCACTGATGGAACTCTGCTCGATATGTTTATTCAGTTCCCTCTTGAAGCTGTTTATGCTTATAGCCACCACTACTTCCTGTAGCAGTGAATGGCCTCCTCTGGATTGGAAGGACTGTAATGGTAGCAAAGAGGAATACTGCAGATCTGAAAAGCAAGAGGTGGTCCACCGTGAGATGTTGGCCTTGAGCTCCTGGCTCCCTCCCATCAAGCCTGCATCACTAAAACTGTGATTCTATGAGGAATTATATACAAGTAGGGATAACCAAACTCTTTGGTTTGCCTGAGTCAAATTCAGAAGGGTTATAAGGCTACAGTCCTATCAGCCCTTATTGACATGAGAGTATTGAACATGGCTTCTGAGTAAGCATGCATAAAAATTTGGCCCCGTATCTATCCACCTTGCCACACAGGGACAATTCCCCATTGCCCTCTCATTGCTGCCACAAACAGAGGTGTCTGCGGCCCAGTGGAGCCACCACATGGGGATACTGTCTGAGCTTCCCCCAAACTTTCCATTCCTACCTGCTTCCAGGGGGCTTTTTGCCATAAGAATAACATCATAAGAGCCCTGCTGGATCAGACCAGAGGTCCACCTAGTCCAGCATCCTAAGAACATAAGAAGAGCCTTGCTGGATCAGACCAGTGGTCCATTTAGTCAGCATCCTAAGGACATAAAAAGGATCCAACTGGCTCAGACGATCATTTATGGACTAGATGGACTTCTGGTCTGATCCAGCTGGGCTTGTCTTATGTTCGTAGGATGCTGGACTAGATGGGCTACCATTGGTCCATCCAGTGCAGCCTCCTGTCTCACACAGTGGCCAACCAGTTCCTCTAAAGGGCCAACAACACGGCATAGAGGCTGAGGCCTTCCCCTGATAAGAACATCAGAAGAGCCCTGCTAGATCAGACCAGTGGCTCACCTAATCCAGCATCCTGTTTCACATGTTGGCCAACCAGTTCCTCTGGAGGTCTAGAAGTGACTTTAAAAAATCAGTAATGAGTATATCATAATAAAGGACAGGTTATCTATTGTTTCACCTTCCTGTCCACATGGACCCCAGCTTTGATTGTGAACATCCCATGAAAGATCATGCCGAAACAGGTTTGGGGGGGAAATGAAACAAAGCCAAGGAAAACTCTGAAGACGGATGCCTGCATAATGTAGTTGTTTGGCAGCCCCTGCTGCAGTTTTGGGGTGAACTCAAAGCAAACCCCCTGCACCAGAATGCAGTGTGAAAGAGCTGGCAATCAGCAAGCCCGGTGAGATTATCCCACCGTAAAGAGCCAGGTTTCTTTTCATTCTGGCCACTTCTGAAGCTCTCCACCACATGATCGGGGCACTGTGCTCCACATCTCTTTATAGCCGGATCTGAAGCTGGAACGTTTAGTTGCGCTGTTGCACATGATGTGCCTGCCTTTCTGCTGGATGTTGAATGCACGCACCATGGGCCAGAAGGAGCGGCTGATCACAGGCAGAGCGCATGGCTTGCATGAGGAAGAGGCCCCATCCAGTCCCAGCTTTCTTTCTTCCTTTCTCTCTTCCTCTTCCTTTCTCTCTTCCTCTTTCTTTCTCTCTTCCTTCCTTCCTTTCTCTCTTCCTCCCTCCCTCCTTTCCTTCCTTCCGGTATTTTTGCATTTTTTTTGGAGTGTGTGTGTGTGTGTGCCCGTGCCTGGAAGTCATGGCGACCTCTGGTGATTCCTACTGGGGCATGGATGATGTTCAAAGAAGTGGCTAGATAGCATGCCTCTGCCTCCCAACCAGTGTTCCCTCTAAGCTGAGTTAGTATGAGCTAGCTCACAGTTTTTTAGCCTCCGGCTCACACATTTTTGTCTTAGCTCAGGAAGGATGGCTCCAAAGCAAAGTAATTTATGCAGCAGCCAAATCACTCGCTCGCAACTTTAATGCCAGTAGCTCACCAAACAGAGTGTTTGCTCACAATACTCCACAGCTTAGAGGGAACATTGCTCCCAACCCTGGTATTCTTTGGAGGTCTGCCATCCGAGTACTACTTCTTCTTAGCACACACAGGCCCCGATCATGCGCAGAATTAGCCGTGAGAGAGGCATGACTCCCTGCTGGATTTTAAGGGCGCAATCATAAGAGCATATCTGTGAAGCGTCCGGCACCTGACAGCCAGCCGTTGCTCTCTGCTGAAGAAACAGTAAAAAAAAACAGTAGGGAAAATCCAGTATCAAACGGGTTTGCTACGGGCCACAGACGGACTTTCCCCATGTGATCGCTCCAGCACGCACTTGTGGCGTCGGGGATAGTCTGATCAGGCTATCCCGACGCCATGCTGTTGTTTGTTTCCCCTTCTCAGTATATGCATCATCGCATAGTGCCATTGGCATCTGCACGTAGCCAGTCCACTAGTAGTAGGGTGGAGCAGGAAGAACCTCAAAGCATGGGGAAACCATGATCCGCTGCCTCCAGATGAAATCGCTCTAATAGCACCTGGGAGGCATTTGTGGCTCAAGAAGACCCTCTTCTATTTCCCCATCAAGACTGAAACAATTAGAACCATCCTAACCCTGCTGAAACACATGCCTCCAAATCTGATCACAGGCCCTCGAATCTCACATCATGAACATGCTTTCTGCTGAATCAGATCTTTGGCCATCAAGGTTGGTATTGCTTTCAGACTAGCAGTAGCTCACCAGGGTTTCAGGCAGAGGTCTTTCACATCACCTACTGTCTGGTCATTTCAGCTGGAGATACCTGGGACCATCTGCATGCCAAGCAGATGTTCACCACCAGAACACAGTGATAGCAGTGTTTGCCATAAATGCAGGGTATTTACATTTACCCTGACCTGGATGGCCAAGACTAACCTGATCTGGTTACATCTGGAAAGCTAAGCAGGCTTAGCATTGGTTACTAGTTGGATGGGAGACCACCAAGGAAGTCCAGGGTTGCTATGCGGAGGCAGGTGATGGCAAACCACATCTCTTGCCTTGAAAACCCTACGGAATCACCATAAGTTGGATGAGCCTGATGGCACATTCCACCACCAGACAGATAGGGCTCATGCCAGAAATTGTTTTGCAGATAATGCACTGGGATGAGTAATAAAGCTGTCATGGCCTAGGGTGCCAGTCAAAGGGAGTCCAGAACAGGCTGAGGTCAGAAGCTGAGAAGACAGTGCAAAGTCCAAAGCCAAGCTGGGATCAGGAGCCAGAAACACAGAGCCAAGTCCAAAATCACTAACCAGAAATGTAGTCCAAAGTCAAGCCGGGATCAGGAGCCAGGAACACAGAGCCAAGTCCAAAATCACTAACCAGAAATGTGGTCCAAAGTCACAAAGCTGACTCATTGCTTCCACAAAGAGACTGCCCAGACTGTGGAGTTAAATGCTGCTTCCAATTAGCCAGCTGCACAATTGCCCAGGCTCCTGTTAAAACTCTGGGCTAGCCAAGCGTCTTCCCTGTAGCCTGGCCTCTCGTCGCCTGGTTGCTAAGTTTTGCCGCAGTCGCTCCCTTAAACGAGACACATGTGGGGATGAGTCAGGACAACTTTCAGTTTGCAATTCTTCCCCCTTATCTGAGCCAGATGTGAAGAACGCAGATACAGGCAACTGCCAGCTATCCTCCTCTGCTGCTTCAGAGGGGCCAGCTGCGGTTTCTGCAAGTTCTGTCAACTCTCCCTCATCCACACCCATGACAAAAACCTTATATAGTCAGCATGACTCTCCTGGGATGAAAAGTGTCCGTCTACATGAAGCCTTCTGATGGTCATAAGGTTCCATTGGCTCATGGAACATGTACCAACTAGCAGTGCTAAAATGAACACCAGGTGGGAGGAAGAAACCTTCCCTGTCTAACCTGCACATGGGAGTGATGTGCAAGGTACTGGATTCAACCAATGAACTCGTGGAGTGTGCCGTGGTCCACGGTGAGGCACTAAATAGTTCTGATTTAACCAGAGTTGCCTGTATATCCGAGTCAAAAATACATGATCCTAACAGCTCCTCGGTGTGTCTTTCCGTGATCATTCGAAAGAGAGACGGCAGATCATAAAACACAGCAACATCCCACAAGCGCAAAAGGGTTTAATGAGGAATTAAGACGGTTGTAACCGCACAGCTGAAATAATAGGAAGGAAAATTGAATTATTCCTCCCATATTAAATGCATATATTCTCGGGCAATTCTGCCAAAATTACTTCGCTAACCCATGGAGTGAAATATAGCCCCTTTTCCTCCCCATCGGGGGTGCATTAAGCAATGTCGGCCTGGTTCTGTACAACAGATTTGAAGGTGGGGGGAGAGGAGGGGTGCACTCTGGGTAAAGAGGTGTACCCAGTGCTTGGTTATATTGGCTCTAAATTGTCTCGCAGCTGTTTCTGGCCCCATTAGACGGAAGGCTGGGAAATTTATAGAAGTCATTTTTTTCACAATTTGATTGTTGGTATATATCTGCTGAATTGATTGGCTGGGAAGACAGATCTTTATTTTTATAATCACAATAACATCCTTGGCACATTACCGCTCAATTTATCCCTGATGTTAACAGGCCGCATCTATCAATTTATATTTGGGGGGGGGGGGGAGAAAAGATGCTGTTGTTTCTTAATTAGCTGTTCAATTGCGAAATAGCAGTCCCAGCATACCGCAAAGCGAACTCGGATGTATGACCCAGAGGTGATGAACCACCACCAAGTATCTCAGTCATACATGTCTATCCCATCCTCCTCCAGGTAGTTCAGAGTGGTACACATCGTTCCTGCTTCCGCCTATTATCTTCACAACAAAGCTGCAAGGTAGGCAGAGAGAAAGAGAGAGGGGGGAGGAGGAGATTGGATTTATACCCCGCCCTTCACTACCCAAAGGCGTCTCAGAGTGGCTTACAATCTCCTTCCCCTCCCCAAATCAGATACCCTGTGAGGTAGGTGAGCCTGAGAAAGCTCTTTTGGGACAGCTCCTGAGAGAACAGTTCTGAGAGAACTTATGACTGACCCAAGGTCACACCAGCAACTTCATGTGGAGGAGAGGGGAATCAAACCCGGTTCTCCCAGATTAGAGTCTGCACTCCTGACCACTAGACCACTCACAATCATTCAGCAAGTACCGTGGCAGATTAGGGATCTGAACACAGGGATCCCATACCTTAGTCCAGCACTCTAACCACTACTTTACACGGACTCGGATGGAGCGGAGTTGTTTTCTGTTGCCCCACTAGGTAAAACTAGAACCCAGCGGGTTGAAATTCATTCAAAATAAGACTTTCTGGCTAAAGTTTAGGAAGAGCTTCCAGACAAGTAGAGATTCCTTGGAACAGGCTTCCTCGGGAGGTGGTGGGCTCTCCTTCCTTGGAGGTTTTTAAGCAGAGGCTCAATGGCCATCTGACAGCAATGCAGATTCTGTGAACTGAGGCAGATCCTGAGAGGGAGGGCAGGGAGGGTTGCCTCAGTGCTTAGTTCTCGTGGCCCTTTCTTACATGCCCAGGGAAATGCTGATCACCACTTTGGGGTCCGGAAGCAATTTCCCTCCAGGACAGATTTGGTCCAGGGATCCTAGAGGCCAGTTTGGTGTGGTGGTTAAGTGCATGGACTCTAATCTGGAAGAACCGAGTATGATTCCCTACTCCTTCACTTGCAGCTGCTGGATGACCTTGGGGAAGCCGTAGTGCTGTCAAAGGTCTATGTCAGAAGGTTGTTTCAGAGAGTAGCCATGTTAGTCTGCAGTGGAACATCTGGATTCGAGTCCAGTCACCCCTTAAGAGAGTCTGTGCTCTGAGTTCCTTTCATCAGATATGAGATGGAACGGAGATTTCTGAGCCTTTCGCTCACTATCTAGGCTTTGCTGGTAAAATAGCTTGGCTCTGTCTACTGACTGGACAGCTCCCTTGCTGGACAGCTCTGCTGGACAGCTCCCTGGTCCAGTTGGTGGACCTCTTGATGGCACCTGGTGTTTTTGGCCACTGTGTGACACAGCGTGTTGGACTGGATGGGCCACTGGCCTGATCCAACATTGGCTTCTCTTATGTTCTTACGTTCTCCACCTCCTCGAGGGGCTGAATTTTGAGCTGGGCATGATGGAAACTGCTGTCAAGTCACAGTGTTCCCTCTAAGCTGAGTTAGTGTGAGCTAGCTGACAATTTTTTAGCCTCCAACTCATACATTTTTTGTCTCAGCTCAGGAAAGGATGGCTCCAGAGCAAACTAATTTCTGCAGTAGCCCAATCACTCGCTCACAACTTTAATGCCAGTAGCTCACAAAGCAGAATTTTTGCTCATAGGACCCCACAGTTTAAGAGAACATAAAAAGCGTTTAAGAGGCGGGGGCAGGCTGTATTCAGCCACCTCTCTGAGTATTCTCCAACCCCCGTAGGAGTCAGTCACCAGAGGTCGCCATGACTTCAAGGTGCACACACATAAGAACATAAGAGAAGCCAATGTTGGATCAGGCCAGTGGCCCATCCAGTCCAACACTATGTCACACAGTGGCCAAAACACCAGGTGCCCTCAGGAGGTCCACCAATGGGGCCAAGACACTAGAAGTCCTCCCACTGTTGCCCCCCAAGCACCAAGAATAGAGCATCACTTGCCCTAGACCAAGAGTTCCTATCTATACCTTGTGGCTAATAGCCACTGATGGACCTCTGCTCCATATGTTTATCGAGTTCCTGCTTGAAGCTGTCCATGCTTGTAGCCACCAACACCTCCTGTGGCAGTGAATTCCATGTGTTAATCACTCTTTGGGTGAAGAAGTACTTCCTTTTATCCGTTCTAACCCGACTGCTCAGAAATTTCATGGAGCGCCCATGAGTTTAGAGGGAGCATTGCTTATGACAAGCCCATAGGGTTTTCAAGGCAAGAAAAAAACAGAGGTGGTTTGAAGCTGCTTTATACTGAACCAGACCCTTGGTCCAGCAAGGTCAGTATTGTCTAATCAGACTAGCAGCAGCTCTCCAGGGTCTTAGTTTCTAAGATCTGATGAGATCAGGCTAGCCAGTTCTAAAAAAGCAAGAACTGGGGTGGAGTCTCAACTAGAAGCTTGTTTTCCAGCTAGCATCAGTACCCACAAAACCTCCCTGTTTTCCATCCACATCCCCTCCCTAGCCAGCAGAGCGGTGTCTGTAACTTCCCTCCCAAAGGATGGCGTTATCTCCCTGCATATGTAGATTGGGGGGGGATTCTCGTGGGACTTGTCAGTACAAATCAGGTGCAGCTGCCCTTCAGCTGGCCACACGTGGCTTGTAAGCGGCTCTCGAATCTAATTTATTAAAAACACATTTGTCTTTGAGAGCATCGGATCCCTGATTAATTTCCAGTACCCAGGATTATTTAATGCCGCAGGTTAGATTGTCATTTTTGATTTCACAAAGAATGCCTGATTGATAGGCGCTATTGTGAGAGGGCTCATTGTTCTTGTCAAAGGAGGGGGGAAAAAGGGGAAACTTATTGATAAAAACGGCAGCCTTGTCTTGTAGATCAGGCTGAGTTGTCGCAAGATTTGGCTCATGCGTTTGTGGGGGGGGCAGGTGCAAATGAATGGGAACCCAAGTAAATTACCCACCGTGTCACTGTTGTGCCAAAGATATTACGAGCCACTTAATTGCTCTGTTCGGTTGGTGCCATTTCGTGTCACCTGCCACCTCCATTTAGTGAGCTGGATGGCCATCTCCGTTGGCTGTTCCGTCTGTTCTCATCTTGTTCATGTTCTTATTGGAAAGTTGGATGTCCTTGATGAAAGGAATAAATCAACGTAAACGAGGCTTTTCAACTGGGGGAAAAAATTACCCATAAATCTCTACGTGGACTGGGCCCCGCATACTTGAAGAACCATTTCTCCCGGTATAAACCTGTGCTCCTCTTCAGTGCTTTTCAGGAGCGTCCCATCCATGAAGTCCATTGAATTTTCTAAAGCTCTATCAGTGGAAAGGCCATGGCTCAGTGGTAGAGCATTTGCTTGGCATGCAGAAGGTCCCAGGTTCAATCCCCGGCATCTCCAGTTGCAATGACCAAGTAGTAGATGATGTGAAAGACCTCTGCTTGAGACCCTGGAGAGTGGTTGCCAGTCAGAGAAGACAAGACTGACCCTGATAGACCAAGGGTCTGACAGTAACAGGCAATATCAGAATTAAATTTTGCCCTGACCTGGATAGCCCAGGCAAGCCTGACCTCATTAGATCTCGAAAGCTAAACAAGGTCGACTCTGGCAAGTACTTGGATGGGAGACCTCCTGGAAATACCAGCAGTCGGGAGGGGGGGCAGGCTTTATTCAGCCACCTTTCTGAGTATTCTCCAGGCCCCCAGTAGGGGTCAGTCACCAGAGGTCACCATGACTTCAAGGGGCACACACATAAGAACATAAGAGAAGCCAATGTTGGATCAGGCCAATGGCCCATCCAGTCCAACACTCTGTGTCGTATAAGAACATAAGAGAAGCCAATGTTGGATCAGGACAATGGCCCATCCAGTCCAACACTCTGTGTCATATAAGAACATAAGAGAAGCCAATGTTGGATCAGGACAATGGCCCATCCAGTCCAACACTCTGTGTCACACAGTGGCTAAAAATACCAGGTGCCATCAGGAGGTCCACCAGTGGGACCAGGAAACTAGAACCCCTCCCACTGTTGCCCCCCTCCCAAGCACCAAGAATACAGAGCATCACTTGCCCCAGGCTGAGAGTTCCTATCTGTACCTTGTGGCTAATAGCCACTGATGGACCTCTGCTCCAGATATTTATCCAATTTCTTCTTGAAGGCATCCATGCTTGTAGCCGCCACCACCTCCTGTGGCAGTGAATTCACATGCACACGCACACACACACGCACATATGGAGGAAAAAACTTCATTGGTCTTAGAAGTGCCACTGGATTCCAACTTTGTTCTGTTGCTTCAGACTGACCCGGCTACTCACTGGAATCTATAGTCTTCCAAGGTTAGTGGGAGCCGTTTGACTGAACATTCTCCATGCAAGCTTGCAAACAGCATCTATTGGGCCCTCTGTTCTCCTTTGCAAGTAACCTTGCAATGCAACGGGGCGTATCCCTGAAGTTCCCTACCGAAACGTACATGTGGAGGTCATACGCAGCTGAATTGGAAGGGAGAACTCTTTCCAATAAGCCCAGCCGAGCGATCCTGCTAATAAGAGAGGAAATTGCCTATGCATAGAAACGGGCATCTTTACAGTAGCATCCTGACGGGCTACAGGAATGAACATTATCATCCAGGTAGATGATCACAGCGGTTTGCATAGCCTGTAGCATCGATTCAGTATTGGCAGAATGTGAGACGCAGAGTCCAGAATTTCCTAACATTTTATAGTTAGGACCCCTGTGCCAAACAAACTCTGCAAATCGATACAACTAATGCAAACACCCTTATTTGCACACTCTTCTTGCCTTTCCTTTGCATACGTTTACTTTTCCCAAGATTTGGTTTTATAGCATCAGTTACAACAGCAGAGGTTCCAGCCAACTTCAGTGCAGGACCGTCCTAAAATATCGTATGGTTTAAGTTGGGAATTTCAAAGGACACTCCAGCTAGCAAGTTGTTGGTATGGGGTACAGTCCTTGGGATGAATCAATTTGCTATCATTGCATTGAAAAGACACACACTATGCAATATACAAGTCCACAACAAGTCTGCACAGGCACGGGCCCAATGCTCCCTCTAAGCTGTGGAGTCTTGTGAGCAAAAATTCTATTTTGTGAGCTACCGGCATTGAAGTTGTGAGCAAGCGATTTGGCTGCTGCATCAGTTAGTTTGCTCTGGAGCCGTCCTCCCTGAACTAAGACAAAAATTTGTGAGCCGGAGGCTAAAAAACTGTGAGCTAGCTCACACTAACTTAGCTTAGAGGGAATACTGGGCACTGCCCATTGTGTTTGGTAGTGAAGAAGCAAACACCAATATATGCAAGGGCATTGGCTGGTTAAGAACATGCTTTGCAGGCCAGTAACTTTTGCATGCTCAGCAGGGTCCGCCCTGGCTAGTATTTGGATGGGAGACCTCCAAGGAATACCAGGGTCAGGACATGGAGGCAGGCAATGGCAAACCACCCCTGAATGTCTCTTGCCTTGAAAACCCTACAGGCTCGCCATAAATCAGCTGCGACTTGACAGCAAAAAAACCCCAACAACCCTTTTGTAGATTTATTTGCAAGGTGGCGGATAGGAACTTCCTTGTCGTGTGAGATGCAAAAGGCGACAATCTCATGCCACGCTCCCCACTTTCCTGAGCAATTAGAAATACCCAGGACAGATCACAGGGTATGGGTATTCCCCTTACTCCTGAGTTTTGCCTTTTGGAATTATGGCCAGATGCTTTACACGATTTATTAGATAAAGATTTGATTTATATCTTACTTTTGGTTGCTCATCTATTAATAGCGACAAAATTGGTAAACCACCCACTATACAACAGTGGTATGACAAGATCTAGGGATTTCTTTTATTTAAAGTAAATTCACATCCAAGGTATCGTTGGATAGGTACGATAAAAAAATTGTAGTGATTTGGCATCCTGTTATTAGTTATTTGCCTAGTAATCCCTGGTATCATGGTATGATTTATTTTTAAACGCGCTGGCTAAGCTGTTGCTGTCTATTGTTTCATTCTTTAGGTTTAATTAAAATGCCCCTCAACTGTATTGGAATTACGGTCAGTTATGTTTAATCTTGTTCAGGCTGCTTATTATTATGTGAAAATTTGAAAAAAAATTATAAATAGTTGGAAAAAAAAGAAATCCCTGGGGCTGTGCTGCATGGGGGGGGGGGGGTCTCCTTTGGAGGTGACAGCACCAGAGTTCTGTGTTATCTGCTTTGTACACAAACGTACAACTTGTGTCTGTGTGTCGGGTCCTGGGTCCGCAGGGTGCCGGCTGAGTGCAGCAGAGTCCTCCAGGGCGTAACTTTTATGCTAGGGAGCCTGGCAGTGCCCTCAGATGATGCAGGAGGAGGGGGGCGGGCAGACCCCCGAGTCCCTCTCTCCTGCTCGCGTTGCTCTCTCTAACCCTCTGAGTCTCTCCCGTGCTCTTCCACCCTGGTCAGCCTTGAGTCCCTTGCTTAAGTCTTCCTCTTCGAGGCGAGGCCCCACCGAGCCGTCCAATCCCTCTCCTCCCCCATAAGGATCTGACGGACAGCCAGCCATTGCTCCCAATGGGTGGCTCTCACTCTCTCCTTGAACCCACCCCCTAGCCTTACCCTAGGCATGGAGTGAGGCTGACACACATCTGTTTCCAATCTCCCTTCCCTGCCGGAGCTCCCCATCCACTGTTTCCCTGTCGCTGTGGCCAGCCTCTCCTCCCCCTGGGGAAAGTCCTTCCTGTAATCCAGCTGCCAGCCTAGGAGATGCTGCAGTGCCTCCCTGAGCGGCAAGGTGCTGGGCGATTCTGCATTGGCTTTTCCCTCCGTTGTTTTACCAAAGGTGCAGCTCAAAGCCACATTCAAATACCCTGGGGGCAATGTCGTATTGGCAGCAAAGTCGCCACTCAACGGCCGTAAACTTGTGCAGAAGGTACCACAAAACCCCATGATCAAAGATAGCGAAAGCGGCATGGAATGTAGTGGATACCATAAAACCCTATGTTCAAAGATAGCAAAAGCGGCATGCAGTATGGGGGTTCCATAAAACCCCATGATCAAAGAAAACGAAAGCGGCATGGAGTGTGGAGGGTACCATTAAACTTGATGATGAAAGAAAGCGAAAGCGGTGTGGAGGGTGCCATAAAACCCCATGATCAAAGAAAGCGAAAGCAACATGCAGTGCGGATAGGAACCTCTGTTCCAAGGTGGGTTTGGTAAAATAACAGAGGGAAAAGGCAGTGCAGAATCGTCCGCTGTTTACCTCTTTTTTCTTTCGACAATCGTCTGGCTGCCTTCAAGGTTTCTGAATGTGGGGATGGGGCTCGGACCTTCACACACACATCCTGACACTGTGTAAAGTGCCATCAAATCACAGCCAACTTATGGCGACCCCTTAGGATCTTCAAGGCAAGGGATGAACAGAGGTGGGTTTTTCCCTTACCTGCCTCTGTGTACCCTGGACTTCCTTGATGTTCTCCCTTCCAAGTCCTAACCAGGGCTGACCCTGCTTAGCTTCTGGGACTGGGCTAGCCTGGGCCATCCAGGTGGAGGCAAATAGGCATTTCTACAGGGAAGTTTATCCACTGCCAACTCGTCAGATAGCCAGAGAGAGAGAGAGAGAGAGATGGTTCCTTCTCCCATCTGCTCACCTTCAGGCAATGTATAGTGTAATCTGTGTGCTTCTCTTTTCTCTCTCCCCTTAAATGCCAAAGGCAGATGTTTTGCGCGCACACACCTGGGCCACCCTCTCACCTGGAACATTCTTCAAGCTCTGATGGGTCCTTGGACAAGAAAGCGATCAACAAACAATTGGCTCACCTTGGGGAACTGTCTTCCTCTATTAATGATTGTTCCCCATGTTCTGCCAACGGCCCTGGCTCCCGTCTCTGTAAGTCAAGCCATTGGGACGTGGCCAGCAGTTGTATAAGAAAACAGGAAGCGGCTGAGTCAGAGAACAAATGATCAAAGGGAGGCACCACCTTCTGTGGAATTAGCATGCAGTGCCTACCAAAGTTCCGGCAGTACCCAAATGAAGTGTGGAATATCACCCTACATAAGGGGTTCCAGGGCTCAGTGGTAGAATATCCACTTGGCATGCCTCCCTGAAGAAGGTTTGTGGCATGCATCTGAGTGGCACACAGAAGGTCCCAGATTCAACCCCTGGCACCTCCTGTTTGAAAAAGGACTAGGAAGTAGGCATTGTGAAAGATCTCTGCCTAAGACCCTAGAGAGCCGTTGCCAGTCTGAGTAGACAATACTGACCTTGAATGGACCACAGTATAAGGTAGCTTCATAGGGAGGGGCTGTGGCTCAACAGTAGAGCTTCTGCTTGGTATGCAGAAGGTCCCACCGTTCAATCCCCGGTAATTTCATTTAAAAGGATCAGGTAGGAGGTGATGTGAAAGACCTCCACCTGAGACCCTGGAGAGCTGCTGCTAGTCTGAGTAGACAATACTAACCTCGATGGACAGATGGACCAATTCGGTATAAGGCAGCTACATGTATTTATGTATGTTCTTTCCTTGTTCCCCAGAGATCTTTAAAGATATTGTGGCAAACAACACATGCACAGAAGGAATTATTATATTGTCTCTTATTGTATTGTTTGCTGGTCTATGACTGTAATAATACATCAGTTGAATTGACATAAGAGTTTGGGGAGGTCCAGTGTAGCTTGCTGGGAAACAAGGAGGGAAGGATCATTTTCTCCTAGGTGGTGAAATAGGTGGTGAGGAATGGTGGCAGTTATTGGACTATTTGGTTAATACAGCAGAGTAGTGCAGCGGAACTGTGCTGGGCCCATAACCCTATTGGGATATTTGGTTAATATAACAAGAGTTTTCCCCAGTCGTAGAAGCGTGATACTGAGTGCAGTAAATAAAACTCTCTAGAGTTATATTGCAGAAGGTAAAACTTACATTTATTCAAGTAGATCCAGTTCACACTCAGGTTGTGGTTGAAAGGAGAGAGAGAAGCTGCTAAAGAATACTTCGCCTATCACAAATGGCTAGCTTGACTGGCATCATGTTTGTGGGAGTATGAGGGCATTGTCTCTACGGGACAGACCTGCAGAGATGTATGTCTCCAATGGAAGGCCATGTGAAGACCGTGAGAGGATGGGGGGGGGGGGTCAGAGGGCGCCGCCCAGGTTAAGACAAAGAAAGGCATCCTATTCAAGGATATAACATCTATACACACTTAGAGTGATGCAATGCCTCCCCCAATGTACAGGCATGCTGAGTTGCTCACTCCAACAATAGTGGCAGTGGCAAGGAGGGCAACCATGACTCTAATCTGCATGTCTTATGGACCTGCCACTCTTGCCTCCTTCTTCTCACCACAGCACAGTCTAATTGGGACCTCCTAGCCCACATATGTATTAAAGTGCTGTCAAGGTGCAACCAACATATGGTGACCCCAGCAAGGGGCTTTCAAAGCATGTGAGAAGAAGAGCTGGTTTGCCATTGCCTTCCTCCGCAGAGTCTTCCTTGGTGGTCTCCCTTCCAAGTATGGATTCCACTTAGCTTCAACTTTTGGCCATTAGAGCAAATGCTTTCAAGGCAAATGAGAAGCAGAGGTGGTGTGCTGTTTTCACGGAGCTTACACACTGGAGTGGTAGAGGTAGTCCAGAATCAGAGTCAACAAACAGAACCAGAGGTCAGAGAGCTGGGGATTCCTTCCAAGGTTGCAGGGTTCAGGAACAAGGAGCGGTTGCTACACATGCAGAAGCAGGTCTGGAATGTGCAGAGTTGCTACCACACTGAGGCAGGTGTGTTAAGTGCTTATTAGGAGGTTCTCCCTTCCCAGGGAGTGGAGTCTGCCAAGGCTTACAACTCCTCCTGTTGCCTTTGCAGGAGCTGCAGTCTTGCACTCCTTCGCTCCTGCATAGTAAGCCTTTGGCATGCCCTACGTCTGGGGCATTCAGGAGAATTGGGCGAGGAATCTGGCCTTGGGGTGTCTGCAACTGGGGGTGCTGGGCCAGGATCAGGATCAGTCTCTCCTTGTGGCTGTACCTCCTGTGCAGCTGCTGGGAACTCTTCCTCCTCAGGTGCTGTGGAGAGTTCTTCCTCTGGGCTGACTCCCGATCTTGGTCTCCCATTTAAGTATCGACCCTGCTTAGCTTCCAGCTTCCAGTGACCTGAGCAAGGGGCTTTCAAGTCACGTGGGAAGCAGAGGTGATTTGCCATTGCCTCTCTCAGCTGAGCCTTCCTTGGTAGTCTCCCATCCAACTACCAACTATACTTAGCCTCCAAATTACAGTGAGACTAAGTACAGTGAGCAAGGGGTTTACAAGGCAAGTGAGAAGCAGAAGTGGTTGGCCATTGCCTTCCTCTGCAGAACCTTCCTTGGTAGTCTTCCATGCAATCAGCAGCTCTGCTTAGCTTCCAAGATCTAACAAGATCGGGCTGTACCGTTCCACACCCTTCCTTGGCCAAGTCACCCAAAATCCCCTCCCTAACTCAGAGCTACTCCTCAATCAAACTCTCATTTGAATCTACTCTTCAGATTCCCATTTTCTGAGAATATCTAGTTGAGAACACCAAAAGAGAACCCCACCACGAGTAAAGAAAGAGTTGGGTCTTTTTTTCTCGTCTCCAATGAGTTTGGTTGCTGGCATACAATCCCTTGCCTTCCCATTAATGGCAGATTAGCAGCATATGCCGAGTAGACTCGGGTCGCTGTGTACACAATGAGTCGACTTGACAAGGAAGGGCTACTTTGGCTACAAGCTGCCGAGCACACGACTTCCAATGGTGAGTAATCCCAGCAATGTTGGATTCAGGCAGATGTTGGCCCGAGTCCAGGTGCTTGCCCTTCACGTTGGCAGGGAGCCAACGTTTTGCAGAAACACGAAAATCATCTTTGGATAACATTTTCAAAGTTCGCAGTCAGGCCATCAAAAATATCAAAACAGGTTTTTGTTGAAAATACTCGCTGCTGCAAAGGACGGCGTCGGTGAGCCAAGTTTTCTTTCCGGCGCGGCTTCACTATTATTCATTTTTTTGAACAACAACAAACACACCACAAAAGGAATTCAAGTGGATTTATTTCAGTCGCTCACATCCATGGAGTGTGAATGTTCCCAAAGGTATATACAGGTGGCTTTTTGCCATGTCTTTATTGGTTTAAATGTTAAAAAAAATAAAAACAATTTGCCTTGGAAGCACAGAAGTTTTATGCAGTATCCCTGATCCTCCATGTTTCCCGGTTAAGAGGAAAATGCTGTTCAAACAAACTGCAAAGATGATCTGACTCCAGTGGTAACAAGAGAAAGAAATTTTACTTACAGGAATAGAAGCACATCTTACATGGCACATTCATGTAGGAATATTTAACTTAGCGTGAGCAGATTAACTTCAAAAAGGTTAACTTGCTACAGCTCCAAGCCTGGGTAAGAGAGATAAGAGAGGTCTCATATAAGATAAAACATAGAAGAAAAGCCACCTCTGCTTCTCGCTTGCCTTGAAAGCCCTTTGAGGGAGGTCACCATAAGTTAGAAGCTAAGGAGGGTTGGTCCTCGGGTGGGGCAACCACCAAGGAAGGCTCTGCAGAGGAAGGCAATGGCAAGCCACCTCTGCTTCTCACTTGCCTTGAAGGCTCCTTGCGGGGGGGTCACCATAAGTTAGAAGCTAAGCAGGATCGTTACTTGGAAGGGAGACCTTTCAATCCAAAAATGGGATACGAATCTAGAGAAAGTTTCATTCAGCCAACCGACTGTCCTGATATAAACATGTCAGGCATTTTTCACCAATAGCTGATATGGCATGACAGTTGTGCTACAAACCACAAAGTCCTGGCTTTGAGTTTCGGAGCCTGCCAGAAAACCCCTAAATGTGCTTAGGCAGGTTTCTCTCTCTCTCCCTCTCTCTCACATCTTCGGCACCCAAGCATCTAAAATATGGAGGATAAAAATTAGTGCCTTGACCTGGATAGCCCAGGCTAGCCCAGTCTTGTTGGATCTCAGAAGCTACGCAGAATTGGCCCTGGTCAGTACCAAGAAATACCAGGGTTGTGAAGAGGAGGAAAGCAATTGCAAACCACCTCTTGCCTTGAAAACCCCGTGGGGTCACCATAAATCAGCAGTGACTTGACAGCAAGAAGATGATGATGATAGGAAGATAGGATGATGAGGAAGAGGAAGGAGAGGAGGTCTACCTGTTGTAATGATTACTACAAGAGAACAAACAGAAAGCTTTGTATACCCCGCATAAAGTACATTTTCCAGTGGAGCAGTGTGGCTCCCCTACCCTTTTTCAGGAGAAGAGAATATTTTGGGGGAGGGATCTGAAATCCCACCTCCATCAACGCTGTGGCACCAGTCTGCATTGGGTCTGAGTGCACCTGTCGGGCTACCAACCTCCAGGTGGCACCTGGAGATCTTCTGCTATTCCAGTGGGTCTCCAGATGACCAAGATCACTTCTCCTGGAGAAAAGCAAATGTAAAATAAATCACTATGAAAAAAATCACTAAGACGAGATTATAATGTATTTTTTTAACAGTTTGTTTATCATTTTTAGTCATGATGATGTACATTAAAAACCTTTACATATATTCCTTGCGAGTCTAGTTTTTCTGTTTTCTATCGAGCCAGGTATAAACTTTACACCATCTTCTAATATATACATCTTGCTCTTTCCCTTGTAGCAATATATTTAGCCTATCCATTTTTGCAATGTCCAACATTCTCTGAATTATTTCATCTCTGGAGGGTATTTCCTCTGCTTTCCATCCCTTTGCTACTAACATTCTAGCAGATGTTAAGATATAGGTTATAATATATACATCGTTTTTTCCATAACTATCTGGAAGCATGTTTAACAACAAAACTTCTGGCGTAAATGGTATATCATTGTGTGTTATTTCCTGTATCATATTATGTATTTTATGCCAAAAATCTTGCATTTTACCACACCTCCACCACATATGGTAAAAGGTTCCCACATTCTTCTTACATTTCCAGCAGTTATTTGAAGATGAGATTATAATGTTAACAATGCTTGTAATAAACAATACAAAGAGAAATTCAACATGTCATACTTCGTATAACCCGGGTTACCATACAGCCCTTCCCACAAGAGTCCATGTTGCAGTAGATTGGATGTAGTCTACGTTGCACCCAAATCTTTCTGTTAATATCAAAGTCCTTTGTATAATAAAATTCCTTTGGAATGAAAAATAAAACTTGTAAATGTCTACCTTCTTAAGGATGAAAAAATGGCAAATTTCTCAATTCCACACACAATATACTTCACTGAAGACTTTCTCCAAACTACATTACACACGAAAGACTTGTCAGGACCAAATCCTTCCATCTGACGAACTCTGCTAGCCTCTGGATTCCTTTCACACAAAACTTTATCAAAGATGGAACATATCCACGCCCGATTGTAACAACTGTCATACACTGAGTCTTCTTATTCATGATATATACCATTTATGTTTTCCAGAGAACCATCTATTGTAGCAAATGTATCTCTCCTGCCAGTTTGGTGCAGTGGTTAAGAGCACGGACCCCAAGCCGGGGAACTGGGTTTGATTCCCCACTCCTCCACTTGCACCTGCTGGATGACCTTGGGCAAGCCACAGCTCTTGCACAGCTGTTCTTGAAAAAGAGCAGTTTCTGTCAGAGCTCTCTCAGCCCCACCTACCTCCCAGGGTGTCTGTTGTGGGGAGGGGAAGGGAAAGGAGATTGTAAGCTGCTCTGAGACTCCTTCAGGTAGTGAAGGGCGGGGTATAAATCCAATCTCTTTTCTTCTTCTCTCCATTACAATGGATCTCCAGATGACCAAGATCAGTTCCGCTGGAGAAAATGGCTCCTTGGGAGGCAGGACTGTATGGCAGTCTACCCTGCTCAGGTCCCTCCCCTCCCCAAACCTCACTCTCCCCAGGCTCCACCCCCCAAATCTCCAGGTATTTCCCAACCCAGAGCTGGCAACCTGATGCCCCTAGGAAGCAGGGAACTGCCAGTGTCCATAGGACCTCTGTCTTTTTAGCTGCCCCAGAAATGAACGCAGCCAGGCAGAATCGCCTAGTTCTTAGCATCAACTTTTCTATTCCAAAGTTGCAAGTATTTGCTCAGACTGTTCTGTCTTAAGCACAAAAATGTGCATTAACTGGAAAGTTCTTGATCTTCTTTTAAAAAAAAAAAACCCTACCCACGAGCGAATCCAATTTCCAAAACAACCGGAGTCTCTCTGTCTTCCAATAGCTTTAAATTAAACAGCACTACCATTTGGCATTCCTGGTCGCTCTGACATTTAGATTTCCCAGCGATACTAATGCCTCTCGCTTTGAAAGAGCCGAGGCTGGCCGTCAGCAGCGCAAGGGTGCTAAGTAGCCAAGTCAATGACACGCTGTAGTAACTCTAATTATTAAGAAGCTTATTGGGCCCATATGTTTTGGATCAGTGAACGAGGTCGGGGGGGGGGGAAGGGGGCGGTCGCTTGTCCTGACCTTGTAAACTGATTTTCTTCTTTCTTTTCCAGCAGATGGTATTAGGGTTGGGGGATCGATTGACCCGCTCTCTGAATTCTTGGCACAGCCGACTGCTGGCTGGACTGTTCTGACCTGTGTGGATTTCAGCGGAGCATCAAAGCCTTCTCACAGACCGGCTTGCCTCTCACAGCTTGGAGGGACTGTTGGCGGCAATACTGGGAGATGCCATCAAGATGCCTGAGCTCGCCGAGAGGCGGGGAGGGCGGGATACAAATTCAAAAAATAAATAAAATAAAAAATAAATAGGTTGAAGCTGACTTATGGTGACCTCTCCTGGCATTTTCAAGGTAAGAGCTGTCCAGAGGTGTTTTTGCCATTGCCTGCCGCTGCGCTGCAGCCCCAGACTTCCTTGGTGGTCTCCCATCCAAGTGCTAGCCAGGTCTGACCCTGCTTAGCTTCTGAGATCTTACGAGATCAGGATAGCCTGGTTTTAAGTATTGAGCGGGAGGCGATGAATCAAACAAACAGGCTTTTATTCAAACATATTGCTTCAGCTCAAAAGACAGCTCTATGAGAGCAGCACCTTAATTTATACTGTTTCCAACTCATAACTTCAAACAATGTAACTATTTACAAACAATCCTATTGGACCTAAGCGAGGTTCAGCAATTGGTTACCTAGAGTGGCTTAAGGACCAATGAGAGTCTTTATTCGTAGCCAATCAGAAAGGGCCTTTTGCATCCCAAAGTCTCTGCAAGCTGTGGCTGTAAAATAATAAGAATATAACACCTGGGCCATCCAGATCAAGGCAGGAAATAAACAGAGGTGGTTTGCCCTTGGCTACCTCTGTGTAAGAGAACTGGCCTTCCTTGGTGGTCTCCCATCCAAGTACTAACCAGGGCCAACCCTGGGTAGCAAAAGGAACTTTCCCCCTCCTCCTCCTCCTCCTCCCTCTCCCCCTCCTCCCCAAATTACTAATACAACTGCTGCTGCTGCTGCTACTACTAAGAAGAAGAAGAGATTGGATTTATACCCCGCCCTTCACTTGTAGTCTCAGAATTGTTGGAGAAATGAGCATGTAATGCAAGGCCTGAGAAATTCAGTCATTATAGGGTTAACTATGCAACTTGTTTGTTTACCTATGTTAGCCTGGAAGCGATACCTGGCAACTGGCCAATTATCTGTAAACCCGGGAAAACTGAAGGTGTACTGTGTTGCTAATTGGTTACTGATATCAGGTGTTTCCTTTCAGGGGTCAAGAAGAAGGAGAGATCCTCCATTACAATCTCTCACTATCAGCATGTCTTAGTGTGAAGATGGAGCACAATGCAGCTCCTTAGAAAGCATGTTTTGTTTATTTGTAGCTAATCCCGTTTACCTTTTCCCTTTAGTAATAAACTTCTTTTAAACCAAAAGAAGCAATCTCTTCTTTCCAGAAAAGCAAGATTCATTACTCTGAATTTTTCTTGATTATTGGACAAAAGTCCTAACAAATGGTAGCAGAGAGCATGGTTCTTAACAGATGGTTCTTCTCTTAAAAAAAAAAAAAGCTTTCTGGATTGATTGAGAAAGAGAAATAGGGAATAAGAGCTAGAGGCTTGGATTTTTAAAACGACCACTTTTTTTCCTTCCTGCTCTCAGAGCAATCTTGCAGCCAGAAAGGCCCAACCCTGTTTCCTTGCTGATCAGGGGAAAACCTATGCTGGATTGTAGTTTGCCAGGAGCAAAGGATCTTTTTTGACTGGATTAATTATTGCCTGCTGTAAGTGGAGCTGAGCCTTGGAGCACCGGAGAGGCTGCTGCGGGGAGAACAAAGGAAGGCGAGGCAAAGGAGCTTTTGAACTTCGCGCTGCTGCTTCTGCTGCAGAGAAAGGAAAGATTAACCCTGCCAGCTCCTGGAGAAGTAGATGACTGAGCCAGAACCTGTGCTTCTACCTCAAATCCAAAGGGACGTGAGTAAAAAAAGAAAATGGCTTTTAATGCCCCATCCCAAGAAATGCCAAACCTCAGACTTACAAAGGCTAACTATCAGTGGTGGGAGGAGTATTTGAAGAGTCGCCTGCAGACTCACAATGCCCTTCAAGTATTAACAACTGAAAATCCTCCAGAAACTGACCCTGATAAGACACAATTCCTTATGATGGATGGTTTTGCTAAAGCCCTGATTTTAGGGAGTATTACCTACACAGAGGAACCAGGATTAAGAGGGCTAGCCACGTCCAGATTGATGCTTCAAAAGTTAAAAGACAAATTTGATAAACACAGCAAGAGTAAAATCTATTCCCTCAAGGGAAAGATTTTTGATTTCAGGATGAAGGAGGGAGACTGCCTTCCCAAAGAGATGGACAAATTAATGGGCATTTACACACAGCTTAAAGACCTGAATGAAGCACCCTCTGATACAGATATGATTTCTTCAATTCTCAAGGGTCTGCCTGGTTCCTATAAGTCTGTAACCAGTATGATTAGACTGAAAGATGATCTGACTTTAGAAGGTCTTTTGTCTGCACTAACTGAGGAATATGATTCTAGAAATTTGAAAGAAAGTTTGTCTGATGAATTGTCTGTTTTGAGTCTAAAGCATGGACAGAGATTTAAAAGGAAAATAGAGTGTTTTATATGTGGGAAAAATCATCTTGCAAAGTACTGCTCTTCTATGAATGCACCTAATGATGAGCCCCAAGAACAAAGAGCCACAGGAGCACATGGTTCCAGTAACAAAGAACCAGCCAGTGGAAGGGGAAGCCATTATGGGAGGAGCAGAGGTCACGTTTCACACACACAGCACAGAGGAAAGAAGTTTGCAGCACAGACACAGAGCAAAGGCAATGCTTTTAGGATCACTGATGATTTTAACACAGATGATAAGAAAATATTTTTAATCGATTCTGGCGCTTGCACACATGTGTGTAGAGAAAAAGCCTGGTTTAGTAACATAGATGTTGAAAACAAACCAAGAATTTACCAAGCTAACAGGCAATTATTGAATGTACAAGGCGTTGGGACTGTAAAATTGCGATTGTCCACTACAGATAATCAATTAATTGAAGTTGAATTGCAAAATACAGCTTATGTGCCTGAAGCTGTTGAGAACTTAATTTCAACAAAAAGCCTTATGAATACTGGCCATATTGTAGTGCTCAAACCAGAGCAAGGAAGCAAGGTCTCTACCAAGGATGGAGAGCTTGAATTTAAAGTGGAAGAGAAAAATGGCTTTCATTACTTTGTAGCTTGTGATGATGAGGAGACAGAAACTTTTGATGTTGATCCTGATGAGGAAATAGAGACTGTTGATGATAAGGAACAGGTTTGCCAGACTAAGGATGCTTGTGATGATGCTTGTAAACATGAAAAATGTTTATTTTCGTGGCATATTAAAATGGGACATAGAAATTTGAAATCTGTTGAGCAGTTGTTAAAGCAATGTGGAATACCTGTTGTGCATTGTGAAAAGAGTGAAACTAGATGTGAGACATGCCTCAGAGCAAAGGGAGATGCCCCAAGTTATTCTGGGAAAACTCCAGTGCAAAATCAAGAATTTTTGGAAACTGTATACAGTGATCTTGTTGGGCCTTTACCTGCATCCCTAGGTGGGAACAAATATTTTGTGACTTTCACAGAGAATAAAACAAAATACACTTATGTGTATATGCTGAGAAGTAAGGATGAAACACTGCGTAGATTTAAAAATTATGTGGCTATTGTTAAAAATAAATTTGGCAAAGCACCTCAAAGCTTACTCACAGATGGAGGTGGTGAATATTGTAATGCTGAATTCAAACAATTTCTACAAGAGCAAGGAATTCAACATAAAGTATCCATTGCCTATTCACCCCAGCAAAATGGAGCTTCTGAGAGATTAAATAGAACACTGCAAGGGATGTGCAGAGCTATGCTGATGCATTCTGGACTGCCAAATGGTTTATGGGCAGAAGCCCTGAACACAGCAGTGTACTTACATAACAGATTACCCTCAAAGATTATTGGAACCTCCCCTTTTCAGGCTTGGTTTGGAAGACAGCCTGGTCTAAGACATATCAAAGCTTTTGGCGCAAAAGGGTATGCACACATACCAAAGGAAAAGAGGGGAAAGCTTGATTCCAGATCTGAAACTGGACTTATTGTAGGCTATCCTGTTGGTGGGAAAGGGTACAGGATATACAATCCCCAAACCCACACAGTAGAAGAACGCAATGTTGTTTTTATTGATGAGACTGTATTGCCTAGTGTTTCCACTGCAGCTGATCCAAAGATGCCTGGGACTGCACCTGATGAGTTCGTTGCTTGGCTACCTGTAGTGACTGCTGGTGAACTGGCCGGGGAACTGGCAAGTGAAGCAGCAGGTCCACCTTCTGAGGAAACTATTGAAACAGAAGGGGAAGCAGGGGCCACACCAGAGGAAGCGGCTCAACCCATGGCAGAACCCACAGCAGCACCCACACCCGGTGTGAGGCGATCAGAAAGGAGCACTAAGGGAAAACCTCCAATGAAGTATGGATTTTGTGAACTTGTGCAACCTGCAAAGGAACCCAAGAACTGGAAGGAAGTTTGCAACTTACCTGCGAGTGAAAGAGGCAGATGGCTTGAAGCAATGGAACAAGAGCTGCTATCCATTAGCGAAAAAGAGGCCTGGACTCTCACTCAACTACCTCAAGGCAGAAACCCTGTTGGATGTAAATGGGTCTTCAAAATAAAGCACAAGGAAGATGGAACTGTGGAGCTATACAAAGCACGCCTAGTAGCTAAAGGCTACTCGCAGCAATATGGGACTGACTATTTTGGAACTTTTGCTCCAGTTACTGACCAAGCAACATTCAGAACACTTCTAAGTGTTGCAGCATCTAGGAACATGATAGTAGAGCATCTTGATGTAAAGACTGCTTTTCTCAATGGAGAACTATCTGAGGAGATCTACATGGAACAACCTGAAGGTTTCAAGGTCAAAGGTCAAGAAAACTACGTCTACAAACTTAATAAAGGACTCTATGGCCTAAAGCAAGGCGCAAAGGCCTGGTATGACAAACTTACTGAACTTTTAAAGAAGCAAGGCTTCAAGCAAGGGAAAGCTGAACCTTGTCTGTACACTAGAATCAGAAATGGACAATACCAGTATGTTCTTGTTTACGTTGACGACTTGATCGTGGCTTGTCAAAACAGAGGAGACATCAAAGCAATAGCTGATGGACTGAATAAGGAAGTGGAAGTCAAACAGCTAGGAGATGTTCAACAATACCTCGGAATGCAAATTGAGAGACTCAAGGATGTAACTTTTCTTTTATGCCAGAAAAGAAAGATTATGGACTTTATAGAATCTGTTGGCATGAAGAACTGCAAAGCTTCATCAATCCCACTTGAACCTGGATATCTGAAGGAGAAGGACGGCACACCACTAAAGGACATAGGAGGATACAGAGAGGCTGTCGGAAAGCTCTTGTACCTGAGCAAATCAACGCGTCCAGATATTACAGCGGCAGTTGGATTTCTAAGCAGAAAAGTAAGTTCACCAAATCATCATGATTGGAGCGCAATAAAGAAGATGGCACGTTACCTAAGAGGAACAATGGACTTAAAACTAAAAATTGCACCAACTGAACAACCAAGACTAGTCGGCTACATGGATGCCAGTTGGGGAGAAGAGATGAACAACTACAAGTCTACCAGTGGATACCTATTCTTTTATGGAGATGGACTGATAGACTGGACTAGTAGAAAACAGACTGTTGTAGCGCAATCCACAGCAGAAGCTGAGTGCATTTCAGCAGCAAGTGCCTGCAGCAGACTTGAATGGATCTTTGAGATGTTGAAAGATTTTGGAATAATTGAACCTGTACCTATACTTATGTTAGAGGATAATCAAGCTTGTATAACTATATGTAAGGAAGAGAGCACGACTGCTAGAAGTAGATCTATTGGTATTAAATGTGCATTAGTTAAAGATTTGTACCAGAAAAGGTTGATAGAGATTAAGCATTGTCGTACAGAAGAGATGGTGGCTGATATTCTGACTAAGCCACTGACCAAAGACAAGTTTGAAAGACTTCGTGAAATGTTGAATATGCTTGATGCTAATGTTCAATAATGCTTTGTGTATGCATGTATAATGACTTGCATTTCAGGTCTTGAGAAGGGGTGTTGGAGAAATGAGCATGTAATGCAAGGCCTGAGAAATTCAGTCATTATAGGGTTAACTATGCAACTTGTTTGTTTACCTATGTTAGCCTGGAAGCGATACCTGGCAACTGGCCAATTATCTGTAAACCCGGGAAAACTGAAGGTGTACTGTGTTGCTAATTGGTTACTGATATCAGGTGTTTCCTTTCAGGGGTCAAGAAGAAGGAGAGATCCTCCATTACAATCTCTCACTATCAGCATGTCTTAGTGTGAAGATGGAGCACAATGCAGCTCCTTAGAAAGCATGTTTTGTTTATTTGTAGCTAATCCCGTTTACCTTTTCCCTTTAGTAATAAACTTCTTTTAAACCAAAAGAAGCAATCTCTTCTTTCCAGAAAAGCAAGATTCATTACTCTGAATTTTTCTTGATTATTGGACAAAAGTCCTAACAAGAATGGCTTACAAACTCCTTTCCTTTCCCCTCCCCACAACAGACACCCTGTGAGGTAGGTACTACCACTACTACTACTGTTTAAAACATTGTTATGCCGACTGTTTTTGCCATGAATTTAGGTCCTTGCTGCATTTGCCTGCCACTCCAGGTTTTCTCAGTGTTTGAATTGAGGCAATTTAAGTCCACGGCAAAAACAGCATCCAAATGACCCGGGGCAACAGCAGGTTGAAACTGGGCCGACCCCTGAAGGGAGGTAATATAATCATTATCAGGTCCTGTGCCTGAGTCAGTGGTCCAGGTTAGGGATCCCGCTCCTGATCTTCAATGGGGCAGGGTTGGTGCCAGCACCGAAGGTTAGGAGTTTGGGAGTGCTCCTGGATGCCTCCTTAACTATGGAGGCCCAGGTAGCAGCCGCTGCCAAATCGGCCTTTTACCATCTTCGGTTGATCAGGCAGTAGGTTCCCTTCCTTGAACGCAACGACCTGGCGACAGTGATCCATGTGATGGTCACCTCGAGACTGGACTACTGTGACAAAACAACGATCGCACAAAAATGGGAATCACAACAGCCGCCCTCAAAATCACTTTGGCTTTCAAAAGTATGGGACCAACTCCTAATGGAGAAGAAAACACATAACATCTATAGAACAGAAATTTTTCCAAGATCTACTAACTTTGTAGAGAAATGGTATCCTTTTTATGAATTCAAAACCTCAAATAACATCTTGCCTCAGAACAGGTTATACAGAGACTTAGTACTGATCTAAACCTATCTGTCACCTACATTTTTAGTTTTTTCCGTTGTTACTTTTTTCCTGCCACAGAGAACAATGGAGGGAATGGGGGCAACCTGTTTGGGGGCCCGTAAAACTTGGTGGGTATTTCGAGGAGAGGCCCCAGCAGCTACCCTGCAAGTTTGGAGCCTCTCCCTCAAACCCCCTCCAGTTGCTTTTAAAGTGGGGCTGAGAGAGCTCTTTCAAGAACTGTCCTTGAGAGAACAGCTCCAAGAGAACTTGTGACTGACCCAAAGTCACTCCAGTAGCTGCATGTAGAGGAGTGCGGAATCAAACCTTGTTCTCCCAGATTAGAGTCCGTTCACTTAACCACTACACCAAACTGGATCTCAACGACAGAAAGCTAATCCCCCCCCCCCCCATGTTATTGGTCTCTGAGTTGTGACAGGACTCGACTCTAGCAGAGTTAAAACATGGCTGGAAACTGCGTCCTCTGACCTCAAACTGTTAATTTCAGATGTTGGAGAGGGGGCAGGCTGCCCTGGGGAGACCAAAACACCCTGCACATGAACAGAGGTACGACACATCTTTTTATTTGATTACGTTGCCTGTTTTCAGGCCAAACTCTGGCCTGGAGAACAAAATCCCTATAGTTCAAATCCAGCAACAACTGAGCTTGCTCCTTTCTGGTTCTCTTTTTTTTGTTCTTCCCAAGAATTGCATTTGGAACAAGATTTTTCCAGAGGCTTCCGAGAGCACTCAGTTTGTAATGTCTGCAGCCGATTGACAAGGACGCGATTGAACGATCAAGGAGATGTTTCATAACCTCGGGCTACCCACTTATTGCTTTTTCTCTTGGAAAATAAAAGTCAATATAGGTTTTATTACATCCTTTCTAGTCGCTCTTCTCAACATTCAGTGAGAAGGGGGTAAAATCACACTGACAGTCGTGCTGTTCACCCTCGCGCAGCCATCGATTATTTTCTGTTTATCTTCTTGGATTCATGGTCTGTTACCTGCCTATTTGATCAGTTTGCTATTCCTGGATGCCCCATGGCCAACCTCTTTTTCTGGGAAAGTATTGGAAAGGAAGGTTTCTTCTCACGCAGCAGTTAATCACCGAGGAAAGGAGCTGGATTTTATGCAAAGAAGGGCTGTTTGTGTCTCCATACAGTTGAATCGGCTGGCCTGTTCCACTACTTAAGATTGATAACCCCACCTCTGAGAAGGAAGTACAACAGGTCATTTTCTTGCCAGCTAGTGTATGTACCAAATAGACTAGCAGAGAAACTGCCTGGACAGTACAGGGAAATTTATTTTATTTACATGACTTATAGTCTGCCTTTCTCCCATGGACTCAAGGTAGATTCCACATCGTGAGTCAGTCCAATCAACAAGATAGATCCCCACAATTAGAAAAGACACCTTTAGACATTTATCTGCTAGTTTGACATATTTAGTGCTTTATGACTTATAACCCTTATAACCTTAACTTGTTATTTAGTGTCACTTTGCATATCTTGATCATCATCATGTTGCAGGGCCAGGGCCTTTTCGGTGGCAGCTCCAACCTGGTGGAATGAGCTCCCGGAGGAGATCAGGGCCCTGCGGGACTTGATGCAGTTCCGCAGGGCCTGCAAGACGGAGCTCTTCCGCCAGGCTTTCAACTAGGAGCCGCCACCAATAATAACATCAACAATAACAGCAGCAACACCTATAGCGTGACCCGGCCCTGAACGCAGTCCAGACCTGATGGGCATGGTTGGGAGGTCCCTAACCTGATAGGACGCCATTTGATCAATAAGACTGGAAGCACTTTATTGAAATTGGTAGGCACTTTATTAGAAACGCACTGTAATATATCTGTAACTTTGGGATTTTATTGTTGTTTATTGTTATTGTTGATTTTAATCTGTTTATGATGTTTTAACTGGCATGTGCCCTTGAAAGCCGCCCTGAGCCCGCTTGCGGGGAGGGCGGGGTATAAAAATAAAGATAAATAAATAAAAAATAAAGATGTTAATTTGCTGTTCATTCTCTGGCTATAAGTTTGAACCTTGCCTGCCATTCCAATTTATATGAGGAAGTGTTCTTGCACACGAAAGCTCATACGTTTGAATAAACCTTTGTTGGTCTTAAAGGTGCCGCTGGACTCTCAATTTGTTTTACAGCCAACAAGATGAGACATCCAATAATTATGCATTAGGATATCAGAAGCCTGGAAACTTCCAGAAAGAAGCATAGCATACATGTAACACTATAAATGATCTGGATGAGGGTGTGGCGGGGCTACTCATTAAATTTGCAGATGACACCAAATTGGGAGGAACAGCAAACACCCCGGAAGACAAGATACAGAATTCAACAAAATCTGAAGACACTGGAAAGATAGAGACAGAATTCAAGGAGATCTGAACACGCCAGAAAAGTGGGCAGATGTAAGCAAGATGCAATTGAAGAAGGATAAGTGCTGAGTTCTACGTTACAAGGTAGGGGGGCATTTTATGAGCTAGGCTGAGTTGGAAGAAAGCCTTTTGTTCCAGCTGCATTAACTTGCTTCTCCAGTAATGACATTGGGTCCAGCATAACCGCGAGGCTCTTCATAGAGCCAGCAAGGGTCAGCTGAACTCCATCAAAAGTGGGGAGAACAACGTCCTTCAAGGCCTCCGCCCTCCTGACCTGCATGACCTCGGTCTTTTTTAGGGTTTAATTTCAGTTTGTTGCCTTTTAGCCAGGTAACCACTGCAGCCAGGAAATATATCCCTGATGGGGTTTGCCATTCATCAACTTCGTGTGAGAGCCAGTGGTGTAGTGGTTAGCAGCATGGACTCCAGTCTGGGAGAACCGGGTTTGATTCCCCACTCCTCCACATGCAGCCAAGCTGGTGTGACCTTGGGTCAGTCACAAGTTCTTTCAGAGCTGTTCTCGAGAGAGCCCTTCCGCGCTCCTAACCCCTACACCAAACTGGCTCTCCAGAGATCAGTTCCTCTGGAGGGAAGGGTCACTTCGGAAGATGGACTCTATGGCATTATACCCCACTGAAGTCCCTCCCATTCCCAGACCCCCCCCTCCTCACACTCCACCCCCTCAAATCTCCAGGAATTCCCCAACTGGGCAACCTTAATTGCTGTAGCAAGAAAAACCAGGTGCACTTTTTTGACCTGATGTCAGAAACAGTAGAGAGGACCAACAGAAAACTCCATGTTGGCTAGATGCAACCGTGATGGTCAAATAGAACCTCCCTGTCCAGGAGCGATATTCCAGAGTGTACCAGTTGCTGGGGTAACTACAGGAGGAGGCGTCTGAGCATTCAAGACTAGAAGAATCATGGTGTTCTTACTTTCTTATGGCCAGGCACATCCCCCAGTTGCCTGCTCTGAGAGGGGAAATTCCAGGAGATTCGGGAGGCGGATCCTGGGGAGGGTGGATTTTGGGATCTCAGAGAGGTAGAAAACCCCTAGGTTAATAGGGCAGAATTTTGCCCAGTCATAGAAGCATGATACTGAGTGCAGTAAATAAATCTCCCAAGAAGTATATTGCAAAAAAGAGGTAAACTTACATTTATTTAAGTAGATCCAGTTCATGTTCAGGTCCCAGTCAAAGAGAGAGAGGCCTAATCTATAGAGTACTTTCCCTATCACAAATGGCCAGCTTATCCAGCATCATGTGAATGGGAGTATGAGGGCACTGCCTCGACAGGAGAGAGGGAAGGCCATGTGAATAGTGTGAGAGGACAAAGCAAGAGAGAGGAGGGGTCAGAGGGCAGCTCCCAGGCAAAGACAAAGAGAGGGATCCCATTCATGGAGACAACACCTATACGTCCTTAGAGTGATGTAGCGCCCCCCAATGTCCAGACAAGAGTCCACCCTCTGAAGCATTTTCACCAGGGAACTAATCTTCGTAGTCTGGAGACTGATTGTTAATTCTGGGAGGTCTCCTGGAGATTGGCAACCCTATGGGGGTGCCGCTACAGAGGAGGAGGAGTAGAAGAAGAGATTGGTTTTATACCCCACCCTTCACTACCCAAATGAGTCTTGGATCGACTTACAATCACCTTCCTTTCCTCTGCCCACAACAGATGCCTTGTGAGGTAGGTAGGTGGGGCGGAGAGAGCTCTGAAAGAACTTGTGACTGACCCAAGGTCACACCAGCAGCTGCATGTGGAGGAGTGAGAAACTGAACCCGGTTCTCCGGATTAGAGTCTGCCGCTCTCAACCCCTACACCACTTTGGCTCACCAAGAAGGCCCTTCTTTATGCCACAAGAGATTTCATTCCTACACGAGAGAGAGCTCAGGTGTCTCCTGGTGGCTTCCAAGCTGTCCTGTCCCTCTCTTGCAGAGGGTTGAAACCTTGCTTTGTCTCTCTGCTGACGTCACCATGAGCTCATAAGGGGTAGCATTGTGACTTTGAAGCCCCATCTCTGGGAAGAGGGAAGTAGCGACCTCGCTTGGCTTAGCACCAGCAGCAAATTCATGTCAAGTTTTGCTACCTTGAGAATTGGAGTTCAAGAAGGATGGGGACAGAAATGGAGCTGCTACAAGATAAGATGAGTCGTATGTGGAACAGATAAAGGAATGAAATAGGATTACATTATTTTTATGATTTGCCTATATATCATCATCAACCCACATGACACATTTTTATTTCTATTTGTTTAGTACTTTTTTATTCCTTGCTTGCTGATACACTATTCTTCCCTCCTCCACAACGACCCTGTAAGGTAGGCTGGAGGTCAGAGCTGATAAATAATAGGGCCAAGGCCGATGGTGCAAATCAGGAAAAAATACATTTTATTTCTCAGTTAAATTTCCAAAAATTCCCTATGCGTTTTGGCAACAGGCTTTGTCAGGGGAATTGGTTCGTCTTGCGGTAGTAAAAGATTAGTAGGCAATTGTAACTGGAAGAATTTTACTATATCCTGGCATGTAGCTGATGTAATCTCTCCCATTTTTTATCTGATGGTAGAAATAGTAGCAAAGGTAAAGGTTTCCCTTGATTGGAAGTTAGTCGAATCCGACTCTAGGGGGTGGCATTCATCTCCATTTCCAAGCTGAAGAGCCAGCACTGTCTGAAGACTTTTTCTGTGATCGTGTGGCCGGCATGTCTAAATGGTGAGGTGCACAGAACACTGTGACCTTCCCACCGAAGCGGTACCTATTTATCTACTTGCAATTTCTTGCTTTCTAACTGCTAGGTTGGCAGGAGCTGGGGCCAGAGACGGGAGCTCACTCCGTCGTGCAGCACTTGGGTCTTGAACTGCTGAACGACCGAACTTCCAGTCTGCAGTTAAGCGTCTTAACCTCTGAGCCACTGCATCCACCTGTAGAAATAGTAGAAAGTAATTAAAAATACTTTTTCCTCTAGTGGGTCTCAGGCAGAGGCCTTTCCCATAAATCATCACCATCACCTACTATCTGGTCCTTTTTACCTGGAACCAATGCTCCCTCTAAGCTGTGGAATCCTGTGAGCAAAAATTCCACTTTGTGAGCTATTGGCATTAAAGTTGTGAGCAAGCGATTTGGCTACTGCATGAATTAGTTTGCTTTGGAGCCATCCTTCCTGAGCTGAGACAAAAATGTGTGAGCCGGAGGCTAAAAAACTGTGAGCTAGCTCACACTAACTCAGCTTAGAGGGAACACTGCCTGGGACTAGCTGGGAATTGAATTCACAAGACCTTCTGCATGCCAAGCCAATGCCCTAGCACTGAGCCACAGCCCTTCCCTAGTGGTCTTCAGCCCACAGAGTGGGGATCTGAGCCTCCTCAGTCATAATCTGACATTCTGTCAACGCTGTAAATAAAATTGGCACCCGTAGCAGCTAAGAAGCAAGTCGTGTCTGTTGAATGCAATTGTCTGCTTAAGCTGCAGGCGAATAAAACTGGTCCTGGGTTTCCCTTGGCCACAGCAAAGCTCCACGGAGCCTCCGCCTTCCCGTCTCCTGCATGTCCAGAGCGCCCGCAGGTTGACTCAGGCCCCCCGCAAGCTCACCTGGGCGGCCCCTCAGCATCCTCCCTTGCTCGGCTTGACAGCTCCCACCTGTCCACCCGCCGGAGACTACAAGCCCCAGCGTGCCCTGCGCGGGAAAAGAAGACGCAGCGACGCAGGGCCCGCCTCCTTCCGGCCGCGATAGGGCGGCTCGAGCCAGCCTTGCCCGCGGATTGGCCGGCGCGGTCTTGTGGCGTCTGCGGGGCTGGGGCGAGTCCAAGATGGCGGCGTCTGAGGGGACGGGCCGGTACAGGAGCGCCATGAGCAAGAGCAAGGACCCCTCCGGCCTCCTCATCTCCGTCATCAGGTAGGAGGGCGGGGACGGCCTCCGCCTGCCTTACTCCGGAGGAGACCCACCGGGGAGCGCTTCCCCACGCTTCCTGGCCTACCCTGCAGGGGTTTTTTTTCGGGGTCAGGGCAGGAGCCTCCCCTCGCCGGCCTTGGGGGGGGGGGGGGGCTGCTGGTGGCCCCAGGGATCCCCATGGCAACCCTTGCACCTGTCTGTGGGTGGGGGTTGGCGGTTGGGGGCAGCGTATTCCCCCGGGGAGGGGGCACTGAGGCAACGCCTCCCGCCCCCCCCATCATCTGTTTCCAGGCAGGTTTTTTTAAAAAAAGAAAAAAAAGCTTTAACTTTTATTATAAGGAAACTATTATAAAGAACAGCAGTTTATTTTACATCGACATTTGTGAATTATTTCAAATGGTACATCGTTGAAAGTTCAAAAGATACTGCTTACATATATATAAGTTATATCTATATAGAAAGAGAGACTAGGAAGTGACAAGCATCAGCTTTATTCGTTGTTGTTGTTGTTGTTCAGTTGCACGGTCGCACGGTCGAGGCCCACTCTTCGCGACCCCATGGACCACATCACGCCAGGCCTTCTGTCTTTGTGTTCCGGAGTTTGCTTAATTTCATGTTTGTTGCATCAATAACACTGTCTAACCATCTCGTCCTTTGCCGCCCCCTTCTTCTTTGACCTTCAGTCTTTCCCAGCAACAGGGTCTTCTCCAGGGAGTGCTCCCTTCTCATTTGGTGGCCAAAGCATTTGCACTTCAGCTTCAGCATCTGGCCTTCCAGGGAACAGTCAGGGTTGATTTCTTTTAGGACTGACTGATTTGATCTCCGTGCAGTCCAAGAGTCTCTCAGGAGTCTTCTCCAGCACCATAATTCGAAAGCATCTATTCTTCGGCGCTCAGCCTTCCTTATAGTCCAACTCTCGCAGCCTGAAAGTCTTACACAAATTGTATAAATAAGAGAACTAGGAGGTAACCAGCATCGATTTTATAATTGCCGACAAATATTTTTAACTGAATTTAGAGATGAACCAAGATCTCATTATACCATTTGTTTGTCTTATGGTATTTAAAAGAATGGTACTGTGCTGAGTAATCCACGAAGGGAAGCCATTTTTCCAATTACCTGAAGAAGAAGAAAAGATTGGGAAGAAGAGTTTGGATTTATACTCTACCCTTCACTACCTAAAGGAGTCTCAGTGGCTTACAATCTCCTTCCCCTTCCCTTCCCCACAACTGGCACCCTGGGTAAGGTAGGTGGGGCTGAGAGAGCTCTTTTGAGAACTGCTTGTGAGATAACAGCTCTGAAAGAATTTATGACTGACCCAAGGTTACACCAGCAGCGGCATGTGGAAGAGTGGGAAATCTCAAACCTGGTTCTCCCAGATTAGAGTCCACACTCCTAACCACTACACCAAACTGAGGTAGATTCAGTAGTTGAAATATGATCAGCTATTTTGTCCATGGAGAAGAATTCCCAGTATTTGAACATACCATTCCGCAATTGAGGTCTTCTTCCAGTGAGAGGCCAATAGAAAATTTGCAACTGTAGTCAGACTTGTAATTAGCTCTTGTTGTATTGTGGGTCTTGCTGGATTTTGCCACGGATTCAAAAGAATCAGTTCAGGAGCGTTCGGTATCTTATAATTATTGATGAGCCATATATGATTATGATCTGGTCCCAGGGTTTGTTTGTTTGTTAACTTTTCTCCTTGACCACCAGCAATGCAGCAGTGATCCATCATTTCCACAATTTCCCCAACAATTAAGGGAAATACTTTTATTGCCTTTAAGTAATAAAGAGGGTGTCAGATACCACTGGGTGAGCACTTTGTATTATACTAATTGTATTTTAGAGGATTTGGAAGTATAAGGTAAGGGGTAGCATAAGAACATAAAAGCCAATGTTGGATCAGGCCAATGGCCCATCCAGTCCAACACCCTGTGTCACACAGTGGCGGAAAACACCAGGTGCCCCCAGAAGGTCCAGCAGTGGGGCCAGGAAGCCCTCCCACTGTTGCCCCCCCCCCCAAACACCAAGATTACAGAGCATCACTTGCCCCAGACTGAGAGTTTTTATCTATACTTTGTGGCTAATAGCCACTGATGGACTTCTGCTCTATATGTTGATCTAATTCCCTTTTGAAGTCGTCCATGCTTGTAGCCGCCACCACCTCCTGTGGCAGCGAATTCCACATGCTAATCACTCTTTGGGTGAAGAAGGACTTCCTTTTATCTGTTCTAACCCAACTGCTCAGCAATTTCATGGAGTGCCCACAAGGAGTTCTTGTCTTGTGAGAAAGGGAGAAAAGAACTTCTTTCTCTACCTGCTCTATCCCATGCATAATCTTATAAATCTCGATCATGTCCCCCCTCAGCCGTCGTCATTTCTCCAAGCTAAAGAGCCCCAAGTGCTTCAACCTTTCTTCATAGGAAAAGTGTTCCAACCCTTTTATCATCCTAGTTGCCCTTTTCTCCACTTTTTCCATTTGAACCCAGGTCCTAGTCTGGCACTCTGACCGTTACACAACACCGGCTCTCGCATGGGTAGGTATGCCAAGGCCCTGGCAGCCTCGATTTTGGTGTACTTATGTGTAGGGGTGAGGATAGTATGAGGTGCCCACCCACTGTTCTGTGCTCCATGTGCATGGAAGTTGCTAAGGTATGCATAGCACACTGTCTGAGAGAATGACTTCTTTATTATGTATTTTATTTCAATCATTTCTCTGCTGACTTTCCACCCATTCAGGGTCCCCAAGGGGGTGCATATTAAAATATTTTAAGATGTTTAAAAAGGCATTCAAAATGCAACTATGTACAGAAGATACTTACAACTAAACATGTAAATGCATAAAAACACACAGATGGGGAAGAGGGCTGGCAGGAATAGAGGAGGGAACACCAAACAAATGCAAAAAGTCTTCTCCCACTGGTGGAAGGCAGTGGCAGAGAGAGAGGCAAATTCCCCTGGGACAGGAGTTCAAAAGTTTGGGTGCCATGACCAAGAAGGCCCTTCTTGTGATCTGAGAGCTTCCACAGTTCTTATTTTTTCTCTACTGTAGACTAAATAGGTGGCCATAGACAAGGCACACCCCTTCAGTCTTGTGTCTGCAATAAGGGGATAATAATACTGGCCTACCTTACAGGGCTGTTGCAAGAGTTACAACAAGTAAATGCGTGTGAGGCATTTTGGATGCTGACTGCTGTATATGAATGCTAACTGTGATTATTCCCCTTTGGTCTCTTGCATCCCTTATCTCTAAAGTTGCGTTATGTCTCCTGGATATTTAATGTTGTTGTTGTTGTTGTTGTTGTTGGGGGCTTAGACCACTCCATCCAAGTTCAGCCTCTCACTCCTAGCATATTATTATTAATAAAGGGTTATTAAACTGCATGGGGCTTTTTTGAGTTCTAGAAGCAGAAGCAGGCTGGTCCCTACCCCCGTGAAGGTTTGTGGGGCTGTGGCCCAGTGGCAGAGCCACTGCTTGGCATGCAGAAGGTCGCAGGTTCAATCCCCAGCATCTCCAGTTAAAAGGGCCAGGCAGGTGATGGGAAAGACCTCGGCCTGAGATCCGGTACAGCTGTGGAGAGGTGCTGCGGCTCAGTGGTAGAGCCTCTGTTTGGCATGCAGAAGGTCCCAGGTTCAATCCCCAGCATCTCCAGTTAGAAGGACCAGGCAGGAGGGGATGGGAAAGACCTCAGCCTGAGACCCTGGAGAGCTGTCAAGAGGGGGTGTGGCCCAGTGGCAGAGCCTCTGCTTGGCATGCAGAAGGTCCCAGGTTCAATCCCCGGCATCTGCAGTTAAAAGGACCAGGCAGGAGGTGATGGGAAAGACCTCGGCCTGAGATCCGGTACAGCTGTGGAGAGGTGCTGCGGCTCAGTGGTAGAGCCTCTGCTTGGCATGCAGAAGGTCCCAGGTTCAATCCCTTGAGCAAGGATATGTAAGAAACTGAATAATATTAGCCTCTCAGGAAATGGAAGGAGACTTCCTATAGTTGCTTTTTTCCTGAGGAAGGACCAGAAGTCTGAAACACTGAATACTACCTGGGGAAAGTGTTGGATATTTATTTTGTATATTTATACTTTTGGAGTCTGTATTTTCTCTTTATGGATTTTGTTGACTTCTGTATTTTCCCATGATGGATTATCTATAGAGTTATATATTGTTCACTGTTTTGAAGTCTCCTTTTGTATATCTTTGTGGGATATTCAGCTCACAGTAGTTTTCTGCGGTTTTTAGCTTTTGATTATCACCTGCCAGCATAATTGACAAAAATATCCTTCTGTTAAGAACTGGGTAGGAGTACATCTCTTTGTTCCTTCACTGTTGGTCCTGAGGTGCTGAGAGTTTGTGTGCTAAAGATGACAATGGAACAACCCCCAACGAAGCATCTCTGTGGTGCATGAATCATCCCACTCCCAAGTGTGTCAACGGGGACTTCATTTCATGGAGTGGGGATGAACAAAGGTATCTGCACTGGTACTAATTACTTGTAAATATGGCTGTGGCTCAGTGGTAGAGTGTGGGCTTGGCATGCCGAAGGTCCCAGGTTAATAAGAACATAAGGACAGAAGAGAAGCCAATGTGGGATCAGGCCAATGGCCCATCCAGTCCAACACTCTGTGTCACACAGTGGCCAAAAACACCAGGTGCCATCAGGAAGTCCACCAGCAGTGCCATAAGAACATAAGAGAAGCCGATGTTGGATCAGGCCAATGGCCCCTCCAGTCCAACACTCTGTCATACAGTGGGTAAAAACACCAGGTGCCCTCAGGAGGTCCACCAGCAGTGCCATAAGGACATAAGAGAAGCCAATGTTGGATCAGGCCAATGGCCCCTCCAGTCCAACACTCTGTCATACAGTGGGTAAAAACACCAGGTGCCCTCAGGAGGTCCACCAGCAGTGCCATAAGGACATAAGAGAAGCCAATGTTGGATCAGGCCAATGGCCCATCCAGTCCAGCACTCTGTCATAGAGTGGGTAAAAACACCAGGTGCCCTCAGGAGGTCCACCAGTGGGGCCAAGACATTAGAAGCCCTCCCACTGTCCTCCCCCCCCCCCAAGCACCAAGAATACAGAGCATCACTTGCCCCAGACCAAGAGTTCCTATCTTGTGGCTAATAGCCACTGATGGACCTCTGCTCCATATGTTTATCCAGTTCCCTCTTGAAGGCATCCATGCTTGTAGCCATCACCACCTCCTGTGGCAGTGAGTTCCATGTGTTAATCACTCTTGGAGTGAAGAAGTCCTTCCTTTTATCCGTTCTAACCCGACTACTCAGCAATTTCATGGAGTGCCCCCGAGTTCTTGTCTTGTGAGAAAGGGAGAAAAAGACCTCTTTCTCTACCCGCTCTATCCTATGCATAATCTTATAAACCTTGATCATGTCACCCCTCAGCTGTCATTTCTCCAAACGTTTCTTCAATCCCCGGCATCTTCAGTTAAAAGGACCAAGCAGTAGGTGAAGGGAAATGGGAAAGACCTCAGCCTGAGATGCTGGACTTGTGGGCAGATATGTGGGCGCAGAAACAAAATGGCGACCTGCAGTGGTGAAGCCAGCAACAGAATTATTGCCATAGCTTAGCTTTGGTAGTTCATTGCAGATCCTTGTATTGTGGTGGCACCTGCTGCCAAAGCAACATTTTAAAAAATCTGCAAAGCTCATCAAATCTCCAATAGTCGATTAGAAGCCTTTTTGGGCGAAAGCCCGCCTACCTGATCCCTCCCACTTCCGAGAAATACTTGGCAGATGCCAACAAGGTGTCAGTGGGCGCCATGGCCCACTGAGATGTAAAATGTAGTGACTCACGGTGACTCACGAAAGCTCCTCCCCTGCCACAAATTTCATTAGTCTTTCAGGTGCTAACTGGGCTCTTTTCTGCTGCTACAGACAGACTAACACAGATACCCACCTTGATCTAACTACCATGGTGATCCATTGTAGTGCAGTGGTTAAAGCTTTGGACTAGGATCTGAAAGACCTGGGTTCAAATCCTCACCATGCCCTAGCAACTTGTTGGGTGACCTTGGACCGGTCACACAACATTCATGGGCAACTTTGGGAGACTCCATATCTCTTAGCACAAGGTTCCCATGAGAATAAAAATAAGACAACTGCCTGCCTAGAGTTATGAAGGCCTGGGAGGGGGGAAATGAAAAACGATAGAGAAAAAGCCCCCCCCCCCCTGGTTTTTCCTGAAGATCTTTTCAGTTTTTCAGATGGAATTTTTTTGGGAAAATTAGAGGGAGCACTGGAAAAAATCTGTATTTTTTTCCCTTTTAGAATGAGTAAAGTCCTTCTTCAGGCAAGAGTTTTCGCATTTAAAATGCACAGCGTGAAAAAACCATCAGAAAGGGTGGTGACAACTGAAAACAACCTCCTATGAAATATTTTCAAGAGAGAAAAATCTGGTTTAGCGAAGCATTCCACTCATTCCAGATAGACAGCATGAAAAAGTCTTAGGACTTTCTCAGATTTTCCGGTGGATAAACAGACATTTTGGGGAGCACTAAAACTTCCCCCAAAGCACTCATACTATAAACATATATTACACTTTCAAGATGCATTTTGTTTAAATGTAAACCACTTGGGCAATAACTAACATGTTATAAAAGGTTCAGTGATAACACATGAAACAGATTCAAGTGGGTAGCCGTATTGGTCTGAAGCAACAGAACAAAGTTTTGAGTCCAGTGGCCCAGTACACATGAAAGCTTATGCCAGAATTAAACTTTGTCGGTGTTCAAGGTGCCACTTTGTTCTAACACATTAAACAGTTCAGTATCCTCAATGTTATAAAGTTTAGGTTAATATATCTACATATACTGGCAGTCCTACCTAACATGATTCTCTGACCAAATAATACCCTTTCTTTTATTTCCCACAGAATTTGTTTTCTGCCTTCATCTTTCTCCAGGGTCTCAGGTCGAAGTCTTTTGCATCAGCATCTCCCTGGTTCTTTTACCTGGAGATGCCGGGGACTGAACCGGGGACCTTCTGCCTGCCAAGCAGAGGCTCTACTTCTGAGCCACACCCCTCTTTACAGCTCTCCAGGGTCTCAGGTGGAGGTCTTTCCTATCACCCCCCACCTGGTCCTTTTTAACTGGAGATGCTGCCGGGGATTGAACCTGGGACCTCCTGCATGCTAAGCAGAGGCTTTTCCACTGAGCCACAGCCCCTCTTCACAGCTCTCCAGGGTCTTAGGCTGAAGTCTTTCCCATCACCTCCTGCCTGGTCCTTTTAACTGGAGATTCCGGGGACTGAACCTGGGACCTTCTGCCTGCCAAGCAGGTGCTCTTCCACTGAGCCACAGCCCCTCTTTACAGCTCTCCAGGGTCTCAGGCGGAGATCTTCCCCATCACCTCCTGCCTAGTCCTTTTAACTGGAGAGGCCGAGGATTGAACCTGCGACCTTTTGCATGCCAAGCAGAGGCTCTTCCGGAAAGCTTCTCCCCTAACTTGGTTTTACTGGCTTACAGTGGGCATTTGAAACATGCACTATGATAGAATTGGATGCAACAGTTTATAGCTCTTTCTCAAGCATAGGGTATATGTGCAAGTTTTCTTATAGAAAATGAAGGTATTTGTACTTCTAAATCCATAAATATGCTGAAGAGTACAAATTTATATCCTAAGTTATAAATGATGCATCTGAAATGTAAAATACATCATTTATAACCTAGGATGTAAAATTGTACCATTTGACATATTCATGAATGCAAAGCTATAAATGTCTTCGTTTTCTTTAAGAGAAATTGCAAGTATACCCCGATACTTGAGAAAGAAGTTTGGTAGGTAAGAAGTGCATACATTTCAGTTTCCCTCACAGTTTCTGTTTTTCCCCTGTGCCTTCAAAATTTCTAGAAATTTGACATCTCTGTGCACATCTCACATCCTCAATCCTGTAGAAGCAGGGAATACATAACATGCATGCATTTGTGAGAACTGCCTAGACTAGAGAGAGAGTTTTATACATAACAACACGGAGTGCAGAAACACTGTCTACTCAGGCTGGCGGTGGCTTTCCAGGGTAGGGGTCCCCAACATGGTGCCCATTGACAACGCTGTGTCAGAATAACAAATTTGCCCACAGGTCCAGGGTCTCGGGCAGAGGTCTTTCCCATCGCCTCCTGCCTGGTCCCTTTAACTGGAGATGCTGGGGATTGAACCTGGGACATTCTGCCTGCCAAGGAGATGTTCTGCCACTGAGACACAGCCCCTCTTTACAGCTCTCCAGGGTCTCAGACGGAGGTCTTTCCCATCACCGACTACCTGGTCCTTTTAACTGGCGATGCCGGGGATTGAACCTGGGACCTTCTGCCTGCCAAGCAGAGGCTCTGCCACTGAGCTACAGCCCCACTTCATGGCTGTCCAGGGTCTCAGGCGGAGGTCTTTCCCATCACCTACTACCTGGTCCTTTTAACTGGAGATGCCGGTGATTGAACCTAGGACCTTCTGCCTGCCAAGCCCCACACTCTACCACAATTACAAGTAATTAGTACCAGTGCGGATGCTTTTGTTCATCCCCACTCCATGAAACGAAGTCCGCGTTGACACATTTCGGACTGGGATGATTTATGCACCACAGAGATGCTTCGTTGGGAGTTGTTCCGTTGCCATCTTTAGAACAGACACCCTCAACCCCTCAGCACCAACAGCAAAGGAAGAAAGAGATGTACTCATGATATATGCCTTCTGAAGGAGTGAGTAGTGACTAAAAAAAGCTCGTACCCTGTCATCAATGTTGTTAGTCTTGAAGGTGCTACTGGACTCTTGCTCTTTTCTGCTTGGGGGTTTTGATTGTGACAATATGTGAGCTCTTTTTGCAGAGGGCTGAATGAAGTGGGAAAGCCTTCTCTTTTGTGTGCAGAGTGTCAGCCCACCATTGGACCACGGTCTAGTGAGTCATGAGCTGGGAGCGTGCAGAATCATCCACCACCTCCCCTTGCCATAGTTCGGATGTGTATCTGAGACCTAATGTAAGACAGAACAAAGTGTGAGTCCGGCGGCACCTTTGAGACCAACAAAGTTTAATTCTGGGTATAAGCTTTCGTCTGCATGCACACTTCTTCAAGCATGAAAGCTTATACCCAGAATCTAATCTGGGGGCGCGATCATACACACCCATTAGCCACGCGAGAGGGATGATTCACCGGTGGATCAAAGCGGCGCGATCACACCAGTACATCTGGGAAGCATCCTGCAACTGTCGGCAAGCCGCCTGGAAGAACTGGGTTTGATTCCTCACTCCTCCACATGGAGCTGCTGGGGTGACCTTGGGTCAGTTTCAAGTTCTTTCAGAGCTGTTCTCTCAAGGGCAGTTCTCTCAGAGCTCTCTCAGCCCCACCTGCCTCACAGGGTGTCTGTTGTGGGGAGGGGAAGGGAAAGGAGTTTGTAAGCTGCTCTGAGACTCCTTCAGGTAGTGAAGGGCGGGGCATAAATCCTCCTCCTCCTCCTTATCTGCTCCTCTTCTCCTCGTCCTCTTTTTTGTTTGTCTTAAAAGGTGCCACTGGACTCAAACATTTCTCTGTTGCTTCTGACCAACACAGCAGCCCCACCTGAATCCGATGTAAGATAGTTCATGACTGTAACATAGGTTGAATACGTAAGTTAAAACATTACACGGCACACCCCTTAATGAAAACTGATCTCATGAGCTCTGACATTTCGGGCACAAAAGAAATCGATTGAACTAGTTCTCGCGTGGGCGCTGGAAGTTTGCTCCTGTGGCGCTGGCCGCTCCCGAAGCCTTGCGGTGCTAAGTTACAGTCTGAGGTTTTGAAAATGAAATTGACTGGAAATGAAAGCTGACCTATTAATTTTTATTGTCCGAGCCGACTGCAAGAAAGCAAATGGCACAAAGGAAATGAAAGCGGATGCTCTTTTCCCAGGAATTTGGGTTAAAAAGCCTGGAACGTGTCGTGCAATAAGACACCGTTGTCCTGCCTATAGCTCCTGTATTTTTTGGAAAAAAGATTCCTTTGTAATGATTGGACTTTATGATGATGGTGAAAGAACTTGTGGACTGCCAAGGACTATGTTGAAGCCTGGGAGGCGCTAGAGCCCTGCACCTGATTGTTGTGTTTTGATGTACCTTAGCTCCAAAATGCAGAGAGGTTGCTGCGTCCCCAAAACGAGCCAAGAACTGTTGTGTTTATCTCCCGCGTAGCACTTTGCTGGTGGAGAACAATTGCTGGCGTGTTGGGACGCATGCCAGGTTCGTTCCAGCTGCGAAGTCCTGCTGTTTCAGGTGGGGTCCTGTTGGAAGCAACTTCAGGAGGAACAGGGAGGTTCAATTCAGTGGATGGCAAAATAGCTTAAAGTGTACCTTTTAAGTTCCACAATGGATTCCTTAGTGCAGGGGTGGCCAACCTTGCTTAACGTAAGAGCCACATAGAATAAACGTCAGATGTCTGAGAGCCGCAAGACAGGAACAAATATCACACACACGTTTTTATTTTTAAAAATATGCAAATTTGCTTTTTATTAACGTTAAATGGGACTGCCAAAAATAAAAACAAACGAGGAAAACCGGTTATTGATAATGATATTACTTGTTTGCTAATGATATTGAGAGAGAGAGAGAAAGAGAGAGAGATGGAAAGAAAGAATTAAAGAAGTGGAAAGAAAGAGAGAGAGAGAAACTAGGAAAGCAAATAGATGGGAGGGAGGAGGGAAGGAAGGAAGGAAGGAAGGGAGAAAGAGAGAAAAAGCACGCCTCCCCTTTGCTTCCCCAGCCGCCCTGCCAGGAGCCGCACAATATGTGTGAAAGAGCCGCATGTGGCTCCCGAGCCACAGGTTGGCCACCCCTGCCTTAGTGGCTAGCAGGCTGCTTTGCAGGGGAATACTTCTCTACACAACGATTGATAAAAAATGTGGAATTCACTGCCAGGGGGTGTGGTGATGGCCACAGGCGTGTGCGTGTGTTAAGTGCTATCCAGTCCCTTCTGACATATGGTGACTCTGTGAATTAACGTCCTCCAGAATGTCCTCTCATTACCAGCCTTGCTCAGGTCTTGCAAACTGAGGGCCTTTGTGGCTTCCTTGATGGAGTCAGTCCGTCTCCTGTTGGGTCTTCCTCTTTTCCTGCTGCCTTCCACTTTTCCTAGCATTATTGTCTTTCCCAGTGAGTCTTGTCTTCTCTTGAAGTGACCAAAGTACAATAGCCTCAGCTTATTCATAGACAGCTTTAAAAGGGGATTAGATAGATGAATGGAGGAGAGTCTATCAGCAGCTACTAGCCATGATAAATAAAGAGATCCTCCGTATTCAGAGGCAGTGAACCTCTGAATCCCAGGGCCAGGAGGCGACATTAGGAGAAGGTCTCGGCCTCTATGCCCTGCTGTTGACCCACCGGAGGAACCGATTGGCCACTGTGTGAGACAGGAGGCTGGACTAGATGAACCACTGGTCTGATCCAGCAGGGCTCTTCTAATGTTCTTATGAAGGCCTCGGCCTCTCTGCCCTGTTGTTGGCCCTCCAGAGGAACTGGCTGGCCACTGTGTGAGACAGGATGCTGGACTAGATGAACCCTCACTGGTCTGATTCAGCAGGGCTCTTCTGATGTTCGTATGTTCTTAACTGTAAATTACTGGGAACCAAGGCGGGGGCACTGAATGTGTGACGAGGGATGATTCAAAGGAACACCCCAGGAACAGTTGCATAGATCGAAATCTTGTTAATCTTTGAAACAGGGAACTAGCTTGTCATATATAGATGGGATAGAGAAGTTTAGACAGATGTTAGTGGCTCCTCTGAAGAAAACTGGGAATTAACCTTGGAATAGGGATCTGATAGATATCAAAAGAGAATTAGATATATTTATGTCTAAATTAGACATATTTATTGATTGATTTTGTTTATTTTATCTGTTTATCAGATTTCTACCCTGCCTTCCCAGCCAAGGCCGGCTCAAGGCCCTTTATATCCCACCTTTCTCCCCAGGGGAGACCCAAAGTGGCTTTCATTGTTCTCCTGTCTTCTGGTTTATCCTCCCAACAACCCTGTGAGGTAGGCTAGGCTGAGGGTGTGTGATTGGCCCAGCGTCACCCAGTGAGCTTCCCTGGCACGAATGAGGATTTGAACCTGAGCCTCTCTGGTCCTAGGTGTGACATTTTATCCACTCCACCACGCAGGCTCCCTTTGAGGTTTCCCAATTATTATTTTTTAAAACGAATGCCAGTGAATTTAGGGTTCACCAGAATCAGAAAAATTCTATCTGGGTCCAACTGAAATGGGGATCTGGATGGTCCATAGGAGGCTGCTGTATAGTCAATCAGAATAGTTGTTCCATGTGCCTCAGGAGTGTTTACCCTGGCTGGGTTCAGCTTTCCAAGATCTTGAGAAACAAACATCCTGCAAAGCGCAAACACGGCAGAGGCCAGCTTGAGAACCTGAAGGCCGTGGCAGCAGCGAACGAATCTACCAGGAGAAACCCCCCTCCACAAAGCCTCTTCAAAAAAGTACTGCATTTGCCTGACTCCTAAATGCTAGCCTGGAAGATGTGGGGCAAATTTCTCTCTGGGTCCAACTGCAAATGGGGTTCTGGACGGTCCATAGGAGGCTGCTATACAGTCAATCAGAATAGTTGGTCCGTGTGCCCCAGGAGTGTCTATCCTGGCTGGGTTCAGCTTTCCAAGATCTTGAGAAAAGTCCTTTTCTAGCCCTTCTGCCCAAGATTTAAAACTGGTTTGAAGCTGAACCTGGAACCTTCCACAGGCCAAGCGTTACCACTAAACCACAAGCCCTTCCCTGCTGCCTTTGAGGCTTGAACTCAGATCGGGACCGTAAGACTGAGACACAGCTGAACAGCTGGTTCTGACTGATGGATGCCCGTCTCTGTATTCTGTATCCTCTCCAGGGGCACAGTTGTGGTGGTATCTGGCCATTTCAGCGGAGATTCTGAGACTGTCTCTCCAGGGAAATTTGCCCCACATCTTCCAGGTTGGCATTTAGGGATCAGGCAAATGCAGTACTTTTTGGAAGAGGCTTCGTGGAGGGGGGTTCCTAGCAACGTTCCCTCTAAGCTGTGAAGTCTTGTGAACAAAAATTCTACTTTCTGAGCTGACTGGCATTAAAGTGGTGAGCGAGCGATTTGGCTGCTGCATCCATTAGTTTGCTCTGGAGCCCTCCTTCCTGAGCGAAGACAAAAATGTGTGAGGGGGAGACTAAAAAACTGTGAGCTAGCTCACACTAACTCAGCTTAGAGGGAACAGTGGTTCCTGGTAGATTCGTCCGCTGCTGCCACGGCCTTCAGGTTCTCGAGCTGGCCTCCGCCGTGTTTGCGTTCGCTTTGCAGGATGTTTGTATGTTATAATTGAGATGATCCTTTTTTAATTTCCCTTTTTATCTGCCTTGTGGATTTAAACAAATCAAACTGGGGATATAAATGTTTGAAATGAAATAAAGATCTGGGGACGGAATGGGGGGAAGAGCCTTTTCTCCCTCCTCCCCGCCAGAGGCTAATGAGGGAACGGAGTGTTTGCCTCCTCCTGAAACTTGCCGTTTTGCTCCCATACTTCAGTCATCCAGTTGCAGCCTGTTCTCCACGTGTCATTTGCTTGACGCTCCTTGAGGCACACTGAGGTCAGGATTGCGTGGGTGGTTCTGTGTGGGAAGGACCATTGGTTGTGGCCGAAGACTAGAACCTGAACGCATGGGAGGATCCCGAGGCCATCCTTTAAAGTTATTTTCAGAGGGCAGCCATGTTGGTCTCCAGTAGAACTGGGGTTGCCAGCCTCCAGGTGGAGTCTGGAGATCTCCTGGCAGGGCTTTGTTTTGTAGAAAAAGCCCAGGAGGAACTCATTAGCATAATAGGCCACACCGAACAGCAGAAATGCATTAGCGTATTAGGCCACATCCCTGACAGCGCAGCTTCCTCCCAGGATCGGCTTCCCCACGTGCCCCGTGGCTTGCGGGGCGCCCGGGGAACCCAAGGAGGGGAGGCAGTTTAAATTGCCTTCCCTCCCTGGATCAGCTTAGCTTCCCCAGGTGCCCCGCAGCTTGCCAGTTTGGGGTAGTGGTTAAGTGCGCAGACTCTAATCTGGGAGAACCGGGTTTGATTCCCCACTCCTCCACTTGCACCTGGCTGGATGACCTTGGGCAAGCCATACCTCTGTACCAGCTGTTCCCTCAAGGACACCTTGGGAAAGAGCTCTCTCAGCCCCACCGACCTCACAGGGTGTCTGTTGTGGGGAGGGGAAGGGAAAGGGGTTTGTAAGCCGCTCTGAGACTCTTAAGTGAGTGAAGGGCGGGATATAAATCCAATCTCTTCTTCTTCTTGCGTGGCGCCTGGGGAACCTGAGGGAAGGGGAGGCTGTGGGCATGGCCAACTCGGAAGCCAGCTGGAACTCCGTTCCTGTGCGTTCCTGCCCCAAAATAGCCCTGTCGCCTGGTATTACAGTGCATCTCCAGATGACAGAGATCAGCCCTGCTAGAGAAAATGGCTGCTCTGGAAGCTAGACTCTATGGCATTGTACCCTGCCGAGTGTCAGACCCGAGTGACTCAGTTCCCAAGACCAATCATTTCAAAGAGTGCAGTTTATTGAGACATTGAAGAGCTTCAGGTACATGACATACTTTGTTAGAACTAATTTAAAAAGCGTGAAGCAAGCAATTATACCCTGAGCACATAACTCCTCCCCCTTGGCCTGAGGCCAATCAGTGACAGGTAATAGCCCACCAGAATTACGGGCTCTGCTTTCCAAGAGAAAGCTGACACCCAGGAGAAGATATACTCAAGGTTACTCGGGCCAGCACGTGTTTTCATTGAAAAAATTTGCAAGTCTGCTTTTTATTAACATTAAGCGAGGCTGCCAAAAATAAAAACAAAAGGGGTAAAACAGATATTGATAATGATATTTATTTGTGCAATGGTATTTATTTGTCTAAGAGAGAGAGAAAGAGAGAGGTGGAAAGAGACACACAGAGAGAAACAAAGAAAGCAAATAGATGGGGGAAGGAAGGAAGAGAAAACGGTGGAAAGAAAGTAAATAGGGGAGGGAGGGAGGGAGGGAGGGAGGGTGGGGGAGAGAGAGAGAGAGAAACAAAGAAAGCAGATAGGTGGGGAGCCTGCTGGGAGCCACACAATATGGGTGAAAGAGCCGCATGCGGCTCCCGAGCCACAGTTTGGCCATCCCTGGTCTGAAGCAATAGAAAAATGTTTTGAGTCCAGTGTCATCTTTAAGACCAATACAGTTTAATTCTGGGTATAAACTTCCACATACACGCACACTTCTTCAGATACATCGCACATGCACACAAAGTCTTATACCCAGAATTAAAATTTCTACCACAAATTTTGTTAGTCTTCAGTGTGTTTCTGGACTCTCACTCTTTACAACTTCAGAATTAAACTTTGTTGGTCTTAAAGGTGCCACTGGACTCAAACGCATGCTCCCAAAATCTTGTGGGTGTCTAAGGTGGTACTGGACTCGAATCAAACTTTAAAGTTCTGCCACTTCTCCGTGTTCATGGAGGAGAGGAATATGATGTAAGCCGCTTAGGTTCCCATGGGGAGAAAAGTGAGGTATGAATTAAATAATTAATAAATAAATCTTGGCAGTCATAAAGGTAAGAAGAAGAGATTGGATATATACTCTGCCATTCACTCCCCAAGGGAGTCTCAGAGCGGCTTCCAAACTCCTTTCCCTTCCCCTCCCCACAACAGACATCCTGTGAGGTAGGTGGGGCTGAGAGAGCTCTGAGACAACTGTCCTTGAGAGAAACAGCTGGTACAGAGCTATGGCTTGCCCAAAGTCAATCAGCAGGTGCAAGTGGAGGAGTGGGGAATCAAACCCGGTTCTCCCAGATTAGAGTCTGTGCACTTAACCACGACACCACGCTGGCTCTCATGATTTGGGTTTGCTCCTGTAAAAAGCAATATACGTGTTAAGAATTCCTACCCACCGATAAAGCACAGGTGAAGATTATTCTCTCAGGTTGGGACAAATGCATGCCGTCCTATTGATTTATTTCTTCCCACGCACCCTTCCTAACCTTTTGTTTTGTCCGTATTTTGCTAAAGTGTTTTTTTGTGTTCTGAAACAAGCTAGTTGGCATTTAGTAAATGCTATCTCCAAAAGAGCTTGTCAGATTTTTTTTTTAATTGGCAAATATATCTGCCTTTTTTATTTATTGTTAGGGTTTTCTCGGGCCAATTAAGACGACAGTTCTGTGTGCGCCTAACCTAGAAGTAAGCCCCACCGCACACAGTGTGATTTGTTTCTGAGTAAATGTTCATACGATGGTTATGTAAAGTTTTCGTGTGCATGGTTTTGAAATCTCCCTTGATGCTAAACTTATTTAATTGGGAGCAAACTTGGGCTGTACCTCGACACCTGGAAATTCTAGTCCGGGACCATCTCCCTGGGATGCCTTCGGAAGTTTCGAAGGACCCGCTGATGTGGTATTTTGTTATTCCTTGATTTTTCACCCAAGTCCACCGTTCAAAAAGGAAATATGTTAAATGACCTTTATTTACGTAGAGGAATTGTGTGCTATCTGGCTGCCGTTGTTGGTATCCAAAGGGGTTTGCGAACTTTTGCAAATTAGTTTAAAATAGAGTTACAGAACAAATGTTAAACATCTCCACGAAAATTGGTTCTGCAGCAGATCTTGTGTGTGCGTGTGTGTTAAGTACAGTCAAGTCACTTCAAATTTATGGCGACCCTGTGACCTCCAAAATGTCCTACGTGAACAGCCTTGCTCAGGTCTTGCAAACTGCGGGCTGTGGGCCCCTTGATTGGGTCAATCCGCTTCATCTTGGGTCTTCCTCTTTTCCTGCTGCCTTCAACTTTTTGTCTTTTCCAGTGACTCTTCTCGTAACGTAACCGAAGTACGATAGCCTCAGTTTAGTCATTTTAGCTTAGTCGTCGCTTAACTTCAACCAGGGCAGGGGCTTTTTTGGCTCTTGCCCCAACCTGGTGGAATGTGCTTCCAGAAGAAGAAGAAGAGAAGAGATTAGATTTATACCCCGCCCTTCACTCACTTGGAGTCTCAGAGTGGCTTACAAACTCCTTTCCCTTCCTCTCCCCACAACAGGCACCCTGCGAGGTAGGTGGGGCTGAGAGAGCTCTTTCCCAAGCTGTCCTTGAGAGAACAGCTGGTACAGAGCTATGGCTTGCCCAAGGTCATCCAGCCAGGTGCAAGTGGAGGAGTGGGGAATCAAGCTCGGTTCTCCCAGATTAGAGTCTGCGCACTTAACCACTACACCAGACTGGCTCTCTTCCACTCGAGATCAGGGCCCTGCGGGACTTACTACAGTTCTGCAGGGCCTGTAAAAGGCAGCAGGCATTCAGCCATTCTGCCCCCCCCCCCCGTTTATGGCCCCTTCCCCAGTGCCCTGTGGTTTTAGATAATACTGTTGGGCACTGGAGTTCTCTGTATTCACCTGATATGAGGCACGGGGTTTGTTGTTATTGTTTATCGTGGCATCTACTGGTTTTATTGTTTTCATCGTTTTATGGATTTTATGCTGTAAGCCGCCCTGAGCACACTCGTGGGATAGAGCGGGGTATTATAATAATAATAATAGTAATAGTAATAATAATATATCATAGAGTTGGAAGGGACCTCCAGGGTCATCTAGGCCAGCCCCCTGTACAATGCAGGAAATTCATAAATACCCCCCCCCCCCCCCCAGTGATCGCTGTCCCATGCCCAGAAGATGACAAAAAACCTCCAGGATCCCCGGCCAAACTGGCCTGGAGAAAAATGGCTTCCTGACCCCAAAGTGGCGATCAGCATTTCCCTGGGCGTGTAAGAAAGGGCCATGAGAACTAAGCACTGAGGCAGTCCTTCCTGCCCTCCCTCTCACGATCTGCCTAAGTTCACAGAATCAGCAGTGCTGTCAGATGGCCATCCAGCCTCTGCTCCAAGCCCTCCAAAGGAGGAAAGTCCACCACCTCCCAAGGAAGCCTGTTCCCCTGAGGAACCGCTCTGTCAGGAAGTTCTTCCTAATCTTCTGATTTAATTTCAACCCATTGGTTCTGGACCGACCTTCTGGGGCTACAGAAAACAACTCCGCACCATCCTCTCGATGACAGATCGAAGACAGAAGTCCTTGAAGATGAATAGCTTCTAGGGGTGTTGTTTATCCATTACGAGGGGCTGTCCAAGGGACAGAGGGAACAAAGGGGAGAGACACAGGTCCTACCCCGGCTCTCAGAGCATCCTGCTGCTGCCGCAGTTCTGTGCAGTAGTCATCTTTTCCAGGTCTCAGACCTGCCTCCCCTTTAATAGGCAGGAGGCAGCTGAGTGCTGACTGGGCTGCACTGAGTGGTGGTGGGGAGGGGGTGGTCTGGTGTGGGGAGGAGAGAGAGGAGGCACAGGAGAACTTTTTGCGGGGAGAGGAGTACTGAATCCTTCCCATTGCTGAGTGACTTTGCCTTGCTGCCCTGCCCTCCTTCTTGGTGTGGTATCTTGGCTTTCTGTGCAACTGGCAGCAGTTCCTTCCAGGAAGCTACCAAGCATGGTGTAGTGGTTAAGAGCAGTGGCCTCTAATCTGGAGAACCAGGTTTGAGTCCCCACTCCCCCACATGAAGCCAGCTGGGTGACCTTGGGTCAGTCACAGTTCTCTCAGAGCTCTCTCAGCCCCACATACCTCACTGAGTGTCTGTTGTGGGGGGAAGGAAGGAAAGGTGACTGTAAGCCACTCCAAGTCTACTTTGGGTAGTGAAGGGTGGAGTATAAAGACCAACTTTTCTTCTTCTTCTTGGCAGGTTGCTTTTCTCTCGCCTCTTCCTTTATTTTTTTTTTAAAAAATTGTAAGAAGATTTTTATTAGAAGTAGTTTTCACAGTTATAGTAGAAATAATCTACATAGCATACCAAACTTAGTTACAGTTACAAAGATTCAACAATGAATAAATGTTGTATACATTAACCAGTTATTGCTATTAATAACATAACAAATCCACACTAAGTGGTACAAGATAACTATTACAAAATTACATATCAATGAGTAAAGGTGTGCATCAACCAAAACTCAGTGTCAACTTTATTTTGTACTTAACTGGGATCATCTGGAGTCATAAACAATAAAATTGTTATCCTCTATGAGAGCAATAACCATTTAGCCCGAAAGGGCGAAATGTATTCTTCTTTCGGTAGGAAGTCCAGAATCGGGAACCACTTTGCTGTAAATGAGGATGAAGAGCTATAGAGTTTGTATTTATTTTGTCAGTAATGCTTTCCGTAGTGTATTGGTCCCACAGCTTGCGAAACCATGTCTGTATATTGGGAGAGTTAGTGTCCTTCCAATAGGAGGCTATAGATTGCCTCTTCCTTTATAAGTCACCCTCCTAAGCAGCCGTTTTCTCCATGGGAACTGATCTCTTGTCATCTGGGGATCAATTGTAATAGCTGGAGATCTCCAGGTGCCACCTGGAGGCTGGCAACCCTATATGATGGAACTTTATAGTAGGAAGAAAGGAGAAATGCAGCACACCAAACTAATGCTGTGAACATGGGCTGTGGTCATTACAGCGGACTGCAAGCGAGGCTTTCTGTAGTACCACCCACAGTGGCGGCACACACTGTCCGTGCTTCACTATGACGTCACTGTGCTTCACTATGACGTGTGTGATCAGAACCCAGTGGGGCTTGCTGTGCCAGAGCTGTGGACGTGAGGGGCTCGGAACAAGAGCATCATCTTTCTCAGAGGCGCAGTGTATGCCTGGTGAGCTGTCTGAAAGTCGCCCTTGGCAAGAAGAGCTTTTGTTCAAGATGACTCTCCGTCACCTTCCCTGCCATTTCAAATGTAATCTGTAATCGTAATTGTCGGGAAAGTTTGCGAAAGTGCGGGCAAAAATCCAGATGGTTGTCGTGTGCCTGGGGCAGCTTTCTCCCAATTGGAGTCACAGTGGTGACTCGTGCGTAGGTGAATTCTGTAGGCAGTGTTGTCTTCTGCCCCAGTGATAGCGCCGAACTGAAGCTGGCAAGGAACTGCCTAGCAAGTGGGAATTTTCTGGCTGTCAGAAGGATGGAGGACTATCAGGCAAGGACATAGTTCTTTGCAGAGAGACATTAAAATGTGGAATTCGCTGCCAGAGGATGTCATGATGACTACAGGAATAAATAGCTTTAAAATCGGGTTAGACAGATTTATGGAGGAGAGGTCGATCAGTGGCTACTGGCCATGGTGACTGAGGGGAACCACCACATTCAGATACAGTGAATCCCTACATACCGGTCCTAGGAGGCAACATCAGGGGAAGGCCGCAGCCTCTATGCCCTGTTCTTGGCTGTTCAGAAGAACTGGTTGGCTGCCGTTTGAGACAGGATGCGGGACTCGATGGACAATTGGTCTGATCCAGCAGGGCTCTTCTGATGTTCTTATGAAGGCCTCGGCCTCTATGCCCTGTTGTTGTCCTTCCAGAGGAACTGGCTGGCCATTGTGTGAGACAGGATGCTGGACTCAATGGACCGTTGGTCTGACCCAGCAGGGCTCTAATGATGTTCTTATGAAGGCCTCGGCCTCTATGCCCTGTTGTTGGCCATCCAGAGAAATTGGTTGGCAACAGTGTAAGACAGGATGCCGAACTCAATGGACCATTGGTCTGACCCAGCAGGGCTCTTCTGATGTTCTTATGAAGGCCTCGGCCTCTGTGCCCTGTTGTTGTCCCGCCAAAGGAACTGGTTGGCCACTGTGTGAGACAGGATGCTGGACCTGATGAACCACTGGCGTGATCCAGCAGGACTCTTCTTATGTTCTTATCAGGGGAAGGCCTCGGCCTCTCTGCCCTGTTGTTAGCCCTCCAGAGGAACTGGTTGGCCACTGTGTGAGACAGGATGCTGGACCTGATGGACCACTGGCGTGATCCAGCAGGATTCTTCTTATGTTCTTATCAGGGGAAGGCCTCGGCCTCTCTGCCCTGTTGTTGGCCCCTCCAGAGGAACTGGTTGGCCACTGTGTGAGACAGGACTCTGGACTTGATGGACCATTGGTCTGATCAAGCAGGGCTCTTCTGATGGTCTTATGAAGGCCTCGGTCTCTCTGCCCTGTTGTTGTCCCTCCAGAGGAACTGGTTGGCCACTGTGTGAGACAGGCTGCTGGACTAGATGGACCACTGGTGTGATACAGCAGGGCTCTTCTGATGTTCTTAAGCTCAGACAAAGAATTGGGTAGGTTGGGGTGGGGTCTAGAATTGGTTAAAATACTGCAGAACAGAGCTAGGAAAATATATCCAATGCATAGTGATAGTTTATTTATTTATTTAAAACATTTGTTAGCCAGCTTCCTTCCTGACGGATCTCAAGGCAGCTTACAACATAGGTGAAGCATATAAAACAAAATATATTAAAAACATATTAATCAAAATTTAAATTCACAACTCTGGACTGCTAGTAAACTTAACCCAATGGGCTCCTAAATAAAACTGTCTTCAAAGTGCTTCCTGAAGATCAAAGGGCGGGGGGGGGGGCGCAGGCACAGATCCTGGAGAGATGGATCAAGGTGGGTAGCCGTGTTTGTAGAAGTAGAAAAGAAGACGAGTCCAGTAGCACCTTAAAAGGAGTAAGAGTCCAGTAGAACCTTAAAGGCTAACAAAATTTGTGGCAGGGTAGGAGCTTTCTTGAAGAAGTGAGCAGTGACTCATGAAAGCTCCTACCCTACCACAAATTCTGTTAGTCTTTAAGGTGCTACTGGATTTGCTCTTTTCTATTGCCAGTTTAGTGTAGAGCCAGTTTGGTGTAGTGGTTAAGAGCGCGGACTCTAATCTGGCAGAACCGGGTTTGATTCCCCACTCCTCCCCAAGCAGCTGCTGGTGTGATGTTGGGTCAGTTATAAGTTCTCTCAGAACTCTTCTCTCAAGGGCAGCTTGGGAAAGAGCTCTCTCAGCCCCACCTACCTCACAGGGTGTCTGTTGGGGGGAGGGGGAGGGAAAGATAGTGTAAGCCGCTTTGAGACTCCTTTGGGTAGTGAAGGGCGGGGTATAAATCCAATCTCCTCTTCTTCTTTTTCTTCTTCTTGATGGATAAGATTGCCAGCTCTGGGAGGGGAGATACCTGAAGATTTTGGGGGTGGAGCCTGGAGAGGGTGACGTTTGGGGAGAGAAGGGACGTCACTGGGGTATGAAGCCCTGGAGTCCACCCTCCTAAGCAGCCGTTTTCTCCATGGGAACTGATCTCTTGACATCTGGGGATCAATTGTAATAGCTGGAGATCTCCAGGTGCCACCTGGAGGCTGGCAACCCTGTATGATGGAACTTTATAGTAGGATGAAAGGAGAAATGCAGCACACCAAACTAATGCTGTGAACATGGACTGCGGTCATTACGGCGGTCTGCGAGCGAGGCTTTCTGTAGTACCAGCCACTGTGGAGGCACACACTGTTCGTACTTCGCTATGACTTGTGTAATCAGAACCCAGTGGGGCTTGCTGTGCCAGAGCTGTGGATGTGAGGGGCTCGGAACAAGAGCATCATCTTTCTCAGAGGCGCAGTGTATGCCTGGTGAGCTGTCTGAAAGTCGCCCTTGGCAAGAAGAGCTTTTGTTCAAGATGACTCTCCAGGTTTGAACCAGGGCTGATTCCCCACTCCTCCTCCACTTGCGGCCAGCTGGGTGACCTTGGGTCAGTCATAAGCTCTTTCATAGCTGTTCTCTCCAGGGCAGTTCTTGAGAGAGCTCTCTCAGCCCCACCTCCCTCAAAGGGTGTCTGTTGTGGGGAAGGGAAGGGAAAGGGGATTGTAAGCCCCTCTGAGACTCCTTCGGGTAAAAATCCAAGCTTTCTGTTCTTCTTTCTTATCCCTGTGGTAGAAATCACGGGGCTACCACTGAAATGGCCCTCTCATGTACTTGGGAATTTTCTGGTAGTGACTCAGAGAGGGCTGGTTTGGGCAGATGGTGTGGGAGGCTGGACAGAAGAGATGGGAACAATGTGTTGTTGGTGATCTGATAAGGAGTTGTAGTTAGGGCCAATGCTCCTTCTAAGCTGTGGAGTCTTGTGAGCAAAAATTCTGCTTAGTGAGCTACTGGCATTAAAGTTGTGAGCGAGCGATTTGGCTACTGCATCAGTTAGTTTGCTCTGGAGCCCTCCTTCCTGAGCGAAGACAAAAATGTGTGAGCTGGAGGCTAAAAAACTGTGAGCTAGCTCACAATAACTCAGCGTAGAGGGAACATTGGACTTAGGGCATATATGTTGGGTAAGAGTCACGTTCTGTGTGTGAGACGTTTCTGCAAAATTTTCCCTTAGTATATGAGATATAGTTGGCTGTTCCTTCCAAAATGTTGGGATGGAAACAGTGGCTGTGACCACACTGGCAGCTTGGCGCAATATGGTGCCACCTCCAGTTGAAAGCATTGTGGGGCGTATCAGCCACACAGCACCCCCTGCTGCAGGCTATCTATGGAGACATCCTGTGGTAAAGCATCCACATTATTGCAGCGCATCAGCCACAGAGCGGACCACCAAAAATTGGTCAAAATTCATGTGTGCGCATAGTGCATGTGCGCATGCACATATAGTTGCAGACTGCCAAATCCATTCTGCGCGCACTCCCCTGTGTTCAGACATCAGCCATGTGCGGTGAATGCGCGGGGAAACAAACACACCACTTCGGAGGTGGGGGCTTTTTAACCCAGCTCCAAGTCGTCCTCTGATGGGGTGAGTATGCCCGGGAAACGCCTGACCGCTGTGGCTGTGTGACCGGGCCCATTTAATCCGTTTGTGAAATGTTCCTATATCGGGCCAAACTGCCAGTCTGAATACAACCAATGAAGGGGCATGGGGGGAGTTCAGAACCCTCCAGGGCCATATCTCTTTGTGCTGTGGGTATTGGATACAAGCAACAAGGCTTTCTGATCTGGATCAAGCTCCAGTTTGCTGTTTTCTTCCTCTCTGCTGGTCTTTTGGTCAGTTTGATGTCTTCACCGCACACCGCAGTACGATTCGGGTTATGTGTCTTGCCTTTCGCATACCGGAGCACAGCGCTGTGTCCTAAGAGAGAGGGTTTTTCGCTGATTAAAAAAAAAAAAAATAACATTCCCCCGCATTAATTAACATTCCGCTAACAATTAATGCCAGGAGCAACTATTAATTTCAAGGGCAAAGTATCATTTTTCCTGTAGTATTTCAGTTGTGTCCCTTGGTAGGTGAGTAAGGATGCATTTGAGGGATTTGTGGGTTTTGTCTGCTTTGGAGAATGCCGCAGCTCTGCCTGTTTGAAATGCCTACTGTGAAACAAAACCTCTTCTGGTAGAACTGAGGGGCTGAATGGACAAAAGAAAACACTGCTTTACACAGAGAGTGTTTAAAATGTGGAATCTGCAGCCAGAGGATGTACAGATGGCCACAGGAATAAACAGCTTTAAAAGGGGGATTTAGGTAGATTCATGGAGGATAAGTCTATCTATGGCTAGTAGTAGCCATGGTGGCTGAGGGGAACCTCCTTATTCACTAAGCCTCTGAATCCCAGAGCCAGGAGGCAACGCCTTGGCCTCTATGCCCTGTTGTTGGAACTGGTTGCCCGCTGTGTGAGACAGGATGCTCGACTAGATGGACCACTGGTCTGATCCAGCAGGGCTCTTCCTGTGTTCTTATGAAGGTCTCAGCCTCAGTGCCCTGTTGTTGGCCCTCCAGAGGAACTGGTTGGCTAATGGGTGAGACAGGACGTGGGACTAGATGGACCACTTCTCTGATCCAGCAGGATTCTTTTGATGTTCTTATGAGGGGAAGGCCTCGGCCTCTGTGCCCTGTTGTTGGCCACTGTGTGAGACACGGTGCTGGACGAGATGGACCCCTGGTCTGATCCAGCAAGGGCTCTTCTGGTGTTCTTATGAAGGTCTCGGCCTCTATGCCCTGTTGTTGGCCATCTGGAGGAACTGGTTGGCCACTGTGTGAGACAGGAGGCTGGACTAGATGGACTGTTGGTCTGATCCAGCAGGGCTCTTCTGATGTTCTTAACTGCTGTTAAAAATGTTAACAGTTTTTCAGCCCAGGCTGCTGGCTAGTGATGTGCATTATGGTCTAGTTAAATATTAATATTGTAATATTGTTGTGCCCTGCCCTGGATGGCCCAGGCTAGTCTGATCTCATCAGATCTCAGAAGCTGAGCAGGTTGGCCCAGGTTAGCATTTAGATGGGTGATCACCAAGAATGTCCAGGAATGCTATGGAGGGAGGCAGTGGCAAACCACCTCTGAACATCTCTTTCCTTGAAAACCCTAAAGGTTTTCCATAGGTTGGCTGCACTTGATGGCACCGTCTACCATTGGTATTGCTTCCGCCCACTGATCCTGCCCCACTCCCGAAATCTTACTAGGGTACCTTCAGGAACAGTGTATGCTGGGCAGATTTGGAGTCTGCAATGGAGGGAATTGGCAACAATCTCACTACCTCTGCTAACGGAAGGAAATGTCATGAGATAGAGCAGAACATGTGTGCATCCTGAGTTACTTAAGCATATTTTGGATTGTGCCACCATCAAAGCTGAAAATGGAAACCGTCAACCTTGTAGAACAAAGCTTGAGTCCAGTGGCACCTTCAAGACCAACAAAGCTTTATTTAGGGTACTGGTTCCCAAAGTGGGCAATACCTCCCCCGGGGGGCACTGGAACAATCCAGGCGGGTGGTAGGAACCTTGTGTGCAAATTTGTCACAACATCTTTTTGTCCACTTCTTGAAGGTAGATTTCCAGGGGGGCGTTGAGTTTTTGTTTTTTGTTTTTAAAAGGGGGCTGTAGGCCAAAGAAGTTCTGGGACCTGTGATTTAGGGTATAAGCTTCCATGTGCATGTTGTTTGTTGGTCTTAAAGGTGCCTCTGGACTCAAACTTTGTCCAGTAGTTTCAAACCAACATGACTGCCCACTTGAATCAGTTGACACTGTAGTAAGCAAAAGAGAATCTTTTAAAATCTGGGCTTTGAATCCCCATATATATATTAGCAGAAACCAGGGAATAAGGAAGAAAAAAAAATCTACAACATAACTAAGGGGTTACAATAAATAAGGGTATTTAGTTAATACTAAAAACACGAACTTTTCGGTAGTATACATGTTTGTGCAACAATCTGGTCTTTCCTTACTTGGATGTAAGCTTTACTGAACTCAGTGAAACTGTCTTGTGAGTAAACATAGGATTGAGGTACCGGTGTCATAGTAACCAAAGACAAAATTAGCTATCTGCTTTCATTATTTGATTTGATTTACATCCCCTCTCCACCCCGGTAAGTAATGTAGCCTTGAAAATGCTTCCATAAGTCAGATTTATTTCTGCAGTCAGTGTCAGGAAGATCCATGGCTTCCGATTCTGAACTTTCTATTTGACTTTCATGGACTTGAGAAAATGGAAGACTTGTTTCATGTATCGAAACAAGCTGCTTAACTCTTTCGCGTGTTAGTTTGGTCCTTGATTGAGTGTATATTCCCACACATAATTTTTTTTTGGTCAATGGAGAAGATGGAGGAATAAGCAGGAGAAGGTAGGGCTGGATTGTACAAAGGCCTCGGTACCGTTTGCAGGGCGTTCTGCCCGGCAGACTCCCAGAAAGCACTCTGGGACCACAGCACTGAAGATGTTTTTTTTAATGTGGCAATGTAGTCCAACACAGCAGCTATCTCCTCCTCCTCCTCCTCCCCCCTGCCCTCACCAGTCTCGTCTCTTCTCTTCTCTTCTCTTCTCTTCTCTTCTCTTCTCTTCTCTTCTCTTCTCTTCTCTTCTCTTCTCTTCTCTTCTCCCTTTTACTGGAGATGCTGGGGATTGAACCTGGGACCTTTTGCATGCCAACCAGAGGCTCTGCCACTGAGCCACGGCCCCTCCCTTGAATGGAATTCCCCCATGAAGCTGCCCTATATTGAGTCAGACCCCTGGTCCATCAAGATCAGTATTGTCTACTCTTGCTGGCTGTGGCTCTCCAGGGTCTCAGGCAGAGGTCTTTCACCTCACCTCCTACCTGGTCCCATCGACTGGAGATGCTGGGGATTGAACCTGGGACCTTCTGCATGCCAAGCAGAGGCTCTGCCACTGAGCCACGGCCCCTCCCCGAGCTTATTCAACTGGAGAGTCAGATTCTCCCATTCAGTGGGATTATGGTCAGTGTTCTACAGTGCTGGTTGATGGCTGGATTCTCCTCTCTGAACCTTATCAGGAGACTTCTCAGAGGAAAACATTTTGGTTGTCTCCAGTCTCTTGGTGATATTCCTGCTACCGATATGCCCTCCCCCTCACAGCCTATCTCGATGAACAGGTACAACCTGGTATTCTTTTCTTGCTCCCCAAAATGCATTTTTAAAAATCTCCCAGATATTATAATTCGTAGGTCCCCCCCCCCCCCGCTTTTTGTTTTCCTGCTTTCCTTCATTCCCCAAGTTTGTCTTTTAAAAAACAGGCGTACTCTGTGAAATTGCAGAAATAATGAGATAATACGGTGTGTGTTTTGGGTAAATCACCAAATAACGCTTTCCCCCTCCACTTTGGAATTTTTTAAAGCTTATTTTTCAGATGTGCATAATTGGTACAATGGGATTTCGGAATATATCATCAGATACGTGTTTTTGAGGTTAACTACTGCCAGAAGCTGTAGATAATTCCACTTGGGACTTGTCCTTGAAAATAACTTTTCAATTATAAAATTCAAATGACTTTGCATTCAGAGAGCGGTGGAGAGGTGAGCGCGTTTGTAAAGCCCCTTATGAACTCAGGCTTTGCAAAAAGGTGGTTGCACCTTTTTGTGGATGCAAAGGAACAGTATACTGCGCATCCTTATCTTTTTATAACTGGTTGGCTGAGTGACGGAACACTATGTGTGGGTTCATTGCTGTCAAGCAACTTCCAAATTATTGTGACCCTATGAATTAATGACCTCCAAAACTTGCTGTCATTGACAGCCTTGCAAACTGAGGGGCCATGGCTTCCTTTATTCAATAAGTCCATCTCAGGCTGGGCCTCCCCCTTTTCCTACTGCCTTCAGCTTTTCCTAGCGTTATTGGCTTTTCCAGCGACTCTTCTCATAATGCGACCAAGGACAGTAGCCTCAGTTTAAGATGGGGAGCTGTGTTAGTCTGTCTGTAGCAGTGGAAAAGAGCAAGAGTCCAATTGCATCTTACAGACTGAAAACATTTGTGCCAGGGTGTGAGGTTTCGTGAGTCACATCTCACTTTTTCAAATGCTTCAGTCTAGTCCAGGGGTGGCCAACCTTGCTTAACGTAAGAGCCACATAGAATAAACGTCAGATGTCTAAGAGCCGCAAGACAGGAACAAATATCACACACACGTTTTTATTTTTAAAAATATGCAAATTTGCTTTTTATTAACGTTAAATGGGACTGCCAAAAATAAAAACAAATGAGGAAAACCGGTTATTGATAATGATATTACTTGTTTGCTAATGATATTGAGAGAGAGAGAGAAAAAGAGAGAGATGGAAAGAAAGAATTAAAGAAGTGGAAAGAAAGAGAGAGAGAGAAACTAGGAAAGCAAATAGATGGGAGGAAGGAAGGAAGGAAGGAAGGAAGGAAGGAAGGAAGGAAGGAAGGAAGGAAGGAAGGAAGGAAGGAAGGAAGGAAGGAAGGAAGGAAGGAAGGAAAAGCATGCCTCCCCTTTGCTTCCCCAGCCGCCCTGCCAAGAGCCGCACAATATGTGTGAAAGAGCCGCATGTGGCTCCCGAGCCACAGGTTGGCCACCCCTGGTCTAGTCATTTTAGCTTTTAGGGAGAGTTCAGGCATTTATTTGATCTAGAACCAACTGATTTGTCCCTTTGGCGGTCCGTGGTTTTTGGAAAACTCTCCTCCAACACCACGTTTTGAATTAATCAACTTTCTTCCTGTTGGCTTTCTTCACGGTCCACCTTCAACACCCATATGTAGAATACTATATTATGAAGGACCTCGATCTTGACATGAGGCAAGGGTCCTTTCTGTTGTTGCTTATTGTGCCATCTGTTGTTTTACTGGTTTTATCGCTTTTATTGTTTTGTGAATCTTGTGTTGCATGCTGGCCTGAGCCCGCACATGGGATAGGGCAGGGTAACAACAACAACAACAACAACAAATTTCATCATCATCATCATCTTGTTCACTAGAGACACATCCTTATACTGAATTCCAAGTCTCAGTCTCTTTCTGACTACTTGCTTGCGGTCTCCCTTTTTCCCCACGATTGAGCCAATATTGTATGCCCTCAAACTTAATCACCTTTTCGCAGCCCTCTCCAGTCTGGTCCAGTCTGTTCTCTTTTAATTTTCCTTTCCAGCCAGTGCACATTCTTCACCAACAATGCACCTGAGATACACCCTGTTTCCTTGTTTCCATTTTATTTGTTGTTGTAGGTCTCTCTTTCTCAGGAAGGAGTTTCTTAGCTCTGGGCTACCACAGAGACCCATTTAACTCTCGAGTTCTGTTAGATGTTACGACATATAGAGATGATGTTCAAAGAACGGGGTCTCTCTAATAATCTCATTATTAAGAATGGCTTGCATGGATGTGAGGGCGATCTGGCTGCGACATCTGTCACCCCATTGATCGCCAGGGTTGATTTGGCTGATCTGGCTGGCTAGGCGGGTGTCCCCTACCTCCCTCACCGCTCCATGTGCGTCCCTCCCGAAGCTGCGCGCTCGGTCGAAGAGGATGACCATCCCAGATAGGAGTGAACCGTACTTCGGTCAAGGGTATACGATAGCTGCACTCCCCTGCTAGAACCTCCAAACAAGCTCAAGAATGGCTTGCATGTATTGATTAAAATCTTTCTGTCATGCTGTTCAATAACCTACAATGTCATCAGGAACTGCGATAAAGTGTATTATAAAAGGTGTATGTATGTAATGTGCCATCACAGCCGACTCATGGCAACCCCAAAGGGTTTTCAAGTCAAGAGACAAACAGAGTTGGTTTGCAGTTACCTGCCTCAGTGTAGCAACCCTGGTCTTCCTTGGTGGTCTCCCATCCAAGTACTAACCAGCGCTAACCCTGCTTAACTTCTGAGATCTGGTGAGGTCAGGATAGCCTGGGCCATCCAGATCAGGGATATGAACGGTACAGCAATGCAAATCAAATCAAAACCAGCTGGCAGAGGACAAGAAATAAAAGAGAAAGCTGAGGAATAGCCAACAGAATCTGAGGCTGGCATCAATCCAACAGCAAAATCTGCAACAACGTCACCCTAACAATATCATGCAGTCCCTAATCCATATCAGTTCTCTTCTAACAAAGTCCCAAGTGAAAATGAGTGTGACCCCGTCCACACGAGCAAGATAAGCCGGATGGGAATTGACAGAAATTTGCGCCGGTGCAATTTGCGCCACTTTTGCAGGATCACACAGGTCCATGGACCTGTGAGGGCAAACAGCCACTGCGTGATCACACACAGCCGCAGGCAAGTTTGTCTTTTTACTGGCCGTTTTCAGCGCGCTTATTCACTTCTACAAGGGATCGATGACTTGCCTCTCCACCCTCGGGATCGTCCAATGATGCGCATACCGGGACGAGGGGGGGAAGAAACCAAAAAGCCCGCTCCCCGATGCCTCTTGTTTGCGCTGGCGTGATCACACAGGGAAAGGCCGGTTCTGGGCCATCACAAACCATTTGAGACTGCCTTTTCACTGGTAGCTAAATAAGCCGATTCCCCGCTGGCTCAAAGCGGTTTGCGACAGTTTGGCACCGGCTGCAGGACACTTCCCAGATGTGCTTGTGTGATCGTCTTCCTTGCATCGCAAATGGGTCCGTATGATCTGCGTTAACCATCTTCCTAAAATGCAGAAGGGATAGTGCCAGGTGTGTTTCATGTGGGAGGGAATTCCCTCATCTCTGAAAGAGCTCTGTTGTTTGTGGCCACCAGACAAACCTAGCATGGAAGTGTCATATAGAGCAGGGTCTCTCCCAACTGTTGAAGCATACAGGTAGAATAATATTGGAGCTGGCAGCCCTTTAGTTATTCAGGTACCAAACTTGAAGCTGATCCTTCCATTTTTCTGGAAGGATCCCATCCATGTTGTACTGCAGTGTTAGTAAGGAATACAGTGGGACAACCTGCCTCAACCACCCATAAATAGATCAACAAACTATCAAACCGACTGTCCAAAAAAAATAAAATCAGGTCTCTCTGTTCAGTCAGCATACAAGAAACAATCAGAACCAGTGGGCGTGAAAGAAAAAGGCAGTTTGAATGCCAGGAATCAGCTAATCGGGATCTAGATAGTGTCTTTCATCCCAGAAGATCTGTAATTGAGAGTGGCCATATACTTTGTGCATGAATGGAATTGTTGGGGTCTGGCCTAAAGTTGTTAGAACTGGCAACATCAAGGTTTATTTTTTTTGTCTAGCTCCCAAAAAACTAGTTGCACCTTGGCCTGCTTAAACCCTGTGGAAAATATTTCCTCTTAGAATGAGACATTCATAACTTCGGTGGGATGTAAGAATGAACCGTGTTGGATAAATTCCAGGGTCCAACTGGTCCAAGATGCTGTCTTCAACAGACTGGTGTGTGTGTGGGGGGGTGTCATTGAATGTTCCATATTTCTCTCGTGTGTGGACCCATGAAGATATCTTACACTGAACCAGACCTTTGGTCCAATCAAAGTCAGTATTGTCTACTCGGACTGGCAGCGGCTCTCCAGGTTTTCAGGCAGAGGTCTTACACATTACCTTTCAACTGGAGATGCCGGGGATTGAACCTGGGACCTTCTGCATGCCAAGCAGAGGCTCTGCCACTGAGCCATGGCTGGGAATGGCTTCAGGATGGTGCTATCTTAGGCTAAAGCGTCTGGGTCTTTTCTCTCAGGCATTTAAGGGGAGACATGATAGAAGTTTATAAAAAACGCTCCTTCTCCCATAATATTAGCATTCAGGGGTACCCAGTTATGTTGATGGGCAATGGATTCAGGATGGACAGAAGGAAGAGCTTCTTCACTCGGCGAGTAATTGAATTCTGGAATTCACGGCCAGTGGATGTAGTGACAGCCACCAGCACAGTTAGTTTTAAAATGGGATTAAACAGGCTGATGGAGACTGTCTATCAATGGCCACTACCTTTGATTAATAAAAGAAATCACATCCAGAGATGGTAGACCTCTGAGTAACAGTATAAGGAGATAATACCAGGGGAAGGGCTTGGCCTTTGTGCTGTGTTCATTAGACTTCCCAGGCAGCTGTTTGGCCACTCAGTGAAACTGGATCCTGGACTAGATGGACCACTAGTCTGATCTAGCAAGGCCAGTTTGGTGTAGTAGTTAAGTGCGCGGGCTGTAATCTTGGAGAACCAGGTTTGATTCCCCACTCCTCCACTTGCAGCTGCTGGATGACCGTGGACAAGCCATAGTTCTGTCAGAGCTGTTCTCTCATGAGCAGTTCTCGAAAGAGCTCTTTCAGGGAAAGGAGATTGTAAGCCGCTCTGAGACTCCGAGTGAAGGGCAAGGTCTTCTTCCTCTTCTTCTTCCTCTTCTTCTTCTTCCTCTTCATTTTCCTCTTCATTTTCCTCTTCTTCTTTCTCTTCTTCCCCAGAACTTAATCCATTGTGTTTACTGCTAGTGGCTGTTGTCTGCTAATTCTGAAGCTATTGCCATTGTATATTTTATGCATGCATGGTCTAGAGCAGGGGTCCACAACCTCCCTGAGCCTGCAGGCGCCTTTGGAACTCTGACACAGGGCGGTGGACACAATCACAAGGCTGCTACAGGAGGTGGAACAAATCACAAAATGGCCGCCACAGGAGGTGGAGCCAGCGCACAATGTTAGGGAGTGCGTCTGTACGGAACTCTGATGGGACCTCTTCAGCATTTCAGGCAGAATCTCTATTTGATAGGACGCCTTTTCATCTGCACAGCCAATCCTGACCTAGCCCATCTTACTTTCTAAAAGCACTTGGCAGGGGTCACTAAAGGTGGGGCACCGTGGTGCCCATAGAGACCCCAAGTCTACACTGGCTATAGAAAGGCAGCGAGGAGAGTGGTCATTAGTGGTGGTGGCGGCTCCATCTTCAGCCAGTCTGCTCCTATTGGAATTATGGGAGCAGGATAAATCTTACCTGTGGAAAAGATCCCAGAAACACTGAGGATTTGAAGTAGTTGCTTTGTAATGGAAGGTGAGTGAAATGGAGAGTGGTGTAGTTTGTGTTTTGCGGGAAAGGTCAAGGGGACTCTATTTATATCCTCCCAGCTCTGGTCAGCTTGCCTCGACAAAGGACTTTCAAAAAATGGTCCCACGCAGAGCCTCAGAATAGCCAGAACCTGTTGTGGCAAATTGGAGAACAGCCGGCAGTGCTGATGGGGGTTTTGCACTGCAGAGTTTGAAAGCAGTATTGCAAGAATGCTCAGGACCTTCCTGGGAGGTATTCTAAAACCTCTCGCGCAGCGTTTCCACGCTTCGCCCAGCCTCCTTTCTCTTACGCAGTTGTCGCAATCACAAGCTCAAGACAGCGGTTCACTTCCTGTTCTTGGTTTCGGAGTGGCGAGTTGTCAGGGCGGGAGAATGATCAAATTGTTTTCTGATTGATTGCCTAATATTTAAAGGCTTGCGGAGTAATTATCTGTTGTTCTGTCGTACCCTGCAACACAGTGGAGTCTATAGACTTCAAGCTGATTTTTTTCCCTCGTGAAGTCTTAATTCAGCCTTTCGTCTCCCCACTGCTCTGAATTGGGGCTGTCAAACTGATCAAAGGCTTTAGTCGATTAAGTGTCTTGCTTTAACTCATTAATCAAAATAAATATTGCATTACTTCAATGAGAGTGATATTTTCTGAGGACAGGCGATGAAGATAGCAGTTTCTTCCGAGTAAACGAAACTGACAAATGATTTATTCTTGGGGAAATTCTTCGAGATACGTTGCCCGAATCAATTCAGAGATGTATGAAGATTGCTGATGGCAGCTTGGAATGTCCCTTCCGAAGACATAAACAACCTGAAATGGCTTTGCAACTTACGCTCTAGTTTGTTTACTGACTTAAAACATTTCTATGCCGCCTTTCCACCCGATTCAGGGTCATAGAATCATTGGAATCATATTGCTGGAAGGGACCTCCGGGGTCATCCAGGACCAATCCTCTGCACAATGCAGGAAATTCACAAACACCTCCCCCTTTACACCTCCAGTGACCCCTGCTCCATGCCCAGAAGATGGCAAAAAAAAAACCTCCAGGAACCCTGGCCAAACTGGCCTGGAGAAAAATTGCTACCTGACCCCAAAGTGGCAATCAGCATTTCCCTGGGCATGTAAGAAAGGGCCACAAAAAAAGGGCCACGCTGATGCAACCCTCCCTGCCCTCCCTTCTCGTGATCTGCCAAAATTCACAGAATGAGCATTGCTGACAGATGACCATCTAGTCTCTGTTTGAAAACCTCCAAAGGAGGAGAGCCCACCACCTCCCGAGGAAGCCTGTTCCACTGAGGAACCGCTCTAACTGTCAGGAAGTTCTTCCTAAGGTTTAGCTGAAAATTCTTCTGCTTTTATTTCAACCCCTTTGGTTCTGGTCCGACCTTCTGGGGCAACGGAAAACAACTCCACACCATCCTCTACATGTCAGCCCTTTAAGGACTTGAAGATGGTGATCGTATCCCCTCTCAGTCGTCTCCTCTCCAGGCTAAACATACCCAACTCCTTCAGCCTTTCCTCATAGGACTTGGTCTCCAGACCCCTCGCCATTTTCTTTGCCCTCCTCTGGACACATTCCAGCTTGTCTCTATCCTTCTTGAATTCTGGTGCCCAAAACTGAACACAATCCTCTAGGTGAGGTCTAACCCCAGAGCAGAGTAAATCAATGCCATCACTTCACGAGATCTTGACACAGCCCAAAATGGCATTTGCCTTTTTAGCTACTGCATCACTCTGCTGACTCATGTTCAGTGTATGCCCCAGGACAGCTAACATTAAAGCACATTAATGTTTAAAATACATACTCTTTTTTTTTGCTGTCAAATCACAGCTGACTGATGGTGATGCTGTGGGTTTTTCAAGCAAGAGACATTCAGAGGTGGTTGGCCATTGCCTGCCTCTGCATAGCAACACTGGACTTCCTTGGTGGTCTCCCATTCAAGTACTAACTGGAGCGGACCCTATTAGCTTTCGAGATCTGATGATATCACACCAGCCTGGGTCACTCAGATCGGAGACAAACAAAGGTGGTTTGCCATTGCCTGCCTTTGCATAGCAACCCTGGAGTTCCTTGGGGTTTTCTCATCCAAATACTAACCTGGGCCAACCCTGCCTAGCTTCCAAGATTTGACATGATTAGGCTAGCCTGAGTTATCCAGATCACCTAGTGGTGCATAATGCTAAAAGAGCTAGAACTTCTGTCTGCCAGACAATCTTAGGATCTCCTGGCCATTCTACACACAATGCCATATGATAATCAGGGCTATTTCGGGGCAGGAACGCACAGGAACAGAGTTCCAGCTGGCTTCCAAGTTGGCCACGCCTACAGCCTCCCCCCCGGGTTCCCCAGGGACCTCACAAGCCGTAGGGTGCCTGGGGAAGCCAAGCCGATCCAGGGAGGGAAGGCAGTTCAAACTTTTTCTACAAAAAAAGCCCTGATGATAATCAATTAATTATTAATTGAACAGATATAATTAAAACAAATAAAACGTGATGAACATATAAATAATAAACATGCTTTTTTGAGCTTTAAAATGCGCACATGCTCTTGCACACGTATGTCTTAAAAGGTAAGGTGAGAATTAACCTCCTGTGCGAAGATGAGTGGATAACCCCAGATGTTGTTGGTATTAAAAAAGATTTAGAGTCATCATGAATAGTTTCCTGGCAAGGTTGGTTGAGTATGTTCTCTTGTCCTCTCCCCCCAAATGCAATGAAAACTCTACAGAGTGATAGAGAAGATAACGCTGAGGATTTTTATCGTTATTGATTACAATTGCTCTGTCATCCCATGCCAGAAGAAAATGATGGAGAGCAAGTTATCACTTTGTGCCTTCGAGTGGGGCGGCGTGATGCATGGTGTGCTTGACCTGGATCTCACCTCCCTTCTCCCTAATGCATTTTCCAGGCGGAAAGGTGGAGAGAGCTTGTCCCACTTTTTCGACAGTTGCCACATTTGGAATACTGCATGCAATTCTGGTCACCATACCTCAGAAAGGATATTATAGCATTGGAAAAAGTGCAGAAAAGGGCAACTAGGATGATAAAAGGGTTGGAACACTTTCCCTGTGAGGAAACGTTGAAGCACTTGGGACTCTTTAGCTTGGAGAAATGATGACTGAGGGGTGACATGATCGAGGTTTATAAGATTATGCACGGGATAGAGCAGGTAGAGAAATAAGTCCTTTTATGACACAACAAGAACTTGCAGGCACTCAATGCAATTGCTGAGCAGTCGGGTTAGAATGGATAAAAGGAAGTCCTTCTTCACACCAAGAGTGATTAACACATGGAATTCACTGCCACAGGAGGTGGTGGCGGCTACAAACATGGATGGCTTCAAGAGGGAATTGGATAAACCTATGGAGCAGAGGTTCATCAGTGGCTATTAGCCACAAGGTATAGATAGGATCTCTCCATTTGTGGCAAGTGATGCTCTGTATTCCTGGTGCTTGGGGTGGGGTGGGGGGGGGCGACAGTGGGAGGGCTTCTAGTGTCCTGGCCCTGCTGGTGGACCTCTTGATGGCACCTGATATTTTTAGCCTCTGTGTGTCACCGAGTGTTGGAGTGGATGGGCCACTGGCCTGATCCAACATTGGCGTCTCTCATGTTCTTATGTTCTTACATGCACTCCAAGGCAGTGTCTTTACTGTAGACTGGGATACTAAACTGATGCTGAGTTGCTTTGATTGCTGAAGTATCTTCTTCGTGGTCTCTGTGCATCACACCTCTGGGATAAAGTGCGCCTGCGCCGATCCCGATCGGTAATCTTCAAAGCCTAACGGATTTTCGCGCCAGCTCCCCGGTCACGTGCACGTCCCACTGCGCATGACCCGGGGAGAGGCACGAGGATCCCGCCAGTTCTCTTCTGACCGCCGCGTCGTGAGGACCCCTCTCCGCTCCGGTCGGTAGTTAACTTTCGTTCTTCTTTCTTCCAACTTTGGAAAGGCCTTTCGGACTGATTTCTTGGCTTTACTTGACCTACGGACTGTTTTCCTGGACTCTCTTTTGGATTCCCCTTCTTCTACTCCCCGCCCGGCCTATGGCCCAGCGGTGGGGTTTCTTTAAACGCTGCCTTAAGTGTGGGAGTAAAATCCCCCCCCCCCAGACAAGCACTCCCTCTGCTTGCTGTGCCTAGGCGAGTCGCATCGCGTCGACTCCTGTTCGAGTTGCGCCGCGTTCTCCAAACAAACTCGTAAGAACCGGGCGGCCCGACTCCGAGTGGCTCTCTTGGAGGCAGCGTTGTCACCGAAGATGTCTGCAGCCGACGCCTCGGCAACGTCCCCATCGGTACCGACGGGCCCAACGTCGCCACCGATGCGAAGCCCTTCCGGCACCGAGAAGTCGGCATCGAAAAGACCCCTCTCACTGCCACGAACTCCCGCTAAGAAGCGTAAGGAGGGCAAAGAGGGTAAGGGCAAGCTGAAGCACAAAACCTCGAGTGCTTCGTCGACGCATCCCGCGTCCGACATGACCCAGCACGGGTCTCCACAGCTTGACCCTCCTGGGCGCGAGCGACCCCGGGGCAGCCCCGTCTCCCCGATGCCGCGACCCATCCAGCTCACAGATTCGGAACCCGACATCGAGCTGACGCAGATCCCCCACAGCAGTCCCGAGACCGGGCCCGACCCAATGCCGGCACCGAGAGGCGAGCGAGACTGGCGCCTCCCCCCATCTTCGGTGCCGTGGGACGTCCGTCAATGGCGATACCTGTATGGTTCCTCCTACCCACCACCTCCACAATGGTACCCAGCGGAGTGGGATCACCAATCGACATCGTCAAGAGTCTCCCGATGCCGAGATCCCCCGGCCCCGCCTCCGACTCCGATACCGTTACCGAAACCGATACCGAAACTAACGATACCGATACCCACCTCACCCGATATCGACCTCCCTCCTTATCAGCCAGATCCGTCGACCCCTATGTCTCCCTCCGAACATTCCGACCATTTGATGCCCGAATCTCCCGAATCATCCGATGACGAATCTCCCATCCAGCCGTCACCATCCCCTGATGTGGCTGAAAATTTACCAATCTCCCCCTCCGAGGACGTGAAATCCTATGGAGAACTTATCAAACGAATGGCACATTCCTTGGCGCTTGCCACGGTCCAACCAACTCCTACCACTACCGATGCCATCTTCGATATCGTACAGATGGACACATCCACCGCGGTAGCGTTGCCACTAATTTCGGTGCTTTTGAGCACTGCCAAAGAATCCTGGGGCCACCCCTCCTCAACCCCAATTTCCAACAAAAGGTTGGACCACATGTATAGGCTCTAAGAGCCAGGGGCAGAATTCTTATTCATCCACCCCAAGCCCAACTCAGTCGTCGTGACCCCCTCGGCTAGGGGACGTAGCGGACATTCTTCCCCCTTGGACAAGGAGGGACGGAAACTAGATTCTTTCGGAAGACGATTTTATTCAGCCGGTGCATTGGGCATAAAAACGGCAAACTACACAGCCTGCATGAGCAGGTACCAGTACTCCCTATGGGAACAGATGACACCACTTCTGGCTCAGCTTCCTGAGGATAAGCAACGCCTTGCTAGGAAGATCCAGAGGGAAGGCATGGTGCTAGCAAAGCATCAACTTAACGCATCCAAGCATGCTGCGGACGTCACGTCCAAGACACTCACTTCAGCAGTCGCCCTTCGTCGCCACGCCTGGCTGAGGTCGACTTCGCTTCCACAAGACACTAAGTCCTTAGTGGAAGATCTCCCTTTCGAGGGTGAAGGACTGTTCAGTTCCACGACAGACACAGTGCTTCATGATTTAGATAAAAGCATCAAAACATCTCGTAACTTGGGTGTCTCACAACCGAGACAACAGAAGCAGAAAACATGGCAGAGATCTTGGCTCAAACAGCAACCCCGAAGATCTCCCACTGAACCCCAATGGCAGAGACCGCCGTCTACTGTCTATCAACAGAAACCTTATGGCCATAAGCCACGATTCCCGTCCGCTTCCGCTTCCAAGACAAAACCACCCAAGCCGAACAAGCAGAGTCTTTGACTCTCCCATTCGCTCCGATATTCCCACCCGTCTATCCCCCTTCCTACTAGCATGGCAACGTATCACGACAGACAAATGGGCACTGTCGGTTGTAGCAGAAGGCTACAGAATAGAATTTTTCCAGATTCCACAAGAATCGTACTTCGTAACCACCCCTCCCTCCGACACCCTATCGTCGGAAGTCGAAGCCCTCCTCTCAAAAGATGCCATAGAACAGGTACCAACAAACCACCTTCAGCGGGGGTTCTACTCCCGCTACTTCACGGTCCCAAAAAAGGATGGCGGACTTCGTCCCATATTAGATCTGCGGAACCTCAATGCATTCATCACCTACAGGAAATTCCGCATGACCACTCTACAGACCATCCTACCGCTACTAGAAGCCAACGCGTGGATGGTGACGCTGGACTTAAAGGACGCATACTTTCATGTGACGATCCACCCGTCACACAGACAGTACCTACGCTTTGCGATCGGTCCGCGTCACTTCCAGTACAAGGCCCTACCCTTCGGCCTCTCTACAGCTCCTCGTGTTTTCACGAAACTTATGGCAGTAGTAGCGGCACATCTGAGACTCCAAGGTGTCCACCTTTACCCCTACCTGGACGACTGGCTTCTAGTCGCCCCCTCTACGACGAAACTACAGAACCACATCTCTATTACCCTTCATACCCTAGAATCACTAGGGTTGACTATAAACCTCAAAAAGTCCATGCTTATCCCTTCCAGACGGGTTCAGTTTATCGGAGCTATCCTGGACTCCTTACAATGCAGGGCATTCCTACCCCCCAACAGAGCAGCAGATATAGTCTCCCTTCTCCAGGCTATCCAAGGGACCAAGGAGGCTACAGCCAAACAAATCCTTCGCCTGCTAGGCCTGATGGCCGCGACAACGGCAGTAATTCCCTTCGCCAAATTGTGAATGAGACCACTGCAGCTTTGGTTCTTGAGGCGTTTCCGCCCCAAATTCCACTCCCTCTCCAAGTGTTTCCAGATATCTACCCAGGTCCTGGAGACCCTGAATTGGTGGCTTGTGCCCCAGAATTTACACTCAGGTGCACCTTTCCGGCTTCCACCCCCCTCAGCGACCGTCACCACGGACGCATCCCTATGGGGCTGGGGAGCTCACCTGGAAGGTGTAGGTGTGGGAGACAGGTGGCACCCCTCTGTGGCACACAACCATATCAATTTTTTAGAGCTGCTGGCAGTTCTCTACGCAGTGAGATCTTTCCGCCAATCCCTAACGGGGAAAACGGTGACTGTCCTTACAGACAACACCACCACTATGTTTTACATCAACTGCCAGGGCGGGACGGTCTCCCGTGGACTTTGCCGGTTAGCGATAGAGCTGTGGAACGAGTGCCAGGCGCTAGATGTTCACCTGGTGGCGACTCACCTCCCAGGACTACTCAACGTCCAAGCGGACTTCCTAAGCAGAGGAGGAGCATCCCTACACGAGTGGGAGCTGAACCCCCTCTACCTGATTCCGATCTTCGACCATTGGGGACATCCATCCGTGGATGTATTCGCCTCTCAGGAGAACAAGAAGTGCCATCTATTCTGTTCCAGAGCAGGAACGGACCCGACCTCTCTCGGAGACGGTCTCCTCTTCCGGTGGACAGGGAAACGGTTGTACCTATTTCCCCCAATCCCTCTCATTCCGAGAGTAGTCCACAAACTATTGACAGAGCGACCGTGGGCAATTCTAGTTACCCCATGGTGGCCGAGACAACCCTGGTTCCCCACGCTCCTCAGGCTCTCACGAGGGACGTATCTCCATCTCCCGACGGACCTGGACCTCCTCGGGATGTGCGGGGGCCGAGTACTGCACCACGATGTGCCCAGGCTGAAATTGACAGCATGGCTGATCCAAACTTAGGGTTAGAATCACGCATTGCTCAGGTTCTACTGAACTCACGCAAACTCTCCACTCGACGTTCATATGAGTCAAAATGGACTAAATTTTTAACTTTCCTGGCGTCTGTGGGACGTCCCTCAGTCCCAGCTGGACTTAAAGATGTTTTTGGTTTCCTCCTGTCATGTAAGGACAGGGGGCTGTGTCACTCATCTATCCGAGTCTACTTGTCAGCCATCTCAGTCAATCATCCTAAGATTGATGGCTATTCGGTGTTTTCCCAACCAACAACGAAACAATTCCTCAAGGGAATGAATCGCCTCTATCCCCCAGTGCGGACACCAGTCCCGGCATGGGACTTGCCCCTGGTTCTCACTAAGCTGATGGGAAAACCCTTCGAACCCATGGCCTCATGCAGTCTTCAGCTTTTGTCATGGAAGGTTGCATTTTTAGTGGCCATCACGTCTACTCGACGCTTGAGTGAGCTCTCGGCGTTCCGTTGCGACCCACCATACCTCACGTTTCATCATAATGCCGTCACTTTGGCTCCAGATGTCGCTTTCCTGCCTAAGATAGTCTCGGACTTCCATGTAGGGGCGGATATCACCTTGCCGGTATTTTTTCCTGATCCCCAGGACCCAACGCAATGTAGTCTACACACTTTAGATGTCAAGAGAGCCCTGTCTTTCTACTTGCACCGGACAAAATCCTTTCGCAAGTCTCCAGCTCTCTTCATTTCTTATGCCTTGCCCAGGCAGGGACAGAAACTGTCGTCTCAAAGACTCTCGAAGTGGATAGTTGAGACGATAAAACTCGCCTATCTTCTGGCCAAAAGGCCACTGCCGGCGTCCCTCCGGGCACACTCCACTCGAGCCGTGGCTACTTCCACAGCTTTCCTCAAGGGCATTCCCCTGGGAGACATCTGCAATGCTGCAACGTGGGCGTCCCCTCACACGTTTGTGAAGCACTACGCCCTAGATGTCCGCGTCCATCAGCGTACTGTGGTGGGCCGTGCAGTCCTGCAAGCAGCTCAGATGTGAGACCTCCAGCACCCACCTCCAGGTATGTGGTGTTTATTGCTCGCTATTCTCCCAGAGGTGTGATGCACAGAGACCACGAAGAAGATATACAGGTTGCTTACCTGTAATTGGAGATCTTCGAGTGGTCATCTGTGCATTCACACCACCCGCCCTCCTTCCCCTCTGCTTTCGGTCTCCCTCATTTTTTCCTTGGGGGCTGTTAGCAGCGGTCAGAAGGAATTGGCGGGATCCTCGTGCCTCTCCCCGGGTCATGCGCAGTGGGACGTGCACGTGACCGGGGAGCTGGCGCGAAAATCCGTTAGGCTTTGAAGATTACTGATCGGGATCGGCGCAGGCGCACTTTATCCCAGAGGTGTGAATGCACAGATGACCACTCGAAGATCTCCAATTACAGGTAAGCAACCTGTATTTATGTGCTGGCCTGCCAGAGGCACGTTTAACATGTATCTCTATGCACATGCACACCTACCCACCCATGGAACATAGGTGATCTTCCATCTAATCAGGTGGTGGTATGAAAGAGTGGCAATTGTTAAAGCAAGCCAGTCGCACTGCAGAGATTTCAGTTCTTCTCTCTTGGAGCATCCCCTGAGAGTTCATACCCTGTTGCATGTGTATTTTATCTTGGTAATTCATTCTTTGCAACGTATTAATTTCTGAGGCATTTGGTTTCCGGCAAGTCATCAAGTTTAAGTATACACCAGCTCTTTAATATTAATGTATTTATTATCCCGTCTCCTGTTTGCCGTGTCCTTTTAGAAATCTGAAAGCAGAAAAGTTTCTTCCCAGCGCAAACAGTTGATTTTTTTTTTTTGGTTCACTTTGTTTGCAAACACGTCGACTTTCCTCCGACAAACATTGGGCCAAAGTGGAGGCTCAGATGTCCTTCGTTTACTTTTCTGCGGTGTCAGCAGGAATGTGTGTCAGTCTCGAGAAGGTTAAGCGGGAGAAACGTGGTGTTTGGATCTGCTTAGTTCAGACAGAAGTTGTTGATCTTGGGAGGATTTTGAGGGTGGTGGAAAGTGCTGTCAGGTTGCCGAGGTGTTCAGAGGTGGTCTGCCATTGCCTGCCTCTGCATAGCAACCCTGGACTTCTTCGATGGTCTCCCGTCCAAGTACTACCCAGGGCTGACCCGACTTAGCATCTGAGATCTGATGAGATGGGAGTGGTCTAGGCCATCCAGGTCAAGGCACGAGACTGTGGCTTGCCATTGCCTGCCTCTGCACAGCAACCCTGGACTTCCTTGGTGGTCTCCCATCCATATACTAACCGGGGCCAACCCCGCTGAGCTTTTTTATTATTATTATTCAATATTTTTATTTAAATTTAATTAAGTATGAAAGCATTACAGAAATCAAGACTATTTTTGATCTTTACAATAACATTAAACTTCCAGTAAGACCTTTTCATTTTTGTAACATTTCAGTTTGTCGACTTAATACAAACATAAAGATCAGTTATCTGAATAGATGATACCAACTGTTCAGCTATATATGTCAACTGCGTATATTCTTCCTTGTTGAGTTATACTTCTTATAACATTTCATCACCTACAAATGCGGAGATCTCAAAAGTTAATTCCACTTAACCGGTATTAACAACAAATATTTAATCTGATAGCAACATGCCAAGATCATATAGTTAGCCAGAAGGCGATATAATTGTAACAGAACATAATTCAAAGAGAAAGCATTAAGGATGAAGGGTGAGGCGACGAGTGCTTACAACCATCTCTCAAGGGTAGCCCAGCTCTGCGGTATTGTATCAGCTGCCGATAGCAACTCTAGAATTGGTTCCCATTTTGCCATAAAGAAAGATTTGACGGGGTTTATGGAGAAAGTATGCAATTTTTCTGTGACACATTCCATCAAAAACTGATCCCAAAGTTTTGAACCCTGCTGAGCTTTTGAGGTCTGACATGATCAGGGTAGCCCTGGGCCATCTAGGTCAGGGCAGGATTTTGTTAAAGCCTGATTTAAAAGATACAAGAGGTGGAACCCATGGTACTTGCGGGGGGAGGGGGAGAAGGAGCTCTGCCTGGAGACGTGGCCACAGGTAAACCTTCCCTCCCCCGGGCAACAACGGGGAGGCCCGGGCCCACCGATCTCCCCCCCCCTCAGCCCCACATACCTTACAAGGTGACTGTTGTGGGCAGTGTTCCCTGTAAGCTGAGTTAGAGTGAGCTAGCCCACAGTTTTTTAGCCTCTGGCTCACACATTTTTGTCTTAGCTCAGAGAAGATGGCTCCAGAGCAAACTAATTCATGCAGCAGCCAAATCGCTTGCTCACAGCTTTAATGCCAGTAGCTCACAAAGCAGAATTTTTGACTCCGCAGCTCAGAGGGAGCATTGGTTGTGGGGAGAGGAAGGGGAAGGTGATTGTAAGTCAGTTTGAGACTCCTTAAGGTAGAGGAAAGTGGGGCATAAAAACCAACTCTCCTTTCCTGTTCCTCCTCTTCCACCTCTCTCATCCACCTTCTTGCTTTTAACTAGGAGAAGTATTCTTGATAGCTGCTCCCCAGGTCTCAGATTCCGTTCCAAAGGCTTGCTAATGCGTGAACTTCTTTCAGAAGTGAAATCTTTTCTAATTTCCTAGTCATTTAGGGACACAGGTTAAGTGGCTGTTCTCTCTTTTCTGTGTTGGCCTTTTTTTAATACCCTTAATTTGTCAACAGTGTTTGTTGTCTCGTAAATTCTGTTGTCCACCAGAACTATCAAGGTTAAATACATTATATGAATTTCAGGAGAGAGCCTTTCCCACTGAAGTCTTTTGGATCTAGGACATCTTCCCAAGGAGGTCTTACGTTCCATTGTTGTTTTTAAACTCTGAAAGTGATCCCTTTGGGTACTTTAGAAAACCATTCAGTTCATTTTCTCAGTCTTATAATTCTGTAGGCTCTTTTCCATCCACTCCATATTGCAGGTGCTGTTACTTCAGAAAGGGGGGGGGGGACTTCTTGTTTGACCATAATTGATTCCACTTTCCTCAGAGTTTCTACTATATCCCAATTTTAGTTTGACATACTTTCAGTTGTTCTAACAAGTCCAAAAATGAAAGCCAAATTGTTCAGGAGCTGAGAGTTATGCTGACATTCAGTGATTTTTTTCCTTCAAACCACTTGACCTATTGCTCAAAACTATTTGAGCAGACCTCGGAAAGGGAACAGACAAGTACTTTTGTTCACGGACATGGGCTACTGGCAGTCAGAGAGATGATAAGTTCTGTGTTCTTGGTGATGACTCTTGAACGGTATAATCCTTGTCGGTCCTATGCTGTAAAATGAAGCTTCCGTAAGACACCGAAGGGGCTTCAGGCTAGAAACCTGTATTGATGCCATTTGTCATTCATGGTTTTGGAACCATCTGAGATACTTCTGTGTCTCCTCTGCAATGATTATTTCAATTGCTTTCTCTGTAAAAACAGTTTTGAAAGTTCAATTAAAAATAAAGTTCAGAGCTGACACTTCTTGCCAGTGGAATGCCTGTTGTGTTCTGTAGAGTTTGAAGTCACCATGTGGTCAAAACACCTGTCGTGGATCCTGGTGTCTGTATTACTAATACTTGAATCACCAGCTACCAAAAGCCTACTTCCTCCCAATGCCAGAGGGGTATCCATAGTATGAGAGGATACTGGTCAGTCATCCAAGAAGGGGTCCCATTGTGATCACGTCCCTCCTCCTCAGTCTGATACCTTCCACCCTCAAGAGCCTCAGTCTCCATGATAGCAGAAGAGATGTCCATACAGCAGTGGGACTGTTAAGGTCTCATCCTCTTCTTTCCCTCAGCTTCTCCAGTTCCACAGTCCTAGCCTCAAGGGAATGAACTTGTTTCCTGAGAGTCAAGAGTTCCGTGCAGTGAGTAAACATCCACAGTTTATGCCAGTGTGCAGATAATCATACATGTGGTAGTCCCTGAAAAACACTGGAATAATAATAATAATAATAATAATAATAATAATAATAATAATAATCATTAGAAGAAGAAGAGCTTAGATTATACCCCACCCTTCACTTAGAGTCTCAGAGTGGCTTACAATCTCCCTTCTCTTCCCCTCCCCACAACAGACATCTTGTGAGGTAGGTGGGGCTGAGAGAGCTCTTTAGAGGACTGCTCTTGAGAGAGCAGCTCTGAGACAACTTGTGAATGACCCAAGGTCACACCAGTAGCTGCATGTGGAGGAGTGGGGAATCAAGCGTGTTTCCCCATATTAGAGTCTGTGCTCTTAACCACTACACCAAACTGGCTCTCAGTATTATTATTATTATTATTATTATTATTATTATTATTATTATTATTATTATTATTTTCATAACTGGTTTGGTTGTTTAAGGTGCTTCAGAGTTGAAACAGTGCTTACCTGAATCTGTGCAGATTGCTTTAAGAGGAATGATAATGTAGTACACAATCCTTCTTGATGATTTGGCACTTGTATGTCCTTTTCCAGAAAACTTGGGACTAGTGGGGTTCTCTTGTGCTCTGCATCGAACTCCCTCACTAAATTCCCAAGCTCAAGTTCCCTATGAGAAGTCCTTGTTCAAAAGCACTGGGTGCAAGCCCCCAGGAAACGTGTTCCTTCCTACCGGAGTCTGGCTGTTATATTGCTGACACAAAACATGATATGCAAAGCAAGGAGCTTCATTATTGAGGAAGCTAATTTTTGATGCTGAGGTCTCCTATTTATACATCTTTACAAGATTACATCATTAGAGTCATCTTTAACATCTAACTGTCCTACTTAATAGGGCTCAAAATCTTAACTAATTTACTTTCTTACAGACTTTGAACACCTTTCAAGATTACCTGTGCTCGTATATTCTCAAGTAAACCCACTAAATTTATGTATATACCTTGTTAATACATTTTTGCTGCTCTCGATCATGACATCGATATATCAAAAGCAATGGTTACAGATTCTGCCTGCATAGAATCATCTGTTGGCTGTTAACCAATACATTGTCTTTGATCCGTGCCTTTTCTTTTGACCTTGACCAGGTATGTGCTTATTATTTTCCCCAACACTACTTCCACCTAGAACCAATTTTCAATTAGCGTACTCTGCATATCCATTGATATAAGCCCAAGCTCTTTCTACACTACCTCAAGGTTATATTGACCCGGGGCCACTTAATTCATTTTGTTAGGCATGTCTAAGTACTTATTGAAACTAGTCATTCTCTGGTTTGGGCCTGCAGAAGTGCTCTCCATGGCAATGCCAGCCAGGGCCATATATATATATATAAAGACACACACACACACACACACACATATACATATACATATACATATACATATACATATCCATGATGATAGGCATAAGCGTCTCATTCTTTAGGTTATAAGCATCTTTATCTGTCTGAGGCGACAACTCATTTACAAGATTCTTGGTGCATTGTTTGTTAGGAAAGCAGGGAATGCTAAATCATTGGTAGTGCATGAGGACTCCAGCCAGTGGAGTCAACAGAGATCGACTGGTATAGAAATACAGAGCTGGAAGGGGCCTCAGGAGTCATCTAGTCCCTGGTTATAATAGCATAAAGGAATAGAAATTGAGTATATGAATGTACTAAGGATAATTAGATATTGAACTTGTTTTTTAGAATTATATAAGAATATAGAAAATAAGAATTGGTATATAAGTATTTTAAAGATATATAACCGTTACCAGAAATGTAAACATAGAGATAAATATTACTATTTTGGATAAAGTGGAAAATGTGTTATGCTTCAGATGTGGTGGGAAACCACCAATACAAGATAAAAGCAAGACTATACAAATAGAACAAAATGTTATATAATATGGAAAAAAGGATTTGTATAAAACAAATGTATTAATTTTAATGTTTTGAAAAATAAAAACTTTCTTACAAAAAAAAAAAAAAAAGGAGTCATCTAGTCCAGTCCCCTGCACAGCACAGGAAATTCAGAACTACCTCTCTGTGTCAAACTCAGAGCTTCGTTTGCCATGAATTTGTTCTTGTATGCTTTCCTTTCTATTGGTGGGCACTGAAGAGGGGGATTGGTTTGTGTGTGTGTGTGTGTGTGTGTGTGAATCTGCTTTGCTTCACTTCAGCGCAACATGTTTTCTTAAGTCTCCTGACATCTGGGAAGACTAAAGAATGTTCTTGAGAACTTGTCTGTACCAACTTGGCATTAGAGATAACATAACGGTAGACATTTAGGCGGGGAGAGAAATGCGGGCTGAGAATTTTGGAGTGATTGGAGAAATCTCGGGGAGGGGAGAGCGTATTTGAACTCTGTATAACTTCTGGGTTACCGCCAAACCATTAGTTCTGACATGGACAGCCATAGCTTGGATCATGCAAAAGCCTCAATAAACATCACTGCCAAGAGAGTGTTGTTGAGTGCTCATCTGCCCAAGAATCTGACACCAATCCTTATAGAGAAGAAGAAGAGATTGGATTTATACCCTGCCCTTCACTGACTTGGAGTCTCAGAGTGGCTTACAAACTCCTTTCTCTTCCCCTCCCCACAACAGACACCCTGTGAGGTAGGTGGGGCTAAGAGAGCTCTGAGACAACTGTCCTTGAGAGAACAGCTGGCACAGAGCTATGGCTTGCCCAAGGTCATCCAGCCAGGTGCAAGTGGAGGAGTGGGGAATCAAACCTGGTTCTCCCAGATTAGAGTCTGCGCACTTAACCACGACACCAAACTGGCTGGATCAGTGTCTATAGATAACACTTTCATGAGCTTGCTTGGCACCCAGCTGCCATTTGGCTACTCCCTTTCACAGCGGCCACTCCATCTGGTTATTATGCAGTGGTTATTATTATAGTGGTTCTCTAAGATATCTAAGAGTTAGCACTGGAACATGCTTGCTTTCTTCTTTCTGTCCCCTTTTCTACTTCTGTTGTGTATATCGTTGTTGTGGGCAACAGTTAGAAAGGTACTCTTAATGGCTGCCACCACTCTAGTATGAGTCTCCTCGGGAGGGCCCAGAGCACTCACCTTGCGCCTTTATACACTCCTTTTCCCAGTAGACTTCCCCTTATAAGTGACCGAATGAGGCGGGAGGACCCAGGCAGAGTAATGAACTGTTTTTATTAAAGAGATTTAACAACTGTAGTTCAATAACTTGTTGGAAAATTGAGCACAATAACGGTAGGTAAACCCGCAGAATATGAAACCTTAACGCATCCAACTATACTGTCCCTAGCCTTCACTAGGTCTTTGGCCTCCAGCTGACTTACCCCTTTTGGACGAGGGATCCCTCCATCTGCAGCAGCCTCATACCAGCTCTTCCCCCTAGGAGTGAACCACCTGCCACTTTGGGCAAAGCCTTTTATCACTTCCCAGGCAACAGCCTCTACTATTCTACTGGTGTAAGTTTTCGCTCCAAATCCCCTGTTAGCCAGTCACAGGGTCCAGAGGGTGACCTGGGAAATGTAGGCCCTGATAACTACACTAGTACAGGCTTCCCTGGAGCCTCTAGGCCTCCCTAGAACCTGTAGGCTGCACTGCTACTGTCCTAGGTTAATGACAATCGTACTGTTGATTGCAATAAAAGGTAGAAGGTACATAAATATATCATCAAGTTGGGAGCCGTGCATGGAAGGTTTTTTGTCTTTATTTTATTGAATTTGTCAACCGCCCTCCCCAGTGGGACCGGGCTCAGGGCGGTGTACAGTACAACATGATATGTCTCCTAAGCATGCACATGATTTGCAGTCTGGATAGGGTTGCCAAGTGACTTACTTCTAATAGCGGGGGAGCGTAGGTCCCAGGCTGGGACACTCATGTGTGCGGGCACGATATCACCCGGAAGGGACGTCATCATGCTGAGTACTTCACCGGGTGATGCTCTGGTAAGCGCCCTGAAAACTCTATGGTACAATAGAGTTTTCAGAGCGATTGCTAGAGCATTGCCTGGTGATGTGCCCAGCGTGATGATGTCACTTCCGGACGATGTCATCGTGCCGGGCATATTGGCCTGATCTGGCCACTTTGGGGTTGGGGTTCCCCCTGCTGGCCGGATCTGGACTGGCAGATTGGGGGCCATTTTAGTGGGGAAATCCCCACCCCCCGGAGGTACTTGGCAGCCCTAGGTCTAGATCATGAATCTGAATGTGATGTTTTCAAATGCCATTGAGGGCAAGAGAAGTCTTCCCCCTTCTGGTACCAACATGCTATGCTACATACACTTACCTTTTTTCATCCTGGAGAGACATATTTTTCTGCATTGAAACTCCATGTGTGCTAGTTGGCAGTCCTTATAAATTCAAGACTGGCTGTGGAAGAACGTGGGTGTGCCCATGTACATTTTTGTATTTGCAGTATTTCTCAACATGGCTAGAGCCTCCACCACTGGTAGAGGGCCTAATGTTGTCTCAACAGACCCACCCACTCAGCATGAAGGGCTTATTATACTTCTGGTGTGGGGAGGTGGGAGAGTTTGACTACGATACGGATTCTGCTTTTCCTTTGATCCTCCCTTTTGTTTCCTGGGTCTGCTGTGCTCTGAGCTTTGAATAGAATATGGAGCCATCTGTTTCATAATAAAAATGTCTGTAATCCACCTTGAATTCATGGGATCGAGTAGGGTTTAAGTAAAACTAAATACATAAATTATAACAGGACCCATGTCGGTGATGATTGTGTTGACGCCTTTTTGCTCTGATGAGCGCTAATGAGTACATTTAACTAATAAGGATTTCTAAAGGACCTGTAGCTCTTGCTGTGAGTGATGATGATGTTAGATTTGATTACAGGTATGTGTTAAGAAATTAATCCTCAGCGAACGATAATACCAATGTTGGTTTTCCAAGCTTGCAGCTCTCTGACCTGTCAAGCTATTTCTTTAGTAGTTTTTCTTTTCTTTTTCATTTGATTTTAGAACGCTGTCCACCAGCGATGATGTTGAGGACCGGGAGACAGAGAAGGGCCGCCTGGAAGAGGCGTATGAGAAGTGTGACCGGGATTTGGATGAGCTGATTGTTCAGCACTACACCGAGCTCACGACTGCCATCCGCACCTACCAGAGTATCACGGAGCGCATCACCAACTCGCGCAACAAGATCAAGCAGGTGACAGCCCGTGCACTGCAGGAAATGCAACCCTTTTGCCAGTTTGCACTTGACTTTTCCAAGGCAGCACAAGCCTTATTCCTTTGTCCTGGTAATCTGCTTTCCTACCTAAAAAAGACCCAGAGTGAGCAATGGTGAAAAGTGCCGTCAAGTTGCAGCAGACTTAGGGTGCTCCCCCCATAGGATTTTAAGGCAAAGAGACAAACAGGGGTGGTTTGCTATTGCCTACCTCTGTGTAGCAACCTTGGTCTTTCCTGGTGATCTGCCACCCAATTACTAACCAGGGCTGACCCTACTTAGCTTCTGAGATCTGATGAGATGGGGCTAGCCTGGGCTATCCTGGTCAGGGATAAATAATTAAGTTGCGATTGACTCATGGAGACCCCATAGTGTTTTCAAGGCAAGAGACAGAAGTGGATTGTCATTGCCTACCTGTCAGAATCTGGGGCCAGTCCAAGCCGAATTCCAGGGTCAGAGTCAAAGTTCAGTATAGTGGTCAATTACCGAGAGAGCAGAGTACAGTTCAGAGCATTATACAGGAGGCAAGGTCCAACAGGCCAAGAATGTTCATGAGTGCAGGGAGGAAGATTCCAGAGTCAGAGTCAAGGGCCGATCCAAGGATTGCAGGAACAGAGCAAAGTTCAGAGCTGTGGTTGCTGAGTCAAAAGGTTAGTGACTTGTTGCTTCCACATCAAGCAGTCTCCCTTGACTGACTTTTATAGGCCTCCTCTGGAAGGTCTTACTTTCAGCCAACTGCTTGTAAGTAACTCTGCAGCTACTCATAATCAGCAAGCAGCTGGTGTCGGGCCAGGAAATGTGAGCTTTGTTTTCTCCCCCAGAGCTCTATTCTATGCCTTCATCTCCGGTGCTCAAAGGGTGTGGATGAAACTGGAGGGCTGGTAATGACTGCCTGGGTTTCCTTTGTTGGAACAGGGCTGGAAGGTGCTGGTGGCTCTGCATCTGCTGTCTAACTCTGACAAGCCTACAGCTCATTTTTTTGCTTGCTGGTTTTTGCTGGTTCAGAGCTGATTTCCTGAGGCTCTTCTTCTCCTGAGGAGTCCTCTTCTCCTGAGGAGTTGTTGCTGGGTCCTGGCTGACTCACGGCACTGGCTCTGCATAGTGACCCTGGTCTTCCTTGATGGTCTCCCATCCAAATACTAACCAGGCTCAACCCTGCTTAGGTTCTGATATCTCTGGAGGTCAGGTTAGCCTGGGCCATTGAGGGCTGGTCAAAGTGGTCAATACCATTACATTAAAACTGTATGGTAGCACATTATAAAAACTGAGAATGCAGTTGATTAAAATTAGGGCCATAGCACCTAAAAAAAAATTAAACTCCAGTCCCAGCTAAAGAGCAGCAATTGCAGCTATTGCCCTTTGGATTGTAGGAAAGGCTTTCCAATTTGTTTTTAAATTGGTGGCTACACTGGGTCACTCTGACCTGGATGGCCCAGGATGGCCCAGTCTTGTTGCATCTCAGAAACTCTCTTACAGTCGACTAAGTGACTCTCTATGAGACACTTCCACAAGGGTTACATTGCCCTTGTAATTTCCCCGATTAGCAACAACAGCATGCAACGTGACTGAAGCACTGGGCACAAAAACTTGTTGAGGGAGACAAGCCCATGGAGGAAAGGGCGCTCTTCCAAGGCGTGCAGGAAAATAGCCCTCATGATGACTTGAGGAGTCCAGCTCTCCGGCAGCTCTCTCTAGGTGGTAAATATATATTGTTGTTGCCGTCTCCCGGAATGGGGAGCTCAGCAAGAGAAAGAGGGTTTCTTTGAAACCGGCCTCCTGTCAGTGGACGGGCATCGCCTCTCTGGAGTTTGTGTATTGTGACCCTTTCGAGCTTCCCAATCCATTGAGCATTTTCAAGGGTAGAAGTTCATTTCAGGGATTTATGTACAAAGCTGAGCTCTCTGTGAAGGCAGAGATCAATTACACTAAATTTGAAATAAGCTATAGCCCCGGCTTACTCAATACAATTAAGCTCTGCACAGGTCAGAAGCAGACATACAGGGGTAGCGACCTTGAGATACCACCTTAAAATAATCGCAGAGGATGAAGGACCTTTTGGTGTATACTGTTTCTGATTAGATTCAGTCAACCCGCATTTGAAGGAGCTTTTCTTGGGAATTGGAAATTGACAGATAGGGTACCCAGGCTGATTATTTTCATGTGATTGGCTTGTTAAATTAACAAGCTTTCCTGAACCCTGTCCCCATTTTCTCTCCCCCCCCAACACCTTTACAAAGAGACTTCACCAATCTGTAGCGAGCTTTTGAATTGTATTATGAACTTCCTGCAAGCATTTTCATCAGGCTGTCAGTGACTGTAAATTTCATCGTGTCTTTCGGGGTGGGCGCGATCGAGTTGAAACATGATCTGTATTTTGTCTTTAGAATTAGACGCTAATCTATCTCCAAGGGTCAGTGTGTATTAACAGTATTTCCTTTATTTATCTTCCCATCTGTCTCATGAGGGAGATTAATACATGTGAGAATATGTAGGATAGGATCCAGAACTGCCTTGGCCAAAATAAATCCTCCGTCCGCTGTGTAATGCTCTTGTCCTTCTCTCTCCTGAATCCTAGGTTCATAGGAAACTTCTGGTGAGATAAATTATCTAAAATTTGCTTTGTTCAGTCTGCCAGATTATGACTTTAAGAGCATAAGGGCATAAGAGATGCCATGTTGGATCAGGTCCCAACCTGCCAAGTGTTTTTAGAAAGTGGGCAGGGCTTATGTCCAGCAAGGCTTCTGGTCGGCTTTTGGAGATACGATTGGTTCTGCAGGGTTTTAAAAACATTGATTTGGCAGCAGCTGCAAACACAGCACAAGAATCACCAGACATCTGGCCGAAAGTGAGCTGCGGCAGTCATTTTGCGTCTGTCTCTGCCTCCTGTGGCAGCCATTTTGTGGTGGCCATTTTGAACCTGTGCCTACCACACTGTGTCAGAATTCCAAAGACACTCGCAAGCTGAAAGGTTGGGGACCTCTCCTCTTGCTCTGTCCTGCAGTGTGTGGTGTTCTGGATGGTAGAGGCCGAAATGGCGGACATTTTGTCCTTAACGTTTGGGTACGTTGGGGGAAAAACAGGGAGCCTGGTTCCAAGATGGATGCTATTAGGCTGATCTGGTCTGTTGCTTGTGCCCTTTGCAGGTCAAGGAGAATCTGTTGTCCTGCAAGATGCTTCTCCACTGCAAGCGGGACGAGCTGCGCAAACTGTGGATCGAAGGCATCGAGCACAAGCACGTCCTGAATTTGCTGGACGAGATTGAGAACATCAAACAAGTCCCCCAGAAGCTGCAGCAGTGCATGGCCAGCAAGCACTACCTCACCGCAACGGACATGCTGGTAGGAGGCGATAGCGTGGGCTTGACGGACAGCTGTCTGATAAGCGTCTGCCAGATCTGCTATCTGGGCCCGAGTAATTAGATCTGCCATTTACGCACCTGCTGTATTGTTCTCGCTGCCTGTCTCTTTTGCCCTCTTCTGTCATTCACTCCTTTTCTCGATCTTCAGTCTATTAACCTCTTTGGCTTCCGTGAAAGCTCCGCTGACTTTGACCCCGTGTCCTTAACCTCCATTCCTGTCCTATCGCTCCTTGTCTGCGGCTTCCCCTATCAGCGTTTCCTCCTTCTCCTTTTCATTGCTTTCTCTGAGCTCTTTGACTCTGCCCGGTCTCCGGTCTGTGTTCCAGTTATCGCTCTTTCAGACTGCTGCAGCCTCCTGTCTGCTCTTGTTACCCCTCTCCTCATCATTCGGTTCAGGATGCCTCTTCTCTTCCACGGCTGTGAGTGCATCTCTTTTTGTCTCTGCCTTAGCTCATTGTCGCCTTCCGCTTTTGTTTCAAGGTACCAGTGTGTTAGGGATCTTTGAGCCATGGCTGAATTCAGGAAACGTTATGTTTCCTTCATAATGTGCCTCGCTGTGATTGTCCCCGATGATGGCTGGAAGGAATTGCGGGCCAGGGCGAGAAACAGCTGGCAGAAATCAATCAGAAGTATGCTGCCCCCAAAAGACAATTGCACATTGGAACCTTTTTGGACGATACAGTTCCAAGGTGATCCCAGTGCAATGGGGCAAAGTATTTATTTGACTTTAACATGTGTTTCTTCCCTTTGACTGCCTTGTCTGTTTTGTGTCAGCCTTCTGGCCTTGGGTTTTCGTAGAACCATAGAGTTCGAAGGGGCCGTACAAGCCAGCTAGTCAAACCCCCTGCTCAATGCAGGATCAGCCTAGAGCAGGGGTGGCCAAACTTGCTTAATGTAAGAGCCACATAGAATAAACGTCAGATGTTTGAGAGCCGCAAGAGATGAACACACGTTTTTATTTTTAAAATATGCAAATTTGCATATCAAATTAAAGAGACAAATGCCTTCTCTGAGCCAAGCCAGCCTGGTGGTGTGGCAGGGCTTGGAGTACACATTTAATTTTAGATGGGGAGAGAGAGGAGAGAGCAAGGTGGAAAGGAAGAAAGTGGAAAGAAAGCAAATAGATGGGGGAGGGGGGGAGGGAGAGGTGGAAAGAAAGTTTGGAGAAAGGATTTAAAGAGACAAATGCTTTCTCTAAGCTAGCTGACGAGGGCCGGGCTTTGAGAATGCATTTAAAGTTAAAGATTTCTTTCTTTCTCTGCTCCGCCCCCCACCTCAAGCCTACCGAGGGAGGGGAACACTGGCTGGGGAAGGGAAGACCAACCGGGGAGGCATGCCGCCCTGCCGGGAGCCACCCAATACATGTGAAAGAGCCGCATATGGCTCCCGAGCCACGGTTTGGCCACCCCTGGCCTAGAGCATCCTGGGCAAGTGTTTGTCCAGCCGTTGCTTTAAGACTGCCAGTGAGGAGGAGCTCATGACCTCCCTAGGCAGCTGATTCCACTGCTGAACTACTCTTAACTGCAAAATAAATAGCTCCTCCTATCCAGCCGGTACCTTCCCACCCTTAATTTAAACCCACGATTGTGAGTTCCGTCCTCCACTGCCAACAGGAACAGCTCCCTGCCCTCCTCCAAGTGACAGGCTTTCGAATTCTTCGAAAGAGCCGTCATCCAATTCTCCCTCTAAGCTGTGGAGTCTTGTGGGTAAAAATTCGACTTTGTAAACTACTGGCCTTAAAGTGGTGAGCGAGCGATTTGGCTACTGCCTCAATTAGTTTGCTCTGGAGCCCTCCTTCCTGAGCTAAGACAAAAATCTTTGGGTCACCCCACTGGCTGCATGCGAAGGAGTGGGGAAATCAAACCTGGTTCTCCCAGATTAGAGTCAGCCGCACTTAACCACTACCCTGAACTGGCTCTCTTGAATTTGAATGTCTCTAATTGTTTTAGGAACACACAAGTCCACTCCGTCCCTCACAGCCATATCTCTGTGTGGACTCGCAGTTCCCATTTTTTAACAGATTTTTTTTTTTTTTGCCGTCACCGCTGACTTACGGCAACACTGCGAGGTTTCTAAGGCCAGAGACATTCAGAGGTTGTCTCTGCCTGGCTCTTGAATCCTGCCCCTGGACTTCCTTGGTAGTCTCCCATCCAAACACGAAGCAGGGCCGACCCTGTTTAGCTTCCCGGATCCGACGTGTTCAAGCTAACCTGGACCACACCGAGTTGGGGATGCAAACCACAGAAGGTGGCGTGGGTTAAACTCTTCTCCAGATCTGTCCCACAGCCTTGTTTGAAACAGAGTTTTATTCATTGAGAAAGCCTAGATCAAGGACAAATCACTTCCTCCTTTTATTCCCGGTACACATGCGATAAGGATGACATTATACAATAGCATCACTACTTTATTTTTACTCTTTCCCCCGCTGCAGCAGGAAACTAAATGCATCTTGAATGAGCTCCGTGGCTTCAGCCTCCTTTAGCCCGTCTCTCTCCCCACATAAGAATGATGCAGTAATTATTCTCTTGCTGTTGGGTAGTTCCATTCTCCTTTTATTGTATGATCTGAGTAGTGTATAAAATAATTATTATAACTGTCAGGGACGTGTTAATGTTTCTGGATCCCCTCATCCTTTGTCCTCGAGGTAAACAGCTGTCGGGTTATCAGAAGCCAGAAAAAAAAAATTATCCGACAAAGACTCTCGATATGTCTTGCACTGAAATGGGAGAGCTGATAAATATTGTTGCCTGTAGCTTTGTGATATGTGCAGTCTAAATTAGACCTCTGCAGTCATTGTGTGGGCTTGATGCAAGCGCATTAATGGCATAATTTCTGGTTGCTGCATCGCATTTCTGCAGTCTGTCCTTTGTATTCCACTCACATTAATTGAAGTAATTTTGCCACTGAAGCGTGTTTCCAACCTCTGCATTAAATTGAAATTTTAATTCCCTTATTGTTTGGCAAAGACGTCTGAAGATGGCTTGTTACTGGTTTCATTATCACTCAAAACACTCCAGCTGGTTCTAATGTACAATGATTAATTCTGGAAAGACTTATTAATGTAAGAAAGGCAACCTTTTCCCAGGAGCAGGAGCAGAGAAGCAAAGGTATTTTGGTGATGGATAGTATTTCTGCGAAGCTAGATGAAGAAAAATGTGTGTTTATGGGCTGGCTTTGTTGACGTAGCTTAAAACTTGCAGAGATTATCTTTAGAAATTGTCTGAAGGGAGTTCTGTACAGGGTTGCTGGGAACTTTGCAAATATGTGATTGACATTCAGACTTAGCTTTGGAGAGTAGCAGTGTTCGTCTGCAGTAGAACAGCTAGGTTTGAGTTCAGTAGCACCTTAGAAATCAACCGGCTTTTCGGCATATAAACTTTACAGAGTCAAAGCTCCTTTTATTGTAGAATCATAGAGTTGGAAGGGACCTCCAGGGTCGTCCTGCACAATGCAGGAAATTCACAAATACCTCCCCCCCCCACACCCCCAGTGATCCCTGTTCCACACCAAGAAGATGACAAAAAGCCTCCAGGATCCCCGGTCAAACTGGCCTGGAGAAAAATTGCTTCCCGAACCCAAAGTGGTGATCAGCGTTACCCTGGGCATGTAAGAAAGGGTCATGAGATCTAAGCACTGAGGCCACCCTTCCTGCCCTCCCTCTCACGATCTGCCCAAGTTCACAGAATCAGCACTGCTGTCAGATGGCCATCCAGCCTCTGCTTGAAAACCTCCAAAGAAGGAGAGCCCACCAACTCCCGAGGAAGCCTGTTCCACTGAGGAACCACTCTGTCAGGAAGTTCTTCCTAATGTTTAGCTGAAAACTCTTTTGATTTAATTGCAACCTATTGGTTCTGGTCCGCACCAGAACTGGGCAACAGAAAACAGCTCCGCAACATCCTCTATTTGACAGCCCTTCAAATCCTTGAAGATGGTTTTGTCTGATACCTGATGTCAGATATCTACCGAAGGGAGCTTTGACTCTCGAAAGCTCATGCCCCAAAAATCTTGTGGGTCACTAAGTGTCATGGGCTGGGTGCAGGCAGGGTGAGAGAGAGAAAAAGTCCAAGTCCAGTCCGAGGTCAGAATCAAGGGGTAGCAAGCAGGAGCCAAAAGAACAGAGTCCGAAGTACTCTGCTGAGCCACGGCCCCTCATAAAGCCACGTGTGGTGTACTGGTATGTTTTGGCTTGCTTATACTCTGCACAATCTGATTCCGGAAAAGGTAGTGGATGGCTCAGGTAGGATTACCAACTCTGGCTTGGAAAATGAATGGAGCTTCGGAGGCAGCGCCTGTGGAGGGAGTTTGGGGGTGGGAGTGAGCTCAGAACAGGTATGATGTCAGTACAGGATTCCCATTTTCCCTAAACTCTATGGTGTACTGTAGAGCAGGGTCCTCCAACATGTTGCCCGTCGTCACCATGGCACCCTTCGAGCTTTACAAAATGGGCGGGGCCATTGTATTTGGGCGGGGCCAGTTGTAGCAGTGCTGTCCCTGGGAATCTAAATGAGATTTCTTTTTTGACTCCTGTGTTCTGCTTTGGGGTCACATTGCATGAGAAGGGTACTGTCCAAATGGAAACATTCAGGAGAGGCCTGCATAGTTGATAAACATAGTTTTGAAGAAGAAGAAGAAGAAGAAGAGGAAGAGATTGGATTTATATCCCGTCCTTCATTCACTTGTAGTCTCAGAGCGGCTTACGAACTCCTTTCCCTTCCCCTCCCTGCAACAGACACCCTGTGAGGTAGGTGGGGCTGAGAGAGCTTTGAGACAACTGTCCTTCAGAGAATAGCTGGTTCCGAGCTATGGCTTGCCCAAGGTCATCCAGCAGGTTACAAGTGGAGGAGTGGGGAATCAAACCCGGTTCTCCCAGATTAGAGTCCGCGCACTGAACCACTACACCAAACTGGAGATGCTAACCTTACCCGGGCAACATCTGTTCTGTACTGCCACCCCCCTCCCTGCCCAATCAACATACCATGTCACAAGTAACACACAGACCGAGCAAAGAAATGCTTGAATTGGTGCCTTGTATATGTTAAGCAGACCGCCGTATCCTCGATTGGAGTCCAGTAGCACCTTAGAGACCCATAAGATTTTGGGGGTGTAAGCTTTCGAGAGTCAAAAGCTCCCTTCGTCACGTCAGAAGTTTATACCCTGGAAATTTCACTGGTCTCGAAGGTGCTATTGGACTCAAACCTACCTGTTCTATTGCAGACCAGCATGGCTTCCCTTTGAAACTACTCATATCCTGCATAATTCATTTTCTTGGGTAGGGACAAAGAGCTCTTCAGTTTAAATCCCCTGCATTGTTCATACCCTGCAGCATATGATTTCTGGGCTTGAGAGCAGCTCTGGCCAGATCTCCAACTGCATGGTGCCGAGCACTGCCGTGGCTTTCCTGCCTCTGCAAAAAAGCAGAGCCCTGTGCTTTTGTTTCCAAAGGTGAATAATAGCATTCAAAAGTTTTCCCTGGAGCTCAATCTTTGCCTCTTGGACCGAAGCCGGCGTTGCTGCCACCTTCTGTTCCCTTTCTGGAACTGAGCAGGTGGAACCATCTATTTGCTATTACGTTCGATTGGCAGCGCTTAGCCTAAGATAATTTGTTCAGAACAGAGAGCTTTGCTTGCAGTCAAAATTAGGTCCTCCTCAATGGTTGTGCTGACTCGGCAACTCCCGAAGCCTGGCAAGTCCTTCATGCTTCGCTTTCGGTCAACCCGCCACTCTCTGTTCGGTTGCCATGAAAAGAAAGTGGAAATCAGCAGAATTGTCCGAGTGATTTTCCCGCTGCCGGGGGCCATGCAAACTTGCCTGGCTGCAGACAGGCTTATTTCCTAGACTTTCTCAATCTGTGTGGGCCTCTCTTTCCCCGAAATTGCTCACAATTCGGAATCGGTGCTCTTTTCTTCAGTTGAGAAAGCAAAATTCGCGTTCCTCAAATTGTCGTGCTGTACATTCATAGGACTTTGTGAGTGCCTTCTTGGTGGCAAACGTTTGCTTCCAAGAGTCAGTTCGTGCTGCATCTGCAATCCATTGCATGTTCAGGACTTTTGCACGTGCCTTGCTATGCATGGAGAGCCCACATGTCATCTGCTTGCGCGTACCCTTTTGCCTGGAACTGCCTCCCCCAATTGCCGATGTGAGGACGCGTCTCTCGTTCCCGTGATATCCCTCTTCCAAGCTCATTTTTTCTATGACACCTTCGTCATAGTCCCCATTCCCTGTTGAAACAAAGCTTACGGATATGCAGCTGGAGCTTATTATGTATTCTGTGTCCCTGCTGCCTTCCTTCTTTTCTAGCCTTCCTTGGCTCAGATTTTAGATTTCACCTTTTTGTGGCTGGGGCTGGCCATCATGTATTCTGTAAAGCACCCTGACCTGGATGGCCCAGGCCAATCTTGTCAGATCTGGGAAGCTTAGCAGGGTCAGTCCTAGTTAGTATTTGGATGGGAGACTACCAAGGAAGTCCAGGGTTGCTGTGCAGAGGCAGGCGATGGCAAACCACCTCTGTTTGTCTCTTGCTTTGGAAAAACCCACGGGGTCACCATAAGTCAGCTGCGACTTGGTGGCTCTTTCCACCACCAAGTTAGACCTGCCTCACACTGTTTCTAGCTTTCTGCCCTATAATCCCGCCTGTTAAATAAAAGAAAAAGGGGGAAAGAGAGAGATGACAAAAGGAAATTACCTGCTTTTGGTAATGCTCTGACCAAGCTAGCCTGATTTCGTTAGCTCTCAGAGGCTAAGTAGAGTTGGCCCTGGCTAGTATTTGAATGGGAGGCCTCCAAGGAATACCAGGATCGTGATGCAGAGGCAGGCAATGGCAAACCACGTCTGAACATCTTGCCTCAAAAACCCTGTGGGGTCACCATAAATCAGCTGTGATTTAACAGCACTTTCCATCACCAAACAGGGCTTTGGCTAGTCCATTTCAGTTCTCCAGTGACTATTTATCCTCTGCCAACAAAGAGAGCCGGATTCTGTTTCCGGAGCGGGCAGGCAGCTGGACAGAACCCACTTTGTGACACAGCAGATACAGCGGCCCTTCAAAGTCCTGGTAAGGGCTATATGCTTCTTCCTTCCCCCTGTCACCTCTCCCCAGTCTCTCCCAACTGTGTCCCTCCCCCTCCAATTTCCAACAGTTGCTCTGCCCCCACACTTCAGATTTCTTCCCCGAGTGGGGTACTCTTGACTGTCCCTCAATTCTCCTGCTGGATCTATGGTGGAAATAAGAAAAAAAATGCAGGTGCCCAAACCTTAGCAACAAATTTTCTCATGCCACAAATGAAAATGGTGAAATGCTTCAGAATTTTGAAAGGAGGTTCCAAGAAATGATAGATTCTTCATTGGGAATCACTGAGGATTGGTGTATCTGAATGTCTACATGTGTCTTTGGGATGTTGAATCCAGCATGATTCTTGAAGGAATCATTGAAGTGGATTTATAGCCACGGGTCCATCAGCTGGCAGAGACACCACTTTGTCCTTGCAGTTCAAGGACTTTTTTGAATTTATTACAGATTGTTTTTGGAAAAGCTCCACCTGTGAATTTCTACCTGTGATCAACTTTACCTGTGAATTTCTACCTGTTGTTTGTGGCGTAAGAAAATTTGTTCTAAGTAATTTATATGTCTTATCTAGATTATGAAATCATTGATTTTTGGTGTTAAGGTTTGGGCACATGCATTTTTTCCTTGTTTCCATATATTGCCGTGCCACTGCCTTTCATCTTGGATCTATGGTGGAGGCAAAGCTTTTCATGCCATGTCGGGTACATCTGTTCGGCCCCCAATAAAAGGAGCTGTTGAAGTGATTGCCTGTGGTACTATAATATTCATTGGGCGTGATCATATGCACCCATTAGCCATGGAAGAGGGACGATTTACTTGCAGTTCAAAGCGGTGCGATCGCACCAGCACATCTTGGAAGCGTCCCACAACCGTCGTCAAACCATCGCAAGCCGTTTTGCTCCACCAGGAAAGCGGAGTAAAAAACCACTAGTTAAACTCCAGCATCAACCGGTTTGCTGCGGGCCAAAGCCAGACTTCCCCCGTGTGATCGTGCCAATGCAAACTTGTGGCGTCGGGGATAGTCAGATCAGGCTACCCCGACATCATGCTGTTGTTTCCCTCCCCCTTCTCAGTGTGCGCATCATCAAAAGGCCTTAGGGTGGAGGAGCGATTCATCAATCCCCTGTTTAAGTGAATCGGAAACCAACCACACAAAAAATATTAACTCGCCCACAGTTGCGTCTGATCACGCAGCAGCGAGTTGCGCCAGCAAGTCCGCAGATCTGTGTGATCATGCAACTGCGGGGCAAATTGCTCTGGGGCAAAATAGCCTCCTCAAGCCCCACTGCTTTAGAGCAACAAGGCCACCCACCTGAATCTTTATTCATTCAGTACATAAGACTCGGTTTATGGTCCAGGCTGCTGGCATTTTGGGACAGTGGCAAGTCTGTAACTGAACATCTCATTTACCCTGGTTTCCATTTGTGGCTTCAGACCGCCTCCTACAATGAGAATTTAATGAAACTGGTACTCCTCTCAGCAGATGGAAGAAAATCTTTGGTTGGAATGGTAATGTGCAGTTTCAGATCCCTGTGAATTAAATGATAACCGGGGGACTGGCCTCTGTCCCTCTGCTCCTGTTTTAAAGCATCCATCTCATCGTTCCTCTTTCCTCAGTTTTCCCTGTATGCTGAATGGGAATAGTTCTTAACGAGACCCTCTAAGTCAGGGGTGGCCAACCTGTGGCTCGGGAGCCACATGCGGCTCTTTCACACATATTTTGCGGCTCCTGGCAGGGCGGCTGGGGAAGCAAAGGGGAGGCATGCTTTTTCTCTCTTTCTCCCTTCCTTCCTTCCTTCCTTCCCTCCTCCCTCCCATCTATTTGCTTTCCTAGTTTCTCTCTCTCTCTTTCTTATAACTGGTTTTCCTCGTTTGTTTTTATTTTTGGCAGTCCCATTTAACGTTAATAAAAAGCAAATTTGCATATTTTTAAAAATAAAAACGTGTGTGTGATATTTGTTCCTGTCTTGCGGCTCTCAGACATCTCTATGTGGCTCTTACGTTTATTCTATGTGGCTCTTACGTTAAGCAAGGTTGGCCACCCCTGCTCTAAGTGTTCGAATAATGAAGGCTCAGAGACCAATTCAGAGTGTGCAGTGTGAAATATATCACAGAAGCGCTCAGCAGCATACTCCGCTGGCGTTTTTGTCGCTGCTTCTAATCCCGTTTTCTGATCCCGTCGGAGTTTTGTTTTGTTAATTTCATCCCCCAGATGTAAAGATATCTTGAAAGCGGAATCGCACGAGCGAAGGATTGCTTTCCCTTTGTACCGCCTTATCGCCTCCCCTTCCTTTAATATGCTTATCAATAACTTCATCTCTTCCCTTTTAATCTTGTAAATTTCCATTATCTGGAGCGGTCTGTTGCGCGAAGCCGCCAGCGCCGCCCATTGCCTCATTTGCATCTACACGTGCTTGACCCTGGCCCCTCTCCCTCTCTCGTTAATGCATCAGCAAGCACTGATATCTCTCTGGAGCATTATCATTTGGCTGTTAGCTCAAGTAATAACAACCATTCATTTGGCTGATGAAGGTTTATTAAATAAAAATGGGCATTAATGAAGGTGGTGGAGGAGTGATAGCTAGTTGGCGTCATTGTTTTCATTGCGTGGGCTTATGGATTGTCCGTAAAGGGGATCAGATTTGATAATCAAAGTGGGAAGAAGAAGAAGAAGAAGAAAAGGGATTGGTTTTATACCCTGCCCTTCACTACCCGAAGGAGTCTCAGAGTGGCTTACAATCCCTTCCCCCTCCCCTCCCCTGTGAGGTAGGTGGGGCTGAGAGAGCTCTCTCAAGAACTGCCCTTGAGAGAACAGTTCTGAAAGAACTTATGACTGACCCAAGCTCACACCAGCAGGTGCATGTGCTGGAGCGGGGAATGAAACCCGGTTCTCCCAGATTAGAATCCGTGCTCCTAACCATGACACCAAACTGGCCAGGTTGTGACGAGAAGCTAGGCTAACAATGTGATCCTAAGCAGAGTTATACCATTGTAAGCCCACTGAAATGCAGCTTCAGTGAAGAGTGCTGCTCTTCTTAGGATTGCACTGTAAGAGTCAGAGCCTCTTGATGGTCAAGTCTGACATATGAATCTACTTTCGTAAGGTAATAATAACTAAGCGGCATCAAGTCTCAAACAACTTATGTCAACTCTATGACGTTCCAGTTATGGGGTTTCCGATGCAAGAGGTGAGCAGCGGTAGTTTGCCATTGCCTGCCTCTTTGCAACAACCCTAGGCTTCCACTTTGGTCTCCCGTCCAAGTACTAACCGAGGCCAAACCAGCTTAGCTTCTGAGATCTATGAGATCAGACTAGCCTGGGCTGTCCATTGCCTTCCTCTACCTTGTGATCCTGGTCTTTTCGGTGGTCTCTTAACCAAGTATTGGCCACGGTGTGATTCTGCTTAGCTTACAAGTTCTGACAAGCTCGACCTAGTCTGGGCTATTTAGGCTGTTAAGTTACCTTACATGGTAAAGGTGTTTTATGTCAATACTTGTTTGTGTTGTTTTTTTTTTAAACCTAGTTAAAATATACACTGGCATCTTGTTTTCCCCTCTATATATCCTCTTTGTGTTGTTTGTTCTAAGAGAGATTGGATTTATGTGACTTTTTCTTCGTGATCCTTACGTGTTAGGGTTTTTGTTGTAGTCAGGGAAGACTCTTCTTTTCCTCACTCCTCTCTTTGAGGTGGTGTCGATCTCCTTGAATTGAAGAGGGCGGAGAAGATCAAGCAACCCTCAAAGAGGAAGTGGAAATGGACCACAGTTGATAGAAAGAGAGGAGGAAACAGAACAATACGACTCAAGGGGAGTCTTGGCGAGAAGAGAGAATAAAAATCTAAAAGAAGCAACCACGCTGAGGAGATATGTAGAGAACTGATACTCATGGGGCCCTAACCATTTATTTATTAATTAGAATTTGTATCCCGCCCTCCTCGCCATACGGCGGGCTCAGGGCGGCTAACAACAGCCATTGTGGCACAATACATTACTTCGTTAAAATTTAAACAAACATAAAACATCCTGACACATAACACATAGTTGGCGTTACTTCAGTACAACTATCAAAACAGCAATCAAGCATCTCCCCATATCTGGTCAGACATTGGCAGCTAGAGATCAGGCCAGGGCCGGATGTAAATACTGTGGGCAGCCCCTATTTGAAAGCCTGGCGGAAGAGCTCCGTCTTACAGGCCCTGCGGAATTGTAATAGATCCCGCAGGGCCTTGACGTTATCCGGGAGCTCATTCCACCAGTAAGGGGCCGCCACAGAAAATGCCCTGGCCCTAGTGACTGCCAGGCGGGCCTCCCTCGGCCCTGGGACAGTCAGGCGGTTTTGGGCTCCAGATCGAAGTGCTCTCTGGGGAGTATATGGTGAGAGGCGGTCCTTCAAGTAAGTAGGTCCTCGGCCATATAGGGGGTGGAGGAAGTCTATGTGGGGGAACAGGGCGGTGGATGGACATCATTGTCGTCATTTCAAGACCAAAAAAATTCCATTTAAAAAAATTGTTAACATGTGGAGACTTGGTAAATGAGCAGTTCTCACAGACCAGGCTTAGGGTCTAGTGTTCAAAACCTCTCCTCCACCCTGTCTGTTCTTTTGCTCTCATTTGGAAGTGTTCCAGTCAAGAGACAACGGCTTTCCTGGGCAAGTAGTTTGTAATCTTGGGGCTGCTTCTGAGGGATGTTTCAGGAAGACACTTTTTATAAAGGGAACAGGATTATAATCTGTTGCACCAAATTTAGTTCTGTTGCATTTTTTAGCAGTTGTATGCATTGTTTTTATACTTTGTAATCTGCCTTGTTGCTTTGATATTTTGTGTTGTTTTTGTGCTTTGTAATCTGCCTTGTTGTTTGAATACTTGGCATTGTTTTTATACTTTGTAATCTGCTTTGTTGTTTTAATAGTATGCATTGCTTTTATACTTTGCCTTGAGTCTGAGTGAGAAAGGCGGGCTGCAAATAAAATTAATAAATAAAAGGCATGCCCCTCTCCAGCCCCAGTGTTTCCCTATGGTCATAAACGTAATATCTGACAACACAAATATTATATTTAAATATAATTGTACCTTATTTGTTTAAACATTTTAATCCCATCTTTTGATACGAAGAGAAGAGATTGGATTTATACCCCGCTGTTTACTCCCGAAGGAGTCTCAGAGCGGCTTACAAACTCCTTTCCCTTCCCCTCCCCACAACAGACACCCTGGGAGGTCGGTGGGGCTGAGAGAGCTCCGACAGAAACTGCTCTTTTTTCAAGGACAGCTGTGCCAGAGCTATGGCTTGCCCAAGGTCATCCAGCAGGTGCAAGTGGAGGAGGGGCGGAATCAAACCCGGTTCTCCCAGATTAGCAAACCACTGCTGTATGTCTTTTACCTGGATGGCCCAAGCTAGCCTGATTTTATCAGATTTCGGAAACTAAGCAGGGTCAGCCCTGGTTATTATTTGAATGGGTGACCACTAACGGAATTCCAAGGTTGCTACGCAGAGGCAAGCAATGGCAAACCACCTCTGTGCTTCTCTTGCCTTGGAAACTTGACGGCTCTTTATACACTCACAGACAGCAGCCAAGTCAGAATGAAGACAAGCAGCTTTGTCTGCTTAGTACTCAGGAAACTGATCTCGGTGCGTCACTGAAGGCTCCTCCCCGCTCCCCCCAACCACTTAGAACAGATCCATTGGGCGACCTGATGCGGAAGCTGGGGTAGTGACGAAGAGTGCTTTGTTCAGTGGTGGTATTGCCATAGAAACAGGCTCACGGCTGAATTCTAGTTTGTCTTTGGTTAGCTTTGTTGTGAGTTTTCTCAGGCTGCTGTCTCCGCCATCGAACTGTCCTTTGCTCATCAGTCAACCAGGTAGTTGAGAGGACTTCATTTGGCAGTCAAGGATATCTAGTAGGAACGATTGGGCCAAGTTCTGGAGTTCTCCCCATTTCCAGAGAACGGCCAGGGCTCAAATGATATATTCCCTGGACCCATTAGAACAGCCCCCCCCTAAAAAAACCTTTTTTGAGTCAATGGGCACCTTTGGAATTCTAATACAAGGTGATGGGTGCAACTCCAAAATGACGGAGTGCGCGGAGCGAGGCACACATAGGAAGCACAAGTGCAGAAGTAAGAGGGGTGATTTTCAAAAGATGCTGGCAAAGAGGAGCAAGAAAGAATTGAAAGCAAACCAGCAAGTATCATAATGCCCCTGTATGAATTGATGGTGCGACCTCATTTGGAGTACTGTGTACAATTCTGGTCGCCACACCTCAAAAAGGATATTATAGCCCTGAAAAAGGTGCAGAAAAGGGCAACTAGAATGATAAAAGGGTTGGGACACTTCCCCTATGAAGAAAATGTGTTATGCTTCAGATGTGGTGGGAAACCACCAAAACAAGATAAAAATAGAATGTACAAATAGAACAAAATGTTATTTAATATGGAAAAAGGGATTTGTATAAGGTTAAATGTATTATTTTCGATGTTTTTTTTTTGAAAAATAAAAATTTCTTTACAAAAAAAAAAGAAAGGTTGACGCACTTGGGGCTCTTTAGCTTGGAGAAACGATGACTGAGGGTTGACATGACTGAGGTTTACAAGATTATGCAACCTAGCAGTTCGAAAGCAAGAAATTGCAAGTAGATAAATAGGTATTTCTTCGGTGGGAAGGTAACAGCGTTCCATGTGCCTTGGCGTCTAGTCATGCCGGCCACATGACCTCAGAAACACCCTTGGACAGTGCTGGCTCTTCAGCTTGGAAACGGAGATGAGCACCGCATCCCTGGAGTCATATTCGACTGGCTTTTGAGCAAGGGAAACCTTTACCTTTACCTCTGCCAAATCCAGAGGCAATGGGACTGTTACATAAATGGCAGTGATTTCTAAGCAGTGGTGATGCGAACGTTTGTAATGTGACTGCCTTGGTCCAATTTTGATGACTTTTCCTGCCGAAGGTGAAGCATCATTTCCTTGCCTCTGGCTCTTGCAGGTGAGCTGTCCAGTCATCTGTCTCTTCCAAATGGTGGCACTGGATCCAGCAGCCGACCACTCTCCTGGCCTCTGACATATATGGATTGTGTTGGAATGCAGAAGCCAGCTTCTCTTTGGCTGCGTATCTGTTCCGGATCCTCTGGGAGAATTGGCCTCCATGACACAGAAGCTTTCATTATGAGCTGGAAGGTTCATAACTAGTTACGAATTGCATTTTAGTTGGGCAGAAAGATGTCAGATTGGTAGCCAGGGCCATCCATAAGAGAAATTTTAATGAAAAGCCACCTTCTGCCACAGGGACTTCTGAGAGTTTTTATTAAGTTAATTTTTTAAGGCTTCTGTTATGAGAGATCTTCTCGTTTTCCTCCTAGAGCAGAGCTGCCAAAAATATATTTTTTTGGATGAGTGATAACAATTTGGATTGTTTCCGAAGCTCTGATTTATGGGTTTATAATTTTGTCTCTAGTGAACTAATCAAATACCGATGAGAGGGTAGAAAATGCTCACGATCTGATGGATAATGGCGCACAGTACCCTGCCAGAGAAACTTGATTGTCTTAGGGAAGCGCTGTGGCTCTTTGGGAGAGCGTCTGATTGGTATGCAGAAGGTTCCGAGTTCAGTCCCTGCCATCTCCAGCTAAAAAGGGATCAGCTAAGAAGTGATGTGAAATACCTCCACCTGAAAGGTACAGATAGGAAGTCTCGGTCTGGGACAAGTGATGCTGTGTATTCTTAGTGCTTGGGGGGGAGGTGGAGAACAGTGGGAGGGCTTCAAGTGTCCTGGCCCCACTGGTGGACCTCCTGAGGGCACCTGGTATTTTTGGCCACTGTGTGACACTGGATGGATTGGATGGGCCATTGGCCTGATCCAACATTGGCTTCTCTTATGTTCTTATAGATGGAATACACTGTCTGGGGCAAGTGATGCTCTGTATTCTTCATGCTGGGGGGGGGGGGGCAACAGTGGGAGGGTTTCTTGTGCCCTGGCCCCACTGGCGGACCTCCTGATGGCCCCTGGTAATTTTGGCCACTGTGTGACATAGAGTGTTGGACTGGATAGGCCACTGGCCTGATCCAACATGGATTCTCTTAGGTTCTTATGTCTGGGACAGTAATGCTTTGTATTTTTGGTGCTTGGAGGGCTTCTAGTGTTCTGGCCCCACTGGTGGACCTCCTGAGGGCACCTGATATTTTTGGCCACTGTGTGACAGAGTGTTGGAGTGGATGGGCCATTGGCCTGATCCAACATTGGATTCTCTTATGTTCTTACGTTCTTATGAGACCCTGGAGAGCTGCTGCCAGTCTGCGTGGATAATACTGACCTTGATGGACCAAGGGCCTGATTCAGTATAAGGTAGCTTCATATGTGTCTTTTACCTGTCAAATGGCACAGTCTCCCATCCACTTTTCCCAGGGACTGGGGAGAAATAGTAGGGACTGGATCCCAGAGAACATTTCCACTCACACATGAGCTTTTTCATGAGCAAGAACACAAGAAAAATAACTTCAGATCACTCTTGTGCTTGGTCAGCTTGACCATATTGCATCTTGTGTTTCTGCTTGCACGAGATACAGAGCAAGGTAGATTTCAGCAAAACCCCCCCCCCCCCCCAAACAATCTCCTTCAATCAAATCCGATCACATCTCCAAATTGGACTGTAATAGCTGCATCAAAGAGCCTTTTGCCTTCTGATTTTCATACAGAACGATCCTCATATGAGATGAAAGATCAGCCATTGATCTTGGCGATCTGCTTTGGGGACCTGTTTGGGTGGAAAGGTGGCATAAAAATGTTTTAAATAATAAAGAAATCTGATTGTAGTTGCTGCACAATGCAGTGTGTGAATGGCACTGTGTTAAACAAAGCTTTTCTTCTGCTGTCACATGGCAGGATCCAGTCCTGAGAGCTGGATTTTGCAACAGCATGTATAGAATCAAAACTGGAATGATTCAGTGGTTCTGTTCCTGACAGTTCCTTCTAATCCAAGAGATTCTACTGTCCATGCACATCTCAATCATTAGCCCACAAGAACCCGATTCCTAGGTTTTGGGTTCTGACAATCTTTAGAGTTCTGAAGGGAGCCAGTTTGGTGTAGTGGTTAAGACTGGTGGACTCTAATCTGGAGAACCAGGTTCGATTCTCCACTTGAAGCCAGCTGGGTGACCTTAGGCAAGTCACAGCACTCTCAGCCTAAAAATAAGCACAGCTCGCCACCTAGTGGTGCAAAAAAGAGCTACAGCTTCAGCAGCCAAACAATCCCTCCTGGGATCTCCTGGTTATTCCACACACAATGGCATAAGATAATTAATTAATTTTAACTAGAGTTCTGAATAGTCATGATGTTCATGAACATTCCATAACACCCCACCAACTGAGCCAATGGCTAGGGAGATTTTATTTCAATATGCTGAAGCCAGAAGTTGTTAAAGCCTACAGTCTCTGTTTGTCTCAGCTTGATTATCCGATCATGGAATAAATTGTCAGACAGAATCTATTTTTTATTTATTTAATTAGACTTTTACCGCGCCCTTCCAGCAAAGCTGGCCCCTGTATACATCTATGGTGCGGTCTCCTTTGGAATGCTGCGTACAGTTCTAGTCACTGCTCCTCCAAAAAAGGTATTATAGCACTAGAAAAGGAGCAGAAAAGGGCAACTAAAATGATTAAGGGGATGGAACACCTTCCCTGCGAAGACAGGTTAAAGCGGTTAGGGCTCTTTAGTTTGGAGAAACGACAGTTGAGGGGTGACATGATCGAGGTTTACCAGATTATGCATGGGAGAGAGAAGATAGAGAAAAAAGCCCTTTATTCTCTTTCTCACAAGACAAGAACTCGTGGGCTTAGAACAGATAAAAGGAAGTGCTTCTTCACCCATAGAGGAATTAACACAGGAGAATTCACTGCCGCAGGGAGTGATAGTGGCTACAAGCATAGACAGCTTCAAGAGGGGATTGGATAAACATCTGGAGCAGAGGTCCATCAGTGGCTATTAGCCACAAGGTATAGATGGAACACTCTGTCTGGGTCAGTGATGCTCTGTGTTCTTAGTGCTTGGGGGGCAACAGTGGGAGGGCTACTGGAGTTCTGGCCCCGCTGGTGGACCTCCTGATGGCCCCTTGGTTTTGGTCACTGTGTAACACAGAGTGTTGGACTGGAGGGGCCATTGGCCTGATCCAACATGGTTTCTCTTATGCCCTTATGCTCTTAAAGTCATAATTTGGCAGACTTAACAAAGCAAATTTTAGATTATTTATCTCACTGGAAGTTTCCTATGAATCTAGGATTCAGGAGAGAGAAAGACAAGAGTGTTGCACAGCAGACGGAAATCTTCATCTTCTGCACTTTAATTTATGCATAATTTGTCCTTCTGTGAGGTTCTCTAAAAGATTGCCCGGAAGATGAAAATATGCCTTCCTGTAATTTAATCCATTGCTGCTTTGTTGGACAGAGAGGAAGCTATTCCCCATAATCTTTTTCTCATCCACTTTCATATTTTAAAGCAGGCTACTGCTGTTTATTTTTTAATTCCGGTTTTATATCAGCAGAAACCACAGCTTCTCCTTTTAGAATCCCAGGAAACAGACCAATTTCTGGAGGGTCAACTCAGAGGCTTTCTGAAGCCAACGAGGTCCCGCCCATTTTCTAAAAACGTTCGGCAGGCACCAGGAAAGGTGTTGGCCAGGATCCTGGTGACCAGAGGCAAGGTTTTTACTAGCCCACTGGCTCAGTCAGAAGTACTGCAGATTGCTCTCTTAGGCCTGTTTAGCCATCACAAGAAGCAACAGGCCTTTTGCTCAGTTCCTTGATCGCGTCACCCACAGTGTGGCTTTCGTAGCAAGACTCCCCTACTTATACTGCTCCAGAGCTACTATTTTTATGTCTTAATGTCGCCTTGACTATCTCTCTTGGCACGTGTGGTCCATGCAAACCGCTTTCCCCTCTGTACAATGGAGATAAACGGGGAGGACAAGCGAGATGAGGGTTTTACAGGGCATGAATACAAAGTACATCTTTAAGCCTGCGGCATTACGGGAAAAGGTAGGGTACGGCTCCGAGACGACACAAAGCTGCCCTCCCGATCATGCTGGTGCAAATAATGCATTGAATTGCTATGCGGGTTTTCTGAAACTGAACATTTTGATCAGCTGATAACTACAGTATGGATATTGTGGTTGCTGCTATTTGGTGCCAGTTTGGTGTAGTGGTTAAGTGCGCGGACTCTAGTCTGGGAGAACCGGGTTTGATTCCCCACTCTGCCACTTGCACCTGCTGGATGACCTTGGATGGCCAGCCATAGTTCTGTATCAGCTGTTCTCTCAAGGGCAGTTGTCTCAGAGCTCTCTCAGCCCCACCTACCTCACAGGGTGTCTGTTGCGGGGAGGGGAAGGGAAACGAGTTTGTAAGCCGCTCTGAGACTACAAGTGAAGGGCAGGGTATAAATCCAATCTCTTCTTCTTCTTCTTCTTCTTCTTTCGATACTGCATTTATCCATAAGGGGAATTACTGAAGTAAAGGCTACATAGATTACAGATGTGGTTTAGAATATGTATGTGTGTGTGTGTGTATGTATATACACACACACACATTAATATGTACACAAGTGTGTGTATGTGTATATATGTGTATATATATATATATAAAGAGAGAGAGAGAGAGAATATATGCATATTTCTTCTTTGTTCTCCTGTTCCTTCTGGTTCTCTGTTCCTAAATTTCTTACTTCATTCTGAAATCACTGCTGACACTTTGGTAGAACTTGGAAAAGTTTATGTTTTTGTGTTTTGATTGGGTACTTGAGCCCTGACTTGGGTATTCCAGGCTAGCTCAATCTCATTAGATCACAGAAACTAAGCAGGGTCGGCCCTGGCTAGTATTTGGATGGGAGACCTCCAGGGAAGTCCAGGGTCGCTACACAGAGGCAGGCAGTGGCAGACCACCTCTGAACATCTTGTGCCTTGAAAATCCTACCGGGCCGCCATAAGTCAGCCGTGATGTGACAACAAAAGAAATAGATAAAAAAGCAATTGAATGGCAAGGAAACTGGTCATAGCTTTTTATTTTTTTTAAATTAAAGGTACGATTTTCTGGATTCTGGACTTTTGGACCATCCGTCAGCTCTCACCAAGTCCGACATGTGTACCACTTCCATGTGGGGTTCCGCGCCAACGGATTTATAGGGCAAGAAAAGGGCATTTCAACAAACACTGCATTCCATAGCATTTTTTTTTTTAAAAAACCCCATTGTTTCTTGATGTGTGTCAACTAGAAATCTGTCAGCTGGAGTCACTTGATTATGGAATTGCAATTATGTTGTTGGCATCTTTCATTTTGAAAACATACTCCGTTTTGCCCTTTACTTTTTTTAGTATCGTGCAGTTCAGCACCGACTTCAGTGTTGGCCTCTGATCATGGATTTTCCTTTTCTTTTCCATTTCGCTGCTTTTTGGTAGCTAGGTGCTCCTCAGATTGTGCCAGATCTCTACTGTTACGGAGAGTCTCTGTGCTATTTAATTACGGACTATTGATGCAGGTTTGGGCATTTGGGACGGGGGTATGATGTAACACTGTCTCCCCTCTTGATTCTGCACTACGGAAAACTTTCTGCCTTTTGAAACGGAGATAATGAATTGTCCTAACGTTCTAACGATACTCTGGATGTGATGTTTAAGGCTGTGAAGACCTAAGGTCCGGTTCTCTGTCTTCTGCTTAATATAGAGATTTCCCCTGCCCCTTTCACATACATACTGGTTAAACAACTTGTCAAAGCAAAAGTTAGTTTGGGCTTGAATGAGTGATTGGACTCTGCAATATAACTGGATCTCTCCGGATTTCAGGGTGGAGTACATTGCTTTGTGTGCTTCCCATTTTAACTTCACGGTGTAAACTGAGAGCCAGTTTGGTGTAGTGGTTCAGTACGCGTACTCTAATCTGGGAGAACCGGGTTTGATTCCCCACTCCTCCACTTGCAGCTGCTGGATGACCTTGGGCAAGCCATAGCCCGTAGCAGCCTATTTGCTACAGGACTTTCCGAGGTGTTTTTTTACTCCGCGTGTGCGGCGGAGCAAAACAGGTTGCCAACAGCTGCGGGGCACTTCCTAGATGTTGGCGTCTGATCACGCTCCTTTAATCTGCCCAGCACTTGCGCCTATGTTGGGGGAAATTGTGCGTGTGATCGCAGCCAGAGTTATGTATAGCCTCACTCCCTGACATTTTGTGATCCTCTTGCGGGCAGCCATTTTGTAATTGTGCCCACCGCCCTGTTTCAGAATTCCAGAGGTTCCTGCAGGCTCAGAAAGGTTGGGGACCTCTGGTTTAGTTGCTTCCTGATTTTTGATAAATGCTCAAAAAAAGTGGCCACGGTTTCAGAATGCATCAGTTGGGAAGACTAGCTCCGGGAATGCCCTTTTTTGGCTGTGTAAATATTGTAGGTGTTTAACGGTTGGTCTGAACCAGCAAACTTAAACCGTGACGCCCTTGATCCCCGAAGAGGGCCCAGCATCTCTTTGGCCAGTAAATGTTTTTCCTCACTAGAATTGCTTTGCTTTAGAGCTAAGTGTCTCGGTAATGGACAGTAATGGAGAATGAAATACAGGGAAGGAAAAGACGGCTTAAAGCGGGGTTTGTTGGAGCATAACCAGGGCTTTTAAGAGGCTCGAAGACTCTGTAGTGTAGCACCTTAGCTATGCCGTTTACCTCTAGAATTTAATCACACTGAAAGCCGGCGTTACCAAGGCCATAACTCCTCGGCACGCGTCTCTACAAATATGAAGTGTCACCCAGGCAATATTTTTAGAAGAAGATGGCTGCATTTTGCACCAAAGAAGAAAATTAAAGCTCCATCGCTCCTCTTCCCTCCCCTTCCCTTTAATACTCCAGTAAATGATTGACTCTCCTGTTTGCTTTTTCTCAAGGCTTGCTCGAGAGTTTTATGTTGATGTAATAGTTTTTGCCTTTGTGCATCGCTATTCTTCTTAAAACAAGAAAACTGAGTGAGGCCCGAAATCCGCGTGACGCGAGTGAAAAATGGAATACGGCCACGGAATTTCAATGCCACTTCTTTAGAAAGAAGGCGTGCTTCTCATTCCTCGTGGATTCTGAGGCTTTCTGGACTCACCGGTACCAGAGCCTTTTAAGAAATTCTTGGCCTGTTCCCATGGTTCCTTGGGGTCAGTTCCATCGAACAAAATTGGAGGGTGGCTGGCGTACCCTTCACCTTACTGTCCCAAGCCAATGGCCGTTTGCCATTCTGCACTCCTCCTCCGTAAGTTGGTGGTGCTGCCCAATTTCCTCTCTGGTTCTTCTCTTCTTTTGTCTAAGTGACAGAGGTCTAGTGGGTAAGATAAAGCCTATGAATTTGAGGCTCCTCCGCTCCCTTCCTTACTGCGGACAGAGAAGCTTTTTAATGCCTGCAAGTGAGGAGTGATCAATTTATGGTAATTCCCAGGCACTGGAGAACTACAGTTATGCAGGTTGAGTTATATACTTCCAGTTGAAGTCCCCCAGTTTACCGTTCAGTGACATGCAATAAAACCAGGAAAGAATTAAAGGTACAATAAAAATCAATTAAAACAGTAAGAGTCAATAAAGTGCAATAGACACTAGTAACCTAAATGAGAGCCAGCGTCATGTAGTGGTTAAAGCAGGGCTCATTTCGTAGCAGGAGCTCTTTTGCATATTAGGGCACACCCCCCTGATGTAGCCAATCCTCCAAGAGCTTACAATAGCCCCTGTAAGAAGAGCTCTGTAAGCTCTTGGAGGATTGGCTACGTCAGGGGGTGTGGCCTAATATGCAAAGGAACTCCTGCTACGAAATGAGCCCTGCTTAACACACACATAAACCCTCTTGGCTCGGAGTCCAGAAGGCGGCATGTGTCTCTACCACACTGAGAACCTGTGATCTGCAGCGAACTTAAAGCCGTGTGTCAAAATGAAGTTCGTTGCTCATGCTAATGATGCCTCGGATAGTTAAGGGAAGGATCGTTTAATTTGCTCCGGGCTCTATATGCTCTTTGCTCGCCACTTGCGCTTTGTAGGGCACGCATGCCAAACTCTTACAGAATGAGGATTTCTTTTCTCCCCCCGTTGCCAGTCACTTTTGTTTTAATTGCTTTCCGAGGAAGCGTTTCCAGCACTGCAGGAGAATGGTGGCGGGGGGGGGGGGGGCTGATAAAATTCAACAGAATTGCTGAAGCATTTATCAGCCGTTTGGTTTTATTAAATCGTGTCTCATAGAAGGACACCTTTAGTACTGTGTCAGATGTAAAACGGTTGTGCTGCTTTATGTACTAATCTGTACTAAATAAGCCAAGTCTTCCCGTGGCTTAAGTTCTATATTTATTCTTCGGGGATGTATAGAAATCTGGGTGAATTAGAGCTAGTGAACTAGTCCCTCTGTGAGTTTGAACTCCACCTTCCATGCTCGTGTATCTGAAGAAGTGTGCCTGCACACGAAAGCTCATGCCTTGAATAAACTTTTGTTGGTCTTCAAGGTGCTACTGGACTCTAAATTTGTTCTGCTGCTTCAGACCAACACAGCTGACCTCCTGGAACTCATTCTTTCTAGGCTTGGTTGGCTGCTGGATTGACTAGTGGGTACAGGTGTTACTATTTGGTGTAACGTCTGTGAAGATCAGGTCTACAGTGGTGTCATGTAGTGGCAAGTAGATGATTAATCTCTTCTCAAAGTCTGGGTTTTTTTTTTTAATTCTTTATTAAATTTACATCTGCAATAAACAGTATTCAATACCTCAGAATCCATGTTCACCAAAAAGCCTTTGGTGGAGACCCAGTGTAATGTAATAGTTAAGAGCAGCAGTCGCTAATCTGGAGAACCAGGTTTGATTCTCCACTTCTCCACAAGAAGCCTACTGGGTGACCTTGGGCCAGGCACAGTTCTCTGAACTCTTCCCCCCAGTTTGATGTAGCAGTTAAGAGCGGCAGACTAATCTGGAGAAATGGGTTTGATTACCCACTTCTCCACTTGAAGCCAGCTGGGTGACCTTGGGTCATTCACAGTTCTCTCAGAGCTGTTATCTCAAGAGCAATTCTCAAGAGCTTCTCAGGAGCCCACTTACCTCACAGGTTGTCTTCTGTGGGGAGAGGAAGGGAAGGAGATTGTAAGGTGCTCTGAGACTCCGAGTGAAGGGCAGGGTATAAATCCAGTGTCCTCCTCCCCCCCCCCCAGCCCCACCTACCTCACAAGGTGGTTGTTGTGGGGAGAGGAAGGGAAGGTAATTGTAAGCTACTTTGACTTCTTAAGGTAGAGATAAGCAGGGTATACTACTACTACTACTACTACTACTACCACCACCACCTCTTCCTCCTCCTCCTCCTCTTCTTCTTCTTCTTCCCTCATTCTCTACAGAAATGAAGCCCAAGTATGTGTAAATAGTTAATGTATGTCCTTTGTCTGCTACAATCCCTTCCGTTGTCCCTTCTTCTCCTATTCTTTTTGCTTTGTCAGACTGCAAAATGCCATTTATCTTCGTGGTGCTGTTGGATTGCTAGTAATATTTATATGAAACCCAGGCAAAAACTGATACTAAGCAGTGTGTAGTGAATGTTTGGAAACTAAACTGTAACATTCCATCCATTCCCCCCCCCCCCCAGGTGTCAGCAGTAGATTCCCTAGAGGGACCCCTCCTTCAGGTGGAGGGACTGAGCGATCTGAGACTGGAGCTCCATAGTAAGAAGATGAACATGCACTTGGTCCTAATAGATGAATTGCACCGCCATCTTTACATCAAATCTACCAGCAGGGTTGGACAACGGAGCAAGGAGAAAGGGAGAATAAGGTTGGTTTAAGACGATTCGAATGTGGTTAAAAGAAATCTTTCCTGGGGTGTGTGGAGGACAACTGTCTTACAATGGTCTGTGAAGACCAATCTAAACTTCAGTGGTAGTCAGTGTTGTTGTTTTTTTGAAGTAAAATTGCTGCTACTCATATATATGGACCAAAGGCAGCATGGTATAGCCCAATCTCGGAAGCCAAGCAGGGTGGTCAGTACTTGAAAGGGAGACATCCAAGGAAGACATAACATAAGAAGAGCTCTTCTGGATCAGACCAGTGAGGGTCCATCCAGTCCAGCTTCCTGTCTCACACAGTGGCCAACCAGTTCCTCTGGAGGGCTAACAACAGGGCAGAGAGGGCAAGGCCTTCATAAGAACATCAGAAGAGCCCTGCTGGATCAGACCAGTGGCCCATCTAGTCCAGCATCCTTTCTCACAGTGGTCAACCAGTTGTCTCTGAAGGGCCAACAATGGCATAGAGGCCAAGGCCTTCGCCTGATAAGAACATTAGAAGAACCCTGCTGGATCAGACCAGTGAGGGTCCATCCAGTCCAGCATCCTGTCTCACACAGTGGCCAGCCAGTTCCTCTAGAGGGCCAACAACAGGGCATAGAGGCCGAGGCCTTCATAAGAACATCAGAAGAGCCCTTCCTGATCAGACCAGTGAGGGTCCATCCAGTCCAGCATCCTGCCTCACACAGTGGCCAACCAGTTCCTCTGGAGGGCCAACAACAGGGCACAGAGGCCAAGGCCTTCTCCTGAGGTTGCCTCCTGGCACTGAGATTTTGAGGCTGGCTGCCTCTGAACCTGGAGGTTCCCTTCAGTCACTATGGCCAACAGCCACTGAGATTTATCCTCCATGAATCTATCAAATCCCCCTTTACAGCTGTATTCCTGTGGCCATCACAACCTCCTCTGTCAGCAAATTCAACATTTTAATCACTCTCTGTGTTAAGTCGTGTTTCCTTTTGTCCATCCTGAACCTACTGCCCATCAGTTTCATAGGATACCTCTGCAGAGGAAGGCAATGGCAAACCACCTCAGTGGGGCCAGAACTCCAGAAGCACTTCCACTGTTGCCCCCCAAGCACCAAGAGTGCAGAGCATCACTGCCCCAGACAGGGTGTTCCCTCTATACCTCGTGGCCAACAGCCACTGATGGACCTCTGCTCCAGATGTGTACCTAACCCCCTCTTGAAGCTGTCTGTGCTTGTACCCACCACCACTTCCTTCATCAATGAATGCTCTGATGTTCTTATGTTCTCCAGTCTTGCCGATTGAGATTGATGGGACACATCCAATACATGGCCACTGAGTCTGCTCCTCCTTTCCTGGCCCCAGTATCAATTTCAGGGTTCTGGGCCAGACTGAACTGAGACATTTTTTTTTCTGTCTGGAAAAGTCCGCGACTCGCTGCTTGGCAGCCCAAGAACAGAGGCTGGGGGCAGGAAAACTGCTGTGTCTGGAATCTACTTTGTGTCTCCTTGGCAATAGAACTGTTGCTTGTGCTTGAAGAGATCACATTCCGCTTGGACTCCCCCGTGACGATGGAAAGCAGCCATTTCATAGATGAAGTACCTTCTTTGTTCTGAAGGGCTGTCGTCTTCTCACTTGCGCTCCCCTCCTTTGGCGGTGGCTGCGGAGGTTTCTTAAATCTTGCTGTGGCTTCAGGTTGTCTTTGGTTTCTCTGCTTTGCAGTTCGCTCGTGAAGGACAGCTCCCCGGTGCCTCTTCTCGATGTGACTAACTTGTCAACTCCTCGCAAGTTCCTCGACTCTTCTCAGTTCAGCACTCCAGGGAACTCCAGCGGTGAGCATCAAAATAATAAGAGTGCCCAAACACCCCTTCGGCGAAGTTCACCAATGGCTTTCTCAAGCCTGGAAGGCCCTGGCTCAAAGGGAAGGGAGGTTTCAATCTCGGGGCGGTGTGTGTGGGGGTTGATACTCGGTGGCATAAGGTTGAGGAATATGGTAGCGTTTCCCTTTGTCGGCACGTGGTTACTTGTTCTCCCAGAGTTGTCCTCTTAGTTTCAGAACAGACCTGGATAGTCCAGGCTAGCCTGATCTCGTCAGATCTCGGAAGCTAAGCAGGGTCAGCCTTGGTTAATATTTGGATGGGAGACCACCAAGGAAGTCCGGGGTTGCTGTGCAGAGGCAGACAATGGCAAACCACCTCTGAATGTCTCTTGGCTTGACTTGGATGGCCCAGGCTAGCCTGATCTCGTCAGATCTCGGAAGCTAAGCAGGGTCGGCCATGGCTAGTATTTGGGTGGGCGACCTCCAAGGAATACCAGGGCTGTGATGTGTTGGCAGGCAATGAGAAACTCCCTCGGAAACATCTCTTGCCTTAAAAAAACAAGTCTGGCTCGCCACCTGGTGGTGCATAATTCTAAAAGAGCTAGAACCTCTGGCTGCCAGACAATCTTAGGATCTTCTGGCTATACTACACGCACTGCCATACAATCCTCCTCCTCCTCCTCATCACCACTACATGCGCTCAGGAAGAGCTTACTGCACAAAACATTCGCATTAGAGCTCCAGAGGGTAGCTATGTTCATCTGCAGTAGAAGCACAAGATTCAAGTTCAGTAGTATCTTAGCGACCAATAAGATTTTCGGATTATGAGCTTTCGAGAGTCAAAGCTCCCTTCATCAGAGAGGAACCTCCACTCCTGTTTGTATCAGTCCAGTGGTCCACCTAGTCCAGCATCCTGTCTCAGTCAGTGGCCGACCAGTTCCTCTGGAGGGCCAACAACAGGGCATAGAGGCCAAGGCCTTCTCCTGATGCTGTCTCAAGCATTAATATTCGGAAGTTTACTGTCTCTGAAAGTGCCTTATAGGAACATCAAAAGAGCCCTGCTGGATGAGACCAGTGAGGGTCCATCCAGTCCAGCATCCTGTCTCACACAATGGCCAACCAGTTCCTCTGGAGGTCCAGCCACAGGGCATAGCAACCAAGATCTTTCTCTGATGTTGCCTTCTGGCACTGGGACTCAGGGGTTTACTGCCTCTGAATGTGGAGGTTCCCTTTAGTCACTATGGCTAGTAGCCATTGATGGACCTTTGTCTAATCCCCTTTTAAAGCTGTCCGTGCCTGTGGCCATCAGTACTTTTTGGCTTTTTGAAAAGTTTGGTTTGCCTGTGATGCAGTATAATATGGCTTTTCCATGCTAGTCTCCAAAGCTGAATTTCTGCACAATGCTGGTGACCATATTAGTGGACCCCTGCTCCCTGTAGCATTTTCCGATCTATTCCATATTCGTAGCACAGGATGAGATCTGCAATGTGTTACTGTTGTTGCCATCAAGTCGCAGCTGACTTCTGGTTGACCCTGGAGGGTTTCCAAGGGAAGAGACGTTCAGAGGTGGTTTGCCATTGCCTGCCTCTGCATAGTGACCCCGGTATTCCTTGGTGGTCTCCCGTCCAAATCCTAGCCAGGGCCAACCCTGCTCAGCTTCCGAGATCTGACAAGATCAGGCTAGCCTAGGTATCCATAAAAGATTTCACTGGGAATGAATGGTACTTGGGGTGTGTTGGCCGATGCACGGCTGCTTCAGATCCTCTTGTGCTAGGACAGTGGAGGGAGGTAAGCAGTGGGGTACTGCAGGGCTCAGTACTCGGTCTGATGCTTTTTAACTTGTTTATTAAGGATTTGGAGTTGGGAGTAAGCAGTGGAGTGGCTAAATCTGCAGATGACACAAAGTTGTTCAGGGTGGTGAGAACCAGGGAGGATTGTGAGGCACTCCAAAGGGATCTGTCGAGGATCGGCGAGTGGGCATCAACGTGGCAAATGGGGTTCAGTGTGGCCAAGTGCAAAGTGATGCATGTTGGAACAAAAAATCCTAGCTATAAATACACATTGATGGGGTTTGAACTGGCGGAGACTGACCAAGAGAGAGATCTTGGAGTCGTAGTAGATAACTCAATGAAAATGTCGAGACAGTGTGCGACTGCAGTGAAAAAGACCAACGCTATGCTGGGAGTTATTAGGAAGGGAATAGAAAACAAATCAGCCAGTATCATAATGCCCTTGTATAAATCGATGGTGTGACCTCATTTGGAGTACTGTGTACAGTATGGTCACTACACCTCAAAAACGATATTATAGCATTGGAAAAAGTGCAGAAAAGGGCCACTAGAATGATAAAAGGGTTGGAACACTTTCCCTATGAAGAAAGGTTGACCCACTTTCTCTTTAGCTTGGAGAAACGATGGCTGAGGGGTAACATGATCGAGGTTTATAAGATTATGCATGGGATAGAGCAGGTAGAGAAAGAAGTACTTTTCTCCATTTCTCACAATACAAGAACTCGGGGGCACTCCATGAAATAGCTGAGCAGTCGGGTTAGAACAGATAAAAGGAAGTACTTCTTCACCCAAAGAGTGATTAACACGTGGAATTCACTGCCACAGGAGGTGGTGGCGGCTACAAGCACGGACGGCTTCAAGAGGGAATTAGATAAACATCTAGAGCAGAGGTCCATCAGTGGCTAGTAGCCACAAGGTATAGATAGGAACTCTTGGTCTGGGGCAAGTGATGCTCTGTATTCTTGGTGCTTGTGGGAGGGGCAACAGTGGGAGGGCTTCTAGTGTCTTGCCCCACTGGTGGTCCTCCTGAGGGCACCTGGTGTTTTTGGCCACTGTGTGACACAGTGTTGGACTGGGTGGGCCATTGGCCTGATCTAACATTGGCTTCTCTGATGTTCTTATGATGCAAAATTTTCCAGCACTTGTGTAGAAGAGAAGAAGAAGAAGAGATTGGATTTATACCTCACCCTTCACTTGGAGTCTCAGAGCGGCTTACAAACTCCTTTCCCTTTCCCTCCGCACAACAGACAGGGAATGCAGACCACCAGTCATTTTATACCAGCATTTATCGAGGGCCAGGACCAGAAGATTGTTGATAGGCTTTCAAGTGCCCCTGCCCCTCACTGTTTTATTACTCAAGGTGCAGGTGGGGGAGTCCAGCAGCAGAAATTGTGCTGGCGAGGGGGTTTCCAGAACTCTCAAATGAGACCAAAGGGGCTGGTGGAAGCAGGTCGTAATCGGGGAAGGCATAAATTATGTAGAATACTGTGTAAAATTTTACTAGCGCCCCATAAAAAGCAGACAGCTTGTGAAATACGCTCTGATAAATAGTAGCAAAATTTGATCACCCACACAATTGGAAAAAAGAAGAAGACCCCAAGAGGGGGTTCCTGAGGTTATGTGTTCTTGGAGGGGAGTTTCTGACACGAAGTGGCGCAACTCGGTCGGATGCGGTGCCCTCGCTTCCCCTTCTTTGAAAATGTTGTTTTGCCCATGGGTTAGTGAATGGGGTCGATCGTCAAAATCGGGAAAGCATATGGAGAAAATCGTCCTTTATTTGTAGTCCAGGAACGCATATCCTAGAATAAAAGGTTGCAAATCTTTAAGGTGGCACGAGACCCATGATTGTTTTGGCTGCAACAGACTAGTATCCTATTTGGACTTATTTTCTCTCCAGAATAACAGATAATTCAACCAACATGTGATGTGCGTAAATGTGTGTGCGTGTATATGTATGTTCATTTTCCCTGGCAGGATTTCAGCATTTCCTGGACGTGCTTCAAGATCTGCAAGTTTCAGGTTTGCAGTCCTGTTGGTCTGCCGTAGAAGCAAGAGATTTGAGTCCAGTAGCACCTTAAAGACCAGCTAGTTTCAGGAGTCAGTGCTCTCTTCATCAGAAGAGTTAGATTTGAGTCCAGTAGTAGCACCTTAGAGACTAGCATGATTTCCAGGGTGTAAGCTTTCAAGAGTCAAAGAGCCAGTTTGGTGTAGTGGTTAAGTGCGTGGAGTCTAATCTGGGAGAACCGGGTTTGATTCCCCAGTCCTCCACTTGCACCTGGCTGGATGACCTTGGGCAAGCCATAGCTCTGTACCAGCTGTTCTCTCAAGGACAGTTGTATCAGAGCTCTCTCAGCCCCGCCTACCTCCCAGGGTGCCTGTTGTGGGGAGGGGAAGGGAAAAAGGAGTTTGTAAGCCGCTCTGAGACTCCCTTGGGGAGTGGAGGGCGGGGTATAAATCCAATCTCTTCTTCTTCTTCTTCTTCTAAGAGCGGCGGACTTGAATCTGGGAGAACCAGGTTTGATTTCCCACTCCTCCTCCTCTTGCAGCCAGCTGGGTGACCTTGGGTCAGTCACAAGTTCTCTCAGAGCTGTTCTCTCAGGAGCAGTTCTCGAGAGAGCTCTCTTAGCCCCACCTACCTCACAGGGTGTCTGTTGTGGGTAGAGGAAGAGAAGGCAATTGTAAGCCGCTCTGAGACTCCTTAGAGTAGTGAAGGGAGGGGTATAAAAACCTCCTCTTCTTCCTCCTCTTCCTCTTCTTTCCTCTTTCTCCTCCTCCTCCTCCTCCACTTCTCTTCATCAGATGAGCTAGATTCAAGTCCAGTGGTGCCTTAGAGACTAGCAAGATTTCCAGGTTGTAAGCTTCCATGAGTCAAAGCTGTCTTCGTCGGATCTGACAAAGGGAGCTTTGACTCTCAAAAGCTTATAACCTGGAAATCTTTTTGGTCTCTCAGCTGCTCTTGAACTCAGATCTTGCTCCTGAAGATTTGTGAGTAACGCACGATCGGAGCAGTTTCCCCTGATGAACACCTTGGATTTTCTTGGGTTTTTTTTTTAACCTCAACTAGTGCTTACTTCAAAATAATAATTTCTGCATCATGAGGGATCACGATGGAATAACCTGCCTTTCACTTGAATGTATGTGCATTGTTATGCTTTTCACTGAGATCGACTTCCAATCAATTGATTGCTAAATCCCACAGAATCCTGCATGCTGGAGAGGCCTTTGTTCCTTACACATTGTTCCTTACACGGGGTATAAATCCAATCTCTTCTTCTTCTTCTTCTTCTACACGAGGGCCTCCAAGCCAGGTGGACAAAGTGGCATTCCGAAAGCAGATTGTGATGCCGCGTAACGATCTGTCACTCAGTGAACAGAAATGACAAAAAATTCACCGGATGTGCTTTAAGGACACTAGTTTGGCTTCCAGCCTTTGATTTCTTCTTCTTCTTCTGTCTGTTTTGTTTTCTCCAGGGAAGGACGTCAGTCTGATAGAAATCAAGGAGGACCTGGAGCTGGATCCGGAGGAGAACAGCTCCGTCTTCATGGGCATTCTCATCAAAGGCCTGGCTAAGCTGAGGAAGGTTCCCGAGACTGTGAAGGCCATCCAGGATCGTCTGGAGCAGGAGCTGAAGCAAATCGTTAAGAGGTCCACCACCCAGGTGGCCGACAATGGCTACCAGCGGGGAGAGAACCTTGCCCAGGAAAACCAGCCCAGGTAAGGCTTTGACGGCTTGGCATCCCGGGTGGAATGATAGCTGGAGAAAAGGGTTTCAGGTAGTCCTTTCTGGAGCCCTTTTAAGACACCGCTCCCTTGGGTGGGTTGATGATACCTAGTCGTGTAAACTCAGTCCGTGTTAGGAAAGAACCCGCCTGACCACGGGTGTCCTCATTGGAGGTCCTGCTTCGGGCGCCCTAGCCTCCTGGCACTAGGTGGGTGGCAACCAAGGAGAGGGCCTTCTTGGCCACGGCACCAGAGCTCTAGAACTCTCTCCCCAGGGAGATTTCTGTGTCCCCTTCAGTTGCCATCTTCTTCCAATGGGTGAAGACTTTTTTTGTTTTGTTTTAAGATTATAAGAAGAGCCCTGCTGGGTCAGACCAGTGAAGGTCCATCTAGTCCAGCCTCCTGTCTCACACAGTGGCCAACCTGCTCCTCTAGAGGGCCAACAACAGGGCAGAGAGGCTGAGGCCTTCATAAGAGCATCAGAAGAGCCCTGCTGGGTCAGACCAGTGAGGGTCCATTTAGTCCAGTATCCTGTCTCACACAGTGGCCAACCTGCTCCTCTAGAGGGCCAACAACAGGGCAGAGAGGCTGAGGCCTTCATAAGAGCATCAGAAGAGCCCTGCTGGGTCAGACCAGTGAGGGTCCATCTAGTCCAGTATTCTGTCTCACACAGTGGCCAACCTGCTCCTCTAGAGGGCCAACAACAGGGCAGAAAGGCTGAGGCCTTCATAAGAGCATCAGAAGAGCCCTGCTGGGTCAGACCAGTGAGGGTCCATCTAGTCCAGTATCCTGTCTCACACAGTGACCAACCAGCTCCTCTAGAGGGCCAACAACAGGGCAGAGAGGCCGGGACCTTCATAAGAGCATCAGAAGAGCCCTGCTGGGTCAGACCAGTGAGGGTCCATCTAGTCCAGCCTCCTATCTCACACAGTGGCCAACCAGCTCCTCTAGAGGGCCAACAACAGGGCAGAGAGGCCGGGGCCTTCATAAGAGCATCAGAAGAGCCCTGCTGGGTCAGACCAGTGAGGGTCCATCTAGTCCAGCCTCCTGTCTCACACAGTGGCCAACCAGCTCCTCTAGAGGGCCAACAACAGGGCAGAGAGGCTGAGGCCTTCATAAGAGCATCAGAAGAGCCCTGCTGGGTCAGACCAGTGAGGGTCCATCTAGTCCAGCCTCCTATCTCACACAGTGGCCAACCAGCTCCTCTAGAGGGCCAACAACAGGGCAGAGAGGCCGGGGCCTTCATAAGAGCATCAGAAGAGCCCTGCTGGGTCAGACCAGTGAGGGTCCATCTAGTCCAGCCTCCTGTCTCACACAGTGGCCAACCAGCTCCTCTAGAGGGCCAACAACAGGGCAGAGAGGCCAAGGCCTTCCACTGATAAGAACATATGAAGAGCCCTGCTGGATCAGGCCAGTGGTCCATCTAGTCCAGCAGAGGAGGAGGACATTGGATTTATACCCTGCCCTTCACTTGGAGTCTCAGAGCGGCTTACAAACTCCTTTCCCTTCCCCTCCCCACAACAGACACCCTGTGAGGTAGGTGGGGCTGAGAGAGCTCTCTCAAGAACTGCTCTTGAGAGAACAGCTTCAAGAGCACTAAGGCTTGCCCAAGGCCACCCAGCAGCTGCAAGTGGAGCAGTGGGGAATTGAAGCCGGTTCTCCCAGATTAGAGTCTGCACACTTAACCACGACACCAAACTATACACCCTGCTAGATCAGACCAGTGGTCCATCTAATCCAGCATCCTGTGTCATGCAGTGGCCAACCAGTTCCTCTGGAGGGCCAACAACAGGGCACAGAGGCTGAGGCCTTCATAAGAACATAAGAAGAGCCCTGCTGGATCAGACCAGTGAGGGTCCATTTAGTCCAGCATTCTGTCTCACACAGTGACCAACCAGCTCCTCTGGATGGCCAACAACAGGGCAGAGAGGCCGAGTCCTTTGTTTGGCGTTCCCTCAGTGATCTCTCCTTATTTTAACTCTGATTTTTGTATGTATTTTAACTCTCTTTTTTAAGAAATCATTTTAAATATTGTGTGTTTGGGAAGGGGGTTGATTTAGTGGTTTTAAAACGTGATTTAATCATGTATGTTTTAAATTGTTAAGAGGCCCTTGTCAGAACCGAACGGTGGGGTACGGATTTTGTAAACAGATAAAATAACATTAGGGAAGAAAGGAAAGCATTTGATAAATTCTTTTTAAAAATGGTATCCAAGTCTCAAGGTTTTAGGGAAGCATTCTGAGAAAATTACGGCAAAACAACCAGCACATTAAAAACAAGAAGTCAGAATTACTTACGCTTTTCAATTCATGCCTTTTAACCATTTCAGAAGAAGAGGAAGAATAGATTGTGTATTAATGCAGTATATCCATTAACTGCAATTTAGCATCTGCCACGTTCCTGGAAATGATTTGCAAATTATATTAATTGTGTGCTTAAAATGTGCAAATTGTCTGCAATGCTGAGGCACGCGGATGCTGTTCCGCTAGCGTCTTGACATCTGTGGTTTCTGCCTCTCCCCTTTATGAATGGGGTGCTTGTCGTTGGGAGAGAAATCCATCCAGGTAGAAAGCGTGAACGAAGCAGAGCTGATGGTCTGAGTTAGCAGACTGCTCAAAGCTCTTGACACTGAAGCATGAGTTGTCTCATTTAATTGCGAGGAACACTTTTCCAGGTGCCGGGTATGGTACTTTTAAGGGTCAGTACTATTGTCTGTCTCGGTCGTCATCAAAGCACGGACTGATGCAGGGCACAAGTTTTCAGATGTATTCCCTATTTGAGCCTTCGAAAGCGGGAAGGGAGACTTTTCAAGCCAGCCCAGATCTAACAACAAATACAAATGCAGGCTTCTCCTATTAGCACTGCTCATTTTTCTCTTGGGCTTGGTAATTGGCTGTGGGACTGAGGTAGGTCTGGTTCCTGTTGGGCCGATGCTTATAGCGGACTGGGTGCAGAGCAAGTTTCTGTAGTCTCAAAGGATGGGAGAGGGAGATGGGGGGAGGGGAGGGAGGGAGGGAAAGAGAGAGGGAGAGAGTGTGAGAGGGGAAGGGAGAGGGGGAGAGGGAGGAATAGAGAGAGAGAGGCGGAGCTGAGACAGCTTGTTTGAGAATCGTGATATTTCTGAAGAAGACCTGGTTTCATTAATGCTGGCCAAGAGCCCTAGAAATCATTTATGAATCTTGTTTTGAAATGTTTCTTCCCCTCCTCCTTCCACTTCATCCACCCACCATCCTTCTTCTCTCCTGGCTGCTGCAATGCCGTGTGTCTGTTACTTTGGTCACAAGAGACAGGGGTGATCAGCAGCATAGCCAAGGTTCCTTGGAGGGAACTCCTGCCCACCAGAATTCAGGAACCACGTGTTTCTGGAGAGATGCCATAGTGGGATTGGATCTGCTGGTCTCAGACTTGGGCAGGAGCGCTCCCAACACATTCTCAACACAGTTAATCACACTTCGACATTGGCAGGAAACGGTAATTAATAGGACAGAAAAGATGGGATGTCATCAGCAACAACTCTGCATCCATGCAAATTAGGAGTGTAAGCTTTCACTGGTGTAGTTAGGAAATTAATCATGGCAAACCTGGTTTTTTTCTAGGCTACTTTGATTCTAGTATGTTACTGTGGGAGGGAAGAAGAAGAGGAGGAAGAGGAGGAGATTGGATTTATACCCCACCCTTCACTTGGAGTCTCAGAGCGGTTTACAATCTCCTTCCCCTTCCCCTCCCCACAACAGACACCTCGTGAGGTAGGCGGGGCTAAGAGAGCTCTGACAGAAACTGCTCTTTCAAGGACAGCTCTGACAGAACTATGGCTTGCCCAAGGTCCCTCCAGCAGCTGCAAGTGGAGGAATGGGGAATCAAACCCAGTTATCCCAGATCAGAGTCCGTGCACTTAACCACTACACCAAACTGGCTCTCAAGGAAGGAAAATGAACCTATGATTAGGAAGGAAAATGGACTCTTCCTTAGAATCATAGAGGTGGAAGGGACCTCCAGGGTCCCCACGATGCAGGAAATTCACAAACACCTCCCCCCCATGCCCAGAAGATGACAAAAAACCCCTAGGATCCCCAGCCAAACTGGCCTGGAGAAAAATGGCTTCCTGACCACAATAATAATGTTTTGTTTTGAAAACAATAAGGTAAATTATCTGACAGATCAATATCTTAAAAAAGCACCTATGTTAAAATTTTGGTAATATGTATTTTTTTAAAAAATTCACCAGTTACTTATCAGCAGGCGGATGGTTGATCATCTAAAAATCCTTATGCATTTGAGAGCTCAAGCATTTTTTTTTGTTCAAACAACACTGAAAAAAATTGAGGAACCAGTGTGTTGGAAACATGTTTTGAACTGTCAACGACCAGATAAAATAGTCAGAATATCTGTTCTTTAAAAGAGAGCGAGGATCTTGTTTCATGTTGGGGAAACCCCCCTGGATAGTATGATTGAAACGTGTGTCTTTGTAACTCAGGATGAAAGAGAAACTAAACAGTGCAGAAGTGCCATGAGAAGTGGGGGTTTATCCCATTGGCAACAAAGGCTCTCAGGACACTGTCAGGGTGCAGGAATGTCAAATACATTTAACCCGTAAGTGCTTGAACGGTCAACTGAACAAACTATTTAATAATGAAGATAGATTCAGGTGGGTAGCTATATTGGTGTGAAGCAGCAGAACGAAGTTTGAGTCCAGTGGCACCTTTAAGACCAACACAGTTTTATCCTGGGTATAAGCAGGGGTCCTTTCGAGTAGGAGCTCGGGGGAGTGCAGCTCCGGGAGTTGGTGCCAGCCCCCCCCCCATGGAGGAATGCCTGCTGGTGTCATGGCTGCAGCAAAATGACCCCATCCCCTGGAAAGGTCTTTGTTCCTCCGACCAGCCTTCTGAAGGCTGCAGCCACCACTGAAGCTATCCTCCCAGAATAGTCATATTTCTGAGGCTTGGATTAGTAGCTGTCCCCTCTTCTTTCTTTCTTTCTTTCTCTTTCTTTCTTTCTTTCTTTCTTTCTTTCTTTCTTTCTTTCTTTCTTTCTTTCTTTCTTTCTTTCTTTCTTTCTTTCTTTCTTTCTTTCTTTCTTTCTTTCTTTCTTTCTTTCTTTCTCTCTCTCTCTCTCTCTCTCTCTCTTCTCTCTCTCTCTCTCTCTCTCTCTCTCTCTCTCTCTCTCTCGCCCTCCCTCCCTCCCTTCTTGCCTTCTGACATACTTCCGGTGATTTCAGGTGGTGTAGCATATGCAAATAAGTTATGCTAATGGGTTATGCTAATGAGCTCCTGCACCTCTTTTTCTATGAAATGACCCCTGGGTATAAGCTTGGTGTAGTAGTGTAGTGGTTAAGTGCGTGGACTCTAATCTGGGAGAACCGGGTTTGATTCCCCACTCCTCCACTTCACCTGCTGGATGACCTTGGGCAAGCCATAGCTCTCTGTCTCAAGGACATTTGTTTCAGAACTCTCTCAGCCCCACCTACCTCACAGGGTGTCCGTTGTGGGGAGGGGAAGAGGAAGGAGATTGTGAGCCGCTCTGAGACTGCTAAGAAGGGTGGGGTATAAATCCAATCTCTTCTTCTTCTTCTTCTTCTATGCATGCCCACTTCTTCTGATACATTGAAATAGAAATAGAATATACCTGAAGAAGTGGGCATGCACACAAAACGTTGAATAAAACAAGCATGGATGGCTTCAAGAGGGAACTGGATAAACATATGGAGCAGAGGTCCATCAGTGGCTGTTAGTCACAAGGTATAGATAGGACCAACAGTGTTATCGATGCAATTAAGCAAACTCCAGAGGACGACGGAAGACAGGAGGGCCTGGCGTGATGTGGTCAATGGGTCGCAAAGAGTCGGACTCGACTATGCGACTGAACAGCAACAACAAAATAGGATCTCTTGGTCTGGGGCAAGTGATGCTCTGTATTCTTGGTATTTTGGGGGGGGGGGGCCCACAGTGGGAGGGCTTCTAGTGTCCTGGCCCCACTGGTGGACCTTCTGAGGGCACCTGGTGTTTTTGGCCACTGTGTGACAGAGTGTTGGACTGGATGGGTCATTGGCCTGATCCAACATTGGCTTCTCTTAGGTTCTTATGTTTTTATGTTCTAAAACTTTATTAGTCTTAAAGGTGCCACTGGCCTCACACTTTGTTTGATTTAATAATGGTTTACCCATCTTGGCTTACATATAAACGGTTAAGAAGAAGAAGAGGAGATTGGATTTATACCCCGCCCTTCACTCACTTGGAGTCTCAGAGCGGCTTACAAACTCCTTTCCCTTCCCCTCCCCACAACAGACACCCTGTGAGGGAGGTGGGGCTGAGAGAGCTCTTTCCCAAGCTGTCCTTGAGGGAACAGCTGGTACAGAGCTATGGCTTGCCCAAGGTCATCCAGCCAGGTGCAAGTGGAGGAGTGGGGAATCAAACCCGGTTCTCCCAGATTAGAGTCCGCGCACTTAACCACTACACCAAACTGGCTCCCAGTTTTAAGGAAAAGCAGTTGCAGTTCCTTGGCTTGCTGACCTACAGTGGTTTTTTTGTCTTGGTTTTTTTTAGTTGACCTGTGGAACCATCATACAGGGTAGGCCTTGGTTGCAGATGGGCACACTACAGTGGAGTTCTGCTCCCGGTGGGAAAGAGTTGCATGAATGAGACTAAGCGAGGAGAGTTTGGGGGTGCAAAGATCCCAGCAGCCAGCAGCAAACTACTTAGACTTGGAATCCAAAGTCAGTCGAGTCAAGTTTACGCAGCGGGTTTTACGTTTCCCCGGTGGAAGCTAAATTCGATAAGTTAACGTTACAAATTCGGTAACGTAAAACTCAAGCAGGGTGAACTTGACGTGCTGTTTTAATATTTAACGAGGCACTTGGCCCTTCTTGGCTCGTGACCTCAAGGATCTGGCAGGGTCCGGGGGTTTAGTTCGTCTGGCAGCCAGCGCCTGATGTGGCGTTTCTGGCTCTTTCAAAGCCAGTTAGCACATTGTCTGGCTTTCCGCTACCGTACTTAAAATCATAAAATTATTATTGCTGGCCAATAAAACGACTAATAAAAAGTGACAGACCCAAAGGGGTCTTATCACCAGACAGAGCTAAAATCGAAGCAGCTTGTTAGCAGTGGCTTGGTTTTCTCCTCTTGGGAGGGCACTTGGTGCTTTTTCAATGTGGTCAGCAGAGTGAGTTTTCAGCCGGAAACACCCCCCCCCCCCCAGTTGGGAGGGTCCAAAAAATTGCTTTTGGGCTGTGTTGGAAGGGGGGAAAATGACTTCCGCACTGGGGAAAGACCAGAGACAAATGACTCAACAGACTAAGAGAACAAAGTTTGAATCCACTGGCACCTCTAAGACCAATAAAGTTTAATATTTAATTAATTTGTATCCCGCCCTCCCTGCCAAGGCAAGCTCAGGACGGCTTACATTTAAAAGTAAAAAACCCCCATTAAAACAGAGTAAGGTAAAGGTAAAGGTTTCCCTTGCTCGAAAGCCAGTCGAATATGACTCTAGGGATGCTCATCTCCATTTCTAGGGATGCTCATCTCCATTTCTAGGCCGAAGAGCCAGCGCTGTCCAAAGATGTTTCCGTGGTCATGTGGCCGGCATGACTAAACACTGAGGCGCACAGAACGCAGTTGCCTTCCCACCAAAGTGGTACCTATTTATCTCCTTGCAATTTCTTGCTTTTGAACTGTTAGGCTGGCAGGAGCTGGGGCCAGAGACAGGAGCTCACTCCATCACGCAGCACTCGGGTCTTGAACTGCCGAACTACTGACCTTCCGGACTGCAGTTCAGCATCTTAACCACTTGAGAGTACAGCATCATAAAACTCATAAGCATAAGCAAATCACAAATACAGATGAAATGCTAATAAAGTGCTGGTGGCGATGACATCCCTCTAGACCATAATAGAATAATAACAAAGTATGGCCACAGTTGGTGTTAATACACAGGGCCTCAGTTGTTATCGGTAGCGGCTCCTAACCGAAGGCCTGGTGGAAGAGCTCTGTTTTACAGGCTCTGCTTTCATGGGCATGCACACTTCTTCAGATACCTTATGTTTCAATAGAACAAAGTTTGACTCCAGCGACACCTTTAAGACCAACAAAGTTTAATTCTGGGTATATAAGCTTTCATGTGCATGCACACTTCTTCAGATACCTTCTGTTTCAATAGAGCAAAGTTTGAGTCCAGTAGTACTTTTAAGACCAATAAAGGTTAATTCTGAATATATAAGCTTTCATGTGCACGCACAGTGCTGCAGTAGATCCCCCTCCGTTTCGCCTCGGTTATAAACAACAGGACTGCAGACTAGTTGCTAGTTGTTGGAAAGCTGCCAGTTTGGTGAAGTGGTTAAGTGCGCAGACTCTCACCTGGGAGAACTGGGTTTGATTCCCCGCTCCTTCACTTGAACCTGCTGGATGACCTCGGGCAAGCCATAGTTCTGTCAGAGCTGTTCTTGAGAAAGAGCAGTTTCTGTCAGAGCTCTCTCAGCCCCACCTACCTCCCAGGGTGTCTGTTGTGGGGAGGGGAAGGGAAAGGAGTTTGTAAGTCGCTCTGAGACTCCTTCGGGTAGTGAAGGGCGGGGTATAAATCCAATCTCCTCCTCCTCCTCCTCCTGTTCCTCTTCTTTTGCCAGATAGCAGAGATATAAACTGTGACACGCATGGCCCAGCCCGACAAAGTCCAATTTATGTCAAATCCGGCCCTCATAAGAAATCAGTTCAACACCCCTGTACACGTCCATCTATACAGTCCTAGCTGTCCCTAGGTACCTGTTCACAGTCTAACTCACCTAGGGATGTCAGCCTCCAGGTGGGGCCTGGGGATCCCCCGGAATTACAGCTCATCTCCAGACTACAGAGATCAGTTCCCCTGGAGAAAAGGGATGCTTTGAAAGGCATGTACCCCACTAAGGTCTCTGTCCTCCCAAGACTCTTTCCCCAAATCTCAAGTAGATTCCCCACCAGGATCTCGTAACCCCCCCCCTACCCCCCGCCGATTGCCAGGAGGGACCTGGCAACCCTAAACTCACCCCTTTTTTGGATGAGGGATCCCTCTGTCTCCAGCAGCTTCCACCAGTCCTGCTCCTCTTCCCAAGCACCACCCTCTCTTCCCCTGCTGGTGTAGCTTTCCCTCCAAAATCTCCTATTACCCAATCACAGGGTCCAGAGGGGACCTGGAAAATATAAGCCCTGCTAGCTACTCCAACACAGGCTTCCTTGGAGCCACGAGGCCTCCCCAGAGCCTGTAGGCCGCACCACATTAGGCCCATGATCATGACAGGAGAGAGTTCCAAAGTTTTGGTGTCACGAATGAGAAAGCCTTCTCTCGGGTTGCGACCCATTTAGCCTCAGTTGGCAGGAGAAGCCGAAGCAGGGCCTCTGGAGATGACCGGAGTGAATGGATAGGTTCATAGGACTGGCTTCTTCCACTCTAGCATGAAACTGTAGTAGGTGAATGCAAAACCCCATTTATTCAGCTTGGTTCAGCACATGAATCTCTTATGCTGGGTGGGACCACTGGGTCTGCCCAGGACAGTATTGTTTGCTCTGATGGACAGTAACTCTCCACGGTCTCAGGTCCACGTAAGCTTTGGATCCTGGGTTTGAAGAGGAGGGGCTGTGGCCCTGTGGTAAAGCATCTACTTAGAATAATAGAGTCATAGAGTTGGAAGGGAACTCCAGGTTCATCTAATCCAGCCCCCTGCACAATGCAGGAAATTCACAAATACCTCTCCACCACACACACCCAGCGACCCCTGCTCTATGCCCAGAAGAGCAGGGGAAACCCTCCGGGATCCCTGGCCAAACTGGCCTGGAGAACAATTGCTTCCTGACCCCAAAGTGGTGATCAGCATTTCCCTGGGCGTGCAAGAAGGACCCACAAGAACTAAGCACTGAGGCAACCCTTCCTGCCCTCCCTTCTCGTGATCTGCCTAAGTTCACACAATCAGCATTTCCGTCAGATGGCCATTTGGCCTCTGTTTGAAGACCCCCAAAGAAGGATGTAGAAGGCCTCCAAAGAAGGATGTAGAAGGCCCCAGGTTCGATCTCTGGCATCTCCAGTTGAAAGGACCAGGCAGTAGGTGATGTGAAAGACCTCTGCCTGAGACCCTGGAGAGATGCTGCCAGTCTGAGTTGACAATACTGATCTAGATGGACCAGTTTAGTATAAGGCAGCTTCATGTGTCTAAAAGTTTCCCATAACTTACTCAAACCACTAATGCACACTGGCTCTCTGTCCTGATGCAGAGAGGTCCCTTCCATTTTCCTTGGTTTGATGATGTCCCATTGGTTCCCTGCCCACTTCTCTAATGGCTGGGTCTCTGAAATTTGGTTCCCACCACCTCTGTGCCATTTATTTCACTTGTGGTTTCCGGGAAGCGATTCCAGCACTGATTTTCATAGTTCCCGTTAGTGGGTCTTAAAGCCATTTTACAAGACCAGCTTCCCTTTTCATTTGCATGCAGTGTGAATCGACGGTAGTTTATAAGGTTCACGCTGCTAAAAATCAATTGGTATACCTTTGTACCTCGATCAGTTAAGACCGATCCAAAAGTTTTGTTTCATTTCAGAGGACTGCAAGATTCTGCTCCAAGATGATGCTTGCCATCCAAGATGATGCTTGCCATCTCAGAACTCGTTACGTAGAAAGAAAAAGGGCAGCAGCCCAAAAAAGGGCTAATGTGGTCGTGGGGTGTATCAGCAGAGGCATAACATACAGATCTCCAGATGTTGTAGACCCGCGGTACACCGTATTGGTAAGGCCGCACATAGAGGATTGAGTAGGACTGCCAAGTCCAACTCCGGAAATATCTGAGGACTTTGGGGGTGGAGCCAGGAGACTTTGGGGGTGGAGCCAGGAGAAAGGAAGTGACATCATTTTGTGATGTCACATCCTGTGATGTTGCTTCCACATGCTTCCACATGAACTCATGAAGTTTCCTAATACTGAATCAGGCCATTGGTCCGTCAAGGTCAGTATTGACTACTCAGACTGGTAGTGGCTCTCCAGGGTCTCAGGCTGAGATCTTTCATGTCACCTATTACCTGATCCTTTTTGAGCTGAAGAGGCTGATACCTCCTGCATGTCAAGCAGATGCTCTATCACTGAGCAACGGCCCTACTGAATCCTTCCTCATCTCGGCAGAATATGAAGCACTAAGTGCTACACAAGTGCTAAATATGATTTTCATATCATAAGAACAGGAGAGAAGCCACAGTGGATCGGGCCAACAGCCCATCCAGTACAACACTCTGTGGCCAAAAATACCAGGTGCCCTCAGGAGGTCCAGCAGCGGGGCCAGAACTCCAGAAGCCCTCCCACTGTTGCCCCCCAAGCACCAAGAATGCAGAGCATCACTGCCCCAGACAAAGTGTTCCATTTAGACCTTGTGGCTAATAATAGCCACTGATAGACCTCTGCTGGATGGGGACAGAGAGAGAGAGAGACAGACAGACAGATAGACAGAAAAAAGAAAGAAAGGGGGAGGGGAGAGAGAGAAGGAAAAGAGCTGGCAGAAGCACTTACCGTAGCAACCTTGCAAGCCACATGCAAAAGCAGCCCTTCAGTACAAAGAGCCTAGTCCCTCCTTAATCTCTGGGCGGGGCTTTCTCTTGCTGGCTCTGCTCTTAAAGGGGAAATGTCTCGTGAGGCTTTTTACTGCAGGGCAGGCTCTCTGCAGACATTTCCCTTTTAAGAAGTTCAAGCCTGGCAGGGAGAGGGCAGGGCAAGCTCCGACGTTCCCCTGCGTTCCTGCTGGCAGCCATTGCCTCCCCCGGTGGCCAATTTTGAAAAAGCGGGGGTAAGCTTTAAAAATCAGTGTTTCCCCCACCCTCCCAGGGGACTTGGCAGCCCTAGGATTGAGTGCAGCTCTGGAGGCCTCCCTTCAGAAAGGATGTGGAGAGAATGGAGGGGGTGCAGAGGAGAGCGACAAGGACAATCGGGGGCCTGGAGACCAAGAAACCCTAGGAGGAAAGTCTGAGGGACCTGGGAATGTTCAGTCTGGAGAAGAGGAGGCTGAGGGGGGACAGGCTGGCTCTCTTGAAGTATCTGTCGCATGGATGAGAATACATAATGATTTTTGCAATTCAGGTTACTCATAGTCTTATATTTTTTTGGTTTTCTTATGGATCTTTATATTCAGATTCTATTAGGATTTAGTGAAGGCCTATTAAGTGGGAAAGCCTCTCCTTAATGCCTTTCTAGCTGATACCAGCAGACAAGAAACAACAGTCTTTTCCCCTCTTCATGTTATCTGGATGGGATGGCTATCTAGCTGCTCTGGTGTCTTTTAGTTTTCTTTTTAACAGGTTTTCAGTGTAGTGATGATGGTACAGCACAGAAGTTGGGGTGAAACTCTGCGGTGTCTGGGTCAAGAAGGGCTTTTAGTCTCATATCAGAAAACAACAACTTTTGTTTGGGTAAGAAGAATCCCTGGCCCCGTCCACACGAGCAAGATAAGCCGGACGGGAAGTGACTCAAATTTGTGCCGGCGCAATTTGCGCGGCTTTTGCAGGATCACACAGGTCCATGGACCTGTGAGGGCGAACCGCCGCTGCGTGATCACACGCAGCCGCAGGCAAGTTGTTTGTTTTTTTTTAAGCCGTTTTCAGTGCGCTTATCTGCTTCTACAAGGGATCGATGACTTGCCTGTCCACCCTTGGGATCATCCGATGATGCGCATACTGGGATGGGAGGGGGAAAAAAAAAACAAAAAGCTCGCTCCCCAACGCCACTTGTTTGCGCTGGCGTGATCACACCAGGAAAGGTTAGTTCTAGGCCATCGCAAACCATTTGAGACTGCCTTTTCACTGGTAGCTAAATAAGTCGATTCCCCACTGGCTCAAAGCGGTTTGCGACACTTTGACACCGGTTGCAGGATGTTCCCCAGATGTGCTTGTGTGATCACGCCACTTTGAGCCGGTGGGGAATCGTCCTTCTTGTGTCGCAAATGGGTGCGTATGATCGCGCCCCTTGATTATTATTATTGAGGTGAGGTTAAGTAAACATTTTAAGATATCACGTAGTCACACCTTTTTCTGGAACTGACCACTGAATGTAGGGTTGCCGAAGTGATGCTCTGCCATTTGTAACCAATTATGATCTCTGTACCTTCTCTCTCTCAGTATGTCATTTTGGGTATAAAACTTCATGTACTTCCTGATACTGCAGAGAAAGCAGTCGATTTTTGAAGGGTAATTTGGCCTGACTGTTTTCCTAGTATTTCCTGCATCAAATCCTAAATGAACCTTCCTCGTCACTGTGACTTCGATTTTATTTTGGCTTGGAAATGTATTTGTGTGACATATCCGAAGGGCTGTCCCTTAGAGGTGGGCAGCAGAGATAGGACTTGCAAGAATGGGTTTAAATTGAGGGCGGGAAGGTACTAGCTGGATATTAGGAAACCAGTAAGAGTTGTGCAACAGTGGAATCAGCTGCCTAGGGAGATAGTGAAGTCCCCAGCTCTGGCAGTCTTCAAGCAGCAGCTGGATGAAAACTTGTCAAGGATGCTTTAGGCTGATCCTGCATTGAGCAGGAGACTGGACTAGATGGCCTGTTTGGCCTCTTCCAACTCTATGATTCTGTGATAATAGGTTTCCCAGTGGTGCCTTTCATTGACAGTAATGAGCTGTGAACAATGCAGAATTTGCCAGCATATCCATTGTTTAGAAAAGAATGCTCTGCCTGTGACTCAGCAGAAAGCAGTGAACAGCCATAATTATTCAGAGCTTCTCTTTGTCTTCCTTCTACCTCAGTGCATCACCTATTGATTACCGTTTATGCATTTCATATATTTTCAGAGTTTTCTCTATAAAATATACACCTTGCATCTTTAACCATCTGACACTCAGATGAAAAACTCTTTGTCAAACGCCCTTGGAAAAAGTTTGTATGGGAAAAGTTTCTAGTGCTTTCCCACATGTAGGTCCTGTATGCAATGGCACCTGCCTTAAAGTTTGTTTTCCAAGTTGGGTAGCTGTGTTAGTCTGTTTATAGCAGTAGAAAAGAGCAAGAGTCCAGTAGTACCTTAAGACTAAGAAAATATGTGGCAGGGTAGGAACTTTTGTGAGTCACTATTCACTTCCTCAGATACAGCTAGAATGGGAGTCCATCTGGTATTTATTGGAAAGTTGGGTGGTTTCAGATGCCGAATGACATTAGCAGGCAAATGACAATAGCAGGTGGATAACAATAGCAGGTGTGATTAGATTTAGGTGAGATATGCAGAGGGGTAGTAGGTGTGGAGAAATCAGCATTGATAATAAGACAAGAAACCTAGGTCTCGATTCAGTCCAGGTAGATGCATTGTCTTGAGCTTCATCATCAGTTGCAATTCAGCAGTCTCTCGTTCTAATCTTCCTTTGAAATTCCTTTCTAAGGGAACTGTTTTTCAGGGACTATTAAGATCTGCTAAGGGAAAGCACCAGCCAAATATGGAGATTATGGAATATTATTACAATGTGGGGACAAACTCTGCTTTGTAAATTGAGCCCTTAGGCTACCTTGAATGCTTTTCATACAATAGATCTTCCTTTTATAAAAAATGAATCCTTCAGAAGAGCAAGATTCAAGTCCAATAGTACTTTAAGGACCAACAAGGTTTCCAGGGTATAAGCTTTCAATAGTCCGTGAATCCTTCATCAAAAGGGAATCTCCAAACCCCATACCCTGGAGATCTTGTTGGACTGATATCTTGATCTTCTACTGCAGGCCAACACGGCTACACATCTGAAATCCTTCAGAGTCATTTAGAGAGCTACACTAAACAGGTCTACTCAGAATCTACTCAAGTCTATTCATTGGGACATACTCCTAGGAAGTGTTCTTAGGATGATATTTTGACAGATCTAATTTGCTAAATCATAAGAACATAAGACAAGCCAATGCTGGATCAGGCCAATGGCCCATCCAGTCCAACACTCTGTCATACAGTGGCCAAAAATAGCAGGTGACATTAGGAGGTCCACCAGCGGGACCTCAATTTACATGGAGTTGTGTGTGTTTTTTGTCACAGTATTGTTGGCATAGAGGTCAAAGTGCACGTTTTGCAGAGGTATGCAGGCATGTAAAAAATATATGGTCAGTTAAACTACTGAAATTGTTCAAGATTTTTTATTCCTTTGCTCCGTCGTCAATCCAGACTGCAACCAAGAAATCAGAAGAAGATTGAGGCTGGGAAGGGCAGCCGTGGAGGAGATGGAGAAGATTCTTAAGTGTCAGGATGTGTTGCTGGTGACCCAAAGCAAGTTAATTCATCCCATGGTATTCCCCATTACTACGTACGTGTGTGATAGTTGGACAGAGAAGGAAGCCAATAGGAAGAAAGTGAATTCATTTGAAATATGGCATTGGAGGAGAGTTTTACAGACACTCTGGACTGACAAAAAGACAAGTGAATTTTAGATCAAATGAAACCTGAGCTTACCCTAAAAGCTAAAATGACTGAGCTGGGGCTCACTTTGGGCACATCATGAGAATACAAGAGTCTCTGGAAAAGACAGTAGTATTAGGGGAAGTTCAAGGCAACAGAAAAAGAGGAAGACAACACTTGAGATGGACTGACTCAATCAAGGAAGCCATGATGACCCTCAGTCTGTAAGACCTGAGCAAGGGTGTTAATGATAGGACGTTTTGGAGAACATTGATTCAGAGAGTCAGCATGTGTCGGAAGCGAATTGATGGCACTTTACACTCACCTGCATTCACACTTGACATTTTAAAGTAGTTTTTAAAAAATCTTGGGTTGTATTTTTTCTTCAGTTGGTGCCTGAAGAATGTATAATACGCTGGCCCCTCAAGATTATTCCCTACAGCCGAATATGTTAGGATGAAGGCATCTGAGATACATCAGATACATATCTCTTACCCTGAAACGATTGTAGAGAGGCACCCTAATTCAGTTCGTAAACCCCTTTCAATCCAGAGATCTGTTCCAAGTCCACGCTCGAGGACTTGACCATCAAGCCTGACCAAATTCCTGCCAACCGCTTCTAATTTTTTTGTTGTTACTCTGTCCAGTTGATTTATTTGCCCTTACGAGTCTACAGTGAGGAGAGACAGCCCGATCCAGGGAGCAAGATGACAATTGCCAAGTGCCTGAATCACCACTGGTGACCCCGTTCATGTATCAGCAGTCATGTTGCATCAAGCTCTTCCCGCTCGTTGCCCAAACATGAGGAGCGGCCTCCAGGCACGTGTCACTTTCTGTCGACATATTTACTGTGTTTCTGTGGTAGTGCTCGGAACTTGGACTGTCAAACTGCCCAAGTGGACCTTCATCAGTGCAGATGGATGAGCCGTAGAGGTCACTTGTCCTTAAAAGAAACAAAACAAATGTCATGGGTGTAGGCGAACGAGAAGGAAACGTTCCTGTTTACCGGAGTCTCTGTACCCCCTCCCTGAGACACATCCGGTTTTTAGTCATCTTGTCTTGAAGAAGATTTAGGAAAAGCCGGCAAAGACGAGCACTTTAAGGGCACATCAGTGCGAGGGGAATGTGGCACAGGAACATGTCTAGATTGATGTAGAAGCCCGATGTTTGGTGAAGATAATTACTGTAATAGAATGTTTTTTGGGAACTACTATTTTGCTTATCCTGTAAAGCGAGAACCAGGAATTTCAAAATGCCAAGGAGGAGAAAAACAGCTAAAACATTTTGATAACTGTTTGGTGTGTGCATGTAATATACTGTTGACTAGAGTAGGGGTCCCCAACGTGGGGTCCATGGGTGTCATGGTGTCTGCTGAAACTTAGGAGCACTTACTCTAATCTGGGAGAACCGGGTTTGATTCCACACTCCTCCACATGCAGCTGCTGGTGTGACCTCGGGTCAGTTACGAGTTCTTTCAGAGCCATTTTCTCACAAGCAGTTCTCGAAAGAGCTCTTTCAGCAAATTTGCTTTTTATATATATTATTTACAGCCGACTTACAGCAACCCCGCAGGATTTTCAAGACAAGAGATGGACAGAGGTGGTTTGCCATTGCCTGCCTGTACATAGTGACCCCGGACTTCCTTGGTGGTCTCCCCTCCAAGTACTAACCAGGGTCTGCCCTGCTTAGCTTCCCAGAACTGATGAGATGGGGGTAACCTGGGCCATCCAGGTCGAGGCAAGAGGCATTCAGGGGTGGTTCGCCATTGTCTGCCTCTGTGTGGCAGTCCCGGACCGCCTTGCTGGTCTCTCTTCCAAGTACTAACCAGGGCCGCCCCTACTTATTTGATGAGATCATGCTAGCATGGGGCCATCCAAGTTAGAACTTTGTGACAGGTAGGAGATTTAGGGGGTGGGGAAGGAATTGCTCTAGATATTGCTGTAATGAAACAGGAGGTTCACAGCAGAGGATTCCCCACAGCATACTATTTTGGTACAGATTAGTAACACAAGGGGGTGTCAGAACAGAGGGCTTGGAGTGACATCGTAACTGGACAGCTGGGCTCCCTCAGAAATCTCCAGGACAGAAATGCTTTATTAGGCAAGGCCTAAACAGGAACAGTGTTCTTGCTTTTTCGGCACTTGTCCCAACCTGGTGGAACATGGTGCCACCGAAAATCAGGGCCCCACGGGACTTACTACAGTTCCGCAGGGCCTGTAAAATGGACCCCCTCTCCTGTTACAACTCCCTGCGCTCTCTTTGGTCATCGTCTTACAGGCGCCCGGCCTCAGGATGGCTCAGTTAGGTACCACCAGGGGAGAGGGGAAGGGGCTTCTCAGTTGTGGCCCCTAGCCTGTGGAACGCACTCTTGGATGACACCCAGACCCGGTCGGACTCGTTTAGCGTCCACAGGATCCAGAGACTAATCGGTAGCCAGTGCAACTGCCGCAGAATTGGAGCAATACAAGCTGACCATAATCTGGTCAGCAACCTGGAAGTTACTTTCTGGGCTACCTGCAGTCTCCAAAGGGTTTTCAAGGGTAGCCCCCGAACCCTGGAGCCTTTCTTAGCATCTCCCTCACTATGGCTCTCTTCTGAACTACTGCTCAAAACAAATTACCTCATATCATGTCAGATCTTCGGCCTACCAAGGTCAGCATGGCTTTTTCTCTCTAGGATCTGGGGTAAAGGTTTTTAACTAGGGATTCAACCTGGGACATTCCTTGTGAAAAGTCTTGTACTATGGTGGCAGCTGCCAAAGAAGCGTTTTTACACATCTACACAGCCAATCATATTTCCATTGGCCAACAGCCCCACCTGGCCCCGCTGTTGGCCAATGGTAATTATCTTAAAGTAATTATCTTACAGTAATTATCTTAAAAACACTTTGTGGGCACCAAGAAATAAGAAAACTGGCCTTGAGAGAGCAGCTCTGAAAGAGCTTATGACTGACCCAAGGTCACATCAGGAGCTGCAAGTGGAGGAGTGGGGAATCAAACCCGGTTCTCCCAGATTAGAGTCCGCGCTCTTAACCACCACACCAAACTGGCTTTCAGTTATTCAGTTAGATTAAAGACGTATACGGTCTTATGTAATTGGTGTCTCCTGTGCACCGAAATATCTATACTGCCCTCCCCAGGATGGAGTTTTTATTTCTACCTTTTGCATACTAAAAAATGTTTTTAATAAACAATCAGTCACAATAATTCCAAAGCCAAGACGTCTCCGTGTCTGGCATGCCGTTAAATGCCAGAATTTCTTTAAGCTTGCATCTGTCAAGCGAAAGAAAGAGCAGCATGCTGGTTGGAAATGCTCTGTTTTTGTAAATTTCATACAGAGCAAGTCTTTATGTGACCACAACGTGGTTATAGGTTTTCCCATGGTACATTAATTACAATAATTGGGCTGTAAAAAAGGCATAGGAACAGCTAATGAGAGAGACACTTTGATGAGGCTACAGCTATAAACACCTGATGTAGAATAGTAAAATCTTGGTAATTGGTACAGCGGCTGAGCCTTGAGACTGCGGGTTTCTGGCCTTGCTGAGTCTCATTTTGAAGACCTTTCCTCAGCTCTGTAGAGGATAGACCATATTGGAATATAAATGATGGAGGCATTTGCAGCCTTCGTAGTAGAGGCAGATGTGACAGTGCTGTGTCCTTTCAAACATTGATGCTTTTGACCAAAACTAGTCCTTTCCTTATTATATAAAAGCCAGTTGGGGTGGCAACATTCCATGGGGTGCCAAATTCAGTTGGCTGCAAGAACTGCCACTCAAAGGGGTCCCTGGGCACTGGCTGCATTCCCTCGCTGCGTTGCCTCAGAGCTACCGGCCAGTGTCTCGGCCTCAGTCTGGAGGGAGCTGGCAAAGGGGATGGACTGGGTGCTGGGTCCACTCTTCTCTTCCGCCCACTACCAGGTGGGACTATCTGTCCCCTCAGTGGTCTGCTTATGTCAGTAAAAAGACAATGGACTTTCAGCATAACCCCCTCCCCCACCCACTGCCAGATTGCCCACTTTCCTGTCAGAATAAACTGTGAAAATGGCTTTCTCTCCTGCTTAGCTCTATCATGGCTGGCTGGCTAATGAGGTGGGCCAGCGACCATCAAACCATTCTCTTCAACCCCCTGCTCTGTGGCTGACTTTCCCCTTAGGGTTGCCAATCTCCAGGTGGGACCTGTAGATCTCCCACTGTTACAATTGATCTCCAGATGACAGAGATCAGTTCCCCTGGAGAAAATGGCTGCTTTGGAGGGTAGACCCTATGGCATTATACCCTGCTGAGTCCTTCTATCCCCCCCAAATGCTGCCCTCCACAGGATCCCCCCCCCCAAATTTGTCAGTAAAAGGCCCTTTCCACGCCGAATTACAACTGCTCTTCAGATGGCAGAGAGATCTTCCCCTGGAAAAAATGGTGGACTCTGTGTCATTATACCCTGCTCAGGTTGCCACAGCAAATTGATGCTGAGTGCCCAAGGCCAGGGCACTCTCCCAGAGGCTCTTCCTGTATTTATTTCCACAACGGGCCTTATTCCTAGTTTTTAATAAATCTGAACCACTCAATCTGCTTTTACTTGGCTCGCTTCCCCTTTTTAAAGAATGTATCATTTATGTCCACAAGGCTTGTGTGTGGTGTGAAGTGCCGTTGAGTCAGTTTGGGAACTATTTTGTAGAGTGTTGGGCTGGATGGGCCATTAGCCTGACCCAACATGGCTTCTCTTATGTTCCCTGTGAGTGCAAGCACGGGCAAGCTTGTAGCCACATCATGACTGAAACTCAACCAGGGGCCTTGTTACTATTGCTTTGGTTACAGTTGGTTTGGGGGTCGAGGCTGGATCTGACAGTTAGGTTCCAAGTTGGCCAGACTGGTGGAATGAGCTCCCGGAAGACATCAGGGCCCTGCGGGACCTTTTACAGTTTCGCAGGGCCTGCAAGACGGAGCTCTTCCGCCAGGCTTTTGATTAGGAGCCGCTCTTAACAACTGAACTGTGGAAAAGCCCTCTATGCTATCACCAGAAACCTGCGATAGTTTTATTAACGGTCTGATATACTGGCTACTAACTCTGGCTATACTCCTTCGTTACCATTCCACCATGCCCTACTGGGATGTCTGTGCAATGTCATACCACCACCAGCACTTTATTTGTTATTTGTTATGTATATGATTTCATGATGTCTGTTCTTTGTGTTGTAGTGTATTTTAACTTCTCAGTGTAAGCCGCCCTGAGTCTTCCTGGCAGGGAGGGCGGGATAAAAATAGAAATAAATAAATAAAATAATAAACAAATTGAATTAAACAAACAAACAAACAAACAAATAGCCATATATTTGATACACTGCATGTCAACATCTCTGGTGCATTTTAGTCCCGTTCCCGCTAGAGGCCTTGAGGTTTGTTTCAGCATAAGCTCCCATGAGCATCTCTTATACCAAAACAGCAGGTGGTGTGTTGGTCTATTAGGAAACTAACCATGGTTGTATAACGACCTTTTTCTTAGGAACAACTGAAATGTCACAGTATAGAGAGAACCTTTGAGCATACCAGAGCTGTTCATCAGGCTGAATGCTTAGGTTTTTTGTTTTGTTTTTTTTAAAAAGGAGAGAGGACAGATGCCATAAGAATATAAGAATTTCAGAAGAGCCCTGCTGGATCAGACCAGTGAGGGTCCATCTAGTCCAGCATCCTGCCTCACACAATGGCCAACCGGTTCCTTTGGAGGACCAACGACAGGTCATAGAGGACAAAGCCTTCCCCTGATAAGAACAGCAGAAGAGCCGTGCTGGATCAGAGCAGTGGTCCATCTCGTCCAGCATCCCATCTCACTCAGTGGCCATCCGGTTCCTCTGGAGGACCAACAACAGGGCATAGAGGCCGAGGCCTTCATAAGAACATCAGACGAGCCCTGCTGGGTCAGACCAGTGAGGGTCCATCTAGTCCAGCATCCTGTCTCACACAGTGGCCAATCGGTTCCTTAGGAGGACCGACAATAAGTCATAGAGGCCAAAGCCTTCCCCTGATAAGAACAGCAGAAGAGCCCTGCTGGATCAGACCAGTGGTCCATCTTGTCCAGCATCCCATCTCTCTCAGTGGCCAACCGATTCCCCTGGAGGGCCCACAACAGGGCATAGAGGCTGAGGCCTTCCCCTGAGGTTGCCTCCTGGCTCTGGGATTCAGAGGCTTAGTGCCTCTGAATGTGGAGGTCCCCCTCAGTCACTGTGGCTAGTAGACACTGATAGGCCTTTCCTCTATAAATCTATCCAGTCCACTTTTAAAGCTGTCTGGGTCAGGACATGATGAAAGAGCCTCTCAGCTTGCAGGTTTGCAACACTGCCTCTGCAGTGGGTATCCCCCACGCTAGTCTGTATTGTTTTTGGCCAGCTCAGCTGGGATAGTTTCAGACGACACCTGGGTCGGTCTGCAGTCAAAGAGCTAGATTCAAGCCCAGTGACACCTTAAGAGGCGAACAACATTTCCAGGGTATAGAATTTTGGGAATCAAGATACTAACAGAGCTTTGATGCTTGAAGGACTATACTGCTCAAATCTTGTTGCTCCCTAAGGTGTGACTGAACTCGAAGCTATCTCTTCAGCTAGGGCATACTCAAGTTTCCCACATCTAAGTTGCTGCTGTGTCATCCGTATATTTACAGCCATGTCAATAACGCTGCAAAAATCAGAGCTGCAGCCTCGTGATCTTCCAGTTTGTACCACAAGTATGACTTGCCTCATTTTTGCAGACGGCGCTATACATTTCTTCTTAGCTGTAACCTTTTGGGGATAAAGATTTGAGAAGGCTGGTAAACCAGTCGTAATGTTCTGCATGGAGTTAATTGGTAGTCTTGATTGTTTGCTTTCTCTCCAGGTTATCTACTTGTGGGACTGTTGTAATACCACTCTATTAACCTACCAACCTTGAAATGCATATGGAATTAAGGCATGGCGGTTGATTCCCCCCCATTTCTCTCTCTCTTTCCGTAATGATTTGTAGGTTGCTTCTGGAATTGCTGGAACTTCTCTTTGACAAATTCAACGCGGTTGCTGCTGCGCATGCTGTTGTCCTGGGGCATCTTCAGCAGACCGTCGCTTCTCCCTCCAGTCAGTCTGATGGCGATATCAAGCTATATGACATGGCAGATGTGTGGGTGAAGATCCAGGACGTCTTGCAGGTAAGAGGCTCAAGCAAGTATAAATGGACTCCTGAGCAGGGCTCATTTCGTAGCAGGAGCTCCTCTGCATATTAGACCACACACCCCTGATGTAGGCAATCCCCTAAGAGCTTACAATAGCCCCTGTAAGAAGAGCTCTGTAAGCTCTTGGAGGATTGGCTACATTAGGGGTGTGTGGCCTAATATGCAAAGGAGCTCCTGCTACGAAATGAGCCCTGCTCCCGAGGGATCTCGCTTTTCAAGCCCAGGCTTCGGAATTCCGGGACGTGGCTTCCGTTTTGGACCGATGGCTGAAGCAGTGTGGAATTTAGAGCAGGAATGCGATGGTTTCAGTAGCAGAACCAATTAAACAACCAGCTGCGTGCTGTCTTGGTTATGGGGTGCAACCCCAAACGGCATTCCTATAGCAAATTCTTCCGTCTTCCCTCCCATCATGCTTAGGAGCACTTCCCTTTTTGTTGGGATGCCGTCATCGTGCTGTGAATTTTTCTGCCGCTGCTTTGTAGCTGTAGTGCTTCCGACAGGGTCAGGGAAACTCACGGTGTGATCATATCTCACCCCCCCTGGGGGGATAATAGGTGCATGGGAGTGACGCTGCTTCAGTAGAAAGTTTTAGTGCGGTGGAAGAATGCCCTGAACCTGCAGAATAAGAAGTAAAGGGAGGCAGTGGAAGGTGATGTGGAGCTTGTAGTCTAACCGTTGTGGGTTGGGGGGAAGTAAGGAGTGCTTGAGAAACAAGATGTGTGATCCACTGATCTCCCTGTGCCACCATCCTTCCGTTGCAATTTGCGGCACCTTTAGAAACTGGAATTTCCAGTAGGTACGTGATGGCTTCTCTCCAAAGTCGTTCATATAGAGCTGTGGCAGTGTTTTGCCCAGTCATTTCCTTAAATATCATAGCGGGAGAAGAAGAAGAAGAAGAAGAAGAAGAAGAAGAGATTGGATTTCTACCCTGCCCTTCACTACCCAAGGGAGCCTCAGAGCGGCTTATAAACTCCTTTCCCTTCCCCTCCCCACAACAGACACCCTGTGAGGTCGGTGGGGCTGAGAGAGCTCTGACAGAAACGGCTCTTTTTCAAGAACAGCTGTGCCAGAACTACAGCTCGCCCAAGGTCATCCGGAAGGTGGAGGAGTGGGGAATCAAACCTGATTCTCCCAGATTAGAGTCTGCACACTTAACCACTACACCAAACTGGCTCTCCTAAATATCATAGTGTACCTGGCATAGCTGAACCAGAACATCAGGTGTCCCAGTGAATTACATTAGATGTGTCTGTACGGATGAAGAGGGTTTGGTAATACGTTTGAGTAACTGGATGGTATGAACTGGTCCCATATACAGCCTACTTTCCATTTGAAATCCGGACGGCTTGTTTCGTACATGTAGCCAAAATCTAATTGTGTAGGTTTGCTAGCTCTCTGGCATTTGACCTGTATTTTAAAAATACATACTACCTTTACTGCAGGACAGCTTACAAATGATATGCCAAGAGGCATCAATAACCTGACGGTGCAGGCTAGCCCAGTTTTGTCAGATCTTGGCAGCCAAGCAGAATCGACCCCGGTTAGTATATGATTGAGAAGGAATTCAAGGTCCAGGGAATTCCGGGCTTCCTATGGGAAGGAATCCACCGAAGAATTATGGGGTCGCTATGCAGGAGCAGGTAATGGCAAACCACCTTTGTTCATCTCTTGCCTTGAAAACCCTCCAGTGTCTCCAGGGCTCATTTCGTAGCAGGAGCTCCTTTGCATATTAGGCCACACACCCCTAATGTAGCCAATCCTCCAAGAGCTTGCAGAGCTCTTCTTACGGGGGCTACTCTAAGCTCTTGGAAGATTGGCTACATCAGGGGTGTGTGGCCTAATATGCAGAGGAGCTCCTGCTACAAAATGAGCCCTGCATACACTAAGTAGAAAAAGAAGAAGAAGATGAGATTGGATTTATACCCCATCCTTCACTCGAAGTCTCAGAGTGGCTTACAAACTCCTTTCCCTTCCCCTCCCCACAACAGACACCCTGGGAGGTAGGTGGGGCTGAGAGAGCTCTTTCAAGAAATGCTCTTGAGAGAACGGCTCTGAGAGAACTTGTAACTGACCCAGGGTCACCCAGCTGGCTTAATGTGGAGCAGTGGGGAATCAAACTCCACGTAAACATAAGAACATCAGAGAAGCCAGTGTTGGATCAGACCAATGGCCCATCCAGTCCAACACTGTGTGTCACACAGTGGCCAAAAACACCTGGTGCCCTCAGGAGGTCCAGCAGTGGGGCCAGGAGGACACTAGAAGCCCTCCCACTGTTGCCCGCCCCCCAGCACTAAGAATATAGAGTATCACTTGCCCGAGACTGAGAGTTCCTATCTATACCTTGGGGCTGATAGCCACGGATGGACCTCTGCTCCAGAGTTTTATCCAGGGCTCAATTCGTAGCAGGAGCTCCTCTGCATAGTAGGCCACACACCCCTAATGTAGCCAATCCTTTAAGAGCTTACAGAGCTCTTCTTACAGGGGCTACTGTAAGCTCTTGGAGGATTGGCTACATCAGGGGTGTGTGGCCTAATATGCAGAGGAGCTCCTGCTACGAAATGAACCCTGGATGTTTCCATAAGTTGGCTGTGACTTGATGGCACTTTACACACCCACTAGAATAACAAGAATTAAAACAAGCAACATTTTCAAAAATTAATAATAACCAATGGGCATGTTTTTAAAGGAGGTGTGATACATTCATAGCAGATTCACATGTGCGTTTCCAGGTACTCTTTAAGGGGTGGTCCCAGATAGAGTATATCACAGTAGCTGAACTTCAAGGTTACAATGGCATGTGTTATAGTAGCTGAGTTGGCTACATCCCGAAGGGGAAATAACTCATGTGTAAGATACGGCTGCTAAAAGGCCCCATTAGAAATATCAACCAGTTTCTTAAGCAACCGGTGGAGTCCTGGAGCATCCTTAAACTCTTTACATAATCTGCAGAAGACAGGCTTAATTTATCCAGGGGTAAGCAAATAACTCCCTTCAAAGAAATCACTTCTACCAACCAGTGTACTTTCCGTCTTGTCTGAACTAAGTTTCAGCTTATCTTGTTTTAGCTTTTTGACCACAACCTCCAAACACCAGTCTAGGACAGAGATGGCCGCTTCTGGTGGCTTAGTTAATGAAATATAGAAATGTGTTTCCTTAACATATTGATGAGAGCTGGATGATACAAGGTTGCAGATCCGGGGTGGGGATGTGTAGGGATATGGGAGTGGTAAGCATGGGGAATAAGTCTTTGTAGGCCTTTATAGGTGAAGATGGGGAGCAGATGGGGCAGGAAGTCAGTTCAGTGTTGGAGGATTTTAGGAAGGTTGTCGTGTGGTCTAAGCGGTAAGAGCTGAAACCATGGGGACTAAAGGGAACTTTCACATTCAGAGGTAACGCCAGGAACTCGTTGCCCACTGTGTGAGACAGGATGCTGGACCAGATGGACCACTGCTCTGATCCAGCAGGGCTCTTCTGATGTTCTTATGAAGGCCTCGGCCTCTCTGCCCTATTGTTGGCCCTCCAGGGGAACTAGTTGGCCACTGTTTGAGACAGGGTGCTGGACTAGATGGACCATTGGTCTGATCCAGCAGGGCTCTTCTGATGTTCTCATGAAGGCCTTGGCCTCTCTGCCCTATTGTTGGCCCTCCGGGGGAAATGGTCGGCCACTGTTTGAGACAGGGTGCTGGACTTGATGGACCACTGGTCTGATCCAGCAGGGCTCTTCTGATGTTCTCATGAAGGCCTCGGCCTCTCTGCCCTGTTGTTGGCCCTCCAGGGGAACTGGTTGGCTACTGCGTGAGGTGGGCTGCTGGACTAGATGGACCGCTGGTCTGATCCAGGAGGGCTCTTCTGATGTTCTTATGAAGGCCTCAGCCTCTCTGCCCTGTTGTTTGCCTTCCAGGGGAACTGGGTGGCCACTGTATGAGACAGGATGCTGGACTAGATGGACTATTGGTCTGATCCAGCAGGGCTCTTCTGATGTTCTTATGAAGGCCTCGGCCTCTCTGCCCTGTTGATGGCCCTCCAGAGGAAGTGGTTGGCCTCTCTGTGAGACAGGATGCTGGACCAGATGGACCACTGCTCTGATCCAGCAGGGCTCTTCTGATGTTCTTATGAAGGCCTCAGCCTCCATGCCTTGTTGTTGGTTATTCAGAGGAACTTGCTGGCTGTTGTGTGAGACGGGATGCTGGACTGGATGGACCTTCACTGGTCTGCTCCAGCAGTGCTCGTCTTATGTTCTTATGAATGCTGAACAAATTTGTTGGCAGTAAATGTGGCTGAGGTGCAAACAGCAGATCAGAGAAAAAGAAACTGCAGTAGCAAAGGACAGAGATTTTGCCAAGAGATGAAATAGAATCATCGAACCCTTTATTTCCTGTGAGTGGTAGACTTGGTCTCCCAGCTGGGTCTATGCCGATCATCTGTTAGCATCTCCAGTTCCTTTAAATTGTGTGTGTGTATGTCATCAAGTCACTTACAACGTACGGTGACCCCGTGAATTAATGACCTCCAAAACGTCCTATTGTTAACAGCCTTGTTTTAAATTTTAAAGGGCTGTAATTTTCTATGAAATACAGATCTTTCCATGGAAGATAACGGCCCTTCAAAATGTAAAGAGGATGGAGAGACTTCCTCCCTCCCTCCATGTTCTTGCTGCCTCTGGGGGAGGGTGGAAATGGGGGGGGGGATTGTTAAAATGGTCCTGCATTTTGGGACCTGGGAAAAAAAATTCTCAAAAGGGCAAGGAGAGTCCCAGAATTTGAGATAATGAAAAGTATATCACCCCTCCCCCCAAAAAAACCTGGATTCAAAATTAATATGAAGATTTTCAAAGTGTACACCCCTAGTTGAGAGGAAGAGTGCTATCCCCCCCCAATAATTTAGATAAACAATTAACGTGAACCAATGACCACTAGAAGATGTGGAAGTAAAGAACATCAGAGAAGCCAATGTTGGATCAGGCCAATGGCCCATCCAGTCCAACATTCTGTGTCACACAGTGGCCAGAAATACCAGGTGCCTTCAGGAGGTCCAGCAGTTGGGCCAGGACACTAGAAGCCTTCCCACTGTGGCCCACTGTAGAAAAGGTAAATATAAGGTCAAGAGTTTTGTTGTTGTTGTTTTGGCCTGGTCTGTAGGGTGGATGATGACGACATTGTCAATAGATCTAGAGCACAGACAAGGGGAAGAGCCCGAGAGGAAAAATGGAACTCAGTTTTTGGCGTAACGAGTTGGATCCAAGTAGCTTTCCTTCCCACTCTCCATCAGCTTTGACACTTGGAAGTTCATACCCCGAAAATCTTGTTGGTCTGTAAGGTGCCACTGGACTCAGATGTAAGCTGTTCTACTGTAAAGCAACATGTCTACCCTCAGAAATGACGGTCAGTCAATGTGTGTGTGTGTTTAAGCCAGTTCCTGGTCAAATTATACAAGAATGCAGTCTGAGATGACAACCGCTGAATCGACTGAGTAAGCAATCTGCATCCTTGTTTCCTGGAACCCGATTGCCTCCAGTTTGCTTGCTGAAGCCAGAGAGAGACTCTACAGCTGAACGTTTCTGCAAGCCAAAAAACTTACTATCACCCTAAATTATTAGCAGGTTCATCTCGAGCCCCCGTAATTTGAGGGTAACCTTAACACTTTTGCAAGCAAGCAACACAAAACACAGCTCTGACAGGTGGGGATTGGTTCCGTGGGTGTCTGAATCTTTCCTGAGCGTTGATGTGTTGATGTTTTTTTGCGAGCAGATGGAAGTAGTGGGCAGCAATCGGGCGAAGGAGCAATTGTCGAGATTAGTGTAATCACGCCTTCGCCACATGCCGTGCGCTCTATCTCATGGAAGTGTTTCTCCAGCGTAGAAATCGCTTTGCAAGAGAAATCTTTTGACCTATTAATACCCATTTTTATTTTTGTAAATGTGGATTGTTACCTAGGGGGCTTTGGGCGGTGGAAGGCCCTTCAGAACATATTTTAATCAAATAAGTAACCAAGGTTTTAATTGAGTAACAGATTGAGAGGAAAGGAAGGGCGAGGGAAGGGAGACAATAGAGAGGCTTGAACTTTTATTGATAAGGAAGTCAGCAGCTGCCTAGTTCCCTTTTCTGTGTGCCCCCCCCCCCCCCCCCGGCATGGTGTTATGTATCTTCTCATTGTAGATTGTAAGGCTGTGATCAGGCCCTTGTTTTTGTGATTCTGTTTTTTTGGGTGTAGCACCTAGCAAGCTTGGGTGATTTGTGATAGATATCTACCCCTTTCTAATTAAGATTGGTGGGAATGGGCCTGCTGAGGACACTCTTGTCCCAAGGATATTGGATTGACATAAGAACATCAGAAGAGCCTTGCTAGATATAACCAACAGTCCATCTAGTCCAGCATCCCATCTCACACAGTGACCATCTAGTTCCTCTGGAGGGCCAACAATAGGGTAGAGAGGCCGAGGCCTTTGTAAAAACATCAGAAGAGCCCTCCTGGATCAGACCAGTGGTCCATCTAGTCCAGCATCCTGTCTCACACAGTGGCCAGCCAGTTCCCCTGGAAGGCCAACAACAGGGCAGAGAGGCTGAGGCCTTCATAAGAACCTCAGACGAGCCGTGCTGGATCAGACCAGTGGTCCATCTAGTCCAGCAGCCCACCTCACGCAGTAGCCGACCAGTGCCCCTGGAGGGCCAACAACAGGGCAGAGAGGCCGAGGCCTTCATGAGAACATCAGAAGAGCCCTGCTGGATCAGACCAGTGGTCCATCTAGTCCAGCACCCTGTCTCAAACAGTGGCCAACTAGTTCCCCTGGAGGGCCAACAATAGGGCAGAGAGGCTGAGGCCTTCATGAGAACATCAGAAGAGCCCTGCTGGATCAGACCAGTGTCCCTCTAGTCCAGCATCTAGTCTCACACAGTGGCCAAACAGCTTACTTAAGAGGGCAGAGAGGCTGAGGCCTTCCCCTGATTCTGCCACCTGGCACTGGGATTCAGAGGCTGACTGTTTCTGAACATGGATGTTCCTCAGAGTCACCATGGCTAGCAGCCACTGACAGACCTATCTTCCATGAATCTGTCGGATCTAATCCTTTTTCTAAAGCTTCCAGTGGCGATCGCTACATTCTCTGGCAGTGAATCCCACATTTTCATCACTGGTTGTGTAAAGAACTATTTCCTTTTGTCCATCCTGATTCTTCTACTCATCAACTTCATTGGATGCTCTCAAGTTCTAGTATTTTGGGAGACACTGGAAAAGAAGAGGTACAGGTATTTGTAACAACCTTTGGGCTCTCAAATGAACTTCCAAAGAAGAGGTATATTGGTGTGGCTTCTTACCGAATAGTAGGAAGCTTTGTGAAGCCAGTCTTTTTAATTAGTTGGCTTTGGGAATGAACACACAATAGATTCCCTTTTGGTTGTGTTAAACTTTCATTTTGTGGCTGCTGTCAGATTAATTTTGGGCCTAGCCTAGCCAAGCTAATCACAGATCCTTCCTGCTGGAATCAGTGGGTCTTAAAAATATGCCCAACATCGGCTGGACACCGGTCCCTTAGTGACGGATGAGCTTTTAGAATCGTACTTGGATTTTTTTACTGTGCTGAAAACTGGCTGTGGAACAGGTGGCTTAGAAATGCGTTCAGCCTGGTTAAAGCATCTATAAAATGTTGGCGGTGGTAAACTGGTAGAAGATGAGTATTGATAATGAACAATGGATTAAATCAAATCTTGAAGTCAACACAATAAGCAAGTTCAATCGTAAAGCTTCTTTCAGGATTTGTTGTTGTTGTTCAGTCGCACAGTCGAGTCCGACTCTTCGCAACCCTGTGGACGACATCATGCCAGGCCCTGCTGTCCTCTGTCCTCCTCTGGAGTTTGCTCAACTTCATGATTGTTGCCTTGATAAGACTGTCTGACCATCTCATCCTTTGCCGTCCCCTTCTTCTTTTGCCTTCAATCATTCCCAGCATCAGGGTCTTCTCCAGGGAGGGCACCTGGTGTTTTTGGCCCTTCTCATTTGGTGGACAAAGTATTTGAGCTTCATCTTTAGTATGTGTCCTTCCAGGGAACAGTCAGGGTTGATTTATTTTAGGACTGACTGATTTGATCTCCTTGCAGTCCAAGAGACTCTCATGAGTCCTCTCCAGCACCATAATTCAAACGTATCTATTCTTCAGTGCTTGGCCTTCCGGATAAGCGTGGTTGGCCATGTACGAGCAAAAATCCTACTTTGTGAGCTACGGGCAAAGTTGTGAGCGAGCGATTCGGCTGCTGCGTTAAATTAGTTTGCTCTGGAGCCATCCTTCCTGAGCTGAGACAAAAATGTGTGAGCTGGAGGCTAAAAAACTGTGAGCTAGCTCACACTAACTCAGCTTAGAGGGAACAGTTGATTACAATAGAGATCAGTTCGCCTGGAGAAAATGGCTGCTTTGAAAATGTGGACTCTGTGGCATTATACTCCGGCGAGTCCCTCCCTTCCTCAAACCCTGCCGTCTTCAGGCTCCACCTCCAAAATCTCCAGGTATTTCCCAACTCAGAGCTGGCAACCCTAAGACAGTCGGTTTTCTTTTGGGGTTCATTCATACTTTGCCTTATGTGCGACCACTGAATATCACATTATATTTTGCTTAATTCTGAAAACACGACACAGTGGCCAGCTTTCTTTCTGTACCGACATATGTGTGAGTTTATGGCGTCTTCCCAGATGCATCTCCGCATCTTCCCTCTGCCTTAACTGAGAGATTAGGTTCTCCCCCAGCATTTTAGGCACGTTGCTAATTTAGTTCTTTAATTCAGCGGTTTGTTGAGAGCATAATTACTGCGGTACTAAATATGTGATGGAAACGAACAATAAGGCGCCTCCAGTTAAAGAAGTAATAGCACGGATAAGCCGCTTCAGGATAATATGATTGATGGGGATGCAGGGTCTTCTGCCACGATGGAAGTGCTTCTCTGAAATGTCTACATACCAGGGTGTAGAAAAGGGTACCGTTTCAGGCAGTTTTCTGGAAAGAAGACTGGAATGGATTGATGATCCTGATTGTCACTAGAATAATAGAATCACAATATGACTGAAGGGGCCATACAGGCCATCTGGTCCAACCTCCTGCTCAACCCTTAACTGAAAGCCATTCTGGTGCGCCCTCTCCTCTGCTGCTGACAGGAACATCTCCCTGCCTTCCTCTAAGTGACGGCCATTCAAAGACTTCAGGAGAGCCATCCTGTCCTGCCTCAGCCTCCTCTTCTTCAGTTTAAACAGCCTCTCAGCCTCTCCTTACAATCTCCTTTCCCTCCCCCCTCCCCACAGCAGACACCCTGTGAGGTAGGTGGGGCTGAGAGAGCTCTTTTGAGAACTGCTTGTGAGAGAACAGCTCTGAGAGAACTTGTGACTGATCCTGGCAGCTGCAAGTGGGGAATCAGACCCGGTTCTCCCAGATTAGAGTCCCAGCTCCTAACCACTGCACCAAACATGTGAAAGAAGGATGAACAGTGGAGTGAGCAACAGCAGGCTAGCAAAGCGTACAGCAGTTGTTACAAGAGGCAGCAATTGGACGGCTGGGCTTCCAAATGGTTCCCAGAATGGAGAGAACCTGGTGGCAACCTCTGATTGGTGACACCTGATTCATTGCTTCAGCAGCTTCCCTTGTTTTATTACGAATTCCGTCTTGAGGAGCACCAGCTGTAGTTTAGAGGTGTAGACCAGCTGTAACCAGGTTTAGAGGTGTAGTGAACAGGGAGTCCCCCTCTCCGACTCACATTAGAAAAGTTGGAACCCCTGCCATGCCCGATCTGGTGCTTTTCACACTGTGGAGTTACGGGTAAATGAATTGAAAGCCTCTTCCTACCAGTTGTGCACCGGCGTAAAGAGAGTTCTCAAGTTTCTGTGCAGCACCCCAGGAAAGCATGCTGCTCCATCAATTGACTGGCAGAAACTCATGCCACGTTACAGAAATTTGCTTCTGGTCTTGGCATAAAATACAGCTGCGTCGGCAGGAAAGCAATGCCCAGAAAACTCCATGGCATTCAGCTGTGCGAGTCCCAGAACTGCAAAGATGGATGTTAGGTGTCTAGATTTTAATGATGAGACGTGAGTTCCAACATTATGTTCTTGGAGATGACTCTTGGAAACCAGGTGAGATTTTTTTTGCTTTGAGCTTGTTGAGTGAGCTGGTCAATACTGAACTGAATGCTGAACAAAAAAGGCGAATGCAGTTGTGGGCTGTATCAACGGAGGCATAACATCCATATCACAAGATGTCAAAGTCCTGCTGTACATTGCATTGGTCAGGCCGCACCTGGAGTGTCATGTGCAGTTCTGGAGGCCTCACTTCCAAAAGGATGTGGACAGAATGGAGCGGGTGCAGAGGAGAGCGACAAGGAGGATCAGGGGCCTGGAGACCAAGAAGCCCTGCAAGGAAAGGCCGAGGGACTTCTTGGGAATGTTCAGTCCGGAGAAGAGGAGGCTGAGGGGGACAGGATGGCTCTCTTGAAGTATCTGAAGGGTTGTCCCTTAGAGGAGGGCAGGGAGCTTTTCCAGTTGGCAGCAGAGGAGAGGACTCACAAGACGGGGTTTCAGTGAAGGGTGGGAAGGTACCGGCTGGATCTTAGGGAAAACTTTTTGACAGCCAGAGTTTTGCAACGGTGGAATCAGCAGCCTAGGGAGGTGGTGAGCCCCCCCTCACCAGCCGTCTCTAAGCAGCGACTGGACAAACACTTGTCAGGGGTGCTCTAGGCTGGTCCTGCATTGAGCAGGGGGTTGGACCGCATGGCCTGTCTGGCCCCTTCCAACTCTGTGATTCTATGATTCCAAATCGAAGCAAGGAGAGATTGCCTATCACTACATGTGAGATGACGTCATGATGTGAGCATCAATGCTTTTCATCAACTGCTGCTCACATGGGCCAGGAGGCTGGCAGGGTATTGTCACAGTGTGTACTGAACATCCCTAGATGTCGGAGAGATCGAGGCACAAGGCTCAAAGTGTTCTTGGCGGAAGCCCCGTGTGTCCTGTAATGTCTATTTCTTGATCAAGACTCCCAATTTCATTCTTTCTGGAGCTTTCTGAAGGTCACTCTGTTTGCATGATGCATGCAGGAAGGGTGAAGGTGTTGAATGATGGGGTAAGCGTGAGAAGCCAGGGAGAGGGGAATGGGTGCAACTGGACACCACTAATATTGAAGGGAGGAATGCGCAAGCTGTCCATAAAGACTTGCTAATGCAGCTCCTGGCATGAAATTTTGCAGCATTTCAGAAACGCAAAAATATTTAATGTCCACTTTGCATAAGGCTGCAAAGCATTACAGTAACTTGACTCCTGACATGAGGATCTATTTGATCCAACAGCGGCATTAACTTTCTCTCGGGCCGTGGAAACGGGCGGCATGGCAGATTCCTCCAAAATGGAAAAGAGCCGTGCTTGCTGTTGGTTTCCGCCTGGCCTCAAGCGCACTGCATTTGGCGCCCTTGAAGTTCCGAATACTCCAGTCTTACCATTGTCCTTCCATTTAATTGAGAGGATAGTTGGCGGATGGTGATCGGCAGCCGCCGCTGCTGAAGAGCACAGCTGAAGGCAAAGCCGAGTCGGTTGAGAACAGAATAATACTCTAGGGGCTATTAGGCTGGTTCTTTCAAGTCCGGCTTTCAAACTTCCAGCCCCGGCCTCTTTGATGGTTTTGTTTCATTTCCTAAAAGAACTCATTTGACTCTCGTCACCATCGCCTAGCAAACCGGCGTAGGCAATGCTTAAAAACAATGACTTCCTTAGATAACGTGACTTCCAAGTTACTTCTGACGGGGAATTTAACATAGGACGAGTTAAATGGTGACCTTAAAGAAAAAAATGTACCCTTCCTTATCTAAGGAATACAAGTTCCCTTTAAAGGAAGATTTCACAAAGACTCAGCCCTCGCATTATACCCCCTAAACATTTTCATTAAGTCCTGATTCTCCCGTGTGCGTGTGTTTGTCTGTGTGGGTGTTTAAATGCGTACGAGGATCAAAAATAGCCGAGTGATTCTTCATTTCATGGCTTTGTCTCATTAGCGTTCTGCAAGGAGGTCCTGTCACTGCAATAGTCTTTGACAGGCAGAAAGCTGCCTTGTCCTGAATCTGACCATCGGTCCATCGAAGTCTACTCAGACTGTCAGTAGCTCTCCATCATCATCATCATCATTAAAATTTATATCCCGCCCTCCCCACACAGCTCGCTCAGGGCAGTTCACAGTAGCTAATACATAAATAACAGTTAAAATCCACCTAAAGTCATCTAAAAACAATTCAGTTATAAATAAAATCATCATAAGGTGCTGGCGATTCCTTTAAGGTGTTTCCTTAATTACTTAAGATGGCGTACTGACAATCTTAACAATCATTCTGCTCGCTGATCTTCCAAATTCAGGCGGCAGCACAGGCCAGATGTCGAAGCCAAGGGCCAAACTTTATAATAGAGATCACTGATGGTAGTGGTAGTGGCGGCTCCTTAGTTGAAAGCCTGGTGGAAGAGCTCCGTCTTGCAGGCCCTGCGGAACTGTAGAAGATCCTGCAGGGCCCCGATTAGGAACATCTCAGGCTGAAGTCTTTCATATTACCTAGGACACCTGGTCCTTTTAGCTGGAGATGCCAGGAATTGAACCTGAGACCTTCTGTATATCAAGCAGATGCTCAACCACGGAGCCACAGCTCCTCCCCGGGGAAGTTCTCCGGTAGCAAAACTGAATCCTTTGCCCGAGATCTTGGACAGTAGCACCTAGTTGGAACACTCGGCTAGGTGTACCAAAGGTGTGATTCCATGTCAGGCAGCTTCATGCATTCCTACCAGCATGTTTTCTCCCCTCACAAAGCTGGCCGTGGACTTGGGATTCTTCAGTGCTGAGTTGGATATGCAAAAACAGTGAATACAAAACGAGGGTCAGTTTTGATCCAGAGCGAGCCAGTGTGGCGTAGTGGGTTAAGCACGTCGGACTGGAATCTGGAGGAGCAGGGGTCGAATCCCCACTCATGCCATGGAAGCTCATTGGATGAACTTGGGCCAGTCACAGTCTCTCAGCCGGACCTACCTCTCAGGGTTGTTGTGAGGGTAAAGGGGAGGCGAGGAGAACAATAATAAGCTACTCTGGGGAGAAAGGTGGGATTAATGAATTAAAGCAAATTAGAGTGACAAGGATGATTGGGGGCCTGGAGATCAAGAAGCCCTGTGAGGAAAGACTAAGGGGCTTGGGAAGGTTTAGTCTGGAGAAGAGGAGGTTGGGGGTGGGGGTCAAGATGGCTCTCTTGAAGTCTTTGAAGGGCTGTCCCTTAGAGGAGGGCAGGGAGCTGTTCCAGTTGGCAGCAGAGGAGAGGACTCGCGAGAAGGGGTTTCAGTTAAGGATGGGAAGGATCTTAGGAAAAACTTTTTGACAGTCAGAGTTGTGCAGCGGTGGAATCAGCTGCCCGGGGAGGTGGTGAGCTCCCCCTCCCTGGCGGTCTTCAAGCAGCAGCTGGACAAACGCTGGTCAGGGATGCTCTCAGCTGATCCTGTATTGAGCCAGGGGGTTGGACTAGATGCCCTGTCTGGCCCCTTCCGACTCTGTGCGATTCTGTGATTCCAAATAAATAATTAAATACATAAATCCAATGGTGAGCCCTAGAACTTTTATAGTTCTGGGACTTTTTAGAATTAACGTTTTATTTTTCCTGCCATACCAGTAGGGGTTAATTTTCATACCTGCTGGTGCCCTGAACCTCTTTGGGCAAGTACAGTGTACCTCTCCAGCCTCACTTTCTGGATGTTGCCACGCAAACTGTTCTTCTCTTTTATGAAGGATTTAAAAAAAAAGAAAAGTAAACGAGGAATCCGCCTTTAACCACGTCGGAGGTGCCGCGTAAGTGATTGATAATAACAAACGCCCTTGATTCTTCTTCATTTGAAAAGCACGGCGTCGCTACAGAATGATTAACTTTTTTTTGTCCTCCGCAGAGCCCTCTCTCTCATCACGAGGGGGTCCGTCTGCACGCACAAGTCATATTAATTTTAAGCTCCATTAGAGATGCAAGAGGGAAAAGAAAGATGTTCATCAAATGGGAAAGGACTAAATTAGTAAGGGACTTTTTTTTTTTAATTTCAAGGTTCAGGAGAGTAGTACAAATAATGGAGTCCTTCTTTTGTTTTGCTTTGGAGAGGGGGGGGGGAAGCTCCGTCAAAACTCGCTCGATTTCTCCCCCCCCCCCTTTCGTCCTTGCAAATTGAAGCTCATTTGTATTACTGTCGTGGCCACCACTGTCATCCAAGATCAGGGCTTTACAAACAGGTAGTAAGAAAAGCTTTTCTCCCTGAAGAGTTTTACAGTGTTGGAGGGAAAGATAACTTAGAGCAGGAGGGGAACGCGGATCGATCGGGAAGTGAAGGGAAAGGGGCGTGGTCTCCGAATCTCTCTGGTTCTGTCCCTTAGCCGGCTGGCTCATGAGCCGGTCTCTGTACTTGTATCCCACGAATGTCCCACGCATGCCTTGTGTTGGTTGCAAAACTCAGTGTCATAAAGCTCACAGATAATCTATTTATTGATTTATAGTCTGCCTTTCTCACTTGGGGGGGGCGTGGTGGCTCAGAGGTTAAGACGCTGAACTGCAGACTGGAAGTTCAGTAGTTCGGCAGTTCGAGACCCGAGTGCCATGTGACGGAGTGAGCTCCCGTCTCTGGTCCCAGCTCCTGCCAGCCTAGCAGTTCGGAAGCAAGACATTGCAGGTAGGTAAATAGGTACCGCTTCGGTGGGAAGGCGACAGCGTTCCGTGCGCCTCGGCATTTAGTCATGTCGGCCACATGACCCCGGAGAAATCTATGGACAGTGCTGGTTCTTCGGCTTGGAAACGGAGATGAGCACCGCTCCCTAGAGTCGGATTCGACTGGCTTTCGAGCAAGGGAAACCTTTACCTTTACTTCCTCACTTGGATTTGAGTCAGATTACACAGTGTATGTCAAAACAATCATAGAATAGAATCACACAGAATTGGGAGGGGCCACACAGGCCGTTCAGTCCAACTCCCCTCCTCGATGCAGGGTCAGCCTAGAGCATCCCTGACAAGGGTTTTTCTAGCTGCTGTTTCAAGACGGCCAGGGAGGGGGAGCTCAGGCCGCTGATTGTCCGATGGGACATTCAATGAACAATGCAATCAGAATTAGGGTTGCAGAACCAACCAGAAGTCTAAAAACAGGACTGAAGCAAAGCCTAAGTATCCACATGACACCTTAAGCGATGCAAAATTCCACAGTAGGCGCTTACTCACAGCCAGCTATGCACAGTAGTATAGACAGCAGTCCCTGATAATGTGTCCAAGAGACTTTGTGAATCATTTAGCACAGCGCAACTCCATTGCTCGTGTAGAAAAGCCCTCCCGAATAATTCAGTTTTGCACAGTTTGCAGCAAGCCAGGAGAGTGGGAGCCCCCCCGACCTCCCCAGGCAGGCTGTTCCACAAGGTGGGGGCCACCACCGAGAAGGCGGTGCACAGGCAGTTGTCGGTTTTGCCCGCTGGCAGGCTGGCACCTGCAGAAGGACCGGCTCTGATGAGTGAAGCCGTCATGGTGAAGCGTAGAGGGAGAGACCCTCTCGCGAACAGGAGGGCCCAAGGCCACAAAGGGCTTTGCCTGTGATAGCCAGAGAATGCTTCTTGTCCTGAAACTTCTGGTGGCCTTGGAAGGGCGTGAGCAGGGAGTGGCAGAATTCTAGTTCGAGAGTACAAAGAGGAAGTCAGAATATCAAGTTTAAGAGAGCCAGTCTGGTGTAGTGGTTATGGACTCTAATCTGGGAGAACCGGGTTTGATTCCCCGTTTCTCCACACGCAGCCAGCTGGGTGACCTTGGGTCCGTCACAAGTTCTATCAGAGCTGTTCTCTCAAGGGCAGTCCTCGAAAGAGCTCTCTCAGCCCCACCTACCTCACAGGGTGTCTCTTGTGGGGAGGGGATGGGGAAGGAGATTGTAAGCCGCTTTGAGGCTCCGAGTGAAGGGCGGGGTATAAATCCAACTCTCCTTCTCTTCTTCCTCCTCCTCCTCCTGAAATCTCAAAGAGGAGGGCCGAGGTATTATAAGGTCGAGCTTTAGGTTCTGGACCAATTCCTCGCTCCTCCCTTGCAGAAGGAGAATAAATTATGCAGAGAAAACTATGTCATTGCACCTGCAACGTCCAGGGTTGCGAATTAAAAGTGTTTGAGTCATGGGTTTTTGACTGCTTTTTAAAAACGTGCATAAGCACAGAAAGCACTGGTTGCCTGAAGTGAGCTTAAGGAAGCTTTGACTCTCGAAAGCTTATACCCCCAAAAATCTTGTTGGTGTTTAAAGTGCTACCAGACTCCACTCTAACTGCTCTGGAGACCGACACGGCCAGCCCTCTGAAACGAAGTCCGTTTGAAGATCCAGCGGTGCTTTCAAGCGCTCCAGGGGAAACTGTGGATAGTTCTTTTCCCCCCCTGGATTCAGTTTAAATACTACTGCCCTCTCCAAAAGAAATCACTAAACCGTGTGTCCTTTACAGATGTTATATCAGTTCCGACTTCCCTTCTCCCACCACTCTGCCCACTACACCAACACTGGCTCTCGATATTTATTGGTACGGTCCAGTGTGGCAGCATCCAGAAATGCTCTGAAGTGCTAATTGTGCTTGGTTTTAGTTTTCCTGCTTGGGTGTGTCTGTAAAGTGCCGTCAGGTCTCAACCAAGTTATGGTGACTCCAGCAAGAGGTTGTCGAAGCGAGTGAGAAGCAGGGGTGGCTGCCCATTGCCTTCCCCTGTAGAGTATTCTTCGGTGGTCTCCCTTCCAAGCGTTGAACTGGCTGAGCTTCTGAGATCTGGTGAGATCTGGCTATACCATGCTGCCTTCCTTCTGTTTTCCTGTTTAAAGGTAAAGGTAATGGCTCCCCTTGCTCGAAAGCCAGTCGAATCTGACTCTAGGGGGTGGTGCTTATCTCCGTTTCCAAGCCGAAGAGCCACCGCTGCTCAAAGACATTTCTGTGGTCATGTGGCCGGCATGACTAGACGCCAAGGCACACAGAATGCTGTTCCCTTCCCATGGAAGCAGTACCTATTGATCTGCTTGCAGTTTCTTGCTTCCGAACTGCTAGGTTGGTGGGAGCTGGGGCCAGAGATGGGTGCTCACTCCATCATGCAGCACTCAGGTCTCGAACTGCTGAAGTACCAATCTTCCAGTCTACAGCTCGGCGTCTTAACCACTGAGCCACCGCAGCCCGTTTCCCTGTTTGGTGTATACCAAATACATAAAAATGCAAAGAAATAAAAATGGACAAAGAAGAGAATAGTTCGGAACGATTTATGGGTTGAAAAGATCAGAGGTGCCTGCTGGGGAGAAGCGCTACCCTCTTTCCTTAATCAGTTTTTTTCCTGGCCTCCTGAAAATTGTCTTCTGGTCTGAATCCTTGTTTTCCAATTTATCAGCATCCTTTGACACTGTCAGAAAAACAAATTAGCGCGGCATTGAGCAATTCATCAGCATTTGTGGTCAGGGTTTATTAGGATCGTAAAACCACAGACATTTTGATGGGCTGAGCTAATTAATGTCTGGGCTGTTGCTGATTAGAGTGTGAGGTGATGCGATCTGCGCTTACCGGCATCACAGACAGGGCGGACGGAAAAAAAGAGTCCATTCTTGCCAGTGATGTAACAGGATAGATGTCGTCTCGAGTCTGAACAACAGGAGAACCTTGCACTGTTTTGCTGGTCTCTTTGCTTCTTCCCCACTCTTTGCTGAAGTCTCCCAGCTCTCCAACTTTCCCGTTGGCCGCCAGCTCCCTTGTATCTTGTGTTCAGCCTGGGTTCTATTCAGGGGTCCGTTGGAGCGGGAGCGCACAGGAGCGCAGCTCCGGGACTGAGGAGCCCAGGGGGTGGGCACATAACCAAGCCCCGCCCCCTCCTCGGCTTCCCCGAGCAGTGCAGAGGCGCAGCGCCCCGGGGAAAGCCCTGCTAGGGTCTTTATTGATTTTAATGTTTTGTTTTAATATTGATAATTTTATCATTGTTCCTTTTATGACTGTGTGCTGCTTTTCCAGAGACTTGCTCAAGGTGGCATATAAATTTTCTAAGTATACCATTTTTTATCTGGGCACATGGCACATTAGGTACTGGAGAAATTTCACCAACCCTTCAGCAGCTTCCTCCCCATCAGTTTGGTGTAGTGGTCAGGAGTTGGACTCTAATCTGGGAGAACCGGGTTTGATTCCCCACTCCTCCTCCACATGCAGCCGCTGGTGTGACCTTGGGCCAGTCACAAGTTCTCTCAGAGCTGTTCTCTCATGAGCAGTTCTCAAAAGACCTCTCTAAGCCCCACCTACCTCACAGGGTGTCTTGTTATGGGGAGGGGAGGGGAAGGGAAAGGGATGGGTGGTGCACCTGTCCTGGGTATCTCAAGTCTACTTGAAACCTGGTGGTTTCAAGGGAGCAGGAAGAGAATGAGGGTGTGTTCTTTACGCTTATTTTTTTTGCACAAAGTATTAGATGGGGAAGGGAATGGAGGAAGAGCAGGTCAGTTTCACTCACCTGTGGAGTGGAGCCTGAGGGGTGGGTGTTGCCTTCTGACACACTTCCGGTATGTTAGGGGGTGTGGCGTATGCAAATGAGTTATGCAAATGAGTTATGCTAATGAGCTCCTGCACCTCTTTTTCTACGAAATGACCCCTGGTTCTATTTCAGAATCATTTCCAACCTAGGTCCCATATCCCTACCCTTCTGAGCCTCTGGACACCTTTGGAATTCTGAGACGGTGTGGTGGGCACAGCCACAAAATGGCCGCCACAGGAGGCAGGGTCAGCCACAAAATGTCTGCTGCAGCTTGCCTTCATTTGTACCATGAAAATCTGCAGAGCCAATCAAATTTCCAATGGCCAACGGCCCCAACTGTCCCTGCCCACTTTCTAGAAACACTTGGCAGGTGCCAGGAAAGGTTTCAACGGGTGCCATGGGCACAACATTGGGGACCCCTTAGATTGCTTACTTATTTGTAAATGTCGTTTATGAAATGGTGGAACACTTGGCATTGGTAAAGGGGTAGGAACTGCAGCCTCTATTAGTGTATTGTTACGTATCACTGTAAGTATGTTCCAGATGTAGTTGCTACACCCCTTACCATGTTTAAAAGCTCATGCTTTGTTTCAGGTTTCTGTCTGTTCTCTGATTTCTGTAGTCCAAACCCTACTGTATTGTTTGCTGGACGTTCCATCCTGTCGATTGTACTTGACTTGCACAATGCAATCCGCTTTGAGTCTCAGTGAGAAGTGCAGACTGCAAGTGGGCAAAATCAACAATTGCCTGTACGTGTGCTTTCTCCATTGTGGCTCCCGCCTTGTGGAACGGCCTGCCTGAAGTCAGGAAAACTCCACTCTCCTGTCTTTTTGCAGTTTGGCGTAGTGGCTAAGAGCGGCGGACTCGAATCTGGAGAACCGGGTTTGAGTCTCCACTCCTCCACATGAAGCCAGCTGGGTGACCTTGGGTAGTAACAGTTCTCTCAGAGCTATTCTTTCCAGAGCAGTTCTCTCAGAGCTCTCTCAGCCCCACCTACTTCACAGGGTGTCTGTTCTGGGGAGGGGAAGGGAAGGGAAAGAAGATTGTGAGCCACTCTGAGACTCCGAGTGAAGGGTGGGATATAAATCGAGCTCTTCTTCATCTTTGGCCTCGACTTCATTTTCTTCATCTTCTAACTACACAAAACTTTCCTGGGCAGGTAATAGCGTCGTACTGTACAGATTGGTTTTACAGACGGGGGCCACGGGTCGCTATCAGTCGCTGTTAGATATATAGATGGTTTAAAGACTAGCTCAGAAGTATTTGTAGTAGGGGCGGTTGTATGTGTGTCTTATTATTACTCCGAGAGAGCTTGAGTATTCTGATGGAAAGATGGCATGTTAATGCTCTGCGTAAAATAATTACCCTTTTTTACGTTAAGTGTTTTTTCTCCCCTAGCCTAAACGTGGAATGGCTTTTAAAACCTGTGGAAAATACTTGAACCTCACAGGAGCCCAGTTAGATTTCCAGTCATGGCTTTGAAATTAGAAGGCAGGGTTATTGGACATAAGACTAACAGTGCAATCCTATGCGGAGTCACACCAGTCTAAGCCCATTGAAATCAGTGGGCATGAACAGGGGTAACTCTGCATAGGTTTGCACTGTTAGGCTCTGGGGAAGCCCTAAGAATGGGAAAGCTGTCTTGGAAGTTCACATTCATGGAAGTTCACATTCATCCCCCAGCTATTGATACTAAACCAGTTCCCACATGAATGCCCATCAGGAGATACCTTTGACCGTTGCAACTTATCGCAGATCCAGCTTTGCAAAGGGAACTTGGTGCGTCAACTCATTTTGCCCCCGGCACTGTGTTTTCGGAGCCAGCTCGTCCGTTCACGTATTGTTTCAGGATCCGCAGCCGTAGTTCTCTATGAATAAAGCTACCACGAACCAAAAGCGCAGTCAGCTTTGCTGCAGCTGACGAGTCTGATGCGCTACGAGCGTGCTTATGTTTTGTTGTGTTTACTCAAAACATCCCAGTATGTTTTCTTCAGTAATTTTGACAGGGCGCTTTTATGCTTTAATTAATAGCTGCTGTGTTTGTCTTAGATACAACATGTAAATTACTGTGATTTTTAAAGACAAATAATTTTGGAAGCGGACATTCACAGCGCCTGTAATGAGAGCCACGCTGGACTTTGTTTCATCCAGAGCGCAGGGGGTGGGAAAGGAATTGGTTCATTGAATGTGAACTGTATACTGCCTTAGTATTTAAGAGGGTTTTTTTAGCCTCTTAGGTCCAGGGTTTCCATGAAAAGGCAGTAGGACACATCACGCCTCAGTGATATTCTTAGTGAGCATCACTAAGCATCACGAATGAGTCAACATAGTGATATTACTTCCATTTATAATAGGAACTGTTCTCAATTCCAGCATTCCGGTTAGGGGCCAGATCAAGATGGGTAGCCGTGTTAGTCTGTCTGTCGCAGTAGAAATAGGAAGGGTCCAGTAACTCCTTAAAGTCTAACGAAATTTCTGGCGGGGAGGAGCTTACTTCTTCAGATACAGCATGTACACAGCCATTAATGTTCAACAACTGGACAGCAGTCCTTCGAAGTTTGGCAAGCAAATACATAATACATTAATGACATGGTATGTGCTTTAAAATTTACAAGAAGTTTTGTGCCATCTTTGTGCAGTCTTTCCTCCTGTAATCTGAAGAAGCGTTTTGGCTTGTGATAAAGGTTATGGCCGAAACGCGGACGTCTGGGCCCCTTTTCCAGTCGCCAGGTTTGCCGGGTCTCTAGCTGCAGAGTTGCACAGCGGAGCCAAGATCGTAGGACTTCAAGGCCAGATGTATAATTGCTACTGAGCTGATTGGCTGCTTTTCCTGTGTAGTTCTGATATTATATGGTTGGTTGATAAGTTGTTTGCACCGTTGTTTGTACCTTTACCTGAGCTGATAAGCTGCCATTTTCAAGAAGTAATAAACAAGTATTTTTTACATATAACACACATTTATTGAAAGGTGCAATAAGATTTATTTGATGTTTGGCAAAGCCTTTGTACACGGTGGTCTGTTAGGGTATTTGAAGCTTCAAGTTCTGCCTCTCTTTTGGAAGGAGGTTTCCCCTTGAGGCCAAACAGGGCAGTCACCGTGATTTTGATGCATTTCCCCCCACTTTCTGTGGAGCTGCCTCTAGGTTAAGAAAGAAGTTGTTTTGCCAGTTTCTTGAATCTAGGAGACTGTAGGAAACCATTTCTGTTTGGGTGTGGTTACTGGGAGTGAGTGATAATTTCTGCTGCAATTCTCAGAGTGCAAAATGCAGTACGGATCTTACCCCCATAATTCTGTGATTCCCCCCCCTCCCCCAACCCCGTGAGCTGCTTCGCTGCGTAATTACTTAGTGTCAGGCCAAAGTAGATCTCTTTACCTTGGCTTTTAATTGCTGTTTTATCCTCCCATTTTTAGCGATATGTTTTAATGATCTATATCCAACCTAAGTGCTGTTTTATGGTTCCTGTTTTATGTTCTTTGCCGAAATTGCTTTATTGCTGTTTTTATGCCCTTTTATGGTAGTTTTATTGCTACTTTTATTACTGACGGATTTTATGTGTTGTGCCTTTTTAAGATCTCATTATTGAATTATTTTGTTAGCCGTCTTAAGCTTTTCTCTTCCTCCCTCCATCCAAACAACACTGCTTTGGCCAACATGCCTCCCCCACTGGATTTTCTTCTTCATTTTAAAAAGTTGCTGATATGACCAAACAAAATGAAAATACTTTGAAATATGATAACTTTGAATGTGATATATTTCAATATGTTGTAAATCGTTTGATTTGAGTCAAGCAGTACCTTAGAGGCCAACAAGAGTTTCAAGGTATAAGCTTTCGAAAGTCAAAGGTTCCTTCGTCAGATACAAGTTGGACTTTTATCTGACGAAGGAGCTTTTACTCTTGAAACCGTACACCCTGAAACTCTTGTTGGCCTTTAAGGTGCTCCTGAACTCAAATCTAACTGTCCTACTGCAGACAAACTTGTGTAGATTGTTAAGAACATAAGAGATCATAAGAGTAGCCATTTGGGATCAGGCCACTGGCCCCTCCAGTCCAACATTCTGTATCACACAGTGGCCAAAACCCAGCTGCCATCAGGAGGTCCACCATCAGGGCCAGAACTCCAGAAGCCCTCCCACTGATGACTCCCAGCACCAAGAATACAGAGCATCACTGTCCCAGATAGAGTGTTCCAGCTACGTGAACATATAAGAGAAGCCACGTTGGGTCAGGCCAATGGCCCATCCAGTCCAACACTCTGTGTCACACAGTGGCCCAAACCCAGGTGCCCTCAGGAGGTCCACCAGCAGGGCCAGAAAGGTGGCTTTTCCTCCGCCTCATGAGAGAGGGAGGTGACCATGGAGAAACAGCTACATCCATCTAAGGAGACCACTTGGCTTATAACTTCCCCATGTTTTGTAATCCCTTGCAACCCACATGGCAGCCATTTTATTCATTGATAGCCTGCCTTTCTCGCTTGGAATCAATACAGTCAACATGAACATTGAATGAACAATGAATGACATTGAATGAACAATGCAATAAGGATTCGAGTTGTAGAACCAACTGGAAGTCTGAAAAACTGAACTGCATCAGAGCATCGGTATTAACATAAGAGAAGCCATGTGGCCCGTCCAAGACCCTGGTCACATGATTCTGCTGTCACAACTTTAAACAGCGTCAGCTCATTTCCCGCCTCTCTTACCTTAAACGTCGGAGGGGTTCCTGCGTATGAAATGTTTGCATAATCCGAAATCAGATAAAGCTTCCCAGCAGGTTGGCAAATAGATAAATCATTCTCCTCCCTTAGGCATCATGTCCCAAGTCTCCCCTGGTTGCTCACAAAGGGCCGTAAAAATGAACCGGCAGATTTACAAATGATTAGCCGAGACACAATAAATGGATGATCTCACTTTATTACAGTGATTTGGTGCTGCATTTCCGTGCCGTTTAATCAGAATGTCACATGTCTGATACCCCGTTAGAAAAATTGCGCTCCCCGCTCCCGTTAGCTGCCAGAGTGATGAACGACGGTGCACTTGGAGTTGTTCTCCCTTGTGAGTGGCTCATGATAACTCACCTTCATTGGTCGTGATGCCTTTCCCTTCACAACCGAGGGTGTCCTGTGGTTGAGATGAATACGCTGTCATAATTCGGGGCCACCCACAACCTTGCAGCTACATGCAGAATGTCGACCTCTTGGCCCCTATGTATGCAGGGATACATGGCAAAGGAGGCGGCCTCTTGTGATTGCTCCATTCAACCAAGGATGCCCCTACGCAAAAGACAACATTAGAGCGTTTACCTAGGATGAACCAAAATAACACAAATCAGCAGTAAAAGCTAGAGAGCCAGTCTGGTGTAGTGGTGAAGTGCGCGGACTCTAATCTGGGAGAACCGGGTTTGATTCCCCACTCCTCCACTTGCACCTGCTGGATGACCTTGGGCAAGCCATAGCTCTGTACCAGCTGTTCTCTCAAGAACAGCTTGGGAAAGAGCTCTCTCAGCCCCACCGAATTCGCAGGGTGTCTGTTGTGGGGAGGGGAAGGGAAAGGAGATTGTAAGCCGGTCTGAGACTCCAAGTGAGTGGAGGGCGGGGTATAAATCCAATCTCCTCCTCTTCTTCTTCTCTTCTAGATTCAAGTTCAGTAGCACATTAGAGACCAAGAGGGGGGTAAAGTCTGCTCCCCTCTTGCTACCTCCAAACATGCAAGTTGTGCTTTTCAGGGAGTCGGGATGACCTTTGCATCAGCTGTTTTGTACGGAACACAGGACCTGGGGCCAGGGATGCTCTGCCTTCTTGGTGCTTGGGGGGGGTGGGGGTGGGCAAAAGTGGGAGGGCTTCTGGAGTTCTGGCCCTCCTGAGGGCACCTTGGTTTTGGCCACTGTGTGACACAGAGTGTCGGACTGCGTGGGCCATTGGCCTGATCCAACATTACTGTTGTTGTTGTTGTTATTCGTTTATAAACCGCCCTCCCCTGAAGGGCTCAGAGTGGTGACACCACTACCAAAACATACAGCAGATTAAAAAATAGACAACAAATAATCAGTTACAGCTAAAATCAATAAACATCCAGATCATCGATGGTGTGTATCGTGTTGCTCTTCCTCCATAGGGCAGATCATAGGCTGGACATGGTAAAGACCGTTGCTGTTCTGAACTGTAGGCCTGGTGGAACGTCTCCGTCTTACACACCCTGTGGAACTGAACTAGGTCCTGCCGGGTGCAGATGTCACCAGGTAGAGAGTTCCACCAGGCTTGGGGGCAGGGCTGAAAAAGCCCTGGCTCTAGTTGAGGACAGCCAGATGTCTTTTGGGCCAGGGACCACCAGTAAATTTTAATCTTCCGAGCGTACGGCTTGGAACAGACTGCTGAATTGCAACTGGTCATAAAGTTCAAGACAATGCATCCTCCTGGACTGAATTGAGACCTAGGTTTCCTGTCTCATTACCAGTGCTGATTTCTCCATGCCTACTGCCACTCTGCATATCCCGGCTGCAAGGCCCCCGGGCAGCTAGCAGGGTGAGGAGCACACCCCCAAAGTTCCCTCAGATCCTCCCTGTGTCACTTACACAGCCTGCGGAGGTAGATGGAGAGAGAGGAAGGCAGGGCAGAGACCAGGCCCCTGGCGGAGCAACCTGCAGGCCCAGCGCAGAGGTAATGGCCCCTGCCACAAGTGGCACAGCTCCCAAGGGTCCGGGTCAGCCAGGGGGGAGGCGCTGTAGTGCAGTGTGGGGTATGTGGCATGGGGCACACAGTGCGGGCCTGCCCCTGCAGCCATGGCCGCTGGCCACTCCAGGGCACTGGGCCTAGCCTGGGCCCTGGGGGTGAAAGTGGTGAACCGGTGGGAGGGGCTGCCCGGGCGGCATCTTGGATTAAGAAGGGAGGTGGTGCTTGGAGCAGGGAGCATGGGGTGGACGCAGGGAGGTGGGGCAGGGACCGGGGGGGGGGGGGAAAGATGTATGGCTCGGAACCGACTCCTGAATTGCAGCTGATCATAAAGTTCAAGACAATGCATCCTCCTGGACTGAATTGAGACCTAGGTTTCCTGTCTCATTACCAGTGCTGATTGGGATGGGAGACTGCAGGTCGAGGAGGATCCTCCCAGGGAAACAGCTACCAAAGGTCCAGAGAGAGGAGAGAGAGTGGCTGATACCACCAGGAGAGAGTGTGAGTGGGAGGTGACATAACCCCCGCCATGCACCCAGGACTGAGACCACAAGCCGACCCACCGGCAGAGCGGCACGCAGTCAGGATGGAGGAAAACCAGGGGGAGGAGTCAGGGGGGCTTGTGCGACAACCTAATCTAATAATGCCCGCTGTTGTCATTCACCTGCTATTGTCATTCAGCATCCAAAATCACTCCACTCCCCAAGGTATAAGACAGATGGACTCCCACTCTAGCTGTATCTGAAGAAGTGAGCAGTGACCCACAAAAGCTCATACTCTGCCACAAATTTAGTTAGTTATTAAGGTGGCTCCTGGACTGTTGCTCTTTTCTACCCTTTTTGAAAACATCTTCCTAATGAGTTATCTCACATTGCCAAAATTGTTATCCCAAAGTGAAATAATGGCTCTGTTCTTAGCCGGGATTTACCTTCATAATACTGTAAATGTCTTAACTGAACTTTTTCAGAGTGATCTTCATCGTGTCTGACTGGCTCCTGAATAAGTGCCTCTTGGCTAATCTGGGGCAAATCCTGCCCCACGGAATCCCATAGCGTGTCACCTTGCAGGTTAATGAAATGTTAACTGGTGTGCAAAAGGAGGGATTCTCCTTGAGGCATGTGCTCTCTCGCTTTGGTGTTACACACACAGTCGCAAATTGCTCACGCTTGCGGGGGAGGCTCTGCGGCACATTGTCCCAAAAGTATCTCTTGCCCTGCAGTAGCCGGTTAAATTTATTCCGGGTATGCAAAGGCCAGGTGAAAGAATAACGATTTCTCACTTCTTAACCGTCAATTTAAACACATATTGATGTTCTCTGCAAAGTCCTTTGAATGAAACTCCGAACATCAAACAGCGGCACGGAGACGTCTGCAGGTGCTCGAGATCGTGAGCTGATTAGGAGACTTATATCGAAGGTCACCACAAGAGTTGCGCCGGCCCTTGAAAAGCGTATGGGCAATGTCAAATGCTTCATTCTTTCAGCAGGCCACCTCCAGCGCTTGGTGGCTGCATTAGAAGAGTTGTCTAAGATGGTGCGGTCTCAGTGACAACCATACTGAAGCAAGGGTACAGTTCTGGTCGCCACACTTCAAAAAGGATATAACAGCCTTGGGAAAAGTGCAGAAAAGGGCCACTAGGATGATAAAAGGGTTGGAACACTTTCCCCATGAAGAAAGGTTGAAGCGCTTGGGGCTCTTTCGCTTGGAGAAACGACGGCTGAGGGGTGACATGATCGAGGTTTATAAGATTATGCATGGGACAGAGCAGGTAGAGAAAGAAGGACTTTTCTCCCTTTCATACAACACAAGAACTCGTGGGCACTCCATGAAATTGTTGAGCAGTCGGGTTAGAACAGATGAAAGGAAGTCCTTCTTCACCCAAAGAGTGATTAACACGTGGAATTCACTGCCACAGGAGGTGGTGGCAACTACAAGCATGGACGGCTTCAAAAGGGAATTGGATAAACATATAGATCAGAGGTCCATCAGTGGATATTAGCCACAAGGTATGGATAGGAACACTCAGTCTGGGGCAAGTGATGCACTGTATTCTTGGTGCTTGGGGGTGGGGGGCAACAGTGGGAGGGCTTCTAGTGTCCTGGCCCCACTGCTGGACCTCCTGAGGGCACCTCGTGTTTTTGGCCACTGTGTGACACAGAGTGTTGGACTGGATGGGCCATTGGCCAGATCCAACATTGGCTTCTTTTATGTTCTTATGTTTCGAGAGCTGGTGTGGTATAGCAGTTCGAGGGTTAGATTATACCCTTTCTGCACCCTCCTTTAATCCATGTTCACTGCAGTGTCCTCCAACCTTCTTTTTAATCCAGGTTTCCCCCCATTCTGCACTAGAATTGAGTTCAGCCTTCTTTTTATTCTGGGTTCCCACCCCCATTCTGCATTACATCCCCTCCCTTCAGTGGTCAGCCCAATTGCAGCCTGCTTTTGCCCCCAGATTATTTGGATGCTGTTTTTGCTGTGGACTTAAATTGCCTCGACTCAAACACAGAAAATCTGGAGTGGCAGGCAAATGCAGAAAGGACCTAGGATCTGGAAGACGCAGGTTTGGATCACCACTCTGCCATGGAAGGTTGCTGGGTTACCTTGGGCAAGTCATGCACACGCAGCCTAACCTACCTCACAGGGTTGTTATGTGGATAAAACAGAGAAGAGGAGAACCATGTAAGCTTATGAAGAAAAGTTGAAGCGCTTGGGGTTCTTTAGCTTGCAGAAACGATGACTGAGGGATGACATGATCAAGGTTTACAAGATTATGCATGGGACAGAGCAGACAGAGAAAGAAGTCCTTTTCTCCCTTTCTTACAGTACAAGAGCTTGTGGGCACTCCATGAAATTGCTGAGCAGTTGGGTTAGAGGGGATAAAAGGAAGTACTTCGTCATTCAAAGAGTGATTAACACGTGGAATTCACTGCCACAGGAGGTGGTGGCGGCTACAAGCATGGACAGCTCCAAGAAGGAATTGGATAAACATATGGAGCAGAGGTCCATCACTGGCTGATAGCCACAAGGGATAGATAGGAACTCTCAGTACGGGGCAAGTGATGCTCTGTAGTCCTGGTGCTTGGGGGGGGGGCAACAGTGGGAGGGCTTGTAGTGTCCTGGCCCCACTGCTGGACCTCCTGATGGCACCTGGTATTTTTGGCCACTGTTTGACACAGAGGGTGCGTTCACACTTGCAGATTTGAGCCGGCTACAGCCGGCTCCAATCTGCACATTTACACTGTAACAGCTGGCTCTCGTCCCCAGCCGTCACTCAGGTGCGACAAAGTGTCTGAAATCCGAGACCAGCTCCCCTGCTGGTCTCAGCTGTCCTCTTCTGCCTGCAGCTGCATTTGTGTGCTGTGTAAACGCTGAGCTGTCTCCGAGGCACTTCCGAGTAACCCCCTTCCCCTCCCCGCCGTCTCCGAGGCACTTCCGAGTAACCCCCTTCCCCTCCCCGCCGTCTCCGAGGCACTTCCGAGTAACCCGAGGCATTTCGTCCGCAATTTTTTTTTTTTGCATTTAGCGAGATTCGCATGAGCGCCCATACGAACCTACATTTAAAGGACAGATGAGCAAATGGAGGCTAGTTTTACCGTGTACATGAGTTTGCGGTCACAATGAGGCTATTTTCGGGTTGAAATAGCACAGCGTTTTCAAGTGTCTAAAGGAAGCAGTGATTTGGTCCAATGGTGCTGCGCATGCGTGAAAAAAAAATCCCATCCGCCTGCATGAGCACATATGCGCATGCGCAAGCGGCGAAAATTTTTTTTAAAACCCCGAAACCCCCACCCCCGTTGTTAGTGTGAACGTGGGGGAGCCGCTTGAAGGCGACACAAGGAGAGGTTAGTGTGATCGTGATTTTACAGAACCAGCCGTTTGCAGCCGGCTCCAGCAGGCTCCAGCACTCCAGTGTGAACATAGCCAGAGTGTTGGACTGGATGGGCCACTGGCCTGATCCAACATTGGCTTCTCTGATGTTCTTATCCCCGCTGGGGAGAAAGACTGGGCATGAGTAAATAAATAAGTTGCGGTTGTGCTTCCTCATTCAACTGCATTTCGGCAGGACTACAGCTGTGGGCTGCATCCTCTGTGCCTTTTGTCTGCGATTAACAAGAGGGAAGAAAATACCGTGGAGCATACGATTGCATCCCAGAGCATCTGCTTTGCCATGGGCAGTATTAAACTGTTTATACAGGAAGCAGTGGGGTTGCAATTGTTTTGTTCACGCTCTTCAAAAGAAATAAAACAAAGGCCGTAGCTTACAGGTTGGAGGTCTTATTGAACATTCGCCCCCCCCCTTTTGTGTTTGGACTTCCCCCGACAGTATAATTAACAGCCCTTTTAAAGATCTGAGCGATAGGTCCGCACACATTTACCGGAGCTATAGAAATCTGGTCCTCCGCTTGTGTATTTCATCACGTCCTTTAGATTACAGCATGATCTATTTGCTCCCGAAGTGTCACATTCCCGTCACATTAATAACCCCCTGAATTTCTATTTTTCATCCTAAAGAAGTCTGAAAATACAGCACACAAGCGCCCACGGATCCCCAGAAGAGCCGATGAATTTGCTACTGCCTGCAAACATCAGAGTCCAGGGCTGAACAAGGGCGTTAGCGCAGAAAGCAAAAGAATCCCAAGTTCCATAGTAACCTATTAAGCAATTTTGGGAGAGCGGTGAACAGCGGGCTTTTTAGGGTGTACGGTATTTAGGGTGTACGGTATTTATGTTGAAAAAGTATTAGCAAATGGACTGTAGTCAGGCAGGGGACCTGGGTATAACATTAGGCTTCAAGAATTTTGCCTGAAGGAATCATTGTAAAATAGTCTGAAACATTCAAGTGCTGGGAAGTTTCCCTTTCTAGACAAAAGGTGTAATCTCCTGGTGCAGTGAAACACCTGGTAAACCGGCCGCATGCTGGGTTGAAAGAGCACGCTGTTCTAACTTCCATCAGATTTGTAGACCTCCACCGTTAAGGATAATACTGTTGAAAGCCAAATGGTGTGTGAACCAAATTGACGCATGATTGAGTTATCACTAGGCTATTACAATGTGTACACCGGTGGTGTTGGATCAATTTATAAATGGATATTGAGTTAAGGCGTTGAAAAAGTTCTTAGCAAGTAATTGGGTAATTATGCAAATGTGTGTGTGTGTGTGTGTGTGTGTGTGTGTGTGTATTGGGGTGGTTTTAAAAATCTTAACGAACGTTGTAGGAATGGGGAAATCCAGCATCAGGAGAGATCCAGAACATCTGGATGGTATGCATGAGCTGGTGGGTGTCCAAAGATTTATCTGCAGGCAACAAGCCTTATGAGAATAGGGAAGGTACTGTGGTTATAACCCACCACCTGGCCCATAGAACAAATGTAAAAAAAAAACCTAGGAAAAATTTAAATAATGTTTAAATAAACCAGTGTTCTCAGACTGGTCGATGATCTTCTCAGGTTCCAACGCGACTGCAGCAGCGGCAGATATCCAGAGCAGCAGCAGTAGCAGCACCCTCCAGAAGCCTCTCGCTGTAATGGGGTCTAGCTGCATCTGCAACCTGCTTTAATGCTCTTTGCCCATGCTCAGAAGAACTTGAAAGAAAACCAGCCTATGAAACAACTGCTGTGATTGGACAAAGAGTAGCACTCCCACTAATGCGCAATCCTATTTGCCACTGCCTCATTCCCCCTTCCTCCTATACCCTGGGAAGCCTACAAATGTGGAGTTGTTGGGCTCCACATTTGAAGCCAAATTTACCTCGTAAAACAACTCCTGTTGACGGGGCAAACAGTACAGTTCCCTCTAAAGTGCAATCCTATTTGCCTGTGAGAAATGCCTCACCCCCCCCCCCCCCCGCCGTGCCCTGGAAACCTTCAAAGGCGGAACAAGGGCCATGCTTGGAGAACACTGAGAGCTTTTATTCGGTATACCCGAATAAACCGAATTTTTTCCATTTTTCTTTTTGGAATCGGGATAACTGGCTATATGGCAGGGGTGGGCAAATTGCGGCCCGCGGGCCACATGCGGCCCGCCACAGAGGTTTTTGCGGCCCGCCAAGACAGTCGGCCACGTGGTTTCTCAACAAGCAATCTCACTCCTGATTTCAAAAAAAATGTAGAAAAGTGTGATAGGGTACATTTGTCTCATTAAACTGAATCTAAAATTCAATGTGCTTGCAGCTATAGATGATATGGAATTAGCACAATAAATAAATGGAATAAAACTACCACTATTTTATTTAATTTATATTTATTGATTTTTATGGTACAATTTATACCTTTTCTGAAATGCAAAGTTAACTAATGAATGCAATCATTTTAAAAGGTGCGGCCCTCCGCTAACCTCCGCTCCCACAAAGTGGCCCCCGGGCCAAAACAATTGCCCACCCCCTGCTATATGGTGTTCTCTTGTGTATCTTCAGCTGAAAAAATACCTGAAAAATACCGGTAATTTTTTGGGTGGCGGTGTTGGGGGGCTCGGATATACCTGAATGCACATCTCTAGTTATAAGTTAGGAAGTCAACAAGAAATGGCAGATTTCGAGCAGTGATAGAAGCAGGGTCTCTTTTTTACGTTTTTGTAGCCGCAGAAGAATAGAGAAGGAGGTGTAGAATCCCCGTTGTAACGGTTCTTCCCTGTGTTCAAGGGTCAGCACAGCATGCAAGGGAGTCTAGATGTAGATGTAAACACAAGATGCTTGCTCCTACAGTTTAATAGTCCACTGTCTTATCTTCTGTTCTGCTTCTTTTTATTAGCTTAAGGATGGGGTGTCCCTGGTTTGTAAAATAAGCAGTTCTGAACAGAGGCTTTTCTGATGTGGAGGGCTGGTTAAAAGCCAGGGCTTCATCGAGAAACAAACGATCCCCCGTAGAAAGAAATCGTGACGGATCAGCTGTCATTGTGAGAGCAGAGTTGATTTCAGTGGGGGGAGGACAAACCCCCACCTCTTTGCTGTTTGATTTAGCTGAGTTAACACAACTGCCAGCTTGGCGTATCCAGGCTCATATAGGGTGACATTCCAACTATGCTGAACTTTTGAACTTGGGAAATCTTGTCTCATTTACAGAAATCAAGCTAGCCTCTGTAATAAAAGGGGGCTTAGCTGTACTGGCTGTCATACTTAATTCCCTTTCTTGGCTAAAGGGGGCAGAGATATCCACAACTGGGAAGGATCAGGAGAGCCCAGAATTGGGCCCCTTTTGTAGCTCTGTGCACCTCCTTGCCCCCCAGTGCTCCTTCCCCAAGGTGTGTTGGGTGTCGGGATAGAATCACTGCAGTGTTGTGAGAGCGAGGGAGATCTGAACCCACAGCAGAGTGCCACCTATTATCTGTCATCTGCCAGTGGGTCGTAATCTCTTGCATAGAGAGGTAAAGGCCTCTGGACCACTCGACTTTCATAGCTTATTTATTTACATTATTTACTAGGAATAAGGCCCGTTGTGGAAATAAATACAACGGGTTCTAGAAAGAGGCTTTGGAAGAGTGCCAAAGCCTTGGGCACTCAGTGTCAATTTGCTGTGGTAACCTCAGCAGGGTATAATGACACAGAGTCCACCAGTTTCTCCAGATGGGATCTCTGCCATCTGAAGAGCAGTGGTAGTTCAGCGTGATCTCCATCCCTCCCCTGGAGATTGGCAACAATGGTTCCCCATGAGGGACTGGTTGGCTTGGAGGGTGGTCTATGGCATTGTACCTGTCTGAGGTCCCACCCCTCCTCCAATGTCACCGTCTCCAGGCTCCATCCTCAAATCTCCAGGAATTTTCCACCTGGAGTTGGCAACCCTATGTTTGGTGTAGTGCCAGTTTGGTGTAGTGGTTAAGTGTGCGGACTCTAATCTGGGAGAACCGGGTTTGATTCCCCACTCCTCCACTTGCACCTGCTGGATGACTTTGGGCAAGCCATAGCTCTCTGTCAGAGCTGTTCTCTCAAGGACAGTTGTCTCAGAGCTCTCTCAGCCACACCTACCTCACAGGGTGTCTGTTGTGGGGAGGGGAAGGGAAAGGAGTTTGTAAGCTGCTCTGAGACTCCAAGTGAGTGAAGGGCGGGATATAAATCCAATCTCTTCTTCTTCTTTGTGCTTCCCAGCTAATCATCAACTTCACTCTTCAACTTTCCATCTCCCCACCCCCGCAGCCTCCACCGTGCTCTGACGCCCTGGAGCACTTGGAATTTTGAGTGATCTCCAGCCATCTCCTGGAGATTGGCAACTCTTCTCCACCCACTGCCAGGTGGGTCTAACTGTCCCCTCAGTGGCCTGCTTCTGTCAGTAAAAAGACCATGGACTTTCAGCATAATCCCCTCCCCTGCCCACTGCCAGCTTGGCAACCAAGCTTGCTCTGATTAGGGAAATACCTGGAGATTGGGGGGTGGGGTGGATCCTGTGGAGGGCAGCATTTGGGGGGGATGGAAGGACTCAGCAGGGTATAATAGGGTCTACCCTCCAAAGCAGCCATTTTCTCCAGGGGAACTGATCTCTGTCATCTGGAGATCAAATGTAACAGCAAGAGATCTACAGGTCCCACCTGGAGATTGGCAACCCTAGGGGGAAAGTCAGCTGCACAGCAGGGGGTTGAAAAGAATGGTTTGATGGTCACTGGCCCACCTTATTAGCCAGCCAGGCAGCCAGCCATGGTGGAGCTAAGCTGGGCTGCGGTCAGGCGTGTATTTTAATTCACTGTTGCCCCGCCTCTAATTGATCCAGAGTATTTTATTACAGAGAATACTGATCAGACGCACCCCTTGTAGCACTCTTCAAAGTGCTTTTGTACCATTCTTGAGCAATCAGACGCATATCAGACCCTGCAGCCAAAAAATGTTGCTGCCAGCCATTTTTAAGAATAATTTTTCCCTTGAGCATGCCCAGAAGCACTGCTGTGCCTTCTGGGATATGTAGTTCATGGGGCCGTCGGCCATTTTAAAAAAGTTTACTCTCTAGGTACCCCTTCCCCAAATCACAGGAAAAAGCTGAAGTACAGGGGTATTTTTATTTGAAAGTTTCTATGTAGAAAACAATGTTTAGAGCAGCCCCTGTGGGTGTGGGGGAGAGAAAGAGTGGTGCGAATAAGCAGTCGTGTGCACTTCGCTAACTACTGAAAAAAATGGCGGCAGAAAAAAAAGAGCCCTGTCAGAGCTGCCTGATTGACTGGTGATCAGACAACAGGAAATCCGGTTTGAAACCAGCTCAGGTCAAAAAGACCGGACATTAACAAGTATCAACTGAACACGCAGTAAAGGGGGGGGCGGAACAGGACACAGACAACTGGGACACGACAGACAGATATTGCTGTCTGATCGTGCACTTTAAATCCATCAGGGAACAGCAATGGCAACAGATCAAACTGGACTTCTGATCACAGCCCGGGAGAAAGAGCTGTTTCTTAGGGTTGCCAGCCTCCAGGTGGGGCCTGGGGATCTCCCGCTTTTACAACTGATCTCCAGCTGACAGAGATCAGCTCCCCTGGAGAAAATGGCTGCTTTGAAGGGTGGACTCTATGGCATTGTACTATGCTGAGGCCCCTCCCCTCCCCAAACCCCACCTTCTCCTGGCTCCACCCCCAAAGTCTCCAGGTATTTTCCAACCCAGATCTGGCACCCTACCATTTCTACAGTTTATTCTGACAGGAAATTGGGCAAGCTGGCAGTGTGCGGGGGAGGGGGTTATGCTGAAAGTCCATTGTCTTTTCACTGACAGAAGCAGGCCACTGAGGGGACAGTTAGACCCACCTGGCAGTGGGCGGAGGAGAAGAGTGGACCCAGCACCCAGTCGGTCCTTCCCCTTCGTTGACTTCCTCCAGACTGAGGCCAAGACGCTGGCTCTGTAGGTGGGACTGAGGCAAAGCAGAGAGAGAATGCAGCCAGTGGCCAAGGACCCCCTTTTGAGTGGCAGTCCTTCCAGCCAACTGATTTTGGCGCCCCATGGAATCTTGCCTCTTGAAAACGGCTTTATTATATAGGAAAGATAGTCCGCCTTTCTTGCTGGGGCTCGAGGTGGATTACAAAGAGTGAGTCATACAAACAACAGGCCATTCTATAAAGAATGGAATAGGAATTAGAACCTCATAGAACCAACCAGAGGTCTAAAAGCAGAACTGAAGCAGAGCCTAAGTATTTACATGACACATTAAATGATGCACAATTATATACTAGGATCCTGCTTACAGCAAGCTACACATAGCAGGATAGACCACAGTCCCTAATAATTTATCCAAGTCACTTGTGAATCGTTCTGTACAGCACGACCCTATTCATATGTAGTGTAGGGGCAACATAATTAGTGCTCCGTAAGCAGTGCCTGAAAATGACACGTTGCCCATACAGCTATGGAGAGGACCACTGTGTGTTTGGCTGTCCCAGGGGTAGGGAGGTCTGATACCAGGCAGTGACTGGAGGGGCGGAGAAGAACCAGGGCTGTGTGCGTGCCAGTGTGGTAGGAGTGCCACTTGCAAGCTGGTACCAGAGAGGAGATTTTCTAAGAGTAGTATATGTATATATTTTAAAAACTGTCAGTTGTGATGATACGGACTTTAAGTTGTAATAAGGTTGGGTTTTATGGGTGGATATGTTTATAATAATGGTATTGGTATAATCTGCCTCAAACCCACATTAATGAGGAAAGGGAGCATAGACGTTATATAAATAAAGTAACCAAACCAACCTCACAGTCTGGAAGTAGTCATCTCCATCTGGCCCGCTATGCTGTTCTTGCGTGGTTATAGTACAGGGGTGGCCAACCTGTGGCTCGGGAGCCACATGTGGATCTTTCACACATATTGTGCGGCTCCTGGCAGGGCGGCTGGGGAAGCAAAGGGGAGGCATGCTTTTCCTTCCTTCCTTCCTTCCTTCCTTCTTCCTTCCTTCCTTCCTTCCTCCCTCCCTCCCTCCCTCCCTCCCTCCCTCCCTCCCTCCCTCCCTCCCATCTATTTGCTTTCCTAGGCTGAGGACAGACTGGCAATCTGAAGCGGAGGCAAAGCGGAGGGAACTGGAGCGGGGGAAAAAACCCACGGAGCTGGCCGTTCACACTGGCCAGAGCAATGCGGATCAGCGGTGATACGGAGCATTCAGACTGCCACGGAGAGTTCAGACTGCCGCATAGCCAGCGCGCGTAGCTCGCGCGTGCTGCTGCACTTTTTTTTTGTTTTCCTTTGATGTTTTTCGCATATGCACACATGCGCATATGCAAACATGCGCATATGCGCAAAAGTTTTTGCCGGTGCATTCACACTTCCTCCGGATGCCTCCCGCTTCTTCCAGTTCACACTGTTTGGAAGCGGGAGGCATGCGGAGGAAGGCCCCTGAACACCGGGAAAAACCGGTGTCCGGGTAAAGCGGAAGGAAAGTGGCTGGGAGACGGGTAAGTACGCAACGGAGCTGATGGGCAGATGCGCATGTCTGAACGTGCTCCTTTCCTCCGTTTGGGAAGTGTGCCTGCCCCGCTTCAGATTGCCAGTCTGTCCTCGGCCCTAGTTTCTCTCTCTCTCTTTCTTTCCACTTCTTTAATTCTTTCTTTCCATCTCTCTCTTTTTCTCTCTCTCTCTCAATATCATTAGCAAACAAGTAATATCATTATCAATAACCGGTTTTCCTTGTTTGTTTTTATTTTTGGCAGTCCCATTTAACGTTAGTAAAAAGCAAATTTGCATATTTTTAAAAATAAAAACGTGTGTGTGATATTTGTTTCTGTCTTGCGGCTCTCAGACATCTGACGTTTATTCTATGTGGCTCTTACGTTAAGCAAGGTTGGCCACCCCTGTTATAGTAGATATACTATAACTATAGTAGTTGGTTTACACACACACACACACACACACACACACACACACACACACACAAAGTTTTGATGTTTTTCACTGTTAACACATGCATTTAATTTAATTTATTTGGCTCCCAAATCCGTAGCTTACATTATTGATGTACCTTATTACATACTCTTGCAGTCTCAAGAAAACGAGTATTTTGCTTTGGTCTGACTGTGCCTCCTCACGGAAAGCCCGTTCACCATGCCACCATTTCCACATTTTTTGCTGCCACTGTCCACTGAAAGATTTGTGGAGTCTCTGACAAAATGACTATTGTGGTTTTCTTCTGTGGAGGAAGCACCAGGAGTGTGGGCTTGGCACGGATGTGTGGCCGTGTTCCCCTCCCGCCATCTGAACAGGTCTGCAGCTTGTGTAGCGGGGGCCCTTTCAGCAACAGATACTCAGATTGCCTCTTTCGGTGCTTTTGTTTCAATTTGCGGAACAAAACTAATTGTCTTAGAAAAAGAAAATGAAGATAGAGCCAGATGCGTAGCCGTGTTAGTCTGTCTGCAGCAGCAGAAAAGTGCAAGAGTCCAATAGCACCTTAAAGACTAACAAAATATGTGGCAGGGGAGGAGCTTTCGTGAGTTTCAGTATCTGGAAAACTATCTGAAGAAGTGAGCAGTGACTCAGGAAAGCTCCTACCCTGCCGCATATTTTATTAGTCTTCAAGGTGTCACTGGACTCTTGCTCTTTTCTACTGTTAAAAAAATGAATGACTGTCATTAGCAATATAAATATTTAATTTGAGTGAACCTTTAGGCAGCCATCTTGCCTTTGTGGACATATATAAGGATTACGTAGGAGCATTTGGGGTTTACTGAATGGCCCCTTTTAACATAAGAACATAAGACAAGCCAGTGTTGGATCAGGCCAATGGCCCATGCAGTCCAACACTCTGTGTCACACAGTGGCCAAAAACACCAGGTGCCCTCAGGAGGTCCAGCAGTGGGACCAGGACACTACAAGCCCTCCCACTGTCCGCCCCCCCCCCAAGCACCAAGAAGACAGGGCATCACTTGCCCCGGACTGAGAGTTCCTATCTATCCCTTGTGGCTATCAGCCACTGATGGACTTCTGCTTTTTGCTACTCTGGGCTCAGCTGTTCTGGAGGCAATATAATTTTGATGGAAGTTTTAGCAGGTAAGAACTGCTCATGGCTGCCATTTTTGATGGCAGCCTCGTGTTTCTAATCAGTGTAGGGGGATTGGCATGACCTCTTTGAACAGACCAGGGAAGAACAGATGCTTACCCCATGTACAGGTAATCATCTTTTTTTGTGGACAATGCTTTCAAGTGTCAAAGTTCCCTTTGTCAAACGTGAGTTGAGAAAGGGAGCTTTGACTCTTGAAAGCTTATGCCCTGAAACTCTTGTTGGTCTCTGAGGTGCTACTGGACCTGAATCTAACTGCTTTACTGCAGACCAACACAGCCCTCTGAAATAATAGTCAAAACACCCCTAGCTAAAACCAAAAATAAAACAGCAAATCCTAAATCTCTCCCCCACTCTTAAAAGATGTCTGCCATTCAAACCTCCTTCATGTTAGCATAATAAGACTCCCAGCCTGTGAGCACATGGAACTGTCAAACTAGATGACAGGTAACAGAGAGCAGTGGGTCATATGACTGAGCTGGGGACCCTGTACAAGGACATGTATGGGCATGCTCAGAAGGAGTAATAATGACTAAGCACTGGAATGAGTCAGGCTAAGTTCTCTTCTCTCTTTAACGTGTCTGGCGAAGCACTTTGCTGGTGTGAAATTGTAAAATAAACTGTATGTACATTGCATATGATGTTGTGCAGTTGTCTGGTCTCATGGATTGGAGTCTCCTTTGCTAGTGCTGTTGAGCACGCCACAAACACCGACACTCCAAAGCCCTGGCAAGCAGGCGGGCCTTGCAGTGCCTTGTGAAGATCTCTGAGGAGGGTTCCCCCTCCCCTCTTCAGGGATCCCATTCCACAGAGCTGGAGCCATGATGCGAAAGGGCCCAGCGTCTTGTCAATGCCAGAAAGGCCACCCTGTGTGGTAGGATAGCCAACAGATGACTGCCCGATGACTGTAGTTGGCACACAAGGATGTACGGAACGAGATGTGGTGATGGAAAGGGCCATCAAGTCGTAGCTAACTTATGGTGAAGGTGACCCCGCATGGGGTTTTCAAGGCACGACACAAACAAGAGCTGGTGTGCCATTGCCTGCCTCTTTGTAGCAGTCGTGGGCTTTACTGCTGGCCTCCCATCCAAGTACTAACCGGGGCCGACCCTGCTTAGCTTCTGAGATCTGACAAGATTGGCTTAGCCTGGGCCATCCAGGTCAGAGTAAGGAGACTTGGATCATCTTGCAAGTGCCGGGTTGTTACCACTAATAAGGATTCTTGCGATCCACTAATAAGGATTCTTTGGACCCGTTGGTGTGTTGCAACCTGTATGTTAGGATTGGCCAGCATACTGTTCGCCATTAAAAGTGACAGGTCACGGAATTAAACTGGAAAAAGCCAGAATCACCAACTATCAGTGAGTGGTTTAACAAGATTCGGCTGATTTCCCTATTATCAACCCCCTCCCCATAAAACAATAAAACAATTGATGGCAGCAATAGGTGATGACAAAAACCCTTGTCAGGCAGGGACAGTCACCCCAAGAAACTCCCGTGCCCAAGTAGTATCCAGAACAGGAAGGGCACTGGGAAAGGGGGCGTGAATGTGGGAGGCCAGAATGATTGAACGTCCACCACCTCAACCACAGGCCTGGCGGAACAGCTCCATTTTACAGGCCCTGCGGAACTGTAATAAGTCCCGCAGGGCCCTGATCTCAAAGAGGAACATGCTCCACCAGGCTGGGGCAAGGGCTGAAAAGGCCCTTGCCCTGGTCGAGGCTAAGCGGATGGCCCGGGGACCACCAGGAAATGTGAGTCAGAAGAGCGTAAAGGTCTCTGGGGCTCATATGGGGAGAGGCGTCCCGCAGGTATGATGGTCCCAGGCCACATAGGGTTCTATAGGTCAAAACCATTACTTTGAACTGGATCTGGTATTCGATTGGCAGCCAGTGCAGCTGGCGCAACACCGGCTGAATGTGTGACCGTGCACCATCAGCTGGCATGCCACTGCATTCTGCACTAGCTGCAATTTCCAGATCAGGTTCAAGGGTAGCCCCACGTAGAGCAAGTTACAGTAGTCCAGCCTGGAAATGCCGTGGTAAGATATACCCATTTGCTTATTACGAGTTCTTGTGAGAGTACTGGGTAATTTGTTTTGTGTGTGTGTGTGTGTGTTTGTGTTTAAATAATAATTTAAAAAGTGATGAGTCAGACTTGTGTGCACACGGGTCAGATGCTTCCAGCAGCTCCCGTCTGGTGTTTTCTTTGGGGTATATTATTTAATGACTGTACTCCCCCCTCTTTCCCCTTCCATTATGATTATGCATATAGGAAGGTCTGATTATGCTGCTCTTTATGCTGATTACTAGCATTATGAGATTTTTTTTCATTTTTTTGGCGTATAGCAATATCAAGGTATTTACCACCTGCCAAATGTCAGCTCCCGGGCGCAGCGTGGAGGATTAACTTTACAAGGAAAGCGTCAATTCAAGGCAAAAAACCACCCAATTTGCGCAAATTATTTTCTGTGCGAAGGCCGGGGCGAACGGGCGACCCGTCCAATCTGACTGATTGTTTTCATCACGCGTACGGTGGGGGCCATGCACAATTATCCCCCCCCAGGTCAGCCCGAAAGGGTAATTTTTATACAAATGCAGATTCGAATCTGATTGATTGTGTGGGAGATGTGAGCCCTACCAATCAAGGCAGACTCGAGAGGTGGAATGTTTTTCAAGGCTCAAGTGCAGAGTGTATCATCTGTTGTTAAAATATCCCTCATTCAGGCGGCGCAGGAAAATAATGATTAGAACGAGCATTTGTCCTCTTAATCTTTTCCGTTTTTTCCCCCAAGGACTCCTTCAGTGTGGCAGCTGATGATGAAAAATACCTGCGCCAAGGCTCAGTCCTGGCTGGAAGTCACAGCCTCTGACCTCGAGTGGCTGTACTCCCAGAGGAACTGATTGCAGCTTGTCGGCGCTGTGGGAAAGGTGCTTTGTAACAGGGGGTCCCCAAAGTGGTGTCCGCAGGTCCTGCCGACGACTTTCCTGGCGCTTGCCGAGTGCTTTTGGAATGTGGTCAGAGCTAGGTGGGGATTTATAACGCATCCTGTTCAACAGAGCTCCTACCTGACATGTTGAAGAGGAACTATTAGGCCCCGTCCACACGAGCAAGATAAGCCGGACGGGAAGTGACTCAAATTTGTGCCAGCGCAATTTGCGCCGCTTTTGCAGGATCACACAGGTCCATGGACCTGTGAGGGCGAACCGCCGCTGCGTGATCACACGCAGCCGCGGGCGAGTTGGGGGTTTTTTTGCCCGTTTTCAGTGCGCTTATCTGCTTCTACAAGTGATCAATGACTTACCTGTCCACCCTTAAGATCATCCGATGATGCGCATACCGGGATGGGAGAGGGGAAAACCCCCCAAAAAGCCCGCTCCCCAACGCCACTTGTTTGCGCTGGCTCAATCACACCAGGAAAGGTCAGTTCTGGGCCGTCGCAAACCATTTGGGACTGCCTTTTCACTGGTAGCTAAATAAGCCGATTCCCCACCGGCTCAAAGCGGTTTGCGACACTTTGACACCGGTTGCAGGATGCTTCCCAGATGTGCTTGTGTGATCACGCCACTTTGAGCCGGCGGGGAATCGTCCTTCTTGTGTCGCAAATGGGTGCGTATGATCGCGCCCTTAGAGTTATTTGAGGTACAATTAGAATCCTGGCCCCCACCTGGGGGAACTGTCTGCCAACTTGCATCAGGGCCCTGCGGGGGATCTCATGCAGTTCTGCAGAGCCTGCAAGGCAGAGATGTTCCGCCAGGCATTTGGTCGAGGAGAGCGACGGCTTGCATCATGGCTGGCCACCCCTCCTGAATTCCTGTCCCTTGTAGAGTTTATTCCCTTCCCCAGTGTCCACAAAAAAACCCCACGGGCCAGAAATGGGAGGGAACCACGCAAATTGCCGCTTGATTCTAATTAATGAATGAATTATATTGGCTGGTTATGGTTTTGTAGCTTTTATTGCTTCTAATCTGTACAGTTGTGGGGATTAGGCGATTTATAAATACAGTTAAATAAATAAATAAAAAAGTCACATGCAGCTTTGCTCCCTGACATTTTGTAGTTGGCTTTTCCTCCTGTAGCAGCCATTTTCTGATTGGCTCCACCTCCTGTGCTGGCCATGTTGTGACTGTGCCCTCTGCCCTGTGTCAGGATTCTAAAGGTGCCCACAGGATCAAAGAGGCGGGGGGCTCTTGCTTTGGGCAGTGTTAAAGCAGGTAGTCTTAGCTCTCTTATTCCAAGGATGAGCCCTAAGAGTTGAACCTGAGATATGCCCCAGCTGTTGCTGGAGGGTCCCTCCTACTGCCCGGAGGACTTTCTCTCCTAAAAAATAAAAGCATAACTCTACTGAGAGAAGTCCTGTTTTTAGATTTCTGGTTGGTTCTGCAACCCTAATCCTATTTTGTTGTTGTCTGAATGTCCCATTCCTCTCGATTGTACGGACTCAGTCGGTATAATCCACCTTGAGTCCAAGTGAGAAAAGCAGACTATTTTAAAAAAGGAAATACTACTTTATACAGCGAGTCATTAAAATGTGGAATTCAGTGACCAAAGATGTAATGAGGGCCACAGGAATAAACAGCCTTAAAAGGGGATTGGGTAGATTCATGTAGGATAAGTCTATCAATTGATACGAGCCATGGTGACTAAAGGGAACCTCCATGTTAAGAGGCAGTCAGCCTCTGAATCCCAGTGTCAGGAGGCAATATCAAAGGAAAACCTTGGTGTCTATGTCCTGTTTATTGGCCCTCCAGAGGAACTGGTTCGCCCCTTGTGTGAGACAGGATGTTGGACTAGATGGACCACGGGTCTGATCCAGCAGGGCTCTTCTGATGTTCTTATCAGGGAAAGGCCTTGGCCTCTGTGCCCTGTTGTTGGCCCTCCAGAGGAACTGGCTGGCCCCTGTGTGAGACAGGATGCTGGACTACATGGACCCTCACTGGTCTGATCCAGCAGGGCTCGTCTGATGTTCTTATGAAGGCCTCGGCCTCTCTGCCCTGTTGTTGGCTGTCCAGAGGAACTGGTTGGCCCCTGTGTGAGACAGGATGCTGGACTACATGGACCCTCACTGGTCTGATCCAGCAGGGCTCGTCTGATGTTCTTATGAAGAAGAAGAAGAAGAAGAAGAAGAGATTGGATTTATACCCCGCCCTCCACTCCCCAAGGGAGTCTCAGAGCGGCTTACAAACTCCTTCCCCTTCCCCTCCCCACAACAGACACCCTGTGAGGTAGGTGGGGCTGAGAGAGCCCTTTCCCAAGCTGTCCTTGAGGGAACAGCTGGTACAGAGCTATGGCTTGCCCAAGGTCATCCAGCCAGGTGCAAGTGTAGGAGTGGGGAATCAAACCCGGTTCTCCCAGATTAGAGTCCGCGCACTTAACCACTACACCAAACTGGCCTCTCTGCCCTGTTGTTGGACCTCCAGAGGAACTGGTCGGCCACTGTGTGGGACAGGATGCTGGACTAGATGGACCACTGGTCTGATCCAGCAGGGCTCTTCCTGTGTTCTTATGAAGGCCTCGGCCTCTCTGCCCTGTGGTTGGGCCTCCAGAGGAACTGGTCGGCCACTGTGTGGGACAGGATGCTGGACTAGATGGACCACTGGTCTGATCCATCAGGGCTCTTCTGATGTTCTTAATGTAAATAAATAAAACACATAGCATACAATAAAACACACAGAATAATACACGCTTCACACTGGGCCAGCCAGTTGTCCTTGAGAACCAACAACCTAGGTACAGAGACCAAGGCTATCCCCTAGTATTTGCTTCCTCATACTCATGTTCAGAGGTCTGCTGACTTTCCCCATCCTGTCTATGTCCCCCGTGCTTCCGACACAGAGCGGTGGGCGCAACGACAAAACGACTGCCACAGGAGGCAGAGCCGACCACAGAATGTGGGGCACAAGGTTATGCGTAAGTCCTACATTAACCCTTCAACATTTCAGGCAGAAGTTCTGTTTAACAGTAGACCTTTTAATCTCTACAGCCAGTCAGAAGCCCTGCTGGGCAAAAGCCCCAGCTGGCCCCACCCACTTTCAAAAAGTACTTGGTGGGCACCAGTAAAAGTGCTGGTGGATGCCATGGTGCCCATGGATACCTGAAGTGGCTCACCAAAGCTCCTCCCCTCCCACGTATTTTGTTAGTCTGGAAGGTGCTCCTGGACTCTGGCTCTTTTCTACTGCCACAGACAGACAAACACAGCTAGCCAGTTGATCTAGGCACCGCATTTAGCCATACCGAATGGAAATCCATCAAACCTGTGATATAAGGACAGATGGACTAATATTTTAGCTATATCTGGAGAAGTGAGCAGTGACTCACGAGAGCGCCTCCCCTGCCACAGATTTTGTTAGTCTTTAAGGTGCCACTGGACCCTTGCTCTTTTCTGCTGCTACAGACAGACTATCACGGCTACCCATCTTGATCTGTTTGTTTTTAATGTATTATTTTAAAAGAATAAAAATTAGACTTTGTTCCTTCGGTTAAAAACATGTTTTTGGATGACTGAGGATACTCTGCGTGTGCACATTCATGCTTGAGCTAGTTTGGCAAACTTCAGTAAGTGGTAGTGTGTGTGTGTGTATGTGTGTGTGTGTGTGTGTATAAACTTCAGAAGTGGTAGTGTGTGTGTGTGTGTGTCTATATATATATCTAAGGCTGACTCGAAGCATATCATGAGCCAGAGTAGAATGACTGAAATGAGTATTTTGCCAAGGTTGCGTGCCAGAATGTAAGTAGCAATTAAAGAAGACAGAAGACACGTTCTTTCTAATAGAACTGGAGATAAGATGACAGGCTGCCCTGGCAGGTTCAGGGAGCAGGGCACAAGGATTTCCTCTTTTCAGTGGGCTTTTTTTCATTTCTTTCATTTCTTTTTCCCCAAAGAGAAAAGACATGTTTAACAAAGAAGTTTAACATGAACAATTAATCCCCGTCTGCAAATCTGTCTCAAATGTGTCCTGTGAAACATAGTAAGATATTAAAAGGAGAAACTGGGAAACCCAAAAGGAGCGACCATCCGCGGGTTTAGACCTTCACAACTGGGTTTAGGCTGGAACAACACACGGTGCGAAACACAAGACTGTTGCAGAAAATGGTGTCTCTGTATTGTTCTCCTCAATAGATCCATGGAGGAGAAGTCTGTCAGTGGCTACTAGACATGGTGATGGAGGAGAACCTTCACATTCAGAGGTACTAATCCTCTGAATCCCTGAGCCAGGAGGCAACATCAGGGGAAGGACTTGGCCTCTATGTCCTGTTGGCTGTCCGGAGGAACTGGCTGGCCACTGTGTGAGACAGGACGCTGGACTAGATGGACCATTGGTCTGATCCAGCAGGGCTCTTCCTGTGTTCTTATGAAGGCCTCGGCCTCTCTGCCCTGTGGTTGGGCCTCCAGAGGAACCGGTTGGCCACTGTGTGGGACAGGATGCTGGACTAGATGGACCACTGGTCTGATCCAGCAGGGCTCTTCTGATGTTCTCATGAAGGCCTCGGCCTCTCTGCCCTGTGGTTGGGCCTCCAGAGGAACCGGTTGGCCACTGTGTGAGACATGATGCTGGACTAGATGGACCACTGGTCTGATCCAGCAGGGCTCTTCTGATGTTCTCATGAAGGCCTCGGCCTCTCTGCCCTGTGGTTGGGCCTCCAGAGGAACTGGTTGGCCACTGTGTGGGACAGGATGCTGGACTAGATGGACCACTGGTCTGATCCATCAGGGCTCTTCTGATGTTCCTATGTTCATGACATGCATTAAAGTTCTTCTTGGGAACAATCCTCCGATTGTACATTTTGGCAGCTAACGATATCAGAAACCAGCTTACATTCTACTACATGCTATGGAAAAAGAGTACTTTTTTAGTATGTAGTTCCACCCATAGTCTCGAAATTATAAAGGGGGGGGGGAGTGGAAGGGATGGGACACAACCAGGGGTCATTTCATAGAAGAAGAGGTGCAGGAGCTCATTAGCATACCTATTAGCATAACTCATTCGCATATGCCACACCCTCTGACATCACCAGAAGTGTGTCAGAAAGGGAATGTCAGTTTCAGCCCCATTATATCCTATGGGCCATTGAAGTCAATGGCAAAAACTCATAGGGTATATGAGGGGCTGGAGGGGAGGGGGTTTGAGGGAGAGGCTCCAAACTTACAGGGTAGCTGCTGGGGCCTCTCCCCGAAATACCCACCAAGTTTCAAGAAGATTGGACTTCGGGGTCCAATTCTACAGGCCCCCAAATAGGTTGGCCCATCCCCTCCATTGTTCTCTATGGTGGGAAAAAAACGTTACGCTCACGGCTTTGTTCCGCTGGCGGCACATTTGTCTTTATTAACTCTCCATGTTTTTCAAAGCAAACTAACTTATCCTTGTAGTACCACTAGGGCTGCCAACCTCCAGGTGGAGCCTGGAGTTCTTCTGGGGTTACAACTGACCTCCAGACAGGGGAGGCCAGTTCCCCGGAGAAAACAGCTGCTTCGGCGGATGAACTCCGTGGCGCCAGAGCCCCGCTGAGGTCCCTCTCGTCTCCAGAGTCCGCCCTCTGATCTTCAGGAATTTCCCAACCTGGAGTTGTCAACCCAAAGCCCTCTCTCCCTGGCAGCAGTCAGACTTGGCCTGTTTTCCGGGATCACAGCCTTGGCAGTCCCTCTCCCTTTATGACAGCACTCGAGGTCATAAAGGAATCCAGAGGGGCTGTTGCCATGCCAGCCGCCCAGGTGAGCAGCAGGCAGAGTGGCAGGGCCAAAGGCAGCGTGAGTAGGAGAGGATGCGCAGCTTGCCTGTGATTCAGCCATCCCGCGACCTTATCACTGAGGATGCAGGGGAGAGAGGATGGCTTATCTGTGAAGAAGAAGAAGAAGAGATTGGATTTATACCCCGCCTTTCACTTGAAGTCTCAGAGTGGCTTACAAACTCCTTTCCCTTCCCACAACAAACACCCTGGAAGGTAGGTGGGGCTGAGAGAGCTCTGAGACTACTGTCCTTGAGAGAACAGCTGGTAGAGAGCTATGGCTTGCCCAAAGTCATCCGGCAGGTGCAAGTGGAAGAGTGGGGAATCAAACCCGGCTCTCCAAGATTAGAGTCTGCGCACTTAATCATTACACCAAACTGGCTCTCAGTTTGTGAGAGTTGTGTGCTTTTCTCGGCGTGAGAAAATTCACTGTGTGTGGCAAGCGAATTTCAGAGGCTAGGCTATGTCGGTCTGCAGTAGAACAGCTGGATTTGAATGCAGCAGCACCTTAGAATCATGCCATGGTGTTCTCCGTTACTATGTAGGGGTGCGAAAGTTGGACAAGGAGGAAAGCGGACAGGGAGAAAGCAGATTCCTCTGAAATGTGGTGTCGGAGGGGAGTTTTACAGATACCATGGACCGCCAAAAAGACAAATGAGTGGGTTCCAGATCAAATCAAGCCTGAACTCTTCCTAGAAGCTAACATGACTCAACTGTGGCTATCATACTTTATAAGAAGACAAGAGTCCCTGGAAAAGATGGTGATGCTAGGAAAAATCGAAGGCAGCAGGAAAAGAGGGGGACGGAACACCTTCCCTATGAAGAATGGTCAAATCAGTTAGGGCCCTTTAGCTTGGAGAAGTGACGTTTGAGGGGGGACATGATAGAGGTTTACAAAATTATGCCTGGGATAGAGAAGGTCGAGAAAGAAGTCCTTTTCTCCCTTTCTCACAAGACAAGAACTCGTGGGCACTCCATGATATTAAGGAGGAGCCTGCTCAGAATAGATAAAAGGAAGTGCTTTTTCTCTCAAAGAGTAATCAATATGTGGAATTCACTGCTGCAGGACGTGGTGGTGGCTACAAGCGTAGACAGCTTCAAGAGGGGATTGGATCAACATCTGGAGCAGAGGTCCATCAGTGGCTATTAGCCACAAGTTATAGATGGAACACTTTGTCTGGGGCAGTGATGCTTTGTCTTCTTAGTGCTTGGGGGGCAACAGTGGGAGGGCTTCTGGAATTCTGGGCACACTGGTGGACCTCCTGATGGCACCTGGTGTTTTTGGCCCCTGTGTGACACCGAGTGTTGGACTGGATGAGCCATTGGCCAGATCCACCTTGGCTTCTCTTAGGTTCTTATGATAGTCAAATACAGTCAAATATCACCAGATACCAAGCTAGCGTGCCCGCAACTAGGCCTGATGGCACCCAACTGCAGGATCCCTGTCAGTGGGGACTGAGCCATTTGGAGGGTTCAAGGGGGCACAGCTTTGCCTTCAGTGCTCTGATGCGTCTTGTGCTCAGGCAGCCTGGACCGGTGCTTTCTTTCCCTCTCTATTTGTCTGCTGGAGAGCAAGGTGCAAGTCTGACCAATCCTAGCTGCTATAGATTCAATCTAAGGGGAGAAAAGAGAGACACGTTACTAGTACTTGGGGGGGGGGGAAACTGTACAGCAAAAACGGGTAGTTTTTCTTTCCCTGTCGTTTGGAAGCAGGGGAAGGAACCCAAGGGTATGAAAAGGACTGTTGGTGGTTCAGGAGAAGTGGTGCGAATGACGTGACTTCCCTTGGTTCCTTGCTGGTCTTCTTCTTTCGCGCCCCTAGGGCTTCCAGAAGACCTCGCCTGGGAGGGCAGTGTAGATCTGGGGTTCAACCCTAGAAATCTCAGAACCTCTCTCTCTCTTCTTTTTTTTGCCTTGGTATTTGTGAAGTTGCTTGAGCACTTTCATTTCAGCAGGACAGTAGCAGAATGCATCTCATTCCGTGAATACATTTCCACCCTCCTCTAAGATTGATGTATTTAGAGGTTAGCTCACAAACATCTGCAGTTTTTCAGCTTATGACTGATGGGACGGGAGGTGGGATGGAGGGGAAGGCTCCAGGTTTAATGGAAACGAATAGAGGAGCGTTCAAAAAGTGATGGTTCATGCTGACAGTGATTTGTATGAGTACAGCTAGGTAAAGATTGAAAATGCGGCTATTACATTTCCTCTTTTTCTTGGGCAAAAGTGCTGCTGCTTGTCAGAGGCTTATGAAATAATGTGAGTAGGATGGACTGTATCTCTTAATCTTGCAAGATTTTTTTTTTTAAAAAACCCTCTGTTGCCTATGAATTGCTGTTCTGCTTTAAGGAATGTGCAAGAATATTGCAGTTGCTCAGGGAAAGGGTCGGTCATGGGATTCCTGACAGAGCAGTGCCACTGGAGAAGGAAGATGTTGGCAAGGGGGAGTTTTCACAGGAACCTCCATGTTCAGAAGCAACGTATCTCATTTTATTTATTTATTTATTTGTTTAATTTATACCCTGCCTTTCCTGCCAGTAAGTACGCAAAACAGCTCATTCATTGTCCTCTCCTCCATTTTATTCTCAGAACAGCCTTGTGAGGTTGGTTACGCTGAGAGAGCTTGACTGGCCCAAGGTCACTCAATGAGCTTCCATGGCATGAGTGGGGATTTGAACCTGGGACTTCCAGAGGGATTCAACACGAGCAAGATGATCGGGGGGGGGGGGGGAGCGAGGCTATTTTGCCCTGGAGCAATTTGACCCGCAGTTGCGCGATCACACAGGTCAGTGAAGCTGCCGGCGCAACTAGCCGCTGCGTGTTCAGACGCAACCGTGGGCGAGTTGTTGTTGTTGTTGTTTTGTCGTTGGTTTCCAGTTCGTTTAAATGTGGGATCGATGAATCGCTTCTCCACCCAGGGCTTCCAATGGCAGTTTGTGATGATGCACATACTGAGAAGGGGCGGGGGGAAAGCAACAGCATGGCATTGGGATAGCCTGATCAGACTATCCCCAACGCCACAAGTTTGTGCTGGAGTGATCACACAGGGAAAGTCCGGCTGTGGCCCACAACAAACCGTTTGATACTGCATTTTCCCTAGTAGTTTTTTACTCTGCTTCTCCAGTGGATCAAAACGGCTTGTGACGGCTTGCCGACGGTTGCGGGATGCCTCCCAGATGGGCTGGTGTGATCGCGCCACTTTGATCCGCCGGTGAGTCGTCCCTCTCGCATGGCTAATGGGTGTGTATGATAGTGCCCCAGTAGTCTAGACCACTACACTGCACTGTCTCTGAACACCAGTTGGAGAAGTTTAATGTCATGCCTTTCTGCCCTGCTCGTTGGCTTCCTGAAATTCTTCTCCCATATAATGCAATAGATTCGGGTGGGTAGCCATATTGGTCTGAAGCAGCAGAACAAAGTTTGAGTCCAGTGGCACCTTGAAGACCAACAAAGTTTAATTCTGGGTATAAGCCTTCATGTGCATGCATGCTAGAAGTGTGCATGCACTTGAAAGCTTATACCTGGAATAAACTTAGTTGGCCTTCAAGGTGGAACTGGACTCAAACTTTATTATGTAATGCAATGTAACCCTGAGGTGGGTGTAGTGAACCATACCTTCTGGTGAATGAAGGTTTGGTGAATGAAACTGCCTGAGTAAGGAGACAGCGACTGGGCTCATGATTCGAAGACCTTGTGAACTCCAGGTACAAAATTCCTCTGTCCCCTGCAATATATTTCATGATTCGAAGACCTTGCAAACTCCAGGTACGAAATTCCTCTGTCCCCTGCAATATATTTCATGATTCAAAGACCTTGCGAACTCCAGGTACGAAATTCCTCTGTCCCCTGCAATATATTTCATGATTCGAAGACCTTGCGAACTCCAGGTACGAAATTCCTCTGGCCCCTGCAATATATTTCATGATTCGAAGACCTTGCGAACTCCAGGTACGAAATTCCTCTGTCCCCTGCAATATATTTCATGATTCGAAGACCTTGCGAACTCCAGGTACGAAATTCCTCTGGCCCCTACAATATATTTCATGATTCGAAGACCTTGTGAACTCCAGGTACGAAATTCCTCTGTCCCCTGCAATATATTTCATGATTCGAAGACCTTGCGAACTCCAGGTACGAAATTCCTCTGTCCCCTATAATATATTTCAGTTTTGTTCTGATTATTTTCATGGTATGTTTTTGTAATGTTTTAACCGCTAGCCACCTTGGTGGCCCTGATTGGACAAAACATTCTAAGTAGATTTGTTTTAAAGTTAACAGGTGTGAGCTTTCCATGGCAGATTTCTGTTTCTGTTTATTTGGATTTATATCCCGCCCTCCCCTTAATGGGTTCGGGGCGGGTTCCAACAGTATAAATACTCTACAATTAAAACCATGTTAAAACACAATATAAAATAACGTGACCCATATATGCCATACAACTCTAGTAATAAGCCAGATACCTTGGTGGTTAATGGTACTAGAAATTACATTTTCCAGAGATCTATAAAATTTAAGATCTCAGACCCTGGCTACAGATGGGAGCCAGCCTGAGGAGAGGGACGCCCGCTACCTCAACCGAAAGCCCAGTGGGAGAGCTCCGTCTTGCAGGCCCTGCGGAATTGTAATATATTCCGCAGGGCTCTGATCTCACATGGGAGCTCATTCCACCAGGCAGGGGTCAGGGCTGAAAAAGCCCTGGCCCTGATTGAGGCAAGTCGGATGTCCCTGGGGCCGGGGACCACCAAAAGATGTTGACTGGTGGACCGTAGTGCTCTATGGGGCTCATATGGGGAGAGGCGGTCTCGAAGGTATGCGTCGGTTGAGGGCCCAGCAGCGAGTAGAAGTTGTGTCGGCGGCAGCTGCCATTTGTCGACTGTGTATCTTGCTCTACTCTGTAGCTCATGGTGGGTCATGGGTTCTTCCGGTTCAGCTGCGCTGCCTCCATCCAACCATCTTGAGCCTCTGTTTGCTTGCTGAGTTACGTGGCACACCTACCCAATAACAGAGCGTTCCTTCAATTCTGCAGGGCTCTGCTGCCGCTGCTTCCACAGATTTTTCATTCTCTTTGAGTTGTTTACGCGTTTTGTTGCTTGAAGGCTGAAATCGCTGAAACTCGGGTGTGTTTTGAACCAGTCTGAATAGCTGCATGTTGTCCACAGGAGATAAATTGCTGTCACATCAGCTCATAAGAAGGCTCCTGGCTAGCAGCCTTATTAGATGGCAGAAAACAATAAAGTCAAAACGTCTCTTAGAAAATGTGCAAATAATGATATGAAACAGAGAGAAGTTAATGCAGGTTTGCTACCTATTCCTTTTTCCATCTGTTCCAATAACCATTGCCTGTGCTTAGAATCTAGTCTGCAAGGTGATCCCCCCCCCCCCAAAAAAAAAAACTAATATGGAGATGTTAACAAATTAAGCACAGCATAGATAAAGGGGGAAGAGAACCCCGTGGAGGGCTCTAATAGGGTTGTGAGGCCCCTGTTCAAGGCAGGAAATCCCCACTACTGCTCAGCTGGTCGGCGGGAGAAAAATGGTGCCAAAACTGGGGGTGGGGGGGTGGGAATCAGCAGTGTCCCAGTGTGCTGAAATCACTCCCGATGTCCCCAGAAGTGCAGGGCATCACCAGGGGACACCCTGGCATTTGTGTCCCCAGCATAGCCGGTGGCGTGCTGATGTCACTTCCAGGGTACACAGGAAATGTCAAGCTTCTCCCACCTCTCCAGGAGCTTCCTTCCTTCTGCCGTTGTTAATTCCGCCTTTAGGAGTTACTAGAGGTCTCAGATAAGGTAAGGGGCACGGCGACTCCACCACCGCCACTGTCCCCGTCCCCTGCAGGTTCCTTTCTGAAGCGGACAGGTACCTCAGCATCTTCTCAGCATCTGCCCTGGCCCTTTCCCCTCCACCTCCCTTCCCTTTTTCCCTTGTCTCCCCGCCCCCTCATTTCCTCTCCATATCACCTATCTTGTCCCTGTCCGCCTCTCCTTTTCCCAGTGAGGCCGTCTGCTGCTGGGTTCTTACTATGGGGGTTGGGTCTGTTGCATTCTCCTGGGCCTCAGGCAGTTCATATGTCGCCGAGCCACCCATCATATGCTTCTGGGTTGTGGGTCTGGTCGTTAGCTCTGTCTCTGCCTCGGCCCCAGGGATGCCTGGCTGTTAGCGGATCCGGGTGGTATTTTGCCTCCGCAGTCGCCCGGAGCTGCTGCGGCTGAGACTGACCGCCATGACGCGCCCGCCGACTCCCTTGTGTCCTGCCCTTCCCTAGTGCCTTGTGCAGGTGAGCTCCAAGAGTTGTGGAGTTGCGGCATTGGGGTTTGGGCTGGGTTAGGTCACTCTGGCCTTTCCTTGAGGGCTGGAGGGGCGGGGCATCTCTGAGCCCAGACAGGAAGTGATGTCAGCGTGTCTCTGGTAAGGCACCCTAATGGTAGGTGGTGCGAAAAGCCTCAGCTGAGACCCTGCAAAGCTGTTGCCAGTCTGAGTCGACAATACTAGCCTTGATGGACTGAGGGTCTGATTCAGTATAAGGCAGCTTCATGTGTTCAGTTACCAGCTTCTGTGTGCTTTTGTCACCAGCGTTTGTTGACCCATCTTCTGGGACCTGTTCTCCTACCTAGCAGCAGCCTCTCAAGTGAGAGAGCAACTTTCCTCTCCTTCAGAAGCAGTTAGCAATCTGTGTGCCCCTTGTCAGTGGGGTGATGCATGTCCAATATTTTTGATGTAGTGTGGGCTGTCAGGAGCAGATGTGGAGTTGGAGCACTGCTAGTGTTTCCCTGTGTGTTATGTGTCACAGATATCTGTAATTTATTGAAAGCTCTGCTGAGTTGTGTAGTATCTGCTGTGCACTGTGTTGTGTTTAAACGAAAGGACTATCTGCTTGTTTCGTTATTCTGCCCTTCTCCTAAGAAGCTCAGGGTGGCATATATGTGCTCCTCCCTTCTCCATTTGATCCTTATAACAGCAGAGGGAGGGAAAGTTAGGCTACAAGAGAGAATGTGACTGACTTGGGAAGAATCAGAGAATCGTGCTGTTCTTTGGGGAAGTAAAGCAAAGCAGAGGAAACACTGGGCTTTTCCACATTCTCATTTTCCTCACTTGCGTGGTTTTGTTGCTTTGGGTTTTCCCCGTTCCTCATGTGTTTTGCTCCCTCTAGTGGTCAATTCGATATTACATCACGTTATGTCTGGCACAAAACCCTGCAGTAGATATGCTAGACATAAAACGATATAATATTGAATCGACCACTAGAGGGAGCAAAACACATGCAGAAAAAAAATGACTCCCGAAGCAACAGGGACACACAAGCAAGGAAAATGAAAATGCAGAAAAGCCCTGTGTGTGTGTTGTGGGGCAGATGTACCCCTGTATCTCAGGTCAACTGTCAGGTCACCTGTATCTGGTGGCTTCTGAGTTTAGAGATGAGTGTGGTGTTTTGGAGAGATTAAGTGGGGTGAATGTAGAAAGTTCCAGGTTCAAATACTGCACATGAAAGCAAAGTGATAGTTTTTTTGGTTTAATCGAATTTTCTAAATCACCGAGCAGACCGGAAAGGCCCTTAGCTTGCTACAAAATGGTGCCAGATGTCAGGGACAAACGAGGTTGCTGTGGTGGCTCTGAGGAGGGGGGAGGCTCCGAGGCAGCTGCCTTCCGGGCCGAAGAATATCCACCCCCATACTCTGACCTCTCCTATAGATTCTTTATACATCAACCACCCACAATCAAATAAAGAGAAATACAAGCTTTAAACAAAGATTGTTAGTGTATAAGCTATGCACTCTCTGAAGGTCTCTTTTGGGGAAACAGGCTAGACAAAGGCTATATGTGAGGTAGATAGAAATCACTTTTCCTTGGACATTTGACTCGACAGACAAGACATAGACAGAGATGAACAATAAAGATATATTGAACAAAAAATGAAGTATTTTATGAGGTAAATATTATTTGCGGTTGACTTCAATATATGATGGGCCCTTGACAGGACGCTTATTTGTCATAGAAAAATAAGCTTTCTTCCCTCAGCTGACTCCCCCAAACCCTTACTTTAAAAAGTCAAATAAAAGCTTGGCTAGGCTTGAGGCTCCTTTCCAGAGCTGCCAAATCCCTATCTGAAGGAAAGCTGTTTGTCTTCACCCTTTTTAAGGCTGAGACTGGCTCAGCCCCTCCCATCCAGAGGGGTTCCGTGGGTTCTGACTGGCTGACATCACTTGGATTTGCATGAGGCCTAAATCACAAGGATTGGTTCAGAGCCCCGGAGGAGAGGCGGGATTTTTGAGGCCGATTGCCATAGTTGCCTTCATAACCCACTTGTTAACTTCCCAGAAGTATCTGGTTAACCATTGTTAGAATGAAGGTTAGATGAAGCTTTGCTTAGCTCCGGTTGAGGTGTTTTAGGGAGAGGCTGTGGCTTGGTGGTGGAGCATCTGCTTGGCATTCAGAAAGTCCCAGGTTCAATCCCCGGTGTCTTCAGTTAAAAGATCTGGCAGGAGGTAATGGGAAAGACCTCTGCCTGAGACCTTGGAGAGCCGCTACCAGTCTGAGTAGACAATACTGACTTTGATGGACCAAGGGTCTGTTCAGTATAAGTCAGATTCATGTGTTCATGAACCAGGGAGGAGTGTGAGGCCCTCCAAAGGGACCTGTCAAGGATGGGTGAGTGGGCGTCAATGTGGCAAATGGGGTTCAGTGTGGCCAAGTGCAAAGTGATGCACATTGGAGCCAAAAATCCTAACTATAACACGTTGATGGGGTCTGAACTGGCAGAGACTGACCGAGAGACACATCTCGGAAGTCTTAGTAGATAACTCAATGAAAATGTTGAGACATTGTTTGGCTGCAATGAAAAAGACCAACGCCATGCTGGGGGTTATTAAGAAGGGAATTCAAAACAAATCAGCCAGTATCATAATGTATAAATTGATGGTGCGACCTCATTTGGAGTACTGTGTACAGTTCTGGTCACCACACCTCAAAAGGGATATTATAGCACTGGAAAAAGTGCAGAGGAGAGCAATTAGAATGATAAAAGTGTTGGAACACTTTCCCTATGAAGAAAGGTTGAGGGGCGCTTGGGGCTCTTTAGCTTGGAGAAACGAGGGCTGAGGGGTGACATGATCGAGGTTTGCAAGATTATGCATGGGAGAGAGCAGGTAGAGAAAGAAGTCCTTTTCTCCCTTTCTCACAAGACAAGAACTCCTTGGGGGCACTCCATGAAATTGCTGAGCAGTCGTGTTAGAACAGATAAAAGGAAGTCCTTCTTCACCCAAGGAGTGATTAAGACATGAAATTCACTGCCACAGGAGGTGGCGGCGGCTACAAGCATGGACAACTTCTAGAGGGAATTAGATAAACATATGGAGAAGAGGTCCATCAGTGGCTATTAGCCACAAGGTATAGATGGAAACTCTCAGTCTGGGGCAGTGATGTTCTGTATTCTTGGTGCTTGGGGGGGGGCAACAGTGGGAGGGCTTCTGGTGTCCTGGCCCCACTGCTGGACCTCCTGATGGCACCTGGGTTTTGGCCACTGTGTGACACAGAGTATCGGACTGGGTGGGCCACTGGCCTGATCCAACATTGGCTTCTCTTATGTTCTTATGTTCATGCTCATGTGGTTATCAGAGCACCACTTTTTCTTGTTCCCACACCTTCGCAGGGCCTTCCTAGAGAGTAGCATGATTGAGATGTTACCCACTGCTCTGGGAGAAAAAAAGCAATGCCCTGGGTCCAGTACAGGAATTTTCCTTGCATTTTATTTTATTTTTATTTAATTACATTATTTATAGTCTGCCTTTCTGACTGGGACACGAGGTGGATTACACAGAATGAGTCAGTACAATCGAGAGATGGGACATTCAATAAACAATGCAATAGGAATTAGGGTTGCAGAACCAGCCAGAAGTCTAAAAACAGAACTGAAGCAAAGCTTAAGTATTTACATGGCACATTAAATGATGAAAAGTTCCATAGTAGGGTCCTAGTTTCAGACATCTATACATAGTAGCATAGACCATAGTCGCTCATGATTTGTCTAACTTTATGGATCATTTAATACAAACTAACCCTATTGCTTGCGAAGAAAAGTTCTCTTGAATAATTCAGTTTTGCAAAGTTTGTGTCAAGCCAGGAGACCAGGGAGCTTTCCTGACCTCACCAGGCAAGGCCGTTCCACAAGGTGGGGGCCACCACCGAGAAGGTACGTGCCTGGGCAACTGTCGATTTTGCCCATTTGCAATTTTTGGCTCCTGCAGAAGACCTTGATCTGATGAGCGAAGCTGTCGTGGTGCTTTTGCACTGAGGCAAAAAGCCATTAATTGGAATCGTGTTGCCGTGTTGGTCAGGAAGGAGGCTGTAAGCGTTCCAGAAGACCAGTGTATACTTTTGGTAGGCTCTGAATCTTTAATCATAGGAACAATATAGCTATAGGGAAATAATATGCTGGTTTTATTAAAATAATATATATATTAATAATATAATAATAATATATTAAAAAAAACTTCAGTGATGAAACCAGGTTCGCATGTTCACGAGAGGCAAAAATTAACGATGCAAATGACATAAATTATGCAAATGTTGTATGATAAATGATTCGAACACACTCTGTTCGGCAATGGCAGAAGCAGTAACGGTTCATTCGATGTTCTGCCTCCTGTGCTAGATTATATCTTATCTCCTAATTACAAATTGCTGCAGTGATAGAATTGTAAAGCACCATTTGTTTATTGGGACGGAAACATATTTCAAGTAACCAGGATGTCCAAAAACAGCAGCATGAAGTATCCGGCTGGATGCACTTCTGCAAACCTCCTTGGGTAGATGGGTTTCACAACCTGGAAATAATACCCCCCCCCCCCCCCAAAAAAAAGTCCTGTTCCTTGCTTAGATCCTCTTGATCACATACAATTGTGAAACTTGGAATAGGTTACCCAGTACTGAATGTCATTGGTGGCAGAGTAGGATCGCTATTGGGAATAAGATGTTGGCAAAAGACTTTAAAGGGTTTCAGAGGCTAAATTCGGCAACTGGAATTGAGTCCAGGAGCTAGCCAGTGCAACCAGTTCACAAGTGGATGTTGTCACACTTGCTTCCTCACACCAGTTTGGTGTAGTGCGTGGACTCTAATCTGGGAGAACTGGGTTTGATTCCCCACTCCTCCACTTGCAGCTGCTGGATGACCTTGGGCAAGCCATAGTTCTGTCAGAGCCATTCTCTCAAGGACAGTCCTAGAAAGAGCTCTCTCAGCCCCACCGATCTCACAGGGTGTCTGTTGTGGGGAGTGGAAGGGAAAGGAGTTTGTAAGCCGCTCTGAGACTTCAGGTAGTGAAGGGCAGGGTATAAACCCAATCTGTTATCTTCTTCTTCTTCCTCACACCCTCTAACAGAGAGGTCCCCAGCCAGTTTGAGCCTGCGGGCACCTTTGGAATTCTGACACGGGATGGTGGGCACAGTCACAAAATGGCTGCCTCAGGAGGTGGGGCCAAGCACAAAATGGCTGCCAGGGGAGGTGGAGCCAGCCTCAAAATGTCTGGGAGATATAACTGTAATAGCACCCCTTCAACATTTCAGGCAGAGCTCTGTTTAACAGGATGCCTTTTAATCTGCACAGCTAGTCAGAAGCCCTACTGTGCAAAAACTCCATCAAGCGCACTTTCGAAAGGCACTTGGTGGGTGCCCAGAAAGGCCTCGGTGGGTATCATGGTGCCCACAGGCACCAAAGTGGGGACCCCTGCTGTAACCAGGGGTCATTTCGAGCAGGAACGCGCAGGAGTGCCGCTTCGGGAGTAACAAGCCCAGGAGCGGGCAGCTATGGTGATGCACTGTGGAAAACAGCAAAAGCAGACTAACTCGATCTGTATTTTCATGCTTGTTGTAGGGTCGCTTCCCCGCAAAAAGGAAACCTAAAGTGTCTTCAGTCCAAGTGTCAAGCTGGCTCGCCAGCTCTGAGTTGGGAAAGACCTGGAGACTTTTGGGGGTGGAGCCTGAGCGGTGGGTGTCACCTTCTGACACACTTCCGGTGATGATGTCAGGGGGTGTGGCATATGCAAATAAGTTGCGCTAATGAGTTATGCTAATGAGCTCTTGCACCTCTTTTTCTATGAAATGACCCCTGTCTGTAACAGATGGTCAAGACAAAAAAAAAAACTGGAAACCCTATTACCATCAGCAATCAATATGTTCTTAATAAAAACCTTATTCTTAATTATTTCAAGTTCCATTCACTCCTACTCAGGCCTGTGATAAGAGGGCAGTTGGAACCGCCATAACAAATGTATATGCTTTTCATTCACAGTGATTCCCAGCTATGTTATTACATATGTATAAATTTATATTTATTTATTAATTTAATTTACACCCCGCCCTCCCTGCAAGTAGGCGCAGGGTCAAATAAAGATTTCACCAATTCATAGACAACTGCAATTGGAGCGCTTTGAAGCCTGGTACGCCCCTCCGGACTGAAGGCCGTTCCGTAGGGAACTTTTTCAAAGCGGTCTCCTTCTGTTCTTATCTAGAACCCGCTCTCTCTAGCTATTAAACTTGTTATTTCTCTCCCAGAATGGTTCTATTCCTTGACAGATGGCCAGCAGCGTTTTGCACCAGAACAAGTTTCAAGTTGTCTTCAAGGGTTTCATGTTGCAGTAGTGATCTGAGATGTTACAGTTGCATTGGTAGGGGTGGAGGGATTATTGTCTTTAGAAGAAGGAGCCTACCCTGTATAATAAGAGAAACCTGGCCAATGACACCCCGACCGTAACTGTTAACCTGCACCTCTGGGTACAGTACTGGGATCAGGAGCAGCTCAAAATGTGAACCAAATCCAGTGGGTCATTAGCAGCCCTATCAATCACAGATGGCTGCGGCCAAAGCAACCAACTTCCTGGTCGGCACTGTTCTCATGCCTGCGGGGACAGGTGGTAAACTTGGTGTCCTGGGAACCAAGCAGCAGGAAATTAGTAAGCAGGACAGAGGTCCATGGGAAAGGGAAGGGAAGAAAGTTGGGAGGAAGTCCATTTTGTATCTGTACCTCCATCTTACCTCCCAAAGGAAGACTGTAAACTGTCAAACTCTGTCTTTCGTTTGCCAGGATGACTGGGGGAAGGGAAATTCCTGGTGTGTGTATGCGAGTGCTGGAGTGTGTGAACTGCTAGGTTGTAGATGTAACTCTTAAGATACCTTCCTTTGCCAGGGATGACCTTGAAGCCAAAGCTGTGCCTTTGTCACTTTCATAGATAAGGAATTCCTGTATTGTGTGTGTGTGTGTGTGTGTGTGTGTGTGTGTACGTATAGAAGCACAAAAGTTAGGTGGGATGTTTGCAAAGAGTGATTGGTGCATTTGAGGGGGGCTTTGTTCAAACTGTCTATATCTTTGGATTTTCCCACCAGACCCTCAGTTCTGACACAGTACTGATCTGGCCTAGAACATGATTACTTTTCAAAAAAACAAATCACTGATGAGAGAGTGTTGTTGAGAGTAACTTTGTCCAGGAGTGGTATTTGGTTTAAAGCTTCTGTACATGAGATTGCATGGGCACAGGATTCCACAGCTGATACCTGGGTGCAGTCATGGCTGTAAGACCCTCCCCAAGATCCTTGGCTAAAGGCAGGTTGCTGCTCTCGCTTTGACCTTATGTCTGCAGATCTAACTTTTGCTGGAAAGCGATGAGCCTTTTCCCTGAAGTGTGCCTTTTGCCAGACCCTTCTTGGGAGCGGTCTGAAAGTTACAGCTGACATGTGTTGGTTGCTTGGAAGAGGCCGCAAGTGGAGGCAGCTCCAGACAGAAGCCACGACATGCAGAGCAGGTTGCCGTACGGGTCAGCAGATTTGGTGACTGAAGCGTTAAAAAGATAGCTGATGCAAAGCTCTAATGAATGCAGATTAAAAAACAGGAAAGGGGGTGCCTCAAGAAGAATGGCAGAATAGCCGCTAAAGAGTACTCCTGCGTGCTGCCCTTCAGTTACTGCCCACTTTGCATAAAGAACCACTCTTTGGTGTTGGAAATGTCATCAAGTCACAGCTGATTTATGGTGATCCTGTACGGTTTTCTAGTATCATGGGCTGGGGTGCCAGTCAAAGAAAGTCCAGAACAAGCCAAGGTCAAGAGCCAAGAAGACAGTGCAGAGGCCAAAGCCAAGCCAAGGTCAGGAGCCAGAATGACAGAACCAAGTCCAAAACTACTAACTACTGCTGCTTCAGAGGGGCCAGCTGTGGTTTCTGCAGGCTCAGTCACCTCCTCCTCCTCCTCCTCCATGCCCATGACATCAAGGCAACAGACATTCAGGGGTGGTCTGCTATTGCCTGCCTCTGCATAGCAACCCTGGTCGTCCTTGGTGGTCTCCCATCCAAGTACTAACCAGGGCCAACCCTGCTTAACTTCTGAGACCTTATGAGATCGGGCTAGCCTGGGCCACCCAGGTCAGGGCTGACCACTCTTTACCGCTTAGCTAAGCAGCAAGAAACAGAAAGCACAGGCCTCGCCAATCTTGCTCACCCACGGATCTCTCTCATGAATGGGCACTCAGTTCTGTGGCCCCATGTGACCTTCTAACCCAAGGTAAGTGGGAGCTGATATTATGTCCGCGTTTGCCCACTGGAGGATTCTAAGGCCTAGTTTTGGCGGATCGTCTGTTTGGAAGGACTCCAACAAAGCTATCAAGGATGGGAGGGTCTCAGTGATACGGCATCTTCTTGGCATGGAGAAGGTCCCAGACCGAATCCTTTGCATCTCCACTTGAACAGAAGATGGAGTGGGTGATGTGAAAGACCCCAGCCTGAGACCCTGGAGAGCTGCTGCCAGTCTGAGTAGACAATACTGAGCTTGATGGAGGAAGGGTCTGATTCAGCAGAAAGTAGCTTCACAAGGATGGGCCAAGGCTCAGTGGTAGAGCCTCTACTTGGCATGCAGAAGGTCCCAGGTTTGACCCCTGGCATCTCCAGCTAAAAGGACCAGACAATAGGTGATGGGAAAGACCTCAGCCTGAGACCCTGGAGACCTGCTGCCGGTCTGTGCTGGCTCTGGCCAGTCGCCATGAAGACAAGATACTAAGCTAAGTACAAAAGTCCAAATCAAGCCGAGAAAGAGTACCAGGGGTCGGAATGCCAGGAGACCAATCAGAGTCCTCAGGAGCGAGGAGCGGAGGCTGGCAGCCAGAACAAGGTCCAAGATTGCATGGTTGCGTCTGAACCGAGGCAGGTGAGCGTGGCTACTTATAACCAGATCCTCCCTTCCCTGAGAGGCCACCTGCAAAAACTCACAGCCCCTCACGTTGCCTTTGCAACAGCTGAGGTCTGGCACTCCTTGTTTTCTCCTGCACATCCAGACGCTGGTGTGCCCTGCGTTTGGGACATTCGGGTGAGCTAGGTGGGGACTGTAGCCTTGAGGTGTCTCCAGCTGGGGGTCCTGGGCCAGGCTCTTCCTCCGATTGCACCTCAATCGGTGCTGGGCCAGGGTCTTCCTCCAATTGCACCTCAAGCTCTTTGCCTTGCTGCACCTCCTGCGCTGATGCTGGGGCCTCTTCTCCCTCAGGTGCTGGCAAAGGCTCCTCTTCTGGGCTTACTCCGGAGGAGGCTGGGTTGCTCTGTGCCTCTTCCTCATCTGAGGAATAGTCAGCCTCGGCTGAGCCGGGACCCGTGACACAATCTGAGTAGACAACACCAACCCTGATAGGCCAAGAGTCCATTCAGGGTCTGTTCATGTGTTCAAGACTATGTATGTACATGCATGAGCGGTTTGCATGTTTGGCATGGACAGAGGTCCTTTGGGGCCGGAGCGAGGTGGAGCGACACTCCGCCAGCCCAGGAGTGGGCATTAGGGTAGCCATGGGCCGAATCAGATTGTCTGATCCAATTCAACCCGCCGCCGAATTGCCGCCGAAATTCGGCGGCAGCTTTAAAAGCGGCTGGAGGGGAGGAGATTTGAAGGAGAGACTCCAAACTTGCAGGATAGCTGCTGGAGCATCTCCCCCAAATACCCACCAAGTTTCAAGAAGATTGGACTAGGGGGTCCAATTCTACGGGCCCCCAAACAGGTTGCCCCCATTCCCTCCATTGTTCTCTATGATGGGAAAAAGTAATGTTTTTCCCCACCATAGAGAACAATGGAGGGGATGGGGCAACCTGTTGGGGGGCCCGTAGAATTGGACCCCATGGTCCAATCTTCTTGAAACTTGGTGGGTATTTCGGGGATACACTCCAGCAGCTACCCTGCAAGTTTGGAGCCTCTCCCTCAAACCCCCTCCCCTCCAGCCCCTCATATACCCTATGAGTTTTTGCCATTGACTTCAATGGCCCATAAGGTATAATGAGGTTGAAACCGACATTCGGCTGGTGATGTCGGGGTGGGGGTGGGGGTGGCATATTCTAATGAGTTATGCTAATATGTACGCTAATGAGCTCCTGCACCTCTTTTTCTATGGAATGACCCCTGGGCATGGAGCATCCTCTCAGAAAGCAGCTCATGGTTAAGTGGAAGGGCATTGATTGGCCAGAAGGAAGAAAAGGGTCTCTGAATGTATCTTGGGCTCAACCCAGTAGGCACACTGAGGCTATTCTAAGGCTTGATAGGTTCTAGGAAGCCAGTGCCATATCTGTACATATCTGACCAGCCTCCCTCAGCCTCATCTTCCAGCTCAGACACCCGGCCCGGCCCCTAGTCTTAGCCTTTCAGCTCTGAGCCAAAGCATCCGACCCTTTCCTTTCAGTCCCAGCGAAAACCCTTTTGTTGCCTCCTCCTCTGGTTTGCTTCTGCCATGATAAAGCAGCGTGAGTTGCGGGACCTGAACGGTGCCCAAGGGGGAAGGATGTTGGCAAAGACGGGGAGAGCTTGCTCTGGAGCCATCTGCCTGATTTCTGCGTCTGTTTATCGGTGTTAGGGCTGCGTGAGTTTCCCAAGCGTGTGTCTGTATAAACATAAAGCTTCTGGGACTGGAGGGCATCCTAAACGTGGGCTTGAAAGGCATAGGTCTCCGTCCTGCAACCTGCCGCCTTCTGTCTGTGCTCCCGTGCACCTCCCAGCTCTGCTCACGTTCCTTCACTTTTCTCCCCTCAACTGTTTTTAAAAGTTCTTGCCTTCTCTTGGAGTAGGCGAGACTGGATGCAGTGGCGTAGAAAGATATACAGAAGATACGGAATGTGGAAATGCAAGGACAGGATGCAGTGGACCTGTATAATCACCCAAAGCATACTGACTTGATAAGTTTCAGAGGGAAGGAGAAGAAGAAGAGGAGGAGGAGGAGGAGATTGGATTTATACCCCACCCTTAACTTGGAGTCTCAGAGCAGCTTACAATCTCCTTTCCCTTTCTCTCCCCGCAACAGAAACCCTGTGAGGTAGATGGGGCTGAGAGAGCTCTCTTGAGAACTGCTCTTGAGAGATCAGCTCTGGGAGAACTGTGACTGACCCAAGGTCACCCAGCTGGCTGCACGTGGAGAAGGAGGAGGAGGAGGAGATTGGATTTATACCCCGCCCTTCACTACCTGAAGGGGTCTCAGAGCAGCTTACAATCCTTCCCCTCCCCTCCCCTCCCCACAACAGACACCCTGTGAGGTAGGTGGGGCTGAGAGGGCTCTCTCGAGAACTGCTCTTGAGAGAACAGCTATGAGAGAACTTGTGACTGACCCAAGGTCACCCAGCTGGCTGCATGTGGAGGAGGAGGAAGAAGAAGAAGAAGAGGCGGGGGAGATTGGATTTATACCCCACCCTTCACTACCTGAAGGAGTCTCAGTGGCTTACAAATCTCCTTTCCCTTTTTCTCCCCACAACAGACACCCTGTGAGGTAGGGAGCTGAGAGAGCTCTCTCAAGAACTGCTCTCTCTCGAGGACAGCTCTGAGAACTTGTGACTGACCCAAGGTCACCCAGCTGGCTGCATGTGGAGTAGTGAGGAATCAATCCAGGTTCTCCCAGATTAGAGTCCACTACTCTTAACCACTACACCAGACTACCAGACCAAGGGTAGTTACGTTGGTTTGCAGTAGAACAATGAGAATCAAGTCCAATAGCACCTTAGAGACCAACAAGATCCTCAGGGCACAAGCTTTCAAGAGTCAAAGCTCCCTTTGTCAGACAGGACTAGGAATGGTGATCTGCATTTTTATCCCAGTCAGGAGGCAGGAGGGGCGTTGTAAAGAATACTTGTAAAGGATGCAAAGGTGCAGTGCGTATTGCAATCCGCTAGACTTCATCTTCCAATGTAATATATGCCATCAGATGTCAGTAGCATCCTTCCACTCGCCACGTCGGACAAACGGGCTAGTCCGTACACAAAAGAGTGAAACGGACCTAAATCTGCCATTAGAAACCGCAGCACTGGAGAGCCGGTGGGAGACCATTTTAATCTTCCAGGTCATCCCGGTGCTGACCTGAGAGTGGCAGTTCTCAAACAAAGAAACTTCAAGGGAAAATTTGAACACAATATTGCTGAACTTGAGTCCGTTTGTCCCCAAAGAAGGAAAGCCCAGTGGGCTGGCTGCCACTGCAGCCCTGAACTTCTCCGCAGTGCAAGAAGAATGCTCTTACAGAAGATTGGTGGCAGTGAGGTCAGGACAGGTGAGAAATCTAGCGTAGGTGGTGACGTAGATGGAGCTGTCTGGAAAGCCGGTAGAAAGCAAATACATGTAGCCGAGCACAGATAGGCTCAAGTTCTTTGTGGGAACACCGTACTAGGTTGAGTTTGCCACTGTGGGCCTTGGATGTCACTGGAAGGGGAACGCCAAGGGGGAGGGGAGGGGGGAGGCTGTGGCTCAGTGATAGAGCATCTGGGGTTCAGCAGGACATGTTACAGCAAGGTTGCAAAGAGTAAACAGGGTCCAGCCCAGAAGTCAGGGGCTCCAGGGAGCAGGATGCCAAATCCATTTTAGGGTCAAGGGATTCAGGCAGCAAGCCCAAGTCCAGTCCAGGGGTTTGAGAAAAGCTGATAGGTCCAGTGCAAGGGTCAAGGTTCCAGCAGTCCGGTAACAGCAAGGTCAGTGGTGCAGTAGCAGTGTGTACTTGTTGCGTCCACAAAACGTCTGCTTCTCCCGGCTGAATTTATAGCCAAGTCTTAAGGAGCTACACTCTCAACCAATTCCCTGGCAGTCATCCTGAAGCTACTCATCCATCTCGTCAGGTGACAGCTAACGACAGGCCACGAATCTCGCATGCCTTCTCCTTCCCTGCAGCTCTGTGCACCTCTGACAGTGTTGGCACTGCAGGGGTGTGGGCGAGCTAGGTGGGCTGGGAGTGGCTTCTGATCAGCTGGTAACCTGATCTCTCCTTGCTTTCCTTCTGGCTCAGAGCCAGCTGCAGCCGGTTGTTCAATTACTGGCCAAGGGCTGGCTGCAGGCAGCACTTTCACTGAGGAATCCGTGCTGTCACTGAGCACAGACTGACTTATGACAATCTGCTTGGCATGCAGGAGGTCCCAGGTTCAGTTCCTGGCGTCTCCAGTGAAAAGGATCAGGTTGTAGGTGATGTGAAAGACCATGGCCTGAGACCCTGGAGGGCCACTGCTAGTCTGATCAGACAGTACTGGTCTTGATGGATCAAAGTCTGGTACAGTATCTAGCAGCTTCATGTGTTCCTATGACAGTGATGTGGATACCATCACTGAATTATGTGGGGACATCTGAGATTGATCCTTTTGAGAGCCAGTTTGGGGTAGTGGTTAAGTGCGCGGACTCTAATCTGGGAGAACCGGGTTTGATTCCCCACTCCTCCACTTGCACCTGGCTGGATGACCTTGGGCAAGCCATAGCTCTGTACCAGCTGTTCCCTCAAGGACAGCTTGGGAAAGAGCTCTCTCAGCCCCACCTACCTCCCAGGGTGTCTGTTGTGGGGAGGGGAAGGGAAAGGAGTTTGTAAGCCGCTCTGAGACTCCCTTGGGGAGTGGAGGGCGGGGTATAAATCCAATCTCTTCTTCTTCTTCTCTTCTTCTCAAGTTCAAGGTACGGCAAGCAGGGATGCTGCAGTGAGGGGCAGCAGGTTGTTTTCCTGACTGAAACGTTTCCTTTTCTGGCCCAGGGCGGGAGGCTTTTAACCATGATGCATTCAGTGGTATAGAAACAACCCAGTCTGGAGCATACTTGCTGAGCTAGGAGCAATCCAGTAGCATAGGCCACAGTCTCTGTCCCTTTCCTAATGGAACTTTCTGGACCATTTTATTGCAGTACAGTCCTGTTTACCTGTGCAAAAAGCCCTCATGAATAATTCCATTGTGCATAGTTTGCACAAAGCCAGGAGAGAGAGAGAGAGATTTCCAAGAAGAAATGGAGCCATAGCATGGAAAGCACATCAAAGTTGGGACCAGAGATTGGTGGGAAGAGCTGGAAGTCTACTTCTGTAGACGCCACACCTCAAAAAGGATATTATAGCACTGGAAAAAATGCAGAAAAGGGCAACTAGAATGATAAGAGGGTTGGAACACTTTCCCTATGAAGAAAGGTTGAAGCGCTTAGGACTCTTTAGCTTGGAGGAACGGCGGCTGAGGGGTGACATGATCGAGGTTTATAAGATGATGCATGGGATAGAGCAGGTAGAGAAAGAAGTCCTTTTCTCCCTTTCTCACAATACAAGAATTCGTGGTCACCCCATGAAATGGCTGAGCAGTCGGGTTAGAACAGATAAGAGGAAGTCCTTCTTCACCCAAAGAGTGATTCACACATGGAATTAACGGCCACAGTAGGTGGCGGCGGCTACAAGCATGGACGGCTTCAAGAGGGAATTAGATAAACATCTGGAGCAGAGGTCCATCAGTGGCTATCAGCCACAGGTTATAGATAGGAACTCTCAGTCTGGGGCAAGTGATGCTCTGTATCCTTGGTGCTTGGGGGGGGGGGGGCAACAGTGGGAGGGCTTCTAGTGTCCCGGCCCCACTGCTGGAGCTCCTGAGGGCACCTGGTGTTTTCGGCCACTGTGCGACACAAGAGTGTTGGATTGGATGGGCCACTGGCCTGATCCAGCATTGGCGTCTCTTATGTCCTTGTGTTCTGTCTTTTGAGAATGAACCAAAAGCTGCCGCCTCTCCCTCAGCAGTGGCTCCTCCTTTTACCCGGGTCTGCGTGGCAGGAAGCTAGAGGAGCTGAGCGAGACCTTATTCGGCTTCCTTGAGCCTGCTCAACTCTTGGGTTGGAGCTGCCCTTTTGAGGATGCCAGGCAGTCTTTGGAAGGCACAGGCAGCTGGGAAGCGGCCTCTGTGTGGCAGGTCCCTGGGAATTACAGCACACCTGATTTGCCGAATCTTTTATATTCCTGGCTCCTGTGATTCTCCAGTGTTGACTAAAAGCAATGCAGGTATGCCCCAGAAACCCAAGCGTTCATTTCAGACTCCCGCTTCTCTCTTTTAATGGCATGTCTGTTTAAGCGAGGGCTTCTGGCAAAAGGCTGCGCACACCACCCGGAGACTAATGACCGTGGTGCTTTGCCTAATCCCATTATGGGGTCCCCGGTATCATCAGATACAAGGTGCGCTGCTTAGCTTCACTTGATAAGTGGATGAAAGGGAGGGCCGGCAAAGGAGCTCTCCTGATGCAGAAACAGACTTATGTTTGGGTCGCGATGGAGCGTGTTTGGATACATTACAATCCGCTTAACGGCGGCATTTTTGCTAGCTCTGGTGTTGTGCTTTTCATCGCGGTGTGTGAAACGACAGAAAGAGATGCGGGGTGGGAACATGAAGGCATTTTCTTTTTTGTAAAGGCAGAAATTGTGCAAGTTGGTTTTCTCCTTTAAGCCACTTCCTTGTGCGTCTTCTCTTTGCTGTGAGCTCCCCCCTCTGGCATTGGTTTCCTATCCACGCAGGGGGAAAAAATCTAGTATGGCTTGTAGAAGCTGCTCCTGCTAGTGTGATTTTAGGACGTGGGTATATTTTGGGCATTTGGAAACGACCAGAAAGGAGTCTCGCCTTCTGGAAAGTGCAGAAGAGAGAGACGCATTTGGGTATATCCGTGCCAAAAAAAATAGCCGGAAAATACTGTATGGCCGATTTTGCACTAGCGTTTGCCCCAGGTTTGCCCTCATGCTTGCACCAGAGCTCCTGGCTGATTTCACACCAGTTGCTCCGGGCTCACGTTTTGCTCTGGAGTATCGCCCTGCTGCACTGGAGTTTCCCTGGAGCAAACAAATCCTGTTTTTAGAGGATTTTCCTGTTTGCTCCGGGGGAGAACCCAAAATGAAAACACGCCCACTCGCCCGCCTTTCATCAGGGCCGCCCCATTGTGGGAGTTTCTAATTTTTTTGGGAGAAAACCCTTCGTCATGCTATATCGAAAGGGCTGAGGTTCTGAGTGGGAAAATGAAGAAAATACTCCGGAGGAAACTGGGAAGGGAAATTCTGGAGAGAACGAGAGGCAACTGGCCAGTGCGAAATCGGCCTATGTTTATTTGTTGGCTGTTCTTTCAGCCAGATATATATTTCAGTATCTTTTTGGCTATCTGATATAGCCAATCCCAAAAAAATCCTGAATATATTCGGGTACGCCAGATAGTCACAGTTAAAGGGTGTTTAAAGGGATCGCAGTCCTGCAATCCCTTTAAACACCGTCAGGTGAACTAGTACTGTAGAGAAGGCGTTTAAAGGGACTGTGACACCTTTAAAAGCCTTTGGAGTGGAACTTACAGCTTGCAGAAGGAGTTTAAAGGGACCCTGGAGGTCCCTTCCAACTCTGTGATTCTATGATTCTAACTGAAGCCATCTTTCCTACCCCAGAGCACCACATTGTGGTTGCCCTTCATTCAGGAACAAGACGAGTGGCTGAGTGGCCCTGTGGAAACTTTTGGTGGTCACATTCAGAGTGGATTGTGTTTGAGGTTGGAAAGGCATTGAATCCCTGGGTCACATTAAAGCGGTTGTTGTGGTTTCTGGCCTTTCACCGTGAAGTGGCCGTATGTACAATATTGTGTAGGCCTTTGCAGTCGATTCAAAAAAGTACTTCAAGATGGCTAAAGTAAACACTACATAATGGTGTTCATAGATCCGCTAAGTGCAGCATTCACTTAGTGGATCTATGCTGGACAGACTGAGATCCGAGGGCTCCGCCGTAGCAGCGCTCGTAACAAATTGATGTGCAGTATTTCTGCTGTTGGAAACATTCAGAGCAGGGTATACGGCATGTGTGGTTTATCTTGTCTTTCTGTGAGACCATCAGGCATAAAGATGAAGACTATCCAGGCCAATATTTATATTCAGAGTTGTATCAGTCATTGTCATGCCATCAGTTTGTAGTTAGACAATAACAAGAAGGGGGGACCCGCTATACTCGTGGGGGGAGAAGCTGACAGCCACTCTGGCCGCCGCCACCCCTTCTCCTCCCCCCCCCCAATCTTGGCGCAGCCCGAGTCAGGCCGCCACCGCTTCTCCTGGCCCGCCACGAGTCAGGCCCGCTTCTCCAGGCCGCCACCACTTCTCCTGGCCCGCCCCCCTGATCTTGGCGGGGCCTGAGTGGCTCCCAGGCACTCTGGCTGCCGTCGCCGCTTTTCCTGCCCCCCCCCCCCCAATTTTGGCGCGGCCTGAGTGGCTCCTAGCCACTCCGGCTGCTGTTGCCACTTCTCCCGCCCCCCTGATTATGGTGTGGCCTGAGTGGCTCCCCGCGGCCCTGGCACTGCTCCATCCCTCCTGCCCTGCTCTTGCTCGGGCCTGAGTGGCCACTTGGGCCTGGTGCTTCTCCCTCCCGCCCCCCCAGCTCCCAGGCCTGAGCGGCCAAGTGCCGCTAGGGCTTGCCACTTCTCCCCTCCTACCCCCCCTCCGGCGGCGAGGCATAGATGTTTCCCAGCCCCTGGGCCGCCCCAGTTCCCTGAGCGTTCCCTGCGCATGCGGGGAATATCCCCCGAAATTTAAAAAAAACTTTTCGCATTTCTCTGCACACGGGGGGAGTGCCCCCCGTGTGTAGGGAAATCTCCCTGCCCCCCAGGTGCCCCCCGCATGGATTTAGATATCCGCACGCAGGGGGCACCTTGGAAATTAGATATATATAGATAGCTCAGGCTAGCCTAATCTCGTTAGATCTCAGAAGCCTAACAGAGTTGGTCCAGGCTAGTGTTTGGATGGGCGACCTCCAAGGAATACCAGGGGCAGACTGCCCTATGCACAAAGAGGAGGAGGAGGAGATTGGATTTATACCCTGCCCTTTACTACCCAAGGGAGTCTCAGAACGGCTTACAGCCTCCTTTCCCTTCCCCTCCTCACAACAGACACCCTGTGAGGTAGGTGGGGCTGAGAGAGCTCTGAGACAACTGTCCTTGAGGGAACAGCTGGTACAGAGCTATGGCTCGCCCAAGGTCATCCAGCAGGTGCAAGTAGAGGAGTGGGGAATCAAACCCGGTTCTCCCAGATTAGAGTCCATGTACTTAACCACTACACCAAACTGGCTCGCAAAGAAAATCCGGTCAATATTTATTGAGCCGCTGATTGGAAATTTCCCTGGCAGATCAATTAATATTAAACTCGATTATCTTCTGTCCGATACGAACCATGAAACAACCCAAATAGTGGTTAAATTTTGTGCACAGCTCTACAACTATCGGAAAATGCGTACAGTAGCTTGAGTGAAAATTTTCAAGTTGTGAAATTTGTTTGATTTTATGTAAACTTTTGTGTATGTTGGTCATTGACTGTTAAATAAAATGGTTGTCGTCGTTCTTCATACCAGGGGCATGACGCAGAGGCAGGCAATGGCAAACCACCGCTGAAACATCTCTTGCCTTAAAAAAAAAAACAACACAAGTCCAGCTCGCCACCTAGTGGTGCATAACTCTAAAAGAGCTAGAACTTCTAGCTGCCAGACAAGCTTAGGATCTCCTGGCTATATTACACACACTGACATACAGTAATTATTGGTATTTGTATTGGTTCGTACCTCTTGCCTTTATTTAAGCTCTCTGGGGCCTAGAATCGAACAGCTGGGCGTGTTGCTGCACAGGAAGGTGCCGCTGGCTTCTTCCTTGCCAAGCTGCCGTGCCGCCAATTGTGGAAGGCCCAGAGGATTTTCATGTCAGTATAAATTCCTCAGGGATCAGGTGGCAAAAGGGCTTTGCATGACCCGTGAAGTTGATAACACCGATCTATTAGCACCTTAGAAATCAACAAGATTTTTGGCATTTAAGCTTTTGAGAGACAAAGCTCTCTTTGTCAGATACAAGCAGGAATGGAAGTCCTGCTTTGGTGTAGGAGGGGAAAATCCAGTTTGGTGTAGTGGTTAAGAGCACACACTCTATTCCGGGAGAACTGGGTTTGATTCCCCATTCCTCCACATGCAGCTGCTGGGGTGACCTTGGGACAGTTACAAGTTCTCTCAGAGCTGTTCTCTCAGGAGCAGTCCTCAAAAGAGCTCTCTCAGCCCTACCTCCCTCACAGGATGTCTGTTGTGGGGAGGGGAAAGGAAAGGAGATTGTAAACTGCTCTGAGACTGAGGTGGTCAGCCATGTTGGTCTGAAGCTGTAGAACAAATTTAGAGTCCAGCGGCACCTTTAAGACCAACCAAGTTGTATTCAAGGTATGAGCTGCCGTGTGCATGCACACTTTTTCAAATACTTTCAAATACTTTTTCAAATATTTGAAAAAGTGCGCGTGCACACAAAAGCTCATACCTCGAATAAATCTTTGTTGTTCTTAAAGATGCCACTGGACTCTAAATTTGCTCTACAGATTTATAAAAGGTTTTGACAAAGCAAAGCACCAGGATGTCCATTGTTTCCCCGGAGAAACTGAACCTGCCATGGACGCAAGTGCCAATGCTCCCTCTAAGCTGTGGAGTCTTGTGAGCCAAAATTCGACTTTGTGAGCTACCGGCATTAAAGCAGTGAGCGAGCGATTTGGCCGCTGCAGAAATTAGTTTGCCCCGGAGCCCTCCTTCCTGAGCTAAGACAAAAATCTGTGAGCCAGAAGCCAAAAAAACTGTGAGCTAGCTCACACTAACTCAGCTTAGAGGGAACACTGGATGCGGCACCTTCTCATAGTTGGGAAAAGAGGACGCTGGCTGTGTTCCAGGCCCAGGAGCACTGGGGGGTGGGTGGGGAGTAGGGCAGAGAGGGGCCGGTGCCAGCCAGGTGCCTCCGAAGGAAAACCCGTCCTTAAGAATTTTTTACAGATCACTGGAAAGAGAGAGAGAGCGCGAATCCCAAGGCGCTTCCTTCCCACCTTCCTCACCATAGGAGCGTCGCACATTTTTACTCAAGTGCCTGATTAAATTTGACATTTGAAAATAAGACTCCATGCAGAAACGAGTACTGTACTTCTGAGCATTTTAATTAAGATGTTTAGTTCCTGTCAAAGCTGATAGTCCTTTTCTCCCCCCCCCCTACTCCCCACCCCTCATTTTAAGGGCAATACGTCTTCAACTTCTGAAATTTCCGAAACCTGTACTTAACCTTTAATCGTCGTTCCATTTACATAGGCGTCTGATTAACAACTTTTTAAAGTTCAGGAGCTCGGAGTAAATGCAACCGAGCCCCCTTTTTTTAAATTTTTTGGAGTCTCTTATTAAGCGCTGGCATTTAATGAAGACAAAGGCCTACTGTGGTTACCATCTCGACTGTAGTGGGATGTCTTAAGCAATTAGTCAGAGGAACGTAGAACATGGAGGATACTGTATTATCTGGGAATTATCATGCTTGGTATTTAAACAGCATGCCGTCTTCCTCAAGTTCTCCCTGCCAGCTCCTGAATTGCATAGGTAAAGGTAAAGGTTTCCCTTGCTCGAAAGCCAGTCAAATACAACTCCAGGGATGCGGTGTTCATCTCCGTTTCCAAGCCGAAGAGCCAGAGCTGTCTGAAGACGTTTCTGTGGTCATGTGGCCGGCATGACTAGACGTCGAGGCGCACGGAACGCTGTTACCTTCCTACCGAAGCGGTACCTATTTATCTACTTGCAATTTCTTGCTTTCGAACTGCTAGGTTGGCAGGAGCTAGGGCCAGAGACGGGAGCTCACTCCATCAGCACTCGGGTCTCAAACTGCTGCATACTTGTCGTATTAGCACATTGTAGTCCATTCTGCTCTGTGCATCGAGCAACAGGGGATCCCTTGTATGACCGTGGTGTTCGAAGCATAAGGTCTCCATGAGGAGGAGGAGGGGACTGGTGTTGCCCATTGTTTAATGTTGGACCTCCCGTATTTAGCATGGGAAGGGGGGTCCTCAGAGGAGAAGGACAACTTTCCTCCAAGACCAACTTGGCAGACCCTCCCAGTGAGGTGGATTCTACCATGCCTCATAAGAACATCAGAAGAGCCCTGCTGGATCAGACCACCAGCCCTAGTCCAGCATCCTGGCTCACACGGGGGCCAACCACCTCCTCTGGAGGGCCAACAACAGGGCATTGAGGCCGAGGCCTTCATAAGAACACCAGAAGAGCCCTGCTGGATCAGACCACTGGCCCTAGTCCAGCATCCTGGCTCACACAGGGGCCAACCACCTCCTCTGGAGGGCCAACAACAGGGCATCGAGGCCGAGGCCTTCATAAGAACACCAGAAGAGCCCTGCTGGATCAGACCACTGGCCCTAGTCCAGCATCCTGGCTCACACAGGGGCCAACCACCTCCTCTGGAGGGCCAACAACAGGGCATCGAGGCCGAGGCCTTCATAAGAACACCAGAACAGCCCTGCTGGATCAGACCACTGGCCCTAGTCCAGTATCCTGGCTCACACAGGGGCCAACCACCTCCTCTGGAGGGCCAACAACAGGGCATCGAGGCCGAGGCCTTCATAAGAACACCAGAAGAGCCCTGCTGGATCAGACCACTGGCCCTAGTCCAGCATCCTGGCTCACACAGGGGCCAACCACCTCCTCTGGAGGGCCAACAACAGGGCATCGAGGCCGAGGCCTTCATAAGAACACCAGAAGAGCCCTGCTGGATCAGACCAGTGAGGGTCCATCAACTTTGAAAACAGTTCATGCACGTGAAACCAGGAGTTAAAAACCAATACGCAGTAAGGGAGCACCACACAAAACAGGAAAGCCTTCACCTGCTCTTGGAAGAGAACGTTTCAGGGGGACAGAAAAATCTCCTGGGGAAGAGAATTCTATAATCTTGGTGCCACAGCTGAAAAGGCCCTGGCTTGAGTCGCTGCCGGTCTAGCCTCTGATAATGGAGGCCCCCAGGCCAGGCCCCCTGAAGAGGATCGTAATGGTCTGGTTAGGTTCAACTGAGAGTAGGTTCAACCTTTTTGAGCTTGCAGTCGCCTTTGGAATTCTGGCACAGCCTGGCGGACAGAGCCACAGAATGGTGGAACCAGCCACAAAATGATTCCCACAGTTTGCCTTCAGTCACACAATGAAGCTTCTTGTGTTCTTGTGACAGCTACTGCCAAAGCAACATTCAAAACCAAACCAAACCAAACTGCACAGCCAATCAGAAGCACTATTGGGCAGAGGCCCTATCTGGCCCCTCCCACTTTCTAAAAAACCTGGTGGGTGCTGGGAAGGGTGTTGGGCAGGTGCAGGTCGCTGGCTGTTGAGGGAAGAGGCTCTTATATTAGTGAAAGGCCCTCTATGCTGGAAGACAGTGCTGCCATGCTTATATGTATATTCTAGTTTTATATGTTTTTACGATATTCTTTTATAATGTTCATTTTAACTCTTTGACGTCTTGGTGGGTCCGATGAGATCAGAAAGTATACTGATGGTATAAGATAGGATCTCTCAGTCTGGGGCAAGTGATGCACTATATTCTTGGTGCTTGGGGGGGGGGGGCAGCAGTAGGAGGGCTTCTAGTGTCCTGGCCCCACTGCTGGACCTCCTGAGGGCACCTGGTATTTTTGGCCACTGTGTGACAGAGTGTTGGACTGGATGCGCCACTGGCCTGATCCAACATGGCTTCTCTTCTGTTCTTACGTTGAAAGGTTGGGTATAAATTTTGCAACAGAACAATAATAATATGTCAGTTCTTCCAAGGGACATTTCTATTTATTTAATCCATCAAATTTATACCCCACCGCTCGTTTGAAAAGCGAGGCTCAGGGAGGCTTACACCAAAGTAAAATACAATTCAGTAGAGAGTCTTAAAAACAACAACAATAATAAATAAATAACCGAATATAAAACCAATTGTATAAATCTCCCATTGAAGACAGCTGCATCTAACAGCCCAACAGTAAAAAATTTTTGGGTGAATACAAGAATCACAAGACATATGCGACAGCTGGTTAAAAGTCTGTTGGAAGAGCTCTGTCTTGCAAGCCTTGCAGAAGCTAACAGGGCCCCACAGAGTACGTGTATACTCTGACAAAACATTCCGCCAAGACGGGGCCACCACAGAGAAGTCCCTCACTCTAGTAGATGAGAAGGAAGCGACTTGAGGGCCAGGACCAATGCTTCCTCTGAACTGTCGAGTCTTGTGAGCAAAAATTCTACTTTGTGAGCTACTGGCATTAAAGTTGTAAGCAAGTGATTTGGCTACTGCATTTGTTCTGGAGCCATCCTTCCTGAGCTAAGCCAAAAATGTGTGAGCTGGAGGCTAAAAAACTATGAGCTAGCACACACTAACTCAGCTTAGAGGGAACACTGGCCAGGACCACCAAAAGATTGTATGATAAAGAATGCAGGTAGTGCGGAGCATTGTAGTGGGAGAGGTGGGCCTTCAGGTATACTGTCCCAGATCATTTTGGGCTTTCCTGTATTTCCATAGGAAGAGGTAAAGTAAACACAGTTGGAAGATCCACTTTTTGATTAGCTGAATTCCTTTGTCCCATAAGCTTGCAAAAGATGGCTTGCACATAACTTCCCACACAGAAATGCTATCTGCATTGGTAATAATCGTGGAGGACGCGTGCGCATCAGCGGGTGTTTGGAATTAAGAACTCATCCGGTTCTCAATTTGGCGCTGTTTAGATGACTGAAACATATTTATCGTTCCGCTCTTACTTAAGAACTGTAATGGATTCGTTCATTACATATCTTTGGGGGAAGTGGATGATTCTCCTCGCTGCAAGAGCCCTTGCTTTTCTTTCCCCCCCTTTCATCTCTGCCTCCAACTGTTTTTAAAGTGTTTGCGACCAAAACTACAAAGGGCACTTCGTAATTAATTATTGTACTGATGGGTGGTGTTTCTTGAGAGACGTGCGGTGGTTAATACACTTGAAGGGATGTTTTGATGGAGGAGGCTTTGAAGAGTGACAGGTGACAGATGTCTGCCGTTGTCTCTGTCAGATGTTTTTTTAAAATCCAATATCAATCCACGTCTTCGTCCTCCTTCTCCACCCCCGCAAGCTTATAGAATAAAGTGCTGCGTACGTCACATCCCGATATTTCTTGGCTTACTTGGTTTTGGCTTGAATGCTTTTCGTGGTTAGTGAAACAAAGGGAAGGGTTAGGGGCACGTAGTTATGAAGGATGCATGGCCAAAGGGGGAGGGGGCGGCATGCTGCAATTGGCTGATGAATTAATTAGGGTTGCCAGCCTCCAGGTGGGGCCTGGAGATCTCCTGGAATTACAACTGTTCTCCAGATGACAGAGATCAGTTCCCCTGGAGAAAATGGCCACTTTGGAAGGTATACGCCAGGATTTTCTTCAGGGTGTTAAGAATCAAGCATCGGCTGATGAAGATCGTCGAAAGGAGATTATATCTTCCAGATTCCTGTTCCCATTATTGCAGATATTTTCCTATTATTGTATATATTTTCTTACTATTGTAATTATTATTTTTTGCTGTTTACCTTTTGGTCACATTTTATAGTTCTTGTAGATATTTTACATCTGTTACCTGTTTAATCTTCTGGGGAGTAAATAATTGTGACACTCGTGGGCACTCCATGAACTTGCTGAGCAGTCGGGTTAGAACAGATAAAAGGAAGTCCTTCACCCAAAGAGTGATTAATATGTGGAATTCACTGCCACAGGAGGTGGCGGCAGCTACAAGCATGGACAACTTCTAGAGGGAATTAGATAAACATATGGAGCAGAGGTCCATCAGTGGCTATTAGCCACAAGGTATAGATAGGATCTCTTGGTCTGGGGCAAGTGATGCTTTGTATTCTTGGTGTTTGGGGGGGGGGGGCAACAGTGGGAGGGCTTCTAGTGTCCTGGCCCCACTGCTGGACCTCCTGAGGGCACCTGGTGTTTTTGGCCACTGTGTGACACAGAGTGTTGGACTGGATGGGCCATTGGCCTGATCCAACATTGGCTTCTCTTATGTTCTTAGGGCCCCACTGCTGGACCTTCTGAGGGCACCTGGTGTTTTTGGCCACTGTGTGACAGAGTGTTGGATTGGATGGGCCATTGGCCTGATCCAACATTGGCTTCTCTTAAATTCTTATGTTAGTGTATTTTTCATCTCTTGTATTGTGATTTTGGTTTATACTAAATCTTACCATTAGTCCATCAAAGTCAACGAAGTCAATATTATCTACTGGCAGCGGCTCTCCAGGGTCTCAGGCTGAGGTCCTTCCCATTCCCTCCAGCATGATCTCCATCTTGCCTAGGTTCACCTTCCGGCTCATTTGCCCTCATTCACTCGACCACAGTTCCATAACCTGGATTAGGGCAGGTTCCTGTGGTTAGCCGTCCTGGTCTGAAGGAACAGAACAAAGTTTGAATCCAGCGGCGCCTTTTAGAACCAATATATCTGATGAAGTGTGCATGCACCCAGACACTTATATTTTGAATAAAACTGTGTTAGTCTTAAAGGTGCCTTTAAGACCACTGGACTCAAACTTTGTTCCTCTGGATGAGAGCAGAGATGCTCCTCCTGGAGGCTTTGTTAAAGAAATTTAGAACGGGGTGTCGTCAACCAATTGGTGACTCCAGACTCCAAATCTCTGATCTGTCTCAAAGGGTTCATATACATGATTGTATGTATGTATTTATTTATTTATTCAAATTTTATTCAATTTATACCCCGCCCTCCCCACCAAAGCAGGCTCTGGGTGGCTGACAAAAAAAATACATATATAAACACCATAACAATTAAAATTAATTACCCTAAAGTGCTGGAACAGGGTTCAAGTAAAGTGCGAGAGCAGAATTTTCAGATTAAACAGTGTTTCTTAGGTGACAGTCATAATGGTGTTCTTGCACCACTTCAGTTGGTCTGTTTATATGTGCTGCGGACACAGGCTGTGAGTTGTAGGTCAGGAAACAGGGTCGTTTCTCAGATGCTGAGTTCAACATTTGTATAAATAGGGAGTTGTCCAAAAAGACTGACACAAGCACTTTTAACTTTAAAAGGGGTAACTTCTCTGATATGAGGGGACATGTGAGGAGGAAACTGAAAGGAAAAGTAGAAAGGGTCAAAACCATTGGGGAAGCTTGGAGACTATTTAAAATCACAATCCTAGAAGCTCAGAAAAATATATATACCGCAGGTTAGGAAAGGCACAAATAGGTATAGAAGAAAGCCTGCATGGTTAACAGAAAAAGTAATGGAAGCTGTAAAAGATAAGAAGGATTCCTTTCAGCGGTGGAAAGCTGGTCTCAGTGAGGCTGATAAAAGGGAACACAGGCTGTGGCAAATAAAATGCAAGTCTGTGATCAGGCGGGCAAAAAGGGAATATGAGGAGCATATCGCAAAAAACATAAAGACCAACAATAAAACTTTCTTCAAATACATTAGAAGTAGGAAACCAGCCAGGGAGGCAGTGGGGCCCTTGGATGACCAAGGGGTTAAAAGAGCAGGGCTCCGTTGGGGCCAGGGCGCACCGGAGCGCCGCTCCGGGAGAGAGGAGGCTGGGGGGCGGGCACATAACAAAGCCCTGCCCCCCGCTCACCTTTCCCGGCGCGGCAGCACAGCCGGCCCGGGAAGAAGCCCCCTCCCTCCCCCCCTCGATGCTCCCGGGGCCGGGGCAGCACCGCCGGCCCCGGGAAGAAGCTCCCCCCTCCCTCCCCCCCTCGATGTTCCCGGGGCCAGGGCAGCGCCGCCGCCCAGGGAAGAAGCGCCCCCCCCACTCAGTGCTCCCAGGCCGGGGGGCGCAAGGGACGGAGAAGCTGGCCCAAGTGGCTGAAGCCACTCGGGCCCAAGCAAGGGGGGGAGGGAGGGAGGGAAACCCCGGGCCCAGTAGGGGGAGAAGCGCCCCTCCCTCCCTCCCTCCCTTCCTTCCTCCCTTCTTCCTCCCTTCTTCCTTCCTTCCTTCCTTCCTCCCTTCCTTCTCTCTCTCGCCCCACCTACCTACCTACCTTCCTGTTCCTTCCTTTCCCCCTTCCTTCCTTCCTTCCTTCCTTCCTTCCTTCCTTCCTTCCTTCCTTCCTTCCTTCCTTCTCTCTCTCCCCCCACCTACCTACCTACCTTCCTGTTCCTTCCTTTCCCCCTTCCTTCCTTCCTCCCTCTCTCCCCCCTTCCTCCCTTCTTCCTCCCTTTCTTCCTTCCTCCCTTTCTTCCTTCCTCCTCCCTTCCTTCCTTCCTCCCTTTCTTCCTTCCTCCCTCCCTTCCTTTCTTTCTTTCTTTCCTTTCTTTCTTTCTTCCTTTCTTTCTTCCTTCCTTTCTTTCTTCCTTCCTTTCTTTCTTCCTTCCTTTCTTTCTTTCTTTCTTTCTTTCTTTCTTTCTTTCTTTCTTTCTTTCTTTCTTTCTTTCTTTCTTTCTTTCTTTCTTTCTTTCTTTCTTTCTTTCTCTCCCCCACCTACCTACCTACCTACCTTCCTGTTCCTTTCCTTCCTTCCTTCCCCCTCCCTCCCTTCTTGTGTTCTGACACACTGCCCATGATGTCAGGGATGTGTGGCCTTTTGACACTTCCGGTGACATCAGGGGGTGTGGCATATGCAAATAAGTTATGCTAATGAGCTCCTGCACCTCTTTTTTTACGAAAGGACCCCTGTAAAAGAGTACTGATGGATGATAGGGAAATGGCTGAGAAGCTGAATGCATTTTTTGCCTCTGTCTTCACGGAGGAAGATGAGCAGTGCCTGCCCACTCCAGAACCACTGATTTTGGGCGGGGTGTTGAAAGACCGGAATCGGATTGAGGTGACGAGAGAGGCGGTCCTACGACTGATAGACAACTTAAAAACAAATAAATCACCAGGCCCGGATGGCATACATCCGAGAGTTCTGAAAGAACTCAAATGTGAACTTGTGGATCTCCTGACAAAAATATGTAATCTTTCCTTAAAATCTGCCTCCATTCCTGAGGACTGCAAGGTAGCGAATATCACTCCCATGTTTAAAAAGGGTTCCAGAGGAGATCCGGGAAATTACAGGCCAGTCAGTCTGACGTCGATACTGGGTAAGTTGGTGGAAACCGTTATTAAGGAAAAAATTAGTAGGCCCATTGATGAACAAAATCTATTGAGGAAGACTCAGAATGGGTTCTGTAAGGGAAGATCTTGTCTCACTAACCTGTTAGTGTTCTTTGAGAGTAAATAAACATGTGGAAAAGGGGGACCCAATAGATGTTGTTTACCTTGACTTCCAGAAAGCTTTTGATAAAGTTCGAGACCCGAGTGCCACATGATGGAGTGAGCTTCCGTCTCTGGCCCCAGCTCCTGCCAACCTAGCAAGAAATTGCAAGTAGATAAATAGGTACTGCTTTGGTGGGAAGGTAACAGCGTTCCATGCGCCTCGGTGTTTAGTCATGCCAGCCCCATGACCACGGAGAAGTCTTTGGACAGTGTTGGTTCTTTGGCTTGGAAACGGAAATGAGCACCGCCCCCTAGAGTCGGATTCGACTGGCGTTACCTTTTTAATAGCTGAATTATGGAGATCCTGTAGTGTTTTCAAGGCAAGATACAAACAGAAGTGGTTTGTCATTGCCTGGCTCAAGCCCCAAGAGCCAGTTTGGTGTAGTGGTTAAGTGTGCGGACTCTAATCTGAGAGAACTGGGTTTGATTCCCCACTCCTCCACATGCAGCTGCTGGAGAGTCCTTGGGTCAGTCACAAGTTCTTTCAGAGCTGTTCTCTCGGGAGCAGTTCTCTCAGAGCTCTCTCAGCCCCACCTACCTCACAAGGTGCCTTTGTCAGATAGGGAAAATTGTAAACCGCTCTGAGACTCTGAGTGAAGGGCAGGAAGAACTCCTCCTCCTCCTCCTCCTCCTCCTCCCAAGGTTGACCCTGCTTAGTTTCAGAGATTTGATGGGATCACAGTAGCCTAGGATAAAGATGTAAAGATCAAGTTCTAAAAATTACTGAACCTGTAGCTGACAATTGTCCCAGGATCTGAAAGAAAACAGAGAGCAAAGGATTAGCGGTTGAGCGCTTTATTGAACTGCAGTTTCTACACGAGCAGCCGAAAAAACAAACAAACAAGAGACACGGTCAGCGATGGAGCGAGTTGGCCGGAACTGAGCGCTGAAATTTGTGTGGCTTGATAAAAGGGGCCCAGCTGCTGCCTCTTCAACTGCTGTAATTTCGCTCTAGCCTTCCTGGCATGAGTTTCCTTTCCCTTCCCCTGCTCGTTCAGGACTAACATTGGTCGGTCCATCACCGATCTATATAAAGTGCAGAAGGGGTCGCCATATTGGATTCTTGCGCGTTCATAACACCGACAGGGTACCTGGGTGAGCAAACCTGAGCTAGCCGGAGATGGCTGTCACCATGTCTTTCTGGCAGCCGCTCTGACTCCCAGCAACTCCTTAACGCTGTCCCTCGCTGGAAATTACAGTTGCAATCAGTGAAGCTCCAACCTAACAACCCAAATTGTCACAGAACTCAGAAGCATCCTAGGGCCGATTGGGAAATGGAACTTCACATTGCTGAGTGTTGCGGTTCCTGCATTCGCTCGATCGCTAAGACCGGGGCGGTTTAAAAGGTTAAATAACAAAGGTGGAGGAATATGTTGACTGGGAGAAATGTGATTCCCCCCCCCAAGGGTCTTCTTTCTTAAAGATTTATCTTACTCTCTCTTGTACTTTAATAATATTTTAGAATTAAGTGAGAGAGAGATTCTTTCTGCATTTGCCTGCCACTCCGGGTTTTCTCAGTGTTCGAGCCGAGGTAATTTAAGAAGAAGAGAAGAGATTGGATTTATACCCCGCCCTTCACTCACTTGGAGTCTCAGAGCGGCTTACAAACTCCTTTTCCCTCCCCCTCCCCACAACAGGCACCCTGTGAGGTGGGTGGGGCTGAGAGAGCTCTTTCCCAAGCTGTCCTTGAGAGAACAGCTGGTACAGAGCTATGGCTTGCCCAAGGTCATCCAGCCAGGTGCAAGTGGAGGAGTGGGGAATCAAACCCGGTTCTCCCAGATTAGAGTCCGCGCACTTAACCACTACACCAAACTGGGCCACTGAAAAACAGCATCCGAATAACCTGGGGCAACAGCAGGCTGAAACCAGGCTGACCACTGAAGGGGGGTGATGTAATGCAGAATGGGGGGAAAAAACAGAATAAAAAGAAGGTTGAATTTGATTTTAGTGCAGAGTTGCTTTGAGGACACAGCGGTGAACATGGATTAAAAGGAGTCTGCTGAAAGGACCAGAGAGAGAGAAGAAGAAGAAGAGATTGGATTTATACCCCGCCCTTCACTCACTTGGGAGTCTCAGAGCGGCTTACAAACTCCTTTCCCTCCCCCTCCCCACAACAGGCACCCTGTGAGGTAGGTGGGGCTGAGAGAGGTCTTTCCAGAACTGTCCTTGAGAGAACAGCTCTGACAGAACTATGGCTTGCCCAAGGTCATCCAGCAGCTGCAAGTGGAGGAGCGGGGAAATCAAGCCTGGTTCTCTCAGATTAGAGTCCGCGCACTTAGCCACTACACCAAACTGGAGGGGGGGGGGCGGGCTATGCTGGTTTGCAGTAGAAATTGAAGTCCAGTAGCACAGAGACCAAGATTTTGGGGGTATAAACTTTTGAGAGTCGAAGCTCAACTCTGTCAGATCTGAGAAGGGAGCTTTTGACCTTCAAAAGCTCATCCCGCCCGATGACCCCGGTAGGCGTACACTGAAGACTTTATTTCACCAGGCCTTTTTAATGGACATGTTAATAGAACATTTATCCCAGCTTTATTGCGTTGGATTTGATTTCTTCCATCGCAAGCCGTCTTGGCCATAGTTTTATGGGAAGGCCGCGTGTGAAAGAATTGGGAAAAAACAACAACCTGTGAACCTGTCCTGTTTGAACACAAGCAGCTGTTTCAAAGCAAACGATACTATTGGGCCGACGCAGACTGGCAGCGGCTCTCCGGGGTCTTGGGTAGAGGTCTTTCACGTCACCTAATGCCTGTTCCTTTTAGCTGGAGGTCCCAGTGATTGAACCTGGGTAACTTTCAGCATGCTAAGCAGATGCTCTTCCTCTGTGCCACAGCCCCTCCTCATAGGTAGAGCCAGTTTGGTGTCGTGGTTAAGTGCGCGGACTGTAATCTGGGAGAACCGGGTTTGATTCCCCACTCCTCCACTTGCACCTGGCTGGATGACCTTGGGCAAGCCATAGTTCTGTACCAGCTGTTCCCTCAAGGACAGCTTGGGAAAGAGCTCTCTCAGCCCCACCTACCTCACAGGGTGTCTGTTGTGGGGAGGGGAAGGGAAAAGGAGTTTGTAAACCGCTCTGAGACTCCAAGTGAGTGAAGGGCAGGGTATAAATCCAATCTCTTCTTCTTCTTCTTCTTCTAGGTAGTATGTGCATAGTAAATACATGCATTGCCCCTTAGCTGCGTGCCCGTTGTGGCAACTCCCAACCGCAGCAGATTTTTCTGCGGACGCCACCACCTTGCACTTGGAAAACCGTTCCCTTCTCCTCCTTTGTAGCAGAGGAATCTTTGTGGGTCTCATCTAATCAAACCATTAGCAATGGCAATGAATACAGCAGGATTGGCGTTCCTTCCATTAGCAATGCTCTTCTTTGTCTAATTTCTATTATTCTACTGAAAACATTACTTAGTCCTTGCACAACAATGAGCTCTGAAATGCATGTTGCAGATGTTAGCACTCGATCTTTAAAAACAAGCGAAGCGGAGGAAAAGATGACCGATGGAGCTTTTAAATCCAGTTCCTGGAATATGTGAGATTGACGCAGGGAGAGCTTGTATGGTACAGACATGTTTCGTGTTAGCAGGAAATGGCGTCTGAGCGTCTAGGCTGAATGTGGAACAAGGTGCATTGCAGGCATCTATAGGCTCGCCACGGTAGTAACAAGCCTCTTGTCAGGAGTCGGGTTTCGGATCTTGTCCATGCTAGCTTCTTGTGCCCGATAAAACTAACAGCCTTGTGTAGAGAGAACTTCTGATACCTGAAGGCTCACATTCAAGAAGGCTGTAAGCCACTGGCTGTGATAATGGGACTTCGTGTCTGTTTGCTGATCCAGTTCGGTATAGAAGAAGAAGGAGAAGAGAAGAAGAAGAGATTGGATTTATACCCCGCCCTTCACTTGGAGTCTCAGAGCGGCTTACAAACTCCTTTCCCTTCTCCTCCTCACAACAAGACACCCTGTGAGGTAGGTGGGACTGAGAGAGCTCTGAGAGAATTGCCCTTTCAAGGAGAGCTGTGCCAGAGCTATGGCTTGCCCAAGGTCATCCAGTAGGGGCAAGTGGAGGCATGGTTAATCAGCCCTGGTTCTCCCAGATTAGAGTCTGCACACTGAACCATTACCCCAAACTGGCTCTAGTGGTTAAGAGTGTGGACTCAGTCTGGGAGAACCGGGTTTGATTCCCCACGCCTTCAACTGCAGCCAGCCGGTGTGACCTTGAGTCAGTCACAAGTTTTCTCAGAACTGTTCTCTCAGGAGCAGTTCTCTAGAGAGCTCTCTCAGCCCCACCTACCTCACAAGGTGTCTGTTGTGGGGAGGGGAAGGGAAAAGAGACTGTAAGCCACTCTGAGACTCCATGTGGAGGGCGGGGTGTAAATCCAATCCCCTCTCTTCTACTGAGGGGGGCAGCTCATATTCCTAATGTGTGGCTATCCTTCCTTGTCCCTCTACTCCTTCAGGCCGCTTATTCAGACCGTCAGTCCATCAAAGTCTGTATTGTCTGTTCAGACTGGCAGTTACTCTTGGGATCTCAAGGGGAGGTCTTTCACATCACCTGCAACTGATCCTTACTGGCAGGGGTCCGTTGGAGTGGGAGCGCACAGGAGCGCAGCTCCAGGAGTGAGGAGCCCAGGGGGCGGGCACATGACCAAGCCCCGCCCCCTCCTCGGCTTCCCCGAGCAGTGCAGAGGCGCAGCACCCCAGGGAAAGCCCTGCTAGGTCTTTAATGTTTTTAATGTTTTGTTTTAATAATGATAATTTTATCATTGTTCCTTTTATGACTGTGTGCTGCTTTTCCAGAGACTTGCTCAAGGTGGCATATAAATTTTCTAAGTATACCATTTTTTATCAGGGAACATAGCACATAAGTACTGGAGAAATTTCACCAACCCTTCAGCAGCTTCCACCCCATCAGTTTGGTGTAGTGGTCAGGAGTTGGACTCTGATCTGGGAGAACCGGGTTTGATTCCCCACTCCTCCTCCACATGCAGCTGCTGGTGTGACCTTGGGCCAGTCACAAGTTCTCTCAGAGCTGTTCTCTCATGAGCAGTTCTCAAAAGACCTCTCTCAGCCCCACCTACCTCACAGGGTGTCTTGTTGTGGGGAGGGGAAGGGGAAGGGATGGGTGGTGCACATGTCCTGGGTATCTCAAGTCTACTTGAAACCTGGTGGTTTCAAGGGAGCAGGAAGAGAATGAGGGTGTGTTCTTTACGCTTATTTTTATTGCACAAAGTATTGGCTGGGGAAGGGAATGGAGGAAGAGCAGCTCGGTTTCACTCACCTATGGAGTGGAGCCTGAGGGGTGGGTGTTGCCTTCTGACACACTTCCGGCATGTTAGGGGGTGTGGCATATGCAAATGAGCTATGCAAATGAGTTATGCTAATGAGCTCCTGCACCTCTTTTTCTACGAAATGACCCCTGCTTACTGGAGATGCCAGGCGTGAACCTGGAACCGTCTGCATGACAAGCAGTGTAATTAGACTGGCTGCGGCTCTCTCCAGTGTCTCAGGCAGAGGTCTTTCATATCACCGGTCAGCTGACCCTTTTAGCTGGAGATGCCAGGGACTGGAGCTGGGACCTTCTGCATGCCAAGAGAGAAGAAGAAGAAGAAGAAGAAGAAGAAGAGATTGGATTTATACCCCGCCCTTCACTCACTTAAGAGTCTCAGAGCGGCTTACAAACTCCTTTTCCCTCCCCCTCCCCACAACAGACACCCTGTGAGGTAGGTGGGGCTGAGAGAGCTCTTTCCCAAGCTGTCCTTGAAAGAACAGCTGGTACAGAGCTATGGCTTGCCCAAGGTCATCCAGCCAGGTGCAAGTGGAGGAGTGGGGAATCAAACCCGGTTCTCCCAGATTAGAGTCCACGCACTTAACCACCATACCAAACTGGCTCTCCAAACTGGCTCTCCGCGCACTTAACCACCATACCAAACCACCATACCAAACTGGCACCATTCCAAACTGGCTTAACCACCATACCAAACTGGCTCTCTGAGAGAGCCAGTGTGAGAGCCAGTTTGGTGTAGTGGTTAAGAGCAGGAACCTCTAATCCGGGAGAACCGGGTTTGATTCCCCACTCCTCTACATGCAGCCAGCTGGGTGACCTTGGGTCAGTCACAAGTTCTCTTGGAGCTGTTCTCTCAGGAGCAGTTCTCTCAGAGCTCTCTCAGCCTCACCTACTGTCTGTTGTGTGGAGAGGAAGAGAAAGGAGTTTGTAAGCCACCCTGAGACTCCGAGTGAAGGGTGGGCTATAAATTGAATTCTTCTTCTTCTTCTTCCAGATGCTCTGCCACTGAGCTGCAATCCCACCCCATGAAGCTGCCGTATACTGAATCAGACCATTAGTCCATCAAGTAATGTTTTCTCAGACTGGCAGTTGGTCAGCAGAGGTCTTCCATGTCACTGGCCACCTGATCCTTTCAGCTGGCGAGTCCGGGGATTGAACCTGGGACCTTTTGCACACCATGCAGGTGCTCTAGCACTGAGCCACGGCCCCTCCCCACAGCAGAGAGTTTGCCTCTGCTTATGTCCCCCTGAGAACCAGTGGATTCCTCCACACACAAGGGGAGCTCGCTTTCCCTCTTGTTTCTCACCAGCAGCAGTCTTGTCAGAGGTGGGTCACTTGTGGTCATCTGCCGTTGATGGGTCTCACTAAAGGTGGGGTTTTTATGAGTCCCCATTGTAGATGAGACAGCAGGAGGGAGGACAGAATGTTTGCAACCCCAGCCTGGGCAAGGGACCTCCAGGGCCCTCAGCTGTGTCTCCGTTCCAGCGCTTCTTCCTTGATGGACTTCAAGGCCCAGCTCTTCACTCTGACAGCAGTGTTCTTCGTAGTGTTTGCACAAGCACAGAGCACTATGTGGCGTGGCATCCGGAGAACCATGCTCAGAATGAATGCGCCACCTTCATCCAGCTTCTTTCCCCATGTGGTTGGTTTTACCCTCTAAAGTTCTTGTCTTGGGTAACTTTTGCATGCCTGGCTCCGTGGTCTTTGTGGTTCCTTTGTTCCGCTAATGCCACCAGTTTACTGTCCATAACTTAATCTAACTCTCCGTCTCCTCAGCCCCCGGAAAATACTCTGGTCTGCTTCTCCACACTGCAGGCGTCCCCAGTACCGCATACCGGCAGAAGATTCCTCGTGCGATGCTGTGTGATATCACTGCAGGATCAGACCTTCCCTCTCTGCCTTTGATTTGAAACTCTGTTCTCCCTATGGAGTGCTCCAGAGCAAATCTAGAACAGATTTTTGTTCTGTTCAAATGAATAAGATGGCATAATCTTTGCAGAAAATAGCAATACATAGGCTGTTTTCACATATGTTACTTTTGTTTGGACATCCCTTGATCTTGGCAACCATTTAAGGATTTGCCATTCAGAAACAGCAGTATTCCTTGACTTTCATCTACTGCACTTTGTTTTCAAATTCTTGCAAATCAGACAGCTAGACAGCTAGTACTGATTTTTCCCTAGGATTATATATATGTGTGTGTGCGTATATATATGTGTGTATATATATATGTGTATGTGTGTATATATGTATATATAGAGAGAGAGAGACGCACCCTTCTTGAAAGATGAAACTCCAAGGCAGTTGGCTGAATGATATTTTTGCTTAAGTGATGACTGTTTTGAGGGATATTTTGTTTTTATCTTCAGAGTTAAGATGTAAGAGGACAACACGGAATTGTTTTTGAAATATCGGAAGCAGTTACGAATGCAGGGGTTGACTGGGTGGATAAGAATTATGATCAAAATGCAACGAAAACTCGCAGCCAGAAAATAAGTGTATCTAATAGTGACATATGGCCCCCATCGGTGGATGGCTAAATCTATGGGTCAGGGCCACGCGGACGCTAAACAGATTTTCCTGAACACTTGGAGAGACCCCCCCCCCCCCGGTTTGCAGAAAAATCTGAAATCACAAAAAGGGGGGTTTAAATCCCCCCCCCCCCAAATAAAACAGCGTTGTCTGCACACATAGACAATACACTTAGCTGTAGAGCTGGTGGTGGCAGCCACGGGGTGGGGCTCCAGACCTGGCTGTGGTGGTGGTGGCAGATGTCGGGATGTTCCGGGCTTGGCCATGCTGATGGGGAGTGCTGGAAGAGGCTCTGAGCTCGGCTGTGGCAGCAGAGGATGCTGGGAGTGGCTCCGGGCTGAGCTTCAGAAGATGCTGGGAGCTGCTCGGGGCCTGGCTGTGGTGGCAGAGAACAGGTTCAGAGTGGCTCTCAGGCATGGCTGTGCTCAAAGGTGGGTGGTGGGGCCTGGAGATGGGATCTCCCCCCCCCCCACATCTTGTGGGCCCCCCACTTGTGTTTTATACTTCACAAAAGCTGTTTGGCTGTAGAGCCAAGTTACGACATCAGCCGTAGCTCCTTTTTGCCCGACACCTATCTTAGAAGAGGCATTCCCTCCCGTGCAAGAAAGAATATGCTGCTTCTACAATTGTGATTGCCACCCGTTCATTCATTCTTTCATTCTGCTGCCATGCTTATACAATCTGTAAATAAATTAATCATGGGCATATTTTCTTTGACCTAGAAACAGTTAGTCTAATTAATCAAGCCCCATTAAAACATTGCAACTCTACTTACGAATAAACACCATGCTTGTTATAAGCATATTTATGATTGCGGGTTTCATGTTATTAGAGACACAGCATACAAAAGTTCACAGTAAATTAAAAGTGGATACGTCAGATCCCTTTTCCAGCCTTGGGCCCTTCACATCCATCGGAAGACCTCCATGAGCCCCCCTCCGTATCACACGGCATAGTGTGTTGCGCAGGGAGGAGCGTGTGACTGCTGTGTGACCCTGTTGAAGTGGTGCTGAAGTCTGTTTGGACCCTGTGGCTGTGGGTGCCGGAGTGAACAGCCAACAAGCAGTGCCGTTCCTGCATGTGTCCCACAAGGGAGGGCCATAGGGTTGCCAATCCCCTGATTTCGGGCTCCCCAATCTGCCGCGGCCCAGCTGGCCGGCGGGAGAAGCCCCACCCCAAGAAGCCCCGTCCTGGCGCCACCGACACAATGTTGTCACCCCGGAGTGATGTCATCATATTTCCGATGTCAGGGGACGACGCTCTAGGTTTTGGGCAAAACTCTGTGGTTTCGAGGCCCAAAGAACCATAGAGTTTTGCCCAAAATCTAGAGCACTGCCCCCAGTGTCAGAAACATGATGATGTCACTTCCGGGTGATGTTACTGCAGATCTACAGGAGGAATCAGGAGTCCCCCTGCCGGTTGCCAGGCAGGACCTGTCAGCCCAAGAGGAATAAATACATTCTGCGAGGCTGGTCAACCCAGGGAGGCTGTAAGTCTCCCAGTGAAGACACTAGGCCTCCAGGGCTTGGCTCGAACAAATGGAGCCTGTTAAGCAAGGGCAAGGAGCATGGCTGAGAGAAGAGGGGTGGATGGGGTTGCCAACCTTCAGATGGTGTCTGGAGATCTCCTGGGATTACAGCTGATCCCCAGAGGACATAATTTGCCTTCTGCAGGGCGCTTTAGAAGGCTGGTCCTGGGGAGAGTCTCCATGGCTGAGATGTGTGGTAGTGTTGAGAGATGAGGGAGGGAGGGAGGGAGCGCGTTTGCTGGGAGGGCAGTCTCTCCTGGTTGCTGCTGCCCTGCTGATTGGGCGGGAGGAAAGGGTCCCTCGGCCAGCTCTGCCTGACAGCCAGCAAGCGCAGCACAGTTCCCACAGGCTGCAAGCCTCAGGAGGCAGGCAGAGTTCCTGTTTGGCCCAAGATGCACCAGGCTCACAGGCACTCCGAGCAGCTGTTGTCAGCCTGTGTGCAGGACGGGGGACGACCTGGAGTGCTCTCCCCCCATCTGTCTCCTTGGCCCACCTCAGAGCTGGCACGTTGGGGGTGGCAGAAAGTGAGCAGAATTGCTCCTTGCTTGTCATTTGATACAGCGGGATGGCAGGCATTGGGGCAAGAGGGATCCCTCGCTTTCCCCACCTCCTACAACCCTCTCCATGACCCTCTGCCTTCAGTCCTTCCTTGTTACCATCTTCCCCTCCCTCCTCTCCACCCTCACTCATGTCACCATCCTCCTCCCCCTCATTTCGGGAGGTGTTCCCTGTCTTTCCCCCTCATTACTTTTATTATTCCGTTCTATTACTTATTTGCCCATCCGTCACCTTTCTACGTCTCTCTCTCTCTCTCTCTCTCTCTCTCTCTTCCTAATCCCAGCTGCAAGGGTTTTCTCTGTATTGGATCCGTGTGGGTGCCGAAAACCCTTGGTCTGGCCCCGTGAGGCATTAACATCTCTGCAGTTTGGTGAGCTTCACTGAAGAGGGAGAGAGTGAAATCATTCTTCTCTAGGGCCAACGCTCTCTCCAAGCTGTGGAGTCTTGTGGGCAAAAATTCTACTTCTTGAGCTACTGGCATTAGAGTTGTGAGCGAGCGATTTGGCTGCTGCATCAATTAGTTTGCTCTGGAGCCCTCCTTCCTGACCTGAGACAAAAAATGTGTGAGTTGGAGGCTAAAAAAACCTGTGAGCTAACTCAGCTTAGAGGGAACACTGTCTAGGGCTGCCAGTCTCCAGGCAGTAGCAGGAGATCTCCCGGAATTACAACAGGTTTCTAGGCTACAGAGATCAGTTGCCCCAGTGGAAAGTATTGGAGTCGGGAGGTGAGTGGTAGTGATTTCATAGTAAAGCTCTTTATTGTGGGTCAGATGGAACATGGGAAACCCCGGGCTCAGAGCCCTCTTTTATGCCGGCGGGAGACAATGCCCTGACCTCGCCCCCAAGTCCTGATAGGACCTTAAGTCCGTGGTTGAAGTTTGTGCGAGACCTAGGCTTGTAATTGGTGGTCACTCAGGATCCAACTGGCTATTGTTCTACCTGGCCGAAGCTCAGGTATATTCTGACCATGTGCGCTGACCACGTGGCGGTCGCCATTACGGGAGACCGGGCGATCGTGGTCTTAGTACACAACACTGAGGCTGCTTGCCTCCCCAATCCTCACTGTCCCAAGGCTCCACCCCCAAATCTCCAGGAATTTCCCAACCCAGAGCAGGCAACTGTACTCTCCTCTCTGCAGAGATAGGTGGACAAAGGAAGCCGAAAAGCGATTTCTCTTCCTTCCACCTCTTTGCCAGAACCTTACGGACTCAGATGTAGCTCTGGGAATTAGTGTGGGTCTCCACGTGGCTCTGGGAATCGACTTTTCCGGGTTTTAAAATGGCTGCTAGAGGGAGGAGATGGTGAGGGGGATCCATACCTGTCAGTGCCTTCTGGTGACGGATCTCCGACCCATGATTTCATGGGCAACATGCGTGCTGTAGGCAAAACAGTCCTCAAGATTGTATCCCACTTCTGTAATTCCATTTTCTTGCTTTGCGTGACTTAAACCTAATACTCTTTTTTGTATTGTTTTCTAATGTCTTGTCGCCTGCTGTTCGATGGCGCCGACTTGCTCCCCATAACTCAACTTGAGTCTCAGGGAGAGACTAGAAAATAAAGTAAATATTAAAACGGTCAGACCTAGGATCCACCTTGTTGCCACTGATTCTACCAGATTTAGATTGGGGTGTGACCTGTTGGTTTTAAGACCAGCAATGTAGGCTGTAGAATCTTAGGATGGCTGGCTGCTGCCTCCCAGTGGACTTGCTTTTGAAAGCTTAGCTCTTTCAGTGATATCCCCCCCCCCCCACCCGGTTGTCAGTTTTTAATTATTTAAAAAAAAACTTTATAGCCTGCCCTTCTCTCTGAGACTCATGTCGGATTGCAAAACATAAAGCAATAGAATGAAATTTAGGAATAATAATTAAACAGGGCTAATTTTAAATCTGCCCTGACTTGGACAGACCAGGCCAGCCCAATCTCATCAGATCTCAGAAGCAAAGCGGAGTCAGCCCTGGCGAGTACTTGGATGGGAGACCACCAAGGAATTTCGGGGTCGTGACATGGAGGCAGACAATGGCAGAACACCTCTGAACGTCCCTTGTCTTGGTCTGGATGGCCTGGGCTGGCCCGATTTCGTCAGATCTCAGATGCCAAGCAGGGTCAGCCCTGGTTAGTACTTGGATGGGAGAGACCACCAAGGAAGTTCTGGGGTTGCTACGCAGAGGCAGGCAAGGGCAAACCCCCCCTTTGAACTTTTCCTGCCTTGAAAACGCTACAGTGATGGCGTAAGTCAGCTGTGACCTGATGGCGAAATAAAATAAAGCCTAGAAATGAAGTAGATTAAAAATGCATACATGCATACGTACATATATATACTTGTGTGTATTACATAATAAATGAAATAATATAAGAATAATATAGGAATACTTTAGCATGACCTGACGTAAGATCTTTGGTCAAATGAGTCAACCGTTAAAGGAAAGGAATATAAAGCAAGGTCATCAGACGACAGAAAACTTCCCATAAACAATGCAACTGGACAAGGATTACAATAAGCAATTTCGCAGCACAAAAAAACAGTATAAGACATGACATATAGTCAGTGCAGGAATGACAAAATTAGGGATAACATAGTAGACAGTGGAATTAACTACAATCAGGCCTGTAGCCAGGATTTTTTTGTTCAGGGGGCATATACATTTTTAAAGGGGCAGTTAAACTACAGTGAATTAAATGAATCTAAATGCCTGTCTTAAAGGCGGAGGCTCCGAGGCTGTTTCTAGCCCTTCTTTTCAAGGGACAGGGCAGCGAACCCATCAGTTCCTAGGAAAAACCAGCTCAGAGGGCATTTAATTGCCTTTAGAAGGCACAAGTGGAGACCCGCAAGTTGGGATGGTTATCCCATTCCTCACACCTTTCCTTCCTCCCTTCTCCCCCTACCTCTCTCACACTCTTTCTCCCTTCTGCCCCCCTTTCTTACTCTCTCTCTCCTCCATGTATGTTACTTCTTCTCTCTTTCTGACCCATCATCATTCTCTTTGTTTTTCTGCCTCCCCACCTCATCACACTTTCTCTCTCTTTCTGCCCTCCCACGCCATCACTCTTTCTGCCCCCTCACTCCATCACTCTCTCTTTCTGCCCCCATCACTCTCCCAGCCTCCTGCCTGCTTCCTCTCCCCCCGTAGCAGCAGTGGCAGTGCTCTGGGAATCACAATGGATCTCCCAGCTGCAGAGATCAATTCACCTCAGGGCTTCCAGCTCCAGGTTGGGAAATTCCTGGAGATTTGGGAGTGGAGCCTTGGGACAGGAAAGCTTGGGGAGGCAAGCATCCTCAGCAACCCTCCAAAGCAGAAATTTTATCCAGGGGAACTAATCTCTGTCACCTGGACAACAGGTGTAATTCTGGGTGCTCTCTAGCCCTTGTCTGGAGGCTGGCAATGGTCGTTCAAGTGAAGAAAATGGCTGGTTTGGAGGGTGGAGTCTATGGCATTATACTGGTCTGTAGTCCCTCCTCAAATCCCACCCTCCCAAGGCTCCACCCCTCAAATTTCCAGGAATTTCCCAACCTGGAGTTGGCAACCCTATTTCCTTCCCACCCAACAGCCAACCTACCTTTATCTGTCTTCAGCTTTCCATCTCCACCCCCCTCCCCCACAGCCTCTACCTAGGAAAATTACAGTCTTTCTCCACAGTGGGGACTAAAGCAGGTTACATTATTATTTCCTCCTTGTTATCTGCACAACAACCCTATGAGGTTGGTTAGGCTGAAAATATGTGACTGGTCCAAAATCCCCCAGTCAGCTTCCACTGCAAGATGGGGATCTGAACCTGGATCTTGCAGATCCCAGTCTGAAGCTCTAACTGTTACATCACAATGGCTTTCATAGGGTGGCTGCTGATGAACTTTAGCAAAGCAGCTGGGCCTAATTAAGTCATGCAAATCAGGTGGTATCAAGTCACACAGACGATGCTGCCGAGGGATGCCAGCCTCCAGGTGGGACCTGGGGATCCCCTGGAATTACTGCTCATCTCCAGACTACAGATAACTTTCCATGGAGAAAATGGATGCTTTGGAGGGTGGAATTTATGGCATTGTACCTCATTGAGGTCCCTGTCCTCCCCAGGCTCCACACCCAAATCTCCAGGAGTTTCCCAGTCTGGATCTGGATCCACTGCCAGTGGCTGGGGGAGGGGGGAACTTGGCAACCCTAGACTGCTGCCAGTAAAAACCCTGCCTTTTACTGACAGAAACTGTTAGAAGCCTCCCCCGAACATTCTTATCTCTCACAGCTGATGCCTGGAGTTGATGCCATTTCAAATGGTATTGGGGGGAATTCAATGGTCCCTGAAGTTTTTTTGGGGTTTTTTTTTACTTTTTGGATTTTTCTGCAGCCCGAGGAAGGCCCCTGACTATGTAGGAAAAGCTGTTGGAGGAGAGCGAGCTCTCTTTTGGCAGATATAAGTTTCCACACAGAAAAAAAGCCTCTTGGAATTAGTATACAGACAAGTGGAGACCCGCAGGTGAGCCTCTCTCTCCTCCCTCCCCAAAAACAGTGGTGGTGGCCGTGCGCTGAGCCTCCTCCCCTCCCTCTCCAAATCGGTGGCGGCCGCCATGCACCTCCCTATCCCTCCTCCCTCCCTTCCCAAAAATTGGCGGCAGTGGGATATAAATAGAAGAAGAAGAAGAAGAAGAGATTGGATTTATATCCCGCCCTTCACTCACTTAAGAGTCTCAGAGCGGCTTACAAACTCCTTTCCCTTCCCCTCCCCACAACAGACACCCTGTGAGGTAGGTGGGGCTGAGAGAGCTCTTTCCCAAGCTGTCCTTGAGGGAACAGCTGGTACAGAGCTATGGCTTGCCCAAGGTCATCCAGCCAGGTGCAAGTGGAGGAGTGGGGAATCAAACCCAGTTCTCCCAGATTAGAGTCCACGCACTTAACCACTACACCAGACTGGCTCTCTTCTTCTTCTACAATCTCTTCTTCTACTTACGAGGGCCAACCCTGTTTAGCTCTGAAGCTCTTGTGAGGCTGCATTAGGCCGAGCCATCACACTCTATCTACCACAATATCTGTTAGTTGTAAGATTGACATGGGATTTGTCGCGTTACTGCAACAAATCAGCAACAGCTCCTCTTCCGGCATACTTTGGCGTAAAATTTCTGCTCTTGAGGAAGAAGAAGAAGAGGAAGAGATTGGATTCATACCCCGCCCTTCACTCACTCGGAGTCTCAGAGTGGCTTACAAACTCCTTTCCCTTCCCCTCCCTGCAACAGGCACCCTGTGGGGCAGGTGGTGCTGAGAGAGCTCTGACAGAAACTGCTCTTTTTCAAGAACAGCTGTGCCAGAACTACGGCTTGCCCAAGGTCATCCAGCAGCTGCAAGTGGAGGAGTGGGGAATCAGACCCAGTTCCCCCAGATTAGAGTCCGCGCACTTAACCACTACACCAAACTGGCTCCTCTGGGAAGGAGGGAAACGTATTTCTGCGATTGGTCTCTCTGCTTTTTTGTCCGCGTTTGTTTTGCCATTAAGCGTCTAATACACGGATGGCTAGATCCAACCTCTGCTGGACCTGCTGAAGTCAGAAGTCCCTGTTACAGATGGATGGGATGCTGCAGCCTGTTCAGTCCGTCATAAATCTTGCTCTTTATGCATTTGATTAACGTCTAACAAGGATTTTGATGGATGGCTTTGCAACGAATAATTAAACATTGTCGGACCAAACACTGGCAGCCTTGCTTCATCCTCAGGCAAATAAGCCTAATCACTTCAGTGAGCAGGAGAAGTGGGATTGTATAGATCCACACGCACACACCCCAGATCCCAGCTGTATAATATTCAAAGCGTGGGCTAGCAACTCTGTATTTTAACTAACTAGGAATAGTGGGTAAAACTTGTAAATGAGACCGGAGGCCAGCATTTCTGGAACAGCTTCTGACAGGGCAAATGAAAGAGCGTGTGACTCATGCAGCTCGTACCACAGGTTTTTTTTTTATACAGCTAAGATCGTGGTGGGGGGAAGTTCCATCAGGTTGCTGCCAATTTATGGCGATCCAGGGCTGTAGCTAGCATGGGGCCCGTGGGGCAATGCCCCCTCCTGAATTTGCAGTGCCCCTGGCTCTGCCCCCAGCCCCAGCACGTGACGGTCGTCTCCTGCCCTGCCCATTTGACAGTCAAATTACGCGTTGTCCACATTGCTTCTTTCCTTTCATGTATTTTCTGTAACACCCCTTTTCATTTTCATTACTTTCGTCTTGCTGCTGTGAATTCTGAGTCACCTGCGTGCTGACCTGGGATTATTTGACTGGTTAGCACTGTGGGACGTGGTGCTGAGGAAAGGCTTTGCCCATCAGGGCTGGAAGAAGAAGAAGAAGAGATTGGGTTTATACCCCGCCCTCCACTCCCCAAGGGAGTCTCAGAGCGGCTTACAAACTCCTTTTCCCTTCCCCTCCCCACAACAGACACCCTGGGAGGTAGGTGGGGCTGAGAGAGCTCTTTCCCAAGCTGTCCTTGAGGGAACAGCTGGTCCAGAGCTACGGCTTGCCCAAGGTCATCCAGCCAGGTGCAAGTGGAGGAGTGGGGAATCAAACCCGGTTCTCCCAGATTAGAGTCCGCGCACTTAACCACTACACCAAACTGGCTCTGGAAGGAGATCGTTGGGACTTGGCATATGGGTGGAGGTGCCTTTCACTGCTGTTACATGAACAAATGAAACTGAATCATACTCTTGGTCCATCAAGGTCTGTATTGTCTAGTCAGACTCGGGCAGAGGTCTTTCACGTCACCCACGACCTGATCTTTTCAGTTGGAGATGCCAGGGCTTGGACCTGGGACCTCAGAAACTCTAGCACTGAGCCATGGCTCGCGTACACGTCATAAGGATTCATAAGAAAAGCTTTATTGAATCCATCTCACATTGGATCTTCCTCTTTTCCTGCTGCCTTGGACCTCTATGATAGCTTCGGTTTAGTCATTTTAGATTCGAGGGAGAATTTGGGCTTAATTTGATCTAGGAGCCTCTTTATTTGTCTTTCTGTCGGTCCATGGTGTTCAAAATTCTCTCCTCCAACACCACATTTCAAAGGAATCGGCTTTCTTCCTGACAGCTTTCATGGTCTTGGTCTTCAGCAACATAGCCTTACATTTCAGGATCTTTTCCAACTCCTTCCCGGTCTCAGTCCCCTTCATGACGTCTTGGCGGTGGCCTCCCTTTTGGTTGATGATAGAACCAAGGAATAGGAAATCTCGAACAATTTCACTTTCTTTGTCACAGTCTTAAAGTGGATAAACTAGTTGTGGTCTAACCAGTGAAATAACCAAGCCACTGTATACATCTCCCCCCCAAATAATGTGAAGGAGACCAAAAAAAAATCCCATATATGCTAAAGATTCCAGTTTGTCCCTGAAACGTGACTAGCTAATCCCACCTTATACAGAGGGAAGGAAGGCTGGCCGATGTGCAGCAGAAATGTGCTGCTGAGAGTGTATCCTTGCTTATATGGTCTCCAAGCCCTCCAGCGATTGGGTCTCTAGAATATATTGAGACTTCTAAGCCAATCACAACCCCTTGCTTTATTAAAGAATAAGGCCTGGCACAAATCTGTAAGGGTGTCCCTCGCTCGAAAGCCAGTTGAGTACGACTCTAGGGATGCAGCGTTCATCTCCGTTTCCAAGCCGAAGAACCAGACGTTTCTGTGGTCATGTGGCCGGCATGACCAGACGCCGAGGCGCACAGAGCGCTGTTACCTTCCCACCGAAGCAATACCTATTTATCTATTTGCAGTTTCTTGCTTCCGAACTGCTAGGTTGGCAGGAGCTTGGTCCAGAGACGGGAGCTCACTCCGTCACGCGGCACTCGGGTCCCGAACTGCTGAACTACCGACCTTCCAGTCCACAGTTCAGCGTCTTAACCACTGAGCCACTGCAGCAAATCTATACCCAACCCTAATTAGCTAGGAGCTAAATTCTCCCTTTCTTTCCTAGCTCGCTGCAGTGTTAGCAAATGAGTTGATTTGTGTCCCAGTCTTGGGCATGTGTTCGGCATGTTCACACAAAGGCCTCCATAGCTTGGCTTCTCCTGCATGGAAATCATAAAAGCTGAAGCGATAACCCGGGAAGAGCTGACCCGTTCAGGCATAAAGAAGAGTTTATTTTAATTGGAGGCAGGTACATAAAATCTATTGCTTGCCCTTGCCAAGGGCATCGTTTGGCGATCACCCTATCATGTTAAGAGTGGTGCTCACGGTTTTGATCTACGGTCTTTTGTGTTAGACGTCTTGGATTTGTCATGCAGGGCCTCATCTGAATTATATTTTTTGCGTTAAATATTCCTTTTAGCAGTGACCTTTCGGTTTTAGCAAATAAAGAATTGATATGACAAGCTTATTATAGTCCCTTCACTGTTCCTGGTAGCCCTACGGGAGATGGAATGAGAGGCTGTGGATGGGATGGAGAGAGGCTGGCAGGGCCCTCGGGTACCGTGAGGTCCTTTGTGGTACCTTGCTTCCCCGATGTTCCCCCTTTAGGTTACCTTCCTGATAGCTGCAGCATATTGTGACTTTGTGATTTAACAAGGCCTTCATAAGAGACAGAGGCTCAGTTAGTTCGCCAGAATTGGATTCCGTGTCCGTTCGGCAGTTTGTAAAGAGACGGCTTCGCTAATGTTGTAGCCCTGGAAAGCTCAAGGCAAATTATATAATGGTCTGTAACGCTGCCATTTTGAATCTGAACATTCTGAAATCTGGCCACAATGCATCCCTCCCTGGGAATAGTCCGTGTGCCAGATTTCACTCCGATGGAATTAATAGCCTGGGCTTTATAATGGAACGTTAAGGCATTAGAATGGAAGAACGCTGCTGAGCCCAACGGGCCTGAAATTCTGGAGCCGCTCCCACAGAGCCGTAATAAATAGACATGTCATCTTTCACAAAATCATTCGTTGAAAAGAACATTGTTCTGAAAGGTTTGAGGAACATTTTGAACACAGGTTTTCCCATGAGTGTAAATGTGATTGGAAACTGTAGTTAGTGCCAACTCTCTGTTGTTAAATATTTGTTATCTAGAGAGTATATTTTGAGGTTACACTAAATTGGTAGGGTACACCTGTGGCAGAACGTTGCCAACTCCCTGGAGAGGCTTTTCCTCTTACTCTCCAGTAGCCAACACCACCACCTGATCAATGTAGGGGTTTCCCACTGGAGGGATCAGGACCCTCAGCTCCCCTTCCAAACTCAGAGGCCTTGCCTCAGTGGCTCCCACTATCTCAGTGCCTGGCTACCACAGGGACAAATTAATACCTTGTATACTCCTGGGGGAATAGCCAGTTGCCAACTGCTTGCCTTCTCCCCCTCCTGGGGCTCCCCTTTAAAGTAGTGTGTCCAAAACAGTGGGGGTCTATGTGGTACAGAGAACCAATTCCAGAATCAAAAGTTTAAAGTATTTATTAAAAAGAAAATGTTTACGAGCATGGTTTTAGCACAATGCTACAGTGAAGCAAGGAAGAACAAAAGGAATTGGAGCCAGTTTGGTATAGTGGTTAAGTGGGCGGACGGTAATCTGGGAGAACTGGGTTTGATTCCCCACTCCTCCACTTGCAGCTGCTAGACGACCTTGGGCAAGCCATAGTTCTATCAGAGCTGTTCTCAGAGCTCTCTCAGCCCCACCTACCTCACAGGCAATGCTCCCTCTAAGCTGTGGAGTCTTGTGAGCAAAAATCCTACTTTGTGAGCGACTGGCATTAAAGTTGTGAGCGAACGATTTGGCTGTTGCATAAATTAGTTTGCTCTGGATCCATCCTTCCTGAGCTAAGACAAAAAAACTGTGAGCCGGAGGCTAAAAAACTGTGAGCTAGCTCACACTAACTCATCTTAGAGGGAACACTGCTCATGGGGTGTCTGATGTGGGGAGGGGAAGGGAAAGGAGTTTGTAAGCCACTCTGAGTGAAGGGCGGGGTATAAATCCAATCTCCTCCTCCTCCTGGCAAAGTTCTAATTGAGATATTTAGGGGGTTGGAATCTTTATTTAATTGTGGTGCACCTCCTTTAAGAAGAATTCTCAGTAGTGTCTAATTAGCATCCTAGTACCATGGGCCTGGTTGTTATTCCCTGCTAATGTGTTTAAATAGGATCCTTGTTTCACTGATACCTTCTACTTGTTACCCTGCGGTGTTCTTCTATTAGGTTAGGGGGCTTCCTAACAGGTTGAAATACAGCAGCCGATCCCGATATCCTCATAGGGACCCCAGATGTCGTCAGTGGCTTAATGCTGCTGGATCGAAACTAACTTAATTTCTCTTCCACCTCCTTTGCAAAGCCAGTAGGACTATAGGAGAAAAACGGGCTTTTCCTGCTTTGATGTCTCCATCAGCTGAATAGTTTTCTCGAATCCCAGTGACACAGCCAGCCAGTGATTTTTCCTCCATAACTAGCTCCCATTGGTTTTATACAGCTTCTTTAAGATACCTGCCATTAATAGAGCTTTACTCTGATGTTTGCTGAATTTTTCCTCTGTGTGCAAAAATGAAGTAGACGAAATACGGTTAAAGCAAACAAGATTTATTTATTTAATTCATTTATACCTCGCCTTTCTGCCCAATGGGGATTCAAGGTGGCTTACATCATTCTCGTCTCCTCCATTTTATCCTCATAACAACCATGTATGGTAGGTTAGGTTGAGAGAGTGTGAATGGCCCAAGGTCACCCAGTGAACTTCCATGGCTCAAGTGTGGTTTTGAACCCAGGTCTCCCAGATACAAGTCCAACACTCTTAACCACTGCACCACACTGGTGTTGCCCATTTTCATTCCCCACCTGCCCTTCCCCTCCCTCTGTTGTTTTCCTCCATGTCAAAATTTAGATTGCAAGTTTCGTAAGAAAATAAGAGAACCCATGTTGGATCAGGCCAATGGCCCATCCAGTCCAGCCCTCTGTGTCACACAGTGGCCAAAACCAAGGGACCCTCAGGAGGTCCACCAGTGGGGCCGTAAGAACATAAGAGAAGCCATGTTGGATGCGGCCAATGGCCCATCCAGTACAGCACTCTGTGTCACACAGTGGCCAAAACCAAGGGACCCTCAGGAGGTCCACCAGTGGGGCCGTAAGAACATAGAAGAAGCCATGTGGGATGCGGCCAATGGCCCATCCAGTCCAGCACTCTGTGTCACACAGTGGCTAAAACCCAGTTGCCATCAGGAGGTCCACCAGCGGGGCAAGAACTCCAGAAGTCTTCCCACTGTTGCCCCCCAAGCACCAAGAATACAGAGCATCACTGCCCCAGACAGAGTTTTCATCTATACCTTGTAACTAATAGCCATTGATGGAACTCTGCTTCAGATGTTTATCGAATTCCCTACTGAAGCTTTCTGTGCTTGTAGCCACCACCACTTCCTGCATGAGAACATAAGAGAAGCCAATGTTGGATCAGGCCAATGGCCCCTCCAGTCCAACACTCTGTGTCACACAGTGGCCAAAAACACCAGGTGCCACCAGGAGGTCCACCAGCGGGGCCAGAACTCCAGAAGACCTCCCACTGTTGCCCTCCCAAGCACCGAGAATACAGAGCATCACTGCCCCAGACATAGGAACACAAGAGAAGCCATGCTGGATCAGGCCAGTGGCCCATCCAGTCCAACACTCTGTCACACAGTGGCCAAAAACACCAGGTTCCCCAGACAGAGTGTCTCGTTCGTACCTTGTGGGTAACAGCCACTTATGGAACTCATGGGGACAGGGACCTGCAGTGCCTACTTCTGCTTGCGGAACTCAAGAAAGCCCCTTGCAATTTAATCGCATCCGATAAACCATAAATATACTGGGAGGCAGAGGCTGAACTTGGATGGATTTGCTTTGTTTTACTCTACTCCCTGACATCCCATGATGGACCTATCTACTTGAAGGACCGCCTCTCCCCATATATTCCCCAGCGAGCACTACGGTCTGGTTCGCAAAATCGCCTGACCCTCCCAGGACCAAGGGAGGCCCGGCTGGCGGGTACAAGGTCCAGGGCCTTCTCTGTGGCGGCCCCGTACTGGTGGAATGAGCTCCCAGATGACATCAGGGCCCTGCGGGACTATTTACAGTTCCGCAGGGCCTGCAAGACGGAGCTCTTCCGCCAGGCTTTCGGGTAGAGGCCGCCCAGTATTGAGATCTACTTCTGGCCCTGGACCGATTTTGCCCGCCAGTTTGTAGCTGTTTTAAGGTGGTATTCGGGTGCTGCACTGAATTTGATGATACGCCATCTGTATGGTATTATGTTGGATTATATGTTTTAATGTTTTTAATATTTTAAATTATATATGTATGGATTTGTTGTTAGCCGCCCTGAGCCCGCCTTATGATGGGGAGGGCGGGATATAAATCACATAAATAAATAAATAAATGAGGAGAAGCAACCTTTGCAAGGCATGGAGGAGGGTGGGGCTGCCTTGCCTGGCGAGCAGCTTGCCTTGTGCTGACTTGGGTGCCGCCTGGCTCGTCCCTTTGCGCCCCATGGTATCCTAAAGGGTGCTCAGTTTGCAGCTCCCTCCCCCCTACCAGTGCCTGGTAAGTGTGGAGATAGGCATTCCATCCCCAGACATAGTGCTGGTTGGGCTTTGCGAACTTGGCTTCTGCAAACCTTCTGCCAAGGGTGGCTACTGGAATCCTTCTGCTTAATTGAATTGCCTTGCCGTCTATGGCAGATGCCAGTTAACAGAATTGTCTGGATAACACAGCTCTTGCTTTTCTAACTATGCCATTGCCTGTCGGACGGGCTCTATCAGCAACTAAAGTGCCACATTGATATTCCATGCTAGATACTTAGTGTTGCCAGCTGTGAGAATTCACCAGTTCTGTGAGCGAAAAGCCCAAGGGCTTGCGGAAACTGATTGTTGATGAGGCTTTGGTGTAGTGGTGAACATCTGGGCGATCTGCACCTTGTTTTCCTCCATCGCCTTAACTCTTGACCCATTTGCTTAGCGCTTCAGTTGTGTTTCTTTATATGTACTTACACTTTCCCTTTCCTTCCAGATGCTGCTCACCGAATACTTGGACATGAAAAATACACGGGCGTCCTCAGAACCCTCTGCTCAGCTGAGCTACGCCAGCTCCGGGAGAGAATTCGCAGCCTTCTTTGCGAAAAAGAAACCCCAGAGACCGAAGAACCCCCTTTTCAAGTGAGTGTTTCTTTTGATCCTTGTACCTTAGTTCTGCTTTATGTTGGACAGTCTTCCATACTGGCCTTTGCTTGTAAGCAGACCAGCTATTCCAGTCGTATATAAGGGTGGAGTAAGAGCATCAGAAGAGCCCTGCTGGACCAGACCTGTGGTCCCTCTAGTCCAGGAATCTGTCTCACACAGGTGCCAACCAGTTCCTCTGTAGCACCAATAACAGGGGATAGAGGCTGAGGCCTTTGTAAGAACACAAAAAGAGCCCTGCTGGATCAGACCAGTGAGGATCCATCTAGTCCAGCATCCTAAGAACACAAGAAGAGCCCTGCTGGATCAGACCAGTGGTCCATCTAGTCCAGCATCCTAAGAACACAAGAAGAGCCCTGCTGGATCAGACCAGTGGTCCATCTAGTCCAGCATCCTAAGAACACAAGAAGAGCCCTGCTGGATCAGACCAGTGGACCCTCTAGTCCAGCATCCTGTCTCACACAGTGGCCAACCAGTTCCTCTGCAGAGCCAACAACAGGGCACAGAGGCCGAGGCCTTCATAAGAACCTAAGAAGAGCTTTCCCCTGAGGTTGCCTCCTGGCTCTGGGATTCAAAGGATTAGTGCCTCTGAATGTGGAGGTTCCCCTCAGTCACTGTGGCTAGTACCCATTGATAGACTTATCTTCCTCTAGTCCTTTTAAAGCTGTTTATTCCTGTGGCCATCACTACATGCTCTGGCAGCGAATTCCATGTTTTAATTACTCTCTGTGTAAAGCAGTGTTTCCTTTTTTCTGTCCTGAACCTATTGCCCATCAGCTTCATTGGATGTTCTCAACTTCTAGAGGGATTTCTTTTCCCCCTTTGTCGACTCTCCATCTGATGCATAACTTTATAAACCTCTGTTATGTCCTCTAACATGTCACGGATGCTTTTGTTGTGTAGCTGTTGGACCTAGGACCAAAACGGACTCCTCCGTTTACAAAATGAAATCCTCTGGCAAAGAGTTTGAAGGGGGGCAGGAGATCTCGTGAAATCTCAGTTGGAAAAGGGATATGTGGAGGAGGAAGAGCCAGTCTGAACTTTAATGCTTTCGAGAGTGTAGCATAGAGATCTTTTTCTCAGCCTTTGCAGAGGCCGATCAAACACTTCCCCCCTCCGTTGTATCAAAAGGAAGGCGTTATTCTTTCCTGTTGTCCAAGGATACCATCAGGGCCATCTGTCCTCCACCTCTGAATTCCAAGTACTGTGTTTTATTTCAGAAGTTTCCACTTCTGATCGAGGGACACTGTGACAGAGACGTGAATGTAAACAGGTTTCTGAAATTACTAATTGAGAAAAGCAATGCTTGAGCAGCGCTAGCAGCTTCGCTTCCTCTTTTCCGTTCTGTGTTGATTTACTCAAGAGTTCTGTCCTTGGTCAATTGTCTTTCTTCTGATGCTGATCCAGCGAATGCACTTTATCACTGCTGCAGTCTTAGTCATCCTGTCTTGTGCTGGTGACTCTTGGACCGATTCCCCACAAGCAGCTGTGCCGCCCTTGCTCTTCCGTTTCCCCAGTTGTATCAGTCAATTTCACACTCATCGCTGTCCGGCTGCACTTTGACCTGCATCTTCCCCTCCATTCCCCCCACGTCTTCTCCATCTCAAAAACAAGGATTGAGAAGATGTGGGAGAAATCAGGGGGTAGATGCGGGTCAAAGTGCGGCCGTGCAGGGAAGAGTGTGCAGTTGACCAGTACAACTGAGGGAAACGGAAGAGCGAGGGTGGCACAGCTGCTTGTGGGGAATCGGTCTCAGTCTTTTGTATTCTGGGCTTCTGGGCTTCTTTGTGTGAGGCTTCTGAATAGACAGCAACAGATCAGACCTTTGTTGAATCAAAGTTCTTTATTGTCCAGTGCTACTAACAGGTTCTCCATGTTTGTTAGAGATGCTTAATGGAATACAGACAGTGTTAATATACTCTCAGGTTTAAATTGTGCCCTGGTCCTAAGCCAGTCGGAACGTGAGGGGGAACGCGGGAAAAAAGAAAGGGGACCGTTGAGGTTCCCACAGCAAGGTGAGAAAGTTATAAAAGTTATAAATTCCCTTCTTGATCTGAGTGACCCACAAGTGTGAATCTAGGCATAACATTTCCAGGCACCCGGCCATAAAGAGCGCCCAAGGTCTTCACAACAAGATAACATACACTGGCCCGGAAAAAGGGAGGAGGGAATGCAAGGGAGTGAAAGCCATTTGTTTCTAGATGACGCCTAGGAATGTAGGTCGCCATCTCCCGCCTAGACATTGTAACATAACCCAGAACAACCAACATACTTCAAAGTGACATTTACAGCTGTGATGAGGGAGGGGGGATAAGACAGATTAAGGGTACAAGCGAGGGGTTCGCTACAACAAAGGAACCGAAAGCAAAATACAGAAAAGCACAGACACCATTGTCAGATCCGCAGATCCTGACACTTTGGTGGTGGAAAGTGCTGTTGAATGGCAGCTGATTTATGGCAACCCTGTCGGGTTTTCGAGGGAAGAGATGGTCAGAGGTGGGTTTGCCCTTGCCTGTCTCTGCGTAGCAACTCTGGACTTCCTTGGTGGTCTCCCATCCATGTACTACCCAAGGCCAACCCTGCTTGAGCTCAGGCTAGCCAGGGCCATCCAGGTCAGAGTCTGGTCTTCTTTACGTTCATAATTTCTCCCTGTCTTTTCCCCTAATTTGTTGGATGTCTTGTGGACCGTGGCCTGATTACATCAGAAAAACCCTTTGGTTCCTTAATACAGAATATGATCTTTCCAATAATTTTTTTTCCCTTTAATTCTCTTTCCAACTTTGATACTCTTTCTGAAGGCAAAGAGGACACTCAGTTTGCAGTGGGGTGGGACCATTCCTTTTTAACTTGCTCAAGTTGGCTCCCCTACAGAATTCCTCCCCCCACACCAATATGCAGTGATCCTGATCTTCTCTGTGGAAGGGCCCCTGTCGCTGCTCTTATGGGAGGGGTTAAACCATGGCATTTGTCAGAGGGAAAACGCTGGAGGCCTCTGAGTCCACACTCCTAACCACTACACCAAACTGGCTCTCCCTGCCTAAAGAAATGTTAATGACATCCCTGGTTTTTTTGTTTTTTTGTTTTTTAAAAACTTCTGGACTCTCAGTTGTGCCAAAGCGTTAAAAGCACTTCCAATATTGTGTACGACCCCAAACATGTACAATAGCCATCCAGTGTTCCCTCTAAGCTGAGTTATTGTAAAAGCTCACAGTTTTTTTAGCCTCCAACTTGCACATTTTTGTCTTAGCTCAGGAAGGATGGCTCCAGAGCAAACTAATGTATGCAGTAGCCAAATCGCTCGCTCACAACTTTAATGCCAGTAGCTCACAAAGTAGAATTTTTGCTCGCAAGACTCCACAGCTTAGAAGGAGCATTGGATAGCACCCTTCCCTCGTGGGAGAAATCTCTTTCTCCACTCTTAGAAGAAGAAGGATTTATACCTGCCCTTCAGTCAGAGTCTCAGAGCGGCTTCCCAACTCCTTTCCCTTCCCCTCCCCACAACAGACACCCTGTGAGGTTGGTGAGGCTGAGAGAGCTCTTTCCAGAGCTGTCCTTGAGAGAACAGCTCTAACAGAACTATGGCTTGCACAAGGTCATCCGGCAGGTGCAGGTGGAGGCGTGGGGAATCAAACCCGGTTCCCCCAGATTAGAGTCTGCGCACTTGACCACTACACCAGACTGGCTCTTACAGTAAAAACAGTTTCCCTACGCAGCAGTTCCCTGGGCAAGTGCCTCCAGCTGCACTGCAGTCCCATTTATTCCTTGAAAGAGGATAAGCAAAGATGCAGAAATTCTACTGACAGGCGGACAGCCCGCTAAAAGGGATAGAAGGGTAAGAGGAGACAGCTACACCGTCTGGTGAGACAGATACTGAAGATGGAAGAAACAGCACAAACTCAAGTGGATGAGAAATGCTATTTTCAGCGGAGATCTCCCCCCACCAATAATGGCGACAGCTGACGAGAGACAGATAATGCAACCAGAGATCGCAGCAAGTATGGCTGTCACCGCCACGAGATCCATGACGAGAGAATGAGCGGCAAGAGACATGCTCTTCTTATTAAGCAATTATGCCTCACTTCATTTTCATCAAACGGAAAGGGGCATGCGGGGCTAGGAGAGGGAAACCGTGAACATGCCAAGCAGCAGAGGAAGGGAGGTGCCGGAGGATTAGCAAGGACAGCGAGAAATCCAGGACTTCCAGGCAGTTCAGTGAGGGACAAGGTGATCTGAAAGGGCTCCCCGTCTTTAGCGCTCTTTCCCCTGATGCAGAGAAGAGACGGCAAAATTGGGTTCCAGCGTTGGATGGTGTCAAGTCAAAGCCAACTTTTGGCCACCCTGTAGGCTTTCCAAAGCAAGAGGCATTCAGAGTGGGTTTGCCATTGCCTGCCTCTTCTCAGGGGAACCTCAGAAGACTTCACTGGTGGTCTCCTATCCAAGTACAGATTTCCTTCGTGATCTCCTATCAAAGTACATTAGCTTCTGAGATCTGATGGGTTCGGGCTAGCATGGGCCACCCAGGTCAAGGCAAGAGACATTCAGAGGTGTTTTGCCATGCCTGCCTCTGCTGAGCAGTTCCTGGACTTCCCAGGGTCTCCCGACCCTGCTTAGAACATAAGAACATAAGAGAAGCCATGTTGGATCAGGCTAATGACCCATCCAGTCCAACACTCTGTGTCACACAGTGGCCAAAAATACCAGGGGCCATCAGGAGGTCTACCATTGGGGCCAGAACTTCCAAGATCTGATGAGATCCGGCTAGCCTAGGCCATCCAGGTCACGGTGTCAGACGTTCAGAGGTGGTTTGCCCTTGCCTGCCTCTGCTGAGCAGTTCCTGGAATTCCTTGGTGTTCTCCCATCCAAGTACTAACCAGGCCTGACCCTGCCTAGCTTCTGAGATCTGATGAGATTGGGCTAGCCTGGGCCATCCAGGTCAAGGCAAGAGACATTCAGAGGGGAGTTGTCATTGCCTGCCTCTGCATAGCAACCCCAGTATCCTCCGCTTGCACCTGCTGGATGACCTTGGGCAAGCCATAGCTCTGTACCAGCTGTTCTCTCAAGGACAGTTGTCTCAGAGCTCTCTCAGCCCCACCTACCTCACAGGGTGTCTGTTGTGGGGAGGGGAAGGGAAAGGAGTTTGTAAGCCGCTCTGAGACTCCCTTGGGTAATGAAAGGTGGGTTATAAATCCAATCTCTTCTTCTTCTCTTCTCTCTTCTTCTTCTTCTTCTTCTTCTTCTTCTTCTTCTTCTTCTTCATTGATAGACTGATCCTCTGTGAATCTCTTTAATCCCCTCTGAAAGCTGTTTACTCCTGCAGCCATCACTGCATCCTCTGTCAGCGAATTCCACATTTGAACCACTTTCCTTTTGTCTCTCCCGAACCTACTGCCCATCAGCTTCACTGAATGCCCTCCAGTTCTAGTCTTTTGGTAGAGGGAGAAAAACATCTCTTTGTCAGCTCTCTCCACCCTATGTGTAATTCTAAAAACCTCTCTCATACCCCCCCCCCTCCAGTCGTCTCTTTTCTCAACTGAAGAGTCCCAGACTTGTATCTAGTGCAATATTCTCTGACTGTGAATGGCCGTTTTCTGAGGTGCAGGCTGGATATCCTGCTTCTTGCCGTTGTTTAGGAGTGCACGGTTGCAACACCAAGCAGGTGCTCTTTTGTCTGTGCCGTTTCCTGCTATCATTGCACTGTTTCGACAAGTCTGGTTCTGGAGAAGGCAGCAAAAAAAGTGCCTTGAATGAATAAATCAATGAGTCACAGAACAAATCCCAGTTTTTCAGACTCCGAATCTGAACAGTGGAATGTGCAGAACAATGAAACCAGAGGAGAAATCCAGAGGAGAGAGGGGCAGGATCTTTGCCCGAGATCCAAGGCAATAAATACGATGGTGGTAGGCTTTGGAAGGTCAATACGGATGGCTGCTGTTCCTTGCAAGAGCTTATTGGCAATATGTCGGTGCCGTCCTCGGAGGCTCTTGTGCAGAAGTTTTATTGATGTGCTGTTGTTTCCTCCCCCCTTGTAGGTTTGAGTCATCTTCTCATGCCATTAGTATGAGCGCTTATTTGCGAGAACAGAGACGGGAGCTGTACAGCAGGAGTGGCGAACTTCAAGGTAGGCTGAGCTCAATAAAATGTTTCGAATGAACCTGCTTTCACGATGTTTACCGTTTCTGCATCGCCTCCGGAAGCTGTGCGTTCTGAAGGAGGGGATCTGAAGCAAACCGGAACAGCAGTTAGAGCCTGCAATGACATTTGGGCCATGATCTCTGAATGTGGGTAATTCGGAAGGCACTGTGTTGTGTGACTGTCAAGAGGCTAGCTCGTCTAGTAGTCTCTTGCCAATTCTGAAACTTGGGATCATGCTAGGGATGCCAGGTCCCCTGGAAGGGCGGAGGTTCCCCCACTAAAAGAGCCCCCAATCCGCCGGTCCGGATCAGGCCAGCGGCGGGAACCCCACCCCCGAAGTGGCTAGATCAGGCCAACATGCCCGGCGTGATGACGTCTCCCGGTAGTGATGTCATTACGCTGGGCATGTCACCGGGCGACGCTCTAGTAATCACCCTGAAAACTCCATGGTACCATAGAGTTTTCAGGGTGATTGCTAGAGTGTTGCCTGGTGACGTGCCCAGCGTGATGACGTCACTTCCGGGCGACATCATTGCAGTGCACGCATGTCCCGGAATGGGACCACAGCTCCCCCACTGCGGACCGTAAGTCACTTGGTATCCCTAGATCATGCTGAGGCCTAGCAGAAACCATGGAAGTTTCTCTCTCTGGGAACTCCGGGTCAGGCTGACTGTAGTTTCAACGAGTGAGATAAGAAAGGAGGCGAAGTTGACACAGCTGCCAGATGGACCATTAGGCTTAGCAGTTTTGAGGTCAAAGATTGGGGGGGGGGGGCGTTTGGCATACACATTCCATCTCATTAGTGCAAGAACTCATGGGTGGGGGAAAGGGAAAGTGCCTGTTTGATTGGATGCCATTGAGCTGCAGAGTATATGGCGCCATTAAGGTAACTCACGCAATTGGTTGGGTCATCTGGGTAGCAACGTACCTGACTGGTCAGCTGATGTCATTGGCCATACTTTTGATTGGTCGACTAGAATCATGCCTATGCAGGTCATTGGGCGTGAAGGAAAGAGCTTTCATTCTAGTTTTGCCTCTTGTCTGGACTACATCTGACTTTGGGACACTTCTTGGTCGTCAATGAGCCACACTGGCCGGAGCCCCATTTTGGCCTTTAGACTTGGCAACCCTGCTAGGTTTGATCTTGCTGGGTAACATCTGGGTTTTGAAACGATGTTTGCCAATGTGCTTGGCTTATTTAGTTTTATTATTTTATCCTCACTGTTGGCTGCTCTTATATTTTATATCCTTGCACAGTCAGTCATTTTTATTATATCTTGGGGTGTTTTGGGGTTTGGGGGGGTTCAGTCTGAATCCAGTATTTTGGCCCATGTTGGCCGCATCAGGGGTCTCCAACCTTTTTGAGCCAGTAGGCACCTTTGGAAATTAACACAGGGTGGTGGGCACAGCCACAAAATGGCTGTAACAAAAGGCAGTGCCACTTACAAGCTGTCAGGGAGTGAGGTTATGTATAACTCTGATTGTTTCTCTTTCGGCGTTTCAGACCATTTTATTTAACAGGATAAGAACATAAGACTGAATGGCCCACCCAGTACGACACCCTGTGCCATACAGTGGTCAAAACCCAGGTTCCCTCAGGAAGCCCACCAGCAGGGCCAGAACTCCAGAAGCTCTCCCCCTCCTACCCCCCAAGTATCAAGAATACAGAGCATCACTGCCCCAGACACAAGAGAAGCCAATATTGGATCAGGCCAGTGGCCCATCCAGTCCAACACTCTGTGTCACACAGTGGCCAAAACCGAGGTTCCCTCAGGAGGTCCACCAGCGGGGCCAGAACTCCAGAAGCCCTCCCACTTTTGTCCTCCAAGCACCAAGAATACAGATGCTTTTCAAAATGAACACACTGCTTAAAGATCTTTTCTTGCATACACACAAGCATGCATGTTGAGGTAGCTGAGAAACATTCATCCGGCATTATCTGCTAGATGTCCAAAGGCCAATTGAAAGCGCTGTTGGCCCCACCCAGTTTCTTAAAACGTTTGGCGGGCACCAGGAAAGGTGTCAGCAGGTGCCAGGGTGGCCATGCACGCCTCACTGGGGACCTGTGGGCTACAGCTACCAGAATAATTGTTCCCTGGAAATCACCTTGGAAGCATCCCACGTTGCAGGGCTGACTCAGACCCGGGGAGGACTAGAGATGTTAAGGAAGTCTTTGCCATAGAAGTCTTTTGACAGTGGCTTTTGAGGAAAAGCCAGACTTTGACATATGACATCTCTTTGTGTTTTCCAGACTTTTTTTTATTAGGGGGGGGGACTTCAGAGATTAAGGTTTTTTTCCTTCACCATTTTGAATTCAGGATATTTCCAAAACTTTCTTTTGACGTATTCAAAAAGTGCTCATCACTTGCAGGCTCTGTACAGTTAAGTGGTGATGACCAGTTTTTCCCAGAGGACTATAAATGACCTTTTTAGTGGGGAAAAGAGATTGTCTCTTTAATCCTGGCACCGAACAACTTGTTTGCTGCCAAGAGCCTTCCTGGAAACATACCGTAAAGCCTAGAGCGTCAAATGTGCGTTGCAGTTCTAATGAATGTCATTTGAATGTCGCTTAAGATGATGCATGTATGCACGGTCCACAGCCCAGGTGGAGAGTATGTAGAGTTTTCAGAGAGAATTTTGACTCTGGCAAGCTTGTCCTCCAAGAAGGTGGGGTAGGGGGTGAAGAAGAGATAGGGACGATGAAGCCAAGTAAAAGAAAGAATGGAAACAAATCACTTAGATGTTTGGCAATGGTGTAAGATCTGTGTTGAGGACAGGGGCTGTGGAAAGCGATGGCACTTGTTGGAATTGCATGGGACGGGTTGGTGGCCTTCGTCAAGCAGGGCAGAGAGCTGTCCTTTCAGCTGCCATCTGGTCTTATGAAGAAAACCCACCTGAACTCATGAAACTGCCTTATACTGAATCAGACCCTTGGACCATCAAGACCAGTATTGTCTACTCAGGCTAGGAGTGGCCTTTCGGGGTCTCAGGCGGAGGTCTTTCACATCACTTCCTACCCAGTTTTAACTGGAGATGCCGGGGATTGAACCTGGGACCTTCTGCCTGCCAAGTAGATGCTCTACCACTGAGTCATGGCTCTGCACGGTCTCAGGCTGAGGTCTTTTACATCACCTACTGCCTGGTCCTTTTTAACTGGGGATGCATTACTATGTACTCAAGCATGCTGCCTTGTACTGAGTCAGACTCTTGGCCCATTAAGGCCAGTATTGTCTACTCAGACTGGCAGCGGTTCTGCAGGGTCTCAGGTGGAGGTCTTTCCCATCACCTACCGCCTGGTCCTTTCAACTGGAGATGCTGGGGATTGAACCTGGGACCTTCTTCAATGCCAAGAACATGCTCTTTCCCTGAGACATGGCCTCTACCAAAGAGAGAACCATAAATGAGAACTCCCGTGTTGCCTAACAAGCGTGCTTTCCCCCTCTACCTTCTCCCTGGCTTCTCTGGTGGTGGAAAGGGCTGCCGGGTTGCAGCCAACTTACAGTGAGCCCTCATGGGGTTTTCAAGGCAAGAGATGGTCAGAGATGGTTTGCCATTGCCTGGCTGTGTGTAGTAACCCTGGACTTCCTTGGAGGTCTCCCATTCAAGTACTCACCCAAGGCTGACACTGCTTAGCTTCCAAGATCTGATGAGATTGGATCACCTTGGGATATCCAGTTCAGGACATGTAAATCAATGGGGAACAGTAAATCGGTGATTGCTTCATCAACGGCACCCCTTCGGTCTACTGAATGTATAACCCAATTCCTTCACTTTTGTATTATGAGCTTCAGTCCTGCCCTGTGGATAGTTGCTTGGCTTCCGACCTCTTGAGTATTGGGCACCAGCAGTTAAGAGCCAGGCTTTCTTCTCTCTGCAGACCCTTATCCCAAGGCAGTTTCTTAGCCACGTTTCAGTGTTCGGAACTGGGGTTTATCAGATCTGGTGGTGGAAAGTGCCGTCGAGTCGCAGCTGACTTACAGTGGCCCCCGTAGGCAAGAGGTGAGCAGAGGTGATGAACCATTGCCCGCCCATTTGGAGTGACCCTGGACTTCCTTGGTGCCCTCCCATCCAAGTACGAACCAGGGCTGACTCTTCTGAGCTTCCAAGATCTGGTGCAATTGGGCTATCCTGGACCACCCAGGTCAAGGCCTGCCAGAATTCTCCGCCCGATCGGTATGAAACTGGCTGTTCAGTTCCAGGATTGGTGGACGTGCACCGAAGTCACGTTTACTACCGTATAAAGTGACCTTACTGTTCATTTTCAGTAAGAGGGCAGGACAGCCATGTCGGAATGTGTATTGATTCTACTGATTCTACTCAATTTATGGCCTAAGACAAAGATTCCCAGAGAAACAAGAGAATTAGTAGAAGTCCTTTTCACAGCAGCTAAACACACATTAGCAGTCAACTGGAAAAAACCCTCCAGCCCACCAATTTCCACATGGCTAGCCAAGGTATGGGACTATTTTATATTAGATAAAATAACTGAAAGAACAGAAAATCTTTATGGAAACGACACCCGCAAAAACCCAATGCTCAAATGGTACCCTATCATCAACAAATACTCTGAAAGTAAAGATGCGACACCCCCAAAATCTTGGGCAAACAACTCCTCCATATACCTCTTTTTATAAAAAGTAAACCCACCTTTTCTCAGTTTAGTTCCAAGATTGGTCACTGATATCTGATATAAACAGTAGTAACTCTAGAGTTAACCTTAGTTTAATGTGACGGGAATGTTTAAGAATTGCTGTAATACAAGCTAAGTCTTTAACTTTGTATTCCAATATATTATTAAGAATCTCCAATATGTAACACACTCTTTACTGCTTGTACCCTTTGAATCCCTTCAATAAAGAATTTTTTTTTTAAAAAAAGTGTATTGACAGGCATGACCCCACCACCATTCTTATTCCAATGAGACAGATATTGGGCAGCAGGATAGAAGAGTTATACTGAGCCATGGGTGAGTGGTAGAACATCTTCTTGGCATGCAGAAGGTCCCAGGTACAGTCCCTAGCATCTCCAGTTGAGAGGACCAGGCATAAGGTGACATGAAAGATCTCTGCCCAAGACCCTGGAGATTTGTAGACAGAGGCGGTGGCTCAGTGGTTGAGCATCTGCTTGGCATGCAGAAGGTCCCAGGTACAGTCCCTAGCATCTCCAGTTGAGAGGACCAGGCATAAGGTGACGTGAAAGATCTCTGCCCAAGACCCTGGAGATTTGTAGACAGAGGCGGTGGCTCAGTGGTAGAGCATCTGCTTGGCATGCAGAAGATCCCAGGTACAGTCCCTAGCATCTCCAGTTGAGAGGACCAGGCATAAGGTGACGTGAAAGATCTCTGCCCAAGACCCTGGAGATTTGTAGACAGAGGCGGTGGCTCAGTGGTAGAGCATCTGCTTGGCATGCAGAAGGTCCCAGGTACAGTCCCTAGCATCTCCAGTTGAGAGGACCAGGCATAAGGTGACGGGAAAGATCTCTGCCCAAGACCCTGGAGATTTGTAGACAGAGGCGGTGGCTCAGTGGTAGAGCATCTGCTTGGCATGCAGAAAGTCCCAGGCTCAGGCATTTCCAATTAAAAGGGTTAGATAGCAGGTGATGTGAAAGACCCCTGCCTGAGACCCTAGACACCCTCTGACAGTCTGAGCAGACAATATTGAATTTGATGGACCAATTGTCTGATTCAGTATAAGGCAGCTTCATGTGTTTCTCATCCATGGGTCCTTCACAGTATTAGCAAAGAGGGCAAGTCCCAGCCCCATGGACCTGGAAGCTGAGACTTTAATCTTGTGTGTGCATCACCAGGAGGTAGGAAAGAGATGAAAGAGTTGAAGGCAACGAGGGATGAATGAGACCAAATGCAATTAGACTTCTCTGTGGTTGGGTGCGCGTGTTAAGATACTAAACAAACTGCAATTAAAGCATCGTCAGAAGAAGCAGAGGGTGAGATCTTAGCTTTCCTTGATAAAAAGGGCTTTTTGTGATACTCGGGTGCGCACACGGGTTCTTGTGAGGTCTCCCCCCCTCTTGATTTTTCCTCATATGGATTTACTATCAGATCTCTAATAGTTTTTGTATTCATTACACTAATAGTAGAGCTAATTCGGCATGGCGGCGGGGGTCTTCAAAAAGTTACGCCACGGAGCCATCACCTTTCTTGCAATTAATGAAGTGCCCTTTGCATGGCAGAGACGATAGGATTTAATTACTGTTGCTACCGACGTCCCCCACCAATCCCAGCGATGTCGCCGAGCAAAGGATCAAAGTGACTCGGAGGCGGTTGCTGGGGGCTTTCGGAGAAGCTGCGGCTGCTCGCTTGCCTGTCCCAGGACGGACTGCAGCTAGCATTGGGATGGGGGCTGCGGCTCTCGCACCGGCACCTTGACCCTCGCCGGAAACACCAGCCCCTCTCTAAGGTCCCCTGTTGGTTGCGGGACAATAAATCTGCACAGAGCCTTCCTTCTGTTCAGCAGATTCGGAACTCCCATTGTACTCTTGTCATGGAAACAGGAGTTGTGGTGCTGACGGAAGAAGGGAACTTACTCTTTTTTTTGGTCGGGGTTCAGAGGAACAGGAAGCAGATACTGCAAAACACTCCTTTTGTGTGTGTAAAGTACCGTCACGATTTACGGTGACCCCGTGAAATTTTCGGGGCAAGAGGCGAACAGAGGTGGTTTTCCATTGCTTGCCTCTGTGTCGTGACCCTGGACTTCCTTGGTGGTCTTCCATCCGAGTACTAACCAGTACCACCCCTGGTCTGAGACCCGGTAAGAATGGGCTAGCCACGGCCATCCAGGTCAGGGCAGAGATGATGTAGAAACTACTTAATCCCACATGGAGTAAGATGCAGTTAAGTCCTTTGGACTAAGGAGGCTCGTGTGTGCCAAATAGACACCGGGAGGGGAAATAACTTAACCCAATAAAATAGAACCAAGGGCTGAGAAGGTAAGAAAGAAACCTAGTAGACAGGCAAGCGCTAAACCCTCATATATACTTGTTATAAATAAAAATACGTGTATTTATTTTGAAAGAAGTTTAAAAACTTGTAAGGGCTCAATGAAAGCCTCGTTACAAAGTACAAATGACATACCCACAAGGACCAATTATTGTGACTTTAATTGGTCCTTGTGTGTATGTCATTTGTACATTTGTACTTTGTCAGAAACTATTAAGGTTCCGTCTTACCTTTCCGGTTCTTGATCGTAGGTTGGATTGCGGATTTTCCGGATCCGAGAATACGGTTGCGTTTTTCTTAACTCCACTTTCTGGAGCAGAAGTTGCCTGCTTTTGTCGGGCAGGAGGCTTGCCATTGATATTACGCTTCTTCAACCTTTATTGATTTACTTACATTATTTATGGTCTGTCTCGCTCACAAAATGGGTTACACAGAGTGAGCCAGTACAATCAAGAAAATAGGACTCCCAGCAAACAGTGCAATAGGATTAGGATGGTACATAGTCTGGAACCAACCAAGAAATCTGAAAGATAGACACTGAAGTCTAACATAAGTATTAACATGACCCATCAAAATTACAGAGTAAGATCTACTTATGGTAAGCCGTCTAGAACAGTATATTCTACAGTCCCGATAATCGTTTATCCAAGTACTACATCCTCCCTAGCCCCAAAGTGCAAAGGATGGTTTGCAATGAATCACATTTTGTCCTCGCAGCAGCCCTGCGGAATTGGCCAGGGTAGGTTAGCCAGCAAGATGGCGAGTGACCCAGTTTTAAGGCAGAGCAGAGAAGCAGGGCTTTAGCAGCCATACCTAACACTCTAGCTGCTAACCCATGCCAAGGCAGGGATGGTATTTTATTTATTTTATTTTTTTATTTTGAGATTTATATCCCGCCCTCCCCGCGAACGGGCTCTTATTTGACATAAGAACATAAGAGAAGCCAGTATTAGATCAGGCCAATGGCCCATCCAGTCCAACGCTCTGTCACACAGTGGCCAAAAACACCAGGTGCCCTCAGGAGGTCCAGCAGTGGGGCCAGGACACTGGAAGCCCTCCCACTGTTGCACCCCCCCAAGCACCAAGAATACAGAGCATCACTTGCCCCAGACAGAGAGTTCCTATCTATACTTTGTGGCTCATAGCCACTGATGGACCTCTGCTCCATATGTTTATCCAATTCCCTAAAAGTACTTCTTTCTCTACCTGCTCTGTCCCATGCATAATCTTGTAAACCTCAGTCATGTCACCCCTCAGTCGTAGTTTCTCCAAGCTAAAGAGCCCCAAGTGCTTTAACCTTTCTTCACAGGGAAAGCGTTCCAGCCCTTTTATCATTCTTGTTGCCCTTTTCTGCACTTTTCCCAGTGCTATAATATCCTTTCTGAGGTGTGGTGACCGGAATTGCACACAGTATTCCGTTAACATTCATATGAACGCATACTTGATGGCACTTTCGGCCACCAGTTGTGGAAGTGGCTCTCTACAAGCCTTAGGATGCTGAAGGTAGTTTTCTCACGGACGCAGCCCCGAAGGATCAGGTTGCTCACAGAGTCCATGAAGGAACTTCATACATATGTTGAGAAACTCTGACGAATCGTGGAGGGGGGGGTGGCAGTGGAGAGCAGTCGGCAGATTTCCTCCGGTACTGGTTTTTGCAAGCTGTGGTAGATGATTCAAAGGCTTATTGCAACCTGGTTTCATTTTAAGCACAAAACACTAAAAGAAGAAGAAGACCTGAAGATCCTTTTGTTGCAGCACTTTGCATCCTGAGGGTGTTTTATACATTAAAGGTCTTTCAGAAAGACACAGGCATACCCGCAGGCTGATATGGTACTGTCCAGGAAAGATTGTGCCACACAATTTTGCAGAAACAGCAAGGCCCCCTCCATTGTGGTCATGTGTATGTAGCTTGTCCTATGGGAATTAACCCCTTTAAAAAGGCTGCTGAAGAGGACTATTGGTGTTCTCAGCTGACACAAATTGGTCTTGACGTTCGGGGTAATGAAAATTCAGCTCAACCCCTCTTAGAGTTGCTTACGATAATGCATTGTCCGTTGGCAAAGAGGCGTAGTGACAGCCGAACACCTCATGTTTTAACTGGAGCCCCAAGGTGGGAAGGCAGATCGAGACAAAGGCCACACCTTTCCGAAGAGAGGTCGCAATGAGAATTCTCGCCCCTCGGGTGCATTTGCCGTCCCTCCGTGTTAGAACCCGAGTTTTATTTGTAGCCGGCGTAGCGGGATCGCTCCTCTTCACTTTGACAGAGTTAATGCAATCAACTCGCTCAGACCTTCTAAGCCCACTTATTATTTCCTCTGCGTGTGTTTTTTCTAGTTTAGCGGATTAGCGGCAACTGTCTCTTCAAAGGCTATCCAATCAAGAAGGGGTTATTAAAACCAGGGCGCTTTATGACTGAGAATTAATTAGAGCCGCATTTTCATGCAAAACATCCAATTTTTTGATTAGGAATGGAGCATGGTCACAATTAACACTCTAGGAAGCTTAAATTTTCGGTATTTTGATTTTCAGGAAATGAGATTATCAAACAGAGGTCAGATAACTTGACAGCAAAGCAAAGGGGAGGGGAGCTGAGCGGGGCAGTCCGCAGTTTTAAGACAATAACTTGTTTCTTCTGTTGCAGAGCTGGCCATTAAATCTCAGTGGAAGAGGACATATTTGGATAAAAGAGCTCCACCTTTTCCCATCAGGTGCAGGGCTTTGCCTGTGGGAAGCCTAGACTCCCCTTTGGTAGGAGACACAGTCAGTTTCAGCTCTGCCTCCACTGAGGAACTGTAGGGCTTTCTGTTGATAGGATCATAGAATCACAGTGTCAGAAGGGGCCAGACAGGCCATCTTGACCAACCCCCTGCTCAATGCAGGATCAGCCTAGAGCATCCTTGACAAATGTTTGTCCAGTTGCTGCTTAAAGACTGCCAGGGAGGGGGGGCTTACCACCTCCCTAGGCAGTTCATTCCACTGTTGCACGACTCTGACCGTAAGGAAGTTTTCCCTAATATCCAGCTGGTACTTTTCCTTTTTTTTTAATGAGAATTTTTATTAGTTTTCAAGAAAAAAAGAATAAACAGCACACACAAACACACACACACACACACAGAAAAAAGAAAACAACATAGAACGTACAACACACACAGAGTCTGTACTTCAGATTACTAATTTTGTCTAAATAGAATCTATCTATCTTGGATGCACATATATCAATTTAAAGTACCGAAACCATGAGTTCAGATTTCAAGTCTTAGTTCTTAAGATATACCTCCAGCCATTTATATAATCTTGACCAGTTTTTTTCAAAGGTTTCTTCTTTTTTTATCTTGTAATTGTAGAGTTAGTTTGTCCATTTCAGCTGTTTCTAATAATTTGTAAATTCTTTCTTCTTCCAGTACTTTGCATACAAAATCCTTGCCATAGTTACTACATGTACAATCACATATGTATCTGGCTTATTAAATGATTCTGGAATAATATTCAGTAAAAAGAATTCTGGTATGAATGGTATAATGGTATGCATCATTTTTTTGCAACATTACATGGATCCATATCCAATATTTTTAGTTACCTTTCAGGTCCACCACATATGAAAAAAGAACCAGTATTTTATTTACACTTCCAACATATATTTGACATATTTGGATACCATTTCGCTAACATTTCAGGAGCCATATGCCGTCTATAAAACATTTTGTATCCAAATTACAAGCTTTTGTAAACTTTATATTTATTTTCCATACCTCGGCCAAGAATCTAACTGTATATTACGCCCTATATTTCGTGCCCGTCTAATGATTACATTTTTATTTCATCTTGCAATTCCATGTCTAGTAGCACAGTATAAAACAGTTTTATAAATTTTGCCTCTTCACCCATAAATGTTTTGTCTATTTCAGTATGATCATCATAAACACCAGTTTGTTTGTCCTTTACACATCTGTATTCTAATTGTAACCTTTCCCACCAGTTCAAATCAAGACCTTGAATTTGAAGGATATCTGGCGACTTTAAAGAATTCTTCTTATCTAATAAATCTTCGTATCTCCATAGTTCTTTAATGAATAAACTGGGGTTTATAAACGTCTCCAAGGGTGAGACCCGTTTTGGTATCTTCGTATAGGTAGTACTTTTAACTTCTTCCCATGTCTTCAGTACGGATGCTCTCAGTATATGCTGTTTAAAGTATTTGTGGATCTTACTTTTCTTGTACCATACAAACGCATGCAAACCTAATTTCAAATCATGTCCTACTTTTCCCACCCTTAATTTAAACCCATGATTGCGAGTCCTCTCATCTGCTGCCAACAGGAACAGCTCCCTGCCCTCCTCATAAGTGACAGCCCTTCAAATACTTAAAGAGAGCAATCATGTCCCCCCCTCAACGGCCTCTTCTCAAGACTAAACATTCCCAAGTCCCTCAGCCTTTCCTCAGAGGGCTTCTTGGTCTCCAGGCCCCCAGTCATCCTCGTCGCTCTCCTCTGCACCCGCTCCATTCTGTCCGCATCCTATTTTGAACATTTCACTGGGGTCCTCCCACCAAAGCAGGATTGGACCTCCTTTTTTTATAGCTCTGCTTCTGAATATGGCTCAGAGGAACCCACCCATCCAAGGATGGCCTCTGCCCACCACAAAGCGTGAATGTTTATACTGGGGGTCCCCAACCTTTTTGACCCTGTGGTCACATTTTGAATTCTGACACGGCATGGTGGGCACTGCCACGAAATAGCTGCTACAAAATGGCTGCAGCAGGAGGCGGAGCCAGCCACAAATGGCTGCCACAGCTTAACTTCAGTAAATACATTGCAGATCTTTAGTTGCTGTAGATTTTCTGGGCTATATGGCTGTGGTCTTGGCATTGTAGTACCTGACGTTTTGTCAGCAGCTTTGACTGGCATCCTCAGAGGCCTAACACAGAAAGATGAAGTACTCTCTGTGTCAATGTGAGAAGAAAAATGGTAGGCAGATATTTTATATCTACTCAGGAAGGTGGGGTAGGGCTGAGTCGTTATCTTGTAGGAGTTTCCTAGGCTGTGACATGCTAAGGGAGGAGCTTTCCTGAGGAGGTTCTTTTGCATATGGATTGGCTATTGAAATTCTAATCTTATCTGTAGTGCTGTTGTCAGATGTTGAGCATGTTGTGTTTTTCAGGACTGGAAACCATGCCCCTTTTATTTTTAAAGTCCCTTCTTTCCTGTTGAAATTGTGTTTCTGTTTATGAATTCCAATGGCTTCCCTGTGCAATTGGATGTGTTGTCCAGCTTTTCAGTGTCTTGGAATAAGATACCGTGTCCCGTTTGAGTCAGTGCAGATCCTTGTGCTGTGGTGGCAGCTGCTGCCAAGGCAACATTTCAAAAATCTCCACAGCCCATCAAATCTCCAAGAGTCAGTCTGAAGCCTTGCTGGGCAAAAGCCCCGCCTGGCCCTGCATACTTTCTAAAAACACTTGGCAGGCGCCAGAAAAAGGTATCAGGGGGCATCATTGCTGCTCACGGGCACCACGTTGTAGACTTCTGGTTTATACTGTGCGTTAACGTTCCATTCTCAGCTGAGATTACATCAGAGGGCACCTACCTCAGAATGGCTACGAAGGATTCACCCTCCGTGAGCCGCTGGCGATGTAGAAACGTCTGCAGCACTTGAACCACAACCCCAACATCACGTTTCGTCTGCGGCAGTTTTTTTCCCTAGTTAGATGCCTGTGTCAGGATTCTTCCTTTACGGAAATATTCAAAATATTGATAGTCTTCTGGGAACAAAGAGCTTTTCTACAGACACAAAGCTTTCACTCTTCGACTCCGTGTTGCCATATACTGGCTGAGGACAGACTGGCAATCTGAAGCGGAGGCAAAGCGGAGGGAACTGGAGCAGGGGAAAAAACCCACGGAGCTGGCCGTTCACACTGGCCAGAGCAATGCGGATCAGCGGCGATACGGAGCGTTCAGACTGCCACGGAGCGTTCAGACTGCCGCTGCACTTTTTTTTCGTTTTCCTTTGATGTTTTTCGCATGTGCGCACATGCGCAAAACTTTTTGCCGGTGCGTTCACACTTCCTCCGGATGCCTCCCGCTTCTTCCAGTTCACACTGTTTGGAAGCGGGAGGCATGCGGAGGAAGGCCCCTGAACACCGGGAAAAACCGGTGTCCGGGTAAAGCGGAAGGAAAGCGACTGGGAGACGGGTAAGTACGCAACGGAGCCGACGGACAGATGCGCATGTCTGAACGTGCTCCTTTCCTCCGTTTGCGAAGCATGCCTGCCCCGCTTTAGATTGCCAGTCTGTCCTCAGCCACTGTATGTGTGTGTGTGCGGTTTTCTGTAGATACTTTTCTGGTAGTTAGTTGCTTTTGGTATTTACACTAAAGATGCGGCATCTTAATTGTGCAAATGTAGTCTCTTGCATGGGTTTAATTGTCAGGGGAACTGCCTTTCACACCCTCTCTTTTGGGTATGGCGCATTACGTTTCGGCGCTCCAATTATCCCCTGTAACAGTGGAGAAATGATTTCAGTTTGGCTGTCATTGCTTTATAGGGTGCTAGTGTGGCGTAATGGTTAAGAGCAGCGGACTCTAATCTGGAGAACTGGGTTCGATTCCCCAGTCCTCCTCCATGTAAAGCCTGCTGGGTGACCTTGGGCCAGTCACGGTTTTCCCGGGATTCTCTCAGCCCCACCTGCCTCACAAGGTGCCTGTTGTGGGGAGAGGAAGGGAAGGCGATTGTAAGCCACTTGGAGATGCCTTCAGGTAGAGAAAAGTTGGGAATAAAAACCGTTTCTTCCTCTTCTTCTTTGTAGGGTAACACTAGCAAAATCATAGAATCAAAGAGTTGGAAGGGGTCATACAGACCATCTAGTCCAACCCCCTGCTCAGTGCAGAACCAGTCTAAAGCATCTCTGACAAATATTTGTCCAGCCTCTTCTCAAAAGCTGCCCGTGAAGGGGAGCTCACCACCTCCCTAGGCAGCTGGTTCCACCCTTGAACCACTCTGACCGTGGAAAAGTTTTTCCTAGTATCCAGCCGATCCCTTTCTGCGTGTCATTTAAACCCGTTGCTTCGGGTCCTCTCCTCTGCTGCCAACTGGAGCAGCTCCTTGCCCTCCTCCAAATGTCAGCCTTTCACGTATTTAAAGAGAGCAATCATGTCCCCCCTCAATCTCCTCTTCTCCAAACGAAACATTCCGCAAGCCTTTCCTCGTAGGGTTCAGTCTCCAGACCCCTGATCCTCCTCGTCGCTCTCCTCTGCACCTTCTCGATTTTGTCCACGTCCTTTTTGAAGTGCGGCCTCCAGAACTGCACGCAGTACTCCAGGTGCGGCCTGACCAAGGCAGTATACAGAGGGGCTATGACCTCCTGCGATTTTGACACTATGGCCCTTTCAATACAACCCAAGACTGAATTTGCCTTTTTTTTTTTTGCCACCACATCGCTTCCTTACGGTCAGAGTAGGGCTGCCAAGTCCAACTTGGGAAATATCTGGGGTCTTTGGGGGTGGAGCCAGGAGACTTTGGGGGTGGAGCCAGGAGAAAGGAAGTGACATCATTTTGTGATGTCACATCCTGTGATGTTGCTTCCACATGCTGACACATGAACTCATGAAGTTTCCTAATACTGAATCAGGCCATTGGTCCATCAAGGTCAGTATTGACTACTCAGACTGGTAGTGGCTCTCCAGGGTCTCAGGCTGAGATCTTTAATGTCACCTATTACCTGATCCTTTTTGAGCTGAAGAGGCTGATACCTCCTGCATGTCAAGCAGATGCTCTTATCACTGAGCAACGGCCCTACTGAATCCTTCCTCATCTCAGCAGAATATGAAGCACTAAGTGCTACACAAGTGCTGAATATGATTTTCATATCATAAGAACAGGAGAGAAGCCACAGTGGATCGGCCCATCCAGTACAGCCCATCCAGTACAACACTCTGTGTCACAACAGTGGCCAAAAATACCAGGTGCCCTCAGGAGGTCCAGCAGCGGGGCCAGAACTCCAGAAGCCCTCCCACTGTTGCCCCCCAAGCACCAAGAATGCAGAGCCTCACTGCCCCAGACAAAGGGTTCCATTTAGACCTTGTGGCTCATAATAGCCACTGACAGACCTCTGCTGGATGGGGACAGAGAGAGAGAGACAGACAGACAGACAGAAAAAAGAAAGAAAGAGGGAGAGAGAGAGAAGGGGAAAAAACTGGCAGAGGCACTTACTTCCATTTAGACCTTGTGGCTACAATAGCCACTGATAGACCTCTGCTGCATGGGGACAGAGAGAGAGACAGACAGACAGACAGACAGAAAAAAGAAAGAGGGAGAGAGAATGAAAAGAGCTGGAAGAGAAACTCACCTTGCCAGCCACATGCAAAAGCAGCTCCTTCAGTCCCTCCTTAATCTCTGGGCGGGGCTCTCTTGCTGTGGAAGAAGCTCTCTTGCTGATTTCTTAAAGGGGAAATGTCTGGCGAGGCTTTTTACTGCAGGGCAGGCTCTCTGCAGACATTTCCCTTTTAAGGCAGCCATTTTGTCCCCCCGGTGGCCATCTTTGGAAAAGCGGGAGGTAAGCTCTAAAAATCGGTGTTTCCCCCGCCCAAGCGGGGGACTTGGCAGCCCTAGGTCAGAGTTGTGCCACAGTGGAATCGGCTGCCTGGGGAAATGGTGAGCTTCCCCTCCTCCCTGGCCGTCTTCAAGCAGCGTCTGGACAAACCCTTGTCAGGGCTGCTCTAGGCTGCTCCTGCATTGAGCTGGGGGTTGGACTAGATGGCCTGTGTGGCCCCTTCCCACGCTGCGATTCTATGATTCTGTTCCCTGTAAAGTATTCAGCATCTAGTTAGTTTTGTAAAACATGTTTTTGAAGACTGGTCTCTCTCCCTCTGTGTGTGTGTGTGTTTGTGTGTGTGTGTGTGTGTGTAAAACCAATCCATAGAGAGCGCAAGAGGGAGAGAGGGATCAGAACCCACCAGACTGGAACAGAACCTTAGATCTTGCGCCTCTCTCCTGACGCAAAAGGAGGATATTTTTCTCGGTGCCAAGTATTCCCTTCTCGTCTCTGCCGTGCCTCATGTGGTGATTTGAAACACGTCCTTGGCTTTCTGGCCTCCCGGGATTTAATTTTTCTTAATTAACCTCAAGGACTTGCCACCCGCCACCTCTGGAGTTGAGCCATGCGCCTGTCCCCTGCTGTGTGTGTCTGAGCCGTTTTGCATTGCCCTGATTCAGAGGAACCTGAAAAGATTAGTCGGCCTGGGCCACTCTCCCATTTCCACCGACACGTGGACCCCCGCACGAACAATTTTCACATATCTATTGAAAAGGGGATGCAGATGGACTCCTTCGTTCCGAGAAAACTGATTTCGTTAGCTGATGTGCCCGGCTTGTCTTGCGGCCAGCCTGTCTTTTGTTTGCCGTAGGTATCTTCCTTGTGGTGACCATGGCGATTAATTTGGTTTTCATCTCTCTCTCTCATTCGGCGTGCGTGTATTCTGCTTGCATTTATAAGCGGCATATCCGATAGACAGTTGCCCAGGGCAGAATAGAAGAGAAAACAGAAAACTTAAGCAACAGTGAACTTTCCTAAAAACGAAAAGTACGTTCTGTCCATCAGGTCTTTCCCAGAATATCATAATCTGAAGGCAGTGTTCAAGGCATAAGTAGTTTTAAAAAAAAATCAAGATCCTGGTATAAAGCCAGCTGCTCATAGGTAGTGACTTTAAAGTGTTGTATAAACATAGAACGCAATAGAATACAATGTCGGAACCAGAATCACAACCTCTCCTGTTTTAGTGGCAGCTACAGCAAACGATGCTTCTGGAATGGGGTCCCCAACGTTGTGCCCATGGGCACCACGAAACCTGCTGACACATTTCCTGGTGCCCGCCAAGGGGGTGGGGCCAGGTGGGGCTTTTGCCCAGCAAGGCTTCTGATTGGCCACAGGAGGTTTGATTGGCTCTGCAGATTGCTTTGGCAGCAGCGGTCACCTCACCACAAACATCTTCACCGTGTGACTGAAGGCAAGCCATGGCAGCCATTTTGTGGTTGGCGCCGCCTCTTGTGGCAGCCATTTTGTGGTTTCACCCAGCGCACTGTGCCAGAATTCCAAAGGTGCACGCGGGCTCAAAAAGGTCGGGGGATCCCTATTCTATAACCACACTGCCCCACATGGGCAGCTTTTAAAAGAACATGCGTGCTAGTGAAATAATGTGAGCTTAACAAAAGTAGTTAAGGCCGACCCTCGGCGTACTTGCTGCGTGGTTTTGATGGTTGTTTTTGAGAGCCAGTTTGACGTCGTGGGTAGGAGTGCGGCCTCTAATCTGGGAGACCCGGGTTTGATTTCCTACTCCTCCACATGAAGCTGCCGGTGTGACCTTGGGTCAGCCACAAGTTCAGTCAGAGCTGTTCTCTCAAGGGAAGTCCTCAGGAGAGCTCTCTCAGTCCCACCTACCTCACAGGGTGTCTGTTGCGGGGAGGGGAAGGAGTGCTGAGACTCCTTCGGGTAGTGAAGGGCAGGGTACGCATCCAACCTCCTCCTCCTCCTCCTCCTCCTTGTTGCAGAACTGCCCTGACCCATGCATGGCGGCCATAGGTAAACAAACATAGCTGTGTCCAGTGGGCTTTCCACTAGGAATGTCGCCATTTTGACCTGTGATCGTTGCCATTCATTTTTTTTAAATGTGTGTGCTGTGATACAGTGCAGTTGAGAAAAATATGGGTGCCAGGACTACATGGCTGGAAGAGTCAAGAACGCCTTGGCATTCTCCAGTGTGGACAGCTGGTGGCCTTCTGTGGCTGGAGGCTTGAACTGACCACTGCCTGTTGGGGATATGGACTGGTAGAACGATCACCTTAGTTTGAATTTTTCATGCCACGCGTGCCGATGCTTCTAATTTTTAACTGGCATTTTTGGGGGCCAGATTGTGTTTACAGTTGGCAAATGTAACACATTGTTAATTCTCGTTGTTTGTGTTTTTAAGAGGTGAGTCAGAGATTTCGAAGCGACTTGAAAAGTATTGCCGTACCTAAGGGACCGCCTTTCCCCGTATATACCCCAGAGAGCACTGCGGTCAGGCACCCAACATCGCCTGACCCTTCCGGGCCTGAGGGAGGCTAGGTTGACAGCCACCAGGAACAGGGCCTTCTCGGTGGCGGCTCCCTACTGGTGGAACGAGCTCCCAGAGAACATCAGGGCCCTGCGGGAGCTTCTGCAGTTCCGCAGGGCCTGTAAAGCGGAGCTCTTCCTCCAGGCTTTTGGGGCCGCCGCCGGAGGGAATGGCCCTTAGTAGATGGCGTGGTGAGCCACCTCTAGAATATCTACGGTGGAAGCCTCCTGGCAGGGTATTAGTAAGTGGCTGGTATTTGGTGCTGGTTTGTTTGCTGCCATCTGTGATTTGATTGTTTAATTGTATTTTAATATGAGTTAAATTTTGTATGCTGTGTTTTTAACTTTGTATGTCTATGATTTTATGTTGTTAGCCGCCTAGAGCCGGTTCACTGGCTAGGCGGGACACAAATTGAAATAAATAAATAAATAATAAAATACCTGGCAAGGAGAAGAAAGCGATGGGTGGAGTCTTCCCCTTCCCCTTCCGGTGGCTTGAGCACAGCCCAAGAATCGAGGGGAAACATTCCCTGCATTCCCTTGCTGTGTCATGGCAGCGGTCGATCAAGAGGATCTCATGTCTTCAGCAAACAGTGACATAGAGGCCTGCTCACTGCACCGTTCTCCCTCATCCCCTCAAGTAAAGGGTGGTGGTGGAAAGTGACGTCATCACAGCCGACTTATAACAACCCTGTAGGGTTTTCGAGGCAAGAGACAGACAGAGGTGGTTCGCTGTTGTGTACCTCTGCGTAACAACCTGGGACTCCTTTGGTAGGCTCCCATCCGAGGACTAACCAGGACTGACCCTGTTTAGCTTCTGAGATTTCAGGGCAAGAGACGAACAGAGGCGGTTTGCCATTGCCTGCCCTGGACTTCCTCGGAGGTCTCCCATCTAAGTACTGACTAGGTCCAACCTTGCTTAGCTTCTGAGATCTGATGGTGATGGTTTGCCATTGCCTGCCTCTGCTTAGCAGCCCCGGAATTTCTCGGGGGTCTCCCATCCAAGTCCTAACTAGGGCTGACCCTGCTTAGCTTCCAAGATCTGGTGATGGGGCTTCGCCACTGCCTAGCTTTTTGTGGTGACCCTGGACTTCCTTGGGGGTCTCCCATCCAAGAACTAACTAGGGTTGACCCTGCTTGGCTTAGAGAGCCAGTTTGGTGTCATGGTTAAGTGCGTGGACTCTAATCTGGGAGAACCAGGTTTGATTCCCCACTCCTCCACTTGCACCTGCTGGATGACCTTGGGCAAGCCGTAGTTCTGGCACAGCTGTTCTCTCAAGGACAGTTGTCTCAGAGCTCTCTCAGCCCCACCGATCTCCCAGGGTGTCTGTTGAGGGGAGGGGAAGGGAAAGGAGTTTGTAAGTCGCTCTGAGACTCCAAGTGAGTGAAGGGCGGGATATAAATCCAATCTCCTCCTCCTCCTCCTCTTCTTCTTCTTCCAAGATCTGATGATGGGGGTTTGCCTTTGCCCGCCTCTATGTAGTGACCCTGAACTTCCTTGGTGTTCTCCCATCCAAGTACTGATCAGGGCCGACCTTGCTTGGCTACTGAGATCTGACAAGCTCGTCCCAGCTTGGGCCAGCCATGAATCATGGCTCACCAGAGACGCATCTAGTCAGCTGCTTTTGGTTGCCCGACTGGAATTACAAGCGACCGGGTTGTCATGCGTGGCGTGTGGCTTGTGGACTGTGTTTAGCTGGGTGGATCAGGCGTTGCCTCCTTCACCTACATAAGGCGGCTAGGGAACGAGTTCCACAGAACTCAGTGGGACTGGTGCGTGAAGAAACATCTTGGATTGGGCTACCAGTGTTTTGACTTCATGCTCTTCCTCTGTAGGCTTTAGTAAAACCCCATGGGCAGCTGTCAGCCTCTGTGAAGCTTTTGGGAACCTCATGCTGCAGTACCATACCTTGGACTCCTTGACCATGCCTCACTTTCTGGCAGGAACCTTGGAGGATTCTAAAAGCACAAAAAGTAATCAAAGGGCCCTGTAAATTTGGTGTGGCAGTTAGGAGCGCGGACTCTAATCTGGGGAGATCGGGTTTGATTCCCCACTCCTTCCCACACAGCTGCTGGGTGACCATGGGCAAGCCACAGTTCTCTCAGAGCTTTTCTCTTCTGACAGTCTTATGAAGGCATTGGTATCTTCGCCCTGTTGTTGGCCATCCAGAGGAACTGGTTGGCCACTGTGTGTGACAGGATGCTGGACTAGATGGACCTTCACTGGTCTGATCCAGCAGGGCTCTTCTGATGTTCTTATGAAGGCCTCAACCTCTGTGTCCTGTTGTTGGCCCTCCAGAGGGACTGGTTGGGCCCTGTATGAGACAGGATGCTGGACTGGATGGACCCTCACTGGTCTGATCCAGCAGGGCTCTTCTGATGTTCTTATGAAGGCCTCGGCCTCTGTGCCCTGTTGTTGGCTATCCAGAGGAACTGGTTGGCCACTGTGTGTGACAGGATACTGGACTAGATGGACCTTCACTGGTCTGATCCAGCAGGGCTCTTCTGATGTTCTTATGAAGGCCTCGGCCTCTGTGCCCTGTTGTTGGCTATCCAGAGGAACTGGTTGGCCACTGTGGGAGACAGGATACTGGACTAGATGGACCTTCACTGGTCTGATCCAGCAGGGCTCTTCTGATGTTCTTATGAAGGCCTCGGCCTCTGTGCCCTGTTGTTGGCTATCCAGAGGAACTGGTTGGCCACTGTGGGAGACAGGATACTGGACTAGATGGACCTTCACTGGTCTGATCCAGCAGGGCTCTTCTGATGTTCTTATGAAGGCCTCGGCCTCTGTGCCCTGTTGTTGGCTATCCAGAGGAACTGGTTGGCCCCTGTATGAGACAGGATGCTGGACTAGATGGACCTTCACTGGTCTGATCCAGCAGGGCTCTTCTGATGTTCTTATGAAGGCCTCGGCCTTTGTGCCCTGTTGTTGGCCATCCAGAGGAACTGGCTGGCCACTGTGTGAGACAGGATGCTGGACTCGATGGACCTTCACTGGTCTGATCCAGCAGGGCTCCTCTTATGTTCTTATGAAGGCCTCGGCCTCTGTGCCCTGTTGTTGGCTATCCAGAGGAACTGGTTGGCCACTGTGGGAGACAGGATGCTGGACTAGATGGACCTTCACTGGTCTGATCCAGCAGGGCTCTTCTGGTGTTCTTATGAAGGCCTCGGCCTCTCTGCCCTGTTGTTGGCCCTCCAGAGGAACTGGCTGGCCACTGTGTGAGACAGGATGCTGGACTCGATGGACCTTCACTGGTCTGATCCAGCAGGGCTCCTCTTATGTTCTTAACTCTGCCTCATTTCCTTTCCCATAGAAATCCACCCCTTTCGATCATTTGAGAAATTTTGGTCACGGCACTGTTTGTCAAACTCACCTTGCTCTGAGCGACTTCTGAAAGCCGGCTCTAGTGGCGTTTCCTCCCTTTCTGCCATGGAAGCAGCTGAAGTCCTTTCTGTGACTTGTTAATGTGTTTTGAATTCTGGGCTAATTGCTTGACAATGTAATCACAAAGAGTTGATGGTCTGAAGCTTGGAATCTGTGGAACGATATCAGAAATATTGTAAGTGATTAGGACCTTGGATTGCTTCCCATGTTCCTCTCTGGGAGTTTTAATTGCTGTGCTTGTGCTGTTGTATTCAGCTTAATTGTCGTTTTCAGCTACTGGAGAATGTCCCCCGTGTGTACGTATGTTTGCTGCAACCAGTAAGTGTTGGATGATGTAACAAAGCAACATTTGCTGTGTGATTAGTGAATATGTAAGGGCTTTTGTGTTACCATGAACTTGTTTCTGTAGCTGTCCCTGTTAGAGATGCTGCGACCTTCGCTGTGAGTGAATTTACTGGGCGAACTTATTGTAATTTATGGTAGCAGTTCTGGCGAGTGGGTCCCAGGATCAGTTCATTGGTTCGACAGATATACCAAAGCTCTGAAATAACTTGTGACTGACCCAAGGTTGGCTGCATGGGGAGGAGGAGTGGGGAATCAAACCCGGTTCTCCCAGATTAGAGTCCGTGCTCCAAACCACGATGCCAAACTGGCTCTCAATCAGAGCCAGTTTGACTCAGAATAAGCACATTTCCGGTCTGTCGCTGGTTTTGTCCATTTGCAAGTCAGCACCCGCAGAAGCCCCGGCTGTCTTGAGTGAAGTTGTCATGGCAGAACACAAGGAGAGGAGCAAAGAACTTGATCGGGCAGTGTGTGTACTCAGCTTCTTGAACATTTTGGGTTTAAAAGGAAGGCCAACGCTATGCTGGGGGTTATTAGGAAGGGAACTGAAAACCAGTCAGCCAGTATCATATTGCCCCTGTATAAATCAATGGTGTGACCTCATTTGGAGTACTGTGTACAGTTCTGGTTGCCACGCCTCAAAAAAGATATTATAGCATTGGAAAAGTGCAGAAAAGGGCAACTAGGATGATAAAAGGGTTGGAACACCTTCTCCTATGAAGAAAGGTTGAAGCGCTTGGGGCTCTTTAGCTTGGAGAAACGACGGCTGAGGGGTGACACGATCGAAGTTTACAAGATGATGCATGGGACAGAGCAGGTAGAGAAAGAAGCACTTTTCTCCCTTTCTCACAAGACAAGAACTTGTGGGCACTCCATGAAATTGCTGAGCAGTCGGGTTAGAACAGATTAATGGAAGTCCTTCTTCACCCAAAGAGTGATTAACACATGGAATTCACTGCCACAGGAGGTGGTGGCGGCTACAAGCATGGAGGGCTCCAAGAGGGAATTGGATAAACATATGGAGCGGAAGTCCATCAGTGGCTATTAGCCACAAGGTATAGAGAGGAACTCTCCATCTGGGGCAAGTGATGCTCTGTATTCTTGGTGCTTGATGTGGGGGGGGGCAGCAGTGGGAGGGCTTCTAGTGTCTTGGCCCCAGTGCTGGACCTCCTGAGGGCACCTGGTGTTTTTGGCCACTGTGTGACACAGAGTGTTGGACTGGATGGGCCGCTGGCCGGATCCAACATTTGGCTTCTCTTATGTTCTCATGTTCTAATTCTCTCCTGAGTTAATCAGTGACCTGGGAAACTGGAAAGTGCTATGTAACAGATGCCAGACAAGATCAGAGCAAGACTTCAGGCCATTTAGGGAACAGGGTAGCAGTGTTCCGCATGGCTCTCTTCCCGTCCTTTTGGTTCGTAGGCTCTCCAGATCAAACTGCAAGGTATGCACAGTTGGGCTTCATTTGCCTAAGAGCTGTCAGGTTTCAGATGTCTGGCTTTTTCTTGGCGCAGAAGTTGGGAAAACTTTGGTATGAAGGATAAGAGAAGCTTGTGGATAGTCCTTTCGACAACTAGAGCCAATCCCAGGGATCAGGCGGCAAGCTAAGATTGGGACGCACTGACTGTATCAGTGCCCCGTTTGATATGCCCCATTTGATACTTTGCCCCTTAGAATCGTAGAATCACAGAGTTGGAAGCAATGTTCCCTCTAAGTCAGGGGTGGCCAAACTTGCTTAACCTAAGAGCCACACAGAATAAACGTCAGATGTTTGAGGGCCGTAAGACATGAACAAATATTGGACTTTTTAATTGAAAAATATGCGAGTTTGCTTTTTATTGGCATTAAACGAGACTGCCAGAAATAAAAACACAAGGTAGAAAAACGGATATTGATAATGCTATTTATTTGTCCAGTTATACTTGTAGGCTGGGGGGTGGGGGGGCTTTGAGGATGCATCTAAAGTTAAAGTTGCTTTCTTTCTCTGCTCTTCCCACCTCAAGCCTACCCAGGGAGGGGAACCCTGGCTGGAGAAGGGAAGACCGACAGGAGAGGCTTGCCTCCCCTTCACTTCCCCAGCTGCCCTGCCGGGAGCCGCACAATATGTGTGAAAGAGCCGCATTTGGCTCCCGAGCCACAGTTTGGCCACCCCCTGCTCTAAGCTGTGGAGTCTTGTGAGCAAAAATTCTGTTTTGTGAGCTACTGACATTAAAGTTGTGAGCGAGCGATTTGGCTCCTGCATTAATTAGTTTGCTCTGGAGCCATCTTCCCTGAGCGAAGACCAAAATGGGTGAGCCGGAGGCTAAAAAACTGTGAGCTAGCTCGCACTAACTCAGCTTAGAGGGAACACTGGTTGGAAGTGGCCCTACAGGCCAGCTAGTTCGATCCCCTGCTCAATGAAGAATCAGCCTACAGTATCCCTGACAAGTGTTTGTCCAGCCGCTCCTTGGAGGGGGGGAGCTCACTATCTCCCAAGGCAGCTGATTCCACTGTTGTACAACTCTTACTGTCAAAATGTTTTTCCTAATATCCAGCTGGAACCTTCCTGCCCTTCATTTAAACCCACTCTTGCGAGTCCTTTCTTCTCCTGCCAACAGGAAGAAGAAGAAGAGACTGGATTTATACCCCCACCCTTCACTACCCAAGGGAGTCTCAGAGCGGCTTACAAACTCCTTTCCCTCCCCCTCCCCACAACAGACACCCTGTGAGGTAGGTGGGGCTGAGAGAGCTCTTTCCCAAGCTGTCCTTGAGAGAACAGCTGGTACAGAGCTATGGCTTGTCCAAGGTCATCCAGCCAGGTGCAAGTGGAGGAGTGGGGAATCCAACCCGGTTCTCCCAGATTAGAGTCTGCGCACTTCACCACTACACCAGACTGGCTCCCTGCCCTCCTCTAAGGGACAGCCCTTCAGATCCTTCAAGAGAGCAATCACGTCCACCATCAACCTCCTCTTCTGCAGACTGAACATTCCCGAGTCCCTCAGCCTTTCCTCCTAGGACTTCTTGGCCTCCAGTGCTCCAGTCGCTCTCCTCTGCACCCGCTCCATTCTGCCCTCATCCGTTTTGAAGGGAGGCCTCCAGAACAGCACACAAGACTCCAGGCGTAGCCTGACGCCTGGAGTATTGTGTTTCCCTTCTTTCTCGGTCTAAGGATTGTTAGTTTAGTGATGGAGTCAAACTTTTCAAAGCTCATCCTGCCAGCCGGGTGTTCCCATCATTTCGTGTCACGCCCACGTGTGCCCCCTGGCGGGATGGGCGGTCCGTCGCCCTCCCGGTGTAGCCCCGCGGGGCGAAGGTCGGGCAAGCAGTAGGACGGGCGTGGCCTCAGAATGGGTGGCGCCTGGTTAACACCACCAGGCGCAGCCCCGCGTGGTCAGTGACTCACGAGGGTGCTAGGCTGGGTCGCTTGCTTTCTCTCTACCGCTCTGCGTCTCAGCCTCTTTGCAGCTCTCCGTTGTCCCTCTGAACACGCCACTTCCTCCCCGGCCGTCCCGTATCGCCCCCTTTTTATCCCTGTTCCTCCCCTCGGTGCCCCTCCCTCTCTTCCCTTCCACCCTCCCCATTGTGCGGCTCCCTGTTACTCAGCTCCTCGTTCTCTCCCATTGGCTCCTTGATTTCCTCCCGGCTTGACTCATCCCCGCCCCTCTTGCAGCTCCGGGCGTCCCACCTGGCCCCGCCCGGCTCCAACTGTGGCGGCGAGTCCGGGGCCGTCCCGGGGTGCCCGCCTCTTGCCTGCTCCTGTGGCTGCCTGGCCTCTGCCGGTCTCTCTACACCCCTCCGGGGTCCTACCTCCCCCTTCTCCACAGGCATGCCGGGGCCAGCCCTGGGTCCTCGCAGCTCCTGCGGCCGCGCCCGGGTGTGTCCTGGTTGCCCCATCCCTAGTCTGCTCTCCTCAGCCGCCACGCGGCTGAAGCCGTGCGTCCCCTCCTGGGGTTCCTTCTCCTCCCAACCCCTCTCTGCGTCGTCCCGAGGGGCTGCCCGCCCCCTCCGAGGCCCCAAGTAAGTCCGGGGAGCTCCCGCCATGGCGGGAACAGTGGTTCCCGGGGCTCCCAGGAGCCCTGCGGCGGGACATTTCGATAGCGTCCTTCTTTGCCAAGCGTCTCCCGGATCAGCTGGAGCGACCGTCCTCCATGCAGATGCACCGCGGAGCTTCATTACGGCCCGATAATGCTGCATGATTGAATTACAGGCAGGGAGAAGATGCCAGGGCCTTCGCCTCCTTCTCCCTCGGAACATGAAGTTGGATGCAGACGGTGGTGCTTAAGCAAACCCTAATACATTTTAATGAAAGCGTGGAGGTGGAATGATGGGGTTTGATTGTCTATATTGGGAGTTAATGATGCAGTTGGAAGAAGGAGATGATGCGGTGGAGCGTGGGGGCGGCAGACAGGACGCTGGGGGAAATTGGACGGACTGATTTTTAGCCCTGGACTGATGTTGCTGTTAATTCTCCTTTTCTTTTTTTGCTTTGCTTTCCTCTTCTTGTTCGAGCTGTGGAGTTTAGAAAGAGTCGCGTTCCAAATCTGTCCCTCTCTGTTTTTGCTAGCAGCCCAAATACCCCAGCTGAGTCTGATCTCGTCATAGCTGGGAAGCTAAGCAGGGCCGGCCGTGGTCTAGTACTGAGATGGGAGGCTACCAAGGCAGACGGGGGCTGCTACAGGGAAGAATGGCAAACTGCCTCTCTGTCAGAATTCCCAATAATCCACAACGTTCCTTAAACAGGATCAGTTTATTGGTCAGGCTACTGCATTACTCTACACACTATTTGTGTTAAGACTACAGAGGAAAAGCAGGACTAGGATTTTATACAGGGTTCAAACTTAGGTCGTCAGACGGCTACAAGCCAGCGAATGCGAGGTTACGTTCACGCAGAAAATAACGGCCCCTAGTTCCCAGCGGGAAACTTACAAGAGAAACCCGAGAGCATCTCCAAGGACAGACCTTGTCAAAGCAAAGACAAATGCTAGGAGAGAACTGCAAGTTAGCATACCAGTGTCAACTCCCTCACCCCCGCCTTCTTTATGGCAGCCTAGCTGACACTCTACTTGTCTCTTGTCTGTGACGTCCCATGGATGGGGTCGCCATGAGTCAGTTGCGGCTTGATCACATGTTCTTCTTCGGTAGTTGTTTGAGTCCTGCTGGTGGTCTCCCACCCCTTGCACTTCATCATCCAGCCTTATGAATAGCCATCCCCTGCCCATGGAAAGAAGAAGAGGAGATTGGATTTATACCCTGCCGTTCATTACGGCGGAAGACAGGAGGGCCTGGCGTGATGTGGTCCATGGGGTTGCGAAGAGTCAGACTCGACTGTGCAACTGAACAACAACAACAACAACTTCATTACCCGAAGGAGTCTCAAAGCAGCTTATAATCTCCTTTCCCTTCCCCTCCCCACAACCGACACACCTTGTGAGGTAGGTGGGGCTGAGAGAGCCTCTTTGAGAACTGTTCTTGAGAGGACAGCTCCGAGAGAACTTGTGACTGACCCAAGGTCACCCCAGCAGCTGCATGTGGAGGAGTGGGGAATCAAACCCCGTTCTCCCAGACGAGAGTCTGCGCTCCTAACCACTATACCAATCTGCCTCTCAGGAACTTTCGAAAGTCAAAGCTCCTTTCGTCAGATGCCCCCCCAAATCTTATTGGTCTTTGAGGTGCCACTGGACTCGAGGAGTCTAGCTGTTCAACAGTGTCAGTAGGTTTTGCATCAGGTTGGCATTAATGCCCAGTCCAACTAGGGATTGTGTTTGGGTGACTCCAGTAGATCCAGACCGGTGCAACTGCCAAATCCTCCCATGATTCACCCTCAGACGCTTCAAGAGTCTTCTGCTGCCTTGCTTCCTGTGACCCAAGAGGTACCAACGAGGCCGAAGGCTCTGGCATCATGCCAGGAGTAGGATGCGCGGGGAATTGCTGGCCCATAATCGTCCTCTGGGGTGTCCAGTGCCCATTGCTCTTCTCCTAACAGTGCCCACTGCGCTTCTCCTAAGCAGAGTTTCTTTCCCCCTTCCCTCTTTGCTTTCTCGTGTTACCAAGGGAACAGATACGAATCATCCCCATTTAACTCTGTGCAGCTCTGTTAGCTGCAAAGAAACGAGATTCCATGTTAAGCTGATAGAGGGGAGAGGTTGGGGAGAAAAGGGGGGGGGGGAGGGTGCACAGAAGGGAAGGGAGCGCGAGAGGTGTCCGTTTCCATTTGTGTGTGAAAGCAGCCACTTGGAGCATCTACAGAGCACATGAACACACGGAGCTGCCTCATACTGATTCAGACGCTTAGAATCGACTCAGGGGATCATAGAGTTGGAAGGGACCTCCAGGGTCATCCAGTCCAACCCCCTGCACAATGCAGGACGTTCACAAATACCTCCCCCTCCCACCCCCAATGACCACTGTTCCATGCCCTGAGGATGACAAAAAGCCTCCAGGATCCTCAGCCAAACTGGCCTGGAGGAAAAGGGCTCCCTGACCCCAAAGTGGCGATCGGCATTTCCCTGGGGGTGTCAGAAAGGGCCACGGGAACTGAGCACTGAGGCAACCCTTCCTGCCCTCCCTTCTCATGATCTGTCTACATTCACTTGGTCCATCACAGTCAATATTGCCTACCCAGACTGGCAGGGGCTCTCCTGGGGTCCCAGACAGAAGTCTTTCACATCGCCTACTGAGAAGTATTGGAGTCGGGAGTCCTTGGAACAGTGAAACAGCTAGATCTTTATTGCTGGTCCGGATGAAGCATGCAACCCAGGGCTCCGAGCCCTCCTTTTATGCTGGTCAGGGATAATCCCCTGACCTCGCCCAACTGGCCTGATAGGCTATTATCAGTCTATTTACATCTCATAGGTTCCCTGGGAGAAACCTAGGTACATGATTGGTGGCCGGTTCGAATCCACCTGGCCTTTGTTCTACCTGGCTGAAGCTCAGGTAGTTTCTTGGCCATGTGCTCTGGCCACATGGCGGTCGCCATTACCGTATGGTCAATACATAACACCTACTGTTTGGACTGTCGAACTGGAGATGCTGGGGATTCAACCTGGGACCTTCTGCACGCCAGGCAGAGGCTCTGCCACCGAGCCACGGACCCTTACTGGCTTTTCACAGACAGAGGGAAAGCAGGAGGGCCCCTCTGTGTGGCTTTGGTGGGGGGTGACTTGGGCAGAGCGTAGGGTTTGGACATGGATGGATGTGTGGGGCAAAGTGGCCCCTGTTGCATGTAGCGCGATCCTTGGAGTCAGCCCAGGCTCAGCCTGGGCGAGAGACAGACAGCACCTGATTTCCACCCCCACCCCAGGATCATATGGTCTGATGCAGAGGGGGAGGGAAAAGCCGAGAAGAGGGGAAGGAGGACATTGGGACAGGACTGAGTTTGTCTCCCAGAGGATTAAAGAAGGAGATGCCCCTTCGTTGTTAAGCTCCAGTCCCTTAAACAAACACAGCAGCAAAAGCCCATCGCCCACCCTTCCAAGCAAAGGACACGGACTGACGAATCACCCCGATGGTACATAATTATCAGCACGACGAGCGTTGCAGAGATAAATTGTTAACGGGTTTTTGCGTGTGTATTTTGGGCATAAAAGTACATTCATGCATGGGAGTGAAACATGTACTGGAGCATATGGCACACAGTAAAGTAATTTGCGGGAAACAGGAAAAAAACATCCTGTAGTCAACCGAGAAACTCCTGAGAGTCGTTGGGTTTGGTTCCTGTTTTTCTCATCTTTCACTGGTTTCTCATTCCCATAAAGATCCCCCCGCCCAAGGGACAAATCGAACGTGTGGCTGAATATGCCCCTCTGCACCGCCCAGTTTGTTAGCCGCCCTGACCTGGACGGCCCAGGCAAGGCCATCAGAGCTCGGAAGCTAAGTGAGGTCGGCCCCGGTTAGCACTTGGATGAGAGAACTTCAAGGAAGTCTAGGGTTGCTGTGCAGAGGCAGGCAAGGGCAAACCACCTCTGTTTGTCTCATGCCTTGAAAACCCCAACCAGGTTGCCATAAGTCAGCTGCAAGTTGATGGTACGTGTTTGATATTGTAACTCTGCATGCAAGAGGATCTTGAGAGGGAAAGGGTTAAGAGAAACCTCACACTCGGGTACACTTGGCAGTTGCCCCCCCCCCCCCCTTAGATGTGGAGCTGCTTTGGCCTTTGCTTTTGCCTTCTGTTTTTATCTTATCTGGAACCGCTCTTCTCCTCCCTCTTACCTGGGCTTGGAGCTGTAACTAGTTAACTCTTTTTGAGGTTAATCTTTTCTCAGTAAATTAAATGTACCTGTAAGTCATGTAAGATGTGCTTTTATTTTTGTAAGTAAAATTTCTTTCTCTTGTTACCATTGGAGTCAGGTCATCTTTGTAAATGTTCAAACAAGCCATCTTCCCCTTAACCGGGAAACCAGGGATGCTGTATAAAGCGGCTGTGCTTCCAAGTAAAATGATTTATTGTTACATTTCACCCAACAGTACTTTCTACCACCAATTTGATACCTAGTGTACAGGGCTGACCCCATATTTTGAGGGACCGCAGTCAGAGAGTTCCCAGGGGCTCCTCCTTTCTTTGGTATAGTGCCGGGGTGGCCAAACTTGCTTCACGTAAGAGCCACATAGAATAAACATCAGATGTTTGAGAGCTGCAAGACATAGACAAATATCACACACGTGTTTTTATTGAAAAATATGCACATTTGCTGTTTATTAACATTAAATGAGACTGCCAAAAAGGGGGGGGGGTTAAAAACAGATATTGATTATGATATTTATCCAATGATACTTGTAGGCTGGGGAGGGGGCTTTGAGAACGCATTGAAAGTTGGTTTCTTTCTCTGTCCCCCCCCCCCTCAAGCCTACTCAGGGAGGGGAACACTGCCTGGGGAAAGGAAGACCGATTGGAGAGGCATCCCCCCCTCGCTTCCCCAGTCACCCTGCCAGGGGCCACTCAATATGTCTGAAAGAGCCGCATGTGGCTCCCGAGCCGCAGTTTGGCCACGCATGGTATAGTGATTAAGAGCGTGGACTCTAATTTGGGAGAATGGGGTTTGATTCCCCACTCCTCCACATGCAGCTGCTGGTGTGACCTTGGGTCAGTCACCAGTTCTCTCAGAGCTGTTCTCTCAAGACCAGTAATCGAAAGAGCTCTCCCAGCCCCACCTACCTCACTGGGGTGTCTGCTGTGGGAAGGGGAAGGGAATTGTAAGCCGCTCTGAGACTCCTTTGGGTAGTGAAGGGCAGGGTATAAAGCCAATCTCCTCCTCTTCTTCCCCCCCCCCCCTTCCTTCAGTTTGGTGTAATGGTTAGGCTCGCAGACTGTAATCTTGGAGAACGGGGTTTGATTCCCCACTCCTCCACATGCAGCTGCTGATGTGACCTTGGGTCAGTCACAAGTTCTCTCAGAGCTGTTCTCTCAAAGGCAGTTCTCAAGAGAGCTCTCTCAGCCCCACCTACCTCACAGGGTGTCTGTTGTGGAGAGGGGAAGGGAAAGGAGATTGTAAGCCACTCTGAGACTCCTTTGAGTAGTGAAGGGCGCGGTATAAATCCAATCCCCCCTCCTCCCACCACCACCACCACCAGGTCCCCAAACTTGTCCTCCTTCCCTCCTACCCACCTGCATGCCTCTCACCTGCCTGCTTTGTGAGCTCTCCCACTGCCTGTGCTGATTGCCACCTCCAGTCCTTTCTCCCGTGGCCCCGGGTGGTGTGCGTGGCTGGAAGCATGAGGGACAGCTAGCAAATAAATGGGGAGGGAGTTCAACAGCAGTGAGCCCTGCCAGAGACTCTGGGCCTGGGGAGCTGCCCCATTTCTGAGTATGCCAATGCTGGCCCTGCCGACATGTGCGAAAATGCTCGTATCACTCGCTTCCTCCTCCTGCGTTCCCAGCCTGCCTCTCCCCTCTTGTATTTCTTCCGTCTTCACCAACATAAAACACGGCAATCAACAAACACGATTTCAAATGCAGTATGCACGGGGGGCAGAATTAAAAACACACACCCTATTTTTGTATTTATTTGGCCGTGTCCATTGGCGAAATTACTCAGCAAAGGGCATCTTGTAGGAAGCCTAATGGGAAAAGACTGGAGATTTCAGCTCAGTGCACTGTTGGAATGTAAAAAACAAATTGAATAGTGTCGGGAAGGCAGCAGAGGGAGGCAGTGGCCAACCAAGCACATAAGTCTCTTGCCTTGAAAACCCTGCGGGGTCGCCGTTAAGTCGGCTGCAACTTGATGGCGCCTCACACACCCACAGGAAAGCGGTGGGTGGCAAAGCCGGGGTGCATCGCCACAAAATAATGTCCATCTGATGTCTTGTTTTCTGTTCCGGTTGCCCCCGCCTAAAGTTGCGGGATTGGTCGCCATGAGCTGTGACCAGGGCTCATTTCGTATCAGGAGACCCTTTGCATATTAGGCCACACACGCCCTAATGTAGCCAATCCTCCAAGAGCTTACAGAGCTCTTCTTGCAGGGGCTACTGTAAGCTCTTGGAGGATGGGCTACATCAGGGGTGTGTGGCCTAATATGCAAAGGAGCTCCTGTTACAAAACGAGCCCTGGCTGTAACGGCGGACATGGCTTCTTTAAAGAGGCTGTTTGTTTATGGACTGGAGGAATCTGCTGGAGGGGTATGAGGTTGCCTTATAATGCGTCCGTCCTTCGGTCCATCAAGATCAGTATGGTCCCCTCAGACTGGCTGTGCTCTCCAAGGTCTCAAGCAGAGGCCTTTCATATCACCTACTACCAAGCAGATGCTCCGGCCCTGAGCCACAGCCCCTTCCCCTGAATGGAACTCCCCCAAGAAGCTGCCTTCTACAGAGTCAGACCTTTGGGTCCATGAAGGTCAGGGTTGTCAGGCTCAAGCTGGCAGTCGGTTCTCCAGGATCTCAGGCTGAGACCTTTCCCATCACCTCCGGCCTGGCCCTTTTGACTGGAGATGCCGGGGATTGAACCTGGGACCTTCTGCCTGCCAAGCAGAGGCTCTGCCACTGAGCCACGGCCCCTCTTGACAGCTCTCCAGGGTCTCAGGCGGAGGTCTTTCCCATCACCTCCTGCCTGGTCCTTTTGACTGGAGATGCCGGGGATTGAACCTGGGACCTTCTGCCTGCCAAGCAGAGGCTCTGCCACTGAGCCACAGCCCCTCTTTACAGCTCTCCAGGGTCTCAGGCGGAGGTCTTTCCCATCACCTGCTACCTGGTCCTTTTTAACTGGAGATGCCGGGGATTGAACCTGGGACCTTCTGCCTGCCAAGCAGAGGGTCTGCCACTGAGCCACAGCCCCTCTTTACAGCTCTCCAGGGTCTCAGGCGAAGGTCTTTCCCATCACCTCCTGCCTGGTCCTTTTGACTGGAGATGCCGGGGATTGAACCTGGGACCTTCTGCCTGCCAAGCAGAGGCTCTGCCACTGAGCCACAGCCCCTCTTTACAGCTCTCCAGGGTCTCAGGCGAAGGTCTTTCCCATCACCTCCTGCCTGGTCCTTTTGACTGGAGATGCCGGGGATTGAACCTGGGACCTTCTGCCTGCCAAGCAGAGGCTCTGCCACTGAGCCACAGCCCCTCTTTACAGCTCTCCAGGGTCTCAGGCGGAGGTCTTTCCCATCACCTCCTGCCTGGTCCTTTTAATAACTGGAGATGCCGGGGATTGAACCTGGGACCTTCTGCATGCTAAGCAGAGGCTCTTCCACTGAGCCACAGCCCCTCTTTACAGCTCTCCAGGGTCTCAGGCGGAGGTCTTTCCCATCACCTCCTGCCTGGTCCTTTTAATAACTGGAGATGCCGGGGATTGAACCTGGGACCTTCTGCCTGCCAAGCAGAGGCTCTGCCACTGAGCTACAGCCCCACTTCATGGCTCTCCAGGGTCTCAGACGGAGGTCTTTCCCATCACCTATTGTCTGGTCCTTTTTAACTGGAGATGCCGGGGATTGAACCTGGGACCTTCTGCATGCCAAGCAGAGGCTCTGCCACTGAGCCACAGCCCCTCTTTACAGCTCTCCAGGGTCTCAGGCGGAGGTCTTTCCCATCACCTCCTGCCTGGTCCTTTTTAATTGGAGATGCCAGGGGATTGAACCTGGGACCTTCTGCCTGCCAAGCAGAGGCTCTGCCACTGAGCCACAGCCCCTCTTTACAGCTCTCCAGGGTCTCAGACGGAGGTCTTTCCCATCACCTCCTGCCTGGTCCTTTTGACTGGAGATGTCGGGGATTGAACATGGGATCTTCTGCATGCTAGGCAGATGCTCTACCACTGAGCTACAGCCCCACTTCATGGCTCTCCAGGGTCTCAGACGGAGGTCTTTCCCATCACCTCCTGCCTGGTCCTTTTGACTGGAGATGCCGGGGATCGAAGGTTGGATCTTCTGCATGCTAGGCAGATGCTCTGACACTGAGCCACAGCCCCTCTTTACAGCTCTCCAGGGTCTCAGGCTGAGGTCTTTCACACCACCTCCTACCTGGTCCTTTCAACTGGAGATGCCAGGGATTGAACATGGGATCTTCTGCATGCCAAGCAGAGGCTCTGCCACTGAGCTACAGCCCCACTTCATGGCTCTCCAGGGTCTCAGGCTGAGGTCTTTCCCATCACCTCCGGCCTGGTCCTTTCAACTGGAGATGCCGGGGATTGAACCTGGGACCTTCTGCCTGCCAAGCAGAGGCTCTACCACTGAGCTACAGCCCCACTTCATGGCTCTCCAGGGTCTCAGGCTGAGGTCTTTGCCATCACCTATTGTCTGGTCCTTTTAACTGGAAATGCTGGGGATCGAACCTGTGTGCAAAAAAAAAAAGAAAAAAGGCTCTTCCGCTAAGCCACAGTCCCTCCCAAAGGCAAACCAGATCAGGGGTCCCCTAACTTTTCTTAGCCTTGAGACAGGCTTAGAATTTTGAGAGGGGGGTGGTGGGTACAGTCTCAGAATGGCTGCCATAGGAGGCGTAGCCCAACCTAGAATGGCGGCCGCAGGAAGTGCAGCCGAACACAATTCCCCTCCCTCATTGCTTTGTGAAACAGTTGCCGGGGGTGGGGGGGATAAAAAGAAGGAAAGTCAGAAGGGGGGGAATGGAGCTGCACATGCTGACCAGTGGAACCCCAGGTACGTTCCAGTCCGTCTGATCTTTCAGTCGCCAGTGGGAAACCCTTTCATTTGAATGACAGCAGTCAATAACAAGTCCTGCCCACGGCTCTGCCCACTTCCTGAAAAGTTCATTGGGCACCAGCGGAAGTATTGCTGGGTGCCCCAGTGCCCACAGGCTCCACGTTGGGGAGCCCTGAGCTAGACCGATCTGCCATCTCTGGATTCGGAAACCACAGAGCGCCTGCCGTCTCCCATTAGAGGCAGAACGCCAGCCCGAGCAAACCTTCGGCGTCCACCCAGCCGCGGCAGTTCTGATGTGCAAATGCAGAGATTTTTAAATGCTTTTTTTCTGGAAAAGCCTAATGTGGCTTTTAAACAATGACTAGTGGTTGAAGCTGTCCTTGAGAGAATAATAGGTAGCCGCTGAAGTACTGGGAGTACATTTGAGTGTCAAGGATAACACACTGATTGCTGCTTTAACTGAAATCAAGGTACAGGTTCTTTCTTTTTTTCTCGTTCTGCTGCAAATTGACGTCGTCTGCTTCTGACAGAGACCGCTCCATAGATTTTTGATTTTGAGAACAGGTTAAAGCCAACACCAAATCACTTTTGGCTGTTTAATTTATTGGAGGGAATCACAGGGCAGCTTCAAACCCCCGGGAGTCATGATTGGCCATTTAGCCTGAGTTCGGTCTTTGGTTTGTATCTCCGCCGGGTTCTACATGCCATGGGGGAGGATTTACACGTTACTGTCAGTCAACAATGCCAGTCAGAAGGGTGGGGGCGAAATGGAAGATGCAGGAAGAGGGAATTCAGTGGCGCCAGATAAAGAGGCAAAAAAGAAATGAATGCTGGGATTTGTGATTTTGTGAAGTAGTCTTCGGGGCTGCGGTGGCTCAGAGGTTAAGATGCTGAGCTGCCGACCAGAAGGTCGGTAGCTCGGCAGTTCGAGACCCGAGTGCCGGAGTGAGCTCCCGTCTCCGGCCCCAGCTCCTGCCAACCTCGCAGTTTGAAAGCAAGAAATTGCAAATACATAAATAGGTACCACTTCGGTGGGAAGGTCACAGCGTTCTGTGTGCCTCAGTGTTTAGTCACGCGGGCCGAATGACCACGGAGAAGTCTTCGGGCAGCGCTGGCTCTTTGGCTTGGAAACAGAGATAAGCACCGCCCCCTAGAGTCAGATTCAACTGGGTTTCGAGCAAGGAAAAACTTTACCTTCAAGTAGTCTGGGGGATCTACTCGTGTGATAATTCAGCAGCATTTGTTGGGAGTCGGGTTGCCAGCTCTGGGTTGGGAATTACCTAAAGGTCTTGGGGGTGGGGCCTAGGAAGAGCGGGGGTTAGGGAGGGGAAGGACCTCAGTAGGGAATAATGCCATTTTCTCCAAAGAAACTGATCTTAGTCATCTGATCAAGTGTAATAGTGGGAGGGCAACTCTACCTGGGAGGAGGTGTGGTAAAATAGCCATTTCTTATTTTCGGTAAGCTCTTGAGGTTTTCACCGTCTGTTGTCCTATGAAGCTTCCTGGACTCAAACACTTTGTCTGTTTAGCCAGTGTTGTTTGCTCGGAGTAGTAGCGCCTTTCCAAGGTCTCCTTCCCAGGAGAGGTCCTTTGAACTGGACATGACTAGAAGTGAACCTGGAACTCTCTCATTTGCAAGCAATAAAGCAGAAGAGGGCAAATGTTATGTTTCTTAGAGCTATTTAACTTATTTCAAGGGCATTGGCAGCTTGGCGGATGGAGCCAGTTGCAAAATGGCAGCGTGTACAAAAGTTACTATAAGGAAGGCCGAGCGCCGAAGAATAGATGCTTTTGGATTATGGTGCTGGAGAAGACTCTTGAGAGTCCCGTGGACTGCAAGGAGATCAAATCAGTCAATCCTGAAAGAATCCAACCCTGACTGTTCCCTGGAAGGCCAGAGACTGAAGCTTGAGCTCAAATACTTTGGCCACCAAATGAGAAGGGAGCACTCCCTGGAGAAGACCCTGATGCTGGGAGAGACTGGAGGTCAAAGAAGAAGGGGATGGCAAAGAATGAGATGGCTAGACAGTGCTATCAGTGCGACGGACATGAAGTTAAACAAACTCAGGACCACAACGGAAGACAGGAGGGCTTGGCATGATGTGGTCCATGGGGTCGCAAAGAGTCGGACTCGACTGTGCGACTGAACAACAACAAAGGTTAACCGACCCACTCACTTTCTCAGAACACTGGAGGGACGTCAGGAAAGGTACTTAAAGAAAGAAAGGGGCTTAGCTGTAATTACTGAAAGGTAAATGGCAGACTGATTGGTATAGTGGAGTTTTAAGGTGCTGTCCTAGTTCCCCTCCTGATCTTCTTTGCCCTTTTCTCCAAACGTAATCTCCAGGCCTCCTTGCACAGTTGTCTGGCTAATTCTCAGTCGGTCCCTTTTCACTGTCTTCCCATTATGTACTGTGTAAAGACAGGGATGCAGCTGAGAGTTTAAGTGGTGATTAAAAACAAAACTTGACATTGTATAATATTTCTCCAGAGTTTCTGTTGAATATCAATTTATTCAAATAAAGGTAGATTAAATCTGGCTCTGTCAGCTGATGTCTCTCTCGCTCTCTCTTTATAAGCTGCTGCAGATATTTGTTATGTGTCCCTTACGAGAGGAGGGAAAACCTCCATTTTTATCAGCCAGCCTTGAGATTGGGTGTGTGTATACACACACACACACACACACAATATATATATATATATTTTAAAAAAAGATTTGTGAGAATCTGTCTTCCCAAAATTCCCTTGGAATAAATTGTGTTTATGTTGCTTGGCTGTCAGGTAAATTTGCTTGTCACTAAAGAATCTTTTCAGAGGATGTGTGTGTGTGTGTGTGTGTGAGAGAGAGAGAGAGAGAGAGAGAGAGAGAGAGAGAGAGAGAGAGAGAGAGAGAGAACACAAAACTTGTTCTTATTTTGACAGGTTTCAGGATTTGAGGCACAAAGGAATCTGGTAGCATTCGGAACTGGGGCATTTGCTCAGACTTTCTATAGTGACTATATATTTAGTTCACGGCAATGAACTATTTATTTATTTATGTCTGTTTTTTAATACTCCGCCTTCCTTACATAGACCCAAGGTGGATTGCCCTTAGGGTTGCCAGACCAGCAGAAAGGGGCACAGGAACATGGGGAGTGGACACTGGTGTTGAGAACTGTGTGATACCCCTTCCCTTTAGATATTACTGCTTTTCAGTAACTCCTGAGGTGTCTAAGCTGCTCCCTTTTATCACAGACCAGGGTTCTCTTCCCACTGGTAGGAAGTTATTCTCCTTGTCCCTAAGAAGCAATAACTCCTTTTCGTATTTGGCTTGTATGGGAGTTATCTTTAATTACCCAGACCTTCTGCCAAATTCATCTTCCGGTACTATATGTCTGTATAAAGCAGTGCTGTAGCAATGTTGACTGAGAATCTGAATTCTCCCTCAGGGTAGTTTTTAATATATCTTAGACAATGGAGTCCCTCTTCTTCTCTCTGTGGAAGTACTTTTCTCACAATTCCCTGACAGAAATCACTGACTCCCAAAGTTTCTTCCTTCAGAAGCCAAACCCTTCTGGCTACTGATCCAGATGTTAAATTTCAGACAAAGACCAAAAAAGGTGAATTAATCTTTTCCCTCCAAATCAGCTGTTTTATTTCCTCTCTCAGCTGATGTTGGCCAAACAGAGAGCGAGTAGAGCAGCCAATCACATAAACTGTTATCTCCAGGAGGGATTAGCTCATAACCTCCATGACTCTCTGTCCCAAACAGCATTTTAAAAACCTGCTTTTCTGTGCAATCCATCACAGCCTCCTATCCCAGAAATTACAACACTTCTCCAGACTACCAAACTCAGTTGCCCTGGAGAAAACAGCTGCTTTGGAGGCCAAACTCTACGGTATACCACAGATTCTCGGTGAAGTCCCCCCTCAGATTCCCCCTTCCACAGGCAATGATCACAAATCTCTTAAGAATTTCCCAGGCTGGAGTTGGCAACCCTAAAGCAGCCTCCCACTAGCAACTAGGGTTGCCACCCTCCAGGTGGTGCCTGGAGACCTCCTGGAATTACAACTGATCTCCAGAGGAAAGAGATCAGTCCTCTTGGAGAAATTGGTTTCTTTGGAGGGTGGATTCAGTAGCATTATACTCCCTAAACCCCTCCCCTCCCAGGCCCCACCCCTAAATCTCCAGGAATTTTCTGGCCCAAGTTGGCAACTTCATTTACAGCTAAGATTCCAACCCACATTATCTTGGTAGTCTGAGGCTTAATTTCTTGCTGCTCAGATAGAGGAAGCCGTACTTATTCCTAGTGGTTTAACCAGAATTTCTGGGAAGCGTGTTTTAGTAATTTTACGCTGAGTTCCCATCAATTGAATAAAATAGGCCGCCTCCCCCAATTTCAACATTTCCCCTCTTTGTAACCTGAAGCTTTTCTCTGTCTGTCAGACAAGGCCTCCCCAAATTACCCCCTAGCTGCAAATTAGTTGGAACGGCCTTAACCTTCCGTAGTCACTTGTTCTTTCTATAAACAAAATACCCTTTTGTTCGTAATATAATTTTCTGGATTAGCCATTATTAACATTTCCTCTCAAAAATGAATTTACATTTGAATTATCTCATTATTTCTGAACCAGCCAATTATTGTCTCTAGTGAACAAAATAATTAATGCCAGCGCCTCCCGTGCTCAGGGTTTTCCTCAGAGATCCTGAAACGTTGTCAGCTACAGAACTGTTCTGGCTCCTGCAGGTACCAGCCGCGCACACACCTGTGTGAGTGAACATGGACGCATACCTGGAAGAAGTGGCAGGTGATGTTTCTTTTAGGTAATGAGCGCACTCAGAAATGTGCCCACCCCCCAATTGCCTTATCATAAAGAAAAGCGAGTTTTCATGTCAAGCAAGTGGGTGGTGAGAGGTCTATCCTGCGCTCCCCACCCCATTACTATTAGCCCAACCTAGATGGCCCCAGGCTGGCCCAATCTCATCAGATCCTGGAACCTAAGCAGGGTTGGCCCTGGTGAGTACTTGGATGGGAGACCTCCAGTGTTTCCTTCAAGCTGAGTTAGTGTGAGCTAGCTCACAGTTTTTTAGCCTCCAGCTCACACATTTTGGTCTTCGCTCAGGAAGGATGGCTCCAGAGCAAACTAATTGATGCAGTAGCCAAGCTGCTCGCTCACAACTTTGATGCCAGTAGCTGACATAGTAGAATTTTTGCTCACAGGGCTCCATAACTTAGAGGGAGCATTGGAGACCACCGAGGAAGTCCTGTTGCTACTGAGAAGCAGGCAGTGGGAAACCACCTCTAAATGTCTCTTGCCTTGAAAACCCCATGAGGGGTAGCCATAAGTCTGCTGCGACTCGATGGCACTTTCCCCCACCAATAGCTGATGAAAGCGAAGCTGTATCGTACACAACTGCAGACTACTCACTGGCCTGGATGGCCCTGGCCACCCCATGTCATCAGATTTTGGAAGCTAAGTAGGGTTGGTCCTGGTTAGCACTTGGATGGGAGACCACCCAGGACCTTTGGGACCATCTCCTCCGTTATGTCCCCAGGAGAGCACTCCGATCGGCGTACAACAATTTGCTGGTGATCCCTAGCCCCAAAGATGTCTGGCTGTCCTCGACTAGGGCCAGGGCCTTTTCGGTCCTGGCCCTGACCTGGTGGAACTCACTGCCGAACAACATCAGGGCCCTGCGGGATTTAATGCAGTTCTGCAGGGCCTGTAAGGTAGAGATGCTCCACCGGGCTTTTGGTTGAGGACAGTGACACTATGGCTGAGGACAGACTGGCAATCTGAAGCGGAGGCAAAGCGGAGGGAACTGGAGCGGGGGAAAAAACCCACGGAGCTGGCCGTTCACACTGGCCAGAGCAATGCCGATCAGCGGCGATACGGAGCGTTCAGACTGCCACGGAGCGTTCAGACTGCCGCATAGCCAGCGCGCGCGGCTCGCGCGTGCCGCTGCACTTTTTTTTTGTTTTTCTTTGATGTTTTTCGCATGTGCGCACATGCGCACATGCGCATATGCGCAAAACTTTTTGCCGGTGCATTCACACTTTCTCCGGATGCCTCCCGCTTCTTCCAGTTCACACTGTTTGGAAGCGGGAGGCATGCGGAGGAAGGCCCCTGAACACCGGGAAAAACCGGTGTCCGGGTAAAGCGGAAGGAAAGCGACTGGGAGACGGGTAAGTACGCAACGGAGCCGATGGACAGATGCACATGTCTGAACGTGCTCCTTTCCTCCGTTTGCGAAGCGTGCCTGCCCTGCTTTAGATTGCCAGTCTGTCCTCAGCCTATGACTATCGCTGGCACCCTCCCTCTTTCTCCTTGTTTCACCTGTTTCCCTCCTCGTACCCCGCCCATGGGGCAGCAGTGCAGTCCAGTATGGGAATAAGATTTATTAAGACACCATCTTGGATTTTACGTGTTATTTATCTGAATCGTTTTATCATTGATGTATGTTGCCCAGAGCCCTGGTTTTTCAGGGATGGGGTGATTCATAAATGGAATGAATGAATGAATGAATGAATGAATGAATGAATGAATGTATGTATGTATGTATGTATGTATGTATGTATGAATGAATGAATGAATGAAGTCTAGGTTTGCTATGCAGAAGCAGGCAGTGGCAAGCCACCCCTGAATGTCTCTTGCCTTGAAAGCCCCATGAATGGTCACCATCAACTGGCTGTGATTTGATGGCTCTTTCCTCGGCCAATAACTAGTGATAGTTGCATCTTCCATAACTGCCGGATATTGAATTCCCATGCTGACTCAGGTGGCCCCATTTCGTCAGATCTTGGACGCTAAGTAGGGTCCGCCCGGGTTAATACTTGGATGGAGGAACACCAAGGAAGTCCAGGGTTGCAATGCAGAGGCAGGAATGGCAAACCACCTCTTGCCTTGAAAACCCCATGGAGGATTGCCGTGAATTGGCCGCAACTTGACACTTTCTACCCCCAGTAGCCAATGACAGCAATGATAGACATATACACACGAAAGGACAGTGTATGACCTGACACGTTTCGGCTCACAAGAGCCTTCTTTAGAGGTCAATTAGTGCAAATGCAACAAGCGACAGAGTCCCTGTAACACACACTGTCCTTTCATGTGTGTATGTAACTTAGAACATTTTATGAGGCTTCACTTGGGCCCCTGCTAGGTTTTTTTATGTGTCTTTGTAATAAATATTCTTTTGTACACTTACTTATGTTTTTAACTTTTGGCCCTCTACCAGTTTTCTAAATTTCCTTTGGAGGTTTCTACTGAATCAGGCCCTCGATCCATCAAGGTCAGTATCGTCCACTCAGACTGGCAGTGGTTCTCCAGGGTCTCAGGCCGAGGTCTTTCCCATCACCTCCTACCTGATCCTTTTAACTGGAGATGACCAGGATTGAACCTGGGACCTTCTACGTGCCGAGCAGATGCTCTAGCACTGAGCCACAGACCCTTCCCCAGAGGCAGAGAAGAGGCAGGGAGGGAAAGCGACACGGATCTGTTTGGAGTGACGTGTTATTCCCAGCTCTGGACTCAAATCCCTTGGAATAAGTGGTACAGGATGTTCCGAGAGAGAGAGAGAGAGAGAGGGACGGGAGAACCGTGCTGGTAACTTGGCAGACAACTTGGCAAAGTCATACAGGTTCTTGCCATGGGCTCAACATGGAAATAAAACACTGGGGTGGCTGTGCAGGTGTTTACAGTGAGTAATATGTACAAATTGCTTAATTGCCTTCCTTTTCCTGTGGGTAGCAAACACATGTTGCTCTCCTTTCCTCTCTGCGATTGTCTGCTCCCGGGCTGGCTTCCCATCGCCTCCTTTTTTAACTTGTTGATGTGGCGGAGGTTGTTGTCCTCCGCTGGGGGGAGGGGGGGGGAAGGCTAATTTTAATCAAGCCGGAGCTTGTCTTTCTGCCTCATCACAGTCAACGCTCGCCTCGTTCCCGTTCATCAAGATCGCATTAGCAGCATTCCGAACTCTTTGATTATTAAAGTGGATGGGAAATAACAGCTCTGTGTGTGGCCAAATAGCTGCTCATCAGCCTTCTCCCCCACCCCCTTTTCTCTCTCCCCCACCCCCCTTTTTTGATGGGCCTTGATAGTTTAATGCAGGCCTTAATCAAGGACGCAGAGTTGTTTTCTCTCCTGGCTTTTAACTTCATCCTATGGAATTACATCCATTCATTCCTTCTATCTGTGAGTGATTTCGTGTCTGTGCGCCGGCCAAGCGCTGGCACTCTGAAATAGGGACCGTGTGCTTTCTCTGTAGTGATTTGCAAACTCTCTTCCACTCTGATCGTAATTGGGGCAGCGGATGCTTGGAAAACATTTCCCCCCCCCAGTGTTCTAAATGGGCTCATTTTTTGGGGGGGCATGCACATGCATGCTCTCTGCTGCTTGGAGACTGTGCATGTGCTGTGAAAGGCAGCCTATGCCTCAGGCGATGGGAAGACTTGCAGTTCCCTTCTGTTCATGCATCCCTCTTGTATGATGGGTTGGCTGGTCGATTTGGCTTTTCAAACATTTGGGCTGGTCGGTCTGATGAAGTTTTAAATTGGTTCGATCTAGAGGAGAGGTTTCTCTTCTTCTATACCCCCCTCCCCAGTCAGACTTGATACCCCTTCATCTAGGTTTGCTAAGTCTTGCCTGTTTTCTAGCCGGGGGCGGGGGGGAGTCCTTGCCAGTCCGGGAGTGTTCTGGTGCGCGCGCGCCGCAATGACGTCACCCGGAAGTGACATCATCGCATCAGGCACGTTGGGGCGGGACCTCTGTAATTTGAGGGAAAACCATAGAGTTTTCCCTCGAATTATAGAGCGCCCCCCCACCGAAACGACGTCATCGCACCAGGCACATCTGCAGCCCGGCAATTTGGGGGTGGAGTTCCCCTCGGCGGCCCAATCCGGCCTGGCGGGGAACAGGCCGATCAAGCGGGGGTTTCCCCGCCCCCCTGGGGGACTTGGGAACCCTACCTTCATTACACAGTGGCTGGATTCTTAATTTGATTTTTCTTTAAAAATTCAGCCTAATTAAAAGTTCTGGAGAGCTGAGATGTTTGTGATACTTTGCCTGGTCCTAGAAAAAAAAATGCCCTGAGCTGGATAGCTTAGGCAGTGTCACAATAGGAGGTCTTCTGATCTTCTCAGCTGCTGTGATTTCCATGGGGAGAGAAGAGTATAAATGTAAGAAACAATAAAATTCAACATTGTCAGGAATTCCTTGCCTCCTTTCTTCCTCTTTGCGGTATTAATAAAGGATGGTCTTTGAAAACACTTGGGCGGCAGGAAAGGCGTCAGTGGGTAACATGGAACTCAAGGGTACCATGTTCAGTGTTCCCTCTAAGCTATGCTAGGGGGTGCTGGCGCACAAAATTTTAGCTTGTACTCAGACATCGTCGCTTCCAGCTCACAAGCATTTTTCCTCCATTGGAAACGAGGATGGGGGCACCTCCTTGTGGTGCCCATAGAATTGGACCCCCAGATCTGCCAACATAGTGGACTGGGGTGGGTAGACCTGTTCCCCAGAGGCCAGGTCTACCAATATAGTAGAAAGGTGAGGGTAGACCTGTTCTCCAGAGGCCAGGTCTACCAATACAGTAGAAAGGAGAAGGTAGACCTTTTCTCCAGAGGCCGGATCTATCAAGATAGTAGAAAGGTGAGGGTAGACCTGTTCCCCAGAGGCCAGGTCTACCAAGATAGTGGAAAGGGGAGGATAGACCTGTTCTCCAGAGACCAGGTCTACCAATATAGTGGAAAGGGGAGGATAGACCTGTTCTCCAGAGACCAGGTCTACCAATATAGTAGAAAGGTGAGGGTAGACCTGTTCCCCAGAGACCAGGTCTACCAAGATAGTGGAAAGGGGAGGATAGACCTGTTCTCCAGAGACCAGGTCTACCAATATAGTAGAAAGGTGAGGGTAGACCTGTTCCCCAAAGGCCAGGTCTACCAATGTAGTTCTCTGAAGACCTGGTCTGTCCCCATAGAGGACAACATTTTCTGTAATGCAGTTTGACATGATTCCGTTTTCTCTTACAGTGTTTAAATTATTCTTAAAATACAGTTTAAAATAATTCATTCTGAGATTTTTACAAGGTTATGGAAATAATCTTCTAGGAAACTAATTCATGCGACAGTCAAATGTAGACTTGCTCACAACTTTAATGTTACTAAGGTTTTTGCTCATGAGGTAGAATTTTTGCTCACAACACTGTGGAGCTTAGAGGGAACATTGTGGGGACTGTTGTTCTATAAGCACGAGGATGAAATTAATGTGCAAAATTCTTAAATCTTTGTCTGATGCTGAGTGCTGCCTTTTTAAACCACCACCCCCTCCCTTCTCTCAAACTGCAGTGTATTGATCAATCAGATAGATAGGACAGCTCTTAGGAAAATATGCTCTTTGGGTTTTGTCCCCCCCCCCCCCCCTTAATCATGCTTCAGCTCTTTGCACTTAACAGTACGAATGAAGATGGAAATCTAGTTTAGGTTATTAGGAAGGCAACTTCGCCCTTCGTTCTGTTCGCTGTGATTCCCCCCCCCCCCCCCCTATAGTGCTGATAAAAGCTTTGGGATCTGAAGCTGAACTTCGCTTGGAAGTATCAGAGCTGCGAAAAGGTTCTTGTTAAATGTGTGTTTTGGATTAAAGATAGATGCACGGAAAGGAATCGCGTTTTAAAAGCTAAATGTGGGCCTATTACGGCTTCTCTTGGTTTCCCTGGTGCTGAATTAAGAGTAAAATGATTCTGGCACAGTTCACTTGAAGCTATGACATGCATGGGCTCTGGGCAAAGATCTGGTTGTCCATTAATTGCAATTGGATTGCTGCCGCCACCCCCCCCCCCCCTCCCCAAGGCCTTGTCTTTTTTACAAAATATTTCCTTTTGGACACTCTTCAAAGTCAAGAGAAGAACAGAGTGTTTTTCTATCCCCACGCGCTGTGTTAAAGCTGAGAATAAACAAAGTATTCTGTTGACAACATATTCATGATATTTTCCCCATTTATATATAAATAATTTTGTCAACACTTAATATGCCATAATGTGTTTTCGAAGTTAAAAAGTTTAACTTGATATCCAAGTAAACTGGTAGTCCTAATCCGTTGTGACTGTATTAGAATGTTTCTCAAGTATGGGGTATTTTTTGAAATTTTGCTCATAGAAAACAAAGACATGTATACCTTTAAATCCCTTAAATGTACCAAGTGGTACAGTTTTATATGCTAACTTATAAATGATGCATTTTATGTTGTTAAAACAGTAAAAGTAGCTTAGTTTTGATCGGTCAGGGAAGAATGCATATATTTCAGGTCTTCCCAGAATTTCTGTTTAAAAAAAGCCAGGGAAAAATGTGTCATTCCCCTCCTGCAATAGCTCCAGAACTTCCAGAATTTTTACATCTCTAAATCAGACAGGGTCGCTAGCTCCGGGTTGGGAAATCCCTGGAGGGTTTTTTTTTGGGGGGGGGGGGGGGGGACACGGGGAGGGTAGGTTTTGGAGAGGGGAGGGAGGGAACTCCATGGGTTATAATGCTATAGATGGCACCTTCCAAAACTGCTATTTTCCCCCAAGAGAATGGATTAGAGTAGTCTGGAGAGCAGTAATTCTGGGAGATCTCCAGCCCCCACCTGGGGGTAGGCAAGCCTACAGTCAGACCATTGCTTCACCTAGTCCACTGTCCTCTACTCTGCCTTTTAACTGGGGGGAGGACTGGACCTGGGAAAGTCAGCAAGCAAAGAAGAAGAAGAAAAGAGATTGAATTTATACCCCGCCCTTCACTACCTGAAGGAGTCTCAGAGTGGATTACAATCTCCTTTCCCTTCCTGTCACCACAACAGACACCCTGTGAGGTAGGTGGGGCTGAGAGAGCTCTTTCGAGGACTGCCTGTGAGAGAACAGCTCTGAAAGGAGTTGTAACTGTCCCCAGGAGCTCCTTTGCATATTAGGCCACACACCCCTAATGTAGCCAATCCTCCAAGAGCTTACAGAGCTCTTCTTACAGGGGCTACTGTAAGCTCTTGGAGGATTGGCTACATCAGGGGTGTGTGGCCTAATATGCAAAGGAGCTCCTGCTATGAAATGAGCCCTGACTGTCCCAAGGTCACACCAGCAGCTGCTAGTGGAGGAGTGGGAAATCAAACCCGGTTCTCCCAGATTAGAATCTGCGCCCCTAACCACTACACCAAACTGGTTCTGTGTTCTGTCGGCCCTATGAAAGAAAGGGACCATAATACGCCTATAGTGAATCCAGTTCAAGAACCTCAGACCAGCGGTCCAGCTGACAACATTACTGACAAAGCTAACCTTTACACCTCACATACTTAATTGCCTTTTTATCACACCCTTCCACAGTAGCCTAACCATATGGCAGCTATTAGACCTTATTTAAGAACGAAGAAGAGATAGGACAGAGAAGGTGGGAAGGAACGTTTCATGCAAGGAATGACTTGATCTCTCATGGGCTGGTTATGTCTCAAGAGGGATGTCATTTTCTGGACCAGAGACTGGTTTTAACTGGATAGCTTTTAAAGAGTTCCTCTGTAGGGACATTTCATTGCACTTTACCTGACCTGGAGTTCCTGAAAAATCAGACGCTTATCACTGATTGAGAAAGTGGAAACTAGAATGAAAATGTGTGAGGGTGAAAAGAGGCCACATCCAAATAAGGTCTTTTTGAACAGACTTTGTACAGGAAATGAGGAGTCTAATTCTGAAATTTAGGTTGCTAACTTTGCTACTGTGTTGTTTCATGGCATTTCTTTCGCAAGGGCCATAGCTGCAAACATTCGACTTTTATGGTTCTATTTCCATGGAAAGCCATCTGTGGCAAACCCTCCATGCATGTTGGTGATGTTGCATCATAGCAGTCGGTAGCAGAGGAGGCTTACCGGCTACAACACAAAATGTTACCCCTTGCCTTGTTGCCCGTGTTTTTCAAGTTTTCCCCAGTGAAGTTATCTGTACAACTTAGGTTTAAAGCAGAAGTTATACCAGGGAATCTAGACTCTGCCTAGAGTACGATTGGCATTTTCATTTAATCAGAGTTAATTGCTGTACACATTTGTGTATGCAGGTTTCTATCTCCCCGTGGCCTCAAGCTCAACGTAGGCTTAGAGTCTTTTGTAAAAATGGAAACCTGAAAAGCAGTCCTTAATACGATTTATGCAGAAGTGATAAAAACCAAACCAGGTTTCCAGGCGTTCCCTGCCGCCCATTGAATCTTACCTATCATCAGTACAACCCAGCCTCAAAGGAAATAATCTTTCCTTTCATCCAATGAAAGCTCTATGAAACATAATGGAGCAGTAAATAGTTATTAATCTTGTTATTAATCATGAACTTAGGCAGATCATGAGTGGGAGGGCAGGAGGGGTTGCATCAGTGCTTAGATCTTGTGGCCCTTTCTTGCACGTCCAGCGAAATGTTGATAGCCACTTTGGGGGTCAGGAAGCCATTTTTCTCCAGGCCAGTTTGACCAGGGATCCTGGAGGTCTTCTTCTGGGCGTGGAACAGGGGTCATAGGGTGTGTGGAGGGGAGGTATTTGTGAATGTCCTGCATTGTGCAGAAGGTTGTACTAGATGACCCTGGAGGTCCCGTCCAACTCTTGTGATTCTATGATTCTGTGTGTTACCCAGTAGACAAAAGGAGTGAAAAACATTGCAACTGCTAGGGTATTTTTTTTTGCAGGGGGGGCTTATCAGCAAGTGAAGATGTTACAATCTCACAGGGAGCAGGCTGACGTGGTGAAATATAGTGTCCCCAAAGGTTACTATACAGAGGACATGGAAAAAATCTTAATCCCCTTCCTGAAGAGCTTCAACCACTGGCTTTCAGGGGTAGACCACATGGGGTGGAAGACTGGATTCCAGAATTCTGGGAATATGAGCCCCTACGTTTCTTGACCTGGTGCACAGAAGATACGGATAACGAGGACTTTCTATTCTTGTTGGTGGAAATGAGACAGAAGAGAGAATTGGATTGACTGCTCCTGTTCCCAGGTGATTGCAGGTTATTGAGGTTCAGGTGTTGGGCTTAAATGACGTCAGTGCAAAAGTCATGATTCAATGATTGTGATGTTCATTAGTCTTGTGCTCCTCTCGGAAGATGTTGTGTGCATTCTCTTCCCCACCCCATGCTCCATCATGAGACCTTGCAAGTATAATTGTTTCAGTTCTGAATGGATTTATCTTCATTCAGCTTTAAAAGAATACTTTATGTATGTTGGGCCATCAGGGTGCATGGCGCTCCTCAGTTTCCTGCCCCGCAATCCTAAAACCATGGATTCTAAATCTCATCCTCATCCCATTAGTGGATTCAGTAGATTCAGAGCAGACAAAAGGAAATGCTTCTTTACACAGTGAGTAATTAAAATGTGGAATTCACCACCAGGGGATGAACACATGAAGCTGCCTAATAATGAATTGGACCCTTGGTCCATCCAGGTCAGTATTATGTACTCAGACTGGCAACGGCTCTCCAGGGTCTCAGGCAGAGGTCTTTCCCATCACCTACTGCCTGGTCCTCTTAACTGGAGATGCTGGGGATTGAACCTGGGACCTTCTGCATGCCAAGCATAGGCTCTTCCACTGAGCCACAGCTCCTCTTTACAGCTCTCCAAGGTCTCAGGCAGAGGTCTTTCCCATCACCTACTGCCTGGTCCTTTCAACTGGAGATGCCAACGATTGAACTTGCATGCCAAATTGCTCCTCTGCTACTGAGCCACAGCTCCTCCAAAAAAAATCTTGTTGGTTTCTAAGGTGCTACTGGAGTTGAATCTTGAAGCTGTCTTATACTGGACCAGACTATCAGTCCATCAAGGTCAGTGTTGTCTGCTTAGATTGGCAGCCACTCTTCAGAGTTTCAGGCGGAGGTCTTTCCCATCATCTACTTCCTGGTCCTTTTAACTGGAGATGCCGGGGATTGAACCTTGGACAAAGATGCATGCAGCTGCCTTACACGGAATCAAACCCCTGGTCCATCAAGGTCGGTAATGTCTACTCAGACTAGCAGCAGCTCTCTAAGGTCTTAGGTATTGTCTACTCAGACTGGCAGCCATTCTTGGGCAGAGGTCTTTCACATCGCCTACTACTTGCTCCATAACTGTAGTTGCTGGGGATCGGACCTTGACTTTTTACATGTATGCAAAACGGATGGTCTACCATTAAGCCATGGCCCCTCCCTACCAGGAAGAACCAAATCTTTTCTGTTTAATCGTGGCATTTCTCTCTCTACTCCGGCATGTGCATTTCCCCAGTATGAATGAAGTGATGAGTGATACAGCTTTGGGGGTGTGGGGCTAGTACAGTCTTGATAGCACTTTCACATATCTCTCTCAGCATCTTTCAAGTATATTCTGTTTGTTCCTAGGCTGGGCTACAAATTACAACGATTAAAAACAATCAATAGAATGAAATATTTTTGAGTCTCTAATTAGGGTGCTTAGGAAGCATAAAATAGGTTGTCTTATACGGATTCCTTGGAGTAGCTGGCAGAACATATGAACATAAGAAGAGCCCAGTGGTGAACCAGTTCCTCTGGAGGTGCAGTAACCGGGCATAGAGGCTGAGGCTTTCATGATAACATCAGAAGAGCCCTGCTGGATCAGACCAGTGATCCATCCAATACAGCATCCTGTCTCACACAGTGGCCAACCAGTTCCTCCAAAGAGCCAACAATAGGGCATAGAGACTGAGGCCCTCCCCTGATGATGCCTCCTGGCTCTGGGATTCAGAGGATTAGTGCTTCTAAATGTGGAGGTTCCCCTCAGCCGCTATGGTTAGTAGCCATTGATAGGCTTATCCTGCATGACTCTGTCTGATCCCCTTTGAAAGCCGCTTATTCCTGTGGCCATCATTACGTCCTCAGACAGCGAATTCCACATCCTAATCACTCTCTGTGTAAAGTAGTATTTCCTTTTGTCCGTCCTGAACCTACTGCCCATCAGCTTCGTTGGGTGCCCAATAGTCTTTTGGGAGAGGGAGAACCCATGGGTCATCCAGACTTTAGAAGAGGGGAGAAGATACGTTGAGAGGAAAATGCTTCCCTCCTCCCCCAAGACTGAGAGGTAACAATCTTCAACGGCTGTTTTTACATCAGCGTAAGCAAGAAAGCAAAGATCAATCATGGCTGCCTCTGTATGTGCCGTTAAGGGCCGTCAAGTCGTTTCCGACTTTCTGCAACCCTATAAATTAATGTCTTCCAAAATGTCCTCTCATTAACCGCCTTGCTCAGGTCTTGCAGACTGAGGGCCGTGGCTTCCTTGATTGAGTCCATCCATCTCATGTTCAGTCTTTTTTCCTGCTGCCTTCTGCTTTTCCTAGCATCATTACTTTTTCCCATGACTCTTTGTCTTCTCAGAACGTGATGAAAGCATGATTGCCCCAATTTAGTCGTTTTAGCTTCTAGGGAGCGTTCAGGCTTGATTCGATCTAGATCCCACTTATCTAGAACCCTGAAGCAGTGCCAGAATCTTTTTTTTAACAGTCTGACATTAATTTCCTCATACAAAGGATGCTTACCGTGGTAAGATATGGTTTGTGTGTTAGTGCAGTGCCCATGTGAACACAAACTGGACAGGAATGATTCAGCCAAGCCAGTCTTGCTGGAAATCTCCGACTTCTCCGTCAATTTCAGTATGATAAAATGGGAACATTTTTTAATGGCAAAAATAACAGACTCAATCAGTAGACCTCAAAAAATACAATGCATTTTTTAAAATTCATGACAACGTGGTGTTAAGAACCAGGGAGGATTGTGAGGCACTCCAAAGGGATCTGTCAAGGATGGGCGAGTGGGCGTCAATGTGGCAAATGGGGCTCAGTGTGGCCAAGTGCAAAGTGATGCACATTGGAGCTAAAAATCCTAACTATAAATACACATTGATGGGGTCCGAACTGGCAGAGACTGACTAAGAGAGAGATCTTGGAGTTGTAGTAGATAACGCAATGAAAATATCGAGAGAGTGTGCAACTGCAATGAAAAAGGCCAACACTATGCTGGGGGATATTAGGAAGGAAATTGAAAACAAATCAGCCAGTATCATAATGCCCCTGTATAAATCGATGGTGCAACCTCATTTGGAGTACTGTGTACAGTTCTGGTCGCCGCACCTCAAAAAAGATACCATAGCATTGGCAAAAGTGCAAAAAAGGGCAACTAGAATGATAAAAGGGTTGGAACACTTTCCCTATGAAGAAAGGTTGAAGCGCTTGGGGATCTTTAGCTTAGAGAAATGACGGCTGAGGGGTGACATGATCAAGGTTTATAAGATTATGCATGGAATAGAGCAGGTAGCGAAAGAGGTACTTTTCTCCCTTTCTCACAATACAAGAACTCATGGGCACTCCATGAAATTGCTGAGCAGTCGGGTTAGAACGGATCAAAGGAAGTCCTTCTTCACCCAAAGAGTGATTAATATGTGGAACTCACTGCCACAGGAGGTGGCGGTGGCTACAAGCATGGACGGCTTCAACAGGGAATTAGATAAACATGGAGCAGAGGTCTATCAGTGGTTATTAGCCACGAAGTATAGGTAAGAACTCTCAGTCTGGGACAAGTGATGCTCTGTATTCTTGGTGCTTGGGGGGGGCAACAGTGGGAGGTCTTCTAGTGTCCTGGCCCCACTGATGGACCTCTTGAGGGCACCTGGTATTTTTGGCCATTGTGTGACAGAGTGTTGGACTGGATGGGCTACTGGCTTGATCCAACATTGGCTTCTCTTATGTTCTTATATTCTTATGGTATCCGGTCTTTTCCTAGCTACAAGCATGGGAAATCCTCCCCTCAAACCTACTATATCACAAATGGCTAACCCTATAACCGTGAATGAACATAACCGAAACACAGTTCAATAGAACATGATACCACACCAAAACTCTATAGAAAACATTCAATCCTCTACCAACGACATCGTACCAATATCTTCAAACATTACTAACACAGATAAACCCACTTAACATCAAATCAATATCAACTAAGAATGTTAGGATTGAACTTGGTGCTTGGGGGGGCGACAGTGGGAGGGCTTCTGGAGTTCTGGCCCCGCTGGTGGACCTCCTGATGGCACCTGGGTTTTGGCACAGAGTGTTGGACTGGAGGGGCCATTGGCCAGCACGGCTTCTCTTATATTCTTATGCATGCCAAACAGAGGCTCTTCTGCTGGGCCGCAGCCCCTCCCCATTGTCTCCTACAAAGGAAACATTTTAACGAGCACTAGATAAACTTCAGAGAATGCCAAAGTTGTGTTGTTGCATGGCTGGGGCCATAAGGAGCAACCTAAATTGCTCCTTTGGGAAATCCGAGAGTACAATCAAATGTTGCGCCTCCATCAGAGAATACAGACCAAGCTGTCTTACATTGCTCCTTTTGTCTGGAGGTAGAGTTCATTTTCTGCAGCTGCCCATATTTAAATCTTTAAAAAAACACATAGACAGCAGAGTCCCTACTCTTCAGACCAGGTATGCCCCTCAATGGATGGTCGTCTCTTTAATGAAATCTGCTCTTGCGGAATGACCGAACTTGCCTTTTCTTGGAATGTTCGTTATTGGGACCTGATGGATCACCTCTCCGGCGCTTCCAGACGGCCTGGCTCTCTAATTCTTCCCCATAACGAGTTTTGCACTGTGTGATAAAATATTCATGTTCAAATAAGCTCTAAACTAATTATCTTCAGCCAGCAGTTGCCTCTGCAGTCATTTGCTGGGAGCTCGGCTCAAGCTAATGGCTTGTATTTCAGTTTCAAAAAGACCCTCCTGGCTGTTCCCTGTCACTGATTGTTATCCTAAATGAAATTTCCACGTGCATCTATAGCTGATCCTTCTGTTTCCAAAGGAGGCTTTCCTTCTCTGCACCTTCTGAAGCTTGGGAGAGACCGTGTGTGGATCTTCTCACATATCTGGCAAAACACAGGGCTCCACGAGAACCGCTCAAGAGGTCACTCTTCATGTTCAAGATGCTATCTTTTAAATTGCCACCTTTCTGTAATACATTTTGTAGCTGACCTGAGATCACTCCTGTCATTCCCTCCCCACATTCTACTAACCCAGAGAACTTCCGTCTCATCAGCATTGTTCCAGCTTGTTCACCTTCATCCAGACCTGTTACTGACTCCCAAGTTACTGACTCGGCTCAGAACATCAATGACGTCCTCGGAATTAGGTGGAAAAGAAAGGTAGAGCTGAGTCATCATCTGCATATTGGTGACACTGCAGCCCTTACCTCCTTATGACACGTCCCAGTGGCTTTATATACTTATTGAATAGCATGGGGGATAATTAAAAGACGCCTGCTCCTTGGGAGGAAAGCTATGGGAAACCTAGACAGCAGAAGAAAAAGTAGAGACATCACCCTGTCAACAAAAGTCCGTATGGTCAAAGCAATGGGATTTCTGGTAGTAATGTACGGCTGCGAGAATTGGACCATAAGGAAGGACGAGTGCCAAAGAACAGATGCTTTCGAATTATGGTGCTGGAGAAGACTCTTGAGAGTCCCTTGGACTGCAAGGAGATCAAATCAGTCAACCCTAAAAGAAATCAACCCTGACTGCTCCCTGGAAGGCCAGATCCTGAAGCTGAAGCTCAAATACTCTGGCCACCAAATGGGAAGGGAGCACTCCCTGGAGAAGACCCCGATGCTGGGAAAGATTGAAGGTCAAAGAAGAAGGGGACAGCAAAGTTTGAGATGGCTAGACAGTGTCATTGATGCAACGAACATGAAGTTAAGCAAACGCCGGAGGATGACGGAAGACAGGAGGGCCTGGCGTGGTGTGGTCCCTGGGGATGCGAAGAGTCAGACTCGACTGTGCGACTGAACAACAACAGCATGGGGGATAAGATGGAACTCTGCAGCGCCCCACAAGCCAACAGCTATGGGGCAGAACAGGAGTCCAACAGTGGTCTGAGACTGACCCCTAAGATAGGACTCTAACCACTGTAACACAGTGCCCCTGAGTCCCAGAGCTGAGGGGTGGCTCAGTAGAGTACCACGATCAAAAGTATCAAGGGCCGCTGAGATATCCAGTAGACTCTTAGGGTCACATTTCCCCTGGTCAGTGTTAGACTAGTAAAGGAGAAATTAAGGCTCAGAGTTCCTCTCTGCCACGAAACTCAGTGGGAAGAATTTTGTTTCCAGTCACTGGAAAGGTTCTCTCTTTTTCTGTGAGGCCTAGTAAAGCCCACCCATGATAATGTCAAAAACAGAATGTTGTCTGTTGGTTTATTTGACACCATCTCTGGGCGACTGTCAACGTATGAGAGAAAAGAGGGCCAGACAGAGTGAAAATTCTCCGGCCTGCTCAGGCTGCAATTAAACGTTTATTTATACACACATGCATATGTTCCTGTCCCATCTTATCTCCTTGGACTCGTTTCCCCTAATTGGATAGGCTTGCCACTGAGAGAGCTGTAACGTGTTGGAAAAACGTTTTGTAAACCTCTGGACTAGGGATTTGGAATCCGTCATTGAACCTGAGTTCTGGAGATCACCACTGAAAAGCGGCTTAAATTTTCCAGTAAATCTCACTGCTAAAGAGAATATGATCAAACTGTTGTGACAGTGGCATTTAAGCCCTTATAAATGAGCCGAAATTAAGGGGTGATTGTTGGATTTGTGGAGTTGCTGATGCAAACTTTATATATGTATGTGGTAGAGATGTCGAAGAGCTCCCCTCCCGAACCCTGTTCAATGGGGTTTTTGTCCTTTAAAGCCCTACATGGTTGGAACTAGGGTATCTGAAGGACCGTCTTCTCCCATATGTTCTTGCTATGAATTATTATCACTCCTAAGTGTCACATCAATCAAAGAAACTCGTCTGCCGAGCCCACAAGGCAGCGTCTTTTTGGTGGCAGCCCCCTGTTTATGGAACCTAGTCTCCTCACTGTTGATCTTGAGGAAGCAACTGAAGACAGTGTCATTTAAATAAATAGAGCTGAAGAATGTTGGGAGATGATTTCTAGAGCTCTGTCTGAAGGAATAGGTAAAGGGTTCGTTTCTCCCCTAGATGTTTCTTGTTAAATTCCATCCCAAATACACTCAATGATTTGTCTTAAATGCCATAACCTCTGCAAGATTAGTCTTTGCCAGGCACTGGAAAATAAATGCAACTCCGAATAGAGAGGAATGGTTAGAGAAACTAATGGGATGTGTGTAGTTGGGTAAACTAACCTGTATGGTACATGGCAAAAAGTTAGATGTTTGATTAATGGAAGGTTATTCTGACTAGAATAGTGAAAAGAAGAAGTAGTAGTAGAGGAGGAGGAGGAGGAGGAGGAGCAGATTAGATTTATACCCCACCCTTCACTCAGAGTGTCAGAGTGGCTTACAGTATCCTTCCCCTTCTTCTCCCCATAACAGACACCCTGTGAGGTAGGTGGGGCTGTGAGAGCTCTGAGAGAACTGCTCTTGAGAGAACAGCTCTGAGAGTACTCGTGACTGACACAAAGTCACTCAGCAGTTGCATGACCCTAATAAGAGAACTGCTGCCAGTCTGATTCAGTGTAGAGCAGCTTCATGGTAAAGTGTTGTGGCTCAGTGGTAGAACATCTGCTTGGCATGCAGAAGGTCAAAGGTTCAATCCCTGACGTCTCCAATTAAAAGGACCCAGAAGAAGGTGGTGTGAAAGCCCCCTGTCTGAGACCCTGGAGAGCTGCTTCCAGTCTGAGTAGACAATACTGACCTTGACGAACTAAGGGTCTGACTGAGAAGGAGAAGAAGGAGGAGGAAGGTTTTTTTATACCCCACTTTTCACTACCCGAAGGAGTCTCAGAGCGGCTTACAATCTCCTTCCCTTCCTCTCCCCACAGCAGACACCCTGTGAGGCAGGTTGGCCTGAGAGAGTTCTGAGAGAACAGTGACTGACCCAAGGTCACCCAGCTGGCTTCATATTGCGGACGAGTGGGGAATCAAACCCGGTTCTCCAGATTAGAGTCCACCACTCTTAACCATTATACCAGTGGTTCTCAACCTTCTTTAATGCCGTGACCCTTTAATACAGTTCCTCATGTTGTGGTGACCCCCCAACCATAAAATTATTTGTTGTGTTGTCTAAACGGCTTTGACAAAACCAATAAAAACATTATTTTCTGACCCATCTATACAAAATCTTGCCTGAACCAACATCTTATGTCCAACCATTATTCCTACACTGGATTGGAATCAGTTCCTAAAAGTTAGGTTCCAATGGCAATCAGCTTGCATAGGGCCCCTTCCTACCGGCGGGGCAGACTTGGACGACAGCCGGCGACCCCTGTGAAAGGGTTGTTCGACCCCCAAAGGGGTCCCGACCCACAGGTTGAGAACCACTGCATTATACCAAGGCTGATGGCTTCATGCGACCAAGGGCTTAAGGGTCTCCCTGTGGCACTGGGATGCACAGCTTTAGTGCTTCTATCCAAGGCTGAGGACAGACTGGCAATGTAAAGCGGGACAGCCCCGCGTTGGAAGTGGAAGAAGGGAGCGTGTTCAGACATGCGCATCTGTCCGTCGGCTCCGTTTCGCACTTACCCGTCTCCCACTCGCTTTCCATCCGCTTTAACAGGACACCGGGAGAAACCGGTGTCCAGGGGCCGTCTTGCACTTGCCTCCCGCTTCCAGGCAGTGTGAACCGGAAGAAGGCGGGAGGCAAGTGGAGGCGGCAGTGTGAACGCGGCGTTTTGCCAGTTTGCGCATGTGCGCATGTGCGCACGTGCGCAAATTGCCGAAACAGCCCTATCATGAGCTGTAGAGGCCGGCCCACATGGGGCCACTCCGCAACAGTCTGAACGCTCTGTATCGGCACCATTGCGCAATACACCGGCCGGTGTGAACGGCCAGCCCCGGGGAGTTTTTCCCCCGCAGCAGTTTCCTCCGCACTCATCTCGCTCCAGATTGCCAGTCTGTCCTCAGCCCAAGACCAGCAAAGGAAGCTGAAGGGTCTCAGTCTCTGTCATGACCCGGTCTGTGGCAGCAAGGCCTGTCAGGCCCATGGGAGCCTGCCTGGTAGTGGAGAGTGCTGGGCCTACAACTCCCAGGGGCCCCTGCGTGTGTTTTGGCGCCAAAACGGACCAATCACAGGGAAAGGGCTCTTGTAAGAAAAGGGCTGGGACCGGTGGAGAGTTGTTCTTTTCCCCAGAGAGCGTAGCCAGAGGAAAGGCTGCTGCAGGGAAGAGGCCCTTGCCCTGAGGGAAGGGTGAGAAGACTCAGGCCTAACGAGGACAGAGAGCTAGGGACGGTGAGCCTAGTCGCGTTAGGGCATTTGGTTTCTTTTCTTTTCACCCACTTACTGTTAGTGTTCATGCACCTTATTTGGAGCCAGTTTGGTGTAGTGGTTAAGTGCGCGGACTCTAATCTGGGAGAACCGGGTTTGATTCCCCACTCCTCCACTTGCACCTGGCTGGATGACCTTGGGCAAGCCATAGCTCTGTACCAGCTGTTCTCTCAAGGACAGTTGTCTCAGAGCTCTCTCAGCCCCACCTGCCCCACAGGGTGTCTGTTGTGAGGAGGGGAAGGGAAAGGAGTTTGTAAGCCGCTCTGAGACTCCCAAGTTATGGGCGGGGTATAAATCCAATCTCCTCCTCCTCCTCTTCCTCCTCCTCCTCCTCCTCCTCTTCTTCTTCTTTTAATTCTTCTTCTTCTTTTTCCTGTTTGACTGACCTCCCACAAAATAAACTTGTTCCGTTGTTTAATCTGCCTGGTCCTCACGCCTGTTATTCAGCCAATAAGGGGAAGTCTGAAGGTCTTGGGGGGGGGATGCTCTGGGCCTTTCCAAGGGAACCTATCTCCAGAGTGATGGCAGCGTCCGGTGACACCCCACCTGAATCGCGACACTCTCCATAGGGGTTGGCACCACTGTTGTTGGGAATGTCTGTCTGATTTCTCCCCAGCTCCTGGGACCCTGGGGATTCGGTGACAAAAAGCGAAGCCGCTCCTTCATCTTCCTGCCACTTAATAAAGAGCTTTTTAACTTGCATTTTCCCAAGTCATCACATTTTTGTTGCTTTGTTAGCCCCCTGTGGCCAAAGCAAATACCTTCCTAATTAATTTTAATAATAGAGAGCCTCATTATCATGGCATGACAGTCTGCTGGGAGACACCATGATTGAGACTGAGATTGGGAAAGTGCACAGAATCGTTTGGGGTGATTCGCTGGGGCTTCTCCCAGAAAATGAGGGTGTGGGGACCGAGAGGGAAAGGAACAATGGGCAGTGCTACAGAGGGGTTAACTATTAGATTTGATTTGCTTCAGGTTAACCAGATGAAAGGGGGTACGGCTAAATTAGGGGGAAGCTGTACTCTTTTAAAAAAAAATCTATATTCTTAAGGCCTACAAATAAATGTCATGTTTCAGCTTGTGAGGAATTTTCAGAAACGGGGCCAGTGCTTCTCCCGGGAATGTGAGTTACATGTCAGAAGTGTGCTTATTTTTCTTTGCATTTCTCTTTCTACGCATACCTTTTACATCTCCTTTTAAGCTCAGTACATCTGGGAAAGAAGAAGAAGAGACTGGATTTATATCCCACCCTTCACTTGAAGTCTCAGAGCAGCTTACAATGTCCTTTCCCTTCCCCTCCCCACAACAGACACCCTGTGAGGTTGGTGGGGCTGAGAGAGCTCTCTCGAGGACTGCTCTTAAGAGAACAGGGCCTGAGAGAACTTGTGACTGACCCAAGGTCATCCAGCCAGGTACAAGTGGAGGAGTGGGGAATCAAACCCGGTTCTCCCAGGTTAGAGTCTGCGCACTTAAACACTACAGCAAACTGGCTTTTGTTGTTGTTCAGTTGCACAGTTGAGTTTGACTCTTTGTGACCCTATGGACCACATCACGCCAGGCCCTCCTGTCTTCTGCCATCCTCCAGAATTTGCTCAATTTCATGTTCATTGCATTGATAACACTGCCTAACCGTCTCATCCTTTGTCGTCCCCTTCTTCTTTTACCTTCAGTTATTCCCAGCATCAGGGTATAGGCATGCAGAAGTAAAAAGTTGTTAATGGGACCAACACTTTTAGAAGGGGTCAGCCACAAACTGCTCCTCAAACTCACTGCGACCCAGCAGATCAGCCAAGGGGTCTAGATCAGGGGTGTCAAACATGTGGCCCGGGGCTGCATCAGGACCCCGGAGGGCTCCTATTAGGCCCACACTAAAACTGGCCATCTCCTGCTTCCAGTTCTGTTGCTGCTGCTGCATCATAGCTTGCTTTGCCAGACTCTCTCAGTTGCTTAGCCATTTCATGTTTTCCCCTGGGTCCTAGACTCAGAACTCTGAGCGTGAGATTTCTGTGGTGAATGTCAATAAATCAAAAGTAGGTTTGCAGCTTACAGATACACACCTGAACAGCATAGACATTTTGATGCAATAATTCAGAGCAAGAGGTGTCAGTTATCAGAGATTGTTAAATAAACAAAATTTTGCAAGAGTGCTAATGTTTGAAGCATGTTTTTAAAACCCTTTGTGTTTGTGTGCTTTATAAAGTTTATATCTCCGCTACCTGGCATTACATTTTATGACACACATGGCCCGGCCCAACAAGGTCTCATTTATGTCAGATCCGGCCCTCATAACAAATGAGTTCGACACCCCTGGTCTAGATGATAAACCTACCATTGACACGGCTGTCTCAAATTCCTCAGATACAAAGGAGCTCTCGATTCTTGTCTGATATTAACACGGCGAGACACTCAGCGCATGTATATTGATGCTGTTAATTGGACCAGAGATACCCAGATGTGGAAATCTTTGAAGCCTGGCTTTACACGAGACTGTAATTCACTCCAAATGATTAATCTGGTTATCTCGCTGGTTTTTGTGATTTGTTATGTCTTTTAGGTGTGAGTTAGATATGGTTGTGCTAATTGTGGTTATAAGCCACAGATGAAGGCTTTGTGCTGCAACACGACTGGCGGTCTGTTTTTATTGTACTTGGCAGTGTGTGTTAACTTACTTCATGTAGACAACCGTTTCCTGTTTTTTGATTTGTTTATGTATTAAATTAGTGGTGTTACATTTTGCGCACATAATCGAATTTGTTCATTTCCTCATTCCATCGTATCACTTTTTTCTGCTTCTTTGTGCTCTCAACCTTTTTGGTCTACCCTACGCTCTCTTTTTTGTTGAGTATGTCCCTCTTTTTTTGTGGCGCTGACAGGACCACAGTAGTTGGGAGGGGTCAACCATGCAGCACGCCTCCAGTTCACTGCAGCCCAGCAGGTCAACCAAGCGGTCTTGACGATAAACATGCAATTGATACGTCTGTCTCAGACTCGGGAACGAAGGACCCTCATGATTCCTATTTGATCTTCCCAACCACTTTGTGTGGCAATTCGGGCCCAGGATTTTTCTACTGGTGTCTTATGTTGGAATACATGAGTAAGTGCTGGTGGTAGTGGAAAGGGCTGTCAAGTCACAGCTGACTTATGGCAACCCCCATAGGGTTTTCAAGGCAAGGGGCGTTCAGAGGTGGTTTGCCATTGCTTGCCTCTGCGTCACGACCCTGGTATTCTTTAGTGGTCTCCTGTTCAAATAGAAGAAGAGAAGCAGAAGAGATTGGATTTATACCCCGCCCTTCACTACCTAAAGGAGTCTCAGAGCGGCTTACAATTTCCTTTCCCTTCCCCTCCCTACCACAGCCACCCTGTGAGGTAGGTGGGGCTGAGAGAGCTCTGACAGAAACGGCTCTTTTTTGAGAACAGTTGTGCCAGAATGATGGCTTGCTCAAGGTCATCCATCAGGTGCAAGTGGAGGAGTGGGGAATCAAACTTGGTTCTCCCAGATTAGAGTCCACGCACTGAAGAAGAAGAAGAAGAAGAAGAGATTGGATTTATACTCCGCCCTTCACTTGGAGTCTCAGAGCGGCTTACAAACTCCTTTCCCTTCCCCTCCCCACAACAGACACCCTGTGAGTTAGGTGGGGCTGAGAGAGCTGTGAGACAATTGTCCTTGAGAGAACAGTTGGTACAGAGCTATGGCTTGCCCAAGGTCATCCAGCAGGTGCAAGTGGAGGATTGGGGAGTCAAACCCGGTTCTCCCAGATTAGAGTCCGCGCACTTAACCACTACCCCAAACTGGCTCTCAATTTAATTTAATAAATGGAAAATAAATGAAAAGAATCCCATTAAAACTGGGCTTTATCATTCATCCAGGCTACTCTTATAACACATGCTGACTCCTGTTTCTGTCCTTGTCTCCTTCACCATTATAGTTATCATTCTCCTGCTCAGAGCTAGGGTTGCCAGGTCCCTCATACCAGCTGGCAGGGGATGGGGGGGATGACCAGGAGTGGGAGGGAGGCTCAAGCAATGTTGCCGGACACATGATGATGTCACTTTCGGCATGTACAGGAAGTGGTGTCATCGTTCTGTGACATTGTCATGACTACTCTGGTATTTGGGCAAAAACTATGGTAAAAATGGCTTCTACCGTAGAGTTTTTGCTCAAATTCCAGAGCATCGTTGCGACAGTGCCATGATGGTATCACTTCCAAATCAAATCAATGGCATATAGAATAATGGCATATAGAATAAACTAAGACAGATTACAGCACTGTCAAAATAAGAGTATTAAAAAGAGAGACTTGTACAGTTAAAATTTAAATATAATATTGAATCATCACTGTGTCTTATCTTAATGGATCTTAATGGAACATGGAAGAAATGAAACAACCTTCTCAATTAAGCCAGAAGTGACGTCACCACATCACCGGTGAGGTCGTTCGGGTCTCACACCCTCTACTGGTAAGTCCCTTCACTGGCCAGCTGATTGGCAGTGGGGGATGGGGCCTGGAGGTGGGGAACCTCCCTGCCCCAACTGGAGTAGTGGCGGTCAACTCTACTCAGAGCTCATGGCTTTCGCGACAGGTGAGACCCTCTAACACAGTTTTAGGAGAAGTTGTGTTAAGCCGTGCGGAGCTTTGTGGGACAGAGTAGCCCTTGGGGGGCAGCCACTCTGGGAAATCAGCATAAGACCATAAGAACATAAGAGAAGCCAGTCCTGGATCAGGCCAATGGCCCAACCAGTCCAACACTCTTGTCACACAGTGGCCAAAAATACCAGGTGCCCTCAGGAGGTCCACCAGTGGGGTCAGGGCCATTGCTGCCTCTAAGCTGCAGAGTCTTGTGAGCAAAAATCCTCCTTTGTGAGCTACTGGCATTAAAGTTGTGAGCGAGCAATTTGGCTACTGCATAAATTATTTTGCTCTGGAGCCATCTTTCCTGAGCTAAGACAAAAATGTGTGAGCCGGAGGCTAAAAAACGGTGAGCTAGCTCACACTAGCTCAGCTTAGAGGGAACACTGGTCAGGACACTAAAAGCCCTACCACTGATGCTTCCCCCCCCAGCACCAAGAAGACAGAGCATCACTTGCCCCAGAGTTCCTATTTAGACCTTGTGGCTAATAGCCACGGATGGACCTCCATCACGCCCTGCCAAGGACGCAGCACCATCACCCAAATGAAAAAGTTACTGTATTTTCAGAGAGCTGTTAAATTATTCCTGTGGCTGGAGCCGGGCTCCACAGTCTTTGCTGAACAAATTCTACCGTCATGTCCACAATAAAAGTTCCAGCACTGAGCCACCAAAACTCGACGAGAAGTACTTGGGACCAATGCTCCCTCTAAGCTGTGGAGTCTTGTGAGCAAAAATTCTACTTTGTGAGCTACTGGCACGAAAGCTGTGAGGGAGCAATTTGGCTGCTGCGTAAATTAGCTTGCTCTGGAGCCATCCTTCCTGAGCTGAGACAAAAATGTGTGAGCCGGAGGCTAAAAAACCGTGAGCTAGCTCACACTAACTCAGCTTAGAGGGAACACTGCTTGGGACAGCAGACGGGAAGATTTTTTACTCCTCCGTTGACGATGAGCACTTCTTCTGCAGTTAAGACTGTCGGCGATACTTGTTGCATGCCTTTGCATCTGAGCAGGCAGGGCTTTTTGCAGAATACTCCGCCAAGCAGAAGAGCTATCGTGGGCGAAGATTCCGGCAAGTTGCGTCCTATTTGCAGAAACAGCCTCAAAAGTGACTTCAGTGTCGCTACTTATTGTATTAATTATTTTATTTTTGAGATTTTTATCCCGCCCTCCTCGCCATTTACGGCGGGCTCAGGGCTAGTTCAGCGTCGCCATCTGCACAGAGCTCATATCACTCACAGTGGGGGAGACTCTACCCCCCCCCCCAGTAATGTGTTTTCCATTTTATGCTCTCTCTCTCTCTCAAAAAAAAAAAGGCTGGTGAAAATGCATGTTCTGTTTTGTAAGAATAAGATGGAATAGCTTTCCTGCCAGGATTCCTGCATGCTGGTGTCTTTCCCTTCCTCCTCAAAGCCACCTTTTCTGTAAAGTCTTTGACCCCGCCCCTCTTCCCCTATAGAAACAAACTCTAAGCATATGTAAATTGGATGGAAAACCTATTATTATTATTATTATTATTTACAAAAATTTGCATCCTGCCTCTTGGCCCTTACTGAGGCCCACAAGGTGACTAACAATTTAAAGCAGACGTGATAAAATCACATTTTAGAACTATTAAAAACATCCCTCCAACACACACCATTAAGACAATATAAAAAGAGAGTTAAAATACAGACAGAGCCTGAAAACAGCCATGAAAATATTGCTTAGGATGAACAGAGGGATCACTGAGGGAAGGACAAATGAAACTGGCCCCTGGTGTTTTTGGCCACTGTGTGACACAGAGTGTTGGACTGGATGGGCCACTGGCCTGACCCAACATTGGCTTCTCGTATGTTCTTATGGCCCCGCTGGTGGACCTCCTGATGGCCCCTGGCGTTTTTGGCCACTGTGTGACACAAGAGTATTGGACTGGATGGGCCACTGGCCTGACCCAACATTGGCTTCTCTTATGTTCTTATGGCCCCGCTGCTGGACCTCCTGATGGCCCCTGGCGTTTTTGGCCACTGTGTGACACAAGAGTATTGGATTGGATGGTCCACTGGCCTGACCCAACATTGGCTTCTCTTATGTTCTTATGAAAAAAAAATCTTTACTTCTGGCAGAAGACGATGACAGAGGATGGATAGACAGATCTTCTTGGGGAAAGAGTTGGAGCACTTAGGTGTCATGACTGGGAAGGCTTTCTCTGGATTGCTACTTGCCTAAATCATGCAATACGAGGGCACCCAAAGTCAGATTTCCAAAATGACCACAGTGGTCATGAGAACATACAAAGAGCCCTGCTGGATCAGACCAGAGGTCCATCTAGTCCAGCAGATGGATAGCAGAGAGGCCGAGGCCTTCATAAGAAGAGCCCTCCTGGATCACACCAATCTAGTCCAGCATCCTGTTTCACACAGTGGCCAACCAGTTCCTCTGGAGGGCCAACAACAGGGCAGAGAGGCCAAGGCCTTCATAAGAACACCAGAAGAGCCCTGCTGGATCAGACCAATCTCGTCCTGTCTCACCCAGTGGCCAGCCAGTTTCTTTGGATGGCCAACAACAGGGCATAGAGGCTGAGTCCTTCCTATGAACATAAGAAGAGCCCTGCTTGATCATACCAGGGGTCCATCTAGTCCAGCATCCTGTCTCACTCAGTGGCCAACCGGTTCCTCTGGAGGGCCAACAGCAGGGCATAGAGGCCGAGGCCTTCCCCTGATGTTGCCTCCTGGCTCTGGGATTCAGAGGCTTAGTGTCTCTGAATGTGGAAGTTCCCCTCAGTCACCATGGCTAGCAGCCACTGATAGACTTATCCTCCAAGCGGTCTCATAAACCTATGTGTCTCCCTCCTTTTTTCCGACCCTCCACCTCCCTCTGTTATGTTCCTTCTATTAAATTTTAGATAATAGTCTCTTTGGGTGCCTTCTTCTCTGACGGAGACTGTGGAGATTGAGAGCACTGTTTAAATAATGAAAGAGCTGGCAGGAGCTTGCTACATGCAGAGAAAACCATCACTGCTACCAAGGTGCAGGAAAGTAACAGACAAGGGAGTGTGGCCAGCCTGCAAAGCATGGTCCAATTCAGCGAGAAGAGAGGCAAGGGCAGGTTGCCAGTTGCCCAGGTCTGGGCTGGTTTGAGGATGAACCAGAAGAAGGGCAAAGCCTTTGCATACCAAAAAGTGTAGCAAATCCCTTCCTTCCCCCTATGGCTCCTATATCCAGTAGCCATGGGTATGGCTTAGCTTTACCCTGCAAATAAAAATCTGCACAGCAGGGCCACCCAAGGCTTGGTGCACGTTTGCAGGAAAGTCTTCCTTAAAATGGGGGAGGGGGATACAACAAAACTCATCCTAGTTGAAAAGTGCTCAACTCTCACGCCATCGTGGCAGCCATTTTGGATTTCCTCGGCAACTTCAGACAACCTCACTAACATTTGTGGTTGCCCAGGCAACCTAAAATGGGCTGCAGTGGCTCAAGCGGTTAAGATGATGAGCTGCAGACCAGAAGGTCAGTAGTTCAGCAGTTCAAAACCCAAGTGCTGCATGACGGAGTGAGCTCCCGTCTCTGGCCCCAGCTCCTGCCAACCTAGCAGTTTGAAAGCAAGAGATTGCAAGTAGATAAATAGGTACCGCTTTGGTGGGAAGATGTTCCGTGCACTTCGGTGTCTAGTCAGGCCGGCCACATGACCACGGAAATATCTTCAGACAGACGACTTGGGAACAGAGATGAGCACCACATCCCTAGAGTCATATTTGACTGGCTTTCGAGCAAGGGAAACCTTTACCTTTACCTTTAGGCAACCTAAAATGCTTGCTGAGCTCTCACAAGTTAGTCTTGTAAGATTTCGGTCTTCATTTATTCCATTATGAAATGGAAGAGAGCTGATGTGGTGTAGTGGTTAAGAGTGCCGACTCTAATCTGGGAGAACTGGGTTTGATCCCCCACTCCTCCTCTACATGCAGCTGCTGGGTCAGTTATAAGTTCTCTCAGAGCTGTTCTCTCAAGGGCAGTCCTCGAAAGAGCTCTCTCGGCCCCACCTGCCTCACAGGGCGTCTGTTGTGGGGAGGGGAAGGGAAAGGAGATTGCAAGGCTCTCTGAGGTTCCTTTGGGTCATGAAGCTGCACGTGGAGGCGTGGGGCATCAACCCCGGTTCTCCCAGATCAGAGTCCGCGCCCCTAACCACTACGCCAAACTGGAAAGCCATCTCCCCTTCCGACCACACATCACCGGCCTTTAGCAAGTTAGGAAGAGCAGTACGTGTCCCCGGTTCCCCGCAACTGTTAAAATTTCAGACTTTGCCTGCATATTTACGTGTCCCGCCCAGCAGGCTCGCTAGCTGAGGCCATCTGAGAATTGTCCTTTTTTTGGGGGGGGGGGATCGCTTTAAAAAAGAAACCCTTAAGTCCAAGAAGTGGCATCCACCTGTCACTTGCACTGCAAAATGACAGACCGCCCCTCCCCAAGGGGAAGCTCTGGCTGTTTGGGACGACAGCCGCTCAGTGAATCCCCCCCCCCTTCACCTGCCCAGGTGGATCAGTCCCTCCTCCCGGAAGACCGATCTGCTTTCACATCCCTGGGCCCGACGCCTCTTGGCAGCCAGATAGGCGGCGGTTGACGGCTTCTGTCTGAAAGGGGCCCGCGATAATTGCCCGTTCTGTTCGGCGACTTTGTCAGTCACAGATGGTCGCGCTGAATGATTTAAACGTTCGAGACCTCTGGATGCTCCTTCTGCTTCGGAGCGCCAGGCTTTGCCAGCGTTTTTTTTTTTTTTCGGGGGGGGGGAGGGGGTTTTGAGAATTTTGAATTGCTGCCTCCCCCCCAAAAAAACCTTCAGACTTCCTTGGTTCGGAAGGGGGCTTCTGCAGTAAATTCTCCTTTCTTTCTTTGCCTCACCCCTTCCCTTTAAAAAAAAACAAAAAACACAGCCAGTATGCCAGTACAGACTGGCGCAGAGCAAGTGCCTGCCAACTGCTCTTCTAGAGGTGTTAATAGAATTAGTATTATTTTTTCCTCGGCAACTGTGCCTACGGGCTGGAGTAAGAATAACAGGGCAGTCAAGCGGGGAGCCAGCCTTTTTATAGAAGGACTAAAACAGTTTTTCATGTTTCAGGTTATCAGAAAATATACTATCTATACTTCTGTGTGTTTGTGTGTGTGTTTCTAGCCAGTTTAGTGTCGTGGTTAATTGGGCGGACCCTAATCTGGGAGAATTGGGTTTGATTCCCCTCTCCTCCACATGCAGCCAGCTGGGTGACCTTGGGTCAGTCATAAGTTCTCTCAGAGCTGTTCTCTCAAGAGCAGTCCTCGAAAGAGCTCTCTCAGCCCCACCTGCCTCCCTGGGTGTCTGTTGTGGGGAGAGGAATGGAAAGGAGATTGTAAACTGCTCTGAGATTCCTTTGGGTAGTGAAGGGTGGGGTATAAATCCACTACCACTACCACCACCACCACCCCTAATATTTATTTTTCTAAACTTAAACAGAAAGTGAGATCAGATTGGCCCTGGGAAGTAGGGAAGGGGAGAGGCAATCTTCTACAACATCACACTTGTTTTCGTATGTAGTTTGCTTTCAGTCTTCTACAAAACTGTACTTAATGTACACGCAACCTTCATGCCATCAATTGCTCTGTGGCGTTTTATGCCCCTCCCTCCCCTGCTTGTAAATGGAGGGTGTGGAGGTCTTTCCTGCCCAGCAGTGTGGAAATGGGATCTGAAATTGACACAATGTTGGAAGTGTAAAAAGAAAGAAGGTTATTTTTATCATATGTGGTGGACTTGTGATAAAGCAAAGACTTATTGGTCAAAAATACATGCAGAAATGGAAAAAATCTTGAAATGTACATTTAAGAAGTTGCCTGAAATGTTATTGCTAGGACTTAAACTAGAAGAGATAAATGTAAAGAAAAGGACAATAATATGGTATATGATTACAACAGCAAGAATGGTGTATGCACAAAACTGGAAAAATGAAAAAATACCAGAGGTGTGGGAATGGTTGAAAAAACTGTTATATATGGCTGAAATGGATAAGTGGACTAGAAAATTGAATAATCTTTACTCAGAGACCTTTCTGGAAGACTGGAAAGATTTGAAAGAATATGTTGAAAAGTATTGGGATATGAAAAACTATATCTATACATGGTTATAATAGCATAAAGGAATAGAAATATATTATATGAATGTTTTAGTTAAAATTAGACAATGAAACTGTTTTTATTTAGAAATACATAAGAGTATAGAAAATAAGAATTGGTGTATAAGTATAAGTATTTTAAAGCTATATAACCGTTACCAGAAACGAAACATAGATATAAGTATTACTATTTTGAATAAAATGGAAAATGTGTTATGCTTCAGATGTGGTGGGAAACCACCAAAACAAGATAAAAATAGAATGTACAAATAGAACAAAATGTTATTTAATATGGAAAAAGGGATTTGTATAAGGTTAAATGTATTATTTTCGATGTTTTTTTTTTGAAAAATAAAAATTTCTTTACAAAAAAAAAATGAAATTGACGCATAGGGTGAAACTGACAAAATTATATTTTCTGAATGATCTGCTCTTCCTGCTTCTGTTCTGTTTGCTTGCTGCCAAGGGGAAACACTGAACGAAGTCATAGATTTCTTTTCCCCCCTTGCAGCTGATTTTATGCTCAATGCAACCGCTTCAAGTTTGTAAGATTTCTTTCACTGACTTTGTGCTTTATTTGACCCCGGTGCCTTTAAAGGGCTTCTTTTGTTCCATCTAAAGCATGGGTAGCTCCTCAGTGCCATCAGCATGGATTTGTGCGATATGAAGTTGCCACAAACTGAATCAGTCCGCTGGTCCATCAAAGTCAGTATTGCCTGCTCAGACTGGCAGCGACTGTCTGGGGTCTCAGGCTGAAGCCTTTCACCTCACCTGGGGATGCTTTGAATTGAGCCTTGGACCTTCAGCCTGCCAAGCAGATGCTCCACCACTGAGCCATGGCTGGCCCCAGGGGTGCAGGTTGAGGCATTGGGATTCCCAGCCTCTTAGGTAGAGGCCTTTCACATCACCCACTACCTGGTCTTTTTAGATGAAAATGTCAGGGACTGAACCTGGGACCTTCTGCACGCCAAGCAGATGCTCTTCCCCAGAGCCACAACCCTTTGCCTTGTATGATGACTTTGTGATTGCTTTAATGACATGCATCCATTTGCCTCCAAGGTTATGCAGCGTAGTAGCAGTAGGGAAAATAAGAACATAAGAGAAGTCAATGTTGGATCAGGCCAGTGGCCCATCCAGTCCAACACTCTGTCACACAGTGGCCAAAAACACCAGGTGCCATCAGGAGGTCCACCAGTGGGGCCAGGAGGACACTAGAAGCCCTCCCACTGTGCCCCCCCCCAAGCACCAAGAATACAGAGCATCACTTGCCCCAGACGGAGAGTTCCTATCTGTTCCTTGTGGCTAATAGCCACTGATGGACCTCTGCTCCCTCTTGAAGCTGTCCATGCTTGTAGCTGCCACCACCTCCTGTGGCAGTGAATTTGATGTGTTAATCACTCTTTGGGTTAAGAAGGGCTTCCTTTTATCTGTTCTAACTTTTTTTTTTTTAAATAATTTTTATTTTACATACGTACACATACACTCATATTTACATAGTCTTACTCCATATTGTATTCAGTTGGTTCTTCATTAAACATCAAGTTCTCTAGCTCAACAATATTGTACCTTTAGTCTTTTTAGTCCATCCAATCATAAAATTTGGACCAGATCACAGTGGAATCTTTTTTTGCGTATGGATTTAAGAGATAACATAGTTTATCCATTTCCGCCCAGTTCAAGATTAAGCTAATTAGTTCCTCTTGTAGTGGCATCTCTGCCGATTTCCACAGTTTAGCCCAATTTCACGGAGTGCCCACAAGTTCTTTTGTAGTGAAAAAGGGAGAAAAATACCTCCTTCGCTACCTGCTCTATCCCATGCATAATCTTGTAAACCTCGATCATGTCACCCCTCAGCCGTCGTTTCTCCATGCTAAAGAGCCCCAAGCGCTTCAGCCTTTCTTCATGGGGAAAAGTGTCCCAGCCCTTTTATCATTCTAGTTGCCCTTTTCTGCACTTTTTCCAATGCTATAATATCTTTTTTGAGGTGTGGCGACCAGAACTGTACACAGTACTCCAAATGAGGTCGCACCATCGATTTATACAGGGGCAATATGATACTGGGTGATTTGCTTTAAGAAGCCTAACAATAAGAAATAAATTGTTTAAACCACTTGTCTGATGAACTTTCCCCATGGTGGTGGTGATGCCAAGTCATTTCAGGAGACGCATGTAAAACAACCGCCATGGTGATCTTATTTGTTCTAGCACGAAGGAAGTTGTTAGCGGGGGTGTGTGTGTGTGAGGGTCATAATATTTAGTTACTGCTGCAAATCAAAGTAATCTTAGGATTTAAGAAGTTTGTTGGCCCTCCTATCCATCACACAGAAAGCAATCCATTTTTCCCTTTGCTGTAGCTTTCTTGCGGCCTGGAAATAATGAAAACAGTAATAACTTTTCCCCCCAGCCTTCAGTCTCCCCCCCTCCCCTCCGCTCCCCAGCAGGGTTTGAGGTAAATATTAGGTACCAAGAATCTGTTGAAATTTAACTCGAGAACATAAAAATGTAAGACATCCCTCTCCGGATTCCCTGTCAATCTCAATGTCAACGGAAAGGTACGACTTTGTGACATTCCTCATAATAATTGTGCCCCCAACTCGGAAAACGCCGGCTGCCTCGGAAAAAAGAGCTCTTGTTAATCTGAAAATAAACTGTCAGGATTACATAAATAATGAAAGAGCTAAAAATGCCGTAGTTTTGTAATGTAGATGAAGCCAAGGTGTCATGTCAGGATCACATTTGCATACCGGAATGATTTAGTCATCATGTCTTCTACTCTAAAGGAGCCAAAACGGCTATGAATATTCATAGGTTTCAATTAAAATATTAATGACACACCGGTACTTTGCGGACTCCGAGCATCCATAAATAGTTTTGTTCGGAGTGGGTAGAGGAAGGAAAGATCAAATGGGAGGGTAGCGGCTGACTTCTACTTCTACTGATGGGGCAACAATTAGTAGTTTTCTTCCCAGAGTCGTTAGAGGTGGAAGCTATTTATTTACACATTAAAATATAGCCATTAAACCCTCACTAAGACTGCCAGTTCCACTATTCAGAGTATGTATTAGAAGGTAAAAAGTGAGATTCCTGGAGGGGGACTATTTCCCCTTCCCCAGTTGCCTGCTGAGCCCCGGAGCAGCTCTCTGCTGCCACCACCTCAATACCGACTGTAGGCCGAGTGCAGCTCCAGGCATCGGTGACCACATGCAGGCAACATGGAGTAATAGAATCCCAGAGTTGGAAGGAGCCATACAGACCATGTAGTCCAACCCCGTGCTCAATGCAGGATCAGCCTAGAGCAGGGGTGGGCAAACTGTGGCTCGGGAGCCGCATGCGGCTTTTTCACATATATTATGTGGCTCCCGGCAGGGCGGCTGGGGAAGCTAAATACCATTAGCAAACAAATATCATTGGACAAATTAATATCATTATCAATATCTGCTTTTACCCCTTTTGTTATTATTTTTGGCAGTCTCATTTAATGTTAATAAAAAGCAAATTTGTCTATTTTCCAATAAAAGCAGGTAATATTTGTTCGTGTCTTGTGGCTCTCAAACATCTGATGTTTATTCTATGCGGCTCTTACGTTAAGCAAGTTTGGCCACCCCTGTTCTAGGTGGCTCTTACGCTGAGCAAGTTTTCCCACCCCTGGCCTAGAGCATCCCTGACAAGGGTTTATCCAGCCGCTGCTTGAAGACTGCCAGTGAGGGGGAGCTCATCACCTCCCCAGGCAGCTAATCCCACCGTTCCACAACTCTTAACTGTACAAAAGTTTTTCCTACTATCCAGCCGGTACCTTTCCGCCCTTAATTTAAGCCCATTTTTGCGAGTCCTCTCCTCTGTTGCCAACAGGAAAAGCTCCCTGCCCTCCTCTGAGTGACAGCCCTTCAGATACTTCAAGACATCAATCCTGTCCCCCCTCAATCTCCTCTTCTCCAGACTAAACATTCCCAAGTCCCTCCACCTTTCCTTGCAGGGCTTCTTGGTCTCCAGGCCCCCGATCATCCTCTTCACTCTCCTCTGCACCCGCTCCATTCTCTCCACATCCTTTTGGAAGGGAGGCCTCCAGAACAGAGATCAGTTCACCTGGAGAAAATGGCCGCTTCAGAAGGTGGGCTCTATGGCGTTATACCACATTGAAGCTCCTCCCCTCCCCAAACCCTGCCCTCCTCAGGCTCCGCTCCCCAATTCTCGAGGTATTTCCCAACCCAGAGCTGGCAATCCTGTGGAAAACAGAGACAGAAGGTGACAGCAAGTAACCCTGGGCTTAGGCGTCAGCTATGGGGGGGCTCGAGCCACCCCTGAAATTTCCCGGGGGGGACTGAGCCCCCCCCCGGGAAAACAGAGCACCCTCCGCTGCACCTCCCCGGGCCCTTTCTAGGGCCTCTGCTGCTGCTGCCATCTCTCTCCCCCCCCCGGCCTGGCCACTCCATCCCTCCCTCCGTCCGTCCAGGGGCCAGCTAAGCAAATGCCCTGGGGAGGGAGTTCCATAATTTTGGTGCCCTGCTCAAGAATTCCTTCTCTTGGAGCACTGCTTGTCTAGACTCGGAAGGGGGGGCACCCAAACAAGGCCTCAGAGGATGGCTGGAGTGGTTGTTCATATGGGAGTAGGTGGTCATTAAGGTATGCTGGTCATGAACTGCATGACCTGATCTTCGCTGCCTATTCATCTTTGTGATTCCCCATCTCTGGGTACCCCAGTTCCCTCAGATGCATCCCAAATTAAATTTGATTTGTGTCCAATGCTCCCTCTAAGCGGTGGAGTCTTGTGAGCCAAAATTCTACGTTATAAGCTACTGACATTAAGAAGAAGAAGAAGAAGAGATTAGATTTATACCCCGCCCTTCACTCACTTGAAGTCTCAGAGCGGCTTACAAACTCCTTTTCCCTTTCCCTCCCCACAACAGACACCCTGTGAGGTAGGTGGGGCTGAGAGAGCTCTTTCCCAAGCTGTCCTTGAGGGAACAGCTGGTACAGAGCTATGGCTTGCCCAAGGTCATCCAGCCAGGTGCAAGTGGAGGAGTGGGGAATCAAACCCGGTTCTCCCAGATTAGAGTCCGTGCACTTAACCACTACACCAAACTGGCAATTAAAGTTGTGAGTGTGCGATTTGGCTGCTGCATAAATTAGTTTGCTTCGGAGCCATCCTGCCTAAGCTGAGATAAAAACGTTTGAGCTGGAGGCTAAAAAACTGTGAGCTAGCTCACACTAACGCAGCTTAGAGGGAACACTGGTTGGCACTCTGGTTGTAGGGCCATCTGTCTGGGCTTTGACTTTCAGGCTCATCCTTGGATTATGCTTTTCTGAGCACAATTTAAGGAGCTGACTTTCCGCTGCACCCAGACCTGTCCTGTACCTCCTTCCTTCCTGCATTTCCTGTGATCCTCGCCCTGCTGCGGCACTCATGACCTAAGCCATCCCCAGGCCATGACTGCAACACTTGTATCTATGTAGCATCTTCAGCAATCTGACATCTTTCAGATAACATCAGTGGTGCGAATTTGGAGGAGGGTGCCTGAAGCCACAGACAAGATTAGACTTTAAAAACGCTCTTCAGAGCTAGTGGAAGCCATATTACATTTCGCCGCAAAAGATTGGAGCAATTAATGCTTCTTGATTGCGGGCTAGAAGAAAGACATTGCTCTTGATTGGAAAGGACAGTTTGAGGCAATGCACTAAATTGTGCAGTTTCTAGGCAGTGCAGAGTCCATAAAGGCCACGAGGTCATTAGCTGCCCGTAACGAGATGATAAATATATCTTCTTGCCGTTGCCAAAAATGGAACCATTGTGAAACCATCAGGGCCAGATTTCACAGAAAACAGACTTTGTTCTCCCGGTGTTCAGTGCGTTATACATTAGATGTTACTGTGCCACAAAACCTTGAAGTAACCTACCTAACTGCTCCTGCCAAGAGCAGCTAGATAAGAGTCCAGTAGCACCTTAGAAGCCAGCAGGGTTTTTAGGTTGGTTTTAGATACCAAGAGAGCTTTTAGATTTGAGTCCAGAGTAGCACCTTCGGCACCAACACATTTTTCTGGGGATGATAAGCTTTTGGAAATCAGAGCAGCGGCACGGAGGAAAACCAAGTCGTCTGCTGCCGAGGAGTGATGAGCAGGGTGTTGCAGTGCCCTAAAATATTGGCCGGGCACTCCTGCTCACCCAGATGACCAGGACCCTGTTGGTAGGGCCAGTGCCAGGTCAGGTGGGCCCCAGCTTCCTGTGCTTGCTGCCAGCCCACCCCCTCTGGCCCTCCCTCTCTCTTCCCCCTCCTGAGTGTAGTGGTTCAGTGCACAGACTCTAATCTGGGAGAACCGGGTTTGATTCCCCACTCCTCCACTTAAAGCCTGCTGGATGACCTTAGGCAAGCCAACGTCCTGGCACAGCTGTTCTTGAAGAGGAGCAGTTTCTGTCAGAGCTCTCTCAGCCCCACCTACCTCCCAGGGTGCCTGTTGTGGGGAGGAGAAGGGCAAAGGAGTTTGTAAGCCGCTCTGAGACTCCCTTGGGTAGCGAAGGGTGGGGTATAAATCCAATCTCTCTTCTCCTTGCAGCGCTACAAACAGGCCCCTGGGTGAGTCAGGGTCCTGGCTTTCGGAAATCAAAGCTCCCTTCATCAGATACCAAGACAGCTTTGACCAGGGCTCATTTCATAGCAGGAGCTCTTTTGCATATTAGGCCGCACACCCCTAATGTAGCCAATCCTCCAAGAGCTTACGGCACTCTTCTTACAGGGGCTACTGTAAGCTCTTGGAAGATTGGCTACATCAGGGGTGTGTGGCCTAATATGCAAAGGAGCTCCGGCTACGGAATGAGCCCTGGCTTTGACTCTTGAAAGCTTTACCCCGAAAATCTTGTTTGTCTCTAAGGTGCTGCTGGACTCAAATCTAGCTGTTTTGTTGCACACCAATATGGCTACCCCCTGAAACTATCTGCACTGAGCAACACATTCTCGTTCGTCCTGGGATGGCCATCCCCCCTGGCTGTCTTATTAGTCATCTCATGTGCAGTTGGTCTCAAAGCATCAGAGCAAGACATTCCAATTCATCCATCCTCTCTGGGTATATTGGTAGTTATCACATATGCGGTTGTTCTTGAAGCATCAGAGCAGATAACTGAAACTCTTGTTTTACATTTATGGGATAAGATATTTCCTGAAAGTTTATTATTTATTTATTTCATTTATTTCATTAGATTCCCCCCCCCCCCGGCCCATCCAGCAAGGCCGGCTCAGGGCGGCTTACAGCAATATAAAACAGCACAATAAATAATAAAACGCAGTCAAGCACAAATTTAAAACCATAACTATTCATAGGCTGAAGACAGACTGGCAATCTGGAGCGGGAGGCAAGCGGGGCCGAAAGTTGCGGGGGAAAACTGCTCCAGGGCTGGCCATTCACACTGGCCAGACTTCTACATTAGCATACTGGACCGGAGCATTCAGACTGCTGCGAAGCGGCCCCGGGTGGGCCGGTCTCCGCAGCTCGTGGCGGGGCCGTTTCGGCAATATGCGTGTGTGCACCTATGCGCATAGGCGCATGGCCGCATCAGCTGTCTAGAAATTTAAAATCTCCCCACCTCCTGTATTGAGGCATGGGTGCGTATGGGTTTATGACTGCTCATGCACTCATGTGCATATCTCCGCAATGGTGTGTTCATACCGCCACCTCCGCTTGCCTCCCGCTTCTTCCGGTTCACACTGCACCGAAGCGGGAGGCAAGCTTCCCAGTTCACACTGCACACTTCTTCCGGTTCACACTGCACCGAAGTGGCCTCTGGACACCAGTTTCTCCCGGTGTCCTTCTAACGCGGAAGAGAAGCAGCTGGAAAGCGGATAAGCACGGAAGGGAGCCGGGGAAGAGCTGTGGCTGTTTGAACGGGCTCCCTTCCCCTGCTTCACAAGTGGAGCTCTCCCGCTCCAGATTGCCAGTCTGTCTTCAGCCGTAGTAAGTGCTCACATTAATTCCTCAGGCGCAATCAGCATCATGATCTACTTTAGATGTCCGAGGCACTCGGTCAGGCTGTACTCAGGGGACCCAGAGGGGGGACTCGGGCTCACTCTCCAAACTGTTAGATGTCAGTGATGTCAGTAGTGGTGGCGACTCCAAAGGCCTGGCAGAAGAGCTCCGTCTTACAGGCCCTGCGGAACTGTAAGAGGTCCCGCAGGGCCCTGATTACTGCAGACCGGGCAACTTACAGCCCAGCCACCAAGTCCTTTTATGCAGTCTTTGACCATGTCCTTGGCAATAGTGCGAAAGTTCACTTACCGTTATTGGCATTAACATAGAAGAAATACACAAATAATGTGCACTGCTAATGTCTGGAAGACGGACAGCAGTCTTGCACTGGGGAATATCACATTTTTAGCTTGGAATGTCTAAGATGGTTGAGGGGCCGTGTCCCAGTGGGGGATACATGGTTTGCATTCAGGTCCATTCCCTCGCATCTCCAGTTAATAGCACGTACTGGGGAATATTTTCGCCCTACTGGAAATCTTTGGATTTCTGCTGCAGGTAATACTTAGCTAGAGGGACCAGTGACCTGGCTTGGTATGAAGTAGCACATATGTTCGTATATTTTATACATAGATCTTGAAATCCCAGAGAAGTTGCATGCCTCTCTCATGGTGGATCTCTTTGTTAGGACCAGCGAGCAGACACTTCCGTCTGCTGCTCCAATTTACACAAAAGAAATTAAAAAAAATATTCGTGAAGGCAGAATGGCAACCGAGCAGCAGATGGTCGAGCAAATGTCAATGAGGCATACAGATGGAAATTTTTAAGAGAAAAGGTCAACTTGCTAAGAGAAAGACGGATAGGACTCTAACACAGAAGAAGGGGCACAAAAGTCAAACCATTATTTCCTATCTTCCGTAGCAATTTGCGAGGAAGAAATAAGGTGGTGTTCGCTTGTGTGGAAATGGGCAAGAAGCTCTCCCAGATTAAACTGTACAGTGAATAAGGCAAGAAGCCTGTACAAATTCATAGCCCCAGGAGAAACCAAAAATGTCATTGTCTACCTGAAGTGAGCTGCAAGACTTTTGTCCTTTATCCTTGCCTGCCTTACAGTATACTACACCACTATCTATAGTGGCGAGAAGTCAGTTCTCTTCTGCCTTGGCCCGCGAGTGCTTAATTTCCAGCTGTGTATCTGTGGAATATTGTTCATTTGCTCCAAACGAAACTTGCCATGAAATTTCAGGTGGAAGGCAGGGCTGGCAGGTCTGATAATCCGGGAAAGGGGGAAAAGAACCTTCTGTTTATGTACAGCATCCCGTCTGGTCTGGTCTGGATAATAGAGCAGCCCCTACTGTTGCATTCGAGATGTTAAGGGTCATTTTATTTATTATTTATATTTTTATAAATCCAGTCCTTAAAATCCAGTACGAAGAGCAGTCATCAAATGCAGCTCATGGCAAGAGTTCTCATCAAATCGGGAAGCAGGCACTTTGGGCACAAATGTTAACACAGATTTTTGTTATTACCGGATTCAACTTGCCTGCTACTCCAGAAACAGTTCTATTGGAATTTGGTCTGCTCCTATAGGAAACAAAATTAAAACAGCATTAGTTTCCACTCTTATTGTGATAGCAAGAATTTTCATAGCACGTAACTGGAAGGATGAGAAAAGCCCAACACTCTCATTATGGCAAAATAAGTTATGGGAACATTTTGTTTACAGGCGAATTACGGCAAACTCGGTGAGAACAAATTTTGAGAATCATCAAAAGACATTCCAAGCGGTATCGTTCCCCGTAGTGAAATATTTAGCAGAAGGTGGCATAGTTCCTAATAACTCACATTACCAGAATTTGTTATATTTTTAACCGTCTAAAGTCTCCGTCCTGATTGTGCTCATCAAAAATACCCTCCTTCTGTAATAAGTTAGAATGACAATATTTTGGTACACACGAGTTATACTGATTGTAATCGTAATCACTGAATCACTTTGTTATTGAAAAGTTATAACTGAATTAAATATAAATTTTTTAAAAATCTGGATCCAGGCACAGTGAAGGGGTGCCTGACTACAGTCTCCCTCCTCTTCGGCTTCAGCAGTAGCGTTTGGAGGTTGGAAAAGAGGGAGATTGATCCGTACCCGGACATAAACGGAGAGTTTTGTATAGTTCTAGTGATTCTATGGATGAAGGAGAAGAGAACACCACGGGGGGGGGGGTTTCCTCCTCTCCAGGGGCATAGAGAACACCTCAAGGGGGGCGGGGGCTCTTTAGCGCTCGCTGGGGCAATGTCCCCCCCCGGGAAACCGCCTCCCCGGGCCCTTCCGAGGCCTGCCAGCCGCTGCTGGCAGTGCCTCTCTCCCCCCCTGCCCTGGTCACTCCTTCTCTCTCCCTCCCTCTTTTCCGGGCGAAAAGAGGGAGGGAGAAGGAGAGGGAAGGACGGAGGAGTGGCCAGGCCAGGGGGGGGAGAGGCACTGGCAGCAGTGGCTGCCGGTCCTTGGAAGGGCCCGGGGAGGCACGGCGGCAGGCGCTACATTTTCCCAGGGGGGGTCTCAGTCCTCGAGCCCCCTGATAGTCTACGCCTATGCTCCTCTCCCTGCCCGTCTTGAGAATTTTTTTAACCAACATCCTCCAGTATTAATGAACCATCCTTAGAAACACCCCCTTTTTGCCATCAAGTCACAGCTGACATGGCGACCCGATAGGGTATTCAAGGCAAGAGATGTTCAGAGGTGGTTCGCCATTGCTTGAGGGGTAGGGCGGGATGTAAGTCTCAAAAATAAAAATAAGAAATGAAAATTGTGTGCCTCTCTGCAGGAACCCTGGATTTCTTGGTGGTCTTCCATCCAAGAAACTAAATAGGACCAACCCCGCTTAGCTTCTGAGATCGGTGGTAGGAAACGTTGTCACGTCATGGCTGGCTTATTGCAACGCCCAACAGGGTTTTCAAGGCAAAAGACATTCAGAGGTGGGTTCTCATTACCAATGCTCCCTCTAAGCTGTGGAGTCTCGTGAGCAAAAACTCTGCTCTATGAGCTACTGGCGTTAAAGTTGTGAGCGAGCAATTTGGCTACTGCATATACTAGTTTGCTCTGGAGCCATCCTTCCTGCGCTAAGACAAAGATTTGTGAGCAGGACGCTAAAAAACTGTGAGCTGGCTCACACTAACTCAGCTTAGAGGGAACACTGCTTACCTGCCTCTGTGTAGTAACTCTGGACTTTCTCGGTGTTCTCCCATTCAAATATTATCCAGGGCCAACTCTGTTCAGCTTCTGAGATCTGAGATGATCGGGCTAGCCTAGGCCGTACATGCTGCCGTTTTATCAGAGAGTTTATCTCCAGGGTTCATGCAGGAGTATTTCAGTCATCCTTCTCTGATGTTTCAGAGAAGCAATACTGTAGGTTAATCCATTTCTCACCTTTTTGTTAGCCTTGCCTCCATCCTGGGTTCTGACCCAGGACTAACCCTGCATGTCACCCATGCTTGCCTGTCTCTGGGACACTGTGGCCCACCAAAGGCTAGGATTCCCCGATCTTACCTCTCTGCTCATTAGCACTGGCTTCTCCGTAGACATTACTGGGGAACAGGAGAAAGAGAATTTGTCAGAGTGAGTTCTTGCTGTACTGAGAGAGGAATTTGTTGGGGGTGGCAGGCAATGTTCCCTCTAAGCTGTGGGGTCTTGTGAGCAAAAACTCCACTTTGTGAGCTACTAGCATTAAAGTTGTGAGTGAGCGATTTGGCTGCCACATAACTTAGTTTGCTCTGGAGCCATCCTTCCTGCGCTAAGACAAAAATGTTTGAGCTGGAGGCTAAAAAACTATGAGCCGGCTCACACTAACTCAACTTAGAGGGAACACTGGTGGCAGGATTGTGGGGGCGGGGGAGCGAAAAGGGGATAGACTGTCCAAGAACTTCGCAAGGTGGAGACCCACAAGTGTCTTGGTTCCTATTGCCTAAGGTTCACAGACAGACAAGGTCGCACATAGCTGACCTTTGACCTTCAGAAGAGCAGCTTACAGAGTCCAACTGGAAGCATATTTGCCTATCTGGTGAATCAGCATGAATAACAGTTATTAAAATTATCATTGTTGAATACAAACTAAATTATATAACCCATTTATTTTGGTAAAATTCTTCGTACTTAAATTCATAGTTACCTACCAACTGCATTCAGGTGGAGGGTCCCAAGACTGTGCATTGCTCCAGGTTAGTAGCGCTAGAGGATGGGGGTGGCCAAGCAGTATGTGTGACCCATCGCTCCCTAGAGCCTCCAACTGAACTGCAAAGCCAGAGAAAGAAAGGGAAGTTGGATGGGAACACAGAAGCGAGGTCACATTTATGGCACGAGGAGCCATTGTGTGGTTCGGGGGGAGAGCTGCGTAAGAGCAGAAACGAATTTTTGGGGCGAATGCACAAAGCGTGTAGGAAGACATAATTGCTTTTATTTCAAGGTTTTAAACCACAAATAACCAACATAATAGTTTGATCACTTTGAATAATGCCCCTCGAAGGCAGATTGTGGAATATCAAGATGGGTATCCGTGTTTGTCCGTAGCAGTAGAAAAGAGCAAGAGTCCAGCAGCACCTTAAAGACTAACAAAATATGTGGCAGGGGAGGAGCTTTCGTGGTTAGGGCCACAGTGGCTCAGAGGTTAAGAAGCTGAACTGCAGACTGCAAGGTCGGTAGTTTGGCAGTTCGAGACCCGAGTGCCACGTGACGGAGTGAGCTTCCATCTCTGGTCCCAGCTCCTGCCAACCTAGCAGTTCGAAAGCAAGAAACTGCAAGTAGATAAATAGGTACCGCTTCAGTGAGAAGGTAACAGTGTTCCGTGCACCTTGGTGTCTAGTCGTGCCGGCCATGTGAGCACGGAAATGTCTTTGGACAGTGCTGGCTCTTTGGCTTGGAAACAGAGATGGGCACCGCCCCCTAGAGTTGGATTCAACTGGCTTTTGAGCAAGGGAAACCTTTCGCTTTTTAGGAGCTTTCGTAAAAAGAAGTGAGCAGTGACTCATGAAAGCTCCTACCCTGCTACAAATTTTGTTAGTCTTTGAAGTGCTACCGGACTGTGGCTCTTTTCTGTGGAATATAACTTCATTATAAAATATAACAGAATCCCTGAATTTAGATTCAAGTGAGGCTGGCAATCTCTCTCCTCTACCCAGTCCTTCAGGGGACTGATATCTCTAACCACACACAAATATTTCCCTATCCAATCTGAGGGAGTTTATTATCCCTAAACAAAATAGTAAATTTTACTTTCTTGTAGTAGCTCAGGCTGGCTTGCATTAACTCAGTAGGCAAAAAAGAAAGATGGATCATTAGAGAACCGCGGCTCCCCCGGAAACAGGTCGTTTGAGGAATGGGATTTGGTGCGCCGTTTAAACTGATATTTCTGCAAGTTGCTTTTTGAAGAACAAAATAAATAGCGGGGTGAGGGGGACTTGGGAAGAGAATAAAGATGTCTGCAGAAAGTTTGAGAAGTTCATCATAACTAGATGATGTTTGTTTCGACAGCATGGAGTGCATGGGGGGGGGGACTGCCTCTCATCCCCCAGTTTCCATTCTCGATTTTTACCTATTTTGCAAATGAATGTATGCTTATGGATTATTATGAAAGAGAGAAGTTTGAAATTGTGCATTTTTTTTTTAAAAAAGCCCAAACAGTATTTAACACAGGTTCTTTATCATCTTGTTTTCATAATAATAGTTTTAAAAGCCAGGGTCCCTATTAAAGAAGCGGGACTGAGCAGGAAATATGCATCTCTTCTCGTCTGGGCCTTTCTAAGAGTTTTGTGTCCTGGATGATCTCTGTAGAGCCTCATGAATCAAGCTAATTGGTTTAGAATCTTGGCTCTGGAGGGACAAGTAATTCTGGTACAGAATAGAGAGCCAGTTTAGTGTAGCGGTTAAGAGCGGTGGACTCTAATCTGGAGAGCTGGGTTCGATTCCCCACTCCTTCACATGCAGCCAGCTGGGTGACCTTGGGTCAGTCACAGTTCTCTCAGAGCTCTCTCAACCCCTCCTACCTCACAGGGTGTCTGTTGTGGGGACAGGAAGGGAAAGTGATTGTAAGCTGCCCTGAGTGAAGGGCAGGGTATAAATCCTTCCTTTCCCTCCTCCTCCTCCTCCTCCTCCTCCTCCCCCCACCATGGGGCACCAGGAAGTAGGTTAGAGGATTATGTACTTCCTTCCTACCCATCTTATGCTTTCTCCTTCCTTCCCTATTTCTTCTCTTGTTTATAACCGTTATCTGCATTAATATTATCTAGCCTTATTTCCTTTGTAAAAATCCCTTCCCCTGGGTTTCATATCCTGGTTAACATAGATAGTTTGGATATAATGCTGAAACATATTCAAGCCAAGGGAAAGGAGGAGAAAATTTACGCTGGCCATTGGAACGGATGGAGTTGCCTTAGGCTGAATGAGATAATTAGCCCATCAAGGGCAGTATTGTCTACTCAGACTGGCAGCGGTTTTCCGAGGTCTTGAGCAGAGGTCTTTCCCATCAGCTACTACCTGATCCCTTTAACTGGAGATGCCGGGGACTGAACCTGGGACCTTCTGCCTGCCAAGCAGATGCTCTACCACTGAGCTACATCCCCACTTCATGGTTCTCCAGGTACTCAGGCTGAGGTCTTTCCCATAACCTCCTGCCTGGTTCTTTTAACTGGAGATGCCAGGGATTGAACCTGGGACCTTCTGCGTGCCAAGCAGAGGCTCTACCACTGAGCTACAACCCTACTTCATGGTTCTCCAGGTACTCAGGCTGAGGTCTTTCCCATCACCTCCTGCCTGGTCCTTTTAACTGGAAATGCCGGGGATTGAACCTGGGACCTTCTGCATACTAAGTAGATGCTCTACCACTGAGCTACAACCCTACTTCATGGTTCTCCAGGTACTCAGGCTGAGGTCTTTCCCATCACCTCCTGCCTGGTCCTTTTAACTGGAGATGCCGGGGATTGAACCTGGGACCTTCTGCATACCAAGTAGATGCTCTACCACTGAGCTACACCCCTACTTCATGGTTCTCCAGGTACTCAGGCTGAGGTCTTTCCCATCACCTCCTGCCTGGTCCTTTTAACTGGAGATGCCGGGGATTGAACCTGGGACCTTCTGCATACTAAGTAGATGCTCTACCACTGAGCTACACCCCTACTTCATGGTTCTCCAGGTACTCAGGCTGAGGTCTTTCCCATCACCTCCTGCCTGGTCCTTTTAACTGGAGATGCCGGGGATTGAACCTGGGACCTTCTGCATACTAAGTAGATGCTCTACCATTGAGCTACAACCCTACTTCATGGTTCTCCAGGGTCTCAGGTGGAGGTCTTTCCCATCACCTCCTGCCTGGTCCTTTTAACTGGAGATGCCGGGGATTGAACCTGGGACCTTCTGCATGCTAAGCAGAGGCTCTGCCACTGAGCCATGGTCCCTCTTTGGGGGCAAGCAGCAGAAGAGCACACAAGCCATCGTCCTCTGTTAAAGGCTCCAAAGAGCTGCTACCGGTCAGAGGAGGTAATATCGACCTTGACTGACGAACAGCTGAGCTCAGTATCAGGCAGCTTCAGGGGTCCTGCTTTCATTCTCAGCTTTTCCTAGCATGATTGTCTTTTCCAGCGACTCTTGTCTTCTCATAATGTGACTAAAGTACAATGGCCATTTTAGCTTCTAAGGTGAGTTCAGGCTTGATTTGGTCTAGTTCCCACTGTTTTGCCTTTGGGGGGGGGGGTCCATGGTATCCTAAAACTCTCCTCCAACGCCCGATTTCAAAGGAAATCCACTTTCTTCCTGCCAGCTTTCTTCATTGTCCAACTTTCATACCCCTATAAGGAGGAATACGATGGCATCCAGGTCCAGGATCACAAGAATGAGAAACAGCAGGAAAGGAGGATCAGTCCTGATAGGCCATTTAAACAGTGCAAAAAAAAAATTGGAGTTATAATAGTAGAAAACAATGCAGGAAGAGCCAGGAAATACATGCAGTAAAAAAGTGGAGCAGTCGGAAACCTTGTTCCCTTTATAAAAGTGCCCTCCATTCTGTTACACCTGCAGCCTTATTTCCTTTGTAAAAAATCCCATTATGCCGCAGCCTTCTTCATATTCCTCGCTTGGGTACCCTTTGTGGCAAATCCCCTGAGTGTGAAAGGAGGAGAAGTAAACTGCTGAGATTGTGCAGGTAACGAAGGCCCAGGCATTGGGGGGGGGGGGGGGGTGAGAGGGGGGGAATGAGGGGGTTGAAGCAAGAGGAGTGTTGTTGTTTTTTTAGAGAGAGGGAGAGAAAGGAAGGAAGGGAGATCTGTTGTGCATTTAGAAACACCCCCCTCCCGTTCAGTTGTTTGTTATTGTTGCACTTTATTTTTTTGTTGTGAACTACTCTGGTTTCCCCATTTGGAGAGAACGGTGGCATATAAATATTCCTGCGTAGTGGTTAGGAGCGCCGACTCTAATCTGGGAGAACCGGGTTCAATTCCCCACTCCTCCACTTGCAGCTGCTGGTGTGACCTTGGGCAAGCCATAGTTCTGTCAGAGCTGTTCTCTCAAGGACAGTTCTGGAAAGAGCTCTCTCTTTTTTTATATGAAAAGTTTTTATTATTTTTTTCCAAAAAAGAGATACAAAACATTGCAAAGAAAGACATAAAAAACATACACACTAAACATTAAACAGTGGAGCATATACTATGATCTATATATAAGTTTGTGTCTATATATTTGAATCAAGTTCTTATCCACCTATATACGTTATTTGTATTAGTTACATTACATCCATCACATTTAATGTTTACTTGATAGATTTCCAAGATAAATTTCAGTCCATTTATAGAGTCTCGACCTGCTGTTTATAAATGTCTCATCCTTGTCTCTTAGTTGTGAAGTAAGTTTATTTGCCATTTCTAAAAGTTTATATATTATTTCTTCTTTTGTTGGTGTTTCTTCCTTCTTCCAGTATTTAGCGTTCAGAATTCTAGCCGTCATTATAACGTACAATCAGATACATATATTTTTTCTTAAAGTTCTGTGGTACAATGTTTAATTTTAAAAGTTCTGGTATAAATGGAATATTCATGACTAATATTTTCTGTAACATCTCATGTATCCATACCCAATATATTTAAGCATTCTTACAAGTCCACCACATATGGTAGAATGAGCCTGTTTTCAGTTTACATTTCCAACATAAATTAGACATATTAGGGTACCATTTGGCTAAATTTTCTGGAGTCATATACCATCTATAGAACATTTTATATATATTCTCCTTATAAGATGCCACTTTTGTAAGTTTCACATTTACTTCCCAAACCTTAGACCATTGGTCTAGTTGAATGTTAGGACCTATGTTTTGTGTCCATTTAACCATTGAGTCTTTTAGAATTTCATCTTGCATTTTCATGTCCATCATCAAGTTATAAAATGGCTTTATAAGTTTGCCTTCTATAGAAAGCAGAATTTTATCCAAGTCTATAGGCATATCTCAAAATCCTGTTACATGATCTTTTGTGTACCTAAAGTCTAGTTGGGCCCTCTCCCACCAGTTCAAATGGATATTTCCCCCCTCAAGTTTGTCTTGTTGTAATATTTTATTTTGATTGTCCAGTAAATCTTCATATTTCCATAGAAGTTCTTTCGAAAATACCATAGGATTTATGAAGACCTCTAGTGGTGAGACCCATTTAGGTATTTTAGTATAACACAGTTTTTGTACCTCTTCCCATACCTTTAATGAGGTTGCTCTTAGTATATGCTGTTTAAAATATTTATGATTACTACTTTTCTCATACCTTACAAAGGCATGCCACCCTAATTTCAAATCATGTCCTTCTGGTTTCAGAAGTCTAGTATTCTCCAATAGAATCCATTCTTTTGTCCATGACAAAGCAGCCACTTTGTAATATGTTTGCCAGTCTGGTAGTGCAAATCCTCCTCTCTCTTTGACATCTTGCAGGGCTTTCATTTTAATTCTGGGTTTTTTCCCCTGCCATATAAATTGCTGTATAAGTTTATCAATTTCTTTAAAATATTGTAGGTTTTTTGTAATTGGTATTGTTTGGAATAGAAAGATGAGTCTTGATAATATATTCATCTTCACCGTAGCTATTCTTCCTAGAAAAGACAGTTGTAAATGCTTCCAGTTTTGTAAATCTTAAAAGTTCTACATAATTGTCCTGAAATAACGAACTACATCTATTATTGGCCCCAAAGACATATTTTACTTAAGTTTAATCCTTGCCAGCACAACTCCCCCCTCACATACACCACTATATTTTTTGTTTTAAATTAATCTTAAGTTTTTTCACAGTATCTGTTTGTTCCCAAACGAGGCTTACCCACAAAGTATTTTCTATTTCTTTGCTCTACCCCGTATCACAGTTCTCCTTAAAAGGTTTCCGTTATTATTTATGAACACAAGAACACAGAAACAGACTCAACAATATCTCAACTGCCGACTTCTGGTTCATCTCTCGTTCGCCTTCATTTGTTCCCGGGCGAGCGCCTGTGGAACTACCAAACCTTCTGGTCCTAGTGGGAAGATCCGAAGCTCTGGTCTCCCATAGAGTCTCTTGGAGGGAGACTCTAGGCATAGAGTTTGACTTGGAGATTTTTGCGGGCGGCGGCCAGCATTTATACTCCAAGTTGCTCTGGAGCAAGGACCTGAGAGGGAGTGTCTATGGCAGCCATTAGACACCAAGGCGAGAGCATCTGTTTCCGCAGAGCTGTATTCCTCTGAAGAATCCCACTGCAATTTGCTTTTGAGGACACCGTGAGTAATTCTGAGCAACCTGAACTTTCCTTTCTGCTATCCGGTCTTTGTGCATCCATCCCCAACTAAAAGTCTTGGGTGAAAGGAAGGTGGGAGGGATCCCCCACCACCTCCATCTCAGCGGCTTGTGTGTGCATCCCAGGCACACCTAACTGTCTATGGCTTAGATCTGATTATAGACATAAAAATCTCCACTCTACTTCTGTTGGGGGAAGGATCCACTTGGGAATTTACAAAGAAGAATGAATAAAGAAGATTTAATGAACTCTTGTGTTCCCCCCCTTCTTTTCGGCTTGTAGCCGCAGTGGTGAAAGTGAAAGCACAGCAAACCCCTAGCTGTAGCATCCAAAGAGAAAAGTGTGCAAAGACTGTAACCTGAAATATAGGCACTGTAGCAGAACATGTTATTTTGGAACCCTGCTTCTGTGTTTCCTTATTGAGAGTATTACTAATATTGATTACTACTGCTGGGAATTTTGGGGAGTATATTTTTATTCTACTTTTGCTCCTATTTGCATTCATCTCACCCCCCCCCCCCTTTGGATCTATGGATATTCTATTTGGCTTTTTGTTTGATCCCCTTTCCCCCCCCTTGGACCTAAGATGCTTTTTTTGGGCTTTGAAGAACTCTTTTTTTCTCTTTTGAATGTAACTTTCCAAAGGCTTCCCCCCCCCTTTCTGATGATACTGGGGCTGAGGACAGACTGGCAATGTAAAGCGGGACAGCCCCGCATTGGAAGTGGAAGAAGGGAGTGCGTTCAGACATGCACATCTGTCCATCGGCTCCGTTTCGCACTTACCCGTCTCCCACTCGCTTTCCATCCGCTTTAACAAGACACCGGGAGAAACCGGTGTCCAGGGGCCGTCTTGCGCTTGTCTCCCGCTTCCAGGCAGTGTGAACTGGAAGAAGGCAGGAGGCAAGCGGAGGCGGCAGTGTGAACGTGGCATTTTGCCAGTTTGCGCATGTGCGCACATGCGCAAATTGTCGAAACAGCCCTATCACGAGCTGCGGAGGCCAGCCCACGTGGGGCCACTCTGCAGCAGTCCGAACGCTCCGTATCGGCACCATTGCGCAATACACCGGCCGGTGTGAACGGCCAGCCCCGGGGAGTTTTTCCCCCGCAACAGTTTACTCCGCATTCATCTCGCTCCAGATTGCCAGTCTGTCCTCAGCCTAACTGTACAAGAGCTTTCCTTATTTTTAATTCCCCTTTTTACTGTCTGGGACTAAAGATTAAGGATTACATGACTTGGAGAATTTAACATATTAACACTACCTCCTGCTAACTGGAAAAAAGAAGAGGACATGGCAGAGTGACTTTCTTTTTCTTTAATCTTTTCTTATTGCTAAAAACCCTGGCAATTGTAATCTGTGAAAAACTACCCACCTGTTTTTGTATTGACAAAGTAATTTCTGGGAGTTAAGCCAACCTCTCTTGTAAAGTGTAAACAGTAGTGATATCTCTTCTGGGGAAACTAGCTAGATGGACCCTCACTGGTCAGATCCAGCAGGGCTCTTCTGATGTTCTTGTCAGGGGAAGGCCTCAGCCTCCATGCCCTGTTGTTGGCCCTCTGGAAGAACTGGTTGGCTGGTTTGTGAGACAGGATGCTGGACTGGATCGACCCTCACTGGTCAGATCCAGCTGGGCTCTTCTGATGTTTTTTTCAGGGGAAGGCCTCGGCCTTTATGTCATGTTGTTGGCCTTCCAGAGGAACTGCTTGGCCACTGTGAGACAGGATGCTGGACTAGATGGACCATTGGTCAGATCCAGCAGGGCTCCTCTTATGACTGGCCCAAGGTCACTCCAGGGAGCTTTCATGGCAGAATGGGGATTTGACCCTGGGTCTCCCAGACCCTTGTCTGACACTGAATGAATGAATGAATGAATGAATTGAATGAATGAATGAATGAATGAATGAATGAATGAATGAATCTGAGAGTGTCAGTATTGCAACTACAGGGATCCTTAAACTGCTACATCACTGGGCACACCTTCAAACTAGACTGACAAAAAATATCATTGGAGATTGACTGTTAAATATGACCACCACGCAAGGCTTGTATGAATCAGCCCCTAGTGAGATTGGAGCAGGGGTAAAAGCCATTCAGCTTACATGATGATGATAACATATGCTTCCTTTAGCATGTGAGTGGCCTATCACCAATGGGAAGCTCACAGTCACGAATGCTCTGAAACACAACTATTCTGCTCAAGTCATCTTCAGACAGCTGTCTGTCAAAACTTCCCGGTTTCACTGAGCCGGCTCTTGACGACAGAACGAAACTCCATATTCTTTTGTGAAGCTGGGCTTCTGTTTCTGTGTGCTGTTCTTCTTCCCCCTTTCCCTTCTCTTGCTGCTTTTCATTCAGCTCCAGAATAAGCAAGGAAATTATTACTTCCTTCTCTGGCTGACATTGAGTTCTCTGCCCTTCTCCTTGAAATATCACAGGAAGAGAAAAATAGCAAAAGAAGGGAGGGGGAAATTAAATCATCGCTGCTTTCTGGAAGGCCCGGTTATATACGAGCCGTGTTCCCGGGGTTGGAGCAGCCTTTGGTATAGATCACGCCAAAATATATGGGAAAGTAAACTTTTCCTTTCCCCAAGAGTTTACTAAATTAGGGTTCAGCGAGCTTCTGACACGGTGACTTTTATGAAATTGGTTTTTATTAAAGTCTGCAGGTTGCATCGGTGGCCGCCTCAGTTTTGATTAAGCACAGTATTAGGATCATATCCCAGACTAACAATGTTTCCAAATCCCTGGTGGTGTTTTCAAAGAATTGTGATTAACGCTCTGGCTGCTTTCCCACATTTGTTAATATCAGCGGAGGGCTTGAGTTACCATCTTGGTCTTTGGCGCTTGGATTTCTTTTACACGCGGGCCGCTCGGTGGTGTCTCGCCAGTATTGGCGGGTGGCATCTTTAGGGGGAACCCGCACTGCATTGAAATGCAAGGATTAAAACTTGTAACCAAATTAACACCCAGGTCTCGAGTTTTCCTGACGCGGCGGGGGCGCCGGAGCAGTTGGATGCCTAATGCACCTTTGATTGAATCTTGGGCGAAACAAAGCTATGGAATGAGGAGGTGGGGAAGAGCCCATCTGAGCAAGATTATGGATGAACAGGTTGACTAATGCCATCTGACAGCTCAAGTTCTGAACAATCTGATCATTTTTCAGCTGCAGATGGGAGTTGTAGCGTCGTGCTTTGTGCTTCGCTGGCAAAGACAATCTGTTTAGGATTCCCTTTGGGAAAATCCCGTATTATTACCCAGATTCTGTGTACATATTACTTCATAATGAATTAATTCAAACCCCCCCTCCCCCCCGTTTTTGGCGTTGGAGCCCTCTTTGTTGTTCTTGTGGCAGCTAGATAGAGATATCACAGCTCGGAAGAGCCCAGCAGGATTTTCTCTTGTTCCAGCTTCGATGGAACATTTCAAGCAAGACCGGCAATGCTTCCTTAGCTTGTCGAAGGCCCAGCAAGTTAACCGGCATCAGGAGCTATTTGTTAAACCTGCCCCCAGAGGGTTCAGTACTCACTGTGACCCTGGAGCCCGCAAAGCTCCTTAATCTTCGGTATTTGTCACGCCGAGTCTGGAGTTGCCATATTTAATCCACCTAAGATTATCCGTGCAGAGGGACGTGTTGATTGTTCACTGACCCCGTTTGCATGATTAGGATATAATGAGGCAGGTTTCCAGGCTGCTGATTGAGGCTTGCTTTTTTGAATTGTCAGTTTATTTTTCCACAGGACGCTGGCTACCAGTTCGTGTTCAGGCACTGTTCAAGTTGTTGGTTTTGACTGGTGGAACCCTACATGGTTTGGGACCAGCAGACCTGAATGACCATATCCAACCAGTGTTGTCATCTTCAGAGGGCCTGCTTCTGGTGCCCCCACCTGTTGAGATTAGGCGGGTGGCAACCAGTGTTTCCTCTAAGCTGAGTCACCATTTTTTAGCCTCCGGCTCACACATTTTTGTCCTAGCACAGGAAGGATGGCTCCAGAGCAAACTGATTTATGTAGCAGCCAAATCGCTCGCTCACAACTTTAATGCCAGTAGCTCACAAAGTAGGGTTTTTGCTCACAAGACTCCACAGCTTAGAGGGAGCATTGGTGGCAACCCAGACAAGGCCTTCTCAGTCGTAGCACCAAAACTCTGGAACTCTCTCCCCAGGGAGACTCGCTTGTCCCCTTCTGTTGCCATTTTCTGCCAGCGGGAGATGACTTTTTTAATTTCGATCGGCATTCCCTTAGTGATCCCCCCTCCCTCCCCAATATTTCCTTTTTAAACTTTTGTACTTATTTTATTTGAGACCTGAGTGCTGCATGACAGAGTGAGCTCCTGTCTCTGGCCCCATCTCCTGCCAACCTAGCAGTTCGAAAGCAAGAAATTGCAAGAAGATAAATAGGTACTGCTTCGGTGGGAAGATAACAGCATTTCATGCACCTCGGTGTCTAGTCATGCTGGCCACATGGACCATGGAAATGTCTTTGGACAGTGCTGGCTCTTCGGCTTGGAAACAGAGATGAGCACTGCATCTCTAGAGTCGGATTCGACTGGCTTTTGAGCAAGGGAAACCTTTACCTTTACTTATTTTAAGCTCTGGTTTTAAATTTGTTTTAATTATGTATTTATGTGTTGGTTTCAATGGCTTTTAAGATGAGGCTTTAATTTGTATGCTTTAATTGGTTTGCTGCCTTAGTTTCCCTATGAGGGCAGAAAGGCGGTGAGAAAGAATCTCCTTAATAGATAAAGGAATTATAGCATTCCAGGTTGTTTCTGCCACATTTCCTACTTCTGACTGATCATGCAACCTCCTGCCATTTTGGTATACCAGCCCGTAAGTTCTGTGCAAGCTATATCAAATCAGTTCCGCCTTTCCAGTTGGCCTACAAATTTTACCTCCTGCACCTCTCATTCTCTACTGTACATTATCATTCAGTGGGGTAACTTATATGGCTTTGAGAGACCTGGATTCAAATGCATTCAAGTTCAGTCACACCATAGAGACCAAGAGGATCCTCAGGGTAAATGTTGTCACGAGTGAAGGCTCTCTTTCTCAGATACATACTTGCTTCATCTGGTGCTTGCATCTGATGAAGGGAGCTTTGACTCTCAAAAGCTCATACTCACAAAATCTTTGGGGGGGTATTTTTGGGTATTTTTCATTTGTGTGTGTATGTCTGCGTGTGAGCGTATGTGCACCTGGAAGTCATGGTGACCTCTGGTATCTGACTGTGTGTGCACCTGGAAGTCATGGCGACCTATGGTAACTCACTGTGTGTGCACCTGGAAGTCATGGCGACCTATGGTAACTCAATGTGTGTACACCTGGAAGTCATGGCGACCTATGGTAGCTGACTGTGTGTACCTGGAAGTCATGGTGACCTCTGGTGACTGTGTGTGCACCTGGGAGTCATGGTGACCTCTGGTATCTGACTGTGTGTGCACCTGGAAGTCATGGCGGCCTATGGTATCTTACTGTGTGTGCACCTGGAAGTCATGGCGACCTATGGTAGCTGACTGTGTGTACCTGGAAGTCATGGCGACCTCTGGTGACTGTGTGTGCACCTGGAAGTCATGGTGACCTCTGGTGACTGACCCCTACTGGGGGCCTAGAGGATATTAAGAGAGGTGAACATAAGAGAAGCAGGTGTTGGATCAGGCCAGTGGCCCATCCAGTCCAACACCCTGTGTCACACAGTGGCCAAAAACACCAGGTGCCCTCAGGAGGTCCAGCAGTGGGGCCAGGACACTAGAAGCCCTCCCACTGTTGCCCCCCAAGCACCAAGAAGACGGAGCATCACTGCCCCAGACATAAGAATGTTGGATCAGCCATCATAAGAACATAAGAGAAGCCAATGTTGGATCAGGCCAATGACCCATCCAGTCTGTGTCACACAGTGGCCAAAAACACCAGGTGCCCTCAGGAGGTCCACCAGGGGGCCGGGACACTAGAAGCCCTCCCACTGTTGCCCCCCCCCCCCCAGCACCAAGAATACAGAGTATCACTTGTCCCAGACTCAGAGTTCCTATCTATACCTTGTGGCTAATAAGGGCTGCCCCCACATCCTGACTGCTGGTATTCCAAGGAGGTCTCCCATCCAAGTACTTGCCAGAGCTAACCCTGCTTAGCTTCCAAGATCTGACAAGATCAGGCTTGCCTGGGGTATCCATATCAGGGCCATATTCCCAAAATCATGTTGGGCTCTGAGGTGCTACCGGACTCAAGTCTAGCTGTTCTACCGCAGACATGGCTACCCTCTGAAACTGGATTCGAATGCTGCTTCAAACATGGCGCCCGCTGGTGGCCTCCAACAAGTTGCTTTTCTGCACCTATTATTGTTGTCGAAATTAATCCAGGAAGACTAGAAGATGGAAGTGCTTTGCAGGCATTACCTTGCGCATGACCGCAGTATACTCTTTGGTCTTGGCCATTCTTATAGGACTTTTTTAAATGGGTGGCCACCAGAGACCGAGAGGTTAAGGTCCAGAACACCATTTGCTTAACCCCTTTCTTGAGGACGGGACCACTCCGTCTGCCCACCCACAGATCAGCCCACTCAGTCTGGTTTGGTTTCTATGCCATCCCTTCCCATAGAGACTGGGGAAGGAGTCTGTTGGCCACCGCTACGTTCTGGTTGGCAGATGAGCAGTCGAGGAAATTAACTCCCCCCAATGGACAAAGACATTCTGGCATATCACGTTCGCTACTTGATCATTTCACGGAGCCGAGTAATAGCTCAACCCCCTCTGAAGAACCGTCGTTGAGAAAAATGGCAGCCTTTTGTTTAGGGGCCAAGTGGATCCCCCCAGCTTCGTCTTGCTTGGGATTTTTGTCTTGTCTTTATTCTTTGAATCTTCCCTTTGATAATCTTCCAACAAATTTTATGGAGCTCAACGAGGAAAAACGAGAGCTCCCTGTTTTAAATAACAAAAAAAAACCCCTCCAGAAACTGCTTCAAAACTAGCCCTTTGTGTTCCAAAAGAATGAAAGAATACGCTTTGGGGTACTCAGAGGACTAATTTTTGAATAGGTTTTTTAAATTGGTTTATTTCTATGTGCAATTGTGCTTTTCTACAGTATAGAAACAAGGGGAAAAAAACCCTTTCCAAATTAGTTCTTTGTTTGCCAGTTTTGGTTTTTTTTTTACTTTTGAATGTTTTCCCCCATACACAAAGGGCTTGCTTTAAAAGAGTTTCTTTCTGATTCTGTTTGCTTCGAGGCTGCAACACAATGGTATGTTTTTTCCCAAGATATCCAAATCTCCCATCCAAGGAAGTGTTATGCCTGTGACAATTTAAAAAACAAAAAGAAGATGTTTGTGGTCTCTGCAAACATTGGGGAAGAAACTAGAGGGTCCTTTCACAACTTTTGTCTGTCTGCTCATTGGAATTCCCATTAGTTCATTTGTTCATTCATTTGTTCATTCATTCGTTCATTCATTCACACAACAGCACACATGAAGTTGCCTTATACTGAATCAGACCACTGGTCCATCCATGCCGGCGTTGGTCTATTCTGCATTCTCGTATGTATGTATGTATGTATGTATGTATTTATTTATGTTGCTGCTTACCTGAAGAGTCTCCAAGCAAATTACAACATTAAAACCAATAAGGTAAAAAAAACCCAAATATAAAACCTTAAGATTAAAATATTAAAATACGTGGCTGTGGTGGAAGGTGCGTGATCTGGCTTGCAGGCCCTATTTCTGCCCTACCCTCCAAAGTTTCCCCAAAACATTGGGAACATTGTGCTCTCTCAAGCAAACCAGGGAGAAAACATTCAGAGTTACTCTGTTATTGAAAAAAAAATCTCTTTGTTAGACAAGATGTTAGAAGATACAAATATGTGACAGTTAACGCTATAGCAACTGCAGAAGCAACTGCTGATAAAATCAAATCTCCTAACATTTGTCAACCATATTTGAATAAGTAAGGCATTAGTGTTATCCTAGTAGGCAGTCTTCTATTTAATTTGGGGAATTAGCCTTAAAGGAGAGAAAGCAAGGGGGTAACTTCTCCACCTATGTTCATGGGGATTTTTCCCTCAAGAGAACTTTCAGAATAAACCAGGCAGATGTTCCACTGATAAGGTTTTTATTAAAAAGAAATAGAACTTCAGCAAAACACATGCACAGACACACTTACAACACGCACAAGGCTAACTGAGAAGAAATTAAAGAGGAGAGGGAGAAAGTAATTTAGGGGAAGGCTATACAATTACCATTCTCAAAAAAGGAGGTCCACGGTGGCTGCAACAAAACAACCAGCATTTCATGGAGAAAGCCCTCACACAAGTGGGGGTGTATGTACAGGTCCCAGAACAAACACACAGAGCACTGGTGACTAGGAGCTCTTGATACAGGGCAAAATGGTCCCTCAAGCAGACTGACATATTAGCCCCCAAAACAGTAACTTCATAGGTTTTTTGTACATGGACAATGAAATTTGATGAGATTTTCTGAGGTGGACCATAGGTGTAAACGGTGCTTGATGACCCTGTAAGTACCGGATGGGAAAAGCTACTAGGTTTGGTGAATAGTGTGAAGTGTTGCTTAATTAGGGTAAATGGGTGAGGGGAAGCAAGGCTGGACGTTGTCAAGATTAGTCCAAGATGAGGCAAAAGGTTCTTGAGAGACCCATTGTTCCTAAATTACGTGGCTCCTCAGGGTGTTGGAGTGGGTTATTAGCAAGCCAGCCCAGGCCTGTAGCTATGGTGCGGCCTCCCGGGGCCTGCCCCCCTGACTTCCTCCCAAGACCACATGACTTTTGGGAAGAAGGGGGGACAGTGTGCGCCTGCACTCCAAGCTCTGTGGCCCCCTGCTTCTCCCCAAAAGCATTTAAAGGGTCCCTTTAAATGCTTTGGGGGAAAAGCAGGGACTGTGCATGAATTTCAGTGCTCTTTTAAAGGCCCCCCCCCAAATTAAAAAATCTGGGCTATGAGCTTGAGCCAGTGGCTGTTTCTCACAAATCTAGGCAATGTCCATGCTCGTCTCTGGCTGGCATCCATTTTGTGTCATTTTGGGCCACGCAGTGCATTGTAGTTATATATGAGCTAATATTTTATGACGGGTGTTTATTATTTTTCTAGCTATAAACTGCCCCTCAGTGAGAGGAGGGCTCTGTCTGATAATATTATAGCCAACCAGATTTTAGATTGTTATCTTAAGCTGCTTTCAGGAATGTTTATATAAACCCAAGTCACACTTACAGAGATATCATCTAATATCTTCTGAGAGTTCCATCCAGTGAAATCTTATTTGCTTATCACATCCACACATTTATATATAAAAAGGCAATCCTATGCTTAATCTATGGATTTAAACATATGATCATCTAGATAAATGATTGGTTCTTAGCTAAGGGCAAGATAAGCCATGTGAGATGGGAACTGTAGTTAAGGAAGATTCAGTGGAAAAGCTGGCAGGAGCCAGCCCATTGGCCTGGTAGCAAGAAGCTTTTGGAGATTGCAAGTTGAATCCTTTTTATGTTATGTCTAAAGGTTCTGGCACATTCTTCCAACAGAGTTTGTGGTGAAGGTCTGTGAAGTGACCAGGCTACGTGTTCATAACCTCTGTGTTCAGAGGCAGTAAACTCCTGAATATCAGAGCCAAGATGCAACATGAGGGGAAGGCCTCATCTTCTATGTCTCATGGCTGGACCTCCAGAGGAACTGGTTGGCCACTGTGTGAGACAGGATGCTGGACTAGGTGGACCACTGGTCTGATCCAGCAGGTCTCTTCTGATGTTCTTATGAAGGCCTTGGCCTCTGTGCTCTATTGTTGGACCTCCAGAGGAACTGGTTGGCCACTGTGTGAGACAGGATGCTGGACTAGGTGGACCACTGGTCTGATCCAGCAGGGCTCTCTCTTTTTTTTAAACAAGTATTTTCTTTATTTTCACAAATTTTTACAGTTGTTTACAATGCAAGCTTTCAAATAGCTAACAGCACAATAAAAGTGTAACAAGGGGGACGTTACACAAGTTTCCCTTACAAGGGTACACAAAGTATAGGTAACAGTTCACAGAAAATTGAGTCAGCAGGGCTCTTCTGATGTTCTTATGAAGGCCTCGGCCTCTGTGCTCTACTGTTGCACCTCCAGAGGAACTGGTTGGCCACTGTGTGTGACAGGATGCTGGACTATGTGAACCATTGGTCTGATCCAGCAGGGCTCTTCTTATGCCTAGGGAGATGGTGAGCTCCCCTTCACTGGCAGTCTTCAAGTAGCATCTGGATGAACACTTGTTAGGGATGCTCTGGGATGATCCTTCATTGAGCAAGAGCCTGGACTGGATGGCCTGTATGGTACCTTTGAACACTATGCTTCTATGTTCATGCTGTGCAGCAGCATTAGCCTTTGCAGGGGGATTTGGCATGCAAAGGGATTTTAGGGAGCCTAGCCCAAATAGTAAATATGAGGGCTGACAGATGCATTAATCAATGCTGCCGCCGCCGCCACCGAGTGCTGGGCCAGGCGGGGAAAAGTTTGAATTTTAAGCAGATTAGGGAGCTGAAAGGCGGTTTTTATGTGTGCCTTGACACTCTGATCAAATGATAAAGTACAGTCCAATTGAACCACAGCACTTTGCACAACCTGCAAAAGTGAAGGCGTTGCGTTGAGGGTCTCCCCCGCTTTTTTCCCCCGAGGGAGAGGGAGCGAGTAATAAATCAGGTTTTGAAATAGTGCGATGCAGTTTATTGGAATTCATACAGTGGTGGATCTCAATTGGTGGCGGCATTCGGGGGCCGCATATGAGGGGACATCAGAGGAATACATCTGTGCTGACTATCTTGGAATCTACAACATATTATATTAACGCTCAGAAATCCAGCAGGGCAAAGTTTAATATTTTTATTACAGTAAACACTGGAGGGCCGCAGGGTTGCAGAGAAGAATATGGGGTATGATGGATTGAAGCAAGCTGCTTTAATTCCCGGTTGCACGAACGTATCTTTTTTCAAAGATTGCTGATAGCAGAAGATCACCAAAAGTGCTCTTGTTGGCGTTCCCAGTTTGGTGTAGTGCCAGTTTGGTGTAGTGGTTAAGTGTGCGGACTCTAATCTGCGATAACCGGGTTTGATTCCCCACTCCTCCACTTGTACCTGCTGGATGACCTTGGGCAAGCCATAGTTCTGGCACAGCTGTTCTTGAAAAAGAGCAGTTTCTGTCAGAGCTCTCTCAGCCTCACCTACCCCACAGGGTGTCTATAACGTTTCTATTTCTTGTTTTTAAAACTGTCGTCAGTATGTGGGTTTGGCGCACATTATGGTTCCTGGCCAGAATGCTCAGGCATCGACTAATAGAGTACTTGGAGTGACCGGACAAAGCGATAGGACTTGATAAACACCAAGATGGCCAGCAGGTCATTGTTCTAGGGCAGGGGGTGCCCAAACTGCGGCTCCAGAGCCACATGCGGCTCTTTCACACATATTGTGTGGCTCCCGGCAGGGCAGCTGGGGAAGCAAAGGGAAGGCATGTCTCCCTGATTGGTCTTCCCTTCCCCAGCCAGTTTTCCCTTCCCTGGGTAGGCTTGAGGTAGGGGGGAGCAGAGAAGGAAAGCAACTTTAACTTTAAATGCATTCTCAAAGCCCCCCCCCCCCAGCCTACAAATATCATTGGATAAGTAAATATCATTATCGATATCTGGTTTTACCCCTTTTGTTTTTCTTTTTGGCAGTCTCATATAATGTTAATAAAAAGCAAATTTGCAAATTTCCCACTAAAAACGTGTGTTCGTGTCTTGAGGCTCTCAAACATCTGACGTTTATTCTATGTGGCTCTTACGTTAAGCGAGTTTGGCCACCCCTGATCTAGGGCACCCCACTAGATAATGCTAACATTTGCATTCCCTACAAGCACGGCAGGAGGAGCCCTGAGCAGTCACTATGTTTAAGATCCCCAGGGAAGCAGCATACGAACTCTCGGGAGATACGCCACGGGTCAAAAAACAGTTCCTCAGATGATAATTGGGTAAAAATCCACAGGGCACCTTACAGGCCAACAAGATCTGTGGCCAAGTGCAAAGTGATGCACATTGGAGCCAAAAATCCTAACTATAAAAACACGTTGATGAGGTCCGAACTGGCAGAGACTGACCAAGAGAGAGATCTTGGAGTCGTAGTAGATAACTCAATGAAAATGTCGAGACAGTGTGCAACTGCAATGAAAAAGGCCAACGCTATACTGGGGGTTATTAGGAAGGGAACTGAAAACAAATCACTCAGTACTGGTCTGTAGTCCCTCCTCAAATCCCACCCTCCCCAGGCTCCACCCCTCAAATTTCCAGGAATTTCCCAACCTGGAGTTGGCAACCCTATTTCCTTCCCACCCAACAGCCAACCTACCTTTATCTGTCTTCAGCTTTCCATCTCCACCCCTCTCCCCTGCAGCCTCTGCCTAGGAAGATTACAGTCTTTCTCCACAGTGGGGACTAAAGCAGTTTATATTATTAATTCCTCCTTGTTATCTGCACAACAACCCTATGAGGTTGGTTAGGCTGAAAGTATGTGACTGGTCCAAAATCTCCCAGTCAGCTTCTACTGCAAGATGGGGATCTGAACCTGGGTCTCGCAGATCCCAGTCTGAAGCTCTAACTGTTACATCACACTGGTTTTCGTAGGGTGGCTGCTGCTGAACAGTAGCAAAGCAGCTGGGCCTACATGAGTCATGCAAATCAGATGGTATCAAGTCACACAGAGGGTGCTGCCTAGGGATGCCAGCCTTCAGGTGGGACCTGGGGATCCCCTGGAATTACTGCTCATCTCCAGACTATAGAGATAACTTTCCATGGAGAAAATGGATGCTTTGGAGAGTGGAGTTTATGGCATTGTACTTCACTGAGGTCCCTGTCCTCCCCAGGCCCCACCCCCAAATCTCCAGGAGTTTCCCAGCATGGATCTGGATCCGCTGCCAGTGGCCGGGGGGGGGGGGGCATACTTGGCAATCCTAGACTGCTGCCAGTAAAAACCCTGCATTTTACTGACAGGAACAGTTAGAACTTCCCTCCCCCGAACATTCTAATCTCTCACAGTTGACGCCTGGAGTTAAGAGATCCCTGCGAAGGCCATTTCAAAAGGTTTTTGGGGAAATCAATGGTCCCTGAAGTTTTTTTTAAAAACTTTTTGGATTTTTCTGCAAACTGAGGAAGGCCCCTGACTATGTAGGAAAAGCTGTTGGGGGAGAGTGAGCTCTCTTTTGGCAGATATAAGTATCCACACAGAAAAAAACCTCTCAGAATTAGAATATAGTTATGGAGCAGAGGTCCATCAGTGACTATTAGCCACAAAGTATAGATAGGAACTCTCTGTCCGGGGCAAGTGATGCTCTGTATTCTTGGTGCTTGGGGGTGGGGAGGGGTAACAGTGGGAGGGCTTCTAGTGTCCCGGCCCCACTGGTGGACCTCCTGAGTGTCTTTGGCCACTGGTGTCTTTGGCCACTGTGTGACAGAGTGTTGGACTGGATGGGCCAGTGGCCTGATCCAACATGGGCTTCTCTTGTGTTCTTATGTTCTTAAGGTCGTCAGGGTAAGAGCTTCTTTTGTCAGAGATTAGACTCTCGAAGGCTCATGCCCCCAAAATCGTGTTGATCCCTAAGGTGCTTCTGGGCTCAAATTGAGTTGTTCTGCTGCTGACCAACATGACTGTCCTCTGAAACTATCAGACAATAAGGTTCATCTGCTCCCCTCCAGTGACCTCAAATCCAAATGGCCTCCCGGGAACAAACTGCTTCTTGTTGAAATCTGTTGAGGCACCGATCTTTTACTGAATATTGTTTTTAGATATATATATTTCAACTTTCGATTTGTTGCATTGTGAATTTTATGATGGAACCCGCCCCGAGCCTGCTTGCGGGGAGGGCAGGGTACAAATTGAATTAAATAAATAAATAAGTCAATAAATAGATAAATAAATGATGTTGGTTGTTGCTTAAGGCAGGAGACAAGGCCTTGGGCAAGCGCTGAAAAAGAACATGGAGGTGCCACAGTGGCTCAGATGTTAAGACGCTGAACTGCAGACCGGAAGGTCAGTAGCTCGGCAGTTTGAGACCCGAGTGTTGCGTGATGGAGTGAGCTCCCGTCTCTGGTCCCAGCTCCTGCCAGTCTAGCAGTTTGAAAGCAAGGAATTGCAAGTAGATAAATAGGTACCGCTTTGGTGGGAAGGTAACAGCATTCCGTGTGCCTCGGCGTTTAGTCCTGCTGGCCACATGACCATGAAAAAATCTTCAGACAGCGCTGGCTCTTCGGCTTGGGCACAGGGATGAGCACCACCCCCTAGAATTGTATTGGATTGGATTTCAAGCAAGGGAAACTTTTACCTTTTCCTTTATGACGTCTGGAATGCTTCTGCCTGTGTTTTGAAAGTATTAATTTTAAAAAAATATGTATGTCTTATCCCTTACCACAAAGATCTAAAGACAACTTTCAGCAACAATAAAATTAGAGGGCACGTAGAAGCCTCAATGAAAGATCAAGCTCTGCTGGGCCGTTGAGTCCAGGGATGGGGATTGGCAAAGAGTTTTTATTGGGCTCTATAAGCTACAGGTTTACGGCTCACCTTTCTATGGATGTGCCTTGCTCGAGGTGGCTCACAGATCACACTGACATCAAAGCAAGAGTGACATTAATGCTGTTTTTACATCTGACTTTCCCGCTGGAATCATTCTAGTTCCAAAAAAACCTGCCCACACTTCTGTGCGGTGTGAAACCGTGCTGCTACTGAAATGTCCACATCTACTAATTGCCCTCCTGTGGTCAAGCTAGTATTCAACCAGCTTGATTCTGCTTTAAACAATTGCTGTTATTAGGGCACTTGGACCCCCTGGAGTGAAATTTCACACCACTGTGAATTCAGCACAGGAAAAGACAGCAGTCAAACTACTTTAGAGGGGAGGTGTAAAATGACCCTAAAACAAGAGCAGTGTCAGAATGCCAGCACTGTGATGGCTAAGAGAACGGTTGTCTCATCGGTTGCTTTCCCATGAGTAAATTAGGCTTGATGTCAACCACGAGTGTATAGACTGCTTTGCGGCAGCAGTGACTGCAAATGGTGGGATTGCTACCACTCACCTCTGGTGAAATTATCTGCTTGCTCCCGTAAACCTGGTTCGAGTAGGTGGCAGGCTAACCTAAAGTGGCCAGACGGGTTCAGTCTCTTTCGAGCCATCCCCAGTTGTCATGTGACTGGGAGGCGGCAGTGGTTGAGGTGGAAAGTGCCATCAAGACACAGCCAACTTATGATGATCCCATAGAGTTTTCAAAGCAAGAGACATTCCAAGACGGTTGGCCATTGCCTGCCTCTGTGTACAGCCCTGAACTTCCTCAGTTGTGTCCCATCCAAGTACAAACCAAGGCCAACCCTGCTTAGCTAACAGTATGTGCAAACAGTAGCAGGGTTGGCCCTGGTTAGTGCTTGGATGGGAGACTGCCAATGAAGTCGAGGGTTGCTTTGCAGAGGCAGGCAATGACGATCCCCATCTGAATGTCTCTTGCCTTAACCTGGATGGCCCAGGCTGGCCCGATCCCATCAGCTCTTGGAAGCCAAGCAGGGTCGGCTCTAGTTAGTACGTGGATGGGAGACTACCAGTGAAGTCCAGAGTTGCCACGCAGAGGCAAGCAATGGCCAATCACCTTTGTCCATCTTTTGCCTTAACCTGGATGGCCCAGGCTGGCCCGATCCCATCAGCTCTTGGAAGCCAAGCAGGGTTGGCCCTAGTTAGTACTTGGATGGGTGACTACCAGTGAAGTCCAGAGTTGCTACGCAGAGGCAAGCAATGGCCAACCACCTTTGTCCATCTTTTGCCTTAACCTGGATGGCCCAGGATGGCCCGATCCCATCAGCTCTTGGAAGCCAAGCAGGGTTGGCCCTAGTTAGTCCTTGGATGGGTGACTAATAAGGAAGTCAAGAGTCACTGTGCAGAGGCAGGCAATGGCCAATGTCCGTCTCTTGCCTTGAAAACGCTACAGGGTGGCCATGTGTCCACCGCAGCTTGACAGTGCTTTCCACCACCACACTAGCCATAGGAACAGTGGTTGTGTAGTCTGACAATTATTTTTAGGGGTGACATTCTCCAAGGTGGTGGGGGAGGGGAGAAGAGAGATGCCCAATTTATTCACTTATGCCATTCATTTTAATATGCATAGCTCATCCAGCCGTCCGTAAGTCGCCTTTGTGTTGGCTCGTGGCATTAAAACGCTCAGCTCAGCAGTTCGGGTGATGCGTCTACAGTTCTAAAAAGTGGTCGTCAGAGGACTGGTTTCTTCAGTTCTGGATCCCCTCCCTGCCGCCGCCGCCACTAACAATCCTGTTTAAATCTCTTATCCTGGCACTAAGTGATGTAAGATGGTCTCCTCCCCTCTCCCTTTCCATTGTATTAAAATATTTAGTACTTCCACTGAGTACAAATTTCTTCCAATTATTATAGCCAGCGGGATATGAAGAGGGGATAGTTTTTTAGAATTAGAAGCAGCCGCATCCTCGCTGTGAAGGGGCACACCAGATGCAGGATGCGATTGACAGATACACTTCCCTTTGAAGTCTGACACTGCATCTGGAATTAGATTCCATCTGCACATGCTACTCCTTTGCCATTTTTTAACTTAGAGGGAGCATTGGTACACTGTTCATCTATATATCTAATTCCAAAGTGGCCCCCTCCATGCGGATATCTAAATCCGCGGCTGGGGGGGGGGGGAGGTTTTTCTGCATACGTGGGGAACTCTCCACGTTTGCAGAAAAATCCCAAAACTTTCAAAAAATATTTGGGGGATAGTTAAATCCCCCTAAAAGTAAACGAGCATCCCCTGCACATCCTCTGACTGTTGTGGGGGAGGCTGTGAGCTGCTCAGGGCTCGCTGTCGCTGGTGGGGGGGAAGGCTTGGCGGCTGCCACCACTTGCCCTGGGGACGGGAGGGGGTTGGTCGGAGGAGCAGCGGAGACCGCCGCCACTGCCATCGCCGCTTGCCCTGGGGAGGGGGGGTGGCAGGAGGACTGGGATACTTCCCCCTGCAAGTATCGCGGGTGCCCCATCTTGTCCATATACTAATTCCCAAGGCGCCCCCTCTGTGCAGATATCTAAATCCGCATATTGGAGGCACTTGGGGGGCAGAGAGATTTTCCTGCACACTTGGGGGACTCCCCACGTGTGCAGAAAAATCTGAAAACTTAAAAAAACTTTTGGGGGGATATTTAAATCCCTCCAACTCTGCGGCGGCCCAGTAGCTGAGAGGTGCTGAGGCCTCGCTGCCGGTGCCAGGGGGTGTGGGGTGGGGGAGAAGACTCACCTGCGGCTGCTGCCTTCACTCTGTGAAGCTCCTTCTCCCCCTCGCAAGTATCGCGGGTCCCACCTCTTGTGTGTGTATTTGGCCAGGGCTTTGATTTAAAAACATGTTCTCATTGGTTGGTCTGGCCGTTCTTTCAGGGTTGTTGTTTGAATGACCAAGGTAATGTCTGAACGTTTGACTGGAGATCCTTCATGCATACAAACCCAGTGTCGGTCAACCAATACAAACAACCGTGACATAGTTACTAAGAACTTATTTTATGTACATTTCTATGCCATTCACTTATATTACTTAAACCCTATAAGGATTTTTTTAACATTAATAGATACCAAATAATTTTACAGCGCATAAAATTCCTCTATGATGAATAAAGTGCTTTGGTCAAATGTCCATCTAATCACTTCTGACTGTCAACTTCTTTATCTGTTCAAAGTTCTGTATGGCAATCCCTCCTCTTTATATTATAAGCGTTGGTCAAGGCCACATTCTTTCTCCACTTCTATTAATAGCTCATCCGCGGCTTCCCTGGAGAGCCAGTCTGGTGTACTGGTTAAGTGCGCGGACTCTAATCTGGGAGAACTGGGTTTGATTCCCCACTTCCCCACATGCAGCTGCTGGGCAAGCCATAGTTCTGGCACAGCTGTTCTTGAAAAAGAGACGTTTCGGTCAGAGCTCTCAGCCCCACATGCCTCACAGGGTGTCTGTTGTGGGGAGGGGAAGGGAAAGGAGTTTGTAAGCCGCTCTGAAACTCCAAGTGAGTGAAGGGCGGAATATAAATCCAATCTCTTCTTCTCTTCTCCCTCCAACAGGAGGGCTCAGTACCCATTTCTGTGCTCTTCTCCGGGGCAAATTCTGCAGCAGAAACGTCGTGTCAATCCTCCGTTTGACAATTCAGTGGGCTTCACTCTATAAAGTAATTCCGAAACAGGCGGCTCAGCTGGTTTGTGAAAACTCTAGTCTCGTCAGCTTCTCCCATGATCTCTCATAATTTGTAATTTGTCACAAGCCCAGTGTGTTAGCATGAGGGTGTGTGTGCGTGTGCCATCATCATAACAGACTTTCGCGATCCCATAGGGCTTTCAAGGCAAGAGACATTCAGAGGTAGTTTGCCATTGCCTGCCTCTGGGTAGCAACCCTGGACTTCCTTGGTGGTCTCCCATCCAAATATTAGCCCAGGCCAAGCCTGCTTAGCTTCCAAGATCAGGCTAGCCTGGGCTGTCCCGGTCAGGATAGTGTTCGCAAATATTTGATACCTGATGGGCATCAGTGGCACACTGCATCTTTACAGCTGAAACCATTTAATTTTAGATGATGTAACAATAAGATCTGCCTTGACCTGGATGCCTCAGGCTAGCCTGATCTTGGGAGTTAAGCCGGGTTGACCCTGCTTAGCACTCAGATGGGAGACCACCAAGGAAGCCCAGGGTTGCTACACAGAGGCAGGGAGTGGCAACACCACCTCTGGATGTCTCTTGCCTTGACCTAGATGGCCCAGGCTAGCCCGGTCTCATCAGATCTCAGAAGCTAAGCAGGGTTGGCTCTGGTTAGTACTTGGATGGGAGACCACCGAGGAAGTCCAGAGTTCCTACGCAGAGGCAGGCAATGGCCAACCACCTCTGGATGTCTCTTGCCTTGACATGGATGGCTCAGGCTAGCCCAGTCTCATCAGATCTCAGAAGCTAAGCGGGGTCGGCTCTGGTTAGTACTTGGGTGGGAGACCACCAAGGAAGTCCAGAGTTCCTACGCAGAGGCAGGCAATGGCCAACCACCTCTGGATGTCTCTTGCCTTGACATGGATGGCTCAGGCTAGCCCAGTCTCATCAGATCTCAGAAGCTAAGCGGGGTCGGCTCTGGTTAGTACTTGGATGGGAGACCACCAAGGAAGTCCAGAGTTCCTACGCAGAGGCAGGCAATGGCCAACCACCTCTGGATGTCTCTTGCCTTGACATGGATGGCTCAGGCTAGCCCAGTCTCATCAGATCTCAGAAGCTAAGCGGGGTCGGCTCTGGTTAGTATTTGGATGGGAGACCACCAAGGAAGCCCAGAGTTCCTACGCAGAGGCAGGCAATGGCCAACTACCTCTGGATATCTCTTGCCTTAAAAACTTTACAGGGTCACAGAATTGTAGAGTTGGAAGGGACCTCCAGGTTCATCTAGTCCAACCCCCCGCACAATGCAGGAAATTCACAAATACCCTCCACACCCCCAGTGACCCCTGCTCCACTGTAGGTTGGCTTGTGGCTTGATGGCACTTTCCACCACCAACAGTAAGAACAGGTCTCAGAAAAGCCCGCATATTCCAGTTTGGGTCTCTGGTATGGGCGTGTGTTCTAACTGGCAGGAAGCAAGCCCCATGTAACAAATCATTCAGTGGATCGATTTATTTTATTCCATTGTGTTTATGAATCGCCGAATCCCCACAAATGTGGGGCTCTAGGTGATGAACAAATTTGAAACTCTTAAAAACCATAAAGCCAGATCTGACAGATTGTACACAGTGACTTGTTATAAGAAGTGGTGCATTTGTGTTTCGTAGTTCTCTCCTGTTCCTGGTCTGTGAGCACTTCATGGGTAGAGGGAGGGGATAACTCACAAGGGATAGGAGAGTCAGGTAGTGTAAGGCGCCAGCCGTGACGTAAACCATCGCTGTCCTCAACCAAACACCTGGCGGAACATTTCTGCCTCAAAGGCCAGTCTCTGCCATGACTCTGCGTTGGGCACGATTGGATCATTCAGTAATGCCTAATGCAAATAGTCAGTGGAAATTGACCCACGAGGAACCCGGTGTGAAGGAGGCTATATCAGATCTGTGATTCACGCTGGCCCGCAGCATGCGTCCTCAGCAAGAGCTTCTAATCATCTGATTGCTCTGTTCGACTGGCGCGGCGCATCTGTTGGCGCAGAGTTTGCAAATTGCTAGCGGAGGGGTGGACTGAGACAGTTTGTCCGACCACTGAGGGCAAAGAAATGGATTTCCTTCTTTTGGAAAACTCTCCGGCACCGTTTTTGTGTGTCTGCTGCCGAGCGGGTGTTGTCTCTGCTCGTTCCTCTTTAAAACACTCGCAGAGCTTCTCGCTGTCATAGCAAGGCCCGATCATCTCTCATGTTTTCGATCCTGGCAGAGCGCTGACATTTCAGGCTCCATTACCGAAATGTTCGGCTACGTTGCTAATGGACCCGTCTCTCGACTCCCGCGCACGAAAAAGAACATTCAGGTAGGCAGCACTTGGTTGAGAGCGCAGCAGGGGGAAGAGATCATTGAGTTTATGATGAAGTTTCCTCCTCTGGAAGCTCCTCCAGCCTTCCCCCGCCCAGTCCTCCCATTAAGGAGCCGTGTAGTTTATTACGAGACAAATTAAATCAGCAAGCCGGCAACTCTTTCTTCATACAGCAGCTGGAAGACATTTTTGAGGCTTTCCTGCTTGCTATAAAAGGCAGCCATAACTGTTTGGGGCCATAAAGATATGAAAAATAAATAAATGAAAACATTGGTATGAATAAGAGATTTCTGAGAATGACAAGGAAGCCACGAAAATCACAGTTCCTGGAATTCTGAGTATTAAAAAGGTGTTCCATGAGCAAGTTGCATTCCTGTTGGGCCCCAGTAATGGACAGTTGTGTATGTAGAAAGCCAGTTTGGTGTAGTGGTTAAGTGCACGGATTCTAATCTGGGAGAACCGGGTTGGATTCCCCACTCCTCCACTTGCACCTGGCTGGATGACCTTGGGCAAGCCATAGCTCTGTACCAGCTGTTCCCTCAGGGACAGCTTGGGAAAGAGTTCTCTCAGCCCCACCGACCTCCCAGGGTGTCTGTTGTGGGGAGGGGAAGGGAAAGGAGTTTGTAAGCCGCTCTGAGACTCCAAGTGAGTGAAGGGCGGGGTATAAATCCAATCTCTTCTTCTTCTTCTCGATGATAGCAAAGGTACTTGTGTTTTCAAAACAGTGTTAAAACAATTGGGTTGTACAAGTACAGTACAAGAACGCATGGGCACTCAATGAGATTGCTGAGTAGTCAGGTTACAACAGATAAAAGGAAGTACTTCTTCACCCAAAGGGTGATTAACATGTGGAATTCACTGCCACAGGAGGTGGTGGTGGCTACAAGCATAGACGGCTTCAAGAGGGAATTGGATAAACCAATGGAGCACAGGTCCATCAGTGGCTCTTAGCCACAAGGTATAGACAGGAACTCTAGGTCTGGGGCAAGTGATGCTCTGTATTCTTGGTGCTTGGGTGGGTGGGGGGCAACAGTTGGAGGGCTTCTAGTGTCCTTCTGGCCCCACTGGTGGTCCTCCTGATGGCACCTGGATTTTTTGGCCACTGTGTGACAGAGTGTTGGACTGGATGGGCCACTGGCCTGATCCAGCATTGGCTTCTCTTATGTTTTTATGTTCTTAAGTGAACTGTCTGGTAATTTTGCAGAAATGATGGCCTCTTTGGGGTCAGGAAGCAATTTTTCTCCAGGCCAGTTTGGCTGGAGATCCTGGAGGTTTCTTGTCATCTTCTGGGCATGGAACATGGGGTCTCTGGGAGTGTGTGTGGGGGGGGGGGTAAGTTGTGAATTTCCTGCATTGTGCAGAGGGTTGGACAAGGTGACCCTGGAGGTCCCTTCCAACTCTATGATTCTATGATTCTATGGCTTAGATAGCTTTGGAAGAATGTATAGCCTGTAAGAGAGTTTGGTCCAACCAAGGGGTACACAGTGTCTTCAGCACAGCATATAAAACAACCATAGGAACCTCTGGTTACATTTGGAGGCCCTGCTTCAGGGCTAGATGGGTGGCAACCCAAGGAAGGGTATTCTTGGCTGTGGCACCAGAACTCTGGAACTCCCTCCCAGGGAGACTCATCTGTCTCCTTCTGTGGTTGGCTTTTGCCAGCAGGTAAAGAGCTTTGTTCTTTTTGTCTGGTGTTCCTTCATTAGCTCTTAATATCCCTCCTCCCAGCTTATGTGTCTTTCTGTGTTTATATTATGTTCTTTTCAAATGTCTTAAATATTTTTATGTATTTGCATTTTATGTGCTTTTTAATGTTTGAAATGTTTTAGCAATTGCAGACTTGGGGACCCTCAGTTTGGCGGAATGGCAGAATAGAAATGTATTAAATAAATAAATATAAAGGTGGGGATAATTGCGTCTGGTCAAACCCCACGCCCTCTGAATCAATCTTCTTTTGTCTCTTGACTCGAGAGCCGCTCCCACCGTGGCTTCTGGATTTTGAGGTGATGCCAGCCAAAGGAATATTTGTGGGCTAGTAAGCTCTCCTCTCCCTTTTCTGGTCCTTTGATGCGTCCAGCTGAGCCAGCCCTCCCTCGCTAAGCTTACTCTCAGTTAACTGGACAAACTTAATTTCTGTGTGTTGGATGAAAAAGATCTCAAGAACCTCGATTTGTGTGGAGAGTAGGGTTACGACTCAGCTCAGTACTGTGATGTCTGTAACAACAACAATATTGAAAGTGGATGTGGGTGGAAGGGTCACAATGTGGTCACAGCTTGAAAATTAATATTTTGGGGGATTGTGTGTGTTTCCCTTAAGGAGGCCCCGATGACAACTTAATAGAAGGCGGTGGGACCAAGTTCGTCTGCAAACCAGGAGCACGAAACATCACCGTCATCTTCCATCCACTTCTGAGGTAATGCCTTATTCTTCTGCTTCACACTGTGCATAGAGAAGGACCATGTTTGTTCTTGAGATGCTTTCACGCAGCTGGTTTCGTCGCGAAGTTTTGGGCCGTTCACAGAAGTACAACAGAACTGTGGGATTTGGTAACTGAGACCCTTTTCTGGTCCTGGTGGCTTGGAAATGTGGGAGGATGGCGGGATACAGTTTGAGAAGCAACGAGAGCTGGGCACTAGATAAGGTTTTGGATGGCCTGGAGGCGGGGCTTCAGTGCAGTGCAGTCCTTTGCCTAGCCGAAATAGACTTGAATTAATGTGACCAATGGGGCACTTTCACATAACTGAATAATGCACTTTCAATCCGTGTTCAGTGCACTTCAGAATTCATTGCACTTTACAATTCTGCTGTGCAAAATGGGGGAATCCAAGATTGCGAAAGTGCATTCAAAGTAGATTTAAAGTGCATTATTCGGCATACGTGAAAGTCCAAATAAGCTGGTTATAAATAGTAGCTGATGAGAATATCCTAATGAACACGGACATCGATTTCATGAGCCACAGTTAAGGACAAGAGAGCTTGCAAGAGGAGTGGGAAAGAAGCCCTTGGGCAAGGAGTGCAGAAACTTGCCACCTGCGTTTGACCTTTTAACCGTGGCGTAGTTCCCTGTTCACTGGCCGGATCTGTAAGAACTGATCTGACCTAGCAAGTTTGCTTCTTGATTAACAAATGATAGCTGCATATGTCAGCATGGTAAGATGTGTTTGTGCATGCAGCAGTGTTCGGATTTGAAGAGCGGACCTTCCAGGCAGCGTCCCAACCAGTGTTCCCTCTAAGCTGAGTCAGTGTGAGCTAGCTCACAGTTTTTTTAGCCTCCGGCTCACACATTTTTATCTAAGCTCAGGAAGGATGACTCCAGAGCAAACTAATTTATGGAGCAGCCCAATTGCTCACTCACAACTTGAATACCAGTAGCTCACAAAGTAGAATTTTTGCTCACAAGACTCCACAGCTTAGAGGGAGCATGGTCCCAGCGTATATGTGTCCTAGAGCCACTGTCACTGTGGTGCAGGAGGAAAGTACAGTTTTAAGAGCAGAGTGGGAACAAGAGAAGAGAAAGGTCACCAGTGACTGTTGATGCACAAATCTGTGCCCTATGCGACCCCTTGGCCAAATTGGAATCACACAAATTGGAGTCCAGAGAGTTAGATGAATATCTGTTCAATGCATTCAAAACAGGGAATACAGGGCTGAGCACCTTAGAAGAAGAAGAGATTAGATTTATACCACGCCCTTCACCCACTTGGAGTCTCAGAGCGGCTTACAAACTCCTTTCCCTCCCCCTCCCCACAGCAGACACCCTGTGAGGTAGGTGGGGCTGAGAGAGCTCTTTCCCAAGCTGTCCTTGAGAGAACAGCTGATACAGAGCTATGGCTTGCCCAAGGTCATCCAGCAGGTGCAAGTGGAGGAGTGGGGAATCAAACCCGGTTCTCCCAGATTAGAGTCCACGCACTTAACCACTACACCAAACTTAGCACTTCAGCAATTCCAAAATTGTATTCTGCCATAACCAGGAAGGGCAGAAGGTCTCATACCCCAAATGACATCACATATAGTTTACACATCAGAGAATCTCTAATTGGTATCAACCGGTTACCATCACACAAGCGTCATTTGACTTTAAGCCTTACTATTGGTCTCTCCTTATACTGGTCAGTTATGTCAGTGGTTGTCTTCTCTTATCTGGTTTCCAGGACAATAGGAACATTAGGGAACAGTGGGTTCCTTCCTGACCTGCATACGGAAGGCTAACTGATTGGGGGTTATGAATCACAGTAAACTTGCTTATGGCGTCCTTGCAGCCAACGCATTCCGTTTCTATTGCATCCTACTTCCATCTACAGAGGATTTTAATAATACTTTTGCTTAATATGGCTTCTTATACAAAAAATGCAATTACAAAATATATACGTTCTGCTATAAGTTTCTCTAAACAGAAGCTTCTCGGTTACATACCAGGATCTGGATCTGTTATGATTAAACATTTGAAGGCACAGTGACAGCTGTCAATCTATATCTATCAAGGAGAAAGTGTCAGAAACCACATTCAGAAATCACATTTTTTTCCCCCTTGTCCTACACTGTCCATGACCATAAAAATGCATTTGACATCAGGGCCACACATGAAGCCACCTTATACTGAATCAGAACCTTGGTCCATCACAGTCAGTATTGTCTACTTAGACTGGCTGCAGCTCTCCAGGGTCTCAGGCAGAGGTCTTTCACATCACCTCCTACCTGATCCTTTTACCTGGAGATGCCAGGGATTGAACCTGGGACCTTCTGCACGCCAATCAGATGTTTTTAAACTGAAGATCCCCAGGATTGAACCTGGGACCTTCTACATGTCAAGCAGAGGCTCTTCCACTGAGCCACAGTCCCTTTCATCATTTCATAACGCCAACTTCCCCTTAAAGGGGAAGGGGGTAACAACATTTCCTGTTCACTGATGCGTAGAATCAAACGGATCACTTTTGTATTTTTTTTCTATCAAACAAAAGGCAGATTTATGGGAACGTTTAACCTCTCTGGTTATCTCTTGTGTCATAATGTATGCGTGTGCTTTTTCCAAAGAGTTGCATAGGAGTCCCTGGTAACCTTGCTGCTGACGCAAGTCTCCGGGCTCCTGAAATCTCGATCGCTCCCTGGCTGGGCTTATTTGTGCGTTCGACCCCCTTTCGGCACTAAACAATGTAATTTATTATTGATCGGGAGTGGGGGAAAGTTTGAGCTGCGGCTTGTAGCAAATGGTTTATCATTCAATGCCAGTTATGATTAATAAGCAGCGATCCAACACGGCGGCTGCTTGCAAGGTAAGCTGATTCCATGATAAACAGGTCTCAACTTTACAAGACTGGCAACGAAGCCCCCTCCACCTTCAGAAGCAGAGTGTCAATTATTAAAATGCATTACAAATGCTCAGCTGGAAACTCATCAGGGGCTGCTGGGACTCCTGTATACCTGAGCTGAGTAAGGGGGAAAATAGAAAGCTTATTAGAGACCTGTTTGGAGTTTAATCTCTCTCCTTCCACCTTCCAGTCTGGTGATTTAATTCTCTTTCTATCATCGGTGCTAACTAGCAGAAGGCTTGTTTTCCCTCCTCTGTAGCTAACGGAGCTTTTGTCTTTTGTTTGTGCGGCTTTTCCAGCCCCGTTCAATACCTCTCGTCTCCATTGGCAACCATCGCTAGGGGTCGCTTCTGACATTACACCTTGCGTCTTAAGAACTGTTTTTGAATATCACTCTTCAAAAGATCAGATATGTCCGGGTCCTGTTATCTGACATCCACTCGTGGCTTTTGGACACAAGCATTAAACCAAAAAAAATAGCCCTTGTGCCAGGCTTCTCCAGTGAGGGAATAAAGAGATGTGTTTGGGAGGCCCTGTGACCAGTGTTCCCTCTAAGCTGAGCTAGTGTGAGCTAGCTCACAGTTTTTTAGCCTCCAGCTCACAGATTTTTTGTCTTAGCTCAGGAAGGCTGGCTCCGGAGCAAACTAATTGAGGCAGTAACCAAACTGCTTGCTCACAACTGTAATGCCAGTAGCTCAAAAAGTAGAATTTCTGCTCACAAGACTCCACAGCTTAGAGGGAACATTGCCTGTGACTCAGTGGAAGAGCATCTGCTTTGCATGCGGAAGGTCTCAAGTTCAATCCCCAGCCTCTCCAGCTAAAAGGACCAAGCAGGAGATGATATGAAAAACCTCTGCCTGAGACACTGGAGAACCGCTGCCAGTCTGACTAGACAGCACTGACCTTGATGTGTACTCATCAATGATCCTGAGACATCTTTAGACTTTCTAATCCTCGCTGATCAGCACTTTCAGGATTCCTGGACGAAAAGCAACGGCTGTTAGAAGTGGTTTGGATTTGTAGGCTGTGTCTGTCTACCTCCCCACCGCCTGCTCTTGCTCTAAAGACATCCAGGATTAAACTGGGGCCTCCCCAATTTTAGTCTGATGCTCTAAGCATTAAACGTCACTGACTTTAGTGTAGTCATGGAGAAGTGTAGTTTGTAGTGTGGACAGAAAGACAGACGCTCTTTGCTGCTCCACTCAGAGGGGTTCGACTGATGGTTTTATCCATTCACAGTTTAGTATCTTTTAGGTCGTCCTCCTGCCATCCCGTTTCTTGATTCATTTCCAGAGCAAGAAGTCTTGATTTACAAACCCATGTCCGCCATTAAAAAAAAAAATCAGTCGGCACGCAATCCGTCTAGATACTTTGTGTCTGCAGAAACTACTTGCTGTTAATGACAGCAATGTCAATAGACTCTCACTGCCTTTGAGCGTGTTTCATAAAATCTTTCGCCACTGCGTTGTGACAGTGAAGGTAAGCGGTTAGGAGAGCGCTCTCTCCAAAGTGACCGTTTCGCCGTGGCGTGTAGCTCTGGCTGTTCATCTTTAGCGCTTCTGTCAGCTTGTCATGGGCAATCAGATATTATCTTCATTGCTGACATTCCACAAGCATGTCAGACATAATGAAAAGTCCCTGTTTTCCCCCCCTCCCCTCTCTCCCTCCCGCACCCCAAAACTGCAGCCCCCAATTGAACGTGGACATTTGGAATAGCAATTTTCATGACACACTCTGGTTTCATTACCAGCCTGATGGGTAGACAGCGGAAATAATGTGTGTCATAAAAATAGTTAGGGCAAGATTTACGACTGAAAGATCTCTCTGCATTGTACAATGCGCTTGTCATACTGGGGTAAAAAAGATGGCATTTGCTACATCTTAACCTACTTTTTTTTTTTTTTTGGCCAACTAGCACATCAATAACTGCCAGGGAGAGGAAAAAATGGTTTTTGCGTCGGAAAACCCTCCCAGTCAAGCTTGCCTTGTAGCGGAGAGGGAGGAGAGTGGTTAAGAAGGTTGGTTTGGCGTGATGCCACCAGCAGTATCCATCAAGACAATGGATAGGTTTGCAAGAAAGGTGGCACATTGCCATAACTGACGCAGCCGCGGTACTGTGCTGTGACGACCGATCAACATGTTAGTCAGGAAGGTCTGAGGACACTCAGAAATGCACACAGAGGACTGAAGAAGTTCCCTTGGAGTTCCCTTGGAGTCTCCTTCTACTTAAAAATATAAACATTTATTATGTGCTCTGGTTCTTACTTATGACACATTTTTCTGGTCAGCCTACATCAGGATATCATTGTTACATCTCGTTTTGAACATAGCCCCAGATGCAGATTCTTAAATCTGGAGACTAGGGTCCAGAGGCATTTCTACAAACTTGGGGTACCCCCAGGTTTGCATAAAATCCCAAAAGTTTTTAAAATCTCAGACAGAGGAACACTGTTGGCCTGACCTCATCCAGCCTCCTCATGGTGGGCCCATGTTGGAGATGGAGGAGGAAGGAAAGCTCCTGCCCTCTGCTGCATGCGCCAAGCAGGTGGAGGCAGCGGCAGTGCAAGCTGACAGGAGAGGGGAAGGGGATAATATGAGTCTCCACCACCTCCTGGTATCATGAACCTGCTGGGTTGGCTGGATGGTGAACGAGCAGACTGGTGATGGAGTGAGTCAGCTGAAAAGTATGGGATCCCCCCCCCCCCATGAGCCTTGCAGGTTCCCGGTTCATAGTTTATGCCCGATCCTTTCTTACTTAGGAGTTACTGTACATGAACATTGTATTGTATCACAGCAGCTTAGCCAATAATTAGTGGAGGTTCATAGATGGGAAAGAACTATGATTTTTGTATTTTCTGAAAGGTTATTTGGGGCCCTGGCCAGGAGCTCCAGGTTTGCAGGAATTTATTTATTTAAATTTATATCCTGCCTAACCAGCAATGCCGGCTCTAGGAATCCCAAGGAAATGTTATACAAGATCCAGATTTGCTTGAAAGGAGATTTTAATAAGCAATGATCAAGCTTACAGAAACAGAGGCTAAGCTCCTATCCGCCAGGTCTCGAATGCACACACGCACAGCAACGCACTAGCCAAACTTCAAGATAGGATGCATAGCTAAAACTAAGCATCTTGTACCTTAATTGCTGGCTGTGAGTCAAAAAATTGTAAATCGAGCTATCCCAAACTCTAGGATGAGCCATGCCATCTTGCACCTGGCGTCTAGTGGTGAGAGAAAACAAATCAGGCTTCCAAGATAAGAGCTGCTAACAAGCGTGTGAGAGAGAATATTCTCTTGGGAGTGGCCCGACAGCCGTCCCCTCACAAAACTCAAGGTCAGATGGGCTTGCAGAGGCTATACGAAGTTGAATAGTGTGGAAGCCTGAAGTCAGTTCCTTAATTCTTCCCCCTTCCTGCCACAGGCAGCACATTTCCTCTTTCTGCAACATGAAATCCCCCCCCGCCCCAAAACTGGAGGAAGGAGATGGAGGGAAAATCAATCTTACCCAGCAGCAACTATCTGTTATGTGTATTATCGCCACATTGGACTTGCATGCTCTCCAGCAGTCTTTGGATGAGGTGGGGATCCTGCAGCCCTGCAGTAGAGATCAGCCCTTGGCAGTTAAAAGTGTGGCTGATCCCTCTGAGCTGTTTGTGTGTTCAGGATGCGATCGAGCAGTCATCAAACAGACTCTTTGGGTAGAAACCTTACTGGGTAGAGAGAGCCATTTCTGCTCCTGTCCCTAACTTCAGTAGGTATCTGCCTTGGACCATTGACTCTTTTGTCTGTCTTCCTTTTCCTCTTGCTCCTCCCACCCACCACCTTCCCATCTGCACTCCACTTTTAAGCCAGGCACGGGAGAGATGGAGGAACACGGTGGCCCTAGGGTAGACAGCCTAATTTCCAGCAGGACAGATGAAATGCACAGAGGCCCAGATTAATTACCAGCACTTAATGGGGCTCACTTGCATATAATAAATGAACAGCAGATTCCCCCTCCTCCCCTTCCCCCTAACAGACAAGTGGTTTTTTGAAAGGAGTTGATTCCTGGGAATAGATTTTTCCTTCCTGTACGCATGCATGAAAAGCTAATTAGACACCCAGCCTGACGAGGAATACACGTGTTTGATTCCCCCCCTTGATTAGATATTGTGGGAGGTGCTGAAGTACAAAAATCACGCTTGCGACGGGATGCGAGCAGCTGCCTCCATCCTCCATTGATAAGTGACATCTGCTTTGATTGCTAATGTCCCAGGCAGGAGTCAGTCACTGCTCAGAGGGTTTCCCATTGGTGGGAAGAGATCAGGGTTGACCCAAAGCTGACGGTTGGAGGCACAGAGGACTCTCGGCCCTGGCCAGCAAGCCCGGTGCAGTGTTTGTTCTGCCCCAGTGAGTCTTCTCTTCTTTTTTTTTATGGGCATCAGCTGGTGTTTGAAAAGATACTTGGCTCTTCAGGGTAATAATAATTTTTACATATGCTTTATAGAGAATGTTTATGACCAGACAATTAGATAACAGATGTCTGCAGTCTTGAGGCTGGGGGCGGGGAGGAGCAGTGAAGGAGCTGAAGACTGGAGGGAGACAGGCAGACAGAGGAGCACTCTGGAAATGCCATTCATCCCGGCACGGTGAGGCCGCAAGGATTCCTTGGGATCAGCCACACTTTGTTAATCTCAAGCAGCAATTAAAAAGGGTTGCGGGGAAGGAGCAGGATGCCGCATGGGGGCTTGTGAGCCCGGAGGCGGGAGTGCCATGGAAGCCAGTTTGTTTGCCTGTCACCCAAAGGGTGGGGAACTTTAAACTATTGCGGCACCCCCGTTTTCTTTTATCGGTCTTGCGGAAGGCAGCATTTGTCCAGCGGTGTTGAGAGTGGGCACTTCCATCATTGCTTCATGGAGGTGCCTTGGGTGGGGAGGGGGGGAGTAAAGTGCCAGAGAGATCTCGTCTTCGATGAGCTCAGGAAGCGGCTGGAAGCACAAATCACAAATACCTCCCCATACCCCCAGTGATGGGCGGAGTTGTTTTCTGTTGCCCCAGAAGGTCGGACCAGAACCAACTGGGTGAAATTAAATCAGGAGAGTTTTCAGCTAAACATTAGGAAGAACTTCCTGACAGAGCGGTTCCTCAGTGAACAGGCTTCCTCGGGGCTTTCCTTCGTTGGAGGTTTTCAAACAGAGGCTAGATGGCCATCGGACAGCAATGCTGATTCTGTGAACTTAGCCATGTCCTGAGAGAGAGGGCAGGAAGGGTTGCCTCAGTGCTTAGTTCTTGTGGCCCTTTCTGACACGCCCACTTTGGGGTCAGGAAGCACTTTTCTCCAGGCCAGTTTGGCCAGGGATCTTGGAGAGGGTGTTTTTTGCCCACTTCTGGGCATAGAGCAGGGGTCACCGGGGGTATGGGGAGGTAGGGGGTATGGGGGTGATGGGTGCAAGGAGGTACCTTTGGGACCCAAATCAGAGAAACCTTGTCGATCTCACGTTGGGAGCAATGCTCCCTCTAAGCTGTGGAGTCTTGTGAGCAAAAATTCTACTTTGTAAGCTACTGGCATTAAAGTTGCGAGCAAGCTATTTGGCTACTGGATAAATTAATTTGCTGTTTCTCTGGAGGTCCAACAACAGGGCAGAGAAACCAAGGCCTTCATAAGAACTTCAGAAGAGCTCTGCTGGATCAGACCAGTGATCCCTCTAGTCCAGCATCCTGTCTCACACAGTGGCCAACCCGTTCCTCTGGAGGGCCAACAACAGGGCACAGAGGCCGAGGCCTTCCCCTGATGTTGCCTCCTGGCTCTGGGATTCAGAGGCTTAGTGCTTCTGAACGTGGAGGTTCCCCTCAGTCACCACAGCTAGTAGCCAGTGATAGACCTCACCTCCATGAATCTAGCTAATAATAAGAACATAAGAATTCCTAGACTCATTGGGCCTGATACTAGTAGCACAACTGTAGGTGTTTAGACTCATTGTATGTGTCATCTAGCCGTGGGATATTTGCTCAACAAGATGTAAAACATTACCTTGTTACTGGTGCGTGGGCAGTACTTTTGTGGAGTACTGCCCATGCGAAGATGAGGCAGAATTGATTGTAGGAGGTCCCGGTTGGATACATGCTCATAGTACATAGCACAAACCATGCCCTCTGTTGATGACTTTCCAGCTATTGATATTTAGTCCTGTACTTTGTTGAACACACATAAAATGATCCTTTTGCTCAACCATCCTGGTGCACAAACAAAATCATTCATCTTCCTCGTCTCCCTCTAGAACAGGGATCCCCTACATGGTGTCCACCGATACTTGTCCTAGCGCCTGCCAGGTATTTTTAGAAACTGGGCAGGACCATGTGAGAGCTTGTGGCCAGCAGAACTTCTCATTGGCTGTGTGGATTAAAATGTCTGTGCAGATTAAAAGGCATCCTATTAAACAGAGCTTCTGCCCAAATGTGAAGTTACGATGTCAGTTATGCATAACCTTGGTCCCTGACATTTTGAAGGATTTATAACCCGCTCTTCACTACCCAATGGAGTCTCAGAGCGGCTTACAATCTCCTCCCTTCCCCTCCCCACAACACACACCCTGTGGGGTAGGTGGGGCTGAGAGATCTCTGAGAGAACTGCCCTTGAGAGAACAGCTCTGAGAGAACTTGTGATTGACCCAAGGTCACACCAGCAGCTGCACATGGAGGAGTGGGGAATCGAACCCACTTCTCCCAGACTAAAGTCTGTGTTCCTAACCACTACACCGAACTGGCTCCAACCATTTTGTGGTTGGCTCGGCCTCACATGGTTGCCATTTTCAGTTGTGCCCATCACTCTGTGTCAGAGCTCCAAAGGTGCCCAGAGGCTCGTAAAGGTTGGGGACCTCTGCTCTTCAGTGGATCACAAGGAGACACCATCAGCTCTGCAACCTACTATGTTTACACTGGGCCAGTCCAGACAACCACTGGAAGATGTGGCAACACAGCTGTGGAGAAGAAGGCCTGCCATGGTCCTACCTATTGTGGCGGCCATACACTGAGGTCACATACATACGAGCCGCAAGTCGGCACCTCCGTGTGATCCCCACTGGCAGCCAGGGGGAGGAGGCGGCAGCCGAACGTGGCTTGTCCTTGTTCTTTTGTTCTTCCGACTCCCTCAAAGATTGTTTCGGCTGTAGCCGAATCGTGAAGGGATATTGAAAAAAAAAAGAAAACCAGCCATTTTAATATCGCTAAGAGGAGATCCGCAACCACTTGTTTCATAACTAGAAGCCGCGTATGTGCAGCGAGGCGGAGGATTCATTTTTTTGTGCCGCTGTGAATGCTTTATGAGAGCTGACAATCTCGCCGCGCATGCCTGATTAGAGGTGACAGCTTATGAAAATCCTTCCGGTGAGGCTGTTCGTTCCCCCCCCCCCCCCCCGCCCCTGGCAGCCAATAAAGCTCTCCTGTCCTCCCACCGAGCATCCGGGAAGCAGGCGGAACAAAAATCCCCTTTTCTTGTGGGATGCATCTGTCTTGTTCCCATCATGTCAGGGAAGGTGCTACATCTGATCAGTCAAGTTTGGGTTTTGCAACCACGTTTTTTTTTTTTTTGTCTGCGCTATAAATCAAGACGACCTGTCACCTGTTTCCTCTCTCTCTCTCTCTCTCTCTCTCTCTCTGCTGGCTCTGCCTTTTCCAAAACAAACCCTGCACAAGACTAAATAATACACACGTTTTGACACATCCAGCAATGCAGGTGCCTTAGAGTCATCCATATTGTTCGCAGTCTCGGCTGGTATCATAGAAGTAGCTTTGATGTGTGGCTCATGCCACTGGATGGCAAAAGGAGATTGCATTTTGTTTGGCTGGATTTTACCAAAGGGTTTGGCAGAGAAATCCTGGCATTTAACCCCCTGAGAGAAAACAGAGAAATGTGTTGTATTTGTATTTATTTAAAATAATCATAGAATCATAGAGTTGGAAGGGACCTCCAGGGTCACCTAGTCCAACCCCCTGCACAATGCGGGGAATCCACAAGTACCTCCCCCTCCGCGCTCACAGTGTCCACTGTTCTACAACCAGACGATGACAAAAAAAACCCCTCCACATCTCCAGCCAAACTGGCCTGGAGGAAAATTGCTTCCTGACCCCAAAGTGACGACTGGCATTTCCCTGGCTGTGTAAGAAAGGCCCACGAGAACTCAGCACTGAGGCAAACCTTCCTGCCCTCCCTTCTCATGATCTGCCTAAGTTCACCGAGTCAGCATTGCTGTCAGATGGCCATCTAGCCTCTGTTTAAAAACCTCCAAGGAAGGAAAGTCCACCTCCTCCCAAGGAAGCCTGTTCCACTGAGGAACCCCTCTGTCAGGGTAGCCACCTTTCATAGAATCATAGAGTTGGAAGATGCCTCCAGGGTCACCTAGTCCAACCCCCCTGCACAGTGCGTGACATTCACAAATACCTCCCCCCAGTACTTCCTTACAGAGTTCAGGGCAGGTTAAAACATAGGTAAAATACATAAAATAAAATTCCATCCAACACAGAACCTGCAGCATTATTTGGGGAAACCTACACATATACCTTGTGAGAAAGTCTTGAAATTCATCCTAACACATGGCCACCTGCAGCATTATTTGGGGAAACCTACACATATACCTTGTGAGAAAGTCTTGAAATTCATCCTAACACATGGCCATAATATATATATATATATATATATATATATATCAAAAGTGCTTTTTCCATTTTGAAAACCTGAACTGATTAGTTAATATATATTGAGCCTAAGATTGAATCCTCTACTGGTATTTTTCCACCCTAGTGGACACGACTTAGAGTAAGGATGAGGACCAGATCCCTAGGCGGACCTCTAGGGCAGGGGTGTCAAACTCATTTGTTACAGAGGGCCGGATTTGACGTAAATTGGACTTTGTCGGGCAGGGTCATGTGTGTCATAAAATGTAATGCCAGGTAGTGGCGATATAAACTTTATAAAGGACACAAACACAAAGGTTTTTTAAAAAACTTGAAATAAAAACATGCTTGAAACATTAGCATTCTTGCAATATTTTGTTTATTTAACAGTCTCTGATAACTGACACTTCTTGCTCTGAATTATTGCATCAAAATGTCTGTGCTGGAGCGGTCTGGGAGGGGGAGGAGCCTCAGGCCAGTGCAGGGAGCAGAAGCTTGCCTATCTATCTCTCCTGAGCGATTGAGAGAGTCTGGGAAAGCAAGCTATGACACAGCAGCAGCAGCAGAACTGGAGGAGGAAGCAGGAGACAGCCAGTCCCTTGCGGGCCTGAGAGAAGCCCTCTGGGTGCCTGATCCGGCCCCCGGGCCACATGTTTGACACCCATGGTCTAGGGCTTGCAGCCTCCAGGTGGGGCCTGGAGATCTCCTGGAATTGCATACGTCTTCCAGACAACAGAGACTGGATCCTGCAGAGAAAATGGCAGCTTTGGAAGGTGGATATTATGGTATCATTGCCTTGTTCCTTCCTCAAACCCTGCCCTACTCAGGCTCCACCATTCAAATCTCCAGGAATTTCCCCAACTGGCACCCCCCTAGACACCTCTTCTCTTCCCTAGCTATATCCATATGGGTTGAGGGGAATGAAAACAGACTTGAGCCTTCAGAGATGAATTCCACAGCTTTCAGGAATGCCAGTCAGGTTGCAGGAACTACGAAAGGTGCTGACTGCCATGAGTAAAATCAGCAAGGGAGACTGAAGTTTGGGCCAGATGTTCCTGTGCTTCCCAAGAAGTAGAAGTCAGGACGGTAGAACTGTTGAGGAGTTAGCTTGTCCTTTGGGAACAAGTAGGGTGCACTAGCCAGGGCAGAGCCTGAAATGGAAACTCATTATTCTTAGGGAAACAACAGAGCTTGCCTGAACTCAGAGTGATTCTCAGGTGCATGTGTCAGGACACCACTGCATGTATTGATCCTCCAAGCTGCGAGTGTGATGAGAAAAAAACACTCTTGTGTTCATGGCATTCATTCTTGCATTCATGACAGGGAGGGGTTATGGCTCAGTGGAAGAGCCTCTGCTTTGCATGCAGAAGGTCCCAGGTTCTATCCCTGGCATCTTCAGTTGAAAAAACTAGGTAGCAGGTGGTGTAAAAGACCTCCGCTTGAGACCTTGGAGAGCTGTAAAGAGGGGCTGTGGTTCAGTGGAAGAGCCTCTGTTTGACATGCAGAAGGTCCCAGGTTCAGTCCCCGGCATCTCCAGTTGAAAGGACCAGGCAGGAGGTGATGGGAAAGACCTCCGCCTGAGACCCTGGAGAGCTGGAAAGAGGGGCTGTGGCTCAGTGGCAGAGCCTCTGCTTGGCATGCAGGAGGTCCCAGGTTCAATCCCCGACATCTCCAGTCAAAAGGACCAGGCTGTAGGTGATGGGAAAGACCTCAGCCTGAGACCCTGGAGAGCTGTCAAGAGGGGCTGTGGCTCAGTGGCAGAGCCTCTGCTTGGTATGCAGAAGGTCCCAGGTTCAATCCCCAGCATCTCCAGTTAAAAAGGACCAGGCTGTAGGTGATGGGAAAGACCTCAGCCTGAGACCCTGGAGAGCTGCTGTAAAGAGGGGCTGTGGCTCAGTGGCAGAGCCTCTGCTTGGCATGCAGAAGGTCCCAGGTTCAATCCCTGGCATCTCCAGTTGAAAGGACCAGACAGGAGGTGATGGGAAAGACCTCCGCCTGAGACCCTGGAGAGCTGCTGTAAAGAGGGGCCGTGGCTCAGTGGCAGAGCCTCTGCTTGGCATGCAGAAGGTCCCAGGTTCAATCCCTGGCATCTCCAGTTGAAAGGACCAGGCAGGAGGTGATGGGGAAGACCTCCGCCTGAGACCCTGGAGAGCTGCTGTAAAGAGGGGCCGTGGCTCAGTGGCAGAGCCTCTGCTTGGCATGCAGAAGGTCCCAGGTTCAATCCCCGGCATCTCCAGTTGAAAAGGACCAGGCAGGAGGTGATGGGAAAGACCTCCGCCTGAGACCCTGGAGAGCTGCTGTCAGTCTGAGTAGACAGTACTGACCTTGCTGGACCGATGGTCTGATTCAGCATAAGGCAGCTTCATGTGTTCATGTGTTTTCAGCTCTTGGGGAGGGGTTGTGGCTCAGTGGTGGAGCATCTACTTGGCATGCAGAAGGTCCCGAGGTCAATACCCAGCACCTGCAGTTAAAGTGGCCAAGCAGTAGGTGATGTGATAGACCTCTGTTTGAAACCTTGGAGAGCTGCTGCCAGTGTGAGTAGACAATACAGACCTCGATGAACCAATAGTCTGATTCAGTAGAAAGCAGCACTGTGTGACATTCATGCAGTGGAACATATATCCAGAGACAGTAATGCAAGAGGAAACTGTTACTCTGAGCAATGGCATACCCTCTTTGAGTTCCTCTTAATGTGTGGTGTGGTGTTGTTTGGTTGTTTTGTAGAATTAAAGCTAGACTTTCCAAGCTCCTTTTCCAGACGATTAAGAGTGGATCAGGTACTTACGAAGGCTGTTGATTGTTTTTATGCGTAATGTAGACCAAAAAAAGAAGAAGTGCCAGATATAGCAGCAGACGCTTCCCCATATCTTAAACCTATTAAATGAAATGTGAACACCCTTGGGCACCTGCTGGGAGGCGTCTGGTATCTTTCTGAAGCTCTTCTGGATTGCTCACTGTAGCAAGACAGAGCCAATCTTTAATGAAAGCGAAAGTGCAATGCCGTCTGTTCAGTGTTGCCGGATTTGACAGGAAGAGGACTCTTGCCGCTTGGATTCCTTTCCCCTTTCAGGTGTGCCTGATAAGACGCCATGCCGTCAAAGCTCCTGAATCTAAGTGTGCAGTAGGGCTGCCGAGTCTTACCTTTGTTTTAGCGGGGGGAGTCCCATCCCTCCTCAGGAGTCTTCTGGCATGTGTGCCATAGAGTTTTCCCCTGAATGATAGAGTGCCCCCCCCCCCCGAAATGTGCCTGACGTGATGATGTCCAGGTGAAGTCGTCACGTCGGGCACATCTCCACAGCCCAGCAATTTGGGGGTGGGGTTTCCCCGGTGGCCCGTTCCGGGCTGGCAGGGAGCGGGCCAATCAAGCGGGAGTTTCCCTGCCCCACCAGGGGACTTGGCAACCCTAGGGTGTAAGAATCACCCCTTTAAGCACAAGAGTGGCAGTACTCCAGGAGTACTGCAGCAGGGCTTGGCAAGAAACACTTTATTTTAAAAGGTGCAGTGGTGTTACCTTCCGTGACCTGGGTAGCCTGGACTAGCCTGACCTCGTCAGATCTCAGAAGCTAAGCAGGGTTGGCCCTGGCGCGTTGTTTTGAACGGGTGACCTCCAAGAAATACCAGGGTCGTGGCGCAGAGGCTGGGGTTGGCAAGCCACCTCTGAACGTCCCTTGCACTGTAAACACTACAGGGTCACCATAAGTCAGCTGTGGCTTGACAGCAAAGAGCACAGTGATGTCACCATGGAGCGAAGGAGGCAAGGTATAGCCCGATCTTGTCAGATCTCGGAAGCTAAGCGGGGTCAGTACTTGGATGGGAGACCAGCAAGGAGGACTCTGCAGAGGAAGGCCATGGCCGACCACCTCTGAATGTCTCTTGCTCTGAAAACCCTATGAGGTCACAATAAGTCAAGTGTGACTTGGCAGCAAAAAGAACAGTGATGGTACCACGACAGTGAAAGAGGCAAGGTATAGCCCGATCTCATCAGATCTCAGAATCTAAGCAGGGTCAGTACGTGGATAGGAGACTACCAAGGAAGTCTCTGCAGAGGAAGGCAGTGGCCAACCACCTCTGCTTCTCTCTTGCCTTGGAAGCCCTTTCCTGGTGTTGGCATGTGGAATGGTATGGTGTAGCCCAATCTCATCATATCTCAGAAGCTAAGGAAGGTCAGTACTTGGGTGGGAAACCACCAAGGAAGACCCTACAGAGGAAGGCAGTGGCAAACTTCTCACTTGCCTTGAAAGCCCCTTGCTGGGGTCACCATAAGCTGGAAGCTAAGCAGGGTCAGTACTTGGATGGGAGACCACCAAGGAGGGCCCTGCAGAGGAAGGCAATGGCCAACCACCTCTGCTTCCCACTTGCCTTGAAAGACCCTTGCTGGGGTCACCATGAGTTGGAAGCTAAGCAGGGCCAGCACTTGGATGGGAAACCGCCAAGGAAGGCTCTGCGGAGGAAGGCAGTGGCCAACCACCTCTGCTTCTCACTTGCCTTGAAAGCCCCTTCTTGGGGTCACCATAAGGCTTGGATGAGAGACCACCAAGGAAGGCTCTGCTGAGGAAGGCAATGACCAACCACCTCTGCTTCTTACTTGCCTCGTAAGCCCCTTCTTGGAGTCTCCTCTCATTGGTTGTGACTTGATATAGTACTTGTTGCATATGTAGGGATGTTACCCCCCCTCACATACTCAGGAGATCTTCTGAGCATATGTACATTTTCCAAAGATATGCATTTTTATGGAGAAGACTGGAAGCTGAACCAGAACCTATTTTTTGTTTCTTGCCTTTCTGGTCTGAAATGCTGGTTAACGTTTGAGCAGCCCTACCTGTGTAACACACACCGTTATTGTGGTGTGACAGTATTATTGCCTTGACACCATTTACTCAGCTTCGTTCTCTTCCCAGGGGGGAAGCATCTGCCACCCACAGCTCAGTAGGAATCAAAAAATGTGCCCCCCCCCTCCCAATAGGAAACAGAAATCTTATAGTTAAGGTATAGCGGAGAGGTGCAATGCTAGAATAACCAATTATGGGAAGGAAATGGCAGACAAAGATTTTGTGGTGCTAAAACAACTAAGATTCGAGTCCAGTGGTACCTTAGAGACCAACAAGGACGTGGGGGTCTAAGCTTTCAAGAGTAAGCTTTGACAAAGCCTGGGAGCTTTGACTCTTTCTTGTTGACTTGAATTTATCTGTTCTGCCGCAGACCAACATAGTTACCTTGTGAAGCTTTCTCTGGGCACGAAAGGACATCGAAGACATGCTTTACAGAAAGGAGAAAGATAGAGGTGAACAGTTGGCCAGGAATCCAAGTACAAGCCGTACACAGATTTATGCCAGTGCACTAAAAGAATTGCGCAGGGAACTCCTGTATATATTTATTACATACCGTGAAAACTCGTGTGCGCCACTCGATCACGAAGGGCTCTCCACGGCCAGTGTTTAGAGTGCAAAAATTTTACAGATTATTAATCGGCATGTCAGTTATCAATAAAGTCAAGGTGTATATTTTCACTGATGCAGGCGGCCCTTAATGCACAGACCCTTGCTGAAGGAGTGGGAAGTATCCGTAAATAGATTATCTTGCTTCCAAGTACCCTGCCCCCAATAAAATCAGTGAAAAGAGGGAAAGTAATTTCAGGGAAAGTGCAAAAAAGTTCACAAGAATCAGCCCCCTCTCTGTCTCCACTCAATTTTCAGTTTTCTTTAATGATAACCTTTAATTTTCTGAGCCGCCCATTGTTAAATCAGACGCAGTTTCAGGTCCAAACCGCTCACGACGACAATTCTGTGATATATTTCCTCTGTACATCCTGTCAGCGTTTGTTTACATCTTAACATCCCTCCGTCTTTCTCCTTGATGCCGGAAGACAGCCGAGGCTCGCAATGTTCTGTACTAGTCTAATAGGACGAAGAATGATACAGATCTAGCACAGAGCAGGCAATACTGCTGGCGTGTACAGATCAGGGGTAAAATATAGACTCAGATTCTTGACAATCCGTGGTTCAGCTCAGGTCAGATGATAACGTACCGGTCTCTAAGCAACTTTGAAATATTTGGAGCATTTGTGAAGTTTTAACTCCTTCCTTGTTACAGATCTCAGGAAAGTGTATTCTGAAGAGGTCTTTTTTTTAAAAAAGTGAAGGCTTTTTTCTGTAGAGACGGAGCTAAAAGAGGGGTAACGTAGGGTTACTAGCCTCTAGGTGTGACCTGGCAATTTCCTGGAATTAGAACTACTCCCCAGACTGCAGAGATCAGTTCCGCTGGAGAAAATAGCTGCTCTGGAGGGTGGACTGTACAGCATTATACCCTCCTCTCCCCAAACCTCACCCTCCCCAGGCTCCACCCCCAAATCTCCTGGGATTTCCTAACCCAGAGTTGGCAAGCCTAGCGTAACAGTATGCCCCTGAAGGCAATGATGAAGCTGCAGTCTTACCTGTGTTGAATTAGTACCAGTGTGCTGCAGAGCATTCTGGGAGGACCTAACTTCTATGAATATGTCTGATCCTGTCTCATATGATGGACAAAGTGACAGAAGAAGAAGAAGAAGAAGAAGAAGAAGACGACGACGACGAAGAGATTGGATTTATATCCCGCCCTTCACTCACATGGAGTCTCAGAGCGGTTTACAAACTCCTTTTCCCTTCCCCTCCCCACAACAGGCACCCTGTGAGGTAGGTGAGGCTGAGAGAGCGCTTTCCCAAGCTGTCCTTGAGAGAACAGCTGGTACAGAGCTATGGCTTGCCCAAGGTCATCCAGCAGGTGCAAGTGAAGGAGGGGGGAAACAAACCCGTTCTCCCAGATTAGAGTCCGCTCTCCTAACCACTACACCAAAATGGCTCTCTAAGAGAGAGAAAATGGCCATAGCACAGCAGACTCCTCTGATTTCCCGACCAATAAAGATCTCTTGAGTCGTGCTGTATCATATGAAGTGATAACAGCATTTATTTATCAGAAATTTATTGATGGGGGAATCTGCTGTGTGCCCTTCTGTAGCTAATCAGGAGTTTGCGAAATTGTCACTCTTTTGCCTCCCCTCGACCCATCCCCAAATGGGGGGGGGGGGCACCATCTAAAACCAAGATAAACAGAATTTTGATTCCTCTGGTTTAACAACCACTTAAGGTTAGTGTGTTGATTCAGTTTGTTAGGAATAAGGTATAACATCCCTCTTGTTCTCCCTCTGAGGTGGAGGACATCTCCATGGGTTATTGGAGAGCCAGTTTGGTGTAGTGGTTAAGTGCGCGGACTCTAATCTGGAAGAACCGGGTTTGATTCCCCCCTCCTCCACTTGCTCCTGCTGGATGACCTTGGGCAAGCCATAGCTCTGTACCAGCTGTTCTCTCAAGGACAGTTGTCTCAGAGCTCTCTCAGCCCCACCTACCTCACAGGGTGTCTGTTGTGGGGAGGGGAAGGGAAAGGAGTTTGTAAGCCGCTCTGAGACTCCAAGTGAGTGGAGGGCGGGGTATAAATCCAATTTCTTCGTCTTCTTCTTATTCCCACTGTTCCTTTAGGGAGGCAGGAAATACTTTTTTTCTCCTTCCTGTTGGTGCCTTGGGAATAGCCCCACCTTCAGTTTCTATTCCTGCCTCTTAGGGAGTAGCAGCTAGGGACAAGGCTCTGCCTGTGTCTCTGTGTTATTACTACAATCACTACACGCGTATCTGTATCTAGACGACCTGTTAGTACAGGGCAGCGACAGAGTGACAGCTGTTCAGAACACTGAGCAGACCCTACGCTGTCTAAGGGAACACGGCTTCGTTGTGAATCTGAGCAACAGCGCACTCTGTTCATCACAGACTATCGAACACCTCGGCGCCATAATAGACACAAGGCACAATGTGTTCTCCCTCCCGTCTGCCAAGGCTGCCAAAATCCGGGAGTTGGCTTCTTCGGTGGCCCAGAGTGCGGTGTCACCCCTGGTGACTCTGGCGAAGTTGTTAGGTCTCATGATATCATGCATCGATCTCATACAGTGGGCTCGCCTACAGACAACTCCAATGTTTCCTGCAGCCCTGTCAGCGCCACATCATGGAACGCAGACACACCATGCTGCGAGTTCCGCTGCAGGCCAAGGCAATCCTACGATGGTGGAGGATTCAGACGAACTTAGCCCAGGGCAAGGTCTACTACTCACCGGTGACGGCAGAGATCTTTACAGATGCCAGCCTATCAGGCTGGGGAGCGATCCTACAGAAGACTCCCGCCCAAGGTCAGTGAAGCACAGAGGAGTCTAGGCTTGCGATCAATGTGCTGGAGCTGAGAGCCATCCACCACACCCTGCGGCACTTCGGACCCGAGATCCATCTACATCACGTCCTGGTTTGGACCGACAATGTGTCAGCCAAGGCATATCTCAATCACCAGGGAGGGTCATGATCGTCCCAACTACATCGGGAGGCGATGAAGATCCTATCCTGGGTGGAACAGAATTTAGTCTCAATACAGGCCGAAAATGTCACGAGGACAAGCAACGTCCAGGCTGATTGGCTCAGCAGAGAGACCGTCTGCGAGGGGGAGTGGTCTCTTCATCCAAATATCCTCCACTTCGTCACAAAACATCTAGGTCTCCCAATAGTAGATCTCTTTGTGTCGCCACAGAACCATCAGCTTCCCAGGTTCTTCACAAGGCTCTTTCACCCAGCAGCAGAGGCGACGGACGCACTAATGTCTCCTTGGCCCCGCAGTCTCTTGTTTGCCTTCCGACCACTTCCATTGATTCCGAGAACAATCCGGAAGATCAGGGAGGAGAAAGTGGAGGTAATCCTGGTTACGCCTCGGTGGGCATGTTGCCCCTGGTTCTCCATTCTCCAGGAGATGGCTGTCATCCCGCCGTTGTCCTTGCCACTATCCCCGGACATGCTCATCCAGGGACCGATCTGGCATCCCTGGCCGGACTGGCTATCCTTGACCACCTGGAAATTGAGTGGAGACAACTGTCCCAGTCAGGCTATCTGCCGAAAGTACTAGAGACCTTATTAGCTTCAAGGAAGCAATCCACCATCTGCATCTACAATACCACCTGGAAGGTGTTTGTGAGGTGGTGCCACAGGAAGAAGCATGACCCGTTCTCCCCTACGGTGGCACAGATTCTGGCATTCCTGCAGGATGGTTTAGATACTGGCCTCAAGGCTGCAACTCTGTGAAGGCAAGTTGTGGTATTGTTTACCATAACCCCTCGCTTGGGGGGCTACCGCCTGAATAAACACCCACACATGCAATTGTTTCTGCAGGGGGCGAAGGCCAAATCACTGTCACACTCTCCGTCAAATCCAACCTCTGCGTCTTCCACAACGACAAGGTGGTACTTAGGACCGACCCCACCTTCCTACCCAAGGTGGTATCTTCCTTCCATAGGGCCCAGGAGATCTATTTGCCCTCATTCTGCCTCAGACCTTGCCACCCCAAGGAAGTAGTGTGGCACACTCTGGACGTTCGAAGAGCCTTAAAGATATACATTGTCCAGACCGAATCACTTTGGAAAACTGACTCCATGTTTATTAACATCTCCCCTCCTAGAGCGGGGCCACAAATGTCCAAGACGTCCATCAGCCTGGTGTTGCGGCTATGCATCGTGGAAGCATACAAGGCTTCTGGCATTGAGGTCCCCCATGGGATCATGGCTCATTCTCTCCAAAGTGCCTCAACCAATGCCGCCTTTGAAAACCAGGCATCGGTAGACGAGGTCTGCAAAGCGGCCACTTGGACGTCCGTTTCCACGTTTGTGTGTCACTACAAGCTAGACACCCTGGCTTCGGCGGATGCCACCTTTGGGAGAAGAGTTCTTCAGCACATTCTCACACCAGCAAACGATGAAGACCCACCCAAATAGGGGACACTGCTCTGGGAGGGCCCATGGAGATGTCCTCCACCTCAGAGGGAGAACGATCAGTGGACTTACCGTGAGGGGTCCTTCTCCTCTGAGGTCAGGAGGACAGCTCAGCCCTCCCGTCTTCATCGTCATCATCTGCTCTTTCCTTACTAGATTTAATGTGCTGCTCTCTTCTCTTTCAATGTTCTTTCACCTTGGCCTCCTGGCCGGTTTCTTGTTATTTACTGTTACAGTTTTCTCTAGTAGTATTGTTTGATGTAGGGGAAGGAGTTTTCCTTTTAATACGCACTGCTTATGGAGTCCCAGAACTGAAGGTGGGGCTATTCCCAAGGCACCAACAGGAAGGAGAAAAAAGTATTTCCCGACTGCTCAGCAATCTCATCGAGTGCCCACGAGTTCTTGTATTGTGAGAAAGGGAGAAAAGATGTTCTATCCCATGCATCATCTTGTAAACCTTGATCATGTCACCCCCTCAGCCGTCGTTTCTCCAAGCTAAAGAGCCCCAAGTGCTTTAACCTTTCCTTACAGGGAAAGTGTTCCAACCGTTTTACCCTTCTCTGCACTTTCCCCAATGCTATAATATCCTTTCTGGGCATGGCGACCAGAGGGTCAAAACTCGCAATGTAGTTTCAGAAGGAAGTCATGTTGGTCGGCTGTAGAACTACTAGATTCTAAGTCCAGTCACACCTTCGAGACTAACAAGATCTGCAGGGTATAAGGTTATGAGAGTCTGACCAAGGGAGCTTGGACTCCCGAAAGCTCATACCCTGAAAATCTTGTTGGCCTCTAAGGTGTTATTCACAGACTCTTCTGGAAACCGTCTCTCCCGTTCCAGTTGCTAAAGTAATGATGGTGTATTTTATGTAGCTGGGCCCCGAAGCATTTACGTGCCCAGCATGATGTTAGCAATTGTGTGTCGTGATGCTGTTTTGACACCTTTCATCTCGTCTTCAAGCCACTTAGATGCATTAATTAAGACTTAACTCAGTGATGGTGTGCAGCGGGCACTGTTGGATCTGGCCCGCAGACTGCGATGCCTCTGAAAAATTTGTTGTGCTGTAGATGTACGTCCTAATTAGGTGGTGCGCGATTTCAGAGAGGCGAGATCAGAAGTCATCCGTGCTGGTTCCCATTACAAAAGTAGCGACGTTGGTGTGTGATAAAAATCTAGGGATGAAAGCATTAATTGGTTAATGGCTTGATTTGACCGGATTTTTAAAAGCATGCGTTTTCAAGTGAAGAGGTTTTCAAGCATTACACGGAGCAGATCCCTGTGAAAACATATTAATTGGTTATGACTTGAGTTGATGACTTGGGGCAGTGCCAGCGATAGCGGTTAATAAGGTACAGCAAGTACCACTGTGTATCTCTCTTATCCAGAGGGAATAGAACCATCTCCCCCCAAGTTGGAGCTTGAGGAGATAAAACTGGTTAAAGCCTAGAGCAGTGGTGGCAAACCTATGGCACGCGTGCCAGAGGTGGCGCTCAGAGCCCTCTCTGTGGGCACGAACGGCATCGCCCCAGCACAAGGTTCGCAAGATTGGACAGCAAAAATCACATAAATTGTTCAAAAGCATGCCAAATGCAAACTTTTACCTTTCAATAAAAAGTTGTTTGTATCATTGAAAGCTCTGTTACTGTGTTTTTCTTTTAAGACAAAAGATGTTAATGTAGGAGTTGTTTTTTCTAACACGAAAACCTCAGTATTCAGGTTAAATTGCCGTGTTGGCACTTTGCAATAAATAAGTGGGTTTTGGGTTGCAGTTTGGGCACTCGGTCTCTAAAAGGTTCACCATCACTGGCCTAGAGGATGCACCCTTAAATGGGGAGGCTATAGTGGACACTGTTCAGAAATAGTTTAAGATACAAGCGGTGGTTTGTTATTCACCTGATACACAATGATCAGGTGCCCGACTCCAGGTTAGGATCCGGACACATTTTCCCACCATTTTGGGGAAACGTAATCTGCTACTTTAAAACAGGGATCTCCAACGTGGCACTCACGGGTGCCACGGTGCCCACCCAGTGTTTTTGAAAGTGGGCAGGACCAGGTGGGGCTTTTCCTCATCAAGGCTTCTGATTGGCCTTTGGAACTTTGATTGGCTGTGCAGAGTTGCTTCGGCAGCAGCTGCCACCACAGCACACAGAACTTCACTGTGTGATGGAAACTAAAGTGCAGCGGCCACTGCATGGCTGCGGCCACTACACTGTATCAGAATTAGGGATGGGCACTAACCCCAAAAAACTGGTTCAGCCTGGGGTTCAGGGCGGCCACCGAACCAAGCCGGGTGTGCTGACCCCTGCGATTTCCCCAAATGCGGAGCCAGTCCAGTGAGTTTGGTTCTCCCTTTCTCCCATGAAAGCAAAACTGGGGGAGTGAAACCAGGGAGCGAAGCTGATGGGCAGACCTGCCCCACTGTTAGGTTTAAATGGCTGGCAGCCATTTCACCAGTTGGTTTTGCTTCCCCCCCACTTTGCACACCGCTCAGCTGTTAGGTTTAAATGGCCCCGAACAGCTGAACCAGACAAAGTCCGGTAAGTGTTCGGGGAGGGCACCTTCCCGAAACATCCATTCAGGGGCTCCAAACTGGTCCAGGTTCGTGCCGAATTTTGGCTCGTGAGCTGGTTTGTGCCCATCCTTAGCCATAGGTGCCGGTAGTCTCCAAAAGGCTGGAGATCTCCTATGTTACACACACGCTAGTTCTCTATTCCATACCTGTAGTTTTTTTGAACACGTTTTGAGGCTCCAAAGGATTTTGTGATCCAACTAGCAGGCACTGCAGCTCTTGAATTAACCTGTCCGCTGTCGCCCTGCATTTCTGTTTCCGAGATCCTGCGCCAAGAGTCTTGCCATCGCTGTGGTTTCTCCTTAACTCCCTGATAGCAACAGGAACAGCTCTGAGCCTTGTATTTAAAAACATTCCCAGTGAATCACAGTGTAGGTGGGGAACCGTGACCGCTGATAAACAGTTTGAGCTTCTCTGGGAAGCCTGGCTGGTACAGTACGGCCAGGATTTAATTTGTGAAACGAACCTTCAAATTCAATTGTGCCTCTTGACGGTGGCAGCTGTGTCTTGTAAAAGCCAAGGAGCTCCGCTTAATGTCACTGGTTTAGACTTATTTATATTGTCTCGGCGGCTGTATTGCTTCTGAGTGCCTACTCTCTTCAAACGCCGCAAAATAAACGATGCAGAGGGATGCAAGAGTGTTAAACTTTTCCATTTTTAAAAAATAGGGTTTTAGGTGCCACTTCCTAGAACGGCACTTAAAACTAATGAAGTGGGTGCTCCGTGAACTCTTTAGACGGCAGGAGAGGCTCTTCGATTAAACTTCGAGATTGGCTTCTGTAAACAGCCGTGGGATTTGAGTCCCGCCAGAGTAGAACATCCCAGAAGGGCCATTTGTTATCGGTACCGTTGTTGTGTTAGCGCTTACTGTGTAGAAAGAACTATGTTTCTCTCCCTTCCCTGCCCGGACATTCATCAGTGACTAGAGGTAGTCCGGGATGGCGCCGTCAAGTCACAGCTGATTTATGGCAACCCTGTAGGGTTTTCAAGATGTTCAGAGGTGGTCTCCCATTTCCTGCCTCTGCATAGCAACCCTGGACTTCCTTGGTGGTCTCCCACATGACTACGGAAACATCTTCAGGCAGTGCTGGCTCTTCGGCTTGGGAATGGAGATGAGCACCGCCCCCTAGAGTCAGATTCGACTGGCTTTCGCACAAGGGAAATCTTTACCTTTACAGATGTCAGGTAGGTAGGCAAAGGGAAAAATGGAAGAAAGAGAGAGCATCCTAAACCCCCATAACCAATTATAGGGTTTAGCCTACAACATCGGATGATACCCATTGAAGTATCAGTAATTTTCCACTGTCCAGAATGTTGTATGGTCAGCATGTGGGGAGGTGAGCAGAGACATGAGGCCAAATGCAGAAGACGGAAGTGGGCCGGGCGCAAAGGGGAGGCGAAGACCAGGAAGTGCCAGCATGGCATATGGGAAAGCTCCACCATAATTGGATATAAGTTTGTGTGTTTAAGAGAAGAGGGTCCAGCCCTTTTGAGCGCTCCTCGCTGCCAGACCTGGCGTCAATAAACTTTTTACCTTTTCACCCATTGTCTGGTACGGCTCATTCCTGGTTCCTGTTGATCTCCCCGAGATCACCTGTCTGGCGAGTGATTCCCGCTACAACATCAATGAAGGTGTTCATTTCCCTTCTTAGGAACCTTCCAGAAAACACTCATACCTACTCCTTCTCTCCCCCCCTCCTCTCCCCACAGCTGGGCCTGTTTTTCAAAAATGATTCCCAATTCTTCCACTGCCCTTAACTGGGAGAGGGAAGGACCTGCTAATCCCAAGCCGAGCCTGCCTGCTTAGCCTGACTGGGGCTTCTGATTATTAAAGTTAACCCCTAGGCGGAATGAGGGCACAGCTGCCTCACAAGTCTCCATGCCCTGCACCATACTGGCACTGCTTGCACATTGAAGACCATCTCCGCTTTCACACATGCCGAACAATGCACTTTCAGTCCACTTTCCCTGCACTTTGGTGATGGTTTGCAAGCGGATGTTGCCATTTTGCACAGTAAAATCCAGTTGCAAAGTGCAGGGGAAGTGGATTGAAAGTGCATTATTCAGTATGGGTGAAAGCGCCTGATGGCTTGGATCCTACCTACGATTTCCGCAGATGGAAGGATTCCAGGTTGCGGAACACAACTCCCCATCCCTCTCTTTTGGGGAGGGAGCCTTGGGGGGCACAGCTAATTAAATAAAAGTTCATTACATTACTTCAATTTTGGGCCAGCCTAAGAGGGAGGGAGCCCGGAATAAATGCTAGGGCAGGGGTGGCCAACCTGTGGCTCGGGAGCCACACGCGGCTCTTTCACACATATTGTGCGGCTCCTGGCAGGGCGGCTGGGGAAGCAAAGGGGAGGCATGCTTTTTCTCTCTTTCTCCCTCCCTCCCTCCCTTCCTTCCTTCTTTCCCTCCTCCCTCCCATCTATTTGCTTTCCTAGTTTCTCTCTCTCTCTTTCTTTCCACTTCTTTAATTCTTTCTTTCCATCTCTCTCTTTTTCTCTCTCTCTCTCAATATCATTAGCAAACAAGTAATATCATTATCAATAACCGGTTTTCCTTGTTTGTTTTTATTTTTGGCAGTCCCATTTAACGTTAATAAAAAGCAAATTTGCATATTTTAAAAAATAAAAACGTGTGTGTGATATTTGTTCCTGTCTTGCGGCTCTCAGACATCTGACGTTTATTCTATGTGGCTCTTACATTAAGCAAGGTTGGCCACCCCTGCGCTAGGGGGCCGGGCCCCGTGGGCCCCTTATTAGCTACAGGCCTGGAAGTGGTGCTCCTTTGGAGAAGTTGGTAAAATTGCCCCCCCCCATATGCGCAGGGGTTTTGAGATGGGCTCAGAATTGAAGTTCAGTGCACAAGCCAGTTTCTACTTGACAGTAAGGCCTACAACGCAAGCGAGGCCGATTGCTCCTCTTGGCAATAGTTTTAGCATCCGTGTGGAATGATACAAGCGTTCCTCCAGCCTGGGTTTCCAGGAGACATTCTGAGTCCTCGCCGTGCTGAAATTACCGATAAAACAGCGAAGAATGTTCCGGCAACATCATTAGTGTGATTATGAAAAGCCGCTTTTTCTGGAAGCGGCACCAAAAGTCACGAGAAAAAAGATCCAAAGAGCCGGCGGGTCCAGTTTCTTTCTAATAGGTCTCCAGAGCTGTCGGGTGAAATTCACCCTTCTGCCAGGTTTTTGTTTTGATGAAAGTGAGTGACAGCGTTTTCCTGAGAGCCCTGGTCTAGTTAGGGGTCCAGGCAGCAAAGAGATCACAGGCGCAGCAAGATCAAAAGAAGCCGGTGCACAATGGCGGAAAGTTCTGAATATCACCCAACTTTTGCGAGTCTTGCGGAGCGAGTCGGCTGGGGGAGGAGAGGGGGAGATTCCTCCCCTGGCGCTACTCTACCTCCCCCTTCAGCCCAGAAAGAAATCTCCTCTTTTATTTACCATGCACAGCCAGTTAAGTTTCACAGCTGGGAGTCCTCCCCCCCCCCCCCCCCGGAAATCCAAGTATAAGAGAAAAGTGGAAGTATCTATTGAAAAGATTATACTCAGGATGTTTTCAGACAATGGAGGGGGGCAGTTGATCTTAGTGCTAAAGCTGTACCAGGGGTTGTAGCATGGTCTCCTCCTCATCCACATCGAAGGGGTTTCTGTTAGCAGGGCATCTTGCAATGGGACAGGATCCGTGCACTTATCCCCCTCCCCCCATATCTCTCTGTTGTGGCACCACTCGCTGTGCAAGTCCACTCTCCGTAAAGTGCCGTGAATTTCTCTTACTTTCAGTGTCCCTCATTCTATCTCCCTTACTTTCTTATACATGTAGGGTTGCCAGCCCCCCCCCCCCCAGTGGAAGCAGGGGAACTAGGGCTGCCAAGTCAGCCCGGGGGGCGGGGGATCCCCCGCTACAGGGGTTCCCGATCCGCCGGCTGGCATTCGGCCGGCGGGGGTAACCCTACCCCCGAAGTCGTCCAGCCTGGACGACTTCCCCAGTGTAATGATGTCACCCGGCAACACCCCCAACGTGGTGACGTCACTTCCGGGTGACGGCATCGGGCACACGCGCAAAGCGCACACGCCAGGGAGGCTCCCGGGCGAAGAAGGACTCCCCCCTGCCAGTACGTGAGTACGACTTGGCAACCCTAAGGGGAACCCCCACTTTCTCAGGCTCTTTTGCACCACCAACTAGCTGGCTGGAAGTGGGAAATCCCACCCCCAACTGACGTTTTTGGGCCTTCTTCTGGTTTCAGGCCTACTTCTGGTTTCAGGCCTACTTGCAGTTGGGGGTGATGCTGTTTTTTGGGGCAAAACTTTATGGTTTGAAGCTGAATTTACCACAGAGTTTTGCCCCAAAACCAGAGTGTCACCTCCAACCAGAAGTAGGCCCGAAACCGGAAGTAGGTCCAAACATGCCCAGCCTCACTTCCGGTCTCCCGGAAGGACGTCAGGAGACCCCTGCTGGCCAGGTAAGTCGACCTGGCAACCCTATATACATGCAGTTAGGTAAAGGTAAAAGTTTCCCTTGCTCAAAAGCCAGTCGAATACGACTCTACGGGGCAGTGCTCATCTCCGTTTGCAAGCCGAAGAGCCAGCGCTGTCTGAAGACGTTCCCGTGGTCATGTGGCCGGCACGACTAGACGCCGAGGTGCACGGCTGTGACCTTCCCACTGAAGCGGTACCTATTCATCTCCTTGCAGTTTCTTGCTTTCGAACTGCTAGGTTGGCAGGAGCTGGGGCCAGAGATGGATATACATGCAGTTACTTACTTTCAATTTGAAGGTTTAGGAGAACGTGGAAAAGCATGTCCCTTTTTCTTGTGGTTATTTTCATCTCACCAAAAAGTGGCGGTGTGTGTCCAAGACACTTGCCCACACAGCAGATGTGCAGCATTCTTCCTCTCATCAATCGGGAGTCCCAAGGCCATTCTTTCATTGCCCAAGAAGTTGTACTTCCCTCTGCTTGTCAAGAGACCTTCCCTGGAGAAACCTGATACTTTATCTCAGTCTTCTGAAGAGGGCAGCTGTGGCATGTTGCACCTCCGCACGTTTCCACGTGCATTATTCATTTATTTGTTTTGTTTTATTTAAAATATACATTAACTTCCTTTCTTCTTATGGAGTTCAAGGCAGCTAGAGGTGGGTCAGGAAGCTGAAGGGACTCCCCATGTCATTTGAACATAAGAAGAAGAAGAAGAAGAAGAAGAGATTGGATTTATACCCCGCCCTTCACTCACTTGGAGTCTCAGAGCGGCTTACAAACTCCTTTCCCTTCCCCTCCCCACAACAGGCACCCTGTGAGGTAGGTGGGGCTGAGAGAGCTCTGAGACAGCTGTCCTTGAGGGAACAGCTGGTCCAGAGCTATGGCTTGCCCAAGGTCATCCAGCCAGGTGCAAGTGGAGGAGTGGGGAATCAAACCCGGATCTCCCGGATCTCCCAGATTAGAGTCCGCGCACTTAACCACTACACCAAACTTAAGGACGTAAGAGAAGCCATGTTGGATCAGGCCAGTGGCCCATCCAGTCCAACACTCTGTCACACAGTGGCCAAAAATACCATTTGGTATCAGGAGGTCCAGCAGTGGGGCCTGGACACTAGAAGCCCTCCCACTGTGGTCCCCAGGAAGCAGCACCAGGAAGACAGAACATCACTGTCCCAGACAGAGTGTTTCATCTATAAGAACATAAGAGAAGCCAATGTTGGATCAGGCCAGTGGCCCATCCAGTCCAACACTCTGTCTCACACAGTGGCCAAAACCCAGGTGCCCTCAGGAGGTCCACCAGCGGGGCCAGAAGTCCTCCCACTGTGGCCCCCCACGCACCAAGAGTACAGAGCATCACTACCCCAGAACCTGATAGCCAAGAGGTTGTAGTTTCCCCATGACCACTTATCCGGATCCCATTGAGAATGGGAAGTTGTACAAATATCTCTTCTGCATCCCTTTCAGATGTCCTCTTAGGGTTTCTGTACATTCTTAGTAATGGGTGAGAAATATCCCAAATGTGTGTGTGTGGGGGGGGGGGGGGGAATCTCCAAGGGCTGTTCTAAACTTGCCATCTTTCCCAAAGTTGCCTTTATATATTTGTGAGATTCCTTCCATCACCCCACCCACACCTTTCGACAATTTTGAAAGGGGGATGAGATGGATTTGACAGTCGATTTGTAGGGAGCCCAACAGGCATAAATCTTTCCCCAGCTGAAATTGGCAGCTGAGAGACAGAGAGGGCTCCGCTCTGTACCGGGGCCGTGCCGCCGCCACCTGGGGACATTTGTGACGGCCAGTCCCAGCGGAAGAAAAGTCAGGTTGTCAGGATTGTCACTTTAGAGCTCATCAGAAGGGCGCCCTGGTGGAATGCCCCTCTTTTACGGGCTTGACGCAACCAGGGCAGTCGTCCCTAATGTCAAGGCATCTGCAGCTGGCTCTTTGGGCGTTAGGTGTCCATGAGAAAGAATCGGGTGTTGAGTGTTGTTTCCTGCTGGAGTTGATGGGACCTTAGATTCAGGTGGGAAGTTGTGTTGGTCTGAAGCAGCAGAACAATCCGGTGGCAGCTTTTAAGACCAACACAGTTTTATTCAAGGTAGAAGCTTTCGCGTGCATGCACACGTCTTCAGATTGATGGTTGCCGAAGCCCATTTCAGTGTAACTGAAGAAGTGTGCATGCACACGAAAGCTTATACCTTGAATAAAACTTTGTGGGTCTCAAAGGTGCCACTGGACTCAAACTTTGTTTTGATGGAGTCTTGTTACTTGAAGACCAGATTCTCCTTCTTCTATATATATAAAAGAAAGTCCCCTCACCATAAAATCAATGCCCAGGCCAAACCACTGGACCTAGAAACACCAAATTCGGGGAGAGCGCTCCTACCGTGGCGTAGGTGCTCACTAAGAAGGGATTTTTAGAAATTCGACCCCTAAGTGGGTCAAAAGGGGAAAATGTGCTCCCCCCATTGATTCCTATGTGGCTGCCTCCTTGCACCCCCCCACTCTCTGATTGGTCAGCTGCAGAGCTCCGCCGTCTGAGGTTAAAAAAAGCAGTTACAGGAGACTGCAGAGAGCTAATGGCAGTTGAGGAAATCAGGAATGGGCAACAACCACCTGTGAGGTGCAGTGATGCTGCTGGCCCAGCCTCTCCGATGGCTTCCAACACACTCCCCCTCACCTCCTACACCTAACAGGCGCAAGTGCAGCAGTGGTTGCAGGGTGCTTAAAGCCACGAGGGAGCCCACCCCAGCAGTAACACCTTAGTGATCCTGCTGGCCCCACCTCCACAGTGGCTTCTAATACCATCCCCCTGCTACACTGGACAGGCAGCTGCCTGCCAGGTGTAGGAGAGTAGGTGGGATGCTTACAGCCACCGGGAAGGTTTGCTCAGCAGGATTGCCTTAGCCCTGCTGCTGGCCCAGCCTCCCGGATGCCTTTAAACATAATCCCCCCCACACACACACCAGAAAGGCGGGTGTCTGTCAGGAGTCAGAGCAGGGCCAGGGTACTTTAATGCTACAAGGAGGAGGCAATTTAGGAATGCAGCAAATACATTTGCACATAGTACTCCTGCGGGGCACTGAGCTATGCAGGCCAAGTACCAGCAAGATCACCCTGAGGCGCTCAGAACAACACAGTCTCCATATGAGCAAAACAGTCCAGGAACGCCAGTAGAGAGGTCATCACTTTCATGGAATGCAGCAGGAGTTGACTTAACAGACGACTGCTTTTTCTACAGTTCTATGGGGCCTGCTCCAGAGTGAGCTCACCAAGCAGCCAGGTGATCCCAGCACCTGAGGGCAGAACCCCCAATGTGGTCTACGGAGAGGTCCTTTGGTGGAGAAAGAAAGCCCAGTACGTGTGTCTCACTTCATTTTTTACACTACAAACGTCTCCATTAGAATTCCTACAACAAATGTTACATTTCAAACTTCACGTCATCAGTATTATAACTGGATTTACGGAACCTAGATACCGTAGCGAAGCACGGGTATCAGGCTAGTCTTACATAGAGATATGGAGCTGGAAGGGACCCCAAGTATTGCCAAGTCCAACCCCCTGCACAGTGCAGGGAATTCACAATTACCTCCCCCTCCACCAGTTTACCCCTGCTCCATGCCCAGAGAAAGGCAAACAACCTCCAGGATCCCTAGGCCAATCTGGCTGGGAGGAAAATTCCTTCCTGACCCCGAAGTGGCAATCAGCCTTACTCTGGGCATAGAAGAAAGGACTATGAGAGCCGAGCCCTGGCTCATCCCTTCCTGCCCTCCCTCTCACGAGCTGTCCAAATTCCCGGAAGCAGCACTGCTGTCTTGCTTCAAGACCTCCGAAGAAGGAGAACCCACCACCTCCCGAGGAAGCCCATTCCACCAAGGAACCGCTCTAATTTCCAGGTGAATTTTAGCTGAAACCTTTTGATTTAATCTCAGTCCGTTGGTTCGGGTCCAACATGATTTGGATCGTGGAGTGCCAACGTGGTTTTCCAAGTCTCTCCACTTTCCTCCAGTGACGCTGAAGTCTTGCAACCCTTGGCTTACATTTCTTATGATTCGGTGTCCTTTTTCTCAAACGCATTCAATCCGGATTGGTGATCCCTTTTTAAGTGGTTGCCTTTCTGCTGTGCAATCTGGGTTCCTTTGCTAGAAGTCGAGCTCAGCTCAATATATCTTGTTAGCGTGGCTCGCCTTCACCGTAGTGGCCCCCAGAGTCCCAGAGGGGGTGTGGAAGTTTTTTGAGAGGCACTGTAAGACCATTCTATGTGTGAGGGCTTTCAATTGGGTTTAAGCGGCAGGTGCCTGGACCTGGATGGCTCTGGCTAGGCTGGATCTCCTCAGATCTCGGAAGCTAAGCAGGGTCGGCCTTGGTTAGGACTTGGATGGGAGACCACCAGGGGAGTCCAGGGCTGCCACACAGAGGCAGGCAATGGCCAACCATGTTGCCTTGACCTAGGTCTCTTGCCTTGACCTAGGTGGCCCCAGCTATCCTAGATCTTGTCAGATCTCAGAAGCTAAGCAGGGTTGGTCCTGGGTAGTCCTTGGATGGGAGTCCACCAGGGAAGTCCAGGGCTGCTACACAGAGGCAGGCAATGGCCAACCACGTTGCCTTGACCTAGGTCTCTTGGCTTGACCTAGATGGCCCCAGCTATCCTAGATCTTGTCAGATCTCAGAAGCTAAGCAGGGTTGGTCCTGGGTAGTCCTTGGATGGGAGACCACCAGGGAAGTCCAGGGCTGCTACACAGAGGCAGGCAATGGCCAACCACGTTGCCTTGACCTAGGTCTCTTGGCTTGACCTAGATGGCCCCAGCTATCCTAGATCTTGTCAGATCTCAGAAGCTAAGCAGGGTTGGTCCTGGGTAGTCCTTGGATGGGAGACCACCAGGGAAGTCCAGGGCTGCTACACAGAGGCAGGCAAATGGCAAACCACCTCTGTTTGTCTCCTATCCTGACCAGGATGGCACCGGCTAGCCTGCATCTCATCAGCACTTCCAACCACCAAGCATTTTCTTGGGGAACGAGGGATTAATGCCAGTTTGGTGTCGTGGTTAAGTGCACAGACTCTAATCTGGGTGAACCGGGTTTGATTCCCCACTCCTCCACATGCAGCTGCTGGATGACCTTGGGCAAGCCATAGTTCTGGCACAGCTGTCCTTGAAAAAGAGCCGTGTCTGTCAGAGCTCTCTCAGCCCCACCTACCTCACAGGGTGTCTGTTGTGGGGAGGGGAAGGGGAAAGGAGTTTGTAAGCCGCTCTGGGACTTCTTCTTCTAATGAAGTTTTATTGCGTTTTGTGTGTTTTAAAGTGCTGGAACTGTATGCTGCCTTGAGCCATATGGGAAAAGTGAGGTATAAATGCTTTAGTAAACAAGCAGTAGCACAACTGGAAGGAGGCCCACTGTGGGAGTCCAATAGATTTCAAACCAAAACCAAAGGGTCTTAAACAAGAACTTCTTTTATTTGTTGGTGGATCCTCTGGTACGCACTTGTTGAGTCAGTAATGAAGACATGAGGCAAGCTCTGATACAGTTATAGTGTATTCAAACTACAGTGTAAGGACACATCTACCAATCACAATACAGTGGAAAAAAGGCGCCCCAAACCCCGGTCCATTTATTCCCAGGGCAAGAAGCGGGAAAGAAAAGCGGTTTGCACCTGTAGGAAAATTCCCAGTTAGCAACATAGCCTGTGAGAAGACTTAGCCAAGGCCATAGATAAGGAAGAGACAGAGGCAGAGGCACAAGCAAGGGAAAGGAGCACATTCCACCGGGGGGGGGGGGGAGTACATAGTCAGATAGCTGCATCCCATCTCCCGAGCGGGAAATGTCTGACACCCACTAATGCAGAAAGAGGGGAAGTAAGAGCATATGACTTTGAACTTGACCTTGGACAGACTTCTTACCGAAAAGTACGTTTCTGAAACACCCTCGTCGCTAACTTGCACACTGAGCGGGTCTGTGCTCTCATTTCATGAAAATCCCCTCGCGCACAGCCCCATGTGTCACAGGCCATTAGTCGTCATAATTCCATAGCTCAGTGTGGCAGGTCAGCTCCCTTCAGCAATCTCTGCAGAGTCGCCTCTCACCAAAGGAGGCATCGGAGGGGAAGGGATGGGGTGATCTTCTCGGCTGGAGGGCCCTGGCTCTTGAGCAGCGGGCTGGAATGGCCATTGGCCTGGAGGGGTGGAGCTTGCATGGAGTTGTTGGAAAGCCTCATGTGATGACACTTGGCTTCTGCCAAGAGACTTGCGTGCGGAGAGATGAGCGGAGCCCAGCTGCTGTGGGTGCAGATCCTCCGGGCATTGACGTGGTCATTTCTTTTGGCAGCGCACACCAGGAGGCGATAGGCTTTCATCGCTGTCCTCCGGCCACTTGTAAAGCACAGCTGCTCTGTGCCCGAGATGTGTGGTCAACTTTGGTCTATTGCTGCCTCTCGGGGCTTTGGAGTAACTTCATTTCAAGTTACTCCTTCCCTCATCCAGCTGCGTTTTGGTCATGCACGTTACATCCAGAAGTGACCGACTGCTTTCTACGGGGCTTCTACTGTTCTCTGCATCCACCCTAGTAGCTCTCGTATGTTCTTGCCACCTTTCTGGAAGGGGATAGGTAAAGGTGAAGGTTTCCCTTGCTCGAAAGCCAGTCGAATCCGACTCTAGGGGGTGGTGCTCAGTGTTTCCAAGCCAAAGAGCCAGCGCTGTCCGAAGACTTCTCCATGGTCCTGTGGCCAGCATGACTAAATTCCGAAGTGGTACCTATTTATCTACTTGCAATTTCTTGCTTTCAAACTGCTGGGTTGACAGGAGCTGGGGCCAGAGACGGGAGCTCACTCCGTCATGTGGCACTTGGTCTCGAACTGCCGAGCTACCAACCTTCTGGTCTGCAGCTCAGCGTCTTAACCTCTGAGCCACTGCTGCCCCCATGGAAGGGGATAAAATCCTTTAAACAACATGAAATGGGTTTAAAAAAAAAAACTCAGAAAGTAAAAAACTAGACAAAATTCACATTGGTTCTGCCACAAGAGTGGAAGTTATTCAAGAGACATATAGGCTAAACACTCGATGTCGTTTGGATCGAAGAGAGTCTTTCTTATCTAAACTGTGCATCGAACTGGCTGGCCCAGGCTACGCCTGTCTCATCAGATCTCGGAAGCTAAGCAGGGTCAGCCTTGCTTAGTACTTGGATGGGAGACCACCAAGGAAGTCCAGGGTTGCTACACAGAGGCAGGCAGTGGCAAAGTACCTCTGAATGTCTCTTGTCTTAAGAACCCTTTGGGGTCACCATAAGTCAGCTGTGACTTGATGACAAAGACAACAAACATGGGCACAGTTGTATCGATTCTACTGTGGTGTTCAATGCAGCCTTGAGCTCTGCTCTCACTCTATGGGTTTCTTATGTCGCAGCTCCTTTATTCATTTCTGTTTCATTGTTCTTTTTTATCTGGCTAAATCCACAAAATCTTACACTGTGTGCAACCCCAGAGGCTTATGGTTCTTGCTTCCTTCAGGATCTTCAGGTGGGTAGCCGTGTTGATCTGCAGTAGAAGAGCAAGATTCGAATTCAGTAGCACCTTAAAGACCAACAAGTTGTCCAGGGCATAACTTTTTGAGAGTCAGAGCTTCCTTCGTCAGATCTACTGGCAATCTGGTGGACTTTAGGGTGCGACTCGACTTGAATCTGGCTTCTTTCAGTTTCTGTTGGGCTGGATTGGGACTTGTCTCTGGATCGGTCCTGAATCCGTAATAGATCTGCCCTCCGGCTTTGCAGGACATGTTCATCTGGAAACAGTACACCTTCGCAAGTATTCTGCTTTTTGGAACCATCATCTTTTACACTGGTGACCCTGTATCAGCTGGACAGTTGACTTTTGGACTTCACGCCTCTCTGGCAGTTTAGTTCTGGTCAGAGCACTTAAGGCTTTGCTGGATTTTCAGGGATTGGGATTGTGTTCCCTGTTGTAATGTTAGAAGAAGGAGAGAAGCATCTGCTTGCCATTCCGCCCATACCTTCCTTCTTTGTTCTGCCCAGAACACTTCTTTGAGTTACCTACAACGCACGTATTCTGAAGGCAACTCAATGTGTTGCCCCGTGTATATAGTTTCCCATTCGCTGTGAAATCCTGCGATGGAGAAACAGGTGAACCTATGAACTTCTATTGGGCAGGTGACTCTGTCATGACCAGAGTGAGCTCAACGATCCTGTCAAACCCTGAAGAACTGACTCCCAGAAGCTCCTCCCCTGCCACAAATTTTGTTAGTCTTTAAGGTGCTCCTGGACTCTCGCTCTTTTCTCTCACTAGCAAGAAGAGGAGCCGTTTCTGTTTGAGTGTGTATTAAAAGATTCGCTTCAAGAGGCACACTTGAAATCTACATCTGTGGGAAGTGTGAGCGTATTTATTTGACTTTTGTACATCTACTTATGCTTCCGGGAAAAACAAATGGAGGGGAGGTCTATCGGTGGGTGCTAGCCGTGGCAACTAAAGGGAGTCTCCACATTCGGAAGCAGTTGACCTCTGAATCCCAGAGCCAGGAGGCAACATCAGAGGAAGGTCTCGGCCTCTAAGCCTTGTTGTTGGCCCCTCCAGAACAGTGTTCCCTCTAAGCTGAGTTTGTGTGAGCTAGCTCACAGTTTCCTAGTCTCCGGCTCACACATTTTTTGTCTCAGCTCAGGAAGGATAGCTTCAGAGCAAACTAATTCATGCAGTAGCCAAATTGCTCACTCACAACTTTTAATGCCAGTAGTTCACCAAGTAGAATTTTTGCTCACCAGACTCCGCAGCTTAGAGGGAACATCGCTCCAGAGTACCTGTTTGACCACTGCGTGTGACAGATTACTGGACTAGATGGACCCTCTTTGGTCCAATCCAGCCAGGCTCTCCTTATATTTGTGGCCGAGTGTGAGCTTTCTCAAGGTATCTGAAGAAGTGAGCAGTGACCCACGAAAGCTCCTATCCTGCCACAAATGTCATCAGTCTTTAAGGTGCTTCTGGTCTTTTGCTGTTGTCTGCTGCTACAGACAGACTAACACAGGCTACCCATCTTCATCAAACCCTGTGAGAAAGAAATCAACCCCATGGTGACCTTCGCCATTCCTTGCTTTCAAGATGTGTTCTGCGATCATTCCCCCAGGAGCCGAAAGGTATTGCGGTTCCTCAGAGAGAATACTGAGCGATGCTCCCGTCTAAAACCACCACCCTGACATGCCTTGACGCTCGTCACTCTGAACCTCTCCATCTGCCCCCAAGATATGTCTGACATACAGAATACGATGTCCTTTCTGCAAAGGTCAAAATGGCTTTGCTGGTTGACATTAAACTGCCACCTTCGGATTCCCGCTCAGACAGCTAAGGGGCAGCCCTCTCTGACTCCCAGAAGCTGGGTGATGGCACACGATTGACTCAGACCATACTTGACCTACTTTTTGCACCAGCCGCCAGTGTCGGTCTCAGCGTCACCCACTCACCTGGACAGGTATGCCTCACCTTACTTCAGGAGGCTTCTGCTGAGGGATGAGAGACATCAGTGTGGGTCACACAGCTCAGGGTAGAGCCACATGCAGGCTCTTAAAAATATTAAGAAGGAAGTAGCCCTCTGCCAGCTCCAGCAGGGGTATATGGAAGAATTCTTCCAGGAGTTCTTCCAGAGGTATAACAGCCAAATCGCAAGATGTCACAGTCCCGCCGTACCCTGCATTGGTCAGGTCGCACCTGGAGTCTCGTGCGCAGATCTGGAGGCCTCCCTTCCAAAAGGACATCGACCGAATGGAGCGGGTGCAGAGGAGAGTGACGAGGATGGTCGAGGGCCTGGAGACCAAGACGCCCTGCAAGGAAAGGCCGAGGGACCTGGGAATGTTCAGTCTGGAGAAGAGGCAGTCGAGGGGGGACAGGATGGCTCTCTTGAAGTCTTTGAAGGGCTGTGTCCCTTAGAGGAGGGCAGGGAGCTGTTCCTGTTGGCAGCAGAGGAGAAGACTCGCAAGAAGGGGCTTAAATTAAGGGTGGGAAGGTACCGACTGGATCTTAGGGAAAACTTTTTGACAGTCAGAGTTGTGCAAGAGCGGAGTCAGCTGCCTGGGGAGGTGGTGAGCTCCCCCTCCCTGGCCATCTTGAAGCAGCGGCTGGACAAACCCTTGTCAGGGGTGCTCTAGACTGATCCTGCATTGAGCAGGGGGTTGGACTGGATGGCCTGTAGGACCCCTTATGACTCTGTGGCTCTATGAGAGGGGTTGTGGCTCAATGGAAAAGCCTCTGCTTGACGTGGGAAGTCCCAGGTTCAGTCCTTGGCTTCTGCAGTTGAAAAAGGATCAGGTATTAGGTGATGGGAAAGACCTTCGCCTGATACCCTGGAGAGCCCCTACCCGTCAGAGTGGCAATACGACATACCTTGATGGATGGATGGGCTGGTTCAGTATAAGGCGGCTTGATGTGCATGACGACTTGCTGTCTTGGTTTGAAGGGGGAACAGAAGCCATTATTTGGTGCTTCAGAGGGTAGGCGTGTTGGTCTCCCCAAAAACCTTGTTGGTCTGTTAAATGCTGCTGGACTCACAACTACTAATTCAGTGTGTATTTTTAGCACCTGTGGGCAATGCGTCCTCAGTAGACCTCCTTCTCCTGGAAGCCGCAGGAGATAGAACGGAGGGGTTCTCTAACGTTGCCCCCGAACCTCTTGGGTGATCTGCTGTTGGCACAGCTGGTCTGTTGTCCTACTTAGGGCTGCTGGCAATGCCTAACTTTGCCACCCTCTGTTCTTCTCAGCAAACTCAGCAACAGGAACGATACCCGTTTCTTCCACGTTACATTTTTCGGCCTGAAATGTCTTTTGCATAATCAAATGGAGGGATAATCCAATAGCAGCGCCACTGGTGAGATTCCGTATGCCAGCCAGGAGCAATTGGCATGGATATACATCGCCCTTTTGAACTGCATGTAAAGCAGAGGGCCTGATCCGCAGTGTTCCTTATTAAAACAAATGCTAAAAAGGTCACGGCCCAGATATCTTCCTTGTCTCTTGGGAAAGATAGCCTTAAGCACCATTTAAATCTATATATCTAATAGCGAAGGCGCCCCCCCCCCCCCGGTGCGAATACCTAAATCCGTGGGGAGTGCACCTGGGGAGCAGGGAGGTTTTTCTACAGACGGGAGGAACTCCCCCCGTTTGCAGAAAAATCTTAAAAGTTATTTAAAAATTTCGGGGGATATTTAAATCCCCCCAAAAGTAAAAGAGCGTCCCCTGCCCAGGGAGAGCCGCCGAAGCCCGGGGAGGGAAGGGGTGAGCGGTGGGCCCAGTGACCGGTGCCGAGGCCCGCCGTGGCCCATGTGGGGGGGGAAGGGGAGAAGTGGTGGCCCCCAATGAGCACCGCCGAGGCCCAGGGGAGAGAAACGGCGGCCCCTGGTGGGCCCAGCGAGCAGCGCCGAGGCCCGTGGGGGGGGGGGGAGGGGAGAAGCGGCGGCCCCCAGCAAGCGCCGCTGAGGCCCGCCGCAGCCCATGGGTGGGAGGGGAAAGGAAGGAGCGGGGGGGCAGACAGGAGCCGGGGGAAACAAGCCCAGAGGGACCCTCAGCTCCTTCTCCCCCCCACGAGTATCGCCCCCCCCGTATATATATTTTTTGACATCTATTGTTGAAAAGTCCACAGTTTGAACATTCACAAACAAAGACTGAAGATGGTATCAACAGCTCAGAGTTCTCTGGCTGCATACAAATAGTCTCTCCCAAGTAGAAAATCAAAGATTGGCTCGGGGAGAAAAGGTGCTCAGCTGGTGTTGATCAACCTTAAGAAAATTTTAGTTTGCAGAAGAGTGTGGGGGTCCATAGAGAATTAGAAAGGACTTGTGCGTCATTCCTAGTAATTAAAGAATCGTCAACATGTGGAATTCACTGCTGCAAGAACCGGTGGTGGCTACAAGCATAGACAGCTTCAATGGGGGAGTGGCGAAACATCTGGTGCAGAGGTCCATCAACGGCTATTAGCCACAAGGTATAGATGGAACACTCTGTCTGGGGCAGTGATGTTCTGTGTGTTTGGGGGGCCACAGTGGGAGACCTTCTGGAGTTCTGGCCCCATTGGTGGATCTCCTGGGTTTGGACCACTATGTGACACGAAGTGTTGGACTGGATGGGCCACTGGCCTGATCCAACATGGATTCTCTTATGTTCTTATAGATGGAACACTCTGTCCGGGGCAGTGATGCTCTGTCTTCTTGGTGCTTGCGGGGGGCACAGCGGGAGATTCTTCTGGCCCCACTGGTGGACCTCCTGATGGCACCTGGTATTTTCGGCCACTGCGTGTGACACAGAGTGTTGGACTGGATGGGCCACTGGCCTGATCCAACACTGGCTTCTCTTATGTTCTTATTTAGCACTGGCTGCAAATGTATTAATCCCCGTCCTTCATTCATTGGAATTTTTATTTCCTTGTCATATCTTTTCACCTCGATGTAAAGTTCAGGCCTTTAAAGGCAAAAAATGGAGGGGGAAATTGAATGAGCCTGGTCGTGTTTGTATTAGAACAGGCTCAAAATGTTAATTGCATGCAAAGGAAAACTGAAAGGGAGGAAGGAGCATTTGTGAGACAGGTTTCAGGGGGACTAGTCTCCATTTACCTCCCCACCGGCAGACTATGACTTCAGCTTTACAGTTGACAGCAATGAAGATTTGTATGTATGTTTGTGTGAACGCACCACCTGACTCATCTCAAAAGCCCAGAAGGGTGGGTAGACTTTGAAAACCCAAATAATGAAATGGTTGTGATGGAGGGGGTGCGCGATCCCAGTTACATCAGCTACAGATCTAACAATCACAAGAACCGCCAGAGGTTGTGGCTCACGGCAGGCTCAATGGGGCCATAATTTGGCGGGGGGGGGGGGGGGGGCTGTATGTGCCAAATTCAGCATACTGAATTCTAAGATAATTTCACTGGGGTATTAATTTCATGGGGTATTAATTACATTGCTGCTGCTGCTGCTTTATATATATAGCACACTGAAATTCCTTGGTGCCCTCCCATCCAAACCCTGCTTAGCTTCTGAGTTCTGACAAGATCCGGCTAGCCTGGGCTATCCAGATCAGAGCCTTAATCTATATAGAAGACCCGGAAACTTCTTTAAAACAATATAATGATTTCACAGGATGCAGGATGGATCCGTGTGGACAGAAGACACAGTCCCTATCCTGGTGTTGCATGAAGCTACCCAAGATAAATGATACCCTCAGAGAGCCAGTCTGGTGTCGTGGTTAGGTGCGCGGACTCTAATCTGGAAGAACCAGGTTTGATCCCCTACTCCTCCATATGCAGCTGCTGGTATGACCTTGGGTCAGTCACAAGTTCTCTCAGAGTGGTTCTTTCAAGAACAGTTCTCGAAAGAGCTCTCGGCTCCTCCTACTATACAAGGTGTCTGTTGTGGGGAGGGGAAGGGAAAGGAGATTGTAAGCTGCTTTGAGACTCCTTCGGGTAGTGAAGGGCGGGGTATAAATCCCTCCTCCTCCTCCTCCTCTTCCTCTTCCTCTTCCAAAAGGTTTTTCATGGGCCTGGCCCAGTCCCATCTCGTCAGATCTCAGAAGCTGAGCAGAGTCGGCCCTGGTCAGTATTTGGCTTTGAGCCCTCCAAGGAAGTCGCGATTCAAGCGATGGCAAGCCACCTCCATTCATCTCTTGCCTTGAGCATCTTGCAGGGTTGTCATAACTCAGCTGCGGCTTGACAGCACTTACTATTACTGCCAGAACTGGGTTCCAAACCGTAATTGAGGAGAGTCGATGGGTTTCTTCCTCAGAAGGCAGAGGGAGGCGGCCTCCTGTTTGCTCCTAGAACAGGACCTCCTCAAGTGGGGCCAGGGGAGCATGGAGGCCCCTTCTGTTGCTTGACTCCTCCGATCACTTTGGAACGGCCCCAGCGGCCGTCCTCTGCTGTCTTCTCAGCTCCTACCTGCCATGTGCGAAGTGTCAGACGGAATTAAAGAGCTCCGGCGTTTAATTACTTGTTCTCATATGGTGGAGACACACTACATGAGTGTCTCTTGACAAATGATTTCTTCAGTGTGTGTGTGTGTGTGTGTGTTTGGTGGCGATGGGGGGGGGGAGACTGGCAACTCCTCATTTGTTATGACATGTGAAAGCCTGTATTTAGCGGTGTCAGCGCTGAAGACTCCAGACAGCGCAAACTGTGCAACCCTGCTCCCATCTGAAGTTTGCCAAAATGATCATCGGCGTCGACAGATTCTGGCACGACAGCTGTTAACAAGAGGGAATTAAGCCCGTGCTGACACTGTGGTGACCAGCGAGCATGCTTGCAATGAACCACACTGAGGCAATAGCCATCAGCAGTGTTCCCTCTAAGCTGAGTTAGTGTGAGCTAGCTCACAGTTTTTCAGCCTCCAGCTCACACATTTTCATCTTCACTCAGGAAGGATGGCTCCAGAGCAAACTAATTTATGCAGAAGCCAAACCGCTCGCTCACAACTTTAATGCCAGTAGCTCACAAAGCTCACAAATTTTTGCTCACAAGACTCCGCAGCTTAGAGGGAGCATTGGCCATCAGTGGCTATTAGCCACAAGGGATCGATGGGAATTCTGGGTCTGCGGCAAGTGATGCTCTGTAGTCTTGGTGCTTCGGGGGGGGGGGGGCTTCTAGAGCAATCAGATCCCAACAACAGTCATTGATAGAACAGAATCATAGGCTGCGATCACACGCACAATTCACCCCGACATAGGCGCGAATGCCGGGCAGATTAAAGGTGCGTGATCAGACGCCAACATCTGGCAAGCGCAGCACAGCCGTCGGCAACCCGTTTTCCTCCACTGCACATGCGGAGTAAAAAAGCACCTCAGAAAGTCCAATAGCAAACGGGTGGCTATGGGCCACAGACCGCGTCTGATTGTGCCACCGCACTACCATGGCGTCGGGATAGTCTGAGCAGGCTATCCCAACACCATGCGGTTGTTTTTTTTCCCCTTCTCAGTATGCGCATCATCGCATACTGCCATAGGAAGCCCTCAGGGTGGAGATGCGATTCATTGATCCCCCATTCAAGCAAATCGGAAAACAACCACAAAGAAACCCAACCCTGACTCACCCACAGTTGTGTCTGATCAAGCAGTGGCGGGCGGTGAATGCATCTACAAAACTCTGTGATTGCACAACTGCGGATCAATTTCTTCTGGAGGAAATAGACTCGTCTCCCCCCCCCCCCACTTTATCTTGGGCGTGTGACTGCAACCATAGAATCATAGAATCGTAGAATGTTAGAGTTGGAAGGGACCTTGCAGGTCATCTAGTCCAACCCCCTGCACTCTGCAGGAGCAGAGCCGAAAGATAGCCCTACAGCATACCCGAAAGATGGTCGTCCAGCCTCCGCTTGAAAACGCCCAGTGAAGGAGCATCCACCACCTCCTGAGGTAGTCTGTTCCACTGCTCAGCCACTCTTACAGTTAGGAAGTTCCTCCTGATACTTAGCTGGTATCGACTCCCTTGTAATTTTCACGCACTAGATCTAGCCTTGCAATCCAGAACAAGAGAGAATAGATCTGTCTCATCAGTCGAATAAAAGTTTTTTGAGACATTGACTCTTTACGATTTGTGTTAGAACTGACCCAAAAGCGCACGAAGCTGCAATTGTACTATAACCAAGATACATTCTAATGGCCTAGGGCTGATCGCCTTTAAGCTAAAAGCCCACCGAAAGTAACGGTGCCTTATTCCCAAGAGAAAGTCGACACCGGAGGGGAAAAGGAGCTTGAGGTTACATGGCAGAGCAAAACAAGACAACATGGGTGCAGGTGGCAAAGCGAGCAGAAACGAAACCAGAGATTCCCAGCTCCCCCTCGTCTCCCATGGCAACCAAGCCGGATGCATCAGGCGGGGTTGAAACCTGGCCCTGCTGGTGGACCTCCTGAGGGCACCTGGTGTTTTTGGCCACTGTGTGACACAGAGTGTTGGACTGGATGGGCCACTGGCCTGATCCAACACTGGCTTCTCTTATGTTCTGATGTCTTAAGAAGGCTAGGTTGTCGATGACCCGGGCAAGGGCTTTCTCGGTGGTGGCTCCCTTCTGATGGAATGAGCTCCAGGAGGAGATCAGGGCCCTGCGGGACCTTTTAGAGTTCCGCAGGGCCTGTAAAACAGAGCTCTTCCACCAGGCTTTTGGGAGCCGCTGCCACCACCAATGAAGAACATCAGACGGTTGAATGTGAGAGGGGCCCTGGATTCCGGAAACTGCCACCCACAACCTGAAGAACAGCAGCCACTGCAAGGACAATCAAAGTCAATACTGTGAGCTGACTGCGAGCTGAGAGCTTTGAACAATGGCTGCTACCGTCATATGGACAATAATGAATAATGACGACCAGGGGTCATTTTGTAGAAAAAGAGGTTCAGGAGCTCATTAGCATAACTCATTTGCATATGCCACACCCCCTAACATACCGGAAGTGTGTCAGAAGGCAACACCCACCCCTCAGGCTCCACTCCACAGGTGAGTGAAACTGACCTGCTCTTCCTCCATTCCCTTCCCCATCCAATACTTTGTGCAAAAAAAATAAGCGTAAAGAACACACCCTCATTCTCTTCCTGCTCCCTTGAAACCACCAGGTTTCACGTAGACTTGAGATACCCAGGACATGTGCACCACCCATCCCTTCCCCTTCCCCTCCCCACAACAAGACACCCTGTGAGGTAGGTGGGGCTGAGAGAGGTCTTTTGAGAACTGCTCGTGAGAGAACGGCTCTGAGAGAACTTGTGACTGGCCCAAGATCACACCAGCAGCTGCATGTGGAGGAGTGGGGAATCAAACCTGGTTCTCCCAGATTAGAGTCCAACTCCTGACCACTACACCAAACTGATGGGGTGGAAGCTGCTGAAGGATTGGTGAAATTTCTCCAGTACTTATGTGCCATGTGCCCAGATAAAAAATGGTATACTTAGAAAATTTATATGCCACCATGAGCAAGTCTCTGGAAAAGCAGCACACAGTCATAAAAGGAACAAGGATAAAATTATCAATATTAAAACAAAACATTAAAAACAATAAAGACCCTAGCAGGACTTTCCCCGGGGCGCTGCGCCTCTGCATTGCTCGGGGAAGCCGAGGGGGGGGCGGGGCTTGGTCATGTGCCCGCCCCCTGGGCTCCTCACTCCCGGAGCTGCGCTCCTGTGCACTCCCGCTCCAACGGACCCCTGATGACGACTACTAGCACTTTATTATGGTTTTAGAATTGTTTTAATGGTTACTTATGTTTTAATGTATCCTATCTGTTTTTATGTACGCCGCCCTGAGCTGGCTCTGGCTGGGAGGGCGGGGTAGAAATTCGAAAAATAAATAAATTCTTAACTGGGCCTTCTGCCCAACTCAGTGTGCCTAAAATGTATCGCCCCAGTGCCCTGACTGCCGGGAACCTTCCAGACTTCTTACGGTTTGGCATCTACTGACAGCTGCTCCTCTGCGTTTTTGTACTGTGGGCAATTCCGCATCTAGCATTCGCTCCACATTTTCTCAACTGGGAGGGGGGGAAAGTGCAGCTCAAAACCACGTCTGAATACCTCAGGGCAAAGTCGTGCTGACCGCAAAGTCATCCCCGAATGGCTGTAAAATGGCCATAAACCTATGCAGAAGGTACAGTAAAATCCAAGGATCAAAGAAGTTGAAAGTGGCATGGAGTGTGAAAGCTACCGTAAAACCCAATAATCAAAGGAAGTGAAACCAGCATGCAATGCAGAGGGGAATTTCTGTTCCAACGTGGGTTCCGTAAAAACAACAGAGGGAAAAGCCAATGCAGAATCAGCCTGGGTCAACAAGCACTAGACATTTGCTGTAAAATCCCGCTGAAGCAGGCAAATTAGTTTAGGTCAGGTACCAGTAAATTGGATGGACCTGCCCGCATGAATGTAAAGAAGGACGTTCTTTGAGTTTGTATGCTACATTCCCCGCAGCATGGCACAGTTTGTAGGCCTAGTTTCACAGGGCTGGCTACAATCTGTTGGTCTGCTGCAGAAGAATGTTAGATTCCCGGTAGTTTCTTAGAGACCAACAAGATTTGGGGGGGGGCAAGCTGGTAACTACAGTGGGGTTTTGGGGGGCTCTGTCCCCTTTCTTAAAAGCACAGGTCCACAAGATTTTCTCCTGTAAATGTTTTTTCAATCATTTAAAAACATTTTTAAAAGGTGTGTGCTCCTTTAAACAAACTGGGTTGCTGTAGTTGTTTGATTCCCGCACTGAGCAAGGGGGTTGGAGTAGGTGACCTCTAGGATCCCTTCTAACTCTGTGTCAATAAACTGGTCTCCTTTCAGAGAGTTTTCCTGCCTAAGTGTTAGCTTTCTGGACTATGGACGTCATCACGCACACACACAAACACACACACACCGTTGGCTTGTTCTCAGGATTGTTGCTTAGGCTGGCAGAAGTGATTAACTTGCAGCAGCTGAGGTCTGTCCTCTAAAGTGTTGGACAACTTGCAATTTAGAGATGTACCCTGGTAGCAGCTTTCTGTTGGCTAAATGGCTTTTCTTTCTGCACTGAGAACTTCAGCCCCACCAGAAAAAAATTGCCCTACAAGCCACAAGATCCTGGCTATGGGCCTATGGGGGGCATAAGTGAAGAACATCCTACAGGATTTATCACATCCTGCATATTCCTTGTTTGAACTGCTGCCTTCGGGCAGAAGACATAGGACAATCAAAACAAGGACAAATAGACTAAAAAACAGTTTTTACTCGAGAGCTATTATTGCCCTGAATGCTGCATGAGACTGAAACCTGGAGGAAACAGTGGTTTGGTTGCTATGTAAAAGGGAGAAGCAGTTGTGAATGTCTGTGTGAGTGCGCATGTGTATATGTTGCGAGTCACTGAATGATGGCACTTTTTAATTTCATTGTACTATGTACAATGACAATAAAGTATATTCTATTCTATTCTATTCTATAAGCTTCTGAGCGTCAGATCCGACAAAAGGAACTTTGACTCTTGAAAGGTACTGCTGGGACTCGAATCCAGTTTTCTGTAGTGGTTAAGTGCGCAGACTCTAATCTGAGGGAACCGAGTTTGATTCCCCACTCCTTCTCTTGCACCTGCTGGATGACCTTGGGCAAGCCATAGTTCTGGCACAGCTGTTCTCTCAAGGGCAGTCCTCAAAGGAGCTCTCTCAGCCCCACCTACCTCACAGTCTTTGGAGGACTGCTCATGAGAGAACAGCTCTGAGAGAACTTAGGACTGACCCAAGGTCACGCCAGCAGCTGCACATGGAGGAGTGGGGAATCAAACCCGGTTCTCCCAGAGTAGAATCTGCACTCCTAACCACTACACCAAACTGGTGTTACAAAAGATGGTTTGAGGGAGTGCGGGGCAAGAGATATATTCGTGTCCTTAGCAATCTCTGTCCTGCCAAAGCATCCCTCAAGGCCTCTCATTTCAAGCATGTGACATCAAGTAACAATCAAAGTTAGCGTCTCCAAAATGGCAGCAGGCAAGAATTACAGACCCTGGGGAGTTGCGGCAAAGGAAGGTTTGTCGCAGCCGGGCCAGGACGCAAGACATGCGATACCGATGCAGGCCCGTGCGCAAGACGTGCCCTGCACGCTGGTATTTCTGCTGTTTTCTTGATCACATTTCTATTAGAATGAACCCCCCCCCCCCCAAAAAAATTTTTTTTATAGACTGCTTGTTAACACCGGTTCAACTTACAGGGATGGCTGCAGCCTCTGAACGCAATTCATTCCGGAGAAGGCATTTAGCACTCTGACGCCATTTGTGTACTCCGCACAATAAAATGCAGTGCCACAAATAATGGGACCCATGGGGACATGTCGGGATGAAGCCAGCGATCATCTTCTCTGCGCCCAAGCAAACATGGCCGGAGCGGAGGAATAATGATCCAAATCCCCCCCCCCCCCTTGCTCCCCAGGATGGCATTTGTACGCTTGGCTGTTGGGGGCGGACATAATTCTTAAGAGCGTGCTTAGCGATGGGAATCCGGGCATAGTGAGAGGGAGAAGAGAGAAGGTGCTGTGACTTTTGGGAAGCTGGTGCACGCCGGGGCTTCAGGGGGCTTCACAGACTGGGCATGTGGCAGTGTCTCCTCTCCTCCACTCGTCCCGTGGAGATAGTCTCAAGCGAGTAGCTGTGTTGGTGTGCGGTAGAAGATCAGGGATTCAAATCCAGTAGCACCTTAGAGTACAACAGGGTTATACCTTGGAAATCTCGTTGGTCTTTAAGGTACTACTGGACTTAAATCTTGGCCCGTGTAGAAGAAGAAGAAGAAGAAGAAGAAGAAGAAGAAGAAGAGATTGGATTTATATCCCGCCCTTCACTCACTTGTAGTCTCAGAGCGGCCTACAAACTCCTTTCCCTTCCCCTCCCCACAACAGACACCCTGTGAGGTGGGTGGGGCTGAGAGAGCTCTGAGAGAACTGCTCTTTTTCAAGAACAGCTCTGCCAGAACTGTGGCTTGCCCAAGGTCATCCAGCCAGGTGCAAGTGGACGTGGGGACTCAAACCTGGTTCTCCCAGATTAGAGTCCACGCACTACACCAAACTGGCTCTGCCCAGGACGGAAAAATAGTTGTCCTAAGGAAAGGAGGGAGTATACCTGAAGTGGGACTTGTCCAAGACTGGCAGATCTACTGTGGGTTCCCCTCTCCCTCAATCACAGGTCCCCGACGGGTGGAGCCGCAAAACAGCTGCCAGAAAACGTATGTCGCAAGAGGCAGAGTCACCCCCCCTTCCTGGCAGTTTTTAACTGTTTAAACACTTTTCGGGAATGCTCTAGGCTGATCCTGCACTGAACAGGGGGCTGGACTGGATGGCCCCTTCCGACTCTGGGATTCTATGATTCTAAGACACTTTGACCCCTGGGGTGGGAGATCCAAGCAGCTCCACACACCCCCCCCCCCGACTATTCCAGGACTGTATTCATTATATAAACATATGAACACATGAGGCTGCCTTCTACTGAATCAGGCCCTCAGTCCATCAAGGTCAATCTTGTCTACTCAGACTGGCAGCAGCTCTCCAAGGTCTCAGGCTGAAGTCTTTCCCATCACCTCCTGCCTGGTCCCTTTTAACTGGAGATGGTGGGGATTGAACCTGGGACCCTTTGCATGCCAAGAATATGTTCTACCACTGAGCCACAGCCCCTCTCCTGAATGGAACTCCCAAATGTAGTTGCCCTCCAGTGAATCAGACCCTTGGTCCATCAAGGTCAGTATTGTCTACTGAGACTGGCAGTGGCTCTCCAGGGTCTCAGGCAGAGGTCTTCCACATCACGTACTGCCTGGACGTTTTAGCTGGAGACGCCAGGGATTGAACTTGGGACCTTCTGCATGCCAAGCAGAGGCTCTGTAACTGAGCCACAGCCCCACTTCATGGCTCTCCAGGGTCTCAGGCAGAGGTCTTTCACATCACCTGCTGCCTGGTCCTTTTAACTGGAGATGCTGGGGATCGAACTAGGGAACCAGGGACCTTTTGCATGCCAAGCAGAGGCTCTACGACTGTGCCACATCACTGTGTAGTCATTCATTTCAGAGAGGTTTGGTAGAAGCATATTCACCTGGAGGAATGTGGCCCATGGGGGGGGGGGGATCTCCCAGTTGGCCGCCTTTACTGGTGCAGGCAGCAGCATTTCTCAGCCCTTTAATGTAGCTATTGTGTAAGTTTGCATTACTAGTGTGTTCTCTGGCATGAGTCTCCAGGCTAAAGTGGGGTTTAACCTCTAGTTTTGCTTTATTCATTTAAGTTTTTATCCTCTCTTTCTTCCGTACAGCTTAGGATAGCATGTATAGTTCTCCCCCTGGCCACCCCATCTTAATTCTTTGTAATATCCTCTAATGCTTTCTTTGCCATTTCGATGGCCATAAAACATTTATCTAACATTTCTGGGAGTCACCTTCAATTATTCCCGTATCCCTTGAGTATTAATATCTCATTCACGGCTTTTCTTCCCAATCAGTTTTTACAGTCATAAATGCACATAATGTGGGGTTATTTTTTTCAACACGCATAATCTTTGCCGTTATCCCCAGTTAATTTCCTGCGCCACTTAATTGCGCTCCTTGCAAAAGCTATGAGATCATTTAGCATACGGATGTGAGGATAGTTTGGCTGGATCGGGCCACCGAGTATCACACCCTTTGCGACATTAGCCAAGCTTGGGCCTCCGGGATGTATCCCCCCCCCCCCAACCCAAGCAGGGCACGGAGGAAATTCAGCCCATTTAAGAAGAAAATTTTTACTTGAGTAATCAAACTGGAAAGTCCTCAGGTTATTCTGAAACATTTATTAAAAAGAACGGCAGACATCAGAAACTGACCTGTCAGAGCCAGGGGAAAACTCAGTTCCCTCCCTGGGTTTTTCCTCCTCATATTACCAGGATCTGGATATATGGTGGAGGTTAAAGGTGGTCGCCGAGCTAAGTAGAAGCAATTTGGCCTGAAATGGCTTCTGCTTCCTTTACTGAGTTCTGGAGAGTCAATTTCTCTGCTAATATCACTGTTATTACTGGACGTTGCTTATGGGCTTTTGGAAATGAGAAAAACTTTCCTTCTCGATAGTCTTGCTGAGTTGCACTTTATCTATGAGACCTCTAGCGATATAAAGATAACTTGCCATAATTAGCCGTCTCAGAGAATAATGGAGGGATGGTTTGGAGCTAAAAAACTTTGACGACCGTACCGCAACCTGCAATGATAGCAGTTAAAGCACCTAAAGCTCAGAGAGGAATAACAAGGTGAGAAGTTCCTTTCTGGGCCAAGACTTCTGCATTGCGTTAGCCAATGGGATGCTGCTTGTCACGGTGCAGGTCTCACGAATGGCATGATAGGATTACTCTTGTTAAGCCAGTTTGGTGTGGTGGTTAAGTGCACAGACTCTAATCTGGGAGAACCGGGTTTGATTCTCCACTCCTCCACTTGCACCTGGCTGGATGACCTTGGGCAAGCTATAGTTCTGTACCAGCTGTTCTCTCAAGAGCAGTTGTCTCAGAGCTCTCTCAGCCCCACCTACCTCCCAGGGTGTCTGTTGTGGGGAGGGGGAGGGAAAGGAGATTGTAAGCCGCTCTGAGACTCCCTTGGGGAGTGAAGGGTGGGGTATAAATCGAATCTCCTCTTCTTCTTCTTCTTCATTCTCAAAATCTAGTACTTAGGGGCAATTCCGTATCTCCCTCGCTCCTTCTAATCCTACCTCACAAGGTACCTGTTGTGGGGAGAAGAAGGGGAGGCGATTGTAAGCCGCTTGGAGACTCCTCGAGGTAGAGAAAAGCGGGGTATAAAAACCAGCTCTTCTTCTTCTAAACATGGGGGTTGTACTTTTAGAAAACTTAGCTGGTAGCCACTTCTCAACTTGCCCTGTGTGTAATATTAATTACCTTTACCTTTAAAGCACTATACGGCCAGGGGCCCGCATATCTGTGAGACTGCCTTTCCCTCTCAGAGCCCCGAAGGGCTTTATGGTCTACCAGTCAACACTTTCTGGTGGTCCCTGGTCCCAGGGATGTCTGTCTCACCTCAGCTAGGGCCAGGGCCTGGTGTTAAAAGTTGTGAGCGAGCGATTGGGCTGCTGCATAAATCAGTTTGCTCTGGAGCCATCCTTCCTGCGCTAAGACAAAAATGTGTGAGCCGGAGGCTAAAAAACAGTGAGCCAGCTCACACTAAACTCAGCTTAGAGGGGACACTGCTCACAGGGTGTCTGTTGTGGGGAGGGGAAGGGAAAGGAGTTTGTAAGCCGCTCTGAGACTCCCTTGGGTAGTGAAGGGCGGGGGATAAATCCAATCTCTTCTTCTTCTTCCTCTGCTCCTTCTTCTTCCTCTGCTCCTTCTTCTTCTTCTCTTCCTTCTCCTTCTCCTATGGATTCCCAACTTCTGATGTCCCAATAATGTGTTCTACAAACCTCGGTTTATATATTAGACTAGGCAACACGCCAGTTTGTTCATAAACCCCAGTTGTTCCCCGGCTTGTCTCAAAGCGCAATCCCCATCTTCAACCCCTTTTCTTCCTAGGCTGCTGGCAAAGCCTCCCTGCTTATGAAGCCAGCTTGCTGTTGCAAGGGAATAAGAAGCTGGAGTTGGGCAAGCCTTTGGTTGAGGATCATCCATCTCCCTCCCTCGTTCTCCTTGGCTGAATGTTTAAACCCTGAAACAAAACCTGCCTTTTAAATGCTGCATCCTCCCCTTCTCTCTTGCCCTTTTCCTGCCATTTAAATTTCCCTCCAGAGATGCTGAAGTCTTCGGAGTTCATTCCTGTTGGGAAGGAGAGATGTGGAGGGAAAGCAAAAGGAGAGGGAAGCACCAACAGTGGTTGAACGCAACTTGAACAGTGAGACGTTCTTTTGGTTTGTGCTTCCTTCTCTGTAGGCAGGAGGGCTACCAGGGGCAACGCTGCTTAAAACATGGGATTTTGGCATTCGTGCATCACAACTGAGCAGTGAACAAGCCAGGTTCAAAACCATGGTTTACAATCCTTGGTCACAACCCAAAAACGAACCACACTTTATTGAACAGACCGTATTCAGATACCATGTTCAATTGGAGTTCTGTCCGATTGTGGTTTAAAAACCTGCCATGACATCTGACCACAGACTTTCTCCGCAATGTAATGGAACTTGTTGGTTCAATTTTCAGAAAGCTTCTGTGTTTGTGGACAATGAACTGTTTGCCTTTCCGGTTGATGCTGTGGCTGTGATTTTTTTTTTCTTCGTGCAGTCATTGCCATAAACTTGTGCTCTTAGACATGCAACATTGCACTCGAACCAGATTGGATTCTTTCCCTTGTGTCTGATGAGCACTGGAGCAAGTCCTGAATTCGGAATAGGCTGCCCCTCTGCATCGATACTTCAGTAATAATACCTAGTGTTTGTACAGCACCTTCGAGCACTCAAAGGGCTTCGTATGTATCTCTTAACCATTGTGCTGCATTAGCTCTTGTTTAGGAACAGCTGGAAGCAGTCCCCGCTCCCTTTCTATCATCCAGTCAAGAAGTTGTAGCAGATTGAGAAGCACTTGCCATAGACACATCCCGGAGAGACCAATCCCTTGCATCTCCTGCACTTGAGTCAGTATGTTGACCTTTCCATTGTCAAGACCATCACATCAAACCAATATTGCTTCCTTAAGAAAGCTCTCCAATGTACATTGTGCTTCCTTGCTCACTGTGCCCCCCTAACACTCCCCCCCAACCTCACCTAGTCTTCCCACAGAACTGCTAGTGGGAATCTAGTCCGTGCTATCCAAAATTGTGTATATTTGAGGGAAACCCTGCAAAACCCGAGGTGGAAAAGAGGGAAAGGAACCAAGATGGGAAGCTTTCTGGATGCTGATAGTGAATCGTTTACACGGAGGGCTTGGAACAGGATGCAAAATTTAACTCACAATAACCCTGTGAAGGGAGGTGGGAGGTGTCGTGGTATGGCCTGATCTTGTCAGATCTCGGATCTGAGCAGGGTTGTTGCTTGGATGGGGAATCACCAAAGAAGGCTTTTCAGAGGAAGGCTACGGCAAGCCACCTCAGCTTCTCACTTGCCTTGAAAGCCCCTTGCTGGGGTCACTGTAAGCTGGAAGCTAAGCAGGGTCAGTAGTTGGATGGGAGACCTGTTTGGTGTAGGGGTTAAGCGCGCGGACTCTAATCTGGGAGAAGCAGGTTTGATTCCCCACTTCTCCACTTGCACCTGCTGGATGACCTTGGGCAAGCCATAGCTCTGGCACATCTGTTCTCTCAAGGACTGCTCTGGAAAGAGCTCTCTCAGCCCCACTTACCTCACAAGGGTGTCTGTTGTGGGGAGGGGAAGGGAAAGGAGTTTGTAAGACGCTCTGAGACTCCCTTGGGGAGTGAAGGGCGGGGTATAAATCCAATCTCCTCCTCCACCACCACCACCAAGGAAGGCGATGGCCAACCACCTCTGCTTCTCACTTGCCTTGAAAGCCCCTTGCTAGGTTGACTGTAAGTTGGTCGTGACTTCACAGCACTTATGTACATACATAATCCAGTAAGGTAGCCTAGCTACCTTCAGTCCAGAGTTCCAGTGAGCTTTATGGCTGCGCGAGCCAGATTTGAGTCAACTAGAATCTTAGAAACCAACAAAATATTCAGTTTTCAAGAGTCAGACATATTTCCATATGTGGTGGAGGTGCAGTAAAATTCAAAACTTCTGGAACAATGTTCATAAGATCATCTTAGAAATACTGAATATCGAATCTACCAATTTTACCAGAAATATTCCTGCTGAATATGATTCCAGATGGTTATACTCGGGCAGACCTTTATTTACTAACATACATACTGACTACAGCCAGAATTTTAATAGCCAAAAACTGGAAGTTAGAGAAAATCCCCCCAAGAGAAAATATAATATATAAATTGTTGGAGATAGCTAAAATGGGTAGACTAAACACTGTTTGGCAAAGCACAAATGAAGAAGTATATTGGAAAAGACGGCCCAGAGTTTATAATTGGTTAAATGTTGGCCGCCATATCTGGTGGAATCCTGTGAATCTTGTTTTTACGTTTTTAGCTGTGATTTTATATGTATTCTGATCAATGTTGTAAGCCGCCTAGAGCCGGCTCATGCTGGCTAGGCGGGATATAAATCTCAATCAATCAGTCAATAAATAAGAAGCTAGAGATATAGACTCACAGAAATATTATGCATTCATAGTGTCTGAAATGATACAGTCGCCGTCTTGGAACAACTTTGTCTATGCATGTTATATATTTTGATTTTGTTGTATAAAATTACGAATTGTTACAAAAAAAAGCTTCACCCATGCTTCGACTCTCGAAAGCTTACCCTCCCCCCAAATCGTATTGGTCTCTAAGCTTGAGAGCCAGTTTGGTGTAGTGGTTAAGTGCGCGGACTCTAATCTGGGAGAACTGGGTTTGATTCCCCACTCCTCCACTTGCACCTGGCTGGATGACCCTGGGCAAGTCGTAGTTCTGGCACAGCTGTTCTCTCAATGACAGCTCTGGAAAGAGCTCTCTCAGCCCCACCTACCTCCCAGGGTGTCTGTTGTGGGGAGGGGAAGGGAAAGGAGATTGTAAGCCGCTCTGAGACTCCTTTGAGTAGTGAAGGGCAAGGTATAAATCCAATCTCTTCTTCTTCTTCTTCTAAGCTGCTGCTGGACTTGAATCTAGCTCTTGTATTGCAGACCAACATAACTACTCTCTGAAAGTATGGCAGAGCGAGGATTTCAACTTGCCTTCCTCACCCAAACCCAACGCATCCTCTGCTGAGCCACCTTGACTTTGGCTGATGTTTAGAGGAGGAGGAGGAGGAGGAGGAGATTGGATTGGATAATAACAATTTATCCCCCGCCCTTCACTACCTGAAGGAGTCTCAGAGCAGCTTGCAATCCTCTTCCCCTTCCCCTCCCCCCCACAGACACCCTGTGAGGTAGGTGGGGCAGAGAGAGCTCTTCCGAGAACTGCCCTTGAGAGAACAGCTCTGAGAGGACTTGTGACTGACCCAAGGTCACACCAGCAGCTGCAGGTGGAGGAGTGGGGTATCAAACCCGGTTCCCCCAGATTGGAGCCCGACGCTCTTAACCACAACACCAAACTGGCGGCCTGTCCTGCTTCATCTTTTATTCTGTTTCCCTGCCTTGTTCCGTAGCTACAGTCAGTTCTCTTGTCAATACTTTGCTTTGTGATTTTTGAGTTTGACAAAGCAATATCTGACGTTTGGATAACTCCAATATAGTTCTTTTCCCCTCCCTCCTCTGCTGCCGCTTGCTGCATGGTACCCCGCTAGCTGCATAATGACTATTATTATATTTATGTTAAATAATTGTTGCTCATCACGATGTGTGTATATGTGTGTGTGTGTGTGTGTGCAAACCGACTCGCAATTATCCCCCAGCATCCTCAAGACCGATGCCAGTTCTATCGGCTTGCCTAGCCTGGGAAAAGTCGCTTTTGTGCTATTGATTTTCTACAGCTTTTCCTTCAAAACATCCTGCCCTAAGTAAGAATAAGCAGTCATTTTTTTTAAAAAAAGCTCTCTTTTTCAGTCCCCATGAGTCAGTCGAATCTTTGGCCAAAAACAGGAAGATGGGGGCAAAAGAGGGTCAGCTCAGCTGATGTTGAAAAGAGGCCCCCCAGGAGAATATTTCCCAAATGCCAGAGTAATGGGCAGGCCAGTCGAAAGCGAGGCCTTCAGCACCGAGGACAGCTCCCTGCGGACTTCCCTTCGCTGCGGGCCAGCTCTCAAAGGAGCCCTTCTCTCTCCAGAGCAGGCTGCAGGCCTTCAGAGCCTCACAGTCGAAGCTAAGGATTCAAGGGATTTAAAGAGCTAAAATAGTTATTCATGTGTTATGTCGGAATTTATGGCTGGCGCCACTGGAATGCTCGGAGGAGTGAAAAAGGTATGAATATATAGTCAATTAGATTATATTAAAAATAGCTGAAATCTCAAGGCCCAACCCAAGCTGAAGTCTAAGCTAAAGATTCAAGGGATTTAAAGGGCTAAAACAGATATTCATGTGTATGTCGAAATTTATGGCTGGCGTCCCTGGAATGCTCAGAGGAGTGAACAGGTATGAATAGCAGCTCCCAGCCACTGAGTCCACCAAGCTTCCCCCCCACCCCCCGGCACTGGTAGCGAGGCCCAAGCAACTCCCAGCTGCTGGGCCCGCCAAGCCTCCCCCCCGCCCCCCCAGCACCAGCTGCCAGGCACCGTTCCTCATGCATTCTCTGTGCATGCACTTTTTAAAACTTTTGGGGGGATTTAAGTATCCCCCCACAAACATGAAATTAAGCAAACTCTGGAACACGAGAGAAGTCAGGAGGGCCTAGTGTGATGTGGTCCATGGGGTCGCGAGGAGTTGGACTCGACTGTGCAACTAAACAAGAACATAGATAGGAACTCTCAGTCTGGGGCAAGTGATGCTCTGTATTCTTGGTGCTTGGGGGGGGGGGGGTGACAGTGGGAGGGCTTCTAGTGTCCTGGCCCCACTGCTGGACCTCCTGAGGGCACCTGCTATTTTTGGACACTGTGTGACCCAGAGTGTTGGACTGGATGGGCCACTGGCCTGATCCAACATTGGCTCCTCTTATGCTCTTAAAGAAGAAGGGGACGGCAAAGGACGAGATGGCTAGACAGTGTCATTGATGCAACAAACATGAAATGAAGCAAACTCTGGAACACGACAGAAGACAGGAGAGCCTAGCGTGATGTGGTCCATGAGGTCATGAAGAGTCGGACTCAACTGTGCGACTGAACAACAACAAAAGTATCCCCCGTATAGTTTTTTTTACATTTTTCAGATTTTTCTGCACACCCGGGGATTGCCCCAAGTGTGCAGGAAAACCCCTTTGTCCCCTAGGTGCCCCTGATGTGTGGATTTAGATATCCGCACGCAGGGGGCGCCTTAGGTATTAGATATATAGATAATTTCACTCTCTCCTAATATCTGGGACTGTACTATCCTTCTTTATGGAGCAAAAACAGAAGGTTCAAGCTCTGGGGAGTTTACAGTGTGAATGCTGATACTTTGGGGAAGAGAGGAGGGAGAGGAGAGGGCCAATGCTCAAAAGTGAGAAAGTGTGCAAATGCACTTGGGTGTGCTTCAAGCTCAGTCTCAGTGCAGGCAAATAAGTCGCAGGCTCCATGGAAATGGTGGATTTTGAGAAAGGAGGAGATGCCCACCTAAACATGTAGGGCCAAGTTCCAGTGGAGGAGACAAACCCCCCCCCCCAAATACTTTCCTTTGGGTGCATCTTTGCTCTCTTGACCTGAATTAACTACTCCTTGATTCTCTTCTAAGCCGTTGTACACACAGTGTCTGTGTCTGACAACTGGGCAGCTTTGTTCCCACTCTTCCTCTATACGCTTGCGGAGACAGTGGAAGATATCCGATTTACGGAAGTGATAGTGACTTGTTTATTAGTCCACATTCATTAACGCAAGGGCTTGACCAGGTCCCCAGACAGCATGATGAGACGTAGGGGGAGAAAGGAAAGCCAGCAGCCTGTCCATCACACACCAGAAAAAGCTGTTTTGTGATGAAAGATAGCGTGTATCAAGGAATCTTTTTGATGTCTGTATCTCCACTGAACCTTCCCAGTCTCTCTGGCTCGTTTTCTGCCAGAACTGACCCTCTTGAATGTCACCTGCTATATCTGGCTTCTGAAGCTTCTCTCTTTCTCTCTCTCACTCACTCTCTCTCTCTTCCCTTGTGGATCTGGCCTGTTTTGAACGGCCTTTCCTTCCTTTCTGATCTCCTCCTCCTCCACTTCCTGATGAGCAACAATCCGGATGTATGATTGCCTCATTCAGACTGATACCCTTTGTTAGTAATAGTAGCTGACACACATGAGACATCCCAACAGAAAGCCAGCATGTAAGAGAGAAACTTTAGCTGGCTCTGTGTAGGGAGAGCTTTGTATGTGAATGGTCCCCCTTAGACCCTTGTTGGTGCAAATAGGTGTATTTCCTATGTTAGCTCCTTCGAGGTCAAGAAAGGCAAACTCTGTGCTAGAGATTATAAAGAAAGGCATTCATGGAGGATAAGCCTATCATTGGCTACTGACCTTGGCAACGGGGGAAGGGGGGGACTTCCACATTCAGAGGCACTAAATCTTTGAATCCCAGAGCCAGAAGACAACACCAGGGGAAGGACTCAGCCTTTATGCCCTGTTGTTGGCACTCCAGAGGAACTGGCTGGCCACTGTGCGAGACAGGATGCTGCACTAGATGGACCACTGGTCTGATCCAACAGGGCTCTTCTGATGTTCTTGTGAAGGCCTCAGCCTCCATGCCCTGTTGTTGGCCGTCCAGAGGAACTGGTTGGCCACTGTGTGAGACAGGATGCTGGATGAGATGGACCACTGGTCTGATCCAGCAGGGCTCTTCTGATGTTCTTATGAAGGCCTCGGCCTCTCTGCCCTGTTGTTGGCCCTCCAGAGGAACTGGTTGGCCACTGTGTGAGACAGGATGCTGGGCTAGACGGACCACTGGTCCAGCAGGGCTCTTCTGATGTTCTTATGAAGACCTCGGCCTCTATTCCCTGTTGTTGGCCCTTCAGAGGAACTGGCTTCCATGGTGGTCTCCCTTCAAAGTACCGACCCTGCTTAGCTTCCATCTTATGGCAACTGCAGCAAGAGGTTTTCAAGGCAAGTGAGAAGCAGAGGTTGTTTCCCATTGCCTTCCTCTTAAGAGTCACCTTGGTGGCCTCCGATGCCGCCTTGCTGACCTTGCTTATCTTCCGAGATCAGGCTAGACCACAAAGCCTTCCCTCCCCTGAGTTGCTTATAGAGAGAGTTACAGTCATGATTCATGAACAATCAGTGTAGGAAGAAAAACAAATGAGAGAAAAGATCCCCTCCCCACACTCTGATGCATCGATACAAGCCTGAAGGAACGGTTGGATACATGCACACCTGAATAGTGTAAAATAAGCAAAACTGTACCTTTTATCCAATCGACTTCCAGTTAGGCATATGCAAGGGTATCCATTATGCAGAAGTCGGTATGGCACAGCATAGGAAGAAGGCGAAGGTCACGGCGCAAACAATTCTGGGAAAGTTGTAATTGCCAGGAATGTTAGACTGTTGTAGAGACCTCAAGTCCCACACTCATTATATCATTGGGCAGCCGGCTCATGCAGCAAAACATTTATTTTGTTCACTAGTTAGCTTTCTTTATGCCATTCTTCGCTTTACTGTAAAGGACAGTATAGAAAGTGTACACTGCATTGGTCAGGCTGCACCTGAAGGATTGTGTGCAGTTCGGGGGCGGGGGGGGGGCTCAATTGCAAAAGGATGTGAACAGAATGGAGCGGGTGCAGAGGAGAGCGACAAGGATGATGGGGGGGGGGGGGGCCTGGAGGCCAGGCCCCAGGAGGAGAAGTTGAGGGACTTGGGAATGTTTAGTCTGGAGAAGAGGAGGTTGAGGGGGGACAGGGTGGCTCTCTTGAAGTACCTGAAGGGCTGTCCCTTAGAGGAGGGCAGGGAGCCGTTCCTGTTGGCAGCAGAGGAGAGGACTCGCAAGAATGGGTTTAAATCAAGGGCAGGAAGGTACCGGCTGGATATTAGGGGAAACTTTTTGACAGTTGGAGTTGTGCAACAGTGGAATCGGCTTCCTCGGGAGGTGGTGAGCTCCCCCTCTCTGGCAGTCTTGAAGCAGCAGCTGGACACACCCTTGTCAGGGATGCTCTAGGCTGATCCTGCATTGAGCAGGGGGTTGGACTAGATGGCCCGTGTGGCCCCTTCCAAGACTGTGATTCCGTGTATCTAAGTTTATCAGACCTGCAGCCACACTGGAACCTCCCCTTGCCTATTTCAGATCCCGCAGTTGCTCTTCCTCGGATTTATTTCCTTTTAATAATCCCCGCCCCCTCCGTCAAATTGATCTACAGTGGTCGCGCGAAACGCTGGCCTGTTGTCTGACGTATGGGATTGTTTTGTAATGGTTATGCGTTCGCGCCCCCTGGCTCTCGAGTGCCCTGCCGTAAATCTCAGGTGCTCTCAAGGGGGCCATACATTCCCTCCCCCGGTCAATATTACTGAGAGTGTATTTCTGCTCTGGAGTTACATCTCATGCCTAGCTATCCAGATCAGGGCAAGAGACATTCAGAGGTGGTTTGCCCTTGCCTGCCTCTGCGTAGCAACTCTGGGCTTCCCTAGTGGCCTCCCATCCAAGTACCAACCAGGACTGACTGTACTTAATTGCCTGCCTCTTTGTAGCGACTCTGGAATTCCTTGATGGTCTCCCATCCAAGTACTAACCAAGACGGACCCTACTTAAATTCTGAGCTCTGATGAGATTGGGCTATCCTGGGCCTTGCAGGTCAGGGAAAAATAACTGAACTGTCTTTTACTGAAAGAGGATCTGGACCATATTTATAGATAAACCTTTTCATCCTTTTCCTAGACCTCCCTGGCTGTATCGAAAGGATAATTTGTTCCGTCACTGTGAATTTAGATAGCGGCACCAAGAAATCACGTTCATTGCACCAAAGTCCAGTCTCTTAAGAGCCAGTTTGGTGTAGTGGTTAAGTGCGCGGACTCTAATCTCGGAGAACCGGGTTTGATTCCCCACTCCTCCACTTGCACCTGGCTGGATGACCTTGGGCAAGCCATAGCTCTGTACCAGCTGTTCCCTCAAGGACAGCTTGGGAAAGAGCTCTCTCAGCCCCACCTCCCTCCCAGGGTGTCTGTTGTGGGGAGGGGAAGGGGAAGGAGTTTGTAAGCCGCTCTGAGACTCCCTTGGGGAGTGGAGGGCGGGGTATAAATCCAATCTCTTCTTCTTCTTCCTCTCTTAAGAAAATTAATGCTGCCTAAACGTAAAAAAAAAAAAAGCCCTTATAGGGACGGGGGCACTTACTCCCCCCCAAGCCACGTCATCTTCGGTCCCTGCCACGGGTAATCCATTACAGGGAGAGAGAGGTGTGTTCACCTAATGAGCTTGTGTGTACGTTGCTCTAATCTATTTTATTTATGTGCATTTAATGTAATTGGAGAGGCTTCTACAAGAGGGAGATGGATCTTGAAGGGGGGGGGGGGAGTGCCATGCGTGAAACAATAGCTCCCAGCGCTCTCGCTCAGAGCCCCGGTGGATTAGCAGGAGTCGTTTGCATTAGCAATGACAGTTCAGAGATGATTACTCCTCCCCGGAGAGCGCCCGAGCCCAAAACGGCGCTCCATTATGCCGCTCATTAGTATTCGGCACAGCGACTGTCACTGCGGGCTTCGAAGTCCAAAGAAGGGAGCCGAGCGATGGCTTTCTGAATGAATAAAGTTTTATTTGAAGGGAGATGAAATTATTGACACAAAGACAGTGTTTGCTTTGTGCCGAAGCGATGAAATGAATCTCCTTCGTAACACGGGACTTTTTTTTTTTCCCCCAATCGCCGGTTTTAACCTCTTGGTTGAAAACGTACTGGGATCCTATTCTGTCTCTGCTGTTCAGTTCATTGCGCCTTACGCAGGCGGAGACTGAAACTTCACGTGACAGCTCACGATGAGGGAAGAATTTAGGAACTTGGGTTGTCAGTGATCATCCTGGCAGGGGACTCCAGGCCAGCGCACACACCATGATAATGTCACAAGGAAGTGATGTCGTCACACTGGACACATTGTTCAGGGGACACTCTAGTATTCAGGTAAAAACTCTGTGGTCACTATAGAGTCTTTACCCAAAGGCTAGAGCCTCCCCCGAACAACCTGCCTGAGGCGATGATGTCACCTCCGAGCGATGTCATCATGCCAGGCACACTGGGATTCTTTCGGGGTGGGGCTCCCCCTGCCAGCTGAGTAGGGGGTTGAGGGAGGTTGGCAACCCTCGTAGGAGCACTCATGAGCAGGATAAGGTGTTTTGGGGTGTGTGGGTCTTGCAGAAATGGAGAGGGTCAGTCCTGTAAAAGCAACAGTCTGAGCTATGCAAAGGGCCCTTGTTGTAGTGTCATCTGGCATCCCATGAGACACAGCTACATTGAATGGCAAGATGGTGTGTGGTGGTGGTGGTGGTGGAGGAAAGCACCATCGAGTCACAGCTGATTCATGGCAACCCCATAGGCGTTTCAAGGCAAGAGGGGCTCAGAGTTGGTTTGCCACTGCCCGCCTCTGCATAGCAGTCCTCAACTTCCTTGACGGTCTCCCATCCAGGTGCTAGCCAGGGCCGACCCTGCTTGGCTTCTAGGGTTGCCAAGTGACTTACTATTTGCAGCGGGGGAGCGGTGGTCCCATTCTGGGACATTTGTGTGCGTGCTGCAATGCCGTTGTCCAGAAGTGACGTCACCACGCTGGGCATGTCACTGGGCGACGCTCTAGCAACCACCCTGAAAACTCTATGGTACCATAGAGTTTTCAGGGTGATTGCTAGAGCGTCGCCCGGTGACGTGCCCAGCGTGGTACCGTCACTTTCGGGTGATGTCATCACACCGGGCATGTTGGCCCGATCTGGGCGCTTCGGGGGTGGGGCTCCTCCTGCCAGCCAGATCCGGACCAGTGGATTGGGGGCCCTTTTAGTGGGGGGACCTCCACCCTCCCGTGGGACCTGGCAGCCCTACTGGCTTCCGAGATCTGACGAGATCCGGCTAGGTTGTGCCCAGGTCAGAACACGATGGGGTGCGGTAAGTACAAAAACCAAGTGGGGTGCAGCTGAGTACAACCCAGTGATCACATAAATCTGGGTCATACTGCACAGCACCGTTTCCACACTGCAACTGGGACTGACGCAAAGACAATTCATCTTCCTTTCTCTCTTTGACGTTGTGTTAGGTTGTGAGCCTCCTGGGACCCTTACTCTTTTATTTTCACTGAGCGCCTAGTGTATCAGGTTTGTAAATAGCCACTTCCCTAGTCGCCTCTGGTGAGTAGGATTTCCCTCCAGGTGACCAGGTAAAAGAAATTCCATAAACTTGGGAGAGTTGGGGCTTTCCTCTTTCTTTAAAGCCATTGACTCACCACAAAAAAAATGCCATTCTGATATGTTGATAATCATGCTGATGGCCGTTTTTGTGGGCTAGTAACTGATGGGAACTCGTTTGCAATGTTGTAGCTTATTGTAGATCTAGGGTGCCCTGTGGCAAATTTTATTAGTCTTTAAGGTTCTACTGGAGTCTTGCTGTTTTTACCCAGACTTTCTTTTTTCCAGTGTGCACGTAGAAAGGAGCCAAGGCTTAGATATGAATGTGTATTTTTAATTGATGTGGGCCAACATTTTCCTTTTCTTATTCAGGCACTGGGCTGATGAAGACGTTTAGACATACGCTGCGCTCATTTAAAACTTTTGTCTTCTTCTGAGATGTGTGAAGCTTGTGAGTGTATCACGTGAACCTTGCACGGTGGAGAATTACTCTCCTAACCCCCTTGGCACCAGATATATGCTCAAACAGAGATTGAATTGGCTCTCTAGGCAACATAATCCAAGTAACTCATTCTGCTCCATGACTTCCTCCGCTCTCCGAGCTGTGCCGACGAAGCGCCAAGCCGGCCTGAATATTTTAAGGATACGAATCCACTCTGTTTATTCGTTACAGTTCATTGTATCCCTTTACCACATCACAGTTGTGATCAGTGGTTTATGCTAAGAAGTGGCTGGAACTTGAAATTAAAGGCTGTGGTCTTTCAGGGGTCAGTTTTTCCCTCAGCCCCCTGAAGGCAATTTCTCTGCATCAGAATGGCCTCCCATCCTAACTGCCCAGTGCTTTGGGAGATCGTGAGAAGCTGAAAGCATCTGGGGTCTATCTGATATTTCCCCCAGAATTTATCTGGCAAGGGAAAGTTCTGACCCACTGTGGTTTCCTACATTCTGTAGTCCAAGGGGTCTCCAGCCTTTTTGAGCCTGCAAGCACCTCTGGGATTCCGACACAGGGTCAACTACAAAATGGCCACCAGGGGAGGTGGAGCCAGCCATAAAATGGCTGCCACAGGTGGCGGAGCCAGTCACACAATGTCAGGGAATGAGGCTGTGCATAACTCTGAAATTTCAGCATTTCAGGCAGAACCCTTGTTTAACAGAATGCCTCTTGAAATGAACATATAGAAAAGAGCAAGAGTCCATTAGTGCCTCAAAAATGCCTGCCATAGTATATTCCCCATTACGATGTATGGGTGCGAAAGTTGGACAGTGAAGACAGGGACAAAGTTGATTCCTCTGTCCCACAACAGCCCTCTGAGGTAGCATAGGCTCGGAGAGAGTGGCTGGGCCAAAGTCACCAAGTGAATTTTGGAATAGAGTAAATAACACACGAAGCTGCCTTCTACTGAGTCAGACCCTTGATCCGTCAAAGTCAGAATTGTCTACTCAGACTGGCAGCGGCCCTCCAGGGTCTCAGGCGGAGGTCTTTCCCATCACCTCCTACCTGCTCCTTTTAAATGGAGATGCTGGGGATTGAACCTGGGACCTTCTGCATACCAGCCAGGTGCTCTGCCACTAAGCTACAGCCCCATTTCGTGTATCTCCAGGGTCTCAGGTGGAGGTCTTTCACATCACCTCCTACCTGGTCCTTTTAAGTAGAGATGCCGGGGATTGAACCTGGGACCTTCTGCATGCCAAGCAGAGGCTCTGCCACTAAGCTACAACCCCGTTTCATATCTCTTCAGGGTCTCAGGTGGAGGTCTTTCCCATCACTTCCTATCTGGTCCTTTTAAATAAAGATGCCAGGGATTGAACCAGGGACCTTCTGCATGCCAAGCAGATGCTCTCCCACCAAGCTACAGCCCCATTTCATGTATCTCCAGGGTTTCAGGCGGAGGTCTTTCCCATCACCTCCTACCTGCTCCTTTTAACTGGAGATGCCGGGGATTCAACCTGGGACCTTCTGCCTGCCAAGCAGATGCTCTACCACTGAACTACAGTACCACTTCATGGCTCTCCAGGGTCTCAGGCTGAGGTCTTTCACATCACCTCCTGCCTGGTCCTTTTAAATGGAGATGCTGGGGATTGAACCGGGGACCGTCTGCATGCCAAGCAGAGGCTCTGCCAGTGAGCTGCAACCCCTCAGGAACAAATGGATTCAAAGCCAGGTCTCTCAAGCCCTGCCTGCTTCTTACACTATTTTTTCAGTGGGTAGCTGTGTTAGTCTTCCATAGAACAGGAAGCAGCTTTGAGGCCAACAAGTTTTTCAGATCTGACAAAGGGAGCTTTGACTCTTGAAAACTTAAATACCCAGGAAAACTTGTTGGTCTCTAAGGCCCTACCGGACTCAACTCTAGCTGCACTGATGTTCAGTATACTTTGTTTTGTGTGAAGCTCCTAATGTGATATGGAGATAAGATGGCCCAGTGGCGAGAGCTTAGCACCACGCAGAGCCAAACTCCATGCGTGGAATGACCCTTCAGCAATCTGGAATCAAGCCCAGTTAGTCTGTCTTTTGTTTAAAAAATTAAACAAAGGAATTGCATCCATTTCCTCTGCCTGCTTCCTCTCTCTCTCTCACATACATCTTTGCTTCACAGGGGTATTTGGGGGGGGGGGGAGGGGAGAAGCAGGGGCATCACTCTGAGCGATCTGGAGGAAATATAACAAAATTCAAGTCCAGTGGCACCTGGAAGACCCAACAAAGTTTAATTGAAAGTGTAAGCTTCCGTGTGCAAAGCACACTTCCTCAGACAAATGGAACAAAATCTCCTTGAGGGTTATTTACAGGGAAAAAAGAGGTGGGGGCCAGCCCTTAGGAGGGGCCACTCCGAGCCACGATTCGTATGCGGAGCTGAAATGTAAAGCGTCATAAATCTCTGTCTGAGATTGTGTTGAGATGAGAGGGTTTGGAAAGGCTTTGGGGGATTAAGAGAAGAGGAGGAGGAAGAGATTGGATTTATATCCCGCCCATCACTACCCAAAGGAGTCTCAGAGCGGTTTACAATCCCTTTCCCTTCCCCTCCCCCCAACAGACACCCTGTGAGGTAGGTGGGGCTGAGAGAGCTCTTTTGAGGACTGCTCTTGAGAGAACAGCTCTGAGAGAACTTGTGACTGACCCAAGGTCTCACCAGCAGCTGCACATGGAGGAACGGGGAATCAAACCCGCTCCTCCCAGATTAGAGTCCACCCTCTTAGACACTACACCAAACTGGCTCTCAGCTGTTAGGAGGGGCCACTCCGAGCCAAGATGCATATGTAGAGCTGAAATATAAGGAGTCGTAAAACTCTGTCGGAGTTTGTATTGAGATGAGAGGATCTGGAAATGCTTTGGGTGATTAAAAGCATTCCCTGCCCCTCCCAAAAAAGCACCAAGGGAGGGATCCTGCCAGCACTTTTACCGCAATACAGCCTTCCTTAGATTCAGCTGGTGGCAGTGAAGTTTCCAGCATGGGGGTGGAGACCCTATGCCAGATCTCCAGTCCATATGACGGAGAACCTCTTCCTCTCTCAGTGAAATTACACATTGCTGTCAGAGTCCTCTGTATTTTGCTGTGGATGGCAAGCGCAAAAGGCAGCTGCCGGGGATGATGTGGGGCCGTTCTATTAAACTACAACCAAAGGCTTGTGTTTAACTAGACACAGACGGGGCTTGTGAGCATCCAAGACCTGATGTAGAATCAAAGGCCAGAGGAATGTGGAAATGGTGTAGGAGGTGGGAGAGGCTGGTGAAATCTCACGAACCTGTATGAAGAATGGAGAGCAGGACCCCTATTTTCATGTCAGGAAAGAAAGGCAAAATGCTTGGGAAAAAATCACGGTGGAGTTTTCTCTTTGTGAGGAAAGGCTGCCCTGTCTGACAATGAAGATTGTTCCAGGAATTTTAAATGTCCTTCAGAAACTAGGGAAGTCTTTCCCCAGTTCCAATGTCCTTTTGATAGTAAAGGCAGACATTGGTGGGTCTCGTGTCCGTGTGGTTGTTTCTGTTTCCTTGGAATCCACTGAGACTTTCAGAAGTAGGTGGAAAAGACCAAATGTTGCGTATTCTCAATGAAATGAGTGCATGCAAAGGCGAGGGTTGCCGGCTCCCAGGTGACACCTGGAGATCTCCCACGATTACACTTGACCTCCAGATGACCAAGATCAGTTCCGCTGGAGAAAATGACTACTTTAGACGGCGGAGGCTATGGCATTAGACCCCGACTGAGGTTGTTCCTCTCCCCAAACACCACCCTCTCCCAACTCTGAGAGCCAGTTTGGTGTAGTGGTTAGGAGTGCGGACTCTAATCTGGGAGAACCGGGTTTGATTCCCTACTCCTCCACCTGCCGCCAGCTGGGTGACCTTGGGTCAGTCCCAAGTTCTCTCAGAGCTGTTCGCTCAAGGGCAGCTCTCGAGAGAGCTCTCTCAGCCCCACCTACCTCACTGGGTGTCTGTTGTGGGGAGGGGAAAAGAAGGGAGTTTGTAAGCTGCTCTGAGACTCCTTTGGGTAGTGAAGGGCGGGGAATAAATCCAGTCTCCTCTTCCTCCTCCCCCCCTAAGATCTCCAGGGAATCTGGATTCTGCTGAGGTCCCTTCTCTCCTCAGACCCTGCCCTTCTCAGGCCCAGGCTGCCCGACCTCATCAGCTCTCAGAAGCTAAGCAGGGTCGGTCCTGGTTAGTACTTGGATGGGAGACCACCAAGGATGTCCAGGGCTGCTACGCAGAGGCAGGCAATGGCAGACCACCTCTTTTCGTCTCTTGCCTTGAAAACCCCCTGGGGTCACCTTAAGTACCTACTCCCACCAGGAGTGCAGCGATCGTATACTGCTGACACATTTTCCCCCAGCAACATGAGCTAGTGGGGGCCATGCAGCAATGAGCCCTGTCGGAAACTCTGGGCCCTGCCAGCTGCCCCATCTCGGGTTATGTTGACACCCCTACGGCAGCCCCATTGTACAGCTCATGTCTTGTCCTCCATACAGGGGTCCCCCACCTTTCTGAGCCTGTGGGTGCCTTTGCAATCCTGACATGGGGCAGTGGGCACAACTCAAAGTGGCTGCAGCAGGAGGTGGAGCAGACCACAAAATGGCTGCCTCAGGAGGTGGAGCCACACACACAGAGGGAGCTTAAGTGCAGGGGAGAAGAGCATTAATTTTAGAAATACACCAGGAAAGAGTAATGAGGAAGAATAAGAACATAAGAGAGCATAAGAGAAGCCAATGTTGGAGCAGGCCAGTGGCCCATCCGGTCCAACACTCGGCTAAAAGTGTAACCATTGCTATCTCTTTCAAGCTGTCTCCTGCTTCACCCCCACTGTTTATTGCTCTGAGTTATATTGCTCTTTGAGGGTCTGGTCAGTGTAACCATTTCATCCGGGAGAGTGGCGACCTCGCATACTTGCACGTCACCAAAGGACAAATGGCCTTTCCTCCCATGCATTCCCTCCTCCTCCATCCCTGGAGAGACAGGACTTTCTTATCGCTATGTGAAGACCTTGAAAGGCCGCGGCAACTACTTTGTTATGTATATGCCTAGCACATCTGGGGCGCCCAGTTCAGGAGGGGAATTTTTATAACTTTCACACTTCACCTTTCCTGTGGGAAGTAAAACGGCTAAGATCTTTTAACCGCGCTTTTCTACCTTTTTTGTGATTGGTCGAATGTCGGGGTTCAAACTGTACGGGAGGGTATATTAACTCTGACTGTTTTGTATGTGGCATCTCTAACAAACATCCGAGAACCTGTCATACAGTATTAAGAAATAAAGAACTCTGTTTCATCAACAAAGGTCTGATCTTTTGCTGTTAAGTGCAGAAGCCTCACAATCAGGAGGTCCAGCAGTGGGGCCATCAGAACATAAGAGAAGCCAATGTTGGATCAGGCCAGTGGCCCATCCAGTCCAACACTCTGTGTCACACAGTGGCCAAAAACACCAGGTGCCCTCAGGAGGTCCACCAGTGGGGCCATCAGAACATAAGAGAAGCCAATGTTGGATCAGGCCAGTGGCCCATCCAGTCCAACACTCTGTCACACAGTGGCCAAAAACACCAGGTGCCCTCAGGAGGTCCACCAGTGGGGCCGGGACACTAGAAGCCCTCCCACTGTTGCCCCCCCCCCCATCAAGCACCAAGAATACAGAGCCTCACTTGCCCCAGACCGAGAGTTCCCATCTATACCTTGTGGCTAACAGCCACTGATGGACAGCCAGCACTGTGGCGGCAGCTCCAACTGGAACACCGTCCTTTTAATCCGCATAGCTGATGTGATCTCCAGTGGCCAATCAGACGCCCTGCTGGGCAAGAACCCCACCTGGCCCTGCCCACTTTTTAAAAACACTTGGTGGACCCCAGTAAAGGTGTTTTCAGGCAGCATGGCGCCCATGGGTACTGCGTTGGAGACCCCTGCCTTAGTAAGCTCAGTAGGTCTACTCTTCCGTTATTCCCCTCTGGTTCTTTGAATGCCCGCATAGCACACAGCACAGAGGGGGATCACCCACCGTCTCTCCCAACTATCTAATGCCTTGGCTGGCTCCTGTCTTTGTGAGTCACTTAGTTATGTTTTTGAACGTAGTGGTGATAGTAACAAATGGATCCCCCTCCGTCTCTCTGCACACAGAGGCAAAACAATGACTGGAATGTACATTAGTTGCCTGTTGTACCACTGGGGGTCCCTCCGGGGGGGGGGATCTTACTCCTGCTGCTCTTGGGCTGGCGCTGCGATACAGAAATAAACAAAAGTGTTTTTCCCCTCTCCCCCTTGTCGTGATGGATGCCACACAGGGAAAGAGACAATGCTTCTTTGCTTCCCGGGGACAGAAACGAGTCCTCGGAGGGAGGGCTCGAGAATTGCTTCCTTCCTCTCTTCTCTTCACCGGTGATTTTTTAAAAAAATAACCATGTAAGACAATTATAGTGATGGCCAGTAGCTGGGGCTTGATTTTGTGAAATGATACCTTCCAGGGCCTGGGAGACCAACTGTGACTCTGAGAAATCCTCTTTTGCATGTCCAGAAGATGACAAAAAACTTCCCGGATTCCCCAGCCAAAGTTATATCACATTCCAGTGTTAGTTCTCACTGTGCGGATTTTTTTTAAAAAAGGGTTCCACTTTTTACTGTGAAGAATGCTGCAGAAACCGATGTAATGAAGTCAATGTCTTCTGGGGAAGGGGGGAATTCACTTATGTGCAGTTTTCCCTGAGCGTGCATGGGGGACTCCTTATAAGTAAAGGAAATGCCACAGAAAATCCCCTACCGCAGAAGTAGTGCCCTGGACTCACAGCATTAAAACAGACTTCACTGCAGAGCTTCAGGGCGTTAGGAACGGACTGGGGAAACTGTCATTGTTTGCTCATTCAGGACCTTGGACAGCACCCTGCCTCAGCCAACTGGAAGGAATAAACACATACTTGGGAGGGGCAGCCAATGGCCCATCCAATCCAACACTCTGTCACACTGTGGCCAAAAACACCAGGTGCCCTCAGGAGGTCCAGCAGAGGGGCCAGGACACTACAAGCCCTCCCACTGTTGCCTCCCCCCCCCCCCAACACCAGGAATACAGACCATCACTTGCCCCAGACCGAGAATTCCTGTCTATACCTTCTGGCTAATAGCCACTGATGGACCTCTGCTCCAGATGTTTATCCAATTCCCTCTTGAAGCCGTCCATGCTTGTAGCCGCCACCACCTCCTGTGGCAGTGAATTCCATGTGAAGGCTTCCCTTCTCCTGGCTTTGCACAAACTATGCAAAACTGAGCCCGTTCGCGGGGAGGGCGGGATATAAAGTCGATAAATAAATAAATAAATAAATAAAGGCCTTTTCTATGCAGGCAATGGAATTGCGCTGTACTAAGTGATTCACAAGGTTACTTGGACAAATTATTACGGACTGTGGTCTGTACCACTGTGCATAGCTTGCTGTAAGTAGGATCATACTATGGAATTTTGCATCATTTTATGAGTCACAAAGATTCACGTGGGTAGCTGTATTTGTCTGAAGCAGCAGAACAAAGCTCGAGTCCAGCAGGGCCTTTAAGACCAACAAAGTTTTGTTCGTTTAAGACCAACAAAGTTTCGTTCTGGGTATATGCTTCCGTGTGCACGCACACTTCTTTGGATACCTTGAGGAAAACTTTGTTGGTCTTAAAGGTGCCACTGGACTCAAACTTTGTTCTGTGTCTTGGTAACCACTTACGCTTTGCTTCAGTTCTATTTTTAGACTTCTGGTTGGTTAAACAACCCTAATCCTCCTGCAATGTGTAATGACTGTCCCATCTGCTGATTGTGTTGACTCACTCTGCGTAATCTGCATTGAGTCCAAATGAGAAAGGTGGCCATCCCTCCAAACCAGCCATTCCCTTTGGGGAACCACTGTTGCCAATCTCCAGGTGAGGGCTGGAGACCACTCAGAATTGCAGCTGCTCTCCAGATGGCATTGATCAGTTCCCCTGGAGAAAATGTTGGACTCTGTGTCCTTATAGCCTGCTGAGGTTGCCACAGCAAATTGACGCTGAGTTCCCAAGTCCTTGGCACTCTCACAGAGCCTCTTTCTAGATCCCGTTGTGTTTATTTCCACAACGGGCCTTATTCCTAGTAAATAACATAATGTAAACCAAAAGTACTGCAGTCCTGATCCTGGGCTGCATTTCTCCCATCCATTGTTCCTGCTCTGGAAGCAAAAGGATCTGATCATTTCAGATGCTGAAGCATAGTCCTGTTTGTCCTTCCTGACGAGGTCTTATCCATGTGTGTACCCTGGAGCAGAGCCCCTTTCACCTCTCTTAAAAGGGGCCTGCATATGGCCTTTGAAGAGAACTTTTGGCAAGCGTGTCAACAGGGATGTATCACCATGAGCATAGTGTCCCTGTACTGTGAGGTCTGCGTGCACTTCCATGGGAAGACCACTTAAGGCATTGAAGGTTATTTGACTGTCAGCCTGCTTTGGTATGAGCCTGCCTGGGTCCTCATTTGATTCCCTTCACGCTCTGAGTGTTAGAGCCGAGAGGTCTTTCTGGAGCCTAGTAAACGTTAAGAACATCAGAAGAGCCCTGCTGGACCAGTGGTCCATCTAGCCCAGCATCCTGTCTCACACAGTGGCCAACCAGTTCCTCTGGAGGGCCAACAACAAGGCATAGAGGCCAAGGCCTTCATAAGAACCTAAGAAGAGCCCTTCTGGATCAGACCAGTGAAGATCCATCTAGCCCAGCATCCTGTCTCACACAGTGGCCAAACAGTTCCTCTGGAGGGCCAACAACAGGGCATAGAGGTCAATACCTCCATAAGAAGAGCCCTGCTGGATCAGACCAGTGAGGGTCCATCTAGTCCAGCATCCTGTCTCACACAGCTGCTTAGCAGGCAGAAGGTCCCAGTGTCAATCCCTGGAATCTCCAGTTAAAGGATTAGATAGTAGATGATGTGAAAGACCTCTACCTAGCACTGTGGAGAGCTGCTGCCAGTCTGAGTAGGGAATACTGACTCTGAAGGACCAGTGATCTGATTCAGAATGAGGCAGGTCCATGTGTCCCCTCACAAAAAGGGAAGTTGGAATGAATTATTGGCCTTGACCAAATCACAGCCATAGCTAAGGTCTCCTCAATCTGCAGTGCTGCAGAGAACCAGAAATGTCTGGGAAGGAATGGTGGACCTCAGTTGGCAACATCTTCCCTTGGCCTCAGTGCCGGCATGGAGCTAGAGAAATAACAGGCACATTTTGCTATTTCCGGTATCGTCTTGCCATTTCTGAGGAGACTCCTGGGTTCTAGCCGTGAAGCTCTTCAGGGAATCGGCACGGTAATCTTCACTCCGACCTCAAGCTGTGGCTCTCTTTACAAGATGCCCCTTAACTGGAATTTGGGTCATGGTACTGAATGTTATCAGGTAGATGTGTGCCACACGGTCGTTCGCGCACACACACCCTTTAAAACGGCACTGCTGTTCATCAGAAGACCTCCGTACGGAAAGGAAATATTAGAGAAGTTGTTGATAAAAAAAAAACACACACACGGAGGATGTGCCACTCAACAATGGATCCCCTGAACAAAGGCAACAGAAAGCAAACTGTATTATTTCTCACTCACTTTGTGCAGTCAGTGATTGAGGCATTTCAGAGCACAACCGGGAAAATAATAGGTTGCTTTCACAATGGTAGGAGTTTAACAAACGCTCAGTCATTCATCCGACATCATTGCCATCTTGAGCATGAGAGCTTTACCATATGATATTGATGCCGGGCGCCGTTCTCATTGCCGTATTCTTTTCAGATTCAATCTGTCTGCAATGGACCACTAAACATTTCAATTTGCTACCTGTAGAGTTGGATTGAAAGGCTCAGGTGACAACGAGCCGGGAATTATTTTTAGGGGCTGAGGCACGGATCGAGACGGCTGCTCGGCTTTAATGAATAAGGCATTGCATCCCCTGAAATCCCGAGATAAAGACAGACATTTTCGCGTGAATGTCTCCCGTACACGCATGATGGCAGAAAAACAGCTCCATTGTATGGGAAGGCCTGCCCTTTCCTGCTCTTTGCTGTCTATTAACGACAACGGGAAATTGTCCTCTGTTGTGTGCCATTTCCAGAAGGGCCAAAAACTTAAAGGGGATTCTTGGCACATGCTCTAGAATATGAATTGAGTGATTTCTCTCTTGCGTGGTCTGTTTATAATTTTTACTAGAATCTCCAAGCTGCAGCAGTTTGTGTGTTGACATTGACTCATCTGTGTTAAGGGCTAGAATCGAATGCAGTAGCACCTTAGAGACCAAAAAGGGTTTTTTTCCTGGGTCAGGGGTGTTAAACATGAGGCCCGAGATCTGGCAGGAGGTGATGGGAAAGACCTCTTCCTGAAACCCTGGAGAGCCACTGCCATTCTTAGTAGACAATACCGACTTTGATGGACTGTTATTCTCATTCAGTATAAGGCAGCTTCATGTGTTCAAATGTTTGAACATTTTTTGCAGTACTATGGTTTTCCCAACCTGAGATGGATTGACTCAGGCTGAGGACAGACTGGCAATGTAAAGCGGGACAGCCCCGCGTTGGAAGCGGAAGAAGGGAGCGCGTTCAGACATGCGCATCTGTCCGTCGGCTCCATTTCGCACTCACCCGTCTCCCACTTGCTTTCCATCCGCTTTAAAAGGACACCGGGAGAAACTGGTGTCCAGGGGCTGTCTTGTGCTTACCTCCTGCTTCCAGGCAGTGTGAACCGGAAGAAGGCAGGAGGCAAGCGGAGGCGGCAGTGTGAACGCGGTGTTTTGCCAGTTTGCGCACGTGCGCACATGCACAAATTGCCGAAACAGCCCTATCATGAGCTGCGGAGGCCGGCCCACGTGGGGCCACTCCGCAGCAGTCTGAACACTCCGCATCGGCACCATTGTGCAATACACCGGCCGGTATGAACGGCCAGCCCCGGGGAGTTTTTCCCCCGCAGCAGTTTCCTCTGCATTCATCTCGCTCCAGATTGCCAGTCTGTCTTCAGCCTCAGTTAAGAAAGCCACGGCCTTCAGTTTGCAAGACCTTAACTAGGCTTTTAATGAGAGAACATTTTGGAGGTCATTCATTCATAGTCACCATAAGTTAGAAGCAACTTGACAGCACATAACACACACACACACACACACACACAAACACACACACAGGGATTTCCATGTTCTAGCTCTTGAAAAGAGAAGAATCTCAGGCTAGAGATACCAGAAACACAACATGTGGGTTCTCCTCCGTCTAGTCCGCTTTTAGGTGGAGGAGAAATTGCGTCTCAAAGGATGGTGTCATTGCAGAATATTAGGTAGCAGACATGATGCTTTCAACCCACTGGGAATTTACCCATCAGAGGAAGCCACCAGGAAAGGGAGTCAGTAGCTAAGCATCAGGCAGGTATACCTCTCTGGAGATGAAGTAGTTAGTACTGATGGTCCCCAAAGGATTAAGATCGGGGAGATAGCCGAAACAGCATGCAATCAGAGTAGTGTTTGTAGTATAAACAGAATTATGTGTTCCCTCCTGAATTTTGGGACTAGTGGAACCACCTCTCGGAGGGGGGGGGGAGTCACAATTATGGGAGAAATGGGAACAGATCTGGCTTGCTGCATTCCATACACATGATCTACTATGGGTTCCCCTCTCTCTTGATCATGGGTCCCTGAATTTTTAATGCCGCAGGCACCTTTGGAATTCTGATGTAGCGTGGTGGGCGCAGCCATGAAACAGCTGCCAGAAAATGTACATCGCAAGAGGTAGAGTCACCCACTCACTGGCGGTCTTTAAGCAGCAGCTGGACAAACCCTTGTCAGGGATGCTCTAGGCTGATCCTGCATTGAGGAGGGGGTTGGACTAGATGGCCTGTAGGGCCCCTTATGACTCTGTGTGATTCTAGGATTCTACCCATGAAACGGCTTACCTTCAGTCACACAGCAAAGATCCTTGTGCTGTGGTGGCAGCTGCTACCAAAGCAACATTTTAAAAAACCTGCACAGCCAATCAAATCTCAAATGACCAATCAGAAGCCCTGTGGGCAAAAGCCCCACCTTGACCCACCCACTTTCTAGGGACATTTGGTGGGGGCTGTGATGCCCACGGGCACCACGCTGGGGACCCCCGCCTTAAGTCAGAGGTGTTGAACTCATTTGTTACGAGGGCTGGATCTGGCATGAATGTCTCTTTGTTGGGCTGGGCCACATGTGCCATAAAACGTAATGTCAGGTACTGGAGATATAAACTTTAGGGAGCCAGTTTGGTGTAGTGGTTAAGTGCGCGGACTTTAATCTGGGAGAACCGGGTTTGATTCCTCACTCCTCCACTTGCACCTTCTGGATGTCCTTGGGCAAGCCATAGTTCTGGCACAGCTGTTCTTGAAAAACTGTCAGAGCTCTCTCAGCCCCGCCTGCCTCACAGGGTGTCTGTTGTGGGGAGGGGAAGGGAAAGGAGTTTGTAAACTGCTCTGAGACTCCCTTGGGTAGTGAAGGGCGGGGTATAAATTCCATCTCTTCTTCTTCTTATAAAGGATGCAGGCAAACCCAATTAACAAGATTATTTTTTACTCAAAATACAAACATGCTTAAACCATTATCACTCCCACAGTATTTCCTTACAGTATCTCCCTGATGCCCTCTGTGAGGTTCTTGCTATTGGGGAGACTGTTCCTCCTTTAAACCCGCTCTGTGTATATAAACTTGGTATTTTTCTGCTGCCACCAGGAATTAAAAATTCTGAATCTTTCTCATTTGGTAGTATGACCTAGGGTCTGGGCACTTCAGAGGACTATGTGGCCCTGAGGAAATACTGTACTGATTTTTGGGATAAGTTTAAACAAAAATTGATTTATTGAATGAAGAACAAAATAGGTTTTTGGTTATTTTGAACAGTTGCTGAAGAAAAGAACTTGTAACTGTAACTGGTAATGCTGGGTGCTACAAACAGTCTGACAGGCTTATATCTCTCTCATATATATATGAGATTCTTGTGTACATATATATAGCCACACAGGCTAGTCGCTTTGTTTTATTCACACAGAATAGAATCAATTATCTTAGTCACACAGACTAAACTGTTGGCCTTATTCACTCAGAAGAAGACTCAAAATCCCATAGTCACACAGACTACGCTCACTCTTCAAACTTCACACACAGAAATCTTTATAGACGCACACAGATCCCTCTCAGAACACGCCTTCCCACACGCTCAGTCATCAGCCAATCAAAATCACACTTGTCTCCCCCTATCATTCTCCTTACATTATTGCAGTCCCACGAAACATTTTAAGGAACACACACACACACACACACACACCCCAAAACATGAAATCAGTACACCCTCCCCCACACTCCCACCGCCCGTTACACATTAGCACTGGGACAGTATGCAGGAACACAGTGCACCGCCTCTGTCATCTGGCAATAAAGGTAAATGACCAGTTGCTCACGGGCCGGATAAAAGCCCTGGATGGGCCAGTTGTGGCCTGCGGGCCACATGTTTGACGACCCTTCCCTAGATGGTTCGTCAGGGCGCCAGCGTTTCAGGAGCTGGAAAAGAGGCCTTGCTCTCATTAAGTCCCATCAACCGCGTGCTCTGTAGAGTCCACATTGCATCTCGAGGGGCCTGCCCTCCTCTCAGTTGTCTTGGGGATGAATGGCCTCCAACTGATCTTGTTCGCTTGCTTCTGGACTCCTCCCTAGAGGGAGTTATTCTCCGGCTCCGGCGTCCCCCGCTGATGGAAGGAAAGGAGAAGCCATTGTGGCTGCATATCTATATCGGTTTTGCAGCGAGCATTCAGTCCAGTCCTTCTTGCATCCTCTTTCCTCCCAGTGCGGGAAAGGAGCGCCTGTTAGTGAATCGCTGGGAACTGTGGGCCATCCTCGATGTCTGTGGGTTGTCTGTTTCATTTATTAGAGATCGATACGATGCTCTACCAGCTAGCAGCCTTGCAGAAAGGTGGATGTTTACATCTGAGTTCTGCTTTTGAGGTGGGGGGGGGGAGTGTCTTTTATAAACTCTCATAAACTATGGACTGCAGTGTGCATCTTCCTTTTTTCCTCCGCCTCCCCCAGAGTTTTGTGCTTGCCAGATACCGGGGGGTGTTTGTGTGTGTGTGTGTGTGTGAAAGATGAGGTTGTCGTGATTGTTCTCAATCAAGTCAGTACAACCAATTTGTCCTGCTAAGCAAGCGGCTCCAGTCGGCGTGTCGTACAATTCTGAATTTCAAAGATGGGGAGAGGCCCAAGGAAAAATTATTATGGATGTGTGAGAATCATGCCGGCTGGGCTTTGCGGGAGAGCGTGTTTGCGTGGGGCGACGCTTTTGCCCGGTTGTGTGTCGAATACAAACGATTGTAAAGGGAATTTGGCTGCTGCCGATAGGAAAAACCAGTTGTCAGCTGATACAGATCTGCGGATCAGTCAGTCAAGGATTTGTCAAAGGGATTCTTGTGTAATAACGGGTGGTGGTGGAAAGGGACATCAAATCGGAGCCAACTTATGGCGTCACCGAAGGGTTTTCAGGGCAGGAGACGTTCAGAGGTGACTAGCCATTGCCTGGCTCTGCATTATGACCCCAGACTTCCTTGGTGGCCTCCTGTCCATGTACTAACTAGGACTGACCCTGCTGAGCTTCTGAGATCTGACGACATCGGGCTAGCCTGGGCCATCCAGGAGAGCCAGTTTGGTGTAGTGGTTAAGTGCGCGGACTCTAATCTGGGAGAGCCGGGTTTGATTCCCCACTCCTCCACTTGCACCTGCTGGATGACCTTGGGCAAGCCAGAGCTCTGTACCAGCTGTTCTCTCCAAGGACAGCTCTGGAAAGAGCTCTCTCAGCCCCACCCACCTCACAGGGTGCCTGTTGTGGGGAGGGGAAGGGAAAGGAGTTTGTAAGCCACTCTGAGACTCCAAGTGAGTGAAGGGTGGGATATAAATCCAATCTCTTCTTCTTCTTCTTCTTCTTCCTGAATCGACCAATTGGTGGTGGAAAGGGCCATCAAATCGCAGCTGAGACATGGTGACTCTGTAGGATTTTCAAAGCAAGACACGAAGAAGGAGAAGGAGAAGAAGAAGAAGAAGAAAAGGAGGAGGAGGAGGTTGGATTTATACCCTGCCCCTTCACTACCTGAAGGAGTCTCACAGCGGCTTACAATCTCCTTCCCCTCCCCCTCCCCACAACAGACACCCTGAGAGGTAGGTGGGGCTGAGAGAGCTCTTTCAAGGACTGCTCCTTCCAGAACAGCTCTGAGAGAACTGTGACTGACCCAAGGTCACACCAGCAGCTGCATGTGCAGGTGGAGTGGGGAAACAAACCCAGCTCTCCCGGATTAGAGTCCATGCTCCTAACCACTACACCAAAATGGCTCTTTACACCAAACCGAGGTGGCTTGCTACTGCCTGCCTGCCTCTGCACAACATCCCCAGCTTTCCTTGGTGGTCTCCCATCCATCTGCTAACCAGGGCTGACCCTTCTCAGTTCTTAAGACCTGACAAGATCAGACTAACCTGGGCCATTGAGGTCAGAGCAGATTGACAAGAAGCTCGAATGCAAACACTGCTGCACTTACCATTGCATCTCTTTTCAAAGATCTGACTCGCTGCTGGCCACCATGCAGGGACCAAACAAATGCAAAGAGACCAAATACAAATTCATTGATGTGCAGGTGAAGGTCTTTCTTTCTATTTTGAAATCTGTTGGGCAGCATTGGAATGTTGGACACCGATTTGGAATTTGATGTGAATTTTTGACCTAGCGACCAGCTTTTGAAAGGAGAGACACTGGTTTGCCATCACAGAGTAAATCTGGCGAGTTTTGGAGATGTGAAACTGAGCTTGCATTCTGGTCGTGACCAATTCTCCCTCTAAACCAGGGGTGTCAAACATGCAGCCCGGGAGCCGGATCAGGCCCCCGGAGGGTTTCTATCAGGTCCGCACTGGAACTGGCCATCTCCTGCTTCCAGTTCCGTTGCTGCTGCTGCTGCATCATAGCTTGTTTTGCCAGACTCTCTCAGTCGCTCAGCCATTTCATGTTTTTCCCCTGGGTCCTAGACTCAGAACTCTGAGCGTGAAATTTCTGTGGTGAATGTCAGTAAGTCAAAAGTAGGGTTGCATACTCAAGATTCCAACAGCACAGACATTTTAATGCAGTAATTCAGAGGAGTCAGTTATCAAAATATTGCTAGAGTGCTAATGTTTTAAGCATGTTTTTATTTTGAGATAAAAAATCTTTGTGTTTGTGTCCTTTATAAAGTTTATATCTCCGCTACCTGGCATTACATTTTATGACACACATGGACCAGCCCAACAAGGTCTCATTTGTGTCAGATCCGGCCCTCACAACAAATCAGTTTGACACCCCTGCTCTAAGCTGTGGAGTCTTGTGAGCAAAAATTCTACTTTGTGAGCTACTAGCATTAAAGTTGTGAGCGAGCGATTGGGCTCCTGCATAAATTAGTTTGCTCTGGAGCCATCCTTCCTGAGCTAAGACAAAAATCTGTGAGCCGGAAGCTAAAAAACTACAAGCTAGCTCCCACTAATGTGAGAGTCCTGCAGAGTCAGTCACCAAGAAGTGTCCTTAAACAGGAATACTTTATTGAGAAAGGTCTGCTATGGTCATCTACACATCCTGTGTCAGTAATGGCTGATGCAGCCTGAGGCAGGGCAATTATACAGAATTCAAAAAGGGTCTGGTAAGAAAATGCAACCAATCAACATACTACCGAAAAGGCGCCTAAAATACTGGACTCTTGTTCCCAAGGAAAAAGCGGGAAGAATTATAGCCAGACAGGGGGAGATGTACAGAGGCTGGTACTAGCAGGCTTCCAAGGTCAGAGCAGCTCGAGGGCGATAAGCATGCCATGAGAAATATACCGTATTCTTTGCTCCATAAGACGCACTTTTCCTCCCCAAAAAAGTGGGGGGTTGGAAGTGTGTGTGTCTTATGGAGCTTTTCTTACCTGTAACAGGGCTCTTTCTTCAGCAGGAACGCAGGGGAACGCCATTCAGGCTGGCATCCCAGCCTTCCCTGCTGGGCCTGAGCTGTTAAGACTTAAAAGGGAAACGGCAGGAAAACCCCACCAGGCTAAGTACTCTTTCCCTTTAAGTGCTTTCCCCCTTTAAGACAGCCAGCAGCAGAAAGCCCCGCCCACAGATTAAGCTCCGTGGCTACTTTGCACAGAAAGGCCTGGCTTTGCATGGCATGCCGACCTCTCTCTTCTTTCCTTTCTCTATCTTTCTTCCTTCCTTCCTTTCCTTTTTTCTGTCTGTCTGTCTGTCTTTCTGTCTCTCTCTCTGTCCCCACCTTTCTTTCTTCCTTCCTTCCTTTCTCTTTCTCTCTCTCTTTCCTCCTCCTTCCTTCCTTTATCTCTCTCTCTCTCTCTTTCTTTCTTTCTGTTTCATTTTTTTCCTGTTTTCCTCCTCTAAAAACAAGGTGCGTCTTATGATCAGGTGCGTCTTATGGAGCGAAAAATACAGTAATATAACATTCCACAAACCCAACGTCATGAGTGCACCCATCCCACCTCCCAGCAGGGAGATGGCAGCACTAGCTGACAACTAACTCAGCTTACAGGGAACACAATTTGTGACTGGAGTCGGTGGTTTCCCCCCTCCACTACTATTTCTGTTCACGGCCTTGGGGGGGGGGTGTGTGTCTTGCATGGCTTCTCCTACTTCTCTCTAAATTGGCCTTCTGCTGAACTCCCACCGGATCCTCTCCTTATTTGTCAGTGTTGAGTTCTGCACCCACCCCTCACCTTCCATTCAAAGCAGACCATAAGCCTTCCCGGGAGACCTAGCATAACTTTCCGGTTTCTTACAGCCCCCAGTTTGGCTTTTCATGGTAAATAAATATTTAGCAGTCGCCACAGAAGTGAAGAGCGGGCAAATAGAGAGCGCGGTTGGTGAAGGGGTCTGCCTTTCCCATTTCAGATGTGCTTCCAGATCCTTTCTTGCAGAGAGGTCCAATTAGTGGGACACTAACAGCCACGGAGGAACCTGGATCTCATTTTCCGCAGAATAGACGTTGCATCTTTTTTTACGTCAAGGTGCCAGAACGAGCCCTCCAGCCTTTTCCGTGGGACGATTAAGAGCACAACTTCCTTAATTTGCACATTTATCAGCTCCTGCGTAACCTTGCCCTTTACTCTTTCCCTGTGCTTGAAAACTCCTGTAACAAGGAAGCAAACATCCTTGACGGAAGCAGAGAGAGGGACGCCTCCTCTGTTTGTTTGTTTTTAAAAAACCTGCTGCGATTTGAAATTACAAATGGAAAAAAGCCGTTGCGGAGAATTACAGCTCTGAAACTTAATCCTCTTAAGTAATAATAGTGTTTTCCTGAACATCTCTCAGGCTGCCTAAGGAAACATGTCAACCTTGTTAATATCTGACCTCTATCGCTGCTAGCCACTATGGATCCGTCAGCTTTGAGGCCTGTTTCGAAACAGGATATCTCACACTGGAAGCCTGAATTAACAAAACGGATTTATCACGCCGGTCACTTGCTAGCGCTGAACCCATCAAATCCTGCTTCTTATCCCCGGATATATATATTTATTTATTTATTTAATTTGGATGCACTCTCTCTCTCTCTCTCTCTCTCTCTCTCTCTCTCTCTCTCTCTTTGTAGAAAGTTAACCAATTTGTTCGCAGTTTTTCACAGACTTTTAACTAAGTACTGCATGACGTATTAAATCTGTGCCCTTTCTATCTTGTAAGCTGGAAGTTCACAGATTTCAGCAAAAAGGTTCCTGCCTTCTCAGAAGCTCTTGAAGGATTGTAGAAAGAATGAAAACCAACATGAAAATCTAGTATTTGTTGCTGGGTGTAGATCCTACGCGGATGACCCAATAATGGTGGAATGGCAGTGTTGTGAAAACTTACTCCAATTTTGATGGTTTATATTGGTACGTTAAGAGCAATTTAAGGAAAGTTACACTAATTTTGGTGGTTTTTATTAGTACATTAAGAGCAATTTAAATAACCTTCAGGATGGGCAAAAGGAAGTATTTCTTTACACAGCGAGTGATTAAAAAATATGGAATTTGCTGCCAGAGGATGGGGTGATGGCCAAGGGCATAGACAGCTTTTTAAAAGGATTCGATTAATGGAGGAGGGGTCTATCAATGGCTACTAGCTATGGTGACTAAAGGGAACCTCCACATTCATAGGCAGTCAAACTCTGAAACCCAGCACCAGGAGGCAACATATGGGGAAGGTCTTGGTCTCTGTGCCCTCTTGCTAACCCTCCAGAGGAACTGGTTGGCTATCACATGAGACAGGATGCTGGACTAGATGGACCCTCACTGGTCGGAACCAGCAGGGCTCTTCTGATGTCCTTATGAAGGCCTCAGCCTCTATGCCCTGCGGTTGACCCCTCTACAGAAACTGGCTGGCCACTGTGAAAGACAGGATGCAGGACTGGATGGACTATTGGTCTGATCCAGCAGGGCTCTTCTGAGGTTCTTATCAGGGGAAGGTCTCAGCCTCTATGTCCTGTTGTGGGCCATCCAGAGGAACTGGTTGGCTACTATGTGAGACAAGATACTTGGCTAGATGGACCACTGGCCTGATCCAGCAGGGCTCTTCTTATGTCCTTCTGAAAGCCTCGGCCTCTATGCCCTGCTGTTAGCCCCTCCAGAGGAACTGGTTGAGGCCGCTGTGTGAGGCAGGATGCTGGACTAGATGGAATATTGGTCTGATCCAGCAGGGCTCTTCTGATGTTCTTATGAAGGCCTCGGCCTCTCTGCCCTGCTGTTGGCCCTCTAGAGGAACTGGTCGGCCACTGTGTGAGACAGGAGGCTGGACTAGATGGACGCTCACTGGTTTGATCCAGCAGGGCCCTTCTGAAGTTCTTATGTTCTTAACCTGTTAGTATCTGGAGTTTCCTTCTGCTCTGGGAAGACTGAAGTGACACTTGACTGGCAGAGGAGGCCTGGCACCGCTCGACCCAGTTCATGTGCTCACAAGGGTGAATAACGCTAGGAAAAACCACACTGCTACCCTTTGCAGTTCTTCCCCGCATTAGAATTGTATGCTCAGAGACACAACTAATAGTGTGGGTTTGCCAACCTCCATGTAAGGCCTGGAAATCCCCCACTATTACAGCAGATCTCCAGGCAATAGAGATCAGTTCCCCTGGAGAAACTCACTTCTTTGGAGGGTAGACTCTATGGCATAGTACCCTGTTGAGGTTCCTCCTTAAGCCCCGCCCTCCCCTTACTCCCCCCCCCCCCCCCCACCGATCTCCAGGTATTTCCAAACCCAGAGCTGGCAACCCCAAGCATTTGTAATACCCATGGTATTTCACTATCAGTGAGTTTCCGGTTCGCATGCATGCTTCACTTCCCTTTGGCTTTGTTCCTAGTAGACCCCCTCCCAAGAAATTCCAATATTCTTTGGTTCAGGCCAGCTTTGCGTCAGGGTGCAGCAATCTTAGTGTGACAGAGGGGAAAGAATGTCATTTTGGAGGAGAAAAGTGGCATTGTTAAACAGAGATTTGGGTAATTAAGTGTCCCTAAGTATTGCCAGCGAGCACTTTGATAGGCCTTTCATCGCGTCGGCTGTATTGATAATAAAATTGCTGCCATAAGCAGTGGCAGTAACCGCGGGACTCGTCGATGCGACTTTCTCGGGCGTCGGGGAGGTCAAGCGAAGGGAAAAATCCATGCCCAGACAACACTTTAGCAGCCGGGTTATCTGAAAGATCAATGTTAGAATTTCTCAGCTGATCTCAATGCAAAATGGCAGATAATATCACTGCTCTAAATTGTCCCAAATTGCCGCATATTCTTCTTTTTAAAAGGAGAGAGCTAAATCCGAGCCGCTTTTGTGTGAGTAATGGCTTCGGCGGGCGTACTTCGTCTCGTCGATTGGATTATTTCAACTTTGGTGTCATAGCAAGAAAAATGATTGCGTGCCGAGGCGAATTGCAGGTTTACATATATTATTTAGGAATGTGTGAAACCTTTTTCTCCCCGGGTCAACTCTCGTCGGCTTTCAGCACGCTTTTACGCGCACTCCTTCGAGGGAGTAGATGGCTTTCTTCGTGGATATTATTTATGAGCCAAATGTTACTTTAGCATCTCCATTTCATTCCAATGCATTATTAACAGGTTTTAGGGATTCGAGTTCAGGGTGTGGAAACTCGTTCGGTGCATTCCAAGTAATCTATGACCGATGTTTAAAGGGCCATGGCTGTATGGAGTTCTTTTAGAGAGCCGCGTCACCTGTTGAGTAAATCAGTGGGATTTAGTGCCACTTTTTGATCCTAGCCTGTACAGCCACCGGTCAAGAACAGATAAAAAGAACAGATAAAACAGATAAAAGGAAGTCCTTCTTCACCCAAAGAGTGATGAACACGTGGAATTCACTGCCACAGGAGGTGGTGGCTACAAGCATGGACGGCTTCAAGAGGGAATTGGATAAACATCTGGAGCAGAGGTTCATCAGTGGCTATTAGCCACAAGGTGTAGATAGGAACTCTCAGTCTGGGGCAAGTGATGCTCTGTATTCTTGGTGCTTGATGGGGGGGGAGGCAACAGTGGGAGGGCTTCTGGTGTCCTGGCCCCACTGCTGGACCTCCTGAGGGCACCTGGTGTTTTTGGCCACTGTGTGACACAGAGTGTTGGACTGGATGGGCCACTGGCCTGCCCCAACATTGGCTTCTCTTATGTTCTTAAGTTCTTAGAAGATCCTGGTGCTAATTCGGCCTCTGCCATGAAATCTCTCTGTGGCTCTAGGGAAGGCCCACTCCCTCTCTTAGCCCCCCACCCCCACAATATGGGAATTATGATATTTATCTGCCCTATAAGACAGCTGAAATAATGTGACATGTTTTCAGGACTCAAAAAGCAGTATATATGTGCTATATATAGTGCTATAAAATGTGATGTGAGTGCTGTGCCCCGCATTTTGGAAAAATGGGGTAGAAATTGACAAAATCAGTAAAGTACATGACATTGTTATTTCCTCATGCAAATACATGGGGGCTAGTCTGGTGTAGCGGTTAGGAGCGCGGATTCTAATCTGGGAGAACTGGGTTTGATTCCCCACTCCTCCACATGCAGCTGCTGGTGTGACCTGGGGTCAGTCACAAGTTCTCTCAGAGCTGTTCTCTCAAGAGCAGCCCTTGAAAGAGCTCTCTCAGCCCCACCTACCTCACAGGGTGTCTGTTGTGGGGAAGGGGAAGGAGACTGTAAGCCACTCTGAGACTCTGAGTGAAGTATAAATCCAGTCTCTTCTTCTACACCGTTCAGTTCCAGTCACGTCTTGGTTCAACCAAAATCCACCTGAAAGGTCGGATTCTGCTGTCGAACTCCAAGACGTTGAATCCCCTGATTTAGGTGATTTTGAGTCAACCCAGCCTGATTTTTGTTGTTTCCCTTTGCTGATTCTAGCAGCTTAGATACAGGCATGCTTACAGCAGAGCTACTGATGGGTTGACGTATGACAAGCAGTTGTTTTGTTGCCACAATGCTTCCGGCGTATGCACTTTTGCTGTTTTACATATGGGTTGCATCAGTGTGGGAGAAAGTTCCTGGTCACAGCGAGCACAGGGTTTCTGGAGTGGCTGCTGTGGGCATGAACTGGTCCTAGGCATTTATGGAAGATGACTTTTAGTGTCTTGCATCCCTCCCCTTTTCCTGACCTGGATGGGAGACCACCAAGGAATTCCAGGGTTGCTACGCAGAGGCAGGGAGTGGCAAATCACCTCCATCTCTGCCCAGATCTGGATAGCCCAGGCAAGCTCCATCTCGTCAGCTCTCTGAAGCTCAGCAGGGTCAATCCTGGTTAGTACTTGGATGGGAGACCACCAAGGAAGTCCAGGGTTGCTATGCTCAGACAAGCAGTAGCAAACTACCTCCATCTCTGCCCTGCCCTGGATAGCCCAGGCTAGGCCGATTTCATCAGATCACAGAAGCTAAGCAGGGTCTGCCCCATATTAAAAAGCATGCAGTCAGGGAAAACAAAAGAACGACGCCGGGGCAAGCGCCTTGTGGGAAATCGGTCAGAGTGCTGTGGAACTTTTCGCTGCAGTGGAACGAAGCACTCATTGTGTTCCTCAGTGCCTAATTTCACAAGGAGGGGTTATTTATTTATTTATTTATTTATTTATTTATTTATTTATTTATTTATTTCAATTTATATCCCGCCTAGCCAGCAAGCCGGCTCTAGGCGGCTAACAACATTATTATAAATGTACAGAGTTAAAACACATAACATTCCATTAAATCCCATTAAAATACAGCTAAGCAATCAGATCACAGATGGCAGCAGATACTAGACCAACATCAGATACCAGTGGCCTACTTTCATTCCCGCCAGGAGACTCCCAGCCCACCCCAGGTGTTCTAGCGGCGATTCACCCCGCCACCTGCTAAGGGCCATTCCCTCCGGTGGCGGCCCCAAAAGCCTGGCGGAAGAGCTCCGCTTTGCAGGCCCTGCGGAACTGCAAAAGATCCCGCAGGGCCCTGATGTTCTCCGGGAGCTCATTCCACCAGTAGGGGGCCGCCACCGAGAAGGCCCTGCTTCTGGTAGTTGTCAACCTGGCCTCCCTCAGGCCCAGAAGGGTCAGGCGATTTTGAGTGCCTGACCGCAGCGCTCTCTGGGGTATATACGGGGAAAGGCGGTCCCTTAGGTAGGCAGGCCCCAGGCCATATAGGGTTATGCGAAACTCATGAAGTGGTCAGTCAAACTAGCAGTCACTCTAGCCTAGTACTGGCCCAGTACTTTTTAATAAGTGCATGTGTGCACGTGCCCCTGGAAGTCATGGCGACCTCTTGTGACTGACCCCGTACTGGGGGCCTGGAGTATATTCAAAGAGGTGGCTGAATAAAGCCTGCCCCCTGCCTCCCGACTGCTGGTATTCCAAGGAGGTCTCCCATCCCAGTACTTGCCAGAGTCGACCCTGCATAGATCTGACGAGATCGGGCTTCCCCGGGCTGTCCAGGACAGGGCTATCCCAGTACTTTGACTGGCAGTGGCTCTCCAAGATGGTTTGCAGGCCTGCTACATTAAACCCCTTTGCTGAGTGATACCAGGGATTGAAGGTGGGGCCTTCTGCATAAAAGGCACGTGCTTTAACCCCTGAGCTATGGGTTCTCCCAACTGGAAGCTGCCTTTTTAGTTAAATCATTGTTCCATAGAACAACAGCACTGTCTAGCCAAGAGTAGCCCCTCCCCAGGGTGAGCAGGCAGGACCCCACATCTCGGCTGAGCCCCCCCCCTCAAACTCCACCCTCCCTGGGCTCTGCCCCCCAGATCTTCCTGTTGCTCATAATGCTCTATATTGATTGATGTTAAATACGAAATAAACGGTAAACTCGATCAGTGTTAACTGATGTGAGATTCCTGCATGTTATGTCAGGGAGAGGGAAAGTAGTGTGGAGTTACTTCTTTGGTCGAGTGGTTAAGTGCGCGGTCTCTAATCTGGGAGAACCGGGTTTGATTCCCCACTCCTCCACTTGCACCTGGCTGGATGACCTTGGGCAAGCCATAGCTCTGTCAGAGATGTTCTCTCAAGGACAGCTCTGGAAAGAGCTCTCTTAGCCTCACGTACCTCACAGGGTGTCTATTGTGGAGAGGGGAAGGGAAGGCGTTTGTAAGCTTCTCTGAGTCTCCAAGTGAAGGGCGGAATAGAAATCCAATCTCCTCCTCCTCCTCCTCAAGCAGATCCTGAAAAGTACAATCAGTTTAGAAGCAGCCCCCGCTTTAAACGTTTGAGGCCTGCTGCCCCAATTAAATGGGATGAGCTGAGAAAACGCATTCTCATCCGATCTCAGAAGTTGCTGAACTGGGCAAACGTTGAAAGGGGAAAAATAAAAAAGCAAAGCAAAAACGACGAAGGGTGGTGGTAGAAACTTCTCCCATCGACGTTCCGTCACCGTTGATATTTTATTTTTGCTTCTGCCGGGCTCGATATATGGATTTGCATCCGAGCCATTTACCAAGCTTTGGAGACCGGCGCTGTTGGTGAATCAGATCAGAGAGGGATGGGGGGGGGGGGGGGGTGTTGTCTTTGTTTCCGCTTGTGAGAGGGTGATGGGGAGGCGGCCCGGCCCCAGCCCACCCGCTCGGGTTCTTTCCGTCGAAGGCATCCTTGCAAATTGACTGGCTTGTTCTGGGGAAGAAAAGATCTGAAATGACTTTTATCCGCTACAATCATTAGCACATTAAGCGAGGCGTGAGGACTGGGTTTCATAGAGGCCACACTTCCATTTTATTTAAACGAGAAGTGGCAGGATTTAAATGGAATATTTGGGGGCTCACTTACCTGAGAATAACTTGTCAGACATTTCTTTTCGTTTTTGCTTGCCCATTGAGAGCAAGCGGTTGACCCTGCCTTCTATATGATAAGCGAGGCATTAGGTGGACGTGGATGGGGTTTTCGTGGGTGCACAAAAGGCCCCTTAAGGTAGGATTCTGCAAAGATGATGTCTACAGGTCGTGTTGTCCAAACTGGCAGGTCTGCCACGGTTCAGAACGACCATCGAAACCTCCCCGTCAGGTCTCTCCCGGCCCCCAACCAGCTCTGTCATGTCTTGCCCTATGCAGTGATGGTGCTAAAAGCAGATGATCAGAAACATCTGTGAAATATCTATTGCTGGGCTACATCAGAGCACCTTCTGCATTCAACAGAGGTGGAAGAAACATTTTAAAATAGCAGCATCAGATGCAGCACTGCGTCACTTTTGGTAAAAACCTGGATGAGACATAGGGTAGCTAAAGGAATCGCTGGGCCATAGAGTTTCTGGCAATTCCTAGAACTGCCATACGTCAATTCCAGGTTTTTACTGGAAGTGACATAGCACCGCAGACAGTGTTGCAGGCCCCACCCCCATGTCCCTATCCACAACCTTTCTACTGGTTGCCAGATACTATGACGTCACTGCCAACTCCAGGTTGGGAAATTCCTGGAGATTTTGGAGGCGGAGCTTGGGCACGGTGCAGTTTGGGAAAGGGAGGGACTTCAGCGAGGTATAATGCCATATAGTCCACCTTCCAAAACAGCCATTTTCTCCAGGGGAACTGGTCTCTGTCACCTGGAGATTAGTTCTAATTCCAGGAGACCTCCAGGCCCCACCTGTAGGGTTGCCAATCCCCAGTTGGGGGCTGGGGATCCTCTGGTTTGGAGCTCCTCCCCTCACTTCAGGACTGTCAGAAAGCAGGGGGTGATGGCCACTGAGTGCTCCACTATACTCTATGGAGACTGATCCCCGCAGGGTATAATGGAGAATCAATCCATGGGTATCTGGGGCTCAGGGGAGCTGATTTTTGAGGTAGAAGCACCACATTTTCAGTGTAGCTTCTGGTGCCTGTCCTGAAAAAATCCCCCACGTATTGACAAGTTTGAACCAGGGGGTCCAATTCTGAGCCCCAAAAGATGGTGCCCCCATCCTCCATTATTTCCAGTGAAGGGAAAGCATTTAAAAGGAATGCTTTTTAAAATGTGACAGCCAGAACTCCCTTTCGGCTTGTCGGTCTTACTTGGTGACCCTAATGACATCACAAAAATGATGTCACATCCTTGCTTCTGGCTCCACCCCCAAAGTCTCCTCGCTCCGTCCCCAAAGCCCCCAGATGTTTCCTGAGTCGGACCTGTCAACCCTACCCGCCTGGACGTGGGCAACTGTAGGTCCATCCATGAAGCCTGTCCTCTAGTGGAGGAATTCATAGTTACAGGACGTTCACTTTGGTTCGCTTGCTGAGCCCCACAGGCCGGGGGAGGCCGCGGAACGCCATCAGTGAAGCGCCATCTGGGGTGACGTTTTCTCTGGTCTATTTCGAGTTTGCAAAGGTGCGGCCCGGCGCAGTGGGTCACTTAATTGCATTTTGTTCCTTGCAGGCGGCTGTCCTTATCGCCGCAACGGCAGGCCGGGCGAATCCAGTCAATAATTGAACACTCGCTGGAGGCAATCAATACAAAAAATTAAAAAGAAGAGTCGGGGTAATTAGGCTGAAGCTGTTGCTTATGAGTTTTCGATAATGACTTTAACTTCCCCACTTCCCGCCCGCCCCGGAGCCTTGAGAAAAATGGGGCCTGATTGGAGGAGTGGATAATGTGCGGCTGAGGACATGTCAAAAATTGCCACAACGGGAAGCAGGGCTTCAAATTAGCGCCTTTTTGTTTCCGGCGTGTGAAGTGGGGGCCGCGCAGGATGACACTGAAACAATAGCCTTGATTTGGATTCTGGCATTTGACAGCTGTGCTGAGCTGCGTTACCTGGCTGGCCCCATCTTTGCCATGAGTTACATCCGGACTTCTTTCCTCTTAACCCTGTTCTATGTGTCTCGGCTACAGAAGTTTTTAAAGGGTTCTGAGGGACAGTCGGGATCCTGCAAAGGGTGGTAAGGTAGAATCGTATTCATTTATCATGTATTTAAAGCATCTCTCCAAGGGCCACACTTGGAGGTGCCTGATACTGGATCAGACTACCGGTCCAACAAGGTCGGTACTGTCTACTCAGATTGGCAGCAGCTCTCCAGAGTGTTACACATCACCTACTGCCTGGTGCTTCTCAACTGGAAATGCCGGGGATTGAACCTGGGACCTTCTGAATGCCAAGCAGAGGCTCTGCCACTGAGCCACGGCCCCTCCCCTTTCTATGCTATCTCTCTACCCGAAAAAAGTGTCCCCAAGGCATTGAACACTAAAACAGTTCAATGTTAAAAATATTTAAAATTATACACACACACACACAATAAATATGAAGTGTGTGTATGTGGATAGATAGACAGACATACAGACAGACGGACAGCAGCCTAAATAATCCAGACTAGCTGGAGCATGTCAGAATTTGGAGGCTAAGAAGGATCAGTCATGATAAGTATTTGGATTGGAGACCCCCAAGGAAGACCGGAGTTTCTATGCAGAGGAAGACAAGTACTGGGATGGGAGACCACCAAGGAAGACCAGGGTTTCTTTGCAGAGGAAGGCAAATACTTCGATGGGTGACCACCAAGAAAGACCAGGGTTTCTATATGGAGAAAGACAAGTACTTGGATGGGAGACCCCCAAGGAAGACCAGTGTTTCTTTGCAGAGGAAGACAAGTACTGGGATGGGAGACCCCCAAGGAAGACCAGGGTTTCTTTGCAGAGGAAGGCAAATATTTCGATGGGTGACCACAAAGAAAGACCAGGGTTTCTATATGGAGAAAGACAAGTACTTGGATGGGAGACCCCCAAGGAAGACCAGGGTTTCTTTGCAGAGGAAGACAAGTACTGGGATGGGAGACCCCCAAGGAAGACCAGGGTTTCTTTGCAGAGGAAGGCAAATACTTCGATGGGTGACCACCAAGAAAGACCAGGGTTTCTATATGGAGAAAGACAAGTACTTGGATGGGAGACCCCCAAGGAAGACCAGGGTTTCTTTGCAGAGGAAGACAAGTAGTGGGATGGGAGACCACCAAGGAAGACCAGGGTTTCTTTGCAGAGGAAGGCAAATACTTCGATGGGTGACCACCAAGAAAGACCAGGGTTTCTATATGGAGAAAGACAAGTACTTGGATGGGAGACCCCCAAGGAAGACCAGGGTTTCTTTGCAGAGGAAGACAAGTACTGGGATGGGAGACCACCAAGGAAGACCAGGGTTTCTTTGCAGAGGAAGGCAAATACTTCGATGGGTGACCACCAAGAAAGACCAGGGTTTCTATATGGAGAAAGACAAGTACTTGGATGGGAGACCCCCAAGGAAGACCAGGGTTTCTTTGCAGAGGAAGACAAGTACTGGGATGGGAGACCCCCAAGGAAGACCAGGGTTTCTTTGCAGAGGAAGGCAAATACTTCGATGGGTGACCACCAAGAAAGACCAGGGTTTCTATATGGAGAAAGACAAGTACTTGGATGGGAGACCCCCAAGGAAGACCAGGGTTTCTTTGCAGAGGAAGACAAGTACTGGGATGGGAGACCACCAAGGAAGACCAGGGTTTCTTTGCAGAGGAAGGCAAATACTTCGATAGGTGACCGCCAAGAAAGACCAGGGTTTCTATATGGAGAAAGACAAGTACTTGGATGGGAGACCACCAAGGAAGACCAGGGTTTCTTTGCAGAGGAAGGCAAATACTGGGATGGGAGACCCCCAAGGAAGACCAGGGTTTCTTTGCAGAGGAAGGCAAATACTTCGATGGGTGACCACCAAGAAAGACCAGGGTTTCTATATGGAGAAAGACAAGTACTTGGATGGGAGACCACCAAGAAAGACCAGGGTTTCTATGCAGCGGAAGACAAGTACTGGGATAGGAGACCCCCAAGGAAGACCAGGGTTTCTTTGCAGAGGAAGACAAGTACTTGGATGGGAGACCCCCAAGGAAGATTAGGGTCTCTATGTACTTGGATGGGAGACCACCAAGGAAGACTACGGTTGCTATGCAGAGGAGAACAAGTACTTGGATGGACGTTGCTATGCAGAGGAAGGCAATGGCAAACCATCTCTGCTCATCTCTTGCCTTGAAACTCCCATGGAGTTGCCATAAGTTGGTTGTGACTTGAGAGCACATAATTATTATAATTACATTTACAGTAGTTCAGTAACATAACACCAAAAACCAAGGAGGAGCCCAGTAATAATTATTGGGAGTGTACCAAACAGAACAAAAAAGTCTTCACCCACCGGTGGAAGACAATGATATAGGGAGATTGACAAGTCTCCCTTTGGAGAGTGTTCCAAAGTTTTGGCACCATGACCAAGGATGAAAAGATGAAAAGAGTGGATAGGTGGCTACCTGTCTTGACTTCACTAGGTAACAACATAAAGAGAAGCCAATGTTGGATCAGGCCAATGGCCCATCCAGTCCAACACTCTGTCACACAGTGGCCAAAAACACCAGGTGCCCTCAGGAGGTCCACCAGCAGGGCCAGAACTTCAGAAGCCCTCCCACTGCTCCCCCCCCCCCCCCCATCACCAAGAATATAGAACATCCTTGCCTCAGACATAAGAATGTAAGAGAAGCCATGCTGTATCAGGTCAGTGGGCCACCCAGTCCAACTGTCTGTGTCACACAGTGGCCAAAACCCAGGTGCTGTCAGGAGGTCCACCAGCAGGGCCAAAGCTCCAGAAGAGGAAGAGGAAGAGATTGGATTTATATCCCACCCTTCACTCAGAGTCTCAGAGCGGCTTACAAACTCCTCTCCCTTCCCCTCCCCACAACAGACACCCTGTGAGGTAGGCAGGGCTGAGAGAGCTCGTTCCAGAATTGTCCTTGAGAGAACAGCTCTGACAGAACTTCGGCTTGCCCAAGGTCATCCAGCAGCTGCAAGTGGAGGAGCGGGGAATCAAACCTGGTTCTCCCAGATTAGAGTCCGCGCACTTAACCCCACTACACCAAGCCCTCCCACTGTTGCCCCCCACCAAGCACCAAGAATACAAAAATTAGATTCAGTTTGAATGATACATGAGACTAAAATGGAAAGGCAATTGATGCATTAGAGGACTTTGTTTGGAGGTATGTGATCCCCCCCCCCCCCGGTTATTTCAAAGGGGTTTGTTTCCCATTTTCCTGAATTGTGTGATGCAATACTACAGGGTTTGCTGCTCTACATTCATTTCCATCTGGCTTTCCCTGGGCTGAGAGTCTCTCCCCAAGCTGCTCCCGATTAAAACAAACTTAAAACAAGATAGAAAAGCTTAATGAAAAAACACACACACACCAACCATGGTATAAAAAAAAGAAGGCATAAAAACACAAACCATCTTTCAGCCCTCCTGGCACAATATAGAAGCTTTCACCAATGTTTTAAAAACCCTACAGAGCAGACCTTCTCTAAGGAGGGAATTTCACTGGAAAGGTGCCAGCACACAGAAGGCCGTGTCTTTTCCATAGGCTAACGGCACATTCGAGCATGTGTCCCTGTGCAATGGAAAACCACAGTCCCCCCTTCCTCCCGTGCAAACAGGCTTGTGAATGCATGCTAGGCGAAATCTGTTTTCGTGGCAGCTCAGTCCCCGACAGATGCCTTGTAATCTGTCCCCCCGCCTTTCAACCTTTTCGTTCCAGCACTGTGCAGACTTCCTGTGAATGGACTGGAATCCTGTCAACAGACTCTCTTGCCCGATTTCTTTCTGGTGCTTGCTTTCAGCTATCTTCCAACAAAGCTGGAGTTGGCAGGGGAGCAGGCCTCTACTAAGGTGGGGGCAACCGTGTCCTTAACTATTAAAAAACGGCATACCTTTAAAGCTCTATATGGCCAGGGACCTACTTACCTAAGGGACTGCCTTTTCCGACATGTACCCCAGAGAGCGCTAAGATCAGGTTCCCAAAATCACCTGGCCCTTCCTAAAGAGGCTAGGTTGGCTACAACGAGGGCCGGGGCCTTTTCTGTGGAATGAGCTCCCGAAGGACATCAGGGCCCTGCGGGGCCTTTTACAGTTCCGCAGGGCCTGTAAGACGGAGCTCTTCCGCCAGGCTTTCAAGTCGAGTGCCACCTCGATACTGCGGCCCTGGCCCGATTACCAGCAGTGCCAACGGTAACAACAGCACGGCCAACTGAGCTAGGCAGGAGCCTGGGGGCACCACTCAGTTGAGATAGCAGAGAACAGAAGATCGCCATCTTTTTAATATAGCTAAATAGTTATGGTTTTATATTAAATGATTGTTTTAACTGAAATTTTAATGTATAATTATATGTGCTGTTTGCCGCTCTGAGCCTGCCGAATAGTGGGGAGGGCAGGATATAAATGTAAATATAAATAAAGAAGGGGGGACCTGTGATACTCGTGGGGGGGGGGAGCTCCATGCAGAGGAGGAAGCCGCCATAGGTGAGCCTTCTCCCCTGCCCAGCTCTTCCCGCCCCCCACCCGCAATGGCGAGGCCCGTGCAGCTCCAACTGCCGGGCCGCCCAGCCCTCTCCTCCTCCCCTGCAGCAGAAGCGAGGCAGGGAACGGTCTTTTGGGGGATTTAAATATCCCCCATATAGTTTTTTTTAACTTTTAGGATTTTTCTGCACACCTGGGGAGTCCCCCAAGTTTGCAGGAAAATCTCCCTGCCCCCCAAGTGCCCTGGATGTGCGGATTTAGATATCTGCATGCATGGGAGCACTTGGCTATTAGATATATAGATAAATAAATAAAAAAGCTGTCAGTCAAAGGACTTTGTGGCTAATAGCCACCGATGGACCTCTGCTTTAATTTGCTGTCCATGTCATTTTACGTTACGTCGCTGTTCAGCCTGTATCTGTAAGTCTGAAATCTAGCTTCCTTTCCAATGTATTTGACAGAGGGCATACACACGAAAGCTCATTCCTTGAATAAACCTTTGTTGGTCTGAAAGGTGCCGCTGGACTCTGAATTTGTTCTGCTGCTTCAGACCGACACAGCTGACCACCTGGAACTATCTTAGCGAGAACTCGTTTTCCCAGCTGGGCAGCTAGGAGAAGTGAAGTGAGATGGTGGCGAGGCAGCCCTCCGACTCACGCCCACATCCGTGGGAGGCAAGAACAGACTCAGACACCTAGGCCAGCGAGGGGCCAGCTTCAGCAGAGGCACCTTGGAACTAGCGGTCTCCCCCTCCGCATCTCTCATCGATTCCTCCAATCACTGCACATCCCTAAACACAGAGAAAGGAGATTTCCAATGTAGTGGGAAATGTCACTTAACCTTCCATTAAAGGGAGGCTTCCTGATTGAAACTGGGCCGAACACAAGACAGCCGCTGGATGAACCCAAACCAGGCCAGCTTTCCTGTCTTATCTGCCAGTCACCAGCTCCTTCCGCTAACCGGATAATGTTTTATCTTCCTGGTTTTCTATGCCAGGGCTGCAGAAGGTTTGTCTGCCTCGGAACACATAATGCGTGCGCGTGTTCGCACAGAGGAAAGCCATGTTTCATTAAGGCCATGCGTTCCCACCCCCCCCCCCTGTCAAAATTGACCTGTCACTCCAGGGTTCACGGAAGGGGTCTTGTATTCCCAAATCTCATTTCTCAGCTGGCTCGGGCTGTCGGTGCAGCACAAAGCGCCGAGCCGAGGCACCGATAGTGGAGCTAATTCAAAAGAAGTGCGCCCAGGTCCTTTTCATTTTCTCTCCAATATTTCAAAGTCATGGCCAAACAAGCCACCTCTCTTCTTTATTATCCTCTGTTGAGCGACGGCAGGGGGATCTTGTGCAGCCGCGTCCGAGGCCACAAAATGGGACGCGCTACTCGAAGGATGGAGGACTCTTAACCGTCGCGGCTTTAAAGGGAAGAGATTTTTAATATCTGTATTTATTACATTTCTCCTCCATCTCATTTCCCCCTCCCTCCCTCCCTTGCAAACACGTCTGCTTCTGTGTGGGAAGTGTCAGAACTGATTTAAAAGTGTGAGGAAGAAATATTGGGCTGAAAGGACTGGGTCTGGTAGAATGGAGACATCTGTGGAAGATGGTCAAGATTCGGCTGTTTTTTAATAATCCGTTTATTACTCCAGCATTTGTCTGTTTATTTAAGAAGATAAGAATGTAAGAGAAGCCATGTTGGATCAGGCCAATGGCTCATCCAGTCCAACACTCTGTGTCACACAGTGGCCAAAACTCGAGTGCCATCAGGAGGTCCACCAGTGGGGCCAGAACTCCAGAAGCCCTCCCACTGTGGCCGCCAAGCCCCAAGAAGGCAGAGCATCACTGCCCCAGACAGAGTGTTCCATATATAAGAATATAAGAGAAGCCATGTTGGATCAGGCCAATGGCCCATCCAGTACAACATTCTATTTCACACAGTGGCCCAAATCCAGGTACCATCAGGAGGTCCACCAGCAGGGCCAGAACTCCAGAAGCCCTCCCACTGTTGCCCCCAAGCACCAAGAAGACAGAGCATAACTGCCCCAGACAGAAGAACATAAGAGAAGTCAATGTTGGATCAGGCCAGTGGCCCAAACAGCCCAACACTCTGTGTCACACTGTGGCCAAAACCCAGGTGCCATCAGGAGGTCCACCAGCAGGGCCACAAGAACGTAAGAGAAGCCATGTAGGATCAGGCCAATGGCCCCTCCAGTCCAACACTCTGTGTCACACAGTGGCCCAAACCCAGGAGCCATTACAAGGTCCACCAGCAAGGACAGTTTTAGCTCCAGAAGTCCTCCCACTGTTGCCCCCCAAGCACCAAGAAGACAGAGCATCAATACCCCAGATATAGTGTTTCATCTATACCTTCTGGCTAATAGCCACTGGTGGACTTCTGTCCATTTATGTTGTTTGTAGTCCACTTTTCTCACTGGGACTGAAGGCAGAACCCTGGGACTCAAGGCAGACTAGCCAGACTGAGTCAGTGCAATCAACAGGATGGGGCCTTCAGTAAGCAATGAAATAGGACTGGGATTGTAGAAGTCTAGAGCTAGCCTGAAATTTGACAAACAGAATTAAGCAAAGCATAAGTAATAACAGGGTATGTTAAACCAGGGGTCACCAACCTTTTTGAGCCTGCCGGCACAGTTGAAATTCTCACACGGCACGGTGGGCACAGCAACAAAATGATGGCTAAAAAATGGCGGCTTATGTTGCTTCGATGGCAGCTGCCTCCACAGCACAAGGTCCGTCGCTGTGTGACTGAAGGTAAGCTACAGCAGTCACGTTCTGGCTGGCGCCACCTCCCGTGGCAGCCATTTTGTGGCTGCGCCCACCACGCTGTGTGAGAATTCCAACAGAGAAGTCATTGGACACCACACCGCCCACTCACCAAGTTGGGGATTCTCTCTTCTACGTTACGTCACCATCAGCTACGCGAACCTGCGTGGAAGATCCACGTGTTGGGAGTTGAACTGATTTGCTGATGGCAGCGTTCCTGTTCACGTTGGCGTAAGAGAACATGAGAATAAGAAGCCAGCAGTCCTACAGGTGGCCAAGGAAAGTCGTGAGTTGAGAGAAGCCTGCCTTTTTTAGTTCATATGATCGTGTTGTTAGCCAAATTGCTTTAATTTACGTTTAGCAATTGGCCAAATAACGGGTTCTTGCCAACTATACCAAGGTCCCGCCCCTTCCAGGAGTTCTCAGAAAATAGGCACGGAGGCTGAGTGATTTCTTTGACTGATGTTTATTATAAAAATGTTGTTCAAGCATACAAGGAATAATAATAAAACCGCATACACACAAGATCTAAGGAAATCAGACAGAAAATAGCACTGTTGCATTAGCAGGAGTTTCGTTGAGGGGGAATACATTACCTATCTTGGTGATGGGTAGTCTACGTCCACAAGAAGATCGAGGGAGGGATGAATGAGAAAAATAGGGGGAATGAGATCTGAACCTGCAGATACACGCTCCAGTCCTGGCTGCGCAAACCAGGGATTAAAGATGGAGGCAAGGTGTTGGGTACAGGAAGCTGGATATAAGAGGTTGGTAAGAAGATAGGGGTCGAAGGTGGCTAGCAATGTGTTTCTGTTGTGCAAGATCTTTTATCAGGTGGCTTTGGGGCGGGCTGCGCTGACCACATCCCATTGTCATACCTACTAGTTTGTCCGTCCCTACTAGCCTTACTATTGGTCAGTATCATAGGGAGGAAGGGGCAGGAAGGAGTGGACAATATTGCAAATCTAGGTGCTAATCAGGATCTAACACCTGGGCCATCTGGTCGGTCTTCTTGGCGCCAATCTTTGGTCTTGTGATGGCTTCGGCCAGGTCACTTGATGGTCGACGATTAGCTGCTGGGCAACCTAATCTCTTACAGGAACTTTGGGAGAAGGTGTGAGGAGGCCAGCGTAAAGGAGAAAAAGGACCCTTTGAAATGGAGTCTTGGTCTCCCTGTTGGTGGGAACACGTGAAGTAGAGAGAAGAATCCTTTGAAATGGAATTCTGATCTCCATGCAAGTGTGAACTCTGAAGGAAGTCTCCCGCTGTGGGCTGGAGCCTCTCATAGCAATAGAGAGTGCCTTTGCCTTAGGCAGAAAGCCAACCCAAAGATCAAACTTATGATTTTAACAGTTCATAAGAGCATATAGAATGCCTTGCTGGCTTACAGTGTTGTTTATTTAATCTTATTTTGTTTACTTGCTTCATCTGTATTCTGTCTTTCTCAGTGAGACTCAAAGCGGATTATGGGGTTAAAAAGCAGTGCCATAGAAACTAGAAGAAGACATGCAATGTTTAAGGCAACAGAAATACTGGTTTACAAAATTAGGGAATACTTTAGGAAAATTGTGTAATACATACAATAAAGTCAGATTACAAAATTGGAGGACAATGTGACAAAAGCACTATAATTTACACAGTGAACAGAATGGTATGAAATAAACAAACAACAAAACCATGCAAAGAAGACTGCCTAGAATTTCACATGTATAATTCCTGCACTGGCACCAACCTGGTCAGTTCTCACACAAGATGGTCTTAGCTTAAAACATCCTATTCTCTCAGTAAACAAGAGAGTGTTGTTGAGAGTAAGTATGTTCAAGAGTCTGACAGACAATCACTATAACTCCATTGGTCTTATCAAAAGGCCCGCCTGAAGAATCAGTTTTAAACGTTCTGTGTAGTGTTTTCAGGTCCCTCCTAGCAATTGGTGGGAAGTGAGAGTAATAAAAGCAGCAGAGGAAGGCCTAGGCCAGTGTCTAAGTGTGCACAGGAAGTGATATCATTATGTCGCCTGTAACACGGGACGCTCTGGTCTGAGGCTGAGGCCTTCATAAGAACAGCAGAAGAGACCTGCTGGATCAGACCAATGGTCCATCTAGTCCAGCATCCTGTCTCACACAGTGGCCAACCAGTTCCTCTGGAGGGCCAACAACAGGGCACAGAGGCCAAGGCCTTCATAAGAACCTAAGAAGAGCCCTGCTGGATCAGACCAGTGAGGGTCCATCTGGACCAGCATCCCGTCTCACACAGTGGCCAACCAGTTCCTCTGGAGGGCCAACCACAGGCCATTGAGGCTGAGGACTTCCCCTGATGTCACCTCCTGGGTCTGGGATTCAGAGGCTGACTTCCACTGAATGTGGAGCCAGTCTGGTGTAGTGGTTAAGTGCACGGACTCTAATCTGGGAGAACCGGGTTTGATTCCCCACTCCTCCACTTGCACCTGGCTGGATGACCTTGGGCAAGCCATAGCTCTGTAGCAGCTGTTCTCTCAAGGACAAGTTGTCTCAGAGCTCTCTCAGCCCCACCCACCTCCCAGGGTGTCTGTTGTGGGGAGGGGAAGGGAAAGGAGTTTGTAAGCCGCTCTGAGACTCCAAGTGAGTGAAGGGTGGCATATAAATCCAATCTCCTCCTCCTCCTCCTCCTCCTCCTCCTCCTCGTCTTCTTCTTTAGTTCCTATGGCTAGTAGCCACTGATAGACCTATTCTACATGAACGCTAGTCCCCTTTTAAAGCCTTATATGCCTGCAGGCTTCGCTATATCCTCTGGCAGCCAATTCCACACTTTAATCACTGGGCGTGTAAAGAAATATTTCCTTTTGTCTGTCCTGAATCTACTGTCTATCAGCTTCACTGGATTCCCTTGAGTTCTAATATTTTGGGAGAGGGAGCGAAAGTTCTCCCTGTCCACTCTCTTCACCTCATGGACCATTTTACAAACCCCTCTCATCTCCCCGCTTAGTCGTCTCTTCTAAACTGAAAACTCCCTGAGTCTTCAGCCTTTCCTCCTAGGGAAGGTGCTCCAACCCCCTCATCATCCTGGTCGCCCTCCTCTGTACTTCTTCCAGCTCTGCAACATCCTTTTGGAGATACGGTGACCAGAACTGTCCACAGTATTCCAGATATGGCCACACTGTTGATCTATGCAGGGGCATTCCAATATTGGCCGTTTAATTTTCAGTCCCTTTCCTAACTATCTTTAACATAGAGTTAAGTGTTCTCCTAGGGGCCGCAGTGGCTCCAGTGGTTAAGACGCTGAACTACAGACCGGAAGTTCAGCAGTTCGAGACCCGAGTGCTGCATGACGGAGTGAGCTCCCGTCTCTGGCCCCAGCTCCTGCCACCCTAGCAGTTCGAAAGCAAGAAATTGCAAGTAGATAAATAGGTACCACTTCAGTGGGAAGGCAAACAGCGTTGCGTTTGCCTCGGCGTCTAGTCATGCCGGCCACATGACCACGGAATTCGACTGGCCTTCGAGCAGGGGAAACCTTTACCTTTACTAACTGTTTTCCTGGTTTCCTGTTTTGAAAAGAACACTTCAGGCTTGCTGGGTCATAGCTACATTCAGGTCATGAAATCGATGAAAGGGCCGGTTCCGTCGACGTCAGGTTGTCCGTACCTTTGCTCACAGTGCAGCAGGGCCCGATCTGGACTGGATAACGTTGAACATGAGTATGGCAGAGAGCGTAGCAGTACAGGATTTCAGCCCCCACTGCTGGACCTCCTGAGGGCACCTGGTGTCTTTGGCCGCTGTGTGACACAGAGTGTTGGACTGGATGGGCCGCTGGCCTGATCCAACATGGCTTCTCTTATGTTCTTATGTTCATGCACAGATGACAAAGCATGACTCCGTTCCATTGTACGTTTGTCGCAAAGGGGATATTTCTCTCCCCTTCCCTTTTGTCGGGCAGCCCCCTCCGGGGACCTTTTTATTTCATCCACAAATGAAACCGTCATAATGTTTTGAAGGCCAGTTTATTTTCCGGCACGCCGCAGCCCCCCCCCCCCCCCCCAATAATTGCTTGCATTGAAACAGTCTCTTGTCTCCCTCCCTCCTAACAAAAGCGGCATCTATTAGCATTTCTGCGGTTGCTATTTGTAATTGCCTCGCCGTTCCCAATGCCAGCACATTATAATTAAATCATTTCAGAAACCTCGTCGCAGGCCTAAAACAGCTGCACCAAATTACAGCCAAAGACTTGCGCTGGAAATATGCGGCCCAGTTAGCTAAATATCTGGGGCACGGGTGGGGGGGGGAGGAAGCACCAAAATAAGACAAGAGGCCAAGAATAGGTTACAGCTTTTCATCTGTGGATTTCTTCCGAGAGTTGAAGTCGGGAGCGACTTTGCATTTCCTCTAGAAGCAGTTTGCATCTCCTCTAGAAGCAGTTCTAGAAGTGATGGATTTTTTTCGCTGTTTCTCAGGCTAGAGAGCTTTTTTTCCTGCTCACGTTTGGTGTAGCGGTTAAGAGCGCAGACTCTAATCTGGGAGAACCGGGTTGGATTCCCCACTCTTCCACGTGCAGCTGCTGGGGTGACCTTGGGTCAGTCGTAAGTTCTTTCAGAGCTGTTCTTCCGAGGGTAGTTCCCAAAAGAGTTCTCTCAGCCCCACAGGGTGTCTGTTGTAGGGAAGGGAAAGGGATTGGGGAAGGGAAAGGGAAGGGAAGGGAAAGGAGAGCCAGCGTGGTGTAGTGGTTAAGTGCACGGACTCTAATCTGGGAGAACCGGGTTTGATCCCCCACTCCTCCACTTGCACCTGCTGGATGACCTTGGGCAAGCCGTAGTCCTGTCAGAGCAGTTCTTGAAAAAGAGCAGCTTCTGTCAGAGCTCTCTCAGCCCCACCTCCCTCACAGGTGTCTGTTGTGGGGAAGGGAAGGGAAAGGAGTTTGTAAGCTGCTCTGAGGCTCCCTTGGGTAGTGAAGGGTGGGGTATAAATCCAATCTCCTCTTCTTCTTCTTCTTCTTCTTCTTCTTCTTTGTAAGCTGCTCTGAGACTTCTTGGGGTAAGTGAAGGGTGGGGTATAAATCCAGTCTCTTCCTCTTCTTCTTCTGTATGTTGCCGAGTATCAGTTCTGTATTACAGCTAGTGGTCGAGTGGGAAAGGACCGTCCAAGGGTTGCCAGCCCTCTGCCTAAATGATGATGTGTCCGCTCATTTCAGGAGCTTTATAGGTCCGGATGGATTCCTAATGATCCTGGTGCCATCTGAGTCCTGCTGAGTCATGTAGCTGCAGTCCCGTCTTTGGCCATCTGCAGTGGTGGCGCTGTAAGGCCCTGGAGAACCAGCCAGCAAACCCCCTTCTCCCCCGCCTCCCCAGTGCAAGACCTCTGGTGTATTGTACCAGGGGACCCCAACCTGATGACCATGGGTACCGCTGGGTTCATGGACACCTTTTCTGATGGCAGCCAAGAGACTTTATAGAAAGCCCTGACCTGGATAGCCCAGGGAAGCCCGATCTCGTCAGATCTCGGAAGCTAAGCAGGGTCGACTCTGGCAAGCACTTGGATGGGAGACCTCCTTGGAATACCAGCAGTTGGGAGGCGGGGGCAGGCTTTACATCCTGCCACCAGTCTCCCTTCCCTAAGCAAGACATAGATTGGACGGCATCAGGCATAAGGACAGTTCGTTATAATCGCCCACATCAGGAGACCTTGGCTTGCCAGCCTTTAGGCGGGGCCTGGGGATCTCCCAGAATTATAACTTGTCTCCAGACAAGAGCGACCAGTTCCCCTGGAGAAAACAGCTGCTTTGCAGAGTGTCCCCGATGGACCCTATCCGCCACTGAGCACCCTCCCCAAGCTCCAAACCTTTGGAATTTCCCAACCCGGAGCTGGCAACCCTGGGGAGAGTAATACGATCGACATCAGAAGAGAAGAGATGGGATTTAGCCCCTGCCCCTGAAGGAGTCTCAGAGCGGCTTACAGTCCTCTTCCCTTCCCCTCCCCACAAACAGACACTGATGCTCCCTCTAAGCTGTGGAGTCTTGTGAGCAAAAATTCTGCTTTGTGAGCCACCAGCATATTAAAGTTGAGAGTGAACGATTTGGCTGCTGCATAAATTTAGAAGAAGAAGAAGAGATTGGATTTATACCCCGCCCTCCACTCCCCAAGGGAGTCTCAGAGCGGCTTACAAACTACTTTCCCTTCCCCTCCCCACAACAGACACCCTGTGAGGTAGGTGGGGCTGAGAGAGCTCTTTCCCAAGCTGTCCTTGAGGGAACAGCTGGTACCGAGCTATGGCTTGCCCAAGGTCATCCAGCCAGGTGCAAGTGGAGGAGTGGGGAATCAAACCCGGTTCTCCCAGATTAGAATCCGCGCACTTAACCACTACACCAAACTGGCTCTCTTTAGTTTGCTCTGGAGCCATCCTCCCTGAGCTAAGACAAAAATGTGTGAGTCGGAGGCTAAAAAACTGTGAGGTGGCTCACACTCACTTAGCTTAGAGGGAACTCTGCCTGTGAGGTAGGTGGGGCTGAGAGAACTCTCTTGAGAACTGCCCTTGAGAGAAGAGCTCTGAGAGGACTTGTGACTGACCCAAGGGGCACACCAGCTGGCTGCATGTGGAGGAGTGGGGAATCAAACCTGGTTCTCCCAGATTAGAGTCCGCGCTCTTAACCACCACACCAAACTGGAACTTGGTGGATGATCACGGGCTCCCTTCTTTAAAGCACCGCTTGGTTGTGGGAAAGCTATTGTTAGCCTGCTACTTTAGAGAAGTCCTAATTGGTGGTTCCCACAGATTGCCGTTAAACCTCCTTCGAAGGGAAGACATCTCGATAGAGCCTCTTCAGCCATATGTTCACATTGTCTGTTTGCTGTGCTTAAAAAAAGAAGAAGGGACTTGACACATTTCTAGGGATACTTCTGGTGATTTGTTTGCAAAGCATATTTGTATTAAAGCGCGTATTAGAGATTTTTGCCTTGTGCGAGAGAGGGGATAAGTGAGCGCTCACATCCTGGCTTAGCACAGACGAGGCTCATCTTCCTTGCCGGGCTGAGCGTCTTTCATGAAAAAGATAGTGGGATCCCGGCTGTGCAAGGAGATTAGGGCTGGGAAAGGATTTTGAGGCTGCAAGTAAGCCGTCGAACATAACAGAGGTTTGAAGCGGCTGTTCAACAGCTTGGGGTTCCCCCCCCCTTGCTTTTTAAAGGGCGGGTGGGTAGAGTGAAAGGATCCACGGATGAACACACAAAGCTGCTTTCCACTGAACTGGACCATCGGTCCATCGAGATCAGTATTGTCTACTCAGACCGGCAGCAGTTCTTCCAGGGTCTCAGGCTAAGGTCTCTCACATCTCCTACCGTATGGCCCTTTTAACTGGAGATGCTGGGGATTGAACCTGGGACCTTCTGCATGCCAAGTAGATGCTCTAACTCTGAGCCACAGCCCCTGTCTATGTCTCTCCAGGGTTTCAGACTGAGGTCTTTCACGTCACCTACCGCCTGGTCCTTTTAACTGGAGATGCCGGGGATTGAACCTGGGACCTTCTGCATACAAAGCTGATGCTCTACCTCTGAGCCACAGCCCCTGTCTATGTCTCTCCAGGGTCTCAGATTGAGGTCTTTCACATCACCTACCGCCTGGTCCTTTTAACTGGAGATGCCGGGGATTGAACCTGGGACCTTCTGCATGCAAAGCTGATGCTCTACCTCTGAGCCACAGCCCCTGTCTATGTCTCTCCAGGGTCTCTGGCAGAGGTCTTTCCCATCACCTCCTGCCTGGTCCTTTTTAACTGGAGATGCCGGGGATTGAACCTGGGACCTTCTGCATGCAAAGCTGATGCTCTACCTCTGAGCCACGGCCCCTGTCTATGTCTCTCCAGGGTCTCAGATTGAGGTCTTTCACATCACCTACCGCCTGGTCCTTTTAACTGGAGATGCCGGGGATTGAACCTGGGACCTTCTGCATGCAAAGCTGATGCTCTACCTCTGAGCCACAGCCCCTGTCTATGTCTCTCCAGGGTCTCTGGCAGAGGTCTTTCCCATCACCTCCTGCCTGGTCCTTTTTAACTGGAGATGCCGGGGACTGAACCTGGGACCTTCTGCATGCAAAGCTGATGCTCTTCCTCTGAGCCACAGCCCCTGTCTATGTCTCTCCAGGGTCTCTGGCAGAGGTCTTTCCCATCACCTCCTGCCTGGTCCTTTTTAACTGGAGATGCCGGGGACTGAACCTGGGACCTTCTGCATGCAAAGCTGATGCTCTTCCTCTGAGCCACGGCCCCTGTCTATGTCTCTCCAAGGTCTCAGACTGAGGTCTTTCACATCACCTACCGCCTGGTCCTTTTAACTGGAGATGCCGGGGATTGAAGGGCCATCATAGAGAGGATGGTGCGTGGTTGTTTTCTGTTGTCCCAGAAGGTCGGACCAGAACCAACGGGTTGAAATTAAATCAGAAAAGTTTTTGGCTAAACATTTAGAAGAACTTCCTGACAGAGCGGTTGTTCGGGAGGTTGTGGGCTCTCCTTTGGAGGTCTGAGAGCAATGCTGATTGTGTGGACTTAGGCAGGTCATGAGCGGGAGGGCAGGAAGCGTTGCGTCTCCTCGGATTGTCAGGCAGTGTGGATAGCAACAAGGTATCCAGAGTTTTCAGCCGGATCTGCATCACACTCGTTCCTCTAACTTCCGTGACAATGGGTGTGCTCTGTTGCGCAGAGTATTTATTTATTTATCCCCTCCCTTTCTGTAAAGAGCTGAAGGGTTGTGTATGCAGCCCCTTCTGCCGTGGGCTGCCAATCTCCAGATGGCACCTGGAGATCCCCTGCTATTACACTTGATCATCAGATGATAGAGATCAGTTTGCCTGGAGAAAATGGCTTCTTTGGAGCGTGGACTCTATGGCTTTATACCCTCCTGAGGTTCATTCCCTTTCCCCCAAACCTCACCCTCAGACTGCACCTCCAAATCTCCAGGAATTTCTCAGCTTTGAGTTGGCAACCCTATTTCTACCACTGTCCTCAGTGACAATAACCCTGACACGGGGGTTACATTGGGACATGAGGGATTGGCCTAAGATCATCCAGTCGGGTTTGTGATGGAGGTGGGGGCCTCTTTGTTCAAAACACAACCCACTACACTCACAATCGGGCCCGTAGCCATGGGGGGCACTTGAGGGCAACGCCCCCCCCCCCAATGTGCCCGGCCACCTCCCTTCTGGCCCCCCTCTCCTCTCCCCTCCCTAGCCCGCATGAGCTGCCGCCACATCTTTTTCACAGCCAGCAGCCATTTAGCCTTTTAAAAGATTTGGAAACAAGCAGCTGCATGTTTAGTGTCGTGTTGTGTGACTCCGATAAAGGATCCTTTCCTGGAAACCGCAAGGCAGTGCCGCAGTGGTGGGGCACGGGCCTGGAGATCTCCCGGAACCGGCTCCCGCAGCCCCCGCCTCAGCATCCGATCGCCCTGCTTGGCACAGAGGTGGCAGTCCGGCAGGGCAGAGTGGCCTGCCTCAGAGCCTCACTGCACCTGTGGCAGGGTGGCCTCACTGTGCCGGAGTCCTGGGAGGAGCTTGTTGCTGGCGTCATGTGACACCAGCCCACCTGCCTTCACCGTGGCGAGCCGGGCAGTCAGACGCTGAGGCGGAGGCCACGGGGGCCGGTTCCGGGAGATCTGCAGGCCCGTACCCAGCCAACGTGGCATTTCCTGGCGGTTTCCAGAAAAGTATCCTTTATTGGAGGCACACAACATGACATCGAACAATTAGCTGCTTGTTTCCAAAATTTTTATAAGGGGCCGCAGGAGCCGGCTTTGGCTGGGATGTGTTTGGAAGTACGTGGCTGTGAACTACCTTTAATTAAATTAACATCCCCCTGGTCCCCCGCCCTGAAAAAATTTCTGGCTCCGCCCCTGCTCTCATTAGCTCCTATATTGATTGACTGATTAATTTAACTCATACCCTGCCCTCCCCGCAAGTGGGGCGGCTTACACAATTGGTCTATAAAGACAGTTAAATACACATAAAACCAGCTTGAAATATCAAATACAATAAAAATGTCGAAGAGCAAAGTGCTAGTGCTGATACAATAAATTGCATAAGATGGCGTGGTGGAATTACCCTGCCACCAAACAGTTTGCCACTCAATGATCTTCCTGGGCACAGCCAGACATTAGGGCTACGGGCCGGGCTCGTTGGTCGCAGTGGGGGCAGCTTCTAGTTGAAGGCCTGGTGGAAGAGCTCCGTCTTGCAGGCCCTGCGGAACTGCAAGAGGTCCTGCAGGGCCCTGATCTCCTCCGGGAGCTCGTTCCACCAATACGGAGCCACCACTGAGAAAGCCCAGGTGGCCAGCCTGGCATCCTTGGGGCCCGGAGGGGTCAGTTGGTTCTGGGACCCCAACCTCAGTGCTCCCTGGGGTATATATGGGGATGGGGTATATATGAAGTGAGCAATTGCTAATATAAGAGGAACTGAACTGGCAGACGAGCTTCTCTGCTCCTAGGTTTACTTTTCCGAGCCTGGAAAACAGATCTGGTAATAAAATCCTACTTGCGGGTTTTGCCCCTCCCTAAAATTAGCCATAAACCGCCCCAATGAAAACGATCCCTCCAGTGCTTTCCCCTGCGAGCGCTGACATTGCTGGCAAGACTGCTTACACTTGACATAAGGCAACTCCACGGGAGCGCAAAGAGGTGCCAGCAGTGCCTCGGGAAAAGCACAGAGCCACTGAAGACGCGTTCCAAGGGGTTCTTCGTGGCGGCGGCTTGCGCAGCGCTACGCTGATGCAATGTGGAATTAATCTTCCTGCATCCTGCCAAGATGGGGGGGGGGGGAGAAACGCTCTGTATCCTTCAGAGCCCCTCGGGCGATATCAGACACCAAATAATAAGCGATGCAAATAATCAGAGGGGGCGCCTTGTGGGGTGTCGGTGCATGGGCTGAGGCTGCAACCAATCTCGCGGAGTCGAGGTCTTTGCAGGCATGATGCATCCTTGGGTTTGGGGGGCTTCAGCCTTTGCAGCAGAACTTGGCGTTTTGCTCTTAGGGTGGCGCTTGTTTACCTCTGAAGCTCGTGAAGGGCAAAGTGAACTCGAAGAAGCCCCTGAGCAGAGTTTCAAGAGATATCCAGGCACAGCACAGAAGAACGGATTTCGTTAGCCACTTCTTGCCATGCAGGCACCTTTAGATACTTGCTCAGCAGCCAGCTGTGCGCAATGCCCATTTCTCTGTTTCAGAAGGCAGCCATGTTGGGTCTGCAGTAGAACAAGTGGATTTGAGTCCAGTAGCACCTTAGAGATCAATAGTTTCTGGGGTATAATCTTTAGAGAATCAAAGCTCGATTTTTTTCAGATCTTGCAAATCTGACAAAGGGAGCTTTGGCTCTCGAAAGAGTCTAACCTGAGTGTGGAATTCATTGCTGCAGGAAGTGGCGGCGGCTACGAGCATAGAGAGCTCCAAGAGGGGATTGGATGAACATATGGAGCAGAGGTCCATCAGTGGCTATGAGCCACAAGCTATAGGTGGAACACTCTCTGCGTCAGTGATGCTCTGTGTTCTTGGTGCTTGGGGGGGGCAACAGTGGGAGGGCTTCTGGAGTTCTGGCCATGCTGGTGGACCGCCTGGATTTTGCCATTGTGTGACACAGAGTGTTGGACTGGATGGGCCATTGGCCTGATTCCATATGGCTTCTCTTATGTTCTTATGTTTGAGGCAGTGATGCTCTGTCTTCTTGGTGCTTGGGGGGCAACAGTGGAAGGGCTTCTGGAGTTCTGGTCTCACTGGTAGACTTCCTGAGGGCACCTGGGTTTTGCCATTGTGTAACACAGAGTGTTGGACCGGATGGACCATTGGCTTGATCCCACGTGGCTTCTCTTATGTTCTTATGTTCTGAGCATGAAAGTCCAGTTGAGAGTCTCTGGGTAAAAATAAAAGAAGTAAGAAATGATACTGATATTATGGTGGGCGTCTGCTTTGGGCCACCAAGCCAGGCAGAGGACTTGGATGACACACTCCGAGAACCGTTTACAAAGTTCTCAAAGAGACCGGACACAGTAGTCAGGGGAGATTTCAATTTCCCGGCTATCTGTTGGAAGTCCAACCTTTGGCAAATACCACACTCCACTTCAAGAATGGGGCAGGTGTGGATGGATGAATTCTGGCCCCAAAGGCTCGGCAATTACTGTCTCAGCCAAGTGTGAGCGTTCTGGCGACTTTTTTCAAGTCAGGTGATTGGACTAATGAAGTGGTACTAATTAAGAAATTGACCTTAAAGCACCTTTGGCATCTAAGTCTCAAGGGCTTCGTCTCCTCATTTGTACCACTAATTTAACAAACGATGAACTCTAGCCGACAGACTTGCAGAATTTGTGTGCAATGAAGACATAGTTTTATTAAGGCAAAAGCAAAAATGGTTGTTAAAACGACGACGTTATATCATATTTAGGCAAGTGAATAAAAATAGCCAGGAAGCCCTGTTTCTGTCTTTTTATTAGAGTTTCTGTTTCTCATAAGATATTGCTTCCCCCTCCAAAAAGACTTCCTTATGTAAGCTGTTCAGAAGGTTAGGATAGGATAAATATATAATAAAAAAAACCAAATAATGTGTTTGTTCAGTTGCATCAGGATGGGCAGCCGCTATCCCAAGTTCCTCCTTGGAGAAAAAAATGTGTGTATTTGAACTCTGTGCTTGAGCTAATTTGGAATTGCAGGCTGCATTGTATACCCATGTCCCTTTTATTGGACTGTTAATAAGATCCTGTTTGGGGAGAGGGAATACACATACAGGGGAGCAAGATTCGAATCCAGCAGCACCTGAAAGACTGTCAAGATGTGTGTAATTGAACTCTCTGCTTGAGCTATTTTGGAATTGCAGGTCTCATTGTATAGCCAGGTTCCTTTTATGGGGCTGTTAATAAGATCCTGTTTGGGGAGAGAGAATACACACACAGGGGAACCAGATTCGAATCCAGCAGCACCTGAAAGACCAACAAGAAGAAGAAGAAGAAGAGAAGGAAGAGGAGGAAACTGGATTTATACCCTGCCCTTCAGTGCCCAAAGGAGTCTCAGAGTGGCTTACAAACTTCTTTCCCTTCCCTTCCCCACAATAGACACCCTGTAAGGTAGGTGGGGCTGAGAGAGCTCTTTTGAGGACTGCCCTTGAGAGAACAGCTCTGAGAGAACTTGTGACTGACCCAAGGTCACCCAGCTGGCTACATGTGGGGGAGTGGTGGATCAAACCCGGTTCTCCCAGATTAGAGTCCGCGCACTTAACCACTACACCAAACTGACAAGATGTGTGTATTTGAACTCTCTGCTTGAGCTATTTTGGCACTGCAGGTCACACTGCATAGCTGTGTTCCTTTTATAGAACTGTTAATAGGATCCTATTTTGGGAGAGAGAATACACACACAGGGGAGCAAGATTCAAATCCAGCAGCACCTGAAAGACCGACAAGATTTCCAGAGGATAACCTGTCGCGAGTCAAAGGAAACTGACAAGATTTCCAGTCAAAGGAAACTTTGTCTCTCGAAAACGAATCCCCTGGGAATCTTTTCGGTCTTTCAGGTCCTACTGGATTTGAATCTGGCTCCTTTCCTGCAGACCAGCCCGGCTGCCCACCTGAAACTCTACCAGGGAGCAGGGTCACAGCTTCTGGTCCCCCTCCCTGTGTGCACTCAAAATGGCTTGTGAGCAAGAGAACATGTCCTTATAGAGCACGTCGAGCTTGGCATCACAAACAGGCCTCTGCATTTGCCGGGGTTCCCAATCGCATGAACAGACCTATCGGGGCCAAACTGCACGTTGCTGGATCCGGGGAACCTGCACAGATACTTTATGTGAAAATATCCAGGAAATGACTTCCCCCTGCCAGCATAGTTTTTGCATAGGAAAATAATGCGGTGCCGGCGGTGCCATTCTGAGCCCGTTTGGACTCTTTCTTGTTTTAACAAACTGTCCTAAGCTTGCCAGCCTCCAGGTGGGGCCTGGAGATCTCCCGCTTTTACAACTGATCTCCAGCTGACAGAGATCACCTGGAGAAAACGGCTGCTTTGAAGGGTGGGCTCTATGACAAATCATGAGAGGGAGGGGCCATTTGGGGCTTCTGATTGGCCACTGGAGATTTGATTGGCTGGGCAGACTTTCAAAAACATTGCTTTGGCAGCAGCTACGAACATAGCACAAGGATCGTCACTAAGCGACTGAAGGTATGCTCCGGAAGTCATTTTGTGGCTCGCTGTGCCTCCTGTGACAGCCGTTTTGTGGTGGCCGTTTTGTAGCTGTGCTCACCGTGCCGTGTCAGAATTCCAAAGGTATCCAGAGGCTCAACAGGTTTGGGGACCCTGATGTATGTTCTAGAAAGGAAGAAGAAGGGAGGGAAGGGAAGGGAGGGTTGCCTCAGTGCTTAGTCCTTGTGGCCCGTCCTTATACGCCCAGGGAAATGCTGATGGCCACTTTGGGGTCAGAGAGCAATTTTTCTCCAGGCCACTTTGGCCGGGGATCCTGAAGGCTTTTTGTCGTCTTCTGGGCATGGAGCAGGGGTCACTGCGGGTGTGGAGGGGGAGGTATTTGTGAATTTCCTACGTTGTGCAGGGGGGTTGGACTAGATGACCCTGGAGGTCCCTTCCAACTCTATGATTCTATGCTTGTACCATGCTGAGGTCCCTCCCCTCCCCAAACCCCACCCTCTCCCAGATCCACCCCCAAAGTCTCCAGGTATTTTCCAACCCAAACCTGGTAACCCTAAGCTGTTCTCTGCATCTGCTCTATAAATATGGGGAGCGCAAGTTGGGCCCGGGAAAGCCGGATCCAGCCCTTTAAAAATGGTAACCATCAGTTTGGCTCTTAGTCAAGTTCTACTGAATGGATGTGGGTCTGATTGTGCCTAATCCCACTTGGACATACTCACTCATCCCAGATAGGAAAACTTCGTTGCTTCCGTCCTCACCTGGATAAGCCAGGCCAGCCTTATCTGATCAGATCTTGGAGACGAAGATTGGATGGGAGACCACCAAGGAATAAAAAAGTTGTCTCACGGAGGCAGGCCACAGCAGACCACCTCTGAAGGTCTCTTGCCTTGAAAACTCCACCAGATCTGACTCGACTGCAAAAAAACAGAGACTGATTTCACACCAGGCGCTGCTTCGCTGTCGGTCTTCCCTTTGCCCCGATCGCCTGCTTCAATTTCTCACTATTTGGTGTGGGGCGCATTTTGACCCGCAGCTTCGCCTGATTTCCCCCGCGGCTTCAGCGATCCTGTTTTTTGAAGATCACTGAAGCCGCGGAGGAAATCAGGTGAAGCCATGGGTCAGAATGCGCCCCACGGTACATAGTGAGAAATTAAAGCATGCAGCCGGGGCAAAGGGAAGAAAATCGGTCAGAGAGAGAGAGAAGGAAACCTTAGCTCAGCACAGCACTGGGTATCCTATTAATGGACGAGAAGCGCAAAGCCATCCAAAGCGATGAGGTGGCTGCTCACGAGCATTCCTCCCCCAGTGCACTTCTCCTCCTCCTCCTCCTTTGGTGTGTGCGTGCGTCGGGCCCGCTTTCCCATCCGCACGCCGTCCTCGCCACCGGCTTACAAGGGACCCAGAACAAAACACGCTTTGAAGCCGGATGAGTCTCTGTCAGCAAGACAAAGCACAATTACTTTGTCACGCATCTTGTTATGTTGGTGTATTAGTTTAATTAAATTCCTTGTTAATTAGCACTGTATGTACTAGCGCTAATTATTATTTGCTTAGCACAATCAACAGTTTAATTCTTCTCGGAAAGTGGCGCCCTTCCGAGTTAAATGCCGATTTTTGTGAGCTTAAAGAGGGACCGGATCACTTCGGTCCTGCGTTGTCGTCGTTTTAAGGCTGCGAAAACCCATACCGAACCGAACTTCTTAAAGAAATGGAGTTTAAATCATTTGCCTTTCTCGTCGCTCCTCTTGCTACATCCTCCCAGTAATGACTGAAGAATGAAAATAGGTAGCCTGTTGCCCCATCATGTAGAGTTGGGAGGATCCTCCAGGGTCCTCTAGTCCAATCCGCTGCACAATGCAGGAAATTCACAAATACCTCCCCCCCACACACACACACACTGCCAGTGACTGCTGTTCTATGCCCAGAAGATGGCAAAAAACCTCCAGGATCCCCGGCCAAACTGGCCTAGAGAAAAATTGCTTCCTGAACCCAAAGTGGCGATCAGCATTTCCCTGGACGTGTAAGAAAGGGTCACGAGAGCTAAGCACTGAGGCAGCCCTTCCTGCCCTCCCTTCTTGTGATCCGCCTAAGAATCAAAGAATCAGCATCGCTGTCAGATGGCCATCCAGCCTCTGCTTGAAAGCCTCCAAAGAAAGAGAGCCCACCACCTCCCGAGGAAGCCGGTTCCACTGGTGAACCCCTCTAACTGTCAGCAAGTTCTTCCTAACGTTTTGCCGAAAACTCTTCTGAGTTAATTTCATCCCACCGATTCTGGTCCGACCTGCTGGGGCAACAGAAAACAAGCTTGCACCCTGGAAATCTGGTTGGTGTTTAAGATGCTGCTGGACTTGAATCTATTAATATCATATCAGTGATCATTCAGGAGTCTTCAGGAGGAAAGGGAAGGGTCTTACTTCTGTATCAGCCAGTGTTCCCTCTAAGCTGAGTTAGTGTGAGCTAGCTCCCAGTTTTTTAGCCTCCAACTCACCCATTTTTGGCTTAGCTCAGGAAGGAGGGCTCCAGAGCAAACTAATTGATGCAGCAGCTAAATCGCTCGCTCATAACTTTAAGGCCAGTAGCTCACAAAGTAGAATTTTTGCTCACAAGACTCCGTAGCTTAAAGGCTGGACCAATGACCACCAGACCTTCTTCCTTTCGAGAACATACATCAGGGTCCCCAAACCTGTTGAGCCTCTGGATACCTTTGGAATTCTGACACGGCACGGTGAGCACAGCTACAAAACGGCCACCACAAAACGGCTGTCACAGGAGGCACAGCGAGCCACAAAATGACTTCCTTCAGTCACTCAGTGACGATCCTTGTGCTATGTTCGTAGCTGCTGCCAAAGCAATGTTTTTGAAAGTCTGCCCAGCCAATCAAATCTCCAGTGGCCAATCAGAAGCCCCAAATGGCCCCTCCCACTTTCTAAAAACCCATGGTGAGTGCCAGGAAAGGTGTCGGTGGACCCCTGACGTATATCATTGGTGACTACTTAAGAACAAGGGGAAGAACAGACGAGATCCTTTGTCATTCCTGCTTTTAAAATTATCTGCTGTGGTTACCTATGTAACATAAACGTACTGAACTCTCAATAGCGTATACCCTGAAAATCTTTCCGATCTTTAATGTGCTGCTGGGCTCCAATCTTGCTCTTCAGCTAAAAGTTGTTCCGCCTCTTTGTCCAATGAAGACAAGTCCCCAGTGCTGGGTGGCCAGGGCGGAAGTGTCCAATGTTCCCTCTAAGCTGAGTCAGTGTGAGCTAGCCCACAGCTTTTTAGCCTCCAGCTCACACGTTTTTTTGTCCTAGCTCAGGAAGGATGGCTTTACGCAGCAGCCAAATTGCTTGCTCACAACTTTAAGGCCCGTAGCTCACGAAGTAGAATTTTTGCTCACAAGACCCCACAGCTTAGAGGGAGCATCAGAAGTGGCCTGAAAACATAGTACAGTTGTTCTCCTCGGGGTCACTCGGCACGCTGAGGGACCTCGTCCGGTGAGGGGAAGGGAAGAAAGGCATTCCTAATTGAAACCCGAGCAGTTGCCCATCTCGCCAGCCACTTGAACAGGGGCAGCGATTGATTAGCATTTCCCTTTCCCCTAATTAATAAAAGAGGGGGAATAAGGGCTAACCGTATAGCACAGTGCTGGGGACGGGGGGGCGGGGGGAGAAAAGAATCAGCCCCGTAAGCTCTTTGGGTGTAATTGTTTCATTAGTCATCTAATAGTTCCGCAGACAGCTGCCCCTTTCATGTCGTATCCGTGATGCAATCTCTCCCCCCCCCCCAAATCTGCGGGGGGGGGGGCAGACAAGGAAGTTGGGTTTTTAAAAAAAAAAAAATCCATCCCCTCCTTTTCTTTTGTCCGCCCGAGAAGCAGGCGGCAGCAAGAGGGGAGTGAAATTTCGGGGAGAGGAGGAAGGCGGGCGAAAGGGAACAAGTCGTTTTAATAAGACAACAAGGCTCATTCAGCCGCTTGGCAGAAACCAAAGGGGCCTTTTTAATATTCCGCCGCTAAATTAGACAGCCGATCCGGCACAGGCCTCGGGCTCTGACATGAGTTTTATAATGACAGTTAATTAGATGTTGTCTACAGCAATCATAGGGCTGTCATTTCTAATACACGTCTAGGAACTTGAAGGACGGGAGAATCTCCCTTCTTCTCCCCACCCCCAAGAGTGTGCTTTTTTCCCTCCCCCTTGGAATGGAATCGGTTGGCAAAATTAACAATGAATATATGAGGTGTTAGTTTGACAATTAATCTAATCTTCCTTTTGCATGTCAGCCTGCTGGAGGCAGGGGTGTCTTTTAACCGGTCCCCTTCTGCAACTTCGGGCTTTTGTCAGTCTCTGGGTCAAAACTGCCTTGCAGCGCTGAAGAACGTCTCCCCCTGTTTCCCCCAGCCTGTCCAGCCTCCTCCAGGGATATATTACCTTTCACAGGGTTATAGCATTAAAGACTGTCACATCCTACAAATCTCTTCCAACTGAAATCCCGTCTTCCGCTTTCTCAGGGTGAGGAAATCATTACTTTCAGGGCTTTGGCTCAAACCGTCCGAGTGAGGAGACAATTTTGCTGTCATTCAGGCCAGCACGTATCTCGGGAAAGTCCTAATTCCCAGCAGATTCTTCCTTTCCAGTATCGGACAAAGGTCCACCGTCCTGCTAGTGTGATTGGCTCACGTTCCATGCGGTGAAGCCAACATCGGGGAAGGCCTCAGCCTCCGTGCCAGGGGTCCGCAACTGTTTTGAGCCTGCAGGCACATTTGGGATTCTGACACAGCATGGTGGGTACAACAACAAAATGGCTGCCACAAAATGGCTGCCGCAGGAGGCGGAGCCGACCACAAAACGATTGCCGCGGTTTAACTTTGGTAACACTCAATCCATCTTGGGGGAGCTGCAAACAGTAGAGGTTGCTCTCAGCAGGAAATGTACACAATAAGACTAGATGTTACTTGTTCAAAATACTGTAAATGTTAAATGTTTAAAAGGTTAACGATGGTGCTAGACAAAGTCCAGGGGCCCCTTTAAGACCAAGAAAGTTTTATTTAAGGTGTAAGCTTTGGTGTGCAAGAAGATACATCTCCTCCTTTATATTGTTGACTGTTCCTGGAAATCTTCCCTTCTTTTTTTCGTGGTGAAAAGTTCTGTCTGTGGTCCAACCCACAGCTTGTGAATGGAAAACACCCCTTAAGATCTTGCTTATTGTCTTCCTTCCATGCGTCTGCCTTAATCATCCTCATTGACAGCTAAATCCTATTTGGCTATCTAGTATTTTTTTTCTGGCCTCAGGGCTGCATACTTCCCCTGTTGCATCCTTACAACCCCCCTGTGGAGTAGGCTAGTCTGGAGGAGAATGTTTGCCCTACCCAGTAAGTTTGAAGGCAGAGTAGAAATGGAACTGATACACCCATAGATTCCTTTGGCTGCATTTTTTCCATCCCTCTAGCTTTTTTTCTATTTTCCCCACTCTGCTTTTGAAATCTAGATTGCCTGTCACCTGCCATCTGCCTGTATTCATCTGCAAAGTGGGCCCATATACATTGGTGGTCACTACAGATGCCATGCCCTGCCCTGGGTGGCCCAGGCAAGCCAGATCTCATCTGATCTTGGAAGCTAAGTAGGGTCAGCCCTGGTTAGTACTTGATTGGGAGAATACCACGGAAGTCATAAGAACATAAGGAAAGCCGTGTTGGATCAGGCCAGTGGCCCATCCAGCCCAACACTCTGTGTCGCACAGTGGCCAAAACCCAGGTGTCATCAGGAGGTCCACCAGCAGGGCCATAAGAACATAAGAGAAGCCATGTTGGATCAGGCCAGCAGCCCATCCAGCCCAACACTCTGTGACACACAGTGGCCAAACCCCAGGTGCCCTCAGAAGGTCCACCAGCAAGGCCATAAGAACATAAGAGAAGCCATGTTGGATCAGGCCAGCAGCCCATCCAGTCCAGCTCTGTGACACACAATGGCCAAACCCCAGGGACCATTAGGAGGTCCACCGGCAGGGCCAAAAGAACATAGGAGAAGCCAATGTTGGATCAGGCCAATGGCCCCTCCAGTCCAACACTCTGTGTCACACAGTGACCAAAACCCCAGGGGCCATCAGGAGGTCCACCAGTGGGGCCACAATTCCAGAAGCCCTCCCACTGTTGCCCCCTCCAAGCATCAAGAATACACAGCATCGCTTCCCCAGGCATAGTGTTCCATCTGTAACTTGTGGCTCAGAGCCACTGATGGACTTCTGCCCTACATGTTTATCCAGTCCCCTCTTGAAGCTGCCTATCCTTGTTGCCCCCATCACTTCCTGTGGCATTGAATTCCACCTGTTAATTACTCTTTGGATGAAGAAATACTTCCTTTTATCTGTTCTATGCTGCTTTGCACCTCTCCTTGTCTACCTTTGCGGTGGCCCGGTTAGGTGCCAAGTTCGTACGGCGCGAGTTTCTCAGCATGCAAACGGCTCACCCCTCAGAAAACAGCCGTCATCATCAGCAGCCATAAGCAGCATCACTGTTTTGACCTCACTCTACAGTCTAGCTCACGGTGGACAAAAATCCAGAAGCACCCTTTGCACAGTCCCAGACACTATGATCTGCCTTGCCTTTAACAAGCAGTTGGATACGGCTTTCGGGACGCGTCAGTCCCCTCTCCTCCTTTTCCCTGGCACCTCCTTCGGTTTCCTCCTGAGGTCAGAAGAAGCCTTGGGTAGAAATGTCAGCCAAAGTTTCAGACAGCTTTTCCTTGTTCTCCTGGCAGACACGTAAAGACAATGGGCATGAAGAGGCTGGCACTTCGTAGGCCGTCCATCTGGCGCTCGGGAAGCTTTGGCGAGCCGTTGGACGGGAGAGCATATGCCACTCCCGTGCGGCCAGCGGGCCCATGACAAGAGAGCAGCGGCACCATTTCCAGCCTGTGGATTCGGGAAGCACGAGGCACGTGGGTGTTAGAGCACGGTTGCTCAGTTGCCAAAAGGGGCGATTCGGGGCCTGCATCTTTTGCAGCTTTCTCCGTGGCTAAGGTTATGTGTTTGTTTTATTTCATCTGTACCCTGCCTTCCTCTCCTGGGTTTTGGCCACAGTGTGACAGAGAGCATTGGACTGGAGGGGCCATTGGCCTGATCCAAGATGGCGCCTCTTACGTCCCAGCCCTATTTCTTCCATTCTCCGCCCCCCTCTGCATCCGCACTTCACCCTGCTATGCCAATCCCAACGTCTTCTGATTTCCCCACATGCCCTCATGGGGGCTGACCGTCGCATTCATCCCCTGAACTCGCCGCCGCTTCCCCTTTAATTGTGTAATCGGATCCCTTTATTAGCTGATAACATGATTTGCATTCTGTCGGAGCCACTTCTGTTTAATTTAAAGGAAATGCTTACAATATCCCAGCTCTTAATTTTAGCCCCACCTGGGCCGCTTTCGAGCCCCATAAGTTGATTGTTACGGCATTAATTACAATTTCGCAGCGAGGGCCGTGTGCCTCTGTGGGGATGATAGAATTGTGTCCCCCCCCCTTGTGCCGTCAAACAAGCAGCCGGCACACGGTCTCCTTGGCCCCCACCCCTTCCAAAGATTTGCAGTAACGAAGGGGGAGTGATAAAGCCATCACACCCAGCCCCATTTACCCATCCATGCCAGCCTGCTTCACGCATCACTGAGCACCGTCAATGGGAAATTACCTTCGAAGGCTCGATTTCCATTCCCAAGTTGCCTTGTAAGATTATTGTTTTCTGTTTCCGGATTTGTTTGGGGGAGGAGGGGAGAGGGGTGTCGGGGTCCGTGGCTTCCTTCCTCTGCTTCTGCAGACACAGCGAAATTTCGATCCCCTCGACGTTTTTTGTTGTTGTTGTTGGAGGAGCGAAAAGTTTTAAGTCGAATTTCCCAGTCCATAAAAATGAGCTATTTTAAAATTGTGCATTCTCCCCCTTACCCCCATTTTTCCAAACCTCACTTTCTGAATATCACCACTAGAAGAAAATTATAACCTTATTTTAGTTTCAGAGGATAGCACCTTGGAGGCCGAAAATATTTTCGGGATGTGAGCTTTCGAGTGTCAGAGTTCCCTTCGTCAGATACAAGTCAGAATGGAGAACACAGGAACATAAGAGAAGCCCATGTTGGATCAGGCCAAGGGCGTAGACTTCCCAATTTCCCAGGGGGAGCGGAGGCTGGGCCAGAGGGGGGGAGTGGGGAGGAAAACCACGTGCCAAGATGATGCCGCCGCAAGAGCCTCTCCCCCTCGCCTGGCTCCCCCCCACACCTCTCTCCACCCACTCCTCCCTGCCTCTCGCTCTCTCTGGGGGCAATCCTGGTGACTGCCCAGCGTGATGACGTCACCCGGAAGTGACATCATCACGCTGGGCATGTTGCCGGGGCGACGTTCCGGCAATCGCCCTGAAACTCTATGATGCCATAGAGTTTCCAGGGCGATTGCCCCCAGAGAGGGAGGAGGTGGTGTGTGGGAGCCAGGCAGGGAGGGAAGAGGCTCTTGCGGCGGCTTCTTGAAGCCGTGGCGACGGCCAGGGGCTTGGGGGGCAGGGAGGCACAGCAGCAGCCAAGAGCTCCATTTCGCCCGGGAGGGCTCAGTCCCCCCTGGAAAATTTCAGGAGTGGCCTGCGCCCCAAAGCCCCCGCATAGTTGACGCCTATGGATCAGACCAGTGGCCCATCCAGTCCAACACTCTGTGTCACACAGTGACCAAAAATACCAGGTGCCATCAGGAGGTCCACGAGTGGGGCCAGGACACTAAAAGCCCTCTCACTGTTGCCCCCCCCCCCCCCAAGCACCAAGAATACAGAGCATCACTTGCCCCAGACTGAGAGTTCCTATCTATACCTTCTGGCTAATAGCCACCAATGGACCTCTGCTCCAGATGTTTATCCAATTCCCTCTTGAAGCCTTCCATGCTTGTAGCTGCCACCACCTCCTGTGGCAGTGAATTCCACATGTTAATCACTCTTTGGGTGAAGAAGGACTTCCTTTTATCTGTTCTAACCCGAGTGCTCAGAAATTTCATCAAGTGCCCACAAGTTCTTGTCTTGTGAGAAAGGGAGAAAAGGACCTCTTTCTCTACCTTCTTTACCCCTTGCATAATCTTATAAACCTCAGTCATGTCACCCCTCAGCCGTCGTTTCTCCAAGCGAAAGCGCCCCAAGCGCTTCAGCCTTTCTTCATAGGGAAAGTGTTCCACCCGTTTATCATTCTAGCTGCCCTTTTCTGCCCTTTTTCAAGTGCTATAATATCTTTTTTAAGAGATATAAGAACTTATGAGATTTTCATTCTGGTCTCTATCTGATGAAGGGAGCTTTGACACTTGAAAGCTCATACCCCGAAATCCTTCCATGGAGATAGATCAAGATGGGTAGTTGTGTTAGTCTGCCTGTAGCAGTAAGTGAGCAAGAGTCCAGTCGCACCTTAAAAACTAACAAAATCGGTGGCGGGGTAGGAGCTTTTGAAAGTCGCTGCTCTCGTCTTCCGATACAGCTAGAATGTGAGTCCATCAGTCATGCTGGCTAGAATGCTCTTTTCTGGGAGGCAGTTGACGGACTGCAATTTCCCCAGGAAGTCTGTGGAATCACAGTCATAATGCTACCCAAGACAATGCATCCTCCTGAAATGAATCAAGACCTAGGTTTCCTGTCTCATTACCAGTGCTGATTTCTCGACGCCCACTACCCCTCTGCTTTTCAACCCTAGACTTACTTGGGGGTCTCCCATCCAAGTACTAACTAGGGCTGACCCTGCTTAGCTTCCAAGATCTGACAAGATCAAGCCAGCCTGGGCCCTTCAGGTCATGGAAGATAATACAGAATCTAGGATTTAACTGCAAAAGGACCCCCATCTTGTGGACATCCTGCTGATATCTGGAGTGCCACACAGTCCCATGTGATGCTGGCATCTGTGATCAGAAGGTTTTGAGACAGGAGCACAGTCCCCCCCCCCCCCCCCAAATCGAAAGGCAGAAACTTTAGCTGCCTGGTTTGTCTTTTTCTCTACAGCCTCCCTCCTTCTCCCTCCCGCCTCCCCCTTCCCTACAGAGTCATACCCGAGCAATATGGCATGGTTTGTGCTCTCCATCTGGAGAGCTGTGAATGCCGGCTGGTTCCAGCCATACTTTTCAGAGTTTCTTCCTTTCGAGTCTGTAATTAAAACAACATCACCGAGATTTAAATGTGCCTGTAGTAGGAGTGAGGAGGCTAAAACGTACTATTAAAGGGAGAAGACGTGTCCTTTGGCACGGACAAGGAGCTGGTGGCACTCCGGAGCTGCCCTTGAGAAGTCTCCTGTGGATGACACATTTGGGAAGAAGAAGAAGAGATTGGATTTATACCCTGCCCTTCGCTTGTAGTCTCAGAGCAGCTTACAAACTCCTTTTCCCTTCCCTTCCCCACAGCAGACACCCTGGGAGGTGGGTGGGGCTGAGAGAGCTCTGAGACAACTGTCCTTGAGAGAACAGCTCTGACAAAACTATGGCTTGCCCAAGGTCATCCAGCAGGTGCAAGTGGAGGAGTGGGGAATCAAACCCGGTTCTCCCAGATTAGAGTGTGCGCACTTAACCACTACACCAAACTGGCTCTCCCAAGCCGATCATTCTCCGTTGTGGCTCTGATCTCTACTGCTAGAGTGAAAGGGGCCATGTCCTTATTACAGAAAACAGATGTGAAAGTAAGTTTAATTCAGCACTCCGGGATAACTGGAGTCGGGAAAGGATTGTCTTAACATGGAGCACAAACCCATTTCTCGATAGAGGAAGTGGCGCTTTAGAACATGGAACTCTGTGCCATCATGTCCTGCTGAGGTCCCTCCCCCAACCGCACCCTCTCCAGGCTACATCCATGAATCTTCAGGAATTTCCTGGCGGGAAGTTAGCAACCCAACTCATTAAAACAGGAACTAGGCCCAAGTCTTCCACACCTGTGTTACCTACATGACCTACACAGGGAACGGTCCTAGGAAATAAGACATTTTGATACTATGGAGGACAAACGATAGAAGACAACATTGATACTTTGATCTTCATTCAGATGAAGTGTGTATGAAACAAATGACCATTCCGGAGAGATTCGTTAACAACTTCTACAATCATCAGCACTATTGTACATGTATTATCGCTTGTGTATATGAATTCAATATATGATATCACTTTATTCCATGTTGAATGGTTGGCGCTTCCTTGCAGCTTACCTGGGTTCCATATTGTGTTATATTCTCTACCATATCTAGTTCTAGTCGAGGGGATGGTTCCTTCCTCATCACGCTTTCTGCCTCTGCTGCCTTAAGACCATTTGCATACTTGAGAGCCAGTTTGATGTAGTGGTTAAGTGCGTGGACTCTAATCTGGGAGAACTGGGTTTGATTCCCCATTCCTCCACTTGCACCTGCTGGATGACCTTGGGCAAGCCATAGCTCTGACAAGAGCTGTTCTCTCAAGGACAGTTGTCTCAGAGCTCTCTCGGCCCTACCTCCCTCACAGGGTGTCTGTTGCGGGGAGGGGAAGGGGAAGGAGATTGTAAGCCGCTCTGAGACTCCCTTTGGGTAGTGAATCCAATCTTCTTGGGTAGTGAAGGGCAGGGTATAAATCCAAACCACCACCTCCTCCTTCTCTTTCTCCTCCTCCTCCTCTTCTTCTGCTTCTTCTGCTTCTTCTTCTTCTTCTTCTTCTTCATGGTCACCTCCAGAGCAAAATGCATTAACCGTTTCTCTGAGGGAGGAAAACAGGCTTCCTCCCTAGAGAAGCTGTCCTTGCTTCCGATTAAACCTCTTGGTGTCTTCATTTCGGCCTAAGCCACCTCAGGCTCACTTGTGTTCTTAGATGCGGACGGTGACCTCTTCCTGCCAACATCGGGCAGTATTAATTCTCTTTTGTCCGTGCCTTCAAGTGGTTACAGGCCTCGGGCTTCTGGGGCGGAACAGGCTGCTCTAAATGGAACGGAATGAAATAAAGTTCTCCAGGCAAAGCAGGCCTTACTACGAAGCAACCTGAAGCAGAAAGCTGGGGAAAGGCTGCCATTTTCCTCCAGCTTCTGTGTATCACCAAACAGGAAGTCCCGTATGCTGGCAGGGGAGGAGCTTTCAGGATACCTCTCCCCCCAGACCCAAGCTTAATCGTACGGCAACAAACCTTGGTTGGACATGACATACAAAGCATGTCTCCGTGCAGCTTTCAATAAGCCACTCTCTTTCAATCTTGTGCTTTTCAAAAGGTGAGAGCACCTAGCATGAATTTCCTGTGTTTAAGAACCAGGCATTTTCTAAGTGATGTATTGCCAGTAGTGTAGTGGTTAAGTGCGCAGACTCTGACCTGGGCGAACCGGGTTCGATTCCCGACTCCTCCACTTGCAGCTGCTGGATGACCTGGGGCAAGCCATAGTTCTGTCAGAGCTGTCCTTGAAAAAGAGCAGTTCTGTCAGAGCTCTCTCAGCCCCACCTACCTCTCAGGGTGTCTGTTGTGAGGAGGGGAAGGGGAAGGAGTTTGTAAGCCGCTCTGAGACTCCCTTGGGGAGTGAAGGGGCAGGGTATAAATCCAATCTCCTCCTCCTCCTCCTCCTCCTCTTCTAAATAAAGGTGAAGTGAGGGGAAATTGCAAGGACAAAAACCATAGGCTGATTTTGACATGCAGGCTCACCGGGGTTTGATAAAGTGAGCAGTGACTCAGGACAGCTCCTCCCCTGCCACAGATTTTGTTAGTCTTCAAGGTGCTCCTGGACTCTGGCTCTTTTCTACTGCTAGGAACCACCAGCAACTGTATGGTAGAACTACAGCGTTCCAGGCAATTCCAGTAGCAGCGTGATGTCCTGTTCGCCTCTCCTGTGAAATCCCCTCCCCCTTGAAGACTGCCTTGCTATTCGTTTTTAGGCAGAAGCTAAAACATTTCTGTTCACCCGGGCATTTAATTAAATTTCACTTCATTTGTATCATCTTCCTGACCTTGCCCTGTTCTTTTCCTGTTTATGTTTTTGTTATGCTTTCACATCCCGTCATTATGCTGAAATTATTTTATATTATTGGGTTTATTGAGGTTGTTGGCTGGGCTGGTTTTACCGCTGATGCTGAGTATATTGGAATATATTTATAGTTTAATGGGATTATTTGTTTTATTTTATGTCAGTAGCCAAATGGGCAGTTTCGGGAGAGCGCAAGGTAGAACTTTTCAATGAAATGAGACAGATGTGGCTGCAGGTGAAGCGAGAGAGAGCTAGTAAGGCATAGGGGGCTGTTCTTTGCGAGACTTCTGAGTAGACCAAATAAGCCAGGCCTTAATGAAAGCAAAAAGTCCTTTTATTTCTTAATGATCAGTCAGGAACACATTGTTTGTCAGTAATAGCAAACTACAGGCAGCAGGGACTCATATACAGAATTCAAAAGGTAAGGGCAGGTGAAACACCAATCAGAGTAAAATAAAAGAAGCGCGCAAACCCAACCCATTTGGTTCTCACAGAAAAAAGGCATGGAAGCATTACACCCCCCCCCCCACGGCCCCTTTGTGAACTCTACTTGCGTTTCACAGGCCAGGCACCTGGCCTAAATCAGTTTTAGAAGTCTTCAAGGTTGCCAAGCAAGATCAGGCGTCTCGAGGCGCCAGAATGAATGAGACAGTGGGAGGAGGCGAGGGGAAAGATAGCACTCAGCGAGCGGGCAAGGTGACGTGGGAGTCAGTGGCAAGCCAACCTCCCGACTAATGAATGGACCAGTGTTAAGACAGACAACTAAGACAGAATTTATGGCAGAGGATCTGACATCCTTGGACTAGGACCAAGGAGTCCTGAGTTCGAATCTCTCTACTCTGCCATCAAGTTTACTGGGTGTCTTTGGGCCAGTCATTCTCAATCTCTCTCTCTCTCCACCGATCTTATTTCACAGGATTATGAGTACAGAATAGAGGAGGGAAAAACAATATATATGGCTCTGAGCTCGCTGGAGGAAGACAACGATGAAAATGTGTGTGTATGTGTGAGAGAGAGAGGGGTGAGGGAAGGAGGAGGGAGGGAGGGAAGGAAGGAAGGAGAAGAGGAAGAAGAGGAGGAGGAGGAGGAGGAGGATATTGGATTTATACCCCGCCTGTCACTACCTGAAGGAGTCTCAGAGTGGTTTATAAACTCCTTTTCCCTTCCCCTCCCCACAACAGACACCCTGGGAGGTAGGTGGGGCTGAGAGAGCTCTTTCCAGAACTGTTCTTGAGAGAACAGCTGTGCCAGAACTATGGCTTGCCCCAGGTCATCCAGCAGGTGCAAGTGGAGGAGTGGGGAATCAAACCCGGTTCTCCCAGATTAGAGTCCGCGCACTTAAGCACTACAGGAAGGAAGGAAGGAATCTCATTCTAACAGCCAGCCCTGGTTCTGTAATCTCCTGAATAGAGTATCCTGATTCTGATATGGCAGAGATCAAGTCAGAGATAAAACAGTAGCAACGTTACCACACTGAACATCCTGGTGATTATCCCTTTTTTGGGGGAAGACATAATCCAGGATAGTCATACTATGTTCCCTCTAAGCTGTGTCAGCGTGAGCTAGCTCACCGTTTTTTAGCCTCCAGCTCACCCATTTTTGTCTTAGCTCTGGAGCCGGCTCCAGAGCGAACTAATTTATGCAGCAGCTCACAAAGTAGAATTTTTGCTCACAAGACTCCGCAGCTCAGAGGGAGCATTGGAATTTCATTGTCAGAGGCCTTATTCTCCACTAATAACTTCTCTAAGTAACTTCTCTGTATTATTATTTATTTCATTTCTATACTGCCCATCGTCGAAGCGCTCTGGGCAGTTTACAACAAGCATAAAAAGAATAAAATGCAGTAGATAAGACATTAAAAGTTAAAATTAATTTAGAATGACATTAAAAAATTAAGAACAATAGCCCGGACCCAGAAAAAACCTATCCCAAAGTGGGGGGGAGAGTTCCTGGCTAACTGTATCGGGCCCCTGCAGTAAGTTGGACTAATAGTGTTTCTATTTTCAGAGGGCAGTCATGCTGGTCTGTGGTAGAACAACTACATCCGCGTCCAGCAGAACCTTGGTGTAGTAGTTAAGAGTGGTGGGCTCTAATCTGGGAGAACCGGGTTTGATTCCCCACTCCTCCACATTCAGCTGCTGGGGTGACCTTGGGTCAATCACAGTTCTCTCAGAACCGTTCTCTCAGGAGCAGTCCTCGAAAGAGCTCTCAAATCCCCACCTACCTCACAGGGCTTCTGTTGTGGGGAGGGGAAGGGAAAGGAAACTGTAAGACGCTTTGAGACTCCTTTGAGTAGTGATGGGCGGGGTATAAATCCAATGTCCTCCTCCTCCTCCTCCTCTTCATCTTCTTCAGTTTGGTGTAGTGGTTTGGTGTAGAGCCAGTTTGGTGTAGTGCGCAGACTCTAATCTGGGAGAACCAGGCTTGATTCCCCACTCCTCCACTTGCACCTGCTGGATGACCTTGGGCAAGCCATAGCTCTGTACCAGCTGTTCTCTCAAGGACAGTTGTCTCAGAGCTCTCTCAGCCCCACCTACCTCCCAGGGTGTCTGAGGTGGGGAGAGGAAGGGGAAGGAGTTTGTAAGCCGCTCTGAGACTCCGAGTGAGTGAAGGGCGGGATATAAATCCAATCTCTTCTTCTTCTTCTTCTTCTTCTTCTAACACCAACAAGGTCTTGGAGGTATGAGCTTTTGAAAGTCTAATGAAGGGAGCTTTGACTCTGGAAAGCTTATCCCTTGTTGGTCTCTTGGGTGCTACTGGACTCAAATCTAGCAGTTCTGTTTAGTGACTCAAGCTCGGCAGCTCCGGGGAAATCTGCGCCTCCTTGGTACGAGAATCCTGGATGAAGTGCGGCGCTGATTCTAACCACAAACCATGGGTTCATCTTGCTAAGGGAACACAGAGGGGATCCGCATTATAGCACCAGTGCTGCTAACTGCATTTGCCCCAGGAACTTTTCCATTTTACACCAGGCACCACGGTTGTGTTTCCCCTCCGACATTTTACCCACGATGATTCACTCCTGTCAATAAGCCACGGGTTGCATTGGAAAGCGACGACCTTCCTTCCCGAAGCCCAGATGTGTGGGCGCATGCTCCGCGGGTGTGTGTGAGTGTGTGCGCCAAGAGGGTTAGAACTCAATTAGAACTGTCTTGGTACGCCGGACGCGGCGTTTGCCTTTGCCCTCTGGAGCTTTCAGACGACGAACACCTGATTGCATTGATTCCTGCCCCCCTCTTGCCGCGCAGAAGCGCCTAATCAGTCCGTTGAACGATAAGGAAAGATCTTGCCATCTGTCTGCTTTATTTAATGGAGTGTCAGCACATCCCAAATAGGAAATAATTGGACTGACAGACACATAGCCAGTTATTACACTGTTTGTTATCTGATTAGAAGGGGGGGCAAGTGGGGAAGGAGAACAGCAGGCAGGGGAGCTGGGAACCTTAATTCGAGTTGATCTCATCACGAACCGACATGGCGAGCGTGCGCAGCCACCACGGAGAAATTTGCCAGGTGACAATTCCCCCGCCACCTCGACACTTTGTGGCATCTCCTTTCCTCCCGAATCGGAGATGGGCACGTTATTCGACTTGACAGGCACATCTTGGTCTCTGCCCGTCTTTGAGAGCTCCGAGTCAGACATTGGTTCGCCGTGCTCCGGCACTGAGGTAGTGTCAGGGGTCCGGTCCCACTCCCCATAATTCCCTGTGTTAATTAAGCTTCTAAAGCAGGCAATCCCTTTGGGCCGCCTCTCGAACAGAGGCAGGAACAGGCCAGCCAATAGCAAAGCTCCGTGGAAAGGGATGGGATTTCTCCTGCCAGAGGAATCGTTTGATTGGCTTCGTACCATCTGGAGTGGGAGAAGAGCGCCTACCCGTGGTAGGAGGTGTGATCATAGATACGATCTGGGCTTCTTTTTTTTCTGGAGGAATGCGCCAGAATGGAGCTCCGCAACCTCTTTGACAAAACCCTTTTAAAAATGTTTGAAAGTTCGTGAGTTTTCAGTATACAGATTGAAAAATTCATTTCCCTCTTGAGAGTTCCGGCACCTCATTTTATGTCCCTCCCCCCAAGGCCCTGGATACAATTATAAAACCCTGGCAACTAAGCCCCCCCCCCCTTTCTACCTATATCTAAGGCTTGAGGAAACCTCTTTCAATGTATCTGAAGAAGTATCCATGCGCACGAGAGCTGATACCCAGAATTAAGCTATGTTGATCTTAAAGGTGCCACCTAACAGGATCCTGGCGTCCCCATCAGAGTAAACAGGAAGATTAATCTAGTTCATGCTTAGCTGTCCAAATCAACTTTGGCTCTACATTTTTTGTCAATGCTATGGGCATCGATCATAACTGTCCTCTTTTGCCAGATAAGGAGAATGATATAGCACTACCCTGAAGAAACCGTATTGCTTTCCGAGGTTCCGTATTGTAGAAACTCGATGACAAAAAGTTACTTAAAGCAGGGGGGGACGTGCGTCCGTGCTTCTTCCCATTTTGCTCATAATATCGCGCAGTCCCGTTCCAGCCATCAGCTAAAGGTAATTAATATAATGTCAGTCCAAGGTAAGTGGAGGTCAATGGTGCAGTTGCTATGATCCCTAGAAGAAAAGGAGGGGCTCGGTTGTAGGGTCCCTTCCTACAGGTCCCTTCCGGCAACCAGTGAGTGTAGGGGGGACTTACAGGTACTGGGGGAAGCGTCTCAGCAACATCACTTCCGGCATGCACGGGAAGTAACATCATCATGTCACCGGTGATGTGAGACGCTCTGGTATTCGTGCAAAAACCCTATGGTCAACAGCTTTTTACCATAGAGTTTTTCCCAAATTCCAGAGCATCCCTGGGTCACTGGGGATGCACTGAGACCACTTCCAGTGTGCATCAGAAGTGAGATTGCCAGCCTAGGGCTCCCTCTGCTGATGGTAAGTCGCCCAACCAGCCAGCTGATCGGCAGCAGGGGCAGCAACTGAGGGCAGTGGAGCCCCCAGTGGGAGCCTAACAGCCTCGGCAGTTCCTTTGCTTGCAAAAGAACTTTAGTTCAGTCTTCTGCCTCTCTGGCTGAGAGAGTGAGTCGCTGCCTGAGACCTGGGAATGCCAGTCCAAATATACAGGCCTGGGATAGGCAGAAGTTCTGGCATAGAATACAGTGCCATCCTGCACTTGGCACACCCTCAGGAGCTTTCTAGCTTGAGAACAGAATTTGGACAGGGCACTGCCTTGGCAGGGTCAGGTCTAGGGTGGGATTTGTTTCACAGCCAAGGCAGAATCAGCTCCAGCGTCACCGACATTATAGCGAACAAGATACAGTGGAGGTTAAAGCAAAGGGGAAGGGGGGAAATTCTGCTTGCCCAGGTTGCATTACATCATGGTGATTTTAAAAGGTTGCATTACATAATGGTGTCTCCCTGTAATTTCTCTTTAAAGCCATGTTTGGAGTCCGAAGGAAGTGAGCAAGGCTGAATGTGCATAGAGATGCAGAGTGATTCTTTCTCAATTAGGGACGGCCACAAACTGTACCGTGAAGCAAAATTCATCACGAATTTTGCCCTGTTTGTGGTTCGCAAACAGAAGTTCATGACGGGTCTACCGTCACAAACTTCCATGAACTTTTAAAGCGGTTTGTGGTAGTTCATGGATGGAGCAGGAAATGGGGGGTTTAAAGGGACTCAGAAGTCCCTTTAAACCCCTTCTTTCTGTTCCCTGCGAAAGCCGGAAAAACAGCTGAGTGGCGAGGAACAAGCCGCTCTCTGCTGCTCAGTGGTTTTTCCAGGCTTTCTGCAAACCCTGTTCAAAGGGACTGCAGTCCCTTTCAACAGGGTTTGTGGGCCTCGAACCACAAACTGGTTCACAAACCTCCCGGTTCAGTTGGGTTTGTGGTTTGGTTCGTGATTCGGCCATGAACCATGAACTGAACTGCATTTTCCCAGTTCACGCCCATCCCTTCTCTCAACAGTCAAACGGCTGCATTCCCACGGAATATTAGTGTTGTGCTGTTGTATAGCACAGACACAAGATGGGGGGAGGTGAACCAGCAACAAGGAGGATGAGAACGGGCGATCCACAGGACAAGAAGGTTGTGAATTTTTTTAAAGTCCACGGGATGCCCCACGCGCGCACAGAGATTCTTATGGCATAGCAGATTTCCCTGAGAAAGTTTACTTCTCTTCAGCAGTCTTTCTGCAAAAGAGCCCCTCTTCTGGTTCCCACTGATTTCTGTGAGATCTCTTTGGGAAGAGCCGTATCACAGGCGACTCAGATTCCTATCTTGTGGATCAAGTAGTTATGCCTGGAAGAGTCTTCTCTTAGAAACATCAGTGGACTGGGGAGACCAGTATTAGAGCTCATCGAAATCCCACCAAGATGAGATTCCCCCACAGTCTTGCCTCCCATTTATATCTGACCCTTGGTGCCATCTTGAATCCCCCTGGGACGTAGCAGTGGTGCTGAGTCCACTGGGATGTAGCCACAGTGTAGAGTGGCAGTTCCCTCCCTTTTCGGTACAGTGAGCTGCAAGTCCAAAATGACTTGGTGTGATGTCCCACCCAAGCTTTTTGGGCACCTTACGCAAGCTGTGACCTTGGCACCCATCTAGTTCAGCATTCCATTTTCTACAGTGGCTGGCCAGATGTTTTTGAGAAATCAGCAAACATCACACAAGGGCACAGCTGCCCCCCACCATGAACCTGGAGCAAGTGGCATTCTGACACACTCAGCCTTGGCAAATGGAAGAAGAAGAAGAAGAAGAGAAGAGATTGGATTTATATCCCGCCCTTCACTCACTTAAGAGTCTCAGAGCGACTTACAAACTCCTTTCCCTTCCCCTCCCCACAACAGACACCCTGTGAGGTAGGTGGGGCTGAGAGAGCTCTTTCCAGAACTGTCCTTGAGGGAACAGCTGGTACAGAGCTATGGCTTGCCCAAGGTCATCCAGCCAGGTGCAAGTGGAGGAGTGGGGAATCAAACCCGGTTCTCCCAGATGAGAGTCCGCGCACTTAACCACTACACCAAACTGGCTCTCAGGTGACCTTCCAGTCTATGACCGCCTTCTGCACTGCTCCCTCTAATCCCCCCTAAGATTCTAAGAAGAAGCTCACTCCAGTAACCATCAGGACATGTTTTATTTGATCAGCATGCGTATGCACTTAAGAAGAAGAAATGCCAACTAATGCATGACATGGAAGATACTGTTTTCAGGTTCAGATCTTGGTTTCCAAAGATACAAAAGAAAGCAATGGTAAGGGCAGGAGTGAGGCGAAGAAGAAGAAGAGGAGGAGGAGGAGGAGGAGGAGGAGATTGGATCTAAACCCCACCCTTCACTACCCGAAGGAGTCTCAGAGCGGCTTACGATCTCCTTTCCCTTCCCCTCCCAACAGGCACCCTGTGAGGCAGGTGGGGCTGAGAGAGCTCTTTCGAGGACTGCCCTTGAGAGAACAGCTCTGAGAGAACTTGTGACTGGCCCAAGGCCACACCAGCAGCTGCATGTGGTGGAGAGGGGAATCAAACCTGGTTCTCCCAGATGAGAGTCCGTGCTCCTAACCACTACACCAAACTGGGCCTAGGGAGTGCTGGCTGGTCCACGGCCGACTTGCAGAGGCTCCGCGACCCACTTTTGGGTCCCAGCCCACAGGTTGGGACACACTAGTTAAGCGGGCCACTTGTGTCGGAAGGAGGGACAGCCAGGGACGTTGTAGCAGAAGAAGATCTAGGTGGCCTCTTGCTGGAGTTTGCACCGTGCCGCTCTCATTCCGCAGGCCCCATTAGTCCCGTAATGAAGCTGCCTCCGAAAACTCCTCTCAACGAGCGTTAAGAGGAATGCTGCTGTGTATGCCAGCACCTGGGCCGAGGCCCTATTAATGAAGATTTCCTGCAGTAGGAGAAGTGGACCAAAAACAAGCTTCACCAGGCACCAGTTCCTTCTGGTTTACGAAGTCCTTTCATCCTTCAGTACACTTGCTCAGCTCTCATTAAGGCTAATGGAAATGGATTGAGATTCCAGGGAGGGGAACTGGGCCGGAAGGTGCTAAGGCTGAAGGGGGGGGGGGGGGAGCGGTTTCCAGGGGTAGCATTAAGTCTACAATTAAACTAGCAGGGCCACCTGCTTACATAGATCAGTAGAAGACGAAGAGTAGGTTTTTACATCCCACTTTTCTCTACCAAATCTGGGAGAACCATTTTTGATTCCTCACTCCTCCACATTCAGCTCTCTCGGCCTCACCTAGCTCACAGGGTGTCTATTGTGGGGAGGGGAAGGGAAAGGAGATTGTAAGCCTGAAATTGCTGAGCAGTCGGGTTAGAACAGATAAAAGGAAGTCCTTCTTCACCCAAAGAGCGATTAACACGTGGAATTCACTGCCACAGGAGGTGGGGGCCGCTACAAGCATGGACGGCTTCTAGAGGGAATTGGATAAACATCTGGAGCAGAGGTCCATCAGTGGCTATTAGCCACAAGGTCCAGATAGGAACTCTCAGTCCGGGGCAAGTGATGCTCTGTATTCTTGGTGCTTGGGGGGGGGGGGCAACAGTGGGAGGGCTTCTAGTGTCCTGGCCCCACTGCTGGACCTCCTGAGGGCACCTGGTGTTTTTGGCCTCTGTGTGATAGAGTGTTGGACTGGATGAGCCACTGGCCTGATCGAGCATTGGCTTCTCTCATGTTCTTAAACCGCTCTGAGACTCTGGGTAGTGAAGGATGGGTTATAAATCCAATCTCTTCTTCTTCTCGTCTACCTGAAGGAGTCTCAAAGCACCTTCCCTCCCTCTCCCCATAATAGGCACTGTCTGAGGCCAGTGGAGCTGAGAGAGTTCTGAGAGGACTGTGACTGGCCCGAGGTCACCCAGCAGGCTTCATGAGGAGAAGTGAGGAACCGAACTTGGCCCTCTGGATTCGAGTCCACCGCTCTTAACCATGCCACCATGTCGGCTCTCAGTGTTGGGTAGTGCCCAGAGCTCGGGACTTGGATTCAGAAGGCCCTGAGTCAAATCTTTGTTTAGGCCAGGGGTGGCCAACCTGTGGCTCGGGAGCCACATGCGGCTCTTTCACACATATTGTGCGGCTCCTGGCAGGGCGACTGGGGAAGCAAAGGGGAGGCATGCTTTTTCTCTCTTTCTCCCTTCCTTCCTTCCTTCCTTCCCTCCTCCCTCCCATCTATTTGCTTTCCTAGTTTCTCTCTCTCTTTCTTTCTTTCCACTTCTTTAATTCTTTCTTCCCATCTCTCTCTCTTTCTCTCTCTCTCTCAATATCATTAGCAAACAAGTAATATCATTATCAATAACCGGTTTTCCTCGTTTGTTTTTATTTTTGGCAGTCCCATTTAATGTTAATAAAAAGCAAATTTGCATATTTTAAAAAATAAAAACGTGTGTGTGATATTTGTTCCTGTCTTGCGGCTCTCAGACATCTGACGTTTATTCTATGTGGCTCTTACGTTAAGCAAGGTTGGCCACCCCTGGTTTAGGCCAATGTGGAAATGGTGGGATAGCCCCCAAGCCCGTGTTGGGGGTACAGCCATTCCCTTTTCTTGATTAAGGAGGTTTTTAGCATGGAGTCCTGTTTCAGGCGGGCAGCTATTGTTGGTCGGTAGTTGGAGAAGCCAGATTGAAGTCCAGTAGCACCTGGGTGGTCCAGGCTAGCTTGAGCTCATCAGATCTCGGAAGCTAAGCGAGGTTGGCCCTGGTTAGTAATAGACAGGAGACCACGAAGGAAGCCCAGGGTTGTGATGCAGAAGCGGGCAATGGCAAACCGCCTCTGAACATCGCTTACTTTGAAAACCCCATGGGGGTCACCGTAAGTTGGCAGCAACTTGGTAGCACTTTCCACCACAACCAGCACCTCAAAGACCAGCAGTATGACCACAGTATGATCTTTCAAGAGGCACAGCCAGGGGTCCATTGGAGCGGGAGCACACTGGAGCGCAGCTCCGGGAATGAGGAGCCCAGGGGGCGGGCACATGACCAAGTCCCACCCCCTCCTCGGCTTCCCCGAGCAGTGCAGAGGCGCAGCGCCCTGGGGAAAGCCCTGGTAGGGTCTTTATTGTTTTTAATGTTTTTTTTAATATTGATAATTTTATCATTGTTCCTTTTATGACTGTGTGCTGCTTTTCCAGAGACTTGCTCAAGGTGGCATATAAATTTTCTAAGTATACCATTTTTTATCTGGGCACATGGCACATAAGTACTGGAGAAATTTCACCAACCCTTCAGCAGCTTCCACCCCATCAGTTTGGTGTAGTGGTCAGGAGTTGGACTCTAATCTGGGAGAACCGGGTTTGATTCCCCACTCCTCCTCCACATGCAGCTGCTGGTGTGACCTCGGGCCAGTCACAAGTTCTCTCAGAGCTGTTCTCTCATGAGCAGTTCTCAAAAGACCTCTCTCAGCCCCACCTACCTCACAGGGTGTCTTGTTGTGGGGAGGGGAAGGGGAAGGGATGGGTGGTGCACATGTCCTGGGTATCTCAAGTCTACTTGAAACCTGGTGGTTTCCAGGGAGCAGGAAGAGAATGAGGGTGTGTTCTTTACGCTTATTTTTATTGCACAAAGTATTGGATGGGGAAGGGAATGGAGGAAGAGCAGGTCAGTTTCACTCACCTGTGGAGGGGAGCCTGAGGGGTGGGTGTTGCCTTCTGACACCCTTCCGGTATGCTAGGGGGTGTGGCATATGCAAATGAGTTATGCTAATGAGCTCCTGCACCTCTTTTTCTACAAAATGACCCCTGCATATGAATACGCACAGAGCTGCCATACACTGAATTAGACCCTTAAGAACATAAGAACTAAGAGGAGGGTGAGGCACCTCTCCCACTGCCAAGCGGCTAAGCCTTCGATGTCGCCCGGCGTGCCTGAGAAACGGCTGGAGGAGAGCCCCTCGTGCAGTTTGTATCTTTTAAAACCTCAGTGGTCCAGAGCACTTGAGTTTAGTTAATGTTCAGTTTCTCCGGAATTGCTGTATCATGTTGCTCCCCAGACTCCGTTTTATTTTTATGTACTGCGATGGCTTATTGTTGTTAATACCATGATCGCTCCGTACTCCAGTGGTCAGAGGGAAAATGTTGCCGCTAGGAGTTTGTCTAGAAAGAGGGAAAGCATGCTCCCACAACTGTGGGATCAACTTATTATTATTATTATTATTATTATTATTATTATTATTATTATTATTATTATTCTGTCAAGTCAAAGCCAACTTATGGTGACCCCAGATGGTTTTCAAGGGAAGACATGAACAGAGGTGGTGCCCCATCGCCTGCCTCTGCGTAGCAACCCTGGACTTCCTTGGTGGTCTCCCATCCAAGTGCTAACCAGGACCGACCCTACTTAGCTTCAGAGAGCTGAAGAGATGGGGTTAGCCTGGGCTATCTAGGTCAGGGCAGAGACGGAGATGGTTTGCCGTTGCCTGCCTCTGCAGAGGAGGAGGAGGAGGAGACTGGATTTATACCCGACTACCCGAGGGAGTCTCAGAAAGAGTCTCAGTCTCGGGCATAATTTTATGCATTATTGCTTTCGTGTTCATACCTCATCGCCTCAGCTGCAGCGCTATGCTAGCTCATCACAACTCAGATGTTGCGTTAGGGAGGGGCCGTGGTTTGTCGCTAGAGCCTCTGCTTTGCTTGCAGAACATCCCAGGTTCAATCCCCAGCGTCTCCAGTTAAAAGGACCAGGCAGTAGGTGATGTGAAAGACCTCCGCCTGAGACCCTGGAGAGCTGGGAAGAGGGGCTTTGGCTCAGTGGAAGAGCCTCTGCTTGGCATGCAGAAGGTCCCAGGTTCAATCCCTGGCATCTCCAGCTAAAAGGACCACGTAGGAGGTGATGGGAAAGACCTCCGCCTGAGACCCTGGAGAGCTGGGAAGAGGGGCTGTGGCTCAGTGGAAGAGCCTCCACCTGGCACACAGAAGGTCCCAGGTTCAATCCCCGGCATCTCTAATTGAAAGGACCAGGTAGGAGGTGATAGGAAAGACCTCCGCCTGAGCCCCTGGAGAGCTGGGAAGAGGGGCTGTGGCTCAGTGGAAGAGCCTCCACCTGGCACACAGAAGGTCCCAGGTTCAATCCCCGGCATCTCTAATTGAAAGGACCAGGTAGGAGGTGATAGGAAAGACCTCTCTGCCTGAGCCCCTGGAGAGCTGGGAAGAGGGGCTGTGGCTCAGTGGAAGAGCCTCCACCTGGCACACAGAAGGTCCCAGGTTCAATCCCTGGCATCTCCAGTTCAGCTGTCTGTTAGGAGGTGATGTGAAAGACCTCTGCCTGAGACCCTGGAGAGCTGCTGCCAGTCCAAGTAGACAGTGCTGACACCAGGACTATTTTGGGGCAGGAACGCACAGGAACAGAGTTCCGGCTGGCTTCCGAGTTGGCCACGCCTACAGCTCCCCCCCCCCCCCGGTTCCCCAGGTGCCTCGCAAGCCACGGGGCACCCGGGGAAGCCGAACCTGGGAGGGAGCTGCGCTGTCGTGGGGTGTGGCCTAATATGCTAATGTGTTTCTGCTGTTGGGTGTGGCCTGTTATGCTAATGAGTTCCTGCTGGGCTTTTTCTACCAAAAAAAGCCCTGGCTGACGCTAATGGACCAAGGGCCTGATTCACCATGAGGCAGTTTCATTAGTTCATGGCCCTTTGAGTTTCTTCTAGCCTTATTGCGTTGCAATGGGTTCTGGTTGAGATGAGTCCGAATACAATTTCAGAGGGTAGCCACGCCGGTGTGCAGTAGAACAGCTTGATTCGTGTCCAGTAATGCCTTAGAGATGAATGAGATTTTCATGGTGCGAACTTTCAAGAGTATCCAACGAAGGGAGCGTTGGCTCTCGAAAGCTTATACCCGAAAATCTCATTGATCTCTAAGGTGCTTCCGGACTGGAGTCTGAATTCAAGAAGCTCCGAAGAGCCAGAAAAAGAGAATATTTCAGCAGCACTCGGAAACTGGATGGTTTATCTTCGTGTGCAGTAAAGTCTGTCATCAGCTTGCTCTTGAAAGCAACATTTGTGCCGTCATAAGCGATAATACCGTAGCCCAATTCCCCAGCGTCTAGTTTCTCCCTGCAAATGCAGCGCTTTCCTCCTTTTCGTACCTTCTCCATGGATGCATCTTCAGTAGCAAATGCTCTCTGGCCCATCCATTCTTTATGTTTATTAAGCCACACGTGGGTTTAATCGACAGTATCTTCTGATGCTTCCAGAGCTTCGCCGAGACTCCTTTCTCAGCGACTGGGATGAGAGCCAGCTTGGTGTCGTGGTTAGGAGCATGGACTCTCATCTGGGAGAACCAGGCTTGATTCCCCACTCCTCCACATGCAGCCAGCTGGGTGACCTTGGGTCAGTCCCAAGCTCGCTCAAAGCTGTTCTCTCAAGAGCAGTTTCTGTCAGAGCTCTCTCAGCCCCACTTACCTCACTGTTGTGGGGAGGGGAAGGGAGGTAATTGTAAGCCGCTAAGAAACTCCTTTGGGTAGTGAAGGGAAGGTATTAAGAAGAAGAGAAGAAGAGAAGAAGAGATTGGATTTATACCCCGCCCTCCACTCCCCAAGGGAGTCTCAGAGCGGCTTACAAACTCCTCTCCCTTCCCCTCCCCACAACAGACACCCGGTGAGGTCGGTGGGGCTGAGAGAGCTCTGAGACAACTGTCCTTGAGGGAACAGCTGGTACCGAGCTATGGCTTGCCCAAGGTCATCCAGCAGGTGCAAGTGGAGGAGTGGGGAATCAAACCCGGTTCTCCCAGATTAGAGTCCGCGCACTTAACCACTACACCAAACTGCCTCTCATCCAGTTGCTGAGAAAGGAGTCTCGGTGAAGCTCTGGAAGCCTCAGAAGATACTGTCGATATTAAACCAACTCTTCTTCTTTTAAGCCAAGGAAGTGGGGAAAGTTGGTAGCAGGAGATGACGTAGGAATGCCATGGGCTCGCATGCATCAGCTCAATCCTTTTGTCAGATGCAGCTCCATCCTCTTGAAGTGGCTGCTGCTTTGGTTGCTTAGGTCAGTCTGCAGCGCCATGGCTCTGTGGCAGAGCCTCTGCCTGGCATGCAGAAGGTCCCAGGTTCAATCCCCAGCATCTCCAGTTGAAAGGACCAGATAGAAGGTGATAGGAAAGACCTCAACCTGAGACCCTGGAGAGCCATGAGGTGGGGCTATGGCTCAGTGGGGCTTGGCATGCAGAAGGTCTCCGGTTCAATCCCCGGCATCTCCAGTTTAAGAGGACCGGGCAGGGGGTGATGGGAAAGACCTCAGCCTGAGGCCCTGGAAGAGCCACTGAAGTGGCTCTTTCCATGGCCTATCCTAGAAACAGCTAAACCAGGCCACCCATAGACAATGAAGAAGAAGAAGAAGATGAGATTAGATTTATACCCCGCCCTTCACTCACTTAGAGTCTCAGAGCGGCTTACAAACTCCTTTCCCTTCCCCTCCCCACAACAGACACCCTGTGAGGTAGGTGGGGCTGAGAGAGCTCTTTCTGGAGCTGTCCTTGAGAGAACAGCTGGTACAGAGCTATGGCTTGCCCAAGGTCATCCAGCAGGTGCAAGTGGAGGAGTGGGGAATCAAACCCCATTCTCCCAGATTAGAGTCCGCGCACTTAACCACTACACCAAACTGGCTCCAGTCCAGGAAAAGGGAGGCAATGGAATGTCAGTTAAAGGAGAGCAAAACAGAGGGAGATGGGGGAAATGGGAGCTTGTTGAATACTGGAGGGGGGAAATTGGGCATGTAGGATGATGACAGGGTTCCCATTTTCCTATTTTTGGTGGGAGACCACCAGCCAATTGTAGCCCTTGCTCGCCAATCATCAGCTAACCGGTGAGTGGAACTGGGACCAAAAGGTGTGTGTGTGTACATCCCGGGGAGAAAAATTTAAAAAAGAAAAATAAGGCCTTGTCTGCTTCCAGGAAATTCTGACCATAGAGTTCCTGTCAGTTCCTAGAGCTACCCGGAAGTGACGAGGGTAGGCACAGCAATAACCAGAAACTATGGTGAAACCATAGTTTCCAGCAATTCCTAGAGCTACGCAACATCACTTCTGGATGTCCCCTGGAAATGACATCGTGGCACACGCATCACTGAGAATTTAATTTCTTCTCTCTCTTGCCACCACTCAGAATGGCAGCAGGCAACCCAGACTGCCGGAAAGAAGCTTGCTACCATAGCAGTGGACCGAGTGACCCTAGGCAAGAGTGATCCACTCCGAACATGCCAGGGAACCCAGGATTCCCCGTAAGAGAGTCCGACAACAGTGGGAGTATCCATTGAGTCTCCCCACAGTTGTACAGTTAGGCACCACACCGGGGGGGCAGGGGGAGATCTTTTACTGGGATTTAGCAAAATTGACTTTTATGCATCTTTTAGATAACCAGCATTTTTTTAAAAAAAAGTATTTATAATTTTTATTTACTGAAAAAGGTAATCAGAGTTACATAACAACAGATCTTTGACGTGGTCTCTGTGCTTCACACTGATGGGTTACTGCGCCTGCGCAGGAATCCTTCGGTATCGTAAAAAGCTCTTTAACGGATTTTCGCGCCCAGCAACGCCCAGAGGCACGGGCGCGGTCATCCCACCAGTTCTCTTCTGACCGCCGCGCTGTTAACAGCACCTTTAGTCAGTGGAGTCCTTCGAGGAAAGCTCTTCCTTTTCTCTCCCTCTTCGGCCTTTTTTCTCTTGTATTTGCTCTTACTCTTTACTATTTCCTTCATTCTATAAAAAAAAAGTGTGCAGGAGTGCCGTTCCGGGAGCAACAAGCCCAGGAGTGGGCACCTATGGTGATGTGCTGTGGAAGAAAGCAAAAGCAGACTAACTTGATCTGTCTTTTCATGCTTGTTTTCGGGTCGCCTCCCTGCAAGAGCAAAGGAAACCTCAAGTGTCTTTAGTCAAAGCGTCAACCTGGCTCACCAACTCTGAGTTGGGAAAGACCTGGAGATTTTGGGGGTGGAGCCTGAGTGGTGGGTGTTGCCTTCGGACACACTTCCGGTGATGTCAGAGGGTGTGGCATATGCAAATACGTTATGCTAATAAGTTAAGTTATCCTGCACCTCTTTCTACAAATGACCCGTCTAAAAGTACACTTTTTACAAATTTTAACAACGCGACCATAACAAGAGTAAAACTACTAGTTGTGCCAGCGCGCATTGTAATGACACTCCAAAGACTCTGTAGTACAAATAGTAAAAATAATAATTGCATTGATACATCGTAAGAGTTTTTGTATAGTTTGTTGTCGATTTAGAGATCCAGATCGTCTCAAAGATCATGGTGTGTTGAGCCATTTTTACACAATAAAATCCTGGTGCTAAAAACAGAAGGATAGGTGAGTATATTATAAAGCCTGGCTATGGGACTATCCATAGGGTTCGGTATGGAAAGACCAAGGCAGAGAGAAAGGGTTAAATCCCATAATCAGTGCTGCGACTGTGACCAGTCAGAAGATATGAATTCATTCTGTGATAAAAAAAACCCCAGAAGCATTGTTAACGGAAAACAACGGCAGCCCTCCACTTTGTGAAAGCGAACAGTCTTTGTCAATTTCTGTATCAACGTTCGTCTTATCCCTATTAGCTAAGCTAGCTAAGGCAATAAAGTTGGGAGTCAAAATGTCTGAAGTTTTCAGAAACGATAAACTTTTAATATATATATATATATCCAGAGAGTTGTCATTTGCAAAAAAAGAGAGAGAGAGAGACTTGATTTTACCTAAAGTGCTTTTCCGTCTAGAGGGACCGCTTAATTGTAGTCACAAATCACCTTGAATGCTTTCCTAGAAAGATAAAACAAGTTAAATTTGTGTATCACTCGGAGAGCGCTTGGCTTCAGAATTGGATATAAGATGGAGATTTCAGCTTTTCACCCCCCCCCCCCCGTGCTCTGCATCTTCAGGGCTTCCGCCCTGATCTTCTCCCCCCCCCCCCCCCCCCCCCGCAGTTTAGATATTTCAAAACAGCAAGGAAGCCAGCAAGCTGACTCCCAGCCTGCCACCCCACCCCTCTTCTAGCTTCATTAGGTTTTGGACCTTTCCCTCCGGGGTGCATCATTCAGGGGGCCACGGTCCAGCAACCCAGAATGTACCTCGCTTTGCATTTCGATTTGCTGGAATCTCCTTAGCCCCCCCCCTTTTTTTTTTACAAAAAGAGAGCGCTGTGGTTGTTATGTTAAATAAGTGTAATTACCATGCGTTAGGGGAATTTTCCATCCTTGACTTAGCACACGGCTTGCTCTCTCACACACTGAGAAACTACACCCCACGGTGCTTTTTACCTTTACGGGTTTTCCCCCCTTCTGTTTTCATCTGCCAGCCGGAGACGGTTTCGATGGAGAATTGATACAAATTCCCTTATAAATTTACATAAATTGAGGTGTTTCTATTTTGTTATTTTTTTTAAAGTGAAACAGGTTTTTAAAAAATGTTCAGAAACCGTACAGGTCTGTGTACCATCAGACCTTTTCAGCTCCAATGTTCCCTCTAAGCTGTGGAGTCATGTGAGCAAAAATTCTACATTGTGAGCTACTGGCATTAAAGTTCGGAGCGAGCGATTTGGCAACGGCATAAATTAGTTTGTTCTGGAGCCATCCTTCCTGAGCTAAGACAAATCTGTGTGAGCCAGAGGCTAAAAAACTGTGAGCTAGCTCACACTAACTCAGCTTACAGGGAACACTGTTCAGCTCAAAGCAAGACATTGGTCATGAGTTTCAACTGGTAGGGTACTGGAGGAGGAGGAGGAGAGGGGCAGGGGAGGATTAGATTTACACCTGCCCTTCATTCAGAGTCTCAGAGCGTCTTACAATCTCCTTTCCTTCCTCTCCCCACGTTTTGTTGCTCAGTCGCACAGTCGACTCCAACTCTTCACGACCCCATGGACCACATCACGCCGGGCTCTCCTGTCCTCCATCCTCCTCCGGAGTTTGCTCAATTTCATGTTCACTGCATCAATGACACTGTCTAACCATCTCATCCTTTGCCGTCCCCTTCTTCTTTGACCTTCGGTCTTTCCCAGCATCAGGGTCTTCTCCAGTGAGTGCTTCCTTCTCATTGGGTGACCAAAATATTTGAGTTTCGGCTTCAGGATCTGGCCTTCCAGGGAACCGTCAGGGTTGATTTCCTTTAGGATTGACTGATTGGATCTCCTTGCAGTCCAACAGACACCCATATTTTGTATCCTTCATTGTTGCTGTCTACCTAGGGTTCCTGGGTCCCCACTGACAGCCAGTAGGTAAAGGGGGAATGGGTATGGTTGCTAGATCCAGGTTGGGAAACTTCTGGAGATTTTGGGATTGGGCCTGGAGAAGATAGGGACCGCAGCGGGGTACAGTGCCGTGCAGTCTATCCTCCAAAGCTGCTGTTTTCTCTGGGGGAACTGATCTGTGACTTGAAACTTGATAACTTGAAACGTCTCAAGGGCTGTCCAATAGTGTACCAGTGGATTTTGGGTGAATCACCCCATGTAAATGGCTGTCACCATTTATTCCTGTAGCAGTGGAAAGCACAATCAAGTTGCAGCTGATTTATGGAGGCCTCGCAGGGTTTTCAGGGGAAGGGACGTTCAGAGGTGATTTGCCGTTGCCTGCCTGTGTGTCATGACCTTGGTCTTCCTTGGTGGTCTCCCATCCAAATACTAACCAGGGCCAACCCTTCTTAGCTTCTAAGATCTGATGAGATTGGGGTAACCTGGGCCATCCTGGTCAGGGATAAATAAATAATTAAGTACTGTCAAGTCCCAGATGACTTACGGTGACCCCATAAGGTTTTCAAGGCAAGGATACAGACAAACTGGAACGTGTCCAGAGGAGGGCAAGGAAGATGGTTGAGGGGACTGGAGACCAAGTCCTGTGAGGAAAGGCTGAAGGAGCTGGGTGTGTTTAGCCTGGAGAGGAGACGACTGAGAGGTGATAGGATCACCATCTTCAAGTCCTTGAAGGGATGTCATGTAGAGGATGGGGCGGAGTTGTTTTCTGTTGCCCCAGAAGGTCGGACCAGAACCGACGGTTGGAAATAAAATCAGAAGAGTTTTCAGCTAAACACTAGGAAGAACTTCCTGACAGTCAGAGCGGTTCCTCAGTGGAACAGGCTTCCTCGGGAGGTGGTGGGCACTCCTTCTTGGGAGGTTTTTCAAACAGAGGCTAGATGGCCATCTGTCAGCAATGCTGATGCGCTGAACTTGGGCAGATCACAAGAGGGAGGGCTGCATCAGTGCTCAGTCCTTGTGAGCCTTTTCTTACACAACCAGGGAAATGATGATTGCCACTTTGGGGGTCAGGAAGCAATTGTACTCTAGGCCAGTTTGGCTGAAGATCCTGGAGGGGTTTTTTTTTTTTTTGGTCATCTTCTGGGCTTGAAACTGTGGGTGTGGGCGGGAGGTATTTGTGAATTTCCTGCATTGCGCAGGGGGTTGGACTAGATGACCCTAGAATCCGGTGTGCCTTCTCGAGGTAGGACGGGGGAAAAGAGGAAACAAAGAACAAGAGATGGATCATAGCCGTGCTCGGCTGATGAGGCTGGGCATATGGGTTTGTTTGTTTGTTTTGCTGAAAAACTACCTTATTTACCTGCAAAGAAGACGACCCTAAAGTGCTATACATATAAAAAGTAACTAATCTGTATGGAAATGCAAGATACCCCCCTCCCTTTATGTTATCCTTTGGAAAAAAAGAAACCTTGCATATGATTAAATACATTTATTTGAGCTTTTTTGGATTCCCCAGTAAATCAATTGCTTTCGTTCCTAGGAATAAATTGCTTTTGTTGGTGTTTTGAGCTAAAAAAATAATAATATCATTAATTAGGTTTGCCCGTGTCATTTTTAAAGTTTATATCTCTGGTACCTGGCATTCTGTTTTACGGCACGCATGGCCAGGCTGACAAAGTAACATTTATGTCAGATCCAGCCCTCGCGACAAGTGAGTTTGACACCTCTGCTCTGGGGGCGTCAAGCAGAGGCGGGGCAGCCATCTGTTCCTGCTATCGCAGCTCCAGTTTACTGTATCGAGCAGGAGTTTGACGTGGATGGGCGAATGTGGCCCCTTCTGCCTCTGGCATTCAAAACTCAGTTCTACCAAGAAGGTATATATAAAGTACTGAGTCCAGAGATGCGTTGCCGTGAAATCAGCTGATAAGCTTGTTGAGGGTACAATTCCAGGCTGCTAAACGGAGCTCGGGGGTCTGCTTAAATACATGTCTAAACCCCACCCCGGCCTTGTTCAAACTCCCTGATAGGATTACTCCTTGCTGGGATTACCTTGGTAAGATTATGCCCAAACTGATAGGATTAATCATGAGTTACCTTAAACCATAGGTCCCCTGGTGGAACCTGGGTGGCCGCTTGGTCTAATTTACAATCCGGCCGGGCTATTGTCTCCTGAAGCAAAGCTCTGGTAGCCAGCCCGGCCACGTGTGTTTCTCTGACCGCATGCGCCGTTGCCATTAGGACATAACTGGAATGGGCTGCCTTGTTCCTGCCTTAATAAAATGTATGGGGAACGCTGTCTAGTAATTCCATCAGACACGCTGAGCCTTCGCTTCTCTTCATGTCTTCCAGGTTTATCCAAGAGATCGAACATGCTCTGGGACTCAGTCCAGCCAAGCAGTGCCCACTCCGCGAGTTCCTCACCATGTACATCAAGAACATCTTCCTCAACCAAGTCCTGGGAGAGATCAACAAGGAAATAGAAGGGGTGACCAAGACCACAGACCCGCTGAAGATCCTCGCCAACGCGGACACCATGAAGATGCTGGGGGTGCAGAGGCCCCTGTTGCAGGTAACCGGGCTGAATAAGCCAACGAGGCTTCTAAGACAGACGGCCCCGCTGGGGGAGGGAGGGAGGGAGGTCCACAACTCTGGAGCAGCCACCAAGGAGACCTTGTTATGCATCAGTGGATAGATGGTAGAAGTTTGGTGACCAGGCAGCAGTCCGGTTTTCATTGTGGTAACAACAGATTTATCATGGTGGAGAGACCAGCAAGGTTAAAATACAGCTTTGGCAACTAAAACATAAACATTTAAAATTACAGCAACAATAAGATTCATACTTCAGCCTTTAGCGTCTTCTTAGACAAATAGTCCCGCTTTCTAAGAGCCAGTGCACAAAACCTTGCCACCGCATAAGACGCAGTTTTTTGACCGTCTTCTAAGAGGCATATCTGAAGAGCTTCAGGGAATAAATATCTGTAGTCTTTCTTCTTGGTGATATTCACAATGTAAGAGTGTAATTGGTTCAGCCACGTTACTCGGACAAGGACAATATCGTTGCTGCCCAGGCTGTTGAGAAAATCTACCCCCCCCTTGCCCCCTTGGGAGTAGACCTTGCCCCCGCTCGGGGCAAGGGGGGGGGCCTTGCCCCCGCTCGGCACCTGTAGAACTGCAGATGGAAATGCATCAAAACGTGCTCTTGAGAAAACCCATCTATACCGCTAAGAGGTGATATCCGAGAGGTATGAGGGTACTATATAACTGGGTCCTTTTTTCAAACTCCTATAGCTTAAAAGAAGTATTGCCCTCATCATTTTGGGACTCTGTGTCAGTTAACCTTTGAGAAATTAAAGCTGGTAAGAAACTCCATGTCCACCTTCCACCATGACCGTAGCACTCCATGTGAACGTAAGAACATCAGAGAAGCCAGTGTTGGATCAGGCCAGTGGCCCATCCAGTCCAACACTCTGTGTCACACAGTGGCCAAAAACACCAGGTGCCCTCAGGAGGTCCAGCAGTGGGGCCAGGACACTAGAAGCCCTCCCACTGTTGCCCCCCCCAGCTCCAAGAATACAGAGCATCACTTGCCCCAGACCGAGAGTTCCTATCTATACCTTGTGGCTCATAGCCACTGATGGACCTCTGCTACAGATGTTTATCTAACTCCCTCTTGAAGCCCTCCATGCTTGTAGCCACCGCCACCTCCTGTGGCAGTGAATTCCATGAGTTGGTCCCTCTTTGGGTGAAGAAGTACTTCCTTGTATCTGTTCTAACCTGACTACTCAGCAATTTCATGGAGTGCCCACGAGTTCCTGTCTTGTGAGAAAGGGAGAAAAGCACATGGAGACCCTTCATGCCTAATCCTCGATTTGTACTGTCTTCCGCCCACTTTTCTTTAACAGAAAGATTGGTTCCTATTGAACCTATATTTATTTATTTATTGTTTCAATTTGTATCCCGCCTTGCCGGACATGCTGGCTCAAGGCGGCTAACAAGTTATTACAGGCCTCCACGTGCAGTTTGGGCCCTTTCAGCGATTTGGGAACGAGAGCAACTAAGATAGACGAGAAGAAGAAGAGAAGAGACCGTTGGCACCATCTCCCATCGCGAGTGACACCGGCGAAGAGGGTTGCCCTGAATATAGCCCAGACCTGACGGTCATGAAAGACCGGAGTCCAGCCCTGATAGGAAGCCGTCTGAACGTTGACTACTATGACGACTGGAAGCACTTTATTGTAGTTGTTTTAGTACTGTTACTGTATTTTAAATGTTTTATGCTGTACAGGATTTGGCACTGTGTGCCCCTGTGAGCCGCCCTGAGCCCGCTTGCAGGGAGGGCGGGGTATAAAATTGAAATAATAAATAAATAAATAAATGTTGTGCCCTGCCCTTCACTACCCAAAGGAGTCTCAGAGCAGCTTACAAACTCCTTTCCCTTCCCTTGAGAGCCAGTTTGGTGTAGTGGTTAAGTGCGCGGTCTCTAATCTGGGAGAACCGGGTTTGATTCCCCACTCCTCCTCCACTTGCACCTGGCTGGATGACCTTGGTCAAGCCATGGCTCTGTACCAGCTGTTCCCTCAAGGACAGTTGTCTCAGAGATCTCTCAGCCCCACCTACCTCACAGGGTGTCTGTTGTGGGAAGGGGAAGGGAAAGGAGATTGTAAGCCTCTCTGAGACTCCCTTGGGTAGTGAAGGGCAGGGTATAAATCCAATCTCTTCTTCTTCTTCTTCTTCTTCTTCCCCTTCCCTCAACAGACACCCTGTGAGGCAGGTGGGGCTGAGAGAGGACTGAGAACTGCCCTTGAGAGAACAGCTCTGAGGGAACTTGTGACTGACCCAAGGTCACTCCAGCAGGTGCAAGTGGAGGAGTGGGGACTCAAACCCGGTTCTTCCAGATTAGAGTCCGCGCCCTTAACCACTACACCGAACTGGCTCAACTGCTGCCTCAACTGAAGGCCTGGTGGAAGAGCTCCGACTTGCAGGCCCTGCGGAATGACAGAAGGTCCCTCAGGGCCCCGATCTCCGGTGGGAGCTAATTCCACCAAGCCGGAGCTCGGGCAGAGAAAGCCATGGCCCTGGTCAAGTCTAAGTGGACGTCTTTTGGGCCAGGAGTAACCAGTTAAGTGTTGCTCTCTTGAGTGCAAGGCTCTTCGGGGCACATATGGGAAGAGGCGGTCCTTCAGATATTTCGGTCCCAGGCCACGAAGAAGAAGAAGAAGAGATTGAATTTATACCCCGCCCTTCACTATCCGAAGGAGTCTCAGAGCAGCTTACCAACTTTTTTCCCTTCCCCTCCCCACAACAGACACCCTGTGAGGTAGGTGGGGCTGAGAGAGCTCTTTCGAGGACTGCCTGTGAGAGAACAGCTCTGAGAGAACTATGGCTTGCCCAGAATCATCCAGCCAGGTGCAAGTGGAGGAGTGGGGAATCAAACCCGGTTCTCCCAGATTAGAGTCCGCGCGCTTAACCACTACACCAAAGTGGCTCTCGAACTTCGGCTTCGAACACCTTGAAACGGATCCGGTACTCAATTGGCCTGTCCAAGTGCGCTGTCGCTTCCTCTCTCTTCAAGCAGCCATCACAGGCTCGGCGGGTCCCGCGCTCCATTCCTCCTCATCCCCCTTCACGATTTACAGTGTATCGATTGACCTTTTAATTTACTATCTCTCGCTGCCACTGTTGACACGTATAAACAGAGCTAAGGTGTTGGATGTCTGGCATTTTGATTCCCTAGCAGACCTTTTTTCTAACACAAAATAAAATCGGCTTACTGTACAGAAACGTGGCCGCTCGAGAAAAACTCTGCCAATTTATTTTTCCAGCAACGGGGTCTCTAGCAACGCAGCAGATAATGAGAGTCAGCCTTCAGCCTGACCACCGCCCGTCCTTCAAACAGGGGAGATTTCTTTTTCCTCCTTCGATCGCTCTAGGGATTTTCCACTGTATTGCCAACTGCGGGTCTTCCGTCGTGGGACAGCAAAGGAAAACGGGCACCCCAAGTACACAATAGCAAATCAGGCTTCCAGAGAGGTGGAGGGAGGGACTTAGAAAGCGTTTCGAAAAGCAGAAATGGAGAATCGTGGGGAAAGTGGGGTTTATTCGAGACTACGTCCTTCTTTGAGCCATGTTCAGATCCCCTAAGAAAATATGCAGTTCCCGCATGCATGCTTCATAAGTATCCATCTTCTTTTCTTTTTATCCTCCCCGATCAATTATTCTTCTGTGAAAATTGTCAGGCTTTCCAGAAAAAGGCACCATCATTAGAGTCATTGTGGATTCTTCACGACTTAAATATTGAGCCTGGAAATCTATATTTGGCACCCTGAGAGTCTTTGAAAGGGTTTTTAGTTTTTATGGATATGGGTTGGTGGGGGGTGGACTTCAGCAGCACACTGGTAGCCACAGAAACTCAAGGGTGATCAGGAGGGCCTTCCCGAGGGGGTGGCATGGGAGTCAGGCTGTCTGCTAGGGCATGTCCCCAGTTGCCCTTTCCCCAGGGTAGTTATGCACCAGTTCTGGTTCAATGTGCCATCCTCCCAAGGGCCCACCAAAGCCGTTGCGGTTGTCGAAGCAAAGTGATTGTAGTCCCATGTATGTTCCTGTCACGGCCAAATACATGGGGTCCAGAATCATGGTAGTTCAGGATGGTTACACGTTCACTCAACTCTTCTATTATACTCTTTCCTGTCCTGCTTTGTGGTTCCTCTATAGCTGGCCTCTTTGAGTCACAGCTGGCCTCTACACAGCTGTCTAGACCCTGCCAGAGTTCAGCCCTCCCACAACCACATCTCACAGGCTCGCCAGGACTGATGTACGTTAGTGTTTGTGTTCGCTTAGTTCACTATGATTGAGTCTGTTCCTTCCTAGAAACAGAATTCTCCACAGAGTCTCTTCAGAAGGCGAAAGTTGCTTCACTCCCTCAGCACTTCCCTTCTGAGTCTGTGAACGGACAATAACCGAGAGCTCTGAGCCCAAACGGCCCCCTCCTCACTCTGTCATGTGACTCAGCAGGGTTCTGTGAACACACTCTGCTGGACATAGGTTTTGTTTTTTCCTTTAATCCCATCACATGTCCCCCCTTTCTAAATAATTGCGTAATGCGAAAGGTTTCAGCCTTTCGGTGAGCAGTGGGCTTATGTGATGTACTTACTTGCCCGTGCAACATTTCTTTTCTTATCACTATAACATCAGATCATTTCATTAACTCAATACACATTTTCTTTAGATGCATAAACCTTAACATTATAAATGCATCAATACGAAATACAAAACAGTTTTTTCTAATAAAACCACTTTGCTCTCTGCTTTCACTGGCTTACTTATGTACGTAATAGAAATATTATTATGATAATAACATTCATAATTTTTTTTTCGTTTATGCTGTTGCGGTTCTTGATAATGCGTCTGCAATCACATTATGCTTCCCAGGAACATGTTGTATATCAAAATCATAATCCTGGAGCTGTAAACTCCACCTGATAAATTTACTGTTGGTGCTTTTTACCTGGTTTAGCCACTTTATTTGGGACTGGTCAGTGCACAGTATAAACATCCTCCCCCATAGGTAAGGTTTCAGCATAGTGTTTTACAGATGATATGTTTTTATTTTGTATTTTATTGTTTTATTTTTATGGTATATGTTGTCAGCCACCCTGAGCCCGCCGAGAGGCGGGGAGGGCGGGATATAAATTCAGTCAATCAATCAATAACTGAGTGAGTGAAGGGCAGGATGTAAATTCAATCTCCATCTCCTCCTCCTCCTCCTCCTCTTCTTCTCCTCCTCCTCCTTCTTCTTCTTTCTACTTTGGCCTGCTGTTAACTGACCCGTCTACTCGCCGTTTTCTCTTTCTTCCTGGGTTTTTGGAGTTAGCCGTGAGGAGTAGGCACCGGCAGCTTCTTGCGGAGCGCTCCGTCTTTTAATTTAATTCATTTCAAACTGTTGTTTAGGTGCCTGCCAATTTCAGCAAATTACATTTAGATGAAAAGCAGGAGAGAAATAATTGTTAATAACAGAATCACAGTTTGAAAACTCCTGCTCTGGGGTGCGTGTGAGGGCAAGTTGTGTAAAGTGGGGAGGGGTGTGCGTCGTGCCACTTAACCAGCATCGCATACTTTCACATGGTTACTAATTTAGCCTACTTAATTTACTGTTTCCTGGGTCTGTTTTCCCAAAGTGCCTAAGAATGCCCTGAGGTACTGTCACAAAAATGTAAAAGAGCAATTAAAACGGATACGTGTTGTATTTATTTAAAACATGTGTGCCCTGTGCTCTTGGCATATTTACTCTTGAGGAGAAGTGCTGCCATTGCCAGTTTGGTGTAGTGGTTAAGAGCAGCAGACTCTAATCTGGGGAACCGGGTTTGATTCCCCACTCCTCCACTTGCAGCTGCTGGTGCGACCTTGGGTCAGTCACAGCTCTCCCAGAGCTGTTTTTTCAAGAGCAGTTCTCAGGCAGAGCTCTCTTATCCCCACCTACCTCTCAGGGTGTCTGTTGTGGGGAGGGAAAGGGAAAGAGTATATCTCCTCCTCCTCCTCCTTCCTCTTCCAGGTTCAGTGTCCTGAAAGTTAGGGAGCGAATGCGTAAGGGGGTCCCGACCCTCCCTAGACTGCAGATGAAGGAACTAAACCAGGGGTGCCTAACTCTAAGCTGAGTCAGTCTGGGGCAAGGGATGCTCTGTATTCTTGGTGCTTGGGGGGAGCGGGCAACAGTGGGAGGGCTTCTAGTGTCCTGGCCCCACTGGTGGACCTCCTGAGGGCACCTGGTGTTTTTGGCCACTGTGTGACACAGAGTGTTGGACTGGATGGGCCACTGGCCTGATCCAACATTGGCTTCTCTTGTGTTCTTAGCTCACAACTTTTTAGCCTCCGCCTCACAGATTTTTGTCTTAGCTCACAAGACTCCACAGTGTAGAGGGAGCATTGGTCCCCAACCTTTTTGAGCTTGCAGGCACCTTTCGAATTCTGCACGATGGACGCATCCACAAAACAGCTGCTACAAAACGGCAACCAGAGCTCCCCTTCAGTCAGACAGGGGAAATCCTTGTGCTGTGGTGGCAAAGCCACCTTTTAAAAAAATCTGCACAGCCAATCAAGCCTCCAGTGGCCAATAAGAAGCCTTGCTGGGGAAAAACCCCACCTGACTCTGCCTACTTTTTAAAAAAAAAAACCAATTGGGGGGTGCAAGGAAAAGTGTCAGTGGTCACCCACGGGCTGTAATTCTGTGTGCCACTTCTGTGTGCGAGCAATGTTGCTTCACTGTAAAGAGCCAGTCTGGTGTCGTGGTTAAGTGCACGAACTCTGATCTGGGAGAACCGGGTTTGATTCCCCACTCCTCCACTTGCACCTGGCTGGGAGACCTTGGGCAAGCCATAGTTCTGTCAGAGCTGTCCTTGAAAGAGCAGTTCTCTCAGAGCTCTCTCAGCCTCACCTACCTGACAGGGTGTCTGTTGTGGGGAGGGGAAGGGAAAGGAGTTTTTAAGCTGCTCTGAGAGTCCCTTGGGTAGGGAAGGGCAGGGTATAAATCCAATCTCTTCTCTTCTCTTCTTCTTCTAAAAACGGAATGGCTGCTCGGGAAGCATTATCCATTGAACGGTTGCTAGACCGGCGAAAGCGCTAAAACAGCCCAATGATCTGGTGTGGTTTTTTGCACACAAACGCAGACATGATACATATCTCGGATTCTCCCCACCACCACCACCGGCACCTCCTGACATCATACCTGGCTTTTCGTCTGACCCAGCCTCGGACTTGAACCGTGTGATGGATTATTTTAATTAGCCCCAGAGCCCGGACAAGCTTTCCTTCCTGAGGCAAATATTGTGGTCATAAATCTTCATTTTTACCCCGTCCGCACCCCCCCTTTCTGCCTCCAGGAGCTGTTTGTTGGTGGGAGCTGCTCATGCCTGATTGAAAGCGACTCTCTGCTTCTGGTTAGCCTCTTTAAACCTGCCATGGCCAAAGCTAGGGAGAGATACACTCGGCTTCAGGGAGCGGAAGAGTCGTATCCCTGCATCAGGTTGGCTAACCCAGCATCCTGTCTGTGCCGGTAGGTAGTCTCTGCCATAGGCCCATAGCCAGGATTTTCTGGCTTGTGGGGCAAAAATTTTTCTCTGGTGGGGCTGCCGTTACTTGCTATTGTGGATGGGGGTGGCACGCACCCCTCTCCCTCCCCCTCCTGCAAGATTTAACATGCCCTCCAGCTGATCGGCAGGCCACGCGTTCCCTGCCAATCAGCTGAAGGGCCCTTTAAAGGAGCCAGTTTGGTGTAGTGGTGAAGTGTGCGGACTCTAATCTGGGAGAACCGGGTTTGATTCCCCACTCCTCCACTTGCACCTGCTGGGTGACTTTGGGCAAGCCATGGTTCTGGCACAGCTGTTCTTGAAAAAGAGCAGTTTCTGTCAGAGCTCTCTCAGCCCCACCAACCTCATAGGGTGTCTGTTGTGGGGAGGGGAAGGGAAAGGAGTTTGGAAGCCGCTCTGAGACTCCCTTGGGCAGTGAAGAGTGGGGTATAAATCCAATCTCCTCCTCCTCCTCCTCTTCTTCTTCTTCTTCTCAAAAACATTTAAAGGATCCTTTTAAATGCTTTTGGGAAGAAGGGGGGCCTTTAAGAAGCAAGGGGCTCTTTAAGGAAGGGGGCCAGCCCTTTAAGCAAGGGGACGGAGCCCCGCCATATACCCCACCGTAGCTACAGGCCAGCTCTGATGGCACAGGGAGGTATTAGCAAGTCCCTCTCCTTCAGTCCCCTCCCGTTTCCAGAACTCTAAGGCTTAACTGCTCATTGATATATCTGTCCTCCATTAGGGTATCTGATCCCCATACCCCCAGTTGGTCCCGGGGACTAGTGATGCATCCTGGGATAAAGCCAGAATCCCATACTGGTGTCTTAGGAGGGCCATTGCCCAGGCGATGTGTTTCCGTTGCAGCTGTGCCTTTTGACTGAGACTGAGGTTCTCGAGAGGGTGATGAAGAACAAAACCCAGAAACCTTGCAGGACGGGGCGGGGGATTTCTGATGGAGGGCAGCCTGAGACCTTCTGTCCACCTTCCCCCAATTTAAGATGTGCCTTCCTAAATAATTTATGTCTCCCAAGTGTACTCTTGAAATATCTGAAGTATCCACCTGAAGCAAACAGGCAATGAACTTATTCCCGTGTGGTGTAGCGGTTAGAGTGTCAGGCGAAGATCTGGAAGACCCGGGTTCGAGTCCCCGCTCTGCTGAAGAAGATTGCTGGGTCACCTCAGGTTGGTCATGCAGTCTCGGCCTAACCTCCCTCACAGGGTTGTTGTATGGATAAAGTGGAAGAGAGCAGAATGAAGAGGGGCTTTGGGTCCCCCAGTGGGGAGATAGGCAGGGGAAGAGGAGGGGGAGGAGGAAGAAGAAAAGAATGAATTTATACCCCAGCCTTCACTTGGAGTCTCAGAGCGGCTTACAATCTCCTTTCCCTCCCCCTCCCCACAACAGACACCCTGCGAGGTAGGTGGGGCTGAGAGAGCTCTTTCGAGAACTGCCCTTGAGAGAACAGCTCTGAGAGAACTTGTGACAAGCTGCACATGGAGGGAGGAGTGGGGAATCAAACCTGGTTCTCCCAGATTAGAGTCCATGCTCCTAACCACGACACCAAACTGCACGTTTCCCATTGCAATCCCTGCTTCCTCAAATCCTTCAAAACCTGTAAACTTGTCTCCTTTCTGGAGATGCCTGCATAATTCCGCTCGGATCCTTCCAGTTGTCTGAGGGAATGATCCCTGCATGGCATGCCAAGGGTTAACATTGGTTTCCCTTTTGAACTAGCGTGGAAGAGAACCTTAAACGGGGAGTGGAAGGGAAGCAGAAGGCTCTCTCCTCGACTCTACAAGTGTCACAGCACCTGCTGCTATTTAGCTGCCGATTTCCTCTCTCCTCTTAATGCTCATAATTATACCTGGGTGGGTGCATTTTTTTTTTTTTGTCTTTTAAGAGCATAATGTGAAATGTGACATCAACCCGCCGGCAGAGACAAAAGCAAGATAAATCGCTGCTCAGATGGAAAGCTAAAGAAGTTATCTTCTGGAGGGGACACCCCCCCCCCTCCCTCCCTCCTGGCAGCACCATCCGGGGAGTATTTGAAAGAGCAGTGAGTTCTGAAGGAGAGGAATTTGCCACTCGGAGGATAAAATGAAAGGGGATGAAATTGCAGGAGCGCCATAATCCGGCTACCCGTCTCGAACCATTGGCCGCTAAATTGCATCCCGGAGAATTCTGAAGGCTGCCGGTTTTGAAATTGCCTCTTATTTTGCGGGGCTGGAAAAGAACCCCGTTTGGTTTAAAGAGAGCACCCACGCGCACTGTGCCCCTACGTGGCACCAGGTGTGAATTGCGCTCTCCAGATGTGCCTGATCGCTGCAATAAGAGCTCTGGAAGGCGCCAGGAGCTCTCAACTTCTTCTTTTTTTTTTTTTTAAACAGAGCTACTAGCTGGATAGACATATGGAAAGATGATTCTTCCTGGGCTTAGGGAACTGGGGGCAACAAAGCACCCGTGGAGCCCCAGTACCCGGCTCCCCAGACCACCGAACCTGGAGCACCCCTGCTCACCGGAGCCTGCTATAGCACCTCCTTGGGAGACCTTCCCTCAGCCAGTCTGGTGTAGCGGTTGGAAGCACGGACTCTAATCTGGGAGAACCGGGTTTGATTCCCCACTCCACCACATGCAGCTGCTGGTGTGACCTTGGGTCAGTCCCAAGCAACGCTCCTCTAAACTGGAGTCCTGTGAGCAAAAATTCCGCTTTGTGAGCTACTGGCATTAAAGCTGTGAGCGAGCGATTTGGCTGCTGCGTAAATCAGCTTGCTCTGGGGCCGTCCTTCCTGAGCTAAGACAAAAAGGTGTGAGCCGGAGGCTAAAAAACTGTGAGCTGGCTCACACTGACTCAGCTTGGGGGGAACACTGGTCACGTCTCAGAGCTGTTCTCTCAAGAGCAGGCCTCAAGAGCTGAGCCCCACCTACCTCGCAGGGTGTCTGTTGTAGGGAGGGGAAGGGAAAGGAGATTGTAAGTCGCTCTGAGACTCCTTCGAATAATGAAGGGCGGAGCATAAATCCAATCTCCTCCTCCTCCTCCTCTTATTCTGAGAGGGGTCATTACTTCTCACATGACTGCTCCCTTTCCCATGGCTTCTCATGAAGCTGCCTTCCACTGAGTCAGACTCTTGGTCCCTCAAGATCAGTACTATCTACTCAGACTGGGAGTGGCTCTCCAGAGTCTCAGGCGGAGATCTTTCCCATCACCTCCTGCCTGGTCCTCTTAACTGGAGATGCCGGGGATTGAACCTGGGACCTTCTGCATGCCAAGCAGAGGCTCTGCCAGTGAGTTACAGCCCCTCTTTACAGCTCTCCAGGGTCTCAGGCAGAGGTCTTTCCCATCACCTCCTGCATGGTCCTTTTTAGCTGGAGATGCTGGGGACTGAACCTGGGACCTTCTGCCTGCCGAGCAGAGGCTCTTCCATTGAGCCACAGCCCCTCTTTACAGTTCTCCAGGGTCTCAGGCTGAGGTCTTTCCCATCACCTACTGCCCGGTCCTTTCAATTGGAGATGCCGGGGATTGAACTTGGGACCTTCTGCCTGGCAAGCAGAGGCTCTGCCACTGAGCCACAGCCTCTCCGTAGCTCTTGCATGAAGTCTGGGTTATTCTGCAGTTCCTTCCATGTGGCCGGATGCAGCGGTGGGGCACAGACACCACTCTCAGATTTAAAGTACAGGTTCTTTGTAGGATATGGGAAGTTCGTGCCCCGAAAATCTTGTTGCGTGCTAAGGTGCTGCTGAGCTCAAACTGAGCTATTCTACTGCAGACCGACACGGCAGCCCTCTGAAACTTTCGAAGGCCTGTATTCCTAAGTCTTGTGCTTGCGTTGATTCGCAATTCGGCCTTTTCCCATTGCAAACCGTTTGCATAGATCGGCTCTGAGCCATTAGCAGAATTTACCAGCATTGATCTGGGGGGCGGGGGAGTGTACATTCACAAGGAGTTATTATGCCACCATCGCCCCCCATTTTGAGACGACCAAAACCTAAGATCTTCAAATATTAGATTTTGGACTCACAGATGTATGCTGCCGCCTACAATAAGGCCGCAAAGAGATGCATTCTGTATTGGATGTTCGTCGCGGCCAGCTGTACCCAGCTCCTGGTGACATTTTGGGAAGGGCAAAATAGCTGTCCAGTATAAATAATAATCTGGCCTCAATAACTGACCATGACGCTAAAGCAAGTTAGCGAAAGGTCAGGCAGATGGGCCGAGAGGCAGGCGTTGGAGATCTTGAGGGGTACAGAAGGAACCTTTGAATATGTCATTCGGAATCTTCAAGCTGCTTCGCGCAGGGGTCTGTTGACAAGCACATTACCGGAAGCCTCCGGGTGATGGTATGTGCCATTAATCCCGACAGCTGTTGCAGGCCGCCTGCGGAGAGTGCCCTTCCAGTCAACTCTTGTGTTCCCAGCTACAGTCTTACTCACTTCTTTGGAAGAACCTGGCAACTTTTTGCGGTAGAGGAGGGGAATAGATGAAGAAGAAGAAGAGAAGAAGAGATTGGATTTATGCCCCGCCCTTCACTACCCAAAGGAGTCTCAGAGCTGGCTACAAACTCCTTTCCCATCCCCTCCCCACAACAGACACCCTGTGAGGTTGGTGGGGCTGAGAGAGCACTGACAGAAACTGCTCTTTTCAAGAACAGCTGTGCCAGAACCATGGCTTGCCCAAGGTCATCCAGCAAGTGCAAGAGGAGGAGTGGGGAATCAAACCCGGTTCTCCCAGATTAGAGTCCGTGCACTTAACCACTACACCAAACTGGCTAAGTAGACAAGGTAGATAAAGTAGACAAGCTGGGAACCCCCAAGGAATAGCAAGGGGAATTAACAGCTGATAAATTTCTCCCCTCCCAAATTAGATCTGCCCCTCTAGGATGCTATACACGATTCGCTTGAGTGCACCAATATGCCTCTCTCTCTTTTTTAATGACCAATTTCTTTTATTTTCTAAAAAAAAGTAGGATACAAAAGGGAAAAGGGGGTACAGGAAAATATAAAGATAACGGTAAAGGTTTCCCTTGCTCAAAAGCCGGTCGAATCTGACTCTAGGGGGCGGTGTTCATCTCCGTTTCCAAGCCGAAGAGCCAGCGCTGTCCAAAGACATTTCCATGGTCATGTGGCCGGCATGACTAGACACCGAGGTGCACAGAACACTGTTACCTTCCCACTGAAGCAATATCTATTTATCTGCTTGCAATTTCTTGCTTTCAAACTGTTAAGCTGGCAGGAGCCGGGGGCCAGAGACGGGAGCTCACCCTGTCACATGGCACTCGGGTCTTGAACTGCCGAGCTACCGACCTTCCGGTCTGCAACTCAGCGTCTTAACCTCTGAGCCACCGCGGCCCCTCTAGGGGAAAATATAGATTCTTTAAATGTATCAACTATTATGGGTAGTTACATACAACAAGTAAAATCAGATGTGTTAGTAAGAATACTTGTTTCAAATACAGAAAGGGGACAATAAAAAATTAATATTACAGTATTTGGGGATGGGTTCTCTCTTTAAAAGAATGAACAAGAACTTTCTTAGTAATCATCTATTAACAATAAGAGAGATTCCATCTTTCACAGCTGAACAAACTTCTACGCCAAGATTAAACCATCATTAAAACCTGAAATATGTCTTAATCGTTTGTCAGGATCTAAGTTTTATTCTTACTAAATGTTTAAATACTAGCGGAATACTAAATAAAAAGATGAAAACTATATTCGATATCTTCATCACCTTTAATATGATGTTCAGATCATTCCAAAAATTAAAAAAGCTATTCCCATAATATGTGTAGTAAGCCCGCCATTTCTGCCGAGATCCTTTCTGTGTTCCTCAGTTTATAGAATCTGTTAGTTTTGCCAGTGTTGCATACTCAGCTAGTTTTTCTTTCCAGACGCCTCTCTCTTAACTCTCCCCCTTCTGCCACTGATTCAACATGCCATTTTGGGACCAGTTTCTTCTTAATTTAGTATTTTCGCCTTACGTAAAGAATCCCCCAGTTTTGCAGAAATCCATACCCTCCCTGTAGGTGGTCTCATTTTTCTGTTCTAATCACAGCCCGAGTTTGCTATTAGAGGGAGTGGGGGGGGGGGACGGCAAGGACTTGTGGGAGGCATAGCATTTCCCCCCTGTATCCCCCTTCGCGACTATTTCCTCTTCCCTTTCCCCAGCAGTCCCCATAGCTTCTCCCCTGCTTCCATCTCTCCTTCCCACCCAGCATAAGAACATAAAACAAGCCATATTGGAACAGGTCAGCCTGGGGAAAGACTGACAGGGCTTCACGGCAGCCGGTGGTGGGCCTGGCTGCACTGTGGGTGGGACCAGTTGTGCTGTCGCCCTGTTGGTTAGCTGGTTACTCAATTTTCTGCATAGAATATAAAGAAACCTTTCTCTTCTCTCTGGGTCAGCAAGTTTTACCACTTCCCTGAGTGGCAGAAGCCAGCTACAATTATTGACTACAATCCAAGCTTAAGGGCTGGCAAATACGCTCAAGAACGGCTAACAGTTTGGAAGTCCTACCGCACACCCACCCAACAAATCTCCCCCTCAAGCATTCGGTGTACTCTCAGAGGTTCAGCAGGCTGATTTTCCTTCCGTTCCTCTTTTTTTCCCTTTCCCTTTTCTCTGACTCTCAGCTGTTCTCAACATTTTGTGCTTCCTGGGGCATGTTTATTTCCCAACAGGCTACTTTTGAGGGTTTCTTCCCATGTTCTTTCAGTTTAGTATTTAGAAGAGGTGGCGGCTACAAGAGGGAATTGAGCAGAGGTCCATCGGTGGCTATTAGCCACAAGGTATAGATAGGAAGTCTCGGTCTGGGGCAAGTGATGCTCTGCATTCGTGGTGCTTGGGTGGAGGGGGGGCAACAGGGGGAGGGCTTCTAGTGTCCTGGCCCCACTGCTGGACCTCCTGAGGGCACCTGGTTTTTTGGCCACTGTGTGACACAGAGTGTTGGACTGGAGGGGCCATTGGCCTGATCCAACATTGGCTTCTCTTATGTTCTCTTAAGGGTCTTTATTCAAGATTTGTATCAGTAGCTGACAGCCCTAACTGAAGGGTGAGTCATAGACTCATAGAGTTGGAAGGGACCTCCAGCATGGACGGCTTCAAGAGGGAATAGCCCCAAGGTATAGATAGGAACTCTCAGTCTGGGGCAAATGATGCTCTGTATTCTTGGTGCTTGGGGGGGGGGGGCCCACAGTGGGAGGGCTTCTAGTGTCCTGGCCCCACTGGTGGACCTCCTGAGGGCACCTGGTGTTTCTGGCCACTGTGTGACAGAGTGTTCGACTGGAGGGGCCAATGGCCTGACCCAACACTGGCTTCTCTCATGTTCTTATGAGTGCCATATTTTGATGTGCACACTTTGTCTCGGGGTGGCATGGCTTCACTACTGTCATGATTGGCACAGAAGGCAGCCTCTAACGATAATGAAATGATGGTGCTTTGTGGTGACTTCCTTGTTCCTCTCTGTTGCTGCGAGGAATATTTAGGCACTACCAAAGAATGAGCAAAAGAAGATAGTGGGCAGAAAGACCAAGAGACAGTGGGAAAAGGGGTTCTTCATAATTAGTTGTGGCAGCTGTCAAAACTGACCACTGCTACAGTCAGCTCAGGCCCATAGCCACAGGGGGCATTTGGGGGCAATGAATTAGTGCCGCCCCCTAAGGGAAAAATTAAAAAAAAAATAACATGTAAGATGTGAGTGGCTTTTCCAGTCAGGGAAGCTTCAGTCTCTCTCTTTTTTTTTCCTGGGCCAAAAAATAAATAGGTTTTTAAAAAATGCAAAATAAAATTAAATTACAAATTGTATAAACTACAAATTAAATAAATAAATAAATTGCAAAAAAAGAGCAAGAGAGAGAGTTGGAGATACCCGCTGTCGCACGAGTCGCTGGAGCTGGCCTTGCCGTCGCTCAACTCGATGGCCACGCCTCGTGCCGCCACCTCGCCTGTGCCCCGCCCTTGGCTGCCAAGGCCTCAGATACGGCCACAAGAGGGGGGCTTGCCTCACCACACCCGCTCCTGCGGCCTCCTGGTGGGATTTGCTTCTTGTCAGCTCTTTCTCAGCATCCTGACAGCATCCACACTCAGGCGTCTCCTCCCTGGCCCCTGTCGGCAGCCTCCCTTTTATCCCTCTCTCCTCTCAGTAGCCCCCTCGCTCCCTCCTCCCTCCTCCGGCCCCGCCTCTCTTCTTAGTTCGGGACGCTGAAGCCCTCCTGACACTTCCGGGTCCGCCCTACCTCCGGCTCTGGCTCCAGGGCCCCGGCGCCAGCGCACTCTCGCCCTCGCACTGGGCCCGCGGCCCGGCGCGCCCCACTCTGCCCTCGGCTGTCCTTTCTCCTGCCTCCGGCCGTGTGCCAGGAGTGGCCTCAGTCTCTCCAGCCTGTCCCCCGGCCCCACCAGGCCCGCCCTGAGCGGCGTCTCCGCCTCCCACTGCTTCTGCAGCCCCGCAGCCTCAGAACTGGGTGGGGAAGAGGCCGGCCCCTCCGCCTCCGCTCCCCAGGCAGGTTCAACCGTGCACCAGGGGGAAGGCAGCGGCGGCGACACTCTGCCCACCCCGGCATCTCTGCTTGCCCCATCGGGGGCTGTCAGCTGCCGGCTCTGCTGCGGCCCCTCCCGGGCCCGGGTAAGTCTTTTCCCCGGGACTCCAGGTGTCGCGACGCCTCCCGGGGACTCCTGGGGGCCGCTGCGGGCCAGGAGAGTCCCGGGATCGGGACACCCCCCCCCCAAAAAAATTACCAAACAGAGACCTACTTACATTTTCTCAGTCTGTTCTGGTTGTATTTTGTCCAATTTGCAGTGGTCACATGGTGGTTCCATGGCTCAAGTTCCTGTTGGGGGCTATGACCACTTCCTGCCTGAACAATGCCCTAGCTGAACCAACCGGGTTTTTATTTATTTAGAAACCTGCTATGTCTTGACTACAGACGGAACAAAGTAAGGGTGAAACCCTAGTTTAGAAGGCCTTCGTGCTTCCCTGTTAGGGTTGCCATCCTCCAGGTGAGGCCTGGAGAGCTCCGAGAATTACACTTGATTCCCAGACAACAAAGATCAACTCCCCTGTTGAAAATGGCAGCTGTGAAGGGTGGACTCCATGGCATTAAATCTTGCTGAGGTCCCTTCTCTCCCGAAACACTGCCGGCCCCAGCCTCTTCCTCCCAAATATCTAGGAATTCCCCATCCCGGAGATGGCAACCATGAGCAGCTCTCTTACGACCCCAGGCCACCGCTGGATCCCCCCCCCCCCCATTTCCAAGGAGCACTTTGGAAAGACGACTGGCGTCTGAAGATGAATTACCCCCATTCCAAGTTAATTTCTGTTTCCCAGCAGGACCCCGCCTGGACCCCGCTGGGTTTGGAAATGGCACTGATTGGGTAATGGATGAGCGCTCCATGGACGGCTGTGCCCACGCTCGCCTGGTGCCAGCTCAGACTTCCCCGGTGCCCTTCATTTCCTGCTTTGCATCCAGCGCCAACTCGAGCTAAATGGTTTTTTTCACAGGACAGTAACTTGAGGGTCGTTAGCGTGGGGGAAATAATGTATGAGCCGGAGACAAGAGCCGAAATGCTTACTCGGTGGAATCTGCAACTGCCGGGGAGTTTTGTAGAGCGGGATCGGCAGGGAGCCATCTGCTCTGGTGGAACGTATAAATCAGGGAGGGAAAAGGCCAGATCTGTCGAGAGGCTTTCCTGGAAGGGCTGCCGTCGTTCCTTATGCATTCTCGGCCTGGCCCCGTCGGCAAGTTATGGCAGAGTCTCAAGAACTTAAGAGCTGCCTTTCTGGGCCCGGCCCAAGGTCCATCCGGGTGAGCGTCCTGTGTTCTGCAAGCTCTTCTTAATGGATTGCTGTTCTTAAAATCTCGTTAGCCGCGTTGAGCGGAGGAGGGGTAGGAGTGAAATATTCCGCGCATAAAACGGAGGGGCAGAGAAACTTAGGAGAAGCAGAGCAAGTTGGCAATAACCCCCCCCCCCCCAGTTATTTTCTCCACGTCACCAGGTGTCAGGAGTATGGTTGCCAACCTCCAAGTGGAGCAGACATAGAAAAACACTGTGTTAGAACAAAACACGCAATGCTAATATGCTACTATGTCTTCATATATTGACTGACACCATGTATTTAAATACGGTAAAGACCCTAGTGTATCTTATCCATTACAGTACAAAATCTAAAGAACAATATATATCTAGTGGGAAAGTCCATATATATGAAGACATAGTAGCATATTAGTATTGTGTGCTTTGTTCTAACCCGGGGTTCTTCTACAATTGCTCAGCCTTGCCATGTTTCCCGCGTGTTTGTTGCTAAACCTCCAGGTGGATCCTGTAGTTCTCCCAGGATTACCCCTGATCTCCTCACTACAGAGATCAGTTCCCCTGGAGAAATGGGCTGCTTTGGAAGGTGGACTTTATGGCAGAAGAAGGAAGAAGAAGAGGAGGAGGAGGAGGAGGAGACTGGGTTTATACTCCGCCCTTCACTCGGAGTCTCAGAGCAGCTTCCAAACACTTGGTGGACACCAGGAAAGGTGTTGGGGACCCCTCCTCTGGTTGCAGAGGGAATTATGTTTCACTGTGAGCAGGCGAACGCGGGTTCATGTCCCATTGAGTCTGTCTCTCTCAGCCTATGTGGAAAGGACAAGAAAATTCCTCCTTACGCTGCTCGTGAATTCATCGTAGCACACTGATCCAAAGCTGTACCTTGACTAGGGACCCCTGTATCTGTCAGTTCTACATGCATTCCCTCTGCTCGGCAGAGTCTCTTTAAATTAAGAGGGCTCACTTACCTAGTCAGCTGTTATGAGAAGATGAAAAGAGCCCTGCTGCATCAGACCGAGGGACTGGTCCAGAATCCTGTTTCCAAAAAAACCCTTTCAGGAAGCCCACAAGGAAGACATAATAAGATAAGAAGAGCCCTGCTGGATCAGACCAGTGGTCCATCTAGTCCAGCATCCTAAGAACATCAGAAGAGCCCTGCTGGATCAGACCAGTGGTCCATCTAGCCCAGCATCCTAAGAACATCAGAAGAGCCCTGCTGGATCTAGGGGCCATCTTGTTCCTCAGGAGTGCCAATAAGAGGGCAGAGAGGCCGAGGCCTTCATAAGAACATCAGAAGAGCCCTACTGGATCAGACCAATGGTCCATCCAGTCCAGCGTCCTGTCTCACACAGGGGACAACCAGTTGGAGGGCCAGCAACAGAGCAGAGAAGCTGAGGCTTTCGTAAGAACCTAAGAAAAGCCCTGCTGGATCAGACCAGCGGTGCATCTAATCCAGCATCCTGTCTCTTACAGTGGCCCAATGCCAACTGCTCTTCCCAGGTGGTGTGAGGTAGACTTCCTCTGGACATGGAGCTTCCATTAACCTCTCCTGGTGAACATGGCCCAGAGACCTCTCCTCCTTGCCCAGCAATATAGTTTTCCAACCACTGAAGGGGGATTGCCAGTTTCCCAACCCGTCTGAAGGGGGATTGCCAGCTGCTGCCCCTTCCCCTGCCCTCCGCCCCGGAGGCAGAGGAAGGGCCGGGGCTGAGCCAATTTGTCCGGGGTCTTGTCAGCCTAATTGATTACAGAGCAGCTCGTGCTGCTGTTGAGAGGTGAAACGGCGTGGAGTGGAACAAATCTGTATGTATCGTGCTCTCCCGCTGGGTCGAGCCCCGGCTGCCTCCGCTGACATGTTGATTTATATATTTGCCGCTCCCTTCCCTAATGAATAGTGCCCTAGCATGGGTCACCGGAGCCCCCTGCTGTAGAGACCCCGTCAGCTCTGTCGGGGAATGAATCATGTTTCCCAGAGCTTTCTGCTGTGAATCGAACAGCACCAGCAGGGAGGCGGCTGAGGAGGATTAAATTAAAACCCCAAACAAACAAGGGAACCTCATCTTGTAAAGGGGCCGGCGTAGAAAAGCAACGTAAGCAGGATGCCGATTCTGGTGCATATTTTGCGCACAGTTTGCTTGGGCTTCACAGTCAACCACTCTGTTGAGGAATGGTGTCCTGGGGGTGGAAGTCTTTCCTACGCAGTTTTGCGTAGATAGCCCGATCTCAGCAGATCTTGGAGGCTAAGCAGAGCCAGCCCTGGTTAATACTTGGATGGGAGACAACCGAGGAAGCCGAGGGTTGCTACGCAGAGGCAGGCAATGGCAAACCACCTCTGTTTTTCTCGCCCCCAAGCTGGATGTCTCAAGGCTAGCCTGATCTCATCAGATCTCAGAGGCTAAGCAGAGGTAGCCCTGGTTAATACTTTGATGGGAGACAACTGAGGAGGCCCAGGGCTGCTATGCAGAGGCAGGCAATGGCAAACCGCCTCTGCTTTTCTTGGCCCCAACCTGGATGGCCCAAGGCTAGCCCGATCTCATCAGATCTCAGAGGCTAAGCAGTGCTGGCCCTGGTTAGTATGGGGATGGGAGACAACCGAGGAAGCCCAGGGTTGCTACGCAGAGGCAAGCAATGTCAAACCGCCTCTGTTTTTCTCGGCCCCAACCTGGATGGCTCAAGGCTAGCCCAATCTCATTCGTTTAGCAAGCAATATGGCCATTTTACATAGTAACGTTCATCAAATCCACTAACATGATGTCCTAAACGAATGAAGTATATAGAATTTCAACACTGTACGCCCTGACAAAGTTGTGAACGAAACGAGATTTGATAGGCATAGTCCGTTGTGTAGATGGCATTATTGTGAATGGTTGTTGAGAGCTTGATTTGCTCCAAGTAAACTGGATATTGGAGAAGAACTTATAGTCTGTGGATACTTCCCTTGGCATAATATATCACGCTTGTTCTGCTCATCTCCATCGCCCATCCCATGATTTCTCTTCTCGGTTTGCATCTCCAGGTGGTGGCTGGAGATCTCCTGGGATTTCAGCTTATCTCCAGGCGACGGAGATCAGTTCCCCGGGAGAAAACGGCTGCTTTGGAAGGTGGACTCTATGGCATTGTACCCTGCAGAAGTCCCTCCCCTCCCCAAACTCCGCCCTCCCCAGACTCCACCCCCCATATCTTCAGGAATTCCCAACCTGGAGCTGGCACCCCCCCCCAAATGTGGTCCTAAATCGATCAATCAATCAATCAGTCTTTGTTGCATTAGCAATGAATAAATAAAACCGTCCCCAACTTCCATTCTTAATAGCTGAATAAGGTATCAAGAGGGGGTTGGATAAATAGATGAAGCACTCTGTCTGGGGTAGTGAAGCTCTGTCTTCTTGGTGCTGTGGGGGGGGGGGGCAACAATGGAAAGGCTTCTGGAGTTCTGGCCCTGCTGGTGGACCTCCTGATGGCACCTGGGTTTTGGCTACTGTGTGACACAGAGTTTTGGACTGGATGGGCCATTGGCCTGATCCAGCATGGTGTTGCTTATGTTCTTATGTCTGGGGCAGTGATGCTCTTTCTTCCTGGTGCTTGGGGGGCAACAGTGGGAAGTCTTCTGGAGTTCTGGCCCTGCTGGTGGACCTCCCTGGAATGGCTTGCGCGGCTTTCCACAAATGGCTGTCCGTGTGAATGAAGACCCATGCTCTTTGTCTCCTCCCTGGCAGAAAAGCAACTTGGGAGATGGTCTGACAAGAGTCCCTGGTTACCAACAGACTGGAGCCGCAGGGCCTTCATCATCTTTACAATTAAAAAAATAAACAAGAGTGGGCATTTCAAGTCACTTTGGTGCTATTCGGCTGACTAATTACCTTGGCCGCCACAGTGAACACTCCACTGGGTGTTTTATGTTGGGGTATTAAATAGTTATGCCGGAAAAATGTTGAGCAGTTTTAAGAGCCCTTTTGTCTTCACCGGAAGAGAAATCAGGACACGTCGAAGGCTTAGAACAGACAAAAGGAAGTATTTCTTCATCCAGAGAGTAATTAACATGTGGGATTCACTGCCACAGGGAGTGGTGGCAGCTACAAGCATGGACAGCTTCAAGAGGGGGTTGGATAAATAGATGAAGCACTCTGTCTGGGGTAGTGAAGCTCTGTCTTCTTGGTGCTGGGGGGGGGGGCAACAGTGGGAGGGCTTCTGGAGTTCTGGCCCTGCTGGTGGACCTCCTGAAGGCCCCTGGGTTTTGGCCACTGTGTGACACAGAGTGTCTGATCCAACATGGCCTGATCCAACATGGCTTCTTTTATGTTCTTAAGTCTTATGCAGGGTGGTGGGCGCATTCACAAAATAGCTTCCAGAGGAGGCGGAGCCAACCACAAAATATCAGGGAGCGATGTCAAGCGTAACTATCATTAGAAAAGAGCAAGAGTTCAGTAGCACCTTAAAGAGTGACTAAATTTGTGGCAGAGTAAGAGATTTCATTAGTCATGCCAGAAATTTTGTTACCCTTTAACGTGCTACAGAGAGACTAACACGGTGACCCATCTTGATCTGTTGGTCCATCAAGGTTGGTATTGTCTACTCAGACTGGCAGCCGCTCTCCAGGGTCTCAGGCTGAGGTCTTTCCCATCACCTACTGTCTGCTCCTTTTAACTGGAGATTCTGAGGATGGAAACTGGGACCTCCTGCGTGCCATATATGAACATGTATATCACGTCACCTTATCCTGAGTCAGACCCTTGGTCCATCAAAGTCTATTTTGACTGGCAGCGGCTCTCCAGGGTCTCAGGCTGAGCTATTTCCCATCACCTCCTGCCTGGTCCTTTTAACTGGAGATGCCGAGGATGGAACCTGGGACCTTCTGCATGACATAAATGTACATCTATATGTACATATCACACTGCCATCTACTGAGTCAGACCCTTAGTCCCTCCAGTTCAGTATTGTCTACTCAGACTAGCAGCTGCTCTCCAGGGTCTCAGGCAGAGGTCTTTCCCATCACCTATCGCCTAGTGCTTTTTAACTGGAGATGCCGGGGATGGAACCTGGGACCTTCTGCGTGCCAAACAGAGGCTCCTCCATTGAGCCACAGCCCCTCCCTCAGGCAGACCCCCGAGGCAAGACGTTTCTCAATGCCCCAGGAGGCTGCTCTCCAAGATCGGCAGGTGTGCCTGGCTGGAGCAGGGGTGGAGCAGGCCGACTTCACAGAATCAGCACACGTGTGGAGCTGTGGTGTGTTTCACCACCATGTAGGCGCAGCACGGGGGGCGTGCTGCAAAGTGCCTTCGACAACCGTCAGCCCTCTCTCCAGGTAACGTGCCGCCCGTGCAGAGAGGGACGTCGCATCCAACCAACAGCCTCAGCGGCCCCAAGTGAGGCTCCCTGATTCTTTTTAGCAGGTCGGGAGAGGAGAATCGATTCCTGTCACTCACAGGTAAATCTGCAGGAACAGGATTATGGATCTGGGTCCTTCTGCAGAGCTTTAATCTTAAAATCAATGTCCAGAAGGAAGCCGGGGGGTGGGGGTGGGGGAGGCCGGTAGCAGAGAGGCGGCTTACTTTGACTCTGACGAGCTTCTGCAACTTCAAATGCAAAAGTGTCCAGCTGCGTCTCCCCTCCCGGATGACTGCGGCAAGCAGGGGAGGGGGGAAGCCTTCCTTGTCTCGTTCGACAACCTGGATTCAATATGCAAAGAGAAGCCGGTCTCCAAAGAGGCTCTGGAGGCTAGATGGGTCTGCCTGGGGATAGAGATGCAAAGGCCCGGAAATAAAGTAGGGGAAAAAATTGGGTGGGGGGAACGGTCTCCCCCGTTTTTTTCCTGTAGCCTTTTTTTGAAAAAAGAAATATAAAGTACTGAGTCCAGAGACGTGTTCAAGTGAAATCAGCTCATGGTTTATTAGGAGGTTCTGGAACACACGTCTGAGCTGGGCTTGTGGGTCTGGTTATGTGCACATCTAAAACACGCCCCTGGCCTCGGCCACACACTCTAATAGGATTACAATTAAGTCTCCCCAGATCATTGGCCCCTAATTTGCATCCTGGCTGACCAATGGGTCTAAATTACAATCCAGCCAGTCTATTGTGTTTTGGAGCGAAGCTCTCTGACTGTGCCCGGCCATGTACTTGCTCCAGACCGCATGGCCTGACCACATGGCGGTCGCCATTAGAACCCGACAAGAAAAGAAAAGAAATTGATTATGGGACGTTTTATTTTAACACGATGCATAAAACATTTTAAGACAAGGCGTTCAAATATTTTCCAAATCATTTCTAAAAAATATGTTTGGTATCAGATTAATCTCCTCTCCTTGCACTGAGGACAAGAAGGTCCTAGGTCACAAACAGAACTCTCCAATACTGTGGAGAGGAAATATGAATAACTGTTACTTCTGGATTTTTAAAAATGGTTTTGCGGAGGGTTTTTTGTCTGCCCCACATAAACTAGTCAACAGTTTAGGAGACGGTTGCTCCATTTGTTACCATTACAAATAAATATTATTTAAAAAGTAAATTCTGTTTGTAATACTTGTTCGGATACACTATATTTTTAATATGCAAGTGGTGATAATTTCACGTCAAGTAAAATGGCCCATAGTCATATTTTATGTTCCTAAAGTAACAGAATGGCTTTCAGTCTGAAAAGGGGGGGGGGGGGGAGTGCTAATGTAGAATTTTTTTCAGTTTTTCTGAAAATTTCCGGGGGGGGGGGAGGGTTGGAAAAAAACGGGGGGGTTTCCCCAAGGTTCAACATTTCTGGAAATTTTACATCTCCATCTGGGGACAGCTTCGGACCTGGATTCAGCTTCAACAGGCTGGCAGTGGCCAGGCTGAGAGAATGGTAGGATTGCCGACCTGCATGTGGCCCTTGGAGCTCTCCCGCTATTACAGTTGATCTCCAGACTACAGAGACTGGGTGCTTTGGAGGGTGGGCTGCATGGCTCTGACCCCTGCTGACGGAGGTCCCTCCCCTCCCCAAACTCCGCCCTTCCCAGGCTCCACCCCTCAAATCTCCAGTCCAGAGCTGTCAACCCTCCAGGAGAGGAGCCCAGAGAAAGTCAGACCATTACCCATCACATAGAGTAAGAACATAAGAGAAGCCATGTTTGGCCCAGGCCATTGGCTCATCCAGTCCAACACTCTGTGTCACAACAGTGGCCAAAACCCAGGGGCCACCAGGAGGTCCAGCAGCGGGGCCAGAACTCCAGAAGCCCTCCCACTGTTGCCATCCAAGCATCAAGAATACAGAGCATCACTGCCCCAGACATAAGAACATAAGAGAAGCCAATGTTGGATCAGGCCAATGGACCATCCAGTCCAACACTCTGTGTCACGCAGTGGCCAAAAATACCAGAGGGCATCAGGAGGTCCACCAGCGGGGCCAGGACTCCAGAAGCCCTTCCCCTGCTGCCCCCCAAGCCCCAGGAATACAGAGCATCACTGCCCTGACATAAGAACATAAAAGAAACCATGCTCTGGCCCATCCAGTCCAACACTCTGTGTCACACAGTGGCCAAAACCCAGGGGCCATCAGGAGGTCCACCAGCAGGGCCAGAACTCCAGAAGCCCTCCCACTGTGGGCCCCAGACATAAGACCGTAAGAGAAGCCATGTTGGATCAGGCCAATGGACCATCCAGTCCAGCGCTATTGATTACCCTGCCCAGCCACCACTGAAGGGACACGGCTTGTCTTTCCATTTATGACAGTGCCCATACAGAAGAAGGGGGAGGCCTGTGGGAAAGTGCCAGAGGCTGAGAACAAAACTCTTGGTGCTACTGAATGAAGCCCTCACCTGGATAACCCAAGCTGGCCTGAGCTTGTCAGGTCTTGGCAGCTAAGCAGAGTCAGCCGGGGTTAGCTTTTGAATGGGAGGCCATCCAGGAATTCCAGGCTTGGCAGGTGGAGACAAGCAATGACCACCACTGCTGTTCATCTCTCGCCTTGAAAACGCTGTTGTTTTGCCATTAGTCTACTGTGATTTGATAGCACTTTCCACCACCAGCAGCCAATGGTAGCTGTATCTTCCATGAGTGCAGGATATTTCTGCTTACCTTGACCTGGGTGGCCCGGGCTAGCTGGACCCGGTCAAATCTCGGAAGCTAAGCAGGGTCAGCCTTGCCTAGCAGTTGGATGGGAGACCTCCAAAGAATACCAGGGTTGTGATACAGACAGGCAGTGGCCGACCACCTCTGAAAATGTCTGGCCTCGAAACCCTCACGGGGTTCTCAGAAAAGGGGATATTTCCTAAAAATCCTCATTATCCTAACTTAATGTACTTTTGGGTTAAATCTACTCACCTGATTCAGCTGGGGCAATCTCACGCTGGATTTGTTCAAATGCTCAGAGAGTGATAGACAGGGAGTATGGAAAGAAGGTATATCAAACTAGACTGAGCTTCTGGTGGGCATAATCGTTGGGGAAATGTTGTCAATTTAAATTTGTTACCTACTTCTTGCATAGTATAAGCAAACGCCACAAGGCTCTTGTTTGTTCTTGGATATGCTTAACGTTTGTAATTTATGTAGCTCGGATATATGAAAAAGGAGAGGAGATTGGTTTTATATCCCGCCTATCACTACCCGAAGGAGTCTCAGAGTGGCTTACAAACTCCTTTCCCTTCCCCTCCCCACAAGAGACACCCTGTGAGGCAGGTGGGGCTGAGAGAGCTCTTTCAAGGACTGCCCTTGGGAAAACAGCTCCAAGAGAACTTATGACTGACCAAAGGTCACACCAGCAGCTGCATGTGGAGGAGTGGAGAATCAAACCCGGTTCTCCCAGATTAGAGTCCCTGCTCTTAATCACTACGCCAAACTGGCTCTGGTTGTGTTGTTTTTTTTTGCTATAAAAACTTCAAAACATTTTAAAAATTAAAAACTTCACGCAGTCACCATAAGTCAGCTATAACTTGACAGCAATTTTTTTTAAAGCAACCTGCATCAAACCAGCGTATTTCAGCAACAAAACCAGCATATTTCAGTAACATGATTTGATTTGTTTTTTTGTCTGTTAAGCCTGAGAAGGCTCGAACTCTACTTTTCCCAGGGGTCATTTCATAGAAAAAGAGGTGCAGGAGCTCATTAGCACAACTTATTTGCATATGCCACCACCCCTGACATCACCGGAAGTGTGTCAGAGGGCAACACCCACCGCTCAGGCTCCACCCCCAAAATCTCCAGGTATTTCCTAATTCAGAACTGGCGAGCCAGCTTGACACTTGGACTAAAGACACTTTAGGTTTTGTTTGCTCTTGCAGGGAAGCTCCCCTACAACAGGCATGAAAACACAGATCAAGTTAGCATGCTTTTGCTTTTTGCCACAGCGAATCATCCCCATAGGTGCCCGCTCCTGGGCTTGTTACTCCCGGAACAGCGTTGCTGCGCGTTCCCGCTCAAAATGACCCCTTAACTTTTCCCATCTTGGGCGCACAGCAACGAGAGTTGTGAAATGTGCTTGTTTCTGTGTATTTCCCAGAGCACCGTGATTGTGGAGAAAACCGTCCAGGACCTCATGAATCTGATGCATGACCTGAGCGCCTACTCGGACCAGTTCCTCAACATGGTGTGCGTCAAGCTTCAGGAGTACAAGGACACCTGCACGCAGGCCTACAGGTAAGGCGATGGAAAACAGTCAAAAGCCTAGTAGCAGCTTTAAGACTAACAAACTTTACCAGAGCATCAGCTTCTGAGAAACACAGCTCTCTTCATCATCTGATGAAGAGAGCTGTGTTTCTCGAAAGCTGATGCTACCATAAAGTTTGTTAGTCTTAAAGCTGCTACTGGGCTCTATTATTTTGCAGCAACAGACTAACACGGCTAACTCCTCTAGGTAAGGCGATGGTGGGCAAAGTCATGCTTTGGGTAACACTGGGCCTGTGTACGTCTTCCCCAAGAGAGGAGGCGAAAGCATTTTAAGATTTGGAGGAATGATTTGGAGAATCAGTCTGTCAATGGCTACTCGCCACAGTGGCTGAGGGGAACCTCCACATTCAGAGGCACTAAATCTCTAGATCCCAGAGCCAGGAGGCAACATCAAGGGTAGGCCTCGGCCTTTATACCCTGTTGTTGGCCACTGTGTGAGACAGGATGCTGGACTAGATGGACTACTGGTCTGATCCAGCAGGGCTCTTCTGATGTTCTTCTGAAGGCCTTGGCCTCTCTGCCCTGTTGTTGGCCCTCCAGAGGAACTGGTTGGCCACTGTGTGAGACAGGATGCTGGACTAGATGGACTACTGGTCTGATCCAGCAGGGCTCTTCTGATGTTCTTCTGTGTGAGACAGAAGTGTGAGACAGCCTAGCCTCCAGAGGAACTGGCTGGCCACTGTGGGAGACAGGAGGCTGGACTAGGTGGACCCCTGGTCTGATCCAGCAGGGCTCTTCTGATGTTCTTATGAAGGCCTCGGCCTCTGTGCCCTGTTGTTGGCCATCCAGAGGAACCGTTTGGCCACTGTGTGAGACAGGAGGCTGGACTAGATGGACCACTGGTCTGATCCAGCAGGGCTCTTCCGATGTTCTTATGAAGGCCTCGGCCTCTGTGCCCTGTTGTTGGCCATCCAGAGGAGCTGGTTGGCCACTGTGTGAGACAGGAGGCTGGACTAGATGGACCACTGGTCTGATCCAGCAGGGCTCTTCCGATGTTCTTATGAAGGCCTCGGCCTCTGTGCCCTGTTGTTGGCCATCCAGAGGAGCTGGTTGGCCACTGTGTGAGACAGGAGGCTGGACTAGATGGACCCTCACTGGTCTGATCCAGCAGGGCTCTTCCGATGTTCTTATGAAGGCCTCGGCCTCTCTGGCCTGCTGTTGTTCCTCCAGAGGAATTGGTTGTCCACCGTGTGAGACAGGATGCCTTAGTGTGAGACAGCCTAGCCGACCACACAGGGTTGTTGTGAGGATAAAACGGAAAACAATCTAAGCTGCTTTGGGGAGAAAAGTGGGAGTGAAACATCATAGGTCCTTTCTGGTGGCTAGGAGGAAGGAAGTCTGTGCGGATCCTGCTCTGTCCAGTTTTTGCTGGCGCAGGAAGGAGCATTGCCAGCCGCGAGCGCCGTCATTCAACCAACAATGAATGACAACCAGAGAGGAGATAGAAACAAGCGGAGCACGCAGAGCCAAGATTTCTGCCCCATAAAGAGAGAGGTCTCTTTGGTTGGGCTGTGTCAGGATTCTTTCTTCCCTGCCGACTCTCCCAACCGCGGCACCTGCTGGGCTGTAATTAGGACAGCCTGGTTTTCAGTGACCGGCTCCAGAGGGCAGCGGAAGGAAACAGAAAGGGAGAGAGAAAACAAACATGTGTTGCTTGATCCTCCAGGCAAAGGCTCAGTCCAAATAGCAATCGTTCTGCCACACACCTGATAGGGAAGCGTGTAACAGGGGCAGCAAAAGCTGGACTAGCTCTGCGTGTCTCTGAGAGAGAGGGAAAGACAGGACGAGCATGGCAGCGTTTGCGTAAAGACTTTGTGTGTGTGTTTTCTTTCTGCGATTTAACGGGAGCTTTTGTGTGGACGTTTGCTGTGGTTTAATCAACCAATCAATTCGATTTATTACGATCAGTTATCAGCAAATACCTTAAAATGTTACATATAGTTAACAATGAAGTACAGCCAGACAATTGGTACGGGTAAAAATTTTAGTTAAGACAACGTAGATTTTAAAATTTCCTAGGAATTAATAAACTTCTGTCTGGTTAGGATAGCCATCGCACAAAATCTTGCTACCTTAGCAGTAGTTTCATTACAAATATAAGCTAAAAGAAGAGTAAAATAAAACATATGGAGCTGAGGTCCATCAGTGGCTATTAGCCACAAAGTATAGATAGGAACTCTCAGTCTGGGGCAAGTAATGCTCTGTATTCTTGGTGCTGGGGGGGCGGGGGACAACAGTGGGAGGGCTTCTAGTGTCCTGGCTCCACTGCTTGACCTCCTGAGGGCACTATGGCTTGCCCAAGGTCATCCAGCAGGTGCAAGTGGAGGAGTGGGGAATCAAACCTGGTACTCCCAGATTAGAGTCCACGCACTTAACCACTACACCAGACTGGCTCTCTGGGTAGGCGACGACTATTGGCGTAATATATTTAAAACGAATCTCGTGATAAAATCGACAAGATGAAAGAACGTGCTCGATTGTCTTGACCTGTCCAGAATTACAAGGACAGAGTCGGCTTGCGTAGGGGGTTATGAGCATATCTCCCTTGCAGGAGGGCAGATGGGAGAACATTTAAGCGTGCTAAAGTGAAAGCTCTGCGGTGCTTCGGGAGTTCTAACGAATAAAGGTAACTGGATGGAGCAAAATTTAGGTTTTTGTTTCTTACCACTAAAAAGTGTGAGGCTCGCGGTTTTTTAGCCCCCGGCCCCCACCGTTTTGTCTTAGCTCAGGAAGAATGGCTCCAGAGCAAACTGATTCATGCGGTAGCCAAATCGCTCGCTCACAACTTTAATGCCACTATCTCACAAAGTAGAATTTTTGCTCACCAGACTCCACAGCTTAGAAGAAGCATTGGTTGTGACTGGACGGGAGCTGTACTGGAGGGGGCAAGGTTGGCTGGCTGGTTAAAAGGGGTCGGTGCATGAGTGGGGAGAAAGATGGAGTTGAGCGGGTGTGGGGGTTGAATGAGGTGCTGTGGAGAGTGAGAGAACATCTGTGTTCTTTGTGTCTTTGGCCTAAGTGGCAAGTGAGGGCTATAATTCATTTGTATGGAAGTCATTAACTCACGTGGTGTGAGGGGAATGATGCCTTTGTGTGGAAGCCATTAGCCCAGGTGGCAAGTGAGAGGGAAAATTCTTTTGTATGAAAGTTATTAGTGGCAAGTGAGGGGAATAATTCCTTTGTGCGAAAGTCCAAGTGACAAGTGAGGGAGTCTGACTGGCCCAAGGTCACCCAGCGAGCTTCCATGGCATGAGTGGGGATTTGAACCCAGGTCTCCCAGTCTGACACTCTTTAACCATGACACCACACTCAGCTGTCTCCCTGCTCAGCCTTTTGCAAAGCTCCTATCAAGTTAAGAGCAGGAAAGCCAAATCCCCGCTTCTGCCAGGGAAATTTGCCAGGTGATCTTGGGCCCATCACAGACTCTCAGCCTGGCCTCTCATAGAATCCCAGAGTTGGAAGGGGCCACGCAGGCAGTCCAGTCCACCCACCTGCTCAATGCAGGATCAGCCTAGAGCATCCCTGAGAAGTGTTTGTCCAGACGCTGCTTGTAGATGGCCAGTGAGGGGGAGCTCACCACCTCCCCAGGCAGCTGACTCCACTGCTGCACAACTCTGACTGTAAAAAGGGTTTCCCCTAAGAGCCAGCCGGTACCTTCCTGCCCTTCATTGAAACCCCTTTCTTGCGAGTCCTCTCCTCTGCTGCCCACAGGAACAGCTCCCTGCCCTCCTCGTAAGTGACAGCCCTTCAGATATCTCAAGAGAGCCATCCTGTCCCCCCCTCAGCCTTTCCTCGCAGGGCTTCTTGGTCGCCAGGCCCCCGACCATCCTCATCGCTCTCCTCTGCACCCGCTCCGTTCTGTCCGCATCCTTTGGGAAGTGAGGCCTCTAGAACTGCACAAAAGACTCCCGGAGCGGCCTGACCAATGCAGCGTCCAGCGGGACTGTGACATCTTGCGATTGGATGTTAGGCCTCTGTCAATACACCCCAAGATGGCATTAGCCGTTTTTGTCACCACATCACTCTGGTTGTTCTTATTTAATTTTCAATCCACCCGGACCCCAAGATCTAGTTCACGCACATGGCTACCCAGAAGCAACAAGAAGAAGAAGAAGAAGAGAAGGAAGAGGAGGAGACTGGATTTATATCCCGCCCTTCGCTCACTTAAGAGTCTCAGAGCGGCTTACCAACTCCTTTCCCTTCCCCTCCCCACAACAGACACCCTGTGAGGTAGGTGGGGCTGAGAGAGCTCTGAGACAGCTGTCCTTGAGGGAACAGCTGGTCCAGAGCTATGGCTTGCCCAAGGTCATCCAGCCAGGTGCAAGTGGAGGAGTGGGGAATCAAACCCGGTTCTCCCAGGTTAGAGTCCGCACACTTAACCACCACACCAGACTGGCTCTGTTGTTGTTGTAGGGGAACAGAGGAGGCGAGAGCGACGTTCTAAGCTGCTTTGATTCCCAACAGAGGAAGAAAGCGGGATGAAATGCAGATACCTTGCATTCAAAAAAACTGCTGAATTTGAAAGCGGGGGCTCCGGGCCGCTGATTGCTGAACGCTTCTGCAACTGAATACCTGAGCCTCTGTTAGCCCCCGCTTGGACCACAGCCGTTTCCCCGAGGCCAGGCTCCGAGCACCTTAGCTATGCTGTTTCCAGGGACTATTGGCAGCCCTTCGGATTTCGATGGTCTGGCTGCGCTCTGCCGCCTCGAGCAGATGTCTCGTGGGCAAAAGCCACGGAGCCGCGGAGGAGGAAGCCGGGCCATTTGCCGCAAAGCCCTGTCACCTGTTCATACGCTAGACGTCTTTCCTGCCTCCCCTCACCCTCGGGAGCCTGATATGACACAGCACTGCACAGATGGCTCTTTCTGTGGCCCATTGAGCCAGGAACTAATTATTAGATTGTCGGGCTGGTGGTAATGATTAACCCCATTACTGGAACAGGGGGGGGAACTGCCGAGCTGGTTGTTGGGGAGGGGGGGAGGGGGCCAGGCTGCATTCCGAGGAGAGTTCTACGTGGCATCCGCCAGGATCTCAGGGCTCTCCGACATGTTGCCCCCAGCAGCACCCGTCTTTCTACAGCTACATTATCAGAAGGAAAGGTGAAAAAGGACAGATGAAGTTCCCTTACACGTGAAACTGCTTTACGCTGAATCGGACCCCTGGTTCGTCAAGGTCGGTATTTTCTACTCAGACTGGCAGCGGCTTTCCCGGGTCTCAGGCAGAAATTGTTCACATCAAGTACTACCTGATTCTAAGTGGAGATGCCAGGGATTGAACCAGGGAACTTCTGCATGCCAAGCAGAGGCTCTACCACTAAGCCACAGCCCCACTTCATGGCTCTTTAGAGTCTCAGGCTGAGGTCTTTCCCATCACCTACTGCCTGGTCCTTTTAACTGGAGACGCTGGGGATTGAACTTGGGACCTTCTGCATCCCAAACAGATGCTCTCCCACTGAGCCACGGCCCCTCTTTACAGCTCTCCAGGGTCTCAGGCAGAGGTCTTTCCCATCACCTCCTGCCTGGTCCTTTTAACTGGAGATGCTGGGGATTGAACCTGGGACCTTCTGCATGCCAAACAGATGCTCTCCCACTGAGCCACGGCCCCTCTTTACAGCTGTCCAGGGTCTCAGGCGGAGGTCTTTCCCATCACCTCCTGCCTGGTCCTTTTAACTGGAGATGCTGGGGATTGAACCTGGGACCTTCTGCATGCCAAACAGATGCTCTCCCACTGAGCCACGGCCCCTCTTTACAGCTCTCCAGGGTCTCAGGCGGAGGTCTTTCCCATCACCTCCTGCCTGGTCCTTTTAACTGGAGACGCTGGGGATTGAACCGGGGACCTTCTGCCTGCCAAGCAGAGGCTCTCCCACTGAGCCACAGCCCCTCTTTACAGCTGTCCAGGGTCTCAGGCGGAGGTCTCTCCCATCACCTACTGCCTGTTCCTTTCCACAGGAGATACCTGGGATTGAACCTGGGGCCTTTTGCACGCCAAGCAGATGTTCTACCACTGAGCCACAGCCCCTCCACAAAGAATGCACAAAGAAAAAGAAGTGTCCTTCTGCTGAGTCAGATCCTTGACTTGTCCATTGTTTCTGCTCTTTGCTTCAGTCCATCAAGGTCAGTATTGTCTGATCAGACTGACAGCAGCTTTCCAGGGTCTCAGGCTGAGGTCTTTTTCACACCACCTCCTGCCTGGTCCTTTTTCACTGGAGATGCCGGGGATTGAACCTGGGACCTTCTGCGTGCAAAGTAGAACCTCTTCCATTGAGCCACAAGCTCTCCTCTACGTGCAGAGCAATGCTGAGAAGGCCTACGGTTGCAAACTTTGGATTTAGAAATTCCTGGAGGTTTTTATTGTTATTATTATTATTTATTTGATTTATTAATCGCCCTATCCCTGCTAGGCAGGGCTTTGGGCGATACGTAACAGAAGGAATGTAGCCACAACGAATGTAAAAACCATAACATTCTAATCAGAAACAGAATTCTAATAAAAAGTTAAAAACTAGATTTAAAAATCCCAAGATGGCGTCTTTAGAATTTATATCCCAGTTTTGGACTTTCTGGCCATTTCTGGGGGGGGGGGGGGAGGGATAGGAAGCACAAGGCCAGAGGTGGAGTGGGGGGAGACAAGAGGGTGCCAGCCACACCGGAGAACCATTGCTGTCCTCAACCAAAAACCTGGCAGAACACCTCTGCCTTTCAGGCCCTGTGGAACTGCATAAGATTCTGCAGGGCCCCGATGGTTCCGCCAGGTTGAGGCCAGGACCGAAAAGGCCCTGGTTGAGGACAGCCGGACATCATTTGGGCCAGGGATCACCAGCAACTTGTTATCTGCAGAACGCAAAGCTCTCCTGGGGACATGCCAGAGGAGATGGTCCCACAGATCATTCAGGGGGACGGACGGACTTGGGGTGGGCGGGGTTTGGGGGGAGGAGGGACCTCAGCGGGGTATAATGCCACGCCCTCCAACTCCCAAGGCAGCCATTTTCTCCAGGGAAAATTATCTGTGTCATCTGGAAACCAGCGGTAATTCCAGGAGATCTCCAACCACTCCTTGAAGATCGGCCACCCTAGTCCCGCCCGAATCAGAGACCAGTTTTCACGGCCCATTGATATGCTCCGAAAGGAACCTGGGAGGACCAAAAGACCAGTCACCACACCGCAGGACTCACACTCTTGGCAGTCCCTACAGAAACCAGCTTTCACAACCTGGACCACAGTGCGCCAGTCAGACAGCAAGTCCGTCACGTGGCTGCCGTCACTGAGCAGGTTCCTCCGAGCGATGCGGGAAAGCAGCATCCAAACCAGGTGCCGATGATAGCCCCACATAAATGCTACCACCCTTATTGAGCATCTGCCTGGCGTCAGTACCCTTCCAGCGGCCTCTTTGCTATCCTTCCTTTGAATCTTTTTTTACCTTCCTTTGAATTTTTGGCCACTGTGGGACAGAGTGTTGGACTGGAGGGGCCATTGGCCTGGTCCAACATTGTCTCCTCTTATGTTCTTATGTCATCTCTCCTTTTTTGGATGATTAGATCATCTTCGAAAGCAGGAACACTGTGTCGCAAAAGCTCACGTCTAGCGGGCGGACGGGATGAGACAAACCCAAGAACCCGTCTCCGAACGGCAGTGCTGGGAAGGAAAATGGTTGTATTTGTTAGACTGTGAAATAGGCGCCCCAGAGAAGTCACACAGCTTCAGTCTCTGTTGTCATTTCAGACTTGAGTAGTCTTAAGTAGACTGGCAAACAGGCCTTTCGTTGACAAGGAAATGAGTGGAAATGGCCCAATTGGTCTCTTTTCGTCTCAAATGACTGCGATTTTCTGATATTGTTTTAACAGAGCAGGCAATGAGGATCCTTTGGATTTTCCACAGTGCAAGCTCTAGGGTTATTTATTGTGCAAGGCAGGTTTGTTTCCCTTGTTTTTATCTCCTTTTCAATTTTGCGTTGATTTCCCCCCCATCCCCCCCCCCCCCCCCGGTACAGCTGAAGGGTTCATAGTTTAGAAAATGGAAAAGCACATTGTTCCAGAGAGTGGCAAAGGCTGAAATGGAGATTTAGGCTCTGGGATCCTGCGGCATTTGAAAATCAGATGCTTTTCTCTTTGTGTCTTTGGAGGATGAAAATTAACATGGCTGCACAAATGGGTAAAAGGAATCTCCGACTAAGCCAGCCGGTTAACAAGAATGTAAGATAGATTGAGATGGGTAGCCTTGTTAGTCTGTCTGTAGCCATGGAAAAGAGCAAGAGTCCAAGAGCACCTTAAAGATGAACAAAATTTGTGGCAGGGTGCGAGCTTTCCTGAGGTATCTGAAGAATTGAGCAGTGGCTCATGAAAGCTCCCACCCAGCCACAAATTTTGTTAGTCTTTAAGGTGCTATTGGACTCTTGCTCTTTTCTATAAGAACGTAAAGGGAAGCCATTGGATCAGGCCAGTGGCCCATCGAATCCAACTCTTTGTGTCACGCAGTAGCCAAAACCCAGGGGCCACCAGGAGGTCCACCAGCAGGGCCACCACACCAGAAGTCCTCCCACTGTGGCCCCACAAGTGCCAAGAATACAGAGCATCACTGCTCCAGAGTGTTCCATCTATACCTTGTGACTAATAGCCACTGATGGACCTCTGCTCCATATGTTTATCCAGTCCCCTCTTGAGGCTGTCTATACTTGTAGCCGCCACCACTTCTTGGGGCGGTGAGTTCCGCATGTTAATTATTTTTGGGGGTAAAGAAGGACTTCCTTTTATCTGTTCTAAGCTTACTGCTCATTCATTTCATTGTGCACTCACGAGTTCTTGTCTTATGAGAAAGGGAGAAAAGTACTACAATACCACTTAGCAAGCTTTGAAGTTCCAAAGAATTCTTTGCCGCCACGACTAGTTCTCAGCAGAAAGTTGCTTCTAATGTTAGCCGAATTGCTTTAATTTAGTTTAGCAATTGGCAAATAACCGGGTTCTTGCCAACTATACCAAGGTCCCACCCCTTCCAGGAGTTCCCCGAAAATAGGCACTGAGGCAGAGTGGTCCGTTTCAATGATGTTTACTTGCAAAATGTTCTCAAGCATACAAAAACAGAATCATACACACAAACACACAAGTCCTAAGAAACTTAGATAGATGATAGCATTTTTTGCATGAGCAGGAGATTCGTTGGTTGGGCAATACTTTACTTGTCCTGGAGATGGGTGATCCTTTTCCAAAAGAAGATTGAGGGGTAGAAAGGAAAAATGGGGAACGTGATCTGAACCGGCAGAAACACACTTCTCTCTCTGGCTGCGCAGACCAGGGATTAAAGATGGAGGCAGGGTAGTTGGATAGCAAGCTGGACGTAAGGGGAGTGAAAGCAGATAGGGGTCGTAAAGACAAGAGAGAGATTGTATGTTGTGCAAGATCTTTTATAAGGTGGTATTGGGGCGGGCTGCGCTGACCACATCCCACAAACACACCTACCAGGTAGTCCATCCCCATGAACCCTACCATTGGTCAATGTAAAAAGAGGAGGGAATGTGAAGGAGTGGTCAATATTGCAACACTAGGTGCTAAGCAGGAACTGACACCTGGTCAAGCTGCGATGAGTCATGGCGCCATTCCATTGTCTCTTAATGGCCTTGGCCTGGCCAGTTGATGGGCGAGCGATTAGTCGCCAGGTAACTTCACTTAGCATAATCCTTGCATGAATGTTGGAGGGGGCTGGGGGGGTAGCCTTAGCGGAGGTGACAGAAGAACCCTGTGAAATGGATTCCTTGTATCCGCTTTTGTGTGAACTGTGGTGGGTGTTTTCTCCTGGAATGGACTGGAGCCCCTTACAGCAATAAAGAGTGCATTTTGTCCTTTAAAGCATAACATCCCAAAGTTCAAACTTATGAACATTAAAGTCCATAAGAGCACATGATGTGCTAGGTTACACTAAGAGTCCCGACGGTGGGGTCTGAGAAGGCCCAGGTGCTCATAGTTGTGATGCGTGACCCTGCTTGGGTAGTCATCGTATTTGTGATGTGAGTTGCAGCATTAGGGACCAAGAAGTCCATCCCAGGCCAATCCAGTCTGTCTCTTCCTAACGTCCCTGTTGCTGATTGTCTTTAGGAGCATTGTTCAGTCTGATGAAAAGCTGGTGATCAGCGCATCTTGGGCCAAAGACGACGACATCAGCCGCCTCTTGAAGTCTCTTCCCAACTGGATCAACATGGCTCAGCCCAAGCAGCTGAGGCCAAAGAGGGAGGAAGAAGAAGACTTCATAAGGTAAGTTCTTCCTAGGTCAAGGTTTCCCTTGCTCGAAAGTCAGTCGAATATGACGCTAGGGATGCGGTGCTCATCTCCGTTTCCAAGCCAAAGAGCCAGCGCTGTCTGAAGACTCCTCCGTAGTCATGTGGCTGGCATGACTAAACACCGAGGCGCACCGAACACTTTCCCACCGAAGCGGTACCTATTTCTCTACTTGCAATTTCTTGCTTTCGAACTGCTAGGCTGGCAGGAGCTGGGGCTGGAGACGGGAGCTCATTCCGTCATGCGGCACTCGGGTCTCGAACTGCTGAACTATCAGCCTTCCGGTCTGCAGTTCAGCGTCTTAACCACTTGAGGCACTGCAGTTCTTCCTAAGGCCCTTTAAAATGAGGCAAGATGCAACGCCAAAAGCGGGATACCTTGCTTGCCTTGATTTGGATCTTATCCAATGGTGCTTACAGCCGACAGATTCTTTGAACATATAGGACAAATCGTCTCGGGGTCGCTTGTTACCAGGAAGTAGATTTGAATGGTTGCAATGTTCCCTTTGGGCATTGTAACATACTTAATAATGTGTGTTACTTTAGCCGATGAGTCAGTGTTTGACCGCCTGACCTTTGGATCAATCTGGCCGGCCTTCTTTGTCCAGCCATCTCCCTACCCTGGACCTCCAGGGACAGCTGGAAAAGCTTTTTCGTGAGCTGCCAAGATGTTTTAGAAATCCCTGTTGATAAATGAGAGGCCTGTTAACCACAACTTACTGGAATCCATTATGAAAATGATGTTAAGGAATTCTCATCCTTCCCATCTAGTCTGGAGCCAGCCGGTAGAAATTGATCGAGTCTGTCCCCTCCACGTGTCAGAGGGGAAAGCTGGGCGTGAATTATGCTTAAAAGTACATAAGAACATAAGAGAAGCCATGTTGGATCAGGCCGATGGCGCATCCAGTCCAACACTCTGTGTCACACAGTGGCCAAAACCCAGGTGCCATCAGGAGGTCCACCAGCAGGGCCAGAACTCCGGAAGCCCTCCCACTGTGGCCGCCCAAGCACCAAGAATACAGAGCATCACTGCCCCGGATGGAGTGTTCCATCTATAAGAACATAAGAGAAGCCATGTTGGATCAGGCCAGTGGCCCATTCAGTCCAACACTCTGTGTCACACAGTGGCCAAAACCCAGCTGCCCTCAGGAGGTCCACCAGCGGGGCCAGAACTCCAGAAGCCCTCCCACTGTTGCTCCCCAAGCACAAAGAATACAGAGTGTAACTGCTCCAGACATAGTGTTCCATCTGTAACTTGTGGCTAAGTGCCACTCATGGACCTCTGCTCCATATGTTCATCAAGTCCCCTCTTGAAGCTGTCTATGCTTGTAGCCGCCACCGCCTTGTATGGCAGTGAATTCCATGTGTTAATTCTTCTTTGGGTGAAGAAGTACTTCCTTTTATCTGTTCTAAGCCTACTGCTCATTAATTTCATTGAGTACCTACGAGTTCTTGTCTTGTGAGAAAGGGAGAAAAGTATGTCCGGATGAATGTGATTTTTGAGAAAATGAGTGGGATAAGCATGGCCTGAAAAGAACTGGTGTGGGACCAGCATGAGCTAAGTTTGAGTCACATGTCATTTCCCACACTGAACAAAAATGACCAAGTGATGCTCTGTATTCTTGGTGCTTTGGGGGGGGGGGGACAGTGGGAGGGCTTCTAGTGTCCTGGCCCCACTGCTGGACCTCCTGATGGCACCTGGTATTTTGGCCACTGTGTGACAGAGTGTTGGACTGGATGGGCCACTGGCCTGATCCAACATTGGCTTCTCTTATGTTCTTACCAAAGAAGCCCTTTTCTAGCTGTATTGTTACGGTGTATGATTATTATGGTGATTGTTATTTTCATTCTCCTTCTTCCAGGACTGCCTTTGGCAAGGAGTCCGAAGTCCTCATCGGTAACCTGGGAGATAAACTGATTCCCCAGCAAGAGATCCTTCGTGATGTCAGTGACCTGAAGGCCTTGGCCAACATGCACGAAAGCTTGGAGTGGCTCTCCAGCCGTATGAAGGCCGCGTTCTCTAACCTCCCGACGGCACAGAGTGAGTAGTCTCAGGAGAAACAGGTAGGAGGGTGACCTTACTGCGGGAATCCACAGCCTTTGGCATTAGGGCACTCGTGGCAAGCTCAGCCTCAAGATGGCTGCCACAAAATGGCTGCCATGGGAGGTGGAGCCAGCCACAAAATGGCTGCCACGTTACCATCAGTCACACAGTGAACATCTTTGTGATGTGGTGGCAGCTGCTGTCAGAGCAACATATTAAAAAATTCTGCAGGGTTTTTTTGGTTCACGAGGCAAATTTTTTTCTTGTGGGGCGCACACACAAACACACACACACAACCACTGTTCAGCCAGAATAAACAATGCATTCTCCATTCCCAGTTTGTCAGCTCACAGACCTCTGAACCAAACACAAAACAAACACAAGGACTCTGTTCTCTTCCTCTCACTTTCGAGGGGCCTGGGCTGGATGGGAAGTTGGGGAGGCTAGACTAGATGGACCCTCATTGGTATGATCCAGCAGGCCTGATATTCTTATGAAGGCCTCGGCCTCTCTGCCCTATTGTTGGCCCTCCAGAGGAACTGGTTGGCATCTTTGTGAGACAAGATGCTGGACTAGATGGACCCTCACTGGTCTGATCCAGTAGGGTTCTTCTGAGGTTTCTATAAAGACCTTGGCCTCTGTGTCCTGTTGTTGGCCTTCCAGAGGAACTGGTTGGCCACTGTGTGAGGCAGGATGCTGGACTAGATGGACCTTCACTGGTCTGATCCAGCAGGCCTCTTCTGATGTTCTTACGAAGGCCTCAACCTCCATGCCCTGTTGTTGGCCCTCCAAAGGAACTGGTTGGCAACTTTGTGAGACAAGATGCTGGACTAGATGGACCCTCAGTGGTCTGATCCAGCAGGGCTCTTCTGATGTTCTTATGAAGGCCTCGGCCTCTCTTCCCTGTTGTTGGCCCTCCAGAGGAACTGGTTGGCCACTGTGTGAGGCAGGATGCTGGACTAGATGGACCCTCACTGGTCTGATCCAGCAGGGATCTTCTTACGTTCTTATGAAGGCCTCGGCCTCTATGCCCTGCTGTTGGCCCCTCCAGAGGATCTGGTTGGCCACTTTGTGAGACAGGATGCTAGACTAAATGGACCACTCGTCTGATCCAGCAGGGTTCTTCTGATAGTCCTTAAGTTCTTGTGGTTGTGGTGTCGTCCTAATTTCCGGTGTCTGCTGCACCGGGAGAATTGCACCCTCTAAGTTATTCAGGCTTCTCTGACTTTGTCGAGATTTGGGATTAAGACTTTTTTTGAAGTATTTGAACAATATCTTGACCGGGATTTACGGCTAGCCTGTCAAAAGCGTCCTCCCCCCCCCCCCCCCCCCCAAGATAAAAATTCAATAAGCTTTTTTCTGTGCGCCTGCCACAATTATCACTCATTTAAAAGCAGCCCGGCTAATGGAGTGTTTTATCAGAGCCGGCCGTCTCTGCCTCGTTCATTATTTAGTGTTTGCTAAGCTGATGGCACTTCCTCCGCTCTCGCCTTATCTGCCCTTCTTCAGAATTGGATTTTTGTATTTTTTTTTCCCTCCCCCCAAACCAGTCTGATACAACACACTCATTTTTGTCTTCTACCCCCAGCTCTTTTCAAGGAATACAAACTCCTTTCTTTGCAATAACCATTTAAGGGCTGTTGTTGGTCCGCATGGCTTCAAAGAGGGTCAAGTAGAGTATTCTTTCAGAAATTCAGGGTTTAGACCTGCCTCATCCCCATGGATGAGAATTATTAGAGGTAGTGGAGCCAGAGTGGTGTGGTGGTTGGGCTGCCAACCTCCAGGTGGCACCTGGAGATCTTCTCCTGTTACAGTTGATCTCCAGACGACCAAGATCGATTGCCCTGGAGAAAAATGGCTGCTTTGGAGGGTGGGCTCTATGGCATTATACATGCCGAGGTCCCTCCCACCCCCAAATTCCATCCTCCTCAGGCTCCACCCCTGAATTTTCCAAGTATTTCCCAGCCTGGAGCTGGTCACCCCACGTAGTGGTTAGAGCCCTGGACTAGGATCTGGGAAACCCGGGTTTGAATCCTCATTCATGCCATGGAAGCTCGCTGGGTGACTTCGGGCCAGTCACACGCTCTCAACATGACCCACTTCACAGGGTTGTTGTGAGGATAAAACAGTGGAGAGGAGAAGGACATAAGCTGTTCTGGGCGACAGGAGGGATATGAAGAAAGACAATAAATATTTGAAACATCAACCAGCTATCGTGTACTTCCCTTGTGGCAGTGATGCCTCAGGATTGGCTGGCCAGGAGGTGACAACTCCGGGCGCCTATGTTTTCCCCTGTCGGGCTTCTGAGGGTTGCTTGTGTCAGCTTGATTTTTGTTGTTGTTCAGTAGCACAGTCAAGTCCGACTCTTTGCGACTCCATGGACCATATCACTCCAGGCCCTCCTGTCTTCCTTCGTGCTCCAGAGTTTGCTCAGTTTCATGTTTGTTGCATCGATGACACTGTCTAGCCATCTCGTCCTTTGCCATCCCCATCTTCTTTGACCTTCCATCTTTCCCAGCATCAGGGTCTTCTCCAGGGAGTGCTCCCTTCTCCTTTGGTGGCCAAAGTATTTGAGCTTCCGTTTCAGTATCTGGCCTTCCAGGGAAGAGTCAGGTTTGATTTATTTTAGGATCGACCGATTTGATCTCCTTGCAGTCCACAGGACTCTCAAAGAGTCTTCTCCTGCACCATAATTCAAAAGAATCTATTCTTCGGCACTCGGCCTTCCTTACGGTCCAACTCTTGCAGCCATACATCACTACTGGGAATACCATCGCTCTAACCATACGGATTTTTGTTGGCAGGTTGATGTCTCTACTTTTTATCATGCTTAATTTCAAATGACTTTGGCTGTAAGCTCCTCATGTGTTTCAAAATCCCCAAAGGGTATATTTAGTCATAGTTCTTCCTCACATAAGGCTGTCCTTAGAATCAGAGACCCCTCCAGGGTCATCTAGTCCTACCCCTGCACCATGCAGGAAATTCACAAATATCTCCCCCCCCCACCCCCAGTGACCCTTGCTCCATGCCCAGAAAAGGGCAAAAAAAAACCCCTCCAGAATCTCCAGACAAACTTCTTTGAAGGTTTTTAAGCCGAGGCTGGATGGCCATCTGACAGCAGTGCTGATTCATGAGAGGGAGAGTAGGAAGGGATGAACCAGGGTTGCCAACTCCAGGTTGGGAAATACCTGGAGATTTTGGGGGTGGAGCCTCAGGAGGTTGGGGAAGAGAGGGACTTCAATGGGGTATAATGCCATAGTCCTCCTTCCAAAGCGATCATTTCCTTAGAACTGATCTCTTGTTGCCTGGAGATCAGTTGTAATCCCAGGAAATCTCTAGCCATGACCTGGAGGTTGGCAACCCTAAGTGAGCTGACACAAGGCTCTTGTGGCCCTTTCTTACGTGCCCAGAGTAATGCCAATTGCCACTTTGGGGTCAGGAAGGAATTTTCCTCCAGGCTGGATTGGACCAGGGATCCTTGGAAGTTTTTTGCCTTCCTCTGAGCATAAATGAGTGGGAGGGGGTGGGACAGCAGTGAATTTCCTGCATAGTACAGGGGGCTGGACTAGGTGACCCTTTGGGGTAACCTTCCAGCTCTACCTTTCTAATTCCGTGAAACCGGACACCCTTTTTTAAAAACAGAGTTTAAGTCCAGTGGCACCTTTAAGACCAACCAAGTTTTATCCAAGGTATAAGCTTTCGTGTGCATGCACACTTCTTCAGATACACTGAAATGGAAGTTACCAGTCCATACATATAGGTAGAGGCAGTGCTCCCTCTAAGCTGTGGAGTCTTGTGAGCAAAAATTCTGCTTTGTGAGCTAATGGCATTAAAGCTGTGAGCGAGCGGTTTGGCTACTGCATACAGTAGTTTGCTCTGGAGCCATCCTTCCTGAGCTAAGAGAAAAATGTGTGACCTGGAGGCTAAAAAACTGTGAGCTGGCTCACACTAACTCAGCTTAGAGGGAGCACTGGTAGAGGGTGAGCAGCAAATTAGCATACAGCATAATAAAGGTCTTCTGCTGCTTCAGAGCAGCACGGCTACCCACCTGAATCTACGCTTTTTCAAGGTCTTAGCTGAAGGCACTGCTCACAGCTTGTTATGTATTGACCATGCAGTCGCCATGTGCTCCCATAATTGCGACCGCATGGCCAGAGCACATGGCCAGAGCATGGCCAGAGCACATGGCCAAGAAACTACCTGAGCTTCAGCCAGGTAGAACAAAGGCCAGGTGGATTCAAACCGGCCACCAATCCTGTACCTAGGTTTCTCCCAGGGAACCTATGAAATGTAAATAGACTTCTAATAGCCTATCAGGCCAGTTGGGCAAGGTCAGGGGATTGTCCCTGACCAGCATAAAAGGAGGGCTTCGAGCCCTGGGTTGTATGCTTCATCCGGACCAGCAATAAAGATCTAGCTGTTTCACTATTCCATGGACTCCCGACTCCAATACTTATCAGTGGCGACGAGGATGGGATCCCGATGAGCGACTCTCCAGCTGACCACAGCAGCACAGCAAGCTCCGTCCCGCCGGCCGCAGGCATCTCCGAGCTCCAGCGCTCACCGCAAGCCGCTCTGAGCCCAATCCTCCGGCACTAGCCAGCGCCGAGCCTCAGCGCTCCCCGGCACCGCCGCAAGACACGAGGACATCGCTCAAACAGCCACCGCCGCTCCTGCTCTGGTAAATATGGCAAACGCTCCGGGACCAATTACCCCTTTCGATACGTCTGGCCCCGAGACGTGGGAGTCCTGGCTCAAGACGCTGGGTTGCGCCTTTAAGGTCCGCGGAATCACAGACGCAGACCTGAAGAGCGCCTGGCTCTTGAGTTCCGGAGGGGTGGAGGTCATGCAGGTGGCCCAGAACCTACTAGCCCCGCAAGACCCCACCGAGGTGTCTTACGACGTGCTCACCAAGACCCTCGGCGATTACTTCGCCCCGAAGCCATCAAAACTGGCCAGGTGCTGGGAGTTCATACAGCGCCAGCAGCAGCCGGGGGCCCCTGACACTTACAGGGCCCCTGACCACAGATGGACACTCCAGTAAGTGCCATTATATTGTCTTCTGGATAGCAGAACAGTCTCCCCCGGCAAACCACCCCAAAGGCCTTGCCGACCATGTCTGTTCAGTCCCTTGTCTCTCAGAAGATCTTTCATTGACTGGTGTCCGCCCCCTCCCCCTTGACTAAAACCCATCTTACATAAAGATGGATTCCGTCAGTGACCGAACACTTGAGGTTTCAAGAGACGGGACTGATGTGCTGTCAGGGCGACATTGGCCAAGGGCGAACAGTGTCCCACTTTCAGTTCCTTGGGAAAGGAGCGGGATCAAAATGAAACACTACTTTACGCAGAGAGGGATCAAAACGTGGAGTTCGCTGCCAGAGGATGTGCTGATGGCCACAGGAACAGACGACTTTAAAAGGAGATTAGATAGATTTGTGGAAGATAAGTGGCTGCTGGCCATGGTGACTGAGGGAAACCTTCCCATTCAGAGACACTAATCCTCTGAATCCCAGAGCCAGGAGGCAACGTCAGGGGAAGGCCTCGGCCTCTGTGCCCTGTTGTTGACTCTCCAGAGGAACTGGTTGGCCACTGTGTGAGACAGGATGCCGGACTGGATGGACCCTCACTGGTCTGATCCAGCAGGGCTCCTCTGATGTTCTTATCAAGGCCTCGGCCTCTATGCCCTGTTGTTGGCCCTCCAGAAGAACTAGTTGGCCACTGTGTGAGACAGGAGGCTGGACTAGATGGACCCTCACTGGTCTGATCCAGCAGGGCTCTTCTGGTGTTCTTATCAGGGGAAGGCCTTGGCCTCTGTGCCCTGTTGTTGGCCCTCCAGAGGAACTGGTTGGCCACTGTGTGAGGCAGGATGCCGGACTGGATGGACCCTCACTGGCCTGATCCAGCAGGGCTCCTCTGATGTTCTTATCAAGGCCTCGGCCTCTATGCCCTGTTGTTGGCCCTCCAGGTTGGGCACTGTGTGAGACAGGATCCTGGACTAGATGAACCATTGGTTTGATCCAGCAGGGCTCCTCCGATGTTTTTATCAAGGCCTCGGCCTCTATGCCCTGTTGTTGGCCCTCCAGAAGAACTAGTTGGCCACTGTGTGAGACAGGAGGCTGGACTAGATGGACCCTCACTGGTCTGATCCAGCAGGGCTCTTCTGGTGTTCTTATCAGGGGAAGGCCTTGGCCTCTGTGCCCTGTTGTTGGCTCTCCAATGGAACTGATTGGCCACTGTGTGAGACAGGAGGCTGGACTGGATTGACCACTTAAAGAACAAACATGCTGTGTTCCATCCAGGGAAAAATCTCCAGGTGCCTAGGTCTAAGAACTCTTCACCCTTCAAGGAATCCAGCCCCGTGTTTCTGCCTGCATCACCGTTCTGTGCTTGCCACCACCTTGGAATCCCAGCAGTGACTCATATAGGGGTGCAATGGACATCGAAGGGCAGGTAATTCTGCTGTGTCTCAGTACTGGGAACCCTTGAATCTCCGGTGCAAAAAAACACCAGTGGACGTACCCACTTTTCCCACCCATGGCAACAGCGAAAACCAGAAGGAAAGAGACTTAGAGCCGTAAATCATGCAGAGATGCAGGGGGCAACCTCCTCTGGAGTTTGGGCGCTTCGGGACTGTAGGTGTCTTCGCTTCTCATAGTACACTGGCGTTCCCCGCCGCACATGCTGTTTGGAAATTACTGCCTCAGCGCCTCTGAAGCAACAGTTCAAGATTAGCCTGCGGTATTGCATCGAGTAACTTCAAAGAGCCGGTTATGCAAAGCATAAAAGGGAAGAGAGAGAACCGAATGACTGTCTCTCCCGAGAGAAATCGCAAGAAGCAGGGTTGGTGCGGCGCTTCCACATGCGTGTTGATATGCATAATCCTGTGTATACCCAAAGATTTATTGTGCCCGGCATAATCGCTCATTACGTGGGCCGTGGCTGTGTCTTCTGCCTCTTTAGGAAGGATTACAGGTGTTTGGGGGGTTAATCAACCTTGAATGTTTCTTGGCTGCGAAAGGCGGGGGGGGGGGGGACTGGATTCTCCTGCTTTGCATCTTTGGGCAGGTGCTTGGTCCACAACTTGGACACAACCCACCCTAGGAGAACGAGATCCCGAGGATTTCAAGGGGGCGATTAAGCATGGGCCTAAACCTCTCTTCCTGAAGCTGGGATTGCCAAGCTCCAGGTGGTGGCTGGAGATCTCCTGGGATTACAACTGCTCTCCAGGATATAGAGATCAGTTCCCCTGGAGAAAATGGATGCCTTGGAGGGTGGACTCCATGGCATTTATCCCCCTTGAAGTCTTTCCCCTCCCCAAACCCCACCCTCCTCAGGCTCCAGTTTGGTGTAGTGGTTAGAAGCGCAGACTCTAATCTGGGAGAACCGGGTTTGATTCCCCACTCCTCCACTTGTAGCCAGCTGGTGTGACCTTGGGTTAGTCACAAGTTGTCTCAGAGCTGTTCTCTCAGAAGTAGTCCTCGAGAGAGCTCTCTCAGCCCCACCTATCTTACAGGGTGTCTGTTGTGGGGAGGGGAAGGGAAAGGAGATTGTAAACTGCTCAGAGACTCCGCGTGAAGGGTGGGGTATAAATCCAATCTCCTCTTCCTCCTTCTCTTCTTCTTCTCCTTCTCCTTCTACTTTCTCCACCCCCAAAATCTCTGGGTATTTCCCAACCCAATGCTGCCAACTCTAGCTGAATCTGATGATGTATAAAGGGGGCTTACACCTTGTGGTCAAAAGCAGCCACTTGTTGACTTGTGAGGTTTTATTTTCTTCCAAATTTGTGCTCAGTCTCATTTTGGCCGAAGTGAAAAGACAGGTAAAGCACCCCTGGACGACATGCAACAACTACAGGACAGATTGCAACCACCACACCTCTTCCACCTTCTGACGGGGTTCAGGGATCTCCATTCCTTTGTTCCCTCTCCCGTAGTCCTCGAACCCGGGGTCATCCCTGGAAGCTGCAAGGTGGGAGATTCGGGACAGACAGCGTCTGGATGTGCAGGAAAGAAGGAGTGCCAGACTGTGGGGCTGTGAGTCTTTGCAGGTTGCCTCCCAGGGAAGGGAGGATCTGGCTATAAGCAGCCACGCTCACCTGCCTCAGTGTGGACACAATCGTGCAAATCTTGGACCTTGTTCCAGCTGCCAGCCTCAGCGCCTCGCTCCTGAGAACTCTGATTGGTCTCCCGGCATTTCAACCCCTGGTACTCTTTCTCGGCTTGATTTGGACTTTTGCGCCTAGCTTAGTATCTTGTATTCGCGGCAACCAGCCAAAGTCAACACAGTGCCTCAGGATGTGGTTGCAGCTGCCAACTTGGGAGGCTTTAGAAGGGGAGAAGTATCAGAAGTATGTGCCTCTTTAAATTATTTGCAGGGGAACAAATGCAGGATGATGCTGTTGCTCAGGGCCCTAGCCAGGAGTTTGGACTTTGGATGGCATTTAAATGTTGGGGGGCACCCCCCCACACACACACCCCAGGCTGTGTGACAAGAGAGTAAAAGTGTTTAAAAAGCGATTAGAGAGTTTGTTACCAGCCGGAGGCTCCCAGGAAAAATCATAGGCAGGGCTGGAGTAGGGAGCAGACATATCCTGCAGTGTGCCTTGCCTACAGCCAGCCAGAAGTACACTGCCAGTAGGCAGGTCAAGGTGATAGCATGGCTGTGATGTGCGTTAAAAATAAATAAAATAAACCAGCTGGTTGGAAGTCAGGAAGCCTGGATGGGAAGTCGAGGGGCCCAGCCCCGAAATGCCCCACCGTGGCTATGGGCCTGCTGTTGCTGTTGCAGTCTGCGGGTTTCCTAGAGATAGCTGGTTGGCCACTGTGTGAACAGAAAGATGACCCAGATGGCCCTTTGGTCTGATCCATCATGGCTCTTCTTATGTTCTTATGTCTCTGACAAAGGGAGATTCGAATCTCAAAATCTTATTCCCTGGGAATCTTGTTGGTCTTCAAGGGGTTACTGGACTTGAATCTACCTCAGCCACAGAAAAGGATCAGTATAGAAAGGATCAGTTTCTCTACGTGACCTGGAGCTCATGGAGATCTTTCATAAGCAGGCACAGCTTGCGGTTCAGGCCTCCCCTAACAGTGTACAATTTCAGAAAGCAAATGTTATGGGGTGGGTTTGCCTGGGCACAGTCAAGCTCTTCTTGCACAGTGGAAGCTTCCCTAACTAGAGAGCCAGTTTGGTGTAGTGGTTAAGTGCATGGACTCTAATCTGGGAGAACCGGGTTTGATTCCCCACTCCTCCACTTGCATCTGCTGGATGACCTTGGGCAAGCCATGGTTCTGGCACAGCTGTTATCTCAAGGACAGTTTTCAAGAGAGCTCTCTCAGCCCCACCTGCCTCACAGGGTGTCTGTTGTGGGGAGGGGAAGGGAAAGGAGTTTGTAAGACGCTCTGAGACTACAAGTGAAGGGCGGGGTATAAATCCAATCTCTTCTTCTTCTTATAACAGACTGTGCTAGGCCATGCTCCCTGATAGGCTAGCTGAGCCTCACCCCCTGATAGGTTAGCTGAGCCATGCTCCCTGATAGGCTAGCTTTCCATATGCTCTTGCCCTGCATTTTGTAGTGGTACAGACCTAGGAGACAGGCTTTTTTAGAGAAAAAATATCACTTGGAGGCCACAGTAAATGAAACAAGTAGCCACTGTGGTGCTCAGAGATGTCAGACATAGCAGGCAAGATCTTTTGTTAAGTTTGAAAAGAAGACGTGCAGCTGAAGACAGAAGGGAAGGTGAGGGCAGACAAGCGTCATCTTTTCTTGTGTGGTAAGTGGAACAGGCAGTTCTTGCCTGAGGAGAAGAGAAGCAGCTGCTGTTTTGTCAGGCAGCTACAAGCAACAATCGTTTGTGCAGCTAGGGAGTGATGGGAAGAGGTGGGCAGTGAGCTCTTCAGCGACTGGCGGTATCCTCCCATCGCAACTTCAGACTTCTCGGCCTAGCCAATCAGCGGTTCCCCCGTGCTCCCTTTAGCAGACTGCTAGGCAAGTGGCAAGACTGAACTCAGAATTTTGGACAGCTCTCATCCGACAAGGCAAATTTCTGTGGAGACTCAGCAGCGGCGGGAGGGAACTGCTGTCGAGAAGAGAAACGAGCGTGCAGGAAATGGAGTCACGTCTGGCTTAGCCGTTGTTTGCACAGTCCCCAAAATCGACTTCGCACCACAGCTTCGGATCTCACGCTCCTCACTACTGGGCGTTCCCAGTCGGCCAGTTCCACAGAGTTCCTTGATTCTGGCCTGGAGGAAGCATGTAGATCTGCCCGGGTGGGGAGCGGGAGAAACGAGTCCCTGTGGCTGGGGCTGAAGGGAAACAAGAAACGGGGATGGCAGGAAGTAGACAGTCTAGGCAAAGCCCAAGTCCGACTCTGCGGCTCTCACAACTGTAACAGGTCAGAGGGGACCCAATGGGCTGCTTGAGTTATCTCGGAGCAAGGGGCCTATCCCAGCCCCGGGAGCCCTGTGATGTGCAGTACTCCATCACTTGCCACAAGGGGGCAGCGGAGCAGAGATCAGTGATCCAAATGTCCACAAAGGGTACACGTGCAAGAAGTTAACAAAGAATACTGCGCTTCTTGAGATTCTAAATTCCTCGTGGATTTTGAGGTATCATTTCAAGGTTAGATCAGCACAGCTAAATTAAGGTGTTTTTTTTTCACTTTTTCCAATGGGCAAAGGAATTAGACAAGGATATATTTTATCTTCCTGTCTGTTCAGTCTGTTTGCAGAATGTATCATAAGGAAAGCTGGATTTGATTTAGATGAATGTGGAGTGAAAATTGGTAGAAGGAACAATAGAAAGGAGGAGGAGGAGGAGATTGGATTTATACCCCGCCCTTCACTACTCAAAAGAGTCTCAGAGCGGCTTACAATCACCTTTCCCTTCCCCTCCCCACAACAGACACCCTGTGAGGTAGGTGGAGCTGAGAGAGCTCTCTTGAGAACTGCCCTTGAGAGAACAGCTCTGAGAGAACTGACTGACCCAGGGTCATCCAGCTGGCTTCATGTGGAGGAGTGGGGAATCAAACCCGGTTCTCTCAGATTGGAGTCCACATTTCTAACTGCTAGTCGGGTGTAGTGGTTAAGTGCGTGAACTCTAATCTGGGAGAACCGAGTTTGATTCCCCACTCCTCCACTTGCAGCTGCTGGATGACCTTGGGCAAGCCATAGTTCTGTCAGAGCTGTTCTCTCAAGGACAGCTCTGGAAAGAGCTCTTTCAGCCCCACCTACCTCACAGGGTGTCTGTTGTGGGGAGGGGAAGGGAAAGGAGCAGGGGGCATTTGGGGCCGGAACAAGGTGGAGCAGTGCTCCGCCAGCCCAGGAGTGGGCACTAGGGCAGCCACGGGCCGAATCAGGTTTTCTGATCTGATTCGGCCCGCCGCCGAAATTCGGCAGCAGTTTAAAAAGCAGCTGGAGGGGAGGGGGTTTGAGGGAGATGCTCCAAATTTACAGGGTAGCTGCTGGAGCCTCTCCCCCAAATACCCATCAAGTTTCAAGAAGATTGGACCAGGGGGGTCCAATTCTATGGGCCCCCAAACAGGTTGCCTCCATTCTCTCCGTTGTTCTTTATGGTGGAGAAAAAGTAACTTTTTTCCCGCCATAGAGAACAACGGAGGGGATGGGACAACCTGTTTGGGGGCCCATAGAATCGGACCCCGAGGTCCAATCTTCTTGAAACTTGGTGGGTATTTCGGGGAGAGGCCCGAGCATCTACCCTGCAAGTTTGGAGCCTCTCCCTCAGATTTAGAAGAAACCTCCTTTGCTGTAGCCTATGTCTGTTACTCTGAGTCCCCTCATCTGACATGATGGAAAACATGTCCGCTCCATCCTCCACATGGCATCCCTTTAGGTATCAGAAGGGCGTAATCCTAGCACCATGCGAGCATCTCTTCTCCGACAGAGAGATGCCTAGCTCGTTCAACCTCTCCTCACAGGACTTGGTCGGGATCCTCTCTTGCATCTATGTTCTGTTACGTAGTCCGGGAAGGCCACGGAATTGCACTGGCCGTCCAGCACCCCTGGTGTCTTACCCCCGAGGAAACCTCCTCTCCTTCCTGGTGGGTTTTGGGGTTTTTCGGTGGGGGAAGGGGGAGAATTGGCAAAGCAGCTGGCAATTTTGCTGTCAGCCTTCCCTCAGTCAGCGATCGAGGTTCTTTGTCAGCTGGCCGCTAACTCCTTCAACCCGGGAACCTGCCTCCCGTCTTCATGCAATCAGGGCCTGATTATGCTGATTGGCCCCGAATTAATCAGCGCCGCTCATCCCGGGGATGTGTCATGTGCAGCCGGAGCACATCAGAGCCATAGGATTTGGGGGGGAAGATACATTTGTGTTCTGACTCCTGGTTTCACCCTTCTTTTCTGCTATTTGTATATTTCTTTCTTGTGGAAGAACTTTTGTGTCTGCTTTTCCAGATCTGCTGCTCAGATGAGATGAGATGCCTGATACTGAGGGAGGCCCTCGGTCCATCAATGTTCACTATTGTCTACTCAGACTGGCAGGGGCTCTCCAAGGTCTCAGGCAGAGGTCTTTCCCATCACCTACTGCCTGGACCTTTTAACTGGAGATGCCGGGGATTGAACCTGGGACCTTCTGCCTGCCAAGCAGAGGCTCTGCCACTGAGCCACGGCCCCTCTTTACAGCTCTCCAGGGTCTCAGATTAGAGGTCTTTCCCATCACCTCCTGCCTGGTCCTTTTAACTGGAGATGCCGGGGATTGAACCTGGTACCTTCCGCCTGCCAAGCAGAGGCTCTGCCACTGAGCCACAGCCCCTCTTTACAGCTCTCCAGAGTCTCAGGCTGGGGTCTTTCCCATCACCTCCTGCCTGGTCCTTTTAACTGGAGATAACAGGGGCTTGAACTAGGGACCTTCTGCATTCCAAGCAGAGGCTCTGCCACTGAGCCATGGGCACTCCCCAAATCAGAAATTTAAAAACAGAGCCAAAGCAAAGCGTTAAGTCTTAACACGACGCATTCAGTGATACAAAAATTACGTTGTGGTATCCTAGTTTTGAGGGGCTGCAGTGGCTCAAGTGGTTAAGACGCTGAACTGCAGACCCAAAGGTCGGTAGCTCAGCAGTTCGAGAGCCGAGTGCCGCATGACGGAGTGAGCTCCCATCTCTGGCCCCAGCTCCTGCCAACCTAGCAGTTCAGAAGCAAGAAATTGCAAGTAGATAAATAGGTACCACTTTGGTGGGAAGGTCACAGTTTTCTGTGTGCCTTGGCGTCTAGTTATGCCGGCCACATGACCACGGAAACGTCTTTGGACAGCGCTGGCTCTTCGGCTTGGAAATGGAGTTGAACACCACATCCCTAAAGTCAGATTCGACTGGCTTTCGAGCAAGGGAGGCCTTTACCTTTACCTTTTACTATCCTAGTTTCAGTGAGCTAAGCGTGGCAATATAAACCACAGTCCCTAATAATTTTTCCAAGTAACTTTGTGCATCATTTAGCACAGTGCAACTCCGTGGCCTGCGTAGGAAATAATTCAGTTTCACATAGTTTGCCGAAAGCCAGGAGATTCAGGGTATGAATTTTCGAGGGTCAGACGAAGAGAGCTTTGACTCTCAAAAGCTGGTACCCCGAAAATCTTGTTGGTCTCTGAAGTGCTACTGGACTCCAATCTAGCGAAGTGAATTGAGGTATCTCCTCCCACTCTGTCATTCTTGAACTTGTTTGTAGCCCAGAAATCTGACCCCGCAGCTGGAGTTTTGATTGCACCACCAACTGGGCCACACGCTTCTGTGACAGTTCTCCCTATGCAGGGTCAGGAAGCCAGCAGGAGGAAACAGAAAGTGGGACACGGAGCAATTAGTGTAACTGTAACCGCGGGCTAACACACTGATCCCAGGGTGCCCAGTCGGTCTCCAAGAGAGCAGGAGGCACGAGGTCTGGGAAGGACGGCCGTCAACTTGTATCCGAGGTTGGGGAGTTGCTTTCTGGTTGATCTGTTAAATATTCGATGCTGAGGTTCGACAGGGTTGATTCTGCTTGACTGCTACTAATCTTGACATCGACCTCTTCGGAAAACTGTGCCAAGAAAGTGCCCATACTCTGCCCGATGTCCTCAGTGAAGGAGGTCAGATGTCAGGATATTTAGCAGCAAGCCAGGCTAGAAGGAAAATATGGTTTGGCCACTCCCAAGAACCCTCGGGAGGGAAAGCCACATCCCCCTGGCTTGTAGGAAGAGAAAGACTTTATGGTCAGCTGTTCAGAAGCAGGTAAGGAGAAGTGGAGCGGCCAGTCCAAGAAGTGCAATTGATTCTGGAAATGCTCAGGAAGTGAATGCTCCCTCTGGGGTAGGAGGCCTCCCTCCAACAGCCCTTGTTGCCCTCCACTACTAAGAAAGTCGGAGTCAGGCATATCATGATGTCACTTACAGGGGGAAACGATTTTACCATAGAGTTTCTGGTGACTCCTAGAGCTACTGGAAGTCACTTCCATGTTTTTCCTGGAAGTGACATTGTGGCATACAGGACGCCGCACCCCACCTTTACGCGAAACTCCTGCTGGGTGCTCAAAGGGCATCCTGCTCCTCGTTGCCTTCCAGCATGGCTGAGAGGGATGCCAGAGGAGACTTAGATCCTTTCCATGTTTGCCTGCTACTCCGGGTTTTCTCAGTGTTCGAGTCGAGGCAATTTAAGTCCTCTGCAAAACAGGATTCAAATAATCCGGGGCAACAGCAGGCTGAAACCGGGCTGACCACTGAAGGGAGGGGATGTCATGCAGAATGGGGGGAAAACCCGGAATAAAAAGAAGGGTGAACTCAGTTTTAGTGCAGAAGGGGGGGGGGACCTGGATTAAAAAGAAGGTTGACTTTGATTTTAGTGCAGAATTGCTTAGGGGACACTGCAGTGAACGTGGATTAAAAGGAGAGTGCAGAATGGGCCATGGTTCAGCAGTGGTAATACTTTTATGCAGGGGTCCGTTGGGGCTGGAGCGAGGCGGAGTGAAGCTCCGCCAGCTCAGGAGTGGCCACTAGGGCAGCCACGAGCCAAATCAGATTCTCTAATCCGATTCAACCGGCTGCCGAATTGCCGCCGAAATTCGGCTGCAATTTTAAAAGCAACTGGAGGGGAGGGGGTTTGAGGGAGAGGCTCCAAACTTGCAGGGTAGCTGCTGGGGCCTCTTCTCGAAAGACCCACCAAGTTTCAAGAAGATTGGACCAGGGGTTCCAATTCTACGGGCCCCCAAACAGGTTGCCCCAAATCCCTCCATTGTTCTCTATGGAAGGAAAAAAGTTAACATTTTTCCCACCATAGAGAACAATGGAGGGGATGAGACAACCTGTTTGGGGGCCCATAGAATTGGACCCCCTGGTCCAATCTTCTTGAAACTTGGAGGGTGTTTCGAGGAGAGGCCCCAGCAGCTACCCTGCAAGTTTGGAGCCTCTCCCTCAAACCCCCTTTCCTCCAGCCCCTCATATACCCTATGAGTTTTTTCCATTGATTTCAATGGCCCATAGGGTATAATGGGGCTGAAACTGACATTCCCTTTCTGACACACTTCTGGTGATGTCAGGGGACGTGGCATGTGCTAATGAGGTATGCTAATGAGCTCCTGCACCTCTTTTTCTACGAAAGGACCCCTGCTTTTACGGTAACATGCGGTTGGCCCTCTAGGATAGCCAGTAGGCCCTCTAGGATAGCTTAATTAAGATGTGTAGAAGTGAAATGGACTGGAATCAGCTCTGCTTTGGTGGGTCAGGCCCAGAAAATATTCCTCAACAGGTTGTACCTATGGTATATGAAGGTATCCCTGATAATCTCAAAACGTTCTAACTCTATCCAAGAGGGCAGAACGTATATCGGAAGATGAAAAAGCCGCCGCCGAGGGCTCTCGTTTAGTTTGTACTATCCCGGGTTGCTGGGGAATAAATTGTGACTTCAAATTAATAATAGATGATTTACATTGGCATAGGAAAAACACATAAAGCTCCTCTTAAAGCCCACATTTATTGCAGCAGTGAAAACAGAGACATTCGCTCGGGCACACGATCGCCGTTTGAGGTCAGGCAGGCGTTTAAGAGTTTTTAATTCTGGCTTTCAAGCCAAAGTATGTATTAATGAAAGATCTTGGGCCCAGGCGGAAACGCGCCCTCTGGGAGGGCAGGCAGGCTGACGGGAGGGCCATTGAATCAGGGATTAGACCGAGCAGTCTCTTGACAAAAGACACAGAAGATATTGCCGCATTATTCCCCCTCGGTGGTATGCTGACCGTGCAACCTGTCGAAGGGGCAGCAGTGCTCAGTTTATGACAAGGGAAGCCCAGAGATTTAGAGCGAGGAGAGCTGTACTTACAAATAAAGGGCAGTTGGGAAAGAGATGCTGCCGATCTGGTGTATATCAACAAATCTTATGCGACACAGGCTGTCCTCTCTCGGTTAAAAGTATTATTGCTGAGGCACCAAATGGGAGTTGGTAGTTCATGCCGCCAAAGGAGAAGGGAGCACTCCCTGGAGAAGACCCTGATGCTGGGAAAGACTGAAGGTCAAGGAAGAAGAAGGGGATGGCAAAGGATGAGATGGCTGGACAGTGTCTATCGATGCAACAAACATGAAACTGAGCAAACTCCGGAGCACGACGGAAGACAGGAGGGCCTGGCGTGATGTGGTCCATGGGGTCGCGAAGAGTCGGACTCGACTGTGCGACTGAACAACAACAACAACAACAAAATTTGTGCTTTGTCACTCTAACATGGGTCCCCAACCTTTTTAAGCCTGGGGGCACCTTTGGAATCCAGACGCAGGGTGTTGGGCAAAACGGTAAAATGGCTGCTGCAGGAGGCGGAGCCAGTGACAAAGTGGCCTCCGCAAGCAGCAGAGTTGACCCTAAGATGTCAGGGATGTGAGGTCATGCAGAACCGTAATGGTAACGTTTCAGGCAGAAGCTCTGTTAAACAGGATGCCCTTCAAAATGAATGTACTGTTTAGAAAGATGTTCTTGCCTGCAGGCAGCTTCAACACATGTCTGAAGGTAAATCCTTTGGGCTGTGTGGTGGCAGCTGCTACCAAAGCTACATCTGTAAAAATCTGCACCGCCAATTGTTTCTCCAGTGGTCAGTCAGACGCCCAGCTGACCCCCTGCTTGACCCCACCCACCTTCTAAAAACCCTTGGCGAATGGACACCATGTTGGGGATCTCTGCTCTAACCCCTCTTTAGATCCGGCTTTTGTTAACGAGCATTTCAGCTTTCAGGGCATGGTTTTCCACCCGTCGCCTTCCGCAGAGCACTTTCTGTGCCTTCTTATTGTTATCTCTGCAGATGTGGAAGTGCATCCCATCTCCATCCCTTCCCGATTTATGCATCAGTTGAAGTGGGTTCTTGCAGGCTAAAGCGAATGCTGCAATCAGTCTGTGTAGGGTAATTTGCAAGGCCACCTAGTTGCATGCTAACCAGAGGAAGGCTAAGCATCCATGCTCCTACCCCGTAGTCAGGGGAGGGGGGATATGGGGCCAAGGCTCAGTGGAAGAGCCTCTGCTTGGCATGCAGAAGGTCCCGGGTTCAATCCCCAGCATCTCCAGTTAGAAAGGACCAGGCAGGAGGTGATGAGGAAGACCTCCGCCTGAGACTCTGGAGAGCCATGAAGTGGGGTCATGGCTCAGTGGAAGAGGATCTGCTTGGCGTGTAGAAGGTCCCAGGTTCAATCCCCGGCATCTCCAGTTAGAAAGGATCAGACAGGAGGTGACTTCTCTTACTTCTCTTTTTGGCAGTCCACGGTATCTGTAAAACAAGTTGCCGGTTCCCAGTTTCCTTCACTGCCCCTTTCTTCCTTTTACATTGCATTGTTGAACTGTAAGGAGGAAGCGGTGGTCAAAGGGGAAGCAACTAGTCACCCTGCCATGGTGACTTGACCCTCTCCAGCTCAGAGCCTCCCCCCTTCTCAAGCTCATGTTGGTGCAGGGTTGCCAGCTCCCGGATGGGAAGTTCCTGGTAATTTGGGGGGTGGAGCCTGGAGAGGGCAGGGTTTGGGGGGGGGGGCGGGACCTCAGCAGGGTACCATGCCATGGAGTCCACCCTCCAAAGCAGCCGTTTTCTCCAGGGGAGCCGATCCCTGTCGTCTGAAGATCAGTTGTGATCCCAGGAGATCTCCAGAGCTCATCTGGAGGTTGGCAACCTACCTGTGGTGAAATATTAATCACTTCGTATTGGTTTTAAAATTATGGTAAGTTGCCTTTTGCCTGAAAAGCAATTTTAAAAATACAATACCTAGTGCTCCGCAGCACTGACTAGCTCTTCAATCATTGTCATCGATGTACGGCATTCGTCTTCTGGCATAATTCTGCAAATATTGCGTCTGCGCCATTGCGGTTTGCTAAAGGCAGAACTGTTGCGTGTGCATTAGAGTGATGGGTCGTGGGGCAAGAGCTGGCCCACCTCAGTTCTGTGTGTTTTCCCTGTGGCTGCCACACATGCGCTAGTCATGCAAATAGGCCTGAGGTCCCCAGTCTTTCTGAGCGTGTGGGGGCACCTTTGGAACTCTGACACACAGTGGTGGGTACAGCCACAAAATGGCTGCCGCAGGAGGTAGAGCCTACCGCAAAATGTCAGGGAGCGAGGTTAGGCCCAGAGGTCACAATATCGCTTGACTCTCCCTGGTCTGAAAGAAGCTCGGCTGGCCAGCACTAGAACAAGGGCCTTCTCAGTGGCGGCCCCATACTGGTGGAACGAGCTCCCAGAGAACATCAGGGCCTTGCGGGACTTATTACAGTTCTGCGGGGCCTGCAAGATGGAGCTCTTCCACCAGGCCTTCGATTAGGAGCCGCCACCGGGGGATTGAGGACAACCAGGTCCCTGGAATTTGTTGGTTGAGACCCTGCCAGAGGTGGCTAAATTGGATGCTGCCCCTCGGCAACTCTGATTGTCGCCATCTTTGCCTGTTGTTTCGTTGCAAATTATCCTGTGTTTTTAAATTTTTGTAAACTATTGTTTTATAGTATTTTAAATGTTGGAAGCTGCCTTGAGCCAGCCTGTCCAGCTAGACGGTGTAGAAATATAATCAATCAATCAATCAATCAATGCCCTTCCAACATTCCAGGCTCTGTTTAACAGGATGCCTTTTAATCTGCCTAGGCCCTCTCACTTTCTAATAGCACTCGGCAGTAGCCCTGTAGCCAGGAAATTTTCTGGTGGGGGGGCTTGGGATTAGGGGGGGCTGCTTCCCACGGACTCCCGTACAAACAAGCCGTGCATAACCGCAGAGGTTCCACCGTAGTCCAAGGCTTTCCAAACCGGCCCTGCATGCTTTCTCTGGGAGTCTGGCCAGTGCTTCCCCCCAGTTAAAAATAAGCTGGGGAAAACCCTCCTTGGGTTCCACCCCCCCCCCCACACTCCTTTAACTCTTTCAGTGCTGCAGAGGAAGGAAAAATGTCTCCTGTCTTCTCCATGAGGAGCTTCAGCTCGGCTGCCCTCCGCGACACTCTATGCAGCTCAGTGGGGCCGCACTCCCAGAGCATCCAGTGCCATCCAGCCATCTCAGAAAAAGACAAAGAGGGATCTTTGTTCCTGCTTGTATCTGACGAAGAAAGATCTGAGTCTTGAAAACTTATACCCTGAAAATCTTGTTGGTCTCTGAGGTACCAGTGGACTCGAATCTTGATCTTCTACTCAGGGGCAATATTCCCTCTCAGCTGATTTAGCGTGAGCTAGCTCGCAGTTTTTTAGCCTCCAGCTCACACATTTTTGTCTTAGCTCCGGAAGGATGGCCCCAGAGCAAACTAATTTATGCAGCAGCCAAATCGCTCGCTCCCAACTTTAATGCCACTAGCTCACAAAGTAGAATTTTTGTCCACAAGACTCTGCAGCTTAGAGGGAACATTGCTCAGGGGTCATTTCGTAGAAGAAGAGTTGCAAGAGCTCATTAGCATAACTCATTAGCATAACTTATTTGCATATGCTACACCACCTGACATCACCGGAAGTATGTCAGAAGGCAAGAAAGAGAGAGAGAAAGAGATGACAGAGGGGACAGCTACTAATCCAAACCCCAGAAATACCCCTATTCTGGGAGGATAGCTTCACTGGTGGCTAAAGCCTTCAGAAGGCTGGTTGGAGGAACAAGGACCTTTCCAGGGGGCGGGGTCATTTTGCTGCAGCCATGACACAAGCAGGCATTCCTCTACGGGGGGTGAGGGCGGCTGGCACCAACTCTCGAAGTTGAGCTCCCCCGAGTTCCTGCTCGAAATGATCCCTGCTTCCACTGCAGATCAACATGGTGACCCATCAGAAGTAGATCTGGAGATAGGATCTTGGAAGCTACCCGGGTGACACGTGGTCTTTGGAAGTTATCCCTCACTGCTTTAGCCAAGGGTTCGTTTCTGCATTCGGCGCTGTCCCATCCTAGGCGAATATTCGCAGTTTGCAGATGATCCAGCCAGGGTTTCTACTGCCATCCTCTCTCCCTCTTCCAACTCCGTCTTTTTCTCTCTCCCCACCCTCCCAATAATCACTTTCTCGGGGCTGTATGTTTGCAGAAACTAATAGAAAACAAACCGCTTTGGGGAGGAATTATTGCCTTCTTTTTTTCCAAGGGCTAATTTCTTTGCGAAATTTATGCCTGCCAGCAGAGGCGGCTGAGGAGCACCCCAGGCAGTTCTAACGAGACAATTCATTAGCTGCAGAGTGTACCCACGCCGGTAAAGAACATTAATTCGCAAAATGAAAAACTAATAGAGTGTTTAGCCAGCTCTTTATCACCGGTGACAGGCGGCACTCGCCCAATCATTAGTGTTTACTGAACGGATGGAGGCCACCGCCCCAGCCTGGCTTATCACCACTCATCTCAAATGAGACTGCCGTGCTTCTCTGCCTCCTCCGGCCGGCCTGCCTCTCTCCCTCACCTTAAGTGCTACAACCTGTACTTAGCGGGAGAGATTTATGGCCTTCCTCTCGCGGTGCCTGGAAGGGGAACAGCTTCCCCCGTTGTTAACATTTTGTCTGTCTTCAGCCACACCTGCAGAGTCGCTCTCCTACTTTGGTTTATGCATCAGCCATATTCCCACTTAGGATTGCCATCTCCAAGATGGGGGGTTCTTGACGACTTCAAATGTGGTGGGGTTGCCACCCTCCGGGTGTTAATATGAGAGATACAAAGGATCAAACCGCGCATAAATAACGAACAAAAATATATTCAGCAATCAACGACTGTAATAATTTAAACCTATTCAGATAGAGTAGTTTTTCATAATTACAACATGGTAATCAGAAACTCAAACGTATACAGTCCAAATACAAAAGCAGTCCTTTCTATACCCATTCAGAAATAGCCCAAGCCAAACTCCTCAAAAAGTGAAAAGTCCAAATGTAGACATTTATAATTCCTCTTCACAACATCCTCATTTCTAGGGTTGCCAAGTGGTGGTGCGGCAGGGAGAGTTGGTCCTGTTCCGGGACATTCACGTGTACGGGGCGTGATGACGTCACCTGGAAGTGATGTCATCACGTTGGGCACATCACCGACCGATGCTCTAGCAATCAGCCTGGAAACTTTATGGTACCATAGAGTTTTCAGGCTGATTGCTAGAGTGTTGGCCGGCGACGGGTGACACCCACAAAACGAAAGAATCCTACAGTCTTACTTCATAATTGCAATTACAGTCGGGTCATGGTTCGGATGAAGATCTTGTGATTCGAAATGGAACATTATTCCGGAGATTCTCGTCTGCCAACAACTTTTGTCCGCAATTAATCAAAACATTAGTATTTTTCATGATTCTTTAATTATTGCAGTTTTTTGTATAATTTGTAGGATTGTATTATTTTCTATTATATTTTTCTATTATATATAAAATAGTTTCTAGCAGCATATGCACGGCTTCATATATTTGTCTGAAGATCTGTTCTACTAGCTGTGTTCCTCTTATGCATGCCCACCTGGAGGTTGGCATAGAATCCTAGAATCATAATTGGAAGGGACCTCCAGGGTCATCTAGTCCAACCCCTGCACAATGCAGGAAATTCACATATATCTCCCCCCCACACACACACCCAGTGACCCCTGTTCCATGCCCAGAAGATGACAAAAAACTCCAGGATCTCTGGCCAAACTGGCCTGGAGAAAAATTGCTTCCTGACCTCAAAGTGGCCATCGGCATTTCCCTGGCAGCCCCCACCCCACCCCCCACCCCCCTGGAAGTTTTGGAGTGGATCAAAAATATGCATCCAAAGTGTCAGCTAGAAACCAAGTTAGAGAAAATATCTAATCTCCAGGGGAAAGGTATGATCCAGGCAAGGATACAGGTGACTGTTAGTGGGAGGTGGGAAGGAGAGAGGGACATCTTCTCAGCAAGGTGGGAGAGGCCAGCTCTTGGAGATGCTGAGATTAATTTTCAGACAAGTACCTCTCTCGAGAGCATATGTTGTGATTGCCGTAGTAGCTCTGTTGGCAGTACAAATCAAATAGTGTCCCCCCTTTTTAAAAGCAAAGTGATTTGTGCCTTTGATGTGCAAACTAGAAAATTACTGTCACACAAAGCTTGTGAGAGCCAGTTTGGTGTAGTGGTTAAGTGCGCGGACTCTAATCTGGGAAAACCGGGTTTGATTCCCTAATCTTCCACTTGCAGCTGCTGGATGACCTTGGGCAAGCCGTAGTTCTGGCACAGCTGTTCTTGAAAAAGAGCCGTTTCTGTCAGCGCTCTCTCAGCCCCACCTACCTCACAGGGTGTCTGCTATGGGGAGGGGAAGGGAAAGGAGTCGGTAAGCTGCTCTGAGACTGCCTTGGGTAGTGAAGGGCGGGGAATAAATCCAATCTCTTCTTCTTCGGGTGCAGACACCCATAAATGAGGGCCCTGGTATTCCTAAGAACATAAGCGAAGTCATTTTGGATCAGGCCAATGGCCCATCCAGTCCAACACTCAGTGTCACACAGGGGCCAAACCCCAGGTGCCATCAGGAGGTCCACCAGCGGGGCCAGAACCCCAGAAGCCCTCCCACTGTGCCCCCCCCAAGCACCAAGAAGACAGAGCATCACTACCCCAGGCATTAAGAACATAAGAGAAGCCATGTTGGATCAGGCCAATGGTCCATCCAGTCCAATACTCTGTGCCACAGTGGCAAAAAACCTCGGTGTCATCAGCAGGGCCGGAACTCCAGAGGCTCTCCCACTGTTGCCCCCTAAGCACTAAGAAGACAGAGCATCACTGCCCCAGATACAGGGTTCCTATCTAGACCTTGGGGCTACTGGTGGACCTCTGCTCGGTATGTTTCTCCAGTCCCCTCTTGAAGCTGTCTGTGCTTGTAGCTGCCACCACTTCCTGTGGCAGTGAATTCCACATGTCAATGACTCTTGGGATGAAGAAGGACTTCCCTAAATCTCTTCTAAGCCTACTGCTCCTTAATTTTGTGGAGTGCCCATGAGTTCTGGCGTTGTGAAAAAGGGAGAAAAGTACTTATTCCTCGACATTCTCTACCCCATGCATACCCACCAGAACCAGCCCTGCTTAGCTTCCAGCATCTGACGGGATTGGGCTAGCTTGGACCATCCAGGTCCACATAAGAAAGTCCCACTGAGTTCAGTGCGCACCATTCACTAGTCGACCTGAGGATTTGCAGCCGTGGTTGTTTTTAACAGTAGTGCCTCCGTTGGGTAAGGGAGTCAGTCTGAAGTACGCTTGCTCTGGAGCAGAGCGGCCTGTGGACCAAAATGGGGGGCAGGGGGAGATTGGGGGTAAGTGTGGGTGATGGAGAGTGCCGTCAAGTCGCAGCCGACTTATGGTGGCCCCACAGGGTTTTCGGGGCAAGAGATTTACAGAGGTGGGTTTGCCATTGCCTGCCTCTGCGTAGCAACCCTGGACTTCCTTGGTGGTCTCCCATCTGAGTTCTAACCAAGGCCAAGCCTGTTAACTCCTGAGATCTGGTGAGATTGGGCTAGCCTGGACGACCCAGTTCAGGGCAAGGGAATGAATGGAGACCACCAGGGGCTCGTGACTCTAGATCTCCTGTGTACTTCTCCAGGTCTCAGATCAGTGCATGGCTGAGAAGGAACTAAGGGAACATCTGAAGTTGAGATTGTGACGAGGGGGCTGCTCTCACGTTGTCTGACTCCGTCTCAGCCATTTAGAGCTTTGTACGTTTTTACAACCGCAGCCTAGATTTCCCGTTTTTGCTGTTTATGTAAAACATTTTAATGCTGTCCCAGTTGGGCCCGAGGCAGTTTGCAAGATAAAACAGCACTCTGTGACTTCAGAAGACAATGCAAAACCAGAAGAAAGCGACGTGTGTCTCGGCGTTACGATTCCATAACAATTGTCTGCAAAGCCCCACCCCCCCCAAGCCAAGTACATTACAGACAGACTGTAATGGAATATAATAAAAGGCAAAAAAACAGTGCTAAATTTATTGACAGGGGAAAGAATTATTCTCGCTAGACACTGGAAGACCCGAGCACTTCCTAACAATAAAGAACGGCTGTTAGAAGTTTATGATACTTTGCAAACGGTGAAGTTAACCGTGCGGCAATGTTTCGGGAGTGTAAAGTATGAAGGAGAAACTTGGCAACCTTTAATTAGATGTTTAAATTCAGGAAGTGGAAGTGGGTGCGGATTTCCACAATGGGCCCTGATCTGGCCGGGTTGCTTTGTTTATCCGGAGCACCGGGGGGGGGGGGGGGGGATCTCCCTAGTCCCGAGTCCTTGTCATTTGCATCCGTTGATTTACAGGGCACATTCTTTCAAGAGGCATTGCAGTCGCTTCAAGTCACCAAATGATTGAAATCACGGGCGACAACCGGCACAAATGACTTAATTTCCCCCTCCCCCTCCCTTCACTTCACCGGAATGAATTATTCCTCTGTTTTGTCGGAACAGGTTATTGTAAAAGTGTCTAGAACTGCCCACCCCCCCCAAAAAAAACCCTCTCTTGTTGGCTGAGAAGGGAGAATCCAGCTCTTAAATCAGTCATCCTGACAAAGGATTTACGTATTCTCAGTCTCAGACTAGGTGCTAAACTGGAAACGTAAGTAACCGCTGACATTCTGCAGCCATAACTGTGGATATCAGCATGGCGGCACCTCCATTGGTGGGAGATCCCGGTATTTGTTTGTCCAGAGAGCAACTTTCTAGTCCTCATTGTTGCAAAAGCAAGCTTTAAATGGGACGACCACATTTTTGAGAGCCAGTTTGGTGTCGTGGTTAAGTGCGCGGACTCTAATCTGGGAGAACCGGGTTTGATTCCCCACTCCTCCACTTGCAGCTGCTGGGTGACCTTGGGCAAGCCATAGCTCTGTACCAGCTGTTCTCTCAAGGACAGCTTGGGAAAGCGCTCTCTCAGCCCCACCTACCTCAGAGGGTGTTTGTTGTGGGGAGGGGAAGGGAAAGGAGTTTGTAAGCCGCTCTGAGACTCCCTTGGGGAGTGGAGGGCGGGGTATAAATCCAATCTCTTCTTCTTCTTCTTCTTTTTGATAAAGTTTTGCGATTTGATGGGGGCGGGTGAACCAGCCTTCCATTTTTCAGAGGGAAGATGTCTCTTTTCCCTTGATCACGAGAGGAAAATAAGAAGGGGGGGACTGGATCTGTACCCCGCCCTTCACTACCCAAGAGTCTCAGAGCGACTTACAATCTCCTTTCCCTTCCCCTCCTCACAACAGACACCCTGTGAGGTCGGTGGGACTGAGAGAGCTCTGAGAGAACTCCTCCTGAGAGAACAGCTCCGAAAGAACTTCGTAACTGACCCACGGTCATCCAGCAGCTGCATGTGGAGGCGTGGGGAAGCAAGCCTGGTTCTTCCGGATCAGAGTCCGCGCTCCTAACCACGACACCAAACTGGCTCTCGGGTCCCTGAAGCATGTTAGGATATTGAGAAGCTGTGCTCTTTCTTTTCTTTTCCTTTTTAGCCTATCTCCACACAGATTCATAGCAGAAGGCTCCTAAACGTTTTGCAACATAATTAAACATAATTATAACAAAAAGAGGGGAACAACAGCAATCAACACATAGATAACCCAGATTGCAGTCTTAGACAGAGTCATCTGATGGTGCCTTCACCTTTGTTTGCAGTGTCTCCTGGCCAAGACGGACACTCCAACCTGGACCTTCCACCGGTGTCCGAACAGATCATGCAAACCCTCACCGAGCTGGCGAGATCCTTCCAGGAGATGGCCGACTGCTGCTTGCTGGTTCTGCACTTGGAAGTCAGGTAGGACATACAGCTGGAATGGGTGAGGACCGCAGTGCAGTCCCTAAGCAATCAGAAGGTGGCACTTGATCCATCCTTGAACTCTGGGACCTCTGACCTGAATGGCCCGGGCTTGGCAGAGCTTGGAAGCGAAGCAAAGTCAGCCCAGGTTTGGGTAGCAGTGGGTGAGAACAAGATCTTGGGGTACCGGTGGACCATAGAAGAAGAAGAAGAAGAAGAAAAAGAGATTGGATTTATACCCCGCCCTTCACTACCCAAGAGAGCTCTGAGACAACTGTCCTTGAGAGAACAGCTGTGCCAGAGCTATGGCTTGCCCAAGGTCATCCAGCAGGTGCAAGTGGAGGCAGGGCCGGTGCCGGGCTTTTTGGCACCCTAGGCAAGGCTAGCTACTTGCGCCTCCCCCCACTACTAACCAATTATCAAAAACAGATGAATTCTCAGGAAAATTAAAAGCACAAAACTTGACCCTGCTAATTTTTAAAAAAATTGTGGTGAGCTTGGGCAGGCAGGGTGCGAGGCAAAGCTGAAGGGACCTGCTGCTGCAGTTGCCGTGACTTTCTGGAGGAGGAAAAGAATGGGAGAGCCGGGGCTGGTGAGTGAGTGTGAGAGCCTGTGGCCGGTTGGAAGGGCGCTGATTGTCCATTACTGCACCCCTCTGAGGTCTGCGCCCTAGGCGGTCGCCTAACTTGGCCTAATATTAGCACCAGCCCTGAGTGGAGGAGTGGGGAATCAAACCCGGGTCTCCCAGATTAGAGTCCACGCACTTAACCACTACACCAAACTGGCACTGCATTCGCCAACGGCAAACCCTCAAGCTTCTGGTAAGAAACAATATCATTACTGAGTCCCTTTGCCAGCCTCTAGGTGATCGCTGGAAGTCCGCTGGGATCACAACTGATCCCCAGGCGACAGAGATCGGTCCCCCTGGAGAAAATGGCTGCTTTAGAAGGTGGACTCTACGGAATTGCCTCACTGAAGTCCCTTCCCTCCCCAAACCCCGCCTTCCTCAGGCTCCACCCCCAAAATCTCCAGGTATTTCCTAGCCTGCCTTCCGCAAGCTCCACCCCCAACATTCCCCAGGATTTCCCTATTTGCAGCAGGCAACCCAACATGATAACAGTCCCTAAAACCGGGAGTGATTTGGAGTTGGAGCTGAGCTGATACCCTGTTGGCCCTTTGGATCTCGATACTGGACCCAGTTTAATCTCCTGTCTGGGTGGTGAGCTGCTACAATCCAGAAAGTAACCTGGGGAAGGGGGGGGGGAAGTGTATGGGATCCTCCCAGGGTTCCCAGCCTCCAGGTTGGGCCTGGAGATCTCCCGGAATTATAACTGAGCTCCAGGTGACAGAGGTCAAATCACCCTGGAGAACATGGCAGCCTTGGAGGGTGGACTCGTGACATCATACCCTGCTAAGGTCCCTCCCCTTCCCAAACCCTCCTCCCCCAAGCTCCAGTCCCCGATCTCCAGGAATTTCCCAACCTGGAGTTGGCAACCTTAGGTCCTTGGACGTATATGACAGGTCTTGGAATGATAGGGTGAAGCTGGAAAGGAAATGAGAGAGAGTCCACAGGAGCAGACTTGACCTGCAAATTGCATTTTTATGACCCACGCACCCCTTGTTTTTTCTGCCTGTAATGTCTGGCTTTGGCGTTGCCACTTCAGGGGTTTTTTTTGGAAACACCTTCGTTGGCGTATCTGCTGAGCCAGCACACGCTATGCTGGAGAGCCGAGGGAAAGAACGTTTGGTATTTTACCCGCGACCGCATGCACAGCATCTAATCAGCACAGGACTTGGGTACATTTTCCACCCCGGGTGCTGCAGCGACAGACTGAAACGGTCGCCTGCGTTCCGTGCCGAAAATCACCAGCCGAGGCTTTCTCCCCCCCCCACCCCCCAATTACTATTATTACTATTTTCCACCTATTTGAACTTTAAAGGGAAAACAGTAAGTTGCCGTTTTGTTTTTGAGAATGTCACCTTGATCAGGCGGCTTCCGCGGAATAAAAAGGTCTACCCTTCAGGGGGGCTTTTAGCAATTCGGTGCCGGCGAACGGTCCTGAAGACGCGTTTTGCAAAAAAAAAATCAGCCTTCCCTGCTGTGCAATCAGGGATGTTTGCTGGAAGCCTTAATGCCAAAGTTGCCTCAAGGTCAGCATAAGCACGTCAGGACGTGGGGAGGGGAGGGCGATGGGGCGATTTGTCACTTGTTCTTCGTTTAATTTCCCGAGGACCTCGTGGGGCCACCGGACGAGCCTCTCTTGCTTCTTGCCGGCCTCAGTGAACAAGCCAGGAGCGCGGGCTTCCTTTCCACAGCCCCTCCTCCCCGGAGGCAACCCTCCTGTTTCCCATAGCGAAGCCGTTGGCCACGGCTTTTGTGAACTACAGGGAAAGGGGGAAGAGAATCTAGAGCCAGTTTGGTGTAGTGGTTAAGTGCGTGGACTCTAATCTGGGAGAACCGGGTTTGATTCCCCACTCCTCCACTTGCACCTGGCTGGATGACCTTGGGCAAGCCATAGCTCTGTACCAGCTGTTCTCTCAAGGACAGTTGTCTCAGAGCTCTCTCAGCCCCACCTACCTCACAGGGTGTCTGTTGTGGGGAAGGGAAGGGAAAGGAGTTTGTAAGCCGCTCTGAGCCGCTCTGAGACTCTTAAGTGAGTGAAGGGCGGGATATAAATCCAATCTCTTCTTCTCTTCTTCTTAGATTAACCAGGGGACAGGGTAGGGTTGCTGACCTCCAGGGGGCATCTGGAGATCTCTGGTTAGTACAGCTGATCTCCAGACAACTCACATCATTTCCCCTGCAGAAAATGGTCACTTTGAAGGGAGGACTCTATGACATTATACCCTGCTGAAGTCATAAGAAGAGCCCTGAGAACGTGAGAGCCCTGCTGGATCTGACCGGGGTCCATCTAGTCCAGCCTCCTGTCTCACACAGGGGCCAACCAGTTCCTCCGGAGGGCCAACAACAGGGCAGAGAGGCCGAGGCCTTCCTAAGAACATCAGAAGAGCCCTGCTGGATCAGACCAGTGAGGGTCCATCTAGTCCAGCATCCTGTCTCACACAGTGGCCGACCTGTTCCTCCGGAAGGCCAACAACAGGGCAGAGAGGCTGAGGCCTTCCTAAGAACCCCAGAAGAGCCCTGCTGGATCTGACCGAGGTCCATCTAGTCCAGCCTCCTGTCTCACTCAGTGGCCAACCAGTTCCTCTGGAGGGCCAACAACAGGGCAGAGAGGCCGAGACCTTCCTAAGAATCTCAGAAGAGCCCTGCTGGATCAGACCAGTGAGGGTCCATCCAGTCCAGCCTCCTGTCTCACACACTGGCCAACCTGTTCCTCTGGAGGGCCAACAACAGGGCAGAGAGGCCGAGGGCTTCATAAGAGCATAGAAGAGCCCTGCTGGATCAGACCAGTGAGGGTCCATCCATTCCAGCCTCCTGTCTCACACAGTGTCCAACCAGTTCCTCTGCAGGGCCAACAACAGGGCAGAGAGGCCGAGACCTTCCCCCAATATTGTCTCTTGGCTCTGGTAGTCAGGGGCTGACTGCCTCTGAATGTGGAGGTTCCCTTTGGTCACAGCGGGTACTTTCCACCAATACGCCTCTCCTCCATGAATCTCTGATCCCCTTTTAAAGCTGGATTAGCCCTTCCTGGTTTAAATACAAGGAGCCTGATCTAGTTGGCAAAGCAGGGTCTTTCACCGGCTTCCTGTCGGGATCTGGCTCCTGCGTCTAGCTCCAGGGAGTGGCCCCGGAGACCTCGGTCTGGAGAACTCACCCTCCTGGGCCTGGATCCCCTCCCCGTGGGCCAGTCTAGCATCCTCCAAATGCCTCCGTCTGGGGTGTGCATTTGCCACTTCTTCTGGGTCTCTCCCTCCTTGCCTCAGAGCTGCCTCGTTCAAGCAATCAAGGCTATTGCAAACCCCCTAATCTGCAATTGGACTGCATTATGGAAATGGAGGCCATTTGCATAAATGTATATAATTGACACACTTTGCGAAATTTGCCTTTTCCGCGCCGCAGTTCAGAGGTGGCTTTGGATGTTCCCCGGAAGCCACGAGAGAAGACACATAGACCACGCGTCCTTCTCCCCACGCTTCAGGGTCTCGCCTAAAAACGGGATTTTCAGACTCCATAGTCCCTGATGTGTGAGGAGAAGGCAGCTGGAAGTTCGTCGGTGCCTCTGGAAGAAATGAAGCCGCTCTCTGTTCTGGCCACGGAGTCTCAGAGTTTGTCGATGTGTCCAAAAGCAGCCTGGATAGGCCCATCTTCTCACATCTAAGAAACTAAGCAGGGTCAGCCCTGGTGAGTACTTGGATGGGAGGCCACCAAGGAAGTCCAGGGCTGCTACGCAGAGGCAGGCAAGGGAAAACCACCTCTGTTTGTCTCCTCGATGGCCTAGGCCAGAGTGATCTCATCAGATCTCTTGCCTTGAAAACCCCATGAGGGGTTGCCATGAGTCAGTTGGGACTTGATGGTGCTTAATTATTTATTCCTTACCAGGATAGCCCTGGTAAGTACCTTGATGGGAAACCACCAAGAAAGTCCAGCGTTGCTACGCAGAGGCAAACCACCACTGTTTGTCTCCTACCTTTACCTGGATGGCCCAGGCTAGAGTGATCTCGTCAGATCTCAGAAGCTAAGCAAGGCCAGCCCTGATCAGTACTTGGATGGAAAACCATCAAGGAAGTCCAGGGTTGCTACGGAGAGGTAGGCAAGGGCAAACCACTGTTTGTCTCTACCTCAATGGCTCAGGCTAGAGTGATCTGGTCAGATCTCAGAAGCTAAGCAAGGCCAGCCCTGTTTAGTGCTTGGGATGAGAAACCACCAAGGTAGTCCAGGGTTGCTACGGAGAGGCAGGCAAGGGCAAACCACTGTTTGTCTCTACCTCGATGGCCCAGGCTAGAGTGATCTCGTCAGATCTCAGAAGCTAAGCAAGGCCAGCCCTGTTTAGTGCTTGGGATGGGAGACCACCAAGGAAGTCCAGGGTTGCTACGCAGAGGCAGGCAAGGGCAAACCATCTGTTTGTCTCCTACCTTTACCTGGATGACCCAGGCTGGCGTGATCTCGTCAGATCTCAGAAGCCAAGCAAGGCCAGCCCTGATCAGTACTTGGGATGGGAGACCACCAAGGAAGTCCAGGGTTGCTACGCAGAGGGGTGCAAGGGCAAACCGCCTCTGCTCCTCTCTTACCTTGAAAACTCTTTAAGGTTGCGATCTCCGCCAAGAATTATTTCATGCTTTACATAGAATGAGGTGGGAGGATCCTGGCCTGTGCCCGGGTGCAAGTCAGGAAAGGTCTTTTTTTTTTTTAATGCTTCCCCACATTAAAAACTCCCGGTATGTAGTAAACTAGCAGATCAGGGTTTATTGCACTGACTTGTTATATGCAGAGAGCTTTTTTACACTGTGGAACACTGAAGTGAGCCTTCCTCGTTCTGCATAGCAGTTCTTTCAGCGGAAGGCCATGAAGATGATGGCAGATCTGGAAGGGAAGTCCTGAGAGGCTGAGGGGATTGGGGTTTTTTTTAACCTGAATAAAAAAGCAATTATTGTTAGGGTGGAAAGTGCCATCAAGTCTCAGCCAATTTATGATTGACACCATAGGGTTTTCAAGGCAAGAGACGAACAGAGATAGTTTGCCATTACCTGCTTCTGCATAGCAACCCTGGACTTCCTTGGTGGTCTCCCATCCAAATATTAACCAGGGCCAATCCTGTTTAGCTTCTGAGATCTGACACAATCAGGCTAACCTGGGCCATCCAAGTCAAGCCGAGAGACATTCAGAGGTGTTGTGCCATTGTCTGCCTCTGCACAGCAACCCTGGACTTCCTTGGTGGTCTTGCATCCAAATATTAACCAAGGCTGACCCTGTTTAGCTTCTGAGATCTGACAAGATCAGACTAACCTGGGCCATCCAAGTCAAGCCAAGAGACATTCAGAGATGGTTTGCCATTGCCTGCCTCTGTGTAGCAACCTTGTAGTTCCTTTGTGGTCTCCCATCCAAATATTAACCAAGGCTGACCCTGCTTAGCTTCTGAGATCTGACAAGATCAGGCTAACCTGGGCCGTCCAAGTCAAGCCAAGACACATTCAGAGGTGTTGTGCCATTGTCTGCCTCTGCACAGCAACCCTGGACTTCCTTTGTGATCTCCCATCCAAATATTAACCAACGCTGACCCTGCTTAGCTTCTGAGATCTGACAAGATCAGGCTATCCTGGGCCATCCAAGTCAAGCCAAGAGACATTCAGAGGTGGTTTGCCACTGCCTTCCTCTGCGTAGCTACCCTGTAGTTCCTTTGTAGTCTCCCATCCAAATATTATCCCAGGCTGACCCTGCTTAACTTCTGAGATCTGACGAGATGAGGCTAGTTTGGTCCATCCTGATCCAGAATAAACAAGAAAGTGTTGTCAAGTCACACTGACTCATAGTGACCCCTCAAGGGGCGTTCAATGCAAGAGACATTCAGAGGTGGTTTGCCCTTGCCTGCCTCTGCGTAGCGACCCTGGGCTCCCTTGGTGGTCTCCCATCCCAAGTACTAACCAGGGCTGACCCTGTTTAGCTTCCGAGATCAGATGAGATTGGGCTAGCCTCAGCCATCCAGGTCAGGGCCTGATTCTCATTGCATGCACCCCCAATCCATCGAAGGACAGAAGGCAACATGGTGTAGCCCGGTTTTGTCAGATCTCGGAAGCTATTCAGGGTCAGTACTTGGAAGGGAGACCACCAAGGAGGCTCCTGGAGTGGAAGGCCATGGCCAATGAACTCTGCTTCTCCCTTGCCTTGGAAGCCCCTTGCTGTCATCACCATAAGGCTTGGATGAGAGACCACCAAGGAAGGCTCTGCAGAGGAAGGCCATGGCCAACACCTCTGCTTCTCCCTTGCCTTGGAAGCCCCTTGCTGTCATCACCATAAGGCTTGGATGAGAGACCACCAAGGAAGGCTCTGCAGAGGAAGGCCATGGCCAACACCTCTGCTTCTCCCTTGCCTTGGAAGCCCCTTGCTGGGGTCGCCATAAGACTTGGATGGGAGACCGCCAAGGAAGGCTCTGCAGAGGAAGGCCATGGCCAACCACCTCTGCTTCTCACTTGCCTTGAAAGCCCCTTGCTGGGGTCACCATAAGGCTTGGATGGACCACCAAGGAAGGCTCTGCAGAGGAAGGCCATGGCCAACCACCTCTGCTTCTCACTTGCCTTGAAAGCCCCTTGCTGTCATCACCATAAGGCTTGGATGAGAGACCACCAAGGAAGGCTCTGCAGAGGAAGGCCATGGCCAACCACCTCTGCTTCTCACTTGCCTTGAAAGCCCCTTGTTGGGGTCACCATAAGAGTTGGATGAGAGACCACCAAGGAAGGCTCTGCAGAGGAAGGCCATGGCCAACCACCTCTGCTTCTCCCTTGCCTTGGAAGCCCCTTGCTGTCATCACCATAAGGCTTGGATGAGAGACCACCAAGGAAGGCTCTGCAGAGGAAAGCCATGGCCAACCACCTCTGCTTCATAACTTTCCTTGAGAGTTCCTTCCTGGGGTCACCATAAATTGGCTGCAACTTGCCGGCACGATACACATACAATCCAATGGAACTCGGCCATTGTATGTTAAATGTTTTCCTCTGATCCGATAAGAGCGACTCAAACAAAGAGCTCTACACCTTCCCTTTGCCAGGGTCCACTGCTTCCACTACTTGATCCCTTTGGCCAAGCAAGGGAATTACGCCATTGTGGCCAACGTGGAGAGCATGGATTATGATCCACTGGTGGTGCGGCTCAATAAGGACATCAGTGCCATCGATGAAGCCATGAGCGCCAGCCTTCAGCAGCACAAGTTCCAGTACATCTTTGAAGGTCAGTGGGTTCCCGGCGGCCTGGGAGTGACAGGCCTCAGGGGGCTGGGCAGGGAGGGAAGACGCCCGTCATATGGGCAGAGACAAGATTTGCGGGATCCGGGCAGGGGGTTGCTTTCTGAGGAAGGGGAAAGGAGCTCTTGAATTCTCAGCAGCTTCCCACAGCGGCTCACCGAAGTGCTAACCATGAAGCAGGCCTGTATCATTTCCGACCGCAGTTGGTGACTGCTCGGATTGCTTGAACCCCCCAAAATTAAGAACGTTAAGAGAAGCCATGTTGGAACAGGCCAGTGGCCCATCCAGCCCAACAGTCTTTCTCCCACAGTGGCCAAGCTCTTTAGCTTGGAGAAACGACGGCTGAGGGGTGACACGATTGAGGTTTATAAGATTATGCATGGGACAGAGCAGGTAGAGAAAGGAGGACTTTTCTCTCTCAATACAAGAACTCGTGGGCACTTGATCAAATTGCTGAGCAGTCGGGTTAGGACGGATAAAAAGAAGTCCTTCTTCACCCAAAGAGTGATTTACACGTGGAATTCACTGCCACAGGAGGTGGTGGCAGCTACAAACACGGACGGCTTCAAGAGGGAATTGGATAAACATCTGGAGCAGAGGTCCATCAGTGGCTATTAGCCACAAGGTATAGACAGGAACTCTCAGCCTGGGGCAACTGATGCTCTGTATTCTTGGTGCTTGGGGGGGGGGGGGGGTGGAACAGTGGGAGGGCTTCTAGTATCCTGGCCCCACTGCTGGACCTCCTGAGGGCACCTGGTATTTTTAGCCACTGTGTGACTCAAGAATGCTGGACTGGATGGGCCACTGGCCTGATCCAATATTTGCTTCTCTTATGTTCTTACATTCTTCGTTCAAAACCCAGGTGCCATCAGGAGGTCCACCAGCAAGGCCAGAACCTGAGAAGCCCTCCCACTGTGGCCCCCCAAAGCACCAAGGATACAGAGCATCACTGCCCCAGACATAAGAACACAAGAGAAGCCATGTTGGACCAGGCCAATGGCCCCTCCTGCCCAACACTCTTTCTCACACAGGGGCCAAAACCCAGGGGCCATCAGGAGGTCCACCAGCAGGGCCAGAACCCCAGAAGCCCTCCCGCTGTCGCCCCCCCCCAAGCAGCAAGACACTGTTGCCCCAGACATAAGAACATAAGAGAAGCCATGACATCAGGAAAGGAACTTGCTCATACCCCAACAGTGCCCTTAGATAAATTGGCCCAGAATAAGGTTATGTGTTGTGTGTGTCCTTTTCATGGTTTAAAACGGGTCCTCACTGTGGTGTCCATGGGTCACTTTCGTGCCCTCTAACACTTTTCTTGGGGCCCCCAATGTGTTCTTAGTAGAGCCAAATGGAGATGCAGTTGACTATGCAGATGTTTAAAATTGCTGCTTCGGCAGCAGCTGGTAGCACAGCACAGGCACCTTTACTGTGTGATTGACGGTTAAGCTGTGGCAGCCATTCTGTGGCTGGCTCCGCCTCCCGTGGCAGCCAGTGTTCCCTCTAAGCTGAATTAGTGGGAGCAAGCTCACAGTTTCTTAGCCTCCAGCTCACACATTTTGGCCTTAGCTCAGGAAGGAGGGCTCCCGAGCCAAACCGCTCGCTCACAACTTTAATGCCAGTCGCTCACAAAGCAGAATTTTTGCTCACAAGACTCCACCGCTTAGAGGGAGCACTGGTTGCAGCCATTTTGTGGCTGCACCCACCCCAGCATGTCAGCATGCCAGTGGTACCATCAGACTCAAAAAGGTCGGGGGCCCCGGGTTGAAAACCATCTTTGCCCCGACTGGTTGCCCGCTCTGCCTTCCTTACCTTTGTCTTCCCTCCCCCAGGTCTGGGCCACTTGATCTCCTGCATTCTCATCAACGGGGCCCAATACTTCAAGCGTATCAGCGAGTCGGGCATCAAGAAGATGTGCCGAAACATCTTCATCCTTCAGCAGAACCTGACCAACATCACCATGTCCCGGGAGGCCGACCTGGACTTTGCGAGGTGAGCCCGAACCTCTGCCTTCCTATCCAGGGCTCTTTCGGGGCAGGAACGCACAGGGACGGAGTTCCGTCTGGCTCCTGGATTGGCCACACCCAGCAGGAACTCATTAGCATAACAGGCCACACCCAACAGCAGGAACTCATTAGGATTGGCTACCGTAGGAGTGTGTGGCCTAACATGCAAATTAATCCCCGCTACATAAAAAGCCCTGGGCTTTGACAACAAACAAGGGAAACAGAATAAGAAGCAAAAGGTGGGTGTGGCTGGTTGACCACTCTTCTGGTAACATGGGGGTGTGGCCTAATAGGCTGTGCTAATAAGCTGTGCTGTCAGGGGTGTGGCCTAATATGCTAATGAGTTTCTGCTGTTGGGTGTGGCCTATTATGCTAATGAGTTCCTGCTAGGCTTTTTCTACAAAAAATGCCCTGTTCCTGTCTGTCGCTTTAAACTCGAAAGAGGGGCATTCCCAGGGTTCCTAGTATGGTTGGAAGGCATTTCGATGTGACCTCCATGCTGAAGCCATGCAGATATATGTCCAGTCAGTACCCTGGGATCTCCTGGAAGCCACCTTGATTTCCATGGTGGAAGAAGAAAGAGAAATGGGTTTTGCATGCGTGAGCACCTGTCTTCCATCCCCAGCATCCCAATTATGCTTTGCGGGACTGTTGGGAAGATGCTTTCCCGAATGCAGGGCCTCTGTGTGCGTGCATGTGTGAGCGAACTTAACGGAAGGGCTGCTCCCCCACAGAACTTGGTGCAGTTGACGTCCTTCATAAATGCACACAGCCGCCTTCTACAGGGTCAGGCCATTAACAGAAGAAGAGCCCTGCTGGATCAGGCCGGTGGTCCATCTTAGTCCAGGATCTTATTCACGAGTACACCCTCTCCATCCAAAACCACAGTGCCGACAACGGGAAGGCGTGCTCATCCTACGCTTATATAGATCATCCCCTCTCATTGCGACAAACGGGAAGGGAACTCTTATTGGCAGGCAGCAGTGCCTGTCAAGCTTTGGCGGGTCCCTATTTGTGTTCCCGAGGCTGGAAAACGCCACCCCCAGCGTCACCTTGCATTTTTGCACCAGAGTTTCTGGATGGGTTTCGTTTTCCGAGTCTCCCCGAGCCACGCCCGGAAGCTCCGGGATATCTTCAGAGGCCATGTGCACGCCAAACATCACCTCCCAAGCCCCAATCCCGCCAGAATTCTGCCCGGCTTTTTGGCTCATCTCATGGTTTGTGTCCATCCCTACTTATTCACACAGAGGCCCACTAGGTGTTCTGACTGACAGTGGGTCTCTGGGACCTCGGGAAGAGAAAAGCGCTGCTGCAGGAGGAGCCAAGGTGAAGCCAGAACCCTCTGTATGCAAACCGTGTGCTCCGCAAATGATACCTCTCCCCCGCCCCCCCCGGCTGAGATCTGTGAGCGACTGGGTCGATTTGTTACACTTCTCAGGCAGATACAGATGGCAGGATTCTGTTTGAAAGCGTCTGTTCTCAATTGCACATGCCGTCGCCTAGCTGAGCAATAGTTCTCAATTGGCTCCCTGCATCCATAAAGAGAACCCAGAATCAATGCCTAGAGACCCCCAGGGAATCGTATTTCAAGATGGGCTGCCAAATCTAGGCAAAACACGACACATTTCCTTCCCTGCAAAGTTTCCGAGCAACACAGTTGCCTCAAGTTTGCACTGATTTCAAACTGATTCTCTTCCCTTCTGTATCGCTCACCAGGGTGGAGAAGTGTTTAAGGAGGCGTGGCCAGGTCTCTCACCCAACCCTATCGACAATGCGGGAAAAGCTCTTGAGTCACTGTACGGCAGGACGCAATGCTCCCTCTAAGCTGTGGAGTCTTGTGAGCAAAAATTCTGCTTTGTGAGCGAGCGATTTGGCTACTGCACAAATTAGTTTGTTCTGGAGCCATCCTTGCTGAGCTGAGCCAAAAATGTGTGAGCTGGAGGCTAAAAAACTGTGATCTAGCTCACACTAAGAGGGAACACTGGGCAGGAGTCCCCAAAATGGTGTACATGGCCACTAACACCTTCTTTGGTGCCCATGAAGTGTTTTTGAAAAGTGGGCAGAACCAGGCGGGGCTTTTGCATAGCAAGACTTCTGATTGGCCATTAGAAATTTGATTGGCTGTGCAGATTTTTAAAAACGTTGCTTAGGCGGCAGCTGCCACCACAATAGAAGTACCTTCACCGAGTTATTGAAGGCAAGCTGTGGCAGCCATTTTGTGACTGGCTCCACCTCCCGCGGCCGCCATTTTGTGTCGGTGCCTACCACTCTGTAGCTGCGATCACACACACTAAATACTCCACTTTCAGTCCACTTTCGGTACACTTTCCAACTGGATTTTGCCAGTTCACACAGTGTGATTCTGCATCTGGCATTCGCCCCACATTTTCTGAACACCGAGGAAAAGGCGCAGCTCAAAACCCCATTCAGATACCCTGGGGCAACGCCGTACTGGCTGCAAAGTCACCCCTGAACGACCATAAATCTGTGCAGAAGGTACCATAAAATCTGATGAACAAAGAAAGTGAAAGCGGCATGCAATGCAGAGGGGAATTTCTGTTCCAAGGTGGGTTTGGTAAAACAACAGCGGGAAAAGCTAATGCAGAATCGCCCACAATAAAACCCAGTTGGAAAGTGCACTGAAGGTGGATTGTTTAGTGTGTACGATCGCAGCCTAGGTCAAAGTTCCAAAGGTGTCGGCAGGCACAAAAAAGTTGGGGATCCCTTTTCTCTGGTCTCAGTTCGCGTCCACAATTCTCTTCCTCCCTATTCTTGAACAGCGAGAACCATTCAATGGTATCGTCCTGGATAATTCCCCATACCGGGGCAAACGTCTGATATAAAAATATTTGGTGCTTTGCACCTTTCCCAGGTCAGATTAGCCGTGCAGCCATTCACTTGCAACTTGGCTTGCTTTTTTGAGACATATGTAGTGTTGAGATTGAAATAGCTGTATCTGCAGGGGTCCTTTAGAGCAGGAGCTCGGGGGGGCTCAGCTCTGGGAGTTGGTGCCAGCCGCCCCCCCCCCCCCCCCGCGGGGGAATGCCTGCTTGTGTCACGGCTGCAGCAAAATGACCCCGTCCCCTGGAAAGGTCCTTGTTCCTCCGACCAGCCTTCTGAAGGCTTCAGCCACCACTGAAGCTATCCTCCTAGAATAGTGGTATTTCTGAGGCTTGGATTGGTAGCTCTCTCCCCTCTCTCTTTCTTTCTTTCTTTCTTTCTTTTTCTTTCTCTCTCTCTCTTTCTCTCCCTCTCTCTTTCTTTCTTTTTCTTTCTCTCTTTGTCTCCTTCCCTCTCTCTCTTTCTTTCTTTCTTTCTTTTTCTTTCTCTCTCTCTTTCTCTCCCTCTCTCTTCTTTCTTTCTTGCCTTCTTTCTTTCTTACTTCCGGTGATGTCAGGTGCTGTAGCACATGCAAATAAGTTATGCTAATAAGCTCCGGCACCTCTTTTTCTACGAAATGACCCCCGCGTATCTGTCATGATGCAACTTGATTCTCCTGTTGTCTGCCCGGCTGCCACGCTCCAATTTGAACGAAGCGTCTAAGTCGCCTTCCACATGTGGCGCGGATGCCCTGATCTGGGTGACCCAGGCCAGCCCAATCTTGTCAGACCTTGGAAACTAAGCAGGGTCAGTCTTGGTTAATACTTGGATGGGAGATCCCCAAGGAAGTCAAGGGTCGCTACCCTGGCAAACCATCTTTGAACGTCTCTTGCCTTGAACACCTTCCAGGGCCACCCTAAGTCAGCTGCAACTCAATGGCTCTTTCCTCCACCACCACCACAGATACAACTTGATATTGAGGATCTGGGTTTGGGGCTAGAGCAGGGGTCATTCTGAGCAGGAACGCGCAGGAACGCCGCTCCAGATGCAGCAAGCCCAGGAGCGGGCAGCTATGGTGATGCGCTGTGGAAAAAAGCAAAAGCAGACTAACTTGATCTGTCTTTTCATGCTTGTTGTAGGGGAGCTTCCCTGCAAGAGCAAAGGAAACCTGAAGGGTCTTCAGTCCAAGTGTCAAGCTGGCTCGCCAGCTCTGAGTTGGGAAATCCCTGGAGACTTTTGGGGGTGGAGCCTGAGCGGTGGTTGCTGCCTTCGGACACACTTCCGGTGATGATGTCAGGGGGTGGGGCACATGCAAATAAGTCGTGCTAATGAGTTGTGCTAAGCAGCTCCTGCACCTCTTTTTTTTACGGAATGACCCCTGGGCGAGAGGCTGGCCTCGATGGGGCTGGTTCACCTCTCGATTGGCAGGGGGCACCCCCGGGAAGGATCGGTTTGTTCTTACCATCGCCTCCCAGACCGAGTCTAAGGCAGGACTGCGGAGTCCATCTGCAGCACAGCCCTGGAGAGGCAAAGGAGGAGCCCGCACGCTCCTTCCCCTCTTCTGCCGCCCGCCTTGAAACCCAGGGAGGCACCTCCAGACCCCCTCATTCAGTGGCCAGTTGGCCCTGGGACCAGGGGTCTTGGATCTGGGCTGTAAAAGCACAAGCAGCCCCGGTGCCAGAAATTTGGGGCTGGTGGGGCAGGGGCTGGGGCACAGGAACAAGAGCGGGGAACTTAATTAGACGAGTGTGGGGTGGGGGTAGCGAAGGAAAGAGAGAGAAGAAGAGGAGGAGGAGGAGATTAGATTTATACCCCGCCCTTCACTCAGAGCAACTCACAATCTCCTTCCCCACTCCTCCGCTTGCACCTGCTGGGTGACCTTGGGCAAGCCATAGCTCTGTACCAGCTGTTCTCTCAAGGACAGTTGTCTCAGAGCTCTCTCAGCCCCACCTACCTCACAGGGTGTCTGTTGTGGGGAGGGGAAGGGAAAGGAGATTGTAAGCCGCTCTGAGACTCCAAGTGAAGGGCGGGGTATAAATCCAATCTCCTCTCTTCTCTTCTCTTCTTCCCCTTCCCACAAGAGACATCCTGTGAGGTAGGTGGGGCTGAGAGAGCTCTCCCGAGGACTGCCCTTGAGAGAACAGCTCTGAAAGAACTTGTGACTGACCCAAGGTCCTACCAGCAGCTGCATGTGGGAGGAGTGGGGAACCAAACCCGGTTCTCCCAGATCAGAGTCCGTGCTCTTAACCACTACACCGAACTGGCATGTAGGGCTGCCAAGTCCCCCGGTAGGGCGGGGGAAACACTGATTTTTAGTGCTTATCTCCCGCTTTTCCAAAGTTGGCCACCGGGGGGACAAAATGGCTGCCTTAAAAGGGAAATGTCTGCAGAGAGCCTGCCCTGCAGTAAAAAGCCTCGCCAGACATTTCCCCTTTAAGAAGTCAGCAAGAGAGCTTCTTCAACAGCAAGAGAGGTCCGCCCAGAGATTAAGGAGGGACTGAAGGAGCTGCTTTTGCATGTGGCTTGCAAGGTGAGTTTCTCTTCCAGCTCTTTTCATTCTCTCTCCCTCTTTCTTTTTTCTGTCTGTCTGTCTCTCTCTCTGTCCCCATCCAGCAGAGGTCTATCAGTGGCTATTATTAGCCACAAGGTCTAAATGGAAGTAAGTGCCTCTGCCAGTTTTTTCCCTTCTCTCTCTCTCCCTCTTTCTTTCTTTTTTTCTGTCTGTCTGTCTGTCTGTCTCTCTCTCTCTGTCCCCATCCAGCAGAGGTCTATCAGTGGCTATTATTAGCCACAAGGTCTAAATGGAACCCTTTGTCTGGGGCAGTGAGGCTCTGAATTCTTGGTGCTTGGGGGGCAACAGTGGGAGGGCTTCTGGAGTTCTGGCCCCGCTGCTGGACCTCCTGAGGGCACCTGGTATTTTTGGCCACTGTTGTGACACAGAGTGTTGTACTGGATGGGCTGTACTGGATGGGCCGATCCACTGTGGCTTCTCTCCTGTTCTTATGATATGAAAATCATATTTAGCACTTGTGTAGCACTTAGTGCTTCATATTCTGCCGAGATGAGGAAGGATTCAGTAGGGCCGTTGCTCAGTGATAGAGCATCTGCTTGACATGCAGGAGGTATCAGCCTCTTCAGCTCAAAAAGGATCAGGTCATAGGTGACATGAAAGATCTCAGCCTGAGACCCTGGAGAGCCACTACCAGTCTGAGTAGTCAATACTGACCTTGATGGACCAATGGCCTGATTCAGTATTAGGAAACTTCATGAGTTCATGCGTCAGCATGTGGAAGCAACACCACAGGATGTGACATCACAAAATGATGTCACTTCCTTTCTCCTGGCTCCACCCCCAAAGTCTCCTGGCTCCACCCCCAAAGTCCCCAGATATTTCCCAAGTTGGACGTGGCAGCCCTACTGGCATACCTCCTCTCACTTTCCGTTTCCTTCCCCAGCCTCCCCACCACCACGGGGGGGGGGGGGGGGGCTGGGGAAGGAAACGGAACCAGCCCTGCCACTTCTGGTCCATTTCGCTTCCCTCTGATCAGCTGATTGAGGGGGAAGGAAACTGACCAGAAGCCGCAGGGCAAGGCACGCCAGGGGATGGGGGTGTCTAGCATCCTTCCTGGGTGGGGCAAGTCTCGTCCGTGGTGGGGCTCTATCCCCAAATGCCCCCTCGTGGCCACGGGCCCGAGCACAAGTGGATTGGCAAGCATCTTCCCGGGCCATGCTCCCACCACTCAGCCGCAGTGAGAGATGTTGAGCCAGTCCCGGGCCTCCAAGGCCGGCCGCGTCTTTCCCCAGCGCCGCAACTCGCCGTGGTCGTGGCCGGGCCCCCAGGTTAATGGAAGCCAGCGTCAACACGCGGCCTCGAAGAATGGCATTGGTTTTGCAAATAGATAACGGGTCGCTCCCGCGCTGCCCGATTGTCTCTCTGATCTCGGCAGCCCTCACCTCAGCCACGGACAGCTGAGCGGATGAAATATTCATCAGGATATTTTTGGGTCAGGAATCAAAAGGCCCGTCTGGACAGAGGAGGAAAGCCTTTGTTTCCCCCACACACACACACACACACTCCCGTCTCCGGACTCGAATAATCCGACCAATAATGGAAGGGGGGGGCGGGACCCCTCTGCCTTTTGTCCGTCTTCTTCTGAGACCGAATGAGATGGGTGAAGGAGTCTGACTCGAGCAGATTTCGGGGGAACAAAGTCCGCCGGCGAGCTTCAATTATGTGGATTCTCATGTGGGGAATGATCTCATTATTGAGTTAGCCTATTCATAATAACATTGACATGGGGGAATTACAAAAAAAGCCCCCAGGCAGAGTGGGGGGGGGGGGAGGCTCCATTACCGATTCTCCCCGGAATATAATTCTCAAATGCAATCATTTTTTTCCCCCTTTTTGAAACGACTTTCTAAAAAGAGAAAAAAACCCTCGAAATGTTAACTGAATTAGCCCAGGTGTTTCGGCAGGTGGCAGAGGGCTGGAGCGTGTGCTGGCAGCGACCGGCACCCTGCATCAGAGTCCCAAGGGGTCGGGGAAGCTGGCATTGGGCAGTCTTCATGCGGCAGGAAAGGGGAGAGGGGAGGACGCAAACATGAACACGCATGAAGCTACCTTGGACTGAATCAGACCGTGGGTCCATCAAGTAAGAACATGGATTCAGTTTCCGAGTTGCTTTTGGGGCTGCTCCTAAAGGCAAGAAAAAAGATCAAATACTTAACAGTAGTTTTGTCCGGAACACCCACCGTCCAAGCTATAGCGGTATTAATAAAACAGCAGACCTAAGAGGAAGGGAGCCAGAAGCTGTCCGAGAGCCAGCGTGGCCTAGAAGTTAAAGTATCAGACTAGCATCTGGAAGGCCCGGGTTCAGATTCCACAGGAAGTGCAGGGGACGTCTTGATTGTAGCCTGTTCCAAGTGTGAACCAGGTTCGATTCACAAAGGCTTGTACGCTGGGACAAAGCTATTGGTCTCTGCCAAGTTGTATGTGTGAAAAGTTTCATTGCAGCCAACTTCTGATGACCCTGTAGGGTTTTTAAGGCAAGAGCCATTCAGAGGCGGTTTGCCATCACCTGCCCCTGCGTAGAGACCCGGGACTTCCTTGATGGTCTCCCATCCAAGGACTAACCTGGGCCGGTCAGGATCCAGGTCAGGACTCTTTAAGGAGTTACCAGACTCAAATTTTGTTCCGCTGCTACAGACTAACAGGACTTACCCAGTTGGAACTATCTGTGTAGGACCTCCGGGCAAGTCATATGCTCATATATGTTCACGCACCATGTGCATGTATGAGTGTGAAACTGTTCAACCAAGCCAACCCTGAAATATTGCAATGAAAATGGCAAGTCGTTCTAGAAGGTGTGATGGAGCTCACAATGAGTAGCAGTTTGAGCTGGGAATCAGTGTTCCCTCTAAGCTGAGATAGTGTGAGCTAGCTCACAGTTTTTAGCATTCAGTTCACACATATTTGTCTTAGCCCAGAAAGGATGGCTCCAGAGCAAACTAGCGGTACTGCTCCAGTTTGCAGTAGTGGTTAAGAGCATGGACTGTTATCTGGAGAACCAGGTTTGATTCCCCACTCCTCCACATGCAGCTGCTGGTGTGACCTTGGGTCAGTTACAGGTCCTCTCAGAGCTGTTCTCTCAAGGGCAGTTCTTTAGAGAGCTCTCTCAGCCCCATCTACCTCACAGGCAATGCTCCCTCTAAGCTGAGCTAGTGTGAGCCAGCTCATAGTTTTTTAGCCTCTGGTTCATGCATTTTTGTCTTAGCTCAGGAAGGATGGTTCCAGAGCAAACTAAGTTTGCTGTAGTGGTTAAGAGCACGGACTCTAATCTGGGAGAACCAGGTTTGATTCCCCACCCCTCCACATGCAGCCAGCTGGTGTGACCTTGGGTCAGTCACAAGTTCTCTCAGAGCTGTTCTTTCAGGAGCAGTCCTCGAAAGAGCTCTCTCAGCCCCACCTACCCCACAGGGCGTCTGTTGTGGGGAGGGGAAGGAAAAGGAGATTGTAAGCCGCTCTGAGACTCCTTTGGGTGGTGGAGGGCAGGGTATACATCCAATCTCTTTTTATTCAGGAGTCAAATCGCTCGCTCGCAACTTTAATGCCAGTGGCTCGCAAAGTAGAATTTTTGCTCACAAGACTCCACAGCTTGGAGGGAGCATTGAGCGTGATGCAGACTGAGCTATTTTGGATCCAGTTCAGGCCCCGCCAAACCATTTGGCAACGTTTCGCTTGATTTTGCAGACGACTGACTCGCCGGCGACCGCTCAGCGATACGGCTCCATGGTGCAGAGGCAGTGCCGTAAACCAGGCCGACTTGCCAACGTCCCTTTGACGTTGTCATTTCTGCAGTTGCGTTATTTGTTAAATTTTGCTCTGTCGCAAGCTGCGGAGGGTTTTCCACTCCGGAATAACTGGGCTGTGTCCGGTTGGGCAGAGGGGATACATGATACGATGCTGCCATCTAGTGGTGATTCTTGGCAGCTCCTGGACCTAAAAGCAGGGAGAGGGGAATGTCAGCTGCCCAGAACATCCTGGATGTGCATTTGCTGCTGTTGTTGTTTTAAAACTTCTTTGCATTCTGGCCATTTTCCCCGGGGGGGGGGTGGTTGGGGGTGGTTTGGTAGTTCTAAGAGGGGCACATGGGATGATCCCATTAACCCCCACAGAAACCCTGTGATGTAGGCCAAAGTCACCAAAGGGGTTTCCCTGCTGGATGCGGATTCGAGAGCTGGCCCAAATTCAACCCCCACCCAACCAGACCCCCCCTGTTGAGTCCAGTGCAGAAAAGGGCAACTAGAATGATAAAAGGGTTGGGACACTTTCCCTGTGAAGAAAGGCTGAAGCGCTTGGGGCTCTTTAGCTTGGAGGAACGGCGGCTGAGGCGTGACACGATCGAGGTTTATAAGATTATGCATGGGATAGAGCAGGTAGAGAAAGAGGTACTTTCCTCCCTTTCTCACAAGACAAGAACTCTTGGGCACTCAATGAAATTGCTGAGCAGTCGGGTCAGAACGGATAAAAGGAAGTCCTTCTTCACCCAAAGAGTGAGTAACAGGTGGAATTCACTGCCACAGGAGGTGGTGGCGGCTACAAGCATGGACGGCTTCAAGAGGGAACTGGATCAACATCTGGAGCAGGGGTCCATCAGTGGCCGTTAGCCACAAGATATAGATAGGAACTCTCAGTCTGGGGCAAGGGATGCCATTTCGGGACTTCCTTGAGGCAGCTGGCCAGCCACGGTGTGAACAAAATGCAGAATCAGATGGAGCCATCTGGGTCATTCCTGGTCAGTACTTGAATGGGAGACCGCCGAGGAAGCCCAGGGTTGCTATGCAGAGGCAGGCAAGGGCAAACCACCCCTCTGAATGTCTCTTGCTCACAGTTTTTTAGCCTCCGGCTCACAGATTTTTGACTCTGCTCAGGAAGGAAGGCTCCAGAGCAAACTAATTGATGCAGCAGCCAAATCGCTCACTCACAACTTTAATGCCTGTAGCTCACAAAGTAGAATTTGTGCTCACAAGACTCCACAGCTTAGAGGGAGCATCACCTGTGAGGCAGGTGGGGCTGAGAGAGCTCTGACGGAAGCAGCTCTTTTTCAAGAACAGCTGTGACAGAACTACGGCTTGCCCAAGGTCATCCAGCCGGTGCAAGTGGAGGAGTGGGGAATCAAACCCGGTTCTCCCAGATTAGAGTCCGCGCACTTAACCACGACACCCAAACTGGCTGGGGCTCTTGTTGGGGGCTTCTCTTTATCCAAAATGTACATGAGAATGAGATGCAAACCAGAACTTCCAGTGCTCCGTTGAATTCTAGTTCTGTGGCAGACAGAGTTGCCTGTTCCGGCGTCGGAAATTCCTGGAGAATTTGGGAGGTGGAGCCTGGGGAGGGCGGGGTTTGGGGAGGGGATGGGAGGGACCTCAGCAGGGTACAGTGCTATACAGTGTGGCCTCCAAAGGAGCAGTTCTCTCCAGGGGAACTAACTGCTGTCGTCTGGAGATCACTTGCAATTCCAGGAGACCTCCAGGCCCCACCTGGAGCTTGGCAACCCTTGCTGCAGATGCACACCAAAAACAGGAACTGTCGCACCAGTGAGTAAATGTGAAACTGGACCCCAGTTGCATATGTGAGCGGCCCCCTTCTTGAGATTTGAACTTCAGTAGGCGTCGTAGCTGTTCAGTAAGAACTTGGCTCCCCCAAAAACGTCTCCGTTCCCTTTTCATTCCTTCCCCGTCTTGTTTGTTGTCTTCCCTTTGGTTTCCGCTGGGCTCTGATCTCAGCGCCGTTTTAATTAGCTCTAATTAGCGCTTGCGATACAGTAACCAGAAGAAAAATCCCAACCGCAGCGGATTAAGCCCAAACCCTCCGCTTCGCATCGCCTTTTTTCAGTCTTCTTCCAGTCTCTCTGTGTTGGGCGATCAAAGCCCCGGCTTCCCTCGCTTTCAACAGATGCATGCAAGGAAGCGGAGCTGCTGGGACAGATTCGTGGAATGGGACTCCAGTGCCTTTCATGGCTGCCTAGGAGGGAGAAATTTGGCCAGTGCCGCACAGCACTGCAAGAGGAACGTTACGTGCACTTTCTGAAATTCTCCCTTCATGGGACTTCTGGTAGCATTGCCAGCTCCAGTTACAGAAATACCTGGAGATTTGAGAATGGAGCCTGGGAGACAGGCCGGTAGATATGGTGGGGCTTTGGGGGCCCCATTTCTTAAAGGCCCCACAAGAATTTCTCCCGTACATTCTTTTTTCCAATCATTTCAAAACATTTTTTTAAAGGCGTATGCGCTCCTTTAAGCAGAGTGGGGTGCTGTAGTTGACTAATTCCCACACTGAGCAAGGGGGTTGGAGTAGGTGACCTCTAGGATCCCTTCTGACTCTGTGTCAAGAAACTGGTCCCCTTTAAGAGAGTTTTTCTGCCTAAGTGTTTTGACTATAGAAGTCATCACCCCCACATGGCCAGCTTGTTCTCAGAAGTGTTGCTTCGGCTGGCAGAAGAGATTAACTTGCAGCAGCTGAGAACTGTCATCTACAGTGTTCGACAGCTTGCAATTTAGAGATCTAGCCTGGTAGCAGCTTTCTGTTGGTGAAATGACTTGACTTCCTGCACTGAGAACTTCAGCCCCCACCAGAAGAAAATTTGCCCCACAAGCCACAAAATCCTGGCTGCGGGCCTGGTTAGGGTGCATCCATCCACCCCTCAGGGGTGGTGGGGTAGAATTGCCAGATCCAGGTTGGGAAACTCCTGGAGATTTGAGGATGGAGCCTGGGGAGAACAGGGACCTCGTGGGGTACAATGCCACAGAGTCCACTTTCCAAAGCAGCCATTTCCTCCAGGAGAACTGATCTCTGTAGTCTGGAGATGAGCTGTAATTCCAGGAGATCCCCAGGTCCCACCTGGAGGCTGGCATCCCTAGAGCATCCCTATAATGCCGTGCAGTCCGTCTTTTCTACTGCTACAGACAGACTAACATGGCTACCCATCTGGATTCCACATTAGGGTTCCCATATCCCTGCTGGCAGCCCTCCAGATCTCCTGCCCCCAGTGGGTCTCACCAGACTGGCACAGTGGTTAGGAGCATGGATTCTAATCTGGGAAAACTGGGTTTGATTCCCCACTTTTCCACATTCAGCTGCTGGTGTGACCTTGGGTCAGTCCCAAGTTCTCTCAGAGCTGTTCTCTCATGAGCAGTTCTCAAGAGAGTTCTCTCAGCCCTACCTACCTCACTGGGTGTCTGTTGTGGGGAAGGGAAGGGAAAGGAGACTATAAACCACTCTGAGACTCCTTCAGGTAGTGAAGGGCAGGGTATAAATCCAATCTCTACTTCTTTCTTCTTCTTCTTCTTCTTGTTCTTCTACCTCCTCTTCTAGCCGTGCAGATTCTACAACAAAAGATTTGCTCAGGCCTCTGTTCCCAAGCCGCCTTCTCCCTCTTACCAAGCCACAAAACATCCTCTGCCATTCCGAGCGTCACAATTTATGTACCCATAAATAAAGAGGCAATAATGTTGCGCGCTTTGTGGATCATCATCATAGCTGTAGCACAACACGCCTCCCCCTTTAATAGCTGTGATGGAAAGGTGCTCTAACCCCTTAATCATTTTGGTTGTCCTCTCCTGTACTTTCCCCCTGAGTTCTACAGTATGCCTTTTTGAGATATGGCATCTCCCTCCTGACTTTTTCTGTCTCATCCTTTTGTTGAATGTCATTTCCTCTGGCCAGGCTTCTTCTCGCGCAGATGTGAAGCATCTGGCGCAGCCTGAGCTGCTATCTAAATAATTCTTCAGCACAGCCCCCTCATAATCAGTATTGCCTGTAAACTTTTTCCAAGGCAGAAGGAGAGCTGAGGGGTGGGTGGATGCACCCTAACCAGGTCTGTAGCCAGGATTTTGTGGCTTGTGGAACAGGGTTTTTTTTTTTCCCTGATGGGGCTGAAGTTCTCAGAGCAGAAAGAAAAGCCATTCAGCCAACAGAAAGCTGTTCCCAGGATAGATCTCTAAATTGCAAACTGTCCACCACTTTAGATGACAGTTCACAACTGCTGCAAGTTAATCACTTATGCCAGCCTAAGCAACAATTCTGAGAACAAGCCGGCAAGTGGGGGTGATTACTTCTATAGTCAAGAAAGCTAACACGTAGGCAGCAAAACTCTCTTAGAGGAGACCAGTTTCTTGACCCAGATTTAGAAGGGATTCTAGAGGTCACCTACTCCAGCCCCTTTGCTCAGTGCGGGAATTAGTCAACTACAGCACCCCACTGTGCTTAAAGGCACACACGCCTTTAAAAAATGTTTTAAAATGATTGAAGAAAGCATTTACAGGAGAAAGGGGCCAGAGCCCCCAAAAGCCCCACAGTAGCTACGGGCCTGACCCTAACATCTGAAAAGAGCTTCTTCTTGAATTTATCATATGGTATTTAGCAGCTTCAGTGTTTTGTCCCTTCTGTGCCCTCATATCTCGTCCCTTAGTAGATTCTCCTAGCCAGTCAGGGATCATCTACTGAGCAAGCTGACATCGTCCCACTGTGTTGCAGTGAGAAGACAGGAAGCACCACCTGGCTGCCTAGGCCACATGGGAGGTATCCCTCTCTCTTCCGGTACCACAGTGATTTAGTTGCGCTGTGTCACAGAAGAACATCGGGTAGACAGGAAGTGTTGGGCAGACAGGGAGCACCAGGTAGACAGGGAGGGTTGTCTGGTTCTTCACCTTGGAACTTCACCCCTATTCATGGCCTCTTCATCAATTTGGCTGTGAAGAGAAGAAGAAGAAGAAAAGGAGGAGGAGATTGGATTTATACCGCACCCTTTACTACCTGGAGGCATCTCAGAGTGGCTTACAATCTCCTTTCCCTTCCCCTCCCCACAACAGGCACCCTGTGGGGTAGGTGGGTCTGAGAGAGCTCTGAGAGAACTTCTCCTGACAGAACAGCTCTGAGAGAACTTGTGAATGACCCAAGGTCACAACAGCAGCTGCATGTGGAGGAGTGGGGAATCAAACCCGGTTCTCCCAGATTAGAGTCCGCACTCCTAACCACTACACCAGACTGGCTTTCAAGGATTGTAATATTGTGCTCTGAGTACAGAGAATGACCAGAGAGAACTTTTCATCCTTCTCCCAAAATACTAGGACTCAAGGGCATCCAATGAAGTCGACGGGCAGTCGCTTCAGGACGGACAAAATGAAACTGGAGGTGGGGGAGATTAAGCTCAGCTCTAGTCAGTATCTAGCATTTATATAAAGAATCCACATACATTGTGTCAGTGATCCTTACGACAGCCATGTCAGGTAGGCCAGCGCTGTTATGCATCTATTGCAGATGGAGGGATGAGAAAGAATGTGATTTGCCAAAGTCCACCTAGTGAGCCGGTGGCAGAGGAGAGATCTGAGCCGGGGGATTATTCGTAACCGCTGCTCTATCCCAGCCCCTTCCCCCCCAATACTGACCATTCTTGGTGTGTTAACCGGCTCATATGAAATTGGGAATCATCCGGCAACGACAGGCATCTCACGCTAGCGGCCTGTCACCTGAACACGACGCCCCTCTCCATTCTGCACGCCTTTCCGCTCTCTTGAAGGGGTGCCTTGAGATCAGTCGTCAGAACAGTTCCTGGAGGAACTCTTAATCTCTGTGCTGTAACCTTTAAAAAGATTCCCGGCTTCGGTAATTATTTTCACTGCCGGAATATAGATGCTTTCAGTTGCTCTGAGAAAACAGGGGCATTCCATTTTCCTAAACTTAACGAAAACGTTAAGCGGGGAGTGGAATACAGGAGGCAGCTTTTCGCACCCGAGTTTGGGGGAATTAACTCCACCCTGACCTTGGCAATCTGCAGCCACCATGGCTAGTAGCCGTTCACCAACTTCTCCTCCATGAATCTGTCTAATCCCCTTTTAAAGCTGTTTATTCCTTTGGCCATCACTACATCCTCTGGCAGCGAATTCCACATTTTAATCACTCTCTGTGTCAAGTAGTCTTTCCTTTTGTCCATCCTGAGCCTACTGCCCATCAGTTTCAAGGATGCCCTCCGGTTCTAGTATTGACAGAGCAAGGAGTGTTCCCAAACGCCCCCCCCGGTACCCCCCCCCCCGGTATTTGGAGGATTTTTGTTTCTTAATGTCTGCATTGAGTCTCCGGGAGAATCTCCATCCAGGTACCATATGCAAGACTTGCACGGGGGCGAAATCCGCCCTTCTAGATTGCCGAGCTGCCATTTTAGAAACCCTTTACTGAAATCAGCAATCCCATCACCCTCGACAGAACCATAAGGACATCAGAGACGCCAGTGTTGGATCAGGCCAGTGGCCCCTCCAGTCCGACACTCTGTGTCACACAGTGGCCAAAAGCACCAGGTGCCCTCAGGAGGTCCAGCAGCGGGGCCAGGACACTAGAAGCCCTCCCACTCTTGCCCCCATCCCCCCAAGCACCAAGAATACAGAGCAACACTTGCCCCAGAGCGAGAGTTCCTGTCTCAGTCATTCCTACCATAGCCATTGTCCACCCTGCCTATGGCATTTGAGGTTTGGCAGCATCCCTCCTATCTGGATTTTCATCCCCCCCCCCCCCCCCCGGTTTCTTAAGAAATTAAACTCTCTGGGTTAAATGTCAAAAGCTCATCTTAGGGCAAGATAATCAACATTGCCCCAGCCCCGGTATCCCAAATTCTGATGGCCACATTAAAGGAGGGGGGGGGGAATGCTTTCTTATTGTTCCTGTACCTTCCAAACGCGTCAGAGAATCAGGGAATGCAGAGCTGAGGAGGCGCATTATTGATTTTTGTCCTCGGATTAGCATATCTGGCAGATGGAGGCTGTCTGGGAACAGTTCAAAGTGGCATCTGTAGGCTGCCTGATGGAAGCCCCTGAACTTCACACATCAGATGTGGGATTTCAACACTCTCCCTGCTCAACACACGCAGTCTCGCCTCCCCCCAACTCTCTCTTGGATGTGGCGGCCCAACCCGCTCCGCCACCCACCAATCCAGCGCAGCCAAGAATACTTGGTCGCCACGAGCAGAGATTTAAAACCGCAATCCTTCGTTCTTAGCTTGGGGCGGAGGGGAAGTTGAAACAATATGGAGCGTGCCATGCGCGAACACTGCTCGACAGAACCGATAAGGCGGATCCCGATACGTTATCTCTCCACCTGACAGATGAACTGTGACTAAATTAGCTTAAATCTAATTACTCTTGAGTTATCGTACGTTGCAGATAAGCCCACGTTTGTCAAACAAAGCCCGCAATCCGGTTTACCGGTCTGTTCCTTTCTCTGCGTTCATCCTTCCATCTTGTTTGCTGGGAATTGGATTAGCCGGTGAAATGGTCTTGGGCTCAGTCACCTCACTGTCGGATTACGAGCGGACACAGTCACGCTTGTCGGCACCACATGGACATCTCCTGACTTTAGCTCCACACACAAATGTTTCCTCTTTTTGTTCACTTCAGAGATTCTACTTTGGGAGCTCCTGGCATTAAAGTTGTGAGCGAGCGATTTGGCTGCTGCATAAATTAGTTTGCTCTGGAGCCTTCCTTCCTGAGCAGAGACAAAAATGTGTGAGCTGGAGGCTAAAGAACTGTCAGCTAGCTCACACTAACTCAGCTTAGAGGGAACACTGGATTCCAGTAGCATCATTTCCTTACAATACACAGTGAACTCCCAGAAGTCACTCCCTGAGGATGCGGTGACAATAAGGTTGCTAGGTCCTCCCAGGCCACGAGAGGGAGGTAGGGGATAAGGTTGCCAAATCCAGGATGGAAAACTCCTGGAGATTTGGGGGTGGAGCCTGGGGAGGAAAGGGACCTCAGTGGGGTACAATTCCATAGAGTCCACCTTCCAAAGCATCCATATTCTCCAGGGTGGAGTCTGAAGATAGGCTGTAATTCCAGGGGATCCCCAGGTCCCACCTGGAGGCTGGCATCCCTAGCAGGGTACCGTGCCATAGAGTCCACCCTCCAAAGCATCCATTTTCTCCAGAGGAACTGATCTCTGTATTCTGGAGATGAGTTGCAATTCCAGGGGATCCCCAGGTCCCATCTGGAGGCTGGCGTCCCTAGATGGGAGAGCAGAAAAGGGTTGGTTGACAATTAGGGTTGCCAGCCTCCAGGTGGGGCCTGGGGATCTCCCACTTTTACACCTGATCTCCAGCTGACAAGAGATCAGCTCCCCTGGACAAAATGGCTGTTTTGAACGGGTGGACTGTATAGCATTGTACCATGCTGAGGCCCCTCCCCAAACCCCGCCCTCTCCCGGATCCACCCCCAAAGTCTCCAGGGATTTTCCAGCCCAGACCTGGCAACCCTATTGACAATCCACACATCACTTGGGAGTTGTTCTTATGGGGGCTTGTGGTGAGAAAGGTGGTCCTGACATAAGGAGAAGTAGGTGATTGCCTTGGGCAAGGTCTTCTAGGTCTTCTAGATCAGGCCCAGCCCTCCTGCACGACCCCACTGAAATGGGACAGAAGAGCCTCAGTGCTTTTCAAGGATGTTTGCGCTGCCTGGAAGGTGGTTGGTGCTTTCCTACTCCTGCTTGCTGCCGAATTTCCATTCTTGATGCCCTTGCCCACCGCTTTTCCCTAGCCGTTCCGCAGGGGATTGTTTCAGAGGGTAGCCGTCAAGCTTTCAAGAGCTGATTTCTCTAAAGAAGGGAGCATTGGTTCTCAAAAGTTTATAACCCAATAACCATGTTGGTCTCCAAGGTTCTACTGGACTTTTTGTCGTTCAGTCGCACAGTCGAGTCTGACTCTTCGCGACCCCATGGACCACATCACGCCAGGCCCTCCTGTCTTCTGTCGTGTTCCAGAGTGCTTAATTTCATGTTCGCTGCATCGATGACACTGTCTGACCATCTCATCCTTTGCCGTCCCCTTCTTCTTTGACCTTCAGCCTTTCTCAGCATCAGGGTCTTCTTCTCCAGGGAGTGCTCCCTTCTCAGTTAGTGGCCGAAGTATTTGAGCTTCAGCTTCAGGATCTGGCCTTCCAGGGAACAGTCAGGGTTGAATGACTGATTTGATCTCCCTGCAGTCTACGGGACTCTCAAGAGTCTTCTCCAGCACCAGAATTCAAAAGCATCTATTCTTTGGTGCTTGGCCTTCCTTATAGTCCAACTCTCACAGCCCTACATCACTGCTGGAAATACCATGGCTTTGACCAAATGGACTTTTGTTGGCAGGATGATGTCTCTACTCTTTGTTATACTATTGGACTAGAAAACACCTAATCCCAGAGAGCTTCTTTTTGCCACGTTAACCACAAAATGTCCAGGTACCCATATCAGACGTCAGCCCTGGCAAGTCATCAGACTGCCTCTGACTCAGTTCCCCATCTGCAAAAAGGGAATGGAGCCACGGCTCAGTGGCAGACCCTCTGCTTGGCATGCAGAAGGTCCCAGGTTCAATCCCTGGCATCTCCAGTTAAAAGGACCAGGCAGGAGGTGATGGGAAAGACCTCCACCTGAGACCCTGGAGAGCCGTGAAGAGGGGCTGTGGCTCAGTGGCAGAGCCTCTGCTTGGCATGCCGGAGGTCCCAGGCTCAATCCCCGGCATCTCCAGTTAAAAGGACCAGGTAGGAGGTGATGGGAAAGACCTCAGCCTGAGACCCTGGAGAGCTGTAAAGAGGGGCTGTGGCTCAGTGGCAGAGCCTCTGCTTGGCATGCAGAAGGTCCCAGGTTCAATCCCCGGCATCTCCAGGTACAAAAGACCAGGCAGTGGGTGATCTGAAAGACTTCTGTCTGAGATCCTGGAGAGCTGCTGCCAGTCTGGGTAGACCAGACTGACTTTAATGGATCAGTGATCTGATTCACCAGAAATCAGGTCCATCTGCACTCAGTCCCCAGCATTGCCAGTTAAATAAGGGCAGTGTTCCCTCTGAGCTGAGTTAGTGTGAGCTAGCTCACAGTTTTTTAGCCTCCGGCTCACGCATTTTTGCCTTAGCTCGGGAAGGAGGGCTCCAGAGCAAACTAATTGATGCAGCAGCCAACTTGCTCGCTCACAACTTTAATGCCAGCAGCACACAAAGTATAGTTTTTGCTCACAAGACGCCACAGCTTAGAGGGAGCATCAGTAGGGGATATGAAAGACTTCTCCCTGAGACCCTGGAGAGCCACTGCTAGTCTGGGGAGACAGGTTTGATCTCAATGGACCAAGTGTCTGGTTGAGCATAATGCTGCGTTATGTGTTCGTGTGGGCAGTGACAAAACGCCGCACTGGCCTCTTGTGAAGGCGAGGACGTTTGGCTGCGCACTTGGCTGCAAGCCCCATATCCACGAAGACTGATGGGGACTGTGGAGGTATTTTATCGAGCCTCTAGCTTTGGGGTACCGCTCTGCCTGACACTAGGTGAGCTTTCTTCTCCCGTGTTTGTCGTTCCCAGCGGGCAGCGAAAATTGTATGAGATTTTGTGCTGACTCTTGGAGTTGCGCGTTCTTCCAAAGTGCTGACTCCCGGCTTCCTCTTCTTCAGGGCGGCATTTCATTTCCCCCTCTGCCATCATTTACAGAGAGGGAACGCCACTTAATACTCTTTACAAACTGGCATCCCGGTCAGATAATTTTTGTACTCTGTGCAGTAAAAATGCAAATCCGTCGGGCCGATGTGCGGTGGCGGGCATTAATAAGCGATGTTTTAAGTCGGCTGGATTAGCGGTTCTGCTGATATATGAACAAGATTCCTCTCTCTCTCCCTCCCTCTCTCCCGCTCTCTCCCCCTCGTCCCCACCCCCCAAATAATTTGCACACGCAAAATCAATTTGAATACAACACACTAAATTGAATTTAGGGTTTTTTTGTGTAGGAAGTCTCACTTATCGGCCCGAACCGTTAAATTTACTGTTTAATATGTAGTTTCCAGCTCATTTGGTTAGAATTTCATTGCCCTTTATCTGTATAAATTTAATTAGGCCTGATATCATCAGTATATTATAGAACTAATTAAAGATTTAGATAAGTTTGCAGGGTGGTTCTTTAATGCCTTATAAAGTTCCGCTGGGAGGATGAGGAAATTCTCTTCCCAGCTCCGTCACGACGCTGCACGGGGGAAGGGGACCTCCGTCTGTGACGTGCGGTTGGAGAAATGACAGCAGCTCGGCTTGAATGGGCTTATCCGTCCTCCCTTAATTAACCTGTGATGCAGCATAACTAGATGTGTGCCATCTTTACATAAATTATTTGTCAGTTAGCCTGCGTGCGGAGGTGCAGCGGGGGCCCTGCTTAGTGACGTGGTGGTCTGCTGACTCGGAGGATCCCAATGGAGAGGTCACGGGGGGGCCTATTGTGGCTGGCTTCCCCAGGCCATGCATTGTCAGGTGCAGTACCAAGCACTATGGGAATGCAGAAAGCCAGTCAGGAAGCCTCTGGAACGGTGACAACATGAACTTGGCAACCCTCCCCTCAAGTCTGACAAGGTGAGGGGCAGGGAACCCATTCAGAAAACCTCTACAACAGGGACAGTGTGAACTTGGCAAATCCACCATAGAGTCTGACGAGGTGAGCTACCGGGAAAGCCAGTCAGGAAGCCTCTACAACAGGGACAGCGTGAACCTGGCAAATCCACACTCAAGTCTTGGCCGACGGACCAATGGCGGACTTTCCCCCGTCTGATCACTCCAGCACGCAATCAGCCCGTCGAGATGGTCTGACTCCAGACCATCCCGAATGGCCACCATTTTAAAGAATTCTTAGCGATATGCGCATAAACGCATAAACGTGCGATGGCCGCAGAGCTCCGCTCAAATGTTCTGGACGATTTCATGTTTCTGAAGGGCCCATGAAATTGATGTGGGAAAGCCAGTCAGGAAGCCTCCCCTCAAGTCTGACAAGGTGAAGGGCAGGAAACCCATTCAGAAAACCTCTACAACAGGGACAGTGTGAACTTGGCAAATCCACCACAAAGTCTGACAAGGTGAGGTGTGGGAAAGCCAGTCAGGAACCTCTACAACAGGGACAGCATGAACCTGGTAAAACCACACTCAAGTCTGATAAGATGAGGGGCGGGAAAGCCAGTCAGGAGGCCTCTACAACAGGGACAGCATGAACATAGCAAACTCACCACTGAGTCTGACAAGGTGAGCTGTGGGAAAGCCTCTACAACAGGAAGCCTCTACAACAGGGACAGCGTGAACCTGGCAAATCCGCCCTCAAGTCTTACAAGGTGATGTGGGAAAGCCAGTCAGGAAGCCTCTACTTCTCTCCGCTATTTTACCCTCACACCACTCCTGTGAGGTAGGTTCAGCTGAGAGTGTGATTGGCCCAAGGTTACCCAGTAAGCTTCCATGGCAGAGTGGGGATTCAACAACTGGCTTTCCCAGATCCTAGTCCAACACTCTTAACCACTTTACCACACTGGCTCACAACGACCAGTAGGAACAGCCTTCAACTACTTTCGCCCAGTCTGAGAACTAAATCACCTCAATTGTTGTACAAGAAGCGTATATTCCCCTGTGTCCATGGCTGGGTTATTCAATTAACAGACCTGTACAAAGCAGGGGATTGCTTGTTGTTCGTCCCATCTTTGTGCCTGTGCACCCAGATGGCTCCTAAATGAGCGCCACTGGACAGATTAGCTTGCCAGATTTTTGCAGCAGCATCTATTCCAAACTGGTCACAAGATGAAGGTTTGTGGGCAGACACCAAAGAGCCACAGAGACAATAAGTAGCAAGTCTCAAGTAAAAAATCTCAAACTTGGTCCCCTTCCCCCTTTACTTTGTGCTCTTTTAAAATACAGACGCAGCAGCATACAGGAAACTGGTGGGGTGGGTGGCAGCAATAAGAAAATCTGTGCAAGAGAGCAGTCATAATGATGCACACCTATGTTCATTTGAACACATCCAAGGAGCGCATTGAACAAGCAGCTCTCAAGACAGCCAAGTAGGATGCAGGTCAAACCAGATGGTGTGCAAGTACAACCAGCCAGGTTTTTAACTGGTGACATCAAACTCAAGACCTTGTGTGCAAAAAAAGCACGGATGTTGCAGCTGAGCTGTGGACACCCCCCACCCCCCGGCCTTTGAAACGTACTGCCAGTACTTTAAACCAGACCTGTGCCTTTTTAAGTCTGGCACAGTTTGGGGGGAGTTGGATTCTGAAGTGAAAGCTCAGCAGAGAGAAGCTATCCTATCCTGAACCCCCTGCCTTGGAGGAAAGAAAACAGTTTCTAGGTTGTTTCGGGGTTTTTAAAAAAAAATCATCTCTGTGCAAAAGCAAATCTGATGAAACGGCCTCCCTCGAGAGCCGTCAATACCCCTCTCTATTTAAATGCTAATTTTAACCTCTAGCCCCGGATCAGACTGCATAAACAAATCGAGAAACGTTTCAAAAGGTGGTCAGAGGGAATTCCTGATTGAATCCTCCTCTGGCTAGGCTTTGATTTCTTTGGGGGGGGGGGCGGAGCTGTGCATTTAATGCCTCCATGCTTTGGGATGGTGTTTTAGTGTTTTTGGTGGATGGTTAACTCGATGCTGTCCGCTAGTGTTTCTGTACTTGTGGGTTCCTTGGAGGCCCCCAACGCATGTAGGAAGCAAGGAGGCCTCTTTGCCATTTTGCAGTATTGTAGAGACTCGGAGCCAGGCATCTCACCCACCTGATGGTCTTCTATGCCCTCTTGTTGGCCCTCCAGAGGAACTGGCTGGCCACTGTGTGAGACAGGATGCTGGACTGGATGGACCATTGGTCTGATCCAGCAGGGGTCTTCTGATATTCATATCTTGAGAAGGCCTTGGCTTTCATGCAGCATTGCTGGGCCTCCAGAGGACCTAGGAAGACCCAGCCTCAAGCCCCTACTGAACCACAAAGCTCACTGGGTCACTTTAAGCCAGCCACATCCACTCAACCTAACCGACCTCACGGAGGCATTACAAAGACAAAGAGATGAGAGCTGTTTGCACTATCCGGACCTCCTTGAAAGGAACAATGCGCTGCAGTTTTTTGATATAGAGATAGATTCCAACCACTGCAGACCTTCTTACCGGTATTTGGTCTGTAGCCATATCAGGTCTATCGAGGCGCTCCAACCCAGCCAGCGGGGTGTCTCCATCTTCTAATGCATGCCCTGTGATTTTGTTCATACGGAGTGGCTCTTTTCATTTCATCATGCAGGGTAATATGGAGGTGTCTGGACCCTCATGCATGCATGCATGCTCGAGAGAGTCCTGGGCCACAACTTCTCTTGGACTGAACCGCTTAGACGTCGGTTAGAAATTGAGCAATGTCTCTCCACTGTACTTTTAAGGGGGGGAAACTAGCAATTTTAGGGAGACACACTAGAATGCATCTCCCCAGTGTGTACAGGAAAGAGCATTCAGACTTCTGATCCTCAGGAGTGCTGTATGGAACAATACAGCGAGGGCTGCCAACCTCCAGGTGGTAGCTGGAGATCTCCTGGAATCACAGGCTTCTCGCCAGATGACAGAAATCAATTCCCCTGGAGAAAATGGCTGCTTTGGAGGGTGGACTTTAGGGCATTCTATCTTGCCAAGGCTCCTCCCACTACTCTCCCTAGGCTCCACCCCCAGATCTTCCGGGATTTCCCAACCAGGAGGTGGCAGTCCTAATACAGTTCATCAAAAAGGTGTCCCTTCTGACTTCATACCAGGCTTTTCTGCAGATTCAACTTATGTCCTGATTTTCTTGGCAGTCGAGCCCTAAGCGCTGGGATCGGTTTGGGCACCATTCTTTCACACGTCTGCCCTCCCTTTACATCTTCACAGTTGTGGCGTCAGTTTATTTTCTTCCACCCATGCCTTATATAACCAGTATTTTAAAGGGAGGGTGCTGTGGCCATTGAGCATATCACAGCACCCCCCTTTTTATATCTTTTGCTTATGCTTATATTGTTGCCATCATGTTTGCATTTTGTTGAAAAAAGGCCACTAAAACATTGTGCTATCGATATGCCATTGTTATGATAGGTTTAGCTGGTTCTCTGAATTCCTAGCTTTTTTTTTTTTTTTTAAGTAAGTCTCTATCCCTCTCCTTCATGGATATTTATTTATTCGATTTATACCCCGCCCTCTCCGCCAAAGTAGGCTCAGGGCAGCTTACATAAAAGCCAAAACACGTAAAACAGCAATGATAAAACAATCATAAGCAATCAAAAACAATCATAAAGTGCTAGTGACAATGGTTCTGATCGTTATTAGTATTGCATAGCGATGGCAGAAACAAATCGTGATGGAATAGTCACAGTGGGATACAAGCTGTGTTGATGATCAGCTCGTCTTGATCTGTTTTATGCCAGCAGGCACAGGCTGCTGGTGGGAGTTCCGGGGGAACAGGGCCTTATCACAGTTCAGTTCTTGGGAGAAGGCATATCTCTGCAAGGAAAGAGCTAGAGACTTACATTTTTTTTAATGAAAGCTGGGAATTCAGAGAAGACACTAAGCCTATTGTTACAATGGTATATTGGTATATTGATACAAGGACTATATTTTTAAAACAATAAAATGAAACCACTCATCTTCAGGATGAAGGGGAGGAGAGGGAGTGGTTTGATGACAACGACAGACCAGTCATCGAAAAATGGGTGGGAGAGGGCAGGACAAAGAAAGCCGACTGAAATATTACGCACAAGGAAAAAGGTGGCTCAGAACTGGCTTCCAGAAAAAGACTGGGTTAAAAGTGGTCTCAAAAGAACCTGGTGGAAATGGGTGGGGGGAGAAACAAGAACTAAAGGCACAACAATGCAGGTGGAAATTAATTAGGGGATAAACTGAAGCAGTAGTAGAACCAATGGGGAAAAAACCACATGCGGAAGAGCCAACTATAAGGTTTCCTTGTGGGTTTCCATTCCAGAACAGAGTAGTAGCAAAGAGAGAGGCAGAAGGCTGTGGATGGCTGCGGGAGGGGGGGATGTTTCTCGGGATGGCCCTTCTGGAGAGTTAATCCGGTTTCCATTGCCCTACAGAAGGTCTGTCCCGAACCGCAAACAAAACATGCTTTTAATGGCTGGAGAGGGGAGGGGAGCGGATGAAAGCGGAACGGAGGCAGACCGAGAGGCTAATTCTGCTCTCTCTTTCATATTTCATTATTTGATAACATCAGGAGGACGGGCTGATTGGAAGTGCCTTGGCAGAGGCAAACAGGAAGCCTGTCTGATCAATATTTATTAATGCTTCTCCAAAGGCGAGGGAGGCACACACTGGGCCGTGCAGCTAATGGAGGGGATAATTCCGCACGCCAAGCCTGCTGGGCCTACGGCAAGACCCGGCCAAAGGAGGCCGGGGGTTTAATTGCAGCCAATTACAAATGCATGTTCCTCTCTCTCCCTCTCCCTCTCCCCTCTTTAAATAATTGTTTATTTTAATTAAAAAATAATCTGATCACCCAATGAGTGGCAGATGAGTCCGGAAAGCCATCAGCCTTGATCTCGGGAGACATAACGGAAATGGGGCGGAAGGGGCCCACCTAATGTATAGGGGCCACAGTGACCATTTTCACCTCCTTCCCTAAAGCCGCCGTCCCCCCCGATGTGGGCGGGGTTTCCCACAATTGGTGACCATAGAGTTTTTGGCCAAATACTAGAGCATCCCCTGCACGATGTGCCCGGCACGATGATGTCACTTCCAAGTGGCGCCATCACGGAGCGCGTGCAAAGTGGGTGCACCATAAGATCCCGGGGACCGGCCTAGACCCCCCCCCCCCCGTCGGCAGAGGGTAAGCACCTGGCCACCCAGCCCTTCCCCCAGCCTACAGACAAAGGCTCCCCCCCTGTCAACCACCCTATTTTTAGCAACTGCACGGATCTGATTCATGGCCCCCATTGCATCTGCACCGGGCACAGAGTCGCGTCAGCCAGCTCTGGACTGGGAAATAACTGGAGGGACCTCAGCAGGGTACAGTGCCGTAGATCCCACCCTCCAAAGCAGCCATTTTCTCCAGGGGAACTGATCCCCCCAGAATTGCAGCTCATCTTCAGGCTACAGAGATCAGTTCCCCTGCAGAAAATGGCTGCTTTGGAGGACACGACATTATACCCCGCAGAGGTCCCTGCCCTCCCCAGGCTCCATCCCCAAATCTCCAGGACTTTCCCAACCTGGATATGGCAAGCCTACCCCTCCCATCCCCTCGCAGGTGGCCAGAGGGGACCTGGAAACCCGAATCGGTTGTGATTCTGGGAGTTCCCCAGACCATACTTTGATTGCCGCTGCCATCCGTGGCTAGACACGTGGCGACCCGAAAACAGGGCTTTCTCGGTCGTGGCACCATAATTTTGGCACTCCTTCCCCAGGGAGGTTCATCCGTCTCCCTCTATTGGTGTCTTTTGCTGGTGGGTGAGGACTTCTTTGTTTCGTTTGACATACCCTCAATAACCATTATTGGCCTTCCTGGTTCTAGTGCTGTGTTATTTATCGGTTTTTATTGAATCATTTTATCATTTTTAAATGGTGTTTTAACTTGTTTGAATGTTTCAGTGTTTTCGGGCCTTGGGAGAAAGGCAGCAAACAAATGTTTTAAATAAATAAATAACATACATATCCTGAATAAGGCTTGAAACATGTCTGTGAAGCAGGGTGTTGCAAGTGTTCTGTCGCAGATGTGACTGGGGGGGGGGGGCTCCTGGCTCACTGCTAGAACACCGAAGGTCCCAGGTTTGATCTCCAGCTAACAGAATCAGATCAGAGACCCTTCGCTGCTTGAGACCCCAAATTGTCACTCATAATCCACACTATTGAAATGCTGTGGCCACCTTTTAAAGAAAGGAGGAAACATCAGGAGAAAGCCTTGGCCTCTCTGCCCTGTTGTTGGCCCTTCAGAGGAACTGGTTGGCCACTGTGTAAGACAGGATCCTGGACTAGATGTACAACTGCTCTGATCCAGCAGGGCTCTTCCGGTGTTGTTATGAAGGCCTCGGCCTCCCTGCCCTGTTGCTGGCCCTCCAAAGGAACTGGTTGGCCATGCTGGTCTAGATGGACCACAGATCAAATCCAGCAGAGCTCTTCTTATGTTCTTATGGGAAAGCCTCAGCTTCTATGCCCTGTTGTTGGCTGTCCAGAGGAACTGGCTGACCACTGTGTGAGATGGCATGCTGGACGAGATGGACCCTCACTGGTCATCCATCAGGGCTCTTCTGATGTTCTAAGTAGGAGAAGGCCTCAGCCTCTCTGCCCTGTTGTTGGCCCTCCAGAGGAACTGGTTGGCCGCTGTGTGAGACAGGATGCTGGACGAGGTGGACCACCAATCTGATCCAGCAGGGTTCTTTTTACTTTCTTTTTAAAAAATGAACCCACATACGCCAATCTGAGGGGAGATGGATATTCTGCTTTCTTTTCCCAGGCAATACTACGAGATGCTGTACAACACGGCGGATGAGCTTTTGAACCTGGTGGTGGATCAAGGGGTGAAGTACACCGAGCTGGAGTACATCTACGCTCTGAGCTTACTGCACCGTAGCCAGACGGGGGTGGGCGACCAGACGACCCAAAACATGCGACTGCAGCGCCTGAAGGAGATCATCTGCGAGCAAGCGGCTATCAAGCAGGCCACCAAAGACAAGAAGATCACCACTGTGTGATTCAGATTGTCGCAGTCCCTTTCGGGGGCAAAACAGGACTGCAGCTTCCACACAATCTTGGGGAGGTTTCGTACTCGATTATGGTCAATAAGAGTCACATTACGTGTTATAGGCAGCAGTTCTGTGTTGATTGTGATAAGGGGAGGGGTGTCATTTGGGTCTTAGGCGCTTTTTGCAAAAAGTTTCTTTGATATTTGGTGAGGGGTTGGGGGTGAAGACCCTTCTGGGTGTCAAGATGTAATCCCCAAATATTTGTCGCCAAAGGGAAATCGCATGCGAGCAAGTGGCGAGATGTAGATGTGAGTTTATTTTTTACTCCTGAAGCAGAGGTGGACCAGTTATGGCCAAGGGGCCGCATCCAGCCTGTAGGAGTTTCTCATCCAGTCTTCGAGCTGCTTAAGACGATTTTTCGGGAGCATTCGCTGGCAAGTCAGAGTTCCCAATGAATCGTGTTAAGCCGCTCCAGACCCGTGGAGGTGGGCACATTGGCCACGTTTGGACCTCCGCCAGTTTTTGCTGCTCCGGGTTTGACGTTGGTGCCAGAAACAGGAAGAGCTCGACTGATTCCCCACAAGCGCTGCCCCGGCGTCGTTCCTCTGTTTGCCCCGACTGCCTGCTTGAATTTCCCACTATTTGCCGCGGGGCGCATTTTGACCCACGGCTTCAGTGATCCTGGAAAAACAGGATCACTAAAGCCGTGGGGGAAATAGTGCGAAGCCGTGGGTCAAAACGTGCCCCTCGGCAAACGGTGGGAAATTCAAGCAGGCAGTCGGGGCAAACAAACGGCACTGGGGCAGCGCTTGTGGGAAATCGGTCCCAGCATCCAAGGTAGAGCTCCCGGAAGCAGTCCGGTAGGGCCTTCAGACCGAAAAATTTGCCCATCCACGTTCTAAAGGATTTTCTTAGCTGGGCGAACGTGGGAGATGGGAAAAGATCTGTTGCTTGTTCAGTCCGGCAGAATGTACAATGTGGTTAAAAGATGATGAATGGTTCAACTCTAGCTGTGAAATCAAGAGCGACTTGGAGTGCCTGAGAGATCGCCTGCCTCTGCCTACAGAGTCCTTTTTCTATTTAGCGCTGATCTATCACAATATGTAGCCATACCTTCCCAGGACTGCCTTTCCCATGACGTGAGGATGGAGCTTGTCCGCCATTTTGAATAATTCTTTACTGGCTCCACATGGCAAAATATGCCAGTGGGCGGAGGAGGGAGTGGAAAGAGAGAAGGATTGGACTTGCAGTGAATGAATGCAGAAGACCATCTGTGATGAAGTCACTGGCCACGACGGAGCTGTAGCCTCTTGGCATGCTGATTGGATGGTCCTGGCAAGGGGCAGGGAGGATCTTGCCATTTTGTCGCTGCAGAAGTTTGGTAAAATCATCCTGAACGTTTCTGCTTTCCTCACGCAAGCTGCCCTCCGTCTGCCCCCCTGAAGCGGAAACAAGCATCTCCCATTTGTGTCTGTCTTCCTTTTCTCCCAGCTGCTTTCTGTTCCTTTCTTTTTGGTTCAACTGGAAAATTAAAGGATAATTTGGAAACCCTTAATTATTGCATTGCAGCTTGCTTGGTTGCACTAATGGTCTTTTCGGCTAATTCAGCAGCTTCTGTGCGGGGATCATTACGGAGGTTGTGGGTGAGGCAGGTTTTCAGCTCTCTGGTGAGTAAAAACCGAAATAACCCCCCATTTCCTCCTAGTTTATAGGTGGGAGAATTCAGGTCACACCTTAAGAACATAAAGGCATCAGAAGAGCCCTACAGGTTCAGTCTAGGGGTGTTCAAAAAAATTGGGGGGTTACTTCGGATTCAGGTCTGTTGGACCCAAAAAATATCCATACACTCGAATATAACTGAATATCAGTATTCCATTGGTATTCAGGTCAATATTCGGGAACCTAAATATATTCGGATCCATTATACCCTCTGGTTGCCACACCTCAAAAAAGATATTATAGCACTGGAAAAAGGGCAGAAAAAGTACAGAAAAGGGCCACTAGAATGATAAAAGTGTTGGAACACTTTCCCTAGGAAGAAAGGTTGAAGCGCGTGGGGCTCTTTAGCTTGGAGAAACGACGGCTGAGGGGATGACATGATCGAGGTTTATAAGATTATGCATGGGATAGAGCAGGTAGAGAAAGGGGTCCTTTTCTCCCTTTCTCACAAGACAAGAACTCGTGGGCACTCCATGAAATTGCTGAGCAGTCGGGTTAGAACGGATAAAAGGAAGTCCTTCTTCACCCAAAGAGTGATTAACACATGGAATTCACTACCACAGGAGGTGGTGGTGGTGGCTACAAGCACGGACGGCTTCAAGAGGGAACTAGATAAACATATGGAGCAGAGGTCCATCAGTGTCTATTAGCCACAAGGTATAGATAGGAACTCTCAGTCTGGGGCAAGTGATGCTCTGTATTCTTGGTGCTTGGGGGGGGGGGGGCAACAGTGGGAGGGCTTCTAGTGTCCTGGCCCCACTACTGGACCTCCTGAGGGCCTCTGGTGTTTTGGGCCACTGTATGACAGAGTGTTGGACTGGATGGGCCACTGGCCTGATCCAACATTGGCTTCCCTTATGTTCTTATGTTTTCTTATTTGGGGGCAGCTACTTTAGTAGCCGAATAGAGATCTCTGATCTATAGTCAGCTGAATAAATACCCCCAAAAATCATATAAGGTATTTTTGGGGTATTTATTCAGCTCAGCACTCACCAAGCGCACACTCCTATTTCAGACCAGTGGTTCATCTAGCCTAGCATCCGGTCTCACCCAGGGGCTAACCAGTTCCTCTGGATAGCCAACAAGAGCATAGCAGCTGAGGCATTCATAAGAACACTGGAAAAAGCCCTGCTGGATCAGACCAGTGGTCCATCTTGTCCAGCATCCCATATCACACAGTGGCCAACAGGAAACAAAGGCTGAAGCCTTCCCCTAGCGTTGCCTCCTGGCACTGGGATTCAGAGGCTGACTGCCTTTGAACGTGGAGGTTCCCTTTAGTCACCATGGCTAATCGCAGTACTACACTGATAGTAGCCATGAATCTGTATTATCCCCTTTTAAAGCTGTCTGTGCCTGTGGCCATCACTACATCCACCAGGGGAGGAAAGAGAAGAGAGAGAGGGCTGAATTAACAAAAAGGTCGGGGGAGGGGGGCTGGCTGAAGATCACTGGGCCTGTTCAGAATCAGGAGAAAACTGAGGGTCATAGAACCATAGAGTTGGAAGGGACCTCCAAGGTCATCTAGTCCAACCCACTGTACAATGCAGGAAATACACAACTACCCACCCACCCCCAGTGACCTCTGCTCCATGCCCAGAAGATGACAAAAAAAACCTCCAGGGTCCCTGGCCAACTGGCCTGGAGAAAAATGGCTTCCTGACCCCAAAGTGGCAATCGGTATTTCCCTGGGCGTGTAAGAGAGGGCCACGAGAACTGAGCACTGAGGCAACCCTTCCTGCCCTCCCTTCTCGTGATCTGCCCCAGTTCACAGAATCAGCATTGCTGTCAGATGGCCATCCAGCCTCTGCTTGAAAACCTCCCAAGAAGGAGCGCCCACCACCTCCCGAGGAAGCCTGTTCCACTGAGGAACCGCTCTAACTGTCAGGAAGTTCTTCCTCATGTCTAGCCAAAAACTCTTCTGATCTGATTTCAGCCCGTCGGTTCTGGTCCGACCTTCTGGGGCGACAGGAAACAACTCCACATCATCCTCTCCATGGCAGCCCTTCAAGTCCCCCTGCTCCAAACTAAACATTCCACCCAACCTACCAGACAAGGAATCCCTATAAGCCGGGCACCATCCACTGGAAAGTAGCATTTACCAGGATGGCTAAATTAAACTTTTGTGTAACAGCGGCTGGGAAGGGGGGCAATGGGCAGGGCTGGCCTCTGTCTCCCACTTGTGGGCCTTTGGAGCGTAATGTGATGTGTACAGATGACCTCTTCTGTGCAGACTGGGTTGCCAGTCTCCAGGTGGGCCTGGTACCAAACAAAATATACACTGCAAAAATAGATACGCCGCATCTGGCAAAACTACTCAATTTTGGGGGGACTCGGTTAGGGATGCTAGAGGACCCCACTTAGAATTGTCATATCCTCCCTGGCCACCGACGGGGGCTGGGGGGGTAGGGTTGCCGGATCCAGGTTGGGGAACCCCTGGAGATTTTGGGGTGGGGCCTGGGGAGGACAGGGACCTCAATGGGCACAGTGCTGTAGAGTCCACTCTCCAAAGCATCCATTTTTTCCATGGAAAGTTATCTCTGTCATCTGGAGATGAACTGTAATTCCAGGGGTTCCCCAGGTCCCCCCTGGAGGCTGGCATCTCTAACCCCCCCTGCAAGCAGGCATGCCCACGTTCCACAGAGCTGGACGCAGCTTCGGGCGGTTGGCTTGGTTTTCTGCTCTATTTAGAAATCTCTGCTGCGAGAGCCAGAATGGAACAATGGCTCACCCGGGGCCCCGCACGGCAAGTGGCGGCTTTTGCTATCTGAAAACACAATTTCGGGTTCATCCAAGAGCGAGCGACTCCGGCTCGCTAATAGAGCGACTGATGGTTTGCCAAAAGCGTTTTGCCGTACGGCTCGGTGCGGGAAATTGCAAATGCCGGCATCCAGGACCCTAACAAGCCAATCTCCCCCCCTTGATTGTTGCCTCCCCGCCCCCCAGTGACTAACAGAGTCGACCGTGAACATGGAGGCAATGAGCGTTTTTATAAATTGCTACTGATGGAAAGCAAATGTGATGATTACGGCTGGGCAGCGAGTGAATTGGGTTTATTAGTGTTTCTCTCCCCCACACACACACCCTTTTGGCTCAACATATGGAAACAGCAAGACAGGCCATAGGGTTGCCAACTCCGGGTAGGGAAATTCCTGGAGGTACGGGGTGAAGCTTGAGGATGTGAGCATCTGGGAAAGAGAAATGACATCGAACAGAGTCTAATGCCATAGAGACCGCTCTCTAAAACTATATGAAGCTTTGAGATGCAGTCTGAAAGAGGTCTTGCATATACACTGCTTCCCAACTTCCTACCACCAGCCCCATGAGAATTAATGACCCTTTCAAGATAAGGAACCAATCCAGAAAACTTGAAAGCAAGGAGGAGGAGGAGGAGGAGATTGAATTTATACCCCACCTTTCATTACCCGAAGGAGTCTCAAAGCAATTTATAATCTCTTTCCCGTCCCCTCCCCACAGCAGACACCCTGTGAGGTAGGTGGGGCTGAGAGAGCTCTCTCAAGAACTGTCTTTGAGAGAACAGCTCTGAAAGCTGACTTGTGACTGACCCAAGGTCACACCAGCAGCCACATGTGGAGGAGTTGGGAATCGAACCCGGTTCTCCCAGATTAGAGTCCGTGCTCCTAACTGAACACTGCTTTGTGTCATTTTAAATGATCCTAAGAATTATTAAAATTGCCCTGACCTGGAGAGCCCAGGTTGACCTCATCTCGCCAGATCTCAGAAGCTAAGCAGGGTCTAGACTAGTTAGTACTTCAATGGGCGACCACCAAGGAAGTTTTGAGTTGCTACGCTGGGGCAGGCAACCGCATCTCAAAGTCTCTTGTCTTGAAAACCCCACTGGGGGTTGCCATAAAACACATGTGGATTCAGATGTGGATTATTCAGTGGATTGTGAGTTATCAAAGGCCGCTTTCAACACTGGCAGGTGTCCCCAACTTTTTTGATCCTGCAGGCACCTTTGGAGTTCTCACACAGGGAGGGGGAACAACCACAAAATGGCTGCCCCAGGAGGCGGCACTGACCGCAAAATGGCTGCCGCAGGAGGCGAAGCCAGCCACAAAATGTCAGGCCACGTGGCTGTGCGTAACTCTTAACAATGACTGTTCTACATTTCAGGCGGAAGCTCAGTTTAACAGGATGCCTTTTTAAAATGAACATATTGTTTAATAATGTTTTCTTGCCCTACCTTCAGTCCCACAGTGAAGATCTGCGTGCTGTCGTAGCAGGTGCTGCCAAAACAACGTTTTCGAACCATCTGCCCAGCCAATTAGAAGCCCTGCTGGGCTAAAGTCCCATCTGGGTCCACCCGCTTTCCAAAAACACTTGGTGGTTGTGAGGAAAGGTATCCGTAGCAGGCACCATAGTTAGGGTTCCCAGGTCTGACTCAGGAAATATCTGGGGACTTTGGGGGTGGAACCAGAACCAAGGATGTGACATCACTTTCGCGATGTCACTAGGTTTGCCAGGTGAGGCCAACCAGCCAGAAGTGTGTTCTGGCCATCATATTGAAGCATTTCTTTTAAAAGCATTCCTTTTAAATGCTTTCCCTCCGTTGGAAATAATGGAGGATGGGGGCACCTTTTTTTGGGGCTCACAGAATTGGACCCCCTGGTCCAAATCTTTTTCAAACTTGGGGAGGGGGTTCAGGAGAGACACCAGCAGCTATGCTGAAAATTTGGTGCCTCTACCTCAAAATACAACCCCCCCCCCCCTCAGAAGCCCCAGATATCCATGGATTGATTCTCCATTATACCCTATGGGGACCGGTCTCCATAGACTATAATGGAGCACCTAGCCGCCCCCCCCCCCGCTCCACTTTCTGACAGTCCTGAAGCAGGGGGAGGAGCTCCAAACCAGGGGATCCTAGCCATGGCAACCAAGGGGGCAATGTTGAGGATCCCTGGACTATGACAAAGAGTCCTTCCCCCCCACCTTGGCTCACCCAAGATTCAGATCCTACCAAATGTCATGGGCATGGATGAGGATGAGCTGACTGAGCCTGCAGAAACCACAGCTGGCCCCTCTGAAGCAGAGGAGGATAATAGCTGGCAAGTGCCTGTAACAGCAGTCTTCACACCTGGCTTAGATAAGAAGGAAGAACTGCAAGCTGAAAGTCCTCCTGACTCACCCCCACATGTGACTCGTTTAAGGGAGAGACTCTGGCAAAACTTAGCAACCAAGCGAAGAGAGGTCGGGTTACAAGGGAGGCGCTCAGCTAGCCCAGAGTTTTAACAGGAGCCTGGGTGGTGGTGCAACTGGCTAGTTGGCAATAGCATTTAACTCCACACTCTGGGCAGTATTCTTTGTGGGAGCAACGTCAGCTTCATGCTGCTTGCATACACCTTAGCTCTTGCAACTAAACCTTCGGACCCCCTGACTTTGGACTTGGCTCTGTGTTTCTGGCTCCTGACTCCGGCTTGGCTTTGGGCTACGCTTCTGGTTAGTGGTTTTGGACTTGGCTCTGTGTTTCTGGCTCCTGACCCCGGCTTGGCTTTGGACTTTGCACTGTCTTCTTAGCTAGTGACCTTGGTCTGTTCTGGACTCCCTTTGACTGGCACCCCAGCCCGTGCCACCAAAGCACTATTAAAACCTGAACTTAACTGGCCACTTTGCAAAGCAAGAGGTGGCACGGAGGGGGTGGAGCCAGAACCTTGGGCGAAAGACCCCTTTTTGAGACGGCATCTGCAAAGCTCGAAAGCGAGTGGCTGCCCTCCGCTTCTTGCGTGGGCCTTGCGAGTGCTAATCGGTCTTCCTCCTGAAATTAAAGCCTACTGAGATGTTAATAAGGAACAGCCAGCGATAGAGATTTAAAGATTAGCTCAATATGTATAATTACGATTCGGGCCACCGTCCAGCAGTGTGGCAGGGATTGGCGGGGGCTCCATGTCCTTGGCTTCCTGCGGAAAACAGCAGCCCTCTGGCTTTGCCCGGCCCTCTCGCCAGTTAGAACGCTATCAAATTATATCTTTCTGTTCCAAACACGCGGGCTCCGATATTTTACGGATCAGACGGTTTTTATACAAAGAATAAAGGGTTCACAGTATCTTTGACAGCGAAGGGGCCGGGATTGCCTCCAGGAAGGCATGGCCACAATGCATGTCAGCCTCCAGTAAATGACAGCCAGTCATTGTCTTGCTGTGTTCAAGAGTTACACCCGCTTGGTCTGCAAAGGGGGCGGGGGGGGGGTCTGCAAAAGTTTGTCAGCACTCTATGTTTGTCAGCACTGCGTGGGGGTGGGGGGCTCACGGGCAACTCATTGGTGGGGGTGGGGAGCTCATTGACAATGTCTTGTGGTTTATTAGATACAAGAACACAAGAAGAAACCTGCTGGCTCAGACCAGGGGTCCATCTCATCCAACATCCCTGTCTCACCAACCAGTTCCTCTGGAGATCCAACAACAGGGCATAGAGGCCGAGGCCTTCATAAGAACATCAGAAGAGCCCCGCTGGATCAGACCAGGGAGGGTCCATCTAGTCCAGCATCCTGCCTCACACAGTGGCCGACCAGTTCCTCCGGAGGGTCAACAAAAGGGCATGGAGGCCGAGGTCTTCTCCTGATAAGAACATCAGAAGAGCCCCACTGGATCAGGCCAATAGTCCATCTAGTCCAGTATCCTGTCTGAATACAGGGGCCAGAAGTTCCTCTGGGGGACCAGCAATAGGGCAGAGAGGCCGAGGCCTTCATAAGAACATCAGAAGAGCCCCGCTGGATCAGACCAGTGAGGGTCCATCTAGTCCAGGATCTAGTAAAAAATCCTATCTCATTCAGTGGCCTCCCAGATCTCAGGGTGGGGCCTGGGGAAGAGCCTCAGCAGGCTCCAGTGTGATGGGGTTGCCAGTCTCCAGGTGGTGGCTGGAGGTCTCCTGGGATTACAACTGATCTCCAGATGTAAAGGACTGAGGTCGGAGATGCGTCACAGAACAGCTCATACTTTATTCAGAGGTCAGAACAAGACTGGTTTACAGGACCCGGAGGTCTGCTTAAATCCTGTTCCAACCCACACCCGCGCTCACACCCAACACCCATGATTGGCTGTATACATTAGTTGTCTTTAACCATTGGTAACTCTCAGGATCTGGTGCCCCCTATTGGCCCACAATAGGATCCTGTCTGGCTATTGTCTTTAGGGACGAAGCTCAGTAGCTTCGCCAAGCCACGTGTATCTGACCGTCTGTGCGGTCTCTTGTGAGGACATAACACCAGATGACAGAGGCCATTCACCAGGAGAAAATGGCCACTTTGGAAGGTGGACTGTATGAAATTACACCCCACTGAAGTCATTCCCCTCCCCAAATCGTACCATCCTAGAGTTGCCAAGTTACTCATGAGTTCGAGCGGGGGAGTCCAGCTCTGGGTCTGGGGCCCTCGAGTGTGCACAAAGCGCGCCCGCGGCGCAATGACGTTGCCCGGAATTGATGTCACCATGCCAGGCACATCACTGGGTGACGCTCTGGTAACTGCCCTAAAAACTCTATGGTACCATAGAGTATTCAGGGTGATTACTAGAGTGTCGCCCTGCAACATGCCTGGTGTGATGATTAGGGCTGCCAAGTCCCCCGGGAGGGTGGGGGAAACACCGATTTTTAATGCTTACCCCCGCTTTTTCAAAATTGGCCACCGGGGGAGGCAATGGCTGCCAGCAGGAATGCAGGGGAACGTCGGAGCCTGCCCTTGGCCTCTCCCTGCCAGGCCTGAACTCTTAAAAGGGAAATGTCTGCAGAGAGCCTGCCCTGCAGTAAAAAGCCTCAACAGACATTTCCCCTTTAAGAGCAGAGGCTGCAAGAGAAAGTCCCGCCCAGAGATTAAGGAGGGACTAGGCTCTTTGTACTGAAGGGCGTGCTTTTGCATGTGGCTTGCAAAGTTGCTGGGGTAAGTGCCTCTGCCAGCTCTTTTCCTTCTCCTTCTCCCTCTCTCTCTCCCCCTCCCCCTTTCTTTCTTTTTTCTGTCTGTCTGTCTGTCTGTCTCTCTCTCTCTCTCTGTCCCCATCCAGCAGAGGTCTATCAGTGGCTATTATTAGCCACAAGGTCTAAATGGAGCCCTTTGTCTGGGGCAGTGAGGCTCTGAATTCTTGGTGCTTGAGAGGGGGGCAACAGTGGGAGGGCTTCTGGAGTTCTGGCCCCGCTGCTGGACCTCCTGAGGGCACCTGGTATTTTTGGCCACTGTTGTGACACAGAGTGTTGTGCTGGATGGGCTGTACTGGATGGGCCGATCCACTGTGGCTTCTCTCCTGTTCTTATGATATGAAAATCATATTAAGCACTTGTGTAGCACTTAGTGCTTCATATTCTGCCGAGATGAGGAAGGATTCAGTAGGGCTGTTGCTCAGTGCTAGAGCATCTGCTTGACATGCAGGAGGTATCAGCCTCTTCAGCTCAAAAAGGATCAGGTCATAGGTGACATGAAAGATCTCAGCCTGAGACCCTGGAGAGCCACTACCAGTCTGAGTAGTCAATACTGACCTTGATGGACCAATGGCCTGATTCAGGATTAGGAAACTTCATGAGTTCATGCGTCAGCATGTGGAAGCAACATCACAGGATGTGACGTCACAAAATGATGTCACTTCCTTTCTCCTGGCTCCACCCCCAAAGTCCCCAGATATTTCCCAAGTTGGACTTGGCAGCCCTAGTGATGATGTCACTTCTGGGGAACGTCATCGCGCCGGGCATGTTGGCCTGATGTGGCCATTTCGGGGGTGGGGTTCCCCCTGCTGGCCGAATTGGGACTGGCAGATTGGGAATCCCCCCCCCCCCGGGGGGGACTTGGCAGCCCTATACCACCGTCAAGCTCCACCCCAAAATCTCCAGGTATTTCCCAGCCCGGAGCTGACAACCCTAGAGGCCCCCCTCCAAAGCAGCCATTTCCTCCCGGGGGACTGATTTCTGTAGTTCGGACGTGGACTGTAATACCTGGAGATCTCCAGGCCCCATTTGGAAGCTGGCAACTCCAGGGGGGGGGGGGGGCGATGCATCTAGAACCTGAAACACGCACGGCCCTTGTGCTCCGTGAAGGAGCCATTCGGCCGGATGCGAGAGAGGAGGCAACCGTCGCCGCTCTGCCAACACAGAGCAGATGGTGGTTGTTTTTTTTCCCCGGGCCCAAAGTTTTTAATAATCTCTTCTCTTGGCTGAACCTTGGGGAATCCCAGCGGAAGGGCAGGCATTTTCCAGATGGTAGGAAATAAACTCTGGGACGCTCCAGCGTGGAGACATCATTAACCTACGCTGGCGAGAGGCCAGACTCCGCAGAAGTTCACGGAAGCCGCCCTGGGCCTGCCAGGCCGACCCCCCCCCCCCCCATCCAATACCTCCCGTCAGGGTTTCCGCCGAAGTCGTCCATGGATGGTTTGCTAGGCTTGGCCATTAATTTGATGACGGGAGGCCTTTTTCCGCACGGGGAAGGGCTCTGTTTCTCCAGCTGGAAGCTTCAGCAGGGTTTTTGTTTTAAGAAAATGAGCAATTTAGAGACGAGAAAAAAACGAGCAATTTAGAGCAATTAAGTTTCCTTAATTTTCACCACCGGGGTTGAACCTCGGCCATGGGTTGAGGCTCCTGTCAGGCGGAAACTAAACTACGGTAACTTCTTTTACGAGAATTGCAAGCCAATAAAAAATTGCCTTGGCCATCTCTAACGTTCCTACCTCTTCCCTCGACTCCATGCTACTGTGATATATCTAGAACAAAAGAACAAGGTGTAGATAGGAACTCTCGGTCTGGGGCAAGTGATGCTCTGTATTCCTGGTGCTTGAAGGGGGGGGGGGGCAACAGCGGGAGGGCTTCTAGTGTCCTGGCCCCACTGCTGGACCTCTTGAGGGCACCTGGTGTTTTTGGCCACTGTGTGACAGAGTGTTGGACTGGATGGGCCATTGGCCTGGTCCAGCATTGGCTTCTCATATGTTCTTATGTCTGGGGCAGTGATGCTCTGTATTCTTGGTGCTTGGGGGGCAACAGTGGGAGGGCTTCTGGAGTTCTGGCCCTGCTGGTGGATCTCTTGATGGCCCCTGGGTTTTGGCCACAGTGTGACACAGAGTGTTGGATTCTCTAATGTTCTTATGTCTGGGACAGTAATGCTCTGTCTTCTTGGGGCTTGGGGGGCAATAGTTCTTAAATGAGACCCCCCACACACACACACAGACTAGCATGGTTTGAGCTCACAGCATAACCCAGTCACACTGGCTACCACAAACAGAGCACCGAAGTTTGCTAACCTCCAGGTGTGGCCTAGAGATCTCCTGGAATTACTGCTGATGGCTACTGCATATATTAGTTTGCTCTGGAGCCCTCCTTCCTGAGCAAAGACAAAAATGTGTCAGCCAGAGGCTAAAAAACTGTGGGCTAGCTAGCTCACACTGACTCAGCTAGAGGGAACGCTGCCTCTAAGCTGTGGAGTCTTGTGAGCAAGAATTTAACTTTGTGAGCTGCTGGCCTTAAAGTTGTGAGCGAGTGATTTGGCTTCTGCATATATTAGTTTGCTCTGCAGCCAGATCCTTCCTGAGCTGAGACAAAAATGTGTGAGCCGGAGGCTAAGAAACTGTCAGCTAGCTCACACTAACTCAGCTTAGAGGGAACACTGCCTTGCAAAAAATCTACTTTGTGAGCTTCTGGCATTAAAGTTGGGAGGGAGTGATTTGGCTGCTGCATAAATCAGTTTGCTCTGGAGCCATCCTTCCTGAGCTAGGACAACAAAAATGTGTGAGCTGGAGGCTAAAAACCTGTGAGCTAGCTCACAATAACTCAGCTTAGAGGGAACACTGCTCCTACCTAGGAACATTCCTAACGTTCCAACCCAAAAAGAAGACATGTTCATCAGTTGTTTTAAAGAGCCCAAAAGAGGATGGACACACAAAAAAAGGGGGTGAAAGAGGACATCTGGGCAGTGTTTCCTCTAAGCTGAGTTAGTGTGAGCTAGCTCCCAGTTCTTTAGCCTCGCCCCCCCCTTTTTGTCTCAGCTCAGGAAGGAGGGCTCCTGAACAAACTAATTGATGCAGTAGCCAACTTGCTCACTCACAACTTTAATGCCAGCAACTCACCAAACAGAATTCTTGCTCACACGACACCACAGCTTAGAGGGAGCATTGGTCACAACAGCCTTGTGAAGTCGGTTTGGCTGAGAGAGGGAGTGACTGGCCCAAGGTCACCCAGGGAGCAGAGGCAGGATTTGAACCCAGGACTCCCATTTCTTAGTCTGATAATACTAGCCACGATCCCACCTCATGAGAAAAGTAGCCTAGAGCCAGTTTGGTGTTGTGGTTAGGAGTGCGGAATGTAATCTGGGAGGACCGGGTTTGATTCCCCTCTCCTCCACATACAACTGCCGGTGTGACCTTGGGTCAGTCACAAGCTCTCTCAGAGCTGTTCTCTCAGGAGCAGTCCTCAAAAGAGCTCTCTCAGCCCCACCGACCTCACAGGGCGTCTGTTGTGGGGAGGGGGAGGGAAAAGAGACTGTAAGAGGCTTTGAGACTCCTTTGAATAGTGATGGGTGGGGTATAAATCCAATCTCTTCCTCCTCTTCTTCAGTTTGGTGTAGTGATTTGGTGTAGAGCCAGTTTGGTGTAGTGCGCGGACTCTAATCTGGGAGAACTGGGTTTGATTCCCCACTCCTCCACTTCACCTGCTGGATGACCTTGGGCAAGCCATAGCTCTGTCCCAGCTGTTCTCTCAAGGACAGCTTGGGAAAGAGCTCTCTCAGCCCCACCTACCTCACAGGGTGTCTGTTGTGGGGAGGGGAAGGGAAAGGAGTTTGTAAGCCGCTCTGAGACTCTTCCGGGAAATGAAGGGTGGGGTATAAATCCAATCTCTCCTCCTCCTCCGGGGCCTGCAGAGAGAGCCAGTTTGGTGTAGTAGTTAAGTGCACAGACTCTAATCTGGGAGAACCAGGTTTGATTCCCCACTCCTCCACTTGCAGCTGCTGGTGTGACCTTGGGTCAGTCACAAGTTCTCTCAGAGCTGTTCTCTCAAGGACAGTTGTCTCAGAGCTCTCTCAGCCCCACCTGCCTCACAGGCAGTGTTCTCTCTCAGCTGAGTTAGTGTGAGCCAGCTTACAAGTTTTCCACCCATTTTTGTCTGAGCTCAGTCAGGAAGGATGGCCTCCAGAGCCAACTAACTTATGCAGCAGCCAAACTGATTGGTCACACAACTTTCACGCCAGTAGCTCAGAAAGTAGGATTTTTCCTCACAGGACTCCGCAGCCGAGAGGGAGCGTTGCCTCGGGGCGACCCTGAACGCGAGCGGGGAGAGCGAAGGACGGCAGCGGTGCAGCGGCCTTGGCCCGCCTCAGACGGGCCAAACTACAACCCCCATCGTGCACCGCGGGGGGCGGGGCGGCCATTTTGTTCCAAGCGGCGGCGGGAGTTGAGTCTCCCGGCATGCCCCGCGGCGCCCCGGCCCTCGTTGCCGGGCAACGGCTGGTCAACAAGATGGCGCGGCCCGGGGTCCCTTGAGAGAGAGGGAGGGAGGGAGGGAGGGAGCCCCACCCGCTTTCTCTTTCTGGCTGCCGCCGCCATGCAGCACCCCGGAGGTGGCGGCGGCGGGGGCGGCCTGTCGCCGGCCAAGACGCTGACGTGGCGGGACCTGGGGGACCAGGCGTCCCGGCAGCGCTCGTGGATGACGGCGCCCTTCGTCACCTTCTCCTCCCTCCTCATCCACCGCCAGGACGACCAGCTGCTCCCCAAGGAGGCGGAGGGGGCGGAGCGGCCCGGCCCGGACTCCGAGGAGGAGGAGGCGGCCGAGGAAGAGGGCGAGGAGGAGTCCACCGAGTCCGAGCCGGAGCCCGAGCCCGAGCTGATGGAGGTGGGCCGGGCCCCGCGGCGGGGAGGGTGGCCGGAGCGCCGGCCCCATCGTTACGGGGAGAGGCGCCGCGGCAAAGGGAGATTACGGGAGTGTGTGTGTGTGGGGGGGGTTTCTTGCGCGCCCTACTCCAGTAATTACGGGAAGGAAGGGGGTTCCTCGAGGGGAGGCGCCGCTAGAAGGGGATTTACGGGAGCGCTTTGGGGTCCCTCGTCCAGTAATTACGGGAAGCAAGGGGGCTCCTCCGGGAGAAAGAGGCGCCTCTGCCAGGGAAAGTACGGGAGGGTTGTTGTTTTTTGAGGCTGCGGGCGCTACTCCAGTAATTACGGGAAGGGATGGGGCTCCTGAAGCAGAGGCGCCTCTGCAGGGGAAATTACGGGAGGGTCATTCTGGGGTGCGGGCGCTAGTCCGATAATTACGGGAAGGAAGGGGGCTCCTGGAGAAGAGGCGCCTCTGCAGGGGAAATTACGGGAGTGTGGTTTTTTGGGGCTGCGGGCGCTACTCCAGTAATTACGGGAAGGAATGGGGTTCCTGGAGAAGAGGCGCCTCTGCAAGGGAAATTACGAGTGCGCTTTGGAATCGCTAGTCCAGTAATTACGGGAAGGAATGGGGTTCCTGGAGAAGAGGCGCCTCTGCAAGGGAAATTACGAGTGCGCTTTGGAATCGCTAGTCCAGTAATTACGGGAAGGAATGGGGTTCCTGGAGAAGAGGCGCCTCTGCAAGGGAAATTACGAGTGCGCTTTGGAATCGCTAGTCCAGTAATTACGGGAAGGAATGGGGTTCCTGGAGAAGAGGCGCCTCTGCAAGGGAAATTACGAGTGCGCTTTGGAATCGCTAGTCCAGTAATTACGGGAAGGAATGGGGTTCCTGGAGAAGAGGCGCCTCTGCAAGGGAAATTACGAGTGCGCTTTGGAATCGCTAGTCCAGTAATTACGGGAAGGAATGGGGTTCCTGGAGAAGAGGCGCCTCTGCAAGGGAAATTACGAGTGCGCTTTGGAATCGCTAGTCCAGTAATTACGGGAAGGAATGGGGTTCCTGGAGAAGAGGCGCCTCTGCAAGGGAAATTACGAGTGCGCTTTGGAATCGCTAGTCCAGTAATTACGGGAAGGAATGGGGTTCCTGGAGAAGAGGCGCCTCTGCAAGGGAAATTACGAGTGCACTTTGGAATCGCTAGTCCAGTAATTACGGGAAGGAATGGGGTTCCTGGAGAAGAGGCGCCTCTGCAAGGGAAATTACGAGTGCGCTTTGGAATCGCTAGTCCAGTAATTACGGGAAGGAATGGGGTTCCTGGAGAAGAGGCGCCTCTGCAAGGGAAATTACGAGTGCGCTTTGGAATCGCTAGTCCAGTAATTACGGGAAGGAATGGGGTTCCTGGAGAAGAGGCACCTCTGCAAGGGAAATTACGAGTGCGCTTTGGAATCGCTAGTCCAGTAATTACGGGAAGGAATGGGGCTCCTGGAGAAGAGGCGCCTCTGCAAGGGAAATTACGGGAGTGTGGTTTTGTGGCTGCGGGCGCTACTCTAGTAATTACGGGAAGGAATGGGGTTCCTGGAGAAGAGGCGCCTCTGCAAGGGAAATTACGAGTGCGCTTTGGAATCGCTAGTCCAGTAATTACGGGAAGGAATGGGGCTCCTGGAGAAGAGGCGCCTCTGCAAGGGAAATTACGGGAGTGTGGTTTTGTGGCTGCGGGCGCTACTCTAGTAATTACGGGAAGGAATGGGGTTCCTGGAGAAGAGGCGCCTCTGCAAGGGAAATTACGAGTGCGCTTTGGAATCGCTAGTCCAGTAATTACGGGAAGGAATGGGGTTCCTGGAGAAGAGGCGCCTCTGCAAGGGAAATTACGAGTGCGCTTTGGAATCGCTAGTCCAGTAATTACGGGAAGGAATGGGGTTCCTGGAGAAGAGGCGCCTCTGCAAGGGAAATTACGAGTGCGCTTTGGAATCGCTAGTCCAGTAATTACGGGAAGGAATGGGGTTCCTGGAGAAGAGGCGCCTCTGCAAGGGAAATTACGAGTGCGCTTTGGAATCGCTAGTCCAGTAATTACGGGAAGGAATGGGGTTCCTGGAGAAGAGGCGCCTCTGCAAGGGAAATTACGAGTGCGCTTTGGAATCGCTAGTCCAGTAATTACGGGAAGGAATGGGGTTCCTGGAGAAGAGGCACCTCTGCAAGGGAAATTACGAGTGCGCTTTGGAATCGCTAGTCCAGTAATTACGGGAAGGAATGGGGTTCCTGGAGAAGAGGCACCTCTGCAAGGGAAATTACGAGTGCGCTTTGGAATCGCTAGTCCAGTAATTACGGGAAGGAATGGGGTTCCTGGAGAAGAGGCACCTCTGCAAGGGAAATTACGAGTGCGCTTTGGAATCGCTAGTCCAGTAATTACGGGAAGGAATGGGGCTCCTGGAGAAGAGGCACCTCTGCAAGGGAAATTACGAGTGCGCTTTGGAATCGCTAGTCCAGTAATTACGGGAAGGAATGGGGTTCCTGGAGAAGAGGCGCCTCTGCAAGGGAAATTACGAGTGCACTTTGGAATCGCTAGTCCAGTAATTACGGGAAGGAATGGGGTTCCTGGAGAAGAGGCGCCTCTGCAAGGGAAATTACGAGTGCGCTTTGGAATCGCTAGTCCAGTAATTACGGGAAGGAATGGGGTTCCTGGAGAAGAGGCGCCTCTGCAAGGGAAATTACGAGTGCGCTTTGGAATCGCTAGTCCAGTAATTACGGGAAGGAATGGGGTTCCTGGAGAAGAGGCACCTCTGCAAGGGAAATTACGAGTGCGCTTTGGAATCGCTAGTCCAGTAATTACGGGAAGGAATGGGGCTCCTGGAGAAGAGGCGCCTCTGCAAGGGAAATTACGGGAGTGTGGTTTTGTGGCTGCGGGCGCTACTCTAGTAATTACGGGAAGGAATGGGGTTCCTGGAGAAGAGGCGCCTCTGCAAGGGAAATTACGAGTGCGCTTTGGAATCGCTAGTCCAGTAATTACGGGAAGGAATGGGGCTCCTGGAGAAGAGGCGCCTCTGCAAGGGAAATTACGGGAGTGTGGTTTTGTGGCTGCGGGCGCTACTCTAGTAATTACGGGAAGGAATGGGGTTCCTGGAGAAGAGGCGCCTCTGCAAGGGAAATTACGAGTGCGCTTTGGAATCGCTAGTCCAGTAATTACGGGAAGGAATGGGGTTCCTGGAGAAGAGGCGCCTCTGCAAGGGAAATTACGAGTGCGCTTTGGAATCGCTAGTCCAGTAATTACGGGAAGGAATGGGGTTCCTGGAGAAGAGGCGCCTCTGCAAGGGAAATTACGAGTGCGCTTTGGAATCGCTAGTCCAGTAATTACGGGAAGGAATGGGGTTCCTGGAGAAGAGGCGCCTCTGCAAGGGAAATTACGAGTGCGCTTTGGAATCGCTAGTCCAGTAATTACGGGAAGGAATGGGGTTCCTGGAGAAGAGGCGCCTCTGCAAGGGAAATTACGAGTGCGCTTTGGAATCGCTAGTCCAGTAATTACGGGAAGGAATGGGGTTCCTGGAGAAGAGGCACCTCTGCAAGGGAAATTACGAGTGCGCTTTGGAATCGCTAGTCCAGTAATTACGGGAAGGAATGGGGTTCCTGGAGAAGAGGCACCTCTGCAAGGGAAATTACGAGTGCGCTTTGGAATCGCTAGTCCAGTAATTACGGGAAGGAATGGGGTTCCTGGAGAAGAGGCACCTCTGCAAGGGAAATTACGAGTGCGCTTTGGAATCGCTAGTCCAGTAATTACGGGAAGGAATGGGGTTCCTGGAGAAGAGGCACCTCTGCAAGGGAAATTACGAGTGCGCTTTGGAATCGCTAGTCCAGTAATTACGGGAAGGAATGGGGTTCCTGGAGAAGAGGCACCTCTGCAAGGGAAATTACGAGTGCGCTTTGGAATCGCTAGTCCAGTAATTACGGGAAGGAATGGGGTTCCTGGAGAAGAGGCACCTCTGCAAGGGAAATTACGAGTGCGCTTTGGAATCGCTAGTCCAGTAATTACGGGAAGGAATGGGGTTCCTGGAGAAGAGGCACCTCTGCAAGGGAAATTACGAGTGCGCTTTGGAATCGCTAGTCCAGTAATTACGGGAAGGAATGGGGCTCCTGGAGAAGAGGCGCCTCTGCAAGGGAAATTACGGGAGTGTGGTTTTGTGGCTGCGGGCGCTACTCTAGTAATTACGGGAAGGAATGGGGTTCCTGGAGAAGAGGCGCCTCTGCAAGGGAAATTACGAGTGCGCTTTGGAATCGCTAGTCCAGTAATTACGGGAAGGAATGGGGTTCCTGGAGAAGAGGCGCCTCTGCAAGGGAAATTACGAGTGCGCTTTGGAATCGCTAGTCCAGTAATTACGGGAAGGAATGGGGTTCCTGGAGAAGAGGCGCCTCTGCAAGGGAAATTACGAGTGCGCTTTGGAATCGCTAGTCCAGTAATTACGGGAAGGAATGGGGTTCCTGGAGAAGAGGCACCTCTGCAAGGGAAATTACGAGTGCGCTTTGGAATCGCTAGTCCAGTAATTACGGGAAGGAATGGGGTTCCTGGAGAAGAGGCACCTCTGCAAGGGAAATTACGAGTGCGCTTTGGAATCGCTAGTCCAGTAATTACGGGAAGGAATGGGGCTCCTGGAGAAGAGGCGCCTCTGCAAGGGAAATTACGGGAGTGTGGTTTTGTGGCTGCGGGCGCTACTCTAGTAATTACGGGAAGGAATGGGGTTCCTGGAGAAGAGGCGCCTCTGCAAGGGAAATTACGAGTGCGCTTTGGAATCGCTAGTCCAGTAATTACGGGAAGGAATGGGGTTCCTGGAGAAGAGGCGCCTCTGCAAGGGAAATTACGAGTGCGCTTTGGAATCGCTAGTCCAGTAATTACGGGAAGGAATGGGGTTCCTGGAGAAGAGGCGCCTCTGCAAGGGAAATTACGAGTGCGCTTTGGAATCGCTAGTCCAGTAATTACGGGAAGGAATGGGGTTCCTGGAGAAGAGGCGCCTCTGCAAGGGAAATTACGAGTGCGCTTTGGAATCGCTAGTCCAGTAATTACGGGAAGGAATGGGGTTCCTGGAGAAGAGGCGCCTCTGCAAGGGAAATTACGAGTGCGCTTTGGAATCGCTAGTCCAGTAATTACGGGAAGGAATGGGGTTCCTGGAGAAGAGGCACCTCTGCAAGGGAAATTACGAGTGCGCTTTGGAATCGCTAGTCCAGTAATTACGGGAAGGAATGGGGTTCCTGGAGAAGAGGCGCCTCTGCAAGGGAAATTACGAGTGCGCTTTGGAATCGCTAGTCCAGTAATTACGGGAAGGAATGGGGTTCCTGGAGAAGAGGCGCCTCTGCAAGGGAAATTACGAGTGCGCTTTGGAATCGCTAGTCCAGTAATTACAGGAAGGAAGGGGGTTCCTGGAGAAGAGGCGCCTCTGCAAGGGAAATTACGAGTGCGCTTTGGAATCGCTAGTCCAGTAATTACGGGAAGGAATGGGGCTCCTGGAGCAGAGGCGCCTCTGCAAGGGAAATTACGGGAGTGTGGTTTTGTGGCTGCGGGCGCTACTCTAGTAATTACGGGAAGGAATGGGGTTCCTGGAGGAGAGGCTCTTGAGTGAACAGCTCCGAAAGAACTTGTGACTGACTCAAAGTCACCCAGCTGGCTGCATGTGGAGGAGGCATGGGGACTCAAACCCGGTCCTCCCAGATTAGAGTCCAGGCAGACCTTTCAGCACAGAGGTGATACCATCCCTATACGTGGCCCCCAAGAGTGGCCTGTGTTGTGTCCGCTGATGGCCACATGGCAGCAGCGACTGAATGCTTGAGCTTGGCTCCTGAAAACAGTAGGAGACAAGGATCCTAGCCCTCCAAAACGAACTCTGCAATAGCCTGGCTGCCACATCTTTAACCACCTGACGTTTCTGGACAGTCATCATTGACTGCTCAAATGAGAGAGGCCGGATTAATTGGAAAGGAGGCGCTGCCGGGAGAGAAAGCGGTCTTTAATTAGTTTGAAAAAGGGAATTACATGGATCGATTTATGGTCAGCGAAAGTGCTACAACTTGAATTGCCTGAAGGGGGGGGGAGACAGATTGAATTATTGGCGTGGAGGACTATATACCACACTCCACGAGAAGTTTTGAAGGGGTGCTGCTGAGTGAATTATGGGAGGTGAGCTGCTACAAGGCGGTGGGAGAAGGAGGTGGGCAAGTCTGCCTAACAAGAGAATGCGGGGGGTCTCAGCCAGAGCGAGATCTGCCACTCCTGGTCTGCTGGAAGAAGGAGAACAGCAGCCATTAGGCTATGAAGAAGAAGAAGAAGAGATTGGATTTATACCCCACCCTTCACTACTCAAGGGAGTCTCAGAGCAGCTTACAAACTCCTTTTCCTTTCCCCTCCCCACAACAGACACCCTGTGAGGCAAGTGGGGCTGAGAGAACTCTGACAAAAACAGCTCTTTTTTCAAGGACAGCTGTGCTAGAATTCCGGCTTGCCGAAGGTCATCCAGCAGCTGCATGTGGAGGAGAGGGGAATCAAACCTGGTTCTCCCAGATTAGAGTCCGCACACTTAACCACTACACCAAAGCAAGGGGTTATGAGAATGATAAAGCTGGGTACAAAGGAACCGGGTGGGTATGGATTTAATTCAGTTCGGTGTACTGGTTAGGAGCACGGACTCTAATCTGGGAGAACCGGGTTTGATTCCCCACTCCTCCACTTGCCCCTGCTGGCGTGACCTTGGGTCAGCCACAAGTTCTCTCAGAGCTGTTCTCTCAAGGGCAGTCCTTGAGAGAGCTCTCTCAGCCCCACCTGCCTCAAAGGGTGACTGTTGTGGGAAGGGGAAGGGATTGTAAGCCGCTCTGTAAGCCCTTCAGGTAGTGAAGGGCAGGGTATAAATCCAGTCTCTTCTTCTTCATTGAGAAAACCTGTTTTTGTGGCAGATCGGCTATCCTCCCAAGAGTGTAAAGTTTGAGTCCAGTGGCACCTCTAAGACCAGCAAAGTTTAATTCTGGATATGCACATGAAAGTTTACACACCGAATTAAACTGTTGGGCCATCCAGGTCAGAGCAGGAGATGAACAGAGGTGGCTTGTCATTGCCTGCCTCTGCATAGCAACTAGGGCTGCCAAGTCCCCGGGTAGGGCGGGGGAAGCAACGATTTTTAAAGCTTTCCCCCGCCTTTTCAGAATTGGCCACCGGGGGAGGCAATGGCTGCCAGCAGGGAAACGTCGGAGCTTGCCCTGGCCTCTTAAAAGGGAAATGTCTGCAGAGAGCCTGCCCTGCAGTAAAAAGCCTCAACAGACATTTCCCCTTTAAGAAAGAGCAAGAGAGTCCCGCCCAGAGAGGCTCTTTCTGCTGAAGGGCCTGCTTTTGCATGTGGCCTGCTGCTGGAGTAAGCTGCTTGGGGTAAGCTGCTGGGGTCTGCCTGCTCTTTTCCTTCTCTCTCTCTCCCCCTCCCCCTTTCTTTTTTCTGTCTGTCTGTCTGTCTGTCTCTCTCTGTCCCCATCCAGCAGAGGTCTATCAGTGGCTATTATAGCCACAAGGTCTAAATGGAGCCCTTTGTCTGGGGCAGTGAGGCTCTGAATTCTTGGTGCTTGAGAGGGGGGCAACAGTGGGAGGGCTTCTGGAGTTCTGGCCCCGCTGCTGGACCTCCTGAGGGCACCTGGTATTTTTGGCCACTGTTGTGACACAGAGTGTTGTACTGGATGGGCTGTACTGGATGGGCCGATCCACTGTGGCTTCTCTCCTGTTCTTATGATATGAAAATCATATTTAGCACTTGTGTAGCACTTAGGGCTTCATATTCTGCCGAGATGAGGAAGGATTCAGTAGGGCCGTTGCTCAGTGATAGAGCATCTGCTTGACATGCGGAGGTATCAGCCTCTTCAGCTCAAAAAGGATCAGGTCATAGGTGACATGAAAGATCTCAGCCTGAGACCCTGGAGAGCCACTACCAGTCTGAGTAGTCAATACTGACCTTGATGGACCAATGGCCTGATTCAGTATTAGGAAACTTCATGAGTTCATGTGTCAGCATGTGGAAGCAACATCACAGGATGTGACATCACAAAATGATGTCACTTCCTTTCTCCTGGCTCCACCCCCAAAGTCTCCTGGCTCCACCCCCAAAGTCCCCAGATATTTCCCAAGTTGGACTTGGCAGCCCTAATAGCAACCCTGGACTTCCTTGTTGGTCTCCCATTCAAATACTAAGCAGGGCTGACCCTGCTTAGTTTCTGAGATCTGACGAGATTGGGCTAGCCTGGGCCATCCAGGTCAAGGCACTCTACATCTACTAGGCAGATCTACCCAGCTTGGTTATTTTAATTTAGCCCCACTGACCAGTACTTCTGTCTCTCACCCTCAGGAGGAATTTGATGGCGTGCTGGATGAAGACACCGTTGCTGGAGCCCTGCACAACCTGGGGCGTTCAGCCCCTGGCACAGAACATGTCTACCTCAATCTCTCGCTTACGGTGAGTAAACACCCGTCATCTTTTGCAGTCATTCTGCTGATCTGGGTCCCCTCCTGCTCGAAGCCTCAGCATGGCCTTCTTTAGAGACAGATAATTATTGACGTCCCTTTTGCTAGAGCACCTGATTGTGATCTTCTGTTTACATTCCACCCGTGATATTACTCCAGTAAAGCATGCTGTGTGGCTATGGGGAGGGGCCGTGGCTCAGTGGCAGAGCCTCTGCTTGGCAGGCAGAAGGTCCCAGGTTCCATCCTTGGTATCTCCAGTGAAAAGGACCAGGCAGGAGGTGATGGGAAAGACCTCTAATCTGAGACCCTAGAGAGCTGTAAAGAGGGGCTGCGGCTCAGTGGCAGAGCCTCTGCTTGGCATGCAGAAGGTCCCAGGTTCAATCCCCGGCATCTCCAGTTAAAAGGACCAGGCAGGAGGTGATGGGAAAGACCTCAGCCTGAGACCCTGGAGAGCTGTAAAGAGGGGGTGTGGCTCAGTGGCAGAGCCTCTGCTTGGCATGCAGAAGGTCCCAGGTTCAATCCCCGGCAGCTCCAGTTAAAAGGACCAGGCAGTAAGTGTTGGGAAAGACCTCTGCCTGAGATCCTGGAGAGCTGTAAAGAGGGGCCATGGCTCAGTGGAAGAGCAACTGCCTTGCATTCAGAAGGTCCCAGGTTCAATCCCCAGCATCTCCAGTTGAAAAGGACCAGGCAGGAGGTGCTGGGAAAGACCTCATCCTGATACCCTGGAGAGCTGTAAAGAGGGGCTGTGGCTCAGTGGCAGAGCCTCTGCTTGGCATGCAGAAGGCCCCAGGTTCAATCCCCAGCATCGCCAGTTAAAAGGACCAGGCAGGAGGTGATGGGAAAGACCTCTGCCTGAGACCCTGGAGAGCTGTAAAGAGGGGCCGTGGCTCAGTGGCAGAGCCTCTGCTTGGCAGGCAGAAGGTCCCAGGTTCAATCCCCGGCATCTCCAGTTAAAAAGGACCAGGCAGGAGGTGATGGGAAAGACCTCCGCCTGAGACCCTGGAGAGCTGTCAAGAGGGGCTGTGGCTCAGTGGCAGAGCCTCTGCTTGGCAGGCAGAAGGTCCCAGGTCCAATCCCCAACACCTCCAGTTAAAAGGACCAGGCAGGAAGTGATGGGAAAGACCTCCGCCTGAGACCCTGGAGAGCCGCTGCCAGCCTGAGTAGACAATACTTACCTTGATGGACCAAGGGTCTGATTCAGTAGAAGGCAACTTCATGCGCGTCAGGAAATGTATTGTGTAATTTGTACGAAAGACCTGTACCCTGCTTCTCAGTGGCAGCACTCTGTTAACCAACTAGATTCAGGTCCAGTATTACCTTAGAGACCAACCAGGTTTTCGGGAGGGGGGGGTAACATGAAGCAGATAGCAAAAGCCTCCTGGTTTTGTAATTCTGTTAAGTTTCATTTTGGTCCTTTCTTTCTTTCTTTCTTTCTTTCTTTTTCTTTCTTTCTTGCTTTCTTGCTTTCTTGCTTTCTTTCTTTCTTGCTTTCTCTCTCTCTCTCTCTCTCTCTCTTTCTTTCTTTCTTGCTTTCTCTCTCTCTCTCTCTCATAGATGGAACCCTCTTTCTGAGGCAGTCCAGTTATTTTTTTTGGGGGGGGGGACAGCCAGAAGGCCTTTTCCTGAGGACCCCAATGCCTGGGTACCTAATTAATTAATTAATTGTTGCATGGCATTGTGTCTAGTCTAGCCAGGAGATCCTAAGATTGTCTGGCACGCAGAAGTTCTAGCTCTTAGCATTATGCACCCCTCGGTGGCGAGCTAGACTTGATTTTTGAAGGCAAGAGAAATTTCAGAGGTGGTGTGCCATTGCCTGCCCCTGCATCGCAGCCCTGGTCTTCCTTGGAGGTCGCCCTTCCAAGTACTAGCCAAGGCTGACCCTGCTTAGCTGCTGGGGGTCTGACGAGATCAGGTTAGCCCTGGGTGCCTAGCCCTGTGGACACTTGATTTTTTTTCCTGCGTGACCCCCTTTGAGCTCAAAAATTGCATATAAATGTTTGAAATAACGGCATCCTATTCCAGTGTAAACCAGCCTGGCATAGTGGTGTAGAGTGTTGGATTAGGACCCAGAAGATCCAGGTTCGAATCCTCACTTGTGCCATGGAAGCTCGCTGGGTGACCTCAGGTCAGTCACGTTCTCTCAGCCTAACCTATCTCACAGGGCTGTTGTGAGGATAAAATGAAAGAGCGGACATGAGCCACTTTGAGTCCCCACTGGAGAGAAAGGCAGGGAATAAAGAAAGAAATGAAGAAAAAGAGAAGAGATTGGATTTATACCACACCCTTCACTCAGAGTCTCAGAGTGGCTTACAGTCCCTTCGCCTCCCCACAACAGACACCCTGTGAAGTAGGTGGGGCCGAGAGAGCTCTTTTGAGGACTGCTCGTGAGAAAGCAGCTCTGAGAGAACTTGTGACTGACCCAAAGTCACCCAGCTGGCTTTCATGTGGAGGAATGGGGAATCACGAACCCAGTTCTTCCAGATTAGAGTCCGCCCTCTTAACCACCACGCCAAACTGGCTGTCACACCAAACTGGCTCTAATTCCATGCAAATGTAATAGTTGGAGGGTTTGGCCCTTTCTTAACAGACCAGCCTGGGGTTATCTTTTGCCCGGTGCCTCCTCGAGAGATGGACCGGTTACCCCCTCTCTGTCTCTTCTTGCAGGACCGTTTGCTAAGCGACGTCAGCATCCTCTCCAGATACGTTTACCTCGAGAAGCTGGATCTCTCCCACAACAGAATTACCGGTACGTGGCTGCAGCTCCTGTACAGTTCTTGGTTGTAAAGCCCTTTCAAATTAAGGTGAGGGGAACGCAGCCAACCAGGGCAGTTCTCTTACTACGAAAAAGCAATTTGCGGCTTCGCTTCCGCGGATCGGCAGAATAGACTGGCTATCTCGGAGAAATATAGGAATATAGCAATATATCCCTCAAGCCCATATAGAACGCTGTAATGACATATGCTCAGAAAGTAGAACATAAAGATTATTGTCCGCTTTATTATCCGGAAATAAAATGCAAACAGGCATGTCAGCGCTGGAGCTTGGATTAGATGCTAGGAGTCAGTCCGATGGTTCATGGAGCCCGAGACAGTCTGCAGCAGCCGGCACCGGAGCTCCAAGGTCACAACGCAGCTCTTTCCTTAGCTGCATCCCCTGAGATTTTTCCCAACAGGAAATGCCAGGAGTTGAAAGTTGGGTGTTTAGCAGAGTCAACAAAGCACAGGGGAATAACGCCACACAGACGTGTGTTTAACTTCTAAGGAAAAGTTTGCTTCAAAATTAGGGAAAGGACTGTAGAATCGTAGAGTTAGAAGGGATCTCAAGGGTCATCTAGTCCAATCGCCTGCACAATGCAGGAAATTTCCAAATACCGCCCCCTCCACACCCACACTGATCGCTGTTCCAGGCCCAGAAAATGACAAAAAACCGCCAGGATCCCCAGCTAAAACCGGCTTGCAGAAAAATTCCTTCCTGACCCCAAAGTGGCGGTCAGCATTACCCTGGGCGTGTAAGAAAGGGCCACAAAAACTAAGCACTGAGGCAACCCTTCCTGCCCCCCCTTCTCATGATCTTCCTAAGTGCACAGAATCAGCATTGCTGTCAGATGGCCATTAACTATCTCCAATATATTGATTAGCCAGTGCTCTATTTTAAGGTCACCTCATTAAGAATAAAACCTCCCTCTTTTTGGTGGGAAGAATCTGCTCTACACCCGATTGGTTCTACACTAAACTTGCTAGTATTAGCTTCCAGAAACTTCAGCTTAACCCTTTCATGACTGAAGGGATGACGCCTGCAGAACCCAACAACCCTCAACATTGTTAGAGTCAGAGCAAAGTTCAAGTCCGGTGGCACCATGAAGACCAACAAAGTTTTATTCAAGGTGTAAGCTTTGTGTGCACGCACACTTCTTCAGATACACTGAAATGGAAGTTACCGTTCCATACATATCATAGGCGTAGACTACGGGGGGGGTTCGAGGGCTCGAGCCTCCCCCGAAATTTCCCGGGGGGGACTAATAAGTTCCTGCTGGGCTTTTTCTACAAAAAAACCCCTGATTCAAGGTATGAGCTTTAAGCTCATGCCTTAAATAAACCTTTGTTGGTCTCAAAGGTGCCACTAGACTCGAACTTTGTTCAAGTCACAAATGAGTTATGGTGGCCCCAGCCAAGGGGCTCTCAAGGCAAAGGAGAAGCAGAGGTGGTTTGCCATTGTTTTCATCTGCAGAGTCTTCCTCGGTGGTCCCCCCTCGAAGTACCGACCCCGCTTAGCTGCTGAGATCTGACGAGATCGGGCGATACGACACCACCTCCCCTCCGATTAATTTATAGAGGCCAGGGTTCAGCTTTTCTTTTGGCAGGAAAATTTCAACGCCAGTTTGGTGTCGTGGTTAAGTGCACGGACTCTAATCTGGGAGAACATGGTTTGGTTCCTATTGTGTACTGGGTTCTAAGCACTGAAGAGGTGGACGACGACGTAGCGAACAACTAGTTTATTGGTGCACAACTAAAAGCACGGGTTACCGGCCGCAAGGGCCAACTATATACAGTCCCTAGACCGCACCCACCGTCCTATTGGCGGGTTTGAATCTCCCACCAGAGATCTTACTGGAGGGCTAGTGTGGGTCTTGGATCCTTGACTCCTATTGCTTCCATAGCCAAGCTCAAGCCTCACGTCGCTGGTGCCTTGCGGTCATCAGCAGACATAACAGTTCCCCACTCCTCCACTTGCAGCTGCTGGATGACCTTGGGCAAGCCATAGTTCTGGCACAGCTGTTCTTGAGAAAAGAGCAGTTTCTGCCAGAGCTCTCTCAGCCCCACCTACCTCGCAGGGTGCCTGTTGTGGGGAGGGGAAGGGAAAGGAGATTGTAAGCCGCTCTGAGACTCCCTTGGGTAGTGAAGGGCGGGGTACAAACCCAATCTCCTATTCAAATGAAGATCAATTCTGGCCGACTTTTCCTTTCTCTTCTTTATCTTGCCCCTCTTTCTCTGCCTCCTGCAGACCTCTCCTGTGTCACTCACATGCCTTACTTGCTGGACTTGGATGTTTCCCATAACGAACTGGCCACCTACTTTGACTTCAAGCCGCCTAAGAATCTCCAGGTAAGGAAGAAAGCACGGCTCGGGGGATTCGGGTCGCCTTGATGGAGATAGCTTCTGTTTGGCTCGCCAACTCGTTAAGAAATCTTATTGACGACCCAGGGCACGATCTGTTGGTTTTGCGGTTGCCGCAGTTGATTACTAGAACTTGCCGTCAACGATCGTTCAGAAGCTTTGCAGAGTCAGGAGATGAAGCCAGTAACAGCAGTTCTTGTTCGACCGGCCTGCCTCCACGTAGCAGAATTGGGTAATTTCAAAAGCAGCCGTGGATGTCGAGAAAGGACCCTCCACCCGTTCCACCGCTCTTGTCTGTGATATTGAACTGGGGGAACCCGGTCTTCTCTTGAACAATTTATGCCCATTAATGCCACGCACACCAGAATGCCCGAGTTAGCACAAGCATCTGCAAGCGGTGTACAAACTATTTTTAGAAAATTCCCTACGTGTGAATCAGGCACTTAATTTTAGCAATCTTTTTATTCTGCCTGGGAATTACGATCATAGTGAGAGGCCCCCCTGACTGCCCCACCAATCAAAGCAGCTCGTACACAAGAAAGGGGTCTTTTTGGTGGCAGCCCCACGATTATGGAACAGCCTCTCCAGGGAGGTGCGCCAGGCCCCCTGACTTCTGATCTTCAGGAGTCATTTTGAAGACAGTTTTATTGAGGACTAGTAAAGGTAAAGGTTTCCCTTGCTCAAAGCCAGTCAAGTCCAACTTTAGGGGGTGGTGCTTATCCCCGTTTCCAAGCTGAAGAGCCAGCGCTGTCCGAAGACTTCTCTGTGGTCATGTGGCCAGCATGACTAAATGCCGAGGCACACGGAACGCTGTTACCTTCACACCGAAGCGGTACCTATTTATTGACTTGCAGTTTCTTGATTTTGAACTGCTGGGTTGGCAGGAGCTGGGGCCAGAGACAGGAGCTCACTCTGTCACGCAGCACTCGGGTCTCGAACTGCCGAGCTTCTGATCTTGTGGTCTGCAGCTCAGCATCTTAAGCTCTGAGCCACCGCTGAGTAAATTTTTTTTTTATTTATTGCAGTCCTAACTGGAGGTTTTAACTTGTGGGCTTTTTGTGCATTTTTATAACTGTCCCTTTATTTACATTGCAAGCCACCTTGAGTCCCACAAGGTAGAAAGGTGGCCGACAAATGTTTTAAATACATAAATAAATTCTTCCTAAACATGAAAATCAATTTTGCTCACGTTCATCCTTTCAAGCCAAGTTGGGTAGAAGGACCCGGCGGCTCCACAGTAAAGCACAGACCAGCCACTTGGAGGGGGTCCCCGACCTCATGGAACCTGTGGGCACATTTGGAATTCCGACGTGGCATGGTGGGCGCCTCAACAAAATGGCTGCCACAAAATGGCCGCTGCAGGAGGCGGCGCCCGAGACAAAATGATTGCCACAGCTTAAGCTCAGTAACACACTGCGGATCTTTGTGTTGTGGTGGCTGCTGCCACCAAAGAAACCTTTTAAAGGAACTGCACAGCCAATGAAAAGCTTTGCTATGCAAAAGGCCTACCTGGCCCCACCCACTTCCTAAAAACACTTGACAAACAGCGAAAAAGGTGTCGATGTACACTGGTGCCCCTGGGCACCGCGTTGGGGACCCCATGCACTAGGAAGTCTCAAGCATTCCCGCCCCCCTCTCTTCCTGTGCAGGTAGCGAATTTTTCGTACAACGAAATCCCAGCAATGCGAGACCTTTCCGCCTACCAGTCGCTTAGAAAACTCATACTGGACAGTATCCTTTTTTGTCGAACAGCGTTCCTAGAGGGAAGTCTGTAAAGAGCCTTTAATTCAGCCCCCCCCCCCCGGGGCCTTTTCAAGAAACACCCAGAGCTTTTGTGCGATAAGCCGGTTTGGCTTCGAAATCCTTCGGATAGCGATCTCGTTTTAATCCCTGGCCCGCTGTATCCAGGGGGGATCGGGCGTGGTTTAATAAAAATGGATTAAAACCCAATGGAATGCTGAAAGGACCGATCTTCCAGAGGCGCAGCCGTGTTAATCAGGTACAGCGAAAAATAACAAAGGCGTCTTGTGGCACTTTATGGCACTACCCTACCGTGACATGAGCTTTCACGGGCTGTGGGCCGCTTCATCGAGTGCCGAGCCTTCCTTTCTGGTTTAATTCTGCTGGAATCCAACTTGGGCGCCTTACAGTAATTCCCAAAGGCAAGGGAGTCACTCTCCAGATCGGCCACTCTCGTACAATCCCTGTGAGAAGAATCCGGGGAGAAAAAGCGGGGATGAGTCCATGGCTGGGGCCACCGTACCTTGAGGTGGAGCAGCTGCCAGGGCATGCAGAAGGTCCCAGGTTTAATCCTTGGCATCCCCAGTTGAAAGGGTCAGGTAATAGGTGATGTGAAAGACCCTGGAGTGCAGCTGCCAGTCTGAGTAGACAATAATGACTTTGAAGGTCTCAGGGTCTGATTCAGGATAAGGCAGCTTCCTGTGTTCATGGGAGGGGCTGTGGCTCAGTGGCAGAACATCTGCTAGGCATGCAGAAGGTCCCAGGTTCAATCCCCGGCATCTCCGGGGATGGACCAAGCAGCAGGTGACGTGAAAGACCTCCACCTAAGATCCTGGAGAGTCATGAAGTGGGGCTGTGGCTCAGTGGCAGAGCATCTGCTAGGCATGCAGAAGGTCCCAGGTTCAATCCCCGGCATCTCCAGTTCAAAAGGACCCGGCAGTAGGTGCTGGGAAAGACCTCCGCCTGAGACCCTGGAGAGCCTCTGCCAGTCTGAGTAGGCAAGACTGACCTTAATGGACCGAGGGCCTGATTCAGCATAAGGCAGCTTTGTGTGTTAGGGCCAAGGCTGTGGCTCACTGGAGGAGCATCTGTTTGCCATGCAGAAGGTCCCAGGTTCAATCCCCAGCATCTCCAGTTAACAGGACCAGGCAGGAGGTGATGGGAAAGAATTCCACCTGAGATCCTGGAGAGCTGTAAAGAGAGGCTGTGGCTCAATGGTAGAGCCTCTGTTTGGCAGGCAGAAGCTCCCAGGTTCAATCCCCGGCGTCTGCAGTTAAAAGGACCAAGCAGTAGGTGACGGGAAAGAATTCTGCCTCAGACCCTGGAAAGCTGTAAAGAGGGGCCGTAGCTCAGTGGTAGAGCCTCTGCTTGCATGCAGGAGGTCCCAGGTTCAATCCCCGGCGTCTCCAGCTAAAGGACCAGGCAGGAGGTGATGGGAAAGATCTTTGCTTGAGACCCTGGAGAGTTGTAAAGAGGGGCCGTGGCTCAGTGGTAGAGCCTCTGTTTGGCATGCAGAAGGTCCCAGGTTCAATCCTCGGCATCTCCAGTTCAAAGGACCAAGCAGTAGGTGACGGGAAAGAATTCTGCCTCAGACCCTGGAGAGCTGTAAAGAGGGGCCGTAGCTCAGTGGTAGAGCCTCTGCTTGCATGCAGGAGGTCCCAGGTTCAATCCCCGGCATCTCCAGTTAAAAGGACCGGGCAGGAGGTGATGGGAAAGATCTTTGCTTGAGACCCTGGAGAGCTGTAAAGAGGGGCTGTGGCTCAGTGGCAGAGCCTCTGCTTGGCATGCAGAAGGTCTCAGTTTCAATCCCCAGCATCTCCAGTTAAAAGGACCAGACAGGAGGTGATGGGAAAGACCTCCACCTGAGACCCTGGAGAGCTGTAAAGCGGGGCTGTGGCTCAGTGGAAGAGCCTCTGCTTGGCAGGCAAAAGGTCCAAGGTTCAATCCACAACATCTCCAGTTATAAAAGGACAAGGCAGTAGGTGATGGGAAAGACCTCAGCCTGAGACCCTGGAGAGCTGCCTTGATGAACCAATGGTCTGATTCAGTATAAAACAGCATGATGTGTGCCTTCTCTGGTCCTCTGCTTGTCAAGGGGCTCATCCTGGATTTGGGAGGGGGGTTTCACCCCTCCGTCTCCCTTGACCTGCCACAGATCCTTTATCTCCCAGAGCACAGTCTTGATTGCCTGCGGTGCCGCGTAGAGGAGGAAATGAGCTCTTCGGCGTGTTGGCGGGGGGGGGGGGGATTAAGAGTAAACTCGACAAGAAACTAATATTAAATGTTGAAAATGTTGGTGTTGCTGATTACCCGTTGAGGGGACTGAGAAAGCCGGTGCTGAAGATTTCCGCTCCCTGGCAGTTAAGGAACAGCACCTCTTGTGGAAAGAGGCTGGCCAGAAGCCGCTGCTCCCCCGAGGCACCCTGGGAGAGAGTAAACAAGCTGGCTTGCTCTGGATCACCTGGATACAAAGCCCTTGTGCTTCAGCTCCCTTTCCTGCATTGCAAGAATGGATCCAGCGAGGATGCTTTGGTCCAGCCCCTTGGCAGCGATTGGATGGCATTTTAAGGACTGGATCAGAAGAGTTGTTAAAGGTGTGATGAAGGAGGCAAAGAGCCTCGGCTGGTGTGGTGAGGCAGGGCCGTCCGCTCCACTGCTTCCATAACATGCCCGTTCTCCAAACCCTTGTAGAGTTGTCATTCAACATGCTCTTGCTAAAGACGGCTGCAGTTCAGCTGGCTCGAGTGAGCGAGCCAGTCTGTATGCTGCTGGTGGAAGGGAGGCAGAGTTTCTTAGTGACCTTCAGCATCGTAAACACAGTTTAGTTGTCACGGTAACCCGCGACGCTGCCTTATACCGAGTCAACGCGTTGTTCTGTCCAGCTCAGCATTCGGCACTGTGACTGACAGCAGCTCTCAAAGGTCTCGGGCGAAAAAGCCATTTTCCAGCACCTGGGACTTGAGATCATTTAATGGGAGATGCCCCAAGTAGGACCGGGGACTGAGCATCTCAATCACGTGGCTGTTTCCTCCCTTTGTAGCTGCGCTGGTGGGTTGGACCTCTGCATGCCAGAACACCTTCCTTACTCTGTTGCCCCGCGGGAAGTTATGAAGCATCCTCCTCCAACCCCTCAGTTAAGAGGGCGTCCTGGCCATGTCCCCTTTTCCATACAGGTCAGAGCCCGATCGTTCAGTCTTATTTTATTTATTTACTTTATCTCGCTTTTCTCCCCAGTGGGAACACAAAGCAGCTGGCGTCCTCCTCCTCTCCTCCATTTTATCCTCACAGCAACCCTGTGAGGTAGGTTAGGCTGAGAGTGTGACTGGCCGAAGGTCACCCGGCCAGAGAGCCAGTTTGGTGTAGTGGTTAAGTGCGCAGACTCTAATCTTGGGGAACCGGGTTTGACTCCCCACTCCTCCACTTGGCGCATGCTGGATGACCTTGGGCAAGCCATAGCTCTGTACCAGCTGTTCTCTCAAGGACAGCTTGGGAAACAGCTCTCTCAGCCCCACCTACCTCACAGGGTGTCTGTTGTGGGGAGGGGGAGGGGAAGGGGAAGGAGTTTGTAAGCCGCTCTGAGACTCCAAGTGAGTGAAGGGTGGGATATAACTCCAATCTCTTCTTCTTCGTCTCTTCTACGATGGCACGAGTGGGCGATTTGAACCTGGGTTTCCCAGATCTTAGTCCGATACACTACCCACTTCACCATGCTGGCTTTCCAGATTAGAACGTAAGTGAAGCCATGATGGATCCGGCCAATTGCCCATGCAGTCCAACACTCTGTGTCACACAGTGGCCAAAACCCAGGGGCTGTCAGGAGGTCCACCAGCGGGGTCAGAACTCCAGAAGCCCTCCCACTGTTGCCCCCCCTCTAAGCACCAAGAATACAGAGCATCACTTGCCCCAGACAGAGTGTTCCATCTATAAGAACATAAGAGAAGCCATGTTGGATCAGGCCAGTGGCCCATCTAGTTTAATGGCCTATAATGCCCCTGTATAAATCGATGGTGTGACCTCATTTGGAGTAGTGTGTACAGTTCTGGTCGCCACATCTCAAAAAAGATATTATAGCATTGGAAAAAGTGCAGAAAAGGGCAACTTGAGTGATAAAAGGGTTGGAACACTTTCCCTATGAAGAAAGGTTGAAACGCTTGGGGCTCTTTAGCTTGGAGAAACGACGGCTGAGCGGTGACATGATCGAGGTTTATAAGATTATGCATGGGATAGAGCAGGTAGAGAAAGAGTTACTTTTCTCCCTTTTTCACAGTACAAGAACTTGTGGGCACTCCATGAAATTGCTGAGCAGTCAGGTTAGAACAGATAAAAGGAAGTCCTTCTTCACCCAAAGAGTGACTGACACATGGAATTCACTGCCACAGGAGGTGGCGGCGTCTACAAGCATGGACGGCTTCAAGAGGGTATTAGATAAACATCTGGAGCAGAGGTCCATCAGTGGCTATTAGCCACAAAGTATAGATAGGAACTCTCAGTCTGGGGCAAGTATTCCTGGTGCTATGTGGGCGGGCAACAGTGGGAGGGCTTCTGGAGTTCTGGCCCCACTGCTGGACCTCCTGAGGGCACCTGGTGTTTTTGGCCACTGTGTGACACAGAGTGCTGGACTGGATGGGCCACTGGCCTGATCCAACATTGGCTTCTCTTGTGTTTTTATGCAACTTCCCTTTTTACTGCTGGAGGAATGGCTGAGCTGTGAGACCCCCTGAGGTACAGGCCTCAACCCAGGAAGTGGAGGGCAAACTTTTCCAAGAGATGGGCATGCCAAGCCATTTCCTTTCTTTGCTCAGGAAAACTCGTGGGTAGGTTGTAAATCGTGGGGGTGTCTGTGTGGGACGGTAGGGTCTGGGCCGTTTGGATTTTCTTCCATGAGCGTGAAAAGATCTTGAGCCCTTGAACACCCCCCCCCCCCCGGACGGGAAGACAGCCAGACAAATTGGTCCTCTTGTAAGCTGTGGATGAACCAGCACACTCATATCTTGCGCACGAGGCCCTGTCTGAACTGATGGGAGCAGAAAGCCTCCTTCCACGCTTCTAGAAGCTGCAGCACAGTTGGGGAAAGTTCGTTAAGGGTTTCCTTGTCGGATGTGCATGCGTGCATACACCTGGCAGGGTTATAAATCTGTTTCCGTAGAGGCATTGCCTGAAACCTGAGAAGAAGGATGCATCCTTCTCAGGCGCCGGTATCTGCCAAAGCATTTGCACCAGGCCATTAATACTCCCCCAATTGGTTTGTTAACGCTGACTGAACCCCAGCACTTTATTGATGATGCCACGTCCCACTTTAAGTCCTTTCGGATCTCTGTGGCCTGAGGTCCTACTTTATTGCCACTGGTCTTGGTGCTGTTTTGCTGCAACTAGAACAGCCGGAAGTTCGACGCTCATCTGGGGGCATGCAGATGTATAATGAAGCGATGCTTTTGGAACAACATTTAAAATAGAAGAAGAAGAAGAGATTGGATTTATACCCCGCCCTCCACTCCCCAAGGGAGTCTCAGAGCGGCTTACAAACTCCTTTCCCTTCCCCTCCCCACAACAGACATCCTGGGAGGTAGGTGGGGCTGAGAGAGCTCTTTCCCAAGCTTTCCTTGAGGGAACAGCTGGTACAGAGCTATGGCTTGCCCAAGGTCATCCAGCCAGGTGCAAGTGGAGGAGTGGGGAATCAAACCCGGTTCTCCCAGATTAGAGTCCGCGCACTTAACCACTACACCAAACTGGCTCTCTACACCAAACTGGCTAGATTCCAGACTGCTCAGTTCCCTGGTCAACGAACTGATCTTTAACAAGGTCTGCTAGTGGGCGGGAAGAAGAAAAGGAAGTGGGGAAAGGGAGGAGGCTATAGGGGCATTCGGGGTAGGGAAAGAGGAACTGGTGGGTGAGGGGAAAATGAGATGTCTCCCCGCCCCCCACAAGTCCCCACAGGTTCCCAATTCTGTTCTTATGTCTACTGGGAACCCTACTCAAGCCTACTAATTGAAACTTTCCTGCCGGAATGTGTCCTTGTTGGGGTTGTAACTGGAAGAGAACTTCTTCCAAAACTCACTTCCCCTCGAGATGCACCGAAGTTCCAGCCACAGCATTTTCCAAGTGGTTTAGGTAGACTTTGAGTGAGACAGCCGTGGGATGGCCAGAGCTGGTGAAGCAGCTGTCGCCCCTTTGATTCTGACAGCGCTTCCTCCAGAGGTCTTCCTTCCTTGGTGGCTTGTGCTCCTGCCCATCCAATATCTCGCAACACGCTGTCGTTCCTTAAGTCCGTTGTTGACGTACAGATAACAAGATAGAGGAGATCCGGGGCTTGGAGAAGTGTCAGAGCCTGACGTATCTCAGCCTGGCGAACAACCAGATTGCGGCGATCTCCGGCCTGCAGAAACTGCCCATCAGAACCCTCTGCTTGGTAAGTCCGTTTCCCTTTTGGGGGAAGAGCTCGCACTGCAATCCCCCGGTGCCAGTCGCCTTTGTGGGGTGGTCACAAGGGAAAAATGGGGGAGTGAAGAACCGCGTAAGCCAGGGGTGGGCAATAGTTTTGGCTCGGGGGCCGCTTTGTGGGAGCGGAGGGTTAGCGGAGGGCTGCACCTTTTAAAACGATTGCATTCATTAGTTAACTTTGCATTTCAGAAAAGGTATAAATTGTCATCATTAAAATCAATAAATATAAATTAAATGAAATAGTGGTAGTTTTATTCAATTTATTTATTGTGCTAATTTCATGTCGTCTATAGCTGCAAGCACATTTAATTTTAGAATCAGTTTAATGAGACAAATGTACCCTATCACACTTTCCTACAATTTTTTTGAAATCAGGAGTGAGATTGCTTGTTGAGATTCTCATCACAGCCTGCAAGTTAATGTCTGTCAAAGAGCATCTATATTTACTCTTGTTGATCTTCATGCAAGAAAAACTTTGCTCACAAATATATCTAGACCCGAATATAGAGAACATTTTCCCAGCAAATTTCTTCATACATGAAAAATTTTTCAGCAGACAAAGATTTGCAAAAGTCAACTAATGTCACAGCATTAAACATTTCTTTCACAGTGTGATCTGACTGCATGTCAATAAATTCAAGCTGCAGCTCCTCACGTGCTGCATCAATATCAGCAGTGATGGGATAAGAGAGCAAATTGAATTTAGGCTCAATTTTCTTGAAGTCCTGAAATCTTCTTGGCGGGCCGCAAAAAACTCTGTGGCGGGCCACATGTGGCCCCCGGGCTGCAATTTGCCCACCCCTGGCATAAGCCACTCTGCCCTGCCTTTGAGAAAAGGACTGGATAAAGGGGATAGTACAGAATCACTAATGGGCTACGGAACTGGAATTCTGTGCCAAGGAAACAAAGAGCAGGGAAAGAACTTGGTGGGGCCGAAAGTGCCATCAAGTTGCAGCTGAGTCAGTGTGAGCTAGCCCACAGTCTTTTAGCCTCCGGCTCACGTATTTTTGTCTCTGCTCAGGAAGGAGGGCTCCAGGGCAAACTAATCGATGCAGCAGCCAAATCGCTCGCTCACAACTTTAATGCCAGCAGCTCACCAAATAGAATTCTTGCTCACGAGACTCCGCAGCTCAGAGGGAGCACTGAAAACAACCCCTCACTGGGTTTTTGAGGCAAGAGATGAGCAGAGGGGTTTGCCGTTGCCTGCCTCTGCGCAGCAGCCCTGGGCTTCCATGGCAGTCTCCCATCCAAACACTGACCGAGGCTGATCCTGCTTAGCTTCCGAGAGTTGGCGAGATTGAGCTAGCCTGAGCCATCTAGGGACCGAACCAAACATTTTTTGTTAAATATTTTTTTATTTTAATTTAAATAGGGTACAGGGAAAAAGTTAGTGGAAACGAAAAATGAATGTAAGGCACAATGACAATATAAATGTGAATGATTTAATGTCTAGGTAAATCATCGTAACGTAACATTACTAATAACACCGTTTCCCTAAAATACACTATTCGCTGTTCTCAGTCCGCAAAGAACTATAAAGGAAACTGTCTGAACAAATTCTCTCAACATTGTATATAAATTCATAATAGTCGGAAAACCATTTAAAATGATTTATAACAACAAGGAAATAACAAGTGTTAAAAATTCCATATAACTGTTGAAAATCATATGACTATGAAGAATTGGTAAACATTGATTAACTAAATAATCAAAACGTAACACTGTATCACTCCTGCAGCTCTGTTATAGGTATAAAAAGCTCTCTTTTTATTCCCAAATTCACTACTTGGTCTGTTATTTGTATGATTCATCAGTTTCGCCATAACAGCATATTCCTCTATCTTATCTTTCCAGTCTTCAAGATTTGGGCAGAACTTCCTTTTAGTTGCAAGCACTACTTGTGCTGTTGTTAACGTATATCGAAATAGTTCACGTGTCGCTCTTTCAATTCCCGATAGCATAGCCGCTGGTTGCATGGTAAATTTTGTATAGGGCCCCTGCCATTTTTTTTTGGGGGGGGGGGGCTGTCAGATTGTAGTGGTGGGATTAAAGGGAGAGATCGATGCACTGGAGAGGGTGATATAACTATCCCCTTGCAGCAGGGATGTCGAACTCATTTGTTATGAGAGCCAGATCTGACATAAATGAAATCTAGTTGGGCCGGGCCATATGTGTCATAAAATTTTATTTTATTTTTTATTTTATGAGATTTGTATCCTGCCCTCCCTGCCAGACAGCAGGCTCATGTAATATAAAGCCAGGCAAGGAAGTCGAACTTGTCAAGGGACAATCCTGTTTTTAATTTCCTCTTCAACTGACTTTCCACACTCGGTGTTAATTTTGTAGAAATCAAACCTGATAGAAAAGGCGGTTGGCTTGGAAGAGCTCAAAGGCCTGAGGACCTTGGACTTGTCCGGCAACCGGATTAGTAGTCTGGAGGGTCTGGAGGAGCATAACCTTCTTGAGGAGATCAATCTGGAGGACAACCAGGTAAGATCCCGTGTGGCAAACTTCAAGAGGGAATTAAGAACCATATGGAGCAGAGGTCCAACAGTGGCTATTAGCCACAAAGTATAGATAGAAACTCTCAGTCTGGGGCAAGGGATGCTCTGTATTCATGGTGCTGGGGGGGGTGGTCAACAGTGGGAGGGCTTCCTGCCCCCACTGCTGGACCTCCTGATGGCACCTGGTGTTTTTGGCCACTGTGCGACACAGAGTGTTGGACTGGATGGGCCACTGGCCTGATCCAGCATTGGCTTCTCTTATGTTCTTATGAACTCGATGGGTCTTATGAGGCTGTGGTCACACGAGCAGTTTGTGCCGATATAGTTGCGTTGCCTTTGCAGATTTAAAGAGCACGATCAGTCAACAACATCTTGCCTTCCGCACCCCAGTCATCAGCACCTGGGTCTGGCCTGGCCTGGAAGCGGAGTTTGCTGACACCAGGGAAAGTCATAAGAACATAAGAGAAACCAATGCTGGATCAGGCCAGTGGCCCATCCAGTCCAACACCCTGTGTCACACAGTGGCCAAAAACACCAGGTGCCCTTAGGAGGTCCACCAGTGGGGCCAGGACACTAGAAGCCCTCCCACTGTTGCCCCCCCCCCCCAAGCACCAAGAATACAGAGCATCACTTGCCCCAGAATGAAAGTTCCTATCTATACCTGGTGGCTCATAGCCACTGATGGACCTCTGCTCCAGATGTTTATCTAATTCCCTCTTGAAGCCGTCCATGCTTGTAGCCACCACCACCTCCTGTGGCAGTGAATTTCATGTGTCCAGTCTTCACGTACACCAGTGCTTCCACTGAGCTTTTCCCGATGTCTGAAACCCCCTGTCGCAAATGGATGCTGGATGGGAATTGTGAATGGTCACTTCCATCTCGATTGTGAGGGGTTTTCCACCCAGGTAGGGATGTGCGCATAAGCCCTTATGAGCATAAACGAACCCCGTTATCAGCAAGGGCCACGCTTCGTAGTTGAGGTGCCAGTAATGTGGATGCTTCAGCGTGGGACCGGCACACAGAGAAGCCACTTCAGGGTGTGCTTTCTGGCCACCCCTTCCCGCGATGTTTTAAACCACTACAAATAGAGACGCCGCCAGATCGTGCCAAGCCTCCAGCATGACCACAGCCTGAGTTTGTCCTTTTTTTCTGAAGTTCAGCCAAATGATACGTCGTCATCTCATGTCACAAAAAAAGCCATTTTTATCCAGCACGGATCATTCCATCTCAGGCTAGATTTGAGTCCAGCAGCTCCTTAAAGACTAAAAAAGGTTTTTCAGGTCCAGGTAGTCAGCCGTGTTGGTCTGAAGCAGCAGAACAAATTTTTGAGTCCAGTGGCACCTTTAAGACCAACAAAGGTTTATTCAAGGTATGAGCTTTCATGTGCAAGGCACACTTTCTCAAATACAACTTGAATGGGAGATGAGGGTCTAAACTTATAGACAGGATGTTTTAAGTTATGCAAAGTGAAAAACTAAACAGCAAGTTAAGGTTGACCATATAACCTTAACTTGTCGTTATTGTTATTATTTATTTTTTTATTATTGTTATTTAATTTGTCACTTTGCATAACTTAAAAGATCGTCATGCTACATGTCAGTCTGCGTTTAAATCCCTGTCTGTAAGTTTAGACCCTCATCTCCCATTCCAATTGTATCTGGAAAAGTGGGCATGCACACGAAAGCTCATACCTTGAATACACCTTTGTTGGTCTTAAAGGTGCCACTGGACTCTAAGGATTTCCCAGGGTATGAGCTTTCAAGAGTCAAAGCTCCCTTGGAAGATCTGAGTCCCTTTTACTTGGAAAGGAAAGGGGCAGCTTGCAGTTGAGAAGAGACATAGTGGCCCCATCCACACGAGTGAGATAAGCCATACCGGAATCGACACAAATTTGCGCCGGCACAATCTGCGCCGCTTTTGCGGAATCACACAGGTCCGTGGACCTGTCTGGGTGAACCATCGCTGTGAGCTCACACGCAGCCGCGGGCGAGTTGGTTTCCCCCCCCCCCCCGGGCCATTTTCAATGCGCTTATTCATTTCTACAAGGGATTCAATGACTTGCCTCTCTACCCTTGGGGTCGTCCAATGATGCGCATACCGGGACGGGGGGGGGGGGAACCAAAAAGCCCGCTCCCCAACGTCACTTGTTTGCGCTGGCGCAATCACACCAGGAAAGGCTGGTTCTGGGCCGTTGCAAACCATTTGAGACTGCCTTTTCACTGGTAGCTAAATATACCGATTCCCCGCCGGCTCAAAGCGGCTTGCGACAGTTTGACACCAGCTGCAGGACGCTTCCCAGATGTGCTTGTGTGATCGCGCCACTTTGAGCCGGCGGGGAATCGTCCTTCTTGCGTCGCAGATGGGTGTGTATGATCGCGCCCAGTGAGTCAGACAGGTGGCTTTGAACATATGAGCCTGAATTAGTGTTGCCAGATTCCTGGAGATTTGAGGGTGGATCCTGGGGACAACAGAGTTGTGGCAGGGGGTGGGGGAGCTCAGCAGGTATAATGTCATAAGAGTCCGCCCTCCAAATCAGCCATTTTCTGCAGGAGAATTGATTTCTGTAGTCTGGAGCTCATTTGCGAAAATGGGGGCTCTCCAGGCCCCACCTGGAGGATGGCAACTCTAAGTTGAATACTGCCCCCCCTCCCCTGCTTTTTTGTAGAAAAATAGCACGTCAGAGAGGAAGAGCTATTCTTCCTGACTCAAACAGGGTTTTTTTTTAAAGTGAGGAAGCATTTGAAACCCACCATGCTTCCCCTTGTATGCGTTTGATTCATTTTCCACCCAAATGGTCCAAACCGTGTGTCAAGGGATACTGAAGCCTTTTGTTTGTGCCGAATATCTTCTGTGGTCCACAACTTATCCTGCAGCTTCCGTTACTCGGCATCTGCTCTTATGCACAGGGACCTTGGGGAGGGGCCGTGGCTCAGTGGTAGGTCTGCTTGGCATGCGGAAGGTCCCAGATTCAGTCCCCGGCATCTCCAGTCAAAAAGGACCAGGCAGTAGGCGATGGGAAAGACCTCGGTCTGAGACCCTGGAGAGCCATGAAGTGGGGCTGTGGCTCAGTGGCAGAGCCTCTGCTTGGCATACAGAAGGTCCCAGGTTCCATCCCCGACATCTCCAGTTAAAAGATCTGGCAGGAGGTGATGGGAAAGACCTCAGCCTGAGACCCTGAAGAGCCATGAAGGGAGGCGGTATCTCAGTGGCCGAGTGGCAGAGCCTTTGCTCAGCATGCAGAAGGTCTTTGGTTCAATCCCCGGCATCTCCAGTTAAAAAGGACCAGGTAGGAGGTGATCGGAAAGACCTCAGCCTGAGACCCTGGAGAGCTGTAAAGAGGGGCTGTGGCTCAGTGGTAGAGCCTCTGCTTGGCATGCAGAAGGTAGGCACATGACACAGTGGGCGTGCCTCAAGTGGGTGGGGCTGCACAGTCCCCCTGTATTCTGTATCAACTGATTCAGCAGTTTCCTGGTTCCGAAAGGGTTTCTTGATCATTCCTCCCCCCCAATAAATGTAATTTTTCTGTCTCTCCACTAGATCAGTGAGCTGGGTGAGCTGGAATACATCGAAACCCTGCCCCTCCTAAGAATACTTAATTTGGTGGACAATCCAGTGCAGGTAAGCCAGAGTCAAAAATGGGGCAGCATAAAGCACAGAGGAAGTCACAGCTGTCTCAGAACAGTGGGGATGATTCTGCTTTGGAAATGGTGGGGCTGATATGCTCCTTTACCCCAATCCGGAAGAGCTTGGCAGGCAGAAGGTCCCAGGTTCAATTCCCGGCATCTCCAGATGAACACTCTCTTACTAAGTGTTATGAAATACCTCTGCCTGAGACCCTGGAGAGACCAGGGACTGTCCAGTGTTCCTTCTAAGCTAAATTAGAAGAAGAAGAAGAGATTGAATTTATACCCCGTCCTTCACTTCCCAAAAGATTCTCAGAGTGGCTTACAAACTCCTTTCCCTTCCCCTCCCCACAACAGACACCCTGGGAGGTAGGTGGGGCCGAGAGAGCTCTTTCCCAAGCTCTCCTTGAGAGAACAGCTCTGACAGAACTACGGCTTGCCCAAGGTCATCCAGCCAGGTACAAGTGGAGGAGTGGGGAATCAAACCCGGTTCTCCCAGATTAGAGTCCGCGCACTTAACCACTACACCAAACTGGCTAGTGTGAGTTTGCTCGCAGTTATTTAGCCTCTGGCTCACACATTTTTGTCTTCTCTTAGGAAGGAGGGCTCCAGAGCAAACTAATTTATGCAGTAGCCAAATCGCTCACTCACATCTTTAATGCCAGAAGCTCACAAAGTGGAATTTTTGCTCACAAGACTCCATAGCTTAGAGGGAGCATTGTCTGCAGCCGGAGGGAGAGACTGACCCACAGCCTGGCCCAGCACCCCCAGTTGGAGACACCCCGAGGCCAGAGTCCTCACCTAGCTCACCTGATTGTCCCAGACACAGGGCACGGCAGTGCCTAAATGTGCAAGAGAAGGAGGAGGAGTGCCAGACTCCAGCTGTTGCAGAGACAATGTGAGGGGCTGTGAGTCTTTGCAGATTGACTCCCAGGGAAGGGAGGATCTGGTCATAAACACCGCATCTCACCTGCCTCGGCACGGAAGCAACCGTGCGTTCTTGGACCTAGTCCTGGCTGTCAGCCTCCACTCCTTGCTCCTGAAAACTCTGACTGATTTCCCAGCTTTCTGACCTTTGGCTCAGTTTCTCAGGTTGCTTTTGGACTGCTTATCCAGCTTCCAGTGAAGGGTATTCATGGAAACCAGCCAGAACCAGCACAATTTAGCTGCTGGGGAGAGGCTTGATGTGATTCGATCTACAGCCCACTTATTTGTCTTTTTGGCGGTCCACGGTTATCGTAAAACTCTCCTGCAGCACCACATTTCAAAGCAATCAGCTTTCTTCCTGTCAGTTTCCTTCACTGTCCAACTTTCACATCCTTACGTAGTAACAGGGAATACCAAGACCTGGATAGCCCAGGCTAGCCTCATATCATTAGATCTCAGAAGCTAATCAGGGTTGGCCCAGATTAGCATTTGGATGGGAGACCTCCAAGGAACACCAGGGTAGTAACTCAGAGGCAGGCAATGGCAAACCACCCCTGAATGTCTCTTGCCTTGAAAACCCTACAGGGTCACCATAAATCAACTGTGACTTGACAGCACTTTCCACTGCGGTGACATGAATTAACTTGATCTTTGTTGCCAGCAAGACAGCCTTATGCTCAAGAATTGTTTCGAGCTACTTCTGAGTTCTTGGTTGCAGTCCCCCTTTGGGCTGATGAGCCAAGGAACAGAAAATCTTGAACCCTTTCCGTTTCTCCACTTGTCAGCCTTAAAGCCGTATATATACTTACTCTTTCCAGGGATGTCCGTCCCTAGCTTTAGAGTCCCTCCTCTGCCATCTGGATATAATTTTTGTGAGACGGGCTTGCTTCTGATTCAAAAGGCTTTCCGGGCCTTTCCTGATTAACGAGCCGCGGCGTCCCATTCGTCAATGACAGCGGCGTTTAAAAACAAGTAAAATCTCATGTATCAACCTGATGCAGCAGATGTTTATAACTTGTCCCGGATGCCGTGGAAGATTAACAGCGCCAGCATCTTGGTTTTGACAGTTTTAGGTCCTCTTTGAAATGATTCCGAAGGGTCAGAGGAAGAAGCGTTAAAGGTTTCAGGGTCTTCCCGCTTAGTAGTCGGTACAGGGCCCGATCCGCCCAGGATTTCTCCTCTGAAAAAGCCGAGTTGTTCGTTTTGGTAGGACTTCCTGTTCAGTCAGGCCCTTGTTCAATGTGATTTAAAACGCTTTTTATGCTGCCTTTCCACCTTGATAGGGTCCCGAAGGCAGCAAGCTTGAAAACGTTAGAGCATTAAAACAACATTTAAAATGATATTCAAAATGATTCAATCAAAGCATAAAAACAGGGGTCCTCAACAATGCTCCCTCTAAGCTGTGGAGTCTTGTGAGCAAAAAGCTACTTTGTGAGCTCCTGGCCTTAAAGTTGTGAGCGAGCGATTTGGCTACTGCATAAATTAGTTTGCTCTGGAGCCCTCCTTCCTGAGCAAAGGCAAAAATGTGTGAGCCAGAGTGTAAAAAACTGTGAGCTAGCTCACACTAACTCAGCTTAGAGGGAACACTGGCCCCCAAGGGGGTGCCCGCGGGCGCACCAGTACCCCGGACACTTATCTTTGCCTCTATCAAGTGCTTTTAGGCAGGGGTTGGGGCTAGGTGGGGCTCCTGCCCAGCAGCGCTTCTGATTGGTCGGAATCCCTGGAGGTCTGATTGGCTGTGCAGATTAAACTAATGTTGTTTCAGTGGCAGCTGCCACGATGTTAGTTTTATTCTCTTAACTGGGAAAGAGGAATGAGAAAGAGAATAAAACATCGTCAGTGGATAATCCTGGGCCAGTCACCCTCTCCAACCTTAACCTACCCAACATCGCAGACTTGTTGGGAGGATAAAATGGAGGAAGGGCGTGCCCTGACTTGGATGGCTCAGGCTAGCCTGATCCCAACAGATCTTGAAAGCTGAGCAGGGTCAGCCCTAAACCCGCACCCATGTGTGGTGAAGTGATGCCACGCCCCAGGGGTTTATGCAAAAACAACCCTTCTGCTTCGCTTTGTGATTTGGGGGGTTACACCCTGTGCATGCTCAGGGGTTAATCCCAAAGTGCCATTACCGTTCTGGCCAAAAGAAAGATCCGGTCCCCCCCACGCTTTGGTCCTTTTCAAATTCCAATCTGCGGAGTTTGGTGGAATAGCTTTGCTCACGCTAAGGAATGCAATCCAAGAAGACAAAGGTGTGCCAGGACTGGTGTAGCCTGACTTTTAGAAGTTACCACGATTTTCTCGTCTTTTCCCTTTATTTTCTGAAATTTGAGATATTTGGGTTTTGCAGTCAAAGCCTCATGCGGTGGCCCATGCTGGTCCAAGTACAAGAGAGAAGAAGGGAAAGTCTGCCCAGGTTCATTCTCGTGAGTGAGGTTTCCAGAGTTTTCCTGTACCTCCAGGGTGGCGGAAATGAAGGGGAGGGAATCCTGGATTTGAACAAGAGTTTCTGACTGTGGGCCATCAGGCTGCAATGCCTCTAACGGCCTGCCGGGGGCAGCAAAGTGTAAATCCAGGTTGTGAAAGGAAGTCAGTGGGAGGAGCTGAGCTAGAGCGGTGAACTCCTCATTGAGGACTAGGAGCTTGAGACGTGGGCAGGGTGAGTAAATCCTTGATTCCCCATAGTCAAAATTTTATTTTTATAAATAAAAGGCTCAGGGCAGCTTACAGGATGGATGGATGGATAGATAGATAGATAGATAGATAACAGAATATGTTAAAACACTAAATGAAATCACAACATATAAAATCATAAGTGCTAGTAATCGTTGGTACTTGTAAACGGTGGCAGTGTTCTCTTGGCATCCAGATGGTCAAGTACCACCATAGTCTGAGTTCTTGCCAGGCTATTGGTTATTAGGTTGGTACTGATATCGGGGCCAGAGCCGCAATATTAAGAGGCAGCACCCTAATAGAAAGCCTGGTGGACGAGCTCCGTTTTACAGGCCCTGCTGAACTGTAAAAGGTCCCACAGGGCCCTGATGTCATCCGGGAGCTCATTCCACCAGTAAGGGGCCGCCACTGAGAAGGCCCTGGTCCCTATGCTAGCCTGGCTTCTTTAGGGCCTGGAAGGGCCAAATGATTTTGGGCCTGCGGGGTCATTTTCCCCACAGGATGAGTCAATTGGGGGTGGCTCAGAGAGATCCAGCGCTCCCTCTAAGCTGTGGAGTCTTGCGAGCACAAATTCTCCTTTGTGAGCTACTGGCATTAAAGCTGAGAGCGAGCGAGTTGGCTGCTGCATAAATTGGTTTGCTCTGGAGCCGTCCTTCCTGAGCGAAGACAAAACTGTGTGAGCTGGAGGCTAAAAAACTGTGAGCGAACTCACTCTAACTCAGCTGAGAGGGAAGACTGGAGAGATCTTCAAGTGACTGTCATTGGTGGTTTTGGTGAAGTGACGGCCATGGACAGAAGGGAATAAAGCTAAGGAAGGCAACAAGAACTTAGAGGTAAGGACTGTTGGAGTGGGATGCAATGTAGAGAAGGGGGTTGGATGATGAGAAGAGAACTTTATTTCCCTGAAGATTTTCACTGCCGCTTCGCCGCCTCTCTGCCTTTCCGGCTCTCTTCCTTCTCCCCTTTGGAAGAAGCGGAGGACGGCCAGCCACAAATCCGCACGGATTGTTCTCCTAATTTTCGGCGCCTGTCTTCTGCTTTCCTAATATCCTGTGACAAAGTATGACAAAACGGCCTCTCAGGTTTTGGTTCTGAGGAGCTGCCGTTCAGTATTCTTCCTGCATATTGAGACTGAAATGCATTTTATTCTCTTTTTGTCAGCAACAGCCCGACTATTGGCTCTTGGTCATTTTCATGCTTCTCCGCCTCACGGAGCTGGATCACAAGAAGATCACTGTGGAGGAAAAGGCAAGTGTCCCATTTTAGTGGTGTTTATTGTTGTTGTTGTTGTTGTTGTTGTTGTTGTTATTTCTTCTGAATCACCCAATCACCAAATCTCTGGACGATTTACAACAGGTTAAAAACATGCAAAAATACAGATTAAAATCATCAGATCAATCGTTGCCAGTCTGATAATCTCCAGACGACGTCCGTAATTTAATCCAAAACCTAATCCGGACTGTTCTTCAGTGTGGTGTCGTGGTTAGGAGCGCGGACTCTAATCTGGGAGAACCGGGTTTGATTCCCCACTCCTCCTGCACTTGCAGCTGCTGGGGTGACCTTGGGTCCGTCACAAGTTCTCTCAGAGCTGTTCTCTCATCAGCCATTCTGGAAAGAGTACTCTCTCATCCCCACCTACCGCACTGGGTGTCTCTGCCTCCTCCTCCTCCTCCTCCTCTTCTTCTTCTTTGTGTTCAGTGAGGCTAGGGGAGGGCAATAGGACTGTTGAGTACCTCGAGGTCACCGCTAGGTTTGCCAACCTCCAGGCGGAGGCTGGAGATGTCCCGGAATGACAATTGATCTCCGGACAACAGCAATCAGTTCCCCTGGCGAAAAGGGCTGCTCTGGAAGGTGGACTTTGTGGCATTATACCCCATTGAGGTCCCTCCCCTCCCCAAACTCCGCCCTCCCCAGGCTCCAGTCCCCAATCTCCAGAAATTTCCCAACACGGAGTTGGCAACCCTAGCCACAGCTGGGGAGGGATAAGCCACAGGAGAAGGCTCTTGCCTTCCAGCCCCATCTGTGGGCTTCCCCGAGGCCTCCCTTTGGCCGCCACAGAAAACAGGATGCTGCATAATGTTGCCAGACTCTGGGGGGGGGGGGTCCCCTGAAGAGCTCCGAGAATTATACGTGATCTTTAGACGACAGGGCCTGGTTCTCCCGGAGAAAATAGCTGTTCTGGAGGTCAGGTTCAGGTTCTAAGGTCAGCAGTCGTGCCCCTCTGCCTTAAGAACATGAGGGAAGCCAATGTTGGATCAGGCCAGTGGCCCATCCAGTCCAACACTCTGTCACACAGTGGCCAAAAACACCAGGGGCCCTCAGGAGGTCCAGCAGTGGGGCCAGGACACTAGAAGCCCTCCCACTGTTGTCCCTCTTCAAGCACCAAGAATACAGAGCATCACTTGCCCCAGACCGAGAGTTCCTATCTATCCCTTGTGGCTGATAGCCACTGATGGACCTCTGCTCCAGATGTTTATCTAACTCCCTCTAGAAGCCCTCCATGCTTGTAGCCACCACCACCTCCTGTGGCAGTGAATTCCATGTGTTTATCACTCTGTGGGTGAAGAAGGACTTCCTTTTATCTGTTCTAACCCAACTGCTCAGCAATTTCATGGAGTGCCCACGAGTTCTTGTACTGTGAGAAAGGGAGAAAAGTACCTCTTTTTCCATGGTGACTGGTCATACGCTTCTGAAAGATTGCATACCAAGGCACAAGGGTGGTGAACTGCCAGTCTTTGTTGCAACTAAATTAGGGGAGGGGCTGTGGCTCAGTGGCTAGCACATCTGCTTCACATGCAGAAGCTCCCAGGTTCAGTCCCCAGCATCTCCAGTTCAAGACAGCCGGTTGTAGATGATGTGAGAGACCCTGGAGAGCGGCTGCCAGTTTGAGTAGATGATACCAACTCCGATGGACCAATGGTCAGCCAGTTTGGTGTCGTGGTTAGAAGGGCGGACTCTAATCTGGGAGAACCGGGTTTCATTCCCCAGTCCTTCACGTGCAGCTGCTGGATGACCTTGGGTCAGTCACAAGTTCTCTCAGAGCTGTCCTCTCAAGGGCAGTCCTCGAAAGAGCTCTCTCAGTCCCACGTGCCTCACAGGGTGTCTGTTGTGGGGAGGGGAAGGGAAAGGAGATTGTAAGCCACTCTGAGACTCCTTCAGGTAGTGATGGGCGGGGTATAAATTCGATCTCTTCTCTTCTTCTGCTTCACGTGTGTGTGTCCCGTAGGACCTTAGAGGCCAACAAAAATTTTAGTATAAACTTTTTGGGGGGTGTTTTTGTTGTTTGTATGCGCGTGCGTGAGTGTGTGTCTGCCACTGGAAGTCATGGCGACCTCTGGTGACTGACCCCTACTGGGGGCCCGGAGGATATTCAGAGAGGTGGCTGAATAAGGCCTGTCCCCACCTTCCGACTGCTGGTATTCCAAGGAGGTCTCCCATCCCAGTGCTTGCCAGAGCTGACTCTGCTTAGCTTCCAAGATCTGGCAAGATCAGGCTCGCCTGGGCTACCCTGGTCAGGGCCAGAGTATAAACTTTTGAATATCCAAGCTCCCTTTGTCAGAGAGCTCTGACTCTCGAAAGTCTATATCCTGAAAATCTTGTTGGTTTCTAAGGTGCTACTGGATTTGAATCTAACTATTCTCCTGAAGACCAACATGACTAGTCTCTGAAGAAGCGTGCATGTACACGAAAGCTGATATCCAGAATTAGTCTTTGTTGGTCTTAAAGGTTCCCCTGGACGCAATTTTTGCTCTCTGGTTAGCCTCTGAAACTGAACCCAGCGACTGACATCCAGAAGTTTCCTAACACGGAGGCTTTGTTCAGCATCAGGGGCAAACAGCTTTACACAGTCCTCTTCTCCACAACGGTAACTGGCCATTAATTGATTTCTGGATGCAACATGAATGTTAATTAGGAGGGAATCCTAACCATCAACCCAGGCTGCTCTTGTGCAGAGGGCTTTAGCGCACTGAATTCATCCCTTTCCCTGTGATTACTGAGCACAGGTTGCAGCTGTGAACAAGTACGACCCTCCCCCAGAAGTGGTGGCCGCCCAGGATCACATGACCCACGTCATGTACAGCATGTTGCAGCCGCAGCGGATCTACGACAGGTACCCTTCCTTTTGCTGTTCTCCTTCAGCCCTGCAGGTGGCACTAGAGTAAAGCCGTTTGCCGAGCACGGGGACCGTCCGTCTCTTCCGAGTGGGCTCTTCCCCCCCCCCAACAAAAGCTTGGCGAGGTAGGACCCGCCGCGGACGTCAGGATGGAAATTAGGCAGATCTTGCTTGGCTGAGCGGTTTATGAAATGAAGTTAGCTGCTCACCTAGAAGCTCCGAGACAGATTGCCCGCCACTCCGTCTCTTCTGAGCAATCTGTCGGAGCAGATGGCCGTTCACACCGTAAATGAGAGTTGCAAACAAAATTCTTTCGATAGCTGCAGACGATCAAGAACTCTCCAGAGGGCGAGGAATGCCTGGAATGGCAGCTTCGTTGGGCTCTTCTTAACCCTCCCTTCAGACTGCTGGTGTCCCCGGCAAACAAAACGGCCACCCGGTACTTTGTGGCTCACAGGGTGGTTTGCGGAGACGAAAAGGAGGGGCTCGCCAATACTCCCTCTAAGACGTGGAGTCTTGTGAGCAAAAATTCTATTTTGTGAGCTACTGGCATTAAAGTTGTGAGCGAGCGATTTGGCTACTGCATCAGTTAGTTTGCTCTGGAGCCATCCTTCCTGAGTGAAGACAAAAATGTGTGAGCTGGAGGCTAAAAAATAGTGAGCTAGCTCACACTAACTCAGCTTAGAGGGAACATTGGCGCTCGCCCAGCTTAGCATAACCACTTCTCCTGTAATGCCTTTCTCTTCATGCTTTAAACATGACACTGATGAGGCAAAACCCACACAGAATCATAGAGTTCCAGAGTTGGAAGGGGCCACACAGACCATCTCATCCAACCCCCTGCCCAATGCAGGACCAGCCTAAAGCATCTCTGACAAATATTCATCCAGCCTCTTCTCGAAAGCTGTCTTGTGGAACTTTGCACTGACGTGGCCTCTGGGCCACTCTCTGTAGAAAGCAGCGACACTGTGTTTGAATCACGCCTTAGCTAGGGTTGCCAAACTCCAGGTGGGACCTGGAGATCTCCTGGAATTATAGCTGTAGTCTCCAGATGACAGAGATGGACCACTGGTCTGATCCAGCAGGGCTCTTCTGATGTTCTTATGAAGGGGAAGGTTTCAGCCTCTCTGCCCTGTTTTTGGATCTCCAGAGGAACTGGTTGGCCCCTGTGTGAGACAGGATGCTGGACTAGATGGACCACTGGTCTGATCCTGCAGGGCTCTTCTGATGTTCTCATGAAGGCCTCGGCCTCTCTACTCTGTTACTGGCCCTTCAGAGGAACTGTGGGACAGGATACTGGCCACTGTGGGACAGGATGCTGGACTAGATGGATTATGGTCAATCCAGCAGGGCTCTTCTGATGTTTGTATGACTTGTGCCTGAATGTGCCTCATCTAGTGCCCCCGAGGTCCATGTGACAAACCTAACGAAACCTCTCTCCTCCACACAGCACTCTGCCAAGCCTCGACGCTCCCTACCCCATGCTGGTGTTGACTGGTCCGCTGGCCTGCTGGAAGCGGGAACTCTGCCACAGGCTCTGCAGGAAGTTCAACAACTATTTCAGATACAGGTATGTCTAATGGGTGGGGTTGCTGGAGGAGTGATCGAGCAGGTTGTCTTAAGATAAAACTGCATGTAAGGCAATGTATGCTGTTCTGGTTCTGCCGGTTCTACGGGTTCTCTCCCCCCCCCCCCCCCCCGATGGAGAAAAGTGCCATCAAGTTGCAACCGACTTATAGTGACCCCATAGGCTGCGAGAGCTGGACCATAAGGACAGCCGAGCACTGAGTAATAGATGCATTTGGATTATGGTGCTGGAGAAGACTCTTGAGAGTGCCTGGGACTGCAAGGAGATCAGATCAGTCAGTCCTAAAAGAAATCAACGCTGACTGTTCCCTGGAAGGACAGATACTGAAGCCGAGGCTCAAATACTTTGGCCACCAGATGAGAAGGGAGCACTCACTGGAGAAGACCCTGATGCGGGGAAAGACTGACGGTCAAAGAAGAAGGGGGCGGCAAAGGATGAGATGGTTAGACAGTGTTATCAATGCAACGAACATGAAGTTGAGCACACTCCAGAGGAGGGCGGAGGACAGGAGGGCCTGGTGTGATGCGGTCCATGGGGTCATGAAGAGTAGGACTTGACTGTGCGACTGAACAACGACAACAAAAGGGTTTTCAAGGTGAGAGATGTCCAGAGGTGGTTTGCCACTGACTGCCTCTGCATAGCGACCCTGGACTTCCTTGGTGTTCTCCAGGAACTAACCAGGGCTGACCCTGCTTAGCTTCTGAGATCTGACGAGACTGGGCAAGCCATTGCCTGTCTCTGCACAGCAACCCCGGACAGCCTTGGTAGTCTCTCATCTAAATACTAACCAGGGCTGACCCTGCTGAGCTTCTGAGTTCTGACGAGAATGGGCTTGCCATTGCCTGTCTCTGCACAGCAACCTTGCCTTCCCCCTAGGGCTGCTTTTAAAATAGCATATCCAAGACAATGGAGGTCTGTGTGGTACAGAGAACCACCCCCCAGCGTCCAAAGTTATAAAATATTTATTAAAAAGAAAACGTTCACAAGCATACTTTTAACACAGCACCAGAGTGAACAAACATGGTCACCTCCTCAGTTAAGAGTAGTATCTGCTCTCATGGACTCAGCACAAGAATGTTCCTTCTTGAAGCCCCTCTAGTATTCAGTTCCTCCCAAACCTCTGTTCCCTGCTTGGGGGTGGGGACTGGACCCTTTTATTGTCTCTAGCTAGACCTGTTCACACTTGTTAAGAGGTAGCTGAGGCGAGCCTGCAAATCCATAGACTGACTTCCTTCTCCCTGCCTGTTCTCTGCCCAGGGAGGATAAAAAAACCTTTTAAAACTTTGAGTGAAAGTTTTGCTCATTTCAAAACTCCAAAAAAAATGCATTTAATCACACAGGGTATGAGCTTTCGTGAGTCACTTCTGAAGAAGTGAGCAGTGACTCTCAAAAGCTCATACCCTGCCACCAATATTGTTAGTCTTTAAAGTGCTACTGGACTCCTCGCTCTTTTCTACTGAACCAGCTAGTCAGCATTGTGAAAGTACAAGATACGAGAACCTTCTGGTGCCCCAGAAAAAGAAGGAAGTATTGGGTTGGACCCTGCATAGTTTTTCACAACAGGGCAAATAATGCTCCTTCCGGGAGCCATTTTCAATCAGGAAAAAAGCACATGGGGGGGGGGCTTAAAACCCTTCTCCCTTCGCACTGTAGACCTGACCCAAATCAGCACCCTGTCCATCTGTTAAGAGACTCTTTAAAAACACTAGGCATCCTGATGCAAAACCGCCAGTGAGTCCGTCAAATTAGGACCTGAATCAGATAGCAATCTGTGTGGACCCTGTGTTTTGCATTGCAAATGTATACTCACCTTCCGGCCCTGCAGAAATCGAGGAAACTATATCATCAGCATTAAATTTCAGTCAGTACAGAAGTGGAGGCCCAATCCTTGCCTGATCGTGTTTCCGGTAACCTAACCGCTGCTCCACACCGGATCTGACTGTAGTTCATCAGACCGCAGTGCTTCTAATGGCCTGCAGGTGGTAGCAGAGCATAAACCCAAGCTGTGTGAGAGAGTGAATGGGATAAGCTGAAGAGGTGAACGCCTCACTGAGGTCTAGAGCAGGGTTGTCGAACTCATTTGTTATGAGGGCCGGATCTGACATAAATGAGACCTCACTGGGCCGAGCCATATGTGTCATAAAATGTAATGCCAGGTAGCGAAGATATAAACTTTATAAAGGAAACAGACAAACACAATTAAAGATTTTAAAAAACTTTAAAATAAAACCATGCTTAAAACATTAGCACGCTTGCAATATTTTGTTTATTTAACAGTCTCTGATAATTGACACCTCTTGCTCTGAATTATTGTATCAAATTGTCTGTGCTGTAGCGATCTTGAGTATGCTGTTCAGGTGTGTATCTGTCAGCTACAAACCTACTTTGATTTATTGACATTTATTTATTTAATTCTATTTATATCCTGCCCTCCCCGCCGAAATCTCGTGCTCAGCGTTCCTAGCCTAGGACCCTGGGGAAAACACGAAATGGCTGGGCATTGCAAGCTTTTGCAGATAAGTTGCTTCATGTGCTGGTCAAGAACATGAGAAGGCATCCTAACACAGACTGAGGGCCATGTGTTTGTCTACAACACTATACTCTTCCCCAGAGAAATAACTCCCAACTTCCTACAAACTTCCTACAACTTGGTCTGAACACACACTCTCAGCCCGATCCACCTCGCTGGCTTGTTCTTATTCCTCCTCTAAAATAGTTCCCATTGCTTTCTTACCGAGAAAGACTGGATCATGAGGGCGTGAATACAGTGAAAAGGGGGAGGGAACCCAGTTGCACCCAGGAGGGCCCTGGCCTAAAGTTAGAGTTGCCCAAGTCTGGGTGGGAAAATACTTGGAGACTTTGGGGGTGGAGCCAGGAGAGGGTGGGGTTTGGGGAGGGGAGGGGCCTCCGCATGGTAGAATGCCATAGAGTCCACCCTTCATAGCAGCCATTTTCTCCAGGGGAGCTGATCTCTGTCAGCTGGAGATCAGTTGTAAAAGCGGGAGATCCCCAGGCCCCACCTGGAGGCTGGCAGCCCTACCTAAAGTAGAAGATAGGAAACAGCCAGGGCCTAGTGGGCCTTATTGGGGCCCTCTGAGGGCCTGATCTGGCCAGTGGGCCACATATTTGATACCCCTGGTCTAGCGGCTTGATACCCGAGCCAGATAAATAAATCCCTCATTCTCCATAGTCAAAATAAGGGCCTGAGGGGTACGTTTTACCACAGGATGATTCATGAGGGCCTCAAATACAGCCTATCCCTAACAGAGCATTGCAGATCCAGTAGTTCCAGGCTTGTGAATTGTCCCCAGAAATGCAGAGGTCTTAAAGTCCAGAGTGTATCCATTTCTGGGCTAACCTTTATTGGTGTGCTTGACTGCAGAGAAGCTGAAATATCGACTGCTTATATCTCTTTGGTTATTTTGTTCAGTCTTTCTGTAGGTTGGAACTTACGGCACGAAACAGAAGGCCTCCTACCTGTGCCTTTTGGTTCTGAAAAGTGTTCGATTTGCAAAATATATGGCTGGTGACTTGTTATAGACATCAGCCATATATTTTTGCAAATCAAGGGCCTTTTTAAAAATAACACACAACTCCTGCCGGAAGAAAAATCCAATATAATGCTGTTAAATAAATTATCCCATTTGAAAAGCCCGGTTGGAAATACCAAATAATTGAAAGCTGTTGGGGAATTTCCAAGCGCTGTAAGTTTTTCAAGAACCCTGTTTTGCCTTTTTATTTTATATTTTATTCCCCCTCATACGTTTTAAGCATATGAAGAAAATGACAGGATCTCAGCGGAGCAGAAAATTGATACCATAAAGCAGAGTTGTGTTTTAATTATTCAGGAGAGATTTCTGCAGCTTTAGCAGTCATTCTTTCGAATTACAAGCATGCCACTCATTAAAAATGCAATTTATGGAAAATGCTTAGGCATCTTGAACGTAAACATGACCTTGCCATTAAAATGAGCTTGTAACGTGCTTTCAGGTTGTTCACTTATTTTTTTAAGCAGTAAAACAGGGCATTTGAAACATCTGGCCAGTGCCCAAGAATGACCTTTCAAGATGTATTTTTTTAATAATATAATATCCCTGGGAAAACTGGTTCTTTGAAGTTTAAGGTTTATAGAAGCCACGTGGCCCACACGGTTTTCCTTTGACACAGTTTGGAGTAAGGTGGTGCCCCAGTCGTGAGAACACCAGGAGACCCCTGCTGGATCAGACCGATGAGGGTCCATCTTGTCCAGCCTTCTATCTCACACAGTGGCCAATCAGCTCCTCTGGAGGGTCAACAACAGGGCATAGAGACTGAGGCCTTCATAAGAAAATCAGAAGAGGCCTGCTGGATCAGACCGATGAGGGTCCATCTAGTCTAGCATCCTGTCTCACACACTGGCCAACCAGCTCCTCTGGACGGCCAACAACAGGGCATAGAGACTGAGGCCTTCATAAGAACATCAGAAGAACCCTGCTGGATCAGACTGATGAGGGTCCATCTAGTCTAGCATCCTGTCTCACACAGTGGCCAACCAGCTTCTCTGGAGGGCCAACAACAGGGCATAGAGACTGAGGCCTTCGTAAGAACATCAGAAGAGCCCTGCTGGATCAGACCAGTGGTCCATCTAGTCCAGCATCCTGCCTCATACAGTCGCCAACCAGTTCCTCTGGAGGACCGACAACACGGCAGAGGCCTTCATAAGAACATCAGAAGAGCCTTGCTGGATCAGACCAATGGCCCATCTAGTCCAACCATCCTGTCTCACACAGTGGCCAACCAGTTCTTATGGATCGCCAACAACAAGGCATGGAGGCTGAGGCCTTCATAAGAAAATCAGAAGAGCCCTGCTGGATCAGACCACTGGTCCATCTAGTCCAGCATCCTGTCTCACACAGTAGCCAACCAGTTCCTCTGGATGGCCAACAACAGGGCATACTGGCCGAAACCTTCCCCTGATGTCTCCTGGCTTTGGGATTCAGAGGATTATTGCTTCTGAATATGGCAGTTCCCCTCAGTCACCATGATTAGTAGCCATTGATAGACTTACCCTCCACGAATCCATCTAATCCCCTTTTAAAGCTGTTTGTGCCTGTGGCCATCACTACATCCTCAGGCAGCGCATTCCACTCTCTGTGTGAAGTAGTCTTTCCTTTTGTCTGTCCTGAACCTACTGCCCATCAGCTTCATTGGCTGCCCTCGCGTTCTAAGTCATGTTTCAGAAAATCATTGTGATAGGGGTCTCTGGGATATCTGTGTTTGACTGAGGGACCCCGGCACGGTTCCTTAGCTTTCCTGGCAGACTGGGCAGAGGCATATAAATTAGGGGTCCCCAACCTTTTTTAAGTCTTTTGAATTCTGAAGCAGGATGAAGGGCACCGCCACACAACAGCTGCCACAGGAGGTGGAGTGTCCGAGAGTGAGGTGGCCGCTGCCGCCAAAGCAATGGTTTTTTAAAAAATCTGTGCAGCTAATCGTATCTCCAGTGACCAATCAGGAGTTCTGATCTAAATGAAGGGCAAGGTAAAAATTGCACACTTCTTCAATTTTAGGGAGCGTCTCTGGCTCAATGCTTACTGCAGTTTGCTCCCAGAAGGTCCTGGATACGATCCCTGGCACCTCTGATTAAAGAATCTCAGCAGCTGGCAGAGACCCCCTCACTGATGAAGACCCTGGGAAGTGGATGCCGGTTCAGTGTAGCCAATGCTAAGATGAAGGAGTTGACTCAGTACATACAACCTTCAAGGCAAGCCTATAAAAGAGAACTTCCCCTTGCTCCCCTAAATTTTATCTTCTCCTTTTTCTCCACCCACTGGACCAGACGAGGCCAGCTTAGAAAAGCTGTTCCTGAAGTCTCCAGAATGTTACTTCCTGAAGCCTCTCTAGTATTTTAACTCCTCCAAATCTCCGTTCCCTGCTTGAAGGCGAGGGACTGGAGCCCCCTATTGTCTCCAGCTGGACCTATTAGCATTTCTGAAGAGGTAGCTGAGGTGCGCCTGGAAAACCATTGAATGACTTCCTCCTCCCTGCCTGTTCTCTGCCAAGAGAGAAGGTTTTGCTCCTTTCAAACCTCCAAAGGAAAAATGCATTTCTTCTCACCCTCCGCTTCCCAAATCCTGAACTCTTCAGGCTCCACCCCCAAAATCTCCAGGTATTTCCCAACCTCGACCTGTCAACCCTAACAGGAAATCGAAACCTTGAAAGTGGCTCTTTTGTATCCTGTGATAGTAAGTTCCCTGTGTTGACCGCGTGCTGTGTGAAGCCCTCCCCCCCACCCCAATCCCAAATCCACGCCTGAACTGGATGGCCCAGACTACCCAATCTCATTAGATCTCGGAAGCTAAACAGGGTCGGCCGTAGTTAGTATTTGGCCGGGAGACTGCCAAGGAAGTCCAGGGTCGCCAAGCAGAGGTAGGAGATGGCAAATTGTCTCTTGCTTCAAAAGCCATACAGGGTGACCTTAAGTCAACTGTGATGCGATGGCACTTCACACAAACCCTTCCTAGACCTACAGCCCATCTAGTTCGTTGGGTGAACCAAAGTTCTAGCGTTGGCTGGGGGAAGTCCGCTCTCTTTTCCAGCCCCCTCCCCCTGTTCATCATTCTTTGACCTTCCTTCATGTCCTCCCCAAGGTCTTCCGCAACTGAAAAGGGGTTTATTTGTTTTTTTTTCCTGTTTCTGCCCGGCTTGCCTTCCAGTCCCTGCCACACCACAAGGGCGGCTTATTTTGGAGAAGAAAATCGTTTGGATTACCATTTTGTGTCCCAGGATGAGTTTGACAAGCTGCTACGGATGGTAAGATGGCGGAAATGGTTTCCTTTTAGGCTTGAGGGGCAAGAGCCTGATTGTACTTCTAGGGTTAACAGACCCCTCCCCCCCCCCGGTGGAGGCGGGGGTCCTCTGCTGCCAGGCCCAACCGCCTTGCCCCTGATCAGGCGGGGGGGACTTATCCCGAAAAAGAGAGAGATCCATCCGATGCGCAGCAGCCTGTCCATTATCGTTGCCCACGTGACCCAGGTGTGATGTCATCTTGTCCAGGTTGTCAGGGCGACGCTCTGGTATGTGAGCAAAAACCCTATGGTAGAAGCCAAATCTACCAAAAAGGTTTTTGCCCAAATACTAGGGTGTTACCTAGATGTCCCGGAAGCGATGGCATCACTTCCGGGTCATGGGGTCATAGATGCTTGCTACACATTGGATGCTGCTCCCCATATGTCCCCCATCCCCCGTCGGCTTCTCCCCATGTGCCCCCCTAGCTCTCAGTCAGTGACTGTATCCGTTCTGCTAGATTTGAGACCAGCGGTGCCTTAGAGAACAGCAAGATTTTGGGGACATGAGCTTTTGAAACTCAAAGCTCCCTTCGTCAGATACAAGGACTTGAAGGGCTGTCATAGAAAAGATGGTGTGGAGTTGTTTCCTGTTGCCCCAGAAGGTCGGACCAGAACCTTCGGGTTGAAATTAAATCCGAAGAGTTTTTGGCTAAACATGAGGAAGAACTTCCTGACAGTTAGAGGGGGTCCTTCAGTGGAACAGGCTTCCTCGGGAGGTGGTGGGCTCTCCTTCTTTGGAGGTTTTCAAACGGAGGCTGATCCTGTGAACTCAGGCAGATCACGAGAAGGGATGGCAGGAAGGGTTGCACCAGTGCTTAGTTCTTGTGGCCCTTTCTTACACGCCCAGGGAAATGCTGGTTGCCACTTTGGGGTACAGAAGCAGTTTTCCTCCGGGCCAGTTTGGCCAGGGATCCTGGAAGGTTTTTTGTCATCTTCTGGGCATGGAGCAGGGGTCGCTGGGGGTGGGGAGGTATTTGTGAATTTCCTGCCTTGTGCAGGGGGTTGGACTAGATGACCCAGGAGGTCCCTTCCAACCGTATAATTCTAAGTAGTAATCTGCTTTCCTACTTGTATCTGATGAAGGGAGCTTTGACTCTTGAAAGCTTCCAGCCCCCAAAACCTTGTTGGTCTGTCAGGTACTACTGGACTCAAATCTAGCTGTTCCCCTGCAAACCAACCCTGCTGCCCTCTGAAATGATGTCAATTGCGTCATGGCTGGTTAGGCGAGCTCTAGCCGCAGATCGTTGGTGGCAGAGAACCAAGGACATGCAGGATTCTAGATCCAAGATGGTGCTCATTTGCAAGTTAGTCTCCTTTGCTTTTCGCCGCAACGGTATCTCCTGGTTTTCATTTCAGGGGAAGTTTATCGCCACTTTCAAATACAGCAGCTTTCAGTACGGACTAGGCCGAGATACTATTGATTCTATCGCCCGGGAGGGGCTCGCAACCTGCGTTCATATGGAAATAGAGGTAAGGATGCTCTTTGGGTGCGGGCGCACGCATGATCACACATTGTACATCAACAGAACTTGGTGCCTTCCTCTCCAATGGCAGTGAAGTTTTAACTCCATCTACCAACCTCCATTCCGCTTTCGCCCGCCATTCATTGTGTTCTTGAACCACTTATTGTTGACTGAAAGCCAAACTGAGAGGCAGTGTGGGGTAGTGGTTAGACTTTTGAAATCACATGAATGGGTCTTCTCCTGAATCAGACCATTATTGGTCCATCAAAATTCATATTGTTTACTTCGACTGGCAGCAGCTCTCCAGGGTTTCAGGCAGAGGTCTTTCCCATCACCTCCTGCCTGGTCCTTTCAGCTGGAGATGCCGGAGACTGAACCTGGGACCTCCTGCATGCCAAGCAGAGGCTCTGCCACTGAGCCACAGCCCCTCTTTTCAGGTCTCCAGGGTCTCAGGCGGAGGTCTTTCCCATCACCCCCTGCCAGGTCCTTTCTAACTGAAGGTGCTGCTGGGGATTGAACCTGGGACTTTCTGCCTGCCAAGCAGAGGGTCTTCCACTGAGCCACGGCCCCTCTTCACAGCTCTCCAGGGTCTCGGGCTGAGGTCTTTCCCATCGCCTCCTGCCTGGTTCTTTCCCTAACACTCCAATCCCTACTCTGCCATGGAAGCTCACTGGGTGACCTTGGCTCAGTTACACAATCTCAGACTAACCTACCTCACCGGGCTGTTGTGAGAATAGAATGGAGGAGAGGAGAATGTCAGCTGCTTTGGATCCCCATTGGGGGAAAAGGCAGGGTACACACGAACTACAGGAATGAATGAAGTGATTCTCTTGATGTTCAACTGAAATCTACCCTCCTGTGGCTTAAACTCATTAAATCTAGTTCTGCCTTCTGGAGCAGCATAGAACAAGCTCTGCCCCAATTATTTCGAAAGTGGGTCTGCTGTGGGGAGCAAATTCAAGTGCCTAAGGCAGGGGTCCCCAGCCTTTCGGAATTCTGACACGGTGTGGTGGGCTCAGCCACAAAATGGTTGCCACAGTATGGCTGCCGCAGGAGGTAGTGCCAGCAACAGAATGAGGAAGAAGAAGAGATTGGATTTATACCCTGCCCTTCACTTGGGAGTCTCAGAGCAGCTTACAAACTCCTTTCCGTTCCCCTCCCCACAACAGACACCCTGTGAGGTACGTGTGGCTGAGAGAGCTCTTTCCACAACTGTCTTTGACAGAACAGCTCTGAGCGAACTGTGGCTTGCCCAAGGTGACCCAGCTGGCTGCATGTGGAGAAGCGAGGAATCCAGGGGTCCTTTCGTAGAAAAAGAGGTACAGGAGCTCATTAGCATAACTCATTAGCATACCTCATTAGCATATGCCAGGTCCCCTGACATCACCAGAAGTGTGTCAGAAAGGGAATGTCAGTTTCAGCCCCATTATACTCTATGGGCCATTGAAATCAATTGTAAAAACTCATAGGGTATATGAGGGGCTGGAGGAAAGGGGGTTTGAGGGAGAGGCTCCAAACTTGCAGGGTAGCTGCTGGGGCCTCTCCTCGAAATACCCACCAAGTATCAAGAAGATTGGACCAGGGGATCCAATTCTATGGGCCCCCAAACAGGTTGTCCCATCCCCTCCATTGTTCTCTATGGTGGGAAAAAATGTTAACTTTTTTCCTCCCATAGAGAACAATGGAGGGAATGGGGGCAACCTGTTTGGAGGCCCGTAGAATTGGACCCCCTGGTCCAATCTTCTTGAAACTTGGTGGGTATTTTGAGAAGAGGCCCCAGCAGCTACCCTGCAAGTTTGGAGCCTCTCCCTCAAACCCCCTCCCCTCCAGTGGCTTTTAAAGTTGCCGCCGAAATTCAGCAGCAGGCTGAATCAGATTAGAGAATCTGATTTGGCCCGTGGCTGCCCTAGTGGCCACTCCTGAGCTGGCGGAGCTTTGCTCCGCCTCGCTCTGGCCCCAACGGACCCCTGGAGGAATCATACTTAGTTCTCCCAGATCAGAGTCCCCCACTCTTAATCACCACATCACACTGCCCGCTCGTAGCCACTACACCAAACTGAATGGAGTCAGCTGCTCAACTGTCTGCCCAGCCAATCAAATATCCAGTGGCCAATTAGAGCCTTGCCGGGCAAAAGCCCCGCCCACTTTCTAAAAGCACTTGGTGAGCACCAGGAAAGGTGTCAAGATCCCCATGTTGACGACCCCTGGCCTAAGGGCTATACTGGTGGGGGAGGACTTAGCCCCACCTCTTTCTCCTGGGCAGCTCTTATTCCCTTGATGCGACTTGAAGCATCGTGTGTGATTTCACCACGTCAGCAAAGACCCACAGACTGGCTGGACCTAAGTGGCGAGCCGGGCACTCTCTGCTTCACAGGGGGTGAGAAGCCTAAAGAATTCCTACTTTGAACCTCGCTACATCCTGTTGATCCCAATGAACAAAGAAAAATACGGGGGTCACCTGCGGAGGATGGGCCTCTTCAGCCGACCCGAGATCGAGGAAGCTGTCCAGAGGGTGGACATGTACAAGAAAGTGAACCAGGGCTACCCAGGGTTCTTCGATGCCGTCATCAACGTAGGTGAGTCAACGGGGGGGGGGGGCATTTCTGGGAGGGGGGGGCGACACAAGGAGCTGTTCTTCTGAAGCAAAACAGTGCCACTCGTCCCGGCTGATGCACCAATCTCGTCACCAGGGATCATTTTGAGCAGGAAATGACCAACACCACCACCAAGCCTTATTAAGAGATCTCGGGAACTTGAAAGCTTGCTGCAGTTTTGAGTTATTTTGCTTGATCCTAATAAAAGAAATCCCTCGGATCCCTCCTTTTGGAGCACTCAGTATGTTTTATTGAGGTGGGTCGTCATGTTGGTCTGAAGCAGCAGAACAAAGTCTGAGTCCAGGGGCACCTTTCAGACCGGCAAAGTTTAATTCTGGGTCTCGGCTTTCGTGTGCACGCACACTTCTTCAGATACATTCTGTTTCAATAGAACAAAGTCAGATACTGCGTATGTACTCCGTCGCACAGTTGAGTCTGATTCTTTGCGAGCCCATGGACCACATCACGCCAGGCCCTCCTGTCTTCCGTCGTGCCCCGGAGTTTGCTTAATTTCATGTTTGTTGCATCGATAACACTGTCCAGCCATCTCATCCTTTGCCGTCCCCTTCTCCGTTGACCTTCAGTCTTTGCTTATACCCAGAATAAAGCTTTGTTGGTCTTCACAGGTGCCACTGGACTCAAACTTTGCTCAGTAAGTTCCACCAGACCAGTGATGGCGAACCTTTTAGAGACCAAGTGCCCAAACTGCAACCCAAAACCCACTTATTTATCACAAAGTGCCAGCACGACAATTTAACCTGAATACTGAGGTTTTAGTTTAGAAAAAAGAGCTCATACATTGACATCTTTTGTCTTAAAAGAAAAACACAATAACAGAGCTTTCAATTATACAAACAACTTTTTATTGAAAGGTAAAAGTTTGCATTTGGCATGCTTTTGAACAATTAATGTGATTTTTGCTGTTGTATGCATGCTGATAATTTGTCTAACCTTGGCTCATACTTTCTTTGAGAGCAGCCCAGCCTCGAGTCTGTGTCGTCTTTTTCCTTTTAGAGACTGAGTGCCCAAACTGCATGCATGCCCACAGAGAGGGCTCTGAGTGCCGCCTCTGGCACACGTGCCATAGGTTTGCCACCACTGCACTAGACATTACGGAAAATCAAGACGCAAAGCTGCCACTTTTGACGGCAGTCTCGTGTTATCTCACCTTGCGGCACCCCTTACTTATTTGCTTCCTTCCGCTTTTCTCCTCCTCTCCACCCGCACATTTAGATAACTATGATGAAGCCTTCACCAAGCTGGTCCGCCTCATCGAGGAATACCTAGGACTGGTGAAGCCTTCGGAGTCAGAAGCGACCGTTCCCGCACCAGAGGGCAAAGTAGATCCAGGTACTTTGCCTAACGCGACAGATGTGCCCCTTGTGAGCCAGCAGCCCCTTTACTCGCAGGGGGCGAGAGTTGCTCGCACCTTAGACGTTTTGGGTGTCTGTGAAAGATGGAGCCCAGTTTGCACTATCCTCATCACTCTTCTCTGCGTGTGCTCCATTCTGTCCCGGTCCTTTCTGGAGGCCTCACTTCCAAAAGGATGTGGACAGAATGGGGCGGGTGCAGAGGAGAGCGACAAGGATGATCAGGGGCCAGGAGACCGAGAAGCCCTGCGAGGAAAGGCCGAGGGACTTCTTGGGAAGGTTCAGTCTGGAGAAGAGGCGGTCAAGGGGGGACAGGATGGCTGTCTTGAAGTATCTGATGGGCTGTCCCTTAGAGGAGGGCAGGGAGCTGTTCCTGTTGGCAACAGAGGAGTGGACTCTCAAGAATGGGTTTAAATTAAGGGTGGGAAGGTACCGGCTGGATCTTAGGGGAAACTTTTGTACAGTTAAGAGTTGTGCAACGGTGGAATCGGTTGCCTGGGGAGGTGGTGAGCTCCCCCTCCCTGGCAGTCTTCAAGCAGCAGCTGGACTTGTGAGGGATGCTCTAGGCCAGGAGTGGCCAAACTTGCTTGATGTAAGAGCCACATCGAATAAGTTTCTATAAATCAGAAGTTTGAGAGCCACAAGACGTGAACAAATATTACACACATGTTTTCGTTGAAAAAATATGCAAATTTGCTTTTTATTAACATTAAATGACACTACCAAAAATAAAAATGAAAGGGGTAAAAACAGATACTGTTAATGATACTTATCCAGTGATACTTGTAGGCTGGGGGGGGGGGGCTTTGAGAATGCATTTAAAGTTGCTTTCTTTGTCTCCCCCGCCCACCTCAAGCCCACCCAGGGAGGGGAACACTGAGCTGGGAAAGGAAGATCGATGGGGGGGGGGCATGCCTCCCCTTTGCTTCCCCAGTCACCCTGTCGGGAGCCGCACAATATGTGTGAAAGAGCCGCACGTGGCTCCCGAGCCGCGGTTTGGCCACCCCTCCTCTAGGCTGATCCTGCACTGAGCAGGGGGCTGGACCAGATGGCCTATATGGGCCCCTTCCAACTCGGTGATTCGACGATTCGACGATTCTATCCACTGCTGTACCTTGTGGAACGGCCCCCTTAAGTGCATTATTTATTTATTTAAAACACTTGTACCCTGCCTTCCTATCTGTGCACGGGCTACCGAGGCAAGTAAATTCACGTTTAAAGGCCATTAAAATCAACGTCTCCCCCCCCCCCCCCCCGGTCAGAGCAGACAACCGTGCCCAGGATAGAACTCCTCAGGCAGCTTCGTGTGTTCGGATAGCAGCACATTGGTGGAAGACGAGCGCTTCAAGACGTTGGTCCAGATCCTGAGCACTCCAGTCGCTGAACTCTGTGGCGAATCAGAGTCTTTCCAAAAGTGGCCACCACAGTGGAATGTGGTGCCCAGAGAGATCTGTCTGAACCCTAAGAGGGTTTATAGCCAATGCTCCTTCTAAGCCGTGGAGTCTTGCGAGCAAAAATTCTACTTTGTGAGCTACCGGCATTAAAGCTGTGAGCCAGCGATTGGGCTGCTGCATAAATTAGTTTGCTCTGGAGCCCTCCTTCCTGAGCTGAGACGAAAACTGCGAGCTGGAGGCTAAAAAATGGTGAGCTAGCTCGCACTAACTCAGCTTAGAGGTGGGGGGGGGATTGGAGCGGGCCCGGTGGGGCATTTGGGGGCAGAGCCCCACCACAGATGAGCCCTGCCCCACCCCAGGAGGATGCCAGATCCCCCCCACCCCTGCCGTGCCTTGCCCTTGCCCCTCCATGCCCTTGCCAGCTCTTCCAGGGAAGCTGTCCTGCTGCTTCTGGTCAGTTTCACTCCCATCAGCTGTTAACAGCTGATAGGAGGGGAATGAAACTGACCAGAAGCAGCAGGGTGGCTTCCCTTCCCTTCCCCAGCCCTCCCCCCATATTGCAGCTGCAGGGGCTCTTTCCTTCCCCAGCCCGAAGCAGTTAGGGAGGCTGGGGAAGGAAAGGGAGGCTGCCATACCGCTTCTGGTCAATTTCACTCCATACCGATCAGCTGTTAGATGTAACCCCTGGGCTGGCAACCACTGTTCCTCTAAGCTGAGTTAGTGTGAGCTAGCTCACAGTTTTTTAGCCTCTGGCTCACACGTTTTTGTCTTAGCTCAAGAAGAAGAAGAAGAGATTGGATTTATATCCCACCCTTCACTACCCAAGGGAGTCTCAGAGTGGCTTACAAACTCCTTTCCCTTCCCCTCCACACAACAGGCACCCTGTGAAGCAGGTGGGGCTGAGAGAGCTCTGACAGAAACTGCTCTTTTTCAAGAACAGCTGTGCCAGAACTACGGCTTGCCCAAGGTCATCCGGCAGCTGCAAGTGGAGGAGTGGGGAATCAAACCCGGTTCTCCCAGATTAGCATCCGCGCACTTAACCACGACACCAAAGGCTCCAGAGCCAACTAGTTTATGCAGCAGCCAAATCGCCCACTCACCACTGTAATGCCAGCAGCTCACCAAGTTGAATTGTTGCTCACAAGACTTCACAGCTTAGAGGGAGAATTGCTGGCAACCCCAGCCCGGAGGAACCTGGCAACCCTGCTCCCATTCTTAGGCTTGGTTACTGCTATAGGGCGCTGGTCTGAGGCCCACATCCCTTGACTACAAGGCAGGATCAACAGAAAGTTCTTTTCAACAGCAGCCTTCAGGCACAAAAGCCAAAACTCACAGAGGTCCTGAGAAGAAGGACAAAGGGACCCAGCCCTACAGGCAGAACATCAGTTGCCTTGTCCTCGCCTGCCCCGCTATAAACCATCCGATATCCCTTGAAGGGATTCCTAACGGCCTCTAACATCTTGCCGTTCCCGCCAGCGTGCGTTCTTCTTTGCAACTTCATTAAGAGTGCTTTGAATCCGGGGCAATTCTGCCACCCATAAAAGTAACTTTAGAATTTACTACACTTCATTAAATTCATTTAGTGCTTCATTTGTAGGTGTTTCCAGATAAATTTTAACGATCCCATCTTTAGGAGCGATTGCCTTTCTGTTTGCGGACAAGGCTTGACTGTTATTCCGAAAAAACTAATCTCGCCTGGAGGTTGAGTCTTAATATGAACATTTGCAATAACAGTGTAATAGGGAAGCATTAGTGGTGCAATATAATGGCCGGCTATTAAATCCCCCTCCCCTTAATGAACAACCATCTCCAAGCTCATGTTAGAGGACAGAGCAGAGGCCCCGGGGAATGGGGGAAATGAAGGTTGAGGCTGGAGACAACAAGAAGTCTTTTTCAGTTGTTGAAGGGGGCACGATGGAGTGATAGGGTCCCATCCCCCCAGTAGGGTCAGGTAATCCCCCGCCCCCTGCTCGTGCTGGAAGCTGGGGTGCCATGTCAATTCCGGGAAAAATCCAGGAGGTTTAATTTAATTCAGTTCGTTCATTTATACCCTGCCTTTCATCCCAATGAGGACCCAAAGTGGATTACATCATTCTCCTCTCCTCCATTTTATCCTCACAACAGCCCACTGGAGGACCTCCTGATGGCACCTGGTATTTTTGGCCTCTGTGTGACCAAGTGTTGGACTAGATGGGCCTTTGGCCTGATCCAACATTGGCTTCTCTTATGTTCTTAGTTTGGTGTAGTGGTTAGGAGCGCGGACTCTAATCTGGGAGTACTGAGTTTGATTCCCCACTCCCCTACATGCAGCTGCTGGTGTGACCTTGGGTCAGTCACAAGTTCTCTCAGAGCTGTTCTTTCAGGAGCAGTCCTCAAGAGAGCTCTCTCAGCCCCACCTACCTCACAGGGTGTCTGTGGGGGGAGGGGAAGGGAAAGGGATTGTAAGCCGCTCTGAGACTCCTTCGGCTAGTGAAGGGGGGGGTATAAATCCAATCTCCTCTTCCTCCTTCTCCTTCTCCTGGTTGAGAGAGTGTGACAGTCCCAAGATCACCCAGCAAGCTTCCATGGCACGAGCGGGGATTCAAACCTGGGTCTCCCAAATGCTAGTCTGACACTCTTAATCACTACCCCACAGTGGCTCTCAGTAGATCGAGAGTAGTAGTAGAAGAAGAGATTGGATTTATACCCCACACTTTACTACCCAAGGGAGTCTCAGAGTGGCTTACAAACAACTTTCCTTTCCCCTCCCCACAACAGACATCCTGTGAGGTAGGCAGGTCTGAGAGAGCTCTGACAGAAACTGCTCTTTTTCAAGAACAGCTTGCCCAAGGTCATCCGGCAGGTGCAAGTGGAGGAATGGGGAATCAAACCCCGTTCTCCCAGATTGGAGTCCGCACACTCAACCACTACACCAAACTGGCTCACATAGCTCACAAACCATAGAGTTTCCGACGATTCCTGGAGCTACCTATGTCACTTCCGGGTTTTTTACCGGAAGTGACATAGGTAGCTCCAGGAATCGCGGGAAACTCTATGGTTTGTGAGCTATGTGAGCCAGTTTGGTGTAGTGGTTGATGTGGGCCTGTAGCCGGCATCGTGTCCTCCCCATATCCTTGCCCACAATCCTCCTCCTGGTTGCCAAGCACTACCTGGCAGTCCTACAGAATAGATATTACCCTAACTGGGCTAAGCCCTGGACATTTTGGTACCTCTGATGAAAACGCTTAAGTGGTGTCTGCATCAACTAATTAGCATTGTACTGTATGGTAATTGGCAGGGGGAACACCATTGAGAGCTGGCCCACCTTTTAACCTCCCCCGTCCACCAGGTGGCTCCACTGTACAAATCCTGTTGAAGGGTCTGAGAGTTTGAAGGTGGACCATGGCTAGTTAAAGGTATAGGGTTTCCCTTGCTCAAAAGCCAGTCGAATCCGACTCTAGGGATGTGGTGCTCATCTCTGTTTCCAAGCCAAAGAGCCAGTGCTGTCCAAAGACTTCTCTGTGGTCATGTGCCTGGCATGATTAGATGCCAAGGCGCTCGGAGCTCTGTTGCCTTCCCACCGAAGCGGTACCTCTTTATCTGCTTGCAATCTCTTGCTTTTGAACTGCTCGGTTGGCAGCAGCTGGGGCCAGAAACGGGAGCTCACTCCATCATGCCGCACTAGGGTCTCAAACTGCTGAACTACCAACCTTCCGGTCTGCAGCTTAGCATCATATGGGTCAAATTTCTCTCGTCTGTTATACCACTGCCCTTACCAGCATGCAAAATCTTTCACCCCAGGTAGCCACTTCAGTTTACCTCCACAGAGAGTCACCTCTGGCCACTGGACAAACCCCAATATTGTCATTTTCCTCCTGTCGCTTTTGACCAAACAGGATGGATAGGTTTTCCACCAGAAGCGTATACCAAAAGAACGAGTGTCTACAGCCTGTCTTCTATTCAGGTTTTGTTGAGAAGTTCTGTACAAGCCACCCTGAAACAAATGGGAGAGGGCTAAGAGCATGGCAGAGCTCATACGCAGTTCTGTCCCACTGGAGAACATATAGGGGGGATTTGCTGGTTCTAGGGGTTTGGCCACTGTTTGACACAGAGTGTTGGACTGGATGGGTCACTAGCCTGATCCAACATTGGCTTCTCTTATGTTAAGTTATAGATAGGAACTCTCAGTCTGGGGCAAGTGATGCTCTGTCTTCTTGGTGCTTGGGGGGGCAACAGTGGGAGGGCTTCTAGTGTCCTGGCCCCACTGCTGGACCTCCTGAGGGCCCCTGGTGTTTTTGGCCACTGTGTGACACAGAGCATCGGTCACGATGGACCACTGGCCTGATCCATCGTGGCTTCTCCGATATTCTGAAGCCCCTCATAATCCACAGCCCCTAGCGCCAAGAATGAATGGACCACAGAGATTTCTGTGGGCTAGTGAAACCGTTAACCTCATTTCTCAGCCTGGGCAACGTTATTTGTTCTTTCTTAGCTCCTGAAAAAACCGCCGACAAAAAACCGGCAGCCCCTGTCAAAGGCAACGATGTTGTCGCCCAGGCGTCCGCCACCAATGAATTCTTGGATTCATCGGCCAGGAATTACGCTGCCAGAATATCAGCCAGACTTTCAGAAGAGAGGACGCCCGTGGTGAGTGGGGGTGGGGTGGGGGAGTGTTCCCAAGATCAGTCCTCCCCTAAAGGTGAGCTTGGATTGGCACTGATGATTTTGTATTTTTAATAGCACTGTAACCTGCCTTGAGACTGTTGAACAGAGAAAGGTGAACTAAAAAGCGTTTTTTTCTGAAGTCTTTTAAAAACTTTTCTTTTTTTTTGCAATAAAAGTTTTATTTTTTCCTTTATTTTTTTTTAAAACTTTCCTGACAGAAAAATGAGAAAATTTTGGAGAGCACTGAGAAATCTCCTAATGAAACATTTTGTCTCTCTGAGTGAGAGAAACTGGGTTTTACAAAGAACCTGACTTATTTGAAAGCGTAGCATGAAAACTGAGGGCTCTAATCTGGAGAATCCGGTTTGATTCCCCACTTCTCCTCCACATGCAGCCAGCTGGGTGACCTTGGGTCAGTCACAAGTTCTCTCAGAGCTGTTCTCTCAAGGGCAGTTCTCTCAGAGTTCTCTCAGCCCCACCTGCCTCACAGGGTGTCTGTTGTGAGGAGGGGAAAAGAAAGGAGATTGTAAGCCACTCCGAGACTCTTCGGGTAGTGAAGGGCAGGCTGTAAGACCAACTCTTCTTCTTCTTCAAGGGTCAGGGGGTTTTGCCACTTTACTTCCGGGGAAAGCCATGTTGGTCTGCCACAGGGCAGCTGCCTCAAGTCCAGTAGCACCTTAGAGACCAATTAGATGTTCGGGTTACAAGCTTTCCAGATTCACAGCTCACTTTTTCAGATACGAGTTGGAATGGAGATCTCAGAGTCCTGTTATCCCAGTCAGAAGGCGGGGGGGGGGGGGACGATCCTGGGTGTTATACTCTACTGAGGTCCCCTCCCTTCCTCAGAGTCTACCCCCAAATCTCCACGGATTTCCCAACCAAGAGTTGATAACCTTAAACTAAACTCAGGTTCTGAACCAGATTTAAGACTACGGAGGACAATTTTGTGTGTTTCTGCGGGTGCTGTGTGTAGGGAAGGGGTATAAATATGAAGAAAGCTTTTTTGGTGGGGGAACCCCTTCATTCTAGAATTATGAAGTCATTACACTGATTTTCAGTACAGCAGAGCCAGCAGATGTGGAGTTATTCCCACCCTGTCTTCTGGCTGAGTAAATCTCGTCCCACTTTCTGATGTGCGGAGTTACGACTCCAGATGGAAAGGAAAAGTCAAAAACCTGCCTGCTACCCATCACTCAACGAACAGCTTTCATCAATACTGAAAGGGGAAAACAGGATATAAAAAAGAAGCAATATTCCAGTCGCTGCCGCGCTCCGGCACTTTTGACTGCATTCTGGCCTGCAGAAACCATGCTGGATTCTTTTCACAGCACTTTATCTCCATGCTGGAGGAAACCTGGCCAGCTCCGTTTCTGTGTGCCCAGCTGCTTTTCAGGGCACAGAGGTGCAGCGTACCATGCCTTTAAAATCAATTTTAGTATCTGTATGTCTGTTTCTCAAGTGTGGCTCCCATCTGCAGATACCTAAATCTGTGGATTGAAGCCACGCTTACCCAAGACAGATTTTTCTGCAAACTTGGGTGGGGCAGTTAATAACCCCCCAAATAAAAGCAACTACCTCTGGTGGTCAGAGGAGGAGCCTGAGAGCTGTGTGGGGCCTGATGAGAAGTGGGGGGGAGGGAATTCCCCTCCCCACCAGTCTCACAATCCTACACTTACGTTAGTATATCTCTGAGACAGGATCAAGACAGTTTGCAATAAAAGCACACATGACAATTAAAACTGGGAAAATGGCAGAAAAGAACACGAATCCAGTAGCACCTTAAAGACTAACAAAATTTGTGGCAGGGGAGGGGCTTTCGTGAGTCACTGCCCACTTCTTCAGATACAGCTAGAGTGGGAAGCCATCTGTCCTTATATCTGGGACAGTGGAGGGATTTCAGATGCCAGATGACAATAGCAGGCATGGTTGAATTGGGTGTGATATGCAGAGGGGGTAGGAGGCGTGAAGAAATCAGCATTGGTAATGAGACAGGAAACCTCGGTCTAAGTTCAGTCCAGGAGGATGCATTGTCTTGAGCTTCATTATCAGTTGCGATTCAACAGTCTCTCTTTCTAATCTCCCTTTGAAATTCCTTTGGAAGGGAACTGCTACTCTTCAACCAGCAACTGAATGTCCTGGAAGGTTTAAATGTTTCTCCACTGGCTTTTGAATGTTGCGATTTCTAATGTCAGAATTATGTCATTTTACGCTATGTCATAGGGGCTGGCCTGTTTGTCCAATATATAAAACCACAAAACCAAAAATGCAGCAAAAGTGGCAGCATTGAAATGTAAACTAAAACCACCAACAGCAGTTTAAGGTATGACAATCTAGCCAGAATTCCATATGACTAAGGTTGCCATGCTCCGGGTGATGCCTGGAGTTCTCCCGGAATTACAGCCCATCTGCAGACCACAGAGATCAGTTCTCCTGCAGGAAAACGGCAGCTACGGAGGGCAAACTCTATGGTATACCACAGATTATATGTAAAATCCCTCCTTGGGTTTCCGTCTCCATGGGCTCCTCTCCCAAATCACCAGGACTCGAATCTAGCTCTTCTACTGTGGTCCAGCTCTGTTACCCTCTGTAACGCAACTACAGTGGTGTTCTTGAGCTGTTACACCACACCATCGCACTATTATCTTCCTTCCAGGTTCCTCTCTGGCTATATATTAACTTGGCATCTTTGCCCAGGACTGTTGCGCCTCAGCCAGTCATTCCCCCCACCTCACCCTGCCGCTCTCATAACTCTATCGGCAGAGAGCTGACGGAAGCATTTTTCACGTGTCACAAAGGCCGGGAAAAGGAGACGGATGGAGGGACAGAGGCGGGAGGGAATTTCTGTGCTGATTTAGAGTTGTAATCAGCCTGGGCAAATAGCACTGTCCAGAGAACTCAGTCGAAGAGGGGTCTGAGCATCTGCGCTGAGCGTCAGATTGGATTGAATTGACATGTCATCTTCAAAGGAGGAGAAGCAATTCAAGAGCAAAGGGACTCGCTTTCTCACACTGCAGCCAGAGAATTGGAAAGGTCCTTGAAAGCCATCTCGTCCAGCCCCCTAGCTCAATGCAGGACATTCGGAGCTAGATAATCCCAAAGCCAGGACGCAACGTCCAGGGAAGGCCTCGGCCTCTCTGCCCTGTTGTTGGCTGTCCAGAGGAACTGGTTGGCCACTTTGTGAAACAGGATGCTGGACTAGATGGACCACTGGTCTGACCCAGCAGGGCTCTTCTGATGATCTTATCAGGGGAAGGCCTCAGCTTCCATGCCCTGTTGTTGGCCGTCCAGAGGAACTGGTCGGCCACTGTGTGAGACGGGATGCTGGACTAGATGGACCACTGGTCTGACCCAGCAGGGCTCTTCTGATGTTCATATCAGGGGAAGGTCTCAGTCTCCATGCCCTGTTGTTGGCTGTCCAGAGGAACTGGTTGGCCACCATGTGAGTTGGGATGCTGGACTAGAAGGACTAATGGTCTGTTCTAACAGATTGTGTTTTTTTGGTGCTTCTTGTTCAGGAAGAGGCCTCTCTGCAAAGGCGGCAACAGATGGCCCAGCAGGGACTGATGGGGAAAGCGGCTAGTGGCTACTCCCAACTCTTTCTATGGTAAGATGCCTTGGACCCCCTTTTTGTGGGGGGGGGGGGGAGGCAGGATACAAACATTTGAATAAATAATGTAAGGGTAGCTGAAAGAATGATCATGAGTGGAAGACACAGGAAAGGGTTGTCTTGGTTCCAGATGCCAGGAAGATCCTACGGGGCTCTGGACAGCCCAAAGCACAGTCCAGACTCAGCAACCCAGTGCGGTGTGGTGGAAAGGAGTGGAAGACAACCATCCTGGGGGACCAGGGTTCAAATCCCAACCTCTGCCAAGGAAGCTTGCTGGGTTGAGCTCGGGTCCATCACAAACTCTCCGCTTGGCCAACCTCACAGGGTTGTTGTGAGAGAATGGAGGCGGCTTCCTGTGGCAGCTGTTGGGTGGCCGTGCCTACCATGCTGTGTCAGAATTCCACAGGTGCCCAGAGACTCAAAAAGGTTGGGGAACCCCTGCACTAAGAATCGTCATTAGGGATGGGCACGAACTGGGGAAATGGTATTTCATGGTGGTTCGTGGTTCATTCGATTACACGAACCACGAACTTTTCCCATTTCCCGAACCGGTTCGTGGTTAATTCTGTTCATGAGTTTGGGAGGTGGTAGAACAGCCCCCTCATGAGTTAGAGATGCCAGACTCACAGGGAATCTTCAGCAGTCTCTCCTCCATGTGCCATCCAAGTTTTGCAAAGATTGGATTTGGGGTTTGTTTATTTATTTGTCAGTCTCTTGGTCAGTGTCCGAACTGGCAGAGACTGACCAAGAGTGAGATCTCGGAGTCGTAGTAGATAACTCACTGAAAATGTCGAGACAGTGTGCAACTGCAATGAAAAAGGCCAGCGCTGTGCTGGGGATTATTAGGAAGGGAACTGAGAACAGATCAGCCAGTATCATAATGCCCCTGTATAAATCGATGGTGTGACCTCATTTGGAGTACTGTGTACAGTTTTGGTCAACACACCTCAGAAAGGATATTATAGCATTGGGAAAAGTGCAGAAAAGGGCAACTAGAATCCGTCTTCGATGGATTTAACTGAGCTATAGTGAAAGCAGCCAAGTCAGGGTGTGGTATATATACACAATTTGCTCTGATCAAGCTATGGACAACTGCTATGGGTGTTTCTAGGGCTCTCCACAAGTCCACCCCCAGCATTGCCTAGGAATTGATTGAATCAGCACCAGCCTGTCTGGAGAACGAACCACTCTAACGAACCAAACAAACCTCCAGGGGAAAAAGGCGGTTCGTTTTTGGATTCGGGAACACCGTAGCCCAACGAACCAGTTCAAAACGAACCACGAACTGACCTGGTTCAATCTCGAACCATGGTTCTTTTCTCAGTTCGCTCTCATCCCTAATTGTCAACCCGTATTTTAAATGAACAGGCAAAAGCTTATCTGATTGTCAGGCAGTTCACAGTCCTAGACATGTCTTTTGTCGCACAGTAATTCTGCACAGGGAGGGGAGGGTCTCCTTTCAGGAAAAATCCCTGACAGCATGTAGCCTCAAAAGTTGACAGCTACTGCAAAAACCTTCCGATCTCAGGTACAATATGTTGAAATATCTACACAGCTCGCCAGTAAACTGAAGAACATCTGTGTCCGGATGAGCAGAGGAGAATGAGCTCTAGCATCCTTATGCTTCTAGCAGAGATTAGGTGTGTGAGCAGAGGATGGGAGTGCCAAACGGCAGAGTTCATCTTCAATGCACATCTCATCAGGCCACACCCCACCAGCACTACTTTACAAATTCACACACTCAAATTTCCAGATTTGATTATCTTGGGTGTCAGTTTGGGGGTCAGGGTATAGCTGGGTTGATGGAAAACATGAAGGGTTTTTTTTTTATGATCAGCGCTGGAATTAGGGAGGCCAGCCCCCCTGGCTGCTGGCAACTGTGGATCGTTGTTCTTTTTGCCAGATCCAGGTTTGGTAACTCCTGGAGATTTTGGGGATGCGGGGGAGCTCCTGTTCAGCTCCTGCTGATTGGTGCTCCCTGGACTGTGCTCCGTACTGCATCTTTTCTCGGCCAGTGATCTGACACGCACATGTCTGGTGACCGGCAGAGGACCCTAATGTGAGAGTCCGAGAGAGTCAGTCAGCAACAGGTGTTCTTAAACAAAAAGTCCTTTATTGCAAACTGGTCTCCATGGTCATCTACACTTCTTGTGTTAGTAATAACGGGTTCTCAAACAGCCAGGACAAATATACGTTATTCAGACGGTTAGTTCTTAGGGAAGCCTCCAATCCCAGAAAAGATAAAAAGGCACAAAAATATACTACTACGCCAGGGGCGTAGAGTTTAAAAACTCCCAGGGGGGGGGGGCTCTTCCGTGCACACGCTTGAAGTGCACCATATCCCCGTCGCCGCCGCCGCCTCCCCCCCACCTGACCGCTTCTGCTTCCATCCCTCCCTCCGTCCGTCCAGGGGCCAGCTGGGCATTTGCTTAGCTGGCCCCTGGACGGACGGAGGGGGGGTCGGAGTGGCCAGGCTGGGGGGGGGGGGAGAGAGAGACGGCAGCGGCGGCGGCCCTAGGAAGGGCCGAGGGAGGCACGGCGGAGGGCGCACCGTTTTCCTGGGGGGGGGCTCAGTCCCCCCCGGGAAATTTCGGGGGTGGCTCGAGCCCCCCCGTAGTTGACGCCTATGATACGGGCTACTTGTTCTCATAGTAAAAGCGGGAAAAAGACACTTCGCACCTGAAAGGAAAAAGCAGCTGGGAGCCAGACACTCAAGGTCAGTAATACATGAGAGACGATAAGCTTGCTGTGAGAAAGGAGAGCGGCTAAGACATTCCAGAGACACGAGGCCTTACCGAATGGGAACCACCTCCCGCCCGGGGGATGGCAGCATTAGCTGACACCTGGCCTCGACTGCAGCGAAAATGGTTCCTAGGTCCTCCTGGGCCACCGATGGGGGAGTGGGGATAGGGTTACCAGCTCCAGGTAGGGAAGCTCCTGGAGATTTGGGGATGGAGCCTGGGGAGGACAGGGACCTCAGTGGGGTACAGTGCCACAGAGTCCACCCTCCAAAGCATCCATTTTCTCCAGGGTGCCGTCTGAAGACAAGCTGTAATTCTGGGAAATCTCCAGGTCCCGCCTGGGAGTTGGCGGCATCCCTCAATGGAAGGCTGCTCTTAATAGTGGATCTGAGCTCCGTTTGTTTGTCCGTGTTGAAGGAGAGACCACTAACCGCGCTAAGTAATTCCTAGAAAAGCCATAATAGATTTCTGATTTTTTTCAAAATTGCTTTCCCCGGCTCTGCTCTTGAAAAACAGCCACCCATTTTAATTTGGAGCCGAATGGTCTTTTTTCACGGGAAACGGCTCTTTGCTCCCAGAGTTCAGTGGCGGCAGCCAAAGTGAGCAGGATGCTCCTCCGCTCAACCACTCTGTTGCCAAGAGACAGAGAGCGGTCTTTTTTTTAAAAAATCAAGAGCCCGTTGCTTGCCTTGAGTTTCCTTTTCCCTGCCTGTACCTCTGCACAGAACTAATGTAACGTCATTCGATTAGTTGGGGCGCTAACGGACTCCGGAGAGGAGCACGTGGGTAGGTCGTGTTTACTTTGAACCTAAGTGGAAACAAGAAAAATTGCCCCAAAGGATAAACTTGGTGAGCAAATGGCTTCCACCCCTTTCGGAGCGACGCTGCGTAAAAAGTGCTCGGCCATCTTGAGACGGAAGCTGACGTCTGACGTGAGTTTCGGTTTAATTCAGCCCATGTCTTCCTAGATGCAGGCAGTGGTTTAGAACCTGCAGAGGAGTGAAAATAGTGCTAGGAAAGAGCTACCGTAGCTTCAACTAGAGATGCCAGCCTCTGGGTGGGACCTGGAGACCCCCCCAGAATCACAGCTCAAACTCCAGACTGCAGAATCCCCTTGGGGAAAAACCTGCTTGGCTCCAAAGTTTTGGGAAAGTCACAGTAAAGCCTGGACGGCTGCTGTGTGCATGGGGAAATTCTGATTTCCTCCAGCCACTCGGCAGCCGCCTTTCCTGAGATGTTATCTGCAGTGGCTGTTTCCACACCCGCCCCCCCCCCCCTCCCCAGGAGGATGTAAACTGTTTTCAGTTTGCACTAGAATCTCGTTATATGTGTACCAGGTTCTCCGGATGCCCAGCTTTCATTTTGAAAAAGTAACTCTCTAGGCCAGGGGTGTCGAACTCATTTGTTATGGAGGGCCGGATTTGACGTAAATTGGACTTTGCCGGGCCGGGCCACGTGTGCCATAAAATGTAATGCCAGATAGCGGAGATATAAACTTTATAAAGGACACAAACAAGAAGATTTTTTTTAACTTAAAATAGAAACACGCCTGAAACATCAGCATTCTTTCAATATTTTGTTTATTTAACCATCTCTGATAACTGACGCCCCTTGCTCTGAATTATTGCATCAAACTGTCTGCGCTGTAGCAATCTGGGAGGGGGAGGAGCCTCAGCCCAGTGCAGGGAGCAGAAGCTTGCCTATCTGTCTCTCCTGAGCGATTGAGAGAGTCTGGGAAAGCAAGCTATGACACAGCAGCAGCAGCAGAACTGGAGGAGGAAGCAGGAGACAGTCAGTCGCTTGCGGGCCTGATAGAAGCCCTCTGGAGGCCTGATGCGGCCCCCGGGCCGCATGTTTGACACCCCTGCTCTAGTATGAGGGGAAATTCATATTTCCACAATGGAAATGGTTAGAGACTTACTTTAAAAAAAAGAAGACGACAACCACTGGGAATGCAGAGAACCTTGTACACACGGGCCTCTGGAACTTTGTACACACAGATTCCCCCTCCTGGGGGCCCAGTCCCTGCCTGCTTCTGAGGACTGCGAGTTGGAGCCTGGCTTCTCTCATTTCCGGTGCTACTGTCATCCATGCCAAGTCCCTCAGAAGTCGGTGGGGACGCAGGCATGGCAGTCCCTCCCACTCTGCTGATTTCTGTGGCCCTGGATCCGTGGCCTGATCGGAAACGCCACAATCCAGCGGGGCTGATGTCCCTGTCGAATTGTTAAGCAGCATCTGAGCTTGATGAAAAGGGGCCTCCCCAGCCATATTGTGGGGAGTGGGGGGAGCTATAATTTGTGGGTTAAGGCAAAGGCATCACTGAAGAGATGGACTTTGAGGAGGGAACGAAGGAAGAGAGGGTCAGATTCCAGGTTTACTGGGCAGACAGGGAGAAGGGGTAGGGCCATATCAGCCAGTATCATCAGGCCCCTGTGTAAATCGATGGTGCGACCTCATTTGGAGTACTGCATACAGTTCTGGTCGTCACACCTCAAAAAAGATATTATAGCACTGGAAAAAGTGCAGAAAAGGGCAACTAGAATGATGAAAGGGCTGGAACACTTTCCCTATGAAGAAAGGTTGAAGCGCTTGGGGCTCTTTAGCTTGGAGAAACGACGGCTGAGGGGTGACATGATCGAGGGTTATAAGATTATGCAGGGGATAGAGCAGGTAGAGAAAGAAGTCCTTTTCTCCCTTTCTCACAAGACAAGAACTCGTGGGCACTCCATGAAATTGCTGAGCAGTCGGGTTAGAATGGATAAAAGGTACTTCACTCATGGAGTGATTAACACATGGAATTCACTGCCACAGGAGGTGGCGACAGCTACAAGCATGGATGGCTTCAAGGGGGAATTGGATAAACATATGGAGCAGAGGTCTGTCAGTGGCTATTAGCCACAAGGGATAGATAGGGACTCTCATTCTGGGGCAAGTGATGCTCTGTGTATCCTTGGTGCTTGATGGGGGGGGGGCAACAGTGGGAGAAGGGCTTCTAGTGTCCTGGCCTCACTGCTGGACCTCCTGGTGGGCACCTGGTGTTTTTGGCCACTGTGTGACAGAGTAATGGCCTGGATGGGCCATTAGCCTGATCAACACTGGCTTTTCTTATGTTCTTATTTATGGGGGGGAGGTGTCCTTCAGGCTTTTGAGAGCAGTGGAATCAGGGAAGCAAGGTTGGAGTGGGGAGCGTGATGACGATGGGCTATCAGGGTGGTACAGCAAGTGGGTTCCTTCCACCAGCACCCCCACCCCGTATTTATGCATATCCCTGAAACCCGTCTGCTTCTCGTTCCAGGGATGGCACCAGCGGCACACTGGCAGCCGGCACGTATTCCCAGAGTCTGGACCTCACCTCTTCCACCCCCCGAGGCAGCCTCAGTACGCAGCACGCCGGCTCCTCAGACCGCAGCCTCCAGCCTGCCAGCCCAGGCCAAAGGTGGGTTCTGTTATGAACAAACCCCAGTTCTTGTTGTCCCCGCCTTTATTTAAGGAGTGGGAGGCACAATATTGTCCCGTGCGCACGGACTCCTAATCCATCTAGTGGTTGGATAGTGTGGGGCTCATTTCAAAGGAGTGGCCTTTTAGCAAGTCGAAAAGGCACTGAACCATAGCATCTTAGAGTTGGAAGGGACCTTTGGGGTCATCTAGTCCAACCCCATGCACAATGCAGGAAATTTACAACTACCTCCCCCTCCGCACACCCCCAGTGACCCCTGTTCCGTTCCAGAAGATGGCAAAAAACCTCCAGGATCCCTGGCCAAACCAGCCTGGAGAAAAATTGCTTCCTGACCCCAAAAGTGGCAACCAGCATTTCCCTGGGTAAGAAAGGGCCACGAGAACTAAGCACTGAGGCAGCCCTTCCTGCCCTCCCTTCTCACGATCTGCCCAAGTTCACACAATCAGCGTTGCTGTCAGGTGGCCATCTAGCCTCTGCTGAAAAACCTCCCAAGAAGGAGAGCCCACCACCTCCCAAGGAAGCCCGTTTCACCGGGGAACCACTCTAAGTGTCAGGGAGTTCTTCCTAACGTTTAGCCGAAACCAGATTAGTGTGGCGTGTGCTTCCATAGACAACTAGGGTTACCAACCTCCAAGTAGGGGTCTGGGGTTCTCCCGGAATTACAAATGATCTCCCGGCTGCAGAGATTGGTTCCCCTGGAGAAAATGGCCGCTTTGGAGATCGGTTTCTATAGTATGCCATCGATTCAAGGGAAAATCCATCCCCAAACTCCCTCCCCCACAGGCACCCCCGCAAATCTTCATGAATTTCCCAGACAACAGCCTACTTCGTCAGGTGCACGAAGTGGACTGAAAAGATGGGAAGTTCAAATGCCCACGGAGATATCACTGAAGCTGGCATGTGTACTTTGTGAGCCTCCCGGATGGTTCCATAAACCAATTTTTGCTGGTTTTCCAGGACCCCAACCTAGGTCAAAAGCTCGAATTTGGTTTGGCAGGTCGAAAACAGAGCAGGCCTGGGATAAATCAGTGCAATGAGATGAAAGGGGACAGAAAGCACTGTGTTCTGAAGTGGGGCAGGGGTGACAGAGGGCAAAATCGGTGGGGGCCTGAAGAGGCAGGAATTCCAAGGAGGCATGGGGAGCTTTCCCATCTTCCCACTCTCCCTCTCACCCCCCTCCCATCCTGCCTACCCCTGCTTGTGTGCGTGCACACCTGTGTGTTAATAGGGTTGCCATCCGCCCGATGGGGGCAGGGGTTCCCCCGATTTCAGGGCCCCCAATCCGCCGCCGGCCAGCTGGCCATCGGGGGAGCCCCACCCCCAAAGAACCTCCCCCCCACTGCGCCTGCCGTGCCCGGTGTGATGACATCACCCAGAGGTGACATCATTGCGCCAGGCACGTCGCACGGTGGATGCTCTAGCATTTCGCTAAAAACTCTATGATGACCAAATATGAGAGCATCCCCGGAACAATGTACCCAGCACAATATCGTCACACACGCCAGGAGAGCAGGCTGGAGCCCCCCCGCTGGCCGATGGTAAGGACCTGGCGACCTTACGTGTTAAAGTGCCATCAAATCACTTCTGACTTCTGGCGACCCTGTGACTTAATGACCTCTGACCAGTGTTCCCTCTAAGCTGAGTGAGTGTGAGCTAGCTCACAGTTCTTTAGCCTCCGGCTCACACATTTTTGTCTTAGCTCAGGAAGGACGACTCCAGAGCGAACTAATCTACGCAGCAGCCAACTCGCTCGCTTACAAGTTTAATGCCAGTAGCTCACCAAGTAGAATTTTTGCTCACAAGACTCCATAGTTTAGAGGGCGTGTTGCTCTGACATGTCCTATCATCCAGTCTTTGCACCCATTCATAGTAATGGGGAATACCATGGCATCAATTAACGTGATCTTGGTCGCCAGCAATACATCCTTACTCTTAAGGATCATTTCTAGCTCCTTCCGGGCTGCCCTTCCCGGCCACAAACTCCTTTTGATTTTGTGGCTGCAGCCTCCCTTTTGGTTGGTGGCGGAGCCAAGAAGTAGAAAACCTTGAGCCATTTCAACTCCTCTTTCACCGACCTTAAAGTTGTACGATTCCCCAGCAGTCATTACTTTGGTTGTCCCTGTTTGCATTGTTTTTAATTAGCCAGCTGTGACGGTTTTGCACAGCAGCCCAACTTGTGCTGGAAAGAACAGAAAGGTGCTGCTGAGCTGGAGTGTTAATCGGCTGCAGGATGGTGTTTGGGGGGGGGGGGGAAGGATTAGGTGTCAGCAATCAGTTCTGTTAAAGAGTTGACGCTTGTGTCTAGAGGAGGCTGTGAAGAACTGTGATGTTCTCACACTCCTTTGTATGTGTGTGTGTTTGGGGAGGGGAATAATATCTCTGCCTTTCCACCGTGCCACATTAAGATGTTTTAACTCTGCAAACGTTTTGCGCCTAACGCTCTTAATGACCTTGCGGGGAAATCAAGCGTGAGGCAGACTAAAGAAGCAAAGCAAACTGAACATGGTGAACTTTCCTGTGAATAGGGTTGCTGTGACGTTCTTGCCACTGGGCAAAACTTTTTTACTTTTAAACACACTCTTTGTATATAAACTTGGTAGTTTCTTGCTGCCACCAGGAATTTAAAATTCCAAATCTCTCTCCCTTTTGTTAGTATGACCTAGGGTCTGGGCACTTCAGAGGACTATGTGGCCCTGAGGAAGTACTGGACTGATTTCTGGGACAAGTTTAAACAAAAATTGATTTCTTGAATAAAGAACAAAATAGGTTTCTGGTTATTTTGAACAGTTGCTGAAGAAAGGAACTTGTAAATATAACTGGTAATGCTTGGTGCTACAAACAGTCTCAAACTCCAAACTCCACTCTGACAGGCTTATATTTCTCTCTCATATAGCCACATAGGCTAGTCTCTTTGTTTTATTCACACAGAATAGGATCTACTTTCCTAGTCAGACTAAATTTCACACAGACTGTCTTCAAACTTCTCCCACACTTGTCTCTCTTCCAAGACACGCACAGAATAATTTCATAGACATACACACACACAATTCCTCTCAGAACATCCCCGCCCACAGTCTCCGTCATCAGCCAATCAAATCACTTGTCTCCCCCATCACCCCCCCCCCAGTACTGCAGTCACACTCAACATTTAAAGGAACACACACACCAAAACACCAAAAGGAAAACACACACCAATACAGTTTGGTGTAGTGGTTAAGTGCGCAGACTCTAATCTGGGAGAGCCGGGTTTGATTCCCCCCTCCTTCACATGCAGCTGCTGGATGACCTTGGGCAAGCCGTAGTTCTGGCTCAGCTGTTCTTGAAAAAGAGCAGTTTCTGTCAGAGCTCTCTTAGCCCTACCTACCTCACAGGGTGTCTGTTGTGGGGAGGGGAAGGAGTTTGTAAGCTGCTCTGAGACTCCTTTGGGTAGTGAAGGGTGAGGTATAAATCCAATCTCTTCTTCTTCATTACAGTTGCAAAAACCTGTTTAGAGAAATTCCTGGAGATTTGGGGTGGGTGGAACCTGGGGAGGGGAGAGACTTCAGTGGGGTATCATGTCATAATGTCCAATTTCCAAAGTAACCATTTTACCGCAGGGCAAAGAATCTCTCTAGCCTGGAGTTCAGCTATAATTCCAGGAGATCTCTGGGCCTCACCTGGATATTAGTGAAAACCTGAGGGTCACAGTGTTAGGAAGATATGGAAAAATATATGGCACTGGGTAAAACAGATGTTAGGGGCCACGGTGGCTCAGAGGTTAAGACGCTGAGCTGCAAACTGGAAGGTCAGTCGCTCGGCAGTTCGAGACCCGAGTGCCGCGTGACGGAGTGAGCTCCCGTCTCTGGTCCCAGCTCCTGCCAACCTAGCAGTTCGAAAGCAAGAAATTGCAAGGAGATAAATAGGTACCACTTCGGTGGGAAGGTAACAGCGTTCCATGCGCCTCGGCGTTTAGTCATGTTAACCACACGACCACGGAAAAAGTCCTCGGGCAACGCTGGCTCTTCAGCTTGGAAATGGAGGTGAGCACCACCCCCGAGAGTCGGATTTGACTGGCTTTTGAGCAAGTCATGATTATAGTTGCCAACCCCCAGCTGGGGCAGGGGATCTCCTGGTTTGGAGCCCCTCCCCCCAATTCAAGGCTGTCAGAAAGCGGGGGTGGGGTATGGCCACTGAGCACTCCATTATACCCTATGGAGACCGGTCCCCATAGGGTACAATAGAGAATCAATCCGTGGGTATCTGGGAGGGCTGTTTTTTGAGGTAGAGGCACCAATTTTTCAGCACAGCTGCTGCTGCCTCCTCTCAAAAAAGCCCCCAAGTTTCAAAAAGATTAAACCAGGGGATCCAATTCTATGAGCCCCAAAAGAAGGTGCCCCCATCCTCCATTGTTTCTAGTGGAGAGAAGCCATTTAAAAGGGACGTGGTCCCTTTAAATGTGACAGCCTGCTTCAGTCACGCTTCTTCCCTCCCCTCTCCCAGTCCCCCATTGGCTTCTTGGCCACACCTGGCAACCCTGATTGTGACTCACACGCAAGAGCCATGTTGGAAAGTATTTCAGCAAAATGTAACATTTAACGTCATTTTCAATTCCATGCTTCCATTCTTTGGGGATCAAAGATCGGGTAAAATGAAAAACCTCTCGTGGTAAGCACGTGTGAATGTGGGACCGTGTTTATGGGAGGGGTCATTGACCCGGGCGCATATTCTGTTAGAGGGTGTCTGCTGCTTTATCGTGCACGCTTGGTGGCTTATAGGTCACACACTATAGCAATAGGCGGCCATCAGAAACCCTATCGTGGCTCCCAAGGTGGCCGTGGGACTGTCCCAAAACATGACATTGCTCACTAGGTTAGGGAGTCATACCCTTGACTTGGTCTTCTGCACTGGTCAGAGTTATGCAATAGCCATGAACTTAAACGTGAACTTGACATGAAATTAAGACACCTGCTCCTTGGGAAGAAAGCAATGGCAAACCTAGACAGCATAATAAAAAGTAGCAGAGCTTTTTTTGTAGAAAAAGCCCAGCAGGAATGCATTAGCATAATAGGCCACACCCAACAGCAGAAACTCATTAGCATATTAGGCCACACCCCTGACAGTGCAGCTCCCTCCTGGGATCGGCTTCCCCAGGTGCCGCACGGCTTGCAGGGTGCATGGGGAGCCCGAGGGACAGAAGGCAGTTTCTGAATTAGCTTCCCCAGGTGCCCAGGGGGGGCAGTTTAACCTGCCTTCCCTCCCTGGATTGGCTTGGCTTCCTCAGGAGCCCCGCGGCTTGCGAGGCGCCTGGGGAACCCAAGGGGGGGAGGCCGTAGGCTTGGAAGCCAGCCGCAACTCCATTCCTGTGCGTTCCTGCCCGAAAATAGCCCTGATTTAGAGACATCACCCTGCCAACAAAAGTCCGTATGGTCAAAGCCATGGTATTCCCAGTTGTAATGTATTGCTGTGAGAGTTGGACTATAAGGAAGGCCGAACGCCGAAGAATAGATGCTTTTGAAGTATGGTGCTGGAGAAGACTCTTGAGAGTCCCGTGGACTGCCAGGAGATCCAATCAGTCAGTCAACCCTGACTGTTCCCTGGAAGGCCAGATCCTGAAGCTGAAGCGCAGATACTTCGGCCACCAAATGAGAAGGGAGCACTCCCTGGAGAAGACCCTGATGCTGGGAAAGACTGGAGGTCAAAGAAGAAGGGGACGGCAAAGGACGAGATGGCTAGACAGTGTCATCGATGCAGCGAACATGAAGTTGAGCAAACTCTGGAGGGCGGTGGAAGACAGGAGGGCCTGGTGTGATGTGGTGCACGGGGTCGCGAAGAGTCGGACTCGACTGTGCGACTGAACAACAACAACAACTTGTCTAACTTGTGGCCTTATATTTCCTCTGAAAGGGCAGAGGACCGTGAAGATGGTCTGCCCTGAGAAACTAGCTGATGGGTCCGCAAGGATTCCTGACTGCCCCTTCAGGAGTTTCCCGCTGATATTTCTTTATTAAAAATATTTATTAGCCATCTGTCTTCCTTACAGAGCTCAAGGCAGCTTGCCATATGCAGGGGGTGGGGGGGGGACATAAAATAAATAAACCCAAAATTTAAAATCACAATTCAGGCCTGCTGATAAACTTATTCAAACATGGTCCCAAATAAAACAGTCTTCAGCTGTCTCCTAAAGATCGAAAGTGAGGGGGCCGGGCACACCTCCCCTGAGGAGGTTGTTCCATAATCGTGGGCCTGCCACTGAGAAGGCCCTGTCTCCCGTACCCTCCAAAGGAGATTCTTTGACCGATGGGACTGTCAGGAGGGTCTCTCCTTGTAATCTTAATTCCCAGGGAGGAACATGCGAGAGAAGACAGTTCCTCAGCTACCCTGATCCCAACCTGGTGCTCCTGTTGAAGTCATGGTTGAGCTCTAGAACTGAGAGATTACTTGAGTGGTTGACCTAATCTCTCCCTGAGCTCAAAAAAAGCTCGTTGGTTTAGAACATGCATGCATGTCCACTGCCATTGTATCTGCACCAAGTCATTCAGTGGAGCTAATTCTAACTAGCAAGGTGGTTTCTCTCTCTCGAGAGCCAGTTCAGTGTAGCAGTTAGGAGCGCAGACTCTAATCTGGGAGAACCGGGTCTGATTCCCCACTCCTCCACATGAGGCTGCTGGTGTGATCTTGGGTCAGTCACAGTTCTCTCAGAGCTGTTCTCTCAAGGGCAGTTCTCCAGAAAGCTCTCTCAGCCCCACCTCCCTCACAGGGTGTCTGTGGTGGGGAGGGGAAGGGAAAGGAGATTGTTAGCCGCTCTGAGACTCCTTCAGGTAGTGACGGGTGGGGTATGAATCCAATCACGTCTTCTTTCTCCTTCTTCTGTCTGGTTCTGGATGCTGAAATGCCAACGAACACCAACAAGATTTAGAAATCTTTAGCATTATTCAGATAAAAATCACTTGTGTCAACGAAGACTAAGCCCAACTATTTCAGCCAGTCGGTACCCTGATATTAACAAAGTCCATGCTAGTTACAGTTGTTTGGCTAGCCCCTGAGCCGCACCCCCTCTCCTTGGCTTTCAGATTTGAAAATAACCAGGCTTGCAGAGTATGCGGTGGGCTTTTCCGTTTAAAAAACGATCTTGTTGATAGAGCCAAGTGTTCCCTTTTTTAGCTTCAGAGACTCCCGATCGCCAACGCGGGCAGCCCACGTCTCCTCGGGCGGAGTCTTTTCATCCAGCAGTTCTTCCGGCAAGACAGTCCTCAGCGTTTCACCCGGTGATGTGGCCGACGGCGAACATGTGGATGGAAAAGGTAAGAACGAATGATACTGTTGCCAGAGGTGCTTCAATAGCAAGGGGCAGCCCACTTCTATGTTGGTCCGTAAGGTACTGCTGGGCTCGAATCTAGCTATCCTCCTGCGGACCAACGTGATTACTCTCTGAGAGGATTAGATAGTAAGTCTGCCAGGTAGGGGGGGGGCGACCTTGGAGAACTCCTCCTTGTAGGGAGTCCACATTCCTCCTTTCAGAACTAAGCAGGGATTTCGTTTTTCTCTCTTTCAGAGCTGGACGTTTCTCCCACCGTCAAAGAGAAGAAGCCACCGAAATCTAAGACCGCCTCTCCTCGCCTTCCCCAAGTCACCATCCGGCCAGGGTCCAACACCAAAGCCGTGCTCCCTCCCATCCCGTCGGGACAGAAAAAGACAAACCCGTAGCAGGGCAGCGACGCCTTTCCCCAGCGGCCTCGCTCATAGTTGCCTCCCTCTGGTCTGTCCCCCTCCGCGAAAAATCGGCACAAAATTTCTCCGTTTCCGACGGCCCAGGACTGATCAGTCTTCCCCTGAAACGCGGGTCCCGATCCGCTTGGAACATCTCTCGAGTGGAACTGGCCGTGCGTGAGAGGTGCAGAATCCATTGGTGAGGGGAGAACATCACAACACCTAACAAAGATTAGCACCTTTGTTTTCCTAGTAGCGCGAAATATTTGTCCGCCCTCCCTTGGAACTGTCAAAAGTCGCCCGTTAGGCATCTGTGGCTTTCCTGTAGCTGTTTCAAGCAGGGGGCACTTGGGGTGGGGGTCGGTTTGTGTTGTATAGACTTACTATTTTTGTAGTGCTACATTTTCCCCTGAAGGATGAAATAGTTTATTGTGTTTCTATAAAATAACAGACCTGGCTGCTGTATTTTTTCCCTCCATAGAATCATAGAATCACAGAGTCGGAAGGGGCCATACAGGCCATCTAGCCCAACCCCCTGCTCAATGCAGGACCAGCCTAGAACATCCCTGACAAGGGTTTGTCCAGCCCCTGCCAGGGAGGGGGAGCTCACCACCTCCCTTGGCAGCTGATTCCACCGTTGCAAAACTCTGGCTGTCAAAAAGTTTTCCCTAAGATCCAGTCGGTACCTTCCCGCCCTTGATCTCAACCCATTCTTGCGAGTCCTCTGCCGCCAACAGGAACAGCTCTCTAAATGACAGCCCTTCAGGTACTTCAAGAGATCAATCCTGTCCCCCCTCAACCTCCTCTTCTCCAGACTGAACATTCCCAAGAAGTCCCTCAGCCTTTCCTTGCAGGGCTTCTTCGTCTCCAGGCCCCCGATCGTCCTCGTCGCTCTCCTCTGCACCTGCATCATTCTGTCCACATCCTTTTGGAAGGGAAGCCTCCAGAACTGAACACAATATTCCAGGTGTGGCCTGACCAGTGCAGCGTACAGTGGGACTACGACGTCTTGCAATTTGGATATAATGCTTCTGTTGATACACCCCAAGATTGTATTAGCCTTTTTTGTCACTGCATCACACTGGTCGCTCATGTTTAACTTACGGTCCACCTATACCCCAAGATCTTGTTCAGACGCATTGCTACCCGGAAGTGTATCCCCCATCCAGTAAGCATGCATCTCAGTTTTGTTATCCAGATGCGCTTATCCTTTTTAAAATGCATCTTGTTCACATCCGCGTGTTTTCCAGCGTGTTCCCATCTCGTTGAATCTTGTCACTGTCTTCTGGTGTGTTGGCCGCTGCTACCCCATTTGGTGTCATCTGCAGATTTAATGAGCAGCCCCTCCACACCCTCATCCAGATCATTAATAAAAAATATTGAGAAGTACCGGACCCAGAACTGAGCCCGATGGCACCCCACTGGGTACCTCCCCTCCATTCAGGTGAAACGCCACTGACAACTACTGTTCTGAGTGCGGTTCTCCAACCAGTTCCCTATCTACCTAACTATCCTAGAGTCCAGTCCACAGTCCTCTAGTTTACCCACCAGGACATCGTGGGGAACCCTGTCAAAAGCTTTCAGTCAAACAATCACGTATTTAGAAACCTTCTTCAAATAAAGCCTCTTCCCCCTCCCCACAGGGGAGACAGGCCAGTGATAATTGATAAGAGACCAGCCGTGAAATGGCCAGCACTCAGTTCTACCCTGTTGCAGCAAAAGTAATCATCAGAAGATGCTTGGCGGGGGATTTATATTCCACTCGGTCTCCTAGAGGATAGATTTCAGTCATTACCATAAGTCAAGAAGGTTGGGAGAGAAGGCGACATGGTATAGCCCAACTTTGTCAGATCCAGGAAGCTATGCAGAGGTGGTGCTTGACTGGGAGACCACCAACGAAGGCTCTGTAGAGGAAGGCGATGGCATTGACGGAATCTTGACGGCATGTGGGAGAATAATTTCAGTTCAGCTCTAATAGTCATCCGGTGCAAATGCAATAAGTGACGTGGAATGGTATGGTCTTGGCCAATCTCGCCAAAGCTTGGAAGCTAAGCTGGTCAGTACTTGGATGGGAGACCGCCAAGGCAGACTTGGCAGAGGAAAGCAATGGCAAAAACCACCTTTGTTTCTCACTTGCCATCGGTGCCCCTTGCTGGGGTGGCCACAAAGTCAGCTGCGACCTGACGGCACTCGCGTGCGCAAGTTGTATCCAGCAGGCCGGTTCCACCAGTGGAGGCCCTTTCCTCTGGCCATAGCAGAAGAGGCATTATGTTCTCTTAACAAGAGCAGCATCAGTGTGATGCCATAGATTTCATTCTCTAGAATGGCTTGCAAACCTAGCAGCGAGGGAGCTACACTCAGCTTGTCCGGGCTTGCAAATCAGACCGAGTCATGCCAAGGAAAGAGAGGTAACCTTGAACAGTAATGACGAGACGACAGGTCACAGCGGTGGAGAGCAAAATGTACCTGTGATGAATCCTGAACAAAGTTATCTCTCAAGGCTGAGACGGCTGGCTGCCATGCAATTATCCTGACAGAAGTGAAGAATTTGCAACGCCTCGGCGTAGCAACGGCACGTCCCTTCTTTATCTGTGAACATCTGCTATGACTCACCAAGCAATGACAGCCCTTAACGGGGCTGCTGATGCCGGTTGGACTGGATCTGACAACTTGAAATAGCCAGCAGTGGAATGGAGGAATACTCCTGGGACTGCAGGCTGACACATTCTCGGTTACAAATGAAGAGAAGCCCAGTTATCAAAGGGCAGGTCTGAAAGGCCCCCTTCCAGTTCTTCAGAACCGTCAGGAAAATTCTGCCGTAACACTTCTGGGAGTACACCGTTTCGAGAAGGGATCGGATCGATCGCAAACCTTTTGGCCGGCCAAATAAGATGCCTCACTTAGACAGTAGGTGCTTTTGGAACATGGCATCAATACCCAAGACAAAAGCCACAGCAAGCAGATTACATCCTGGTATCAAAAGAGATGGGAGAGTCAGAAATCTGTGACCAGAATTGCCAAGCGGGGGGGAGACTAGGGGACAAAATTCGGGGAGCCCCAATCAGCTGGAGGGTTCTGAAGTCAGCTGCTTTTGTTCTCCCCAGAAAAAGCCGTGGGAAACGGAAAGCATGTATAGGTTCATGGTTCGGTTTGTGCCCATCCCTTGCTACATTTAGCTAGGATCTCCAAGAGCAGGGGTGTCAAACTCATTTTTATGGAGGGCTGGACTTGACATAAATTGGACTTTGTCGGGCTGGGCCCTGTGTGTCATAAAATGTAATCCCAGGTAGCTGAGATATAAACTTCATGAAGGACACAGACACAAAGATTTTTTAAACTTAAAATAAAAACATGCCTGAAACATTAGCATTTAAAAAAAAATTGTTTATTGAAGAGTCTCTGATAACGGACACTTCTTGCTCTGAGTTATTGCATCCAAATGTCTGCACTGTAGCAATCTGGGACTGCAGGCTGACACATTCTCGGGAGGGGGAGGGGGCTCAGCCCAGTGCAGGGAGCAGAAGCTTGCCTATCTGTCTCTCCTGAGCGATTGAGAGAGTCTGGGAAAGCAAGCTATGACACAGCAGCAGCAGCAGAACTGGAGGAGGAAGCAGGAGACAGCCAGTCCCTTGTGGGCCTGATACAGGCCCTCTGGAGGCCTGATCCAGCCCCCGGGCCACATGTTTGACACCCCTGCCCAAGAGGGATCCAAAGCAGCTCACATCATTCTCCTCTCCTCCGTTTTATTCTTCTTAAAAATATATATAAATTAATAAATTAACTTAGCCACTAGGGCTCAGCAGCTGCAGTTTATAATGTGTAGATTTTTAGCTTTATGGAAGTGGCAGCTGGGGACTCCTGGGTCTAAAAAGCAGGTTGTATTTTAAATAGCATTAGTAGGAAAATGCACTTTGGAAGGCAAGCAGCCACTCTTGAGATCCGGGAAAAAACGTTTTATGTATGCATCTTACAATATCACCATTCCCCCGCCCCCTCCCAAAAGGGGGAAATGAATGCTTTCTAAGGCCAGGCACTCAAAGTGCAAGAGTATTCTCTTCTTCTTATCCAACCACCTATAGACTGGCATTGCTTCTCAGTGGTTGCAAAGCAGGCCTCTCTCTCCCATGTCTGAGATGACTGCCATGGAGAGAGCCAGCTGGGTGCCATTAGCAAAACAAGCTGCCTTTGACACCCACCCACAAGGCAAAAGCGCCCCGCAAACTGCAGAGCTCTTCAACGGTGCCGAACACCTGCTGTGCGCCGCTCAGTTACAAAGTTGGCATGATTCAAGGCCCCTAGAGCGGCGTGCCAGCTGGCATCTGAAGCCTTGGCCGGGGTGGGGGGAGAATCCTTTGCTCCTAAAAGGGACACGAGCGTGTGTATTTTGCAGTGGGAAAAAAGCGTGCTTGCTATTCACAGACCCATCTTCCTAGGCTTGAGATAAGGGCGGAATCAGCGCAGCAGCTCAGCAAGAAGTAATTGTGCCAGCTTCCTTTTATTGTATTATTAATGTCTCGTGCTGAACAGCAGGCGGCAGCGCATAGGATTAATACCAAACAACTGGAGATTCACAGGCACAGATTTTTCCTGGTTTAAGAACATAAGAAGAGCCCTGCTGGATCAGAGCAACGGTCCACCCAGTCCAGCATCCTGTCTCACACACTGGCCAGCCTGTTCCTCTGGGGGACCAGCAATAGGGCAGAGAGGCCGAGGCCTTCATAAGAACATCAGAAGAGCCCTGCTGGATCAGACCAGTGAGGGTCCATCTAGTCCAGCCTCCTGTCTCACACACTGGCCAGCCTGTTCCTCTGGAGGACCAGCAACAGGGCAGAGAGGCCGAGGCCTTCATGAGAACCTCAGAAGAGCCCTGCTGGGTCAGACCAGTGAGGGTCCATCTAGTCCAGTCTCCTGTCTCACACAGGGGCCAACCAGTTCCTCTGGAGGGCCAACAGCAGGGCAGAGAGGCCGAGGCCTTCATAAGAACATCAGAAGAGCCCTGCTGGATTAGACCAGCAATCCGGAAAGGGTTGGTAGAAAGTAACTGAGCCCACATGGAGTTTTTGCTCCAGGTTGGTAATCAGAGTGGAGTGGGTGCTTTTAAAAAATTTACTGTCTTCATTAGGTCATCACTGTTTTATCCACTTTCCAGGTATACCCATTTTGTTTGATTCCTTCCCAGATTTCTTTGCTACAGTCTTTCATGAAGACATTGAGGTAAAGTGGGTTTGGTGCAGACAGGGGTTATTTCAAGCAGGAGCTTGGGGGAGCGCAGCTCCGGGAATTGGTGCCAGCCCCCCCTCCCATGGGGGAATGCCTGCTTGTGTCATGGCTGCAGCAAAATGACCCCGCCCCCTGGAAAGGTCCTTGTTCCTCCGACCAGCCTTCTGAAGGCTTCAGCCACCACTGAAGCTATCCTCCTAGAATAGTGGTATTTCTGAGGCTTGGATTAGTAGCTGTCCCCTCTCTGCCAGCTCTTCCTTCCTTCCTCTTCCTCTCTCTTCTTTCTTTCTTGCCTTCTGACATACTTCCAGTGATGTCAGGTGGTGTAGCATATGCAAATAAGTTATGCTATTGAGTTATGCTAATGAGCTCCTGCACCTCTTTTTCTACAAAATGACCCCTGGGTGCAGGCTTCCAAACTGCCCATCCGTGTTGATGTGATTTCATGAAGAACACAAAAAGAGCCCTGCTGGATCAGACCAGTGGTCCATCTAGTCCAGCATCCTGTCTCACACAGTGGCCAACCGGTTCCTCTGGAGGGCCAACAACAGGGCATGGAGGCCAAGGCCTTCATAAGGACAAAAGAGCCCTGCTGGATCAGACCAGTGAGGGTCCATCTAGTCCAGTCTCCTGTCTCACACAGTGGCCAACCAGTTCCTCTGGAGGGCCAACAACAGGGCATGGAGGCTGAGGCCTTCACAAGAACATCAGAAGAGCCCTGCTGGATCAGACCAGTGAGGGTCCATCTAGTCCAGCATCCTGTCTCACACAGTGGCCAACCGGTTCCTCTGGAGGGCCAACAACAGGGCAAAGAGGCCGAGGCCTTCACAAGAACATCAGAAGAGCCCTGCTGGATCAGACCAGTGAGGGTCCATCTAGTCCAGCATCCTGTCTCACACAGTGGCCAACCGGTTCCTCTGGAGGGCCAACAACAGGGCATAGAGGCCGAGGCCTTCATAAGAACATCAGAAGAGCCCTGCTGGATCAGACCAGTGAGGGTCCATCTAGTCCAGCATCCTGTCTCACACAGTGGCCAGCCAGTTCCTCTGGAGGGCCAACAACAGGGCATAGAGGCCGAGGCCTTCACAAGAACATCAGAAGAGCCCTGCTGGATCAGACCAGTGAGGGTCCATCTAGTCCAGCCTCCTGTCTCACACACTGGCCAGCCTGTTCCTCTGGAGGGCCAGCAACAGGGCAGAGAGGCCGAGGCCTTCATGAGAACCTCAGAAGAGCCCTGCTGGGTCAGACCAGTGAGGGTCCATCTAGTCCAGTCTCCTGTCTCACACAGGGGCCAACCAGTTCCTCTGGAGGGCCAACAGCAGGGCATAGAGGCCGAGGCCTTCATAAGAACATCAGAAGAGCCCTGCTGGATCAGACCAGTGAGGGTCCATCTAGTCCAGCATCCTGTCTCACACAGTGGCCAGCCAGTTCCTCTGGAGGGCCAACAACAGGGCATGGAGGCTGAGGCCTTCACAAGAACATCAGAAGAGCCCTGCTGGATCAGACCAGTGAGGGTCCATCTAGTCCAGCCTCCTGTCTCACACACTGGCCAGCCTGTTCCTCTGGAGGGCCAGCAACAGGGCAGAGAGGCCGAGGCCTTCATGAGAACCTCAGAAGAGCCCTGCTGGGTCAGACCAGTGAGGGTCCATCTAGTCCAGTCTCCTGTCTCACACAGGGGCCAACCAGTTCCTCTGGAGGGCCAACAGCAGGGCAGAGAGGCCGAGGCCTTCATAAGAACATCAGAAGAGCCCTGCTGGATTAGACCAGTGAGGGTCCATCTAGTCCAGCCTCCTGTCTCACACACTGGCCAGCCTGTTCCTCTGGGGGACCAGCAATAGGGCAGAGAGGCCGAGGCCTTCATAAGAACATCAGAAGAGCCCTGCTGGATCAGACCAGTGAGGGTCCATCTAGTCCAGCCTCCTGTCTCACACACTGGCCAGCCTGTTCCTCTGGAGGGCCAGCAACAGGGCAGAGAGGCCGAGGCCTTCATGAGAACCTCAGAAGAGCCCTGCTGGGTCAGACCAGTGAGGGTCCATCTAGTCCAGTCTCCTGTCTCACACAGGGGCCAACCAGTTCCTCTGGAGGGCCAACAGCAGGGCAGAGAGGCCGAGGCCTTCATAAGAACATCAGAAGAGCCCTGCTGGATTAGACCAGCAATCCGGAAAGGGTTGGTAGAAAGTAACTGAGCCCACATGGAGTTTTTGCTCCAGGTTGGTAATCAGAGTGGAGTGGGTGCTTTTAAAAAATTTACTGTCTTCATTAGGTCATCACTGTTTTATCCACTTTCCAGGTATACCCATTTTGTTTGATTCCTTCCCAGATTTCTTTGCTACAGTCTTTCATGAAGACATTGAGGTAAAGTGGGTTTGGTGCAGACAGGGGTTATTTCAAGCAGGAGCTTGGGGGAGCGCAGCTCCGGGAATTGGTGCCAGCCCCCCCTCCCATGGGGGAATGCCTGCTTGTGTCATGGCTGCAGCAAAATGACCCCGCCCCCTGGAAAGGTCCTTGTTCCTCCGACCAGCCTTCTGAAGGCTTCAGCCACCACTGAAGCTATCCTCCTAGAATAGTGGTATTTCTGAGGCTTGGATTAGTAGCTGTCCCCTCTCTGCCAGCTCTTCCTTCCTTCCTCTTCCTCTCTCTTCTTTCTTTCTTGCCTTCTGACATACTTCCAGTGATGTCAGGTGGTGTAGCATATGCAAATAAGTTATGCTAATGAGTTATGCTAATGAGCTCCTGCACCTCTTTTTCTACAAAATGACCCCTGGGTGCAGGCTTCCAAACTGCCCATCCGTGTTGATGTGATTTCATGAAGAACACAAAAAGAGCCCTGCTGGATCAGACCAGTGGTCCATCTAGTCCAGCATCCTGTCTCACACAGTGGCCAACCGGTTCCTCTGGAGGGCCAACAACAGGGCATGGAGGCCAAGGCCTTCATAAGGACAAAAGAGCCCTGCTGGATCAGACCAGTGAGGGTCCATCTAGTCCAGTCTCCTGTCTCACACAGTGGCCAACCAGTTCCTCTGGAGGGCCAACAACAGGGCATGGAGGCTGAGGCCTTCACAAGAACATCAGAAGAGCCCTGCTGGATCAGACCAGTGAGGGTCCATCTAGTCCAGCATCCTGTCTCACACAGTGGCCAACCGGTTCCTCTGGAGGGCCAACAACAGGGCAAAGAGGCCGAGGCCTTCACAAGAACATCAGAAGAGCCCTGCTGGATCAGACCAGTGAGGGTCCATCTAGTCCAGCATCCTGTCTCACACAGTGGCCAGCCAGTTCCTCTGGAGGGCCAACAACAGGGCATAGAGGCCGAGGCCTTCACAAGAACATCAGAAGAGTCCAACAATGTCATGGGGCCAAAGCCTTCCCCCAATGTTGCCTCCTGGCTCTGGGATTCAGAGGATTAGTGCCTCTGAATGTGGAGGTTCAACTCAGCCACCATGGCTAGTAGCCATTGATAGACTTCTCCTCCGCAAATCTATCTCTGTTGCCAATTCCCAGTGAACTCACACCCCGCACATAAGTGCACTAGTGATGCAACTTACCCACCTCGTTCTCACTTTCAGCCTAACGTCTGATCGTCCCTGCATACCCCTAGCCTCCGAGTGCCTTCCGACAGTGCTGCTCCTTCCAGATCTTAGACCTGGGGACACTGCACTCCTTGGAAGCCAGAATGTTTATTAGCATTCCATGACGCTGCAGCTGCTCAGCCAACAGCCGAAGTATTCCATTTCTTTATCGCATTTAAATCCTGCCTTTCTTCCATGGTGGCAGAGTAGCTGAGGAATTTCCAGGAGGTGTCCCAGCCAAGCGCCGAGAAGAACCGTATCTGTTTAGGGCTCTCCAAAGTGGGCGGCAGAGAATGGTCTTCCTCAAATCTGCTCCTGGAGAACCTTCAAGTGAACATACTGTCTCCTAGCCCAGGGACAGTCTGAACATAAGAACAGAAGAGAGGCCAATGTTGAATCAGGCCAGCGGCCCGTCCAGTCCAACACTCTGTCACACAGTGGCCAAAAATACCCGGTGCCCTCAGGAGGTCCACCAGTGGGGTCAGAACACCAGAACCCTTCCCTCCATGGCCCCCCAAGTACCAAGAAGACAGAGCATCACTTGCCCCAGACATAGCAACATAAGATTAGCCAATATTGGATCAGGCCAATGGCCCATCCAGTCCAACACTCTGTCACACAGTGGCCAAAAATACCAGGTGCCCGCAGGAGATCCAGCAGTGGGGCCAGGACACCAGATGCCAATTTTCCCTCTAAGCTGTGGAGTCCTGTGAGCAAAAATTCTACTTTGTGAGCTACTGGCATTAAAGGTGTGAGTGAGCGATTTGGCTGCCGCATAAATTAGTTTTCTCTGGAGCCCTCCTTCCTGAGCTGAGACCAAAATGTGCAAGCCAGAGGCTAAAAAACAGTGAGCTAGCTCACACTAACTCAGCTTAGAGGGCACACTGCTAGAAGCCCTCCCACTGTTGCGTCCCCCCCCCCCCCCAAGCACCAAGAATACAGAGCATCCCTTGCCCCAGATTGAGAGTTCCCATCTATACCTTGTGGCTAATAGCCACTGATGGACCTCTGCTCCATATGTTTACCCAATTCCCTCTCGAAGCCCTCCATGCTTGTAGCCGCCGCCACCTCCTGTGGCAGTGAATTCCATGTGTTAATCACTCTTTGGGTGAAGAAGGACTTCCTTCTATCTGTTCTAACCCGACTGCTCAGCAATTTCATGGAGTGCCCACAAGGAGTTCTTGTCTTGTGAGAAAGGGGGGGAAAGGACCTCTTTTCTCTCCCTGCTCTATCTGCATGCAAAGCACAAGTTCTGTTGCCAGGATACACTCCCTCCCTGTGCGATGGCACATCAGAGAACCATCAGCCAGGCTGGTATTGTGCCGGTAGGTTAATACTGAGGTCTGACAAGTGAAGGCCCAAGTTCACGCATGCCAGGAGAATGCAACGGGGGCTGCATCGTATGCCACACAAGACCCGCAAAACAATTTCTTACCGAAGTGCTCCTTCAGTGGGAACTTGTTGTCATGCTCTTTTTCTAGCTAGTCTGGCTTCCTCAGCCAACGATTGCTGTTCACGGCAAAGAAAGAAGAGCACGGAAATCCCGCCATAGTGTGTGGTCAGGAATGATTTACACAGACATCTTTACGGCACTAGCGGACCCCTTGGACTTCCCCATCTCATTTACTGACAAAGGCTCCTTGAGAGAAACGAGCATTCAGCTGGAAAAGCTAGGGACCCTCCACATCAAGCTTCCCATCAGCCGCCCTGAGCCCACACAAACACACACCCTTCAGGAAATGAGATCATGTCTCCAAGCCCCCTTGGGGGAGAATCTTGTACGGACCAAGAACCTCTGCTCAGCAGTGGACCCTCTGTGAAACTGGGCCAGATACCCTACCATTCTGACGCCTAACACTGGTCTCAGTGCTGCATTTTAAACGATACAGAAGTCAAAGACAAGATTGGATTTATACCCTGCCCACTGCCTGAAGGAGTCTCAGAGTGGCTTACAAACTCCTTTCCCTTCCCCTCCCCACAACAGACACCCTGTGAGGTCGGAGGGGCCGAGAGAGCTCTGAGAGAACTGCTCTTGAGAGAGAACAGCTCTGAAAGAACTTGTAACTGATTCAAGGTCACACCAGCAGCTGCATGTGGAGGAGTGGGGGATCAAACCCGGTTCTCCCAGATTCGTCACCAATGACAAAAAGGTCTTGCCATATGGAATGGTCCAACTGCTGGGTTGGATCCAGACTAAACTGTCAATTTCTGCATATTCCCCCTTCCCACAACAAAACCCACCCCTTTGGTCATTCCTCAGGATTCCCTTTTCCCAGGAGCAGCCTTTTGTGAAGCTCTGTGGGCTGCAGCAGAGGAAGGCAGGAAAAGTTCCATTCCGGATCTAACCCACTACCTTTTCTGTTTCAAACAGGTTTCTTCTGAGAGTAGGAACAGGGCCAGTGCACCAATTAATGTCCCTAGAAAGGAGGTTATTAAACTTGGTAGCAAAGTTCAGTGCACCGACAAGCGTGGGCTGATCTATTCTATATTAATTTGTATTCGTAACCGGTTAAAATTTTCAGTGAAACAGGAAGAGGTAAGAGGGGCTACCCCACTTCATTAAGTGGGTTCCTCTTTAACTTCAACTGGTGGCAGCACAGGCTGAGAGAATGGTAGGGGCCGGCTGGTTTTCATGCCTGTTTCAAGCAATTCCAGGTGACATCTTCCTGTGAAGGGCATTCAGACAGAAAACAAAAAGAGGGCGATGAACACAGAGGAAATGAAAGTACCATTCTTAAGTTCTTTATTTATCTGTATACATCCTTCCCATTTCCAGGAAGAGGGGAGTTGACATCATTTCTGGCTCTCCCGCCTGCCACTCCCCCACCCTTACGGATGTTTGTTCAAGTCACTGGAGACCGTTTTTCAAGTGTCTCGTGAAGTCCCTTGCCCCTCGAATCTTGGATGCTCCCAGCATGAATCCATGAAACTCCAGAACCCTTCGGCATCGTGAGAATTCTGCGAGGTGTTAAGACCGCCAACAGAAACTGAGCACAATTTCTGCAGTGTTTCTTTTTCATGGAACAGACTCCGCACCCCACCCCCCAACAGTTAAAAACCAATGTGAAAATTATATAGAGATGCTGGTTTTCCTTGCCAGGTAGCAGAAACTTTCTCGAGCTTTCTTTCCAACCCAACTGAATCTGTGAGATCACTTCACTTGAGAGCAACGTTACACAAACTAAATTATGTGGCCACCCAAATGTATGTGTAAACTATTCTACACGCCCACTGACACCCCAAACAGGACTGTGCTATCCCCTATCCTCATGTGTAGTAGGACCAGGCAGACAGTACAGCAGAAGATGGGGGGGGGGGGGGTGGACAATTCACACACAGTGCTTCTGCAAGCACAAAACGCTATTCCAGCAACTCGCCTAGGTAAAAATGCCCCTTTTGAACAGACGCAGCGCTCCTGGGTGAATCCCCAGCCGATCTCCCACGTTCAAGAAGTACATAAGTTTGTCAGGCAATTTCCCAGCGTTACCGCGACATCCTATTGCATTCGGCCAAATGTAACACGGGACCAAACATTCAGCTACAATAATAAATATGGGCACAAAAAGCAAAACCCAACTCTCTTGGCTCATGTCTAGTGCTAAAGGGAGCACTCCGGCTGGCTCGTAAACACAGTGATACATAAATATGCATGAACATGGTGGAAACGATACCCTGGTTTTTTAAAAAAAAAATAATGACAAAAACAGCATTACATGCACGACAAAACCCCTCGATATATACCTACAAGAAGCAAATGCAGAATTAACTTATTTGCACGAGGAGGCAGACAGCAATATATAAATACTGTATATGTACATGGGATGACTCATTGCTGGAGATGTCAAAAAGCAATCTCAGCAGGGATCCTGCACCATTAAATAGCAGCGGGAGAAGTTGTACAGCTTTTTTCCAAACTGCGGTAACCAACAGATAACCCCACCCTGTCTACCTTTGCCGAACCAGATACCGCTATTATCTGCTATAATACTGCTGTTATCTGTCCGTTTTAGCATCCTTGGGTTAAGGAACTAACCACACAAGATGCCTCAATACAGTGTAGCTTATCCTGTACCATTTCGGGGGTGGGTCTCAGCCTGCTGGATTTCCAAGATTTCTATAGCACCTGAAAGGTAGTAGCTGATCTAACACTAAATTGGTTCTACATAGTCTAGCCCCTCACTCCGTTTCTAAGCCCTTCTGGGTATGCACCCTGTCCAATTTAAATTAATTTTGAAAGTAGTTTTCAAACTATCCCAGCTTCTCTTAAGGAACCCTGGGAATGAGATAACCCATTAGGGCTCCAGACACCATAGCGGACACAGGGCTGTCACTGAAAACGGGATTCCCCTGTTGTCATCTTCTCCTGTAGATACGATGCCTCGTGAAAAACTCACCCCATGGCAAATACTCTACTGCCACCACCTGCCAATGACACAGTGAGAGGGCTGAGGGGACTCACAGCGTTATTTCATCTCATGGCGAGCACCACTCGATTGGGGGCAGGGAGCAGACGGAGAGCAGCCCCGTTCTTTCCGTCAGGCAGGGCAGCCCAGTTATCTGCCACAATATCTCTCCGATTTCACCCCAGGGGTTTGTGAGGACTGCTAATCCATTGCAGAAATCAAGAGATACTGTAAGGAGAAAGATCTACACACACACATTATCCACTCCCATTTTTAAAAAAAATTGCAGGAGGGTCAGGAAGAGAGCGCCAGGACATTCCTTAATTAGCAGTGTCCAAAAAAGGTTACAGTATTTAAAAGATAACACCGGCCCAGGAGCCGCTGAGGACCAGGGCTATATAGGCCGCCCTCAACAAGACGGAAGCCATTTTGTGACATGCATGTTTGCCACCATAACAACCACGTTTTAAAATTATAAACTGCCTAATCAGCATAAAACTATCCACCAGGTTTTTTAAAAAACCACCCGAACTCCCACTCTTAAATGACTGTGCTCCCTTTGCCCAGTCTCGACAGCAGAGTAGTGTCAGGGAAAAAATTGACCGAGAATAAGAAAAATAAGGGAAGGAACTCAACAATGTTTTACCTACATGGCTACTTCGCCACGTTGTAAACCCAACACGAGTTTTACGCAGTGAGCCGTTTCTCTGAAGGCATCCTCCCCTCACAAAGACGAAACCTGCCACAAGAGAATCTAACCCCTACGAAGAGCATGGCGAACACAGGATTCTCATGCCACAAGGCCAATGGTCGAATGTACTTGAAAATGAAAAACATGGATGCTGTGGATCATCCAGAACTTTCGCTGTACAGACCACACAGCACAAAGCTGTCCCCGCAGCAAGCAGCTATCGGGCGCTAACAGAACAAATGCAAGATAAGACTCAGACCTATCTCGGTCGGAACCATGAAAGTTCCCCCTTGTCAAAATCCCTCAGAGCTGAAAAGCATTTTCCCCAATGCAAGGGAATTCACCCAGCTGCTTGGCATAGCCAAGATCAGTTATCTTTTTTGTATTACAAAAACCAATCCCCGACTTCTACAAGAAGGGAATCTTCTGATCTGTGCTATAGAAAATCCTCAGTAGAAAAAAAAGGAAGTCTCTTGTTCAGTGCAGCAGTCGCGAGCTTTCCAGCGGAGTTCGGAGTCACTCCTGCTTCTCGTTGTCCCGCTTCTTCTCCGGGTCCCCCCGAGGCCCCAGGGTGTTCCACACCTCGGTGTACATCAGAGTCCCCACGAAGACAAAGAGGGTGCCGATCCAGTGCCAGGTGGTGAAGGGGTTCCTGAAGTACAGGATGGAGAAGATGAGGCTGACGAACTTCCGGAGCGTCACCACCAGTGTGACGGTCAGGGAGGTGCACTCGGTGGTCAAGATGAAGACACCCCGTATGCAAACGTATCTGAGAGAGGCAGAGTTAAGGGGATGCCAAAACGGGGCACTTGGTGCAGGAGAGGGAAGGAGCAAGGAGCCCGCAAGTCAGCATTTTGAACAGAGAAAGAAATGCCATTTTGGAAAAACATGAAGTGGAGGGCAGGGGAATCTTCCTTGACTGGGCACCAAGGGTGTGTTGACTGCGAGAAAGGGTTTATAACAGGAGTCCCCAACGTAGTGTTGGTGGGCGATGCCAACACTTCCTGCTGCCCGACAAGCTTTTTTAGGAAGTGGGCAGGGCCAGGTGAGGCTATTGGCCATCAGAGATTTGATTGGCTCCGCAGGTTTTTAAAAGAACGTTAATTTGGCAGCCACTGCCAACATAACACAACGATCTTCATGGTATAACTGAAAGTGAGCCAGGGCAGCCATTTTGTAGCTGGCTCGGCCACACAGGGCCGCCATTTTGTGGCTGCGCCCAACAGACTGTGTCAGAATCCCAAAAGTCTCAAAAAGGTGAGGAGCCCTTGATTTACACCTTTCCACAAACCGGATGTTATTTTATGTTTTAGAACACAATATAAATACGTTCCTGCTTTCCCTCATGGTGTTGACTATTTAGGCAGGGAGCATACTGGAAACAGATGTTTGTGCCTAGTATGTTCTGAGCAGCAGAGGGGAAGCTAACCACCCCCCCCTAAATGACCCTTTCCAGGACAAACAGGTGGGGATACTTCTTCCTTCACCCATGCCCGATGTCTTCTAACAGATCATGTTTCCTACCAACGCCCTGAACAAGTGATCGATCTTTCCCATCATCCTTTAAGAGGGGAGAATTGTACCTGATGAGCATCGGTGGGCAGACCAGCTGCTTGTCCGCCAGGCAGAGGCACAGACAGATCCCTGCACAGAGGCTCGGTCTACTAACAAGAAATAATAGGCAGCGAGCCCATTTGGGGAAATCTACCCAACTGGCCAGAGAAGCCCCAAGAAAAACAGTGGGAAATTTACCTCAGGGTGAGCCCCCCCACCTCCAAGCTGCCCAAAAAAGGATACTGAGTGATGACATTCATGATGAGGTAGAACCACATGATGGGCAAGCTGAAGCCCAACCCTGGGACTTGGAACAGTTCTGTTGAAAAGGAGAGAGAGAGAGATAAAATCTTTGGAAAACCAAGGCCCTACTTCCCTCCTGTAAGACATGGCAGCCATGCTGGCTCCAGCCCAGGGCTGCTTCCAGGTATTTTGATACGCTGAAAAAAGGATCCTCTCTCAGGTCTTTGCTGCCGCCACTGGCATCCAAACCAAACACCTACACTGCCAGTCAGCGTAGGCGCCAGAGGGGATGACAGCCCCCCACCAGCTACTGATTGCCGGGAGCGACCCGAGCCGTTGTGGGACACTGGCCCTTCCCTCACGGTGCCGCCCCAAGCAGTTACCTGGGTGGCTTAGCTGGAGAACCAGCCTGGCTCAGATCAAAGCTCGATTCACATCATTTTTTGTTTCTACCCAATCCACATACAGCTGCTTTACACAGAATCAGACCCTCGGTCCATAGAGGTCAGTATTGTCCACTCAGACCGGCAGCCGCTCTCCAGGGACTCAGGCAGAGGTCTTTCCCATCCCCTACTGTCTGGTCCTTTTCAACTGGAGATACTGGGGATCGAACCTGGGGCCTTCTGCATGCCAAGCAGAGGCTCTCCCACTGAACCACAGCCCCTCTTCACAGCTCTCCAGGGTCTTAGGCGGAAGTCTTTCCCATCACCTCCTACCTGGTCCTTTTAACTGGAGATGGCGGGGATTGAATCTGGGACCTTCTGCCTGCCAAGCAGATGCTCTGCCACTGAGCATAGCCCCTACCCAACAGCCATGTTGGCTGTTTCGCTTCCGAAAAGCTCAGCAGCAGAATTAGAAAGCAACAGGATTTTTTCCCCCCAGTGGTCTCAGCTTCAGAGCACAGTTTTGGACTATGGAGTCAGGTATGTTGGCAACTGCAGTAGCCTGGAGCCCCCAGTGAGAACAGGGGGGGATTTCCCACCCCCAGGTCCCATTGCCCACCACTGCTCCAAGCGGTGGCAGGAGAAAGATGAAGAGGGATGGGGGGTGGGGGGTGGAAACAGCTTTGTATACTTACCAGAAGTTTGTGTAGGCAGTGACAAAGGGGTAGCTCTAGGAATGACCACAACTCTAAGGTTTTTCCATAGAGCTTCCAGCTATTCCTAGAGCTACCATTTGTCACTTCCTGTATGAACTTCCAGTAGGTATCCTCTTGCAACACTGTGCCCTCCCCCCCACAACCCTCCCACTGGTGGCCAAGCGACCCTATATCGGCCATGAGTACAGAGCATTGTTTCCAAAACGGGAAATGCAACCAGGCAGCCGGGGGGGGGGGGGGGGGGGGGGATATGTACTAAAGGGGGACTGACTTTCGGCCAGTCAGGGAAGCAGTCTGATGGTCTACCTTGGCAGGCACCGGCTCTTTCAGGCTCTGCTCGGTCAACTGGCAGAGTAGAAATGCGAATGCACAAAAGTCTCCCGATATTCCTTGAGATAGCTTCAGAGGATATGCATGTTGGTGAGCAGAAGAGCTGGGTTTGACTCCAGTGGCACCTTAGAGACCAGCAAGATCTTGCAGGTTATGAACTTTCAAGAGCCAAAGCTCCCTTCGTCAGATACTAGCAGGAATGGAGATCCCGGAGTCCTTATATCCCAGTCTGAAGGCAACAGGAATGTTGCAAATGAAAGAGGATGTAGAGGTATCCCTCTTACCTTCAGCCTGGTTTACAAGGACTCGGGGATCTCCATTCCTACTCAAGAGCCAGTTTGGTGCAGGGGTTAGGAGCGTGGACTCTAATCCGGGAGAACTGGGTTCGATTCCCCACTCCGCCACATGCAGCTGCCTTGGGTCAGTCACAAGTCCTCTCAGAGCTGTTCTCTCAGGAGCAGTCCTCGAAAGAGCTCTCTCAGCCTCTCTGACCTCGCAGGGTGTCTGTTGTGGGGACAAGCTCCTTTCCCTTCCTCTCCCCACTATATATTTTTTAATAAAACGTAACAGAGTGCATAAGAAGAAAAACTACTAGCAGTACCACAAGCTTAACAGCTGAATACGTGACTATATAAAAATACGAAACGTAGTTAAACAGTACGGTGTTGGCGTAACTGAAAAAAATATATGAATATATAAAGGGCACTTGAATATGTTAATACCTTAAACAGTTAAACAGAGAAGTAAACTCTCAGTTAGGGCTAGAGGTGAGGGCTGGGTAAACACATGCTAGGGAGGTCGTGCCTGTCTTTTGGACCTGGTAAAAAGTATTGGGTCTACTGCGCCAAAAAACAAGGAACTTATTGTGATCATTTCACCTTTGATTTTGTCTATGTCCAGTTTTTCAAGAAGGGATACCATTTTTCCAGAGGACTGAAGATTTCCCTTCCTTTGCGACCAGTGTTGTAATATAGAAGGCATTTCTCGAGTAGAAAGAAATCTCAGATTTTATTGACCCATTGACCGGTGGGGGCGGGGGGGAAAACTTCTCTCCATTTTGGGGCTATAACAAGTTTGGCAGCTACTAATAGGACGTCAATTAACTCCCTGACCATCGCAGGCGGACGGGGCGGAGGCCAAAGATGAAGCAGGAACCGTTTGGGATTCAACTGCATGGGTTGGCTTGTTAGGTTTACAGTGAATGTGGCCACTCCCATCCAGAAGTGTCTTCATATGCACACACTCCCACCAATTAGGGGAAAAAGTGGCCTTTTTGCCACAACGTTTCCAGCAGCGAGAAGAGATATGAGGGGCAATGTGTGCTAGTTTGGCCGGGTTTAGGTACCACCAAAGAAGAACTTTTGTCACCGCAGCTTGGATTGTAAGTGATGGAGATATTTTAGAATGGGTAGTCCAAATTTTTGCCCATCGATCATTGGATATAGAGCAGTTAAGGACTTTGTGCCAGGCTTGTTGATAGCTCATTGGCTTGTGACAGTCCATGGTTAATATAGTCTTGTAGACTAAGGCTATGAGACCTTTTTTCTTGCTGTCTGTGTGGCGTATACCGTATTTTTCGCTCCATAAGGCGCACCTGATCATAAGACGCACCTTGTTTTTAGAGGAGGAAAACAAGAAAAAATGAAACAGAAAGAGAGAGAGAGAGAGAGATAAAGGAAGGAAGGAGGAGGAGAGAGAGAGAGAAAGAGAAAGGAAGAAAGAAAGGTGGGGACAGAGAGAGAGACAGAAAGACAGACAGACAGACAGAAAAAAGGAAAGGAAGGAAGGAAGGAAGGAAGATAGAGAAAGGAAAGAAGAGAGAGGTCGGCATGCCATGCAAAGCCAGGCCTTTCTGTGCAAACTAGCCACGGAGCTTAATCTGTGGGCGGGGCTTTCTGCTGCTGGCTGTCTTAAAGGGGAAAAGCACTTAAAGGGAAAGAGTACTTAGCCTGGTGGGGTTTTTCCTGCCGTTTCCCTTTTAAGTCTTAACAGCTCAGGCCCAGCAGGGAGAGGCGGGGAAGGCTGGGATGCCAGCCTGAATGGCATTCCCTTGCCTTCCTGCTGAAGAAAGAGCCCTGTTACAGGTAAGAAAAGCTCCATAAGACACACACACTTCCCACCCCACTTTTTTGGGGAGGAAAAGTGCGTCTTATGGAGCGAAAAATACGGTACATTCAAAAACTGATAGGGGTTGTTTTATTCTGTCTTTCAGGTTGGGGCGTTCCAGCAGGTGAAGCAGCTGAAGATACTCAAACCACGGTAAACGCACTTTATATCTCGTTTCTAACTCATTTTTGGTGGCAATTTTTTTTTGTTTTCAAGATAGACATCTATTAATCTGGTGATACGGGCTTGCTTCCAAGCAGCAAAGGACTGAGGGACTTTAGCAGGCAGGAACCAATCCTGACCTGTGAAGGACCAAAGTAACGATAGGGATAGGTTAAGTTTGGAATGGTAGGAGTACCAAGTCTTCAGCGTCGCTTGTAAAAACGGATTGCGAAGACCTTTACATAGCCTAATTGGGTTGTCTGACCACATGGATTCTTCGAAGGTTTGGTTGTGAAGAGAGGTGGCTTCAATGTAGGCCCAATCAAGCATGTCCCCATTGTGGTATTGTCTAGTCAAATCAGATAGGTTAACAGCGGTGTAATATGCATGTAGATCTGGAATGGCGAGCCCACCAGATTAGAGGGGGCGTCGTGCCGTAGTGAAGCCTATTCTAGGACATCTGTAGTTCCAAACGAATTTGCTAATATTGCTTTGCCATTTGGTGATAGTGGAGCACGTAATAAGGGGAAGGGCTCGGAAGCAATACAAGAACTTAGGAAGAACAAAGGATTTAATAGTCTGTATCCTTTTAAACCATGTTAAGTTGTTTGCTGTCCCATCTTTTAAGCATGGTTTGGACTTCTCTGTCAATCGCTGTGTGATTGTATTTCATCAGATCTTTTAGGTTCCCCGGACTCTTTACTCCTAAATACAGCCAATGCGATTGCACCCATTGGAAAGAAAAGTTTGCTTTGATGTGAATGGATTCGTCTGAAGATAAAAGTATGGGGTAGAGAGTCTCAGAGCAGCTTACAGTCTCCTTTCCCTTCCCCTCCCCACAACAGACACCCTGTTAGGTAGGTGGGGCCGAGAGAGCTCTTTCAAGGACTGCCCTTGAGAGAACAGTTCTGAGAGAACTTGTGACTGACCCAAGGTCACTCCAGCAGCTGCATGTGAAAGAATGGGGAATCAAAGCTGGTTCTTCCAGATTAGAGTCCGCACTTTAAACCACGACACCAGACTGGCTTAACCACTACGCCAGCTAAGGGATGTATCCAAGCAATACAGGCCAAATCTTGGAATGCACCAACTTACCAGACTGGTTGAAGAGCACCGCGTGCCTGTAGATGTCAGGAGCCAGGAGAAGGAAGCCAGGGATTGGCAGGGCGTGCTGTCGGACAGGAGAACAATGGGAGATTGTAAGAAGGACGCCGGAGGGAGGCTCAGAGCAGGGGCCTGAATGAGAGGCTAGCGTCGCCCCGTCGTTAACACTCCCAGAATAGGCGATGCAGGAGAATAATTCCTTCACGGTGTTTAAATCCCACCATCCATCACAGAAGCTTCGACAGGAGGCGCCCCAACCGAGCACTGCCCAGATGCCAGTTTCTGGGCCCCAGCCGGGCAGCTGCTTCTACTGCCGTTTGTCAGGTTCTTTGATCCTACCAATTTCACATCACTCTTTCTGTCACCTTCGAACTACAATCTGGAAGACTCAGGTTCAAATCCCCCACGCTGCCTTGGAAGCTCGCCAGGTGACCCTGGGCCGCTCACCATCTCAGCCTAACCTACCTCGCAGGGTTGTCGTGAGGATTTTTTAAATTTTTTTTATTTTTTGAGATTTATATCCCGCTTTCCCCGCCGAACAGTGGCTCAGGGCGGCTCACAACAAACACACAATACAATACAAATAATTCTTAGAACGTTAAAACTTATAAAACAGCTTAACTATACAGACGGCATATCTTCAGCTCAGTATATCCTAGCAGCGCCCAGATGTCGTCCTTATAGAGGGTCACAGTAGGTTGACGGATAAGATCGACTAGTTGGGCCAGAGCCAAGATGGAAATATTGGGCGGCCACTACTTGAACACCTGGTGGAAGAGCTCCGTCTTGCAGGCCCTGCGGAATTGTAGTAGATCCCGCAGGGCCCTGATGTTATCCGGGAGCTCATTCCACCAGTGCAGGGCCGCCACAGAAAAGGCCCTGGCCCTAGTAACCGCCAATTGAGCCTCCTTTGGCCCTGGGAGGACCAGACGGTTTTGGGATCCAGACCGGAGTGCTCGCTGGGGAGCATATGGAGAGAGGCAATCCTTCAAGTAGATAGGCCCCAGGCCATATAGAGCTTTATAGGTCAGCACCAGCACCTTGAACCTTATCCGGTATGCTATAGGCAGCCAGTGCAGTAATTTTAGGGCAGGCTGGATGTGCTCCCGCACAGGAAGGCCCATCAACAGCCATGCCGCTGCATTCTGCACCCTCTGCAGCTTCCGGATTTGGCACAAGGGCAGCCCCAAGTAGAGAGTGTTACAGTAGTCCAATCTTGAGGTGACCAATGCATGGATCACTGTAGCCAGTTCATTACGTTCAAGGAAAGGAACCCATTGCTTGATTGGTTAATTGGATAAAATGAAGAAAGGAAGCCGCTTTGTCCTTCGTTTACAGCTTTTGTTTTTAGCCGCTTTAACTATTTTATTGTGAAACGTTTTAACGCTTATGGTGGATTCGCCAATGTGATCTGCTCTGAGACCGCTTGCAGGGAGGGCCAAATACAAGCCGAAATTAAATAAAAATCAAATCCAATTAATGAGCTGTGGCTCAGTGGCAGACCGTCTGCTTTGCACACAGAAGGTCCCAGGTTCGACGCCTGACATCTCCAATTTAAAGGGATCAGGTGATGGGAAAGACCTCCACCTGAGACCTGGGAGAGCCGCTGCCAGTCTGAGTAGACAAGACTGACCTTGGTGGACCAAGGCTCTGATCTGGTATAAAGCAGCTTCAGAAGAGAAGAAGAACAGATTGGATTTATACCCCGCCCTTCACTCGGAGCGGTTCACAATCTCCTTCCCCTTCACCTCCCCACAACAGACACCCTGTGAGGTATGCAGGGCTGAGAGAGCTCTCCCAAGAACTGCCCTTGAGAGAACAGCTCTGAAAGAACTTGGGACCAGTGTTTCCTCTAAGCTGCGTTAGTGTGAGCTAGTTCACAGTTCTTTAGCCTCCGGCTCACACATATTTGTCTATCTCAGGAAGGATGGGTTCAGAGCAAACTAATTTATGCAGTAGAAGAGAAGAAGAAGGGATTGGATTTATATCTCGCCCTTCACTACCCAAGAGAGTCTCAGAGCGCCTTGCAAACTCCTTTCCCTTCCCCTCCCCACCACAGACACCCTGTGAGGTAGGCGGGGCTGAGAGAGCTCTGACAGAAGCTGCTCTTTTTCAAGAACAGCTGTGCCAGAACTACGGCTTGCCCAAGGTCATCCAGCAGGTGCAAGAGGAGGAGTGGGGAATCAAACCCGGTTCTCCCAGATTAGAGTCCACACACTTAACCACTACACCAAACTGGCTCTCAGGAGCCAAATCACTCACTCACAACTTTAATGCCAGTGGCTCACAAAGTAGAATTTTTGCTCACAGGACTCCACAGCTTAGAGGGAGCATTGCTTGTGAGTGCTCCAAGGTCACACCAGCAGATGCCTGTGGAGGAGTGGGGAATCAAACCTGGTTCCTCCAGATGAGAGACCACACTCCTAACCATGACACCAAACCGCATCTGACGGCACTGCCTATTTTACTATTCAGTCAGCTTAAAATCGCATCACGTGCTTAAGACCAAGAGACTCTGACTGCCACTACAATAAAAGGGTTTCGTGCGCTTACATTGTAGAACAACGCCTCTTTCGAATGTTTGCCGAACTGTTTGTACAGGGTCTCCTGGAAGATCCCCATCCTGGCAGACATCAGGAGGGCGAAAGTCAGTGCTGCGATGCCTGTAACACAACAGTGGTGTGAACGGGCTATGCAGCCCACTTCAAGCAGGAACATCCTGTGGTCAGAAGGAACATTCAGGGACCCCCCCCAACCCCCCCCCCACGAGCAAACGGGGGTGCGTTCAGCTGTATGTTGTCTGCTGCACCCCCAGAAAGACAGACACAATTATCCAACCAAGACTGAGCTCGTGAGAAACCAGTTCGGCCCATTCACAGCAGGGATCAGAGTAGCACAGCACCGACTGGCTAGCAACTGAAATGTCACGCCAGCCGGCCTTCCCCTCCCTGCAGCAGTTCTGTGGCTATTTTAAAAACCGGTTTCACTTTTTAAAATAAGAATCCACTATAGTGACGAACAAACGCTTAAATGAACAAGTACTGCCGAGGTTTCCCAATCTCTTTTAAAAGGAAAGACGGATACCACCATTTTAAGATTACAGGGGGAACGGCGATGAGCCGGGATCAGAATTTGAATTCTTTTGCCAAATGGATTGTGATGGATGGAAGAATCCAGGCGTGCAACAGGGGACAATAGTCTATAGTGGGTTTCCCCAGCCTTTTTGAGTCTGCAGGCACCTTTGGAATTCCGACACAGCATAGTGATTGCAGCCACAAAATGTCTCCCAAAGGGGGAGGAGCCGGCCACAAAATGGCAGGGTCACGTACAAGTAGGGTCAACAGCTCTGGGTTGGGAAATACCTGGATATTTGGGGGGGGTGGAGCCTGGGGAGGGCGGGGTTTGGGGAGGGGAGGGGCCTGAGAGGGGTAGAATGCCATTCAGTCCACCCTCCAAAGCAGCCATTTTCTCCAGGGGGGGCTGATCTTGGTTGCCTAAGGGAGGTTGAAAACCCTGCCTACAAGTGACCAGGTTAGCAGCTATTTAAAAGCCTGGATCAGTCCTACAAGACTCTTTGTTATTTCAGTTAAGGAACAAACACAAACAAGAAAACACAGCAACCCCCCCAACTCCCCTCCCCCAAACAAAATAAAACCAACTAACCCCTCATTTAAAAAAAAAGAGTTTGAAATACATTCCAAAGAAGAGGGTTTGTGGTGCTCCCGGCACTGGCCAATCGGTGCTGCCGCCACCAACTTCCAGAACCAGGTCCCCCTTCAGTAACCAGAACCATTTGCAAGACAGGCAGTTACTGACCCAGCAGCCACCACAAGAAAGTAGAGAGGCTCTCCTCATCTTCACTTCTGCTCGAATAGGAACTCTGCAGACCCAAGAGTGGGAGTGGGAGTGGGGGAGAGAGAGAGAGAGAGAATAAGTCAGCCGGTCCAAGTCTGCCCTCAAACAGGCACAGGCCATAAAAGAACATAAGAGAAGCCATATTGGATCAGGCCAGTGGCCCATCCAGTCCAACACTCTGTGTCACACAGTGGCCAAAACCCAGGTGCCCTCAGGAGGTCCAGCAGTGGGGCCAGGACTCTAGAAGCCCTCCCACTGTTGCCCCCCCCCAAACACCAAGAATACAGAGCATCATTTGCCCCAGACATAAGAACATAAGAGAAGCCATGTTGGATCAGGCCAGTGGCCCATCCAGTCCAACACTCTGTGTCACACAGTGGCCAAAACCCAGGTGCCCTCAGGAGGTCCAGCAGTGGGGCCAGGACTCTAGAAGCCCTCCCACTGTTGCCCCCCCCCCCAAACACCAAGAATACAAAGCATCATTTGCCCCAGACATAAGAACATAAGAGAAGCCAATGTTGGATCAGGCCAGTGGCCCATCCAGTCCAACACTCTGTGTCACACAGTGGCCAAAAACACCAGGTGCCCTCAGGAGGTCCAGCAGTGGGGCCAGGACACTAGAAGCCCTCCCACTGTTGCTCCCCAAGCACCAAGAACACAGAGCATCACTGCCCCCAGACAGAGTGTTCCATCTGTGACTTGTGGCTAATAGCCACTAATGGACCTGTTCCATACTTTTATCTAATCCACCCTTGAAGCTGTCTATGCTTCTGGCTGCCACCACTTCCTGCGGCAGTGAATTCCACGTGTTCATTACTCTTTGGGTAAAGGACGTCATTTTCTCTGTTCTAAGCCTAGTGCTCATGAATTGCATGGAGTGCCCACGAGTTCTTGTCTTGTGAGAAAGAGAGAAAAGTCCTCCTTCCTCTACCTTCTCTATTCCGTGCAGAATTTTGTTAATCAATATCATGTCACCCCTCATACAGAAGCCCATCTTCAAAGGACTGACTTTGTCTCTATTGACACTCACAGCGGACGAACTTGGGGTTGGGGGGGGGGGGACATTCTCTCGTGTACAGTAGCCGGGGGGCGGGGAGGTGGCCACATAAATTTACTTGCTCCCTGAGAGTCAAGCTCTATGATAAAACTGGGTCCCGTCTAGGCATAGATCCCTCAGATCCCTTGGAATCATAGAACCATAGAGTTGGAAGGGACTTCCAGGGTCATCTAGTTCAACCCCCTGCACAACGCAGGAAATTCACATATACCTCCCCCTCCACACCCACAGTGACCCCTGTTCCATGCCCAGAAGATGACAAAGAGCCTCCAGGATTTCCAGCCGAACTGGCCTGGAGAAAAATTGCTTTTTCTCAGTGATCAGCATTTCCCTGGGCATGTAAGAAAGGGACACAAGAACTAAGCACTTCCCCAAACTATCTTGATGAATTCAAGCTTTGGAGGCTCACGAAGGGAGAGGGGCTTGGTCCTCAATCGGCTGCTGAGATCTTGGGGGGAGCGGGGGGACGCAGAATTCCTTACCACTTGCCTTGCGGACATGAAGGTGCAGGTGAAGATGCCGACCGACACGAGGGCTATGGAGGCGTATTTGTAGCCGGTGTACCTGTGTGGAGAGAGCGACACGGTGTCTTTTTCGCAGCAGGATGACAAGGCAAAGCTCGTGGGGGGGGGGGGGGGAACTGGAGGCAGGGAAATCTGCACTGACAGATCCAATAAGTCAGTGGGCAAATGGCACAGTTCGGCTTCCCAAGGTACCAACCTGGGGGCCTCTTAGGACTGCTGCCTTGTGCTGAAACAAGAACTGGGAGGAGGACAGGAACACGTTGCTAGTTCAGCAGTGGAGTCGGCTGCCTGGGGAGGTGGTGAGCTCCCCTCCTCCCTGGCCGTCTTGAAGCAGCGGCTGGACAAACCCTGGTCAGGGATGCTCGAGGCTGGTCCTGCATTGAGCAGGGGGGGGGGGGACTAGGTGGCCTGTAGGGCCCCTTCCAACTCTGGGATTCTAGGATTCTGTGACTCACAATAATGGGTTTAAATTAAGGGTGGGGAGGTACCAGCTGGATCTTAGGGAAAACTTTTTTGACAGTCAGAGTTGTGCAACAGTGGAAATCAGCTGCCTGGGGAGGTGGCGAGCTCCCCCTCCCTGGCCATCTTGAAGCAGCGGCTGGACAAACCCTTGACAGGGATGCTCAAGGCTGGTCCTGCACATTCGAGCAGGGGACTGGACTAGGTGGCCTGTAGGGCCCCTTCCAATTCTGTGATTCTCGTCTTCATGGTTTTCGGAAACATGCTCAACAGAATACTTTGCTTATTTAGTATTTTGGTATTTTGAATTTATATCCTGCTTTCCTCCCTCGTTGGGCGCTCAATGTGGCTTTTCATAGAATCAGAGAATCACGCAGAGTTGGAAGGGGCCATCCAGGACATCCAGTCCAGCCCCTTGCTCAGTGCAGGATTAGCCGAGAGCGTCCCTGACGAGTGTTGGTCCAGCCAGCTCCCTAGCCACCTAGCTACCCCAGAGTCCAGTCCACAGTCCTTTGGTTGACCCATCAGAACATCATGGGGAACCCGGTCAAAAGCTTTTACTTTTTTGAAAAATGGTCACCGTTTCTAGAATATGTTATGGCGACTGACCGCCAACCGCACAACCCGACCTATCTAAAAATGCTACATTCTTCACTCGCACTAGGCATTCTTGTCTGCATCCTACATCCAACACACCACTTGTTGAAAATGTAATACCCAGTCATAGACAAAAATAAAGGCTTTTGTAGATCTACATCTTTGACTCGCAGGCCTTTGTCGACCTCACTCATCATTTTCATGCGTAGGTGATATATATCTAGGACCAGTGTTCCCTCTAAACTGAGTTAGTGTGAGCTGGCTCACAGTTTTTTAGGCTCCGGCTCACACATTTTTATCTTAGCTTAAGAAAGGTGGCTCCAGAGCAAACTCATTTATGGAGCAGCCAAATCGCTCGCTCACAACTTTAATGCCAGTAGCTCACAAAGTAGAATTTTTGCTCACAAGACCCCACAGCTTAGAGGGAGCACTGTCTAGGACCTACTTATTTAACGTATTTTATCTCATTTGTTTGTTTGTTCTAATTTCTTAAAAATACTGTAATTTGTATTGATCATTCTGTAATACTTGTTTTTGATGTATGTGACGGCTCAATGGTTTGAAATCGTATTGATTAACGATTCATCAATCAATTATGTTAAAACCTAAAAAAAGCTTTTTTTCACATTGTTTCCCCCCCCCCCGCTAAATCCTCACAACAACCTTGTGAGGTGGGTTTGGCCGAGAGACTGAGATGGGTCGTAGGTCCCCCTGGCAGGCTTCCAAGGTAGAGTGAGGGATTCAAACCCAGCACTCCTAGCTCCTAGCCCGACGCTCTATGCACTCCACCGCACCAGCCCTCATGTTTACACGGCGCTTTCCGTTGGCACAGTGTGGCTTATAGGATCATGAAGAGCTGGACTCAGCTGCGCAACTGAACGACAACAGGTTAAGTCAGTCAAAGTGTTTCTCGCGTGTGACTGTGGGGTCATCTTAGCCCCATGCCACTCAACCGGATAATGATTTAAGGTGGTTTAAAAGGCGGATGTCAGAAAGCCGGTGAATGCCGCTTACCTTTTCTTCAAAATAATGATGCCCAGTGCCATGCTTGCGATCAAAGACCCCTGAAAGGCAGGAAGTGGGGAGGAGAGGAGAGAAAGAAGGAAACACGAAGCTGGTCACCTGTTTTAGAATTAGCAAAACGCCTGTTCCATAGAGGGAGGGGTTCCAGGCTCCAAGGACCTGGGCGGGGGCTGTAGGGTGTCCCTGTGGCCAATGCCCTACCTGAAAAACAGGTGGATCCAAGCCACCTGCTCAGTAAATGGGTTCTGATGGGGAACTGGCTGTCTAGCTCAAGCCCGCCCCCCCACAGGACTAGATAAATTCATGCAGGAGACTTCTATTGACAGCTATTAAGCAAACGGAGCCTCTACCGTCAGAGGCAGTATTCCTGTGAATAGTATATGCCACGGACAAATGAAGGTTGTGCAACAGTGGGATCAGCTGCCTTGGGAGATCGTGAGCTCCCCCTCCCTGGCAGTCTTCAAGCAGCGTCTGGACAAACCCTTGTCAGGGATGCTCTGGGCTGATCCTGCACTGAGCCAGGGGGTTGGACTAGATGGCCTAGGTGGCCCCTCCCGACTCTGTGTGATTCTACGATTCTCAGGTCTTCACCTTCACGCCCCACCCACGAAGCCACACTTTGCCGGCTCCCGTTGGACGAATATGCTGAACTAGTTGGGCTGTAGTCTGATCCCACCAGGAAATTCATATGTTCCAATGGAGAGGCGTAAAATAGCCCCGACCTGGATAGGCCAGGCTAGCCCGATCCTGTCAGATCTCAGAAGCTGAGCAGGGTCAGCCTTGGCTAGCATTTGGAAGGGCGACCTCCAAGGAATACCAGGGGCGTGACGTGGAGGCAGGCAATGGCAAACCGCCTCTGAAAAGACTCTTACCTTAACCCCCACACACACACAATTCTGGCTCACCAGCTAGTGTTGCATACTGCTAAAAGAGCTAGAACTTGTAGCTGCCAAACAATCTTAGGATCTCCTTGCTAAACTCCACACAGTGCCATATGATAGTTATTAAATAAGGTTCACATTTGCCTCTTCTGTAAAATAAGGTTCACATTTGCCTCTTCTGGTGGGAGACTATCACACAACTGTGTCTCTCGCCTGCCAATAGTTGACCAGCGAGCAGAAACTAGGCCCAAAGGGGATGACATCATCCTCAGGAGAAAAATTTAAAAAGAAAACAAAGGCCTCGACTACTCACAGGAAGTTCTGACCACAGAGTTTGTGATGATTCCTAGAGCTACCAGGAAGTGACAAGGGGTAGCTTTAGCCATCTCCAGATACTCTATGGTAATTTTATCACAGAGTTTCTGGTGATTGCTACCACCACCGTTGTCACTTCTGGGGAGTGCTAGGAATCTATGGTCAGAACTTCCTGTTAAGTAGCCAAGGCCTTATTTTTCTTTTTGATTTCAACCCTGGGATGCTGGCCCCCTCCCCGCCAAAACCCTCCCACTGGTTGCCAGGCAACACCTGGTGACCCTAGCATAAAAGGACGAGACTCACCGATCTAAATATCATGTGCAGCGGCATTGCAATGTTCAGGTTGAGGGCGTAGTTGTTCACCACGCTGACCGTGAAGAACATGGCCACCATGATCAGGTAGAACCTGGAACGCAAAGACAAGGGATCGGCCCGCGAGTTTGGACCCAAAGTGGGGAGGAAAGGAAGGGCATTTTTGTAGACAGGTGGCTCAAGAGGTTAAGACGCTGAGCTGCTGACCGGAAGCTGCAGACAATGGAACCCCCAGGGCTTAACAGAGATCCCGGAATTAAACTGTGTTGGTCTTAAAGGTGCCCTTGGACTCAAACGTTGTTCTAAAAAATGGTGTACCTAGGCCAGTGCAGAGAAATCTCTCCACTGTCATGACCAATATTTGGAGACGTCCCATTTAGATCAGGCGCCCCCAACAAGGTGCCCACTGTTATCTTTCCTAGTGCCTGCCACATGCTTTTAGAAAGTGGGCAGGGCTAGGCGGGGCTTTTGTCCAGCAGGGCTTCTGATTGGCTCTGAAGATTAAAAGGCGTCCTGAAAAACACAGCTTGTGCCTGAAGCGCTGAAGAGGCACTACAATCTACAATACCTGATTGGTATAGCGGGCCGTTTCCTTCCAAAGTCAGATTCAAAGATGAAGCCCTCCACAGCTATGAAGAAGAACTGAGCAAAGGTGATTAAGTTCCCACATCCCGGAAATTCCCTGCATTTGGGGGGGGGGGGGGGGAGAGAAAAAACAAATTATGCACGCATATTACTTGTAATATCCTTGCAACAGATCCTGGATCTGTCCCAATGTTGCTTAAATGCAGCCGCTGCTTAAAGACTGCCAGGGAAGGGGAGCTCACCACCTCCCCAGGCAGCTGATTCCACTAGGACAGGGGTGGGCAAACTGTGGCTCGGGAGCCGCGTGCGGCTCTTTCACGTATATTATGTGGCTCCCGGCAGGGCGGCTGGGGAAGCTAAATATCATTAGCAAACAAATATAATTGGACAAATTAATGTCATTATCAATATCTGCTTTTACCCCTTTTGTTATTATTTTTGGCAGTCTCATTTGATGTTAATAAAAAGCAAATAGGCTTATTTTCCAATAAAAGCAGGTAATATTTGTTCATGTCTTGTGGTTCTCAAACATCTGACGTTTATTCTATGCGGCTCTTACGTTAAGCAAGTTTGGCCACCCCTGTTCTAGGTGGCTCTTACGCTGAGCAAGTTTGCCCACCCCTGCACTATGACATCTTGCCATTTGGATGTGACACCTCTGTTGATACACCCCAAGATTGTATTAGCCTTTTTTGTCGCTGCATCACACTGGCTGCTCATACTTAAGCTGAATTCAGACATCAAGACAAGCCTCTGTTAGGCTTCCTGCCATTCCGCAGATGACGCAGAACAGAATGCTTCAGGAAGGCATTTGTACAAAGTCAACAGGGCTGTCTTTGGAAGCGGTAGTTGGAGAAGATGATTGAATAAAGGGGAATGGGACTGTGGGTTACAACACTGTGTACAGTACAGATCATCTGTTTGCCATACGTATTATCTTGCTCTTGCTGTGCTGTCATCTGCCAATGTAATCCCACCTTTGCTTTGTTTGCAGACTTCTGTCACCCAAATCCTATTAGTTTGCTTATCGGAGGTCTGCCTCTCTTGACTGCACTGACTCACACTGTGTAATTTGCCTTCTCACCAAGGAAGGTGGACTATAAATAACGTAAACGATGTATAATAAATAAATGGCACGAACAGGGCCGGCTACTGTGCTCATGCTTGCTCGCTTTCATCTGGAGTTGCCAACTCTACCCTGGGAAAGCCTTGGAGATTGGGGGGGGCAGGGTCTGGGGAGGGCAGGGTCTGGGAAGGCGACCTCCGCAGAGTGCAAGACCAGAGATCTAGGGTTGCCAACCTCCAGGTGGGGTTAGGTGGGGCCTGGAGATCCCACAGGATTACAACCGCTCTCAAGGCAACAGAGATCAGTTCCCCTGGAGAAAATGGCTACTTTGGAGGGTGGACTCTATGGCATTATACCCTGCTGGTCCCTCCCCAGACTCCACCCCCAAATCACCAGGAATTTCTTAACCTGAAACTAGATGTCTCAAAGACTCTCAGTCTGGGGCAAGTGATGCTCTGTATTCTTGGTGCTTGAAGGGGGGGAGACACCGTGGGAGGGCTTCTGGTGTCCTGGCCCCGCTGCTGGACCTCCTGAGGGCACCTGGTGTTTTTGGCCGCTGTGTGACCCAGAGTGTTGGACTGGAATGGGCCACTGGCCTGATCCAACATTGGCTTCTCTTGTGTTCTTAAGAATGGGGAAATAAAATGATTATGCAAAACTAACAACCTACCCGAGAAACAGGTTTATTACGAAATTTGAGGAGAGATGGGGGTTTGTATTACGTGTACTATGTTGCCAGGAGACAAACATAGAACGAGAAGCCATCTAAAATATTATATACAAACGTACAGTGATGACAAAGTAGAATCAAAATCTGTTTTAAATGTAACGTCCTGAACACAAAAGGGTTCTTGATATGGGATCAGTGCTCCCTCTAAGCTGTGGAGTCTTGTGAGCAAAAATTCTGCTTTGTGAGCTACTGGCATTAAGGTTGTGAGTGAGCGATTTGGCTGCTGCATAAATTAGAAGAAGAGATTGGATTTATACCCCGGCCTTCACTTGGAGTCTCAGAGTGGCTTACAAACTCCTTTCCATCCCCATAACAGATACCCTGTGATGTAGGTGGGGCTGAGAGAGCTCTGACAGAAACTGCTCTTTTTTTCAAGGACAGCTCTGACAGAACTATGGCTTGCCCAAGGTCATCCAGCAGCTGCAAGTGGAGGAGTGGGGAATCAAACCCGGTTCTCCCAGATTAGAGTCCACGCACTTAACCACTACACCAAACTGGCTCTAGTTTGCTCTGGAGCCATCCTTCCTGAGCTAAGACCAAAATGTGTGAGCCAGAGGCTAAAAAACTATGAGCTAGCTCACACTAACTCAGCTTAGAGGGAACACTGTATGAGATATATAATAGACCTTCCTTCACACCTGGATATATTTTTAATCTGTTAAAGGTTCTAATGAATATGTAAAAGTAGTGAAAACATGTAATATTTAATACAAAGTAATGATTATACTAATAATGCCGAATATGGAGTAATGGTAAAATTAATACCTTATTTGAAAAACAAGTCTATCATGAAATTTGAGGAAAGATAGCGTGTGTATTATTGCTAGCGGGAGACAAACTTAAAGTGAGAAAATATCATATACAAATATATGGTAACAAAATAGAAGTAGAATTAAAATCTGTTCCAAATGTAACATCCGAAATACAAATGGGTTCTCTATCTGCGATATATAATAGACTTTCTTTTACTGTACGATACACTACTTAGCCACTAAAGGTTATAATGGATATATATAGAAGTGGCAAAAATACGCTACATTGAATACGAAGTAATGATAAAACCATTACTGTTGTAGTCAAAATATGAGTTTTGAAGTTTGAAACTTAAAACTTGAACGATTAATACAATTGTACCCCAACAGAAACAAATACTATTGTATTTTATAGATGATACCTTAAAAATTATAATGAAGCGGATGAAAGGGAAAATATTGTCATACACATTATATACTACATGATTGTCTTCGATAAATGTAATTATGTTACATCACCTTTCTTTTCTTTTGCCCTTTTCTGTACCCCACTATTTTTCTAAAATTAAAAAGGAAGTGTTTTTCTGTGTGTGTGAAAGCGCTCAGAAATGTTTATCCCCCAAACAATAAAATAACCAAGTAATTAATGAGGTAGGGGAGTATTTTAGCATGCAAATATAACTTTTAAAAAGCCTAAAAAGAAGGGAAACGGATTTTTAAGTGAACTAAAGTTGTCTAAATTGAATCCACAATACAAACCAATCAGGGATCATTGTTCTGTATGCCTTACTCGAATGCGAGCAGAGCAAAGGGTGTTTTTCCTTCCTTGCATCGTCCAGTTTTCCTTATTAGGTTGGAGCCAAACCTTCCTGGTTTTAAGGAATACTACTGTGTTTCAAAGTTATTTCTTATGAAATGTAGGGCCGCGGTGGCTCAGAAATTAAGATGCTGAGCTGCGTACTGGAAGGCCGGTAGCTCGGCAGTTCGAGACCCGAGTGCTGCATGACAGAGTGAGCTCCCATCTCTGGCCCCAGCTCCTGCCAGCCTAGCAGTTCGAAAGCAAGATAGATAAATAGGTACCACTTCGGTGGGAAGGGAACAGCATCCCATGCGCCTCGGCATCTAGTCATGCTGGCCACATGACCACGGAGAAGTCTTCGGACAGCGCTGGTTCTTCGGCTTGGAAGCGATGAGCACCGCCCCCCACCCCACCCCAAGTTGGATTTGACTGGCTTTCGAGCAAGGGGAAACCTTTACCTTTACCTTTAGTTGTGCAAAGGGGGGTAGCAAATTTAAAGATTTTTGTTCATTTATAACCCCCTCTTCTCCCCTAACTGGGGCCACAAAGCAGCTGACAGGCTTCGCCGCACCTCCGTGTTGTCCTCATGACAGTTCTGTGGGGAAAGTTTTCCTGAGACTGACTGCACCGGTTATCCAGCAACTGAATTGGCCTTGGATGTGCAAATGGGCTGTCAAGTCGCTTCCAACTTGCGATGACCCTATGAATTAAAGTTCTCCAAAACATCCTTTCGTTCACAGCCTTGCTCAGGTCTTGCAAACTGAGGACCTCTGTGGCTTCCTGGGTTGAGTCAATCCACCTCCTGTTGGGCCTTCCTCTTTTCCTGCTGCCTTCAACTTTCCCCAGCTTTATTGTCCTTTCCGGTGACTCTTGTCTGGTGTAGTGGTTGGGAGCGGTGGACTCTGCTCGGTTTGATTCCCCACTTTTGATTCCCCACTTCCCCAGGTTTGATTCCCCACTTTTCCACATGCAGCCAGCTGGGTGACCTTGGGTCAGTCACAAGTTCTCTCAGAGCTGTTCTCCCAAGAGCAGTTCTCTCAGAGCTCTCTCAGCCCCACCTACCTCTCAAGGTGTCTGTTGTGGGGAGGGGAAGGGGAAGGAGATTGTAAGCTGCTCTGAGACTCCGAGTGAAGGGCGGGGTATAAATCCAATCTCCTCCTCCTCCTTTCCAAAGTATGATAGCCCCAGTTTAGTCATTTTAGCTTCTAGGGAGAGTTCAGGCTTGATTTGATCTAGAACACTCTTATTTGTCTTTTTTGGGTTGTCTATGGTATCTGTAAAACTCTCCTCTGAGACCACATTTCAAAGGAATCCACTTTCTTCCTGCCAGCTTTCTTCACTGTACAACTTTCACACCCACACACAGGAACGAGGAACACTATGGCATGAATTATCTTGATTTTGGTCTTTAAGGACGCGTCCTTACACATAAGGATCTCTTCCAGTTCATTTGTGGCGGCCCTTCCAAGCCTCAATCGCCTTCCGGTTTTGTGTCTGCAGTCTCCCTTTTGGCCGGCCTTGGATACAGGCCCACTAACTGAGGTCTCTGTCTCTAGAGTACGCCCTCTTGTTGTTCCAATATATCATTAGCAATTAAGGTCCGGTTTAAGTGGTGGTACAAAAGAAGTTACTTGCGGGACTTTGCGTGGGACGAGCGTCCTGTCAGAACTGGGTTCCTTCCTGTGCACAGCAGTGGGGAGGTCGTCGTGTAATGGCTGGTGTGCCAGACTAAGAGCTGGGGGACTCAGGTTCGAATCACCACTCGTGACGTGGAAGCTGGCTGGCTGACTTTGAGCCAGTCGTGCACACTCAGCCTAAATGACCTCACAGGGTTGTTGTGAGGATAAAATGGAGGAGAAGTTAATGATGTAAGCCACTTCAGGCCCTCATTGGTGGGGTATAAATGTGTAAATAATATATATATGTATGAGTAGCAGCGTTGGCGCACTCAAAGTCTTCTGGGTGAATCCTTTTGCCCTGCCATGTGTAAATCAAGCCTAGGAAATTATTCCAGGAAATAAGATATTTTGGATGCATCAGCCGCTGAGATTTCAGATACGGCCCTCCTGAGGTACCTATCAAGCTGTTATGAGTTCCATTAAGTCAATCTCTGTGTATTTGTGGCTCCGAGAACGTGGAAATAGTTTGCCGTTATTTATCATTACTGTTGCTTGTATCCAGCTCTCCAGAAACAAGTGTCCGATCTGCCAGCGGGGTTCGCAGAGGCAAACGACTTGCGGAAATTAAAATATCCACCGCGCCTCCCCAATAAATATGTAAACTGCAGGGCGGTTTGATTTGCGCAAGAGCTCTGCGAATGGGAAATTGGCTACCATTTTTACAGCTTACTGTGTTTATTCTGTTTTAAGCAGTACGGTTGTTTACTATCGTAATGACCTCCGGTTAAAACCAATAAAACCTGTGATGGCATGTTCCAAAGAGGGAATGGATCTGAGGACTCAGGCAGATCGTGAGAGGGAGGGCAGGAAGGGTTGCCTCAGTGCTTAGTTCTCCTGGCCCTTTCTTACATGCCCAGGAAAATGCTGGTCGCCACTTTGGGGGTCAGGAAGCAATTGTTCACTAGGCCAGTTTGGCTGGGGATCTGGAGGTTTTTTGTCATCTTCTGGGTGTGGAACAGCGGTCACTGCGGGTGTGTGTGGGGAAGGTATTTGTGAATGTCCTGCATTGTGCCGGGGGTTGGCCTAGATGACCCCGGAGGTCCCTTCCGTTCCAACTCTATGACTGGGTAGAACCAAAGAAGTCTGAGCGGCTATGGAGTTACTGTAGCTGAGAAATCAAGGAGGAAGCCACCGACCGGTCCCTGGAAAACTCCTGGATCTGGGCCCTTCCCGGCAGCCTCTGCACATGGCTCAGACCGCAAACTACAGAAACTGACCCAAGGTCATTACAGGCCTCCCCAAGGGAAAATGTTATTCTACAGTCTCGCCTTGTGTCAATAGCACCAGACAAGCGAATTACAGGTATCCACGCTCATGTCAACACACTTAGAAAGAGCTGTGTACCCAACTGCGTCAACAGCCATTCCAGACAGGTGCTTCTATCGCAGCTGGCGATGCCACCGCTCAGGCCGGCCGAGAGAATTTGGAGGTGGCTCTTTGCACAATACACCAGACAGACAACTTTGTCGAGCAAATAAAGAGTCAGGAAGCGACACAGGGAACTGGTCGAGGAGCAAACAAACTGCTTCCCCTTTTTCACGTCAGACATAGCAGGAGGGGCTGTGGCTCAGTGGCAGAGCCTCTGCTTGGCATGCAGAAGGTCCCCGGTTCAATCCCCGGCATCTCCAGTCAAAATTCCGACACAGGGTGGTGGACACAACCATTCCCCTTGATGTGCAGGAGGCAGACCCAACTATAGAATATCGGGAAGCGAACTTATGCCTAGCTGTAAGAAACTCTCCAACATTTTGGGCAGAAACCTAAAGGCAGCATGTTCGGGAATCTCTGATCCACACCTCGCCGGCTCATTCTCTTTCCATTAGCAGCCTTGTAGACGACATCAGGATGAACAGAATATAAAATGTTAACATAAGCGAATCCCAGAAGCCGGAAGCCAAAAAATCCCAGGACAAATGTCCCATCCAAAGATCTTGCATGTTCTTATCCTTCCACGCCTTCTTGCACATTGGACGCACTCCCCACATCTCCAGCGCATCTTGACACATTCACCTAGATATGATCCCTTCCACACCTCCTTCCAAAGGACACACTGAGTCACCTAAACATCCGTGTCCCTTCTCCAAAACACCTGACTTTACACATGCAGGTAACCAAGAATAAACAGGAATTTTCTGGCTCCTTAAAAAGTAATCAACAGAAGTTTTCGTGGATTTTTTAAAAAAACAACTGGTCGGACTTTGAGGTAGCCAAGACTCATGTTGACTGCTACTGCAACAAACCAATCACAGCATGTTCCCTGTTGCCACATTTGGGAGGCAGGTTCCATCTTGCCCAGGATGGTTGGCCGAGTTCACCCCACCAAGAGCAACTCTGCTTTATTTCCTTTTGGCCCACCTGAAAGCCAGTACAGCAGAATGAATCACAAACACATCGGCCTTTCTATGCAGAGTCAAACCACTCGTCAAACGGGGTCGGTATTGTCTACTCTGACCGGCAGCACCTCTCCAGGGTCTCAGGTGGAGGTCAGTCACCCGATACTTCTAACTGGAGACACCAAGGGTCAAACCTGGGACTTTCTGCATGCAAAACAGAGGGTCTGCAATTGTGGATTAGGGCCCCACACCGCAGAAGTCCAGCTGCACCTGAAAGACTAATACAGTCTATTCCCACAAATACTTTTTTAAGCCATAGTTCACTTCATCAGATGTACAGTGTAGCAGTTAAGAGAGCGGACTCTAATCTGGGAGAACCGGGTTTGATCCCCCATGCTGCCACATGCAGCTGCAGGTGTGACCTTGGGTCAGTCACAAGTTCTCTCAGAGCTGTTCTCTCAAGGGCAGTCCTCGAGAGAGCTCTCTCAGCAGCCCCACCTACCTCACAGGGTGTCTGTGGTGGGGAGGGGAAGGGAAAGGAGATTGTAAGCCGCTCTGAGACTCCTTCGGGTGGTGAAGGGCAAAGTATAAATCCAGTCTCCTCCTCCTCCTCCACTTCTACGTATCTATTGGTCTTTAGGCTGCACTTTAAGGATTTTGAAGCAGTCTCACTTAATTTAATTCTGCAACAGACTAACATGGCTGTACCTCTAGAATTATCAACAAATGAGGCATCGCAGATATTGCATTCTACTGAGACCTGGACTCAAACCCTCATTCTCCCGCTAAGCATTCTGGGTGACATGCAGAAGGTCCCAGGTTCAATCCCCGGCATCTCCAGTTAAAAGGACCAGGCAGGAGGTGATGGGAAAGACCTCTGCCTGAGACCCTGGAAAGCTGTGAAGAGGGGCTGTGGCTCAGTGGCAGAGCCTCTGCCTGGCATGCGGAAGGTCCCAGGTTCAATCCCCGGCATCTCCAGTTAAAAGAACCAGGCAGGAGGTGATGGGAAAGACCTCTGCCTGAGACCCTGGAGAGCAGCTGCCAGTCTGTGCAGACAATACTGACCTCGATGGACCAAAGGTCTGATTCAGAATAAGACAACTTCCTGTGTGAACTTGCTAGATGACCTTGGGTGAACCACATCCACTTTAAGCCTCCCCTCACTCACAGGCAGTAAGTATGTTAGTGTGGTGTAGCGGTTAGAGTGTCCAACTAGGATCTGGAAGACCTGTGTTTGAATCCTCGCTCTACCATGGAAGCTCACTGTTTGGCGTAGTGGTAAGGAGCGCGGACTCTAATCTGGGAGAACCGAGTTTGAGTCCCCACTCCTCCACGCGCAGCTGCTGGTGTGACCTTGGGTCAGTCACAAGCTCTCTCAGAGCTGGTTTCTCTCAAGAGCAGTTCTCTCAGACCTCTCTCAGCCCCACCTGCCTCACAGGGTGTCTGTTGTAGGGAGAGGAAGGGAAAGGAGATTGTAAGACGCTCTGAGATTCCGAATGAAGGATGGGGTATAAATCCAATCTTTTCTCTTTTTCTTCACCTTGGCCTAGCCTACCTACCTCACAGGTATGCTCCCTCTAAGCTGTGGGGCCTTGTGAGCAAAAATTCTACTTTCTGAGTTGCTGGCATTCAAGTCATGAGCGAGCAATTTGGCTCCTGCATAAATTAGCTTTCTCTGGAGCCATCCTTCCTAAGCTATGCCAAAAATGTGTGAGCTGGAGGCTAAAGCTCACACCAACTCAGCTTAGAGGGAACACTGGTTGTGAATCAGTGCTCCCTCTAAGCTGTGGGGTCTTGTGAGCAAAAGCTCTACTTTCTGAGCTGCTGGCATTCAAGTTGTGAGCGAGCGATTTGGCTCCTGCATAAATTAGCTTGCTCTGGAGCCATCCCTTCCTGAGCAAAGACAAAAATGTGTGAGCCGGAGGCTAAAAAACGGTGAGCTAGCTCACACCAACTCAGCTTAGCGGGAACACTGAGGATATTCACAGGAGAGAACAACACCACAAGCCACTGTCGATCATCACTGGGGAGGGAGGCAGGGCACACATTCAATGAATCAAGTTGCGAGGATCGAATAGGGAAGGGAGACCAATGCCCACTGAACGCTCAAAGGTGGGACAAAAGCAAGAAGTCGAGAGGAAATACCGACCTATGCAGAGCTACTCTCCTGCAAGGCCACTGAAATCGTACCTGCCCAGGTGTGCAGCGCCCACAAGAGAAAGCCCCCCCTTCCTAACTGACAGCAGATCTGGGCACCTGCATCTTGACATCCCTCCCAAAAAAACTCACCTCACCAGCAGCTCCAGGAAAACCACGTTGCTGCAACACCCGCAGAAGACCAACCCCAGAGCCAAAGCCGGGTGCATCTTGCCCGGGTCCCGGAGGCGCTTCAGCCGCCGCCAGCACCCAGGCGCCCTGCAAAGCCGGTACAAAGAGCAACTTCTCTGCCTCCGCTTCCTGCTTCGCCGCCTCCGCCCGGCCCAGTCACCGCTGTAGTTCTCCGGGCCCCTCGCTTCAATGCATTCCTATGGCTCTCCGGCGCCCCGGGGACTACGACTCCCAGAAGCCTCCCCGCCGCCGGCAAGCTGCGGCCACGCGGCCGGCTCTCTTTGCACAATGGTCTCCCTTCAGAACGGGCTCGCCGAAGGGATTCTGGGAGCTGTAGTTTGGAGCTTAGGTGGACTTTTTCCTATGGGGACGAGGCAGGTTGCGACAACAAACCAGGGCAGGGAGCTGGGGGAGAAGCACGCCGCCAGGGGAGAAAGGAAACCGCTTCCAGCTGTTGTTGTTGTTGTTTTCCTGGCTCCCTTCAGCAGACTGTGGGATCTTCCTCTTTTAGGTGCACAAATTAAGGATGCCAGCCTCCAGGTGGGACCTGGGGATCCCCTGGAATTACAGCTCATCTCCAGGCTACACACAACAGCTGAGAAAGTGGATGCTTTGGGGGAAGTGGGTGCTTTGGAGGGTGGACTCTGGGGCATTGTACCCTACAGAGGTCCCTGTCCTCCCCAGGCTCCACCCCCCAAATCTCCAAGAGTTTCCCAACCTGGTTCTGGCAATCCTACGGCCCCCTGCCATCTGCCACTGGTTGCCAGGGGAGAGGTGGTAACCCTAGCCAGTTTGGTGTAGTGGTTAAATGCGCGGACTCTAATCCGGGAGAACCGGGTTTGATTCCCCGCTCCTCCACTTGCACCTGCTGGATGACCTTGGGCAAGCCATAGCTCTGTACCAGCTGTTCCCTCAAGGACAGTTGTCTCAGAGCTCTCTCAGCCCCACCTACCTCCCAGGCAATGTTCCCTCTAAGCTGTGGAGTCTTGTGAGCAAAAATTCTGCTTTGTGAGCTACTGGCATTAAAGTTGTATGCAAGCGCTGGTTTATATAGCATGCAAGAACCGCACCCCAAACACGGCCCACTCCCAACGATAGGCTACTGATGGAACACATTATCGACGTAGCTATCACTAGTTTATTGGTACACAAAGAATAATGGCGCACTGGCCGCGAGGGCCAAATATATACAGAAGCCTCGACTTCTCCCTGCCCTATCCGCGGGCCTGAATTTCCCGCCAGAGATCTTATTGGCGGCCTGTATGCTGCTGCCGCCTTGCGGCTGTCAGCGGACATAACACCGGTAAGCTATTGTTCTGGGGAAACAAGCTCAACTAGATCCTGGTACTAGTTCAGGGATGCCTTAAACTCAGTACGCTACAAGAACCCAGATAGCAAACCAATGGTGAAAATTTCCAACTGGGGACGTGAATAAGTGTTGAATGTATAGATCATCGGAAGGCATTTGTGTTGGCCAAGAGACTGAGAATTCCTGCTCAGAGGACTTTGGGGTAACCTTAGTCTAGGCAGTTTTCACGTTAGGGTTGCCAGATCTCCCCTGGCCACCGGTGGGGGGGTAGGGTTGCCAGCCTCAAGTTGGAAAACTCCTGGAGATTTGGGGAGGACAGGGACCTCAGTGGGGAACAATGCCCGAGAGTCCACCTTGCAAAGTATCCACTTTCTCCAGAGGAACAGATCCCTGCAGTCTGGAGATGAGCTGTCATTCCAGGGGATCCCCAGGTCCCACCTGGAGGATGGCTTCCCTAGTCTGCGTTATTAAAATGCCTCTCGGCTTGTTGGCAGAGGAGAATGGGCAGAGTTGGTCTGTGGAGTGTTCTAGTTGGCCCAGAACTTAATAAATAGGAATTCTTCAGGGGACACTGTTCCCTCTAAGCTGAGTTAGTGTGGACGAGCTCACAGTATTTTAACCTCCGGCTCACAGATTTTTATTTATATTTATTTATTTTTATCCTGCCTTGCCGGCGAACTGGCTCAAGGCGGCTACCTTATCTTCACTCAGGAAGGATGGCTCAAGAGCAGACTAATTTATGCAGTAGCCAAATCGCTCGCTCACAGCTTTGATGCCAGTAGTTCACAAAGTAGAATTTTTGCTCACAGGACTCCGCAGCTTAGAGGGAGCATTGTCAGAATGATTGATTCCCCCCCTCCCACTTCTGTTCAGCATTAATAACTCCCATTGCTTTGCTTTCTACCCTTCCTCACTTCAAAGGCACACCCTCTTAATAAATGTGTTGCCCGTTGGTCTGCGGTGGGCACCAGAAGCCTGACAACTAATTGCTTCGCTTGAGCAGGATCCCGTGGAATTAAAAATCACCAAACCCAAAAAGGGTGGTTTGAGGAAGCCCTTCATTCTATAAAGCACACTTCTCAGAGCCAAGATAGATGTTAAATGGGAGAGAAGTCAGGACAGAGGGGCCAGTGTTCCCTCTAAGCTGAGTTAGTGTGAGCCAGCTCACAGGTTTTTAGCCTCCGGCTCACACATTTTTGTCTTGGCTTAGGAAGGAGGGATCCAGAGCAAACTAATTTCTGCAGCAGCCAAATGGCTCGCTCACAACTTTAATGCCGGCAGCTCACAAAGTAGGATTTTTGCTCACAAGACTCCACAGCTTAGAGGGGGCATTGATGGGGCCCAATTTGACTCGCTGTCACATGGAAGACGGGGGGAACTTAACAGTCCCCAGTTCTTCCCTGCGACAGCCGGATGGGTACTGTGGTTGCCAACCTCTGGCTGGGGCCTGCAGATCTTCCAGAATTAGAACTGACAGGGAGCCAGTTTGGGGTAGTGGTTAGGAGCGTGAACTCTGGTCTGGGAGAACCGGGTTTGATTCCCCACTCCTCCACATGCAGCTGCTGGTGTGACCTTGGGTCAGTCATAAGTTCTCTCAGAGCTGGTCTCTGAAGGTCAGTCCTCAAAAGAGCTCTCTCAGCCCCACCTACCTCACGGGGTGTCTGTTGTGGGGAGGGGAAGGGAAAGGAGTTTGTAAGCCGCTCTGAGACTCCTTCAGGTAGTGAAGGGTGGGGCATAAATCCAATCTCTTCTTCTTAGAGACCAACAAAATTTTCAGAGCAGGAGTTTTTGAGAGTCAAAGCTCTCCTGACTCCTAACCTGTGTCTGTTGTGGGGAGGGGGAGGGAAAAGAAGTTTGTAAGCTGCTCTGAGACTCCTCCGGAAAGTGAAGGGTGGGGTATAAATCCAATCTCTCCACCTCCTCCTCCTCCTCCTCCTCTTCTTCTTCTTCTGTCAGTAGAGATCAGTTCCCCTTGAGAAAATGGCTCCTTTGGAAGAGGAGGAGGGGTTCTATGGCTTTGTACCCTGCTGAGGTCCCTCCCCAAACCCTGCCCTCCCCAGGCTCCACCCCTCAAATACCCAGGTATTTCCCAACCCAGAGCTGGCAACCCCATACACCTGTGTCCCGACTTGTCTCCCCCATCACACCTAGTTTGGCTCTCAGCATTGCTTCATCTGGCCCACGGCAACCTTCCTCTCTTTCCCACCTCCTGTTTCCCAGTCTAGGGTTGCTAGGTCCCCTCGTCGGTGTGGTCTTTCCGGGAATGGGTGGGGATGCTCCCAAGGCCCGGCCTCCAAGCAAACCCACCCGCCTGGCCACTCCTCTCCCTCCCGACCTGCCCGGTTTACCAGCTGGAGGGCCCTTTAAATCGAGCAAGAGGGACCGTGGCGTTGGGGAAGGAGAATCACAGAATCATAGAGTTGGAAGGGACCTCTAGGGTCATCTAGTCCAACTCCCTGCTCGATGCAGGAAATTCACAAATACCTCCCCGTCCACACCCCCAGTGACCCTTCCCCCCCGTTCCGTGCCCAGAAGATGACCAAAAACCTCCGGGATCTCCAGTCAAGCTGGCCTGGAGGAAAATGGCTTCCTGACCCCAAAGTGGCGATCAGCATTTCCGTGGGCATGTCAGAAAGGGCCACGAGAACAGAGCACTGAGGCAACCCTTCCTGCCCTCCCTTCTCATGATCTGCCTAAGTGTTCACAGAATCAGCATTAATGATTTATTTTCCTCTATGCCAGGGGTGGCCAACCTTGCTTAACGTAAGAGCCACATAGAATAAACGTCAGATGTCTGAGAGCCGCAAGACAGGAACAAATATCACACACACGTTTTTATTTTTTAAAAATATGCAAATTTGCTTTTTATTAACGTTAAATGGGACTGCCAAAAATAAAAACAAACAAGGAAAACCGGTTATTGATAATGATATTACTTGTTTGCTAATGATATTGAGAGAGAGAGAGAGAAAAAGAGAGAGATGGAAAGAAAGAATTAAAGAAGTGGAAAGAAAGAGAGAGAGAGAAACTAGGAAAGCAAATAGATGGGAGGGAGGAGGGAAGGAAGGAAGGAAGGGAGAAAGAGAGAAAAAGCATGCCTCCCCTTTGTTTCCCCAGCCGCCCTGCCAGGAGCCGCACAATATGTGTGAAAGAGCCGCGTGTGGCTCCCAAGCCACAGGTTGGCCACCCCTGCTCTATGCCTATAAAGGTCAGTTCACTGAAAGCAAATGGCCACTTTGGAAGGTGGAGTCTATGGCCTTGCACCCTCTGAAGTCCCTCCCCTCCCTAAACCCCGCCCTCCTCAGGCTCCACCCCCCCAATCTCCAGGTATTTCCCTACCCAGAGCTGGCAACCCTACCTGTGAAAGAAGGAGAGCTCTTGCCCATGGGAGAGCTGGAAGATGTATAAGGTTGCCAGCTCCAGGTTGGGAAATACCTGGAGATTTTGGGGGTGGAGCCTGAGGAGGGTGGGGTTTAGGGAGGGGAGGGGCTTCAGTGGGGCATAAATGTCCTTGAGCCCACCCTACAAAGTGGCCATTTTCTCTCTTTTTAAAAAAAAAAAAAAATTTATTGAAGATTTTGACATTTAACGAAACATAATATTTTCTTAATCAGAGAGCACAAATATTATTCCGATCAAAGATAGAATTTGGACCATACTGCATTTGGATCAATTCTATTGTCCACAGTCATTACGTAACTTAATTTGTCCATTTCCGCCCATTCCAGCAGCTTATCAGTGACTTCTACTTTTCCAGGAAGCTCCGAGGATTTCCAGGTTTTTGCCCGTAAAATACGAGCCGCAGTCAGTATATAAGCCATTAGTTTCTGATCTGGTTTCGTCGGCCCATCCGGAATCAGATTCAACAAAGAGGTCCCAGGGTCCAAAGGTAAATCAGCATCCAGAAATTCAGAGATCATGTTGTTAATCTTCAACCAGAATTTTTGTGTTACTTTACAAGATCACCACAGTGGCCATTTTCTCCAGGGGAACTGATCTTTGTCACATAGGGCTGCCAAGTCAGCCCGGGGGGCGGGGGATCCCCCGCTACAGGGGTTCCCGATCCGCCGGCCAGAATTTGGCCGGCAGGGGAAACCCCACCTCCGAAGTCGCCACGTAATGACGTCACCCGGAAGTGATGTCGTCCGGCCAGCGCGCAAAGCGCACGCGTTGGGGAAGCTCCCGGCCTGGGAAGGACTCCCCCCGCCGGTAAGTTTGCCAGACTCGGCAGCCCTATTGTCACAGGAGATCATTTGTAATAGGGGGGGATCTCCAAGATATGTCCTTTTTCTTTGTCTCTCATATGACGCTTCTGTATGACTAAACCGCAGGCATATCTAAGCCAGTACAGGTGTTTTGAGGGGCAGCAGTTCTCCAAGGAGGGGAGAACTTCCCAAACCCCAAACTTGGGGGAGAACCGGCAGAGTTCAATACCAGATTCTAAAAATCTCAAGAAGATGCCATATATCTCCTTGTCCCACAGAATGGATCATGCAGGGCTCAGTGGCTTTACGCCAGAACTGCAGCATGTTTAATGCATGTGCGTGCATGCACAGAGGCCTGGCCATATTTATAAAACTGGTAAATTTGTCCTACTTTCAGTTTAAAAAGAGAGCCTTGACAGAACTCTGGCAGCCTGCCAGCGACGAATAATACGGAGAAGAATGTTTGCGCACCTCCATTTTTGAAGCTCTTAACCTCAGCCAAACGGCTGGAGCCAGCCCCCCTCCCAGCCGGGTCTCCTGAGTATGGTTGCCAACCTCCAGGTGGGGCCTGGAGATCTCCTGGTATTACAGTTTTATCTCAGGCGATAGAGATCAGTTCCCCTGGAGGAAATGGCTGCTTCGGAGGGTGGCCTCTATGGCCTTGTTTGGTGTAGTGGTTAAGTGTGTGGACTCTAATCTGGGAGAACCAGGCTTGATTCCCCATTCCTCCACTTGCACCTGGCTGGATGACCTTGGGCAAGCCATAGTTCTGACAAGAGCTGTCCTTGAAAAGGCAGTTCTTGAAAGAGCTCTCTCAGCCCCGCCTACCTCACAGGGTGTCTGTTGTGGAGAGGGGAAGGGAAGAAGAAGAAGAAGAAGAGATTGGATTTATACCCCGCCCTCCACTCCCCAAGGGAGTCTCAGAGCGGCTTACAAACTCCTTTTCCCTTCCCCTCCCCACAACAGACACCCTGTGAGGGAGGTGGGGCTGAGAGAGCTCTTTCCCAAGCGGTCCTTGAGAGAACAGCTGGTACAGAGCTATGGCTTGCCCAGGAAAGGAGTTTGTAAGCCGCTCTGAGACTCCAAGTGAAGGGCGGGGTATAAATCCAATCTCTTCTTCTTCTTCTTCTTCTTCTTCTTCTTCTTGTATCCCACTGAGCTCCCTGTCCTCCCCAGGCTCCACCCCCAAATCTCCAGTAGTTTCCTGACCTGGAGCTGGCACCCTTACCCCCAACACCTGCCAATGGCCAAGGGGACCTGGCAACCCTAGCTGACTATAGAGTTCCTGGCGATTCCTAGAGCCACCCTTATCACTTTGTAACTGGGTTTTCCTGTGTGGAGCATCAAAATTCAATTGCAAACCATCATGAGAGTGCATTAAAAGCAGGGGTCGTTTCAAGCAGGAACGCACAGGGATGCCGTTCCGGGGGTAGCAAGCCCAGGAGCGGGCAGCTATGGTGATGCGCTGTGGAAAAAAGCAAAAGCAGACTAACGTGATCTGTATTTTCATGCTTGTTGTCGGGGAGCTTCCCTGCAAGAGCAAAGGAAACTTGGGTTGCGATCACACGCACAATTCGCCCTGACATAGGTGCGAATGCCGGGTGGATTAAAGGAGCCCGATCAGACGCCAGCATCTGGCAAGTGCCCCGCAGCCATCGGCAACCCGTCTTGCTCCACCGCACACGCGGAGTAAAAAAAACGCCTCAGACATTCCAGTAGCAAACGCGTTGCTACAGGCCACAGACGGACTATCCTGCGTCTGATCACGCCAGCACGCTCCCATGGCATCTGGATAGTCTGATCAGGCTACCCTGACTCCGTGCGTTGTGTTTTTTTCCTCAGTATGCACACCAGCGCACCCCACACACACACTCCATAGGAAGAGGTGCAAATCATTGATTCCTCATGTAAGCGCATTGGGAACAAACGGTAAAAAAAAAACCCGACTCACTGGCGGTTGCGTCTGATCACACACTGGCGGGCTGCATCTGCATCTACAAAAATCCATGTGATCGCATAACGGTGAGTCAACTTCTGCTGGATGAAATAGCCTCTCTTTGCCCCCCCCCCCCGCGTTATCTCATGCGTGTGACCGCAACCCTAAAGTGTCTCTAGTCAAAGTGTCAAGCTGGCTCGCCAGCTCTGAGTTGGGAAATACCTGGAGATTTTGGGGGTGGAGCCTGAGCGGTGGGTGTTGCCTTCTGACACACTTCCGGTGATGTCAGGGGGTGTGGCATATGCAAATGAGTTATGTTAATGAGCACCTGCACCTCTTTTTCTACGAAATGACCCCTGATTAAAAGTGGGTTCAAAGTGCAGTATTCTGTCTCCTGGCAGCAGGAGAAGGCGGCCCACTGGGAGTCATTTCTTTTTTCTTTTTTACAGGTGGCACGAGAGGGTCAAATATCGCTAAACTCATGCCGCTTGTAAAAAAAACCCCTTCAAATGTGGGCAGGGGAGTGGCCTATGAGGGATGGGGACAGTGGTAGTGGGAATCCGAGGGAATCTGTATGTTTTTGACTTACCTTTGGCTTGGAAGGAAAGCAAGGGGAAAAAACTGCCACAAAAACAGTCTTAGAAAACTCGGGGAAACAGTGAATGGAAAGCGAACTGAGCGCCGAAGGGAGGAAAATCAATGCAGAACGAAAAATAAAACCTGTGCTGTCCCCAGTCAGCGTCTAACTGTAGGTTATAGTAGTTTAGTAGGACTGCTGTGCATCTTTAAGAGCAGTTGCCCTTGGGGATTGTAGTCCTCAGTGGGTTTTCCCTAAAGCATCACTCCGACTGGCTCATTAAGTGTAATTTCCTGAGCTCAGAGGTGCGAAGATAGGAATTTATTGTGCCTTTCTGTTTCTTTGTCTATCTATCCTTACTGCAAGGAGAAGGGAAACCATCTCTTTTCTCACCACAGCTAATGGAATTGACTTAAATCGCAAGATGTAACTTTCCCACTCAGCCATCCGCTTATATTGTGAGTGATGATCTGAATGCACGTGAAGTTCAATAAAGATAGTTTAAGTCCTTCAGATTGGCTGTGCGTTGGATCACCCCTAGGAAGCGCTGAGCTCAGCCGGAGCTAGCGCCGGACAGGGACAAAACCCGACAGATGTGCTCAGTGAAAGTGAGGCAAAACACCCGAGCGTGATAGGTCCTGGAGTCCACCCTCCAAAGCAACCATTTTCTCCAGGGGAACTGATCTCTGTTGCCTGAAAATCAGTTGTTAATTCTGGGAGATCTCCAAGCCCCACCTTGGAGGATGGCACCCCTAGGAAAGGAGGATGAGCTCTTTCCTGTCCTTTAAACGAGGAGGCGTGTTCCTTTGATGCGGCAAAGATTCATGATGGGATTAGCTGCCCCTTGCAGAGATCAAAGCACTCTCCCACCCCCAATCTTTTCCTGCTACAAAATGTATCCCCTTTCCTGACTATGCATCCAGGGCATTTCAAGCGATTGGGGTGGGGTCGCAGGCTGCTCCATTCCTCAGCAAAACAGTGCTTCCAAACTACAAGTTTAAACTGGTCTGAAGCCATTTGTGTCCTTGAGGTTTCACACACACACTCCATGCTCCCTCTAAACCGTGCAGTCTTGTGATTAAAAATTCTACTTTGTGAGCTACTGGCATTAATGTTGTAAGTGAGCGATTTGGCTACTGCGGAAGTTAGTTTTCTCTGGAGCCATTCCTCCTGATCGAAGACAAAAATGTATGAGCTAGAGGCTAAAAAGCTGTGAGCTAGCTCACACTAACTCAGCTTAGAGGGAACACTGCCCCTACCCCCCACCCTGGGAACTTAGCGGCATATAGTTTTGTGAAGCACAGACATGGAGAGGTGCAAAGCATTCCTCTGCTGAAATCACAATTTAATAGCCTTGCTTACAGTTATGTTTAAAGTTTAAATGTTAAATGTTAAATTTAAAGTTAAATGTTTAAACATTCGCCACTATGTTGGAAAAAAATGTGGACAGACAGGAACCTTTGCCCACTGTTGGCGGGAGTGCCCGGTCATACAAAATTTCTGGCAAGAAGTATTCCTACGAATTAAATACATTACAGGATATGAAATCCCAAGAATGCCAGAAATCCTTTTTCTCAACATCTGGCAAGACCTAGCTATACCACAGAATCCACGAGAACTAATACTGAGCCTTATCGTAGCAGCAAGAACAAGTATAGCGACAACATGGAAGTCACAGGTGGCTCCCACAATAGATAATTGGATAACAAAAGTCTGGGATCTACTTTTCATGGAAAAGATTACAGAAATCATAACACTCCAGTTTTCAAATGAAATGGATACCATTCATAGAATACACAATGGCAGCGGACATACAGCCATCTAATCCAATATATCTTAAGTTACTATGCACATAAGTAAATACAAAATAAGACAAAATGGAACCCTGACTGTGATATGACAAAGACAACATAATTGTATAATCTCATAAAACAAAGGATAAGATACAATTGTTAAATACTAACAATTTTAAAAATTTAATTATATAGTTAGATTTTAAAAAACCACACAGAATAAGATGCAATAAACAATTGGCATGAAAGTAGAAGACAACACTGTAATAAGAAATAATGATAATTTATAGTTATAACTGGGGGGAAAACCTTGCAAAAGATGATCAAGTTCATTTTCGTGTTTTTAAATTGCGCAGTCTTGGAAGTGAAAGTACTGCAAACTGGGAACGACTAATACATTATCTTTGTAATCTGTCAATGACATTTGTAATGCAGCTGTAATTTATCCGTAAATTCTATTTGCAATCTGGAAAGGGTTGGTAGAAAGTAACTGAGCCCACATGGAGTTTTTGCTCCAGGTTGGTAATCAGAGTGGAGTGGGTGCTTTTTAAAAATTTACCGTCTTCATTAGGTCATCACTGTTTTATCCACTTTCCAGGTATACCCATTTTGTTTGATTCCTTTCCAGATTTCTTTGCTACAGTCTTTCATGAAAACATTGAGGTAAAGTGGGTTTGGTGCAGGCAGGGGTTATTTCGAGCAGGAGCTCGGGGGAGCGCAGCTCCGGGAGTTGGTGCCAGCCCCCCCTTCCATGGGGGAATGCCTGCTTGTGTCATGGCTGCAGCAAAATGACCCCATACCCTGGAAAGGTCCTTGTTCCTCCGACCAGCCTTCTGAAGGCTTTAGCCACCACTGAAGCTAGCCTCCCAGAATAGTGGTATTTCTGAGGCTTGGATTAGTAGCTGTCTCCTCTCTGCCAGCTCTTCCTTCCTTCCTCTTCCTCTCTCTTCTTTCTTCCCTGCCTTCTGACATACTTCCAGTGATGTCAGGTGGTGTAGCATATGCAAATAAGTTATGCTAATGAGTTATGCTAATGAGCTCCTGCACCTCCTTTTCTACAAAATGACCCCTGGGTGCAGGCTTCCAAACTGCCCATCCGTGTTGATGTGATTTCATGAAGAACACAAAAAGAGCCCTGCTGGATTAGACCAGTGGTCCATCTAGTCCAGCATCCTGTCTCACACTGTGGCCAACCAGTTCCTCTGGAGGGTCAACAACAGGGCATGGAGGCCAAGGCCTTCATAAGGACAAAAGAGCCCTGCTGGATCAGACCAGTGAGGGTCCATCTAGTCCAGTCTCCTGTCTCACACAGTGGCCAACCAGTTCCTCTGGAGGGCCAACAACAGGGCATGGAGGCTGAGGCCTTCATAAGAACATCAGAAGAGGCCTGCTGGGTCAGACCAGTGAGGGTCCATCTTGTCCACCATCCTGCCTCACACAGTGGCCAGCCAGTTCCTCTGGAGGGTCAACAACAGGGCATGGAGGCTGAGGCCTTCATAAGAACATCAGAAGTGCCCTGCTGGATCAGACCAGTGGCCCATCCAGTCCATCATCCTGTCTCACTCAGTGGCCAGCCAGTTCCCCTGGAGGGCCAACAACAGGGCATGGAGGCCGAGGCCTTCCCCTGATAAGGACATCAGAAGAGCCCTGCTGGATCAGACCAGGGAGGGTCCATCTAGTCCAGCATCCTGCCTCACAGAGTGGCCAACCAGTTCCCCTGGAGGGCCAACAACATGGCATAGAGGCCGAGGCCTTTATAGGAACACCAGAAGAGCCCTGCTGGATCAGACCAGTGGTCCACCGGCACGTCAACGAGATCCTAGCTCAGAGAGAGGCAGAGCTCTGTTGCCTTAGCACCCTTCCCCCTGGGAACGAAATCCCTGTTGACATAGTTCCATTTATCATGACACAATAATCCACATGTTTGGCTGGGCTAAAACAAATGCAGAAAAAAATCGAGAATAAAGGAATCTCGATGTGCGCGTACATGCTCAAAAATGTGCAGGTCCTTGTCAGGGGCACGATTGCTCCTGAGAACGGTTGGTCTGAAACAAGGGAGGAAAATGTACACAAAGGTAAAGGGAGGAGCAGCAAATGGCACATCAGTCGATTCAGAAACCATAAATGTGAATTAATTATGGGGTGGCCGGAGTGAGGGGAACGCCGGGGAACGCCAGTCTGTGAAAGATTTATGAAATGGCAGATCTCCGTTCGTCCCTGGTGGAAATCCCTTTCTTCCCACCTTCCAGCAGATGAGGGTCTGAAAGCATCTGAAGTTTTTGGAAGGGTTTAACCAAAATGTGGTACGTATTATTAAGCCCATAGGATTTTGAAAGAGTTCGCTTTCCCCCCCATTTTTGATTTCACTTCATCTTCGTAATTTAACAGGCTCGCTGTTTGTAGGCATTTGGGGTCTTAAGGCTCAAAGCTTTCTCTTTTATTAGCCCATGTGTACGCCACATTTCTCCGGTTGAAAGGGGAACGCTCCTAGCAGGGGACGGACGCAGTTTGTGGACTCTGGGATGGTTGACTGACGCTGGAGAATCTATTGTGCTTCCTGGGGGGAAAGAGGTCCTTAGAATATCTCAGGCTTTCATTAGGCCAGAAGGGGGGGTGGGGGAGAATTTAACCATATCAGACAGGGCCATAGAATCATAGAATTGGAAGGGACCTCCAGCAGTGTTCCCTCTAAGCTAAGTTAGTGTGAGCTGGCTCACAATTTTTTAGCCTCTGGCTGACACCTTTTTGTCTCTGCTCGGGAAGGATGGCTCCAGAGCAAACGAATTTATGCAGTGGCCAAATCACTCACTCACAACTTTTTTATTATTATTATTTATATTTTATTGGTGGAAACAGGTAAGCATTAGCAGAATGCAAATTTGCGGAATAAAGAGCAGCAAAATTACAAACTGAAGACACAATGTTGTCAGACAACATTCCATATAACTGCCATATCAATTAACACAATTCGTAAAAGTGTCATGTGTTATCACTCAGTCTATTCGACTCATCAGACTTAGTAAGGGAAGCTCCAATACAAATTCTTGGTAATCATTACATTAACTCTTAAGTGCATATCAAAAGTATATAACCTTACAAATTAGAGAGTGTACAAATTAGAGAGCCAGTTTGGTGTAGTGGTTAAGTGCGCGGACTCTAATCTGGGAGGACCGGGTTTGATTCCCCACTCCTCCACATGTAGCTGCTGGATGACCTTGGGCAAGCCATAGTTCTTGCAGAGCTGTTCTTTAAAAAGAGCAGTTTCTGTCAGAGCTCTCTCAGCCCCACCTACCTCCCAGGGTGCCTGTTGTGGGGAGGGGAAGGGACTGGAGATTGTAAGCCGCTCTGAGACTCCCTTGGGGAGTGAAGGGCGGGGGATAAATCCAATCTCCTCTTCTCTTCTTCTCTTCGATTTTGAAACAGTAAATAGAGAAACGTTAATGTCTGGACATCAGTTAAAGATTCTGGACTCACACCCAGTGTTGCTATTGTGACCAAGGGTGGGGGGGATAAAATCCGCTCTGGCTAGAAAGTCTAGTATTGGGGACCACTTTTCCATAAATGGTACTTTTATCAGTAGCTCACAAAGTAGAATTTTTTGCTCACAAGACTCCACGGCTTAGAGGGAACACTGACCTGCAGTGTCATCTAGTCCAACCCCCCGCACAATGCAGGAAATTCACAAATACCTCCCCTGCACCCCCAGGGACCCCCCTTGTTCCACACCCAGAAGATGACGAAAGACCCTCCAGGATCCCTGGCCAAACTGACCTGGAGAAAAATGGCTTCCTGACCCCGAAGTGGTGATCAGCATTTCCCTGGGCGTGTAAGAAAGGGCCACAAGAACTAAGCACTGAGGCAGCCCTTCCTGCCCTCCCTCTCATGATCTGTCTAAGTTCACAGTATCAGCATGGCTGTCAGAGGGCCACTGAAGAGTACTGGGCTCGGGAGACCAGGAACGGTGAAATCATGAAGCCTTTATTGAGTGATTCAGCATGCCCAGTAGATGGTCAGAACAAGCATGCTTCCAGGGCTCCAGGGCCCTCATTATATGCTGGCCGGAGCCACACCTCCGGCCGCACCCAAAAGACCTGATAGGGGCTTCACATATGCGCATGTTTGTCATAGGTTCCCTGGAGGAGCCTTTGGCCGCATTGGCTCCCCAGGGAGAACCTAGGTCCCACATTGGTGGAGGCTTTCAATCCGGACGTCTATTGTTCCTCCAGATTCAAGCTCCCCTCTCTGCCTGACCATGTGCTCTGGCCATGCGGCGGGCGCCATTACCTGGGAGCACATGGCAGGCCGGTTGCTACACAGAACATACCACATTACAGCCGTCTAGCCTCTGCTTGAAAATGTCCCAAGAAGGAGACATATAAACATATCTGTATGTATGTTAATAATGAACTGCATCTTTGGATGAAATGTTAAGACCAGGACTTCCCAAGGTGGTGTTGATGGGTGCTGTGACACCCGCCAACACCTTTCTCAGCTCGCCCCAAAAGTTATTTGAAAATGATTGGGGCCAGGTGGGACTTTTGCCCACGGGGCTTCTGATGGGCCACTGGAGATCTGATTGGCGGTGCAGGTAGGGCTGCCAGCCTCCAGGTGGGGCCTGGGGATCTCCTGCTTTTACAACTGATCCCCAGCTGACAGAGATCAGCTCCCCTGGAGAAAATGGCCGCTTTGAAGGGTGGACTCTATGGCATTGTACCATGCTGAGGCCCCTCCCCTCCCCAAACGCCGCCCTCTCCTGGCTCCACCCCCAAAGTCCCCAGGTATTTTCCAACCCAGACTTGGCAACCCTAAGTGCAGATTCTTTAAAATGTTGCCTTGGCAGCAGCTCCCACCACAGCACAAGGATCTGCACTGTGTGGCTGAAAGTAAGCTGCGGCAGCCATTTTGTGGCTGGCTCTGGTTAAGATGCTTAGCTGCAGACTGGAAGGTCGGTAGTTCGGCAGTTTGAGACCCGAGTGCCACAGGACAGAATGAGCTCCGTCTCTGGCCCCAGCTCCTGCCAACCTAGCAGCTCGAAAGCAAGAAGCTGCCAAACACTGACTACTTACTGAACTCTGGGTGGCCCCTGTTTGTTGGTAGATATGAATCCTGAAACCACTCACTTTGCTTCAGAAATTTTAATGATAGTTTTATCTGTAAAGTGACAAAATCTGGCTTGACCCGATTGTAACTGAATTTGGTATATACTCAGTTAATATGATCTACTTAAATGAATGAGAGTTTTTATCCGCAACTCCTGCTTTAACGTTTTAGATTTTTTAGATTTGATTCTTTTGATGGTCAATTTTAAGAGTATTGTTGTATATTTTTTTATGATACCTGATCACTTTGGCTGAGCATAAGACCTCTGGTCATAGAAGCTAATAAAGAAAAGGAAAGGAAATTGCAAGTAGATAAACAGGAACCGCTTCAGTGGGAAGGTAACAGCGTTCCGTACGCCTCGGCATTTAGTCATGCCAGCCGCATGACCAGGGAAAAGCCTTTGGACAGCGCTGGCTCTTTGGCTTGGAAATGGGGATGAGCACCGCCCCTAGAGTCGGATTCGACTGGCTTTCGAGCAAGGGAAATCTTCACCTTTACTTTTTACTGTCTCCTGCAGCAGTCATTTTGTGGCTGGCTTCGCCTCCTGTGGCAGCCATGTTGTGGCAGCCATTTTGTGGCTGTGCCCACCATGCTGTGTCAGAATGGTTGGGGACCCCAGCTCTAACGCCCTCCTGCCTAGTGGCTATTTCCTGACCAAGATGGCCACCATTTGTTATTCCGATGACCACCCCCTTTCCCCGTTTTCAATCTGGACTCCTTTCTTCTCAGCCACTAAACCGGAACGACTCAATCAGAACTTTGAATGACTCAATCAGAACTTTTGCGCCAAAGAACCAAAACATCTGCCTAAAATCAACGGATGCCTTTTGTTCAGCAGATGCCAAGGTCTAAACAAGAATCAGCGGCCTAGAGGTGAAAAATTCCCCATCTGTTCAGGCTTTGGCACCGAACGCGGCCGTTCTTTTGAACAACACGAGTTCACGGTGAGGAGCTGGGGGGGGGGGGGGAATGGGCTCTGTTCCATGACCCTCCATTTCTCTTCCCGGCTAATTTATCACCTGGCACCGACTTTTGAGGTGGCTGCCTGGGATCGCTGGTTCCAAACAATGTTTGGAAGGGTTCAGCATGCAATACTTCAACTCGTGAACTCGAGATCAGTCACTGACAGGTATCAGACATGACATCATAGCCTACGACTGGCACTTTTAAAAGAAGTGAGCGGCAAAGCCTTGTGACTGGGGTTGCCAGTCTCCAGGGAGGGGATGGAGTTCTCACAGAATCACAGTGGATCTTTGGAGGGCAGACTATTCTAGGGCATCATTTCCTGAACATAAGGACATAAGAGAAGCCATTAGTTGGATCAGGCCAGTGGCCCATCCAGTCCAACACTCTGTGTCACACAGTGGCCCAAAACACCAGGTGCCCTCAGGAGGTCCAGCAGTGGGGCCAGGACACTAGAAGCCCTTCTCCCACTAGGGCTGCCAAGTCCCCGGGTAGGGCGGGGGAAGCACCGATTTTTAAAGCTTTCCCCCGCCTTTTCAGAATTGGCCACCGGGGGAGGCAATGGCTGCCAGCAGGGAAACGTCGGAGCCTGCCCTGGCCTCTTAAAAGGGAAATGTCTGCAGAGAGCCTGCCCTGCAGTAAAAAGCCTCAACAGACATTTCCCCTTTAAGAGACAGGAAGAGAGTCCCGCCCAGAGAGGCTCTTTCTGCTGAAGGGCCTGCTTTTGCACGTGGCCTGCTGCTGGAGTAAGCTGCTTGGGGTAAGCTGCTGGGGTCTGCCAGCTCTTTTCCTTCTCTCTCTCTCCCCCTCCCCCTTTCTTTCTTTTTTCTGTCTGTCTGTCTGTCTGTCTGTCTCTCTGTCCCTATCCAGCAGAGGTCTATCAGTGGCTATTATAGCCACAAGGTCTAAATGGAGCCCTTTGTCTGGGGCAGTGAGACTCTGCATTCTTGGTGCTTGGGGGGCAACAGTGGGAGGGCTTCTGGAGTTCTGGCCCCGCTGCTGGACCTCCTGAGGGCACCTGGTATTTTTGGCCACTGTTGTGACACAGAGTGTTGTACTGGATGGGCTGTACTGGATGGGCCGATCCACTGTGGCTTCTCTCCTGTTCTTATGATATGAAAATCATATTTAGCACTTGTGCAGCACTTAGTGCTTCATATTCTGCCGAGATGAGGAAGGATTCAGTAGGGCCATTGCTCAGTGATAGAGCATCTGCTTGACATGCCGGAGGTATCAGCCTCTTCAGCTAAAAAAGGATCAGGTAATAGGTGACATTAAAGATCTCAGCCTGAGACCCTGGAGAGCCACTATCAGTCTGAGTAGTCAATACTGACCTTGATGAACCAATGGCCTGATTCAGTATTAGGAAACTTCATGAGTTCATGTGTCAGCATGTGGAAGCAACATCACAGGATGTGACATCACAAAATGATGTCACTTCCTTTCTCCTGGCTCCACCCCCAAAGTCTCCTGGCTCCACCCCCAAAGTCCTCAGATATTTCCCAAGTTGGACTTGGCAGCCCTATCTCCCACTGTTGCCCCCCCCAAGCACCAAGAATACAGAGCATCACTTGCCCCAGACCGAGAGTTCCTATCTATACTTTGTGGCTAATAGCCACTGATGGACCTCTGCTCCAGATGTTTATCTAATTCCCTCTTGAAACTGTCCATGCTTGTAGCCGCCACCACCTCCTGTGGCAGTGAATTCCACGTGTTAATCACTCTTTGGGTGAAGAAGTACTTCCTTTTATCTGTTCTAACCCGACTGCTCAGCAATTTCATGGAGTGCCCACAAGTTCTTGTCTTGTGAGAAAAGTACCTCTTTCTCTACCTGCTCTATCCCATGCATAATCTTGTAAACCTCAATCATGTCACCCCTCAGCCGTCGTTTCTCCAAACGAAAGAGCCCCAAGCGCTTTGACCTTTCTTCATAGAGAAAGTGTTAGTCACAACAACTTCTAGAACTTCCATGTTCAAGGGCAGTAATCCCCTGAAGACCTCTGCTTAGGGTTGTCAGTTCCCCCCAGTGAGGGACAAGAGGCTAGAGGGGCCAGATCCACTTTGAGAAACTCCTGGATATTTGGGGATGGAGCCTGGAAAGTATAGGGATATCTGTGGGAAACAATGCCACAGAATCCACCCTCCAAAGCATCCGTTTTCTCCAGTAAAACTGATCAAATACATTGGAAGCAGGAAACCAGCCAGGGAGGCAGTGGGGCTCTTGGATGACCAAGTGGGAGAAGGATTATTAAAGGATGACTGGGAAATGGCAGAGGAGCTGAATGCAATTTTTTGCCTCTCTCTTCGCTGTGGAAATGGAAGATGTTTGCCCCCTTCAGGACCACCGATTTCAGGAAGGGGTGTCGAAAGACCTCAGTCAGATTGTGGTGACGAGAGAGGAGGTCCTACGACTGATGGAGAAATTAAAAACGGTCAGATCATCGGGCCCAGATGGCATACATTCAAGAGTTCTGAAATAACTCAAATGTGAACTTGTGGATCTCCTGACAAAAATATGCAATCTATCGCTAAAATCTGCCAGCATTCCCAAGGACTGGAATGTAGATAATGTAACACTCTTCTTCTTCTTCTTCCCTCTTCTTCCTTTTCCTCTTCCTCCTCCTCTTCTTCTTCCTTTTCCTCTTCCTCCTCCTCTTCTTCTTCCTTTTCCTCTTCCTCTTCTTCTTTCTTCTTCTTCCTTTTCCTCTTCTTCTTCTTCCTTTTCCTCTTCCTCTTTTTCTTCTTCTTCGTGTGGCCTTCTGTGTATTTTTTATCATTGTTGTTTTATTTACATTGTTTCAGCTGCCCTGAGTTCGGTAAGGCAGCATGGTACCTCATAAATATTTCAGATTCATTAACTGATAAATCGTAAATGATGTTTTGTTTTGTTTTGGCTAATTCTTTATAATGGAGAGGTTGTTGGCTGCCCGCGTTGGCCAGCGGCCGAGCCTTTTGAATGCTTTTCCCGGGTCCCTTTCTTTTTCACTCAGCTGCTTTCAAGCGTGGCCGATCGCTTAAATGGCTGCAAAATCCACCCCTTGGAAAAGGACCAGAAATGTTTCAACTCCGTTGATTTTCACATCTTGGCGGTCTTCATTTTGCATTGACAATCTTCTCTGACAAGTTGAAGCTCTGGCTTTTCTCCTTCCTTTTTTGGAGAGTCGGAGGGGTGGGGGTTGCTGGGGGGGAGATGGCAGGTAGCCAAGGGAATTTGGTATTTAGTGGGTGGGTGTTTTGGAAGAAGCCTGTGCTCCTTTAGTATGCTTACACTTTCAGTCTGCACTTTATACATATATAAAGAATATATAAAGTTCCCTTATACTCAGGGGTCATTTCGAGCAGGAGCTCGGGGGAGCGCAGCTCCGGGAGTTGGTGCCAGCCCCCCCCCCCCCCCCCGCGGGGGAATGCCTGCTTGTGTCTTGACTGCAGCAAAATGACCCCGTCCCCTGGAAAGGTCCTTGTTCCTCCAACCAGCCTTCTGAAGGCTTCAGCCACCACTGAAGCTATCCTCCCAGAATATTGGTATTTCTGAGGCTTGGGTTAGTAACTGTCCCCTCTCTGCCCTTTCTTTCTTTCTTTCTTTCTTTCTTTCTTTCTTTCTTTCTTCCTTCCTTCCTTCCTTCCTTCCTTCCTTCCTTCCTTCCTTCCTTCCTTCCTTCCTGACATACTTCCGGTGATGTCAGGTGGTTTAGCATACGCAAATAAGTTATGCTAATGAGTTATGCTAATGAGCTCCTGCACCTCTTTTTCTACGAAATGACCCCTGCTTATACTGAATCAGAACCTTGGTCCATCCAGGTCAATATTGTCTCGAATACTAGAACTTGAGGGCACCCAATGAAGCTGATGAGCTGTAGATTCAGGATGGACAAAAAGAAATACCTCTTTACACAGGCAGCAGTGTTCCCTCTAAGCTGAGTTAGAGGGAGCTAGTTCACATTTTTTTAGCCTCCAGCTCACACTTCTTTGTCTTAGCTTGGGAAGGAGGGCTCCAGAGCAAACTGATCCATGCAGCAGCCAAATCGCTCGCCCACAGCTTTAATGCCAGTCGCTCAGAAAGTAGAATTTTTGCTCCCAAGACCCCGCAGCTTAGAGGGAGCTTTGACAGGCAGTGATTAAAATGTGGGATTCGCTGCCAGAGGATGTAGTGATGGCCAGAAGCAGAGGCAGCCTTCGAAGGGGATTAGACAAACTGATGGAGGACCGGTCCATCAGTGGCTTCCAGCCATGGTGACCAAAGGGAAGCTCCGCATTCAGAGGCATTAAACCTCTGAATCCCAGAGCCAGGAGGCAACACCAGGGGAAGGCTTCGGCCTCGATATCCTGTTGTTGATATTTCAGAGGAACTGGTTGGCCACTGTGGGAGACAGGATGCTGGATTAGATGGGCCTTTTGTCTAATCCAGATGGAGGGGGAGGAGGAGGAGGATGTTTTGGATTTATACCCCACCCTTCACTCGGAATCTCAGAGGAGCTTACAATCTCCTTCCCTTCCCCACAACAGACACCCTGTGAGGTAGGTGGAGCTGAGAGAGCTCTTTCCAGAACTGCTCTTGAGAGAACAGGCTCTGAGAGAACTGTTACTGACCCAAGGTCACACCAGCAGCTGAATGTGGAGGAGTGACAAATCAAACCCAGTTCTCCAGATTAGAGTCCACTGCTCTTAACCACTACACCAAACTGGCTCTTATGGGAGGGGCATGGCTGAGTGGTAGAGCATCTGCTTGGCATGCAGAAGGTCCCAGGTTCCATCCCTGACATCTCCAGCTGAAAGATCTGGCAGTAGGCGATGTGAAAGACCCTGACCAGTTCCCCAGTAGAAGCTGTGCTGCCCTTGCTCTTCCGTTTCTCCTGGTTGCATTGGTCAGTTTCACACTCTTTGCTGCACGGCCACATTTTGACCCACATCTCCTCCTGATTTCCTCCGCGTCTTCTCGTTCCTTGTTTTTTTTAAGATCGAGAAGATGCGAGGGAAATCAGAGGGAGATGCCGGTCAAAGTTTGGCCGCGAGGTGAATAGTGTGAAATTGACTAATACAACTGGAGGAAATGGAAGAGTGAGGGTGGCACAGCTGCTTGTGGGGAATCGGTCCCTGCCTTTGACCCTGGAGAGCTGCTGCTAGTCTGAGTAGACAATATTGACTTTGATGGACCAAGGGTCTGGTTCAGTATAAGGCAGCTTCATGTGTTTATGTGTTCATATGTGTTCAAGAGCTCTTCTTATGATCTTATGTCTACTCAGACTGGCAGCTGCTCTCCAGGGTCTTTCACATCACCTACTGCCTGATCCTTTTAGCGTGAAATGCCAGGGATTGAACCTGGGACTTTCTACATGCCAAGCAGATGCTGTATCACTGAGCCACAGCCCCTCTCAGCTTCAGGGGGAGCCCTTTACTGAAGAAAGGGCCGTTCCTCTTGGGGCTCAGTGAAGCAATGCATGTGACTCCAGTCGAGTTGGGGCTCCCCCAACCCAACTTGTGTCTCACCTAAGATCAGGAAACTAATGTTCCCAATCGCTGCAGGGCTGGATTCAGCTCATAAGCAAAGCATGGAGGGAGGAGGGGATTCAGCCTTCCCTCCCAAGCCATTTTCCTGATCCGAAATGGCTGTGGAGGCCCGTGGCCCGTGTGCGATCACTTAATATGGCAATGATGGTGTTTTTAGGGAAAGGAAAATACAGGAGTACTCACATGTTGCTAAGGCTGTTTTTACATCTGACTTTCCCGCTGGAATCATTCTAGTTCCAAAAAAACCTGCCCACACCTCAGTGTGGTGTGAAACCGTGCTGCTACTGAAATGCCCACATCTACTAATTGCCCTCCTGTGGTCAAGCTAGTATTCAACCGGCTTGATTCTGCTTTAAACAATTGCTGTTGATTAGTGCACTTAGACCCCCCAGAGTGAAATTTCACACCACTGTGAAATCAGCACAGGAAAAGACAGCAGTCAAACTACTTTAGAGGGGAGGTGTAAAATGACCCTTTGAAGCAGTGCGTCTAAGCAAGCAGCAGTCCAAGGCCTGGTGGTCAGATGACTGAGGAACCACTAACCCAGGGTGTGTTTTCCCCCTCCCCTTCCAAATGTAAATGTGAAGGATTATTCGGTTAGCAGAACGGTAAGGCACATAGGGCAGCAGAGCCCGTCTGAGTAGCGTGTGTGCGGACAAGAAACAAATTTACAAATGGAGCTGCTAAATGCCCAAAGACTGGGAGGGTATGGCCTTAAAAGCAGCCGATTTAATTAACAGCGCAAAAATATTATTTCATACAAATGTAAGTCCGATATTATATCATTAACGAACATCCGGTAATATTTTTCGTTTCGGGTGATTCTTCATCAGAAGAGGACCATCACGTGGTGCTGTGCATCGACACTGCAAAAAATTTTCTTCAGTAGGTCAGGGCATTCCACTAAAGCCACAATTTCAATACAAAGGACGTCATGAATTCTAGGGGTCTTAGGAGTTTTCAGATACGACCATACAGTCTAAACATTCACAATATGGCTGCCACAGCTCACCTTTAGTCACACAGTGAAGATCTTTGGCTATGGCGGCAACTGCCGCCAAAGCAATGTTTTAAAAAAATCTGCACAGCCAATCAAATCTTCAGGGGGCAATAAGAAGCCTGGCTGGGCAAAAGCCTCTCTTCGCCCCATCCACTTTCTTAAGAACATAAGAACATGAGAGAAGCCAATGTTGGAACAGGCCAATAGTCCCTCCAGTCTAACACTCTGTGTCACACAGTGGCCAAAGATAGCAGATGCCATCAGGAGGTCCACCAACGGGGCCAGAACTCCAGAAGCCCTCTCACTGTTGCCCCCCCAGCACCAAGATGGATCAGGCCAGTGGCCCATCCAGTCCAACACTCCATGTCACACAGTGGACAAAACCCAGGGGCCCTCAGGAGGTCCACCAGCAGGGCCAGGACTCCAGAAGCCCTCCCAGCTGCTGGTGCGACCTTGGGTCAATCACAAGTTCTCTCAGAGCTGTTCTCTCATGAGCAGTCCTCGAAAGGGCTCTCTCGGCCCCACGTACCTCACAGGCTGTCTGTTGTGGGGAGGGGAAGGGAAAGGAGATTGTAAGCCCCTCTGAGACCCCAAGTGAAGGGCAGGGTATAAATTCAATCTCTTCTTCTTCTCATTGTGAACTTAGGCAGGTCATGAGAGGGAGGGCAGGAAGGGTCGCCTCAGTGCTTAGTTCTTTTGGCCCTTTCTTACACGCCCAGGGAAATGCTGATCGCCACTTAGGGGTCAGGAAGCAATTTGTGAATGTTCTGCCTTGTGCAGGGGGTTGGACTAGGTGACCCTAGAGGTCCCTTCCAACTCGAAGATTCTCTGATTCGACATCCGATCTCCACCTTTGAACACGGCACGTTTGACAGTCAAATGTCTTTGTGCCGAACGTCACAGCATCCCTCCTAAGGCTTTAGCGCTTGGCAGGATACATAGCTTCATGGAGTTGTAACCAGTGTTCCCTCTAAGCTGAGTTAGTGAGAGCTAGCTCACAGTTTTGTAGCCTCCAGCTCCCACAGTTTTGTCTTAGCTCAGGAAGGATGGCTCCAGAGCAAACTAATCTATGCAGTAGCCAAATCGCTCAATCACTACTTTAATGCCAGGAGCTCACAAAAAATTAGAATTTTTGCTCGCAAGACTCCACAGCTTAGAGGGAGCATTGGTTGTGACAGTTTGCTCGTGCTTTGGGGGCACTAATGCTGTTGCGAGGCTAACTCCGCCTGGTGACTTACTTGCTTCTTCCTGCCTGCTCAGCCTGTATAGCTGCCAACAAACGGCCATTGCCCAGATCTGCCCTGCTTGCAATAAAAGCTGACTCCCTCACCCTCCCAAAGGACCAGATACTTCCTCCCCCTCAGGACAAGGACTGGCAGAAAACCAGTGTTCCTTCTAAGTTGTGCACCTGAGCAGCCACTCATAAACACAGGAAGCCCCGCTCAGCAGCAGTCTGGAGCCGTGCAGGATCTTGAAGAAGAAGAGATTGGAGTTACACCCTGCCCTTCACTACTCAAGGAGTCTCAGAGGGGCTTACAGTCTCCTTTCCCTTCTCCTCCCCCAACAGACACCCTGTGAGGTAGGCGGGGCTGAGAGAGCTCTTTTGATAACAGCCCTTGAGAGAACAGCTCTGAGAGAACTTATGACCGACCCAAGGTCACACCAGCAGCTGCACGTGGCGGCGTGGGGAATCAAACCCAGTTCTCCTACATTTAGAGTCCGCGCTCCTAAGCGCAACAGCAAACTGGCTCTCGCAGTGCCCGTTGCCCGGTTTTAAGATGACAGCAGTTATATTCCGCTCAGGATCAGTGCTCCCTCTAAGCTGAGTTAGTGTGAGCCAGCTCACCATTTTTTAGCCTCCGGCTCACACATTTTTGTCTCGGCTCGGGAAGGAGGGATCCAGAGCAAACTAATCGACGCAGTAGCCAAGTTGCTCGCTCACAACTTTAATGCCAGGAGCTCACAAAGTAGAATTCTTGCTCACAAGACTCCACAGCTCAGAGGGAGCATTGCTCAGGGCGCAAACTGCTCTGCTCAGGAAGGGGAGAAAAAAAAAATTAGAAGGAACATTGCGACGGCCCCTCACAGGTTTGTCTCATCCTCCTATTCCCTCAGGTGTTCGGTTTGATCTCCGCGCTCTTGCAGGGCCATTCTTGCAGAGGAATTCCTAATGCGTGCAGTTATATATGTTTTTTGCCCATGAAGGTATAAGGGCCTTCCCCCACCCCTCACCCCCCCCTTGCAAATTCCTTCACAAGGAGAAATGGGACCTTGTAAAACCCACCTTTGACAGCCCTCATCCCTGGAAATAAAAGAGTGGAGCCCTTGTGAGGAAGAGGCCCGGAGCAAACTCCTCCTCCTGCCTCACAACTTTTTCTAACTCTGCTTGGAGGGTTTCTCCCCCACCCCCTTTCCCCCTTGGTCTGTAGCTCTTGCTTTTATACTGGGAAAAAGCTGGAAAGGACAGATGTTTGGGAAGGAACCAGCCTTCTCCTGCGCTGGGTGGACTTTTTAGAAAGAAAAGAAGAAGCGGACGGGGAGAGGACTCGTGGCCTTGGGACATGGACGAGGGACCCCCTCGAGGGTCGTGACCTGCGTTCCGTGGGGGCTCCAGCGTGCCAAGCGCGAGGCAGGTAAGGACAATTGCTGGACTGAATGCTTTCTTCCATCTCCTGGGGAAGGAAACCCTGGCATCCGGATGACATGGAGCATGCTCTGGCTGCGATGACACACTTCCAAATCCCCTGAGTTTCAGTGGGAACGAAGGGGTGTGTGTAGGTGTGTGTTAGATCTCTCCAACTGCAACTGATGGAACTTTTTAGATGCGGGGCTTTTCTGGATTGTGCCTCGTGGTTTAAAAGACGGCTTTCGTGGTGGAAAAGAGCAAGAGTCCTGAAGAGAGCAGAAGACTCGGGAGAGCTCCTACCCTGCCATGGCTTTTAGTCATCTTTAAGGTCCTACTGGATTCTTGCTCTTTTTGATTGTTACCGACTAACACGGCTGCCCGTCTTGATCTTGCTTTAGTGAGCTGATTCTATTGTATTATTGTACAGTTAGCTGAGAGCCAGTTTGGTGTAGGGATTAAGTGCGCAGACTGTAATCTGGGAGAACTGGGTTTGATTCCCCAGTTTTCCACCTGCAGCCAGCTGGGTGACCCTGTGTCAGTCACAAGTTCTCGTAGAGCTGTTCTCTCAGAGCCAGTTTGGTGTAATGGTTGAGTGTGCAGACTCTAATCTGGGAGAACCAGGTTTGATTCCCCACTCCTCCACTTGCAGCTGCTGGGTGACCTTGGGCAAGCCATAGTTCTGTCAGAGCTGTTCTCTCAAGGGCAGTTCTCGAAAAAGCTCTCTCAGCCCCACCTACCTCGCAGGGTGTCTGTTGTAGGGAGGGGAACGGAAAGGAGTTTGTAAGCCGCTCTGAGTGATGGGCGGGATATAAATCCAATATCTTCTTTTCTTCTTCATCACGAGCAGTGATCCCTCTAAGCTAAGTTAGTGTGAGCCAGCTCACAGTTTTTTAGCCTCCGGCTCACACATTTTTGTCTTCGCTCAGGAAGGATGGGCTCCAAAGCAAACTAATTTATGCAGGAGCCAAATCGCTCACTCACAACTCTAATGCCAGTCGCTCACAAAGTAGAATTTTTTTGCTCACAAGACTCCACAGCTTAGAGGGAGCATTGATCATGAGGGTCATTTGACAGTGATGGTATATAGTCTGTCTGTCTTTCCTTCTTTCTTTCCTTCCTTCCTTCTTTCTTTCTTGAGAGCCAATTTGGTGGATTGGTTAAGTGCAGGACTCTCATCTGGGAGAACTCGTTTTGATTCCCCATTCCTCCACATGCAGCTGCTGGTGTGACCTTGGGCCAGTCATAAGTTCTCTGAGAGCTCTTCTCTCAAGGACAGTTGTCTCAGAGCTCTCTCAGCCCCACCCACCTCCCAGGGTGTCTGTTGTGGGGAGGGGAAGGGAAAGGAGTTTGTAAGCCGCTCTGAGACTCCAAGTGAGTGAAGGGCGGGATATAAATCCAATCTCTTCTTCTTCTTCTCTTTCTTAAAAGCAATGGGCAAGTCTGGAGTAACTCTGCACAGACTTGCACTGCAGATGGCCATAAGGAAGCTTTCCCATCTGAAAGTGAGGGATATTAATACTGGGCTATTTTGCAAGATCGTTGTGAATGTTACTGTGATACAGCCACACCCACCTTTTGCTTCTTATTCTGTTTACCTTGTTTGTTGTCAAAGCCCAGGGCTTTTCTTGTAGCAGGAACTTCTTTGCATGTTAGGCCACACACCCCTAATGTAGCCAGTCCTAATGAGTTTCTGCTGTTGGGTGTGGCCTGTTATGCTAATGTGTTCCTGCTGGGCGTGGCCAACTCGGGAGCCAGCCAGAACTCTATTCCTGTGCGTTCCTGCCCCAAAATAGCCCTGTAATATGTGTAGAAGTGCCCTGAAACATAAGCATCAGTGAATTTCAGAGTAAACCTTGGGCCCTGTGCTAGCCATGGAAACCGCAAAACCGGGAGAGCTACAGAATAGGTTTAAAACCATACATAGCCAATCAAATCCTCAACAGCCAATCAGAAGCCTTGTTGACCCCCCCCCCTTTCAAAAAACACCTGTAAAGGAGTCAGTGGGCATCATTGCACCCACTGGCTCTACACTGGGGACCCCTGGTGTTCAGAGTACATTCCTAAACCATCCCCCCTGTGCAGAATTCCTTTTACATCCCCCCGCCCCCAGTTTGTTGCAACCGACCCCACAAATGAAGCATTATTCTATAGCTCCACACTCCCCACCTAAGATTTTGAGAGCCAGTTTGGTGTAGTGGTTAAGATCACGGGCTCTAATATGGGAGACCCGGCTTTGATTCCCCACTCCTCCTCCACATGCAGCTGCTGGTGTGACCTTGGGTCAGTCTCAAGTTCTCTCAGAGCGTTCTTTCAAGGGCAGTTCTCGAGAGGGCTCTCTCAGCCCCACCTACCTCACAGGGTGTCTGTTGTGGGGAGGGGAAGGGAAAGGGATTGTAAGCCGCTCTGAGACTTTGAGTGAAGGGTGAGGTATAAATCCAGTCTCCTCCTCCTCCTCCTCCTCCTCCTCCTCCTCCTCAGCAGTCCCCAACATTTTTGAACTTAGGGGAAATTTGGAATTCTGACACAGTGTGGTGGGAGCTGGTGTGAACATATCCTAAGTCTGGATTTCCTCTTGCTTGTTTTGGGGTAGCATTATGAAATTCCTCCGAGCCAAGTTTTCTAAGTTTCCCTGACAGTTTGCACCAGCTGTTTAGCCTGGCTGGTTGCCAGAAGTCCTTCTGCTCCAGCTAACATCTCCGAGGGCTCTTTTCGCATTTCAATGGCATGTTAAGAAAAAGGTGGGCTTTGTTTCTCTGAGCTGAAAACACCGAGCATCCTTCAAGGCGCATTTTCACATGCGGCAATCAGCGAGGGAGTGGATTTATGAATGAGCAGTGCAGATGCTGTAGGACCCCCATCTTGCGCTGGGGGAGCAACAGCTGACACTGTAGCCGCCGAGCAAGAGAAAGTTGGAGTGGAAACATCTGGGAACTGGCATCTTTTCGGAGCTGTTTGCTAATGTGTGAAGTGGTTTGCTGATTGAATAGGGCCATGGTGGGTTTGTTAGACTGGAAACAAACTCAGAAACGCAAAGGGACCGGATTACAGCTGCTGATGCTTGCTTGGTGCCAGGTAATGGGAGCAGGCCAGAAAGTAGAATCATAGAATCATAGAGTTGGAAGGGACCTCCAGGGTCATCTAGTCCAACCCCCTGCACTATGCCGGAGATTCATAAATACCTCCCCCCCACACACCCCCAGGACCCCTGCTCCATGCCCAGACAAAAAACCTCCATGATCACTGGCCAAACTGGCCTGGAGAAAAACTGCTTCCTGACCCCAAAGGGGCAATCAACATTTCCCTTGGGTGTCAGAAAGGGCCATGAGAACTAAGCACTGAGGCAACCTTTCCCGCCCTCCCTCTCGTGATCTGCCCAAGTTCACAGGATCAGCATCGTTGTCAGTTGGCGATCGATCCTCTGCTTGAAAACCTCCAAAGAAGGAGAGCCCACCACCTCCCGAGGAAGCCTGTTCCACTGAGGAACCACGCTGTCAGGAAGTTCTTCCTAATGTTTAGCTGAAAACTCTTTTGATTTAGTTTCAGCCCATTGGTTCTGGCCTGACATATGGGGTTACTTCAAGTTCACTTAAGTGCATATGTAGAAGAAGAGATTGGATTTATACCCCATCCTTCACTCAGAGCGGCTTACAAACTCCTTTCCCTTCTCCTCCCCGCAACAGACACCCTGTGAGGAGGGGAGAGAGCTCTTTCCAGAATTGCCCTTGAGAGAACAGCTCTGACAAAACTATGGCTTGCCCAGGGTCATCCAGCAGCTGCAAGTGGAGGAGTGGGGAATCAAACTCAGTTCTCCTGGATTAGAGTCTGCGCACTTAACCGCTACACCAAACTGGTTCTCAGTAAAAAAGGACTGTATGAAAGAAAGATTTGGGAACAAGGGCATTGTTTGGGTACATTCATCTGATTCAGACCCAGCCCGGCTTCTCAAGTTACAAAGGGCTTTCCCACACTTCTTATTTTTGCTGCTTGTTTGCCCCTATTGCCTTGTTGTTTCTTTTCTGTATGTGTTTTGCTCCCTCTAGTGGTCGCTTTGATATTTCATCGCTGTGTCACCGATTTATTCCCAAGTACATGGACATAAACCAGAGGTACACGAAATATCGAAGTGACTACTAGAGGGAGGAAAACATGTGTGGAAAAGTGGGGAAAAATACCTTGATAGAGCATGGGCACTGAGGCAACAAAAATAAGAAGAGCAGAAAAGCCGAAAGTCCTTGTATCCTCCACATTGCTTCCATAGGTACTGCTGAACTCAAGAGAGTTCTGTGCTGAGAGCAAAACATGAATTGGCCCTGCAAGCGTTGACTGCGAACCTAGCTAGGCTCACCAGTTAAAAGAACCGGGCAATATGTAACGTGAAAGACCTCAGCCTGAGACCTTGGTGAGCTACTGCCAGTTTGAGTAGCCAATACTGACCATGATGGACCAAGGGTCTGATTTAGTATAAAACAGCTTCATGTCTTCATGGGATGTTTTTTCTTTTAAGGTGAAAAAACAGTCACAGGGTCCCCTTTGCATCAGGTCCATGACACAGGGGTGCGTTTTTAAATCCTATCCTCTGCCGTTTCCAAAGCCAAATCTCCCCTCCCAAGTGGCTCTTCAGAGTTAAAGTCACCTATTGCGACACAGTTATTTTGTCTAGCTGCTATCGAAATAACTGTGTTGTAATAGGTGACTTTAACTACCCACACATTGATTGCCTCAATATGTGTTCAAGTTGGGAAAAAGAGATTGGGTTTCTACACACTTTCAATGACTGTGCTATGAAGCAGATGGTTACAGAACCTACCAGGGGAGAGGCGATCCTGGATTTGGTCCTAAGTAATGCCCAAGACCGGGTGAGAGATGCTAAACAAGTGTTAAAGTGATTTTCTGTGCCTAACTGCATTTATAGTTTAAATAACCCTGTTTTTTGAGTTATAAGACCTGGTAGTGCCTTGACCACATAGTTCTCTGTGCTCAGCACATTACCAGAGGCAACAGGAGGTCAGGGAACCCAAACAGGCCCAAATCAGAGGGGTTGCCAACTCTCCAGGGGGTGCCCAAAGATTGAAGAATTTACTTTCCTGGGTTGGGGGATCAGCCAGAAGGGTCTCACTGTCCCTCTAGGAAGGCGGTGTAAATCCAGTGAGCGGTGGCAGCAACTGAGGAAGGGAAATAGTCCCACCAGACAGGGTGGGCAGTCGAAAACAGGGGCTTGCGAGCCACAGAATGGCTGCTTAGTCTCCCAGCGCTGAGGGCGGGTCCCCGTTTTGTCACATCCAGGACAATGTCTTGTCGACCAGGAACTTTCCCCATAGGCCAAAGAGCTAATCCACCCTTGATTGATCAGTCCGTCGACCTGTCTTTTATAGCCGTTTCTTTGTCTAAGGAGTTCCGCTTCTCTTCCAAAGAGCAGGCCTCCATTTTTCAAGTTGGCAGGAACTCCCCCTGGCTCCATTGACATGTTAATTTGACTTCACTTGGACCCGAGTTTTGTGTTTGTGCCTCTGGGTGTAACTGCTATGGGCCAACAATAGGGATGGGGGGGCTGAGTTGGCAAGACAGCTCTCCTTGGTTGGTGCCTTCGAACAATCCCGGTGCGTCCCCAGGGACGCCGGGAGACACAACGAGCTTTCCCTCATTGCCCACTCCATCTTTTATTTTTGATCGACCAGGCCCTGCCAAGGCCCACTTTCCCTCAGACGCTCTTTTGTTTCCCATCTTGTAAGCATTTCTGGGCAGTTCATGCCCTCTGAAGTGATGAAAGGGATTAATGGCAGGGAGAAAAAAGGGAGAGAAAACCCCCTCAGCTTTTCTAAAACCTTTCTATGTGTGTGGGCAAGGCAAAACAGAGTGCCTTTGTACATGATACAGGTCAGGGTGGCCAAACTTGCTCAGTGTAAGAGCCACATAGAATAAATGTTTGAGATGTTTGAGTGCCGCAAGGCTTGAACAAATATTACCCACTCGTTTTTATTTTTTTACAGCATGCAGATTTGCTTTTTATTAACATTAAATGAGACGGCCAAAAATGAAAAACAAAAGGGGTAAAAAAAAGATACTGATAAATGTTTATTTGTCCAGTGATTATTTATTTATCTGCCAACGAGAGAGACAGAGAAAGAGAGAGAGGTGGAAAGAAAGAACGAAAGAAGTGGAAAGAAAGAGAGAAAGGGAAAGAGAGAGAAAGCAAATAGATGGGAGGGAAGGGGAAGGGAGGGAGGGAGAAAACGTATGCCTCCCCTTCGCTTCCCCAGCTGTCCTGCCGGGAGCCGCACAATATGTGTGAAAGAGCCGCATGTGGCTTCCGAGCCACAGTACGTCCACCCCTGATATAGATGCTTTAAAAGGTTTTTTTGTTTGTTTGTTTTTATAAAAGGCAGCCTCTGAAGAGGGCATGCAACAAAGTTTGAGTCCAGTGGCACTTTTAAGACCAACAAAGTTTAATTTTGGATATAAGATTTTGTGTGCTCGCACATTTCAGATAGCTATTGCTTTGGCCAGTCTAGTGTAGTGGTTAGGAGCGCAGACTCTAATCTGGAAGAACCGGGTCTGAGTCCCCACTCCTCCTCCACATGCAGCTGCTGGGTCGCCTTGGGTCAGTTACAGTTCTCTCAGAGCTCTCTCAGCCCTAGGGTTCCCAAGTCCCCCCCGCCCCCAAATTGCCAAGCTGCGAGGACGTGCCCAGTGCGATGATGTCACCTGGAGGTGACGTCATCACGTCGGGCACGTTTCGGGGGGGGGGGACGCTCTACAATTTGAGGGAAAACTCTATGGTTTTCCCTCGAATTTGAGAGGTCCCACCCCTAACGTGCCCGACACGATGACATCACTTCTGGGTGATGTCATGGCACGCACGCTTCGCGCGCACCAGGGGACTCCCGGCAAGGACTCCTCCCCGCTGCACTGCTGTAAGTACTTGGCAACCTTACTCAGCCCCGCCTACCTCACGGGGGGGTCTGTTGTGAGGAGGGGAAGGGAAGGAGATTGTAAGCCACTCTGAGACTCTGAGTGAAGGACAGGGTATAAATCCAATCTCCTCCTCCTCCTCCTCTTCTTCTTCTATCAGATACCTATTGTTTCAGACCAACACGGCTACCCACCTGAATCTAGGTATCTGAAGAAGTGTGCATGCACAGGAAAGCTGATACCCAGAATGAAACTTGGTTGGTCTTAAAGGTGCCACCGGACTCAAACTTTGTTCTGTTGCTTCAGACCAACATGGCTACCCACCTGAATCTATCTGAGGAGAGACGTTCTTCTCAACATTTTTTCCTGTCGGGTCCCTTTCGCACCAAAAATCTCCATCGTCCAATTGCTTTTAAACGTGCCGCAGAAAGCTTACGGGGGTACCCCTATTGGAGGGGGGGGGGCGGGGAATTACACAACTTGAAGTTTGACGATGAAGACATCGAAAATGTTCAAGAATTTCTGTGTCTTGGGTCCCTCATCAACCAAGAGGGAGACTGCAACTATGAAATCAGAAGGAGACTGAGGTTGGGGAGGTCAGACAGGAAGGAGCTAGGAAAGATCAAGACGAAGCTAATTCATGCCACAGTACTCCCCCATTATTGATGTATGAGTGTGAAAGTTGGACAGTGAAGAAAGCTGACTGGAAGAAAGTGGATTCCTTTGAAATACGGAGTTGGAGGAGAGTTTTACAGATGCTGTGGACTGCCAAAAAGACAAATCAGCAGGTTCTAGACCAAATCAAGCCTGAACTCTCCCTAGAAGCTAATTCGACTAAGCTGAGGCTATCGTACTTTGGCCACATTCTGAGAAGACAAAAGAGTCACCGGAAAAGACAGTCATGCTAGGAAAAGTGGAAGGCAGCAGGAAAAGAGGAAAGAAGAGGAAGAAGACCCAACATGAGATGGATTGACTCAAGGTGTGGTCACACACATTCAATAATCCACTTTCAACCTGGATTTTGCCAGTTCACAGGCTGCGTTCATACGGCTCTTTTGAGCCGCACCAGGCACGAGTGCCTGGTGGATTTAAAGTGCACGTCCAGATCACAACATCTGGGAATCGTGCCGCTTCTGGGAGTAGTCCGGTCTAAAACTGGCCAACGGGCCAGACTTTCCACCATCAGGTCGTACCTCCAGTGTGCAATCAGCCCATAGGCAATGCGCGTATAACCGCTAAACATGTGATGTCCCCAGAGCTCTGCTCAAGCGATCCGAACAACTGAATGTTTCTGACGGTCCCCTGAACTTTATCAACTTTATCAACTGCAAGGGTACCGCTGGCGGCACGTTTACCATTTTAGTCCATGCATGCGCGGAAAACAAGAGTATGCTGAGGCGCATATGCGCAGACGCAAACAGGATTAAAAAAAAGTCGACCATATGGCTTTTTATGGTGGATGCCAGCTAGACAATCCACTGCAGGAGTCATGCGCAGTAAAGCGCTTCACGGGCGAGCTGTCTGGTTATGCAATGCTGGATCAAAAAGATCTAGCTCAAATTACAGCCGGGCCAATGGCGGGATTAGCTGCCTGTGGATTGAAAGTGGATCGCAGCCTCAGTCAAGGAAGCTGCTGCCCTCAGTCTGCAAGACCTGAGCAAAACGGTCAATGATAGGCTGTTTTGGAGACCACTGATTCCTAGGGTCACCATGAGTCAGAAGTGACTTGATGGATTTAACAGACACACAGACACACACACACACACACACACACACACACACACACACACTTTTCTCTCTCCACTGGGCCTAAAAGCAGCATGGGAGTTGTAGTTTGAATGGGACCAAGAAATCCCTCTCTACCCTAATACCCCTGTGCAGCCTTCCTGCTGAGTTGCCACCTCTGGGTAGGGAAATACCTGCACCATTTCCTCAGCAGCGAAATTCCCGGCAGTGACATTTTAAAAACTGCACACTCTGCGAAATGTTCCGCAGTAGTTTTTCCCTCACCAGGAGCAAACCCAAAGTTTTCTCCTTCTTACCCCGCGTTTTCAGAACTCGCTAAAACTGGGGATTCCGAAAATGCGGGGTAAGAAGGAGAAAACTTTGGGTTTGCGCCTGGTGAGGAAACGTCTACTGGGGAACATTTTATATAACTCACAGTTTTGCAAACATCAATGCGGGGAATTTCACTACTGCAGAAATGGTCAAGTGATGCTCTGTATTCTTGGTGCTTGGGGGGGGCCCACAGTGGGAGGGCTTCTAGTGTCCTGGCCTCACTGCTGGACCTCCTGAGGGCACCTGGTGTTTTTGGCCACTGTGTGACACAGAGTGTTGGACTGGAGGGGCCATTGGCCTGATCCAACACTGGCTTACCTTATGTTCTCTTATGTTCTTATGGGATCTGAAGGGTTAAGTGGGTGGAGATTGTGGAGAGGAGGGAACTCAGCAGGGTACAGTGCCGTAGCATCCACCCTCCAAATCAGTCATTTTCTCCAGGGAACTGATCTCTGTGGTCTGGAGATCAGTTGTAATTCCAGGAGATCTCCAGGCCCCACCTGGTGGTTGGCAACCTGAGCAGGCTCTGAGGTTTTGGCCCCCATTAGAAGAAGAAGAAGAGATTGGATTTATCCCCCGCCCTTCACTACCCAAGGGAGTCTCAGAGCAGTTTACAATCTCCTTTCCCTCCCCCTCCCCACAACAGACACCCTGGGAGGTAGGTGGGGCTGAGAGAGCTCGGACAGAAACTGCTCTTTTTCAAGCACAGCTGTGCCAGAACTATGGCTTGCCCAAGGTCATCCAGCAGCTGCAAGTGGAGGAGTGGGGAATCAAACCTGGTTCTCCCAGATTAGAGTCCACACACTGAACCACACCACCAAATTACATGACTCCATGGCTAGATTAGAGCTGGTGTCCAAGAAACCAGCCCAAGGAGATGTGGTGTCCAGACAAAGCTTGAGGGAGCGGAACGGCCATTTTAAAAAAGCGGCCCCAGAACCACAGATCAATCAACATCTTTTTTGTTTTCGTTTCCCGCTGCACAAAGAATCTTACCTTCATGGATCCACTAGAGCAGGGAAGAGACTCACCCTGCTGAAAAACAAGGGGATAATATTCTGACAGGTTTTACTGCCACGCTCATTCTTTCCCCAGGCAAATGCTGAACAGATGCTCCGTTTGAGAAATGTGCACCTGGATTGCTAACAAGATGGCTGCTCGGAGCAGCAGGCAGTCCAGAAAGGCCTTCTTTGGTGTCGGGTTTCTCTTCATCTAACAAGTGGCTGTTTCCCTCCCAAATCCATAGAGGAGAGGGTGGAAGGAGTTGACAAAGAGAGCTTTTTCTCCCTCTCCCAACATACTAGAACTCGAGGCCATCCAGTGAAACTTGATGGGCAGTAGGTACAGGACAGATGAAAATTAATACTTCTTTACATCGCTTCATGGAGGAGAGCTCCATCAGTGGTTATCAGCCATGGTGACTGAAAGTCACTGTTTAACGCAGATAATAATTCACAAACAATATAATAGCCCAACAGGGCCTATATGTGTAATGGACAACCCACCAGGGTCTACGAGCAAAACATATAGGTCTCTCTTATACAGAATATCTTCAAACAAAGACACAATCTTCAGACGCAAGACGAAGATGCCAGCTTTGATCCTTCGTTCCGTCAAGAGCTTCTTCAGCTTGAACCTAGGCTGTCTCCCTTTTGGATCGGTTGCCCGTCAATGCTCTTACTTTTGGAATAATCTTCTTTGAATGTAATAGAAATTGGAAGAGGGGTGGGGCTTCCCCCGCTGGCCAGCTGGGCCATGGCACCTTGGGGCCCCAAAATTGGGGGATTCCCTGGCCCCACTGGGGAGGGGGGATGGCAACCATAGATCTCGTAATAGTGGGAGATCTCCAGAAGCTGGCAACCCTAAATTCCAGAGGAACTGGCTGGCCACTGTGTGAGACAGGCTATTGGACTAGATGGACCATGGGTCTGATCCAGCAGGGCTTTTCTGGATTTCATATGAAGGCCTCGGCCTCTCTGCCCTGTTGTTAGACCTCCAGAGGAACTGGTTGGCCACTGAGTGACACAGGGTGGTGGACTAGATGGACCCTCACTGGTCTGATCCAGCAGGGCTCTTCTGGTGTTCTTATGAAGGCCTCAGCCTCCCTACCCTGTTGTTGGCCCTCCAGAGGAACTGGTTGGCCACTGTGTGAGGCAGGAGGCTGGACTAGATGGTCCATTAGGCTGATCCAGCAGGGCCCTTCTTATGTCCTTAGGATCTGGACTAAATGGACCACTGGTCTGATCCAGCAGGGCTCTTCTGATGTTCTTCTCAGGGGAAGGCCTCAACCTCTCTGCCCTGTTGTTGGCCCTCCAGAGGAACTGGTTGGCCACTGTGTGAGATGGGAGGCTGGACTGGATGGACCCTCACTGGTCTGACCCAGCAGGGCTCTTCTGAGGTTCTTATGAAGGCCTCGGCCTCTCTGCCCTGCTGTTGGCCCTCTAGAGGAGCTGGTTGGCCAATGGGTGAGACAGGAGGCTGGACTAGATGGTCCATTAGGCTGATCCAGCAGGGCTCTTTTGATTTTCTTAGGATGCTGGACTAGATGGACCACTGGTCTGATCCAGCAGGGTTTTTCTTATGTTCCTAGGATTGAAGGTGTCAGTCCAAGGTTTTCTCCCTTCCGCATTTCATAGCAATGCCATAGATATCTGAGATTTCTTAGCTCCAGAAGTGACTATGAACCGCTGCAGTTAAGGATGCTTGGAAAAATTACTGCAATTCAACCCACACAAGAAAAGCAGCTCCTTCTCATCACAGAATAGTCAATTGGGCATGTGATGTGCAACAGTGATTCGGGCCCGGATGAATGCCTTCATCTGTGCCTTTGAATGGGCGGCGTGATGTGCAATTCAGCCAGCACTGATGTGCAACAGAACTGGGCTAATTTAGATTAGGCCTGTGCTTTTGAATAGCGCGTACAATGCAGAAATCAGCCAATTGCGGTGCTGATGGGCTGTAATTATTCAAATCAATTTGCATGCGTGTGTATGTGTGTGTGAGGGGAAACGAGGCACATTTGTGGATTACATCCATGTAACATGCAACCGTGAACTGAATCTGCTTTTGTTACACATAAATGCTTTGGGAGCACTCCCTGGAGAAGACCCTGATGCTGGGAAAGATTGAAGGTAAAAGGAGAAGGGGTCGGCAAAGGATGAGATGGTTAGACAGTGTCATCGATGCAAGGAGCATGAAGTTGAGTACACTCCGGAGGACACGGGGGCCTGGCGTGCTGTGGTCCGTGGGGTCTAGGGTTGCCAGCCTCCAGGTGTAGCCTGGGGATCTCCCTCTTTTACAACTGATCCCCAGCTGACAGAGATCAGCTCTCTTGGAGAAAATAGATGCTCTAAAGGGTGGACTTTATGGCATTGCACCATGCTGAGGCTCCTCCCCTCCCCAAACCCCGCCTTCTCCTGGCTCCACCCCCAAAGTCCCCAGGTATTTTCCAACCTGGACTTGGCAACCCTAGTGGGGTCACAAAAAGTCGGACTGTGCGACTGAACAACAACAAATGCTTTTTGCAAATGGGTGTTCCAAAAATGCAGGGCTTGTATAAATGGTAGTTAGATAAGGAAGATATTTTTAGAACTGTATAAGAAAATAAGAAATTATATAATGTATAACTACTTTAAAGTTGATTAAGTCGTTACCAGAAATGTAAAAACATATATATGCATTTAAAGAATGGTTAAAGCTGAAAATGTGATATGCTTCAGATGTGGTGGGAAACCACCAATACAAGATGATAATAAGATTATACAATAGAATGAAAAAGTGGATATAATATGGAAAAAGGGTTTGTATAAGAAAAATATGTTAAAATGTTTGAAAATAATAAAAATTTATTTACAAAAAACAAAACAAAAATGCAGGGCTTGCGTGGAAGAAGGCAAAACCATCCATGGCGATTGTTACAGGATATCCGCCATCTTTCAAAGCACTGAGGTGGCAGCATTTCTTAAAAAACGAGCACAGCCAATCAAATCCCCAATGGCCAATCAGAAGCTCTGCTGAGCAAAAGTCCCACGTGGACCCATCCCCTTTCTAGAAACACCTCGACGGGGCCCCCGCCCTAGTCGGTCCCTTTAATACCGATTTGGTCTGCAGAAATGATCAGATGGTGTCCCTTGGGTCCGTGCTACGAAAAACTTCACCTGCAGCAGATCTCCACTCGTGAAACCTCTCTTAAAGGGACAGAGCATTTTTCTCGAGGCCTGCTGGCAGCCTTATCACCCGGCACATGCGCAGAGATTTACGTTTCCTAACCCCAGAGGCACAGTTTTTTTAGGGAGAGTTTGAAATGGCAAAGATCTGGTCCTGTTCTGGTACAGCTGAATTCACTTGGGAGCATATGGCGCTCGAAGCCAGCTTTCCCATGCCGGTCATATTCTATAAGGTGTCAAGATGACTTTTACAGATTCTTGTAAAAAGGGGGGGGGGGTATCCCCAGCAGCCATATGAAAGGGGCAATAAAAGATCAAGGGGATTTCTGAGATGCCATCCAAAGCCCCTCTCTTTATTGGAATCACTCCTGTTCCCTGGAGTTCCTGCAGTTCCTTTTTAAAAGTTCTCAACTGTCCTTCCTTTTGCATCGGCTCCAGGAAAACTGATCTTAAGAACATAAGAGAAGCCAGTGTTGGATCAGGCCAATGGCCCATCCAGTTCAACACTCGGTGTCACACAGTGGCCAAAAACACCAGGTGCCATCAGGAGGTCCAGCAGTGGGGCCAGGACACTAGAAGACCTCTCACTGTTGCCCCCCCCAAACACCAAGAATACAGAGCTTCACTTGCCCCAGACTGAGAGTTCCTAATAGCCACTGGTGGACCTCTGCTTCATATGTTTATCCAATTCCCTCTTGAAGCCGTCCATGCTTGTAGTTGCCACCACCTCCTGTCGCTGTGAATTCAACATGTGAATCACTCTTTGGGTGAAGAAGGACTTCCTTTTATCCGCTCTAACCCGACTGCTCTGCAATTTCATGGAGTGCCCACAAGTTCTTGTCTTGTGAGAAAAGGAGGAAAGTAGTTCTTTCTTGACCTGCTCTATCCCATGCATGATCTTGATCATGTCACCCCTCAGCCGTCCTTTCTCCAAGCTAAAGAGCCCCACGCGCTTCAACCTTTCTTCGTCTTGACTGTCTGGAGATCAATTGTAATAGCAGGTGACCTCCAGGTCCCACCTGGAGGATGGCAACCCTACCTCCAGAACAGTGGCCCATTAGGAGCTTTGTTGCCAAACTAATGGCCCAATTGAATCAGCTCCTGGGCTGGGAGAAAACCATGCCCCTTCCAGCCTTCATGTTCCTTTAAATGGCACTTTCCTTTCCTTGGTTTATCCCTGAATGGGACTGACCTGCTGTCGAAAGACCCATTTCTGCAGGTTGGTCGGTCTCTGGTGGACTTTCTCGTGCCAGATGTGTGCAACGTCTTCCTTTCTCTTGCAGACCCTTGGCTTTCGGCCACCTGCCCAACGATGCCTCAGCCCTGGGAGGGGTTTCTGCCGTAGCAAAATGAAAACATTCTATGCCAAGATCCTGGCTCTTGCGGCTATCCTGGCCCAGTGCAAAACTGGGCCCCCGAAGGAAGGTAAGTGCTTTATGGTGTGGAATAGAAATGAAGTCAAGATCAGAAATTTCTCAGGGAAACATTGGTCATAAGAACATAAGAGAAGCCAATGTTGGATCAGGCCAGTGGCCCATCCAGTCCAACACTCTGTCACACAGTGGCCAAAAACACCAGGTGCCCTCAGGAGGTCCAGCAGTGGGGCCAGGACACTAGAAGCCCTCCCACTGTTCTCCCCCCCCCCCAAGCACCAAGAATACAGAGCATCACTTGCCCCAGACTGAGAGTTCCTGTCTATACTTTGTGGCTAATAGCCACTGATGGACCTCTGCTCCAGATGTTTATCCAGTTCCCTCTTGAAGCCGTCCATGCTTGTAGCCGCCACCACCTCCTGTGGCAGTGAATTCCATGTGTTCATCACTCTTTGGGTGAAGAATTAATCACCCACTCATGAAATCCTTATCACAGGTGTAGCAAACCGACCTGTGTTGTCAAGATTTGTTCAATGGCCAGCCAAAGACAATGTTCTACATCTGAAATATCAACTTGGCCTCCATCTTATGGCATAACCCCATAATGACACCAGCCCATGTTCTTTTAAATGCGGCTCTTGCCTTTTTGTGATTTATGGCCTCACTGATATAATATGCAGTGATTTCCTTCCTTCCTTCCTTCCTTCCTTCCTTCCTTCCTTCCTTCCTTCCTTCCAAAAAAAATCAGACTATATTATTTTATTATTCCAGAACATGATTGGAAATTATCCACACTAAAAAAGTCTCTGTACAGCGAAAATTATTTCTCTGAGCTCCCTGGTACTATATCAGTTTCATTAACGGGGCAGTTTTCCAAATGTGATTGGAGTTACCAAATACACTTAAAAGAATCACACATACTGCTATAGCCATTTTAGCCGCAGTCAACAGATTCAAAACAGATTTCCTGGCACCGTTTCCCCACAATAATAGGCATGCTTTTAAATACAAGGTGTTTGTCAAGAAGTCAGGTAGGGGAGGCCAGAACTCCCTAACAGGACAGCAGTAGACCTGAGGAAAACTTTCTTCCCCTGGGGGAGGGTTGCCAGATCTGGGTTGGAAAATTCCTGGAGATTTGAGGGGGTGGAGTCTGAGAAGGGCAGGGTTTGGGGAGGGACTTCAATGGGACATCTGTCAGCTATGCTGCCATAGCTTGTGAGGGTTGGGTGTTGGAGGCTGGGTGAAGCTAGTATTACTTAGGCTGTGGTCACACGGCAAGGTAACCGCAATATTGGTCCCGCTTTAAAAACAGGAGTTTTTTTCCCGGGTTGGGGATGATCAAACATCCCTCCCTGATCCACAACCATTGTGCGACGCGGCTCGAGCAGCATCTAGATAGCCGTGCCGCCGTTTGGGTGGCGTGGTGTGAGATTTTTTTTTAAAAATTGCTTTGCACATGCGCACATGCGCATGGCCGAATCTGGACTCACCCGACCCTTCCTTCCTTCCTTCTTCCCAGCCCTCAGAGGGAGCCCTGGGCGGCAGGAGCCTCCATGTGCAAAAGAATCTCCAGGACGTTCCAGTTCTTGACCGCCACCGCCCCAGACACGCACGCCCCTGTCCCCCACAGGGCCAGAGAGTGAGTGAGTGAGTGAGAGAGAGAGAGCCTGCCCCTGCCTCCCCGGAGGGTCCCTGGAAACCAGGGAAGGCGGCGGCAGCAGCTGCCTGGAGCACAACAGGGGCTCCCTCCCTCCCTCCTAACACCGCTGCTATATATGCGCTTAAATGTGAGTTTGCTCATGCGCTTAAAGGAGGCAGCGAAGAACAAAATCCAATCTCCTCCTCCTCCTCCTCCATTATATCACACTGAGGTCCCTGTCTTCCCCAGGATCCATCCCCAAATCTCCAACCTTACACCCTCATCCCCTGCCGGTGGCCATTAGAACCTGTCAGAGTGTGCCTTTAAACCTTGTGGCATCCATCAGAGGGTTAAAGGGACGCTCTGGTACCAACTTCAAGAATTACCCATATTAAATTCCAACCTGTCAATTAAGCGAATACACTTGACTATAATGCTGTTTAATTCAGAGTTGGGGAACGGGGCCATAAATCAGCGTCTGCAGATGTCCCCGGCAACCTTTTGATTTATGAAAAGGGGTAATCTAAGAGGCACATGGAAATTCTCAAACAAAATCATATCCCCCTCGTGATTAATACAGCTGTCTCGAGCGGGTATTTTGTTGCAGAAGCTACCGGTCTAAATGGGTTTAAACACATGACAGGGTTTTTAAATTTTTGATCGTTTTTTTTCTTTTTGGCGGGGTGCCTACATTCAGGAGGGCGTGCGGTCCTTTGTCAAACCACCTACACCTTCATTCGCTGCGGCAATAAATTTCTTCTTGATAGCTGGATGGAGAAAGCCCCCACGGTGTAGTGGTTAAAGTGTCGGACTAGGGTGTGCGAAACCCGGGTTCAAATCCCCACTTGAGCCACAGAAGAGACCTTGGGCCTGTCAAATACTGTCAGGCCAACCTGCCTCACAGGGTTGTTGTAAGGATAAAATAGAGGAAAGGAGAATGGCATAAGCTGCGTTGGATCCCATTGGGGAAAAAGGTGGGATATCAATAGTCAATAAATGTAGGGTTTTATGGGTCCCAGGGGAACTGCAGGAGACGCCCCTGTAGACGCAGGGGCAATTGTTCTTTGAAAAGTTACACTTGAACGCCAGAGGACAGACTAACAAAATTTGTGGTCCCCCCCCCCCGCTTTATTTCATAATGCATCTGTGGCAATCATCCTTAAAAGTCCCGCCTCTCCTCAAGGGCTCTGAACCAATCCTTGTGATTTAGTCCTCGGGCAAATCCAAGTGACTACCAGCCAATCAGAGCCCATGGAACCCTACTAGATGGGAGGGGTTCAGGATGCCTCCCTTTAAAAAGGGGGGCGAAAAGTGCTTCTCTCCTCAGAGGGACTTGGAGGCTCTGGAAAGGAGACCTAGCCTAGCCATTATTCGGCATTATTATCATTATTCAAATTTATGTCCTGCTCCCTCTCCCCCGAACGGGACTTGAGGTGGCTAACAGCATATAAAATACACCCAACAAAAACAATACAAAAGACACAATAAATAAACTTTAAAATATAAAACGAAGTTTGAGTCCGGTGGCACCTTTAAGAACAACAAAGTTTAATTTCCTGGTATAAGCTTTTGTGCACACGCACACTTCTTCGGATGGTATCTGACAAAATGTGCAGGCACACGGAAGCTTATACCCAAGTTGAACTCTGCTGGTCTTTGTGGTGCCACTGGACTCAAACTTTGTTCTGTCGCTTCAGACAAACACAACTACCTACCTGAATTTAAAAATATAAAACGATTAAGAATCTATCCCCATTAAAATCTATCCACTATCAAATTGGGTAGGATGTGTGGATGGTGAAGACACAGCTGAAGCATACCAGCGGCCAAAGTTAGGGCTTGGGGGTCAGCAGAGCGAAGAAAGCTTATTTTAGTGTGACAAATAATCCTGTTCAGGGCCTGTCATTCCTCACAGCAATGCTCCCTCTAAGCTGTGGAGCCTTGTGAGCAAAAACTGTTACTTTGTGAGCCGCTGGCATTAAAAGTTGTGAGCGGGCGATTTGGCTGCTGCATAGATCAGTTAGCTCTGGAGCCTGCCTTCTTGAGCTGAGGCAAAAATCTATAAGCCAGAGGCTAAAAAACTGAGCTAGCTCACACTAACTCAGCTTAGAGGGAACATTGCTCACAGGTGTGCACAAGTTCTGTGGAAAGGTGTGCTCTGTGAGGGAAAAGAGCTGAGGGAATCTGTCCAGAGAAAGGGGAATCCGGTCTCCCCTCAGGGTTTATTTCCTTCCCTTGAGAGCCAGTTTTACCCTATATATTGAAGTCATCCCCAAATAATATTTACCTTATTAAATATTCTATTTCCCATTAAATAAACCTTGGTTGTTCATCTCCACCTGTGTCTCGTCTGTCAAGCCAAATATGTAAGAGAACGTGATCTCTGTTTACCTACAAATTAAGTACAACCTTGGTCTAGGCTGTTACCCCAAAAAGAGGCCTTTAGAAGGCACATGGCTTATGTGCTACCAATCTTTTATTTAAAGCTTGTGTCCCCCTTTTTATGTGTGGGGGTTTAAAGAATCTACAGGAGAGGCCAGAGTGGGGCTGGGGGGAATGATGACTGGATATTATTCAGTCCAGAAGGCAGTTGCCTCAGAGCCTCCCCCCCCCACTCTTTCTCACCCCACAGCTGCCACAGCATCTCTTTCTCCCTCTCTACTGAGGGGATAAAGAACATAAGAGAAGTCAATGTTATATCGGGCCAGAGGCCCCTCCAGTCCAACATTCTGTGTCACACAGGGGCCCAAACCCCCGTGCCCTCAGGAGGTCTACCAGTGGGGCCAGAACTCCAGAAGCCTTCCCACTGTTGCCCCCCAAGCACCAAGAATGCAGATCATCACTGCCCTAGAAAGAGTGTTCTTTTCAAAGAGATAAACCACCCACCCCATTGAAGATCCAGCATCCAGAAAGGGCAGCAGACTACTGAGAAATGAGAACATCACTTGCCCCAGATATAAGAACATAAGAGAAGCCATGTTGAATCAGGCCAGTGGCCCCTGCAGTCCAACACTCTGTGTCACACAGTGGCCAAAACCCCCGTGGCCTCAGGAGGTCCACCAGTGGGGCCAGAACTCCAGAAGCCCTCCCACTGTGGACCCCCAAGCACCAAGAAAACAGAACATCACTGCCCCAGACATAAGAACATAAGAGAAGCCATGTTGGACCAGGCCAATGGCCTCTCCAGTCCAACGCTCTGTGTCACACAGTAGTCAAAACCCAGGGGCCCTCAGGAGGTCCACCAGCGGGGCCAAAGAAGGAGAAGCAAATCCCACTGTGTTCAGTTGGGCTTATTTCACTTTTCTTGGTATAACATAGATATTGTGTACTGGGTTCGATGGGATGAGGGTGTAGGGTTGCTAGATCCAGGCTGGGAAACTCCTGAAGATTTGAAGATGAGAGGACAGGGACCTCGGCGGGGTACAATGCCATAGAGTCCACCCTCCAAACTACCCATTTTCTCCAGGGGAACTGATCTCTGTAGCCTGGAAAGGAGCTGTAATTCCAGGGGATCCCCAGGCCCCACCTGGAGGATGGCATCCCAAGCGGGAGCTGATTTGTGGAAGGTTTATTTTATGGTATTCCTGCTTTTTGTAAGGAGTTTTGCTGTCCAGAACCTGTGCTTCCAAGGTGTTTCCCTTTTCTCTTCCCAGCCTGTGGTACAGCCGAGACGGCAGACATTTTGTTCCTTGTGGAGGAGTCTTGGAGCATCGGAGAGAATGGCTTCCGATTGGTCAAAGACTTTATCTACCATGTCATCCAGACGTTCAAAAATGCAGTGCTGGGGAAGGCGGGCATTCGCCTGGGTGTGGTGTTGTATGGAGATAAACCAAGGTGGGCCACTAAAGCATCTCCTCTTTCTTCTTCTTCTTCTTCTTCTTCTTTTTGTGGTCTTTACGTTTGTTTTAGAATCCACAAAGGATTGATAAAGAAAGGGGCTGCTGCACTGTAAACCAGGATGCAGTTTGGTGTAGTGGTTAGGAGTGCGGCCTCTAACCTGAGAGAACCGGGTTTGATCCCCCACTCCTCCACATGCTGCCGCTGGCATGTCCTTGGGTCAGTCACGAGTTCTCTCAGAGCTGTTCTCTCGTGAGCAGTTCTCGAAAGAGCTCTCTCAGCCCCACCTACCTCTCGGGGTGTCTGTTGTGGGGAAGGGAAGGGAAAGGAGATTGTGAGCCACTCTAAGACTCCTTTGGGTTGTGAAGGGCGGGGTAGAAATCCAATCCCTTCTTCTTTGACCCTGATAGATGTTTTCCTGTCCATGCTATAATGAATGCATGCACATCCTGCCTGTAAACGCGTGCATTTGTTTGTAAGGAACAGCCCACATGCATTCACTTCACAAATAAATCCAGGGACCAGTATCTAAATAAATGTGGGACTTTGATCATATGTTAAGACTCTACGTGCTTTGAATGCAACATGAGGATTACTTGTCACAAATACAAAGAAAAACCAAGTGTACATGGATTGTACTTTGTTTCAGAGGGTAGCCGCAGGGCAGCTTGATTCTGTTGGAAGAGAAGGACAAAACATGCTCTCTTCGCCTCAGCCTCCAGAGGAGGGTTGCAAGAGAGTCAGATAGATAGGCAAACTGTGAGCATCCTTCCTGTTCACTCTTCTGCCTCTGTGATGTATAGACTGATACTCTCAGTTAATTGCTTCCTTCCTTCCGTTCTCTCTTCTCTCTCTCCCACACAAAGGAGGAGCACTTTTCTCCCCATCTTTGGCACCACGGATGCAGCTGCATTCTGCATTCGCATCCATCCAGCTAGTTAGATTAGATTCTACCCCTATCTCTCAACCTGCACTATCTCACCCTGCACTATCTAGAATGTAGTTCCTTGAATAAAGGATTCTTTTTAGTTTGAAACGGACAAGTGGCTCTGTGTAACTCTGTACCTTTGCTAGCACATAAAGAACAAAGAAGCTACTGCTGCATGTAGCCCTTGTGCACTCTGCGAAGATAGAGATTACTGGCTTACTATACCAGTGAATCAAGTTATGGGCAAGTCCAGGATCACCCTAGAGATCATCAAGGTTTGGGGGTGTGAGCATTTCAAGAGTTCCTTTTGTCAGAAAGGGACCTCCACTCCTACTTGTATCTGACAAAGGTAGCTTTGACTCTCCAAAGCTCACACCCAGAAAATCTTGATGCTCTCTAATGTGCTAGTAAAGGTAAAGGTTTCGCTTGCTCAAAAGCCAGTCGAATCCAACTCTAGGGGGCAGTGCCCATTTCCAACCTGAAGAGCCAGCGCTGTCCGAAGACTATTTCCGTGGTCATGTGGCTGGCATGCCTAAACGCCAAGGCGTATGGAACGCTGTTACCTTCCCACTGAAGCAGTACCTATTGATCTACTTGCAATTTCTTGCTTTTGAACTGTTAGGTTGGCAGGAGCTAGGGACAGAGACAGGAGCTCACTCCATCATGCGGCACTCAGGTCTCGAACTGTTGAGCTACTGACCTTCCAGTCTGCAGCTTGTGTTCACTGTAACTTGAGAACAGAACACCAGTGACTTAGGGGTGATAAACCAGAGGCAGTTCACAATGTGGATGACTCATTTTCACGGCACTACTGATTTGCCGCAGGGAAGAGAAACCCAGAGTGAATTGGCTACCACAATCTTCTGCTAAATTCTTCTCAATAATGAATATTAAGTAGATAGCTTCTAAATATTAACTGTATTTAATATCCAATCATATTTGATTTCATGGTTTGATATCTGACACAGTTTTCTGATTTTAATGCTGCAACTACCGATATTTGACAGTACAAGCTGTAAGACGGTTTTAATCATGAAGGCATTTGATTAGTTTCAGTTCATCTGCCTTCTGGCAGTTTTGAATTATTGATTTTAAACTAGTGGGTTTTAAAAAATGTATTTTACTGTGTTTTGCTGTTATTTACACTTTAGACCCTGATGAGTTCCTGTCAGGTAGAAAAGCAGCTAATAAATGATTTAAACAAACAAACAAACAAACAAACCATGGAAAGAGGAGACCAATTTGGACCTCCTCCCCAAATTCCCAACTGAAGATTTTACAAGCTCTGAAGGGCTTGAACAAGCTGTCCCTCCTCCCTTTGTCTTTAACTGAATTTCAGTGACTCTCAACATACCTTCCTTTGTGTGGGGCATGTTGAGGCCTCCTCATGTAAGTTTTTGAGGTTTTTGTTGTTCTTAATTCACAGTCATGTGTCTCAGAGTAGGTTGAGAATATATTAAGAATCCTAATTTGTCTAGAGGTGGGCCATTTTTGTGTCTTTTGTACAAAGGCCAACTAGTTTACTGTTAGGTAAAGGTTTCCCTTGCTCGAAAGCCAGTCAAATATGACTCTAGGGATGCAGTGCTCATCTCCATTTCTAAGCCAAAGAGCCAGTGCTGTCCAAAGACGTTTCCGTGGTCATGTGACCAGCATGACTAGGTGCCGAGGCTCACGGAACGCTGTTACCTTCCCACCAAACCGGTACCTATTTATCTACTTGCAATTTCTTGCTTTCGAACTGCTGGGTTAGCAGGAGCTGGGGCCAGAGATGGGAGCTCACTCTGTCACACAGCACTCGGGTCTCGAACTGCTGAACTACCAACCTTCCAGTCTGCAGTTCAGCGTCTTAACCACTTGAGCCACTGCAGCCCCTAGTTTACTGTTAGTGACTTGATATCCAATGGAACAAGCAATGGGATTTAATACTGAACAATTTTTGATGTACGGTAGGTATGCAAAGATGAATGGGATCCCTAAGCAGAAAACAAGGTAGGAGAGAAATTGTGATGCTACTAATTTGCCTCCCAGATCAGATAACAAAAATTAGAGGGGGGGGGGAAAGGTCACCTTAGTCTGAAGACTTTGAAAATTTCTGGCTTCAGTACACTGAAATCAAACCTCCCAATAGAAATAGCAATAGCCCTTGATTCAACTGCTGTTAGGAATGTTTATGAACATTCCAACTGCTTAGGAAATCTACCAACACACTCAGCAGAGAAAGGACAACTGAAACTTTGGTCAACTGTTAGAATGTGTATGAACGGTATTAATCACTCGCAAAAAACCTCCCCCCCCCCATATTTACATGAATTTCTACCTGTCTTCCATATTTGTAAATATGATTAAAATAAATACATCACAGAACGATGACGGTTCCTTCTAACTATGAGTCATATTTTTGTCTTCTCGGGCAACAAAACGGGTCTCTTTCCTTCAGGATTATCACATTTCACCTCTGTTGTTTTGGTTTTGAGGTATGTAAATTAATCCAAGGGCCTTCAGTTCGTGAAAAGCCTGGCAGGTAACTGATTAACAAATCTTTAATTGGTTGACAGCCGTAGAAATAATGAATTTCCTTTTGCTTTATCTGCGGATTTGCTTATGGCTACCAGAATAAGCATCGACCTGACGGATTACTTCACCATTGAGGAAGTGTTGGTGGCCATCCAGGACCTGTCGTTCAAAGGGGGGCATGGAAAAACAGGGGACGCCTTTGCTTTTCTAGCAGACACAATAATCAGTGCAGGGATGTTGAGAGAAGATGCGGCAAAGGTAAGTTGGCTTTGCAGTTCCTTGTTCCTATAACCAGCATAGGCTTTAAAGCAGAGTTAAGTTGAGCAAGAGCTCCACCTGCTGGCAGCAAAGGAAATACCCACCACGATGTATATAGATCAAGATGGATAGCCGTGTTAGTCGGTCAGTAGCAGTAGAAAAGAGTAAGAGTCCAGGAGCACCTTAAAGACTGTCCACCTGGATTGAATCAAGACCTGGGTTTCCTGTCTCATTATCAGTGCTGATTTCTCCACGCTTCTTACCTCTCTGCAAACCTCACCTACTCCAATCACACCTTCATAGGATCATAGAGATGGAAGGGACGTCCAGGGTCATCTAGTCCAACCCCCTGCAAAATGCAGGAAATTCACAAATACCTCCCCCCCCACACCCCTAGTGACCCAAACTCTATGCCCACATGAGGGCAACCCCCCCCCCCACACACACACACAAAAACCCTTCAGGTTCCCTGGCCAAACTGACCTGGAGAACAATAGCTTCCTGACTCCCAAAGTGGCGATCAGCATTTCACTGGGTACGTAAGAAAGGGCCACGAGAACTAAGCACCGAGGCAACCCTTCCTGCCCGCCCTTCTTGTGATCTGCCTTCTATTGTCATTTGCCTACTGATGTCATTTGGCATCTGAAATCACTCCACTTTCCAGTATATAGGACAGATGGACTCCCATTCTAGCTGTATCTGAAGAAGTGAGCAGTGACTCACGAAAGCCCCTCCCCTGCCACAAATTTTGTTGGTTTTTAAGGTGCTACTGGACTCTTTCTCTTTTCTGCTGCACCATGTCTATGTAACGTATCTGTCAAATTAATCCTAATGCACTTTGAATGAATACATTGTGTTGGCTGAGAGTTGTGATTCTTTAAAAAAAAAAAAAAAAGCAAACAAGCACCGTTTCCTGCCTTTTGCATTAATTTTTCAGTGGCGTGGGAGATTGAATGGCAAATATGTAAATGTTAAAAGCCCCTTAACAAATTCTCCTCGGGCACTGTAGAACAATTTGCACTCAAAAGCGTTGTGATGTGGCATGCAAATGACTCTGAGCTGGGAACATCGGTCCGGGTGTTCTTGTGGGCCCCAAGTCCATCTGACCTGCAGTCTGAAATGGAACCTTCTAAAGATATCTCTAAAGAGGAGGATGGCTTAACAGACTCCAAACCAAGGAGGGGAAATTCAGAACTTCCACATTATACTTCTCATATGGAAAACTGCCCTGGGTAAACCGAATCAGTCAGAGAAAGGCAGAAGAAATTCTAGCTCCCTTGGTCATCTATCGCCATTCTTTGCTTACCAATGTGTAGTTGTGCCTTTAAGGACCAAATAGCTTAGGCCCTGCCTTCTCCCATATGAAACTACCCATTCCCCCCTCCCAAAGAATTTTATTTTTTGTAACAGACGAACAAAAAAGAAACAGACAAACATAAGTACAAACAAATTAGGGGGTTCCACTTACATCGTTATTTGGTCTGATATATGACCTCATACATTGTCTAATTGTGTGTTATCCATTTTTCCCACCATGTATTTTTATGCATATATTTTGCCTTATAGTTAAAGGGATAGTTCATAATTTCTTCTAAGTCAGTTATATGTCCATATGGTTTATTTGTTATATTCTTCCAGCCATTTATAAAATCTTGACCATGTATTTTCAAAGCTTCCTTCTTCTTGTCCACTCAAAATTAAAGTTAATTTATCCATCTCTGCAGTTTCAAGTATTTTATTTATAATTTCTTCTTTTGAGGGTGCTTCATTTTTTTCTCCAACATATTCTTGCAGTAGTCACTACTACATGTATAATAAGGTAAAAGTCCTCGTTTTTTACATTTTTCTGGCATTATATTCAATAAAAACAATTCAGGTATATAAGGTATAGTACATTTTAACATGTTTTTTGGTAACATTTCATGAATCCAAGACTACCCATTCTGAAGAAGTGAGCAGTGACTCACAGAAGCTCCTCCCCTGCCATATATTTTGTTAGTCTTTAAGGTGCTCCTGGACCATTCCTCTTTTCTACATTCACTCCAGTCATCTTTGGAGGCTTTGCTTCGGTTGTCCCACGATCTCAGGCAAACCAAGAAAGGGCCTTCTCAGTCATGGCACCAAAATTTTGGAGCTCCCTTCTCATGTGTCAGCTCATGTGTCAACCCCATATATACGCCAGCGAGCACTTCAGTCAGGGCCCCAAAATCTACTCTGTATACCAGGCCCCAGGGAGGCCAGGCTTGCTGGAACCAGAGCTAGGGCTTTTTCGGTGGCGGCTCCTGTCTGGTGGAATGAGCTCCCGGGTGAGATCAGGGCTCCGCGGGACCTTATGCAGTTCCGCAGGGCCTACAAGACGGAGCTCTTCCGCCAGGCTTTCAAATAGGAGCCGCCACCGTTGGCCCCACATCACGATTGCTATCTGGTGATGTGGGTTACCCTGGTGGCTGCCCAGGCCTGATGGGCATGGAAGGCCATACTTGACCATCTGTTTTTATATTGTTACTGGAAGCATTGGTTAACTGGAATTTTATTGTAAATAGATTGTTTTGGGATTTTATAGCGGATTTTAAATGTTATTGTACTGTATGTTGCACTTTGTGCCATGTTAGCCGCCCTGAGCCCGCTTGCGGGGAGGGCGGGATATAAAACTAAAGAATAAATAAATAAATAATGCTGCCATCCCCTGCCCGCGAGGTGGGATGGCTGAACCCGTGATGCCAATACTGTGGAATGTTATGTTATAGTTCTCATGGCAGACTTATCGCTCTCCCTACTGCTCTGACGTTGAGAGACTGTTAGTACCAGCTCATGTATCTTTTCTTATGTCTGACTATACATTTTCCCGCCTATTCCCTGGGAACTGCCAACCAGTATTTTAAGTGCCTTTTTCCTGACTTAATGATTGGTTACCATACACTACCAGTCCTCTCTTTCAATTCTGTATAATTGCCCTGGTTTCAATAGTGCCCACCATTACTAACACAAGAAGTGCAGATGACCACAACAGACCTTTCTCAACAAAGCTTTTCCTGATTAAGGACACTTCTTGTTGACTGAGTCTGTAGGACTCTCACACCATGGAGATTCCTCTGTTCCTGTTTCCTTTGACATACCCCTAACAGCACATGAATATTTATACTGTGGGCATGTAACATGTAGCAAGGATGTTGGTGTATGAACTGGGCCACCTACCCCCCCAAACTGGTCTGTTCTCTGAGGACACCATAGTGAGGGGTGTCAGAAGGGAAGCCGTGTTGGTCTACAGTAAACCAGTTATATCTGAGTCCAGGAGCACCTTAGAGGCCAACAAGAGTTTCAGGGTAAAAGCTTTTGAGAGTCAAAGCTCACTTGAACTTTGACTCTCAAAAGCTTATACCCTGAAACTGTTGCTGGTTTCTAAAATGATACTGGACTTGAATGTAAATACTGAGGGGTTTCGCACTCTGTTGCAAAAGGAGCATTAACAGCCACCACCGATGTTCACATTCTGCTCTGCCTGTTGCCCCTTCACCTCCATCTTCCTGCTTTCAAGCTCACCGTTTTTCATTGCAGGTAGTGATTTTAATTACAGATGGGAAATCTCTGGATTCTGCGGACGGCCCAGCGGGAGCTTTGAGGGACCAGGGTGTCACGGTGTTTGCAGTGGGTGAGTAGAGTAAAAACCAAGGAGGAGAAGATTGGATTTATGCCCTGCCCTTCACTCGGAGTCTCAGAGCAGCTTACAAACTCCTTTCCCTCCCCCTCCCCAGAACAGACACCCTGGGAGGTAGGTGGGGCTGAGAGAGCTCTGAGACAACTGCCCTTGAGAGAACAGCTCTGACAGAACTATGACTTGCCCAAGGGCATCCAGCAGCTGCAAGTGGAGGAATAGTGGGGAATCAAACCCGGTTCTCCCAGATTCCACGCACATCAACTTGAGACCCTGGAGAGCTGCTGCCAGTCTGAATAGACAATACTGACCTTGATGGACCGAGGGTCTGACTCAGTATACAGCAACTCTGTATACAGAATCTGGCATTATGACCCTGGAGCAGGTCTTTTTTGGGGGGTGGGTGGGGAAGAGGTGCCAAAACTGTCAAGATGGAAATGAAGTGTTCAGCCTGTATATGGAAAACTCATGAACTTCTAAACGTCTTCAAAAGAATTTTGTCGAAGAGGTTCCAGAATGCCGTTCTGGCGCATTCCCCCCCCCCCCAAAAAAAACCCTCCCCAGGAGGATCTTAAGCTGAAGGCATTATCTGTACAAGTCAAAATTTGCCACCTGGCAAGCAGCTATGAATACAGTTAATAGAAATGTTATTATATAGTTAGTAAGAGATTTGTTCCTGAATAATTATCTTTTTCTCTCCCTGTAACAAGGGCGCTGTGGTAGGAGAAGATCTAGTAATTTTTTTCTTGTCAAGTCATTGGTTTTGTGAGGTACTGAATAGATCCAATAAGCCAGGCCTTGTGATGAAATCAAAAGTCCATTCATTCTTAAAGGTCTTGTCAATGACACACGTTCAGTGTTAGCGATGGCTTGGATAATAGGCAAGGTTCAATTATACAGATTTCAAACAGCAAAGTGTGTACTAGACACCAATCAGAAAAGTCCCCCCAGAAGGCGCACAACTCTAACCGTTTGTCTTCCCACCAAAAGCGCGCGGAGAAGCAGAGATTACACTTGGCGAGCAAGCACCCCCTCCCACGAGACAGGCAAAGCTATTCCCACACAGTGAACCACCTGGAGCTTCTTCCTTACAATAACAATTCAAGGCTAGGCTTCCAAGGGTCAGATTACATGAGCCACAAGCGCAAGGGAAAGGGGAGGAAGGAACGCTCTGACGTGGAGACTCCCGGGGTGTCATACTCCCGGCGGGAGGAACGCATACAATACATGACAGGGAACCTGACAGGTTTTACCTGTCATTTTAATCTGTGAAGTGGTTGTGGGAAGCTGAGCCTTCTGCCTATGTTCCCCCCCTTCCCCCTTAGTCTGTACATGAATTTGGGAGGGTGAGCCCCCTGCTCTGACCTCTACTTTCCACCCCTTAGTCTGTATGTGAATTTGGGGTTTTTTCTTTTCTCTTGTTAGCAGGTCCCAGGTATTTCAGGGTCCTTCTCGTGTGGTATGGGATAGATCCGGAAATATTTTGTAAGGGCAATTTTCTGATCAAAACTGAGATGTAATGTTGACATTCCCTGCCCTGATTTCCTGTTGAGAGAAGAAGAAGAGGAGGAGATTGGATTTATATCCCGCCCTTCACTCACTCGGAGTCTCAGAGCGGCTTACAAACTCCTTTCCCTTCCCCTCCACACAACAGGCACCCTGTGAGGCAGGTGGGGCTGAGAGAGCTCTTTCAAGAACCGAAATAACTGTCCCATCCGATTGAAACAGAATCATGGTGACTCTGTAGGGTTTCCAAGGCAAGAGACGTTAAGAGGTGGTCTGCTGTTGCCTGCCTCTGCATAAGAGCCCTCAACCTCCTCGGTGGTCTAACCAGGGTCGACCCTGCTTAGCTTCCAAAGTCTGAAAAGATTCGACCTCCTGGGCCATCCAACGTGGGCCAGTCAAGCTTCATATGAGAGCCCAATATCTGGAGTGACGGGTACTGCTTTGCCCATCTCATCTGTGTCCCCCTAAAGAGCCCGTTTGATGTCGTGGTTAAGTGCGTGGATTCTAATCTGGGAGAACCGAGTTCGATTCCCCACTCCTCCACATGCAGCTGCTGGTGTGACCCTGGGTCAGTCACAAGTCTTCTCAGAGCTGTTCTCTCAGGAGCTGTCCTGTAAAGAGCTCTCTCAGCCCCACCTACCTCACAGGGTGTCTGTTGTGGGGAGGGGAAGGAAAAGGAGTTTGTAAGCCGCTCTGAGACGCCCTTGGGTAGTGAAGGGTGGGGGACAAATCCAATCTCCTCCCCCCCCCCCATTTCATCTTGTTTATTTTGGCCCAGAGAGCTTAATGGCAGCCGCTGAGAACGCAGCCCTCTCATTTCTTCCCTCTGTCCTCCTTGTGCCCATCAGGAGTCAAAAATGCCAATCGGAATCATCTGAATCAAATAGCGTCTGACCCTGCAGAGGAGCACGTGCTCTACGCGGAAGACTTCCATCTGCTCGGCAGCCTATCGGCCAAGCTCTCCCGCCGGCTCTGCTTCACTGCTTCCGAGCCTCCATGGCCTGTTAAGCAAACAGCCATCGGTGAGTCCCTTCTCACACCAGTCAAGCCTAAAGAAACCTCCTGGGGAATTGATCTTCTCCCTTCCATGGCTTGGATCCTTTCTGTGGACCAGAAATTTATGCTGATTCCCCCATGCTGTTCTTGGGGGTTCCCCTTTCCCCTAGGCATGCCCGTGGCTATGGGGGGGCTCCCGGGGCCCTACCCTGCCAACTTCCTCCCAAGGCCCCATGACTTTTGGGAAGAAGAGTGCCGGGGGGCGGGGGCGGGGAGGCCGTGCATGCCTGCGCTCCAAGCTGCAAATTTGCGGCTTGGAGTGCAGGCAGGCAGCCCCTGCTTCTCCTCCAGAGCGTTTAAAAGCTCCTTTTAAATGCTTCGAGGGAGAAGGGGGGGAGACGCTAATTTCAATGCCCCCCCAACTTTTTAATACACCCCCCTATTTTAAAAATCCTGGCTATGGGCCTGCCCCTAGGAACAGCATTTGTGGGGTATTTGGGAAGGAAGGGGAGTTCCTCTCCATGGACAGAAATGCTTTCTGACTGTGAAAATCGCTGTGTTCTAATGTGGTCAGGCCATGTGGTCCGGGCGAGCACGTGGCCGGGCACAGACAGAGCTTTGCTCCAAAACACAATAGACTGGCCGGATCGTGATTTAGACCTATTGGTCAGCCAGGATGCAAATAGGGACCAATGATCTGGGGAGACTTAATTGTAATCCTATCAGTGTGTGTGGGCGAGGCTGGGGGTGCGGTTTAGATGCACATATAAGCAGACCCCCAAGCCCAGCTCAGCCATTGTGTTCCAGAACTTCCTAATAAACCATGAGCTGATTTCACTTGAACACATCTCTGGACTGAATACTTTATAAAAATCTCCACTGGATCCCAGATGGGTGGGTGGGTGCAGGGGCAACACCAATCGTTAACATCAGCGCCAGGGTAGACATTCTGGAACTGCTGGATCTCCTGAAAGGTATCAGGAGTTGGGGACATTGCTTCCATAATCTGTCTGGCTGTGAATGGCTGACTGTGCATTGGCTTTTCTCTCCATTCTTTCACCAAACCCACAATGGAACAGAAAAGCTGCAGCTCAAAACCACATTCAAATATCCTGGGACCATGCTGTACTCAGTGATAGCCCAGGTTTTTCCGCCCACTAGGCGAGGATACATTCTGGCGTGTCCCCCCCCCCCCCCCCGTGCTGGGCGGGATGGGGGTGGGCGCCGGAGCCGCAGCAGGTGGGCCAAGGGGGCAAGCTGAAAATGCATGCAGGGGGCAGGACTGCTCGAGGGGAGCGGGAGGGAGCCTGTGCCAGGCTGCAAAAGGAGCTCCAAAGAGACCGCAGGGATGGGGGTGGCAGAGGGTGAGCAGCACTTTCCCATTGGCCCCGGGTTGTTCCCCGCACCAGTCCCCCCCCCCCCCGCCTGCTTCTCTTTCTTTCTGGGGGGCTGCAAAGAGGGGAGTCTCTTTTTTTTTTTAATAAATTTATTTTTGAAAGTTTTTGCACAATTATCCATTTCCATATAGTTAACATTTACATATTAATGGAGCCCTTCACCATTACTCAGCCATACATATAATTTGGACCAGATCATCATTGGATCAATCCTAGCACTTGTATTCAAAAGATAACCTAACTTACAGAGTTCTGCCCACTCCAACAATCTAGTAATCAATAATTCTTTCCCCGGTAATGATGTCGCTTTCCACGCTTTAGCCCGCGAAATCCTAGCTGCCGTTAAGATATATACAAGTAATTTCTGATCATTTCTCAGCAATCCCTCCAGAAATATATTTAACAAACAAATTTCGGGTAATAATGGGATATCTAATCCCAACATCTCTTTAACCAATGTGTTCACCATTAGCCAATACCCCTTCATTTTTTTACAATTCCACCACATGTGATAATACGTTCCAACTTCAGTACCACACAGCCAACATTTATTTGAGACATTCTTATAACATTTATGGAGCCTATCAGGGGACCAATGCCATCGGTAAAATACCTTATAAATATTTTCTTTATAATTTACCGCCCCTAAAAATTTAGTTGTTCTACAAATTTTTGCCCATTGGTCAATTTGAATATTATATCCGAAATCTTCCATCCATTTTATCATGTTAGTCTTTACTCTTTCTTCTTGCATTTCATATGTTAGGATGATCTTATAGTTGCTTTTAAGTTTGTTATTACTCATCCAATTTACATCTAATTGGTTTGGGGTCAGCTCGAAGCCTACTTTTCTATCCAAATTATATCTAGAAATTAATTGGTTACCCTCCCACCAAGACAGATGTGAATCCGTTTCTTTCGCGATTTGTTCGGTATTCTTTAGCTCTCCCTTTTTATCCAATATTTTATCATAAGTTAACAGATTCTTTGTGTTTACAAGTGACGGTTTTGCAAACGCCTCCAGTGGTGAAACCCATCTAGGTATTTTCTTATAAAATTTCTCTTTTATCGCTAACCAATTTCTCAGAAGAGCAGCTCTTAATATATGCGTAGTAAAGTTAGCATGAACTGGTGTTTATTGTACCATATGTACGCATGCCAACCCATATAGAGATCATGTCCCTCTAAAGCCAAAATCCTAGTATTATTCAAAAACAACCATTCTCTCACCCAGAGTAATGCTGCCGCTTTCCCATAAAGCTCCCAATTTGGCAGGGCAATCCCTCCTTCCTCCTTCCGATCTTGTAGAATCTTCCATTTTACCCTCGGTTTTTTAGGGAACCAGATGAATTTTCTCATAGAATCATTAATTTTTTTTATAAAATATTGCATTTTCTTTTAGTAATGGAACTGTTTGAGCCAGAAACAGGAATCTTGGGAGGATATTAATTTTTATCGCGGCAACTCTACCTAACCAAGAGAGTTTTAAATTTTTCCAAGTTTCAAGATCTTTTTAAAATTTTTTTAACAGGGTATCATAATTGTCTTCTATCAGTGAGCTGGTCTTATTTGTACATACTACCCCGAGATATTTCGCTTTTTTAACAATCTCAATTCCAAATTTATTCTGGACTTTCAATTGTTCCTGAAGAGGACAGTTTTTTGACAACATCTTTGTTTTCTTTAAGTTTATTTTTAAACCCGAGACTTTCCCATAATCTGTAATTACCTCCAGTAATCTATCTAAGGAGTTTTCTGGTTCTTCCATGATAAACATTATATCATCTGCATAAGCGCGTATCTTGTATTCTTGCCCTTTAGTCCTGAGACCTTTGATATTTTTATCCTCTCTAACTTGTTCACATAGTGTTTCTAATGCAAATATGAATAATAATGGGGATAAGGGACATCCTTGGCTTGATCCTTTCTCGATCTTAATCTCTTTTGTGATATCAGAGTTTATTCGTAGTCTAGCTGTTTGTTTCGTGTAGATTGCTTTAATCATGGTTTCAAATTTATCTCCTACATTATATTCTGATAACTTAGTTTTAAGAAAGTCCCAGGAAAGGTTGTCAAACGCTTTCTCTGCATCCATAAACATTATCATGGCAGGTTTTTCCGGATGTGCCTCATAGAATTCCAATACATTAATTAATGTCCTCCAATTCTCTCGTAGGTGTCTATTTGGTAGGAAGCCCACTTGGTCATTACTAATAATCTGGGTTAGTACTCTTTTTAGTCTTTCTGCAAGAATGTTAGCGTAGATTTTATAGTCTGCATTTAAAAGTGATATCGGCCTATATTTGCTGATGTTATCTAAATTATCTTTTCCTTTCGGGATTAATGCGACTAAAGCCTCATTCCAGGAGTCTGGGGCAGAGCCTATATTACCTATTTCTTTCACCAGATCTTTAAATACTAGAGATACTTGCCCCTCAAAAATCTTATAAAATTCACTTGGAATACCATCTGGGCCTGGTGTCTTATTGGGTTTCTGTCTTTTAATGGCTTCCACCACCTCACATATTGATATAGGATCATTTAAGTGTCTTCTTTGTTCTTCTGACAATTTAGTTATTTTTGTTCTTTCTCTAAGGTAGTTTCTACTCATATTCTCTTCTTTTTTTTCTTGTTTATACAAATTGGTAAAATATTCTTCCGTTATTTTTTTAAAATCCTTTAACAAATATTTATTTTCTCCCTTATTATCTTTTAGAGAAATAATATATTTCTTCCCCTCTTCCTTTTTTAATTTATACGCCAACCATCTAGATGGTTTGTTGCCGTTTTAAAAAACAAACAAACTTATATTCTATATTTTTCGCTATTTCTTTATTTAGTAATAGGTTTAGCTCATGTTGTTTATATTGTATCCGTCGCAACATCTCTTGCTCCCCTTGCCTCTTTAATCTGTTCTTTTCTTCTATTTTTATTTGTTTAACCAGACTTTTATATTCCCTATTTTCTTGCTTTTTCTTCCAAATCGTAAAACTAATAATTTTACCCCTTATATAAGCTTTAAAGGTATCCCATACTGTTTTAAGAGAAATATGAGGTTGGATATTGATTTTAAAGAATTCCTTTATCTCCCTTTTTAGTGATTCCACAAAACTTTGATCTTTTAAAATATACCTATTCATGGTCCATCTGGAGGCCTTCCTTATCTCCCTAAGAGTTAACAAGATTGGGTTATGGTCAGCGAATGTTAGGGGGCAAATCTCAAAATCCAGCATTTCCATTATTATGGGTCTAGATGTCCATGCCATGTCTATTCTTGACCAGGACTTGTGTCTGCCTGAAAAGAAAGTATAAGCCCTTTTATCATTATATTTAGTTCTCCAGGCATCCATAAGATCCTGCTCCTCCGCCAATTGAAAAAATATCTCAGGAAGTCTTTGACCTTTATTATTATTATTATTTATTTTTTTAGAATTAACCTGGGTCTTCCTATCCAATGTTCTATCCACCACAGCGTTAAAATCTCCAATCACACAAATTCTATCGTGTTTTTTTCCCCTTAATACTTCGGCTAGCTCTTTGTAGAATTGGCTTTGGTTGGCATTGGGGGCATAAATATTTACTATGATGTATTCCTTCCCATTTCTAGTTACGTTAACAGCTACCATTCTACCGTCTTTAGAAGCAAACACAAGCTGTGGATTTAGAGATTCTTTAACATAAGTTACTACCCCTCTTTTTTTTTGTATCTCATCCGCGGCAACAAAAGCTAATCCTAACTTTTTGCATTTCAGATATTTTATATGTTCCTTTTTAATATGAGTCTCCTGGATGCATATTATCTCAGCTTTTATTTTAAGTAATTGGTGGAATGTACGTTTTCTTTTTTGTGGGGCATTGAGACCATTAATGTTTACAGAAAATACCTTAAATTCTTTAAGGCTTGGCTCCATTCTCTTTTTTTGAGTCCTTCTGACGTGTTTTTAGCTGGTTTCTAGTTTGTATTTGTGGTGAGGTTGGCAGTTCCCCTCTCGATGCTTTTTTTCTTCCCTTCGTTCTGTTTTTCTTCCCTTCTTCCTTATCTTCCTTACCTGCCTCTTCTTCTTTCTCTGATTGTGATGATTCCTCTTCTCTCTCTCCCCTTTCGTCCTGTAGTCCAAGATCTGTTCCAAAAGATTCCAGAAAGTTGTTAAGTTTGAAGATGGAATTCAACTTATGTCTCCTTCCTCTATGATCAAAAGAGAGGCCTTCTGGGACAAGCCATCTGTATTCTATGTTGTGATCTCGCAGCGCTCTTGCCAACTGCTGATATTCTCTTCTCTTTTCTCTTACGTGCCACGGAACCTCCTTCAAAAACCTGATTTCTTCCCCTTGACATTTGACTTGTTTCTCATATGACGCTCTCATGATCTTGTCTCTAACTTCCTTTCTGAGAAATTTTATGTGGACTTCTCTGGGGGTGTTGTATTTTCTAGTATGCGCTGTTCCTCTTCTGTATACTCCATCCATCTCCATCAGCAGTTCTTGTTTGGTATTAATCTTGAGTTGATCAGCCATTAATTCCGCCATTTCCTCTTTGAGATTAGATCCTATCTTCTCGGGAATATTTTGGCACCTGATAATCTGCGCTGCTTTCTCCATTTCTAATATGATAATTGATTCCTCAAGTCTCTCATTTTTGGCCTTCCACTCCTGAAAGTTTAAGTCCATTTCCCGGATTCTGGTGTGCGTTTGCCTGCCCTTTGTAGCCACTGTCTGGATCTCTGCTTGTAATTCTGTTTTGTTCAGTGACACTTGTGTTTTGACTTCTTACACTTCCGCCTTGAGCTGCGTGTTCATTTCATCCATTTTGTTGTAGAAGATCTCAAATTCTTTCTTAATCATGACGGGTATCCTCTCTTCTACCTTTTCCATTAGCACCAGAAGTGTGTTCTCCATGACTGCTTTGATGGCTGCTGAGACTGAGTCATCGATCATGGTCTTTGTTGACAGTCCTGGGTTGCTTGCTCCCGTGGTTGGCTTCATCTGTCCAATTGACGTTGTCTGAGACGGAGAAGGAACCGAGCCCTTCCTGGTTGCCCCGGGAATCCCACTAGCCATTATTGGTTTTATTTCTCTTAGCTTCTAGTTATTTAATCAATGAAAGTTAATTAATTTGATTAATTAATTTAATTTAAATAGTTAATTTTAATTGTTTTAAAGTTTAGTGTCTATTATTTTTATCTAACCCTTAACTAATTGACTTCCAATTTATTTCAGACTAATCAATTCAATTCAAATTAATTCAATTTAATCAATGGGTCAAGTCTCAAGCCTCAAATAAATTCACCTAATCAAACTTTTACAGATCCCCTTATCCTCTTATCCCTATATTAAAGTTATATGCAATTAGTTAATCAAACACCCCTAATTAAATTTATTGAAATTTATTTAGGAACCTCCAAACCCCCTCCCATTTGATAGATCCCCTGGTAGTCTCACCCAGCTAACAGTTACAACAAAGCAATATACCAGTTATGGCAGGGTTAATTAGTTGGCAGCTATCTTGTTAAATAATAAACTGAAATTTAATCACTGGTTTCCTTACAAGTCACACAACAGTAAACACAAAGAGATAGAAGAGACAGCAAATCAAACAGTATACCAGTTAATTAATTGCTCTTAAATTATATACGTTTCTTTTCTGTATAAACACTACCCCTATCAACTCAGTCCACCTTGTATGTTACTCCTCACGTTTAGATCAGTGTCAATGTTCCAAACTCCGTCGCTCCGATGCTTTCTAGTGGGCTCCTGTCAGATTCTTTTCCCCGCCGCTCTCTCCTCGCAAATGCAGCCGCTTTCCTTTCTCCAACGCCGACGCCGTCTCCACACGCCGCTCTGTCGAAGCTCCGCCAAAGATGCAGGCCGCTCCTCCAGGTCTCTGAGCCGCCGTCCTCCGTCCTCCGCGCTTGCGCACTCCGCACACCGCAGCTCCACCTGACGCCGAGCCTCCTCGTGAGCAACGACTTCTCCTGGGCCTCCAAACTCCTCCGCGGCTCCCCGAAACCGGCAGCTATAACTCCGATAACACCCCGGGCAAGTCACATAGATACAAAAAGAATATTGATTAGTGCAGCGTTTTCTTTGATTTCGTTTTTGAGTCCTCCCCCCCCCTTTACCTCCCTGGCTGTTTAATACTAAGGGGGAACTCCCCGCGTCTCTGCGATCTTACACTTTTAAGTTGGGCTAACAAACATTAAAGAAACAAATTAAATAAATACTCAGCTTCTAAGACTTCGCTTTGAGGGTCCATCGAACGTTTCGGCTCCTCAAGGTTCCTTTCCCTTCTTTTCCCGTCCGACACCGAATCTTGGTCTCAGCGGTACACCGACACGGTCTCTGCTCAGAGCAAGGTATTTTCCGGGGGAGTTTTGCCTCACTCCCCCCTTCAAATACCCAAAGCTCTCTGCTACCTCCAACCCCACAAGTTAGAGGAAAGGCAAACTTGTAAAGCCTAGAAAACCGAGGGTTTTTTGGGGCAAGCAAAGGAGCTCACTCTCCCTGCGTCTGCCTCACGGGAAGCCGGAACCGGAACTCGGGCTGGACTACAAAGAGGGGAGTCTCTTGTCAGGGACGGAGCAAGATGCCGGCAAGGGAGGCGTCCTGTGCGGGGCGAGGAGGGGACGAGGCCAGCCAGAATGCGCCCTCGTCAAGCCGTCGCCCTAGGCGATGATCTAAAATTTAACAATAACTGGCTGGCCCTGGCCATATTGACTGCAAAGTCACCCCTGAACAGCCATAAATTTATGCAGAAGGTACCATAAAGCTCAATGGTCAAAGAAAGCGAAAGTGGCACGCAGTGTAGAGAGTGCTGTAAAATTCGATGATCAAAGAAAGTGAAGGCAGCATGCAATGCGGAGCAGAATCACTGTTCCAAGGTGGGTTTGGTAAAACAACGGAGGGAAAAGCCAATGCAGAATTGCCCTCAGTGAGTTCTGAGACTGCAGTGGTGCCTTCTCGGCAGTTTTGTGGGCTGGGTGGTGCCTGTCGAAGTTTCCAGATAACCCCCGAGTCACTACTGGGCCAGACGGAGGGTTTATAGTGAAGAAGTCACGATGGATGCTCTCACCAGTACCAGAGGCCATACAAATCAGTTGCTGGGGAGCATGGGTGGGCGGATGCTGTCAAAATTATCCTCTTTGTGGGCTTCCTAGAGGCAGCTGGTCAGCCGCTGGGTGAATAGAACGTGGGACTTGATGGCGTTTTGGTCTGATCCAGCATGGCTCCGCTTATGTCCTTACGTCCCTTCTTGGTTCTGCAAAGTACATGGATATTCTGTGGCAGAGATGTGCGAACTTTTTTCCTTTTCACTCTCATGTGTTTTTTTTTCAAATCCATGGACAGTGCTGTCGAGTCGCTGATGCGACACATGTCTTGAACCCAAGACTCAAGGAGAATCGCCAGTTTCAATGTAGTTTTTGGTAGAATCATAGAATCACAGAGTTGGAAGGGGCCATACAGGCCATCTAGTCCAGCCCTCTGCTCAGTGCAGGATCAAAACATTCAGTTCTTGCCAGGGGTCATTTCGTAGAAAAAGAGGTGCAGGAGCTCATTAGCATAACTCATTAGCATAACTCATTTGCATATGCCACACCCCCTAACATACCGGAAGTGTGTCAGAAGGCAACACCCACCCCTCAGGCTCCACTCCACAGGTGAGTGAAACTGACCTGCTCTTCCTCCGTTCCCTTCCCCATCCAATACTTTGTGCAATAAAAATAAGCATAAAGAACACACCCTCATTCTCTCCCTGCTCCCTTGAAACCACCAGGTTTCAAGTAGACTTGAGATACCCAGGACATGTGCATCACCCATCCCTTTCCCTTCCCCTCCCCACAACAAGACACCCTGTGAGGTAGGTGGGGCTGAGAGAGGTCTTTTGAGAACTGCTCATGAGAGAACAGCTCCGAGAGAACTTGTGACTAGCCCAAGGTCACACCAGCAGCTGCATGTGGAGGAGTGGGGAATCAAACCCGGTTCTCCCAGATTAGAGTCCAACTCCTGACCACTACACCAAACTGATGGGGTGGAAGCTGCTGAAGGGTTGGTGAAATTTCTCCAGTACTTATGTGCCATGTGCCCAGATAAAAAATGGTATACTTAGAAAATTTATATGCCACCTTGAGCAAGTCTCTGGAAAAGCAGCACACAGTCATAAAAGGAACAATGATAAAATTATCAATATTAAAACAAAACATTAAAAACAATAAAGACCCTAGCAGGGCTTTCCCCGGGGCGCTGCGCCTCTGCACTGCTCGGGGAAACTGAGGAGGGGGCGGGGCTTGGTTATGTGCCCGCCCCCTGGGCTTTTCACTCCCAGAGCTGCGCTCCTGTGCGCTCCCGCTCCAACGGACCCCTGGTTCTTGCTTCCTCCTCCAGTGTTCTCCTCCCTTCCTCCAGTGTCCTGGCCCCACTGCTGGACCTCCTGAGGGCACCTGGTGTTTTTGGCCACTGTGTGACACAGAGTGTTGGACTGGATGGGCCGCTGGCCTGATCCAGCACCGGCTTCTCTTATGTACTTATGCTCTCTCCTCGGCTTCCAGTCTCTTGAACTTTGAACTTTGGATCGGCTTCCCTTCTTATTTTTGCAGCCGAGAAAATCATCGGGCCTCGGGACCTCACAATCAGCGAGCAGAGCTACAATTCTGTCAGACTGAGTTGGACGCCAGCCACGGGGAAAGTTACCAGCTATAACCTCCTTGTGGAATCCCTTTCTGCTACTGGGCAGGTGACTGCAGAAGATCAGCGGCAGGTGAGGTCAGATTTAGAACGTTTTCGTAACCTTCACAGGTTTTAGGGATTTCAAAAAAATTACAGAGGTTTGGCCTCAGAGCCATTATTTTGAGCCGACAAGCCTTGGCTACATAAGCAAGTCTCATACTTGCTGGGGTCATTCTGAGGTCAGAATGGGTTTGTGGGGAATTCTGAACTGCAGCCATTTTACAATATACAAGAGGATTTTTTTCCATTCATGGAAGTCAGCTCTTTGTATCAGTAATGTAGTTTCAGAGGAACAAAGTTTGAGACCAGTGGAACCTTTGAAGACCAACAAAGTTTCATTCAAGGTGTAGGGTTTCGTGTGCATACACACTTCTTCAGATACTTTGAAATGGAAGTTACCAGTCCATACCTATATTTCTTTAAAAAAAAATATTTGTACATTTTCACTAATATAGCATATATTCGTTACATTTACAAAATAACCTTTTGAGTCTATTGTTCCTTTTTCTGATCTAACCATGAAGACCTTCTATTCCATCTTTTATAGTACAGTTCTTGATCTTTTCCCTATAGAATAATATTTAATCTATCCATTTCAGCCACCTCTAAGAGTTTCTGTATTAAATCTTCTCTTGAAGGTATTTTTTCGAACTTCCAGCTTTTTGCTATTAAAAGTCTTGAAGCTGTTAAGATATGTTATAATATATGCACCACTTTTGTTACAGTTTGAGAGCATATTCAATTAAAAATGTCTCTGGTACAAATGGTATATCCACCTTCGTTATTTCCAGTATAATCCTATGTATTTTATACCAATATTTTTGCATTTTGTCACACCTCCACCACATATGATAAAATGTCCCTATGTTATTTTTACATTTCCAACATGAGTTCAAGACAGTTGTATAACATTTTGCTATTTTATCAGGTGTCCAGTGCCATCTATGAAACATTTTGTAGATGTTTTCTCCATACCTATATTTCAATGTATCTGAAGAAGTGTGCAGTTTCATCAACAAAGGTCTGATCTTTTGCTGTTAAGTGCAGAAGCCTCACAGATGAAACAGAGTTCTTTATTTCTTAATACTGCATGACAGGTTCTCGGGTGTTTGTTAGAGATGCCACATACCATACAGTCAGAGTTAATATACCATCCAGTACAGTTTGAAACCCCGACATTCGACCAATCACAAAAAGGGGAAGAAGCGCGGTTAAAAGATCTTAGCCGTTTTACTTCCCACAGGAAAGGTGAAGTGTGAAAGTTATAAAATTTTCCCCTCTGAACTGGGCGCCCCAGATGTGCTAGGCATATACATAACAAAGTAGTTGTCGCAGCCTTTCAAGGTCTTCACATAGCGATAAGAAAGTCCTGTGTCTCCGGAGATGAGGGAGGAGGGAATGCATGGGAGGAAAGGCCATTTGTTCTTTTGGTGACGTGCAAGTATGCGGGGTCGCCACTCTTCCGGATGAAATGGTTACACTGACCAGACCCTCAAAAGCAATATAACTCAGAGCAATAAACGGGTAGGGGTGAAACAGGAGACAGCTTGAAAGAGATAGCAATGGTTACACTTTTAGCTCAGCGATAGCAAGTTACAGAGAACACAATGAAAGCCTTGTTAGGATCATAGGATCCTGACACACAGAGGCCGAGGCCTTCATAAGAACATCAGAAGAGCCCTGCTGGATCAGACCAGTGAGGGTCCATCTAGACCAGCATCCTGTCTCACACAGGGGTCAACCAGTTCCTCTGGAGGGCCAACAACAGGGCAGAGAGGCCGAGGTCTTCACAAGAACATAAGAAGAGCCCCACTGGATCAGACCAGTAGTCCATCTAGTCCAGCATCCTGCCTCACACAGTGGCCAACCACTTCCTCTGGAGAGCCAAAAACAGGGCACAGAAGCTAAGGCCTTCCCCTGATGTTGCCTCCTGGACCTAAAATTCAGACAATAAGTGCCTCTGAACATAGAGGTTCCCTTTAGTCACCACAGCTAGTAGCCAATGATAAACCTGTCTTCCACGAACCTGTCTAATCCCCTCTGGTAGTAGAAGACTTCTGCCCAGAGGCCTTTGAGAGCTGCTGTTGGTCAGAGTGCTGAACTGATAGTCTGTTCCTGTACTAGACGACTCCAAATGTCCGATTTTTCAATTTGATAAGGGGACTGCAGGAGACAGGGGGCATAGCACAATTGCCAGGTCTAGGACGTGTCGTAGAGAATGGTCCAGTGACACTATATTGGTGCGAGTTTCTCTGTCTGCCACTGCAGTGAAGTGTCTCTGTTATCTGACATGAGCTGAGCGACGGCCGGTGGACGCTTGTCTCTTTTCTCCGCAAATCAAATAAGAACCAGCCCTCTGGTCAAGATGCCAGAATGCCTGCTTGGTTTTTGGTCACGGGTTCTCACTGGTCCCCCGATTGTTTTCTTTTTTAACACAGACCATCGGATTCTCATTTTTGTTCTGAAGCAGTTCAGCCAAGGGAGAATAACTATGCATTCACATGTGTATGTGTTCCTTCTTCTTTCTCTCTCTCTCTCCCTCCCCCTCCCTCTCTCCATAAACATAAACAGATTGTTTTAGATGGTACCAAGAGCACAGTGTTGGTGACGGATCTGAAACCTGACAAGGAATATTCCTTCACGGTATTAGCTATCTATGCAGACATTCTTGGCGAGCAGATGACCATCCAAGGAAAAACCAGTGAGTCTGCCTTTTTTCAATCCCACTCTTCTAGGGCTGCCAAGTCCCCCGGTAGGGCGGGGGAAACACCGATTTTTAGTGCTTACCTCCCGCTTTTCCAAAGTTGGCCACCGGGGGGACAAAATGGCTGCCTTAAAAGGGAAATGTCTGCAGAGAGCCTGCCCTGCAGTAAAAAGCCTCACCAGACATTTCCCCTTTAAGAAGTCAGCAAGAGAGCTTCCACAGCAAGAGAGGTCCGCCCAGAGATTAAGGAGGGACTGAAGGAGCTGCTTTTGCATGTGGCTTGCAAGGTGAGTTTCTCTTCCAGCTCCTTTCATTCTCTCTCCCTCTTTCTTTTTTCTGTCTGTCTGTCTGTCTGTCTGTCTCTCTCTCTGTCCCCATCCAGCAGAGGTCTATCAGTGGCTATTATTAGCCACAAAGTCTAAATGGAACCCTTTGTCTGGGGCAGTGAGGCTCTGAATTCTTGGTGCTTGGGGGGCAACAGTGGGAGGGCTTCTGGAGTTCTGGCCCCGCTGCTGGACCTCCTGAGGGCACCTGGTATTTTTGGCCACTGTTGTGACACAGAGTGTTGTACTGGACGGGCTGTACTGGATGGGCCGATCCACTGTGGCTTCTCTCCTGTTCTTATGATATGAAAATCATATTTAGCACTTGCGTAGCACTTAGTGCTTCATATTCTGCCGAGATGAGGAAGGATTCAGTAGGGCCATTGCTCAGTGATAGAGCATCTGCTTGACATGCAGGAGGTATCAGCCTCTTCAGCTAAAAAAGGATCAGGTAATAGGTGACATTAAAGATCTCAGCCTGAGACCCTGGAGAGCCACTACCAGTCTGAGTAGTCAATACTGACCTTGATGAACCAATGGCCTGATTCAGTATTAGGAAACTTCATGAGTTCATGTGGAAGCATGTGGAAGCAACATCACAGGATGTGACATCACAAAATGATGTCACTTCCTTTCTCCTGGCTCCACCCCCAAAGTCTCCTGGCTCCACCCCCAAAGTCCCCAGATATTTCCCAAGTTGGACTTGGCAGCCCTACACTCTTCTTGGTAGACTTCCCTTCCCTCCTGAGCGGTGAAGAAGACAACCAGGAAACAGGAGTCAGCCTTGGAAACATCATAAGAACGTAAGAGAAGCCACTGTTGGATCAGGCCAGTGGCCCATCCAGTCTAACACTGTGTCACACAGTGGCCAAAAGCACCAGGTGCCACCAGGAGGCCCACCAGTGGGGCCAGGACACTAAAAGCCCTCCCACTGTTGCCTCCCCCCCCCACCCCCCGTCAAGCACCAAGAATACAGAGCATCCCTTGCCCCAGACTGAGAGTTCCTATCTATACCTTGTGGCTAATAGCCACTGATGGACCTCTGCTCCAGATGTTTATCCAATTCCCTCTTGAAGCCGTCCATGCTGGTAGCCGCCACCACCTCCTGTGACAGTGAATTCCACGTGTTAATCACACTTTGGGTGAAGAAGTACTTCCTTTTATCTGTTCTAACCCAACTGCTCAGCAATTTCATGGAGTGCCCACAAGGAGTCCTTGTCTTGTGAGAAAGGGAGAAAAGTCCTTCTTTCTCGACCTGCTCTATCCCATGCATAATCTTATAAAGCTCGATCATGTCACCCCTCAGCCGTCGTTTCTCCAAGCTTAAAGAGCCCCAAGCGCTTCAACCTTTCTTCATAGGAAAAGCGTTCCAATCCTTTTATCATTCTAGTTGCTCTGTTCTGCACTTTCCCCAATGCTATAATATCTTTTTTGAGGTGTGGCAACGAGAACTGTACACAGTACTCCAAATGAGGTCGCACCATCCATTTATACAGGGGCATTATGATACTGGCTGATTTGTTTTCAGTTCCCTTCCTAATAACTCTCAGCATAGTGTTGGCCTTTTTTATTGCAGTCACACACTGTCTCGACATTTTCGTTGAGTTCTCTACTACGACTCCAAGATCTCTCTCTTGGTCAGTCTCCGCCAGTTCGGACCCCATCAACGTGTATTTATAGTTAGGATTTTTGCCCCCAGTGTGCATCACTTTGCACTTGGCCACATTGAACCCTATTTGCCATGTTGATGCCCACTCGCCCATCCTCGCCAGATCCCTTTGGAGTGCCTCACAATCCTCCCTGGTTCTCACCACCCTGAACAACTTCATGTCATCTGCAAATGTATCCACTTCACTGCTGACTCCCAACTCCAAATCATTAATAAACAAGTTAAAAAGCACTGGCCCGAGTACTGATCCCTGCGGTACCCCACTGCTTACCTCCCACCACTGAGAAATTTATACTCACCCTGTTTCCTTTTAATTAGCCAGTTTTTGATCCACAAAAGGACTTGTCCTTTTATCCCATGACTGTTGAGCTTACTTAGGAGCCTTTGATCTTTACTTCTAGCCCAGTTTATTCTACAGAACTGCACAAAGGACATCCGTTTAGCCTCGACCAGAGCCAAAAAGGCTCTGGCCTGGTGGGACACTCTCCCAAGTGAGATCAGGGCCCTGCGGGATCGCCTTCAGTTCTTCATGGCCTGTAAAAAGGAGATGTTCCTCCAGGCCTTTTGTTGAGGTGACGGGTTCTGACCTTATTCTGACCTCCCCTGCTCCACCCCCTGACCTGGTATGTTCAGCGACTGCTGGGGGTGATTGCCCACTACCCATTGTTACTCTTGGGCATTTTTACAGAAGAAGAAGGAGAGATTGGATTTGTACCCAGCCCTTCACTACCCAAAGGAGTCTCAGAGCGGCTTACAAACCCTTTTCCCTTCCCCTCCCCACAAGAGACACCCTGTGAGGTCGGTGGGGCTGAGAGAGCTCTGACAGAAACTGCTCTTTTTCAAGAACAGCTGTGCCAGAACTATGGCTTGCCCAAGGTCATCCAGCAGCTGCAGGTGGAGGAGTGGGGGATCAAACCTGGTTCTCCCAGATTAGAGTCCGTGCCAGTTTCGAGCAGGAGTGCCGTTCTGGGAGTAACAAGCCCAGGAGCGGGCACATATGGTGATGCACAGTGGAAAAAAGTAAAAGCATACTAACGTGATCTGCATTTTCATACTTGTTGTAGGGTAGCTTCCCTGCAAGAGCAAAGGAAACCTAAACTTCCCTAAAGAGTAAAGGGTCAAGCTGGCTCGCCAGCTCTGAGTTGGGGAATACCTGGAGATTTTGGGGGTGGAGCCTGAGTGGTAGGTGTTGCTTTCTGACACACTTCCGGTGATGCCAGGGGTGTGTGGCATATGCAAATAAGTTATGCTAATGAGTTATGCTAATGAGCTCCTGTACCCCTTTTTTCCCGGAAATAACCCCTGGTCCATGCACTTAACCACCACACCTCCTTTGCTAATTTTATATTATGGACAGACCAGTGGTACTACAATCATGCTGGGGGATGTCGTCTGCCTAGGCTCTCCAGCAGTGATAGTTTTAGGGTCGTCTGGGGCACTGTTAGGTTTGCAAACGGATACCTTGTAAACTGGATGCTAGACAAGCCCACACCTACCAGTTGGTAGGTCTCCCTCTTTCTGGAGGCCAAGGCCAACTGGACAGTGTAGACGACCCAAGCTCAAGAGGTAAATATGAGCAGCCAGTGTGATGCGGCGACAAAAAAGGCTAATGCAATCTTGAGGTGTATTAGCAGAGGCATAACATCCAGATTAATTTCCCTCTTGAGAGTTCCAGCACCTCTTCCCCCCACCCCCCAAAAAAGGCCCTGGATATGATCATTCAGCAGACCTCCAGCTGAGGTTGAAGCCAAGGCGTGCAGAGAAAGGGGAAGGAGGCAGTTAAAACTTTGTGGTTTTCGCTGACAGAAACCGATCCTCTCTACACTGTTATAATTCTGTAAAGGGTAAGAAGACAGGCTTATAGGAAATTGTATTGGTCTTTAAGGTACTATCAGACTCAAATCTCTTTATTCTGGCCCTCTGTGGAAAACCACCTGCTTACGTCTGAGTGACCCTCTATTGCTAACTGACTGGGTTGTATGTTATTTATCTTAAAGCACCCATACCTCCAGTGACGAATTTCCGGGTCATAGAAGAAGGACTGTACAGCCTCAAGGTTGCCTGGACTCCTCCTTTGGGGAAGCTGGAAGGCTACAAGATCTACATCCCGAGATGTAAGTGGACCTTCTGAGATCTTGCTGTGTTTAGAGAGCCCTGCCTAGAAATCCTCACACCTTCACTGTGAAGCCAATAAATGCTCAAAGTAGGAGCTGTTCCGCCAGGCCTTTGGTTGAGGTGACGAGTGTCTTTATTCAGTAGTTGTGCAGAGACATGTGTGGGTTTCAGACTCTTGGTTTTGCACCCCACTAGGGAGACTGAAACCACCTCAACTTCCCCTGCCTCCAATTTGGACGCTTGGGTAAGGTCTTGATTTCTTTCCAAAGTTCCATCCCATCCTACATACTTGGAGTGGTTAGCTAGTTTGATGTAGTGGTTAGGAGCGCGGACTCTAATCTGGGAGAACCAGCTTTGATTCCCCACTCCTCCACTTGAACCTGGCTGGATGACCTTGGGTCAGTCACAAGTTCTTTCAGAGCTGTTCTCTCACAGGCAGTCATTGGAAGAGCTCTCTCAGCCCGACCTACCTCACAGGGTGTCTGCTGTAGGGAGAGGAAGGGAAAGAAGATTGTAAGCCATTCAGAGACTCCTTTGGGTAGTGAAGGGCAGGGTATAAATCCATTCTCCTCCTCCTCCTCCTTTAAGTACTAAGCAGGGTTGACCCTGCTTAGTTTCTGGGATCTGACGAGACTGGGCAAATCTGGGCAATTTTTAATTAATTAAGATAAATAATTAGTTCAATGTAATCTTTCAGTAACATGAAATCTCTTTAATAGCATACTAAAGCTGATGAAGATATTGATTATAGTTTTAATATTTTGATTTGCATTCTACTAGTATTTAAATATTTAGTAAGAATAAAATTTAGATTTAGACAAATAAGACAATGTTCGGGTTTTAGCGATGATTTAATTTTAGCGTAGAAGTTTGTTCAACTGTTAAGGATGCAATCTCTTATTGTTAATAGATTATCGTTAACACTAGGAAAGTCCTTGTTTATTCTTTGAAAGAATCTATCCCAAAATACTGTAATATTGATGTTTTATCATCTGCTTCTATATTTGAAATACGTAATACAGCTGATTTTACTTGTTGTATGCAGTGACTCATAATATTTGATCAACTTGATTAATCTCTATTTTCCCCTCTCCTTCTTCCCTTTTGTATCCCACTTTTTTGAGAAAACAATAAAAAAAATAGAATGAAATCTCATAACATGGAACTTTGAACATATAATGTGTACCATGCCAAAGGACAAAACACATAGATACAAAACAGAGTCCAAGTCATACAAAGTTGATGAACACAATATTATTATTCTTGTGAAGAAGTTTCGGCATCAAGATGACCTGTGACTTCTGTGCTTCCAGCCAGTGATAATTCTAACAGCAGGTATGTCATATATCTTTCAGTAGACTGTATAACTTTGCAGCAGACAACTACTGAAAGATATATGATCTACCTGCTGTCACAAGTTGTCTTGTTGTCAAAACTTCTTCACAAGAATAATTGTATTGTGCTGAGCTTGTATGACTTGGACTCTGTTTTGTATTTTTATGTGTTCTGGCCTTTGACCCAGTGCCCATATAGGTTCAAGGTTCTCCTTTATGAGATTTAATTCTATAGAAGGTTACACAGACCAAAGCCAAGCCAGGAACACAGAGCCAAGTCCAAAGCCAGGGGGTCCAAAGGTCTAGGTGCAAGAGCTGAGCCAAAGTGGATGCAAGGTGGTACAAAGCTGACTTGTTGCTTCCACAAAGAGACTGCCCAGAATGTGGAGTTAAATGCTGCTTCCAATTAGCCAGCTGCATGATCGCCCAGGCTCCTGTTAGAACTCTGGGTTAGCCAAGTGTCTTCCCTGTAGCCTGGCCTCTCGTCGTCTGGTTGCTAAGTTTTGCCGCAGTTGCTCCCTTAAATGATTCACATGTGGAGGTGAGTCAGGAGGACTTTCAGTTTGCAATTCTTCCCCTTCATCTGAGCCAGAATGCTAATACAGGCAACTGCCAGCTGTCCTCCTCTGCTGCTTCAGAGGGGCCAGCTGCAGTTTCTGCAAGCTCTGTCAGCTCTCCCTCATCCACGTCCATAACATTAGGAATTGTTCAATCAAATCTCCAATAACCAGTCAGAAGCCTTGCTGGGCAAAAGCTCCACCTGGCCTGTCTGAAACAGCCAATCACATCTCCAATGGCCAATCAGAAGCCTTGCTGGGCAAAAGCTGTACCTGGCCCTGCCCACTTTCTAAAATATATTTAAGGGGCAACTGATGAGGAAACATCCCTTTGCATGTGTCATGATAAAGCATCAGTGTCCATTTTTGATCCTCACCTGCTTTGGTTTCCTATTTAGCCAACAACACTGGGATGGCATTGGAAATGATTCTGGGCAGAGATGCCTCCTCCTATGTTCTTGAGAACCTGCTGGAAGACAGAGACTACACTGTCAGCCTGTACGCTGTCTACCCAGAAGGGCCGAGCCAACAGGTTTCAATAACTGGCAGAACACGTAAGTCCTCAGGCTTGTTTTGCATGGATGTTGTTGGAAGATGAAGTGTAGTGTCCAGATCACATGAAGTGATAGTATTGCTTTACTATGTTCTGGTTAGACCTCACCTAGAGTACTGTGTTCAGTTTGGGGTACCATAATTTAAGAAGGATAGAGACAAGCTAGAATGTGTCTAGAAGAGGGCAATGAAGATGGTGAGGGGTCTGGAGACCAAATCTTATGAGGAAAGGTTGAAGGAGCTGGGTATGTTTAGCCTGGAGAGGAGATGACTGATAAATGATATGATGACCATCTTCAAGTACTTGAAGGGTCGTCATCGAGAGGATGGTGCGGAGTCGTTTTCTGTTGCCCCAGAAGGTCGGACCAGAACCAAAGGAGTTGAAATTAAATCAGAAGAGTTTTCAGCTAAACATTAGGAAGAACTTCCTGACATTCAGAGTGGTTCCTCAGTGGAACAAGCTTCCTCGGGCGGTGGCGGGTTCTCCTTCTTGGGAGGTTTTTAAGCAGAGGCCAGATGGCCATCTGACAGTAATGCTGATTCTGTGAGCTTAGGCAGATCATGAGAGGGAGGGCAGGAAGTGCTTAGTTCTTAGTGGCCCTTTCTTACCCTCCCAGGGAAATGCTGATCATGACTTTGGGATCATGAAGCAATTTTTCTCCAGGCCAGTTTGGCTGGAGATGCTGGAGGTTTTTTGTTATCTTCTGGGCATGGAACTGGGGTCACTGGGTGTGTGTGTGTGGGAGAAAGGTATTTGTGAATTTCCTGCATTGTTCAGGGGGGTTGGACTAGATGATCCTGGAGATCCCTTCAAACTCTACGATTCTATGATTCTATGAGATTGGGCTAGCCTGGGCCATCCAGGTCAGGGTCAAGGCAGAATACACAATATAAATCAATGTAATCAATGGGGATGTTATTTCAAATAAGCAATGTAATAGCAAAGGAGATCCAAATTGTGGCCATACTGGAGGAACTTCAGCTGCAAAGCCTCTGCTGGTGTGGGGCTCTTTTCTTCAGTTTGGTGTAGTGGTTAAGAGCGGCAGACTCTAATCTGGAGAACTGGGCTTGATTGCCCACTCCTCCACATGCAGCTGCTGGGTGACCTTGGGTCAGTCTAAGTTCTCTGAGAGCTGTTCTCAAAAGCAGTTCTCTCAGAGCTCTCTCAGCCCCACCTACCTCACAGGGTGTCTGTTGCAGGGAGACAAGGGAAGGAGATTGTGTGTCAAACTCTGTCTTTAGTTTGCCATGATGACTGGGATGTGGGAAATTCCTAAGTGGGGGAGTGAGTGCTGGAGTGTGTGAACCGCGGGGTTGTAGATCCTGCAAGATACCTCCTTAAATGCCAGGGATGACCTTGAAGCCAAAGCTTCTCGCTTTCATAGATAAGGGAGCCATATATTCCCAAGGGTGGGGAGGGGTAGACATGCAAAAATTCGGTGAGAGGTCTGCAATGTGTGATTGGTGCAATGAACCGGTGTGTGTGTGTGTGTATTTCATTAGAACTGTCTATATCTGTGGAGTTTGCCGCTTGGACCTCAGTACTGCTCTGACGCAGTACTGCTCTAACCTGAATCATGCAGATATCTCAATAAACAAATCATTGCTGTTGGGACTCTCTTGACCAGGGGTCTGACAGTAAGCCGCTCTGAGATTCCAAGTGAAGGGTGGGGTATAAATCCAATCTCCTCCTCCTCTTTTTCCTCCTCCTCTTTGTTCTTCTCTTCCTCCTCCTCTTCTTCATTTTCTTCATCCTGCTCTTCTTTTTTGTCGTCTTCCTCCTCTTCCTCTTCCATGCATTGGTAAGTTCAAAGGAAGAAGCAGAGGCACTGAGCCATTAGCAGTTGTGGATCGGTCACAGGTTTACGTTTCCAGTCTCCAGCCTAACATTTTGCCTCTTGCAGTAAAGCGTCTTCCGGTGAAAAGCATCCAGCTTCAGAATGAGACGACGGACACCATCCAGGCTAGATGGATGCCAGTCAGGGGAGCCTCTGGATATCGAGTAACGTGGGCGTCTTCAGGTAGAGTGCGGCATTCCAAACTCTCTTACATTCTTGAATAAAGGAAGCTGCCGGGGACTAGTGGAAGAAGAGCATGACTTTATAATGGTCTAATCTGAGACTACATCCATTTCCTGTGGAGAATTGGTAGTCCGATTGCCCTTTCCTGTGATGAGCGCTGGTGCCTACACATAGAAATCCAGCATTTCAGAGAGAAGATTTTAAGCCCTGCCTCCATCCTGATTCCCTAGCTTTCTGTATGCAGGGCTGAATTTTTTTAAAAACAGCAGAGCTTTAGAATACACAGTCCTTCACCTGCGTTTTAGCATCACACATGGAATTCACTGCCACAGGAGGTGGCGGCGGCGGCTACAAGCATGGACGGCTTCAAGAGGGAATTAGATAAGCATATGGAGCAGAGGTCCATCAGTGGCTATTAGCCACAAGGTGTAGATAGGAACTCTTGGTCTGGGTCTTGGTGCTTGGGGGGGGCAACAGTGAGAGGGCTTCTGATGTCCTGGCCCCAATGGTGGACCTCCTGATGGCTCCTGGTATTTTTGGCCACTGTGTGACCCAGAGTGTTCGACTGGATGGGCCACTGGCCTGATCCAGCATTGTCTTCTCTTATGTTCTTATGTATGGTATGCCCTTTTGAGCTTTGAATTTAAGCACCTGTAACAGCCCCTGCTTGGACTGAACCACTTCAGGATGCAGGTGAGGGATTGTGTGTTTGAATTCTCCCAGGGATTATGGAAATCTCTGCCCAAAGAGAATGTGCATATTGGGTGAAAAGCTAGGCAAGAATTGTCATCCCCTCAGTCTGGTGTAGTGGTTAAGAGTGTGGACTCTAATCTGGAAGAACTGGGTTTGAGTCTCCACTCCTCCACTTGCAGCTGCTGGATGACCTTGGGCAAGCCATAGTTCCGTCTGAGCTGTTCCCTCAAGGACAGGTCTGGAAAGAGCTCTCAGCCCCACCTAACCCACAGGCAATGCTCCCTCTAGGCTGCAGAGTCTTGTGAGCAAAAATTCTACTTTGTGAGTTACTGGCATTGAAGTTCTGCGTGAGCCATTTGGCTACTGCATAAGTTAGTTTGCTCTGGAGCTATCCTTCCTGAGCTAAGACAAAAATGTGCGAGCCAGAGGCTAAAAAACAGTGAGCTAGCTCACACTTACTGAGCTTAGAGGGAACACTGCGAGGGTGTGACTCCTTCGGGTAGTGAAGGGCAGGGTATAAATCCAATTTCTTCTTCTTCTTTATATGGGCAGGGATTTTGTTATGTTCAAGAGATACCGTTTCTGGTGGTGGAAAGTGCTGTCAAGTTGGAGCCAATTTATGGCGACCCCCGTAGGGTTTTCAAGGCAAGAGACATTCAAAGGTGGTTTGCCATTGCCTGCCCCTGTGTAGCAGCCCTGGGCTTCCTTGGTGGTCTCCCATCCAAGACTTGTTTAGCTCCCCAGATCTGACGAGATCAAGCTAGCATGAGCATTCCAGGTCAGGGGGCCCAGTCTCCGGAGGGGTACACATAAAAACTTCTTCTGAACTTCCAGATCACTCCCGAAAAGTGTTGGTTGATGTGAACATCACACGCAGGATTGAAACTGAAGCTCTCTAAATTTTTTTAGCCTCTGCACCCCAAAGACTAACTTCTCATTGAAAAGGATTTTTTCCCAAATAAGCAAAAGTTAATGCTAAAGTTCTATACTAAAACCCCCCAAAGATAGTTCAGTTGCTGGGGTCAGAACAATGAGGTTATGGCGCCACCTAGTGCCAGAATGAAATATTTCACACTTGGGAAATGATCCATCTTTACAGCGCTGAAAGGTAGATTCGGGTGAATCACTGTGTTGGTCTGAAGCAGCAGCACAAAATTCGAGTCCAGTGGCACTTTTAAGAATAAAACTTTGTTTGCCTTAAAGGTGCCACCGGACTCAAACACTGAAAGGCTAAAGTGTATTTATGATATTTCTTTATGTACTTATAAAAAGCTATACCCTGCTTTTCCAGTTCCTGGTTGTTCAGTTTGGTGTAGTGGTTAAGAGCCGGTTTGGTGTAGTGGTTAAGTGCGTGGACTCTAATCTGAGAGAACTGGGTTTGATTCCCCACTCCTCCACTTGCACCTGGCTGGATGACCTTGGGCAAGCCATAGCTCTGAACCAGCTGTTCTCTCAAGGACAGCTTGGGAAAGAGCTCTCTCAGCCCCACCTACCTCACAGGGTGTCTGTTGTGGGGAGGGGAAGGGAAAGGAGTTTGTAAGCCGATCTGAGACTCCAAGTGAGTGGAGGGCGGGGTATATTTATTTATGTATTTATTTTTATTGGGATTTATATCCCGCCCTCCCCGCCAAATGGCAGGCTCAGGGTGGCTCACAAATCCAATCTCCTCCTCCTCCTCCTCCTCCTCCTTCTTCTTCTTCGAAAAATAGGTGGAACGAAAAGAGCAGCACAGAGTTTTATTTGACAGATTAAAACCATAACCAGTGCAGAGTCCTAAAACCGGAAGGGCCTTTTAGGACATCTGTTCAGGAAATCTAATGAAGGAGGAAGAAGAGGAGGAGATTGGATTAATACCGCACCCTTCACTACCCGAAGGAGTCTCTGGGCAGCTTACAATCTCCTTTTCCTTCCCCACAGCAGGGACCCTGGAAGGTCGGTGGGGCTGAGAGAGCTCTCTCAAGGACTGTCCTTGAGAGAACAGCTCGGAGAGAATTTGTGACTGGCCCAAGGTCACTCCAGCAGCTGCGTGTGGAGGAGTGAGGAATCAAACTTGGTTCTCCCAGGTTAGAGTCTGCGCTCCTAACCACTACCCCAAACTGCTAGAGCATCCCCAGTGGATGGCATGAAATCTAGAATTATAGAATTTAAAAGTTGGAAGGAGCCTAGAGACCATCCAGTCCAACCTCCTGCACCATTCAGGATGACCTAAAGCAGTGGTCCCCCCCCCCCCCCACGGTGCCTATGAGCACCCACTGACAACTTTCCTGGTGCCTGCCAAGTGTTTGTAGAAAGTGAGCAGGGACAGGTACACCCAGGGCTCCGTTGGGGCCGGAGCGCGCCGGAGCGCCGCTCCGGGAGAAAAGAGCCCGGGGGGCGGGCCTCCCCCGTTCACCCCCTCCCTCCCCCAATCACTGTCCCCGGGGCTGCGGCTGGCCGCCGGCCCCGGCGAAGAGCCCCCTCTCACCGCCAGTCACCAGCCCTGGGGCCGCGGCTGGCCACCGGCCCCGCTGGAGAGCCCCCTCCCTCGCCCAGTCGCCTTCCCTCGCCCAGTTGCATTCCCTCGTTCCCTCCCTTGCCCAGACGCCTTCCCGGGGCCACGGCTGGCCACCGGCCCCGCTGGAGAGCCCCCTCCCTTGCCCCCTCCCTCCCTTGCCCTGTCGCCTTCTCTCGCCCCATCCCTCGCCCTGTCCCTCGCCCAGTCGCCTTCCTTGCCCCGTCCCTCACCCCGTCGCCTTCCCGCATCCCTCGCCCCGTCGCCTTCCCTCGCCCCGTCCCTCGCCAAGTCGCCTTCCCTTGGCCCGTCCCTCGCCCCATCGCCTTCCCTCGTCCCTCGCCCCGTCGCCTTCCCTCGCCCCGTCCCTCGCCCAGTCGCCTTCCCTTGCCCCCTCCCTCGCCCCGTCGCCTTCCCTCGTCCCTCATCCCGCCCCCTCCCTCGCACCATCCCTCGCCCAGTTGCCTTCCCTCGCCCCCTCCCTCGCCCCGTCGCCTTTTCTCGCTCTGTCCCTCGCCCAGTCGCCTTCCCTCGCCCCCTCCCTCGCCCCGTCGCCTTCTCTCGCCCCGTCCCTCGCCCAGTCGCCTTCCCTCGCCCCGTCCCTCGCCCCGTCGCCTTCCCTCGTCCCTCGCCCCGTCGCCTTCCCTCGCCCCCTCCCTCGCCCCGTCGCCTTCTCTCACCCCGTCCCTCGCCCAGTCGCCTTCCCTTGCCCCGTCCCTCGCCCAGTCGCCTTCCCTCGTCCCTCGCCCCGTCGCCTTCCCTTGCCCCCTCCCTCACCCCGTCGCCTTCTCTCGCCCCCTCCCTCGCCCTGTCGCCTTCTCTCGCCCCGTCCCTTGCCCCGTCGCCTTCCCTCACCCCCTCCCTCGCCCCGTCCCTCGCCCAGTCGCCTTCCCTCGCCCCGTCCCTCGCCCCCTCCCTCGCCCAGTCGCCTTCCATCGCCCCGTCCCTCGCCCCGTCGCCTTCCCTCGTCCCTCACCCCGTCGCCTTCTCTCGCCCCCTCCCTCGCCCCGTCCCTCGCCCAGTCGCCTTCCCTCATCCCTCGCCCCGTCGCCTTCTCTCGCCCCGTCCCTCGCCCCGTCGCCTTCCCTCATCCCTCGCCCCGTCGCCTTCCCTCGCCCCCTCCCTCGCCCCGTCCCTCGCCCAGTCGCCTTCCCTCGCCCCGTCCCTCGCCCTCTCCTTCGCCCAGTCGCCTTCTCGGGGCCGCGGCTGGCCGTCGGCCCCGCTGGAGAGCCCCCTCCCTCGCCCAGTCGCCTTCCCTCGCCCCCTCGCCCAGTCGCCTTCCCTCGCCCCGTCCCTCGCCCCCTCCCTCGCCCAGTTGCCTTCCCTCGCCCCCTTCCTCGCCCCGTCGCCTTCCCTCGTCCCTCACCCCGTCGCCTTCTCTCGCCCCCTCCCTCGCCCCGTCCCTCGCCCAGTCGCCTTCCCTCATCCCTCGCCCCGTCGCCTTCTCTTGCCCCGTCCCTCGCCCCGTCACCTTCCCTCATCCCTCGCCTCGTCGCCTTCCCTCGCCCCCTCCCTCGCCCCGTCCCTCGCCCAGTCGCCTTCCCTCGCCCCGTCCCTCGCCCTCTCCTTCGCCCAGTCGCCTTCTCGGGGCCGCGGCTGGCCGTCGGCCCCGCTGGAGAGCCCCCTCCCTCGCCCAGTCGCCTTCCCTCGCCCCCTCGCCCAGTCGCCTTCCCTCGCCCCGTCCCTCGCCCCCTCCCTCGCCCAGTTGCCTTCCCTCGCCCCCTCCCTCGCCCAGTCGCCTTCCCGGGCCGCGGCTGGCCACTGGCCCCGCTGGAGAGCCCCCTCCCTCGCCCAGTCACCTTACCCGGGGCCGTGGCTGGCTGCCGGCCCCGGGAAGAACCCCCTCCCCACTCAACAGTTTCCCGGGCCCAAGGGAGGGAGAAGCCGGGCCTGAGTGGCTTAACGCCACTCAGGCCCAAGCAAGGGGAGTGGGGAAACGCCAGCCCTAGTGGGGGGAGAAGCGCCCCTCCCTCCCTCCCTTCCGTTCCTTCCCTCTCTCCTCCCACCTACCTACCTACCTACCTGTTCCTTCCTTTCCCCCTTCCTTTCCCTCTCCCTTCCTCCCTCCCTCTCCCCTTCCTTCCTTCCTTTCTTCTCTCTTTCTCCCCCAACTACCTACCTACCTTACTGTTCCTTTCTTTCTTTCCCCCTTTCTTCCTCCCTCCTTCCTTCCTTTCTTTCTTCCCCCCTCCTTCCCTCCCTCCCTTTCTTTCTTTCTTTCTTTCCTTCCTTCTTTCTTTCTTTTTTTATTCTCTCTCCCCCCACCTACCTACCTACCTTCCTGTTCCTTCCTTTTCCCCTTCCTTCCCCTCTCCCTTCCTCCCTCCTTCCTTCCTTTCTTCTCTCTCTCTGCCCCCACCTACCTACCTACCTTCCTGTTCCTTCCTTCCTCCCTTCCTCCCCCCTTCCTTCCTTCTCTTCTCTCCCCCAACTACCTACCTACCTTACTGTTCCTTTCTTCCTTCCTTCCTTCCTTCCCCCCTTTCTTCCTCCCTCCTTCCTTCCTTTCTTCCTTCCCCCCTCCCTCCCTCCCTCCCTCCCTCCCTCCCTCCCTCCCTCCCTCCCTCCCTCCCTCCCTCCCTTCCTTTCTTTCTTTCTTTCTTTCTTTCTTTCTTTCTTTCTTTCTTTCTTTCTTTCTTCCTTCCTTCCTTCCTTCCTTCCTTCCTTCCTTCCTTCCTTCCTTCCTTCCTTCCTTCCTTCCTTCCTTCCTTCCTTCCTTCCTTCCTTTCTTTCTTTCTTTCTTTCTTTCTTTCTTTCTTTCTCTCTCTCCCCCACCTACCTACCTACCTTCCTGTTCCTTTCCTTCCTTCCTTCCTTCCCCCTCCCTCCCTCCTTTCTTGCCTTCTGACACACTGCCCATGACGTCGGATGTGTGGCCTTTTGACACTTCCGGTGACGTCAGGGGGTGTGGCATATGCAAATGAGTTATGCTAATGAGCTCCTGCACCTCTTTTTTTACGAAAGGACCCCTGGGTACACCCCAAGATCGCATTGGCCTATGATTCTAATCTAACGCTCAAGCATCCTCAGCTGACAGATGTCAAGGGAAAAGCTGTCCACAAGCGATCACATCTATCACCCCAAACCAGTGCCAGATCCAAAACCATAGCTTAAATGTAAGCCAAATGAAACAAGTAAGGTCTTTGGCTGGTGCCTGAATGCCGTCAGGAAAGACACCAGGTGAGCGTCTCACGGAAAGACGTTTCAGAGACCTGAGGACAGCTGGAGGTTCTGGTATCCACCAACCTGACTTTGGTCGGCCATGTTCCCGAAGATCTTAGTGAATGGTTCATAATAATGGCAAAGATTGTCCTTCAGATCATTTATTGGCTGGTTTATTGAGGGACATTTTTACGCCACCTCTCCAGAATCCTGCTCGAGGATGCTTACCGGTAAAAACAACACCATAAAATTATCATAACTTATCACTATAAAAACAAAACAAGATGCTCTGTGGGCTATAAAACTGTCCTGTGCAGGATCATTTAAAATCATGCACAGGACTGCACTTTGTATTTCAAAACCGGCACTTTGAATTGGACCAAGAAACGGACCGGTAAATGATACTGCTTTTGCAGTACACGAGATATTAGGAAAAATAATATCTGGATATTAGGAAAAACATTTTCATGGTCAGAGTGGTTCAAAGGTGGAATCAGCTGCCTAGGGAGGGGGTGAACTCCCCTTCACTGGCAGCTTTCGAGAAGAGGCTGTAAGCGAGAGCAACATTCTTTTGGACTTTTCTGGTGATCTGTGAGAGCAGTGAATGGACGATGCTGCCAGTTATGTGAGTTAAAATAGTACACATGGTGACCAGTGGGAAAATGAGAGCAGATACTTCAAACGAAGGTTTAAAGCACCATTTTCTGAGGTTACCACCTCCAGCCTGGAGGTTGTCACAAAGCACAAAGACACTCACTCACACACAAAGCCATGTGAAGCTTCTTGGCTAGAGACACATGCCACTAACTCCATGAAAGTACGAACTTTATACACGTACACAGGCTTGAACCCCCTCCTGCAACTTCCCCCTTCCATTGGGCACATCAAAGGACTTCACACCAGGGTGCGAAAGCAGCGGGATGCTTCCTGGTGGACCAGTTCTGCCACCCATGCCAGATGCAGCTGACGTCAACATCCTGTCCTGACCATCAGGTAGATCTAAATATTGGCCACTCCCATAGGACCCTCTTAGTGGCTAGGGACTGAGAACGGACCATCTATAGGCGTTCCCGGGAAGGTCTCAGACCTTGCCAACCTCCCGGGAACACCCTCCAATAAATACTGTACCCCAAGAGTCAGACTTTCAGACTTTCCTCCCCACTCCTGCTTGTTCTTCCTCCCTCCCTCACGGACCTTGGGGGCACAACTTGGATCCGCCACGTGGCCTCTGCTGGTTCAGAACCACGATCCTTTGTCCGAAGATACTACTTCTCCCCCCACTTTTTCCAGATGGACGTTGCTAAATTCCCACAGAGGTGTCTAATTTCTTAGATCTGTGTAATTGTGTGTATGACACTGTAATATAGCCTATGAATCTTTTATCCTTTTTATAGTAAACCATTTACATTTATAACTCTTAACTCGAGTCTTGTGTCAGTTCCTGAGAAGCCTCGGTGAAGCTCAGCCTCTGTAGACACAGGTAGAGATCCGCAACGCCTGCTGCATATTGCTAAGAGCTAATATTCCCCCAAATATTACTAAAATAATAGAGCAGCCAGGCTAACAGGGCTGGACGGATATTTGTCAGAGATGCTTTAGGCTGGTCCTGCACTGGTCTGTATGGCCCCTTCCAACTCTATGATCGATTTCCCACAAGCCGCTGCTCCGCCCCCGCTCTTCCCTTTCCCCCCGATTGCATGCATCAATTTCCCACTATCCGCTGCACGGCCGCATTTTGACCCACAGCTTCACCCGATTTCCCCTGCATCTTCGCGATCCTGTTTTTTGAGGATCTAGAAGACGTGGAGGAAATCGGAAGAAGCTGTGGATCAAAATGCGGCCATGCAGCACATAGCAGGAAATTGACGCAGGGGAAGGGAAGAGCCAGCCCGGAGCTGTTGCTTGTGGGAAATCGGTCTTCGATTCTATGATTCTAACAATGTGATATAGCCACTGTTAATAGTGTTGCTAAAGGCCAAATCAGTTCCCCAAATATGTCCCTGTACGGGGCCTGATACACCGGAATGTCCCCTACCCTTGTTTCTGTCCATTGAACACAGCAGTTCCCACAGCATTAAGAGAAGGGCAAGTAACTTTATTGCAGGTGGGTTTTTTTTCCCTGCAGCGGACTGTCACTCCAGGTCAGCAAGTATGTCCCCCTGTTCCTGCCGCTAGAGTCCCTAATTCTAAACCCCTGGCACCTTGCAAACTGCTGCTGTCTCTCAGCCCCCTTGCTGTCTCTCTTGCCCCAGCAGAAGGCAGCGTTCAGAACGTGAACTTGGGCGACACGTACACCGACTACATGATCCAAGGACTGCAACCTGGCACTGAATACACCGTCTCAGTGAATCCCGTCTTTGGAGCCATCGAGGGGCCTGTAGTGACGACAGAGGCCATGACTCGTAAGTAACCTCCCAAGCTGTAACATTTCCTTTATATCTGCGGGCAAAGTTTGGTGGTGGAAAGTGCTGTCAAGTGGTCCAGCCTACTCCTGGTGAGCCTGTGGGGTTTTCAAGGTGAGAGATGGTGGTTTGCTATCGCCTTCCTCTGCACAGCTGCCCCAGTGTTTCTTGCCCTGACCTGGATGACCAAGGTTAGCCTGATCTCAGCAGAGCTCGGAAGCTAAGCAGGGTCAGCCCTGGTCAATACTTGGATGGGAGACCACCAAGGAAGTCCATGGTTGCTACGCAGAGGCAGGCAAGGGCAAACCACCTCTGGACATGTTTTGCCTTGACCTAGATGGCCCTGGGTAGCCTGATCTCATCAGATCTTAGAAGCTAAGAAGGGTCATCCCTGGTCAGTACTTGGATGGGAGACCACCAAGGAAGTCCAGGGTTGCTACACAGAGGCAGGCAAATGGCAAACCACCTCTGAACATGTTTTGCCTTGACCTAGATGGCCCAGGGTAGCCTGATCTCAGCAGAGCTCAGAAGCTAAGCAGGGTCGGCCCTAGTCAGTACTTGGATGGGAGACAACGGAAGAAGTCCAGGGTCGCTATGCAGAGGCAGGTAATGGCAAAACCACCTTTATCTGCCTCTTGCCTTGAAAAATCTATGGGGTCGCCACAAGCCAGCTGTGACTGGACCACACTTTCCACCACTATCACCACTATCCGATGTGTTAAGATCACAGTCTTCCTAGCGAGTAGACAGAAGTGGCAAAGATATAATACCGAATATGTGGTAATGATGAAACCGATAATGTAGCTGCAAAACGGATTCATTATAAAATTTGAAATATGAAATGTTGAATATAAATGTACTCCAACAGAAGTAAATATTGTATTTTATATAGTGTCTTAAAAACTGTAATGAAGGGGATGCTGGGGAGAAATATTTTCTGTTTTATACACTCTGTTGTCTAATTACCTCTGATATGCACAGTTTTGTTATACGGTCTCTTTTTTCCCTTTCTGTATTCCCTTTGTTTTCTAAAATACATATATTTAAAAATCACAGGCTATCTTTTGCCTCTTTTTCTCCTGTTTCTGATCTATCCATCCACCACAGTGTCTTCAAGCGCCGTGCAAACATTGAAAGCCACAGATATCACTGTCAGTTCTGCGCTGATTTTGTGGAATGCAGTACCTGGAGCTACTGGATACCGAATAACGTGGGGTCCAACTCCAGGTATAGAACCCTCATAGCAGAGAATCCAGATCTGTTGAAAATCCTAACTTTGTACTGCAAGAATTTCTCCTGTAAATACTTTTTTCAATCCTTTTAAAACATTTCTTAAAGGTGTTTGCTCCTTCAAGCAGAATGGGGTGCTGTAGTTGACTAATCCCTGCACTGAGCAAGGGGGTTGGAGTAGGTGACCTCTAGGATCCCTTCTAACTCTGCGTCAAGAAACTGGTCTCCTTTATTAAGATAGACACGCAGGCAGAAAAACTCTCTTAAAGGTGACCAAGTGTTAGCTTCTTTGATAACAAGTCATCACCCTCCCCTGCTGACTTGTCAGAGCTGTTGCTTCGGCTGGCAGAAGTGATTAACTTGCAGCAGCTGAGAACTGCCATCTAAAGTGTTTAACAACTTGCAATTTAGAGATTTGGTAACAGCTTTCTTTTGGCTAAATGGTTAATAGGCTAAAGGTGATCACTAGCATAAGAACACCTATGTAGAACAGATGGCTTGAGAAGACTTAGAGACAGAAGAGCAGCTGAGTCATAATTCTGAGAATTCTGGCTTTTCCCCTGTACTGAGAACTTTAGCTCCACCAGAAAAAAATTTGCTCCACAAGCCACAAAATCGTGGAAGCATTTCCTTCCCTTTATACAGTGATGGGGCATGTGTACACCCAGCGATGTCCTTATGGTGATCCACTTCAGCTTCCTCTCTTTTGTGTCTTAAGAGTTCTTTGGTAGAGACAGACCCCGCCAGCTCACGTTGAACAGCTCCACCACAGCTTATCACCTGCGCAACTTGGCTCATAGCACAGAATATATGATTTCTCTGTATGTGCTTTTTGGCTCAGTGGAAGGTCCGGGGATCACTATAACGGCGAGGTCATGTAAGTTGAGTTGCAAACCATTCCTTCCCCCAGGTACAAGAACTTTTAATAGACTGTTTTGAAGATAGATATTTTTCTGTGAGTTTAGTTAGAACGCTGATGATGCTTACCTTTGCTTTTATAAAATGTAAGTTTCTGGTTCTCATGGCTGCATAGAAGTGGGTTGTTTTTAATTTTAAAAAGGTAAAGGTAAAGGTTTCCCTTGCTCGAAAGCCAGTCGAATCTGATTCTAGGGGGCGGTGCTCATCTCTGTTTCCAGGTCGAAGAGCCAGCACTGTCCAAAGAGTTCTCCATGGTCATGTGGCCGGCGTGACTAAATGGTTCTGAGAGCCCACAGAGTCAATCAACAACAAGTGTCCTTAATCAGGAAGACTTTATTGAGAAAGGTCTGAGATGGTCATCCACACTTCTTGTGTTAGTAATGGTGGGCAGACGTGGATCAAGGAAAGTTATACAGAATTCAAAGGGACCCTTCAGTGTAAAATACCCAATCATGAATCGGAATAAAAGGCGCTTAAAATACTGGGGTTTTGTTCCCAGAGAATAGACGGGAAGGTATACAGCCAGACAGTAGAAGATACAGCAGCTGGCATTACAGTTTCCCAAGGTCAGAGAAGCAGGCAAAGCGATAAGCACACCATGAGAACAAAATGAAAAGACATTCCACTGAGATGAGGTCCCCCAGGGCTAGGAACCACCTCCCACCCAGGGGATGGCAGCATTAGCTGACAATGGGGAGGCACACAGAATGCTGTTACCTTCCCACCGAAGCAGTATCTATTTATCTACTTGCAGTTTCTTGCTTTCGAACTGCTAGGTTGGCAGGAGCTGGGGCCAGAGACGGGAGCTCATTCCGTCATGCAGCACTCGGTTCTCGAACTGCCGAGCTACCGACCTTCCGGTTTGCAAAACTGGCTACTAATCAAAACCAAGAAAAAAAATTGCTAATAAGTTCAGGTTGGATTTCAACTAGTTTTGACCCAAAACGAAGGGACAGGCCTGTTTTATGACTATATGTACAATCTGCAATGTGAGCTTTGCTTTTCAGCCAGTTTCTGTGCTCCTCTGGTGGAATTCTGCGCTGAATTGCTTGTGGTGGAAAGAACGTTGGATGTGCCTCCCAATGCAAAAAAGCGTTGGCTCAGTTGTCTCTGTGCAAATTAAACCTTGTGAAAAGTTGGCACAGCACTATTTTATGGCATCAAGTAGGCTATGCCTGTGGCCATCACAGCATCCTCTGGCAGGGAATTCCACACTTGAATCACTCGTAGATTTAGGAAGTATTTTTCCTGAATCTACTGTACATCGACTTGCTTGGATGCCGCTGAGTTCTAGTATCTTTCTCCTTTTCCCAAAGCACTAGAACTCAAGGGCATCCAATGAAGAACGCACAAAAGGAAATACTTCTTTACTCAATGAGTGATTAAAGTGTGGAATTAGCCGTCAGAGGATGTAGCGATGGCCACAGGAATAAACAGCATTAAAAGGGGATTAGACAGATTCATGGAGGAGAGGTCTACTAGTGCCTTCTAGCCATGATGACTAAAGGGAACCTACATGTTCAGAGGCACTAATCTTCTGAATCCTGGTGCCAGGAGGCAATGTCAGGGGAAGGCCTCAGCTTCTATGCCCTGTTGTTGACCCTCCAGAGGAACTGGTAAGCCATTGTCTGAAACAGGAGGCTGGACTAGATGGACCCTCACTGGTCTGATCCAGCAGGGTTCTTCTGATGTTCTCATGAAGGCCTTGGCTTCTCTGCCCTGTTGTTGGACCTCCAGAGGAACTGGCTGGCCAATGTGTGATACAGGATGCTGGACTAGACGGACCCCTTGTCTGATCCAGCAGGGCTCTTCTGATGTTCTTATGTCCTCCTAATTGTGGATACATGGAAAGGACTGAGCAGCCTCAGGTCCAGCAGATCTTTAGCAGCTGATTAAGAAGTGAAATTTGCCTGTGGAGGGCCCATTCTCTGGCTCAGCCACTGCTTGGGGTAGTGCAATGAGTGGCATCAATTCACCACAGTGTCCTGGCGGGCTCTCAGGCATCAGCAGGCCCAGGAAGTGACTGGTATCCTCACCCGGGCCCATAACCCAGCTAGCTTGCTGGGTGCTAGCCAAACCCCTGAAGCTTCATCACAGGGGCTTGGACCCGGCTGACAGCGACAGGTGTATTTTGCTTCAGGTGCCAGGATACCTTGTGCCAGTCCTGTGCCTGCCAGGGATTCACGGCCTTTTCTCTTTTGCAGCTCCTTTGGGCTATGTGTCTGATTTCAAGGTAACCTCTTCCACAAGCACATCCATCTCTCTTTCTTGGGGCGCTGTCCCTGCAGCCACCAAATACAAGATCGTTTGGAAGCCAGCAGGAAAAAGACAAGGTAGGCAGAGATCAGTTCCCACCAGGCAGTCAAATAAATTCTGGGTTTCACACCATAAGGTCCAGTTGCAAAGTGTGCTAAAAGTGGACTTAGGGTTGCCAAGTCCCCCCGGGGGGCGGGAAAACCCCCGCTTGATTGGCCCACTCCCCGCCGGCCCGGATTGGGCTGCCGGAGGGAACCCCACCCCCAAATTGCCAGGCTGTGGAGACAAGCCCAGTGCGATGATGTTACCCGGAGGTGACATCATCACGTTGGGCATGTTTTTTTGGGGGGGCGCTTTATAATTCAAGGGAAAACTCTATGGTTTTCCCTTGAATTACAGAGGTCCCGCCCCAATGTGCCTGACTTGATGACGTCACTTCCAGGCGCGCCAGAACACTCCCGGACCAGCAAGGACTCCCCCTGCTAAAATATAGGTAACACTTGGCAACCCTAAGTGGACTGGACATGCCACAAACGGCATGGGCCCTTCCCCCCCTTCATACCTTCGTTATCTGGCTGACAAAAACAGATGGGCCATAGGTGAGTGTCCGCAGTGGGGCAACTAAGAGCTCCCTGGGCTATTACAGGCTGGGAAAAGGGGAGAAGAGGGTGAGGTTTAAACCCATTCTCCCCACTTGCAGCAGTCCTGATCGGAAATGGACCCCTGCGTGCCCAAGAAACAGCTTTGCACAAACCGAATGGTGCCCTTTCAGTCCATGTGCTGCGCACTTTGCAACTGGATCTTATGAAGTGAAATGGCTAAAATATGGAAAGCTGCAAAATTTATGAGAGCAATACCATATAAAGAGAACATATACAAACTGTTTTCTAGGTGGCACTGGTCACCTGACAAAATAGCTAGGTGTTATCCTAATGTTTCAAATAACTGCTGGAAATGCAAGAAAAATGTGGGAACCTTTTACCATATGTGGTGGAGGTGTGGTAAAATGCAAGATTTTTGGCATAAAAGACATAATGCGATACAGGAAATAATAACACACAATGATATACCATTTACACCAGAAGTTTTGTTGTTAAACATGCTTCCAGATAGTTATGGGAAAAACTATATATATATATATATATATATTATAGCCTATATCTTAGTAGCAAAGGGATGGAAAGCAGAGGAAATACCCTCCAGAGATGAAATACCGTATTTTTCGCTCCATAAGACGCACCTGATCATAAGATGCACCTTGTTTTTAGAGGAGGAAAACAGGAAAAAATGAAACAGAAAGAAAGAGAGAGAGAGAGAGAGAGAGAGAGAGAAAGGAAGGAAGGAGGAGGAGGAGAGAGATAGAGAAAGGAAGAAAGAAAGGTGGGGACACAGAGAGAGACAGAAAGACAGACAGAAAAAAGGAAAGGAAGGAAGGAAGATAGAGAAAGGAAAGAAGAGAGACGTGGGCATGCCATGCAAAGCCAGGCCTTTCTGTGCAAACTAGCCACGGAGCTTAATCTGTGGGCGGGGCTTTCTGCTGCTGGCTGTCTTAAAGGGGAAACGCACTTAAAGGGAAAGAGTACTTAGCCTGGTGGGGTTTTTCCTGCCGTTTCCCTTTTAAGTCTTAACACCTCAGGCCCAGCAGGGAGGGGTCCGGGAAGGCTGGGATGCCAGCCTGAATGGCGTTCCCCTGCGTTCCTGCTGAAGAAAGAGCCCTGTTGCAGGTAAGAAAAGCTCCATATTCGCTCCATAAGACGCACACACTTCCCCCCCCCTTTTTTGGGGAGGAAAAGTGCGTCTTATGGAGCGAAAAATACGGTAATTCAGAGAATGTTGGACATTGCAGAAATGGATAGGCTAAATATATTGCTACAAGGGAAAGAGCAAGATGTACATATTAGAAGATGGTGTAAAGTGTATACTTGGCTTGATAGAAAATAGAAAAAGACTCGCAAGGAATGTATGTAAAGGTTTGTAATGTTGTACATTATGATGACTAAAAATGATAAATAAACTGTTTAAAAAAAGGATGTGAAATGGGAAAATCCAGTTGCAAATGATCACAAAAGTGCCTGGAAAGTGGACTGGAAGTGCATTATTTGGTATGTGTGAAAGCACCTTCTCATGTCAACAGGAAACTCCCAGAGCATGTCTGCTTGGCAGGAACCGGGGCAGACACAAGGTGGACCCATAAGCTCTGTTCATTTATGCATCAATTTATATCCCACTTTCTCCACAATGGGAACCCAAGGCAGTTTACATCCTTTTCCTCTCCTCCATTTTATCCTCACAACACCCCTGCAATGTAGGTTCTGTCAAGAGGGTGTGACTAGCCCAAGGTCACCCAGCGAGCTTCCGTGGCCCAAGTGGCAACCCAAACCTGGTTCTCCCAGAACCTAGCCTGACGCTCTATTCACTGCACCACACCGGCTCGCACCTAACATGTAGGCCCACCCTCAGATTATTTTGAGGGAAGGCTCTGTCTTTTTAAAATAAAAACTTAAGCTGCTCGGTAAAATGCCATCGACATTGACTGTGCTGCCTGAAAGATATAAAGCAGCTGTTTTTGCAAAGAGTAAGGTCGACTTTAGGGGTCCTGTTTTTTCTGTTTCAGAGACGGGCCGTGCTAAGAGTCAGCTCCTAGGCAGCCGGATTCTCTCTTATCGTTTGGAAAATTTGCTGCCGGACACGCCATACAGCATCAGTATTCGTGCGGTGTTTGGAGGCTCAGAGGGATTGGAAATAACTCTTACTTACAGGACCAGTATGTGCTGTTGCAGTCCCCTCTTTGTCTCATCCCTGAGGGATGCTGCAGCGTTTGACGTAGCCAAGTGGAGCTGTGGCAGAAAATTCATAGAATCATAGAGTTGGAAGGGGCCATACAGACCATCTAGTCCAACCCTCTGCCCAATGCAGGACCAGCCTAGAGCATCTCTGACCAATATTTGTCCAGCCTCTGCTGGAAAGCTGTCAGTGAAGGGGAGCTCACCACCTCCTTAGGCAGCTGATTCCACCCTTGAACCACTCTGACTGTGGAAAAGTTTTTCCTAATATCCAGCCGATCCCTTTCTTCATGTAATTTAAACCCGTTGCTTCAGGTTCTCTCCTCTGCTGCCAACTGGAGCAGCTCCTTGTCCTCCTCCAAATGACAGCCTTTCAAATATTTAAAGAGAGCAATCATGTCCCCCCTCAATCTCCTCTTCTCCAAACTAAACATTCCCAAGGCCCTTAGCCTTTCCCTGCAGGGCTTCTTGGTCTCCAGGCCCCCGATCATCCTGGTCGCTCTCCTCTGCACCCACTCCATTCTGTCCACGTCCTTTGGGAAGGGAGGCCTCCAGAACTGCACGCAGTACTCAAAGTGCGGCCTGACCAATGCGGTATACAGCGGGGCTATGACATCTTGCGATTTGGATGTTATGCCTCTGTTGATATCCCCCAAGACTGCATTAGCTTCTTTTGCCACCCCATCACACTGACTGCTCATATTTAGTTTACAGTCCAGTCTTACCCCAAGATCTCTTTCGCATAAACTACTCCCCTTTCTTTCTCTGTGGTCTGAGTATCAGCTGAGGCCGTGCGGGCTTTGCTGTGTCTTCTGTCATGTGAATGTGACGCTCGAAATAAGTGATTTGGGTATACAGTATTGATTGATTGTGCTGAGTTATACCTCGCCCTCCCTGCCAAAGCAGGCTCAGGGTGTGTATTGACAAACCGCATGTATTTGCAGGTTGCGCTCATTTGACTGCTGATTGTGTGTATTTGCCACAGCGCCTTTAAAAAGGAAAACTGGGAATGGCACTGTGATTTGAGATTGTAATTTGCATGCGTAATGCATGCTGGGAAATAGTCTGCATTCGGGACAGCATGTGAAGTGGTTGTATTCCAGAGGGCATTTGGTGCAGAGTAAACAGTTTCGGAACAGCCTGGATAGCTCAGCTTAGTTTGGGCTCCTACGAGGAGGAGGAGGAGAAAGAGGAGGAGGAGGAGATTGGATTTATACCCCGCCCTTCACTACTCGAAGGAGTCTCAACGCGGCTTACAATCTCCTTTCCCTTCCTCTTCCCACAATAGACACCCTGTGAGGTAGGTGGGGCTGAGAGAGCTCTGACAGAAACTGCTCATTTTTCAGAACAGCTGTGCCAGAACTATGGCTTGCCCAAGGTCACCCAGCAGGTGCAAGTGGAGCAGTGGGGGATGAAACCTGGTTCTCCCAGATTAGAGTCCGCACTCCTAACCACTACACCAAACTGTCTGATTGCTGGATCAGACCAATAGTCCCATCTAGTCCGGCATCTAGTCCAGCATCCTCACCCATTGGCCAACCAGTTCCTCCGGAGGGCCAACCACAGGGCAGAGAGGCCGAGGCCTTCATAAGAACTTCAGAAGAGCCCTGCTGGATCAGACCATTGGCCCATCCAGTCAAGCATCCTGTCTCACCCAGCGGCCAGCCAGTTCCTCTGGAGGGCCAACCACAGGGCAGAGAGGCCGAGGCCTTCATAAGAACTTCAGAAGAGCCTTCTGGATTAGACCAGAGGTCCATCCAGTCAAGCATCCTGTCTCACCCAGTGGCCAGCCAGTTCCTCTGGAGGGCCAACAACAGGGCAGAGAGGCCGAGGCCTTCATAAGAACTTCAGAAGAGCCCTGCTGGATCAGACCAGTGAGGGTCCATCTAGTCCAGCAGCCTGTCTCACACAGTGGCCAACCAGTTCCTCTGGAGGGACAACAACAGGGCAGAGAGACCGAGGCCTTCATAAGACCATCAGCAGAGCCCTGCTTGATCAGACCAATGGTCCATCAAGTCCAGAGTCCTGTCTCACACAGTGGCCAACCAGTTCCTCTGGAGGGCCAACAACAGGGCAGAGAGGCCGAGGCCTTCCCCTGATAAGAACATCAGAGGAGCCCTGCTGGGTCAGACCAGTGAGGGTCCATCTAGTCCAGCATCCTGTCTCACACAGGGGCCAACCAGTTCCTCCGGAGGGCCAGCCACAGGGCAGAGAGGCCGAGGCCTTCATAAGAACTTTAGAAGAGCCCTGCTGGATCAGACCATTGGCCCATCCAGTCAAGCATCCTGTCTCACCCAGCGGCCAGCCAGTTCCTCTGGAGGGCCAACCACAGGGCAGAGAGGCCGAGGCCTTCATAAGAACTTCAGAAGAGCCCTGCTGGATCAGACCAGTGGTCCATCTAGTCCAGCATCCTGTCTCACACAGTGGCCAACCAGTTCCTCTGGAGGGCCAACCACAGGGCAGAGAGGCCGAGGCCTTCATAAGAACTTCAGAAGAGCCCTGCTGGATCAGACCATTGGCCCATCCAGTCCAGGATCCTGTCTCACCCAGCAGCCAACCAGTTCCTCTGGAGGGCCCACAAGAGGGCATGAGGTTGAGGCTGAGTGAGTGGACTCTGTGGCATTGTACCCTGCTGAGACCCCTGTCCTCCACAGGCTCCGCCACCAAATCTCCAGGATTTTCCCAGTCTGGATCTTGCAACCCTACCCAGGGCCCTCCATCCCTTGCCAGTGGCTAGGGGGGTCCTGGCAACACTAGGAACCTTCAAAAATATGATCCCTACACCTGTGATATGAAGTGCTTCAGGCCAGACTGCTACCACCTCCCTCTGTGGACTAGAGTTGCCCAGCCCATCTCCAGATGGGGCCTGGAGATTTCCCACTATTGCAACAATAGAGAGCAGTTCCCCAGAGAAAATGTCTCATTTGAAGGGTGGGCTCTATGGCATTGTACCCTGCTGAGGTCCCTCCCCTCCCCAGGCTCCAACCCCAAAATCTCCAGGTATTTCCCAACCCAGATTTGAAATTCAAATTTAATTCAGAATCAAATTAAGTCAAAAGAGTTTTCAGCTAAACATTAGCAGGGGTCATCTCGAGCAGGAGCTCGGGGGAGCGCAGCTCCGGGAGTTGGTGCCAGCCCCCCCTGTGGGGGAATGCCTGCTTGTGTCATGGCTGCAGCAAAATGACCCCGTCCCCTGGAAAGGTCCTTGTTCCTCCGACCAGCCTTCTGAAGGCTGCAGTCACCACTGAAGCTATCCTCCCAGAATAGTGGTATTTCTGAGGCTTGGATTAGTAGCTGTCCCCTCTCTGCCAGCTCTTTCTTTCTTTCTTTCTTTCTTTCTTTCTTTCTTTCTTTCTTTCTTTCTTTCTTTCTTTCTTTCTTTCTTTCTTTCTTTCTTTCTTTCTTTCTTTCTTTCTCTCTTTCTCTCTTTCTCTCTTTCTCTCTTTCTCTCTCTCTCTCTCTCTCTCTCTCTCTCTCTCTCTTTCTCTCTCTCTTTCTCTCTCTCTTTCTCTCTCTCTCTTTCTTCCTTTCTTTCTTCCTTCCTTTCTTTCTTCCTTTCTTCCTTCCTTCCCCCCCCCTCTCTTCTTGCTTGCTTGCTTGCTGACATACTTCTGGTGATGGCAGGTGGTATAGCATATGCAAATAACTTATGCTAATGAGCTATGCTAACGAGCTCCTGCACCTCTTTTTCTACGAAATGACCCCTGAACATTAGGAAGAACTTCCTGGCAGTTAGAAGGGGTTCCACAGTGGAACAGGCTTCCTTGGGAGGTGGTGGGCTCTCCTTTGGAGGTTTTCAAAAAGAAGCTAGATGGCCATTGGACAGCAATGTCGATTCTGCGAACTTAGGCAGGCAGTGAGAGGGAGGGCAGGAAGGGTCGCACCAATGCTTAGTTCTCATGCCCCTTTCTTACACGTCCAGGGAAATGGCGATCGCCACTTTGGGGTCAGGAAGGAATTTTTCTCCAGGCCAGTCTGGCCAGGGGTCCTGGAAATTTTTTGTCATCTTCTGGGCATGGAGCAGGGGTCACTGGGGATGTGTGTGAAAAGGTAAAGGTTTCCCTTGCTTGAAAGCTAGTTGAATCTAACTCTAGGGGGTGGTGCTCATCTCCATTTGCAAGCTTGAAGAGCCAGCGCTGCCCGAAGACGTTTCCGTGGTCATGTGGCCGGCATGAGTAAATGCCAAGGCACACAGAATGCTGTTACCTTCCCACCAAAGCGGTACCTATTTATCTACTTGCAGTTTCTTGCTTTTGAACTGCTGGGTTGGCAGGAAATGGGCCCAGAGACAGGAGCCCACTCTGTCACACGGCACTAGGGTCTCGAATTGCCGAGGGTGTGTGTGTGTGGGAAGATATTTGTGAATTTCCTGCATTGTGCAGGGGGTCAGACTAGATGACCTTGGTGGTACCTTCCAACTCTATAATTCTATGATTCTGACCCTACGTATGAACCCTTTCTGTTCTGCAGAATGACTGCCTTCTGCTAATTTCCCCTTGTGTTTCTCGTAGGGGGGAATCTGTCCGTTCCTCTTCCGTACGTAAAGCCTGTGACAGCAGCACCCATCTCAATGACTTCAGCACCCATCTCAATGAGTCTGTTCACTCACCCAACAGCCATCTCTCTTGTGTCAAAGGTCACCTCTGCACACACAGCTAGGATCACGAAGACGTTGGCTCCCTCTGCTACGACTTCTGGGCCAAGTAAGGATTCCAACACGCAAGATTCTGCCACGCTTATTATTTAATTTTAGTAAAAGTGCCTCTGGCGATCCATTTGAGATAGTCCCCGATAAAAACAACGAGATTCATTGTTGTGCTATTCTTCAAAGCCAAACAGAACAAATACGAACACTTGACGCGGTTTTTAGATCAAATCAAAACTAGGACATTGGGTGGGATGCTGACGTTCAAGCAATTTTTTAAAGATTTATTGACTTGAGGTAAAATGAAGTTCTGTAGCTCTAGAGCCAAAACGCAGCCTGAAAGTTCTCGAAGGACATGTTGATGTCTGTAATTCAGTGGTAAGCTTTTTGGAGAAGTTTATGAGTTGTATTTTAATTAATTAACTAAGTAATTTTCTCTCCTGGATTGAATTTGGGGAAAAAACATCTCTTAACACATTTTGCTACAAAGTACAGCACTGACTGGCCTGCAACGATAAAATCACTAACCCATTTCCCCTTTTCAAAAAAACTGATTTTAAAGAGGGGAGGTGACCAGCATCCCCTCCTGGACCCATGTTACTGTTGGCTGCATGCCAAGCTGAGCCCTCAGGTATTGTCTAAGTGCCCGTATGCCCAGGAAGTGATGGATGCCCCTTGCTTGGGACAACAGAATACCTCGAGTTGCCCCCTACCTAGCCCCTAGATCGTCTGAGCATGGATGTGCAAACATGCCCATTTTGTTAATGTTTCATTTGCATGTTTTATTTATTTACTTACGTTATTGATAGTCCACCTTTTCTCACAGGGACTCAAGGTGGATTTCACAGAGTGACTCAACACAATGAACAAAATGGGACATTCAATAAACAACGCCATGGGGTTTGGATAGCAGGAGTTTGGAACTCACCAGAAATTTTTAAAAATAGAATAAAAGCAAAGCATAAGTATTCGTACAACATGCTAAACAATGCGAAAATTTACATCATAGGATCCTACTATACACAGTAGTAGAAGCCACAGTCCCTAATCATTTATCCAAATACCTTTGTGAACCTTTTTGTACAGTGCAAAGGTAAAGGTAAAGGTTTCCGTTGCTCGAAAGCCGGTTGAATACGACTCTAGGGATGCGGTGCTTATCTCCATTTCCAAGCCAAAGAGCCAGCACTGTCCTAAGACTTTTCCTGTGGTCATGTGGCCGGCATGATTAGATGCTGAGGCACACGGAACGCTGTTAACCTTCCCACCAAAGCGGTACCTATTTATCTACTTGCAATTTCTTGCTTTCAAACTGGTAGGTTGGCAGGAGCTGGGGCCAGAGATGGGAGCTCACTCCGTCTTGAACTGCCGAACTACCGACCTTCCGGTCTGCAGTTCAGCATCTTAACCACTTGAGCCACTGCAGCCTCGCAACCCTATTACTTGTGTAGAGAAGCCTTCTTGAAAAATTCAGCTAGATTTAAATTCCTTAGACCTTACAGACCAACAAGTTTTTGGGAGTGTAAGCTTTTGAGAGTCAAAGCTCCCCTCATTAGAATTCATTTGACTCTGGAAAGCTTACGCTATGTGTAGTGTATTGGCCTCCTTGGCTTGCCGTATGCATAGCCCTGGAGCTCAGCCTTAATTAGGCCGATTTACACCCCACGCCCTAGCTTTCGTCTGGGCGTTAGTTTTGTTGCAGCTGTTGAGATGTGCCGTCTGTGTTTTATGGAACTTTAATGAAACTTCTTTCATTTTTGAGTGGTCTCTCTTTGCCAAGGACGTAACACCATGAAAATCTAGTTGGTCACTAATGGTCTCGAATCCATCTAGAGTTGCCAGGTCCCCCCCGGTCACTACTGGGAGATGGAGGGGTAGGGTGGCCAGATCCAGGTTGGGAATCTCCTGGAGATTTAGGGATGGAGCCTGGGAGGACAGGGACCTCAGTGGGGTACAATGCCACACAGAGTCCACCTTCTAAAGCTGCCATTCTCTCCAGGGGAACTGTAGTCTGGAGATAAGCTGTAATTCCAGTGGATCCCCAGGTCCCACCTGGAGGCTGGCAACCCTAAAGCCAGCTGTTCCATCACAGACCGACACAGCTACCCTCTAAAACTGTCCTGAATAATTCAGTTCTGCATTGTCAACGTGAGCCTTTCCTTACGCCTTGTTCTTCTCGTGACGGTTCCTGTTTTGTTCATACATTTTGTGCCATTTCTGCATACATTATGTTCCATTTAGAGGGGAACAATGCAAAAAGAACACTGATTTATTTTAAGGGGAGGAAATTGGCTTGAGTGAACGTGACGTGGCACAAAATCCGCGCAAATTTGATCTGCCTAAGGGAAACACAACACTGAAACGGGGATTCAGAGTCGAACCAGTTGGGATGAAAAATTCAGTCGAATCTCCGATCCCTTCTTCTGCCTTCTCCAGTCTGTAGCAAGTTCAGAGCAGACATTGTCTTCCTGGTGGACGAATCTTCGAGCATCGGCCCAAGCAATTTTATCAAACTGAAGGACTTCCTCTTCCGTATTGTATCCTATTTCCCAAAAATTGGGCCTGAAGGCACACAGGTAAGGAGGAAAAGGTGCATGTTTGAATGGTTTGTTCACAGTGGCTTCTTCCAGGATTCTTTCCTTGCAATGAGGTCAAAGCCGTTCCAAAGAAATACCACCTTGGCCTTCAGGTCCTAGAAAGGGCCTATTTCCACAGCCATTTTTTAGGAGAATGAGCTGTCACCTGCATCCTTTCTACCTACCATAAAGTACTTTTGTGAGAAAAATCCCCCTATGTGGCAAAGAGGATTGCCAACCTCCAGTTCGTAGATGGGGTTCTCCCAGAATTACAGCTGATCTTAGAATCACAGAGTGGGGAGGGGTCCTACAAGCCATCTAGTCCAGCCCCCTGCTCAATGCAGGATCTGCCTAGAGCATCCCTGACAAGTGTTCGTCCAGCCGCCGCTTATTTATTTATTTATTTATTATATTTATATCCCGCCTTGCCAGCGAACCGGCTCAAGGCGGCTAACAAGCATAAAAACACCCTCAAAGGTTTACAATATAAAATAGACAATTAAAACTAACACCACATCCTACACAGTGTACTACAACAGATGGCGGCTTCAATTATTCAGAGTTCTCATGGCGAACAGAGGCAGCGAGGGGGTGCGGCCAGCAGGACCAGGGCGATGTCATCCAGCCAGTTCCCCCCCGGGCGGCGGCTCCTAGTTGAAAGCCTGGCGGAAGAGCTCTGTCTTGCAATAAGTTTTGCAGGGCCCTGATGTCCCCCGGGAGCTTGTTCCACCAGTAAGGAGCTGCCACCGAGAAAGCCCTGGCCCTGGTACAGGCCAACTGAGCGTCTTTCAGACCAGGGAGAGTCAGACGATGTTGGGTGCCTAACCTCAGTGTCCTCTGGGGCCTATATGGGGCTTAAAGACTGCCACTGAGGGGGAGCCCACCACCTCCCTAGGCAGCTGATCCCACTGTTGCACAACTCTTACTGTGTTTCCTAAGATCCAGCTGGTATCTTCCTGCCCTTACTTAAGCCCATTCTTGTGAGTCCTCTCCTCTGCTGCCAACAGGAACAGCTCCCTGTCCTCCTCTAAATGACAGCCCTTCAAATACTTCAAGAGAGCAATCATGTCTACCCCCCCAACCTCTTTTCCAGACTAAACAATCCCAAGTCCCTTAGCCTTTCCTCATAGGGCTTGGTCACCAGGCCCCCGATCTTCCTCATTGCTCTCCTCTGCACCCACTCCATTCTGTCCACGTCATTTTGGAAGTGAGGCCTCCAGAACTGCACACAATACTCCAGGTGCGGCCTGACTAGTGCAGTGTACAGCGGGACGATGACATCTTGCGATCTGGATGTTATGCCTCTGTTGATACGCCCCAAGATCACATTAGCCTTTTTAGTTGCTGCATCACACTGGTTGCTCGTATTTTACTTACAGTCCACCTGTACCCCAAGATCTTTTTCACACACACTGCTACCCAGAAGTGTATCCCCCATCCAGAATGCATGTTCCTCATTTTTGTTACCCAGCTGTAGAACTCTGCACTCTTCCTTGTTAAATTGCATTTTGTTCATGTTTGCCCACTTTTCCAGTGTGTTTACAACAACCCTGTGGCAGAGGTTAGGCTGCTCCCTCTAAGCTGTGGAGTCTTGTGAGCAAAAATTCTACTTTATGAGCTACTGGCATTAAAGTTGTGAGCAAGCAAGTAGACAAATTAGTTTGCCCTGGAACCATCCTTCCTGGGCTAAGACAAAAAATGTGTGAGCTGGAGGCTAAAAAACTGTGAGCTAGCTCACACTAACTCAGCTTAGAGGGAACATTGGGTGAGGGAGTGTGACTAGCCAAAGGAGACCCAGCAAGCTTCCGTGGCAGACAGGGGATTTGGATCTGGGCCTTCCGGATACTAGTCCGACACTTTTCACCACTATACCACATTGCTATATGAACTGGCTATATATTATAAGCATTTCCAGTTAACTGCTTCTGAGAAAGACAGATGCTGGAGAACCGGGAATGGTTAACAGGGGGAAAGAGATTCCTTCTGCTTCCTTTCTCCTTGAGTTCAGATTTTCCCCAATCCTTTTTCACATGCCAGATTGCTGTAGCTCAGTACAGTGACGAACCTCGGACGGAATTCCAACTGAACCAGTACAGAGACCGGAATGGCGTTTTGAAAGCTCTCAAAAGTCTGCGCTACATGGGAGGGAACACCAAAACTGGTGGGTACTGACTGTGGGCATCAACTTCGCTGCTAAGTCCGTCAATTGGTTGGAATGACCATCCCCTCCAAAAGGCTCAGAATGAGCCACAATTTTAAAAAAATGCAATGTAATGTCAAAAAGCTCCAGTTAAGCAACTTTAAAATGGAACAAATGCTAGACCTTGCTGGCTTAGCCCCTTGAAGGCATCCCAAAATAAAAGATCTATCAATGGATCATGTGAACCCATCTCTACTATGTGTTAAACCCAATCAGTGCCCAGCACAGAGAGGCTCACACCTAGGGCTGCCAGCTTCCTGGAGGGTGAACAATAAATTTTAAAGGACCATGGTGAACAAAGAAGTCCAGTAGAACAAACACCGTGTAATAGTTCAATACAGTAATAGTTCAACCATTTGGCTGATATGTAACTGACTAGACAGTGGTCGCACCTATTAATAAGTGACTGTGTTCTGTTAGACTGAATTGTTTAAGGCTTTGGTTCCATTGATGATTTATGCAGTCTTGATAATGACCGAGGAGACCCCTACCACTCCGGAATAAGGCGCTGACCGCTGGAATCTACTTGAACTTTTGTTACAAAGGATTTTCAGACCTTTTTGTACCCATTGGGGACTTTACCACACTTGTGAAACCAGCTGTATTGAGATAGCACTATCCTTTATTGTTACAGTGTGTTGTCTTTACACTTATGTACTGGTTTCAATAATTTGAACTTATATTGAACTATTATCTGGTGTTCGTTCTACTGAACCTCCAGAAGGGGCAGGGAGATCTCCTGAAATTACAACTGGTCTCCAGATTACAGACATCAGTTCCCCCAGACAAAAATGGCTGCTTTGGAAAGTGGACTCAAGGGCCCTTCCTCCTCTCCCCAAACACCCCCCTCCCCAGGCTCTATCTTCACACCTTCAGGGATTTCCCAACCTGGAGGTGGTAACCCTACCCTAGATACATATTTCTGCGTGATCTTCTCTCCCTTTTTTAAAAAGAGAAGAATCACGTGAATCAGACATTTTATGCAGCGTCAAGTTTTCCCCTGCCTGCACTTCTATCCATCCATGGCTTTTCCTGGTTTCTGTAGATGATTTTTCCCTCCCAGGAGCAAAAGTTTGCTTCCTCTTGCAGTGCAGCATGGGAATTCCCAGAAACAGGGAAGTCTGGTGCTACGGAGCAACAGGGGACAAACTGTGTTTTTGCTCCTGGGACTGCAAACACATCTGGACCAATTTCCCGCGAGGCCCTGCTCTGGCGTCATTCTTCCCTTTGCCCCGATTGCATGCTTGAATTTCCCACTACTTGCCACGGGGTGCATTTTGACCTGCAACTTTGCCCAATTTCCTCTGATTTCCTCTGCGGCTTCAGCGATCCTTAAAAAACAGAATCACTGAAGCCGCAGGTCAAAATGCGCCCCGCAGCAAATAGTGGGAAATTCAAGCATGCAATCAGGGCACAGAGAAGAACGATGCTGGAGCAGCGCCTCGTGGGCCATCAGTCCTGCAGAAACAAGGGAAAGCAGCAGAGGGATACAAGTGCAGGCGCGGGGAGACCCGTTCCTGCGGAAAATGTCTCAGGCCTCCACTGAATATACTTCCAAATGCAGGCTCTGCATCACGTTATATTGCATTGCAGACAGGCTATTTCCGCTCCACTGTGACGGGAAGTAAGTTGCCACTTGTAAGCCCCTGAACCCAATCTGCATCTTAAAGCCAAGCAAGACTATGCATGAGAAATGACAATCTGCGGACTTTTCAACAAAAGGGAGCTGCACCAGAGCGCAGGGTTTCAGTAGAGGGATAAAAACCAAGAAAAAAAAGGGGAGGGGAACTCAACCCAAAATATGGCTGTGATCTAAGAGGGTCAAGCTGACTAAGTTATTACAAAAATACCAATATTTATTATGGTATACACATAAATAAAAGATATGGTCCAAATATCAGACTCTTAAAACTTTTGACACACAGAGCTGATAGTGTTACATATACCACTGATGGGTATATCTTATGACCAGTAGACCATACGCATTTCAGCCCCTTAAGGCCTTCCTCAGTTGTCAATATTACTATTGTAAGAAAACACACATCCAGAAATAAATATATGAAAAAAGATTTTCTTTAGAGCCAGGTGTTGCTTTCTGGAATTATCAAAACGGGGGGGGGGGGGGGGGGGAAGCCAAATTATTATATACCAAATGCACATAATAATAAATTTAAAAATAACAGGAAATTTTTGCTGTTGTTACCTCATGTAATGTGCAGTTGCTGAAAGTTTACACATTGGGCCATGGACTATTTCTCTTGGTAACTGCACGTGCTCTCCAAATTGTTCTACCCAAAACACAAATTATATAATTGTCTCTGGAAAAGTGAGTTAGTGGGAGGGTGCATGGGCGAAGCCAGAGGCGAAAGGGTTAAGCAGACCTGAGAGTTTTTCCGCTCTGGACCATACACCCTCTAGTGCTGTTTTTTCCCAATTAAAAAAAATAAAGATTAGGAATCATAGAATCGCAGATTTGGAAGAGGCCATACAGGCCATCTAGTCCAGACCCTTGTTCAACTGCTCAATAGGTTGTTTATACGATCCCACATATTTATTTATTTATTTTTCACATTTTTACCCCGCCCTCCCCGCTAGCAGGCTCAGGGCTGCTTACAAGATGGCGCAATGTCAAGTCAAGGTAAAACAATTAAAACAGTTTAAAACGACATTATAACAATTCAGCAATAAAATTTATAATAACGTGCTTGCGATGATGGTGATCGACATATATCAAGATGGCATCCTGCAGTTTCTCATAGTAGTATGATGTGGCTACCTTCGGTCATCTAGTCTGGGCTTTGTTTACATCACTTCCAAAGGGTTTGGACTTTCCAAAATTCCAAGGGAGGTTAAAACTTGCTCCCCCCTCTTCTGCTAAAAGCTAAATGATGAAAATATCATAACTTCAGAATCCCATACCACAAAAAGATATAAATATAAACGATTGTGCGTGCTCGTGTTCTAGTGATGAAATCAAGTGTTCCTTTAAATCCTGTAGGATCCCTTCTGTCATGTTTCTTTCTGTTTTTGTCCAGGTCGTGGCATCAGCTATGTGCTAAAGGAGATATTCCAAGCCTCTAAAGGAATGAGGCCGACTGTCCCTCGCACCCTGGTTCTGCTTACGGACGGGCGGTCACAGGACGATGTAGTGCCCCCCGCCCAATTAGCGCACGTTATAGGTATGTGTAGGGGTCCGTTGGAGCAGGAGCGCACAGGAGCGCAGCTCCGGGAGTGAGGAGCTCAGGGGGCGGGCACATGACCAAGCCCCGCCCCCGCCTCAGCTTCCCCGAGCAGTGCAGAGGCGCAGCGCCCCGGGGGAAGCCCTGCTAGGGTCTTTATTGTTTTTAATGTTTTGTTTTAATATCGATAATTTTATCATTGTTCCTTTTATGACTGTGTGCTGCTTTTCCAGAGACTTGCTCAAGGGGGCATATAAATTTTCTAAGTATACCATTTTTTAATCTGGGCACATGGCATGTAAGTACTGGAGAAATTTCACCAACCCTTCAGCAGCTTCCACCCCATCAGTTTGGTGTAGTGGTCAGGAGTTGGACTCTAATCTGGGAGAACCGGGTTTGATTCCCCACTCCTCCGCATGCAGCTGCTGGTGTGACCTTGGGCCAGTCACAAGTTCTCTCAGAGCTGTTCTCTCATGAGCAGTTCTCAAAAGACCTCTCTCAGTCCCACCTACCTCACAGGGTATCTTGTTGTGGGGAGGGGAAGGGGAAGGGATGGGCGGTGCACATGTCCTGGGTATCTCAAGTCTACTTGAAACCTGGTGGTTTCCAGGGAGCAGGAAGAGAATGAGGGTGTGTTCTTTACGCTTATTTTTAGTGCACAAAGTATTGGATGGGGAATGGAACGGAGGAAGAGCAGGTCAGTTTCACTCACCTGTGGAGTGGAGCCTGAGGGGTGGGTGTTGCCTTCTGACACACTTCCGGTATGTTAGGGGGTGTGGCACATGCAAATGAGTTATGCAAATGAGTTATGCTAATGAGCTCCTGCACCTCTTTTTCTACGAAATGACCCCTGGGTATGTGCGCAGAGTCGAGGCCTCTGGGTTCTGTGCAGACATGTCCAGTGTTAGCCGCTCTGAGATTCTTTCATTTTATGTTGTTGGTGGTGGAAAGTGGCGTCAAGTCGGATTCGACTTCTGGTGGCCCCATAGGGTTTTCAAGGCAAGAGATGAGCAGAGGTGGCTTGCCACTACCTGCTTTATGTGTCACTACTCTGGACATCCACTTGGTGTTCTCCCAAGTACTGACCAGGGCTCACCCTGCTTAGCCTCTCAGGTCTGCAGGCCCATAGTGACGGGGGGGGGGGGCATTTGGGGGCAATGCCCCCACAGATAAGCCCTGGCCCCCCAAACAAAAATCTCCTGATCACATTTTTAAAAGAAAAATGTAAGATGCATATGGGTGTTCCAAAATGACCTTAGGCACAGTCAGAGAAGCTTCAGTCCCATTCCCCCCCCCCCGGCGAAAAGATAAATATGTTTTTTTTTTAAATACAGTAAAATAAAATTACAGAAAATTAAAATAGAATCGCAGAATGCAAAGTAGAGAGAGTCGTAGATTTCCCCTGCCCGGCTTACACGGAAAAGCAGCCCGGAATCGAGTCTCTCCAATCGGAAGAACTAGAGCAGGGGTGGCCCAACTTGCTCAATGTAAGAGCCACATAGAATAAACATCAGACAGAAAGGATCGGGGCCTTTTTCCTGCTTGAGGCGTTAAAATTACCGAGATCCATCTAGTTCTTCCTTTGAGAAACTCAAAGCAGTCTGTGCATAGAATTATCCATTTTGTTTCTGACAAAAAAGGTGATCTCCGTGGCTGAAATGGGACGCGAACTTGGGACTTTAGAGTCCAGCACCGCATTTATGGATGGTTTTCCTTTTGGTGTAGTGGTCTGGTGTAGTGGTTAAAAGCAGTGTAGTGGTTAAGAGATAGTTTGGTATGGTGACCTTGGGTCAGTCACAAGTTCTCTCAGAGCTGTTCTCTCAAGGACAGTTCTTAAGAGAGTTCACTCAGCCCCACCCTCCTCACAGGGTGTCTTTTGTGGGGAGGGGAAGAGAAAGGAGTTAGTAAGCCGCTCTGAGACTCCTTCCGGTAGTGGAGGGTGGAGAATAAATCCAATCTCCTCTTCTAATCTGGGAGAACCAGGTTTGATTCCCCACTTCTCCTCCACATGCAGCTACTGGGTGACCTTGGGTCAGTCACAAGTTCTCTCAGAGCTGTTCTCTCAAGAGTAGTCCCCAAAAGAGCTCTCTCAGCCCCACCTACCTCCCAGGGTGTCTGTTGTGGGGAGGGGAAGGGAAAGGAGTTTGTAAGCCACTCTGCGACTCCTTCAGGTATTGAAGAGTGGGGTATAATTCCAATCTCCTCCTCCTCCTCCTCCTCTTCTTCTTCAGTTTGGGCTTCCCCCTCTGTATTAAATTATCTTTCAGCAAAACCGCAACTTAAATCCTTTGCCACCCCCCACCACCCCGCCTTGAGATGCTATGATCTGTAAATATAAATTCAACCATTTAATTAGCAAATCAGTTGAAAGCTCCGCAGGTGGTCTCCTGAAAGATCCATAGGCCTATTTGGAATAGCGATGGTTCTGCATAACTCAGCAACAGATAGTTCGCTGCTGTTTTACGATGCTCAACTCCTAATGGAGGAATTCACAAATGCGTGGGTTAAGCGCTGAATGGTTTTCCCCTCCAGGAATCCGTATGATCGCCGTGGGCGTTTCGGGAGCCGATCCGGAGGAGCTCAGGAGCGTCCTGTTGTACCAAAACCTACACAATCTCTTCTACGTCAGCACGTTTGATGATCTCCCGCAGATCATACGGGAGCTGATAGAAACCGTTTGTTTCGGCTCTCAGACTGAACTCTCAGGGGGGCCTGAACACTCAGGGGTGAGAATCTTTGTGTGTGTGGGGGGGGGCTGTCTTTACATGGAAGGTTGACCAGATGCAAGGGGGGGGGTAAGATAAATTCATGGAGGATAGGGGTGTGTATGGCTATGGGGGCTAAAGAGAACCTCCCTGGTCAGAGGCAGTATACCTCTGAATAGGGTTTCCAGTTTCCTGGTGGGGGCTGGAGATCTCCTGGGATTATAAATGATCTCCAGGCGACAAAGATCTGTTCCCCTGGAAAAAATGGCTGACCCCCACTCTGTGATTCTGCAGTTCTATGACTCTCTCTGGCCAGAACATAAGAGAAGCCAATGTTGGATCAGGCCAGTAGCCCATCTCTGTCACACAGTGGCCAGAAATACCAGGTGCTCTCAGGAGGTCCACCAGTGAGGCCAGGACTCCAGAAGCCCTCCCACTGTTGCCCCCTCCCCCAAGCACCAAGAATACAGAGCATCACTTGCCCCAGACTGAAAGTTCCAATCTATACCTGGTGGCTAATAGCCACTGATGGACCCCTGCTCCAGATGTTTATCTAACTCCCTCTAGAAGCCGTCCATGCTTGTAGCCGCCACCACCTCCTGTGGCAGTGAATTCCATGTGTTAATCACTCTTTGGGTGAAGAAGTACTTCCTTTTATCTGTTCTAACCCGACTGCTCAGCAATTTCATGGAGTGCCCACGAGTTCTTGTCTTGTGAGAAAGGGAGTAAAGTATTTCTTTCTCTACCTGCCCTATTTCATGCATAATCTTATAAAGCTTGATCATGTCACCCCTCAGCCATCATTTCTCCAAGCTAAAGAGCCCCAAGCGCTTCAACCTTTCTTCATAGGGAAAGTGTTCCAACCCTTTTATCATCCTAGTTGCCCTTTTCTGCACTTTTTCCCAATGCTAACAGCCTAATACAGTCCCCTTATCTGTGCAGTTTGACCTCAACACAGCGGACAAGCCAGGGTTGCTGCTTGAAGAAACAGGGAGATCCCCTTTCTCTGGTCCCTCTTCTGTTCCTCCTCTGCCAGTCCAGACCCCACAAGGCCCTTGTGATCCCAGATGTAAGGTAGGCACTGATGCGGCCACCCTCTTTGGCACGGGGGGGGGGGGGCAGCCTCTAGGCTGAGTGGGACGCCAGTACTGGAGACAGTGTCACTCTTGAGAGCACCCATGTGCCGCCCATTGTGCCTTGGTCTACTTTGGGGCATCTAGTCCATTAAACAGGAGAGCCGGTGGCAGTGCATTGTGGGAAAGGAAGGCACTCAAGCTCTCCTTCTCCACACCTTCTCTCGTCCTGCCCTGCCTGCGGCGTCATGCCGCATATGCCTGCTGCCTGTGAAGCGTGTCAGAGGGGACATCCGTGTGCCATGGAAAGTCAGCTGTGAGAATTTTTCATCCTGTTACTGAATCTCTGGAACGGTGGTCCCCAGTCTTTTTGAGCCAGCGGGCACCTTTGGATTTCTAACACACCGGGGTGGGCACAGTCACAAAATGGCTGCCAAAGGAGGTGGAGCCAACCTGTCAATGTCAGGGAGCGAGGTTAGGCCTAACTCTAATAGTAGCTCTTCAACGTTTCCAGCAGAAGCTCTTTGTAACAGGATGCCTCGTTAGCTGCCCAGCCAATCAGAAGCCCTGCTGGGTAAAAAGCCCACCTAGCCCCGCCCACTTTCTAAGAGCATTTGGTGGCAACACAGAATTTTTGCTCTGTAAAGCCCTGTGGAATAGATACACACACACACACACACACACACACACACACACAAGAAGCTTGCTTCACTCCTAGTGACTGTCTGTTCCTTCTCAATGAGGCCCATCTTACCACTGGGAGCGAGAGAGGTCCAGTGGCTAGAAAGCTAGATTTGGCCCTGGGAGATTTGTGTTCAAGTCCTCTTTTGACATATCTCTTTTGGCAAATCCCTTTCTTTAAGCCTTAATTTTCTTTAGTTGTTGTAGATTTTCTGGGCTGTATGGCCATGTTCTTGGCATTGTAGTACCTGACGTTTCATCAGCAGCTGTGACTGGCATCCTCAGAGGTATAACACATGAAGATGGAGTACTCTCTGTGTCAATTTTCTGTCTGTAAAATGGGATCATTTAACGGATCGGTGGAGGATTCTGTCAGAGAAATAAAACTAGAGCCTGGTGTTAAAGAAAACAGGGTGGAAATAAACTGGATATACCTGGATGACGTACTGGTATCGATACAGTTGGAAGTAAAGCTTCCAGAACGGAAGACCAATTGAAACATGCAAAAACAGGAACATCAGGGAAACGGTGCTTCTAGTACCGATAGTTCAGACAAGGCGTTTAGTAAAACGTGCTTATTTTTCTCAGTGGCATGCTGCCAATATTTATTGTTTTTCTTTCTTTGTCTGTAGGCCCAGAAAGGAGAGAAGGTAAGAAGTCCTCCAACCTACTCTGAGGTTATCTGTAGAAGTACATAAATTTTGAAACTTGAGATATTGTAAAGAAAGGCGGGGAACCAAAAGCATATCCAGGGAAGAGACACAATGAGATAATATGTAGTATTAATAAAATAAGGGTGCGGTCACACGTGCCAGATAAAATGGGGGGGGGGGGAGTGAGGCTATCTCCTCCGGAGGAATTTGACCCGCAGTTGCACGATCACACCACCTTTTGAAGCTGCGGGTGCAGCCCGTCAGTGTGTGATCAGACCCAGCTGTGGGTGAGCCAGGTTTTTTTGTGCTGTTTGTTTTCCATGTGTTTAAACAAGGGATCGATGAATCGTAGCTCTGCACTGAGGGCTCCCGATGGAGTTTGTGATGATGTGCATACTGCGAAGCGGGGGGGGGGGAGGAAACAATGGCATAGAGTCGGGATAGCCTGATCAGACCATCCCAATGCTATGAGAGCGCACTGGAGTGATCAGATGGGAAAATCCATCCACGGCCCGTTGCAACCCATTTCCTACCGGATTTCTCCCGGTGTCTTTTAACTCCGCTTCTGCAGCAGAGCAAAACAGGTTGCCGACAGCTGTGGGGTGCTTCCCAGATGATGATATCTGATCGCGCCCTTTAAATCCACCGGCATTCGCACCTATGTCAGGTCTAATTGTGCGTATGATTGCAGCCTGATAATACAGATAATAGTATTAATATGGTACAAGAACAGGGCACTTTACAGGAAAACTGGGCCCTGAATTGAAGAATTTACAATCTAAAAACTGACATAAAGGAGGTAGCAGAGACCAACATAAGTAAGAGAAGAAACTGCATTTCAAAGTGAACCCCCCCCAGGGGTCCTTTCGTAGAAAAAGAGCTGCAGGAGCTCATTATCATAACTCATTATCATAACTCATTAGCATATGCCACGTCCCCTGACATCACTGGAAGTGTGTCAGAAAGGGAATGTCAGTTTCAGCCCCATTATACCCTATGGGCCGTTGAAATCAATGGCAAAAACTCATAGGGCATATGAGGGGCTGGAGGAAAGGGGACTTGAGGGAGAGGCTCCAAACTTGCAGGGTAGCTGCTGGGGCCTCTCCTCGAAATACCCACCAAGTTTCAAGAAGATTAGACCACGGGGTCCAATTCTATAGGCCCCCAAACAGGTTGTCCCATCCCCTCCATTGTTCTCTATGGTGGGAAAAAATGTTACCTTTTTTTCCACCATAGAGAACAATGGAGGGAATGGGGGCAACCTGTTTGGGGGTCCGTAGAATTGGACCTCCTGGTCCAATCTTCTTGAAACGTGGTGGGTATTTGGGGGAGAGGTCCCAGCTGCTACCCTGCAAGTTTGGAGCCTCTCCCTCAAACCCCCTCCCCTCCAGTCGCTTTTAAATTTGCCGCCGAATTTCGGCAGCAATTCGGCAGCAGGCTGAATCAGATCAGAGAATCTGATTCAGCCCATGGCTGCCCTAGTGGCTACTCCTGAGCTGGCGGAGCTTTGCTCCGCCTCGCTCCGGCCCCAACGGACCCCTGCCCCCCCCCCCCCCCCCCAATTAGGATGGTTGTAATGCTAATTCTGAGGCTGCTTGGTGATTTCCTCTTGGCAGAGTCTGCAAAAACCTTAAAACAGGAGCCAGAGTAGGAGGTGGTACCAGGTAGTAATCTGTGATGAATTGTGGTGATTGACACGGGGAATATGAAAGGCAGTAGCCTCTTGAAGGGAGATGCTAATAGTGTATTCCAGGTGCTTTATTCCTGTTGCAGCTGGCTAGAGAACAAAGCTCACTACAGCCGGCCATTTGCTGAACTGCAGTGCCACCACTGCAGATGGCCAAAGGATGGTACTGCAGTTACAAAACCTCAGCAAGTATCAGGTGATGCAAGGGAGCCAACTGGTTTCTACTTGATCTTATAAAGCTGTTGATACCAAGCCTGCTGCTCATTCTGATCGATCCAGGCACAGGTTGAGCTACTTATGGCCTTCCCATGCCTTCTTGGTCGCCTCCACGGCTCCAAAACCCCGGCCCTCACGTTAGTCAAGCGTGTGAGCTCTTCCTGAAAGACTGGAGTGGCAGAGTTAGCCCCTGACTCCTATCGCTGTTTCTTTCCCCCTCTTTTAGAGCCAGTTTGGTGTGGTGGTTAAGAGCGGCGGACTCTAACCTGGAGAACCAGGTTCGATTCCCCAGTTCTCCATATGGAGGCAGCTGGGTGACCTTGGGCCAGTCACAGTTCTCTCAGAGCTCCCTCAGCCCCTAAATATAAGTCTAGCTCGCCGCTAGCGTAATGCTAAGAACTAGAACTTGTGGCTGCCAGACAACCTCAGGATCTCCTGGCTATTCTACGCACAATGCCCTGTTGTTGTTGTTGTTATTCCTCTCTTTTTTCTTTGTGTAGGGGGATCGAGGCCCACCTGGGGATGTGGTGAGTGATGTATGAACTTCTTCTGAATCAGTAAGTGGGAGGGTTGCCAGCTCTGGGTTAGGAAATTCCTGGAGATTTGGGGGGGGTGGAGCCTGGGGAGGGCGAGATTTGGGGAAGGGACTCCAGTGGGGCATAATGCCATAGAGTTCACCTTTTACAGTGGCCATTTTCTCCAGGGTAGCTGATCTCTGTTGTGTGGAGACCTGTTGTAATCACAGGAGATCTCCAGCCACCACCTGGAGGCTGGCAGCCCCGGCAAGTGGGAATGATAGAGACCTCAGGAAAGATGAGGTTGCCAAAGCAACACAAAATGATTCCTTAAAAGTCAAAATGGAGGAGGTAAATTTAAGACCAGTTTCCCATGAGGCGCTGCTCCGGCGGCGTCCTTCCCTTTGCCCTGATTGCGTGCGTGAATTTCCCACTATTTGCCCTGTGCTGCATTTTGACCCGCGGCTTTGCCCGAATTCCCACGGCTTCAGTGATCTTGTTTTTTGATCCTGCCAGTTTGGTGCAGTGGTTAGGAGGATGGACTCATATCTGGGAGAACCGGGTTTGATTCCCCACTTCTCCATATGCAGCTGCTGGTGTGACCTTGGGCCAGTCACAAGTTCTCTCAGAGCTGTTCTCTCAGAAGCGGTCCTCGAAAGAGCTCTCTCAGCCCCACCTACCCCACAGGGGGTCTGTTGTGGGGAGGGGAAGAGAAAGGAGAGTGTAAGCCGCTCTGAGACTCCTTTGTGAAGGGCGGGGTATAAATCCAATCTCTTCTCTTTTCTTCTCTTCTTCTTCTCCTTTTCCTCCTCCTCCTCTTGCAGAGCTTTCTTCTTGTTCCTCCTTCAGCAGTTAGGTTAGACCATTAAGGTTCTTTCTCTTCTGTGTTCTATGACAGTTTGTTCTTTAATAGACCTACTTATTTTTCCCTAAGCAGTCAGTGCTCCACTTCCTTTGCATGTTTAAACTCTGCCAGCAGATTGGAGGCAGGGATGGCGTGAGCCCCGTTCTCTTAAATGACCCTTGTGACTTTCCTCCCAAGAGCTTCACTGGATTGCACGCTGCGGGCGGGTATGACCCCTTTCGCTTCACCACCAAGGGAGAAAAAGGAGAGCGGGTGAGTACCGGCCTTGATGTCCACGCCGTGATCATTGAATTCTCTGAGTATCACATCCTGCACTCACCGCTTCCAAACTCCTGTCCTTCATGAGACCCGTTGAATCCGTTGCAGGAAACTCCTGGGTGTCGGCTGCAGAGGATTCTGGGTTTGAAAAGCAGTGATGCTCAGTCCACGGATCATGACCCTGGGCTAGGTTGTAGAGCCCCCAGCACACATTGGTTGGAGAACCACCACTTCCCCCCCCACTTTTTCGGTGGAGGAGATTCCTTTGTCACACTGGCAGTATCAGTCGGGTTTCCATTGGCTTACTTCTGGCAGGAGACCTCTAAGCAATTGCAGCCTTCGCCCACTGAAGCTCAGCTGACTGGTGTGTGGAAAGGGGGGCCAAAGGGGGGGAAATCCTGAGGAGAAAAATTAAAAAGAAAAAGAAGGCCTTAGGTACTTACCTGAAATTCTGGCCATAGAGTTCCTGTTATATCCTAGAGCTACCTGGAAATGACAAGAGGAGCTCTCGCAATCACCAGAAATTCTATGGTGACCTTATCAGAGTAGGGTTACCAAGTCCCCCCCGGGGGCGGGGAAATCCCCGCTCGATCGGCCCGCTCCCCACCAGCCCAGATTGGGCCGCCAGGGAGAACCCCACTCCCGAATTGCTGGGCTGCGGAGACGTGCCTGGTGCGATGATGTCACCCAGAGGTGACGTCATCACGTCGGGCATGTTTCGGGGGTCAGCGATGTCCAGGTGACGTTCTGGTATCTGGGCAAAAACTCTGATAGAAGCCAATTTTACCATGGAGGTTTTGCCCCAGTACCCGAGCGTTGCCCAGACATCACTGGTGTGAGGATGTCATTTCCTGTGCAATGCCAGCCTCCTGGAAGACTAATCAGAATTGCGAGAAGGATGGAGACCTTCCGTGGCGAAGGAAATGCACTTTGCATGAGCTTAAACATATTCCTCATTTGGAGACTTGAATTTTGCCCCCGGAAACGGGGGCAGGAGTCATGCAGGCTCAAAGTAACCTTTTGAGGAAAGAGCATCTGTACAGCTAAACATACCTAATGAATTGGAAAGAGAATAGAATTAATAAGAAATAAAACCAATCTTGAGTTTTGGCCTGAATCTGAGGTCTGCTAGACAGAAGCGTATGTTTCAATTTCCATCAATTTATTTCACATTTTATCCTGTTTTTCTGCCAAGGGTTGGCTTGTGAAGGAGCTTGTAACGATCAAATCTAATAAAAACACACTTAAAATTCAATACAAAATGATTCGGTCTACGCAGACGACGGTGTTCCAAGCTTTGATTGTCTGGCGTCCATTTGGCCTTTTTGCAAAGTTGACAATGTTGATTGTTAAGCCGTTTTCAAATGCTAGCTCTGTATATGGTGGGCAGCTCCGGGTTGGGAAACCCCCTGGAGATCTGGGAGGTAGAAAAGGGTCACCAGGTCTTGCCCTAGCTCCAGCAGGGGGATTGGGGGGGGGGCGTTCCGGGGGCCTTTTTGCAAGCTGAGCATATGGCCCACAACCACCCCTCTCCCTCCCTCCTGCTAGATTTAAAGGGCCCTCCAGCTGGTCAGAGGGCCACATGGCCTCCGCCGATCAGCTGAAGCCCTTTAAATTGGGCGGGAGGGAGGGGGTGGACGGCCAGGTGGTCACTCTTGGGGGGTGGGGCCAGCTGGCTGGGGGTGGAATGAAGACCCCACAAGCAGGGAAATCCCAGCCCAGACCTGGGGGCTGGCAACTCTAGGGAGGAGCTTGGGGAGGGTGGGTTTGGGGAGGGGAGGGGCCTCAGCAGGGTATAATGCAGGGTTGCCAACCTTACCTTCATAACAGCGGGGGAGTCTTGGTCCCTCTCCAGGAGTCCCCTGCACATGCGACGCAATGACGTCACCCAGAAGTGATGTCATCATGCTGGGCACATTGCCGGGGCGACACTCTGGTAATCACCCTAGAACTCTATGGTAACTCTATGGTATAGGGGGGCTGATCTCTGTGGTCTTCAGATCAGTTGTAATTCAGGGAGATCTCTATGCCCCATTTGGAAGGTGGCACCCCTAGTTCTCTACGGTTTCTTCTTTTGCTCCTGACGTTATGGCCATCCATAGAACCAGTGGAAATCTTACAGTCCCCTCCCCCCCTTAAATGGCATCCAATCAGACGTTCTTCTTGTTCACCAACATTTTACAGGGACTTCCTGGGAAAGACGGGATTCCTGGACTGCCTGGCAGGCCGGGGCGAACTGGGCCCCCGGGTTCTCCTGGACTGATGGTAACTATCTGGAGGTTGAATGAAAGCATCCTTAAAAACCAAATTGGCTTGTCGACAACAAATTTCAGTTAAGCTCTTCAATTTTATTTCTCTCTGTTGTTTTTGACAGGGTCTCCCAGGCACCCAAGGTGAACTTGTAAGTTAGTAAAAAGCGCCCTTTCACAACCAGTGTCTTCTCTCTCCTTCTCTCAGTTAAAAACCTTAGTCTAGTTCTTCGCATTAGTTTTGGGTCTCCTGCTATAGCGGGTCCCCGTCATTTCTGAACCTTTCTGAACCTGAGCACCTTTGGTATTCTGACACAAGCTGGTGGTGCTACAGTATTGCGCCAAGGGAGGCTGGGGTGGAAAGTAGGGATTTTACTAGAGTTTTGAAGTTCTTGTATAAAGCCAAGGGGGGGGGGGGTGTCCCTGAAGGGCAACACTGTGAATTTCACAGGAGGCAACATCTGGGGAAGGCCTCAGCCTCTCTGCCCTGTTGTTGGCCCTCCAGAGGAACTGGATGGCCACTGTGTGAGACGGGATGCTGGACTAGATGGACCCTCACTGGTCTGACCCAGCAGGGCTCTTCTGATGTTCTTATGAATGCTTCGAACTCTATGTCTTGTTGTTGGCCCTCCAGAGGAACTGGTTGGCCACTGTGTGAGACAGGATGCTGGTCTAGATGGACCTGGGTCTGATCCAGCAGGGCTCTTCTTAGGTTCTTATCAGGGGAAGGCCTCGGCCTCTCTGCCTTGTTGTTGACCCTCCAGAGGAACTGGATGGCCACTGTGTGAGGCAGGATGCTGGACTAGATGGGTCCTCACTGGTCTGATCCAGCAGGGCTCTTCTGATGTTCTTATGAAGGCTTCAGCCTCTCTGCTCCGTTGTTGGCCCTCCAGAGAAACTGGTTGGCCATTGGGTGAGACAGGATGCTGGACTGGATGAACCACTGGTCTGATCCAGCAGGGATCTTCTGATGTTCTTATGAAGGCCTCAGCCTCCCTGCTCCATTGTTGGCCCTCCAGAGGAACTGACCGGCCCTGTGTGAGACAGGATGCTGGACTGGATGAACCACTGGTCTGATCCAGCAGGGATCTTCTGATGTTCTTATGAAGGTCTTGGCCTCTCTGCCCTGTTGTTGGCCCTCCAGAGGAACTGGCTGGCCACTACGTGAGACAGGATGCTGGACTAGATGGACCCTCATGGGTCAGATCCAGGAGGGCTCTTCTGATGTTCTTATGAAGGCCTCAGCCTCTGTGCCCTGTTGTTGGCCCTCCAGAGGAACTGGCTGGCCACTGCCTGAGACAAGATGCTGGACTAAATGGACCACTGGTCTGATCCAGCAGGGCTCTTCTGATGTTCTTATCAGGGGAAGGCCTCAGCCTCTGTGCCCTGATGTTGGCCCTCCAGAGGAACTGGCTGGCCACTGTGTGAGACAGGATGCTGGACTAGATGGACCACTGGTCTGATCCAGCAGGGCTCTACTTATGTTCTGGTTTATGAAGACTTCTGTTGATACAATTATGCAGTCCATTAGTCTTTAGGTAGCACATGCCTCTTTTATTTCATGTTCTGTATATATTGCTCAGAACCAGAGGGACTTTGGGCTCAGTTGTGAGCCTCTGTTTGCATGCAGAAGGTCCCAGTTTCAGTCCCTGGTGTCTCCTGTTACAGGGCTAGGTGGTGTAACTGAGACTCTGGAGAACTGCTACCAGAGCAGACAAGACTAAGGTCCAATCTGCACTGGTATTTCCCAGTGTTGTGCTAACAATCTCATATTGTCTCACAAACGTCTGTCCGTGTTGCATGCCGCATCCACTCACCTATTGTTTCACCTCAGCATCGGCTGGCTGCATCATTTTACTGCCATCTAGCGGTGACTCCGAGGTCACTACGGCATCTCATCGCCTTATCTGGATCTGGTTTTAAGGAGCTACAATTGCTCCTCCCCGCCCTCGAGCCACTGTGAGCAAAAAGCAGACAACTGGAGCTGAATTCTCCCCCCCCCCCCAGTCTTTTCTAAGGAAACAAGTTAGCTGAAAATCCAGTTGTCTGCATTTAAAAGCAACATTTTTCTGCGTTCATATTTGGGGTGGGTGGGTTGGAAGCATACCCACCCCCTCACCTTTGTGCTCTCCCTAAACAAGTTGTGTCCTGATGCAGACAGAGGAGCACTTTGTACTGAGCCAAATGGGAACCTGGCACCGCAGCAGCACAGAACAGCTTTACATAGCGGATGCAGACTGGGCCCGAGCTTTGTAGGTCGAGAGTCTGACCAGGTACAAGGCAGCTGCGTGTCTTCATCTCAGAAGTTATAAGTCTAAATACTTGGCTCAGATCAGGGCAGAGTTGAAAGGCTTGAGTTCAGTTTTCTATCGCATGACAGCTCTTACTATTCCATGACAAAGCACTGAAAATGACACAGATAACAAATGTACTGAACACCCAAGTTTATATGCACATTGGAACTTTAAACGTACTATAATCAGTATGCAAAGTGAGCCGACTTTGGAGATTAGTTCCAGTGTTAATGACCGGTTGCCCGATAGTAAAGTTTCAAGATTGATGACGAGTTGTATTTGATAGGAAATGGCCCAGAGGTTGGGGAGAACCTATAAATCTGTCTACGTTTCTCACCTGAAGTCTCTTTTTCGGAAGTCTCTCCGTCTTCACTAGAAGTCATTTTCTGAAGAAGAATATGAAAGGAAGAGCAGAATCTAGAGCCTTCGTCTTGTTTGTATTTAATTTTTTTGTGAATCTGTACATGCTCAGAGACTTTTTTGTTTGTATTTAGAAACTTTGTGAATCCCAGTTGATATTGTGCATACTTAGTATCGCATGTTTGAAGTCCCAATGTGCATATAAACTTGGTGCTCAGTGCAGTTGTTATCTGTGTCATTTTCAGTGCTTTGTCTTGAGCTCTTACTATTCTCCATTTTTAAGCAGCAAACTAAGTTTCTCTTCTTTGCTTTGCATTTCAGGGTCCACCTGGCTACCCAGGTCCCAGGGGACCAAAAGGTGACAGAGTGAGTTTCCTACGGGGTTTAAATCTTATTAATAAACTTTCTGTCCTTGTTCACTTGTGTGCCTGTGTTATCACCGTTTCAGAAACCTGTAACATGCCATGTGTCTTCTGGAAAGCCCAGAGTTTTGTTTTGGAGCTCCAGCTCTGCATGCAGAAGGATGAGTTCTGGCCGTCATTAGATCTAAAGGTCTCAAGAAGAAGCAGATCTGCGAGAAACCTCTTCGGGAGTCCCTGGAGCACTGCTGCCATCAGGCAGAACAGATCAGGCTGGACTAGAAGGAGGAGGGGTCTGGCTGAGAAGGAGGCAGCCTTTAAAAGCCAGTTTGGTCTAGTGGTTGAGTGCGCGGACTCTAATCTGGGAGAACTGGGTTTGATTCCCCACTCCTCCACTTGCACCTGGCTGGATGACCTTGGGCAAGCCATAGCTCTGTACCAGCTGTTCCCTCAAGGACAGCTTGGGAAAGAGCTCTCTCAGCCCCACCCACCTCACAGGGTGTCTGTTGTGGGGAGGGGAAGGGAAAAGGAGTTTGTAAGCCGCTCTGAGACTCCAAGTGAGTGAAGGGCGGGATATAAAACCAATCTCCTCCTCCTCCTCCTTCTTTTTCAAAGCAGCAAGATTCAAGTCCAGTAGCATCTTCGAGACCAGCAAAATTTCCAGGTGTGAGCTTTCAAGAGTCGAAACTCCTTTCGTATCTCGCAAAATAGGGATGCCAGCCTCCAGGTGGGGCCTGGGGATCCCCTGGAATTACAGCTCCTCTCCAGGCTACAGAGATCAGCTCCACTGGAGAAAATGGATGCTTTGGAGGGTGGACTCTGTGGCACTGTACCCTGGCCCATAGCTACAGTGGGGCTATTGGGGGCTCTGCCCCTTTCCTTAAAGGACCAGCCCCACAAGATTTTTTTAGAGAAATTGTTTTTAGAAGAATCTGGGGCTGCGCATACGCCCCCCTCAAAAGTATTTAAAGGGGTCCTTTAAATGCTTTTGAGAAGAAGTGGTGGGTGGCGTGCACCCCTCTCCCTCCCTGCAAGATTTAAAGGGCCCTCCAGCTGATCGGCAGGCCCCCCTGCTCGCCTCCAGCTGAAGGGCCCTTTAAATCTTGCGGGGGGGGGCGGGGAGGGAGGGTTGGCTGCCGATGGTTGGGCTTGGGGGTGGATTGGAGCCGACATAAAAATAATGGCAGCCCCACCAGGAAATGTTTTGCCCCTCCCAGCCACAAAATCCTGATTGTACCCAGCTGAGGCCCCTGTTTTCCTGAGGCTCCATCCCCAAATCTCCAGGAGTTCCCCAACCTGGATCTGGCAATCCAACGAAAGGGAGCTTTGACTCTTGAAAGTTTATACTCTGGCAATCCTGTTGGTCTTTAAGGTGCTGATGGACTTTGAAAAGTGTTTGAGTCGGGAGTCCATGGGACAGTGAAACAGCTAGATCTTTATTGCTGGTCCGGATGAAGCATGCAACCCAGGGCTCGAAGCCCTCCTTTTATGCTAGTCAGGGATAATCCCCTGACCTCGCCCAACTGGCCTGATAGGCTATTATCAGTCTATTTACATCTCATAGGTTCCCTGGGAGAAACCTAGGTACATGATTGGTGGCCGGTTTGAATCCACCTGGCCTTTGTTCTACCTGGCTGAAGCTCAGGTAGTTTCTTGGCCATGTGCTCTGGCCATGCGGTTGCAGTTATGGGAGCACATGGCGACCGCATGGTCAATACATAACAGACTTGGAATTGACTCTCCTACTGCAGGCCAGTATGGCTACCCACCTGATAGTACCTTTTAAAAGGCGGTGCCGTAGGGCCCACTCCCAAACCATCATAACAGAAGAGGTTTTGCTGCTGCAATTGGCTGTGCTATGTGATCCCAAGATGGGCACCTCGAAGTCCCATGCCATGTTACAGGGATTGCCAGAGGGTTGTGGTCTTTTTCTGTCACCTGGCTTCGTTGGTTGGTGTTTATGGTACGTGTAAGTGATCTGTCAAATCAGCAGCACAGACCGAACCTGGGCTGGGTCCAGTCACTTTAACCTCACCTAATTCTTCTCCTTACTACACTGTATGTCCCATGTGGCTTTTGTTCACCTACATCCCATAATCCCTCGCAAAGTCTTTTTGGTAGTCCAAGAGGACCACCTCCTCCCTTTTCCAAGAGTAGAAATGCTTATTGGATCCAACCTGACCCATTTTCTGTTTTGCAGGGGGAACCAGGATATGTATTGGGTGGTGTGGAAGTCATTCCTGGGCAAAATGGACAACCTGTAAGTACTAGAAATTCAAATTATGTTTGTTTTCATTATCCCTAATACTGAGCTCACAATTCCCGTGGTAACTCTTCTGTCCTTGCTTTTTTGTCAATTTCAGTTGAACCAATTTGTTTTATTGCTTTATTTGTTTGTTTGTTTGCTTGTTTTGTTCTCCATGAGCTGCGTCTGGCACTCTTTAATTAGTAGAAGGCAAGGAACAAGCATTCTTTTTTTTTTCTACTATATCGCTACTTTTCTAAGCTACATTTACCTTATACAGAGTGTGCTTTAACATTTGCTTAATATTACCTTACCATTAATACATATGAAGCATTTTAAACCTTGGTTAATATTCAATTAAAATTGTTACTGATGATATATGAAAAATAAAAAAGCTGTTTGACAGACATGTTCTTTTAAAGGAATGCTTAATTATACAAATTATATATAATATATAAGTGCGATTTCAAAAAACATTTCAGCCCTTATTTCTTCTTTCGTCCTCTTCTTGTCTTAACAGTCTCTTCTTGTACCTTTGGAGCTGCTGCTCCTTTTTCCGAGTCAGAAATTTCCTCTTCGCTCTTTGAGCTATCAAATCCATACATACTTTCTTGCGATGCCAGCGAACCATCTGAGTCTCTCTCTTTTCTCTTTTCTTTGCTTTTTTCCAAAAAACTTTTTGCCTCTTGAACAGAGTCAATCTTATATTTTTTGTCTTTGATGCTGAAGCTCAGTCCTTCCGGAACATTCCATCTGTAGATAATAGATTCAGACTGAAGCCAAGATGTCAGTTTTCCATAGGCTTTCCTTCTTTTCCTTATTTCAAATGGGATATCTTTCATCACTTTAATTTCTTTTTCTTTGATCTTCAGAACCGCTTTATTTGTGGTCCTAAGCACCACATCTCTTGTTGACTTTTTGGAGAACCTTATCTGAATCTCACCAGGCAGGCTTTTCTTTTTAGTATAGTCTGGATAGGTTCTGTAAACCATATCCATATCGCTTTTTATTTCCGCTGCTTTTAAGCCCGTCACTGGTTCAAGCGCTTCACTTAACAGATTTTTAAGGTCTTCTCCTTTATCCTCTGGTACATTCTGAAGTCTTAGGAAAAAATTCGATCTTTCCATCTGTAGTTTCAAAAGCTGATCAGAGTGGAAGGCCTTTTCTTTCTCCGCTTTTTGTAGCCTTGAATCATGATTTTTTACTGAAGTCTTAACTTCCAGAAGTTCTTGCTGCAGCTTCTCTGTAGTTTTATTCGACTCCTTCAGGTCCAGCTGCATCTTGTCCATCTTGACGTTGAGAGCTGTCATTTGGTCCACTAGAGGTCGCAATAACGAGGAGAACACAGTGCTCATCTCTGTGGTATCAACCTTTGAACTCGGAGCTGTACTTCCTAGTTTGGGGGAAGGTTTCGGTTTCCCCGCCATTGTTGAGGCTGCGCTTCTTTGTTGATAGTTAGATAAGATGGACGAAAGAAGCAAATTCTACGACTGCGCTTATATCTTTTTAAAGTTCATATCCTCTAAAGAGCGATGCCACCATCTAGCAAACCGAACGTATGTTTTTTCATGCAGTAACGCCACGTAAAGAGTCCCGTAAGTACGCCAGTCTCGAGAGGGAGGGGTTTGCTCCACCCGCCTTTCCCGCTGTGTTCTGTTTATTTTTACTTCAGACTCACGTTTTCTCCGTGCGTAACTATAAGTTCCAGCTTCAAAGCTTCGCACTCTCTGCTGCTTCTCGGTTTTGCGCTTTTAGCCATACGGCTCCCACGGACGGGGGAACCTATGGGGGTGATGAAAGGGGACCTCGATCCCTCGATCGCCACCGTAGGGAGAGATCCCCTTCATGCCACCCCAGGCAGAGCCCCTTCACTAGGGTCTCTGGGGGCTCGGCACCAGTCCAAAGCCCCTTCTTCCCGCTGGGTACGGATCGCGCTCCCCGCAGATGCGGAGGAGCGCGTCCGCCATGGTCGCAAGTCTTGCCGGAAGTCAAGGAACAAGCATTCTAATCTGAACCAAGGTTCTGCTGAAATTCAAAATTTGGCAAATGTGTTGTGTTCCACCTGGGCCTGGATAGCCCAGGTTAGCCCAATCTTGTCCGACATACTTGGTCTTACTTATCTCTCTGCTGTACATTTTATGTTCAGTTTTAAGGAATTTTCTTTTTAAATGCAGCCTCGTGTTCTTACCAGATGTTCTTACCAGAAGTGACGAAGGGTAGCTCTAGGAATCACCCCAAACTCTATGGTTTTTGCCATAGAGCTTCTGTTAATTCCTAGAGCCACCTTTTGTCACTTCTGGTAAGAACTTCTAGTGAGTACGCAAGGCTGCATTTTAAAAAGAAGTTATCCTGAGATGCTGTGCCCTTCCCAACCTCCTACCAGTTGCCAGGTGCCACCTGGTACCCCTAGACAACTGTAACCAGAATGACCAAATATTCCCAACTTCCATGTGAATCCTTTGCAACCTACCTGGGCAATGGCAGAAGGCCTTTCAGTGAGGCAGAAGTTCCATGGCTCAAATGTTTGCATTGAACCATTCCAGGGACAGAAGGGACAGCCCGGAGTTCCTGGCGTACCAGGCCCACCAGGGTTACCTGGACTACCTGGACCGCAGGGACAGCCTGGACTGTCAGTCAAGGTATGTATGCTGCTACACACCTGCCAGGTAAATTCAAGGTGGGACAGCCATCCAAACCCCAACAGTACTCTGAAATTGTTGACCTTTGGAATTTTCTATCTGACCGACACGTTTTTTCTCAGAAGCTGCAAGAAGCTCCCGACTTTTCTACAGCAGCAGGAAATGCGTTTTCTGAATTCTTGCCCTGTATTATTATTTTGCTTATTCTTAGTTTGCCTTTCTCACTGGAACCGAAGGCGGATTACATAGTGTAAGTCAAGTACAATCAACAGGATGTGAGAGTCCTACAGAGTCAGTCAACAACAAGTGTCCTTAAACAGGAATGCTTTACTGAGAAAGGTCTGCTACGGTCATCTGCACTTCTTGTGTTAGTAATGGCGGCCACTGTGGAAACCAGGATAGTTATACAGAATTCAAAGAGAGGTCTAGTAGTGCATTGTAACCAATCAGGAAAAAGGCACTTAAAATACTGGCTTTCAGTTCCCAGAGAGACGGGAGGGGGAAGACTTATAGTCAGACATAAGGGCACGGACAGTCTCTCAAGGTCGTAGGAGCAGGGAGAGCAATAAGCATGCCCTGAGAACTATAACATAATATTCCACAGTACTGACATCATGGGATCAGCCATCCCGCCTCCCGGGCAGAGGATGGCAACATTAGCTGACACAGGATGAGATGGCCAACAAACAGTACAGTGGGGTTTGGACTACAAGAATCGGAAAACAAACAGAAAAATCATACAGAGACAGGGGTCCTTTTGTAGAAAAAGAGGTGCAGGAGCTCATTAGCATATGCCACGCCCCCTGACATCACCAGAAGTGTGTCAGAAAGGGAAAGTCAGTTTCAGTCCCATTATATCCTATGGGCCATTGATATCAATGGCAAAAACTCATAGGGTATATGAGGGGCTGGAGAAAAGGGGGTTTGAGGGAGAGGCTCCAAACTTGCAGGGTAGCTGCTGGGGCCTCTCCTCGAAATACCCACCAAGTTTCAAGAAGATTGGACCAGGGGTCCAATTCTATGGGCCCCCAAACAGGTTGTCTCATCCCCTCCATTGTTCTCTATGGTGGGAAAAAAATGTTGGTGGGTATTTCGAGGAGAGGCCCCAGCAGCTACCCTGCAAGTTTGGAGCCTCTCCCTCAAACCCCCTCCCCTCCAGTCACTTTTAAAGTTGCCGCCGAATTTCGGCAGCAATTCGGCAGCAGGCCGAATCAGATTAGAGAATCTGATTCGGCCCGTGGCTGCCCTAGTGGCCACTCCTGAGCTGGCGGAGCTTTGCTCCGCCTCGCTCTGGCCCCAACGGACCCCTGGACAGAGACATAACAAAGCATGAGTTTTTAAACAGGATACATTGAGTGGCATAGAAACTACCTCCCTTGGAGCATACTCACAGTGATAGGTAGCAATATACTAGCAATATACTAGTGTAGGCCAGAGCCCTTATCCCTTTACCGACACAACTCTCTGACCAGTTCACTACAGTGCAGTCCTATTTACCTGGGCAAAAATCCCTCAAAACTCTTGTCTTGCTAAGCCCTCTTATTCTTGGAGTATCTGTTGCCTGGATATAAATGCTCATGTGCAAAACAAAACGAGGAGGGGGTGCACAGGAGAACATATGCAGCAGCTGACTTGTTTTTGTTTTGGGTGGGAATTCATGGATTTTTATTTTTGTTATTTGTTTGGCCAATTCACAGGCTGTCTTTACATAAAGACAATATAACAACACCATATAACCACAGGGCAACAGAGCCAGTTTGGTGTAGCGGTTAGGAGCACGGACTCTAATCTGGGAGCACTGGGTTTGATCCCCCACTCCTCCACATGCAGCTGCTGGTGTGACATTGGGTCAGTCAGAAGTTCTCTCAGAGCTGTTCTCTCAAAAGCCGTCCTCGAAAGAGCTCTCTCAGCCCCACCGACCTCACAGGGGGTCTGTTGTGGGGAGGGGAAGGGAAAGGAGACTGTAAGCCGCTTTGAGACGCTGAGATAAGGGCGGGTATAAATCCAGTCTCCTCCTCCGCCTCCTCCTAAACTGACAGTGTCTAAAAGGAAGATCACTTAACCAGTCAGTAGAATCCAGAGACTGTGGTAAATTTATTTGTTAAACTGGTTTGATTCGGATATTGTGATTTTATTTTTGTAAATTTGTTTTGATTGTAAGTACTATTGGGCCTTGAGTCCTGGGGGGAGAATAGCAGACTAAATTTGTTTTGATTGTAAGTACTATTGGGCCTTGAGTTCTGGGGGGAGAATAGCAGTCTAAAAGTAATTTAATAAATCAATATATACGCAGTGTTTTACACCGTTCTGTGTAACTGATGTCAAGATGGATGTCAAAATGGATTGGTATGATCAGGAAAAGGGGTGGCTGCAGTTTCATCATGAAGAAACCCATGTCGGAAATAGGAACTTTACAAATCACAGTATCCAATAACATCCTTCATTGGAAGATACTTTGAGAATTAATTTCATGAAGAGTTTCAGGCAATGCACCCTCCAAGCCGTGGAGTCTTGTGAACAAAAATTCTCCTTTGTGAGCTACTGGCATTAAAGTTGTGAGCAAGCAATTTGGCTACTGCATAAATCAGTTTGCTTTGGAGCCATCCTTCCTGAGCGAAGACAAAAACGTGTGAGCCGGAGGCTAAAAAACTGTTAGCTAGCTCAGACTAACTTGGCTTAGAGGGAACACGGGTTGCAGGATGCAACTGCTTAAAATAAAATAACAGAGGTTTCCTTGAATGGTCTTGGGTTCCCCCAGATGAGGTTCTACACACACTTGCAGATCCTTGAGTGAGTGTTCCAGGGCTGTGGAAAGGGAAAAGTGAAAGAACCAGGATGGCTGCAAACACCTTCAGCGTGTTTTAATGTTTTCCCTTCCCTCTCTTTCAGGGTGAGGCAGGAGACCCTGGTATTCGGGTAAGTGGCTGGTTGCTTCCTTCCCAGTTTCACCCTTTAAGCATTTTGGCACCCAGTGGATACCTTTGCTAGGTTGGGCCTAAGTCAATCAACCAACTAAGTCAATCAACCAATCAACACACACATGAACACACATGGAGCTGTGCTGCCTTATACTGAATCAGTGAAATAGACACAGAAAAACAACTGTCTTCGTACAACTTTTAACACTTTCTTTATACAATTTAAACAGTAAACAAAAATCCAACCATAAGCAGAACAATCATTCCGAATTTACAGTCCATCATATTTAAACATGTATCTTTAAACATGTGTACATAGAAATTTGTCACACTCAGAAATCCTTGTTATATTCAGGACGAAGGCTCTGGATTCCGCTCTTCGTTTTGTATCCTTCTTCAGACAACAACTACAAAGAGAGTTTTAGATAAGTACAAACAATAGAATAATCGTCTGCAACTTACACAAAGACCATAGAAAGAAGGAGAAAAAGCCTACTTGGTACCTAGTACTGAAAGATTCCTTATGTGAAAAATGAAGCCTCAGTTAGCAATACTCCCCAATGTCTGGGGCGCTCCCTTGTAAGTACAATTCCTACAGGAGAACATAAGAGAAAAGAAAACTGCCACTACATGTACTTATATAGCCTGTATAAAATAATTTTTTATATGAAGAAAAGCACTCACATAGAGGGTCTTAAATCCCACATCACCTGCTACCTGGTCCTTGAACTGGAGATGCCAGGGGTTGAACCTGGGCCCCTAAGGCGTCAACTACAGGGGGGGCTCGAGCCACCCCCGAAATTTCTGGGGGGGGACTGAGCCCTCCCCGGGAAAATGGTGCGCCCTCCGCCGTGCCTCCCTCGGCCCTTCCTAGGGCTGCCACCGCTGCCGTCTCTCTCCCCCCACCCCAGCCTGGCCACTGCGACCCTCCCTCCCTCCGTCCAGGGGCCAGCTAAGCAAATGCCCAGCTTGCCCCTGGACGGAGGGAGGGAGGGATGGAAGCAGGAGTGGTCAGGCAGGGGGAGGCGGCGGGGGGGACATGGTCCCGGCGCGCACGCATGCACAGAATAGCCCCCACCCCCCCGGGAGTTTTTAAACTCTACGCCCCTGCTGGGACCTTCTGCCTACCCAGAAGATGCTCTACTACTGAGCCATGGCCCCTCCTGTGAGCTCTGCCCAGAGGGCGCTCAGTTAAACCCCTACCACCTCTGTGCAACTCAATTTTCACTCAAGCTGAGCAGTCATAATCCCATGGGGGCCCAGGGTGCACATAGATAAGGAGAGAGGCCCGTGGACGCCACTAGCTGAAAAGAGCACTGTCAAGCTTTTCAAAATGGTGTTGAAACACCCACAGTCTCATTGGAAGAGGCTTAACGGTGTAGTGGTTTGAAAACCAGATTCCCCTCTGGGAGACCCGGGTTCGGATTCCCCCTTCGTCATGAAGTTGGCTGGGCCTGGCAGCTGGTGGGAGGGTTGGGGGCACGGATATGGTGGGCAGGCAGGTGCCAGCTTGATGACATCACTTCCAGGGGAAGCCCAGACGAGAGGGTGGGTTGTTTGAACTGACAGAAACTCTGGTAGAACTATAGGGTTCCCATGGATTCCTAGAGCTACCTGCCATCACTTCTGGGTTTTCCTCAGAAGTGATGTTGTCACGCTGGTGACTCTGCCTTTTGAATTTTTTCCTCCCATTGCTGCTTGAAGCAGGGGTGGGACGTGGAAGTTTGGAGCGGAGGATCTCTGTCCCCACCGGGGGCTTGGTATTGCTATTGCTGAGTGACCTTATATCCATCCCTCTTTCTCAGTTTCACCTACCTCACAGGACTGTTGTGGTTGTGAGGATATCACAGGCAAGGGAGAGTCCCCTTGAAGAAATGTGGGGTATAAATATATTAGATTGTTTCTACATTACTGTTACCTGTCTAAACCGGCTTTAGCCTAATCGGCATCCATAGGAGGGACTATTGAAAACCTCCATGTAAACTGCAATTGCATTTCCTGGCAAAAAGAACCACACACACACACACACAAAATATGATGAAATAGGTTGCCAGGTATTCACCACATGCTGGCAGGGTGTGGGAGGGAGCCTTCCGGAAGCGGGGTGTGGCTCCACCTCTAAACAGTGATGTCACCGATGCGATGACATCACACGGAAGGGATGTCATCATGTCAGGGACATCACACAATTACACTCTGGTTTGAGGGCAAAACTCTGTGGTAAAATTGCCCTCAAACCATACAGTTTTGCCCTCAAACCAGAGTGTTGGCAATGCTGCACGGTGACGTTGCCATTTGGGGGCAGGGTATCCCCTGCCAGCCAGCTGACCAGTGGTGGGAAGAAGCCCCCAAAACTGGGGGGTTCACCACCCAGACCTGAGGGATGGCAACCCTATGATGAAATAAACTGTGTTAAAACATCTCTTTTCTCAGGAACAATACCCATATCAGAACACAGTTCAAAATATACAGTGAGGCAGTAAGATGGTTCCTTGTATTTCACAGGGGCCTCGGGGGAAGACTGGCGTCAAGGGGGACAAAGGAGAAATGGGAGAGACTGTGAGTATCGCCTCTCATCCATCTACCTGGTCAGGCAAAATCAGTGTTTCCAACCTCCAAGTGAGATCTGGAGAGCTCCTGGAATTACAACTGATCTCCAGACTACAAAAATCAGTTTCTCTGGAGAAAATGGGTGCTTTGAAGAGTGGACTCTAGGGCATTATACCCCGCTATGGTCCTTCCCCTCCCTGAACCCCACCCTGCTGTGTTTCCACCTCCAAATCTCCAGGAATTGTCAACCTGGAGTTGGCAACCCTGGGCAAAATGTCTGTGGGACTTTCAAGGGATATGTGATACGCTTCCGCCAGGTTTCTCAGACTCTGGCAATCCTTCATGGTTCTCAGATGTCAGAAATATTTGGAGAATCCTTACTCCAGTGATGGTGAACCTTTTAGAGACCGAGTGCCCAAACTGCAACCCAAAACCCACTTATTTATTGCAAAGTGCCAACACGGCAATTTAACCTGAGTACTGAGGTTTTCGTTTTAGAAAAAACAAGTCCTACATTAACATCTTTTGTCTTAAAAGAAAAACACAATAACAGAGCTTTCAGTGATACAAACAACTTTTTATTGAAAGGTTAAAGTTTGCATTTGGCATTCTTTTGAACAATTAATGTGATTTTTGCTGTCCAATCTTGCGAACTCTGTGCTGGGGTGATGCCGTGCGTGCCCACAGAGAGGGCTCTGAGTGCCACCTCTGGCATGCGTGCCATAGGTTTGCCACCACTGCCTTACTCTGTGCTTTTATATTAACTTTCTAAGGGTGCATTCAGATGGGCAGCTAATCCCACCATTGGCCTGGCTCTAATTTGATCTAGATCTTTTTGATCCAGCATTGCACGACCAGACAGCTCGCCCGTGATTCGTTTTACTGCATGTGACTCCGTTGTGGATTGTCTAGACAGCATCCACTGTAAGGAGCCGTGCGGTTGGCTTTAAAAAAAAAAATCCTGTTTGCACATGTGCATATGTACCTCACTGTCTACTTGTTTTTCCGCGCATGCACGGACTAAAATGGTAAAAGCACCACCATCAGTCTCTTCCTCTAGGTACCATTTCAGTTAACGAAGTGCATAAATATCACAGGACCTTCAGAAACATTAAATTGGATCATTTGAGTGGAGCTCTGCGGACGTCACATGTTTAAGCAGTTATGCGCGCATCGCTAAGACTTTTTAAAAATGGTGGCCGTTCAGGATGGTCTGGAGACCATCCCTACAGGCTGATTGTGCGCTGGTGGAACAACTAGACAGGGGAAAGTCTGCCATTGGCCCGTCGGCCAGCTTAGGACCAGACTTTCACCACTATCTTTTAAGTACAGATCCCTGATGGGGATCGATGGGCTAATCACGGAAGTGGCACAATTCCCAGATGCTGTTATCTGGATGTGCACTTTAAATCCACCAGGCAGTCGTGCCTGGCGCAGCTCGAAAGAGCCATCTGAACGTGACCTAAATTTACCTGAAGGCCTGTGAAATTTGGAATGGCTCACAGATCTGTGGGGCATAGAATGCAGACTCTCTTCATTTACAGGGAAAAGCTGGCCTACCTGGGCCGATAGGACTGGATGGTACTCCTGGAGCTACTGGGCCCAAGGGCGAAAAGGTACTGGCTCTAAAATATTATTTAATTCGTATTTCAGAAATACATGCAAACACATAAATACATAGATCTTCAAGGTCCTCTTAAAACGTCCTCTTAAAACCACCTCTTAAAACTGAAGTACGGTTCCATAATTCAGGAACCACCAGAGAAAATGGTCACTCAGAAATGCCACAGTGAAGTAATTTTACAGCTTCAGGCGGGGTAGCCAGGGGTCATTTTGTAGAAAAAGAGGTGCAGGAGCTCATTAGCATAACTCATTGGCATAACTCATTTGCATATGCTACACCCCCTAACATACCGGAAGTGTGTCAGAAGGCAACACCCACCCCTCAGGCTCCACTCCACAGGTGAGTGAAACTGACCTGCTCTTCCTCCATTCCCTTCCCCATCCAATACTTTGTGCAAAAAAAATAAGCGTAAAGAACACACCCTCATTCTTTTCCTGCTCCCTTGAAACCACCAGGTTTCAAGTAGACTTGAGATACCCAGGACACGTGCACCGCCCATCCCTTCCCCTTCCCCTCCCCACAACAAGACACCCTGTGAGGTAGGTGGGGCTGAGAGAGGTCTTTTGAGAACTGCTCATGAGAGAACAGCTCTGAGAGAACTTGTGACTGGCCCAAGGTCACACCAGCAGCTGCATGTGGAGGAGTGGGGAATCAAACCCGGTTCTCCCAGATTAGAGTCCAACTCCTGACCACTACACCAAACTGATGGGGTGGAAGCTGCTGAAGGGTTGGTGAAATTTCTCTAGTACTTATGTGCCATGTGCCCAGATAAAAAATGGTATACTTAGAAAATTTATCTGCCACCTTGAGCAAGTCTCTGGAAAAGCAGCACACAGTCATAAAAGGAACAATGATAAAATTATCGATATTAAAACAAAACATTAAAAACAATAAAGACCCTAGCAGGGCTTTCCCCGGGGCGCTGCGCCTCTGCACTGCTCAGGGAAGCCAAGGAGGGGGCGGGGCTTGGTCATGTGCCCGCCCCCTGGGCTCCTCACTCCTGGAGCTGCGCTCCTGTGCGCTCCCACTCCAATGGACCCCTAGGGGTAGCCATGTTTGTCTGGAGCAGCAGAACAAAGTTTGAATCCAGTGGCATCTTTTAAGACCAATACTGTGAATGAAACTTTGTTGGTCTTAGATACGGGTGGGAAGCTTTTTCATGTTTGGTGGAAATGTAAAGAGGTAATGTTATATTGGAGAAGGGTTCATGAAATGTTACAAAAAATTTGTTTGATACTGCTACCATTCAAACCTGAAATGTTTTGCTTAATATTATGCCTGACGTAAAAGATAAGAACGTTAAGCTCTTAATTATACATATGGTTACAGCAGCAAGAATCCTTTATGCTAAGTACTGGGAGAAATTAAAGATACCAACGAAAAATGAACTTTTAAAAAACATTTTTTAAAGTTAGTTTTCCATTAAAAAGAAACACTAACATGCAGAGTTGTTTGCTTATGTATATAATAACATAGATCTCCATCTCACATTTGCTAGTTTTTTCAGTCTCTTTTGCACCTAATAACTTTAATTTAAAATAAATTTTACTAACATATGTTGGCTATAATTATTGCTTTGTGAAGCTTTCGATTCATGTATAAAGTCTAGCCCAAGATTCTTCAAAGATAATATCTCCTCTTCCTTGTAGTATCATAGTTAGTCTATCCATTTCGGCCGTTTCAAGCAATTTACAAATTTGAAACAGCAGAAATGGATATATTGTCAGGCTTGTTGAAAGACCGAAGTAAACAAAATGTGAGAGACAATTGGATACCATTTTATGACTCAGTGGAAAGAAACTTCGAAGGCCAGGAACAATGAATATAACTGTTATAAACTTGGAGAAACTCTAACTTGAACTGTATAGAATCTGACTCTTTTCAGGAATCATAATAGAAGATTCCAGTGATTTGATTGACACTAGCTTTATATAATGAAAGAGATCTGGAAACAAATTAAGATGGAAAATTTGTGACAGCTATTATATAATCTTGATGGAACTTCCCTTTATGTCTTACCCCATCCCTTTTACCCTTCCTGCCAGCGTGGTGTAGTGGTTAAGTGCATGGATTGTAATCTGGGAGAACCGGGTTTAATTCCTCACTCCTTCACTTCCACCTGCTGGATGACCTCAGGCAAGCCGTAGTTCTGTCAGAGCTGTTTTGAAAAAGAGCAATTTCTGTCAGAGTTCTCTCAGCCCCACCTACCTCACAGGGTGTCTGTTGTGGGGAGGGAAAGGAGTTTGTAAGCCACTCTGAGACTCCCTTGGGTAGTGAAGGGTGGGGTATAAATCCAACCTTCTCCTCCTCTTCTTCTGATGTTAAAACCAAATAAAATTTATAATTAAAAAATAAAATAAAACTTTGTTGGTCTTAAAGGTGCCACTGGACTCAAAACTTTGTTCTGTAATTTTACAGTGTCATCCTAAACAAAGTTATGCTCTTCTAAGTCCACTGAAGTCAACGGGCTTAGAAGCATGTAACTCTGCAGAGGATAGCACTGTTAGACTTGGGACTTCATGGTCTTAAGTTGGGGGGGGAGGGGCAAAGGTGATGTTCATCTGGTACAATCCCCCTTGTAATATGGGAGATGTGGCAGTAGTTCTCTTTTGTCATCTGCCCTCCTTGAGGGAATGAAGCCCAGTTTCAGAAGTTTCAGGATCACATGGACCACTGAGAAGGTTTCTTCTCAGGATCTTAGGCTACAGTTTGGTGTGAGAGTCAGTTTGATGTAATGGTTAAGTACACGACTCTAATCTAGGAGAACCGGGTTTGATTCCCCACTCCTCCATGTGCAGCCAGCTGGGTGACATTGGGTCAGTCACAAGTTCTCTCAGAGCTGTTCTGTCAAGGACAGTTTTGAAAAGAGCTCTCTCAGCCCCACCTAGCTCCCAGGGTGTCTGTTGTGGGGAGGGGAAGGGAAAGGAGATTGTAAGCCACTCTGAGATTCCGAGTGAAAGTGAAATAAATCCAAACTCTTTTCTTCTTCTTCATGTCAGTTTCGTATAATGGAGTCTGCTTGCTTTTCAGGGTGAGGTTGGGCTTGGTATGCCGGGGCCTCCCGGTCTCAAGGGAGCAGAAGGAGAAAAGGTAGGTTCTGTGGGAGGTGGAGCCAAACCCAAAATGGCTTCCATAGGAAGGTGGAGGCAAACATCATAACTTCCCTCCTCGCTTTGTAAAAGAATTGCAGGAGCTGGATAAAATTAAACAAAGAGAAGTCCAGGGAAAGGTAGAGAGAAAAAGAAGGGAAGCCTGTAAGGGGAATCACATGCTGGGATGCTTACTAGCTCTCCTGATCCTCCAGTGGCTGCAGCTGTTATTGCAGCCTGGAAAACCATTTCCTTTGAATGAGGGTGGACAATGAGAAGCCCTGCCTTATAATAGCCCTGCCCATTTTTTGAAAAGCTCAGGGGGCAAAGAGGAGGTACTGGCAGTGCAATAGTGCCCACAGGCATCCTGTTGAGGAGCCGAGCACTAATCACTGTCACTCAGCCAGTATGGTGTCGTGGTTAGGAGCGTGGACTCTATAATCTGGGAGAACCAGGTTTGATTCCCCACTCCTCCACTCACAGCTGCTGGATGACCATGGGCAAGCCATAGTTCTCTCAGAGCTGTTCTCTCAGGAGCAGTCCTCAAAAGAGCTCTCTCAGCCCCACCTACCCCACAGGGTGTCTGTTGTGGGGAGGGTAAGGGAAAGGAGATTGCAAGCTGCTCTGAGACTCTACTCTTTCTTCTTTTAACTTACCTAGATGTGAAGATAAAATTAGAGGGGAAAGCTATATAATCCCTCTCCTAAGTTTCTTGAAGGAGGGGGCTGGATAAAAGTAACCAGTGAAGAAAGATAATTCAGCTTTTCCAAGGACAGAATTTGTCTTCAGTGTGTTTGGCAGATGATACATGCTTATTTGTTCAAAAGGAGCTGTTATTAAAGTGAGACTGAAGTAGTAACATTGGTGTATTTTTGCAAATATGGGAATTGCACAACCTTGGTTTGTTGGTTTGCCTAACCTTATGTTGCTTCCTACAACTGGGAGCGGCTCTTGAGTGTCTCAGCTCCAAATGACACATTATGATTTCAATGTGTCTGGCCACATTTACCTCCTTCCACATGTGTTCATGGAGAGAAAGTTCTTTCCCAAAGCCTGCTGCAAGAACTGCCAGGGATTGAACCTGGGACCTTCTGCCAACATGCCGTGTCTCATAGAATCAAAGGGTTGGAAGGGACCTCCAGGGTCATCTAGTCCAACCCCCTGCATGATGCAGGAAATTCACAAATGCCTCCCCCACCACACCCCCAGTGACCCCTGTTCCATGCCCAGAGAATGACAAAAAACCTCCAGGATCCCCAGCCAAAGTGGCCTGGAGAAAATTGTTTCCTGACCCCAAAGTGGCAATCAGCATTTCCCTGGGCATGCTACCAAATTCCTCTCCGAGCCTAAGGGTTTGTCTAACCATTAGACAAACCTAGGCATTCACCTAAGTTGCCAGGTTTTGAGGGCCATCAAAACAGTGAGAGGAACCTCCTCTACTGGCTGGGAAGGGAAGGTTGGCATTTGACTGGTTTCTAGAATCTCTATAGTTGCTCTCTCATCTTTTGTAGCTGTTGCTACTCAAATTGTTGAATGGTGGAGAATGCAGGCATTCTCACATTTTCTGACTTGCTAGTGAGTAGCTGAAATTGCCATGATGGAATGGGGAGGGCTTTGGAAGAACTTAACTCTTTTCTATTTTCATGTTGTTCATTTTGAAAGCCCAATAATGTGTGCTCTAGAAGCCTAACATTTTTTCTCTATTTGATGGGGGCACCAAAGTCATACTTGTCTTAGTGCACCAAAAAACCTTGCCCCTTCCCTGTCCAGAGTGGTTTTTAGCAGGTGAGCCAAGCCACCTCAGTATACTTCTCAACTGTAGGTCAAAGATATGCAGCTGGTGTTTGGGGCTGAAGAAGTGAGTGGTCCAAGGCAAATTTGGGAACAGTGAAAGGTTTTCGTTGTGTGCCAGCAAGACTTGAGCTCTTTTCTGTTTGCTTTACAGGGGTCATTGGGACTTCCTGGATCCCAAGGGCAGAAGGTGAGTTTTCAGTAATGCTCGGTCAAACCTTAGTAGAGTTACACACCCACATGCCTGACTGGACGCATTCCCAAAGACTGGAGCCAACCTACATAGCTCCGGCCATGTTTAGTGTCTATGGGGTGTGGCTTGCAAACATTTATTCTTTCTCTGGGCTTGCAAAATCAGAGCATAGTGAAGCAGTAGACAATATACTATACTTTGCTGTGTTCAGCTAGGGAATGTTTGCTGGTAGATCACACTGGTTAGTAGCTTGTTGAGGGTCTGTTGGCTGTTTCCATACCTAGCAGTCCAAGCCTGACTTTTGCCAGGTTGATCCTAATTCCCATTTGCAGGGAAGCTGTGAATTGATTTTACATTTTTGGGTGTATGCACTGGAGCTGATACAGTGTCTAAGAGCTAACATCTGAAAGATCCCCTGGCTGAAATCCTTCCCTTTGCCACAAATACACTTGGTGGCCTTAGACAAGGCACTCTCTCAATTTCTGTCTGCCATTTGGGGGGTGATAATATTGTCCTTCCTTGCAGGGGCATTGTAACAATGTAATATGTTTGAAGCATTCAGAACACTAAATTCAGTTAAGAGAATGCACCTCAGGGTAGGTGGCCACATGGGTGATTGAGCTTAATGTCACCTGCAAAATATGTTATTGTGTTTTTAATTCATTTGAAATGTTTATGTTCTGTGGTGATTATCACCAGTTTAATCATTGGTAATGAGATATTCCTGAGAGGGTTGGAACACCTCCTGAGGTACTAATGCCTCTATATTTCTCCTTTCAGGGTGAACAAGGAGCACCAGGGGCAGAAGGACCAGCTGGTTTGAGGGTAGGGATCAAGGCAAAAAGGTAGCTGAAGCCAGGTTCACACATGCAGGGGAGTGAGACAGCAGAACCTTAGGGGGGTAGGAAGGCCTGCTCCACTTCAGGCTGCCAGTAGCGGATTACAACATGAGAGAAACCATGTTGGATCAAGCCAGTGGCCCATCCAGTCCAACACTGTGTCACACAGTGGCCAAAATCCAGGTGCCCTCAGGAGGTCCACCAGCATGACCAGAACTCCAGAAGCCCTCCCACTGTGGTCCCCGCCAAGCACCAAGGAGACAGAACATCACTGCCTCAGACAAAAGAACATAAGAGAAGCTAGTGTTGGATCAAGCCAATGGCCCATCCAGTCCAAATTCCTTGTCACACAGTGGCCAAAATCCTGGTGCCATCAGGAAGTCCACTAGTGGGGCCAGAATACCAGAAGCTATCCCACTGTTGCTCCCTAAGAATACAGAGCATCACTCCCCCAGACATAAGAACATAAGAGAAGCCATGCTGGATCAGGGCAATGGCCCCTCCAGTCCAACACTCTGTGTCACACAATGGCCAAAACCCAGGTGCCATCAGGAGGTCCACCAGCGGGGCCAGAACACCAGAAGCCCTCCCACTGTTGCCGCCCCCCACACCCCAAGAATACAGAGCATTGCTGCCCCAGACACAGTGTTCCAATAGTCACTGATCGACCTCTTGATTCCAGTTTTAAATGCTCCTTCACAGAGAAAATTCCATGTGGTCTGTGGTCTGACAACCCTAGAGAATTTCAGGGAGGGGCCTAGTTCACTAGCGTCACACTGAATGCTTACTTCACTTCTGGTAATAACCGGAAGTGACATCTTTAGGTGTTCTAGGACTTACAAAAATTCTATCATTTTACCACAGAGATTTTTTTAAAAAATGCTAGAGCATCTACTGTGTCACTTCTGGTCTTCACCAGAAGTGAAGTAAGCATGCTGGCACATACTCCATCTCCCCCTCCCCACATATCCTTCCCCTGGCCCCTAAGAATCAGGATACTGCCCTCCCCAGACTCCATCTCCCTCCCCAAATCTCCAGGAATTTTCCAGCCTGGAACTAGCAATCCTAGATCCCTGGATCGGAATCTGGGGGTGTCTTTGGTGCATAGAGCAGTTGGTCTGCCGATGAGCTGTAGCAGGTCTCATAATGCCACTATCATAACTACATGAGAACCTCAGAAGAACTTTGCTGGATCAGTAGAGGGGCCATGGCTCAGTGGGAGAGCCTGTGCTTGGCATGGAGAAAGTCCCAGGTTCAGTCCCCGGCATCTCCAGTTAAAAAGGACCAGGCTGTAGGTGATGGGAAAGACCTCTGCCTGAGACCCTGGAGAGCTGCTGCCAGTCTGAGTAGACAATACTGACCTTGACAAACTGAGGGTCTGATTCAGTATAGGCAGCTACATGTGAGAGTTTCATTCCGGGGAGGGCCTGGCTCAGTAGCCCCAAGTTCCCTTTCCTCCATGAATTCATGTCATTCACCTAAGTGAAATTTCTACCGTTTGTCCCCATGGCAATGAGTTGCAGAGGTTTACTTGAAATTTCCCCTGTCTCCAGTCACTAAGGAGCAAGCTTGTACATGTATACTGATTTCATCATCAAAAATATTTGAGCATTATTAGAATGGGTAGAACTTGATAGTGAACAGAATAGGGACGTGAAGAGCTTGTTCCTGGAGCAAGCTCAATGTCCCTCTTTAACGGGGCGGGGGGGGGGATGTCAGTTCTTCTGCAAAGTATGAGGCTTGCAACATTAATCCTGTTGGACGAATGGAATTGTTTGCTTTGAATAATATGTTGTTGTTGGTGTTTTTTTTTTTAAATCAAGGGTAAAAAAGGCCAAGATGGTGTCAAAGGAGAAAAGGTGAGGTTTCCTGAAATGGACAGGAATAGATGACATTGAGCTATGGGAGGGGGCAGAAGAGATAGGCTTGCTCGGTTCAGACTATGCAGAAGCATGGCTTAATTGAACAGTTGTGAGAATCCCACAGAGTCAATCAACAACAAGGATCCTTAAACTGGGAAGCTTTATTGAGAAAGGTCTGTTATGGTCATCTGCACTTCTTGTGTTAGTAATGGCGGGCACTGTTGCAGTCAGGACAATTATACAGAATTCAGAGAGAGGACAGGTAGTGTAATGCAACCAATCATCAGTGTAGAAAAAAGGTGATGAAAACAACGGCTCTTGGTTCCCAGAGAAAAAGCGGGAAGGTTCATAGCCAGACAGTAAAAGATACATGGGTAGGCACCAGCAGTCTCTCAAGGTTGGGGAGGAGCGATAAGCGTGCTATGAGAACTATAACATAACATTCCACAGAAGTGACATCCTGGGCTCAGCCATCCCACCTCCCGGGCAGGGGATGGCAGCATTAGCTGACAGCAGTGTGACTGTCTGAACCAGTGGTGGAACCAGTGTGGTGCAGCGGTTAGAGTGTTGGACTAGAAACTGTAAGATCCATGTTCAAATCCACACCCTGCCATGGAAACTCGCAGGATGACCTTGGGCCAGTCACACACACTCCCAGCCTAGTCTACCTCACAGGGCTGTGGTGAGCAATAAAATGGAGGAGAGGAGACAAATGAAAGCTGCTTTGCGTTCCCATTGGGGAGAAAGGCAGGGTAGGAATGAAGGAAATCAAATAAACACCGCCAGTTTGGTGTAATGGTTAAGAGCGGCGGATTCTGATTTGGAGAACTGGGTTTGATTCCCCACACCTCCTCTCCATGAAGCCAGCTGGGTGACCTTGGGTCAGTCACAGTTCTCTCAGAGCTCTCTCAGCCCCACCTACCTTACCGGGACCAGTTTTCCACAAGGCACTGCTCCGATGTCGTTCCTCCGTTTTCCCCGATTGCGTACTTGAATTTCCCACTATTTGCTGTGGGGCGCATTTTGACCCGCAGCTCCACCCGATTTTCCCCACGGCTTCAGTGATCCTCAAAAAACAGGATCACTGAAGGTGCAGGGAAAATCGTGTGAAGCCACAGGTCAAAATGCGCCCCGCAGCAAATAGTGGGGAATTCAAGCACACAATCGGGGAAAATGGAGGAACGATGCCGGGGCAGCGCCTTGTGGGAAATCAGTCTGGGTGTTTTTTATGGGGAGATGAGAGGAAGGAGATTATAAGATGCTCTGAGGCTGTGGCCACTTCTGCGTTGTCACTTTGTCTCCCATTTCTCCCTAATGCTTCAGGGCTTTTCCCCGCTATGTGTTTTGCTCTCCTAAGTAGTCCCAGAAGGAGCACAACACATGTGGAAAAGGGGAGGGGAACCCAAAGCAATAAGGACAAAAGACTGACAAAAATAACAGTGTGGAAGTGGCCTCTCTTGAGTGAAGGGCAGGGTATAAATCCAACTCTTCCTCCTCCTTCTTCCTCCCCTGGGCTTTCCAACCAGGATCGGAAACATTGATTTGAAACTGTTTTACTAAGGCCAAATCTACACCTCCCCTCTGAAGTAGTTTGACTGCTGTTCTTTTCCTACACTCATTTCACACTAGTTTCACTTTGGTCAAATCTACATCTGACTTTCCCGCTGGAATCATTCTAGTTTAAAAAAACCCCGTCTATACCTGTTTCTAGTTTTAAACCATACTTGTTCTAGTTTAAAAATCACCATCTACATTTGTTAATTGCCCTCTTGTAGTCAAGCTAGTATTACACTGCTTTAAACAGATCCTGTTGCTTATTGCTCTTCAGACCCAGGGAGTGAAATTTGATACCAGTGTGAAATGAGTGTAGGAAAAGACAGCAGTCAAACTACTTCAGAGGGGAATTGTAAATTTGACCTTTGGTTTTTTTCCCTGGGTCTGAAGAGCAGTGGTTCTGCAAGAGGTTAGAAGTTGGGGGCGAGACTGCAGAGTTTAGTTTCCTTTGAATGAGAGAACTCTGAAGGTTTCTGGAGTCTTTGGAGTACTTATTACATTGTACAATTATAGAAATTAACCTATTGGGAGCCATTTTATAGTGCTGTCCCCTCTCAGATACCTCTTCCAGACAGGGTGAATTTTAAATGTAACACATTGGCTTATAATGTGCTTTCATAAGACCATGAGGTGTTCTAGACATATTTATGCTTCTTATTAGTGTATGATGAGAGTCCATGTCCTCTCACTTGCAGGGAGAGAGTGGGAAGATGGGGCCGAAAGGTCTTCCAGGAATAGCGGTAAGATAATCATGTGGGCTGGGAAAGGGGGTTGAGCCATTGTTTTGAACTTAGTTGAAATTATCGGTAAATGCCGAATCCCTCCCATCTAATACTGGTAAAATATTCAGATTGGGGAAATATTCGGTATTGCCGAATATATTCGGGTCTGATATACACCACCAGAGGGAAAGGAGGCATGTTTCCCTCTGGTAGCCCCAACAGATTCCCTTGTCAATTTCACTCCCAGTCCCCCATCAGCTGTGAGTGAAATTGACAAGGGAAAGCTCTGGGCTCTCTACCTTCCCTTCTCTAGCTGACATGGGGTAGCTGGAGAAGGGCAGGCAGGGAGCCCAGGCATGTTTAAAATGCCTTTCTTTCCCTCCCCTATCTCGGGAAGGGAAAGAAAGACATTTAAACATCCCCTCCCCAGTTTCCCTCCCCTCCCTGAGTTTCTCCGCAAAAGTGGAGAGGCTCGGAGAAGGAAGGGGTCATGTCTGCATGCCTGCCCTTTGTTTCCCTGTGGCTGCGGGGCACCTGGAGAAGATCAGGCAGGGAACCCCAGTGTGTTTAAAATGCCTTTCTTTCCCTCCCTGAGATTGGGGAGGGAAAGAAAGGCATTTAAACCCAACAGCTGACTGGCTGCTCAGGCTGTTAGGTTTAAGGACCTTGTTTTCGGTATAGCAAAATGAACCCAAAAAATAACTGGATAATATTGACTTTTTCGGGTTCAGCTATACCAGTAGCCAAATACAGCCTCTGATCTGTATTTGGCTTACGTGATACCCAAAAAATACCGACAAGGTATTGCTCAGGTACTTTTCCAGTTCGGCTATTGCCAAATGCACACCACTAGTAAGGAAATACTATCGGCCAACCCTCCACTACTTTGTTGGTCCAATTGATAAGGCCATGTTCTGTAAGGTCACCCAATCATTCTCTGAAAGCTGTAAACCTCAGCTAGTTTATCTCCCAGACCTACCAGTCTCTGCCCTACAGCCCACTAGATCCTGTAGGCTTCACCCACAAGCCCATCATGTACCTGAGGAAGGGAGCTTTAACTCTTGAAAGCTTACACCTCAAAGAACCTCATCGGCCTTTAAGGTGCTACCAGATTCGATTCTTTCTCTTGTACTGTAGGCCAACACTGAAGCCCAACAGGTTGCCTCATAGTTCCACCCCAACTGCCAGATTTGGCTGCTAATTCTCCCGGAAATCCCCCTTCATCCTTTCTCATCTCTGCAGGTAGCTATGATTTCTTTTCGAATCGTGTGACCCACCCAATTGTCACAGTAAACTGGACACTATAAACATTGTGCTCATGACTAGCTGGAAACCCGCCTCCTGTTTCCATACAGTTACGTAGTCCCCCTAGCCCCACTTTCTGGCCCACAACAAAATCAACCAACAGATTGCAACTGCATTTGAATTATAATCTGTGGAAACTCTTGGGTGTTTTTCAGGGTCTTCCAGGGCCTGTTGGACCAAAAGGAGACCAAGTGAGTAAAAACGGAGGGGTTGTTGGTCCAGCACCATAACAGAAAATGACACAAAATTTATTTATTTATTTATTTAATTATATCAATATCCCGCCTTGCCAGCGAACCGGCTCAAGGCGGCTAACAACCATAGAATACCATCAATGGTTTACAAAATATAAAACAGACAGTTAAAACTAGCATAAAAACAACACAGCACTACACAAAAATACAGCAACAATATAGCAGCATTTTAGATGGCGGTTTCAGAGTTCTCATAGTGGACAGAGGCAGCACAAGTATGGCCAGGGACCAGGGCGATGTTATCCTACAAATTCCCCCCGGCGGCGGCTCCTAGTTGAAAGCCTGGCGGAAGAGCTCCATCCTGCAGGCCCTGCGGAACTGTAATAAGTCCCGCAAGGCCCTGATGTCATCCGGGAGCTCATTCCACCAGTAAGGAGCCGCCACCGAGAAAGCCCTGGCCCTAGTACAGGCCAACCGAATGTCTTTCGGACCGGGGAAAGTCAGACGACGTTGTGTGCCTGACCTCAGTGTCCTCTGGGGCATATATGGGGAAAGGTGGTCCCTCAAGTAGGCAGGCCCCTGACCATATAGAGCTTTAAAGGTTAACACCAGCACCTTGAACCGGATCTGGTATGCTATAGGCAGCCAGTGCAGCGACTGCAGCACAGGCTGGATGTGGTGTGAGGCTTCTGCTCAAAGTAGTCAAGGATCAGATCTTTGTTGATGAAACACAGTTCTTTATTTCCAATTTCTACATTGGTACAGGTCCTCGGATTATTGTCAGAGATAACGCATACAATAGAAGCAGGTCTAATGTACTCTCCAGCACAATTTGAATTGCCCATAGGTAACCAATCAACAAGGGGGAAAAACTGCGGGCAAAAGGTTCTCTGGCCGTTTGCTTCCCACAGGAAAGAAAGCTAGGTGTGAAGCAGTAAATCTCCCTTCCCAAACCAGACCCCTCAGATGTAGCCATATTCACATAACAAATGCCTTCCCCAAGGCCTTCGCACATTGATAAGAAATGGTCCCTGTCCTCCCCTGTCTTCCCAGCCGGGATGAATGGTATGCGGAGGCAGGAGTGTGAGAGGCCCATTGTTCTCATGATTTGAAGTTGTCATTCTCCCGGGCCAACAGATACATAGACCAGGCCTGGTCAAAGCCATAAACCTGGGGTCACATAATATACATTCACAATGGTCAAGCAAAATGGCAATAGGCATGATTACATAGTGGGTAGAGGAACAACTAATAGCAATAGGCATGATTACAAAGTGGGTACAGGAACAGGTTACAATATATAGCATGAGATCCCAAAAATCCTTGTCTGAATCTGCAGATTCTGACATGTGGTCCCGCAAAAAATCAACATTAATATTGGAACCAAGGCTCTCGTTGAGGTGGTCAGCTTCGCTCTGGGCTGTATCACTTCAGATGGCATGGGGGGACTCAGGCAACTGGATACTTCTCCGTACCCCGCCTCCTAAATACGTCCACAGAAAATCAGCGCATCAGAGATAACTCCCCACTGTAGACAGAGATTTTTTTCATACAGAAAAGCGTTAGGTCATGCCTTTACCTTTACCTAGCGACCTTAAATTCTGATCATACAAAAGAATTAAGGGGATTGAGTTCGGTTCTTTGAATATAACCAGCGAACCAGTCAGAACAACTACAAAACCTTTTATCTTTTATTGAGAGAAGAAGTCAGTTTCTTTAATGATCTGGACTGAACGGAATGCAAGCATGAAAAAACCCTACAATTACTGTAGAAAATAAATACCGAGATTATCAAAGTACCTAGCCCTGCTTTTTAGCAAGTAGTAGCTTTTGAAAGCAAATCGGCTTTCAGCTTGTTATTTAGATTATGAGAAGTCCCATTGCTGTTACAGATCTTCTAAGATTCATTAAAGGAATCCCGTATTGTATCAAGTTTATTAGAGCAGTTTGGGTTTCCTCAAAGCACTGACAATAAACCACTACACCAGCTTTGGTGTAGTGGTTAAGTGCGTGGACTCTAATCTTGGAGAACCGGGTTTGATTCCCCACTCCTCCACTTGCACCTGCTGGATGACCTTGGCCAAGCCATAGCTCTGTATCAGCTGTTCTCTCAAGGACAGCTTGGTAAAGAGCTCTCTCAGCCCCACCTACCTCCCAGGGTGTCTGTTGTGGGGAGGGGAAGGGAAATGAGTTTGTAAACCGCTCTGAGACTCCCTTGGGTATTGAAGGGCGGGGTATTAATCCAATCTCTTCTTCTTCTAAATACACCCTGTGCCAAGTTCTAAGTTCTCTTGGTTCCCAAAGGAGCTCACCAGGATCAAAACTGAATTACAAGGACATTCCCCTCCCCCCAAAAATAATTGTGCTGTCTGGGTGCTTTGATAGGTGTTAGAAGCTGGAACAAGAAGAACTGCCGCTTGGTACACAATCCAAGCGGGATGGTGGCAGGGTGTCTTCCTGCTGTCCTTCCCTCCCTCTCTCTCTTTGTTGTACAATCGGTGTTAAAAGTGCCTAACTTTGACAGCATAATGACCTTAATTTTTATTAACAAAATGTAAATTTGGAAACACAGAGGCACCCTCACATCCCACCCCTCAGCATGGTGTACTGGTTAAGAGGGGTGGACTCTAATCTGGAGAGCCGAGTTTGATTCTCCACATGAAGCCGTCTGGGTCACCTTGGGCCAGTCCCAGTCCTCTTGGGACCCTCTCAGCCCCACCTGCCTCACCAGGTGCCTGTTGTGGGGAGAGGAAGGGAAGGAGATCGTAAGCCGCTCTGAGGCTCCTTCGGGTAGAGAAAAGAGAGGCATTAAAAAAACAACTCTTCTTCATCTCCTCAAGCTAACATTTCCCACTTGCTATTGCATTTCTGTTCCAAAATTCACCTCCTCCCCAGTTTCAAATGTGGGGGCACTGGAATTTAATCTCTCGAGATGCCAAGTAGCTCCATCCCAAATTGCATTTCCTTGGCTCTGCAATAATCCAGTGGGTCCTGCTAATCCTGAACTGGTCTACTCACAAGTAAATGGTGCTAAGTGCAGTGGAGCACACTCCAAAGTAAGTATGTGCCCTAAAGCACTGTTGTTGTTACTAACTGAATTTTCCTTGCCTTTTTCCAGGGCATCCAAGGCTTCCCTGGTGCTCCAGCAATGGGGGTAAATTACAAATTTCTAATTGCTTCTCTTAAATAGCAAGTATTTACCAAAGGAACGGATAGTACCCATGAAGGGTTTTTTTCTTCACATGTCACATTATTAGGGATGAGTTCTTAATGCCTGAGGCTTGCTTCCCACAATGGAACAAAATTTATAGCAAACTCTGCCTTCAGTAGGGCTGCCAATGGATTCCCTCTCTCCCAGGTCCTGTTGCCTGCTGTCACTGGTACCATAGAGATTCTGGTAATTCCTAGAGCTACCCTTCAGCTCTTCCGGGTAGCTCTAGGAACTGCCAGGAACTCTGTGGTGAGAACTTCGTGTAAGTAGATAAGGTTGTGTGTTTTTTTAGCCAGTTTGGTGTAGCGGTTAGGAGTGCAGACTCTAATCTGGGAGAACCAGGTTTGATTCCCCACTCGTCCTTCACATGCAGCTGCTGGTGTGACCTTAGGTCAGTCACCAGTTCTCTCAGAGCTGTTCTGTTAAGAGCAGTTCTCTCAGAGGCCTCTCAGCCCCTCCTACCTCACAAGGTGCAGTCAGACGTGCCATTTAATCAGGTTTACATGGCTCCACTCTATTGCACTTATTTTTACTCTGGACAATTGCGATCTCACAGGAGCGTGTGTCGGGTTTTGTTTGTTTTTTCTAAGTTTATGCATGCGCATAACTGCTCATTCATAGAACTGACAAAGTTTATCCTCACGCATGCACAGAACCACGAGGGCGAATCATGGCTTTCGTTTCACAGTTCCTCAGAGCACTATGATTTCACCGCTGTGACGGAAGATTTCCTTTTAAACTTTTCGCCTGAAACTGGCCTCTTTGGGATCCCAAACTCAACACTAGTGCCTGTTTAAACGTTGGCTTTATAAACGTAGTAGCAGAGCTCCGCTTATGCGCATGCCGCCGATGCACAAAAGAAATGGTGTGCGAAAAGCGGAAGGGGGTTTAAACCATCAGAAGTGGCTTGACACCGGAGGAGCGATCACACAGGGGGAAATGCGGCTTTAAACAGGAGAGCTGAGAAACCACCACTTGGGACCCGGTAACAAAATACTCTGGCTGAAGGGGGGGGTGGTTTAAGCAGGAAATGAACGGATCAGGGCGGGAGGCAGATGTTGCTGTGTGAATGGGTGCATAAAATCCATTGTTGATCCATCATGAAACCTGATTAAATGCTGTATCTGAATGCACCCACAGGGTGTCTGTTATGGGGAAGGGAAAGGAGTTTGTAAGCTGCTCTGAGACTCCTTCGGATAGTGAAGGGCGGGGTATAAATCCAATCTCTTCTTCTCCTTCTCCCAGGACACTGCATCCCACCCTAAATGACATCGTGCCATTGCACCAACTGCAGGTTTCTGTTTATTTTTCCCTGCTGGCCTGCGGAGCTCAGGGGGGTGCAGGTGGGGGGGGGCACAGAAGCCGGTGGTTCTGATAGGAATCAAGGCCTCCCAGGCTGCTTTTTACAAAAGAAAAATGTGCTTGAGATAGGGTTGCCATGACAAGGCCCCCCCCCCCTTTCTGGTTGGACTTTTAACTTAGCAAATAAGTACCCAGCAGAGCCACTGCTCCACTGGGGATGTCTGCCAATGAGTTCCACCCAAATATGTCCCTCATCAAAATCGTGGCATTTTCTGTTCAGTGACAGATGCAAGCAGTGAGATTTTTTTCCTATGTGGAGTCGGGGAACAGTCACCCTTCTGTCATTCCGAAATGAAGACACGATCTTTCAGTCAGTGGACAGAGTAAAGGGAAAGAGAGAGCCGTTCCATATAACTTATCAGAGCAGTTCCATATAAGGATATGGAGATAACTCAATGAAAATGTCGAGACAGTGTGCGACTGCAATGAAAAAGGCCAATGCTATGCTGGGGGTTATTAGGAAGGGAATAGATAACAAATCAGCCAGTATCATAGTGCCCCTGTATAAATCGATGGTGCGACCTCATTTGGAGTACTGTGCACAGTTCTGGTCGCCACACCTCAAGAAAGATATTATAGCATTGGAAAAAGTGCAGAAAGGGGCAACTAAAATGATAAAAGGGTTGGAACACTTTTCCTATGAAGAAAGGTTGAAGCACTTGGGGCTCTTTAGCATGGAGAAACGTCAGCTGAGGGATGACGTGATTGAGGTTTATAAGATTATGCATGGGATAGAGCAAGTAGAGAAAGAAGCACTTTTCGCCCTTTCTCACAATACAAGAACTCGTGGGCACTCCATGAAATTGCTGAACAGTCGGGTTAGAACAGATAAAAGGAAGTACTTCTTCACCTAAAGAGTGATTAACACGTGGAATTCACTGCCACAGGAGGTGGTGGTGGCTACAAACATGGATGGCTTCAAGAGGGAATTAGATAAACATATGGAGCAGAGGTCCATCAGTGGCTAGTAGCCACAAAGTATAGGTAGGAACTCTCAGTCTGGGGCAAGGGATGCTCTGTAATCTTGGTGTTTTGGGGGGGCAAAAGTGGGAGGGCTTCCTGCCCCCACTGCTGGACCTTCTGTGGGCACCTGGTGTTTTTGGCCACTGTGTGACAGAGTGTTGGAATGGATGGGCCATTGGCCTTATCCAGCATTGGCTTTTCTTATGTTCTTATGTTCTTAAGGAGAACATTTACAAGATGTTTTATAGATGGCATTGGATGCCAGATAGATTAGCAAAATGTTACACAAACACCTCCAACACTTGTTGGAAATGTAAAAGCAACGTGGAGACATTCTATCATATGTGGTGGAGGTGTAATAAGATCTCAAAATTTTGGTGTAAAATACATAGAACGATACAAGAAATAACAAATATATATGTTCCATTTACTCCTGAAATATTTTTATTAAATATGCTCTCAGACAATTATATGAGAAATGACAAGTATCTAATTACATACATATTAACAGCGGCTAGAATTTCAGTAGCTAGAGGTTGGAAATTAGATAAATTACCAACAAGAGAAGAAGTAATACAGAAAATACTTGAGGTGGCAGAAATGGACAAGTTAAATATATTCTTACAGGGAAAAGATCAAGAAGTACATACAAAAAGATGGAATCGTTATATGTATGGTTAGATAAAAAAAGGAATTGTAGACTCACATTTATGCTATAATGTCAACTTTATGTTGGAATGTCTAATGTATGAAAACAGATAAACTTGTTTTTTAAAAAAGGAAAGAGAGTTGTGCTCCCAAGTAAATATGGTCCAGATCAGATACGGTTGCCAGGAGATATACCGTGTTGGGGAGGGGCCTCACCAGCAATGTTAATGACATCATGTCTGATGTTGCCAGCAATGCACTGATGTCATTCCCCGTGTGCCCAAATGTGATGTCAGTACATTGTCGAGGACACTGTGGTATAGGGCTGCTAGGTCCCCCGGTGGGGCAGCGGTTTCCCTGCCGAAATGGCCCCCAATCCGCCAGTCTGCATCAGGCCGGCGGATTGAACCCCGCCCCAAAAGTGCCCGGTTCGGGCCGACGTGCCCGGCATGTTGCCAGCCAACGCTCTAGCAATCGGCCTGAAAACTCTATGGTACCATAGAGTTTACGGGCTGATTGCTAGACCGGTGGTTGGCAACGTGCCCAACGTGATGATATCACTTCTGGGTGACGTCATCATGCTGTACGCTTTGTGCGCAAATGTCCCAGAACGGGACCAACTCTCCCCCACAGCGCCAGGTAAGTCACTTAGCAACCCTACTCTGGTATTTGGGCAAAAGTCTATGATTTAACTATTGAGCCTTGCCCAAATACCAGAACGTCTGTAGTGTTTCCCAGCCGTCTGCTGATGTAACTTCCAAATGCATGGGGAGTGACATCAGAACGTTAGGACACTGCTTAGGGTTGCCAGGTCCGGGCTGAAAAATACCTGGGGACTTTGAGGGTGGAGCCAGGAGAGGGTGGGGTTTGGGGAGGGGAGGGGCCTCAGCATGGTACGATACCATAGAGTCCACCCTTCAAAGCAGCCATTTTCTCCAGGGGAGCTGATCTCTGTCAGCTGGGGATCAGTTGTAAAAGCGGGAGATCTCCAGGTCCCACCTGGAAGCCGGCAAGCCTGCTGCTGATTGACCCCACCCCCTCTGGGTTCCTGTCATTTCCCCCACACACCTGCCTTCTGAGCAGCAGCGGGATAGCACCCATTGGGTGCAGGGATCCCCCATTAGTGGTGGGTTTGATAAACGTAGGATCAGAGCACAAGCCTCTTGTAGGCTATGCTCTTTTGGATTTTGGCCATCTTAACTCCCAGTACATGCTTATTGGATCGTGACTGTATCGACCTACACTTTGCTTATTGGACTGTTGTCGACTTACACTGTGTAATCCACTCTGAGTTTTAGGATGAAAGGCAGAATATAAATGCGGTAGATAAATAGATATGTGGTCTCTTAATCCCCAGGTTGTTGGGCCTTCAGGCAAGAAAGGCAGCAGGGTGAGTGTTGCATGGGCTTATGGGAGCTTGTGGGGTGGGGAGTGGGAAAGTTGTACAAGCAAGTGAAGCAACAGCACTGGGGGATGAAGCTTCCAAAGGTGGGGCCGTTCACAACGGAGATGGTCCCCTCCCTCCCCACCGCTTCATAGTAACCCCTCCCCGAACTGGGACCTCAGTGGGGTACTGAGAGTGACCCGGAAGGTCCAACTGGTCCAGAATGTGGCAGCACGGGTCCCTACGGGGACTTCCCGGATGGCACATATCCAACCTATGTTGCGTGAGCTGCACTCGTTTCCAGTGGAGCACTGGATCAGGTTCAAGGTGCTGTTTTTGACCTTTAAGGCCCTTAGTGGTCAGGGACCGCGATGCCTTTGAGACCGTCTCTCTCAGTATGCCCCGAGAAGAGCATTATGCGTAGGCAGTCAGAACCCCCTGGTGGTCCCCAGCCTGAGAGAGATCCGCCTGTCCTTAACCAGGGCTGGGGCTTTTTTGGCCCTGACCCGAGGGCTGCCAGGTCCCCCGGGAGGGCAGAGGTTCCCCTGCTAAACAGACCCCCGATCCACCGGTCCGGATCCGGCTGGCCGGGGGAACCCCACCCCCGAAGTGGCCAGATCGGGTCGACGTGCCCGGCATGATGACGTCACCCGGAAGTGACGTCACCACGCTGGGCATGTCACCAGGCAATAGAGTTTACCATAGAGTTACCATAGAGTTTTCGGGGTGATTGCTAGAGCGCCGCCCGGTGACGTGCCTGACATGGTGTCACTTCCAGGCAACGTCATCGCGGCACGCACGAAAGTTCCGGAATGGAACCACCGCTCCCCTGCTACAGCCAGTAAGTCACTCGGCAACCCTACCCGGCTGCCGCCTGGTGGAACTCTCTGCCCGAGAACTTCTGTGCCCTGCAGGATTTGTTACCTTTCCACGGGGCATGCAAGGCAGAGAAGTTTTGCCAGGCATTTGATTGAGGACAGCGATGGTATAGCACGTAGTCTGGCACTCTCATACCCTCCATTCTCTGCAAGCCCCCCTTCGGGAAGCCGTTGAAATCGGGAATTTTCCCCACTATCTTGGGTCAACCAAATTATGCTGATGTGTTATTGGAGCTGTACATTTGTATATGCTGTTGGTTTTAATATTTAATTAAATATGGGGATGGGGGTGTGGGTGCAGCCTCCCTCCAGGCAGCGCAGGAGGGCCAGCAGGAGTGGTGCAGCCAGGAGCGTCTCCCGCACAGAGCCCCTTGTGTGTCCAGGCAGTCGCCATGGAGCCACTGAAGGGGCGCACGGGCTGGCCTCAGCCGCTTCCTTTGAGGAGCAGGAACCACCAGGGCGTCAGGCCAGTGGCGTTCTTCCTGCACTGGCGCCCTAGGCAATTGCCTAACCCCGCCTTATAGAAGAGCCAGCCCTGATCACTGCTCTAAACATTTCTTTCTTTATTCCCATGACCAGGGGGACATTGGACCAGTCGGTCCTCCAGGCCCAAAAGGAGACCAAGGAGAGCAAGGAGAAAAGGGAGAGAAGGTAAAGGCAGTCGGACAGTGGGTGTGGAGCAGGGGTCACTGGGCGTGTGTGTGTGGGAAGGTGTTTGTGAATTTCCTGAATTGTGCAGGGGGTTGGACTAGATGACCCTGGAGGTCCCTTCCCTTCCAACTCTATGATTCGTAGGGCGGTTAGTGGGCTTAAGTGTTCCCACCATGCCATTTTCCCAGGTTGAAACACTCCTGCAGAACCACAGTTTGCCGCACAAAAATATGGTTTCCAACTCTGGTTTGGAAAATTCTTTGGAGGTTTGTTTCTGGCGATGTTGCTGTTTGGGGGTTGGGTTTCCTCTCGCCAGCCAGCTGGCTGAGGACAGGCAGAAGCCTCAAAAGCCAGGGGATTCCCACTCCCAGCTGGGGAATGGCAACCTAGACAGGAGGGACATCCCAGGCAAGGGAAGGATTCTGCTCCCACCTGCCTGTGTTGTGCTTTAAACCTTCCCTGTCCTGTTCAAAGGTATCCATTTGTGACCTCGACCTTCCTGACACATGATTGTGCTGGACAGCTCAAAAGGTAAAGGTAAAGGTTTCCCTTGCTCAAAAGTTAGTCAAATCCGACTCCAGGGGGCAGTGCTCATCTCCGTTTCCAAGCCAGAGAGCCAGCGCTGTCCGAAGACTTCTCCGTGGTCATGTGGCCGGCATGACTAGACACTGAGGCGCACAGAACACTGTTACCTTCCCACCGAAGTGGTACCTATTTATCTACTTGCAATTTCTTGCTTTCAAACTGCTGGGTTGGCAGGAGCTGGGGCTAGAGACGGGAGCTCACTCCGTCACATGGCACTCGGGCCTCGAACTGCCGAGCTACCAGCCTTCCAGTCTGCAGCTCTGTGTCTTAACCTCTGAGCCACCACAGCCCCTTGGACAGCTCTAGCACAGCCCATAAAATCAGGCTTTTGTTTCTGCCTTTTGAAGTAGTTGCTGTTGGTAGTTGTATAGAAACCATAAGCCCACCGACAGCCTCTTGTCTGTTTAACAGGGAGGCGTAAAATGCTTCCTTTGGTCTTAATCTTGGCTCGATTCCTACAGGGACACCCAGGATTTGGCATTCCGGGGCAACTGGGGTTGAAGGGGGAACCTGGAGAAAGGGTAAGTAATGTCGATTGATCCAGGAAGCGAAGATGAGGAAGTGTTCTAGCCACTTGCCCGGGTTTACAAAGCAGAGACGGTTGAGCGCTGTCTGCCTGAGTCAGTGCTTCTCCTTTCTGGAGATAATGAAGGATGCTATGAAATGGGGCAAAATTATTTCCCCATTCAGAAAGAGGGCGGAAAGATCCATTGCTAGGATTTTATAGCTTGTGGGGCAATTTTCCCCTCAGTGGGGCCGAAAGTACAGAAGGAAAAGGCATTTAGCCAATGTACCAGGAACTGTGGTCTCTTAGCCACCATTCTATTTTACCCTTTAGGGGTCAGATTTTTTTCTTTTTTAGTGTCTGCATTCTGAATGTATTATAGTTCGTGGCTGCGATCACACGCACAGTTCGCCCCGACATAGGCACGAATGCCGGGCGGATTAAAGGAGCGTGATCAGATGCCAACATCTGGCAAGCGCCTCGCAGCCGCCGGCAACCGGTTTTGCTCTGCCACACACACAGAGAGAGTAAAAAAACACCTTGGAAAGTCCAGTAGCAAATGGGTTGCTATAGGCCACAGATGGACTTTCCAGTGTCTGATCACACTGGTTCGCTCCCATGGCATCAGGATAGTCTGATCAGGCCATCCTGACTCCATGCAGTTGTTCCCCCACCCCATCGCAGTATGCACATCAGCGCACGCCCCCCCCTGCACATTCCATAGGGAGAGGTGCAAATCATCAATCATCAATAGGGAGAGGTGCAAATCATGTAAGTGCATTGGGAACTAATGGGTTTTTTTATTATTATTGTTGAGTTTTTATAAAAGAAAAGAAAAGAAAAAGAAAAAAACAAGAAAAAACATGCAAAGATAAAAACATACTAACAGATATGGAGTCTGCACTATACGTATCTACGTTAACATTTCTACTAAAATCAGTGTCTAATTCACCAAATTAGCTTATCCTAGTTTTATAGGAGCCTATAATTAAAGTTGACTCATTTCTTTATGATGTTCATCCAACCATTTATAAAACCTTGAGCAGTTATTTTCAAAGATTTCCTCTCTCTTATCTGCTAATTTCAATGTTAAATTGTCCATTTCTGCAGTCTCCAATAGTTTATAGATTATTTCCTCCTCAGAAGGAACTTCTTCTCCTTTCCAGTGTTTTGCATACAGAATTCTAGCAGCAGTTATTACATGGATAAAAAGATATTTATCTGATTTGTTTAAAAAAACATTTTTTTTAAACCCAACTCACTGGTGATTGTGTTTGATCACACAGTGGCGGGCTCTGCCCGCGTCTGCAAAAATACGTGCGATCACAAATACGGCGGGTTAACTACCGCTGGAGGAAATAGCCTCAGCCCCCCCCCCCCCCCCCGCTTTATTTCAGGTGTGTGATCGTAACCTCTGTTATTTTTGAACTGTAGCCCTTCGCCAAACTCTAGGAATTTAGCAGGCTAGGGATGTAAATCACTCAGCAGTCTAGCTATAGGGTTCGATCCCGCAGACCTGAGTGCCTCTTACATCAGCTGAAAGGTCCTTATGATCGAGGGAAGCGTAGACGTCAGCGGAACAGATCCCTGGGAATACCCGTTATCACCCTAATGTGGTGGCATCTCTTAATGGGCACGCGTTTGCTTTCTTTTGATGTGAATGTCTTTTTGCAAAGATGAGGTCCGCAGTGTACTGATTTCTGAATGTCTTTATTATTATTTTTAATTAACAGGGAAATGTCGGTTTATCTGGCAAGCCAGGCCAAAAGGTGAGTGTCCATCTGAGCCCTGAATGATGGCTGCAATAAGACTTTGCATTGATCTGTTGTGCTTCGTTACATTAACTCAGTCATTCGTACAACAGCCTTGTGAGATGGGCCAGGATAGTTATTTCTATATTACCCACGGCAAGCTGACATTTAAGGGGCCGTGGCTCAGCCAAGAGGAAGTAAGGCTAGAACTGAACAATGGCCTGTTCAAGTTGGGGCTGCTGCTAGGGTTGCCAGCCTTCAGGTGGCACCTGGAGGTCTCCCAGAATTACAACTGATCTCCAGACTACAGAGATCAGTTCCCCTAGAGAAAATGGATACTTTGAGGATACACTGAGGTCCCTTCCTTCCTTGAACCACACCCTCTCCAGATTCCACCTCCAAATCTCCAGGGGTTTCCCACCCTGGAGTTGGCAACCCTAGCTGCTGTGTGTTAGCCTCGAGTCAAGAAGTTCTGTGACTGTGCCGTGCTCCTCCTGTAATGTTTTCCTTACACTTGACTTCTCTGTCTGTGTTTACGCAAAGCCAGATCATGTAGTCTTTGTCTTGGTACTTCCTTCTCTAAATCTGGCAACCCATCTTGTGATGAGTTCATGACTTCATGAGCACCAGAAACTTGCTAATAGCAAACCACATGTCTCAAATCAGCCAACTGTAAAGATTATGCGTTGATAGAGCAGGTAGAGAAAGAAGTCCTTTTCTCCCTTTCTCGTAATACAAGAACTTATGGGCATGCCATGAAATTGCTGAGCAGTCGGGTTAGAACAGATAAAAGGAAGTACTTCTTCATCCAAAGAGTGATTAACACATGGAATTCACTGCTACAGGAGGTGGTGGCAGCTACAAGCATGGGTGGCTTCAAGAGGGAATTGGATAAATATATGGAGCAGAGGTCCATTAGTGGCTATTCACCACAAAGTATAGATAGGAACTCTCAGTCTGGGGCAAGTGATGCTCTGTATTCTTGGAGCTTGGGGGGGGGGGCAACAGTGGGAGGGCTTCTAGTGTCCTGGCCCCAGTGCTGAACCTCCTGAGGGCACCTGGTGTTTTTGGCCACTGTGTGACAGAGTGTTGGACTGGATGGGCAATTGGCCTGATCCAACATGGCTTCTCTTGTGTTCTTAAGGAAGGAAGGATGAAGAGGTGTAGACAAACAGATGGGCATCTTGTTCTTTCAGGGAGAAGCTGGCCCTAAGGGTGAGAAAGGCGAACCAGGACTGACAGGAAACCCAGGAGAGCCCGGCCTAAGAGGTAAAGATGTAAGTAGAAACTCGTTAAGTGCTGAATCCGGCCAGCTGAACTCTGGCATTCTGGAAACATAGTACAGATACATGAGAGCTCGGAAATACAACAGGATGCCTTTTCTGTCCCTGGAATCTTTCCAGTATGCAGGGTAGCCAACTGAACAGAAACTGGCTCAAACTGCTTGAACTGCAGCTCAGCAAGTGATACAGTTGTCAAAGGTCTTTTCCATCATATGCTTCCTAGTAGCCTTTAATTGGTGATGTCGGAGAGAGGTGGATGCCCGGGATTGAACCTGGGTCCATCTGTAAGCAACGCTGGTGCTTTATTATCATTATTTTATTGTTATTTATTTGATTTATTAATCGCCCCCTTGAAGTTTGCACCAGGCTCTGGGTGATGTACGAAAGAGGCACAATACATTGAATATTCAGAATAACAAAAGTAGACTAACAGATTAACAAAAGTATCACACAAAGCTGAAGCCCGCCCACCAAACAGCTGAGATACCTGTTTATGAACTGGCCCTGGGTATTAGGATGATGATGCAGCAGTCCTAAGGAAACAATTCCACCATTTCTGTTTTTATTTTGTAGGGCGATACCGGCTTTTCTGGGTCCAAAGGAGAAAGGGTAAGGAGAAAATGTTGAACTCTGTGAGGGTGGGAATGTGTTAAATGGCTAAACTGACTGACATAATCCTCATTGTGGTTTGGGGTTGCCAGCTTCCACCTGGGGCCTGGAGATCTGGAATTACAGCTGGTCTCCAGACAGAGATCTGTCCCCAGGGTTGCCAAGTCCGGGTTGGAAAATACCTGGGGACTTTGGGGGTGGAGCCAGGAGAAGGTGGGGTTTGGGGAGGGGAGGGGCCTCAGCATGGTACAATGCCATAGAGGCAACCCTTCAAAGTAGCCATTTTCTCCAGGGGAGCTGATCTCTGTCAGCTGGAGGTCAGTTGTAAAAGCGGGAGATCCCCAGGCCCCACCTGGAGGCTGGCAACCCTATCTGTCCCCCTGGAGAAAACGGCTGCTCTGAAGGGCAGACTCCACGGCATCACATCCCTTCTGAGGTCCCTCACCCTCCCCAGATTCCACCCCCAAATCTCCAGGGATTTCCTAATCTGGAGTTGGCAACCCTGTGACCCTGTGGCATAAACAGATTACAGGGCTTCAGCTGTCCCCTGTCAATTCACAGGCTCCATCACAATTTTGATGTTGAGAAGCAGTAATAGGGAACCACTTTAGTGTAGTGGCTAAGAGCGGCAGACTCTAATCTGGAGAACCAGGTTTGATCCCCCACTTCTCCACGTGAAGCTAGCTGGGTGACCTTGGGTCAGTCACAAGTTCTCTCAGAGCTGTTCTCTCAAGAGCCTTTCTGGGGAGAGCTCTCTCAGCCCCTTCTACCTCACAGAGTGTCTGTTGTAGGGAAGGGGAAGGAGATTGGAAGCCACTCTGAGACTCCAAGTGAAAGGTGGGGTATAAATCCAATATTTATTTATTTATTTCACATTTGTATCCCGCCCTCCCTGCGAGAGGGCTCAAGGCAGCTAACACGAATTGGTAAAAACACCATGCATTGACATTAAACATTTAAAACATATTTAGAACATCTAAAAGCATTTTAAAACAGTCAGTCAATAATCAAAGTGCTAGATAATAACATTTCGGCATTTAGTAGGATGGCGTACAGCAAAATTTCCAGACCAGTGATTTTTCCGGCTTCACCCAATGATATTGCTTGATCTCTGTTTTAAAGATTTTATTAGTTTTCAGAAAAAAAGGGAAAAAAACCCAAAACAAGAGAGAAAAAGAACAACCATACAACACGTATGGCGACTGTACTATAAGCATCTAAATGAATTTTCCTAACTGGAATCATTTTACATTTTACCTGCAAAAGCTTATAGGCTCTACTTCGAGCATATGTGTTTGATAAAGATTTATTTACCATTTATTTAAAATAATTTTCCAACCATTTGTAGAATCTTGTCCAATTATTTTCAAAAAATTCTTCTTTTTTATCTGAGAGTTGCATAGTTAATTTATCCATTTCCAGTAGTTTGTAGATTATTTCTTCTTAGGATGGGACCGCTTCTTCTTTCTAATGTTTTGCATATAAAATTCTAGCCACAGTAATTAAATGTACAATCATATATCTGTCTGGTTTTTAAAATGTCTCTGGGATAATGTTTAATAAAAATAGTTCTGGAACAAATGGCACAGCCAAGCCTGTTATTTTTTTCAATATATCATGAATCCAAACCCAGTATTTTTTTGTTACACTGCAAGTCCACCACATATTGAAAAAGGAACCAGTATTCTGTTTACACTTCCAATATAGATTTGACATGTTTGGATACCATTTAGCTAAGTTGTGTGGTGTCATATACCATCTATAAAACATCTTATAAATATTTTCTTTAAATGTCATACATTTAGTACATTTTGTAGTTGTTTTCCATACTTTCAACCATTGATCTAACTGAATGTTATGGTCTATATTTTGAGCCCATTTTATCATTGTGTTTTTGACTATTTCATCTTGCATATTAAGCTCTAGCAACATAATATAGAATGCTTTTATGTGCTTTACGTAATTTGTCAGCAATATCTATATATCTAATAGCCAAGTGGCCACCCCCGTGCAGATATCTAAATCTGTGCCCGGGGGGGGGCACTTGGGGTGCAGGGAGATTTTCCTGCACTCTTGGGGGACTCCCCCCCGTGCAGAAAAATCTGAAAAGTAAAAAAAACTTTTGGAAGGATATTTAAATCCCCCGCAAAAGTAAAAAAGTGTTCCCTCCTCATGCGCAGGGAACACACTTACCTCAGGTCTGTAGCGACAGGGGCAGGTGGAGAAGCCTTGCCGGGCCTCGCCATCGCTGGGGGGGGGGGGAAGAGCTGGCGGGCCCCGCAGCTGGAAGCCACACGGGCCTCACTGTCACTGGTGGGGTGGGAGGGCAGGGGAAGAGCTAGTGGGAAGAGCTCACCAGGACAACTGGGGCCGGGGGGGAGATCGGCAGGTTCCTTCTCTCCCCCCTCATGGGTCCCGCCTCTTGTTTTATCTAAATCTGTGGGTTTGTCACAAAAACCAGGGTTTTTATATTTAGAGTATCTGGAGTCAAGCTGAGCAATTTCCCACCATCAATGTGCAAACTCTCCTGTTTGCACATTGATTTATAGCACATGGCTCTTTTTGCGGGCAGTTCAAAGTTATGAGCCGGGTTTCAGCTACAATTCTTTGTGGCACGTTTATGTTGTAACGTTGATTGTACAATTTATTGTTATCATTCTTGTTCGGTCTTTAAGATGTTTGATAGTAAAGTACTGTTAATAAAGTTTCCATTTTAGAGCCCTTTAGGGCTACATAGCATTTATACTCCCTTCTACCAAGAGTTGGGGGCGCCAGGGATTGAACCTGGGATCCTCTGTGGGCAAAGCTAGAGCTTTATCACACGAAGCCCCACCCACCAATGAGCTGAGGTACCTGCTTATGAACTGGCCTGGGGTATTAGGAGGGTGAAGCTAACAGTCCTAAGCAAACGATTTCCATCCTTTTTGTTTTCTTTTGTAGGGTGATATTGGCTTTCCTGGGCCCAAAGGAGAAAGGGTAAGGAGAAGATATTTAAGGCTCTAGGGATGGGAATAGGTTGAATGGCTAAAGTGACTGACATGATCCTTAAATTGACCCCGATCCGAGAAATATACGGATGTTTTCGGCCCTGGCTCCAACCTGTTGGAACACTCTGCTGAGTAACTTCCATGCACTGCGGGACTTAATGCAGTTCCGGAGGGCCTGTAAGGTAGAGATGTTCTGCCAGGCGTTTGGTTGAGGACAGCAATGGTTTCCATCTGTCTGGCACTCCTGTTTCCCACCACCACCACACCCCTGGAGTGAGACAGTGGCATAACTGGAAGTTCTTAGCATCATCTAACTAGGCTAGTTATTGTATTTTTATTGCATTGTTATTGTATTTTTATTGTTTTAACTGTGAGTTTAATATACAAATGTGTTCCACGGTTCTACTGACCTTGATGGACTCACAGTCTGATTCAGTGGTAGATCATCTGCTTGGCCTGCAGAAGGTCCCAGGTTCAATCCCCGGCATCTCCAGTTAAAAGGACCAGGCAGGAGGTGGCAGGAAAGACCCTTGCCTGAGACCCTGGAGAGCCATAAAGAGGGGCTGTGGCTCAGTGGCAGAGCATCTGCTTGGCAGGCAGAAGGTCCCAGGTTCAGTCCTCGGCATCTCCAGTTAAAAAGGACCAGGCAGGAGGTGATGGGAGAGACCTCTGCCTGAGACCCTGGAGAGCTGCTTGTCAGTCAGAATGGACAGTACTGACCTTGATGGACTCATGGTCTGATTCAGTCATAGAGCATCTGCTTGGCATGCAGAAGGCCCCAGGTTCAATCCTTGGTATCTCCAGTTGAAAGGACCAGGTAGAAGGCAATGGGAAAGACCTCTGCCTGAGACCTTGGAGAGCTGCCCCCAGTTTGAGTAGACAATACTGACCTTGATGGACCAAGGGTCTGACTCAGTATGGGGCAGCTTCATTGTGTTCCTATGTGGAAGGAATGGAGGAGGGGGGCATGTGGGCAAACCTCCTTTCAAGTGCCTCCCATGCTTAGTCTGTACAGCCCAGATATGTGTTCAGTCAAGCTAGGGCAGGTTGCTGATTTCCCCCTTTCTAATTCTGCAGGGTCCTCTGGGCTTTCCAGGACGCCCTGGAGAGCGAGGAATGAAAGGAGAACCAGGAGAACCGGGCCGGGATGTAAGTTGAATGTTGGTGCCACCAAGGAAGTTCTAGTCACTTTTCCCCCAACAGCATGTGACAACACGTTCAACAGGCAATCCTTCCAGGGCAGAGGTAGGGGAAGTTATGGCCTGAGGGCCACATCTGGCCCCTGAAAGCTTTTCTGGTTAGCCCTCAACCTGCTGAACTTTTTGTCAAGAACATCAGCTTAGAGATAGTTGGGCTGATGGATTTCCTGGAACAAGGACCTTTCCAGGGGACGGGGTCATTGTGCTGCAGCCATGACACAAAATAGAGGAGAAGAGGAGGAAGTAAGACACTTTGGGTCCCCACTGGGGAGAATGAGGAAAATTTCATAGAGTTTTGGGGTGATTGCCAGAGCGTCGCCCTGGCAACGCCCCCAACGTGCCGACGTCACTTCCGGTGACGTCATTACGTCGTCCTCGCCGGACGACTTCGGGGGTGGGGTTCCCCCTGCCGGCCGAATGCTGGCCGGCGGATCGGGAACCCCTTTAGCAGGGGGTCCCCCGCCCCCCGGGCTGACTTAGCAGCCCTATTTCTTCCTTCCTTCCTTCTCTGAATCAGAGAGCCGGTTTGGTGTAGTGGTTAAGTGCGCGGACTCTAATCTGGGAGAACCGGGTTTGATTCCCCACTCCTCCACTTGCACCTGGCTGGATGACCTTGGGCAAGCCATAGCTCTGTACCAGCTGTTCCCTCAAGGAGAGCTTGGGAAAGAGCTCTCTCAGCCCCACCTACCTCCCAGGGAGTCTGTTGTGGGGAGGGGAAGGGAAAAGGAGTTTGTAAGCCGCTCTGAGACTCCCTTGGGGAGTGGAGGGCGGGGTATAAATCCAATCTCTTCTTCTTCTTCTTCTTCTTCTTCTCTCTCTCTCCTTTCTTTCTTGCCTTCTGACATACTTCCGGTGATGTCAGGGGGTGTGGCATATGCAAATAAGTTATGCGAATGAGTTATGCGAATGAGCTCCTGCGCCTCTTTTTCTACGAAATGACCCCTGAGTATTCCCATGAGGCATTTTGAGGCACATGTAAAAATAAGATCAGCAAGGCCTCATCCTGCATCCCGTTCTTCATTCGGCCTTTCTCTTCTTCTCCTAGGGAGCTGCAGGAGGGAAGGGCGACAAGGGCCACTCTGTAGGTTTGCACATTCTACTTGTTAGCCGTGCGTGAGAACCTTGTGAGGCATCCATAAAGCGGAATGACATCCATCATTCTCCCTTCTCTCTCTCTCTCCCCCCCCCCCTTCTCTCTGTGTCATGTTCTGACGTATGTCCTCAGGGACCCCCTGGGCCTCCGGGAATTCCTGGCAGCACCGTGAGTAGACTTTGCTCTCCTGACCGGCCTGACAGAAAAGGGGGAAGTTGGTGTTGTGTGTAAAGGGATGGGGGTCTTGTTCCTTGGCAGACTTGTCTTGTCCAGAGCCAAGCGAATAGGCCAAGGGGTCTGTAAGAAGGGGTGAGATCAGAGGGGGCCTCAAACCAGGCCTGATCAAGGCTGAAGAGGGTTAACTCATAGGATCATAGAGTTGGAAAGGACCTCCAGGGGTCATCTAGTCCAACCCCCTGCTCAATGCAGGAAATTCACAAATACCCCCCCCACTCACCCAGTGACCCCTGCTCCAGGCTTTTGGGGCTTCTGCCTGTCCCCCGCCAGCTGGCTGGCGAGAGGAAACCCAACCCCCGAACAGCAACGTCGCCAGAAATAAATCTCCACAAAGAATTTTCCAAACCAGAGTTGGAAACCATATCTCTGTGTGGCAAACAGTAGTTCTTCAGGAGTGTTTCAGCCTGGGGAAATGGCATGGTGGGAACACTTAAGCCCACTGCCTGCCCTATGAATCATGGAATCATAGAGTTGGAAGGGAAGGGACCTTGAGGGTCATCTAGTCCAACCCCTGCACAATTTAGGAAATTCACAAATACCTCCCCACCCACACACCCAGTGACCCCTGCTCCACGCCCAGAAGACAGCAAAAAAACCCCTCCAGGATCTCCAGCCAAACTGGCCAGGAGAAAAATCGCTTCCCGGCCTCTGAAGTGGCGATCAGCCATTTCCCTGGGTGTGTAAGAAAGGGCCATGAGAGCTAAGCACTGAGGCAACCCTTCCTGCCCTCTCTTCTCGTGATCTGCCCAAGTTCACAGAATCAGCATTGCTGTCAGAGGGCCATCTAACTTCTGCTTCAAACCTCCAAAGAAGGAGAGGCCCACCACCTCCCGAGGAAGCCTGTTCCACTGAGGAACCGCTCTAACTGTTATATTAATTAATTATCATATGGCATTGTGTATAGTATAGCCAGGAGATCTGAAGATTGTCCGGCAGCCAGAAGTTCTAGCTCTTTTATATCCTGCACGTTTTCATGGTTCAAGGCAGCTTACAATGGAGGCTTAAAAACATTAAGAGTTAAAAACAATTTCAGTTGAAAACCAAAAATAAAACAACCGACCCCAAATCTCTCCCAGCTTGGTGTAGTGGTTAAGAGCAGCGGACTCTAATCTGGAGAACTGAGTTTGATTCTCCACTCCTCCTCTACATGAAGCCAGCTGGGTGACCTTGGGTCAGTCACAGTTCTCCCAGGGTGTCTGTTTTGGAGAGAGGAAGGGAAGGAGGTTGTAAGCCGCTCTGAGACTCCCCTGGGTAGTGGAGGGCGGGGTATAAAACCAAGTCTCCCTCTTCTTCCCTCCATTGCCCCTTAAATGATTCCTTCCATTCAGCCCCCCTCAACAGCTCTGGCAAACCGGCAGGCCTTGCCGCTGCCTTCTGAAGACCTCCAAGGATGGGCCCCCTACCTCTTCAGAGAGCCCCTTCCCAGCAGTCCAGTCTCCACAGGTGGTTTCTCTTTCTCCCTGATAAATACTAATCTTAATCGTTCCTCTGACGCTTATAGATTCCTCCTCTGGAAAACAACTTCGCCATCAAAGGAGAGAAGGTACCGTTTCTTTATCCCGTCGGAAGAGGAGAAGAGTGAATATGTTGTATGGCCTCACACAGCAACAGGCTTGCCAAGTCTTACCTTCATAACAGCGGGGGAATCCCAGTCCCTCTCTGGGAGTCCCGTGCGCGGGCACCGTGATGACGTCACCTGGAAGTGACGTCATCACGCTGGGCACGTTGCTGGGGCAACACTCTGGTAATCGCCCTAAAACTCTGTGGTACCGTAGAGTTTTCAGGGCGATTGCTAGAGCGTCGCCCTGGCAACGTGCCCAGCGTGATGACGTCATTTCCGAGTGATGTCATCACGCTGGGCACGTCAGCCTGATCGGGCCACTTCAGAGGTGGGGCTCCCCCCACTGGCCGGATTCTGACCAGCAGATTGGGGACCCATTTAGCGGGGGAATCCCCACCCTCCGGGGGGACCTGGCAGCCCTACACAGCAATGATGTCTGATTTGTTTAGATGTATATAGGATGGCTCCTACCCCTATCTTGCCACTCCAGTGAACAAAGTTTATTCATTTATTTAAATATTTATACTCCCCTTTTATTTAAATATTTATTTAAATATTTATACTTCCCTTTTGACTCAAGTATTAGGATTTCCTCCAATGTAAGGAGCCTTCCTCCAAGTAGCTCTTCCTCATGGCACAGTGCAAAATTCGAGTCCAGTGGCACCTTTAAGACCAATAAAGGCTGTGTGTTCCCTCTAAGATGAGTTATTGTGAGCTAGCTCACAGTTTTGTAGCCTCCGGCTCACACATTTTTTTCTTAGCTCAGGAAAGATGGCTCCAGAGCAAACTAATTTATGCAGCAGCCAAATCGCTTACTCACAACTTTAATGCCAGTAGCTCACAAAGTAGAATTTTTGCTCACAAGATTCCACAGCTTAGAGGGAACACTAAATGATCCACTTTCAGTGTACTTTCCAACTGGATTGGGGCAGTTCGCACAGCAAAATCCAGTTGGAAACAATGCTCCCTCTAAGCTGTGGAGTCTTGTGAGCAAAAATTCTGCTTTGTGAGCTCCTGGCATTAAAGTTGCGAGTAAGCAATTTGGCTGCTGCATAAATTAGTTTGCTAATCCGGATCTGGACCAGCAGATTGGGGGGGGGCTTTTAGCGGGGAATCCCTGCCCCTCCCCAGGGGGATTTGGCAGCCCTACTTCCCTTTCATCTGTGGAAACCACCGAGGTTAGGGGAGCCTCAAACTGGTGCTGCAACCTGGTGAGGATACACGGAAGACCAAGAAGCCTTTGGTTCCAGAGTGGCATGCAAGGCAGGAGGGGAGGCATGTGAAACCTGCCAAATAACCCAGGCTTATTCCCATCACAATCAAATTCTCTGTCCTTCCTGACATCCGCATTTGTGGATTTTGGCTGGTCGCCCTCGCCTAGAGCTTGACAATTTGTTAGCTTAGCCTATCAACCCTACCCGATCCTCCTTTCTCTTCTGGTTTGTTGACCTCGATTCCAGGGCGCTAAAGGACCTTGCAGCCACCTGCAAGGCGACCCTCAAGCGGTCGAGACACATCTCTTTGCAGAAGGCAAACTATCGATGGCCCTCTGGGTGGTACCGAAGCTCCTGGCGTGCTGTGCTCAGCCTCAGCGGACATCCGTGGCTTGGGTGCCCTTCATTCCACCGGAATCTGTCGAGGCAGACACCAGATTTCTGTGGAATGAAGCCCATCAGGCGCGGGTTCCCACAAGAGATCACCAAGCAAAAGCTCCGTGGCTTTTCTATCTGAGCTCTGTTGTAGTGGCTGCAGGGACTGGGAAAGCTGGCCCCGATCAATCAGGGTCTGGAAAGCAGCATTTTTGCTTTTAGAGGAGGACTGGGTTTTGCCTGCATTCTAGCGGTCAGAGGGACAGGGACTCTCTCACCTGCCTGGACTGCACTGGTTTCCATTTCTTGTCTGTCCTTCAAAGGGTGGGTAGCTTCAGGGCCAGCCTGCCCCCCTCCAGGCAGATCTAGGCTAGTTCTAGCTGGGACATAGGTTCGCCACTTGCCCCAGAACGGCAGGTGCCCACCACAGTGATGCTTCCTTTTCCCTACCCTTGCTCAGTGGGAGGAAAATAGGGAGGGTCGAATGGTGCAAGGAAGTCACTTCCTGTTTTGAGCCAGGAAGTGACATCACAACACTTTATAAGTTTCAAAATCCATATAGCTTCTTGAAATTCTAAGAGCACCGTGGTGTCACTTCCTGTTTTGAAACAGGGCCGGCATACTTTCTTAGAGTGGCAGAGGCAACAGTCCCCTGGCTTCCATGTCGCGGCCTGAGTCATGTCCCCAAGGAGGAGGAAGGGCAGGCCTGTAGCTAGGATTTTGTGACTTGTGGGGCAGCTTTTTTCTGGTGGGGTTGAACTTCTCAGTGCAGAAAGCAAAAGCCATTTAGCCAATAGAAAGCTGTTACCAGGATAGATCTCTAAACTGCAAGCTGTCAGCCACTTTAGACAACAGTTCTCAGCTGCTGCAAGGTAATAATTTCTGCCAGTCTGAGCAACAATTCTGAGAACAAGCCGGCAGGTGGGAATGATAACTTCTGTAGTCAAGAAAGCTAATACTTGGGCAGAAAAACTCTCCTAAAGGAGACCAGTTTCTTGACCCAGAGTTAGAAGGTATCCTAGAGGTCACCTACTCCAACCCCCTTGCTCAGTGTGGGAATTAATCAACTACAGCACCCCACTCTGCTTAAAGAAGCGCACAACTTAAAAAAAAATGTTTAAAAATGATTGGAAAAAAGCATTTACAGGAGAAATTCTTGTGGGGCTGTGCCTTTAAGAAAGGGGATGGTGCCCCCGCCCCAAAGCCCTGTTATAGTTACAGGCCTGAGGAAGGGAAGGCAAGCAGATGGCTTCTAGCACTGCCATACTCGACTGCCTGTTCCTCCTCCTTCATAGCATTTTGGAGTTGAGAGCACTGTGGCTGTCATAGCCCCCCTGCCCTGCCCCCCTGAAAGGGAAGGAGGTAGAGCAGGAGGCCATCAACTCCTTTGCAGGTGCTCTGTTCACGTCCTGTGAAGCAGGGAGCTCTGGGGTGTTGAGGGGGGGGGGTGCTGGCCAGGGTGCAAAAAGCCCTTGGGGGACTGTCCCGAGTGATTTTTTTTTGGAGATACTTTTGTTGTTTTTTCGTTAAAACTGTTTACTAACGAACAATCTTCAAACCATACAAAACAGTGAAGAGTGCAACATCGTACAATAAAGGTATTTTTTAGAAATCCAGGGCAACAATACATCTTTTAAACATTACAAGTAACTCCACATTTATTAATCTAAATGTTTACAACTATGATACGATACCGTCACGGCCAATGGTCTAATATCTGTTTTTCAGGATGTTTCTACCGCAGCTGAAGATTCCTTACTGCGCTCGAATTTTCTTTGTGCCGAATCGAATATTCTAAAACAGGGAACCAAACTGTAACAGGATTAGACTCGATCAGATTAGAATCAGATTGAGAAAGATTTTCAGTTATCGTTGCCAAAATATAATATTCCCAAAGGGGTTTTTTTAATGCCAGAGAGGAATATTGGGATAAACACTAGATTTCCAACACAATGCAATAGCTGCTTGGGCTGCTGAGAGGAGTATAGAGATTAATTCCACCTTATATGATGGACAGCCCTGAGAGATTTTTAATAAGTAGAATGGCTTTTCGTTTTTGTAGTGCTTAAAGCATGGTGATGCCCTTTGCTCATGGTATGTGGTTGTAATAGAGTAGGTCAGGGTGATTATCTCACTGTTTGCAAGTGGAGGAGGGGGTCTGAGAGAAAGGGAGGGAGGCTGTCCTTGTGCTGACTTATGAGTTCCTGGTAGGACAAGAGTCTAGGCCAGGGGTGGGCAAATAGCAGCCCAAGGGCCACATGCAGCCCGCCACAGAGTTTTTTGCGGCCCACCAAGACAGTCGGCCACAAGGTTTCTCAACAAGCAATCTCACTCCTGATTTCAAAAAAACTGTAGAAAAGTGTGGTAGGGTACATTTGTCTCATTAAACTGAATCTAAAATTAAATGTGCTTGCAGCTATAGATGATATGAAATTAGCACAATAAATAAATTGAATAAAACTACCATTATTTTATTTAATTTATATTTATTGATTTTTATGATACAATTTATACCTTTTCTGAAATGCAAAGTTAACTAATGAATGCAATCATGTTAAAAGGTGCAGCCCTCCGCTAACCTCCACTCCCACAAAGTGGCCCCTGAGCCAAAATAATTGCCCCCCCCTGGTCTAGGCAGGTCTTCCGGATTCCTCGCTCCACCTCCTGGATGTCATGTGACACACTTCCAAACTCTGGCGCTGACTCTTGTGTTTCTTCCAAGGGAGATCCTGGACTGCCTGGCCAAGGAATGGATATCAAGGTATATCGAGAGACGTTTGTTTCATTGTTACTTATTTAAACCGATTATTAACCCCCTTTCTCCCTTGCAGAATCCAAGGCCGCTTGCAATAGAAATAAAAACAATGATAAAAAAATGAAACAGAAACAACAATTACGAAGCGAACACAAATCACAGTTTTAACCCCCCCCCCCCCAATTAAGACTGCCAGTAATAAAAACTAAATCACTCAAAAGCCGAGTTTGGTGTAGCGGTTAGGAGCGCAGACTCTAATCTGGGAGAACCGGGTTTGGTTCCCCACTCCTCCTCCACATGCAGCTGCTGGTCTGACCTTGGGTCAGTTACAAGTTCTCTCAGAGCTGTTCTCTCACGAGCAGTCCTTGACAGAGCTCTCTCAGCTCCACCGACCTCACAAGGTGTCTGTTGTGGGGAGGGGAAGGGAAAGAGACTGTAAGCCGCTCTGAGCCTCCGAGTGAAGGGCAGGGTAAAATCCAATCTCCTCCTCTTCCTCCTCTGCCCTCAGTGGAGGGTGCAGGAAACGGGGTGCAGTTTTGGGGAACTTTTGATGCCACATAATGCCTTGTGTGAACAATCACCTCAGTTTATCTTCCTGCTGTGTGAGTCCTCTGCTACTTAACAGGTCCTGATACCAGGCCTGACGAAACAAGTATATTTACTGTTGCTCTCTTCTGTTCTCCATGTAGCAGCTGGAGAACCTTTTCGAAGCTTACGGGATCAAGGTGGGTCTCACCCGTGTTTGCAAAGTGAATGACTCGCTGTGTGAGAAAGCTTCCTGTCAGTTGTTGAAACAAAACTTTGAAAACTCTTTGTATCTTGCACTTCACCTGGGCAGTTGGTTCCCTTCCCCGGACAGAATGATTTAGCAGCAGTGATCCAGGCAGTGGTCACGTTGAGATTAGACTACTGTAACACTCTGTGCGTGGGGCTGCTCTTGTCGCAGATCTGGAAGCGGCAGCTAGTGCAAAATGCAGCGGCCGGGCTTCTGACAGGTCTCGCCTTGAGGGAGCACATCCAGGCAGCCCTGAAAGCATTGCACTGGCTGCCGATAGCATACCGGATCTGCTTCAAGGTGCTGGTTGTTACCTTTAATGCTCTTTATGGCCAGGGTCCAACTTACCTGAGGGACTTTCCCCATATATACCTTTTACAGTTCCACAGGGCCTGCAAGACAGAGCTCTTCCACCAGGCCTTCAAGCAGGGGCTGCCTTGACTTTATAGCCCTGGCCCGATTACTGAAGTCTGCCAAGGACCATCGGCACCAAGTGAGAACTTAGAAGGGTGCCTGTGGATGCTGCCCAGGGTGGGGGCTATGAAGCGCCATCTTGTACTGTAGTTTTAAAGTTTATACTGTATGTTTTTAAAGTGGTTGTTTTATAGAATTTTATTGTATTACGCACCATGTTGGCAGCCTGTGAGACTTCTGCTCAAAGTAGTCAAGGATCAGATCTTTGTGGATGAAACACAGTTCTTTATTTCCAATCTCTACATTGGTACAGCTTCTCGGATTATTGTCAGAGATAACACAGATGGCAGAAGCGGGTCTATTATACCTTTCTAAGCAGTTTGAATTACCCATAGGTAGCCAATCACTACAAGGGAAAAACGGCGGGCAAAAGGGGCTCTGGCCGTTTGCTTCCCACAGGAAAGAAAGTGAGGTGTCAAGTTGTAAATTTCCCCTTCCAAACCAGACCCTTCAGATGTTCCCAGTTCACATAACAATCCATGGCCTCGAGGCTTTCGCACGTTGATAAGAGATGAGACTTGTCCTCCCTTGGAGTCTCAGCCGAGATGAATGGAATGCGGAGGTAGGAGTGTGAGAGGCCCATTGTTCCCATACTTTGAAGTTGACATCCTCCCGCTTTGACAGTTACACAAACCAGGCCGGTCAGAGTCATAAACCTGGGGTTACACATTCTACATACATGCTGATACATACTGGCCAGAATGAGGGGTACATGACAGGTGTTCAGGAGGGCAGTTAGCATACATACAGTACTATAAGAAGCAAAGCAACAAACACAGAAAACCTATCTGAAACATGGCTGTAAGCAAGATAAATACTCTGTCTGAATCAGTAGATTCTGACACAGCCGCTCTGAGCCTGCCGTGAGGTGGGGAGGGTGGGATAAAAATCCAATCAATCAATCAATCAATCAATCAATATATATATATACCCCAGAGAGCACTGCGGTCAGGGAATCAAAATCGATTGGCCCTCCCAGGTGAGCCAGTCGAATCCGGAGAGCAATGCGCACGCGCTAGCGATTCGGACGCCTTGTCTCCACTCCCCGAGGAAAACAAAGTTAAAAGGCTTTAAAAGAATGTGAATTGTTGGTCGAACTGCAGGAACTGATTTATGAGACGTCTGGAATAACAAGAGGCGGTCTGGTGAAGGTCTTGGTGAGAAGATAATTAAATTCCTTTGCTATTAAAGAAAAGGGAGGCTGGGCCGAGATTGAGATAACATGGCCGCTACCGTGAAAGCTTTGTCTGAGCAATTAGCAAATTTTCAGGCTTTAATGCTTGAATCTCAAGCTAAAGTACAAACTTCTCTGACTGAATTAACAACAGAGATGAGAAATTTAGGATCAGAGATTAAAGCAGTGGCTGGAATTGCGACGGAAGCCAAGACTCTGGCACAGCATAATAGAAAGGAGATTGACTTATTGAAAAAACAATACACAGACTTATCAGACAGAAATAGAAGAGGAAATATTATTTATTTTGGTATCACAGAGGAAGTGGCAACAAGTGACTTAGAGCGAACTATAGTGGAGTGGCTTTCAGTACAGGGGCTGGAAATAGAGACTGACGAGATTGAACGCACCCATAGGCTACAGACAAAAAGAGTGGGAGGGGATTGGCCCTCCCAGGTCCCAAGGATGCCAGACTGGCTGTAACTAGGGCCAGGGCTTTCTCGGTGGTTACTCCGTACTGGTGGAACAAGCTCCTAGAAGAAATCAGGGCCCTGCGGGACCTCTTACAGTTCTGCAGGGCCTGCAAGACGGAGCTCTTCCACCAGGCTTTTACTTAGGAGCCGCCACCATCACCACCGCTAGTAAATTACTAGTAACAGCTGTATCAATCTGTAGAGCATGGCTCCTGGTGAAGCTACTGACAGCCGGTGTGCACCGAGTAAGATCAATAAGATGGAAAAGAATAACTCACGGAATGCACTCGCATAGCAATGCCGTCGTTACGACACTGGGACAATATCGCTAGCACTTTAACAGTTAATATTGTATTGTTTTAATGAATTGTTTTATGTTTACGGTGATTTGATTGTTTAAAAAATGTATTTTATTCTGTGTAAGCCGCCCTGAGCCTGCTTTGGCAGGGTAGGGTGGGATGTAAATTAGAATATAAATAAATACAAATAAATAAATAGGATGCTTTTAAGGTGCTGGCCCTACGGACAACTAAGACTCAAGGTAGGTTCTCAGGAGGTCTCTGGTCAGCCAGCAACATTGCTGACCCCCCCTCTGCTTAAAGGAGCGCATGCCTTTAAAAAATATTTTAGATGACCGGACAAAAGCATTTACGGGAGAAATATTTGTGGGGCTGTGCCTTTAAGAAAGGGAGCGGAGCTATGGGCCCGTGTATGCACACCGTGGGGACAAACAAGATCTAAAGGACCGATTTCCCACGAGGTGGTGCTCAGGCATCGTTCTTCCCTTTGCCCCAATTGCATGCTTGAATTTCCCACTATTTGCCCCGCACCACATTTTAACCCGCGGCTTCGTCCAAATTCCCCCGCGGCTTCAGCAGTGATCTTGTTTTTTGAGGATCATTGAAACCACGGGGGAATTCGGGCGAAGCCGCAGGTCAAAATGCGGTGCGGGGCAAATAGTGGGAAATTCAAGCACGCAATCCGGGCAAAGGGAAGAATGATGCCGGAGCAGCGCCTCATGGGAAATCGGTCAAGGTGTCCTTGTGGCTGCCGCAAGGACAAGAATGCTCACTTCAAAGTGATTTTAAAATGCCACGAGGGCCGGATCCTGAGCAAGCCTGCTGTGTGGCAGTCTTGTTCTCTCCCATGCTGTTTCAAGTGCGGAAAGAGCCTCGGGGAGTGTGTGGCCGCTTCAGAACTTGGTAACATGAGTGCGGGGGGGGGGGGGCAAAAGTATATTAGCCTTCCATGCCATGGACCAGTCAAGACTTGGGCCCTCACAGCCTTTTTAAATCACATTAAAACGGTGGCAGCATCCCTGTGGTGGCCATGAGGATGACATCATTTCTAGTTTTTCCCTCGGCAGAGTTACTTCTTGATCTTCTGTTAGATAATCAACAGCTTTTTTGGGGGGGGGGGGATTTTTCCTCCTTGCAGCTGTCACTGCTGAAGGAACTAACTGACCTTCTCTTCCGGGATGGGGTTGACATGGTCACCCAGCAGATGGCCAGTACCAGGAAAGGCAAGACCAAGATGGGCAAGAAGAAGCAGGGGTCCAAGAAGACCATGGACAGCACGGTGAGTGCCACGGAAGACCAGTGGCAGGCATTTCGTGGCACCTCAGAGACTCACTTGTTCTTATTCCGGCATCAGATTTCACGTACTACAGCCCATGAGCTGTAATTAATGAAAACTGATGCTGGGATAAAAATGGGCTGGTCTTCAAGATGCCACAGGATTCCTAGTTTTCTCTGCAATGGACTAACATGGCTCCCTCTCCAGAGAATAGTGTTATGCTATTTGGCTGAAGTCAGGGTTTTCTGCCAAACGAGACTATGGCCCTTTCTGCCCTGACAGCTTGCTACATAGAATCCGAGGAGTCAAGATTCATTCATTCATTCATTCATTCATTCATTCATTCATTCATTCATTTATTTCAATTTTAGACCTCTCTCCCTGCACAGCAGGCTCAGGGTTGACTTTGCAATCATACGCATTCCCTTTGCACTGTTCTCCCCCCACTGGCCCAGTTTATTTATTTGTATATTTTGTATGCTTTCTGCATCTACAAGCAAAACCCGCATTTTTGGAGCTACCTGGCTGCTTTGTCTAAGATGAAGAGAAAGGCAAACAACTTTCAAAACTTTAAACTGCAGACCTAACCACTCCCTCCCTCCCTCCCTCCCTCCCTCCCTCCCTCCCTCCCTCTGTGATTTTGCAAAAAGAAAGGGAACGGAGGGGGAAATTCAGGCCCACATATGCAAGACTGACACATTTGGGAGCAGGGAACCCCCAAGTCCTTTATATTTACTGATTCCTTCTTACAGCCTCTCTGGCTTTTTAAAAATTTGCCTAAGTGGGAGGACACAAACTCTTTTGTTTTTGGAGAAGGAGGGAAAGAAAACAGAAAGGGGAGGGAGCCTCGACCTAAAGAGAGAGAGGCGAAAATGGGGGAAGGCAGTGGGCAGCACCTAGATACCTGCAGAAACAATTCTACTTTAGAAAGGATTAGCAATTTGAAAGCGGATGAGAACAAAGAATCACACCAGAAGGAGTTTTGGTAGCTGCGGGGGCAACAGTGTGCTGGAAGCGGTCTGAATGCAGATTCCTGTAAAACAAGTGCAGAAAACAAGAGGAAAGCCCCGACACAAACTGGAAGTGAAAGCGGGAGGGAATGCAGAACTGAAGATTAGGATGAGCTCAGAAACAGAGCCAAAATCTGTGTGGAGAAAGGGCCTATACGTTTGAAATAAGTCAAAGGAACCTGGCTTACAATCGTATGGAAGGTTGGGGAACAAAGTTTCCCAAGCATTCTGGGTCCTGATGTTGGCTCAGGAGGACAGCATGGGGGAGACAGACTTCAGCCTTCCTTCTTGTGCTGTTTTCTCAAGCGGCAACAGCTGCTTGCTACACTGTGGGCTCTCACAGAGCTGCAGTCAGTGCCCATGCACCTTACAATGGGGCAGACTGGGCCCCCTGTGGCTCTTTCGGCTCGGGAAAAGGCTGAAGCCCTTCCTATCCCCACATTGTGCTCTCGAGTGCAACTGGGGCCCGGTGTGCTTGGGAACATCGCTTCCCCAACTCATGTCAAATGTTTAGTCTCGTTTGGCCCTCAGTAACACCACAGTTTCACATTGGTTTTGTTGCCGCTGATGTCACAGTTCTGGTTGCGATCCTGGCTTTATTTTAGTCCTTTTACGATATTTACATCTGACTGTTTTGTTTGCTTGCTGGTTGTCACTGCTTTAGTCCTTAGTTACTGTGAGTTCTCGCCTAGTAAACGTTCTCCGAGCCACTTTGGGGCAGCAGCATGAAAATTCTGCCAGTGTGCAAGCGGAAATTGTAGCACATCAAGCACACCTTTGGCAGCCGTTCCCTTAAGCACAAATAGAAATAGGCGCCAGGCAAGCGTTAAAGCAGGCGGACAAAGCTTACAAAGACCCTGTTTGGCTACCGTAATCTTGGAAAGGAGTTCCATGTAAATCAGGCCCTGCCTGAAGACACAGGGCGAGACAAAGAGCCAAGCGACAGGTTATGGTGGGCACATCTTCTAGAGGAAAATTTAGTTGTGTTAAAATTGCTGTGAAGGAGTCACTGGGGTCTCGTTTCCCTCTTGCACACCTTTTTAAGTGCCAAAACTGCCTCCCGCCTTTGGCCGTTTCAGCCGTGGAATGATATGGAACAATATTGCCATGCCCTTCTGTTTGAAATTGTCATTGTCATTAAAAAGAACCGGACCCTTCTCAATCCCCTTGGTAGTTTATCTTCATAGGAATATTGTGAAAGAGAAGCCGCATGAAGCTGGAGCTTTACTCTCCATTTCTGTAATCTCAGCAGGGGTCATTTTGAGCAGGAGTTCGGGGGAGCGCTGCTCCAGGAGTTGGTGCCAACCCCCCATCCTTCTGCGGGGGAATGCCTGCTTGTGTCATGGCTGCAGCAAAATGACCCCGTCCCCTGGAAAGGTCCTTGTTCCTCCGACCAGCCTTCTGAAGGCTTCAGCCACCACTGAAGCTCTCCTCCCAGAATAGTGGTATTTCTGGGGCTTGGATTAGTAGCTGTCCCCTTCCTTCCTTCCTTCCTTCCTTCCTTCCTTCCTTCCTTCCTTCCTTCCTTCCTTCCTTCCTTCCTTCCTTCCTTCCTTCCTTCCTTCCTCTCTTTCTCTCTTTCTCTCTTTCTTTCTTTCTCTCTCTCTCTCTCTCTCTTTCTTTCTTTCTCTCTCTCTCTCTTTCTTTCTCTCTCCTTCTAACATACTTCCGGTGATGTCAGGTGGTTTAGCATATGCAAATAAGTTATGCTAACGAGTTATGCTAATGAGCTCCTGCACCTCTTTTTCTACGAAATGACCCCTGAATCTCAGTCATTGGCTACCTGAATGTCCGTCGTGGGGCTGTGGTCCTCTGAGAGTCTAGGACCCTTAGCCAGTATTCTATCTCTATCTGACTCCGAAAAAGTAAACCAATCTGCATAGCGGGCCACGAATACAAGCCACAGTAAACAGTACAGCCCCCAGTAAGGAAAGCCAAAAACCACAGAAAACAACTGTGAGCTGAATATCCCGCAAAGATATACAAACGGAGACTTCAGTACAGCGAACAATATATCTAATCCGAGATAACTCTCTACATAATCCATCATGGGAGAATACAGAAGTCAACAAAATCCATAAAGAGAAAATACAGACTCCAAAAGTATAAATATACAAAATAAATATCCAACATTTCCCCCAGGTAGTATTCCGTGTTTCAGACTTCTGGTCTTTCCTCAGGGGAAAAAAAAACTATAGGAAGTCTCCTTCCATTTCCGGAGAGGCTAATATTATTCAGTTTCTTACATATTGGGCAAGGTTTCATGAACTTATGTCAGCGCCTCTAAAGGCGGCTTCTATGTACCAGGACCAACAGATCCCTCCCTGGGGAGACAATATTGCCTGGTGCTGCCCCAGCGCAGATCCAGTCAGGACTGGGCCCTCGTGGCAGTTTTTAAGCTGCTAAATTTTTCTCTAAAATGGTGTCGTGGCCATGGGTTGGACTCACGTCTGCTGTAACATGTAGCCTGGCCCCGAGAGAGAAAGGAACGCGGAGGCAGCGGCCCCGATCTCTCTTGATCTCTGCTTCTCCTGCCGCAAAGACCACACGGCGCAAAGCATAATTCTGCATGGGATTCATGGGAACATTTGCAGGAAAATGACTGAAGGTGTGAGCTGAAAGGTGAACTGAACTTGGTTCGTCTATGGGCAACGTCTATACAGGAGTGAGATCTGGTGCCGGTCTGAGTAGGCAGTGCAGAGCTTGACAGACCAATTATCTGCTGTAATCACAGGACAGCTTCAAGCACTCCTGGGTAAGATCTTCCCAAAAGGTTTTTAGGATGCAGTTACTTTACCTGTTTCGACACCTGAATGTGTTTTGGAATTTTCAGGCATCAACAAAATATGACGTTCCAAATGAGCACCTGTCGAGCATGGCAGAAGTCACCACAGGAGATCACCCAAGCGTAGCTTGGCGAGTTCCAGAGGCCGAGGAACGTCTTTATCTCCCGTCTCCTCCTCCTTTCTCTCCTGCCACGATTACGAAGGTAACAAATACCAGCCTACAGATAACATCGATTTAGGTTGCACAATAAAACAGCAGCCCACCGGTAACCTTAAAAGCCCTGACAAAGTTTACTCCACAATAAACTTTTGTAAGTCCGAGCTTGCTTCATTAGATGCATGTACATCTGTTAGGCTGATACATTTTTGCTGAAAAGTTGAAGGTGGGGTGATTTAGAAGAAGAGAAGAAGGATTGGATTTATAGAAGAAGAGCGAAGAAGAGATTGGATTTATACCCTGCCCTTCACTTGTAGTCTCAGAGCGACTTACAATCTCCTTCCCCTTCCCCTCCCCACAACAGACACCCCGTGAGGTAGGTGGGGCTGAGAGAGTTCTCTCAAGAACTGCCCTTGTGAGAACAGCTCTGAATCACACCATGAGTTGGAACTTACAGGTCTGTTCTGCTAAAGGCAGCTCTTCCCCCTCATCAAAGCTCCTCAGTCTCCAGAATGGATACACAACTTTTTTTTTGTTAGATCTAAAGTTAACTTACCCTGACCTGGATGGCCCAGGTTAGCCTGATCCAATCAGATCCTGGAAGCTAAGCAGAGTTGGCGTTGTTTGGATGGGAGACCACCAAGGAAGTCCAGGGTTGCTACACAGAGGCAGGCAATGACAAACCCACCTCTGTTAGTCTCTTGCCTTGAAGACCCTACAGGGTGACCATAAGTCATCTGTGACTTGACAGCATTTTCCACCACCAAAGAACCATCAGTGGTACCAACCTAAGCTAGAATCAGATCAGAAGGGAACCCTGCCATTTTGACTGTAAAACCTCTTTCAGAAGAACAGCCCTTGGCTCATCTACCTGCTCATCAGATGCATTTTTAAACACCTTTTCATTAGATGACAGCAGAGCCAACCGTTCTGACAACAGCTCATCGTCGTCTGAAGGAGCCTTACACATCTGAAGTTACACTTGCCCAGACGAATGCAGCTGAACTGGCAGCAAAGGACCATCTCAAAGGGCAGAACATGACACAGACTCAATGGAACGAGGATGAGGATCCTTTAGAAGGGGGAGGAGCTGCTGAAAATGTCACTCTGGAGACCCAGGAAGGAGCTTGGCCTCTAGAGGAGTCCTCTCTCGTCAAAGAGGCAGAGGTAAAATTCTAATACAACAATCCTAAACCTTCATCTATTACAGGGGCGTAGAGTTTGTAAATCCCGGGGGGGGGGGGGGCGTGGGGGTTCTCTCGTGCGCGCGCGCGCCATGTCCCCGCCGCTCCTCCCCCCCAGCCCCAGGGAGGCAGGCTCGAGGTGCAGTTGCGGCGGCAGCCAGCTGGCCGGCTGACTGCCGCGCATGCGAAGCGCGGGAGCATGTCCCCGGAGAGTACCCGGCCTGAAGAGTTACGAGAACTTCGAAATCTCGTCTTGACATTTGAACTGGAGTTAAATAAAAGTTGCTGCCCTACATTCCTGGATCTGGTCCAGCTTGAGCTGTACGTAACTCACCCGCCCTCTCTGACATCGCCCTCTGCCGGCGACCCGCGTGGAACATTCCGCCCGGCGCTTCCGCGGAGGAAAGTGGGGAAGGTAGCGCCTGCCCAGCAATGAAAGAGTGCCCGAAAGCCCGTCCCCACCGCGAGGGAGCCGCCTGCTGCTGCTATTATTATAACACCCCCCTCCCGCCCAGCGCGCCTTCTGCAGGCTTGTTGTGGCTGCAGCTGCGGAGGCCAGCATGGGAGACTTCAGCCTCCTCTCTCTGCCCAAGGCCCGGCCCGGCTGGTTCCTCGCCTCCGTCCTGGCCCTGCTTGCTGCGCTCGGGGTCACCACGGCCTGGCGTCGGCGGCAGGGTCGCCAAGGCCTGGTGCGGGTCACTCCTTGCCTCCTCTCTCCCCCCCCCGCCCCAGGGAGGCAGGAGGGCAGGCCGGGGGTGGGGGGGAGGAGAGGCGGCGACGGCCAGCTGGCCGGCTGACTGGCCACCGGCGGCGGGCGCTCCCTTTTGCCGGGGGTGGCTGAGCCCCCCCCCCGGGAAATTTCGGGGGAGGCTCGAGCCGTCGAGCCCCCCCATAGTTGACGCCCATGATTTATTAGGTCTGTCTGCAATTTTGCTATAAAAATGGGGAATTCACTGCCAGAGAATGTAGTGATGGCCACAGGTATAGATGGCTTTCACAGATGATTAGACAAATTCTTGGAGGGGTAGGCCTATCAGTGGCTACTGGCCACGGAGACTAAAGTTAACCTCCACATTCAGAAGCAGTCAGCCTATGAAGGCAGTGCCAGGAGGCAGTACGGGGAAGGCCTCGGCCTCTATGCCCTGTTGTTGGATATCCAGAGGAACTGGTTGGCCACTGCATGAGACAGGATGCTGGACTAGATGGACCACTGGCCTGATCCAGCAGGGATTGTAGGTTTTAAAAAATACTCACCTTGCTTGCAGCTCTCTCCTGTGTTCTTTAAGAACATAAGAGAAGCCAATGCTGGATCAGGCCAGTGGCCCATCCAGTCCAACACTCTGTGTCACACAGTGCCCAAAAACACCAGGTGCCCTCAGGAGGTCCAGCAGTGGGGCCAGGACACTAGAAGCTCTCCCACTGTTGCCCCCCCCCAAACACCAAGAATACAAAGCATCACTTGCCCCAGACTGAGAGCTCCTATCTATACCTTGTGGCTAATAGCCACTGTTGGACCTCTGCTCCAGATGTTTATCTAATTCCCTCTTGAAGCCGTCCATGCTTGTGGCCGCCGCCCCCTCCTGCGGCAGTGAATTCCATGTGTCAATCACTCTTTGGGTGAAGAAGGACTTCCTTTCATCTGTTCTAACCCGACTGCTCAGCAATTTCATGGAGTGCCCGCGAGTTCTTGTACTGTGAGAAAGGGAGAAAAGTGCCTCTTTCTCGACCTGCTCTGTCCCATGCATCATCTTGTAAACCTCGATCATGTCACCCCTCAGTCGACGTTTCTCCAAGCTAAAGAGCCCCAAGCGCTTCAGCCTTTCTTCACAGGGGAAGTGTCCCAACCCTTTTATCATTCTAGTTGCCCTTTTCTGCACTTTTCCCAATGCTATAATTTTTTTTTGAGGTGCAGCGACCAGAACTGTACACAGTACTCCAAATGAGGTCGCAGCATCGATTTATACAGGGGCCTGATGATACTGGCTGATCTGTTTCTCCTGGCCCAGCTGGCTCAGTTCTGCCTCTGCCTAGGAGGAGCCTTACCGTTCAGCGGCCCAGAGCCCCTGTCTCCCAGCAGCAACAGCAGGTTGCGGGGCCTGCAACCAGCCCCAGGAAAACAGACCTTGCTCAATGAGCAGCAGACCAGAGAAATGTCCCAGACAAAAAAACCCCAATGCTCTCCAGCAGGCTACAAGCACCCACTCACCCTCAAATTCTGTCCTCTCTCAAAGCAACCTCAGTTAATCCCCCCCCTCAAAGTTTAGCACTTTAGGAAAGGCAAACAAACAAACCCCAAAACCACTCACCTTCCCAGGAGCTCTCTCCTGTGATCTTTATCCCCACCCAGCTGGCTCAGTTCCAATTAACACAGAGCATTGGGTTGGGTCCAGTGTCCCCATTCAAGTGCGACATTCACAGATCAGCCAGACACAGAGGTCTCCAGCTTTCCTTGCGCTGTAGGGTGCCATGCATTTGGGCCAGCCAAGGATCAAGTGTCAGGCAGAAACCAAGACCAATTTCCCACAAGCAGCTGTGCCACGGTCACTCTTCCATTTCCCCCGGTCGCATCGGTCAGTTTCACACTATTTGCCCCGCAGCAGCATTTTGACCTGCATCCCCCCTTGATTTCCCCCGTGTCTTCTCGATCCTGTTTTCTGAAGATTGAGAAGACACGGGGGAAATTGGGGGGGGGGGGAGAGCTGTGGGTCAAAATGCAGCCGCAGGGCGAATGGTGTGAAACTGACCAATGCAACCAGGGCAAATGGGAGAGCGACCGCGGCACAGCTGCTTGTGGGAAATCAGTCCAAATGTTTCACCAAGAGTACAAGACCGTGGACAAGCTCCACAGGACAGCAGAGACCACAGTCCTTGGTGTCTGTCAAGTTGTGGTGGCCATTCAGCATAGTTGTCTGGAGTCTCACAGGGGCATCCTGCAAGATCTCAGATGCCGTTTGGGGTACCCATAGAAACCCATCTGGGCGGTTGAGACGGCCTCTCAACTCAGGCTGGAAGTGGAGAAAGATAACGATGGGGTGGGAAAGAGGAAAAGGGGAGACCCTTGTGATTCCTCACGGCTCACCTCCATCACGCTTCCTGAGATGTTTCTGTCTCCTTCAGGTGGAACGCAGCTCTGTTCGTCTCGACCCAGAGATGGATTTCCCTCCTCTAGAGAATACATCCTTCCAGGTGACAGAGGCCCCGAAGAAGAAAAAGAAAGAAAAATACATACTGGAGGTAAGCCTAACCCCCAGAGCACAATAATTTTGGCTGGTTTTTTTTTTACTTTTCGACTTTCCTTTTAAACGATCGGTCATCATCAATGTTCCCTCTAAACTGTGGAGTCTGGTGAGCAAAAATTCTGCTTTGTGAGCTAACTGGCATCGAAGTTGCGAGCGAGTGATTTGGCTGCTGCATAAAACAGCTTGCTCTGGAGCCATCCTTCCTGAGCTGAGACAGAAATGGGTGAGCCGGAGGCTAAAAAACTGTGAGCTGGCTCACACTAGGAGTGGGTACCTTCTCCCAGGGCCCTGGAAACCTAACCTGGTGTGCGTGGCCATTACTGCAACACGTGAACACATGAAGATGACTAACACTGAATCAGGCCCTTGGTCTGCCAAGGTCACTACTGTCCATTGTGGTAGGGAAGCAGCCCTCCAGGGTCTCAGACTTGAAGACATGACCGTAATACCTGATGCTTTTAGTGAGATGCCGGGGATTGAACCTGGGACCTTCTGCAAGCAAGGCAGCTGTTCTGCCACTGAGCCATGGCCCCTCCCCTAGACGTAGAGCATTTATGTCACTACTGAAATAGAACAGACATTTCTTATTCACATCTCGTGAGACTGTACATATGTAGAAGAAGAAGAAGAAGAGGAGGAGATTGGATTTATACCCCACCCTTCACTACCTGGAGGAGTCTCAGAGCGGCTTACAAACTCCTTTCCCTTTCCCCTCCCAACAATAGACACCCTGGGAGGTAGATGGGGCTGAGAGAGCTCTGACAGAAGCTGCTCTTTTTCAAGAACAGCTGTGCCAGAGCTATGGCTTGCCCAAGGCCATCCAGCAGCTGCACTTGGAGGAGTGGGGAATCAAACCCAGTTCTCCCAGATTAGAGTCCGCGCACTCAATCACTACACCAAACCCCCCTTTTTGCTCTAAGATCAAGCTTCAGGTTGTCTCAGAGCTGCTTTCCTGAAGCCGAGTGTCCTTCCTTCTGGCCCCTTACAGATGTCCTCCAGTCCTGAGCGGGAAAAAGAACACAATTCCTCGGAGACTGTCTCGAAGGAACTGCAGGGGCCTTTGAAGAGAAGACCCGGAGAGAGGAAGAGGGAGAAAGAGGCCAGCAGGGTGAGTAACAGCTTCATCAGGAGTCCTGTCTCGTGCTAGAAACTGCAGGTAGACACGCTGGTCCAAACCAATGACCAAAAACAAGAGCCACGTTGTGCCTTTTATAGCTTGTGTTGTGTGCCAGTCAAGTCCATTAAAAATGCTCTTAACAATTTTTTTTGGTGGACTTTATCTGTGCACTTAATCACCTGATGCAATCTTGACCCTGGTGTGTTGTGTGTCAGAACTGATTTCCTCTACTGCCAGAATTAAGATCGCTGGGGAAAACATCAATAACCTCAGATATGCAGACGATACCACTCTAATGGCAGAAAGTGAAGAGGACCTCAAGAGCCTCTTGTAGGGGGATGAAAGAGGAGAGCGCAAAAGTTGGCTTGAAACTCAACATCAAAAAAACTAAGATCACGGCATCCGGCCCCATCGCTCCTTGGAAAATAGAAGGGGAAGTCATGGAAGCAGTGGCAGACTTCACCTTCCTGGGATCCAAGATCACTGCAGACGGTGACTGCAGCCATGAAATTAAAAGATGCCTGCTCCTTAGGAGGGAAGCGATGGCAAACCTAGATGGGATAATAAAAAGTAGAGACATCACCCAATAAAAGTCCATATGGTCAAAGCGATGCTATTTCCAGTAGTGATGTATGGCTGCGAGAGTTGGAACATAAGGAAGGCTGAATGCCGAAGAATAGATGCTTTCAAATTATGGTCCTGGAGAAGACTCTTAAGAGTCCTGTGGACTGCAAGGACATCGAATCAGTCAGTCCTAAAAGAAATCAACCCTGACTGTTCCCTGGAAGGCCAGGTACTGAAGCTGAAGCTCAAATACTTTGGCCACCAAATGAGAAGGGAGCACTCCCTGGAGAAGACCCTGATGCCAGGAAAGATGGAAGGTCAAAGAAGAAGGGGACGGCAAAGGATGAGATGGTTGGACAGTGTCATCGATGCAACAAACATTTAACTCCGGAGCATAACGGAAGACAGGAGGACCTGGCGTGATGTGGTCCATGGGGTTGCGAAGAGTCGGACTCGGCTGTGCGGCTGAACAACAGCAAACTGCTCAAAGTGCCCACAAGGTGCAAGAGCCACTCAACAGCTAACGAGCAAGTTATCAGCATGTTTGTTCACCATGAAGTTCTCGGCACACTTGATTTCCTGCTCTGATCTCCAAGCCTTTTATCTGCTTTTGATCAACTGGTTTAAACTTTCTGTTTTTCCTCCTCTGTCTTAGAAGGCTGAAAATGCAACCAGATCACCTGAAAATGAACACCGGAAGCTGCCTTATACTGAATCAGAACATCAGTCCAGCAAGGTCAGTATTGTCTGTTCTGACTGGCAGCCGCTCTCCAGGGTCTCAGGCTGAGGTCTTTCCCATCACCTCCCGCCTGGTCCTTTTAACTGGAGACGCCGGGGATTGAACCTGGGACCTCCTGCATGCCAAGCAGGTGCTCTTCCACTGAGCCACACCCCTCTTTACAGCTCTCCAGGGTCTCAGGCTGAGGTCTTTCCCATCACCTCCTGCCTGGTCCTTTCAACTGGAGATGCCGGGGATTGAACCTGGGACCTTCTGCATGCCAAGCAGGTGCTCTTCCACTGAGCCAAACCCCTCTTTACAGCTCTCCAGGGTCTCAGGCTGAGGTCTTTCCCATCACCTCCTGCCTGGTCCTTTCAACTGGAGATGCTGGGGATTGAACCTGGGACCTTCTGCATGCCAAGCAGGTGCTCTTCCACTGAGCCACAGCCCCTCTTTACAGCTTTCCAGGGTCTCAGGCGGAGGTCTTTCCCATCACCTCCTGCCTGGTCCTTTTAACTGGAGACGCCGGGGATTGAACCTGGGACCTTCTGCATGCCAAGCAGGTGCTCTTCCACTGAATCACGGCAACTCCCCTAAATAGAACTGTCATACAACATGGCCTGATACTAAATCTGACCTTCTGTCCATCATGGTCAGTATTGACGACTCAGACTGGCAGCTGCTTTCCAGGGTCTCAGGCTGAGGTCTTTCCCATCACCTCCTACCTGGTCATTTTTAACTGGAGATGCAGGGGATTGAACTTGGGACCTTTTGCATGCCAAGCAGAGGCTCTACCCCTGAGCCATGACCCCTCATCATAATCCCACAGCATCCAGCTCGCTCCCTACCTCCTCTCTTCTTACTAGCATCAGTATTACATTGCAGTTCCATGCACAAGTCTGTTATGTTCTTTTCTCTTCCAGAGTAAAACAAAATATGCCCGCACTCCAAAATTTTGTCACCTACATATTTTTTTTCCATTTGTCATTGTATTTGAAGAAAGCAAACATGTCCCCAAAGCATAGTGTGTTATTGTTTACATGCTCAATTTGTTGGTGTTGCTTTCTCACTTTGGCTAATAAAGTTCTGGGCATCGATTGAGGTCACCAACCAGACTTCTGTGCCTTTTAGTGTATAAAACTTATTTCATTGGTTATTCTTACAAATCGCCACTAGAGGGCAGCAGGCACACATATCTCAGGTATAGCCTGGATTATCTATCTATCTATCTATCTATCTATCTATCTATCTATCATCACATTTCTGTGACACTTTTCTACCCAGATAGTTGGGTAATGTGAAGAAATCAGACAGTGCAAGTTTGCTGGATTTTGACAGTGTTGTCTAATCACATATGGATTCTTTCAGCCATCGTTCAGAGTAAAGCAAACAATTCAGACCATTTTAGAACTGGCGCTTTTTTGGCTTAGCCAATTTAATGTAGTGTTGAGGTGAACCTGGGCCAGTTTCCCCCAAATACTAGAATTCAAGGGGATCCAATGAAGCTGATGAGCAGGAAATTCAGGATGTACAAAAGAAAATGCTGTTTTATACAGAAAGTGATTCAAATGTGGAATTCGCTGCCAGAGGATGTAGTGATGGCCACAGGAATAAACAGCTTTCAAAGGGGAAGAGAGAGATTCATGAAGGATAAGTCTGTCAATGGCTACAAGCCCTGGTGACTGAAGGGAACCTCCATGTTCAGAGGCACTAATCCTCTGAATCTCAGAGCAAGGAGGCAATCTCAGGGGAAGCCCTTGGCCTCTGTGCCTTGTTGTTGGCAGTCCAGAGGAAGGAGAAGAAGAGAAGAAGAGATAGGATTTATACCCCATCCTTCTCTACCCAAAGGAGTCTCAGAGCGGCTTACAATCTCCTTTCCCTTCCCCTCCCCACAACAGACACCCTGTGAGGTAGGTGGGGCTGAGAGAGCTCTTTCGAGAACTGCTCATGAGAGAACAGCTCTGAGAGAGCCATGACTGATCCAAGGTCACACCAGCAGCTGCATGTGGAGGAGTGGGGAATCAAACCGGGTCCTCCCATATTAGAGTCCACGCTCTAACCACTACCCCAAATTTGCTCTCATCTGGTTGTCCACTATGTCAGACCGGATGCGGGACTAGATGGACCACTAGCGTGATCCAGCAGGGCTCTTCTGATGTTCTTAAGAGAAGTGGCCCCACTGCTGGACCTCCTGAGGGCACCCGGTATTTTTGGCCACTGTGTGACCCAGAGTGTTGGACTGGAGGGGCCACTGGCCTGATCCAACATTGGCTTCTCTTCTTTTCTTATGTTAAGTAAGTCAGACCAAGTAACAATATCTTTTGATTTCTAAGCTCCTGATGAAAGCAGCAGAGAAAAAATCCTGGAGGACAACTTTTTCAGTGGACGTTTTTAAAATTTAAATTGAATGCAGGTTTCCCTCTTCAGTAGCATAAGCAATGGCAGCAGAAACTCAAAACTCTATGCCTGCGGAACAGCTGTTTGCACAGACTGGGCTGCCTTGAACATTTCCACCAGATGTCAAAGAGGCGACCTGCTTTTCAGCTGACACATTAGAAATGTAAACTGAGTACAGCTTGCCTCTTCAGCAGACTGCAATGGAAATTTCAACAACTGGCCCCCCATCCTGTACATAACTTTGGTTGGATCACATCCAGGAAAGATGCAGTAGCCGAGTGGAGGTGATCTCTTCCATTGAGGCCTGTGCAGGAGGTCTTGTCTCCGAACTGTGCCCTTCGGGCTCCTAAAAACAAGCCCTAGACTCCAAGCACTCAGTCAGGTTAACAATAAAAAATCAGTACACAGATACCAAATGGAGACCACCTTAAATGGAGTCAGGTCTCTGCTATGCGGACTCTGTGCTCCAGCTAGAGCTGGCTTTCTGGGCTCCTTCCCGGCATGGCTCCCTGAGATCCTTTGGAGGAGGAGAATCTGGGGGCTGGACCCGGGATCTTCTATATAATGAGCATAAGCTCTGCAGTCGAGCCTATGGCCTTTCCAGTAAAGTGGGGCAAAGATCCTGAACTCCAAAAGGCGATCCACAGAAATCAGTCCAGGGGAAAGGACCGCTCTGCCTATTCTTTCTCTCTCACTTGCTGCGGACTCTTACGACGTTCCTTCCTAAATTGTTTTTAGAGCCCTATGGCTTAATTTAGCGTTGTTAATTACAGAATGCTTATTGGCAACCATTCCCCCGCCCTGGCGTTGCCAGCCGGTGGCCGTGCGGTTAATAAAACAGTTCCAAATCTGGAAACCAGGAGTTTGCATGAAGGTATTTTTACTGCCTGTGTTTCACTGGTGTTGCTCCCGTTTGGAGGCGGCAAAGAGGGCTTTAAATTAAAAAAGAGAGACAACAGCAGGGAAGGGAATAATTGAAAAGGGATATTGACTGGGGCTGCAGGTTTCCAAAGTTTTCTCTCGAGCCATAACAGCAAAGGCCTCGGTTGGAAGTCACATGACCTGCTTGTCGCCTGCTGTCTTATTTCACTCTGCTGCTACTCGTCGGCAGTTAAGGCGTGGATGCAATGCCCACCTGCCTACAGATGGTAAGGTGGGTTAACTTTGCATGGTTAGCAGTAGAAAGCTCAGCCACACAGAGCATCTCTGCCCTCTTGGATCACTTTAGATCAGACTGCAGAGACTGTGCGTAAAGCCAGCGGAAACTGAGAGGCGGTAAAGATCTTGACGTTTGCCTAAAGAGAAAATGCTCACCTGAACAGATCAAGCTGCCTTCTACAGAATCAGACTTTGGGTACATCAAGGTCGCTATTGTCTGCTCAGACTGGCAGCTGCTCTCCAGGATCTGAAATGGAAGTCTTTCCCATCACCTCGTGCCTGGTCCTTTTTAACTGGAGATGCTGGGGATTGAACCTGGGACCTTCTGCCTGTCAAGCAGAGGCTCCGCCACTGAGCCACAGCCCCTCTTGACAGCTCTCCGGGGTCTCAGGCAGAGGTCTTTCCCATCACCTCCTGTCTAGTCCTTTTAACTGGAGATGCCGGGGGTTGAACCTGGGACCTTCTGCATGCCAAGCAGAGGCTCAACCACTGAGCCACAGCCCCACTTCATGGCTCTCCAGGGTCTCAGGCGGAGGTCTTTCCCATCACCTCCTGCCTGGTCCTTTTTAACTGGAGATGCCGGGGATTGAACCTGGGACCTTCTGCATGCCAAGCAGAGGCTCTGCCACTGAGCCACGGCCCCTCTTTACAGCTCTCCAGGGTCTCAGGCGGAGGTCTTTCCCATCACCTCCCGCCTGGTCCTTTTAACTGGAGATGCTGGGGATTGAACCTGGGACCTTCTGCCTGCCAAGCAGAAGCTCTGCCATTGAGCCACAGCCCCTCCATTCCCACTTGGCAATTGAGGTAATATGGTATCGGGTCTGGAAGGAAACAACCCAAGGCAAAGGGTGACCCTCTGCTGGCATGAAGATGTGATTTTTCCTTTTTGCCATCAAGTCACAGCTGACTGATGGCGACCCTCTGGGGATCTCAAGGCAAGAGACATTCAGTGGTGGTTTGCCATTGCCCGCCTCTGCATAGCAACCCTGGTACTCTTTGGTGGTCTGTCATTCAGATACTGGCCAGGGCTGACCCGGATTAGCTTCCAAGAACTGAGGAGATTGGGTTAGCCTGGACTATCCAGGTCAGGGCAAAATGTGCATACTTGGAAACAAAGAGTGGCACACCATTAGCATGGATCTTAGGGCAATTCTGCATTGGCTTTTCCCCTCGTTGTTTTACCAAATCCACCTTGGAACAGAAATTCCCCTCTGCATTGCATGCTGCTTTCACTTTCTTTGATCATCGGATTTTATGGTACCCGTGGCTCAGAGGTTAAGATGCTGAGCTGCTGACCGGAAGGTCAGTAGCTCAGCAGTCCGAGACCCGAGTGCCACGTGACGGAGTGAGCGCCTGTCTCTGACCCCAGCTCCTGCCAGCCTAGCAGTTCGAAAGCAAGAGACTGCAAGGAGATAAACAGATACCACTTTGGTGGGAAGGTAACAGCATTCCATGTGCCTCGGCATGTAGTCATACCAGCCACATGACCACGGAAAAAGTCTTCGGACAGCGCTGGCTCTTTGGCTTGGGAACAGAGATGAGCACCGCATCCCTAGAGTCGGATTCGACTGGCTTTTGAGCAAGGGAAACCTTGACCTTCTACTACACCACATGCTGTTTTCACTTTCGTTGGTCATTCGGTTTTATGGTACCTTCTGCATGGATTCATGGCTGTTCGGGGGTGACTTTGCAGTCAGTACGGCATTGCCCCCGGGGTCATTTCAATGTGGTTTTGAACCGCACCTTTTCCTCACTGTTGAGAAAATGTGGAGCGAATGGCAGATGCTGAAGCGCCCTTATTTCAGAACCCAGGACAGCTCCCAGGGAGCTCATTTCCTGCTTTGACCAAGTTAAGTTCCTTGCCCTTTAAACGGGTTGTTTCCCGCCCTTCCACCCAAGACCGGGTCCCCGGAACAGCTTGTGATGGGGCGTTAAAAGCAAAGCAGAAACCAAAATTGGAAACAGCGAAACCAGCTGATGAAATAACCTTAGCATTATTTGCAGCTTCAGCCGAATAAAATCGGTCATCAGCTAAGGCAAGCTAGATTTAAGCCCAGTTGCACCTTAAAGGTAAAGGTAAAGGTCTCCCTTGCTCAAAAACCAGTTGAATCTGACTTTAGGGTTGCAGTGCTCATCTTAGATTCCAAGCCAAAGAGCCAGCGCTGTCCGAAGACTTTTTCCGTGGTCATGTGGCTGGTATGACTACATGCCGAGGTGCACGGAACGCTGTTACCTTCCCTCCAAAGCGGTACCTACGTATCTACTTGCAATTTATTGCTTTCAGACTGCTAGGCTGGCAGGAGCTGGGGCCAGAGACGGGAGCTCACTCTGTCAAAATGTTCGGGGTATAAGCTTTCAAGAGTCAATGCTCTCTTATACAATGCTCACAATGCAAACCTCGCTTCTGAGAAAGAGAGCTTTGACTCTCGAAAGCTCACATCCCGAAAATCTCACTGGTTTCTAAGCTGCTGTTCTATTGCTGACCAACATGGCTGCTGTTAAGGGAGTTTTCAAAACTCTAGTATAACCCCCCCCCCCCCCCCTTTCCCTGAATTCTATCTGGGAGAGCAAAAGATTCACTCAAGGCTTTAGGCCACCGGAGTACGCAGTTTTAATGGACTGATCATACTGAACAAGAGTCAAAGTTCCCCTTTTATAGGATAAAACGGACAATTGGGTCAGGATCACCAATTCTAACCTTCAACACAATTCACTTTTACCCTCCTTTCAGAGTACATGTCGTATCCTTTCTAGGGAGAAAAGGGAAACAAGCCCTTTACACATTTGTTTGTGGGAGAGAAGGACGGAACAGACCTTCGACTGAGATAAGCTTGCTTAGAGATCAGTAAGTCAAAGAACAGATTTCTGAGCAAGAATGGGAGGAAGGAAGAGGAGTCTTGAAATATTATTTGGTGTAGCGGTTAGGAGTGCGGACTCTAATCTGGAAGAATAGAATATACTTTATTGTCATTGTACATAGTACAATGAAATTAAAAAGTGCCATCATTCAGTGACTCGCAACATATACACATGCGCACTCACACAGACATTCACAACTGCTTCTCCCTTTTACATAGCAACCAAACCACTGTTTCCTCCAGAACCGGGTTTGATTCCCCACTCCTCTGTATGCAGCCAGCTGCGTGACCTTGGGTCAGTCACAAGTTCTTTCAGAGCTGTTCCCTCAGGGGTGGTCCTTGAAAGAGCTCTCTCCGCCCCACCTACCTCCCAGGGTGTCTGTTGTGGGGAGGGGAAGGGAAAGGAGATTGTAATCCTCTCAAGTGAAGAGCGGGATATAAATCCAATCTCCTCTTCTTCTTATCAGCTCAGCCTTAGGCTCATGAATCTTTGTAAGAATCTTCAATCTTTGCTAATTCTTAGAAGTGTAATAAAAGGGGAGCCAGTTTGGTGTAGTGGTAAAGTGCGCGGGCTCTAATCTGGGAGACCTGGGTTTGATTCCCCACTCCTCCACTTGCACCTGGCTGGATGACCTTGGGCAAGCCATAGCTCTGTACCAGCTGTTCTCTCAAGGACAGTTGTCTTAGAGCTCTCTCAGCCCCACCTACCTCCCAGGGTGTCTGTTGTGGGGAGGGGAAGGGAAAGGAGATTGTAATCCCCTCAAGTGAAGGGCAGGGTATAAATCCAATCTCCTCTTCTTATTATCCTCTTCTTATTATCTAAAGCTCAGCCTTAGGCTCACAAATCTTTGTAAGAATCTTCAATCTTTGCTAATTCTTAGAAGTGTAATAAAAGGGGAGCCAGTCTGGCGTAGTGGTAAAGTGCGCGGACTCTAATCTGGGAGAGCCAGGTTTGATTCCCCACTCCTCCACTTGCACCTGCTGGATGACCTTGGGCAAGCCATAGCTCTGTACCAGCTGTTCTCTCAAGGACAGTTGTCTCAGAGCTCTCTCAGCCCCACCTACCTCACAGGGTGTCTGTTGTGGGGAGGGGAAGGGAAAGGAGTTTGTAAGCCGCTCTGAGACTCCTTTGGGTAGTGAAGGGCGGGGTATAAATCCAATCTCTTCTTCTTCTCTTCTAAAATACTTGAACAGCTACCCTCTGAGATCAGGCTGCGGCAATCCAATCACATGCTAGGTGGCCTTGGTCTGATCTTGCAGGGTGCTGTTTCTCTTCTATGACATGACCAGAGTTCCCTGGACTACAGGGGGCAAGATGTCTTTGTTGGAGAGAGACCCTCTGTCAAAGCTGTTCCTCATTTTTTGGAGTTTTGCACTTCTGCTCTGTCGCTTATCCTTGCCTTCACACCCTCCAGGACATGCTCCCAATTCTCTCTTCCTCTTAACACTTCCAAATCATGCCCCGTTTAAGATTCAGCCCTCAATAGCCGGTGCGTTGCAGGGCGGTTGTCGAAACTGCCGTCATGTTGGGCGGAAAGGCGAGATGAAGCCAGAAATGTAGGAAGACGCCAAGGGTGCCTAACAACCACCACCAAACGTCTTTCCCCTGCTGCTCTTTTTGCATCACATTGCTGAATACATCGCAGCGAGGCGACGGTGCAGTCCTGAATGGAGTGACACCATTCTAGAGTCCCATTGACTGCAGTGCTGTTAGAAGGGTGCAACTCAGCATAGGACCACACTTTGATTTTTGAAGGCCGTGAGCTTATTAAGTACTTGGAGTGCCCTAAACTTTCTCTGCTTTACTTTGGAGACAGTGGTCGCCGATGCTGAATTCAGCAGGATTGGACCATTGGGGCAGGATAAGGTTGCCAGCCTCCAGGTTGAGGCTGGAGATCTCCCTGTATTACATCAAGCTGGGTAGCCGACGGTTAGTCTGCCTGTGGCAGTAGATAAGAGTCCAGGAGCACCTTAAAAGGCTAACAAAATTTGTGGCAGGGGATGAGCTTTTGTGAGTCACTGCTCACTTCTTCAGGAATAGCTAGAATGTGAGTCCTCTACATTGGAAAGTGGAGTGATTTCAGATGCCAAATGACAGGAGCAGGAGAATGACAATAACAGGTGTGGTTGGATTAGGTGTGATATGCAGAGAGGGACTAAACATGGAGGAATCAGCTTTGGTAATGAGACAGGAAACCTAGGTCTCAATTCAGTCCAGGAGGATGCATTGTCTTGAGCTTCATTATCAGTTGCAATCCAGCAGTCTACGCCTACTACCTCTCTGCATATCACATCTAATCCAGTCACCCCTGCTATTGTCATTCGGCATCTGAAATCACTCCACTCTCCAAGATATAAGGACAGAAGGACTCCCATTCTAGCTGTATCTGAAGAAGTGAGCAGCGACTCACGAGAGCTCATACCCTGCCACAAATTTTGTTAGTCTTGAAGGTGCTCCTGGACTCTCTTCGACTGAGCTAGCTCAGTTCCCCTGGAGAAAATGGCTGCTTTGGAGGGTGGACTTTATGGACTTGTACCCCGCTGAGGTCCCTCCCCTCCTCAGATTCCGCTGTCCCCAGGTTCCAACCCTGAGATTTCTAGGAATTTCTGAACCCAGAGGTGGCAACCCTGGCGCAGGAGCCTTTCATTTTTGCAAAGGAAACGTATCAAAAGCAATGGGTTTAGAGAGAGACTTCTAAATATGCAGGCCTTGTTTATTCAAGGCTGCAGTCTTTAGGGAGGGTGCCCCCACTGGTCAGTGTCTTCCCTTCCTTGTAGCCTCAAACCATTTCCATGCTAGCCTCTAGCCCAGGTGTGGCCAAACTTGGTTAACGTAAGAGCCACACAGAATAAAGGTCAGATGTTTGAGAGCCACAAGACATAAACAGATACAACCCACATGTTTTTCTTGAAAAATATGCAAACTTGCTTTTTATTAACATTAAATGAGACTGCCAGAAATAAGAACAAAAGGAGTAAAAACAGATGTGGATGATGATATTTATTTGTCCAATGATATTTATTTGTTTGCTAATGGTATTTATGTGTCTAAGAGAGAGAGAGAGAGGTGGAAAGAAAGAATGAAAGAGGTGGAAAGAAAGAGAGAGAGAAACAAAGAAAGCAAATAAATGGGAGAGAGGAAGGGGGAAGGAAGGAAGGAAGACAGAGAAAGAAAGGAAAGAAGAAAGGGAGAAAGAGAAACAAAGGAAGCAAATAGGTGGGGGGAGGAAGGGGGAAGAAAGGAAGAAAGAAAAAAGAAAGAAAGAAAGAAAATAGATGGGGAAAGAAAACAGAGAAAGAAAGGAAAGAAGAAAGGGAGAAAGAGAAACAAAGAAAGCAAATAGATGGGAGAGAGGAAGGGGGAAGGAAGGAAGGAAGACAGAGAAAGGAAAGAAGAAAGGGAGAAAGAGAAACAAAGGAAGCAAATAGGTGGGGGAAGGAAGGGGGAAGGAAGGAAGAGAGAAAGAAAGAAAGAGAAAGAAAGAAAGAAAGAAAGAAAATAAATAGATGGGGGAAGGAAAACAGAAAGAAAGGAAAGAAGAAAGGGAGAAAGAGAAACAAAGAAAGCAAATAGATGGGAGAGAGGAAGGGGGAAGGAAGGAAGGAAGACAGAAAGAAAGGAAAGAAGAAAGGGAGAAAGAGAAACAAAGGAAGCAAATAGATGGGAGAGAGGAAGGGGGAAGGAAGGAAGACAGAGAAAGAAAGGAAAGAAGAAAGGGAGAAAGAGAAACAAAGGAAGCAAATAGGTGGGGGGAGGAAGGGGGAAGAAAGGAAGAGAGAAAGAAAGAAAGAAAGAAAGAGAGAGAGAGAGAAAGAGAGAGAGAAAGAGAGAAAGAGAGAAAGAAAATAAATAGATGGGGGAAGGAAAACAGAAAGAAAGGAAAGAAGAAAGGGAGAAAGAGAAACAAAGAAAGCAAATAAATGGGAGAGAGGAAGGGGGAAGGAAGGAAGGAAGGAAGACAGAGAAAGAAAGGAAAGAAGAAAGGGAGAAAGAGAAACAAAGGAAGCAAATAGGTGGGAGGAAGGGGGAAGAAAGGAAGAGAAAGAAAGAAAGAAAGAAAATAAATAGATGGGGGAAGGAAAACAGAGAAAGAAAGGAAAGAAAAAAGGGAGAAAGAGAAACAAAGAAAGCAAATAGATGGGGAAGGGATGAAGGAAGAGAGACAGAAAGAAAGAGAGCGAGCAAATAGATGGGCAGCCTCCTGGGAGCCACACAATATGTGTGAAAGAGCCGCATGTGGCTCCCGAGCCAGTTTGGCCACCCCTGCTCTAACCCAAGGGTCCCCAACATGGTATCTCTGACACTTTCCTGGAGCCTGCCAAGACAAGTGTTTCAGACCACCTCCTGACTGCTGGTATTCCAAGGAAGGTCTCCCATCCAAGTACTTGTCAGGGTCGGCCCTGCTTAGCTTCTGAGATCTGACGAGATTGGGCTTGGCCGGGCTATCCAGGTCAGGGTGAGCCTGGCCTCTTTTAACGGACCCTGTCTTCCTTCCAGCAGGAAAAAGCAGAGGGTCTCGCTGTGTCTGAGGAAATACCCAGCGCCAGAGTTCGGCGGATGGCGGAGAGCCAGAATCTCATGGTAAAGATCGTCCATTGACCTCCCGGGCCAGAGAAGCCTTGGTTTGGTTAATGAAGAGCACCATCGCCTGTTCCGGATCCTGGTATCTGACTCTTGAAAGCTCATACACCATTTGGTGTCGTGGTTAAGTGCGCGGACTCTAATCTGAGTGGACCGGGTTTGATTCCCCGCTCCTCCACTTTGCAGCTGCTGGATGACCTTGGGCAAGCCACAGCTCCGTCAGAGCTGTCCTTGAAAGAGCAGTTTCTGTCAGAGCTCTCTCGGCCCCACCTACCTCACAGGGTGTCTGTTGTGGGGAGGGGAAGGGAAAGGAGACTGTAAGCCATTCTGAGTCTCTGAGAGAAGGGCAGGGTATGAATCCCCCCCTCCTCCTCATCCTTCTCCTCCTCCTCCTCTAAGGTGCAAATCTAGCTGTTCTACAGCAGACCAGCATGGTTACCTGTTGGGAAATTTGCGAGTTCTCTTCCTGTTTGTCATGAAAGCATTTCCCATTTGTTAATGCATGCTAATTTCTAGTTAGAGATCCAGTAGAATTATCTACACGTTTTTTCCCGCTAGAGCAAGGGGACAGAATGCATAATTTGCTAAGTGTTCGAATTTCCCAGTTGGATAATCAGTAGTTTAGGGATGAGCCAAGGTAGAGAGCAGAGGGTTTCGGTTTATTGCTGTTTATTGTCCTTCTCCTTAAATTTCCCCCCTTTCTCAAGTTAAGTTCTTAGAGAAGCAACATGTAAAGGTAAAGGTTTCCCTTGCGTGAAAGCCGGTCGAATCCGACTCTAGGGTTGCAGTGCTCATCTCCGCTTCCAAGCCGAAGGGCCAGCGCCATACAAAGATGTTTCCATGGTCATGTGACCGGCATGACTAGAAGCCAAGGCGCACGGAACGCTGTTCCCTTCCCACCAAAGTGGTACCTATTTATCTAATTGCAGTTTCTTGCTTTCGAACTGCTAGGTTGGCAGGAGCTGGGGCCAGAGACGGGCGCTCACTCCGTCACGCCGCTCTCAGGTCTCGAACTGCCGAGCCACCAGTTCAGCATCTTCACCACATGAGCCAAGGCAGTCCCCCTCCTTAAATTTTTCCCTCTGTCTCAAGTTAAGTTCTCAGAGAAGTAACATGTAGCTCAGAGGTAGTAAGGGTGATTTACTTTACTTTTTTCTCCAAGTACCCTTTACCTAATCTTTAGTAAAGTTACCTTTTTGTAGACAAATACACACATGTCTGGCTGCTTTAATCTAACTCTGCTATTTTCGCATCTGAGTGCCTACCACTACCCTCTGAAGCTTGTTCCTTATTGTTCCTGGTGCAGGTTCGTTCTCCTGGCGCTTTTGGAATCTGGGAGCCGCTGGTGGAATTCAGCGCATCGAAGCAGGTGAGGAAGAGCCTGTGTCACCGTGGCCAGAGCTCCGTATCTCTTGCTGAGAAAAGGCCGGATCGGTATCGCTGGCCAGATAGTGAGGATCTCGCTGTTTGCCCAAAACATGTGGCTCTCCTTTAGCAGCTCCTGTGCTCCTTTGATTGCACATCTGGCTGTCCTCGACCAAAGCCAGGGGTTTTTCAGAGCTAGCACCAGCCTGGTGGAACCCTCTGCCTCATGACATCCAGGCCTTGCAGGACTTAATGCAGTTATAGCTCCTGTGCCATTTTCTTTAAAACCCATATCCCTCCATCTGTAGGGTTGGGGGACGAGGACATGAAGGGGGTGTGGGGTGTTGGCGATGTTGTGGTGGTCATTTTGTCACTTCTGGGTAGCTCTAGGAGTTGCCAGAAACTCTATGGTAAGACAGTAGAATCTCTGGTGATTCCTAGAGCTACCCAATGTCAGTTCCGGGTTGTACCAGAGGTGATGTACCATCACAGAGGCCAGCAGTGGGTTTTGTCTTCATTTTGCTGCTGCTGCTGCTCAGAGCGATGGCAGGCAACAGAGATGGTCAGCAGAAGGCCAGTGGCAACCCCCTCCAGCCAAAAATAACAGCTTTTGCTCCTAGTGAGTTGAAAGAAGCCCCCCCCCCCCCCCCGAGTTCCTTCTCATGAACTGGGTTGTTCTTTGTTTGTGTTGTCCCATTTTTCTTTAGACGTCTCAAAGCAGCAGGGCTCCCATAGAGTCCTGTTCAGTTCCCGACAGCTTTAGCTGCTCCTCCTCTATCCCACTGGACATTTATTCTTGCCGCAGAGGTTGGGTTTTGTGATATATTCTTACATTAACTAATGTCTGTCCTCCTTTAAATTTCAAGGCTTCTCCGGGGGCCCGTGCTGCAAAGAGAATTAAGGTAAATCTTCTTACTCATGAGGAATGGTTGCTGGGATCGGGTACAGAGGAGAGTGACCAGGATGATCGGGGGCCTTGGGACCAAGAAGCCCTGTGAGGAAAGGCCGAGGGACTTGGGGATGTTCAGTCTGGAGAGGAGGAGGCTGGAGGGGGGACAGGATGGCTCTCTTGAAGTATCGGAAGGGCTGTGTCGCTTAGAGCAGGGCAGGGAGCTGTTCCTGTGGGCAGCAGAGGAGAGGACTCGCAAGAAGGGGTTTAAATTGAGGGTGGGGAGGTACCAGTTTTGACAGTCAGAGTTGTGCAGCAGTGGAGTTGGCCGCCTGGGGAGGTAGTGAGCTCCCACTCCCTGGCAGTCTTTAAGCAGCAACTGGACCAACACTGGTCAGGGATGCTCTAGGCCAGGGGTGGGCAATTGTTTTGGCTCGGGGGCCACTTTGTGGGAGCAGAGGTTAGCGGAGGGCCGCACCTTTTAAATTGATTGCACTCACTAGTGAACTTTGCATTTCAGAAACGGTATAAATTGTAAAAATCATAAAAAACAATAAATACAAATTAAATAAAATCGGGGTAGTTTTATTCAATTTATTTATTGTGCTAATTGCATATCATCTATAGCTGCAAGCACATTTAGTTTTAGAATCAGTTTAATGAGACGGATGTACCCTATCACACTTTTCTACCATTTTTTTTTTAAATCAGGAGTGAGATTGCTTGTTGAGATTCTCATCACAGCCTGCAAGTTAATGCCTGTCGAATGTCTGTTAATGTCTGTATTTACCCTTGTTGATCTTCATGCAAGAAAAACTTTGCTCGCAAATACATGTAGACCCAAATATAGAGAACATTTTCCCAGCAAATTTCTTCATGCGTGGAAACTTTCAGCAGACAAAGATTTGCAAAAGTCAACTCATGTCACAGCATTAAACATTTCTTTCACAGTGTGATCTGACTGCATGTCAATAAGTTCAAGCTGCAGCTCCTCAGGCGCTGACAGTGGCCGACTGTCTTGGCGGGCCGCAAAAAACTCTGTGGCGGGCCGCATGTGGCCCCCGGGCCGCCATTTGCCCACCCCTGCTCTAGGCTGATCCTGCACTGGGGGTTGGACCAGATGGCCTGTCTGGCCCCTTCCATGATTCTATGATCCAGGGATTTGGTTCTCTGCTTCTAGAGACTCTGTAGAAGAGCAGGAACATATTTGATAGGATCCAGTTTGGCGGTTTGAGGGTGAAGGTTGCCAGCCTCCAGGCGGGGCTGGAGATCCCCCAGTATTGCAACTGATCTCCAGATGACAGAGGTCTGTTCCCCTGGAGAAAATGGCACCTTTGGAGGGTGGATTCTATGGCATTATGTCCCACTGAGGCCCATCCCCATCCTCCTTAGGCTTCACCCCCAACCCCAAGCTGGCAAACTTGCTGAGGGCAGTAACGCTGCCCATGCCCAGCTGATTGGAATCACTAGTTGCCAAGCATTCCCCCCCCCGCCGTTTAATGGCCTAGTATGGCTTTTGACATGCAACATTTCACACAAGTGCCCCTGGAAGGCCCAAAGCATGCCCCTGTTGTACCCTCCAGTACTGGTATTCTATTGCTCCTGAACATGGAGGTTCCATTTAGTCACCGTGGCCAGTAGCCACAGATGGACCTCTCCTCCACGGAGTCGCCTAATCCTCTCTTAGAAGCCTCTAATTTGGTTGCCCCCAGCAGTGAATTCTGCAAGCTCATTACAGTTTGAGTGAAGAAGGATCACAAATAAACCGCACTGGTGATGAGAAGGGAGGATTCTGAATTGGGGAGGGGCCGTGGCTCAGTGATGGAGCCTCGGCTTGGCATGCAGAAGGTCCCAGGTTCAATCCCCAGCATCTCCAGTTGAAAAGACCAGGCAGCAAGGGATGTGAAAGACCTCTGCTTGAGGCGGAGAGCTGTGGAGAGGGGCTGTGGCTCAGTGGAAGAGCATCTGCTTGGCATGCAGAAGGTCCCAGGTTCAATCCCCAGCATCTCCAGTTGAAAAGACCAGGCAGCAAGGGATGTGAAAGACCTCTGCTTGAGGCGGAGAGCTGTGGAGAGGGGCTGTGGCTCAGTGGAAGAGCATCTGCTTGGCATGCAGAAGGTCCCAGGTTCAATCCCCAGCATCTCCAGTTGAAAAGACCAGGCAGCAGGGGATGGGAAAGACCTCCGCCTGAGACCCTGGAGAGCTGTAAAGAGGGGCTGTGGCTCAGTGGCAGAGCCTCTGCTTGGCATGCAGAAGTTTCCAGGTTCAATCCCCGGCATCTCCAGTTAAAAGGACTAGGCAGGAGGTGATGTGAAGGACCTCCTCCTGAGATCCTGAAGAGCTGTTGCCATTCTGAGTAGACAACCCTGACCTTGATGGACCGAGGGTCTGATTCATTATAAGGCAGGGGAGGGACCATGGCTCAGTGGTAGAGCATCTGCTTGGCAGGCAGAAGGTCCCAGGTTCAGTCCCCGATGTCTCCACTTTAATAGATCAGTGGGAGATGTAAACACCTGAGACTCTGCAGCTGCCATTCAGAATAGACAGTACAGACATTGATGGACCAAAGGTCTGAAACAAGGTAATTGTTTAGTGAGGGGCCGTGACTTGGTAGGAGAGCCTCTGCTTGGCATGCAGAAGGTCCCAGGTTCAATCCCCGGCATCTCCAGTTAAGGCTTAGGTAGTAGGTGATGGGAAATACCCCTGGCTGAGATCCTGGAGTGCCACCGCCACTTAGAGTGCAGGGTTTCATTTCCCCACTCCTCCTCCCCTTGCAGCCAGCTGGGTGACCTTGTGTCAGTCACAGTTCTCTCAGAGCTGCTCTCTCTCTCTCAGCCCCACCTCCCTCACAGGGTGTCCGTTGTGGGGAGAGAAAGGGAAAGGAGATTGTAAGCCGTTCTGAGTGAAGGGCTGGGTATAAATCCAGTCTCCTCCTCCTCCTCCTCCATAATGGGCTTTTTAAAGAAAACTATCCTTAGGGATTCAGGAGGACACATATTTAAAATGGGGTGGAGAAGGTCAAAGAAAAATCTCTCTCTCTCCCTGTAGAAGCAAGAATCCAGCACAGAGGATCAGGATTTTGTTCTTCTGCAAGCTCAGAAGGTCGGTGTGTTATTTCCGTATGCATGTATGTATGTATTTATTATTTAGATTTCTATCCCACCCTCCCTGTCACTCGGCAGGCTCAGAGCGGTGAACAGCACAGTTCATGTACAATAAAATTCCATAAAACCCACCAATAATATAAAAACATAACAGTACAAGCTTTAAAATACAGTACAAGATGGCAAACTTCCATGCCCGTGTCCGAATGATGTTAGCAGGCTTCTTCCAACTTCTGGTCTCCCTGTTTGTGGTGCAGATGGTCCTGAGCTGGCCGTCTTAGATGGTCGAGCCAGGGCTATAAAGTCGAGGTGGCCCCTACTTGAAAGCCTGGCGGAAGAGCTCCGTCTTGCGGGCCCTGTGAAACTGTAGAAGGTCCCGCATAGTGATAGTAGTAGTGGTAGTGGCAGTAGTAGTGGTGGTGGTAGTTGTGGTAGTATTGGTAGTGGTGGTGGTTCCTGATGTTGTCCGGAAGCTTGTTCCACCAGTGTGGAGCCGCCACCGAAAAGGCCCTGGCCCTCGTTACTGCCAACTGGGCCTCCTTAGGCCCTGGAAGAACCAGGCAGTTCTGGGAGCCCAATCGTAGTCCTCGCTGGGGTACACACGGGGGCATACGTACATGTAAATTCACACAGGTTGTGCTGCCTGGTAGACATTAAGCTATCACTACTATTACTACCATTACTACTATCACTGCTATCACTACTACTACTATCACGACGACGACGACTACTACTACTATTATCACGACGACCACAGCCACTACTACTACACTACTACTACTACACTACTACCACCACCACTTCTACTGCCACTACCACTACACTACTACTACCACCACCACCACTACCACTACTACCACCACTACCACCACCACTACTACTGCCACTACCACTACTACTATCACTACTACCACCATCACTTCTACTGCCACTACCACTACTACTGCCACTACTACTACACTACTACCACCACCACTACTACCACTACTACCACCACCACTTCTACTGCCACTACCACTACTACTACACTACTACCACCACCACCACCACTACTACACTACAACTACTACCACCACCACTACTACTATCACTACTACCACCACCACTTCTACGGCCACTACCACTACTACTGCCACTACTACTACACTACTACCACCACCACCACTACCACCACCACCACCACTACTACCACCACCACCACTACTACTACATGACAACTACTACCACCACCACTACTACTATCACTACTACCACCACCACTACTACCACCACCACCACCACTACTACACTACAACTACTATCACCACCACTACTACTATCACTACTACCACCACCACTACTACCACCACCACCACTACTACTGCTACTACTACTACATTTTAACTGAGGGTTTCCAGGTCCTCAAAGTAGCTGCAGGGTTATAATCACCGGGTTTTCTCCATGTCTTTGCAGGGAGAAAAAGGATCTCCTGGACTCCCAGGCAGCAAAGGAGAAAAGGTACCTTTCAGCCTGTCCGTGTAATCGGATTCATAAAATGATTGCCTCTTTTACTGCCTCAAGCAAAGAGAGGGCGGAAGGACCAGAACATCCTGGGCAGGTGTGATCCAGAAAGCGAATGTCTTTTGGCATGGCAAAATCACATTGCAGCACATTTCCCCCCGGGGTGGTGGCGGTGGTGATGCTGGTGTTTGGCAGTGAAGAAGGATTTTTCACTGCGTTGCCGTTTGTTCTTATAGCATCACCCCTGTGTGTACGGTGGAAGGTTCAGTCAAGTCAAATGCTCCCTCTGAACTGTGGAGTCCTGTGAGCAGAACATTCTACTTTCTGAGCTGACTGGCATTAAAGTTGTGAGTGAGCGATTTGGCTGCTGCATGAACTAGTTTGCTCTGGAGCCCTCCTTCCTGAGCGGAGACAAAATTCTGTGAGCTGGAGGCTAAAAAACGGTGAGCTAGCTCACACTCAGCCTAGAGGAAACACGACTCACAGCGGATTCATGGCCACCCCAGAGGGTTTTCAAGGCAAGAGATGCTCAGAGGTGGTTTTGCCACTGCCTGCCTCTGCTTAGCAACCCTGGACTTCCTTGGTGGTCTCTCATCCGAGTACTACTAACCAAGGCCAACCTAGAATTGCCAAACTCCAGGTGGGACCTGGAGATCCCCCGCTTTTACAACTGCGCTCCGGATGGCAGAAATCAGTTCCCCTGGAGGAAGTGGCAGCTTTGGAGCATGGACTCTATGGCACTGTGCCCTGCTGAGGTCCCTGCCCTCCCCAAACTCTGCCCTCCCCAGACTGCAACCCACAAACCTCCAGATATTTCCCAACCCAGAGGGGGCAGCCCCAGCCGACCCTGCTTAGCTTCCTCGGTCTGATGAGATCGGGCTTGTCTGCACCGGCGTAAACTACGGGGGGGCTCGAGGGCTCAAGCCCCCCCCTGAAATTTCCCGGGGGGACTGAGCCCCCCCTGGGAAAACGTCGCGCCTGCCGCCGGCGCCTTACCGCCACGCCTCCCGGGCCCTTCCGAGGCTCGCCAGCTGGTGCCTCTCCCCCCCCCCACCGGCCTGGCCTTTCCTCCCTCCTTATCTCTCCCTCTTCCTCTTTTAGGGGTGAGGGAGGGAGTGGCCAGGGCGGAGAGGGAGGGAAAGGGACCAGCAGCACCGGCTGGTGAGCCTCGGAAGGGCCGGGGAGGCGCGGCGGCTGGCGGTAGGTTTTCTGGGGGGGGGGCGGAAATATCGTCCCAGCGAGCGCGCGTGCTAAAGAGCCCCCGCCCTTCCCAGACTTCAGAAAAGTCTACGCCCCTGCTTGTCTGGGCCATCCAGGTCAGGGTGCTGTTTGCATGCCACAGCTCAACGTGCGTGCGATTTAATTTTCCCAAAGGGACTGAGATTTACTACCTGTTTCGGTCACATGCAGTCTAGTCAAAGGCCTCTCCGAAACAATGGGTTGTGAGGATATAAAGTACTGGAGTCAGAGACGCGTAGTAATGAAATCAGCTCATAGTTTATTAGGTGGTGAAGATGAACATGCTGGATGGAGGCTCAGGGGCCTGCTTAAATACACACTTTACCTGCACCCCCGGCCTTGCCCAGAATACCCGATAGGGTCAGTTACATGCGGTTGTGTGCCATAGGTCCCCTTGCGGATCCTAGGCACCCTATTGGATGGAATTACGATCTGGCCGGGCTGTTGTCTACCAGACTGAAACTCCAGTAGCTAGCCCGGTGTGAGGCTTCTGTACAGACAGCAAAAGATCAGACCTTTGTTGTTGAAGCAAAGTTCTTTATTGTTCCAATACTGCAAACAGGTTCTCGAATGTTTGTTAGAGATGCTTAATGGAATACAGACAGTACTATTATACTCTCAGGCTTTCAATTGAACCCCAGACCTGAGCCAATCAGGGCAAGAGGGTGAACGCGGGAAAAGTAGAAGGGACCATTGAGGTTCCCGCAGTAAGGTGAGAAAGTTATAAATTCCCCTCTTGATCTGAGTGACCCACATGTGTGAGCCTAGGCACAACATTCTCTAGGCGTCCGGCCATAAAGAACTCTTCAAGGTTTCAATAACAAGATAACACCCAACTGCCCGGGAAAAAGGGAGGAGGGAATACAAGGGAGTAGTCACCATTTGTTTAGAGATGACACCTAGGAATTTAGGTCGCCATCTCCCGCCCAGGCATTGTAACATTAACCAGAGTAACCCTCATACTTCAAAGCAACATTTATAGCTGGCAGGGGGGAGAGTGAAAGATACAGATAAGGGGCAGCTGGCAGGGGTCTGCTAGAACAAAGGAATCGAAAGCAAAATGCAGAAAGCACAGAGACATCATTGTAAATTGCAGAAAGCACAGAGACATCATTGTAAATTGCAGAAAGCACAGAGACATCATTGTCAGAACCTGACACCCGGCCACGTGCGTTGCCCTGACCGCGTGGCGGTTGTCATTGAATACATTACACCGGAGGAGATGGGAGGTTCAGGAGCCCGGGGGTTCTTCAAATGGGCCCTGGAATGCAGTTCCAGACATGAGAGACTGCAGGTTTTTGCTGGCTGAGGAAGAGGACAGCAGGCCAGTGTAGGGATCTGAGGAGAGCCATGGTCTGAAGGGACAATAGAGTGCAGGATTCTGGACAGCAGAGTGTGAAAATCGAGGTGGAACAAGGAAAGAAGATGGCCATCGTTGAGGTGGGAGAGGACCAGGGCATGAACCAGCAGAGTATTAGCCAAGAGTACAGAAAGGAGAATCACAGAGTTGGAAGGGGCTATACTGGCCATCTAGTCTGACCCCCTGGCTCAATGCAGGATCAGCCATGAGCATCCCTGACAAGGGTTTGTCCAGCTGCTGCTTAAAGGCTGCCAGTGAAGGGGAGCTCACCACCTCCCCGGGCAGCTGATTCCACTGTGGCACAATTCTTAACTGTCAAAAAGTTCTTCCTAAGATCCAGCCGGTACCTTTCCGCCCTTAATTTAAACCCTTTCTTGCGAGTCCTCTCCTCTGCTGCCAACAGGAACAGCTCCCTGCCAGTGTTCCCTCTAAGCTGAGTTAGTGTGAGCTAGCTCACAGTTTTTTAGCCCCTGGCTCACACATTTTCGTTGTAGCTCAGGAAGGATGGCTCCAGAGCAAGCTGACTTATGCAACAGCCAAATCACTCACTCACAGCTTTAATGTCGGTAGCTCACAAAGTAGAATTTTTGCTCACAAGACTCCACAGCTTAGAGGGAGCATTGCTCCCTGCCCTCCTCTAAGGGACAGCTCTTCGGATACTTCAAGGGTACTGTCCCCCCTCGACCTCCTCTTTTCCAGACTTGACATTCCCAAGTCCCTCAGCCTTTCCTTGTAGAGCTTCTTGGTCTCCAAGAAGATCTTGTTGTTGTTGCAATGTTGTACTGACAGGTGGTACGGTTTGGGGACCAATCAAATGAGGGGAAGGAAAGGCGAGAAAGGTCCAAAGGTGACAGAGCTGTGAATTCTGCATTTGTGCAGCACGTGTAAATAGAACTGAATTGTCGACATGAGTCCCATATCTCTGCAGTTGGATGTGATGCGGGTAGGGCTGCCAAGTCCCCCCAGGGGGCGGGGATTCCCCCGCTAAATGGGTCCCCAATCCGCCGGTCCGGATCTGGCCAGCGGGGGGAACCCCACCCCCGAAGTGGCCCAATCAGGCCGACGTGCCCAGCGTGATGACGTCACCCGGAAGTGATGTCATCACGCTGGGCACATTGCCGGGGCGATGCTCTAGCAATCGCCCTGAAAACTCTATGGTACTTTGCGCGCATGCCGGACTCCTGAAGAGGGGCCAGGACTCCCCCACTTTTTAAAAGGTAAGACTTGGCAAGCCAAGTTTGAAGACACCATTTGTTATTTCTGCCCTTGCAGGGGGAGCCGGGGGAGCTGGGAGAACCTGGCGCCAAGGTGAGCAGCGAAGCTCGGATCCGGATGCTGTCTGGAAGGTCTTGCTGATGTTTTGCAACGGGTGGATGCAAATTTGAGATCACGGGTGTCAAACACATGGCCTAGGGGCTGGAACTGGCCCATTGAGGGCTCTTATCTGGCCCACAAGCAACCGGTTCAAGAGAGGAGGCTGCTTGGGGGGGGGGGGGGGCGGGTGCACAAGTGCACACGGTGAGGTGTGTGTGGTTGACACTTTCAAGAAATGAACGGAAATGGCTAAGGGGGTGGTTATGGTCTCCCTTGGGGGAAAATCTTCTTGCATAATATTAAATACATTTATTGGGGCTTTGGAGAGCCAGTTTGGTGTAGTGGTTAAGTGCACAGACTCTTAATCTGGGAGAACGGGGTTTGGTTCACCACTTCTCCTCCACATGCAGCTGCTGGTGTTACCTTGGGTCAGTCATAAGTTCTCTCAGAGCTGTTCTCTCATGAGCAGTCCTCCAAAGAGCTCTCTCAGCCCCATCTACCTCCCAGGGTGTCTGTTGTAGGGCGGGGAAGGGAAAGGCGACTGTGAGCCGCTCTGAGACGCCTTCGAGTAGTGAAGGGCGGGGTATAAATCCAATCTCTTCCCTTTTTCTTCTTCTTTTGTAGATTCCCCACTAAATCAATTTCTTTCACTCACAGGAATCAATTGCTTTTGTCTGGATTTTGATAATGGTAAAATGATAGCATTAACTGGGTTGTCTGTGTCATTTATGAAGCTTATCTCTCCGGTCCCTGGCATTACATCTTATTGCAGATGTGGCCCGGCCCGACAAAGTAACCTTTATGTCAGATCTGGCCCTCATAACAAACAAGTTCAACAGCTCTCGTTTAGATGTTACTTGCCACTGCGTGCAAATTTGTGCACGGTTATTTTTTAAAATAAAAAGTAACTGGGATCACCTTTCCCTGTTTGCCATTTTTCCGCCCCCCTCTCAGTTGCTTTTCTACTCACAATGAAAAAGATGGTAGCCACACAGATGGGCATCTCCTCCATGAATCTGTCTAAGCTCCTCTTAAAGCTTCATCCTCTATCCTCTTAAAGCTTCATCTTCCATCCATGCCTGTAGCCTTTACTGTAGCTACTGAGGATGAATTCCACAGTATAATTACTTGCTGAGTAAAGTTGTAGGGGGTAGCTGTGTTGGTCTGCTGTTGAACAGCTAGATGCAAGTCTAGTGACACCTTAGAGATTAACAAGATTTTTGGGGTACGAGCTTTCAAGAGTCATAGAATCACAAAGTTGGAAGGGACCTCCAGGGTCATCTAGTCCAAACCCCTGCACAATGCAGGAAATTCACAAATACACGCCCCCCTCCACACCCTTACTGACTGCTGTTCCATGCCCAGAAGATGACAGAAAACCTCCAGGATCCCTGGCCAAACCGGCCTGGAGAAAAATGGCTTCCTGACCCCAAAGTGGCAGTCAGCATTTCTCTGGGTGTGTAAGAAAGGGCCATGAGAACTAAGCACTGAGGCAACCCTTCCTGCCCTCCCTTCTCGTGATCTGCCCAAGTTCACAGAATCCGCATTGCTGTCAGATGGCCATCTAGCCTCTGCTTCAAAACCTCCAAAGAAGGAGAGCCCACCACCTCCCGCGGAAGCCTTTTCCACTGAGGAACCGCTCTAACTGTCAGGAAGTTCTTCCTAATGTTTAGCCGAAAACCCTTCTGGTTTAATTTCAACCTGTTGGGTCTGGTCCGACCTTCCGGGGCAACAGAAAACAACTCCACACCATCCTCTAGATGACAGCCCTTCAAGTACTCTCAGTTGTGCTGGCTAGGTGGGATATAAATCTAAATAAATAAATAAAGTTGTCTCCTCTCCAGGCTAAACATACCCAGCTCCTTTCAGACTTTCCTCATAGGACTTGGTCCCCAGACCTCTCACCATCTTTGTTGCCCTCCTCTGGACACGTTCCAGCTTGTCTATATCCTTCTTAAATTGTGGTGCCCAAAACTGAACACAATACTTTAGGGGAGGTCTAACCCCAGAGCGGAGTAAAGGGGTACCATCACTTCACGTGATCTGGACGCTACACTTCTGTAGATAACAGCCCAGTCAGTGTTCGCTTTGACACAGAGGGAGCTTTGACTCTCAGAATCTGTATCCCGAAAATCTTGTTGGTTTTTAACATGCTACTGAACTTGAATCTAGTTGTGGAGTAATGAAATGCTTCTTTTTGTACATCCTGAATTCACCGCCCATCAATGTCACGAGTGGTCCCTAATTCAAGCGTTACGGGAGAGGGAGAGAAATTACATTTATCCGCTCCTTCTACCCCATGCATAATTGGTAAACCTCTTTCACGGTCCCCTTTAGCCATGAAAAGCCCCAGACTCTTTAGCCTTTCCTCACAGGGAAGTTGCTCCAACCCTGGAATCATCTTGGTGGCCCTCTTCTGAGTTTTAAGTTTTGTTTTCATTATTTCCAGGGCATCAGAGGTGACGAAAGTGAAGCTGGCCAAAAGGTAATGTCCCCCTCTCTTGCCATCTTGTGCCAACAGGTGAAGGCTTTTTCGTTCTGTTTGGTGTTCCCTCATTGATCCTCCATCCTGGCCAGTGTTTTAATTGTTTTCAATGTTTTAATTCTTGTTTTTATGTCTTTGTGTGTTTTTAGTTCTGCTTTTAATGACGCGTTGCTGCTGTTGTCATTTTGGTGGCCTTTAATTGTTTTAAAATATGATTTTTATTATGTGTGTTTTGAACTTGTCAGCCGCCTGGGCGGCCCTTGTAAGGGCAGAAAAGCAGGGTATACACTTGCTCCCTGCTAATCAGCTTAATGGCCCTTTAAATCTTGCAGGAGGGGAGGGAGAGGGGCGTGTGACCCCCCCCCCCCATTATGGCAAATAATGGCAGCCCCACCAGATCAAAATTCGCCCCGCAAGCCGCAAAATCCTGCCTACGGGCCTGGACTCAAGGCAGAATGATCAACAGGCCGAGACATCCAATCAACTGCAATAGGTCAGAACAGCAGAAATGTGAAGGCAAGCCCCATTTGTTAGTGTTGGAAACTCTTTTCTTGCTTCCTTTCCTTTGGCTGATAAAATATCTGTGCAGCAGCTGACAAATTACCAGCCAACCTTCTGTTCAGCAAGCAAAAATCTGACACAAAGCTGAAAGCAAAGACCTCTTCTTACCTAATGCAGCTGCCCTCATAGATGTCCTAGTTTCACAAGCATGGCACGGCAAGGTAGGGTCTCCGATGGGAAACTTGGTAGTCTTTCCTTTCATCTCTGCTTCTTCTTTTAAAGGGGGAGCCAGGGATCGGTTTCCGGGGCCCCGTTGGCCAGGCTGGACCTCCAGGGCAGAAGGTCAGTGCAGCAGCTGTCGCCCTCTCCCCACCTCTTTGCTGAAGTCCACCATGCTCCTCTCTCAAGCCAATTCACCCTGCACATTGGATGCCTAGGCTGGCCCAAGACAGACCATTGGTTGGCACTACTTTTGGCAGCAGAGTTGACCACGTGCACAGTGGATTATTCTGTATGTATGTCAAGTGCATTCAAGTTGCAGCTGACTTACACTCCCTCTAAGCTGTGGAGTCTTGTGAGCAAAAATTCTACTTTGTGAGCTCCTGGCCTGAAAATTGTGAGCGAGCGATTTGGCTGCTGCATAAATTGGTTCGCTCTGGAGCCATCCTTCCCGAGTGAAGGCAAAAATGTGTGAGCCGGAGGCTATGAAACTGAGCTAGCTCACACTAACTCAGCTCAGAGGAAACACTGTCAGTGACCCTGTAAGGTTTTCAAGGGAAGAGATGTTCGAATGTGGTTTGCCACTGTCGTCCTCTGCATAGCAACCCTGGACTTTCTTAGTGGTCTCTCAACCAAGTACTGCTTAGCGTCTGCCTAGCTTCTGAGAACTGACGCGATCAGGCTAACCTGGGCCATCCATGTCAGGTCGGATTATTTTTTGGAATGTACAAATATGATTTGTTGGTGTGTCTGTTTCTTATTTCCATGCACCGTCAGGAAGACCATTTTTATCCCATTTTCCTTGGCAGATTTCCCATTTGCGAGAGTTTGTTTATTGGGGATTTTAGTCCCATTTGTTTGTTATACTCTGTTTTTACACCCAGTGTATACTGTGGACACAAAAACACTGATCCATTTTTGTCAATATTTCTATCACATTTTCTTATCCGAGTCAGATAAAGGCCATCCTGATTGCAAAGAGAACACAGAACTTTAGCATTGGATCCTAGTTGGCACAGAATTCAGTATCATCTCTAATTATCTCCAATTAAAGGAAATAGGAGAGAGATGATACAGAGATCAAATATAGTTCTGCTTATAAACTTTCATTTATGTTGTTCCTGAAAATTATGCTTTTCTCCCACTAGGGGGAGCCTGGGGCACCGGGACCTTTGGGGGCACAAGGTATCCAGGGTATCCGTGGCAACCCAGGGATTCCAGGGTCCCAGGGAGAGAGAGGTGCCCCTGGGATACCTGGGATTCCAGGGCAAAAGGTAAGTGATCAGGTGGGGGAATCAAATCCTACATGGAGCCCAGGACCCTTGTCTGGGTGAACCGCACACATTGTAGGAAAGTTCCTGAGAACAGTGCAGGGTCTTCTTGGCTGTAGTTCCTTCCTTGTAATATTTATTTATGTAGTTCATTTATACCCGCCCTTTTCCCCCAATGGGGACCCCCAAAACAGCTGACATCATTCTCCTCTCCTCCGCTTTATCCTCGCAACAGCCCTGTGAGGTGAGCTAGGTTGACAATGTGTGACCGGACCAAGTTCACCCAGCGGGCTTCTTAGCCTCATTCCACAGTCTGTAATAACAGGGATCATAATCCTGTTTTGCTCAGCAGGGTTACTGTGAAAATGATGCTGATGTATGCAAAATGGTATGCCTATGCTAATTATTATTAAATTTCAAGCAAGAAGAGCAATTAGCTAATCCAGAACATATTTGGACCTCAAGCCCAGCTAGAGCTCTAGGGGTTAGGAGGTGGAACATTTCCCGATCTATAATTGTCCCTTTGACGAATGTCCTTCTCCCCCATCCAGCTAAACTTTTTTTTCTGAGAGCTACAGTTTCTGCAGTCTTTCTTAAAAATCTGCGAGTCACCATGACCCAAGCTGAAATTTCAGATCTGCCAGATCCATACTTCATGTCCAGAGAATTCAAAGGGTAGCACTCGTAGCGAGTGACGAGGTAATGGGCTGCTTCAGAGCGATACCCGAGGATAATAGTTGGCCCATTTCCCAGTGTCAACTCTGAGGTTGCTTTGTTCCTTTTCTCTGCCTAGGCTGTTCCCCAAGAACAATTTCACCCTCGGTGTCTCCACTCACTCGGGTGAAATGATTCTGTGCTTGTGCTACGGGCATCATTTTGTTATCACATCCTTAACTCCTGTCCAGAAAGTGCTTCCCAGTAACAGGGTTATTCTTGTTCATTTAAATTTGCAGAATAGCTGTAAGTGATTGTGATGATTTCATGTTTTGGTGTTTGTGTTTTTTTAAATGTTTAGTGTGACTGCAGTAATGTAATGAAAGTGATTGAGGGAGACAAGTGTGATGTGATTGGTTGATGACTGAGAGTGTGGGAGGAGAGATGTCTCTGAGAGGATTCCGTGTTCTTGAAGAGAAGTGTGTGAAGTTTGGAGAGAGAGCATAGTCTGTGTGACTATGAGAGTATGAGTCTATTCTGTGAGAATGAGACAAATGGTTCAGCCTGTGTGGCTATATATATGATCAAAACAGTTCAGCCTGTGTGGCTTTATGAAAGAGAGAGATATAGGTCTGTCAGAGTGGAGTTTTGGAGTCTGAGAGACTGTGTGTGATGCCAAGCCTTGCCAGTTATATTTACAAGTTCCTTTCTTCAGCAACAGTTCAAAATAACCAGAAACCTATTTTGTTCTTTTATAAATAAATCATTATTTGTTTAAACTTATCCCAGAAATCAGATCAGTACTTCCTCAGGGCCACATAGTCCTCTGAAGCGCCCAGACACTGGGTCATTCTACCAAATTAGAGAGAGCTGGAATTTTTAATTCCTGGTGGCAGCAGAAATCTACCAAGTTCAGGTACACAGACTGTGTTTTAAAGGAGAATCAGTCTCCCCAATAGCAAGCGCATCACAGTGATGCTCTGCAGAATAAGATCGAAAAAACAAAATAGATTCCTGCCCTTGAGAATGACAACAGTTGTCGGTACGGGAGAGGAAAGAGACAAACGAGAGCACGTTGACTCTGTTTCATTTGGTGGATGCAGGCGCAACCCACACTTGTACCTCACTAGGTATCATGTTATCATTGTGCTGTAGCAATCGTTCATGACCAAATTATCCCACTTGGACAAGTCAATCCAGTTGCGGATGAATGCTGTAGGGCAACGATAGCTGGCTAGCCAGACATATGTTTGCCAGCCAGATAGCTGGATAGACAACTATGGTTTCCAACCATATGAGGATGCAACCACCCAACTTTGTTCTTGAATGGAACTCATGGCAACTTCCAGAACTTTGGGGAGGAGCCGTGGCTCAGTGGGAAGAGCCTCTGCTCGGCATGCAGAAGATCCCAGGTTCAATCCCCGGCATCTCCAGTTAAAAGGACCAGGCAGAAGGTGAAGTGAAAGCAGGCCTGACACCCTGAAGAGCTGCTGCCAGTCTGAGTAGACAAGACTGACATTGATGGATTGAGGGTCTGACTTGGTATAAGACAGCTTCATGTGTTCTGGTCAGTGCCAGGATGACAGACTTCCTGCGAAGCTCTGGAAGCCATTTTGAGGTCCATGTGAGATGAAAGTCAGGTGATAAAGTCAGTTCTGTGCCACCAGAGAGCCAGCGAGGTATAGGAATTAAGAGCGGTGGACTCTAATCCGGAGAACCGGGTTGCGTTCCCCACTCCTCCACATGAAGCCTGCTGGGTGACCTTGGACCAGTCACAGTTCTCTAAGAACTCTCTCAGCCCCACCTATCTCACAGGGAGCCTGCTGTGGGGAGAGGAAGGTGAGGCGACTGTAAGCCACTTTGAAGAGAGAGAAGAAGAGAAGAGATTGGATTTATACCCCACCCTTCATTACCCAAAGGAGTCTCAGAGCGGCTTACAAACTCCTTCCCCTTCCCCTTCCCACAACAGACACCCTGGGAGGTAGGCAGGGCTGAGAGAGCTCTTTTCAAAGTGCTTTTTTTCAAGAGCAGCTGTGCCAGAGCTATGGCTTGCCCAAGGTCATCCAGCAAGTACAAGTGGAGGAGTGGGGAATCAAACCCAGTTCTCCCAGATTAGAGTCCGCGCACTTAACCACTACACCAAACTGAGACTCCTTAAGGTAGAGAAAAGGTAAAGGTAAAGGTTTTCCTTGCTCGAAAACCAGTTGAATCCGACTCTAGGGGGCAGTGCTCATCTCTGTTTCCAAGCCGAAGAGACATCGCTATCTGAAGACTTTTCTCATGGTCATGTGGCCAGCATAACTAGACGCCAAGGGACATGGAACGCTGTTACCTTCCCACCAAAGCAGTACCTATTTATCTACTTGCAATTTCTTGCTATCAAACTGCTAGGTTGGCAGGAACTGGGACCAGAGACGGGAGCTCACTCTGTCATGCGGCACTTGGGTCTCGAACTGCCGAACTACCCAAAGTGGGGTATAAAAACCCAACTCTTCTTCTGCTTCTCCACGGGGCCTCTTCTAGGGCTGACCCCTTCTCATGCTTCCCTGCAGTGGCTCACTAGGGGCTTTCTTTTATCTCCGCCAACGTACCATTCTCTCTGAAAATGCTTTCTCTTTATAGGGAGACCGTGGAAAGAGAGGCAGGAATGGGTTCACTGGACCACTAGGATCTCCCGGACCACCAGGGACAGAGGTGTTCAAAAATGTCGTGTTTAACTGGGGGTGGTTAGAAAGCATAAAGTGGGAAAACTGCTGATTCACACATTACAGAGTATATAGTTTAGTGTCTGGGGTCTACAACCTATGTACCAAACAGATATGAGTTGAGGGTTCTCCTCAGTTTCTGCACACACGGTGCTTCATTCAGATCGGAAACACATTATTTCTGGAAGCTTTACTCTCTTCGCCCATTGCTGTTTTTCCAACCTGAAATTGTGTTGCAAGTCTGTCTGTGCTCAGTGACAGCGCAGATTCCGCAGACAAAGAGCTACCTGCAGCTGGCCTTCAGCCAGTCATTGAAAAGCCAGCTGCAGCTGGCTCTGAGACAGGAAGAGAGCAACAAGAGGTCAGATTACCGGCTGAGCAGGTCACAGCCTACAGCTGAAATTGAGCCAACACCTGGTAGCTCTGAAGCAGTAAACAAGGCTTCAGAAGCCACTCCCAGCCCACCTAGCTCACCCATACTCCTGCAGCACTGACACTGTCAGAGGTGCACAGAGTTGCAGAAAGGAGGAGGAGTGTGAGACTCATGGCCCATCGTCAGCTGTCAACTGACGAGATGGATGAGTAGCTTCAGGATGGCTGCCAAGGAATTGGCTGGGAGTGTCGCTCATTAAGTGTCACTCATGCAGGCTATAAAATCAGCCGGGATAAACAGCAGTTTCATGGACGTAACACATACACATTGCTACTGAACCAATGACCTTGCTGTTACTGGACTGCTGGAACTTTGACCCTTGGACTGGACCTGACTATCAGTTCTCTGGAACCTCTGGCTTTTGGACTGGACCCTGGTTCCTTTCTGCTCCCATGACCTGCCCTGCTGAACCCAGCCCCTTCCCTCCTGGAAGGGCTGCATCAGTGCAAATGGCCGGGGGGGGGGGGCAGAATTTGCCTTGTTGGGTAAAATACTTGTGTCTGCCGGGGTTTCCCTAATGGGCCATATGACAGATGTAGAAGCCTCTTCTACATGCGAGCTGCCGTCTGATCTGAATCGGGCACAATCCGTGCAGGAACTGAGGAGAACCCTCAAATTGTGCCTTACTTTTACACAAGGTTCCGCAGGGCCTGCAAAGTGGAGCTCTTCTGCCAGGCCTTTAATTAGGAGCCGCCACTGGGGGAAATGGTCTCTGGAAAGTCGGCTGGTTTTAATCTGTCCAGCCTGGGAAATCTGCTGGTAGAAGCCTCCTGGTCTGGGGTACTTGGATTGCTGCGCTCTGTGAGATGTTGCTGTTTTGCTGCCTCTGTGGTTCTTACGATGTTATTTTATGTAAATGGGTTTTAATTTTAACTTATGTATTGGATGCGATTTTAACTGTTGCTAGCCGCCTAGAGCCAGCATTGCTGGATAGGCGGGGTATAAATTTAAAATAAATAAATAAATAAAATAAGGTGGGGACCCCACAACCAGCGTTTGTACCGTATAATGTGAGAATCATCCCTTGTTCTGAGATGCCGATAAATACAAGCAACAGGAGAGGGGGGGAAATACACAGCCTAGATCGGATGTCCCCAACCTTTTGAGCCTGCAGGCACTACATCTTTCAGCTACTGTCAAGACTTCTGTCCTCGGCATGGAATAGTGAAATAATATCTTTGTTTTCTGTTTTTCCTCTGCAGGGGATGCCAGGCGATCCGGGGATCAAGGGCAGCAAAGTGAGTCAAAATTTTTCACTTGGCGATAGTGACTGGCAGATGGTTGAGGGCAGACAAAAGGAAATGTATCCAACACACAATGAACCGCTTAAAACGTTTGGATGTAAGATGGCTTAGTTGGCTTTGGAAGTGGATTAGACAAATCCACAGAGAGTCTCTCAACGGCTATTGATCAGGCCGGCAAAATGGAACCTCCGTGCTTAGAGGCAGTGTACCTCCAAATCATCCTCCCTTCACACTGTAGCTCCTCATCTCCCCCTGAAAAACAAATTTAATACTTTCTAAGGATGGCATATTACTAACAACGTTCTGATAGACACAAGTTACGTTCACAACCTCTTCCGGTGGCCTGTCTGATATTTAATGTGACATTAATGGGGGAGGGGGGCTTGTGTCATCCTCAAAGGCTCACGCTGGGGAACCATGGTAACGTCTGGGTTTGTTTCTGTCCTGCAGGGGGAGGTGGGCCTTGGAAGGGCTGGCCCAAGAGGACCGCGTGGATTTCCTGGCCCCCCGGTAGGACACTCTTTCATGCAATCCTTTGTTTATTTACTTTATTTATTATTTGTATTTCTGCCCTGCCTTGCCGGGCAAGCCGGCTCAAGGCGGCTTCCAACAATTAAAATACCGTAAAACGGTGGCTCACAATTTAAAAACACAACAAAATTTGCAAGTAGAACGATGAGTAAAAATGGCGGCAAACAGAGTCATACAGTGAAAAGAGCAGTGTCGTTGCTCTTCTTTGTCGTTCTTCTCATGTTAGTTTGAGATTATCTGACCAGCCGCTCTGATGATTTTAACTGTTGCTGAAAGAAAGAAGAGATAAAGGAAGAATTTTTAGGTCTCTTGATTTTTTTTTTTTTAAAAAGATCACTAACGGAGACCAAATTTTGATGGAGCATTTATCAGCTAACAGCAAGCTCTTCCGCACTCTCTTTGTTGTTGCTTGTGAGTTCCTGTGGATTTAGGATTTTTTTACTTTCCCACATGTATGGGAAAGGTTTTTTTTCTTTTTCACTGACCTCTAGTGGTCAGTTCAATATTACATCTTTGTATATCCAGCATATCTCCCCAGAGATTTAAACTGCAGTGGTATAATACCAATTAACCCTAACCCTAACCCTAGATGGAGGAGGAGGAAGAAGAAGAGATTGGATTTATACCCCGCCCTTCACTACCCGAAGGAGTCTCAGAGCGGCTTGCAATCTCCTTTCCCTTCCCCTCCCCACAACAGACACCCTGTGAGGTAGGTGGGGCTGAGAGAGCTCCGAGAGAACTGCCCTTGAGAGAACAGCTCTGAGAGAATTTGGGATTGACCCAAGGTCACCCAGCTGGCTGTATGTGGAGGAGGAGTGGGGAATCGAACCCAGTCTCCCAGATTAGAGTCTGCACTCCTAATGACTACACCAAACTGGAATTGGAACACATGCAGAAAGGGGGGGAACCCCAAAGCAATTAAGACATATAAATGAAGAAAATTAAAATGCAGAAGAGCCCAGCGTTGCTCACGCAATTGTGCACAAGTGTATTTAATCAGACACTTAACATGGACTTTAACTTTGGGAGCCAGGTACAGAGCAGCTGTGCTCAGAAATCTCCATGCTAGGGTAGTGGGAGCACACCAGGCATAGCTCCTCACATGTGAATGGATAAACCACTGAAATAGTGGGTTTGCCTATGTTAAGGCACATACCTTTCTCACAAGACAAGAACTTGCGGGCACTCCATGAAATTGCTGAGCAGTCGGGTCAGAACAGATAAAAGGAACTACTTCTTCACCCAAAGAGTGATTGACACATGGAATTCATTGCCACAGGAGGGGATGGCGGCTACAAGCATGGACGGCTTCAAGAGGGATCTGGATAAACATACGGAGCAGAGGTCCACCAGTGGCTATTAGCCACTAGGTATAGATAGGAACAAGTCTGGGGCAAGTGATGCTCTGTATTCCTGGTTCTTGGAGGGGGGTAACAGTGGGAGGGCTTCTAGTGTCCTGGCCCCACTGGTGGACCCTCCCTGAATATCGCCTGACCCTCCCTGGCCCTAGAGAAGAAGAAGAAGAGAAGAGATTGGATTTATACCCTGCCCTCCACTCCCCAAGGGAGTCTCAGAGTGGCTTACAAACTCCTTTTCCCTTCCCCTCCCCACAACAGACACCCTGTGAGGTAGGTGGGGCTAAGAGAGGCCAGGTTAGTGACCACCAGAACCAGGGCCTTCTCAGTGGTGGCTCCTCACTGGTGGAACAAGCTCCTGGAGGGCCTGCAAAGCGGAGCTCTTCCACCAGGCTTTTAAATAGGAGCCGCCACCGGAGGAGATGGCCACTGGAAAAGTGGCTGGTTGAATTTGTCTTGCCCGGGAAAACGGCTGGTGGAAGCCTCCTGGCCTGGGATACTTAGGTTGCTGCTTTCTGTGTTGGATGTTCTGTATTGCCACTATCTTTTGTGGTTTTATTCTGCCAATTTTATATAGATGGATTCAATTTTAACTTACGTATGGTTGTTGATTTTAACTGTTGCTAGCCGCCTTGAGCTGGCTTTGCTGGTTAGGTGGGAATATAAATTTAAATCAATCAATCATACCTTTGCAGGGTCCCTCCCCATTCTTCAAGAATTTCAGAGTTGGCAGTTCTAGTTGTTGTAAGGATAAAATGAGGAAGGGAAGATTCCATGCTTGTCGCCTCGGGCTCCTTGGAAAAAGGATTAAGAAGGCATGGACAGATACTGAGCTCCTGACAGAATCAGCACTGGTGGTAGCATTGTATTTATTTTATTTTCAAACCTCCCCTCCCCCCCGAAAAATCCACTTTCCCCATGTCATCTGGAAAAGCTGTAAACTAGAGAACGTCAGAGGTTTGTGAATCGATGTTACGATCCAGCTCCTTTCTACAAATCTGTTGGCTGGCAGATCAGGCCTGAGCAGACAGGCCCTGGGGATTAAAGCAAGGAGTAATGTCAGCATCTGTTTAAGATCTGGATGAAGCTCCTGGGGGCATTTGAGGGGGGACGGAAGCAAGAAGAAAGCCAAGCCTCATTTGGTCTATAGCGGCCAGAGTTCCGGGTGGGGAGGATACGCTGGATCTGCAGGCATAACACCAGTGCTTTGATCAAAGCCTTACGCATAAATGTGTGTTCACACTTTAAAAAAGAAAAGCAGTTTTGGAAGGTGCTTAGTTTGAAGCGGAGAAGCTGCCCTGGGAAGAGGATCTGAACCTTTTAGAGAAGTATTGGAGTCGGGAGTCCGTGGAACAGTGAAACAGCTAGATCTTTATTGCCGGTCCGGATGAAGCATACAACCCAGGGCTCCGAGCCCTCCTTTTATGCTGGTCAGGGACAATCCCCTGACCTCGCCCAACTGGCCTGATAGGCTATTATAAGTCTATTTACATCTCATAGGTTCCTGGGGAGAAACCTGGGAACATGATTGGTGGCCGGTTCGAATCCACCTGGCCTTTGTTCTACCTGGCTGAAGCTCAGGTAGTTTCTTGGCCATGTGCTCTGGCCACATGGTGGTCGCCATTGCTGGAGCACATGGCGACCACATGGTCAATAACATTTTTCATACTCTAAATTGCCCCCGCCTGCTTCGCTGTCAGCCCCATCGAGGCTTCAGAGCATGTACTCGTCTCCACAGACCCTAATCTCAAAATGAGAATAGCAACATTACCTAACTTTATAGGATGTTGTGGTTACAAGTTGGTGTGTTTTGAGTCCAGTGGCACCTTCAAGACCAACAAAGGTTTATTCAAGGTATGAGTTTTCGTGTGCGTAGGAGGAAGTGTGTGTTCACACAAAAGCTCATACCTTGACTACACCTCTGTTGGTCTTAAAAGTGCCACTGGACTCAAAATTTGTTCTGCTGCTTCAGAGCAACACGGCTGACCTCCTGGATCTAAGATTATGTGTGTGAAAGCACTTTAAACAATGAAAACCTTCCATTTTAAAGTAATAATGTTCTTATTATTAGAATGTAAGCATAGGAGAGGGGCTGCAGTGGCTCAGAGGTTAAAACGCTGAAGTGAAGGTCGGTAGTTGACAGTTTGAGACCCGAGTGCTGCAGGACAGAGTGAGCTCCCATCTCTGGCCCCAGCTCCTGCCAACCTAGCAGTTCGAAAGCAAGAAATTGCAAGTAGATAGATAGGTACTGCTTCCATGGGAAGGTAACAACGTTCTGTGCGCCTCGGTGTTTAGTCATGCTGGCCAAATGACCACAGAAACATCTTCGGACAGCGCTGGTTCTTCGGCTTGGAAATGGAGATGAGCACCGCCCCCTAGAGTCAGATTCAACTGGCTTTTGAGCAAAGGGAAACCTTAGGCACAGAACGGGTTTTGAGTTTGAAATCTACACAACGCCACCAAATATTGGCAGGAGATAGACACGATGCTTTTCTGATTTCATTTCTTTGGTGTCTGATCCAAGAGGTTTGGCAAGGTTTTAAAACTGTTCCTGCAAAACCTGGTTGATTAGATACTGGGAGAAAATAAATAATATTTGAAGCAATGACCATCAAGAAAGAAGGAAGACTTTTGCTCTTGTCGGAGGGTCCAGCTGATGTTTTTCTTTCTTCTTGATCTTGGAATTAATTGAGATCGCAAATTCACTGAAACATATGTCAGTGGGAACTAGGGTTACCAGTTATGAGTCGGGAAATGCGTGGAGATTTGGGGGACGGTCCCTGACCAAGGTGGGGTTTGTGGAGGGGAGGTACTCCAACAGGGAAGAATGCCATAGAGTCCACTCTCCAAAGCAGCCATTTTCTCCAGGGGAACTGATCTCTGTATGTCTAGAGATCAGTTGTAATAGCGGGAGATCTCCGACCCTGGCAATCCTAGTAGGATCTCAGAATCTGAGTCCAACCAAAATGTCTTCTTCGGAAGCTCAGCTGTTAACAGAACTTCACAATGCCTAAGCACAGGTCTTTGACATTAACAAGCAACATCTGGCCACACTCGGCACATTCATTATAATGACTAATAAATAGCACGTGAAAGGTTAGCGCGTTACAGGCCAGATGTGCTGAAGGAATTATGGCCAGAAGGCGCGTGTTTATGAATGGGTACAGGTGTCTCAGCAGCAGCATTTGGACCTCTTTAAAACTCCAGAAACTGAACAATGCATCCCTGGAATTTTGACTGGCTCTTTGTCTGCTCTTGCTCGATGGCTTTTTTTGTTCATTTTGGGGTTTAATTCCAACTTGGAAATAGCCTTGCTGTATTATAAGCCAAAACCCTGTTTGCGAAACGAGAGGGATAAAGCCTAGCATTGCTCAGCAAGAGACAAGGCAAGGAAATCATATATAAAAAGATGCTTGGGAATCACTCACTGACATGTATATCAAAACCGTTAGGATACTTTCCTGGAAGGTCAAGTTCTGAAATCTGGTTCATGTATCATTCAAGACACCCTTTTGGTGCTGCGGTTAAGTGCACGGACTCTACTCTGGGAAGACCAGGTTTGATTCCCCACTCCTCCACTTGCACCTGCTGGATGATCTTGGGCAAGCCATAGTTCTGTCAGAGCTGTTCTTGAAAAAGGGCTGTTTCTGTCGGAGCTCTCCTAGCCCCACCTACCTCAAAGGGTTCCTGTTGTAGGGAGGGGAAGGGAAAGGAGTTTGTAAGCCGCTCTGAGATTCCCTTGGGTAGTGAAGGGCAGGGTATAAATCCAATCTCTTCTCTTCTCTTCTTCTTCTAAAGGAACCTGAAATTTGAGGGGAAGGGCTGCGTGGGGTTATTCACATTCATGCTGTTCAAAGCTTCTTCTTTTGTAGCTAGAAGTCCAGAATTTGGCATATCCCTATTAGAGTTGCCAACTCCATGTTGGGAAATTCCTGGAGATTTTGGGGGTGGAGCCTGGGGCAGGAGGGGAGGGTTTGGGGTGGGGAGAGACCTTGGTGGGGCAACCTTGGGTCAGTCCCAGTTCTCTCAGAGCTGTTCTCTCAAGAGCAGTTATCTCAGAGCTCTCTCAGCCCCACCTACCTCACAGGGTGTCTGTTGCTGGGAGAGGAAGGGAAAGGAGTTTGTAAGCTGCTCTGAGACGCCAAGTGAAGGGCGGGGTATAAATCCAACTCTCCTCCTCTTCCTCCGTGGTTTCCATGCCTCTTAGCAGCTGTCTCCCCCTCCTTCAGCCTCTTTCTTGGCTCCCCATCCCAAGTCTGTTGGGGTTAACTGGGCAGCTACTTTAACAAAAACCCACTGATGCTAGCACTGCCTGTTTTTAACAGGGAGAAGAAGGAATTGTCGGAGTGCGTGGCCCAGTCGGCATGATGGTAAGAGCGAGTTACGCGTGGTGAGAATTTGAGGCCTGTCTGTCGGTGTAGGGCAATGGAGGTTGGCCACTGTTCCTTCGTCTGAAGGGATGCCGGGTTTCAGAACTTTAAAAGCTGCTGCTGCGGTGTTTGGGGTGAAATTGGCTTTTTCTGTGGAGAAGCAGGGGTCATTTCATAGAAAAAGAGGTGCGGGAGCTCATTGGCATACCTATTAGCATAACTCATTAGCATAACCGGCCGAATGTCAGTTTCAGCCCTATTATACCCTATGGGCCATTGAAATCAATGGCAAAAACTCATAGGGTATATGAGGGACTGAAGGAGAAGGGGTTTGAGGGAGAGGCTCCAAACTTGCAGGGTACCTTCTGGGACCTCTCTCTGAAATACCCACCAAGATTCAAGAAGATTGGACCATGGAGTTCAATTCTACGGGGCCTCAAACAGGTTGTCCCATCCCCTCCATTGTTCTCTATGGTGGGGGAAAATGTTACTTTTTTCTCACCATAGAGAACAATGGAGGGAATGGGGGCAACCTGTTTGGAGGCTTATAGAATTGGACCCCCTGGTCCAATCTTCTTAAAACTTGGTGGGTATTTGGGGGACAGGCTCCAGCAGCTACCCTGCAAGTTTGGAGCCTCTCCCTCAACCCCCGTCCCCTACAGCTGCTTTTAAAGCCGCTGCCAAATTTTGGCGGTGGGCCGAATTAGATCAGAGAATCTGATTCGGCCCGTGGCTGCCCTACTGCCCACTCCTGAGCTGGCAGAGCGGCGCTCCGCCTCGCTCTGGCCCCAAAGGACCATATTGGGGGGGGGGGGGGAGTTCCCAGCACATTTAGATGCTGTGGCCAAATTCTTCTTGAGGGGTTTCTGGCAGAGCAAAAGTGCTTGATGCTTATGACCAAGGCTTGTTCCACCCCAGCGTCAGAAATGACAACATAGTACCAGGCTGGTAGCTATGATGGGACTCCGCTCCCTTTCTTAAAGGCACAGCCCCACGTGAATTTCTCCTGTAAATGCTTTTTTCAATCATCTTTAAACATTTTTTTAAAGGCCTGCGCTCCTGTACGCAGAGTGGGGTGCTGTCGTAGACTAATTCCCGCATTGAGCAAGGGGGTTGGAGTAGGTGACCTCTATGATCCCGTCTAACCCTGTGTCAAGAAACTGATCTCCTTTAAGAGAGTTTTTTCCTGCCCAAGTGTTAGCTTTCCTGACTCTGTAAGTCATCACCCCCACCTGCTGGCTTGTTAGCAGGTTTGTTGCGTAGGCTGAGAGAAGTGATTAACTTGCAGCAGCTGAGAACTGTCATCTCAAGTGGCGGACAGCTTGCAGTTTAGAGCTGTATCCTGAGAGCAGCTTTCTTTGTCCTCTGAGAACTTCAGCCCCACCAGAAAAAAAATTGCCCCGCAAGCCACACAATCCTGGCTATGGGCTTGCAGAGTAAAGCCTTTTCTTCAGAGTATCCTCAGCTTTGAAACGTTCTCTTGCTCTCATGATTTCAGGGGCCAAACGGCATCGTGGGACTGAAAGGAGAAAAGGTGAGTCGTCAAACTCTAGCAACTGTGGTTAGCTTTCCTAGAAAAAGGAACCCTTTTCTACTGCCAAAAGCGTCAGACATTCTCAGCAGAACAGTAATAGTGGGACTGCCAACTCTGGATTGGGAAATTCCTGTAGCTATTCCTGTAACATACACTGTTGAAGGGGCTTCAGCTCTCCACTGCCAAACCACGGTTCCACAATTTTGGGCGTTTCTGCATCTAGCATTGGCTCCTCATTTTCTCAACTGGGAGGAAAAAAGGCAGCTCAAAACCACCTTCAGATACCTCAGGGCGACACCGTACTGACTGAAAAGTCACCCCTGAATGGCCATAAAATGGCCGTAAATCTATGCAGAAGGCACAATAAAATCGGATGATCAAAGAAAGCCAAAGCAGCATGGAGTGTGGAGGCTGCTATAAAATCCGATGATCAACAGAAGTGAAAGCAGCATGCAGTGTGGAAGGTACCGCAAAATCTGATGATCAAAGGAAGTGAAAACAGCACGCAGTGCAGAGGGGAATTTCTGTTCCAACGTGGATTTTGCAGAGAGCCGTTCTGGTGTCGTGGTTAAGTGCACAGACTCTAATCTGGGAGAACCAGGTTTGATCCCCCACTCCTTCACATGCAGCCAGCTGGGCAACTTTGGGTCAGTCACAAGTTCTCTCAAAGCTTTTCTCTCAAGGGCAGTTCTCTAGAGAGCTCTCTCAGCCCTGCCTACCTCGCAGGGTGTCTGTTGTGGGGAGGGGAAGGGGAAGGAGTTTGTAAGCCGCTCTGAGTGAATGGCGGGGTATAAATCCAATCTTCTCCTCCTCCTCCTCTTCCTCTTCTTCTTCTTCGTAAAACAACAGAGGGAAAAGTCAATGCAGATTCCAAAACCAAACTTCCGAATCCAGTGCTTACGAACAAAAGGTAGTAGAGAGATGAAGTTGATCAAAACTGACTTTTGCGGATTTCAGCCTGCGTGTTCAGATCAGCTGGATGAGCGAACGACACTGCCTTACACTGAGTCAGCCCACTGGTCTATCTTGGTCAGTGCTGTCTAGTCTAACTGGCACTAGCTCTCCAGGATTTCTAGCAGATAAGGATCTTCTGTTTCATAGGCCTCCTGGCAGCCTTTGACTGCTGGAGGGAGGGGGGCAGTGTCCCCTCTAAACTGAGTTAGAGTGAGCTAGCTCACGGTTTCTTAGCCTCCGGCTCACACGTTTTTGTCTTCGCTCAGGAAGGGTGGCTCCCGAGCAAACTAGTTTACGCAGCAGCCAAATCGCTCGCTCACAACTTTAATGCCACTAGCTCCCCTAGTAGAACGTTTGCTCACAAGACTCCACAGCATAGAGGGAGCATTGGAGGGGGGGATGCCCAGAATTGGACGTGGGGCCTTCTGCGAGCAACGCTGGTGCTTCATCACACAAAGCCGAAGCCCCACCCACCAATGAGCTGAGATAACCTGTTTATGAACTGACCCAGGGTATTCGGATGGTGATGTAACAGTCATAAGCAAGTGATTCCATCCTTTTTGTTTTATAGGGCGATACCGGCTTTCCTGGGCCCAAAGGAGAAAGGGTAAGGAGAACCTGTTGAGCTCTGTGTGGGTGGGAACAGATTAAATGGCTAAACTGACCGACATAAGCCTCAGAGAGCCAGTTTGGTGCAGTGGTTAGGAGTGCAGACTCTAATCTGGGAGAACTGGGTTTGATTCGGCACTCCTCCATGTGCAGCCAGCTGGGTGACCTTGGGTCAGGCACAAGTTCTCTCAGAGCTGGTCTCTCAAGGGCAGTCCTCGAAAGAGCTCTCTCAGCACCACCTACCTGACTGACATAAGCCTCATCCTGCGGTGTATGGTTGCCAACCTCCATGTGATACCTTGAGGTCTCTTGGAATTACAGCTGATCTCCAGAGCACGGAGATGAGTTCCCCTGGAGGAAATGGCTGCTTTGGAATTGCAAGTAGGTAAATAGGTGCCGCTTCGGTGGGAAGGTAACAGCATTCCATGCACCTCAGCATCTAGTCATGCCGGCCACATGACCACGGAGACATCTTCGGACAGTGCTGGCTCTTCGGCTTGGAAATGGAGACGAGCACTGCCGCTTAGAGTTGGATTCGACTGGCTTTCGAGCAAGGGAAACCTTTACCTTTTACCTTATTGTACCCCGCTGAGGTCCCTCCCCTTCTCAAATCCCTCCTTCCACTGGCTCCACCCCCAAATCTTCAGGAATTTCCTGTCCCCAAAGTTGGCAACTCTCCTTTAAGTCACCTAGATCATAATATGGAGACACAAGTTAACGGGTGGGGGTGGATGGCAACTTCCCGTTCTTCGGTTTGGTGTCGTGGTTAAGTGCACGGACTCGAAACTGGGAGAACCGGGTTTGATTCCCCACTCCTCCACTTGCACCTGCTGGGTGACCTTGGGCAAGCCATAGTTCTGGCACAGCTGTTCTTGAGAAAGAGCAGTTTCTGTCGGAGCTCTCTCAGCCCCACCTGCCTCACAGGGTGCCTGTTGCGGGGAGGGGAAGGGAAAGGAGATTGTAAGCCGCTCTGAGACTCCTTCAGGTAGCGAAGGGCGGGGTATAAATCCAATCTCTTCTCCTTCTTCCTCTGCCAACAACCATATCATTACCTGACCCCCAGTTGTCATTAAGGGACATTTTCTTTTGTCCCACATGCTGACTGTGGTCCTTTTAGTCCAGAGGACTGATAGACCCATTCTTAGCAACCTCTCATCAGTACTGCAATTGACTGTTAATTTAAAAAGGTATTTTTAATGTAATGGTGGTGGTCTGGGAAAATTCCTGGAGGTTTAGGAGCTGTGGCTATAGTGGAGGGAATCTGGGAAAGGATTTCACCTAGAATCTATGGTATACCCTAGAACAGGGGTGGCCAACCTGTGGCTCGGGAGCCACATGCGGCTCTTTCACACATATTGTGCGGCTCCTGGCAGGGCGGCTGGGGAAGCAAAGGGGAGGCATGCTTTTTCTCTCTTTCTCCCTTCCTTCCCTCCTCCCTCCCATCTATTTGCTTTCCTAGTTTCTCTCTCTCTTTCTTTCCATGTCTTTAATTCTTTCTTTCCATCTCTCTCTTTCTCTCTCTCTCTCTCAATATCATTAGCAAACAAGTAATATCATTATCAATAACCGGTTTTCCTTGTTTGTTTTTATTTTTGGCAGTCCCATTTAACGTTAATAAAAAGCAAATTTGCATATTTTTAAAAATAAAAACATGTGTGTGATATTTGTTCCTGTCTTGTGGCTCTCAGACATCTGACGTTTATTCTATGTGGCTCTTACGTTAAGCAAGGTTGGCCATCCCTGCCCTAGAATTTGCCCTCTGAAACTGCCGTTTTCTCCAGGGGGGATGATCCATGTCATCTGGAGATCTGCTGTAATTCCAGAAGATCTCCAGGCCCCCCCCCGAAGTTGGCAACCCTACAGCCTGTCACCTGAAAGTCCACAAGGAAAGGGCCGAGCAGGCCGCAATTCCGCCTGTTATCTAGCTCAGTATTGCCTAGCTTTCAAAAGTGTGGGGTCTGCAGAATCGAGCGCTGCTAAGTAGAGCCCCATAAGAACGCAGGCAGCTACCCCATCGCTTAGATTCATTAAGAAGCGCAGTTCTGCTTGGGCTCCCTTCCCTCTTCAGCCGGCGTAACGGAAATGGAAGTTTGGGGAAACAAGGGTCGGCGATCCTGCTCTTTGAGTCATCCTCTGTTTCAACGATGATGGCCAATTTGTCTCCGGCGTTCAAAGAAGTCTCGGTGTGAGCCAGCGAATGAATGTCTGAAAAGTATCTCCTGCCGAAGGAGCAGCGTCTGCACACTCTCCAGGAATATGTAATGTCGTCTCCCGAGGAAGCGTGAATAAAACATAAGGAGTAGGGAGACGGATTAAACCACGTTGGGCGGGGGAGATCGTTAACTGGAGGGACTTACTCATTCATTCATTTATTTGCAAGTTTGTACTTTGCTTCATCGCTTTCCCCGGAAGAGAGCCAGTTTGGTGTAGTGGTTAAGTGCACGGACTCTAATCTGAGAGAACCAGGTTTGATTCCCCACTCCTCCACTTGCACCTGGCTGGATGACCTTGGGCAAGCCATAGCTCTGTACCAGCTGTTCTCTCAAGGACAGCTTGGGAAAGAGCTCTCTCAGCCCCACCTACCTCACAGGTTGTCTGTTGTGGGGAGGGGGAGGGAAAGGAGTTTGTAAGCCGCTCTGAGACTCCAAGTGAGTTAAGGGCGGGATATAAATCCAATCTCTTCTTCTTCTACATACCTTTATTGGCATTACAAGGCCACACAACCACTTTATAGTCGAGGCACAAATACAAAACTGAAAATCAATCAGTCCTACCATACAGAACTGTCTTTGATCTTAGCACTTCAGCTAAAGAGTTAGCTACAATTTCAGTAACATCTGGAATTGAGTCGCTCAGGAGAAAACAACATTTATGTCCCTAAGTCAGGTGTCTTTTTGACTGTAATACCTTGGAGAGTATTTTGTCCCAAATCAGTTTGTAAAAAGAGCAGTCCAATAATATGCGGGTAATCGAATCCAAGGGATTTAAACCACAGGGGCAGATTCGGCCCTGAAGTGGAGAGTTTCGGTAACGGCTGAGAAGGATCTCAGAAGGGAATCCATTCAGGGAGAAGACTCTGCAATGATGAGGATCTTCAAGGTTATGAAAATAGTGAGCCATCCTACCAGGCTGCGTGTCAAGACCCCCCATTGCGGGAGAGCGGACATAAGGTTATGCAGGACAAAGTCTATGCAAGTTTGTACTTCCTTTTGCCTGGTCTCCTTTAGGGCTGGGTGCTTATAAGTGGGTGGCGATAATCAGCGGTCTGCATCTTCTGTCAAACAACTTTCCATGTGTGCCAGGAAAGGTCCCTGCCCACTTAACGGACAGTCTCTCTCGACCTTGGGCACAGTTGGCATGGAAGCAGACGCTGTCCTGTTCCTGCTGTTTCTAAAATCTGGAGTTTCAGAGTATTGGGGTATTTTTCTTTTCAGAACCAGGGAACCAGGGTGGTGTACAGTGTTCCCTCTAAGCTGAGTCAGCGTGAGCTAGTGCACAGCTTTTCAAGCCTCCGGCTCACACATTTTTGTCTTAGCTCAGAAAGGATGGGTTCCAGATCAAATCAAGCCTGAATCTCCTTAGAAGCTAAAATGACTAGACTGAGGCTAACGTAAGAACATAAGAGAAGCCAACGTTGGATCAGGCCAGTGGCCCATCCAGTCCAACACTCTGTGTCACACAGTGGCCAAAAACACCAGGTGCCATCAGGAGGTCCAGCAGTGGGGCCAGGACACTAGAAGCCCTCCCACTGTTGCCCCCCCCCCTCGTCAAGCACCAAGAATGCAGAGCATCGCTTGCCCCAGACTGAGAGTTCCTATCTATACTTTGTGGCTAATAGCCACTGATGGACCTCTGCTCCAGATGTTTATCTAATTCTCTCTTGAAGCCGTCCATATTTGTAGCCGCCACCACCTCCTGTGGCAGTGAATTCCATGTGTTAATCACTCTTTGGGTGAAGAAGATCCGTACTTTGGTTACATCATGAGAAGACAAGGGTCACTGGAGAAGACAATAATGCGGGGGGGGGGGGGGGAATTGAAGGCAGCAGGAAAAGAGGAAGGCCCAAAGTGAGATGGGTGGACACCATCAAGGAAGCCACAAAAGCCCTCAGTCTGCAAGACCTGAGCAAGGCTGCTAACAAGAGGACAATAATGCTGGGAAAAATCAAAGGCAGCGGGAAAAGAGGACGACCCAACCTGAAATGGATGGACTCCATCCAAGAAGCCCACGGCCCACAGTTTGCAAGACTGTTTTGAGAAATCTGTTAACAATAGGATGCCTTGGAGGACATGGGTTCATAGGCTCGCCATGAGTCGAAAGCAACTTGACAGCATTTGATACACACGCACACAAACACAGAGGACTCTAATCTCGTACCAATAAGGTAGGTTCAGTTTTCAGTGGCTAGTTTATCTGGGTTTTTATAAAGTACTCAGTCCAGAGGCTTGTTCGTGTGAAATCAGCTCATGGATTTTATTGAAGGTTCTGGAACACATGCTTTAACGGGGCTCGGGGGCTGCTTATATGCACAACGAGACTGTAAGGCTGCGCAGCATGTTATGGAACGCTTGCAGTCAGGCTAACAGGACCACGCCCTCGGCCTCGCCCAAACACCTGGATTGGGCCACTCTGGAGTCACCCTAAACCATTGGTTCCCTTTTGGATCCTGGCCGGCCGATTGGTTTATTTTAGAATCCGGCCAGGCTATTGTTTCTTGGCGCGAAGCTCCGTATCTGGTCCGGCCACGCGCGTGTCCCTGACCGCATGGAGGTTGCCATTAGAACACAACAGTTTTACAAGAAATGGAGGAATGATCAAGGTCTGGGGATTGCCCCCCCCCCGGCTTCATGAGACAAATGACTTCTCGTTGCCACCCATGTATGTACACACGCCAACTGTTGTAACGATGCACAATCTAGTCAACGGGGCAGGGGGGAGAGACCAGCAGCAATATATTACTGCCATTGGGTTTCGCAGCAAGCAGGGGTCCGTTGGAGCGGGAGCGCACAGGAGCGCAGCTCCGGGAGTGAGGAGCCCAGGGGGCGGGCCCATGACCAAGCCCCGCCCCCTCCTCGGCTTCCCCGAGCAGTGCAGAGGCGCAGCGCCCTGGGGAAAGCCCTGCTAGGGTCTTTATTGATTTTAATGTTTTGTTTTAATATTGATAATTTTATCATTGTTCCTTTTATGACTGTGCTGCTTTTCCAGAGATTTGCCCAAGGTGGCATATAAATTTTCTAAGTACACCATTTATCTGGGCACATGGCTCATAAGTACTGGAGAAATTTCACCAACCCTTCAGCAGCTTCCACCCCATCAGTTGGGTGTAGTGGTCAGGAGTTGGACTCTGATCTGGGAGAACCGGGTTTGATTTCCCACTCCTCCTCCACAGGCAGCCGCTGGTGTGACCTTGGGCCAGTCACAAGTTCTCTCCGAGCTGTTCTCTCATGAGCAGTTCTCAAAAGACCTCTCTCAGCCCCACCTACCTCACAGGGTGTCTTGTTGTGGGGAGGGGAAGGGGAAGGGATGGGTGGTGCACATGTCTTGGGTATCTCAAGTCTACTTGAAACCTGGTGGCTTCAAGGGAGCAGGAAGAGAATGAGGGTGTGTTCTTGACGCTTATTTTTATTGCACAAAGTATTGGATGGGGAAGGGAATGGAGGAAGAGCAGGTCAGTTTCACTCACCTGTGGAGTGGAGCCTGAGGGGTGGGTGTTGCCTTCTGACACACTTCTGGTATGTTAGGGGGTGTGGCATATGCAAATGAGATGCAAATGAGTTATGCTAATGAGCTCCTGCACCTCTTTTTCTACGAAATGGCCCCTGGCAGCAAGTATCTGACCTCCGCAGTGGCCCAGTGCAAACTCCTAATATCAAGGCTTCCTCTGTTCCGTGCTTCTTATCGCAGGGGGACCCCATGACGATCTTTGGACCTCAGGGCTACAAAGGCAGCAAAGGAGATCAGGTCAGTGGCGTTGGCGTCTCTGTTGCTTTTCACTCAGAGAATGAGGTTTTCCTTCTCCACTGTTGAAGGAGGGGTGCAGAGCTCAGGAAACATTACTTCTGGACAGAGCGATGGCGAGATTATGATTCAAGCGTTTCAAGCTGAAATCTAACCCCAGAGGTTGCGTTCGGGAAGATCCCAGCCCAAACAAAGGCTGGAGAGGAAGGGTGAATGGGCAGGAAACGCTCTTTAACTTTGGGGGGGATTTAAATATCCCTCCCAAAGTTTTTTTTTTTACTTTTCAGATTTTTCTGCACATGTGGGGAGTCCCCCACGTGTGCAGAAAAATCTCCCTGCCCCCCAAGTGCCCGCCCCCTCGGATTTAGATATCCGCATGGAGGGGGCGACTTGGCTATTAGATATGTTGATAAATAAATTAAATGAATAACGGTTGGCTTCATAATGAATGGGAGGGGAACACATTTTCTTTGCAGAAAATGGGAAGCGGTGTAGTAAAGTTGGTGATGCACGTGACTGAAAGAAATGATCCGTGTTGCTCCATAGGGTGAAAGAGGCCCTTCAGGATTCGATGGAGACAAAGGCGAGAAAGGGGAGGACGGACCTGCGGGAGAAAAGGTACCCGGGGGTTTGATCGACTCTAGATCTTCCCATCCTCCAAGTGCAGGGAGAAACGTCTGGTTTTGCCAGGACCTTCTCGACTTCAAATTTCTTTTATACTCAGGTTGCCTTGATTTCTCCCCCCTCCCACAAATATCTATCTGGTGTTGTCCTTTTGTCTGCTGGGGGGGTCAACTCAGATAAAGAGAAAATAAACAGACGCATTGGTGGCATAATCTCTAGCAGAAGTATCTGTTTCAGGATTTCCTTAATCTAGAACGAGTTTGGTGCAGTGGTTAAGAGCGGCGGACGCTGATCTGGAGAAGCGGGTTTGATCCCCCACTCCTCCTCCGTATGCAGCCAGCTGGGTGACCTTGGGTCAGTCACACGTTTTCTCAGAGCCTCTTCCTTGTGTTCAAATCAGAGGTTTGAAAGTCCTCTTTTCTCTTTGTGCTTCTCTTCTTTCTCCTTTAGGGGGTGAAAGGAGAGGCAGGAGTGAAGGGCGCCATGGGGCTGTTTGGAACACGAGGGCCGGTGGGGCAGAAGGTCAGTAAAATGGCGCCGATGTTCCCATGGAGGACCGGACTGAGCTGTACGGAGCATTATGCTAAGTCAATGACAGTCCTGCACGGATCCAGTTTCTCTGCCAATGCTGTGTGGCTTGAACAAGCCAATCAGGGTTGCCAGACTCCAAGTGGGCCCTGGAGATCTCCCAGAATTACAGCTGATCTCCAGAATGCAGAGATCAGTTCCCCTGGGAGAGGAATGGCTCCTTTGGAGGGTGGACTGTGTAGTATTATATCCTGCTGAAGTCCCCCCCCCCTCCCCGGGTTCCACCCCCAAATCTCCAGGAGTCACCAGACCCCAGAGCTAGCAGCCCTAAATCCAACGAAGTGAAGTAACGACAAAGCCATGAATCAATCCTTGGCCCTTTCTGCATTCTGCCTCAGTCTCTGAGTTCATCCTATTCTTCCGTTCTGCTTTCCCTCCCACTGTCACTTCCACTTTGTTTCGGGGCTTTCCTCTTGTTTTCTGCATTTGTTCTACAGGAATCTGCCTTCAGGCTGCTTTCAGCGCATTGTTGCCCTGCAGCTACCAAAACTCCTTTTGCTGCGATTCTTTGTTCTCATCTGCTTTTGGATCACTGATCCTTTCTGAAGTAGAATTGTTTCTGTGTGTATTTAAGTGCTGCCCACTGCCCTCCCCCATTCCCCCCTCTTTCTCTTTGGGTTGAGGCTCCCTCCCCGTTCTGTTCTCTTTCCCTCCTTCTCCAAAGACAGAAGAGGATGTGTCCTCCTGCTCAGGCAGACTTTTAAAAAGCCAGAGAGAGCCTAAGAAGGAATCAGTAAACGTAAAGGATTGGGGGATTCCCTGCTCCCAGACATGTCAGTCTTGCATGCGTGGCCTGGATTCTCCCCTCCCCTCCCCTTTCTTTTTGCAGAATAATAGAGGGAGGGAGAGCTTGGCAGCCAGTTAGCTCAGAAAATTCAGGTTCTGCTTGCAGATGCAGAATGCATACAGAATACACAAATAAATAAACCAAATGGAGGAAAAACAGTGCAGAGGGAATGTGCGTGACTGCAAAGTCACCCCTTAAGGCTCGAATTCTCGAATTCTCCGGAGCAAGTTGTTGGTGCAGAAAGGGCCCTCGTCTATTTAGGTGCAAGTCAGTTCCCCCTCCCCTCCACTTTCCAAACCTTTTTTTAAAAAAATCTTTAGGGCAGTACACTCTCACACCGTTCCAGGGTGCCTACTTGAGGGACCGCCTCTCCCCACACATGCTCCAGAGGACACTGAGGTCAAGCTCACAACACCACTTGATTCTCCCCGGTCCGAAAGAAGCCCGGCTGGTCTGCCCTAGGACCAGGGCTTTCTCAGTGGCGGCCCCATACTGGTGGAACAAGCTCCCAGATGACGTCAGGGCCCCGCGGGACCTCTTACAGTTCCACAGGGCCTGCAAGATGGAGCTCTTCCACCAGGCTTTTGATTAGGAGCCACCACCGGGGGGATTAAGGATAACATCGCCCTGAATCTTGTGGGCCGAACCTCTGCCGCCGCTTTCACCGCGTGACTCAGTTTGCCGCCAGTACATGTTGTTTTATCTTTAACTTTGTTATGTTTTAAATTGTAAACCGTTGTTTTTATGGTATTTTAACTGTTGGAAGTCGCTTTGAGCCAGCTCGCCTGGAAAGGTGGGATATAAATGCAATAAATAAATAAATAAATAAATAGATTCTGACAGCGCTAACTACAAATCAAAAGTGGCCTCAGTGTTGCCAGAGCAGGGTGACGGATCACTTCCTGGTGACAAGAAATGCCAGGTGTGCATCACAAGGAGTCACCCGCCCCCCATCCTTGATCCCCGAATACTTCCTACCAACCAAACAGGCCGCCACGCTGATATGAGTCAGTTTAATGTTATTTTTGGTCCCTGTTCTATTTAGCAATTGACATCACTGGGGAGGATAGTCTTCAAAGCTCATGTTCCCACTGAATGAAACAAAATTAAGTGTCTGTAACGATCCTGAACCTGTGCCTGATTGGCCAGGGACATCTTTCCCGCTCTCGTCGATTTGAGTAAAAATCAGTCCAGGCTTCCTGGAGTCCAGTAACATCTAAATTTGGTACTGGCTCAGCCTCCCATTGAACTCCCTTGCCTGAACAGGTTTTGACACAGGTCCTTGTGAACAGGGGTCCGTTGGAGTGGGAGCGCACAGGAGCGCAGCTCCGGGAGTGAGGAGCCCAGGGGGCGGGCACATGACCAAGCCCCGCCCCCTCCTCGGCTTCCCCGAGCAGTGCAGAGGCGCAGCGCCCCGGGGAAAGCCCTGCTAGGGTCTTTATTGTTTTTAATGTTTTGTTTTAATATTGATAATTTTATCCTTGTTCCTTTTATGACTGTCTGCTGCTTTTCCAGAGACTTGCTCAAGGTGGCATATAAATTTTCTTAGTATACCATTTTTATCTGGGCACATGGCACATAAGTACTGGAGAAATTTCACCAACCCTTCAGCAGCTTCCACCCCATCAGTTGGGTGTAGTGGTCAGGAGTTGGACTCTAATCTGGGAGAACCGGGCCAGTCACAAGTTCTCTCAGAGCTGTTCTCTCATGAGCAGTTCTCAAAAGACCTCTCTCAGCCCCACCTACCTCACAGGGTGTCTTGTTGTGGGGAGGGGAAGGGGAAGGGAAAGGGATGGGTGGTGCACATGTCCTGGGTATCTCAAGTCTACTTGAAACCTGGTGGTTTCAAGGGAGCAGGAAGAGAATGAGGGTGTGTTCTTTATGCTTATTTTTATTGCACGAAGTATTGGATGGGGAAGGGAAGGGAGGAAGAGCAGGTCAGTTTCACTCACCTGTGGAGTGGAGCCTGAGGGGTGGGTGTTGCCTTCTGACACACTTCCGGCACATTAGGGGGTGTGGCATATGCAAATGAGTTATGCAAATGAGTTACGGTAATGAGCTCCTGCACCTCTTTTTCTACGAAATGACCCCTGCTTGTGAAGCAGAAAAGAACCAGAGTCGAGGAGTACCTTAAAGACTAACAAAATCTGTGGCAGGGGAAGAGCTTCCCCCCCCCCAGTCACTGCTCACAGAAGCTCACACCCTGCCTCAGGAAAGCGCCTCCCCTGCCACAGATTTTGTAAGTCTTTAAGGTGCTACTAGACTTTTGCTCTTTTCTGCTGCTGCAGACAGACTAACACGGCGGCCCATCTTGATCCATCTGAAGAAGTGAGCAGGGACTCAGGAAAGCTCTTCCCCTGCCCAAATGTTGTCAGTTCTTCAGGTGCTCCTGGACTCTGGCTCTTTCCTGCAGCTACATACAGACTAACACGGCGACCCATCTTTGTTCTTGTGAAGTTAGCATCATTTCAGAGCATTGATTTTCTTTCTGTTTTATTTTGCCGACAGGGAGAGCTTGGGGAGCCAGGACTTCCGGGACTTGCTGTGAGTTGAAACACCACCTTATAGTCCTTTGAAAGCATACATACAAGAAGAAGAAGAAGAGATTGGATTTATATCCCGCCCTTCACTCACTTGGAGTCTCAGAGCGGCTTACAATCTCCTTTCCCTTCCCCTCCCCTCCCCACAACAGACACCCTGGGAGGGAGGTGGGGCTGAGAGAGCTCTTTCCCAAGCTGTCCTTGAGAGAACAGCTGGTACAGAGCTATGGCTTGCCCAAGGTCATCCAGCCAGGTGCAAGTGGAGGAGTGGGGAATCAAACCCGGTTCTCCCAGATTAGAGTCTGCACACTTAACCACTACACCAAACTGGCTCTGGGTCAAATTGACAGTTTGTCCAGACCCCAGTTTTGATGTAAGTAGCAGTTTTGCACTAGGTTCCAAGAGATCGAGGTTCAAATCTCCACTCTACCAGAAACCCTTGCTGAGTGGCTCTTGCTGAGAGACAGTTTGGTGTAGTGGTTAAGTGTGTGGACTCTAATCTGGGAGAACCGGGTTGAATTCCCCACTCCTCCACTTGCAGCTGCTGGATGACCTTGGGCCAGCCATAGTTCTGTTAGAGCTGTTCTCTCAAGGACAGTTCAGGAAAGAGCTCTCTCAGCTCCACCTACCTCACAGGGTGTCTGTTGTGGGGAGGGGAAGGGAAAGGAGATTGTAAGCCGCTCTGAGACTCCAAGTGAAGGGGGGGGTATAAATCCAATCTCCTCCTCTTCTTCTTCTTTCTCCTCCTCCAGTGTAACTTACTTCATAGGGTTGTGGTGACCATAAAATTGAGGAGTGGAGAACAGTGTAAGCTGCTTTGTTGGGAAAAGTATTTGTGGGCTGCCCCCCCCCCCCCCAAGTATATATCCAGGGTTGTTCCAGGAAAAATACGTAAAGTCACGATCCTTGTAAATCAGCTGGCAATATAAAACAGCAGCACAGGTGTACAAAGTAAGCAGTGTGATCTGCATAATTAAAATGGTATCCTGGAACAGCAGCGTTATCCCGAAAGTACAGACAGATCTCATCATAAGATGGTAGCACTGAAGATCGAGTCTGTGCTTCCTGTAAATTGGAAGGCATGCACAGCCTCATTTAGGATTCACAGGTATGCCAATGCCTCACGGTAGCTCCGCAGGAAATTCAGGGGGGCACCCCCCTGCCCACCTCCCCAAGTGACCCCAGCTCTATCCTCAGAGGAAGGGAAAGAACCTCCAGGATCCCTGGGGTCAGTCTGGCCTGGAGGAAAATCCCTTCCTGCCCTCCCTCTCACTATCTGCCTACATTCACAGTGAGTCACAGAATCAGCATTGCTGTCAGATGGCCCTCTAGCCTCTCTTTGAAAATCTCCGAAGAAGGAGAGCCCACCACCTCCCGAGGAACCGCTCTGACTGTCAGGAAGTTCTTCCTAATGTTTGGCCGAAAACTCTTCTGATTTAACATCAACCCGCTGGTTCTGGTCCGACCTTCTGGGGCAACAGGAAACAACTCTGCCCCATCCTCTCTATGGCAGCCCTTCAAGGACTTGAAGATGGTGATCGTATCCCCTCTCCGTCGTCTCCTCTCCAGGCTAAACATACCCAGTTCCTTCAGCCTTTCCTCCTGGGACTTGGTCCCCAGACCTCTCACCGTCTTCCTTGCCCCCCTCTGGACACGTTCCAGCTTGTCTCTATCCTTCTTAAACTGTGGTGCCCAAAGCTGAACACAGTACCTTGTGTGATGATCTTGCTGACCCAAACGCTGCTATCCCCTTTGGGAATGTTCCAGCTACTATCCTAGTGTATGGTTGCCAACCTCCAGGTGGCACCTGGAGACCCCTTTGAATTACGACTGATCTCCAAACTAGAGAGATCGATTCTCCTGGCGAAAATGGCTGCTTTGAAGGGTGGACTGTATGGCATTATGCCCCACTCGCCTCTCCAAAGGGTACCTCCCCTGGGCTTCATCCCCAAATCTCCTGGAATTTCCCCACCTAGAGTTGGCAACCGTACTCTAGTTCCTGGGATGCCATGCAATTGTGTTCCTTTACAAAACATGAATAAGAGAGGCAGTTTTTAAAATAACAATGTGCCATTTGGGTGGTTTTCTTTTAAACCCCCCAATAAAAACGAGCATACATTTCTTATCCAACAAATGGCTGAAAATTGATGCGCGCCATTAAGTGCCGTTGATTCACGGTTCGCTCCGTCTCAGAAATCGGTGGGCTCATTCACTCTCGGCAGACTCCTTTCCCGTCATTATCTCTGAATCAGCTCCGAGGCTGGGCGTCAGTAGAATTCTTAATACCAGAGAAGAAAGACGGATACAGAGATGCACGTTTTGAATAAGCCCCGTTCCCAGCCCAATTTTGGCGTTGTGTCTTCTTTGCAAATGCTTTACCTCGTTGTTTACGTCTCTGCTCTCATGACTACATGGGGAGTCAGTTTGCAGCGGAGAGTCCGGAGACAGTCGTGACAGGAGGAAGTGTCTCCTGGGCCGAGTTAGAAGCTGCGTTCAGCCATCAGGACAAGCCCCTCTCTGACTGTAGGACAAGGGAAGAAGAATGTGATTTCTCACACTCTCTCCTTGATAGATATATATTGACAGCTGTCACTGTGCCTGTAAAAGTTGAATCACAATAGATCCAGAGATTGGTATGTAACCTAGAATTTTCTGATCAGAGAAACTTACAGCAGAACATATATCTATATATCTAATTCCCAAGTGGGCCCCCCCGTGCATATACTTAAATCCGCGCGGGAGGGGCACTTGGAGGGCAGAGGGGGGGTTCTGCAGGTGGGGGGTGACCCCCCCGCCTGCAGAAAAATCCCAAAACTTTAAAAAACTTCTCGGGGATACTGAAATCCCCTGAAAAGTAAAAGAGCATCCCCTGCGCATGTGCGGGGAATGCTCTCAGAATGGCAGCGGCCCCGGCGAGAGTCGCCGAGGCCAGCAGCCAGCCCGCGGAGGAAGGGGAAGGGGGCGAGCGGCAGGCCTGGCGAGAGCCACCGAGGCCCACCGGGAGTCTCTGGGGGGGGAAGGAGGCGAGCGGCAGGCCCAGCGAGAGCCGCCGAGGCCCGCCGGGAGTCTTTGGGGGGGAAGGGGGCGGAGGAAGGAGGAGCAACTGGGGAGAGCCACCGTCGGGGTAAGTAAGGGGGGGGAGGAAGGAGGGAGACGGCGGGCAGAGGGACGCAGGAAGCGGGCGAGATGCTCCACCTGGAGGAAGACGCCGGGCTGCGCTGGATCCCGCCCGGGGCTTTGCCGCTGCTGCCCGGAGCCTCCCTCCCGCCGGCCGGGCCACGGGGGAGGGGAGAGGAGGGGAGAGAATACCCACCTGCCCGGAGACCTGGGTGGCGGGACAGGGCCGGACGGGCCCTCCGCCTTCCCCGCCGTGGCTGGGGGGGGGGGAAGGGGGTGCAGGAAGGAGGAGCAGCTGTTAGCTTCTCCCCCCTGCGAATATCTCCCCCCCCCTGTATTTTATAATTGCATTTTTGTTTAAGAAGCCATATTAAGCAAAAGTATTATTAGAAGCCTCTGCAGAAGGAATTCGAATGCAACTAGAATGGAATCTATTTACAAGGACGCTGAGAGTGAAGTTTAATGTGATTCACAGCCCTTATCAGCTAGCTCTCCATATGTGAGGCCAGAGAGGGACCCAGGGTTCTCTAATGTTCCCATTGTTCTGGAGACCAGATAAGCAAATGCAACCACGGACATAACTGACCAATATAAGGAGAGCCCAATAGTAAGGTTTAAAGTCAAATGATGCTTGCATGATGTTAACTGCTTGGTACCTGTTATGCCCTAATGGGGACTGCGCACGTGGTCAGTGAAATGCACGTGGCTGGGCTGGCTACCGGAGCTTCGCTTTGGGAGACAATAGCCCAGGCGGATTGTAAATCAGACTAATTGGCCACCCAAGATCTGCCAGGGGACCTATGCTGTAGGGTCACCTGTAATTAACCCTATCAGGGAGATTGGGCGAGGCCAGGGGTGCGGTTTAGATGGACATTTAAGCAGACCCCCCGAGCCCTGTTCTCCAGTTGTGATTTTGTACCATCAATAAACTTATGAGCTGATTTCACTGCAACGCGTCTTTGGACCCAGTACTTTATAGTACCAATTAGAGATTCTTTGATGTGTAAACTATACGTGATGTCATTTGGGGTATAAGACCCTCTGCCCTTCCTGGTTATGGCAGAATACAGCTTTGGAGTTGCTGAAGTGCTCAGGAACTCATCAGCCCTGTATTCCCTGTTATGAATTCATTAAACAGATATTCATGTAACTCACTGGACTCCGACTGTGTGCTTCCAATTCAGCCACGGGAGCACGCAGGCACAGATTTGTGTAGCATGACTGACAGGGCCAGTTCACTGCACTTGCATGTCTTTCCCTCTGTCTGGCTTAGGAAGGCTTCGAACAGATTCCAGTTTGCCATGATGTCCAGATGAAAGTACCCGGGCAAATGAAAGTACCTGGGCAAAGCCTTTGACAACATAAATACGAGCTCGTTTGCCAAATACCAATTTGTGAGAAGCAAAGAAACTCACTTTGCCCAGGGGCCTGCGTTCTGTTGTCATCACAAACTGGAGTTTGAACAAAGGCTTCCCAAAACAGAAAGTTGCTAATTGTGCTCTGCATGTAGGGTTGCCAACCTCCAGGTGCCAACTGGAAATCTCCCAGAATTGCATCTGGTCTCCAGATGACAGACAGCGCTTCCCCTGGGGAAAATATCTACTCCATGGCATTCTACCTGATGAGGTCCCTCCCCTCCCCAAACCCCGCCCTCCCCAGGCTCCACCCCCCAAATCTCCAGGAATTTCCCAAGCTGGAGATGGCAACCCTACCCCATGAGAAGGGGGCTAGAGGATGGTCAAGCAGGTGCAGTGAACAAGTTGAGTTCAGGCTAGGATTGCCAGGACAGAACGACACGCCAGCGGGTGAGGAGGAGAGCTGAAACATGCCTAGGTTACCCAGAAGTGCCGTAGGCACATCAGGGGCTACGCTCTGGTTTTTGGGGAAAACTCTATGGTAAAGTTGGCCTCAAATCATAGAGTTTTGCCCCAAGACAATAGCGTTGTCCCTGGTGTGCCCATATCACTTCCAGGTGATGTAGGCATGTCGCCTGATACTGCTGCGGGGGGGGGGGATTTCCTCTTGCCGGCCAGCTGGCCGGGGGCAGGCAGGAGCCCCCAAAACCAAGCAACCCCCCCCCCAAAAAAAAAAACTGGGGAAAGGCAAGCCTAGTTCAGGCCCATAAGGGAAAGAGATTTGTTGTGACACTGGAATGGGGCCCCTGTTTGGTGTAGTGGTTAAGAGCATGGACTCTGATCTGGGAGAACTAGGTTTGATTCCCCACTCCTCCACAGGCAGGCAGCTGGGTGACCTTGGGCCAGTCACAAGTTCTCTCAGAGCTGTTCTCTCAGGAGCAGTCCTCAAAAGAGCTCTCTCAGCAAGGTGATTGTAAGCCACTCTGAGTAAAGAGTGGCGTATAAATCTAATTTCCTCCTCCTCCTCCTCCTCTTCTTCTTTCTCCCCCCCCCCCAACTCTACATGATACCATAGATTCTAGGTCAGTTCCCTCGCCAGATTCTCCCCAGCACAGGCACCACCCCCAAAATCTCCAGGAATTTCTCAGGCTGGAGGTGGCAACACTTGGTTTACCCGGCACCTCCATCATAGGGGCCATCTCAAAGTCCGCTCTGCTCACTTCTGCTTTTATGCACATACAGAGGAGGGAATTCTTGAACTGTATGCTTCTGTACTGGTGTTACCACTGTTGTTTTAAATCAGACGGCCATTTATTTTTAAGGTTTTTAATCAGCTGGTTATTGTGTTTAATGGTTTCAGTCAGGGCTATTTCGGGGCAGGAACGCGCAGGAGCGGAGTTCCGGCTGGCCTCCGAGTTGGCCACGCCTACAGCCTCCCCCCCCCCCCTTTCGGGTTCCCCATGCGCCTCGCAAGCCGCGGGGCACCTGGGAAAGCCAATCTTGGGAAGGAGCTGCACTGACGGGGGTGTGGCCTAATATGCTAATGAGTTTCTGCTGTTGGGTGTGGCCTATTGTGCTAATGAGTTCCTGCTGGGCTTTTTCTACCAAAAAAAAGCCCTGGTTTCAGTAGATACCCACTTGGAATGTCTTTAAAGTTAAAAAGGGTGGGTTCAGAGACAAGATAAATGCCGAGTTTTTCTCCAGACACAGAGTTTGGAGAAACACGATTCTCTCACTGCAGGGGACCGCGGGACTAGACGGGAAGAGCGGCGTGAAGGGCTCAAAGGGAGACAGAGGACTGCAGGGGCAAAAAGGGGAAGCGGTGAGTATTATTTTTTTCCTTCCTTATTAACTTGTGTTCCATACTAACTAATGGAGCAGTTACAATACAGGTTCCCTAGCCTGGAGCCCAGGAGTATTTTAGAAAGTGGGCAGGGCCTAACTTTTGCCGAGCAAGGCTTCTGATTGGCGACTGGAAATTTAATTGGCTGCACAGGTTTTTAAAAGCTCTCCTCCTTCACTCTAAAACTTTCCCTCTCTACTTGATTTCTGTGACCCCCAGAAACCGTCCTTTGACGTTGGTTTATTTAAGCACAGTTAGCCTCAACTATGGTTTTATATGGTGGGTGAGTCAGGCATAAGAACACGAGAGGAGCCATGTCGGATCAGGCCAGTGGCCCCCCCAGTCCGACACTCTGTCTCACACAGTGGCCCAAACCCAGGGGCCATCAGTAGGTACACCAGCGGGGCCAGAACCCCAGAAGCCCTCCCGCTGTGCCCCCCGCAAGCACCAAGAAGACAGGACATCACCTCCCAGACAGAGGGTTCCGTCTATAAGAACATAAGAGAAGCCATGTTGGATCAGGCCAATGGCCCATCCAGTCCAACACTCTGAGTCACACAGTGGCCCAAACCCAGGGGCCATCAGGAGGTCCATCAGCGGGGCCAGAACCCCAGAAGCCCTCCCACTGTGCCCCCCGCAAGCACCAAGAATACAGGACATCACCTCCCAGACAGAGTGTTCCGTCTATAAGAACATAAGAGAAGCCATGTTAGATCAGGCCAATTGCCCATCCAGTCCAACACTCTGAGTCACACAGTGGCCCAAACCCAGGGGCCATCAGTAGGTCCACCAGCGGGGCCAGAACCCCAGAAGCCCTCCCGCTGTGCCCCCCGCAAGCACCAAGAAGACAGGACATCACCTCCCAGACAGAGTGTTCCGTCTATAAGAACATAAGAGAAGCCATGTTGGATCAGGCCAATTGCCCATCCAGTCCAACACTCTGAGTCACACAGTGGCCCAAACCCAGGGGCCATCAGGAGGACCACCAGCAGGGCCAGAACTCCAGAAGGCCTCCCACTGTGGCTCATCCCCAAGCACCAAGAAGACAGAGCATCACTGCCCCAGACATAAGAACATAAGAGAAGCTAATGTTGGATCAGGCCAATGGCCCGTCCAGTCCAATACTCTGTGTCCCACAGTGGCCAAAACTCAGGTGTCATCAGGAGGTCCACCAGTGGGGCCAGAACTCCAGAAGCCCTCCCACTGTTGCCCCCCAAGCACCAAGAGGACAGAGCATCACTTGCCCCAGACTGAGAGTTCCTATCTATACTTTGTGGCTAATAGCCACTGATGGACCTCTGCTTATTAGTTGTAATAGCGGGAAATCTCCAGCCACCGCCTGGAGGTTGGAAACCCTAGTCAAAGCTCATCCTCTTAACCACTGTGTAGATAGATTCAGCTGGGTGGCCATGTTTGGTCTGAACAAGCAGAACAAATTCTGAGTCCAGGAGCACCTTTAAGACCAACAAAGTTTTATTCAGGGTATCAGCTTGCATGTGTGCAAATCTATAAACCTTGCACATGGAAATACATTTTTGGTGCTCCACATTCCAGGATAGAAGCCATTTGCATGTGGTTGCCAACCCCCAGCTGGGGCCTGGATATGTCCTGGAATTACAGGTGATCTTCAGATGACAGCAATCAGCTCTCCAGGGGGTAAAAAAGGCTGCTTTGGAGGGTGGTGTTTATGGCATTATACCCTGCCGATCAACGCTCCCTCTAAGCTGTGGAGTCTTGTGAGCAAAATCTTGCTTTGTGAGCTACTTGCATTAAAGTTGTGACCGAACGATTCGGCTACTGCATAAATTAGTTTGCTCTGGAGCCATCCTTCCTGAGCGGAGACAAAAAATGTGTGAGCCGGAGGCTAAAAAACTGTGAGCTAGCTCACGCTAACTCAGCTTAGAGGGAACACTGCTGCCGATATCCCTCCCCTTCCCAAACGCCACCCTCTCCAGGCTCCCACCCAAAACTGGCAACCCTAAATCTGCATGTGGTGAGGAAAACCGGTCGCTACACACAGGCGGCTGCAGGCACCGTATTGTATGCAATCAAGACAACAGTTAAATCACAAGGCAGTCCCATTCAGAGGGACGCATTTCAGGTTCACAGGATGTGTCCGTGTACTAACCGTGGTCTTTCTGCCTTAGGGGGGGAAAGGTGATCCTGGTCTCCCTGGTGACGTCGGGCGTAAAGGCTCAAAGGTATGGCGGGAACAAGGTTTGGAGGGTAATGCTTAGCACTGTGACCTCTGGAGGCTTAACTGAAGACCGATTCTCTCCCTGGACGCTTATGCAGATAGGCTTTCATGGAATCATAGATTCACACAGGGTCGGAAGGGGCCATCCAGGCCATCTAGTCCCACCCGCTGCTCAATGCAGGGCCAGCCTAGAGCATCCCAGACAAGGGTCTGCCCGGCCGCTGCTTGAAGACACCTCCCTAGGCAGCTGACTCCACTCTTGCACAACTCTGTCAAAAACTATTTCCTAAGATCCAGCCGGTCCCTTCTCGCCCTTAATTTAAACCCCTTCTTGCGAGTCCTCTCCTCTGCTGCCAACTGGAACAGCTCCCTGCCCTCCTCTAAGGGACAGCCCTTCAGAGACTTCCAGAGAGCCACCCCGTCCCCCCTCCACCTCCTCTTCTCCAGACTGAACATTCCAAGAAGTCCCTCAGCCTTTCCTCGCAGGGCTTCTTGGTCTCCAGGCCCCTGATCTTCCTGGTCGCTCTCCTCTGCACCCGCTCCATTCTGTCCACGTCCTTTTGGAAGGGAGGCCTCCAGAAGTCCACACAAGACTCCAGGTGTGGCCTGACCGAGGCAGTGTCCAGCGGGACTGTGACATCTTGCGATTGGGATGTTATGCCTCTGTTGATATACCCCAAGATCGCATTAGCCTTTTTTGTCGCTGCATCACACTGGCTGCTCATATTTGACTTACAGTCCACCTGTACCTCACGATCTTAAGAACATAAGAGAAGCCAATGTTGGATCAGGCCAGTGGCCCATCCAGTCCAACACTCTGTCACCCAGTGGCCAAAAACACCAGGTGCCATCAGGAGGTCCAGCAGTGGGGGCAGGACACCAGAAGCCCTCCCACTGTTGTCCCCCCATCAAGCATCAAGAATACAGAGCATCACTTGCCCCAGACTAAGAGTTCCTATCTACCGTATTTTTCGCTCCATAAGACGCACTTTTCCTCCCCAAAAAAGGGGGGGGGAAGTGTGTGCGTCTTATGGAGCAAATATGGAGCTTTTCTTACCTGTAACAGGGCTCTTTCTTCAGCAGGAACGCAGGGGAACGCCATTCCGGCTGGCATCCCAGCCTTCCCCGCCCCTCCCTGCTGGGCCTGAGCTGTTAAGACTTAAAAGGGAAACGGCAGGAAAAACCCCACCAGGCTAAGTACTCTTTCCCTTTAAGTGCTTTTCCCCTTTAAGACAGCCAGCAGCAGAAAGCCCCGCCCACAGATTAAGCTCCCTGGGTACTTTGCACAGAAAGGCCTGGCTTTGCATGGCATGCCGACCTCTCTCTTCTTTCCTTTCTCTGTCTTCCTTCCTTCCTTTCCTTTTTTCTGTCTGTCTGTCTGTCTTTCTGTCTCTCTCTCTGTCCCCACCTTTCTTTCTTCCTTTCTCTTTCTCTCTCTCTCTCTCCTCCTTCCTTCCTTTATCTCTCTCTCTCTCTTTCTTTCTGTTTCATTTTTTCCTGTTTTCCTCCTCTAAAAACAAGGTGCGTCTTATGATCAGGTGCGTCTAATGGAGCGAAAAATACGGTATACTTTGTGGCTAATAGCCACTGATGGACCTCTGCTCCATATGATTATCCAATTCCCTCTTGAAGCCATCCATGCTTGTAGCCGCTGCCACCTCCTGTGGCAGTGAATTCCACATGTTCATCCCTCTTTGGGAGAAGAAGGACTTCCTTTTATCTTGTTCACGCACACATACTTTCCTAGCATGAGGAGGGCCGTGGCTCAGGGGAAGAGCCTCAGAGCCTCTGCTTTGCATGCAGATGGTCCCAGACCCAGGTTCAGTCCTAAATATCTCCAGTTCAAAAGGCTCAGGTGATACGAAAGACCTAGGACCTTTGAGCCGCTGTCAGTCGGAATGGACAATTCTGGTCGGTAGAGGTCTAATTCAGTATTCAGCAGCTTCAGGTGTAGACGAGATGCATTTCCATAGGCATTCCCAAACCTATTTGTCTTTATTTATGGGTATAAGCTTCCGTGTGCATGCATATTTCTTCAGATACATTGAAACCCAACTGAATTGATTTATTTAGGTTACTGGTAACATTTTTAGACCACGTTTGAACCCAAAGAATTCCCAAGTTAATTCTTAAAAAGGCAAAAAATATAGTGAATTCAAACCATATTTAGCACCTAATACTAATCTCAGCAGCAGCAACATAAAACATTATTCTTAAGAGATTTTAAATTGCATCATTCTGTTTTATTATTTGCTGTCTTGGGTTTCTTCTTGGAGAGGTCAAACATGCTTGCTTTGGCAGGACGTGAACGAAAATTTGAACGGAAGAAATGACAAATAATAACTGTACATTCCAGTCACCCAATGCTCAATGAAATAAAGTTTCAGGTGGGTAGCTGCATTAGTCTGTAGTAGCAGAACAGAATTCGAATCCAGGAGACCAACAACATTTTGCGGGTCATAAGGTTTTATGAGTCAACGCTCACTTTGTCAGGTGCAAATGAGAATGAAGAGTCATCAGCCCTTACATCCAGGACAGATGAGGTGGAATAAAACCCATCTTGCAGGAGAAAATACAAGGCTCTCAGTACGGCCGGAGCAACTACCGAGAAGGCTTTGCTTCAGTCTTGTATCCGTTTGAGATGGTTTTCTGAGTGGAGCCACGCTGGTAGATTGCAAAGGTCATGTCTGGATCAGCTTGGGCTCAAGGCCGCTAGACTGGGCTCAAGAACATTCACAAGGAGCTAAGGAATTAGCTCTTTGAGGGAAATGTGACCACTTTCTCACCCGGCACTGCTTTGCCATCGGTCTTCCCTTTCCCCCGATCGCGTGCTTCAGTTTCTCCCTATTTGCCGCGGGGCGCATTTTGACCCGCGGCTTCGCCCAATTTCCCCCGCGGCTTCAGTGATCCTGTTTTTTGAGGATCACTGAAGCCGCGGGGGAATTCGGGCGAAGCCGCGGGTCAAAATGCGGCGTGGGCAAACAGTGGGAAATTCAAGCATGCAATCGGGGCAAAGGGAAGAACAATGCCGGAGCAGCGCCTCGGGGGAAATCGGTCCCTGAGTTTGTTTCTAGCCCTTCCTTTCAAGTGACAGGGCAGCTAGCGCATTAGTTCCTAGAAAAAAACAGGGAGGATTGGATTGTTGGTGATGTCTTGAAGGTGCCACTCCTGGGTGCCCTTCTGAGTTTTCTTGCCCTGCAGAAGGGAGCTCAGAAGGCATTAGAATGCCTTCTGGAGGCAATTAAATGCCCTCTGAGCTGTCTTTTCCCAGGACCCATGGTGCCCCCCATTCCACAGTGGGGGAGAGAGGGAAGCCCGAGGGCAAGCTACAGTGCTCTCATCCTGGCTGCTGCAGGCAGCAGGGAGTCTCCTAAAAACGAAGGTTTCTGGCATGGTTGTTTGTGGGCAGGGCTTTTAATTGGGGGCCAGGTTCCCAAAATGCCCCACTGTAACTACGGGCCTGCTCATTTCATGTCTTTACTGATAGGATGCCATTTGTCCTCAGGGTTTACGCGGCTTGCCGGGGCGGACAGGACCTCCGGGTTCAGATGGAATCAAGGTACATAAGAACATAAGAACATGAGAGAAGCGAATGCTGGATCAGGCCAGTGGCCCATCCAGTCCAACACTCTGTCACACAGTGGCCAAAAACACCAGGGGCCCTCAGGAGGTCCAGCAGTGGGGCCAGGACACTAGAAGCCCTCCCACTCTTCCCCCCCCCCCAAAAAAGCACCAAGGATACAGAGCATCACTCACCCCAGACTGAGAGTTCTTATCTATACTTTGTGGCTAATAGCCACTGATGGAACTCTGCTCCATATAAGAACGTAAGAGACGCTAATGCTGGATCAGGCCAGTGGCCCATCTAGTCCAACACTCTGTGTCACACAGTGGCCAAAAACACCAGGTGCCCTCAGGAGGTCCACCAGCAGGGCCAGAACTCCAGAAGCCCTCCCACTGTGGCCCCCCAGACATCAAGAAGACAGAGCACCACTGCCCCAGACATAATATAAGAGAAACTAGTGTTGTATCAGGCCAGTGGCCCATCCAGTCCAACACTCTGTGTCACACAGTGGCCAGAAATACGATCTTGGTGCTCTGTCCTCTTTCCTCCTCCTGAGACTGCCTTACCGCCGAACCTCACATTGGCCGTGGTGCCTGAAGACTGCCGGAGACAACATCAGGGGAATGCCAGAACAAGAAGATTTGTCAGACTTGGGTTTCCCCCTCCCAGCGGTATTTCGTGATCTTTGCTGCTGTAAAATACGACGTCTTCCCATCTGCCGGCATGATGTAGAGTGTCAGACGAGGGCCTCAGAGGCCCCAGTTCAAATCCCCATTCTGCCGTGAATCTCCCTGAGTCGGGCTGCCAACCTCCAGGTGGTGCCTGGAGATCTGTTGGAATTACAACTGATCTCCAGACTGCAGAGAACAGTTTCCCCTGAAGAAAAGGGTTGCTCTGGAGGGTGGAGTCTGTGGCATTGTACCCCGCTGAGGCCCCTCCCCTCCCCAAACCCTGCCCTCCCCAGGCTCCACCCCCAAATCTCCAGGAATTCCCCAATCCAGAGGTTGCAACCTCAAGCCAGTGACTTTCTCTCCGCCTAACCTATGGTGGATGGCTGTTGTGAAGATAAAGTACCCGAGGACGTCTCGGAGTGACTTACAATCTCCTTTCCCTTCCCCTCCCCACCCTGGGAGGTAGGTGGGGCTGAGAGAGCTCTTTCGAGGACTGCTGTTGAGAGAACAGCTCCGAAAGAACTTGTGACTGACCCAAGGTCACCCCAGCAGCTGCATGTGGAGGAGTGAGGAATCAAGCCCCGTCCTCCCAGATTAGAGTCTGCACTCCTAACCACTACACCAGACTGGCTCTCACGGCAAACTGGAGGGAGACTCCCTTGCAGGCGACAATAGTAACGTTGCCAGCAACGTGACGACATCACTTCCAGCACAATGGGAAGTGATGCCATCATATTAACAGCGACATTCTAGCCTTCAACCAAAACTCTATGGTTTAACTCTCTGCTTGTCTGACATAGCCTTGCAACACCACTTGTCCCGTTAATCCCGACCAGCTAATTTCTGCATTTCCTTTCCTTGACAGGGGGAGACGGGTGGCCCGGGGAAGCCTGGAACACCCGGGGCAGACGGATTGCTGGGGCCCAAGGTAAGAGGCCAGGCCCTTTCTCCCTTCCCACTTCCAAGGTTATTGTTGTATACAATGCTCCCTCTAAGGTGTGGAGTCCTGTGAGCAAAAATTCTACTTTGTGAGCTATTGGCTTGAAAGGTGTGAGCGAGCCATTTGGCTCGTGCATAAATCAGTTTGCTCTGGAGCCCTCCTTCCTGAGCGAAGACAAAACTGTGTGAGCCGGAGGCTAAAAAACTATGAGCTAGCTCACACTAACTCAGCTTAGAGGGAACACTGGCTGTATACTAGCTTTATAGCTCAGATCCTTATAGGCAGATCCATAACTTCCCTATTTAAATCTGGATGCAAGATAATGCTTTTTTTAGTTACAAAATCCATGTGCGGTACCGTCCGTTGTGAAGTGAGCATCTGTGCTTAATGGACCAGGCAACCGTGACCCGGCTTCATGGTTTCTGCTCCTCCCACCCAACCCCGCTCCACCCCAAACCCCCGTATTCTGCATTTTATAGATTAGCTTGTCTTTTTTTGTTTGAGGGGGTGTGCCCCAATGAGGATGCCCCACACACATTTTGTATTACATCGGGATTTCCTGATAGAAATTGTCATTTTTTGGGGGAAATCATTTCCTTTGTGACTGGAATCCCCAAAGTTATGATTCAGGAGGTGGAGGAGGAGATTGGATTTATACCCCGCCCTTCACTCCCCGAAGGAGTCTCAGAGTGGCTTACAATCTCCTTTCCCTTGACCCACAATCTCCTTTCCCTTGACTCCTTTCCCTTGACAACAGGCACTCCTTTCCCCTCCCCACAACAGACCCCCTGAGGTCAGTGGGGCTGAGAGAGCTCTCTCAAGAACTGCCCTTGAGCGAACAGCTCTGACAGAACTACGGCTTGCCCAAGGTCATCCAACAGCTGCAAATGGAGGAGTGGGGAATCAAACCCAGTTCTCCCGGATTAGAGTCCACACACTTAACCACTACACCAAACTGGCTCTCAAGCTAAGAATTTCTGTACAGTTGGTGCACTTGGGTACAACTGTTTATATTTCTGTTAAACCAACTTTCTTTACTCATGGCTGGCATATGAGTGTGATTGTAGTGGTTAAGAGGGTCGAACTAGGACCTGGGAGACCCAGGTTCAAATACCCACTCATGCCATGGAAGCTCGCTGGGTGACCTTGAGCCAGTCACACGCTCTCAGACTAGCCCATCTCATCGGGCGGTTGGGAGGATAAATCAGAGGAGAGGGGAACAATCTAAGTTGCTTTGGGTCCCCATTAGGGAGAAAACCAGAGAATAAATCAAGTTAATATATCAACTTTAAGAAAGCCTGCAGACAGTTTGGTGTAGTGGTTAAGAGCGGCGGACTTTAATCTGGAGAACCGGGTTTGATTCCCCACTCCTTCTCCTCCATATGCAGCCAGCTGGGTGACCTTGGATCAGTCACAGCTCTCTCTCTCAGAGCTCTCTCAGCCCCACCTACCTCACAGGGTGTCTGTTGTGGGGAGAGGAAGGGAAGGCGATTATAAGCCACTCAGAGACTCCTTCAGGCAGTAAAAGGCAGGGTATAAATCCAGCTGCTCTTCTTCTTCTTCTTGTGTGGGTTTTGCTTCTTTGGAAAACTTCCCCTATTTTGCTGAGTTTTAAGTTATGTTCCAAGTTCTCTCAGAGCTGTTCTCTCAGGAGCAGTCCTCCAAAGAGCTCTCTCAGCCCCACCTCCCTCCCAGGCAATGCTCCCTCTAAGCTGTGGAGTCTTGTGCGCAAAAATCCTACTTTGTGAGCTGCTGGCCTTAAAGTTGTGAGCCAGCGATTTGGCTGCTGCATGAATCAGTTTGCTCTGGAGCCATCCTTCCTGAGCGAAGACAAAACTGTGTGAGCTGGAGGCTAAAAAACTGTGAGCTAGCTCACACTAACTCAGCTTAGAGGGAACAGTGCTCCCAGGGTGTCTTGTCGTGGGGAGGGGGAGGGAAAGAGATCATAAGCCACTCTGAGACTCCGAGTGAAGGACAGGGTATAAATCCAACACTGCTACCACTACTATTCCTTCTTCTTCTTCTGCCTGAGAGCACCGTTGCCATTCTGACACAGGTTGGTGGACGCAACCACAGAATGACCCCCACAGGAAGCAGAGGCAACCACAAAATAACTGTAAGACTGATTTCCCACATGTGCTGCCCCGGCACTGTTCCTCCGTTTGCCCTGATTGCCTGCTTGAATTTCCCACTATTTGCCCCACGCTGCATTTTGACCCGCAGCTTCGCGCGATTTCCCCCACGGCTTCAGTGATCCTGTTTTCTGAGGGTCCCTGAAGCCGCGGAGGAAATTGCGCGAAGCCGCGGGTCAGAATGTGCCCCGCGGCAAATAGTGGGAAATTCAAGCAGGCAATCAGGGCAAACGGAGGAACGACGCTGGGGCAGCGCTTGTGGGAAATCGGTCTAATAGTAACTCTTCAATATTTCAGGAAGAAGCTCTGTTTAACAAGAGGCTTTTGATTCTGCATAGAAAATCAACTCTCCGGTCGTCCGTCAGAAGCCCTGTTAGGCCAAACAACAACAACCACCCCTGACTCTGCCCAATTTCTAAAATGGGTGCCAGGAAAATTGTCCGGGAGGGGACGCCATGGTGCCTCTGGCCACCATCTTGGAGGGCCCTGCCCTAGAAGTAGCTACCACTGGGGTTTCGACACTCACAGTTTGCGCGTCACATGTGATTCAGTCCTTTCTTGTATTTGTTGTCCTGCTTTGCCGAAATGTATTTAGTCCGTAACGGTCGCTATGATCTTTGCCTAGGGCGAGCAAGGAGAGTCCGGCGCAGACGGGCCCCAGGGGGTTTGGGGCCAGAAAGGAGAAAAGGTTAGTGCTCTCGAAATCGCATTGCGAAAGGTTATTTCATCCTCTGACATCAATCAGTCGCGGTTAACAACATTAGATAGTGCTGCTGAAATACAGGCTGCCTCTTTGCTTGGCAAAGGCCATCCATCTCCATCCTAGCTTCCTCTCAGAAGTGTCTTGTTTGGTCTCTATCCCTTGATGGTTTGCAAACCCTGCTGCCTTGCCAAAAAGAGATGAAGACTCACCCACTAGAACCAATTTTCAGTTACAGTGCTGTCTCCGCTCATAGTTGTTATAAAAAGTTGGATTATTTGAGAAGCACTGTTGATTAGGTATAGTCTCTCTCTCTCTCTCTCTCTCTCTCTCTCTCTCTCTCTCTCAGAGGTCCCATTTCCCACACGAATCAGAACTCATTTCTTCACTCCCTTATTATTAAGCTCAAATTGAATCCGACTTCCTCTGACTTCTACTACATTTACCGGGTGCAAGATCGAATGCGTTAGAAATTGATCCGGAGTCAAATACATTCTGCCTCGTTCTTCGGCTGTAAGGATTTCCCTAAGTCCCGTCATTACTGGCGCTTTGCAAAACAAAGGCGAAGATGAGAGAGAAATTGGACGTTTATGAAACGAATGGAATTACCAGTGGGGAGACGAGCTGACATGATATTTGCTGCCTGCCTCTACGACTCAGGGTCAGATGAAAAAGGAAAAGAAAACACTTTTCAGTGTAGAGGCAAGACAGAAGGTTAGGATAGCTAATGCCAAAATCCAAGGGAATTTAAAATGGAGCCATCCCTGACATAACATGACCGGCATAATAGATTTTTAACTCTCTGCGACTAAGTTTGGTGTAGTGGTTAAGTGCGCGGACTCTAATCTGGGAGAACCGGGTTTGATTCCCCACTCCTCCACTTGCACCTGGCTGGATGACCTTGGGCAAGCCATAGCTCTGTACCAGCTGTTCTCTCAAGGACAGCTTGGAAAAGAGCTCTCTCAGCCCCACCTACCTCACAGGGTGTCTGTTGTGGGGAGGGGAAGGGAAAGGAGTTTGTAAGCCGCTCTGAGACTCTTAAGTGAGTGGAGGGCGGGGTATAAATCTAATCTCTTCTTCTTCTTCTTCTAAGGAAAGTTAGTTTACTTCAGAAGAGAATAAAAAGTGTTCTCTGCGCAAGTGCAGGGAATGATCTTTTACTTTGGAGGGGGGATTTCAATATCCCCTGTACAGTTTTTTTAAACTTTTAAAGATTTTTCTGCACTCCTGGGGAGTGCCCCCCAAGTGCCACCAATGTATGGATTTGGCTATTAGTATATAGATGGTCCTGTCTATTTGATGTGGAATGCAAACTATCAATTAAGCTTCAAAACCACAATAGAATTAGATCCTGCCAGAAAACTTGTATTGTTTAATGTTCCTGGTGTTCACCCGCAGCACGCTCATGGTTTTTGCTTGATTAAGGTTAGACCTTCCCTCCTGAATGTCTGTGTTCTTCATCCTTATTAACAACACCCATTCCCTCAAGATATTTTTTTTATAAAGGTTGGAGTCCCCTTTGCTTCCTCAGTTCATAACCCCTAATTAATGGCACACCCCTATGGATGACTTAGCACGGGGTCCCCAACCTTTTTGATCCTGTAGGCACCTAAGGAATTCTGACACAAGGTGGTGGGTACAGACACAAAATGGCTGCCACAGGAGGCGGAGCTTGCCAAAGAATGTCAGGGAGCAACCGTAGGGCCACGAACTCTGGTTCTCTAGGGGAACTAACCTCTGTAGCTGTGTGAAGCAGGGTGCTGGATCAGATGGGCCACTGGCCTGATCCAGCAGGTTTTTCTAATGTTCTTATGTTCAGTACAGCAAACGCTCTTTAAAAAGCAGTTTTGCAGTTCAAATGTATCAAACAAAAGAACAGTTCTTTGGACCTTACTGGATCCTACCTCAGGCCTGCAGCGACAGGGGGGTATTTCGGGGCCCTGCCCCCTTAATTAAAAGCCCCACACACACACACACAAATAGCCGTGCCAGAAACTTTATTTTTGACCATGATGACTTAAGTGGTATTGGGCTAGCAGAAAGGGGGGTTGTTGGAGATGTATTGAAGGTGCCCTTCTAAGCTTTCTTGCCTTACGGAAGGGAATTCAAAAGGCATTTAAATGCCTTCTGGAGGCAATTAAATGTCCTCTGAGCTGCTTTTTCATAGGAACTGACATGCTCGCTGCCCTGTCCCTTGAAAGGAAGGGCTAGAAACCAGCTCGGAGCCTCCCCTTTAAATATAGGCTTTCAGGTTAATTTAATTAAGAAGAAGAAGAGAAGAGATTGGATTTATACCCCGCCCTTCACTCCCCAAGGGAGTTTCAGAGCGGCTTACAAACTCCTTTCCCTTCCCCTCCCCACAACAGACACCCTGTGAGGTAGGTGGGGCTGAGAGAGCTCCGAGACAATTGCCCTTGAGAGAACAGCTGGCACAGAGCTATGGCTTGCCCAAGGTCATCCAGCAGGTGCAAGTGGAGGAGTGGGGAATCAAACCCGGTTCTCCCAGATTAGAGTCCGCGCACTTAACCACTACACCAAACCGGCTCTCAAACTGTGATTTAACTGTCCCTTTAAAGATTTAAATGCCCCCTGAACAAAAAAATTCTGGCTATTGGCCTGTCCTACCTCCTTCGCTAAATCCAACCTCCCAAATGTGAAATGTTGCTTCTGTTTACGTACCCTCATAACGATCTTATTTTCTCCTGTCCTTCATGCAAGGACCACATGCGTTCTCTCCCCTCTTCCTCCTCACAACAGCCCTGCAGAGTAGGTCAGGTTAAAGGAAAACAGCTGGCCCAAAATCGCTCAGAGAGTTCAGTGGCTATGGGGGGATTTGAACTCAGTGTGCCTTGTCCGATGCTACACCAGACTGGCTTTCTTTTTTTAAAAAATATTCTTTGCTCTTATCCTTCAACTATGCAATTAACATGAGGGTTTGTCTTTGACTTTCCACGTAATCCTTAAGTGGGACAGCCCAGAAAAAGATCTCCTAACTCTGCACCATCTCCTCTTCAGTCTCTTATTTTAGGATTGCCAGCCTCAAGGTAGGGCCTGAAGATCTTTGGGAATTAGAACTCACCTCTAGGCTACAGAGATCAGTTCCCCTGGAGAAAATGGCTGCTTTGGAGGGTGGACTCCATGGCATTATATCCCACTGAGGCCCTGCCCCTCCCCTAACCCCTCCCCCCCCAGGGTCCACCCCCCCAAATCTCCAGGTATTTCCCAACCCAGAGTTAGCAACCTGAACTGTAATGCTTCCCCGTTTCTTCTGTGCTGCTTCCTTCCCTTCTTGCTGCCTGCGTAGGAAGGAATCTCTCCCCCCTCCTCCACTGCCACTCCGGCCTTTGCCCACAGTCCCTTCTCAATTTGAATGTAATGGCTGCATTGCTTCCGGCAGCTTCCCTGCCCGAATAGAACGTTGACTCCTTCGGAAAAGCTTGCTTCCTTTGAGCTTTCATGAAGTTTGCATTCGAACAGTATTGCATCCTCCAAGGAAAGCCTGGCTGGAAGGTTTCAAGCTCTCTACCTTCGATCGGTCAGGCCGGTGATTCTTTTCGAAGTGGAGGGGCCCCTCTTCTAAACTGATGATCCGTTTGGGGACCCGCTTACCAAATAACTCCAAGTTACTATATGACTTGACTTCTGTAGGGTGCTTTCCAAGGGTCCAGTGTGTTTTTCAGACGTTATTAAGCAACAGTCCTTTCTGGTAAAGGTTTCCCTTGCTCAAAAGCCAGTCGAATACAACTCTAGGGATGCGGTGCTCAGCTGTTTTCAAGCTGAAGAGCCAGCACTGTCTGAAGACATTTCCGTGGTCATGAAGCCAGCATGACTAGACGCCAAGGTGCAAGGAACGCTGTTGCCTTCCCACCGATGCGGTACCTATTTATCTACTTGCAGTTTCTTGCTTTCGAACTGCTAGGTTGGCAGGAGCTGGGGCCAGAGATGGGAGCTCACTCCGTCATGCAGCACTCGGGTCTCAAACTGCTGAACTACCGGCCTTCTGGTCTGCAGTTCAGCGTCTTAACCACTTGAGCCACTGCAGCCAGTATCTGGAAGACCCGGGTTCAAATGCCTGCTCGTACCATGGAAGCTTGCTGGGCGACCTTGGACCAGTCACAGTCTCTCATCCTGACCTCCCTCACCGGGTTGTTGTGAGGATGAAATGGAGGAGAGGAGAAATGATGTAAGCTGCCAATGGGTCCCCATCGGGGAGAAAAGCGGGATACAAATGAAGCAAATAAATAGCCGGTCAGCCTCCCACTAAACCTGCTTTCCAGGTTGCCTGAGGAGACAGCGTGTAATGTGGTATTTTCTGTGTAACAACCGGCCTGCCATGTGCTCCCAGGTAATGGCGCCCGCCGCATGGCCAGAGCACATGGTCAGGCAGAGAGGGGAGCTTGAATCTGGAGGAACAATAGACGTCCGGATTGGAAGCCTCCACCAATGTGGGACCTAGGTTCTCCCTGGGGAGCCAATGCACTCAAAGGCTCCTCCAGGGAACCTATGACAAACATACGCATATGTTAAGCCCCTATCAGGTCTTTTGGCTGCGGCTGGAGGTCTGGCTCCAGCCAGCATATAATGAGGGCCCTGGAGCCCTGGAAGCATGCTTGTTTTGACCATCTACTGGGCATGCTGAATCACTCAATAAAGGCTTCATGATTTCACCGTTCCTGGTCTCCTGAGTCCAGTACTCTTCACAGCGAAACAAGTGTCTACCGTCTTTCCGTCTCCCTGCTAATGGTTCTAGTCATCCCACGTTAGCAATCATTCTCTTCTCCCACCCTCTTTTTAAAATAATTACATCGCAAGTCACTGGGGGTCACTTGTACTAAATGGAAAAACCAGTGCTTTTGAGCATGGGGGAAGCACATCACATCAATCATCCTCAGGATCTCCCACCTTAATCATCCAGCTCTCCATGACCCGCCCGCTCAGCGATTCATCTCATGTCCCCGTCCGGGTTTCTCTTTGGAAGGGTGGTGTCAACATCTTCAGGCTGGCCCTCCTAGATGGATAAACTCCTATTTATAGAGTTGTCCTTTTTAAAAAAAAAGAGAGAGAAGGAGTCTCGGGGTGCATGACTTATTCAGCTCAGCAAAGAGGAAGTTAAATGAGGTCTAACTTAATCATCACTCCATATAAATAATTTGCAACAGTAAACTCCTGCGGATGCGTCAGCCCGGGCATAGCAGCGGAGCCGGAGAAGAAGAAGGCTTATAAATTTCGTTTTTATTTTGGTTTAAGTAACTGATAGCCTGCTCCGTTTCTTGATAAGCCTCAAGGTGGATTACAAAATTAAGGGGGGGGGATTCCATCAGATTGCAAGGATCTCCATATGAACATCAGAAGAGCCCTGCTGGATCTAGGGCTGCCAAGTCCAACTTGGGACTTTGGGGGTGGAGCCAGGAGACTTTGGGGGTGGAGCCAGGAGAAAGGAAGTGACATCATTTTGTGATGTCACATCCTGTGATGTTGCTTCCACATGCTTCCACATGAACTCATGAAGTTTCCTAATACTGAATCAGGCCATTGGTCCATCAAGGTCAGTACTGACTACTCAGACTGGTAGTGGCTCTCCAGGGTCTCAGGCTGAGATCTTTAATGTCACCTATGACCTGATCCTTTTTGAGCTGAAGAGGCTGATACCTCCTGCATGTCAAGCAGATGCTCTATCACTGAGCAACGGCCCTACTGAATCCTTCCTCATCTCGGCAGAATATGAAGCACTAAGTGCTACACAAGTGCTAAATATGATTTTCATATCATAAGAACAGGAGAGAAGCCACAGTGGATCGGCCCATCCAGTACAGCCCATCCAGTACAACACTCTGTGTCACAACAGTGGCCAAAAATACCAGGTGCCCTCAGGAGGTCCAGCAGCGGGGCCAGAACTCCAGAAGCCCTCCCACTGTTGCCCCCCAAGCACCAAGAATTCAGAGCATCACTGCCCCAGACAAAGGGTTCCATTTAGACCTTGTGGCTAATAATAGCCACTGATAGACCTCTGCTGGATGGAGACAGAGAGAGACAGACAGACAGACAGACAGACAGAAAAAAGAAAGAAAGAGGGAGAGAGAGAGAAGGGAAAAAACTGGCAGAGGCACTTACTTCCATTTAGACCTTGTGGCTAATAATAGCCACTGATAGACCTCTGCTGGATGGGGACAGAGAGAGAGAGAGACAGCCAGCTTTTTCACTTACTCTTGCCCAATTCCCAGGCTTTATTTCTGGCCCTTGTTTCACCCAGCTGTTGTCCATGTAAGTCCCATAACTTCCCCCCCCCCCCCCAGCATAGGCTTTTTGGTGGCTAAAGAGGACCTTTGTCCTCCCCTTTTCACCAGCAGAAAAGCTAGTTGGATCCATCCCTAACTTAAAATACCGGTTACTTGATGTACAAATGCTTTTAAAAATGCAGATTTTTACTGCCGGGGGGGGGGGGGGGACACGGTTGAAAGAAACAGAAAATTGGCATAAAAATGAGGAATCCCAACTTTTATTTGCAGAAGGGAAATGAGGATTGGGGGGACCCAAACAGCCACGACAAGACATTTTAAACAATCCCACTCCCAGACCTTCTACAGGCAACCTCTCCTTGTGATGTTTACCTCTTTAGAAGTGACAGTTTATTCCTTTGACAAAACCACAGTAGACAGACAGACAGAAAAAAGAAAGAGGGGGAGGGGGAGAGACAGAGAAGGAAAAGAGCTCGCAGACCCCAGCAGCTTACCCCAGCAGTTTACTCAGCAGCAACCTTGCACGCAAGCCCTTCAGTAGAAAGAGTTTAGTCCCTCCTTAATCTCTGGGCGGGGCTCTCTTGCTCGCTCAGCTCTTAAAGGGGAAATTTCCCTTTTAAGAAGTTCAAGAGGCCAGGGCAGGCTCCGAGGTTCCCCTGCTGGCAGCCATTTTGTCCCCCCGGTGGCCAATTTTGAAAAAGCGGGGATAAGCTTTAAAAATCGGTGTTTCCCCCGCTCTACCGGGGGACTTGGCAGCCCTAGCTGGATCAGACCAGTGAGGGTCCACCCAGTCCAGCATCCTGTCTCACACAGTGGCCAATGAGTTCCTCCTCGAGGGCCAACAATGGGGCATAAAGGCCGAGGCCTTCATAAGAACATCAGAAGAGCCCTGCTTGATCAGACCAATGAGGGTCCACCTAGTCCAGCATCCTGTCTCACACAGTGGCCAACCAGTTCCTCTGGAGGGCCAACAACAGGGCAGAGAGGCTGAGGCCTTCATACGAACATCAGAAGAGCCTTCTGGATCAGACCAGAGGTCCATCCAGTCAAGCATCCTGTCTCACCCAGTGGCCAGCCAGTTCCTCTGGAGGGCCAACAACAGGGCATAGAGGCTGAGGCCTTCCCCTGAGAAGAACATCAGAAGAGCCCTGCTGGATCAGACCAGTGGTCCATCCAGTCCAGCCTCCTGTATCACACAGTGGCCAACCAGTTCCTCTGGAGGGCCAACCACAGGGCAGAGAGGCTGAGGCCTTCATAAGAATATAAGGAGAGCCCTGCTCAATCAGACCCGTGGTCCATCTAGTCCAGCATCCTGTCTCACACAGTGACCAACGAGTTCCTCTGGAGGGCCAACAACAGGCCATAGAGGCGTTCCCCTGATAAGAGTATCCGAAGAGCCCTGGTGGATTGTGGGCACGAGTTCCTCTGGAGGGCCAACAACAGGGCATAAAGGCCGAGGCCTGCATAAGAACAGCCCTATGTAGGGTGGCCGGCTCTGGGTTAAAAAGTTCTTAGAAATTTTGGGGTGGAGCCATGGTTTGGGGGACATGGAAGGAGCTCAGCAGGGTATGATGCCATAGAGTCCATGCTCCAAACCAGCCCTTTTCTCCTGGGGAATCAATACCTGTAGTCTGGAGATCAATTGTAATTCCCGGAGATCTACAGACCCCCACCTGGAGGTTGGTAACCCTATCTCTGTGCAGTCCCATAGATGAAATTGTGTGTGCACAGGCCAACCATATGTGTGCAGTTCCCAGTATGGAACTGCACACACTTGATAAATGACCATAATTGATTAAGAACGTGAGAACAGCTGTGCTGGATGAGACCAAGGGCCCATCCAGTCCAGCATTCTGTTAAGAGAATTTAAGAAAATAGGAGAAGCCATATTGGATCAGGCCAATGGCCCATCCAGTCCAACACTCTGTGTCACACAGTGGCCAAAAACACCAGGTGCCATCAGGAGGTCCCCCAGTGGGGCCAGAACGCCAGAAGCCCTCCCACTGTGGCCTCCCCCCCAACACCAAGAATAGAAAGCATCACTACCCCAGACAGCAGCTGACCAGTGTTCACACAGCAGTTGACCAGCTGCCTCTAGGAAGCTCCCCAGCCTTTGATCAGAACCACCAACAAGGTGTAGGGGTGAGGATGATGTAAAGCAGGAAAGTTAGACCTCGCCCCTACGTCTCACATCTTTGCATTAGGTATCGAAACAACTGTGGCACTTTATAGAAAATTCTGGTTTGCTCAAGCACTCACACATAACTGGTCATCTAAAAGGCCTTGTTGGTTTACAAGGTGGAAATAGGGCTGCCAAGTCCCCCCGGGGGGCGGGGATTCCCATGCTAAATGGGTCCCCGATCTGCTGGTCAGGATCCAGCCAGCGGGGGGAACCCAACCCCCAAAGTGGCCTGATCAGGCCTACATCCCCGGCGTGATGACGCCACCTGGAAGCGATGTCTTCACGCTGGGCATGTCGCCAGGTGACACTCTAGCAATCTCTCGGAAAACTCTATGGTACCATAGTGTTTTAGGGTGATTACCAGAGCGTCACCCCAGCGACGTGTCCCGTGTGATGACATCACTTCCGGGTGATGCAGTTTGCGTGCGACTCCTGGAGAGGGACCGGGACTCCCCTGCTGTTATGAAGGTAAGACTTGGCAACCCTAGGTGGCAACCAAGGGATGCCAGCTCTGGGTTGGGAAGTACCTGGAGATTTGGAGGGTGGGGCCTCAGGAGAGTAGGGTTTGGGAAGGGGTGGGGCTTCAGTGGGGTGCAATGTCACAGAGACCTCCTTTCAAAGAAGGGGAACTGATTTATGTAGGCTGGAGGTCAGTTGTGATTCCAGGAGGCCTCCAGAGTTCGGTAACCCTAGTGTCAACAAGGTGGGATTCCGTCACTTGAATTCTGAAAGGATGTCGTTTTTGGAATTTTCAGGGTGCCAAGGGGGTGCCCGGTCTGGGTGGCTTCAAAGGGCAGACTGGCTTACATGGTCAGATGGGCGCTACGGGATCACCGGGACCACCAGGGCCAAAGGGAGAACCAGGACCGCAGGTAAGAGATTTCTGGTGGGCTGTGGTAAAATTCCTCTTGCGGCGTTGCATGGAGTTGCCATACACTGAATCAGACCCTTGATCCATCGAGGTCGAGACGGTCTGCACAGACGGGCAGTGGCTCTCCAGGGTCTCAGTAATATACACGATTTTCCAAACCAACATCAAGAATCAACATCAAAAGTACAGAAAGACAAGTGAATTGAACAATATATCCAAATGGGATACAGTCTTTTATCAATCTTTGTTGTTGTTGTCGTTCAGTTGCACGGTCGAGTCCGACTCTTCGCGACCTCAAGGACCACACTACGCCAGGCCCTCCTGTCTTCCATCATGCTCCAGAGTTTGTTTAATTTCATGTTTGTTGCACCGATGACACTGTCTAACCATCTCATCCTTTGCTGTCGCCTTCCTATTTGACCTTCAGTCTTTCCCAGCCTCAGGGTCTTCTCCAGGGAGTGCTCCCTTCTCACTTGGTGGCCAAAGTATTTGAGCTTCAGCTTCAGAGTCTGGCCTTCCAGGGAACAGTCAGGGTGGATTTCTTTTAGGATTGACCGATTTGATCTCCTTGCAGTCCACGGGACTCTCAAGCGTCTTCTCCAGCACCATAATTAAAAAGTATCTATTCTTTGGCGCTCAGCCTTCCTTACAGTCCAACTCTTGCAGCCATACGTTACTACTGGGAATACCATTGCTTTGATCATGTGGACTTTTGTTGGCAGGGTGATGTCTCTACTTTTTTATTATGCTGTCTAGGTTTGCCATCGCTTTCCTCCCAAGGAGCAAGCATCTTTTAATTTCATGGCTGCAGTCACCGTATGCAGTGATCTTGGGTCCCAGGAAGGTGAAGTCTGTCACTGTTTCCATGACTTCCCCTTCTATTTGCCACAGAGTGATGGGGCCAGATGCCACGATCTTAGTTTTTTTGATGCTGAGTTTCAAGTCAACTTTAGCACTCTCCTCTTTCACCCTGAGCAAGAGGGCACCTGGTGTTTTTGGCCACTGTGTGACAGAGTGTTGGACTGGATGGGCCATTGGCCTGATCCAACATTGGCTTTTCTTATGTTCTTACGTTATGTTCTCTTGAGGTCCTCTTCACTTTCTGCCATTAGAGTGGTATCGTCTGCATATCTGAGGTTGTTGATGTTTTTCCTGGCAATCTTAATTCCGGCTTGTGATTCATCCAGGCCGGCATTTTGCACAATGTACTCTGCATATAAATTAAATAAGCAAGGTGATAATATACATCCTTGCCGTACTCCTTTTCCAGTGCTAAACCAATCAGTTGTTCCGTATCCGGCTCTAACTGTCGCTTCTTGACCCTTCTACAGGTTTCTCAAGAGACATGTGAGGTGGTCTGGTGCTCCCATCTCTTTAAGGACTTGCCATAGTTTGTTGTGATCCACACAATCAAAGGCTTTAGCGTAGTCAGTGAAGCAGAAGTAGACGTTTCTCTGGTACTCCCTTGCTTTCTCCATAATCCAGCAAATGTTGTCAGTTTGATCTCTAGTTCCTCTGCCTCTTCGAAACCCAGCTTGTACTTCTTAAGCCGACATAAATAGTTTTAACTGAAACAGGACGCTACCAAGTGTCCATAAGCATCAAAGGAGACACCGTGATTCAGACCCATTTCGGAGGACAACCTTTATCAAGAGGTACATATATCTTCCTCCACAATAATGATGATTCTAAGTTGCAACGACCAACATTAGGAGTTGATTGAAGACAGAGCCCAATAACCTCAAGACAAATCCGTGACTCAATGGTACACTATATAGAAGGCTCGGTGCTCTTATCTGCCATTAGCCGGTAAGCCTATTTTCAAGGCAAGAGACATTCAGAGGTGGTTTGTCATTGCCTGCCTCTGCGTAGCAGCCCTGGACTTCCTTGGTGGTCCCTCCTCTATGTACAAATCAGAGCCTACCCTGCTTAGGTTGTGAGATCTGACATGACAGGGCTAGCCTGGGTCATATTCGATTCTATGGCCATGAAAGAAGGAATGCCTCCCCCGTGGATTCAAGCACCCAAGAAGTCTGCAGTGGTAGAAGGACTCTTTCAGGCATGCAGGACTTCAAGAATAACCGCCAGCATCTTTGAGCCATTCTGGTGTAGTAGTTAGGAGAGTGGACTCTAATCTGAGAGAAGTGGGTTTGATTCCCCACTCCTCCACATGCAGCTGCTGGTGTGACCTTGGGCAAGCCATAGTTCTCTCAGAGCTGTTTTCTCGAGGACAGCTCTTGGGAGAGCTCTCTCAGCCCCGCCTACCTCACAGGGTGTCTGTTGAGGGGAGGGGAAGGCAAAGGAGATTGTAGTCCACTCTGAGATTCCTTTGTGTAGTGAAGGGCGGGGTATAAATCTCCTCCTCCTCCTCCTCCTCTTCTTCTACTGGGCCTGGAATTTTATGGATAGCCACTGCAAGTGGGCTGCAAGTGAGATACTGGGCGATTCTGCATCTGGCATTCACTCCACATTTTCTCAACACTGAGGAAAAGGTGCAGCTCAAAACTGCATTCAAATACCCCAGGGCAACGCCATCCTGACTGCAGAGTCACCCCTGAATGGCCATAAATCTATGCAGAAGGTACCATAAAACCCGACAATCGAAGAAAGTGAAAGCGGCATGCAATGCAGAGGGGAAATTCTGTTCCAAGGTCGGTTTGGTTAAACAACAGAGGGAAAAGCCAGTGCCAAATCGCCCTCTGAGATCCCGGCATTGACTTCCTGTTGACAAACAAAGCCACCACAGTCCATACCAAGCCATGTTTCTGAACTGTCTCCCAGGGCAGCCTCACAAATGGGGTGCAGTCCAGCTGAGAAGCTGGAGAAAGACAGTGTTGATTGAGATCTGGGTCAGAAATCTTTTTTTCCTGTTAACCGAGCTGGAGAGGCAAAGCTTAGCCGAGCATCGCTTGAAAAATAAATTCAAGGAGCAGAGTGGGGGTGAATTGGGGGGGGCTAGAGGGTGAGCGCTGCCCTCATACAAGCTTAAAGAGGTTAGAACTTTAATATCCTTGATCTGAGGGCGTCACGCTGCAAGAGCCTTCCAGGAGATAATTACCTGTGCCTGCTTTGGGGTTGATTAGAGAGAGCACATGGAGAGCCGCTGCCTCCTCCACCTCCACATCTCTCTTTTCTTCGGCTCAGCACCCTGAATTATGAAGGAGTCCGTGCAGGGGGAGCTGCTGCTGTCAAAGAGCCATCAGTTCTCCCCTTCTGTGGAAGTGTCTGAGTCCTGAAATCCGAGGGAAAGGGGAGGAGAAGAAGCCGCCAGTGTTCCCTCTAAGATGAGTTAGTGTGAGCTAGCTCATCATTTTTTAGCCTCCGGCTCACACATTATTGTCTCCGCTCAGGAAGGATGAGCTCCAGAGCAAACCAATTTACGCAGGAGCCAAATGGCTCGCTCACAATTTTAATGCCAGTAGCTCACAAAGTAGAATTGTTGCTCACAAGACTCCACAGCTTAGAAGGAGCATTGGAAGCCGCTGTTTTGGCTACGCAGGAGAACAAAACTCTCCATCCTCCCCAGTACTGAGAAGCTCACCGAGAGTCCTCCGTTATCACATGAGAGTCGTGCAGTGACCTGCCGTTGTGCCCGAGAGCCCACTTCAGGAGGACGAAGCCGAGTCCTGCAAGTCAGAATCTTTCATGTGTAGGGTTGCCAGCCTCCAGGTGGCTCCTGGAGAGCTCCTGGGATTACAGCTGATCTCCAGACTGCGGAGATCAGGTCCCCAGGTAGAAATGAACGTAAGAACATAAGAGAAGCCAATGTCGGATCAGGCCAGTGGCCCATCCAGTCCAACACTCTGTGTCACACGGTGGCCAAAAAATACCTGTTGCCAGCAGGAGGTCCAACAGTGGGGCCAGGACACTAGAAGCCCTCCCCCTATTGCCCCCCCCCTCCAAGCACCAAGAATACAGAGCATCACTTGCCCCAGTCTGAGAGTTCCTATCTATACTTTGTGGCTAATAGCCACTGATAGTGTGCAACTGCAGTGAAAAAGGACAACGCTATGCTGGGGGTTACTAGGAAGGGAACAGAAAACAGATCAGCCAGTATCAAAATGCCCCTGTATAAATCCATGATGTGACTTCATTTGGAATACTGTGCACAGTTCTGGTCACCACACCTCAAAAAAGATATTATAGCATTGGAAAAAGTGCAGAAAAGGGCAACTAGGATGATAAAAGGGTTGGAACACTTTCCCCATGAAGAATGGTTGAAGCGCTTGGGGCTCTTTCGCTTGGAGAAATGACGGCTGAGGGGTGACACGATTGAGGTTTATAAGATCATGCATGGGATAGAGCAGGTAGAGAAAGAAGTAATTTTCTCCCTTTCTCACAAGACAAGAACTTGTGGGCACTCCATGAAATTGCTGAGCAGTCGGGTTAAAATGGATAAAAGGAAGTCCTTCTTCACCCAAAGAGGGATTAACACATGGAATTCACTGCCAAAGGAGGTGGTGGCGGCTACAAGCATGGACGGCTTCAAGAGAGAATTAGACAAACCTATGGAGCAGAGGTCCATTAGTGGCTATAAGTATTTATGACTGTGAGAGCTGGACTATAAGGAAGGCCGAGCGCCGAAGAATAGATGCTTTTGAATTGTGGTGCTGGAGAAGACTCTTAAGAGTCCCTTGGACTGCAAGGAGATCAAATCAGTCAATCCTAAAAGAAATCAACCCTGACTGTTCCCTGGAAGGCCAGATCCTGAAGCTGCAGCTCAAATACTTTGGCCACCAAATGAGAAGGGAGCAGTCCCTGGAGAAGACCCTGAGGCTGGGAAAGATTGAAAGTCAAAGAAGGAGGAGACGGCAAAGGACGAGATGGTTACACAGTGTTATTGATGCCACAAAAATTAAATTAAGCAAACTCTGGAACACGACAGAAGGCAGGAGGGCCTGGCGTGATGTGGTCCATGGGGTCGCAAAGAGTTGGACTTGACTGTGCGACTGAACAACAACAATACAGATAGGAACTCTCAGTCTGGGGCAAGTGATGCTCTGTATTCTTGGTGCTTGAGAGGGGGGCAACAGTGGGAGGGCTTCTGGTGTCCTGGCCCCACTGCTGGACCTCCTGAGGGCACCTGGTGTTTTTGGCCACTGTGTGACAGAGTGTTGGACTGGATGGGCCACTGGCCTGATCCAACACTGGCTTCTCTTACGTTCTTAACATGTGGCCAAAGGATTGGGTAAATAAGATCTTTGGATGCACCCGTACAGCAAGTTGGTGTTTTCTTTTCTAGGGTGAAAAGGGCAAGAAAGGCAGGTCGCAGCTGTGCCCCAGGGGACCTGCAGGGATTCCTGGTGTCAAAGGAGGAATGGTGAGTACTTTCAGGTCACATGGCATAGATTTGTTGGCAGAGTTCAGGAAATAATCCAATCCACGCTTTGGAGTTTCCTTTCCATGAGTTCACTGCAATAGGGTTTTTGCAAAAAGACAATAACTGACTTCAGGCCATTGATAGAACAGAGACGCCCTCAGAGCATGAGCACTAACACAACACACAGCGGAGAGAGAAACAACAAGAGGTAGGTGGGAACTGCAAGAGAAAATCATTCAGTAAACCCTAAACCCGGGGTGTCAAACTCATTTGTTATGAGGGCCGGATCTGGCATAAATGAGACCTTGTTGGGCTGGGCCATGTGTGTCATAAAATGCAGTGCCAGGTAGCGGAGATATAAACTTCGTAAAGGACACAAACACAAAGGTTTTTTTTAACTTAAAATAAAGACATACCTAAAACATTAGGACTCTTGCAATATTTTGTTTATTTAACAGTTTCTGATAACTGAGACCTCTCGCTCTGAATTATTGCATCCAGATGTCTGTGCTGTAGCAATCTTGAGTATGCTGTTCAGGTGTGTATCTGTGAGCTGCAAACCTACTTTTGATTTATGGACATCCACCACAGAAATCTCACGCTCAGAGTTCTGAGACTAGGACCCAGGGGAAAACATGAAATGGCTGAGCGACTTAGAGAATCTGGCGAAGCAAGCTATGATGTAGCAGCAGCAACAGAACTGGAAGCAGGAGATGGCCAGTTTCACTGCGGGCCCGATAGAAGCCCTCTGGGGGCCTGATACAGCCCTTGGGCTGCTTGTTTGACACCTCTGCCCTAAACAATAGAGAATGCTCCATAGCTTCCCCTAGGGTACAAGTGGACTAAACTACTCATTCAGCAGTATCCACATTTCATTGTATCTGAAGTAGTGTGCTTGCACACGAAAGCTTATACTTTGAATAAAATGTATTGGTCTTAAAGGGTGCCACTGGACTCTGAATTTTGTTCAGCAGTATTCACAGTAACTAAACTCTTGGCAGGATGTTGCTTCTCCTTGGGCCATTCCGCACCAGCGCCTTCTCCGACGTTACCACTCAATATATTTCGGCGCAAGCAAGCGTTTCCGCATAGTTTGCATCGGAATTAGTTAAAACCCGATTTTTCTGTGGAAATTCCCCACATTTTCCCTAACCTGAAAATCAAGGATTGGGAAAATGCGGGGAATTTCCACAGAAAAATCGGGTTTTAACTAATTCCGATGCAAACTATGCGGAAACGCTTGCTTGCTTGTGTTTATATTGAAATATATTGAGTGGTAACGTCGGAGAAGGCGCTGGTGTGGAATCGCCCCAACAGTTTTGAGCAAGAGACAGAAGCCTGGGAGTATATCAGACCCAGCTTCTGTGAGAAAAGGTCAAGGGGGCCTTTACCAGCAAGGGCAGGTCTCCTAGTTGAATGCATGGAGCCGCCTTCTGCAGGGTCGAACCGTTGGTCCATCTAAGTCAATATGGGCTACCTTAAATGTAGGGTTGCCAAGCTTTACCTTTAAAAACTCGGGGGAGTCCCGCGTGCATGCTTTGAGCGTGCGTGCCATGCTGACATCACCCAGAAGTGATGTCATCATGCTGGCCACGTTGCCAGGACAACACTCTGGCAATCATCCTAAAACTCTATGGTACCATAGAGTTTTCAGGGCGATTGCTAGAGCATTGCCCCAGCAACGTGTCTAGCATGATGATGTCACTTCCGGGTGACATCATCACACCAGGCACGTTGGCCTGATTGGGCCACTTCGGGGGTGGGGTTCCTCCCGCCAGCCGGATCCAGACCGGCAGATTGGGGACCCCTTTAGTGGGGGAATCCCTGCCCCCCTAGGGGGACTTGGCAGCCCTACTTAAATGGTCTCTGCTGTCTGAGGTCTCGTGCAGAGAAAGGCCTTTCCCAGTTACCCCCTACCTTTTGCTTCCTTTGCTCACCTGCACCTGTCTTCACAAGCTCCCCCAGTGCCTAGCACCATGTTCTTTCTTTTGTCCAAATGTCTGCTGCTTGCTCCTCACACACACACACATACACACACACACACACACACACTCCTTGACCTCTTCATCTCATTATCTTCACCTTCTTTGTTGCTGACGCAATTTGTTCCCATGGTCTAGCCACCTTAAGTGAGAACAGATGCAGAAAAATGGCCTCCTAGTCCCGCCGTCAGCCACTCCAGGGCATCAGATCTGTAAGCACTGCCATTTTAAAACGACAAACTTGGTTAGGATCCTTTGGAGAGCAACCGCTCATTTCAGCAAGCTGGTCCTGAACAGTTTTTCTTCCCTTTCCAGACTTGGGTTTTTTTTTACGAGGGTACCTTTCCCCCTCTGAGTAGAGGGCCAACAATTAAAACTTAATGTGTGAATAATATGTAAAAATGCATGGATTTCTTTGTAAAGGATTAAAAAAACACAGGGGCCCGATCACACCTCATGTAAAAATTCCAAAATCATATATACACAACGGCCAATAGACTTGACCTGACACATTTCGGCCTGTTAGAGCCTTCCACAGAGGTCAAACTCAATGAGATTGTGGCTTATGCCACAATATATAATACAGTACAGTTTATACAGCATAGATACAAAATGGGCCAGAAAGGAATTGCTGTAAAAAAATGAAATTAAATGCATATAATAAAATAGATAAATACACAATGCCCATATTATACTTAAAAAATATATTGACATTTCCAGAGTGGAATTACTAGGCCAGGAATGCAAGAATAAATGAGACCTCCCAAAATCCAATCATATGCCAAATGATGTTTCACGGATATTAATCTAGAAACAAAAGAAATATTAACCGATGCAATCTTTTTGGATCTGTGCTGTGCAATTGTATTGTTTTATGTATTGTGGTATAAGCCAATTTGTTCCTCATTGTGTTTGACCTCTGAAGAAGGCAGCCGTTTGAGATGGTCAGACTATCCCGATGCGGAAAGTCCATCATTGGCCAGTCGACAAGCATTAGACCAGACTTTCAGTGGTCTCTTTAAAGTACGGCTCCCTGGCGGGGCTCAACAGGCTGATTACGGAAGCGGCCCCTTTCCCAGATGTCGCTGTCCGGACGTTCCCTTTAAATCCACCAGGCACTCGTGGGTGGGTCGGCTATAAAGACCCATCTGATCGTGACTGGAGCTTATCCTCCCTCCCAGGATGGTGAAACGGGGAAGGGAGAAACACGAACTGAGCAAGATGGACATGTTTTGAGGCTCGCCGCCAAAACACCAGAGCTCCTAGTGGTGTTAAAGGAGAAACATCGTTGGAAATCCCTGGTTGCAATGAAGAAACACAAAGGGCCTGAGGCCTTTAGCGTGGCCCTCTGACTGCTGGGGAAGAAAGGCTGTAGCTTCTGCTGCTGTTCTTAGCAAAAGTCATTTGTGATTTCTTTTCAACAGGGGGAAGACGGCCCGGTTGGTCCAAAAGGAGAAAAAGGCTTCCCAGGACTTTCCGTAAGTGCTTGAATCCTAGACAGGGGTGGGACAAGATCGGCTACTCAGGAATACACATTTGGTCAGCCTTCACCTTTTCTAAATGTTCTCTACATGTACGATCTTTAGTCTTTGAGGCTGCGGCCACACGGGCTTTAAATGCGGGAGGAAGGGCTATTTCCTCCCGCATTTAAAGGGGCCGACCAGACGGCCGGCCCCAAGTCCCATGCCAAAGCGGGCTCCAATGCGGGTTCCTCCCGCATTTTCAGACCCCGGGAAAATCAAGTATTTTCCCGGGTGTTGCGGGAGGAAACCGCATTGGAGGTATCTGGACAGCCCTCTCTCGCATGCATTGCGAGAGCAGGGCTGTCCACATAGCCCCGCCGGCCATTTCCCCCCCCCCTTTTACACTTGGGCGCCTGGCTATCCATGCGCCCAAGTGTAAAAGGGTGAAAAAACAAACAAACCCAACTTACCCAGGCGGATGGCGGGTCGGAGGCTGCCACCGCCGCCTCAAGTGCTGCTGGGTCCGCCTCCACCGCCTCCGTCGCCTCCGTAGTTGTGTCTTCAGCGGCGGGCCGCCGCCGCGGCCACCGCCGCCGTGGCTGCCCCCGCTTCCGCCGCGGCCACCGCGGCCGCTGTTCCCAACCCGCTGTTTAAAAATGCAGCCCCTTTAAATCCGGGAGCCCTCCCGGATTTAAAGGGGCCGTGTGACCGTGGCCTGAGATACGGATGTTATTACCTGATGGGACTTATACATCATTGGATTGTACCACTCTTATGCTTGAACCCAGGGGTCATTTCGAGCAGGAGCTTCGGGGGAGCTCAGCTCCGGGAGTTGGTGCCAGCCCCCCCTCCCCCACAGGGGAATGCCTGCTTGTGTCATGGCTGCAGCAAAATGACCCCATCCCCTGGAAAGGTCCTTGTTCTTCCGACCAGCCTTCTGAAGGCTTCAGCCACCACTGAAGCTATCCTCCCAGAACAGTGGTATTTCTGAGGCTTGGATTAGTAGCTGTCCCCTCTCTGCCAGCTCTTTCTTTCTTTCTTTCTTTCTTTCTTTCTTTCTTTCTTTCTTTCTTTCTTTCTTTCTTTCTTTCTTTCTTTCTTTCTTTCTTTCTTTCTTTCTTTCTTTCTTTCTTTCTTTCTTTCTTTCTTTTTCTTCCTTCCTTCCTTCCTTCCTTCCTTCCTTCCTTCCTTCCTTCCTTCCTTCTGACATACTTCCGGTGATGTCAGGTGGCGTAGCATATGCAAATGAGTTATGCTAATGAGCGCCTGGATCTCTTTTTCTACAAAATGACCCCTGCTTGAATCCGTCTGCAGGACTGTTACTGTTCGGATGAAGTTATCAACGAAACGAGATCAGCATTCCAGAGAACCTCGTCATATTTCCATTCCGTTTATTGTATTGATTATTGATGTTCATTAAGTGTATCGTATTGATTACTGTTTACATTGTATGTTATGCACTTGATTAATTAGCGTTCTACACAGCTTTACTTTGTCGCTCATTTATGAATTCCTGGAGAGCCATGAAGTGGGGCTGTGGCTCAGTGGTAGAGCATCTGCTTGGCATGCAGAAGGTCCCAGGTTCAATCCCCGGCATCGCCAGTTGAAAGGACCAGGCAGGAGGTGATGAGAAAGACCTCCGCCTGAGAGCCTGGAGAGCTGTAAAGAGGGGCTGTGGCTCAGTGGTAGAGCCTCTGCCTGGCATGCAGAAGGTCCCAGGTTCAATCCCCAACACCTCCAGTTGAAAGGACCAGGCAGGAGGGGATGTGAAAGACCTCCGCCTGAGACCCTGGAGGGCCGCTGCCAGCAGAGGAGACAGTGTTGACCAAGACGGTTCAAGGGTCTGGCTCCAAAGAATACATCAAATGAGTTCTCGTGACTGACTGGGAAAGCGATTGACTGGTAGAAAGAGAGGCTAATAAATACGGCAAGGCAGTAATCTATGAAGACCTAGCGGGCCCCAGCAGGTTGGGCATCTTGGTGTGCACTTTGACCCTTTTGGGTCACATGCCAGTAGGGTCTAACAAGGCACAATCGTCTAAGTGTGTCTGCGAGGGTGAAATCGGAAGTCCCGTTTGCAGGAGTCTAACTTCAGCTCTCGTTCTTCCCAAACAAAGGTGGAGGAGGTGAAAGACATCATCAGGACCGAGATGAGCGACACGCACGGTGAGCAAGCCAACGCCGGCTCCCCTCATTGAGACAGGCTGCCCCCGAGACTCCCATCTGTACGCTAAATTAGAGCAATTTGAATACCGGCACAGACCCATCCAGCAAAGCAGATTTCACCCCATTAGCTGCAGACGGGGCTGTTTTGCCAAGCCAGCTGGCTAGATGAATCCTGGCTCTGGGTGGACACGAAGCCCCTGACCTTCTTTGCCTCGGGCCGCCGCATGTCTCCTCTGGAACCTCAGTGCGCACATTTCGCCTGCGGGGTTTTGCAGCGGCAAATCCCTCGATTTGTTTTTTCCTCTGTTTGTGGCTTTTGACACTTCAGGGTCACCGGAGCCCCAGCCGTTGTTTGCAGGCACCATCCCTGTCCAAAGGTTGTCTAAGAACAATCCAGTAGCTGGAGGTTCAACCTCCGGAATTCCATTCTTGGCACCTGTCCCCAGGAGTTCAAGACACAACTCCATGAGGGAAAGCCTTGCATGGAGAAGGTCCACTAGTGTCTTGCATGTCTAGCTAAAGAGAGAAGAAGATGAGAAGAGACTGGATTGTTATCCCGCTCTTCACTACCTGAAGGAGTCTCAGAGTGGCTTACAAACTCCTTGCCCTTGAGCCTCCCCACAACAGACACACACCATCCAGCTCTTCTTCTTCTTCCTCCTCCTCCTTCTCCTTCTTCCCTCTTCCTCCTTCTTCTTCCTTCTTCTTTCTCCTCCAGTTTGGTGTCGTGGTTAAGTGCGCGGACTCTAATCTGGGAGAACCAGGTTTGATTCCCCAGTCCTCCACTTGTAACCTGCTGGATGACCTTGGGCAAGCCGTAGTTCTGGCACAGCTGTTCTTGAAAAAGAGCTGTTTCTGTCAGAGCTCTCTCAGCCCCACCGACCTCACAGGGTGTCTGTTGTGGGGAGGGGAAGGGAAAGGAGTTGGTAAGCGGCTCTGAGACTCCAAGTAAATCCAATCTCATCTCTTCTCTTCTTTTCTTCTTGATTTTTCGCCCTGTTAGTCTGTCTGGAGCAGCAGAAAAGAGCCAGAGCCCCGGAGCACCTGAAAGACCAACCAAATTTGTGGCAGGGCAGGAGCTTTTGTGAGTTACTGCTGACTTCTTCAGATACCTGAAGTGAGCAGAGACTCACGAAAGCTCGTACCCTGCCACGAATCTTGTTGGTCTTTAAGGAAATAATGGTGGCAAAGGAAAATGAAGGTTGCAGTACTGTGTCCACTCGTCTGGGGACAGTCCCCACTGGACATTATGTCACTTCGTTCTTACTAACCCCACAGAACATTGACCCAGGGCAGGATGGGTTTTACGCAGAGGAGGGACCTCAGGGGGGGGGGTATAATGCCAGAGAATCCACCCTCCAAAGCAGCCATTTTCTGATCTCTGTAAGAGCCCCTGTAAGAAGAGCTCTGTAAGCTCTTGGAGGATTGGCTACATTAGGGGGTGTGGCCTAATATGCGAAGGAGCTCCTGCTACGAAATGAGCCCTGAATTTGAAGGGCTGTCAGGGAGGGCAGGGAGCTGTTCCTGTAGGCAGCAGAGGAGAGGACTCGCAAGAAGGGGTTTAAATCAAGGGCCGGAAGGTAGCGGCTGGATATTAGGGGAAAACTTTTTGACAGTCAGAGTTGTGCAGCAGTGGAATCAGCTGCTTGGGGAGGTGGTGAGCTCCCCTTCTTCCCTAGCCGTCTTGAAGCAGTGGCTGGACAAACCCTTGTCAGGGATGCTCTAGGCTTGATCCTGCCCTGAGCAGGGGGTCGGACTAGATGGCCTGTCTGGCCCCAGGGTGGGAGCCGTGGGCCTTGGTAACAAATGGCTCTCTTTCCTCTTTCCCAGCTTGTGCCGGTGAGTCGGAGACAGGGCACCTGTCCAGCCTGATACGCTGAGAACGTTGTTCACTGTCCCCAGGGATAAGTATGAAACTTGAACTGCTAAGATGGATAGGCAAGGCCTTAATTGTCAGGTGGCCTGATCGGCAACATTTGAGTAGCACAGGTAGAGCACATGGCATTCGGTGCCACAAGAAGTGGTGGCAGCTATAAGAAATGGAGGCAGTGGCTATAAGGCACAAGGTATAGATTGAACACTAAGTCTGGGGCAAGTGATGCTCTGTATTCTTGGTGCTTGGGGAGCCACAGTGGGAGGGCTTCTGGTGTCCTGGCCCCACTGGTGGACCTCCTGATGACACCTGGGTTTTGGCCACTGTGTGACACAGAGTGCTGGACTGGATGGGCCATTGGCCTGATCCAACACGGCTTCTCTTATGTTCTTAGTGGCTAGTAGCCACAAGCTCTAGATGGAACAGTCTGTCAGGGGCAGTGATACTCTGTATTCTTGGTGCTTGGGGGGCAACAGTGGGAGGGCTTCTGGAGTTCAGTCCCTGCTGGGGAACCTCCTGATGGCACCTAGGTTTTGGCCACTGTGTGACACAGAGTGTTGGACTGAGTGGGCCATTGACCTGATCCAACATGGCTTCTCTTTTGTTCTTAACTGTCAGCCACCCCACATAAGTTGGGTCTGGGTCCCTGTTCGAATTCTGGTTTGACTAAAGTGTAAGTAGCCAGAAGAGTGCCTGAGAGAGTTGCTACAGCTTGAAGCTGTAGTAAACCCACCGCCATCCTCTCATTCAGTTCTGTGACTGGCGAATCAGGACTTTGCCAACCCAGAGTTGTGGCACCCCTACTGTAGATGGAGGCTCCCTTCGATCAGCCTAGCTAGTAGCCACCGATGGACCCTCTCCTCCATGAATCTGGCTGTATCTAAACTGAGCTACAGAGTGACCACCGAGACAGCGTCTAAATAAGGTGACAGTGATTTTATCCGTGCCTTCTCTTTCACAGATGCAAACCCGTTTATTTTTTTTACTTTCACGCAGGCAAAGGCTTTCATTTGGCAAACGGATCGGCAGAAATGGATGTCGACTACCTAGCGGATACCGAGAAAAGGGGGGGAAGAGCTCTGGTGTCCAGAAATCTGAGGACAAAAAAGTTATTCAAGAACATGAAGAATGGGACCAAATCGGAAATGCTGCTCAGAGACTTGGCTCCCTCGATTCCAAGTAATTCTTCTACGTATACTGTTGATTCATCAGCACTATTTATTCATCAACCGACATCATTTTTCTCATCAACAGTTTCTGCAGTAATGTAATTCCCCGCACTGACGTTTTTTAAAACTGCGCGTTGTGGGACGTTTTCCGCAGTAGATTTTTTCTCACCGGGCACAAACATGAAGTTTTCTCCTTCTTATCCTACGTTTTGGAATCCTGTTGCGGGTACTGGTTCTGCAGAGGCTGACTCCTCCTCAGATGAGGAAGAGGCAGGGAGCAACCCAACCTCAGCCCAGTCAGCCCAGAAGAAGAACCTCCAACAGCACCTGTGGAGGAAGAGTCCCCAGCAGCTGCACAGGAGGTGCAGCCAGAAGGAGAGACCGATCTTGAGCCTGGCCCAGCACCCCCAGTTGCAGACACCCTGAGGCTAGACTCCCCACCTAGTTCTCCTGAGTGCCCCAGACGGAGGGCACGCCAGAGGTTGACTTTGCAGGAGCGAAGAAGGAGTGCCAGACTGCAGCTCCTGCAAAGGCAACGAGAGGAGCTGTAAGCCTTTGCAGACTCACCTCCCAGGGAAGGGAGGACCTGCTCAAAAACACTCCGTGCACCTGCTTCAGCGTGGCAGCAACTCTGCACATTCAGACCCGCTTCTGTGTGTGTAGCAGCTGCTCCTTGTCCTTGACTTCCTGGCTATCCAGCCTTTGGCTTTGTTATTTACCTTGACTCCGGCCCGTGTTTCCAGCTTGCAGTGTGCAGTCTCTGTGGCCACCAGCCAAGACAGCACAAATCCCCAGTTTTAGCGAGTTCTGAAAACACAAGGTAAAAAGGAGAAAACTTTGGGTTTGTGCCTGATGAGGAAAACTCTACTGCAGAAAATTTCACATAATGTGCAGTTTATAAAACATCAACATGGGGGGTTTCACTACTGCAGAAATGGTCATCGATTGGTCAGTCACTTTACAAGAATTACCAATTCAATTTGACACATATTCCCATTTTCCCCTTGTTTCTGGCACATTTCTGTTCTTCCTATCTTATTTTATTGATTTCTCTTTTTTTGTATTTTTCCATTTGGTATAGTGGTTAAGTGCGCAGACTCTAATCTGGGAGAACTGGGTTTGATTCCCCACTCTTCCACTTGCACCTGCTGGATGACCTTGGGCAAGCAATAGTTCTGTCAGAGCTGTTCTCTCAAGGGCAGTTCTCAAGAGAGCTCTCTCAGCCCCACCTACCTCACAGGGTGTCTGTTGTGGAGGGGAGAGGAAAGGAGTTTGTAAGCTGCTCTGAGACTCTGAGTGAAGGGCGGGACATAAATCCAGTCTCCTCTTCTCTCTTCCTCTTCTCTGTGCATAAAAGAGGGGTCAGTCTATCAGGAATTTCCATTAGCCAAGACTGTCAGACATAACAATCATAAAAGTAAAATAGATTTATAATTCAATGGGCTGTAGTTAGGGGCATTGTAAAAACCAGTTAAGTGTTCTTCAGATTTTTAATGTGCTTTGGCTGGGTTGCAAGTATGAGATTGAGAAGGAACTGTCTGTACGACGCCGTTATCTTGGTTGACTGGCAGTGCTTCACTATGCAGGCCCCGGTCGTTTCCTAAAAGTAAAGCTTCCGGAGATTTCTTTCATAAGCCATCATAGATACTACAACAGTGTGGGAAGTCCTGTACCGGAAATACAAGCTGTCGTAAACAGATCTGGCCAACATTCGGGAGCATGTGGCTAGGAATTCCTCCAGAAGAGCTGTCCTGGAAGACCAGGACCTCATTTCAGGAAGTGATATCATCACATAAGTAGTGTCTTTTGTGTGCACAATTGATGGCGAAATAGGTATATCCTGCTCCTTGCAGGTCCAGAAGGGGAGCGAGAGAGAGCCCAGGAAGGGGAGTTGGAGAGGAGCTCCCAGGCTATAGAAAGAGAGGCTATAGAAAGTTCCTGCAGAACTTAAACACATATGCACACCTAGAGCGATGTAGCATCTCCCGCATGCTGAGTCGCCTTGCTCCAACCACCTGTGGGTCTTTCTCATAGGCTACTTCTGGCATCTGACTGGCTGTTGATGGAAATAGGACCCTGGGCCAGATGGACCATAGGTAGGATCCCGTGGGTCTCCCTTAGCTGCTTTGGGGAGGCAAAGAGAAATGGGCAGAGTCGTTTCAGGGAGGAGGAGAGTTTGGAGCAGCTGAGGATGGCTGTGTTGGGAAAGTGATGGTCACTGACTGGGACATTAATTGTATGTAACGGTAAAGTGAAATTCACATGCCTGCTTTGGGGAGGAAAGGGAAAATGGGCAGAGTTGCTTCAGGGAGGAGGTGGATTTGGAGCATCTGAAGCTGGTAGCACTGGGGAAGTGAAGGTCACAGGCAGGGACATTAATGGCAAGTAAGGGTAAAGTGACGTTCACGTACCTGCTTTAAGAACGCAAGCAAAAATGGGCAGAGTTGCTTCAGGGAAGAGGAGCATTTAGAGCACCTGAAGGTGGTAGTATTGGGGAAGTGAAGGTCACAGGCAGGGACATTAATGGCAAAGGGCAAAGTGACATGCGCATAACTGCTTTGGGGAGGCAAAAGGAAATGAAATAACATAAGGTGAAATGGGCAGAGTTGTTTCAGGGAGGAGGCAGATTTGGAGCATCTGCGGGGGGTAGCATTGGGGAAGTGAAGTTCACAGGCAGGGATATTAATGGTAAGTAAGGGCAAAGTGACATGCACATAGCTGCTTTGGGGAGGCAAAAGGAAATGAAATAACATAAGGTGAAATGGGCAGAGTTGTTTCAAGGAGGAGGCAGATTTGGAGCATCTGCGGGTGGTAGCATTGGGGAAATGAAGGTCACAGGCAGGGACATTAATGGCAAGTAAGGGCAAAGTGACATGTGCATAGCTGCTTTGGGGAGGCAAGAGAAAATGGGCAGAGTTGTTTCAGGGAGGGGGAAAATCTAACACCCATGGGTGATAGTGTTGGGGAAGTAAAGGTCGCAGGCGGGCCGTGAATGCTAAACGAGGGCAAAGTGAAAGCACAAAGGTCTGCAGCCCTTTCACACACTGCGCTCTCTTCTTTCATTGGCACAACTTGTGGCCTGGATCAGTCCATCACTGTCACCTCTTCCTGACAATGTTCCTGCTCTTTTTCATCAATCCCGCAGGCACAAGAGAGATCGGGGTGCTTTGATTCAGGTTTGGTTGGGGGGGGGGGGGGGATAAGCGTGGGAAACTCATGAAGTGTTAAGAGAAAAAAGGACATTAAGGCTAACAGTTGTGCACACACACACAACAGGTGCTTGCGTGATGCCCTCCTGCCCACAATGGATTGTTGACACCCCAGGCATTGGGATCACAAGCTGCCTTGACAGTGACCCAAATACTGCTTGGATCCACAGGCGGGCATTGCAAAATGGCCTCCCTTTCAGAGCCTGGAAGAAAGGGGGGAAATTTCATGATAGGAAGCACACTGTCCTTGGTGGAGGGGCTTAGTGGCAGAGCCTCTGCTTGGCCTGCAGAAGGTCCCAGGTTCAATCCCCGACATTGCCAGTTAAAAAGGACCAGGCAGTAGATAATGGGAAAGACCTCCGCCTGAGACTCTGGAGAGTTGTAAAGAGGGGCTGTGGCTCAGTGGCAGAGCCTCTGCAAGGCATACAGAAGGTCCCCAGTTCAATCCCCGGCATCTCCAGTCAAAAGGACCAGGCAGGAGGTGATGGGAAAGACCTTCGCCTGAGACCCTGGAGAGCTGTAAAGAGGGGCCGTGGCTCAGTGGAAGAACCTTTACTTGGCATGCAGAAGGTCCCAGGTTCAATTCCCAGCTTCTCCAGTTGAAAGGACCAGGCAGGAGGTGAAGGGAAAGACCTCTGCCTGAGACCCTGGAGAGCTGTAAAGAGGGGCCGTGGCTCAGTGGAAGAACCTTTACTTGGCATGCAGAAGGTCCCAAGTTCAATTCCCAGCTTCTCCAGTTGAAAGGACCAGGCAGGAGGTGAAGGGAAAGACCTCTGCCTGAGACCCTGGAGAGCTGTAAAGAGGGGCCGTGGCTCAGTGGAAGAACCTTTACTTGGCATGCAGAAGGTCCCAGGTTCAATTCCCAGCTTCTCCAGTTGAAAGGACCAGGCAGGAGGTGAAGGGAAAGACCTCTGCCTGAGACCCTGGAGAGCTGTAAAGAGGGGCCGTGGCTCAGTGGAAGAACCTTTACTTGGCATGCAGAAGGTCCCAGGTTCAATTCCCAGCTTCTCCAGTTGAAAGGACCAGGCAGGAGGTGAAGGGAAAGACCTCTGCCTGAGACCCTGGAGAGCTGTAAAGAGGGGCCGTGGCTCAGTGGAAGAACCTTTACTTGGCATGCAGAAGGTCCCAGGTTCAATTCCCAGCTTCTCCAGTTGAAAGGACCAGGCAGGAGGTGATGGGAAAGACCTTCGCCTGAGACCCTGGAGAGCTGTAAAGAGGGGCCGTGGCTCAGTGGAAGAACCTTTACTTGGCATGCAGAAGGTCCCAAGTTCAATTCCCAGCTTCTCCAGTTGAAAGGACCAGGCAGGAGGTGAAGGGAAAGACCTCTGCCTGAGACCCTGGAGAGCTGTAAAGAGGGGCCGTGGCTCAGTGGCAGAGCCTCTGCTTGGCAGGCAGAAGGTCCCAGGTTCAGTCCCCGGCATCTCCATTTAAAAGGACCAGGCAGGAGGTGAAGGGAAAGACCTCTGCCTGAGACCCTGGAGAGCTGTAAAGAGGGGGCGTGGCTCAGTGGCAGAGCCTCTGCTTGGCAGGCAGAAGGTCCCAGGTTCAGTCCCCGGCATCTCCATTTAAAAGGACCAGGCAGGAGGTGAAGGGAAAGACCTCTGCCTGAGACCCTGGAGAGCTGTAAAGAGGGGCTGTGACTCAGTGGAAGAACCTTTACTTGGCATGCAGAAGGTCCCAGGTTCAATCCCCATCTTCTCCAGTTGAAAGGACCAGGCAGGAGGTGAAGGGAAAGACCTCTGCCTGAGACCCTGGAGAACTGTAAAGAGGGGCCGTGGCTCAGTGGCAGAGCCTCCGCTTGGCAGGCAGAAGGTCCCAGGTTCAGTCCCCGGCATCTCCATTTAAAAGGACCAGGCAGGAGGTGAAGGGAAAGACCTCTGCCTGAGACCCTGGAGAGCTGTAAACAGGGGCCGTGGCTCAGTGGCAGAGCCTCCGCTTGGCAGGCAGAAGGTCCCAGGTTCAGTCCCCGGCATCTCCATTTAAAAGGACCAGGCAGGAGGTGAAGGGAAAGACCTCTGCCTGAGACCCTGGAGAGCTGTGAAGAGGGGCCGTGGCTCAGTGGCAGAGCCTCTGCTTGGCATGCAGAAGGTCCCAGGTTCAAGCCCCGGCATCTCCAGTTAAAAGGATCAGATAGTAGGAGATGTGAAAGACCTCAGTCTGAGACCCTGGAGAGCGGCTGCCAGGCTGAATAGACAATACTGAGCTTGATGGAACAAGAGCCTGATCCAGTATAAGGCAGCTTCGTGTGTTCAAGACTCTGGTTTGGGAACTTGGTGGATCCTGGGAAAGGACCCCAGCAGGGTCCGACACTGTAGAGTCCTCTGTCCAAAGGAGCTGTTTCCTCCAGGGGAAATCGATCTTTTTTGTCTAGAGATCGGTTATCATTCCAGGAGATCTCCAGGTCCCACCTGGAGATTTGCAACCCTGTCACATGCAGTCTCCTCAGCTGGGGGGAGAGTGGGTGCATGTCCAAATGGAATGATTGTTCTACTCTTAAAAATACTGAGTTGTGTAAATTTTTCCAGTTGAGCAAATTTGAATATTTTCGTTTACGTAATTTGCATGACGAATTCAGCTTCTCCTAGTTACTTGGAGAGCTAGTTCGGTGAAGTGGTTACATGTGTGGACTCTAATCTGGGAGAACCGGGTTTGATTCCCCCACTCCTCCTCCACATGCAGCCAGCTGGGTGATCTTGGGCAAGCCATAGTTCTGTCAGAGCTATTCTCTCAAGGGCAGTCCTCAAAAGAGCTCTCTCAGCCCCACCTACCTCACAGGGTGTCTGTGGTGGGGAGGGGAAGGGAAAGGAGATTGTAAGCCGCTCTGAGACTCCTTCAGGTAGTGAAGGGCAGGGTATAAATCCAATCTCCTCCTCCTCCTCCTCCTCCTCCTTCTGCCGAAGCATAGAAGTCAGGATACAGGCTCCAGCAATCTACTCAGTTTGCCTTTGGCTTGTGACATATTATTTTCCTGCATACCTTCGTGGTTGTCTTTGCAATTTTAGGGACTAGAAACTTGCCTTGAAAAAAGAAAAAAAACACCGTAGATTCTCTGTAAACTAAATTCTGTGACCTGCAAGAAATATTTAGCTGTATGCCCGGAACTGTAGAAAATCTGTTCTTTTACATGCCGGATGTCAATCTAAGGCTAACCTCTCTGTATTCACAATGCATCTAAGCAGAACACGTTTAATCGATTCTCCTTGACCTGAGCAGACCAAGTATTAAATACGAGTACTTAGCATTTATGTAACACTTGAAATCCATGATCTCCGTCACTGTGATAAGAACTTGGGCATGGAGGTCAGAATGATCCTCTCTGCATCATGATGTTGGTCAGTTCAGACATCGCACGAAAAGAGATTTAAGGAGGCCGAATGTGCTTGTCGGAACCCCATAAGAGAACATAAGAGAAGCCAATGTTGGACCAGGCCAGTGGCCCATCCAGTCCAACACTCTGTGTCACACAGTGGCCAAAAACACCAGGTGCCCTCAGGAGGTCCAGCAGTGTGGCCAGGAGGACACTAGAAGCCCTCCCACTGTTGCCCCCCCCCAAGCACCAAGAATACGGATCATCACTTGCCCCAGACTGAGAGTTCCTATCTATACTTTGAGGCGAATAGCCACTGATGGACCTCTGCTCCTTATGTTTATCTAATTTCCCCTTGAAGCCCTCCATGCTTGTAGCCGCCACCACCTCCTGTGGCAGTGAATTCAGATCCAGAAACTGCCTTCCTTCCCTCAGGTTCCCCATGCACCCCATAAGTCGCGGGGCATCTGGGGAAGCCGATCCTGGGAGGGGACTGTGCTGTCAGGGGTGTGGCCTAATATGCTAATGTATTTCTGCTGTTGGGTGGGGCCTGTTGTGCTAATGAGCTCCTGCTGGTCTTTTTCTACAACAACAACAAAAGCCCTGAAGACAGACAAAAGGAAATACTTCTTTACACAGAGAGTGATTGAAATGTGGAATTCACTGCCAGAGGATGTAGTGGTGGCCACAAGCACAGGCAGCTTTAAAAGGGGGATTAGACAGACTAATGGAGGAGAGGTCTATCAGTGGCTACTGGCCACGGTGACTAAAGAGAACATCCACATTCAGAGGCAGTCAGCCTCTGAATCCCGGCGCCGGGAGGCAACGTCAAGAAAAGGCCTCAGACTCTCTGCCCTGTTGTTGGACCTCTGGGAGGAACTGGTTGGCTCCTGTGTGAGACAGGATGCTGGACTGGATGGACCGCTGGTCTGATCCAGCAGAGCTCTTCTGAGGTCCTTAAGAAGGCCTCAGCCTCTATGCCATGTGGTTGGCCTTCCAGAGGAACTGTGTGAGACTCTATGCTCTGTGGTTGGCCACTGTGTGAGACAGGATGCTGGACTAGATGGGCCACTGGTCTTGTCTAGCAGGGCTCTTCTTATCCTCTGAGTCCCAGAGCCAAGAGAGAACATCAGGGGAAGGCCTCAGCCTCTCTGACCTGTTGTTGGCCCTCCAGAGGAACTGGTTGGCCACTGTGTGAAACAGGACACTGGACTAGATGGACCACTGGTCTGATCCAGCAGACTTCTTATGTTCACTTGAGCCTCAGCCTGCAGTCTGAAGTGGCTGAACCCTAACAGGTTTATCCTCTCATGGGCCGCTTGTGAGGTTTGCTCCTTACAATACCGAGAACTGGGCTGTGGAATAAACTCTTGTTTCTTTTCGTTCCTGCTCAGCATTGAAGGGGGTCATGTAGAATTGGAACAAGAGTGGGAATTGGACGCTCCAGATGAACGCCTTCACTTTGCGCTAACACAAACAGTGTGACCCCCCTGTTTTGCGTTCACACCCGGCTGAATCGCAGCTGCCACCAAATCCAGCTGGCAATCCCATTACCGTCAGAGGAGTGGGCATGGGGGCACGTCAATATATTTCGCTCGGGGAAGAGCACAAAAAGCTGGTCTAAATACTAACAGGATTCTGTCGCCACGAGGGCCGCTTCCGATCTCTCCTCGTTTCTCTTCCGTACCTCTCAGATTTACAAATCCCCGCTCTGACATTCATCTCCAATCTCCCGCCAACTCACTCGCCGGGGCTTCGCCTTGCCTCTGACTAATGCCCGACCTTTTTGCCGGAGTTGTTAAAAGCCATTAAGTCTCCTTTTTATTGCCGCTGATCCTTCCGCAACCCGGCGATTGTTTCCGTGACATTTTTATCAAAAGCTTCTCCTACAACGGGGGAAATCATGCCCGCCTGTACCGATCAATATTTAAATCGCGGCTAATTTATTTGTGTGCCCTCATTAACCGCGCGTTTCCATTTGCTTCCCCGGCAGCGGCTCGGAGGGATAAGCTGGTAATGGGACCGTCTCGGCACTGGCGGCCGCAAGCCCACAGCCCATTACGAGGTGGAAAGCACGGAATTAAATGGCATTTAATAGAGTCACTTTCACTGGAGAGAGTTACTTTTATAACCGGACTCGTGGAGAGACACCTAAGCGGGCAGACTGCTATAAACCAGCTCGGCGAAAATCCCTGCGTGAAGGAAAGCGAACTTTCGGCCACTGTTTAGATAAGCGAATGGCAAAGTCCAAAGTTCCGTCAGCTCGAGCACACTTTTGACAGGCGAGCCTCTTGACTTTGCTCCATGACCGGCCTGTGTGTCAAATTCAGCTCCAGATGCTGAAGAAGCTGGAGCACAGACAGTCCATGTAGGGTCGCCAACCTCCAGGTGTGGCCTGGAGACCTCTCAGAATCACAACTGATCGAGAGATGACCGGGATCCATTCCCCTGGGGGGGTGGGCTGAGACTTCATTTTCCCTATGTTCTGCCCGCAAATTTTCATGGGTTTCTTAGCATCCAAGATCTGATGAGGTTGGGCTATACCATACCAGTCCACATCACTCCAGACAGTTAACAGATCAAAATTAAAATATCAGGATCAATAAAACATCACAGAGCTTTGTAAAACACATCCACGCACGGTCCAATCACTCTCCCTTATTAGCTGCAATTCAAAAGACCTTTAGAATAAAAACGTTTTCTTTTGGCTCTGGAAGGTCTATAAGATGGCACCAGTCTCCTTGGAGATTCATAGTTGGTGGGAGGGGGACACATGGTGGTCCCCAACCAATATCATTTCATCCATGCTTGCTCCATCCATCTTTTGAAACCATCCATAGATGGATGAACCAAGGTTGGTCCAATCTTCCAAGGCACCGAGGAGGAGGAGGAGGAGGAGGAGGAGAAATTGGATTTATACCCCACCCTTTACTCAGAGTCTCAGAGCGGCTTACAATCCCCTTTCCCTTCCCCCTCCCCACAACAGACATCCTGTGAGGCAGGTGGGGCTGAGAGAGCTCTTTCGAGGACTGCTCCTGAGAGAATAGGTCTGAGAGAACTTGTGACTGATCCAAGGCCACACCAGCAGCTGCATGTGGAGGAGTGGGGAATCAAGCCCGGTCCTCCCAGATTAGAGTCCGTGCTCTTAACCACTACACCGAACAAGCAGGTTGATAAGGTTGGAGGACGTCCTTCAGGTAATGTGGAGCAAAGCCTGCTGCTTCCCAGCACCTTCTATCCAAGAACCTTTAGCAGAGGTTGATGATGAGACCTTCTGTGTGCTCTACTCGTGAGCCACAGCCCTTCCCCAAAGGCATATGAATCTACCTTGTACTGAGTCATTCCATCCGTCCATTTGGACCAGCATCATCTACTCCAATTGGCAGTGGCTCTCAGACAAAGAAAGGTCTTTCTCAATATCTGCTACACATGATCTTTTAACTACAGCTGCCAGAGGTTGAGCTGGGAGCTTTCTGCATGAAAAACAAGTGTTCTGGAGTTCTGGTCCCACTGGTGGACCTCCTGTTGGCACCTGGTATTTTGGCCACTGTGTGGCACAGAGTGTTGGACTGGATGGGCCATTGGTCTGATCCTGCAGGACTCTTCTGATATTCTTATGAAGGCTTTGGCCTCTATGCCCTGTTGTTGGCCCTCCAAAGGAACTGGTTGGCCACTGTGTGAGACAGGAGGCTGGACCAGATGGACCAGATGGTCTGATCCAGCAGGGCTCTTCTGATGTTTTTATGAAGGCCTTGGCCTCTCTGCCCTGTTGTTGGTCTTCAAGAGGAACTGGTTGGCCACTGTGTGAGGCAGGATGCTGGACTAGATAGACCACTGGTCTGATCCAGCAGGGTTCTTCTTAGGTTCTTATGCTTTGCCTCTCTGCCCTGTTGTTGGCCCTCCAGAGGAATTGGTTGGCCGCTGTGTGAGACAGGATGCTGCACTAGATGGACCACTGCTCTGATCCAGCAGGGCTGTTCTGATGTTTCTTCAAGTCACTGGTTCAAATCTGGCCTACAGCAAAATGCAGACTAGACCAAGGCAAGCAAGCAAAGCAAAGAGGGCACATGAAACTGCTAGGGCCAGAGGCAGGGCAGATGTTCTTGGGTGAAGTGGGCCTTGATATGCCAGCACGGCATGAGGCAAAGCGGACCCATCCCTACAGACTGATTACAAATGGGGGGGGGGAATACCAGAAGTGTGGGAATGGTTAAAAAAAATTGTTATATATGGCTGAAATGGATAAATGGACTAGAAAATTGAATAATCTGTACTCAGAGACTTTTTTAGAGGACTGGAAGGATTTGAAAGAATATGTTGAAAAATATTGGGATATGAAAAATTACATTTATACATGGATAGAATAGCATAAATGAATAGAAATAGAGTATATGAATGTATTAATGAAAATTAGAGAATGAAGGTGTTTTTTAGAATTATATAAGAATATAGAGAATAAGAATTCGTGTTTAAATATTCTAAGATATATAACCGTTACCAGAAATGTAAACATAGATATAAGTATTACTGTTCTGGATAAAATGGAAAATGTGTTATGCTTCAGATGGGGTGGGAAACCACCAACACAAGATAAGAACAAAAATGTACAAATAGAACAAAATGTTATATAATATAGAAAAAGGGATTTGTATAATATAAATATATCAATTTTGATGTTTTGAAAAATAAAAATTTCTATACAAAAAAAAAACAAATGGGGGGGGGATCTTGTGTTCCCTTGCAGATCCTTGTTCCCTGCCCATGGATGAGGGCTTCTGCCTCCACTACACTGTGCTCTGGTATTACCATCGGAAAGCCAACAACTGCCGGCCATTCATATTCGGGGGCTGCGGCGGGAACGCAAACCAGTTTCCTTCCAAGCAGAAGTGTGAGTTGTGGTGCAAGAGGACAGCAGGTGAGGGGGCTGAACATTACAGCGGGGGGGGGGGAGATGGAAAGGTGCAAAAAGAGTGGGGGATGGGAGGAGCCAACCCCCCTCCTTGCCTGCTGTCCCTTACGCCTAGGGTTGCAAGGCTTCCTGCTATGGCAGGAGGCCTCTTGCAGGTACTACTTGTTGTCCAGCGCCAGACAGAGGGGAAAAAATTATGCTGACGTCACATGTCAGTTTGGTGTAGTGGTTAAGTGTGCGGACTCTAATCTGGGAGAACCGGGTTTGATTCCCCACTCCTCCACTTGCACCTGGCTGGATGACCTTGGGCAAGCCATGGCTCTGTACCAGCTGTTCCCTCAAGGACAGCTTGGGAAAAAGCTCTCTCAGCCCCACCTACCTCACAGGGTGTCTGTTGTGGGGAGGGGAAGGGAAAGGAAAGGAGTTTGTAAGCCGCTCTGAGACTCCAAGTGAGTGAAGGGCGGGGTATAAATCTAATCTCTTCTTCTCTCTTCTTCATGTGCCGTGATGTTATTTCCAGAGAATACCCAGGAGTGCCACTGGGTAGCTCTATGCATTGCCTGGAACTCTATGATTTTACCACAGAGTTTCTGGCGATTCCTAGAGCTACCTGACGTTACTTCCAGGTTTTCACAGAAAACCCGGGAGTCTGCTTGGCTTGGTCCTAACCAATGGCAACACAGGAGGAAGGGATTGTTGTTCACAAGTGTGTCTGTGTGTGTCCCAAAGCTTGCTAGATTCGAATGAAGTAGTGCCTAAGATAAAAGATTTTCAGGGTACAATCGCTCAAGAGTCAAAGCTCCCTTCGTATCTGACGAAGGGAGCTTTGAGTCTCAAAAGTTCATATCGCAAGAAACCTGAGGGTCACTGGGTGCTCCTGGACTTTGACCTAGCTCTTCTATGGCTGACTGACATAACTACCCTCTAGAACCAAGTTTGAGTCCAATGGCGCCTTTAAGACCAACAAAGCTGATATGCAGAATTAAACTTTAGAACAAATTCAGAGTCCAGGACCAGGACAAGTGGGCAGAGGAGTCGTGTACTGCAGGCATTCTAGCATGGTGTTGTGTTGGGGTGTCAGAATAAGATCTGGGACACCCGAGTTCGAGTCCCCAGTTGTGCCATGGAAGCTTGTTGGGTGACCTTAGGCCAGTCACATGCTTTCAGCCAAACCAACCTCACAGGATTGTTGTGAGGATAAAATGGAGAAAAGGAGGACGTTGTAAGCCATTTTGGATCCCCTCTGGGGAGAAAAGTGAGGTATTAATGAAGTAAAGAAATAAAATTCATGGGGTGCAGATTATAGTTTAGGACTATAACAACAGTTTAGGACCAACAACAGTTTATACAGGGTATGAGCTTTCGTGTGCAAGGCACACTTTCTCAAATACAATTGGAAAGGAAGCTAAATTTCAAACTTACAGATACAGGCTGAACAGCAAAGTCACATAAAAATAACATGACAGCAAATTAAAGCATCTGCAGTGTTATATGTTAATTTGCTGTTCAACCTGTATCTATAAGTTTGAAATCTAGCTTCCATTCCAACGTATTTGACAAAGTGTGCCTGCACACGAAAGCTCGTACCTTGAATAAACCTTTGTTGGCCCGAAAGGTGCCACTGGATTCAAAACTTTTTCGCTTCAGATCAACAGGTCTATCCACTTGATGGCTACCCTCTGAAAGCTTCCTAGCTTGCCACAAACCCTTATCTGTCTTTTCCATTCCTCGTTTCTGAAAATCTGCAGGCAGCTGACCCAGTTGCAGATGCGAAGATTCGGTGGGAAGAGGGGCAGACCCCGCCATCTCCAAGACAGGCCAGCGGGCTCGCTGAATACAAGGATTTCTGCCACTGCGAACAAAAGGAACATGACCTGTGGAAATTGAACCCATTGGTCAAAGGAACAGTCTGACTTTCTTCGTTTCTCGTAGTATCTGCTCCATCCCAAGGTTTTTTCTCAGGGTTAGAGGAATCACAGCACAAGCCGGCGGGTCAGGCTGACCAAGCTCGGTCTCCGTGATTCTGTTCAACAGGGAGGTACAACAACATTTTCTAGTTAATATCAGCTAGCAAATATTGTTAAGGGCACGCAAGTAAGTTTAGCTCTGTGATAGTAGTAAATGTGTATCGTGACTTTGGACAAATCCACTGAAAAATTGCTGATATGGGGAAGTCGGGTGTAGCCAAATTCTAGCAATCCTCGGAAGTTTTAAAAACTTGGGGTTGTACTCAGATGGTCTCTGCAATCACACACATTAAATAATCCACTTTCAACTCACTTTCCGTGCACTTTCCAACTGGGTTTTACTGTGTGAACTGGCAAAAAATCCAGTTGGAAAACGGATTGGAAGTGGATTGGAAGTGGATTATTTAGTGTGTGTGATCTCAGAGTTCTTAACAAAGGGACAGAATGGCCAAGACCCTGGGAAATACAGCTCATTCTGGCAATTTTTAAAAGGTGGAGGCCTTCTATTTTATCTTACAAAATTTGCGTCCCTCCTTTCTGCCCCCACAAGGGCTACCGAGGTGGCTAACAAATTAAAAGACATATGACCAAATCACATTTTAAAACCATGAAGACCAAACACACACACACACACACCACTGCAATCAGGTCGATCAAATGCGATGGTGTGGAGGAAGAAGGTGTTGACCTCTTACAGCCCTGCTTGGTTTTGCAAATTGAAGCTGGCCTGCCTGCACGCTATCGTTAGCCTTTTAAAGGAAAAAAGACAGGTACTCACTCGGCCCATCTTTTTGGGCTAATAGTGTAGAGAAGTCAACGTTGATACCTAAACTATGCAGGATGGAAAGATTTCGATCTCCTTTCCCCTGCCAGGATGAACCCCATCTGAATTCAGGCCCCACTCGCCCATAATTGGCCTTTGAAAACTGTCAGCAAGATCCCACCCAGGATCTCTGAATATGTCTCTTCGGCATCCAACCAACATGGTTTAGTCCATCGCTTCTGAAAATAAGACCGACAGCCCCCCCCCCCAACAAAAACAAAGAGCTGAAGTTATTTACAAGTGCTAATTATTCTTCATATGTAATGTGGTAGTTTCTATTAAAAATAGGTCCAGTGTCTCTGCTAACTTTATTTCTGAAATGGTCATGTTTTGTTATTTATTCACTCGTTTATTTTATCCACAGCCTGCCTTTCTTGCTGAGACACAAGGCGGATGACAGAATATAAAACAGTGCAGTTAGGTGATATGATAACCATCTTCAAGTACTTGAAGGGCTGTCATATAGAGGATGGTGCAGAGTTGTTTTCTGTTGCCCCAGAAGGTCGGACCAGAACCAACGGGTTGAAATTAAATCAGAAGAGTTTTCAGCTAAACATTAGGAAGAACTTCCTGACAGTTGGAGCAGTTCCTCAGTGGGACAGGCTTCCTCGGGAGGCGATGGGCTCTCCTTCTTGGGAGGTTTTCAAACAGGGGCAAGAGGGCCATCTGACAGCAATGCTGATCGTGTGAACTTAGGCAGATCACGAGAGGGAGGGCAGGAAGGGTTGCCTCAGTGCTTAGTTCTCGTGGCCCTTTCTTGCACGCCCAGGGAAATGCTGGTCGCTGCTTTGGGGTCAGGAAGCAATTTTCCTCCAGGCCAGTTTGGCTGGAGATCCTGGAAGTTTTTTTTGTCACCTTTTGGGCATGGAGCAGGGGTCAGGGTGGGTCGGTGGACGGGGAGGTATTTGTGAATTTCCTGCATTGTGCAGGGAGTTGGACTAGATGACCCAGAAAGCTTTTGATAAAGTTCCTCATCAAAGGCTCCTAAGTAAGCTCTTTGACTTCCAGAAAGCTTTTGATAAAGTTTCTCATCAAAGGCTCCTAAGTAAGCTCAATGGTCATGGGATAAAAGGACGTCCTTTTGTGGATCAAAAATTGGCTAATTAAAAGGAAACAGAGTGAGTATAAATTTATTTATTTATTTATTTATTATTCCAGATTTTTACCCCACCCTCCCTGCGAACGGGCTCAGGGCGGCTTACAGTACGGTACATAGTGCCTAATCAGAATAACCAGATTTAAAACAATTTAAAACCTTATAAAATACAAAGCAATACATCGTACATCCAATTAGCTGTAAATATTACAAATAAAGTGCTCGGAGTGATACTTAGGACGTACCATCAGATGGCTACTAGCTGATGCCCTTCATGTAAACCCAGGGTAATACTTCGGCCCTCTATAGTCGCCCAGCCCAGGCTTCATCCACGGCAGTCCCTCATCGTTGATATAACAAACGATGGCTGATGGTAAACAGTGGAAGCTCCTAATTAATGGGCAATTTTCTCAGTAGAGGGAGGTAAGCAGTGGGATACCGCAGGGATCAGTACTCGGTTCGATGCTTTTTAACTTGTTTATTAATGATTTAGGGTTGGGAGTAAGCAGTGAAGTGGCTAAATTTGCAGATGATACAAAGTTGTTCAGGGTGGTGAGAACCAGGGAGGATTGTGAGGCACTCCAAAGGGTTCTGTCTAGGATGGGCGAGTGGGCATCAACGTGGCAAATGGGGTTCAGTGTGGCTGAGTGCAAAGTGATGCACACTGGAGCCAAAAATCCTAACTATAAATACATGTTGATGGGGTCCGAACTGGCGGAGACTGACCAAGAGAGAGATCTTTGAGTCGTAGTAGATAACTCAATGAAAATGTCGAGACAGTGTGTGACTGCAATGAAAAAGGCCAACGCTATGCTGGGGGTTATTAGGAAGGGAATAGATAACAAATCAACCAGTATCATAATGCCCCTGTATAAATCGATGATGCGACCTCATTTGGAGTACTGTGTACAGTTCTGGTCGCCACACCTCAAAAGAGATATTATAGCATTGGGAAAAGTGAAGAAAAGGGCAACTAGGATGATAAAAGGGTTGGAACACTTTTCCTATGAAGAAAGGTTGAAGCGCTTGGGGCTCTTTAGCTTGGAGAAACGATGGCTGAGGGGTGACATGATCGAGGTTTATAAGATTATGCAGGGGATAGAGCAGGTAGAGAAAGAAGTCCTTTTCTCACTTTCTCACAATACCTCGTGGGCACTCCATGAAATTGCTGAGCAGTCGGGTTAGAACAGATAAAAGATAGTACTTCTTCACCCAAAGAGTGATTAACACGTGGAATTCACTGCCACAGGAGGTGGTGGCGGCTACAAGCATGGATGACTTCAAGAGGGAATTAGATAAACATATGGAGCAAAGGTCCATCAGTGGCTAGTAGCCACAAGGTATAGATAGGACCTCTCGGTCTGGGACAAGTGATGCTCTGTATTCTTGGTGTTTGGGGGGGCAACAGTGGGAGGGCTTCCTGCCTCCACTGCTGGACCTCCTGAGGGCACCTGGTGTTTTTGGCCACTGTGTGACAGAGTGTTGGACTGGATGGGCCACTGGCCTGATCCAACATTGGCTTCTCTTATGTTCTTATGACCCTGGAGGTCCCTTCCAACTCTATGATTCTGTGATATACCAAAACACCATCAAGGAACAAAAGCAAGAGGACTAGGATTAACAGAGGCTGGAGAACAATGAAAATGACAGAACTTTCTAAGGCAGAGGTCCCCACCCTTTTTGAGCCCGTGGGCACGTTTGGAATTCTGACACGGCAAAGTGACCACAGCAACAGAATGGCAGAAGCAAGAGTCCAGTAGCACCTTAAAGGCTAACAAAAACTGTGGCAGGGGAGGAGCTTTCGTGAGTCACTGCTCACTTCTTCAGTCAATCCCCTTGGTATAATGTTACATCTTCTGTATTTGGTGAGAAAGATGATGTCTGTTTCTACCAGTGCAAGTTTCTTCACAAGGTTGATGGACTTCAGTTCTGTACAGCCAAATGCAGTGACTTCCATGGAGATAGATCAAGATGGGCAGCCAGATTAGTCTGCCTGTAGCAGTAGCGCTGCGGGGGCTCAAAGGTTAAGACGCTGAGCTGCAGACCGGAAGGTCGGCAGTTCAGCAGTTCAAGACCTAAGTGCTGCATGATGGAGTGAGCACCCGTCTCTGGCCCCAGCTCCTGCCAACCTAGCAATTCAGAAGCAAGAAATTGCAAGTAGATAGATAGGTACTGCTTCGCTGGGAAGGTAACAGCATTCTGTGCACCTCGGGCACAGCCACATGACCACGGAAAAGTCTTCGGACAGCGCTCGCAAAAGCCTCACAGCCAATGTCCAATTCCCTATCATTTGGCCTGCCGTGTGGCTCTGTCAATGACCGAATAGTTCTAAATAACTGTGCTGGGCGTGAGCTAGCAGACACAACCGCGGCCACATAGAATTGCCTCTTTGCGGCTTTGATTGCCGTCTCAAAGGATCTCATAAACATCCTATAGGATGCTCTTGATGCTTCATCACGGGTGCACCGCCACCGTCTCTCTAGTCGTCTGAGCCCTTGTTTTATCTGCCACAGCTCCTCAGTAAACCAAGGAGCCCGCTTAGAGCAAGGGCACAGGGGGCATCAGGGGGCGATCTCTTTGATGGCTGCCGAGAGGTGGCCATGCCACTCCTCGACAAGCTCATCTAACAAGCTGGCAGGGGGCATGGGATCCCACAGAGCCATCTGAAACTGCTGAGGGTCCATTTGGCTCCGTGGGTGAGCCAAAATATGTTTGCCATTTAAATGGGGTCGAAGTGGCATATTCACATGGGCCTTCAGGGCATAGTGGTCCAACCATGGCACCGCCAAAGCGGTGATCCCATTCACTGTAACCCCCGCCGCAAAGATCAAGTCAAGCGTATGCCCGACCCGGTGGGTGGGAGCCGTGATATATCAGGTGAGTCCTGGTGCCGCCATGGACAACACCAGGTCCATCACTGGTACAGAGGCTGCTTGGTTGGCATGGACATTGAAGTCACCCAAGACTATCAGCCTAGGGTACTCCAGTGCCCAGCCCAACACGGCCTCAACCAGAGATGGTAGGCTATTGGCTGGTGCATTAGGTGGCCGGTACACCAACCAGATTCCAGTCCTTATAGGGTTAATCAGTTTACCTTCAATGCTGTTGTTTAGACTGACCTGGAATGAAACCTGGCAGACAGCCAATGCAAGAAAAGCCCACGAATGTAAAGGAGTATTGATTGGTTAATGTATTCAGGTGATTTCCTTCTAGGGGTCAAGAAGAAGCAGATTCTCCATTGTTGTTGTGTGACCATGTGTCTCTAGCAGTAGCAAGCAAGATGCAGCTTAGATGTGTTTGTTTGTAGGTTTCCTATGTGCCTTTTACCCTTAGAAAAAAGCATTTTTAAATAGAAAGAAATGTCTCCTCTCCAGTGACGCAAAGATCCATTGCAAACTCTGAGTATTTAAGTATTTCTGACTATTTTCCCCCAATGCTCATGCCTCCCCGAGCACAAGAGACCCTTCTGTTTATTTACCAGCTTGATGCTCGAGAATCCAATCATTGCACGCAAATCTGATGAGATGAGCAATACGGAGAACCCGGGAACCTGATGAACAAGCAATATCTCTTAACACGAAAGGTTCATTGAATTGATTTACTATCTTGTCAGCCAGGGCAGAGCTGAAGTATTACGGGAACGTGTCTTCTGGATCCTCCATTACCATGTTTCTTTGGAAATGTCAGGCCACTGTAATTGAGTTTCTCGGGCTTATTTGATTGCTTGATAGAAGATGACGTGAAGGACCGCAGGAAGCAAGAGGAGGGTGTATTGTTTGTATGGACCTCTAGGCAGAGAGGGGGAGACTTTGCCAGAGACGGTTTAGATTCCATCACTGTAACGCCGCCTCTTGAAAATGGAAAGCAAAACATTCCCGCCTTTGCTTCACCTGTACGCTGACTAAAGCCTGAAGAGTTCAATTTGTTGCTCTTTTGCCGAAGTGGTCCAAATTGACACTTAAGGGTCTCTTCTCAAATGTTTTTATTAGGTACTTTATTCATTTACTCCTTCGTCCCCTGGAGGTATTCCTATCATCTTTCCTGCAATGCTTTAAAGCGATGGTCCTACGAACTCATACTTCCCAGTAAGTGCTGTATTTAAACTGTGTAGAGTTATTAACAAGTAGGTTAAGTCAGTCCAGGTTCAGTCAGGCGTTCATTTATTACAGCAGAAGCCAGCAACGATGTCAGATCACAACAATAGCTGGTGCTTCAGTGATAATGCAAACATAAAATCTAAGGTATAAAAAGACTAACATCCAAGATAAATAAAAACAAGTTAACAGTATACCTTCCATTACAAGGGATTTACGTTTTCTGATCACTAGGCAACAAAATCTGGCCACAGCGTAAGATATGAGGCTTTGAGAATCTTCCAGGAGAAAGTTACACAATATTTCTGGCCTAAATTTCAGAGAAGATTGCAGGGGGTTATATTTAGACAGAAGTGGGCTGTATAAGAGAAGACCATTCTTCCTGATAAAGTTTACAATACAAAAGAGAAGAGGAAGAAGAAGAGATTGGATTTATATCCTGCCCTTCACTCATTTGGAGTCTCAGAGCGGCTTACAAACTCCTTTCCCTTCCTCTCCCCACAACAGACACCCTGTGAGGTGGGTGGGGCTGAGAGAGCTCTGAGACAACTGTCCTTGAGGGAACAGCTGGGACAGAGCTATGGCTTGCCCAAGGTCACCCAGCAGGTACAAGTGGAGTGGTGGGGAATCAAACTCGGTTCTCCCAGATTAGAGTCCGCGCACTTAACCACTACACCAAACTGGCTCTCACATGGGTGGTGGATTCCACCATAGACTAACATGGACATAATCGTTCCTGCATGGGCACACGCAAAAATTTTCCTTGTAATACCACAGCGGGAAGTGCCTCAAAACAGGCCCTAGACAGTGCCCATCTATGTGGCTCATAAGTAATATCAGACAAGTATGGGGCAGCTTTAAAATTGGACCAAGATTTTAAGCATCTAAAACTTTTTGGAAGAAAGGCTTCCAAACTACCAAGTAGGGTAGTTCCAGAGGGCAGCCCTGCTGGTCTGGAGTAGAACAGCTAGTGGACTCTATGACCGATTTCCCACGAGGCGCTGCTCCGGCATCGTTCTTCCCTTTACCCCGACTGCATGCTTGAATTTCCCACTATTTGCCCCGCACCGCATTTTGACCCGTGGCTTCGCCCGAATTCCCCCACGGCTTCAGTGATCCTCAAAAAACAGGTGTGACGGAAGCCATGAAGTTTGAGAGTCAAACTAGGTGTGACGGAAGCCATGAAGCTAGCCGAGAGCCAGTTTGGTGTAGTGGTTAGGAGCGGCGGACTCTAATCTGAGAGGACCAGGTTTGATTCCCCCCTCCTCCACATGCAGCTGCTGGCGTGACCTTGGGTCAGTCACAAGTTCCCTCGGAGCTGTTCTCTCAAGAGCAATCCTGGAAGGAGCTCTCTCAGCCCCACCTACCGCACAGGGTTTCCACTGTGGGGAGGGGAAGGGAAAGGAGATTGTAAACTGCTCTGAGACTCCTTCGGGTAGTGAAGGGCGGGGTATAAATCCAATCTCCTCCTCTTCTTCCTCCTCCTCATGGTGACATACAACATTAAACCCATATGAATAATGTAAAGATAACATGAAAGCAGGTAACAAATATAAAATATTAACGTTAACTCGCTTTCGATCCTGACCTGAGCTTCCCCTGCATCCTCCCCTCCTAATGAGTCATCTTCCCATGCATCCATGCCGCAGCCACATCCACTGATCCTGCTTCAGTCTGAACTTCCCCTGCCATTACGCCGACTGCCCCATTATCAAATTACCCTGTCAAGCTGTCCGAGTCTCGGCATCTAAGGAGTCATTATCTCTCCTCAGAGGCGACTGAGAATTGTCCTCTGCCATTAAGAGACCCACGTGAAGTTTGAACCTCCTCTTTTCTCTCTCTCTCTTTCTCTCTCTCTTTCTCTCTCAAGACGTTTGTGATGCAAATGCAACCTGTCACCACACTGTAATGAAATCTGGCCAAAATGCAAATGATGGCAAACGGTTACCATCACAGCGCTACCTTTTGATAATCGGATTGCAAGACAGAGATCTGAAAATCTTCTTCCCCGCAGTCCTCAAAACTCTCTTCGAGTTCTCATTAGAATGCCAGAGTGGCTTGTAAATCCTGTCAAAGAACCAACGATGTTGCTGTAATGAAGAAGAAGAAGAACAGCCAAAACTACTATAATGATATTATTTCACACTATCCATTTTTCTGCCCTGACCTGGATAGACCAGGCTAGTCTGATCTCACTGGATCTTGGAAGTTAAGCAGGGGTGGCCCATGTCAGTATGTGGATAGGAGACCACCAAGGAAGCCCAGGGTTGCTACGCAGAGGCAGGCAAGGGCCAACCACCTCTGAATGTCTCTTGCCTTGGAAACCCTATGTGGTCACCATGTTGGGTGGGTCTTGACAGCAAAAAAAAGAAAATCAAAAATCCATTTTTCTATGCTGTTGGTTGTTCCAGGGGCAGCCATTATAAGACGTGTTTCCCAGTGAGGAGAGGAAGTGGGACCTTAGGGTCTCTTTGTAATAGATGCTTACACATTGGCCATGGGGGAAGGGGCCAGCAGCACTAAGGCCGTGCCAGTCTTTGAAGTTGCCCCTCCAAAAGCAGGCACCACCCTTCCTGGAGCTTCCCCCTTGCCTCCACCTTTCCAGCTGTCTGCAAAGCTGCCCATCTCTGTCTGATGGAAATTCAGTGGGACTTCTTAGTTCAAGACAGCACTTAAACAAAATGAAAGTCTGTTGTCATGATAAGATGTATTGCCACATTAGCTGTCTTGGGTTTTGAGCCCCCTTCCTTGCTGCACGAGGGCACGGTCCATGAACTAGTACGCCATGTGAGCCTCAGCAGATTTACTCAGAAACGCAGAGTTCAGTGGGTTTGATTTCCTAATAAATACACTCAGAACTGCAGACATACATCTCAGTCTTAGTCAGGTTTACTCTGATGCAGGTTCCATTGACTTCCCTGGGATTTCTCACGAATAAGTGTCCACAGGATTGCAATTTTGGTCCATCTGCAGGCCTAACAGCACAATACACAGTTTCTGGGAACTACTGTTTCCTCTGTTGGGGAACAATGTGGATTGAGGAAACAATGCAAATTGATGGGCTATAGAGAAGTTGTCCCACCCAGGTGAACAATGTCCTGTTACGCATGGATGTCTTCCCTTGCTTTCACCATGCATGTCCATCGGGTTTTCTTTGTCATTCTCAGGAGTCCGTTGGAGCGGGAGCGCACAGGAGCGCAGCTCCGGGAGTGAGGAGCCCAGGGGGCGGGCACATGACCAAGCCCCGCCCCCTCCTCGGCTTCCCCGAGCAGTGCAGAGGTGCAGCGCCCCGGGGAAAGCCCTGCTAGGGTCTTTATTGCTTTTAATGTTTTGTTTTAATATTGATAATTTTATCATTGTTCCTTTTATGACTGTGTGCTGCTTTTCCAGAGACTTGCTCAAGGTGGCATATAAATTTTCTAAGTATACCATTTTTTATCTGGGCACATGGCATATAAATACTGGAGAAATTTCACCAACCCTTCAGCAGCTTCCACCCCATCCATTTGGTGTAGTGGTCAGGAGTGGGGACTCTAATCTGGGAGAACCGGGTTTGATTCCCCACTCCTCCTCCACACGCAGCTGCTGGTGTGACCTTGGGCCAGTCACAAGTTCTCTCAGAGCTGTTCTCTCATGAGCAGTTCTCAAAAGACCTCTCTCAGCCCCACCTACCTCACAGGGTGTCTTGTTGTGGGGAAGGGAAGGGATGGGCGGTGCACATGTCCTGGGTATCTCAAGTCTACTTGAAACCTGGTGGTTTCAAGGGAGCAGGAAGAGAATGAGGGTGTGTTCTTTACGCTTATTTTTATTGCACAAAGTATTGGACGGGGAAGGGAATGGAGGAAGAGCAGGTCAGTTTCACTCACCTGTGGAGTGGAGCCTGAGGGGTGGGTGTTGCCTTCTGACACACTTCCGGTATGTTAGGGGGTGTGGCCTATGCAAATGAGTTATGCAAATGAGTTATTCTAATGAGCTCCTGCACCTCTTTTTCTACAAAATGGCCCCTGGTCGTTCTGCATTGATTTTTGCCTCTTCAGTGCTCAGTTCACTTTCTGATCGCTGTTTCTCCGGGTTTTCTGAGAGTGCTTCTGCACTTTTCCCTCAGACACGGCAAGAAGGGCATGTCAAATTGGGAAGACATTTCCATGCTGCCTAGAAAGAGAAAAACTGGCTCAAGGGTAACCCAGGACGCACCAATTACTGGAACAGTCCAAAAAGGGGACGTTTTGAGCATCTTAACGATTTAAACCTAAGGGCCGATTTTAACTTCAGAATCGTTTGTTGTTTTTACCGCATTTCCACCTCCAAAGATCACTCCGCTGTGCGTGAAAAGGCATTTGCCAGCTCCAGCCTGAAACCTTCCCCCAATCAGTTTCGTTCTGCTATTAGGAGAGAAAAGAGTCTCTCCGTCCTCTTTCTTCACAAGGTGCCTATTTTATTTATTTGCTCACTTCTTCCATTTATACCTCGCCTTTCTCTCCAGAGGAGACCCAAAGCGGTTTACATCGTCCTCCCCTCCTCCTCCGTTTTATCCTCACAACGACCCTGTGAGGTAATTTAGGCTGAGAGAGTGTGACTGGCCCAAGGTCACCCAGCGACCTTCCACGGCGTGAGTGGGCACTCGAACCTGGATCTCCCAGATCTGAGACTGACACTGTAGCTGTGACACCTCATAATTTTATCATGTTCACTGAGAGTGATTAAAATGTGGGATTTGCTGCCAGAGGATATAATGATGGCCACAGGAATAAACAGCTTTCAAAGGGGATTAGGGAGATTCATGGAGAAGAGGTCTCTGTCAATGGCTGCTAGCCATGGTGACTGAGGGGAACCTCCACATTCAGAGGCAGTCAACCTCTGAATCCCAGTGCCAGGAGGCAACGTCAGAGGAAGGCCTCGGCCTCTCTGCCCTGTTGTTGGCCCTCCAGAAGAACTGGTTGGCCTCTGGGTAGGGCTGCCAAGTCTTGAAAACTCACCGGCGGGGGGGGAGTCCTCCTCTCGCCGGGAGTTTCTTCTGGTGTGCACGCGCGCCCATCGACGTCACCGGAAGTGATGCAGCACGTTGGGGGCATTGCCAGGGCCCTCACTGGGGCGATTGCCTCACTAGATGGACCCTCACTGGGGCGATTGCCAGAGCGTCGCCCTAGCAACGCCCCCAACGTGCTGCGTCACTTCCGGTGACGTCATTACGTCGTCCTTGCTGGACGACGTCGGGGGTGGGGTTCCCCCCGCCAGCCAAATGTTGGCCGGCGGATCGGGAACCCCTTTAGCGGGGGATACCCCGCCCCCCGGGCTGACTTGGCAGCCCTACCTCTGGGTGAGACAGGATGCTAGACTGTATGGACCACTGGTCTGATCCATCAGGGCTCTTCTGATGCTCTTATGAAGGCCTCGGCCTCTCTGCCCTGCTGTTGGTTCTCCAAAAGAACTGGCTGACCTCTGTGTGAGTCAGGATGCTGGACTAGATGGACCCTCACGGGTCAGATCCAGCAGGGCTCTTCCGATGTTCTTATGAAGGCCTCGGCCTCTCTGCCCTGTTGTTGGCCCTCCAGAGGAACTGGTTGGCCACTGTGTGAGACAGGCTGCTGGATTAGATGGACCCTCACGGGTCAGATCCAGCAGGGCTCTTCCGATGTTCTTATGAAGGCCTCGGCCTCTCTGCCCTGTTGTTGGCCCTCCAGAGGAACTGGCTGGCCTCTGTGTGAGACAGGATGATGGACTAGATGGACTCTCACTGGTCTGATCCAGCAGGGCTCTTCCGATGTTCTTATGAAGGCCTCAGCCTCTCTGCCCTGTTGTTGGCCCTCCAGAGGAACCGGTTGACCACTGTGTGAGGCAGGATGCTGGACTAGATGGACCCTCACTGGTCTGATCCATCAGGGCTCTTCTGATGCTCTTCTGAAGGCCTCGGCTTCTACAGCCTCTTGTTGGCCCTCCAGGTGAACTGGTTGGCTACTGCGTGAGACAGGATGCTGGACTAGATGGACCACTGGGCTGACTGAGTGGGGCTCTTCTTACATTCTTATGAAGGCCTCAGCCTCTCTGCCCTGTTGTTGGCCCTCCAGAGCAACTGGTTGGCCACTGGGTGAGGCAGGATGCTGGACTAGGTGGACCACTGGTCTGATCCAGCAGGGCTGTTCTGATGTTCTTACCAGGGGAAGGCCTCAGCCTCTGTGTCCTGTTGTTGGCCCTCCAGAGGAACTGGCTGGCCCCTGTTTGAGACAGGAGGCTGGACTAGATGGATCTTCACTGGCCTGATCCAGCAGGGCTCTTCTGGTGTTCTTATGAAGGCCTCGGCCTCTATGCCCTGTTGTTGGCCCTCCAGAGGAACTGGTTGGCCACTGTGTGAGATAGGAGGCTGGACTAGATGGACCCTTACTGGTCTAATCCAGCAGGGCTCTTCTGATGTTCTTATGAAGGCCTCAGCCTCTGTGTCCTGTTGTTGGCCCTCCAGAGGAACTGGTTGGCCACTGGGTGAGACAGGATGCTGGACTAGATGGACCCTCACTGGTCTGATCCTGCAGAGCTCTTCTGATGTTCTCATGAAGGCCTCGCCCTCTCTGCCCTATTGTTGGCCCTCCAGAGGAACTGGTTGGCCACTGGGTGAGACAGGATGCTGGCCTAGATCGACCGCTGGCCTGATCCAGCAGGACTCTTCTGATGTTCTTTCCTTACTTGTCAGGCCTTTCCCCTCCCCTAAACTAAAAACCCTCAAACTCTTTAGCCTATCCAAGTAGGGAAGGTGCTCCAACACCATGGATTATTCTGGTCATGCTGTCCTGCATATTTCTAACCCTGTGATATGTTTTGTCAAATGGACAGAGACTGATAGATTAAATATGGGCTACCTCTTGTAGGCTGGGCTTAAAGGTGAGTTCTGGTTGAGAGCCACTGAGACAGGACATCCTACCAGCTCTCTATCGTTTCTATCTCTCTTTCCCTTTCCATTATGGGGGTGGACACCTCTTTTTTGTGACGTCCGCAGCCCTTCCAATTTCATTCAAATGAAATCCTGTCCTAATAAAAACCCCTTCCTCGCTAGATTTACGCTCCAAACCCCAGGATCACTTTGTCTCCATCCTCCCCCCCCCCATACACACCGAAGAGGAGTTGAGAGTGGGGGCGGGGGAGAGGAAAGAGGAGGTGTTTCCATTGAGAGAATAAACCCCCATCTTGCGATCTTCTTTGACAGCAATCAGAAAGCAAGGACCAGACGGGCACTCCACATAGCTGTGCCCGATGCCTTTCCACTTCTCCTGAGAGCCGCTTCGCCACGCTCGCACGGAGACAGCTTGCACTCCCGACAGAAGAACCCCAGGTAAGTGGATTTTGTTCGCAGGGTTTCTAGGAAAGAGTGCCGAGAGAGTTTGGCTGGCAGGGAAGTCTAAATATCTCAGCGTTACTCCCAAGTACCAGGTTTGCAGGCATGCAAAAGGAGACACACAGACTGATATTCTTTTCCCCTAGCAAGAGAAGCGTCTAAATCAGAGCGCGGAGAGACCGAGACAGACCTTCGCTAGGCTTGCCAATAGTTTATTTGGGATTATTTAGGGTCATTTGCATGGTGGACTTTGAATTGTAAAAAAAAAAAAGAAATCATCTTGATGGGGAAGAGGGAGAGAAGCAGAGGCGAGTTTCCCGGGTGGTAAAAGGAAAGCCAGTCAACACGAAGGAGCTCGGAAACAAAGTGACTGCCGAAAGATGATTGGGACGATCTGACTGTATTTAGGAGATACAACAGGTGGAATTGACAGGAAGATTTAAGGTAAGCTGAGGAAGAGGAGGAAGAAGAACATCGAGCACAATTTAAAGAGATTTTCTCCTTTCCAAATGCCATTGAAATTAATGGGAGCTCAAAGGCGAAAGATTTATGCGACCTGAAGACAAACCAGAGTATCGTGGGCCACAGTTTGTCTGTTCCAGTGCTCTGTTGATAAGATTTTTAGAGAGAAGATGGTACAGATGAGTTCCATCATTGCTCATGGTTTACAAGGTCCCAGCTGGGTGTCGTGGTCAGGAGCGCGGACTCTAATCTGGGAGAACAGGGTTTGATTCCCCACTCCTCCACATGCAGCTGCTGGGGTGACCTTGGGTCGGTCACCAGTTCTCTCAGAGCTGTTCTCTCAAGGGCAGTTCTCTTGAGAGCTCTCTCAGCCCCACCGACCTCACGGGGTGTCTGTTGTGGGGAGAGGGAGGGAAAGGAGATTGTAAACCGCTCTGAGACTCCGAGTGAAGGGCAGGTATAAATCCAATCTCTTATTATTATTATTATTCATCCCATCAGCATCTCTAGTCAAATAAGTCCTGCAGGTTTTAGAAGGACTACCAAAGCGTACAGGGATGTGAAATGGTACACTATAGCTCGATCTCATCAGATCTCAGAAGCTAAGCAGGGTTGGTGCTTGGATGGGAGACCGCCAAGGAAGGCTCTGCAGAGGAAGACAATGGAAAGCCACCTCCGCTTCCTGCTTGCCTTGGAAGCCCCTTGCTGGGGTCACCGTAAGTTGGAAGCTAAGCAGGGTCAGTACTTGGATGGGAGACCAGCAAGGAGGGCTCTGCGGAGGAGGGCAGTGGCCGACCACATCTGCTTAATTACCTGCCTTAAAAAGCCCTTGGTGGAGTCGCCATAATCGGGGCAAACCGGGTTTGATTCCCCACTCCTCCACATGCAGCTGCTGGGGTGACCTTGGGTCAGTCACAAGTTCTCTCAGAGCTGTTCTCTCAAGGGCAGTTCTCGAGAGAGCTCTCTCAGCCCCACCTACCTCGCAGTCAGTGTTCCCTCTAAACTGAGTTAGTGTGAGCTAGCTCACAGCTTTTTCACCTCTGGCTCACAGGTTTTTGTCTCAGCTCAGGAAGGATGGCTCCAAAGCAAACTAATTTACGCAGCAGCCAAATCGCTTGTTCACAGCTTTATTGCCAGTAGCTCACAAAGTAGAATTTTTGCTCACAAGACTCCACAGCTTAGAGGGAGCATCGCTCCCAGGGTGTCTGCTGTGGGGAGGGGAAGGAGAAGGAGATTGTCAGCCACTCTGAGACTCCTTCGGGTAGTGAAGGGCGGGGTATGGATCCATTATCATCATCTTCTTCTTCTTCTTCTCTCTTAAAGTTTAGGAAAAAGACAGCTGATGATAGAAGTGTATAAAGTTAGGAATGTGGAGAAGGAAATGGATGAAGAGGCTTCTTTCTCCTATCACAGTCCTCACATTTGCAGAAGGGGTGGGTGGTCACTAATATAAATCTGATAAGTGAAATAAAGAAATAATCCCCGGAGAGTAGCTGTATTAGCCTGCTATGGCTAGAAATAATTGGGAATCTTCCCCCCCCCCATGCAGTGTTCCCTCTCAGCTGAGTTAGTGTGAGCTAGCTCACCGTTTTTTAGCCTCCGGTTCACAGATTTTTTTCTCTCGGCTCCGGAAGGAGGGCTCCAGAGCCAACTAATTTTTGCAGCAGCCAAATGGCTCGCTCACAACTTTAATGCCGGCAGCTCACAAAGCAGAGGGAGGGTTGCCCCCATGGAATGTATTTTACTGAAATGCATCAGGAAACTTACCTTTATGACACTAAACGTTCTGGAGTATAGGTCTGAAAGCCTAGCTTTGCCCCAGCTTTTGAGACTGAGTTTTGCCGGATCAAAACTTATTTGCAAATAGGGGATGGGGGCAGAAAACAACTAGAAAAGGAGCCGCGTCTATGCACTTCTTTCTAGAGCAGCAACCACTGATATTCAAGGAAGAGAAAAGACAAGGAAAAGAGACCCGGGGGAGGAAACCTCTAAGCTCGAGTGGGGAATTGCTAAGAGTTTGAGAGCTGAAGGCACACAGAGAGCAACTTGAGAAGGCAGTGTGATTAGGGAGGGAGGTTTTTGGTCATGATCGATACCAGGGATCCCATACAAACTTGGTGAGATTAACTGCGGTTGGCTTCATTTCCTCTGAATGGCGACAGATCCAAGAGGGAGGGATGTGTAGATACACGGTCGCTGCAACCAAACAGTTCCACAAATCCGAGCAATTTGTATTCTAGCGGCACGTACCCAGGGGAAAACCAGTTCCATTTGCTAGTTAACTTGGAAGCAATCGTCCCTTGTGGGCGTTGCTTTCACCGGGCTCTGTGTGCCTGGAATGGGAAGAAGGAAGACAGGAAAATTACCTTCAGAGGTTGGGGGAATATGTTGCACGTTCTGAGCAAGCAAGGCACTGTACTGTCTCATTCATAGCGATAGTGTCTCGATGAGACTGGTATGATCTCCCTTTTTTTAGGGGTTCAGCTGGGCCAATGCTAAAGTTACCTAAACAGTAGTGGTGGAAACTGTCGTCAAATTGCAGCTGACTTGTGGTGAACCCAGGGGCTGCAGTGGCTCAAGTGGTTAAGACGCTGAACTACAGACCGGTAGTTCGGCAGTTCAAGACCCGAGTGCCGCATGACGGAGTGAGCTCCCGTCTCTGGTCCCAGCTCCTGCCAACCTAGCAGTTCGAAAGCAAGAAATTGCAAGTAGATAAACAGATAACGCTTTGGTGGGAAGGTAACAGCATTCCGTGTGCCTCAGCATCTAGTCATGCTGGCCACATGACCATGGAAATGTCTTCGGACAGCGCTGGCTCTTCGGCTTGGAAACGGAAATGAGCACCGCATCCCTAGAGTCGTATTCAACTGGCTTCTGAGCAAGGGAAACCTGGGGCGAACCCAGCGGGTTTTCAAGGCAAGAGACGTTCGGAGGTGGTTTGCCATCACCTGCCTCTGCGTAGCGACCCTGGATTTCCGTGGTGGGTTCCTGTTCTAATACTAACCTGCTTAGCTTCCGAGGTCTGATGAGATCGGGCTAGCCTGGGCCATCGTAAAAGAGCTGACAACTAAGTTAGATGCCTGACCAAAGGCTTCAAAGTTTTTCTGTGATTACTACCAAAGCCAGTTTGGTGTAGAGGTTAAATGTGCGGACTTTAATCTGGGAGAACCGGGTTTGATTCCCCCACTCCTCCACTTGCACCTGCTGGTGTGACCTGGGGCAAGCCATAGTTCTATCAGAGCTGTTCTCTCAAGGGCAGTCCTCGAAAGAGCTCTCTCAGCCCCACCTACCTCACAAGGTGTCTGTTGTGGGGAGGGGAAGGGAAAGGAGATGGTAAGCCGCTCTGAGACTCCAAGTGAAGGGTGGGGTATAAACCCAATCTCTTCTTTTCAGGTATGGTAGTCTGAAGAATCTAGTAATGTCACATGAGGGTGGAGGCCATTTCTGAGAGAGCTGAAGGTGGTTTGGGAGAAGCGTCACTTTTTTTATCCCATGCCTGTATCTAACCAAATAGGTTCAACAGGTTTTAAAAACAAACAAACAAACAAAAAACAGTACAAAAACCTGCTCAGCCTGTTTACCCAAGATAAAAATGGGATGAGAAAATATAGCACAAGCCGTGGTTTCTCTTCCAAACTGTCTTCAGCTCTCGGGTGGGGGGAGAGCCAAAATTGGGACGGGGGAGCAGCTAGATTCGAGTAGATTTGTGGAAGCCACCCTGTGCTTGCCTCGGCAGGGAGGGTGGGGTATAAATGGAATAAAATAAATAAATAACAGGATAAATGGGCAGCTCCTGTACCTGAGGGAGACAGTCCATAACCGTGACAACCTGTCTAGAAGCCGGTTGGAATATACCAGAATCAGTGGGAATAGACAGTTGGATGAGCTTCAGGGGGTAAGTTTATCACATACCCAGGTCTCTCTTTTCAAACTCAGGAAATCCTTTTAAAATATCTGTTTGTAAAAAAGAGGTGACTTTATGTGCAGCACCTGACAGGTTGCTACTAATGCTCCCTCCAAGCCGTGGAATCTTGGGAGCAAAAATGCTACTTCGTGAGCGACCGGCGTTAAGGTTGTGAGCGAGCGATTTGGCTGCTGCATAAGTTAGTTTGCTCTGGAGCCATCCTTCCTGAGGTGAGGCAAAAATGTGTGAGCCAGAGGCTAAAGAATTGTGAGCTCGCTCACACTAACTCAGCTTAGAGGGAACACTGCTCACCGCTATCCCACACTGCCTCCAGCTCAGCCCTCCCTTCTCTATCAGCTTCAGACTGGGAGCGTATTAGAGGACACTTACCTGGTTCAATAAGTACAGCATCTTGGTAAGGATATGTAGACATCTTCTTGGGCTTATGGGTCTCATTGAAGATACGAGCTTGTGCAGAAAGCACAGCAAAACAGATAGAAACCAAGAGACAGAAATTAAGGATTTTTCACCCTCCAGCCCATAGAAACCCAGGCTCAAAGATTCAGTTCCCACCAATGCTCTCTCTAAGCTGTGGAGTCTTGTGAGCAAAAATTCTACTTGGTGAGCTCCTGGCATTAAGGTTGTGAGCGAGTGATTTGGCTGCTGCATAAAATTAGTTTGCTCTGGCGCCCTCCTTCCTGATCCAAGACAAAAACGTGTGAGCCGGAGGCTAAAAAGCTGTGAGCTAGCTCACACTAACTCAGCTTAGAGGGAACACTAATTGCGACCTGACGAAGCTGAGGGAAACGAGCACCAACCGGGGTCACAGGACCATATATTAATGTGTTGCTTTAATGTGTATGTATTATTGTCCATAACCCAAATAATTTTTGTAAGCCTTTCATCAACAACTTTATTGGGAGAAGGGTTTTTTTACTCCAGGGGAAAAGATATATATACAGTGCAACAGTCTATGAGCTTGGGGGGTGGGTTTGGCTATAATTTATAAATTACTGTACTTCCATTGTTATTATTCACCACCTGGAGGTTGGCAACCCTGCCAGCAGCCCCTTAGAGACCATCAATATTTTGGGGGTAGGAGCTTTCAAGAGTTGACGCTCCCTTCATTGGTTAGTCGGTCTCTGACAAAGGGAGATTAGACTCTCGAAAGCTCCTACCCTGAAAAACTTGTTGGGTCTCTGAGGTGCTGCTGGACTCGAATCTGGGACTTCTACTGCAGACCAACATGGCTGCCCACTGAAAAGACTGGGGGGGGGGGATTTCTTTCCCCACTTTGACAATAATTCACGGTGCTCTAAGGGTGTGGAATGGGACTGCGTGGTCCAGCCTAGCCCAATCTCGTCACATCTTGGTATCTAAGCAGGGTCGTCCTTGGTTAGTATGTGGATGGGAGACCTCCAAGGAATACCGGGGTCACTATACAGAGGCAGGCAATAGCAAACCACCTCTGAACATCTCTTGCCTTGGAAACCCCACCAGAGGTTGCTGTAAGTCAGCTTAGGGGGTGGAAATATTCTTCCCTTCAGACTGAGGGAAAGTCTCTCTCTCTTTCTCTCTCTCTCTCTCTCTCTCTCTGATTCAACTTCATGGTGTTATGTGTTCAGATCTTAACCTTGCACTGGTTACATGATCCCCAGGCCCATAGCCAGGATTCTGTGGCTTGTGGGGCACATTTTTTTCTGGTGGGGCTGAAGCTCTCAGTGCAGAAAGAAAAGCCATTTGGCCAAGAGAAAGTTGTTCCCAGGATGGATCTCTAAATTGCATGCTGTCCACCACTTGAGATGACAGTTCACAGCTGCTGCAAGTTAATCACTTCTTGCCAGCCTAAGAAACAATTCTGAGAACAAGCTGGCAAGTGGGGGTGATGACTTCTAGAGTCAAGAAAGCTAATGGTTAGGCAGAAGAACTCTCTTAAAGGAGACCAGTTTCTTGACACGGAGTTAGAAGGGATCCTAGAGGTCACCTACTCCTACCCCTTTGCTCAGTGCAGGAATTAGTCAACTACAGCACCCCACTCTGCTTTAAGGAGAACATGCCTTTAAAAGATGTTTTAAAAAGATTGAAAAAAGCATTTGCAGGAGCAATTCTTTTGGGGCTGTGCCTTTAAGAAAGGGGCAGAGCCCCCAAAAGTTCCACCATACCTAGGGGGTCTGATGATCCCTGACTGGCTGGATTAGGAAGAAAAACCATCCACTTCCTTTTTAAAAAAATGTACCACTGTGGCTGCTACAAGGGGAAACAGACGAGGACAAAATGAAGGGAAAGAGTGCCAAATCAGTTAGGTTTGGGGGGGAGGATCTTTCGCAGATCATTTGGGGGGCCTTGAAACTGTCCCTTTGTCCTGAAAAAGATACATCCACCAAATCTTGCATGTACCCTGAACAAAACTGTCTCTTGTCAGGGAATCCCTCACTCGGGATGGTTTCTCACAGGGGGACGTTGCGTCTTTACAACTTGGATCAGAATTGTTCACAGGCAGCTCGGAGAATCTTGGCTTGGCATGAACCCCAGAAGAGGGCCTTTCTCGGAACGAGTCAGGGATACAGTTGCCAGCCTCCAGGTGATAGATGGAGATCTCCCAGAATGACAAAATTGCTCTCCAGGCTACAGAGATCAGTTCCCCTGTGGGAAAAATGGCAGCTTTGGCAGGTGGACTCTAAGGCGTTAGACCTGTTCAGCTCCCTCCCTTCCCCAAATTCCACCCTTCCCAGGCTCCATCTCCCCAAATCCCCCATATTTTAGGGCTGGAACACTTTCCCTATGAAGAAAGGCTGAAGCACTTGAGGCTCTTTCGCTTGGAGAAACGACGGCTGAGGTTTACAAGATTAGGCATGGGACAGAGCAGGCAGAGAAAGAGGTCCTTTTCTCCCTTTCACACAAGACAAGAAATCTCTCAGCCCCACCTACCTCACAGGGTGTCTGTTGCGGGGAGGGGAAGGGAGAGGAGTTTGTAAGCCGCTCTGAGACTCCAAGTGAAGGGCGGGGTATAAATCCAATCTCCTCCTCCTCTTCTTCTTCTTCTTCGCATCAAATAAGGAGGAGATGGAGGGACTCAGATGGTCCGGTGGCTGTTGTGCCAACTTGCCCTCCCTGAACAGGGCAAAGGCCGCCCCTTGCTGAGCCTGGGGGAGCCCTGGTGGCGGGTTGGCACCAGTGGAGATTGCTGGTGGTGGTGGCACTGGTTCTGGAGCCCCCTCCCAGACTTCTGCCCTGACCAACCCTGGCTGGAGCTGCTGTTAACAAAATGAAGCGTGTGTGTATAGATGTGTGTTTTACGGTGCTGATAAGCGGAGAGGTTATGAATCATCTCCTTTATGACTATAGAAGGGCAAGGAGGAGTCTCTCTGACGCCAGCCGGATTGTTCCTAAGAGGAATGTCAGAACATCAGAAGAGCCCTACTGGATCAGACCAGCGGTACATTTAGTCCAGCATCCTGTCTCACCCGGTGGCCAACCATTTCCTCCGGAGGGCCAACAACAGGGCAGAGAGGCCGAGACCCTCCCCTGGCAAGAACATCAGAAGAGCCCTGCTGGGTCAGACCGACAGTCCATCTAGTCCAGCATCTTGTCTCACCCAGTGGCCAACCAGTTCCTCTGGAGGGCCAACAACAGGGCAGAGAGGCCGAGGCCTTCATAAGAACCTCAGAAGAGCCTTGCTGGACCAGACCAGTGAGGGTCCAACTAGTCCAGCATCCTGTCTCACCCGGTGGCCAGCCAGTTCCTCTGGAGGCCCAACAACAGGGTGTAGAGGCCGAGGTCTTCATAAGAACATCAGAAGAGCCCTGCTGGATCAGACCAGTGGTCCATCTAGTCCAGCATCCTGTTTCACATGGTGGCCATCCAATTCCTCTGGAGGGACAACAACAGGGCATAGAGGCCAACCCCCCCCCCCCAGTGTTGCCTCCTGGCACTGGGATTCTGAGGTTGACTGCCTCTGAACGTGGAGGTTCCCTTTAGTCACCATGTCTAGTAGCCACTGATAGACCTGTCCTCCATCACTCTCTCTAATTCCCTGTGCCTGTGGCCATCACTACATCCTCTGGCAGCAAACTCCACATTTGAATCACTCTCCATGTAAAGTGCCCTCCGATGGCTGTTGTCTTGGTATATCCTCAGTAATGGTTCTCGGGCATCAGAAGAGAAGAAGAAGAGATTGGATTTATCCCCCACCCTTCATTACACGAAGTAGTCTCAGAGCGGCTGACAATCTCCTTTCCCTTCCCTCCCCCTCCCCACAACAGACACCCTGTGAAGTAGGCGGGGCTGAGAGAGCTCTCTCGAGGACTCCTCTTGGGAGAACAGCTCTGAGAGAACTGGTGACTGACCCAAGGTCACACTAGCAGCTGCACGTGGAGGAGTGGGGGATCAAACCTGGTTCTCCCAGATTAGAGTCTGGAGATCAATTTGTCATTCTGGCAGATCTCCATCTATCACCCGGAGGCTGGCAACCCTAGCCGAGACTCATTCAGAGAAAGGCCCTTTTCTGTGGTGAATGCCAAACCAAGATTCTCCAAGCTGCCTTCGAATGATTCCAATCCAAGTTGAATTGACACAAGGTCCCTGTGACGATCTTTGTAAAAGGACCCAAGAGCAGCAGAGCGAAATTGCTAAGAACCACAGAAAGCATTTGGATCCTGTCTATCAGCCTCGAGCCCTTTTATCTTGCCTTTCCTCCAAAGAGTTCAGAGGGACCTGGGGAGTTATTCCGCCATGTCTGAGTCCAGAGTGGCACCTTTAAGACCAATGTATTTTAATTCTGGGTATCAGCTTTCATATGCATGCACACTTCTTCAGATTCAGTGAAATGGAAATTGCCAATCCGTACATATCACCCCCAGGCTGCAATCATATGCACAATTAGACCCGACATAGGGGGGAATGCCGGGCAGATTTAAAGGGCACGATCAGACAACATCTGAGAAGTGCCCTGCAGTTGTCAGCAACCTGTTCTCACTCCGTCGCAGAAGCAGAGTTAAAAGACACCAGGGAAAATCCGGTAGTAAACGGGTTGCGATGGGCCATGGACGGACTTTCCCATGTCTGATCACTCCAGCGCGCTCTCATGGCCTCGGGATGGTCTGATCAGGCCATCCCGACTCCGTGCCATTGTTTCCCCCCCCCCTCTCAGTATGCGCATAATCGCAAACTCCATAGGGAGCCCTCAGTGCAGAGGTGCAGTTCATCGATCCCTCGTTTAAGTGCACGGGGGGGGGGGGAATGGGACAAAAAACCCAACTCACCCGCGGTTGCGTCTGATCACACTGATGGGCTGTGCCTGCAGCTTCAAAGGGAGGTGTGATCGTGCAACTGCGGCGGAGGAAATAGCATCACTCCCCCCCCCCCCCCCGTTTTTTCTGGCATGTATGACCACAACCCCATGCTTGAGAGAGGAGATGGATGGAGCGTAATGGCAGGGTCTCAGTTCGTTACTCTCCGCATTGCACAGTTAAGGACACATTTGCCCATCCATCTCCAATTTTGACATATTTATTTCCTTCCCTGTGTTTCCACCCCCCCCCCCCCCAGAATTAAACCCAAACTAATGGTGACCATATCAACTAAGCTTGTTACTCCTGTTTGGTCCTTGCATGTGTCAAACCTCTTCTCTGTGTTGTAGGCAAATTTACTGCTCTCCCTCCAGCTAGATGTATGGACTGGTCACTTCCATTTCATTGTATCTGAGGAAGTGTGCATGCACACAAAACCTTACACCTCGAATAAAACTTCATTGGTCTTAAAGGTGCCCCTGGACTCCAGCTTTGTTCTCCCTTCATCAGATACAAGTCAGAATGGAGATCCCCGAGTCCTTCTACCGTGGCCAGAAGGCAGGAGGGGTTTCGCAAAGAAAGGAGGCAAGATGTTTGCATCTGATGGACACAGCGTTGACTTCTGAAAGCTCAAAACCCGAAAATCTTGTCAGCCTCTAAGGTGCCACTGAACTCAAATCTAGCTTGCCTAGCGCTGGCCAACATTCATTCATTCATTCATTCATTTATTGCGATTTATATCCCACCCTCCCTGCCATGCGGTGGGCTCAGGGCAGCTAACATGGTTACCCTCTGAAATTATTTTATACAGATCTTCTTTTAAAGTTTGAATTTCCTGCTCAGAGCCCTCAGTAAATGGCAGGCTGTAGGTGTTGAGCAAACAACCAAGCTTAAAGTTTAGGGTTTTTTTTAAAATCATCCTCCTTCAAATCGAATTGAAAAGGTCTGAGATTCCAAAGGTCAGCTCTGACATTTTACTCCACCTCTGAACTTCTGTGGTATTTTGTTTCTTCCGTACGACAGCCCCTTTGCAAACCTGAAAGAGGTCCCGGGGTCATTCTCTCGCTCTCCGACTGAGCCTACCTTAGGCGACAGTTGTAACCTGTGACTGAGGCTTCCGACTAGACACAAATACATTCATAGAACACAGAACAATTAAGAGCCAGAATTTCTCACCTCCCACGTTTCAATCGATGCTTGCAACTTGGGGTGCCGGCCTCCAGGTGGGATCTGGGGGATTCCCCGGAATTACAGCTCATCTCCCGACTACAGAGATCAGTTCCCCTGGAGAAGATGGATGATCTGGAGGGTGGACTCTGTGGCACTGTACCCCACGTAGGTCCCTGTCCTCCCCAGGCTCCACCCCCAAATCTCCAGGAATTTCCCAACCTGGATCTGGCAACCCTACCCCCCACACACACACACACACCCTGCTGGTGGCCAGGAGAGGGCTGACAAACCCTAAAACTTGCAACACAGGAACAGGAACAGTCGGGTTAGAACAGATAAAAGGAAGTACTTCTTCACCCAAAGAGTGATTTACACGTGGAATTCACTGCCACAGGAGGTGGCAGCAGCTACAAGCATGGACGGCTTCTAGAGGGAATTGGATAAACATATGGAGCAGAGGTCCATCAGTGGCTATGAGCCACAAGGTATAGATAGGAACTCTCCATCTGGGGCAAGTGATGCTCTGTCTTCTTGGTGCTTGGGGGGGGCAACAGTGGGAGGGCTTCTAGTGTCCTGGCCCCACTGCTGGACCTCCTGAGGGTACCTGGTGTTTTTGGCCACTGTGTGACACAGAGTGTTGGACTGGATGGTCCACTGGCCTGATCCAACATTGGCTTCGCTTATGTTCTTAGGTGGAGTTTGTGCTTTCCCTATGCCATCATCCTCAATTCACCCCCACCAGAGAGAAAGCGCGAGAGAGCGGTGTTATTCGCCCCACTGGGAGAAACCTAGAAATAACAACCCAAGCAATGGCCAGATAACACACAGCCTCCAATGGTTTTCTGAACAGCGACAGAGCTTGCTGTGCTTCAGGATCACCACTAGGTGGAGCCTAACAACCACTAGAATGGTTTTTAAAAGAGATTAATTACCCTGTACAGCCAGCTGACAAATCCTCTGGTTTTCAAAATTGCATCCTTTTCGGAAGGTAGAATCCCTCCTCCAGGTTTTGCGCTCCGGCCTCATCAGGAGCTCGAAACGTGATCCCATTCGCTATGAGCCTGTGACCAGGGGTGGCCAACCTTGCTTAACGTAAGAGCCACATAGAATAAACGTAAGAGCCACATAGAGATGTCTGAGAGCCGCAAGACAGGAACAAATATCACACACACTTTTTTATTTTTAAAAATATGCAAATTTGCTTTCTATTAACGTTAAATGGGACTGCCAAAAATAAAAACAAACGAGGAAAACCGGTTATTGATAATGATATTACTTGTTTGCTAATGATATTGAGAGAGAGAGAGAGAAAAAGAGAGAGATGGAAAGAAAGAATTAAAGAAGTGGAAAGAAAGAGAGAGAGAGAAACTAGGAAAGCAAATAGATGGGAGGGAGGGAGGGAAGGAAGGAAGGGAGAAAGAGAGAAAAAGCATGCCTCCCCTTTGCTTCCCCAGCCGCCCTGCCAGGAGCCGCACAATATGTGTGAAAGAGCCGCATGTGGCTCCTGAGCCACAGGTTGGCCACCCCTGCTGTGACTAACATACCATCTTTATTTATTTAGATTCTGGGGAGCAGCTGTGTCGGTCTGGAACGGGGTGGCCAAACTTGCTTAACGTAAGAGCCACAGAGCATAACCGTCAGATGTCTGAGAGTCGCAAGACACGAACAAATATTACACACACGTTTTTATTGGGAAATATGCAAACTTGCTTTTTAGTAACATGAAACAAGACCGCCAATGATATTTAGTTGTCCAATGATATTTGTTTGCTAATGATATTTTGCATTCCCAGCTGCCCCGCCGGGGACCGCACAATATGCGTGAAAGAGCCGCACGGGGCTCCCGAGCCACAGTTTGGCCACCCCTGGTCTGAAGCAACAGAACGAAATTCGAGTCCCAAGGCACCTTTAAGGCCAACCGAGTTCAATTCTGGATATCGGCTTTCATGCGCCCGCGCACTTCCTCAGATACAGTGAAGTGGAATTTGCCAGTGTGTTGTAATACCTTGTAATTCAGCAAGTTCCCTTTCCTTGAATAAAATTATGTTGGTCTTAAAGGTGTCCCGGGACTCAAATTTTTTCCATTTTTTTTTTGTTTGCTTGCTTTATTTATAGCCTGTTTTTCTCCTTAGTGGGGACCCGAAGCTGCCTCCATGGTTCTCCTCTCCTCCATTTCACTCTCACAACTGCCCTGTGAGGCAGGCCACGCTGAGAACGTGTGACTGGCTCAGGGTCACCTGACAAGCTACCATGGCAGAGGGGGGGATTCGAGCCTGGGTCTCCCAAACCCTAGCCTGACATGCTAACCACTACCACCGTGAGCCAGTCTGGTCTAGTGGTTAAGTGCGTAGACTCTAATCTGAGAGAACCAGGTTTGATTCCCCTCCTCCACTTGCAGCTGCTGGATGACCTTGGGCAAGCCATAGTTCTGTCACAGTTGTTCTCTAAAGGGCAGTTCTGGAAAGAGCTCTCTCAGCCCCACCTACCTCACAGGGTGTCTGCTGTGGGGAGGGGAAGGGGAAGGAGTTTGTAAGTCGCTCTGAGACTCCCTTGGGTTGTGAAGGGCGGGGTATACATCCAATCTCTTCTTCTTCTTCACTGTCACTAAACCTCCCACCAGAATTTGACCAGCCCCTGAACCCAACCAGCCAAGATAATTTCAGGAACGGGTCATGGTGTTTTCGTACGCATGAGATGAATTCTGCCAGTTTCTGAGAGGCAGTTTGGTGTAGTGGTTAAGTGCGCGGACTCAGATCTGGGAGAACCGGGTTTGATTCCCCACTCCTCCACTTGCACCTGCTGGATGACCTTGGGCAAGCCATAGCTCTGTACCAGCTGTTCTCTCAAGGACAGTTGTCTCAGAGCTCTCTCAGCCCCACCGACCTCCCAGGGTGTCTGTTGTGGGGAGGGGAAGGGAAAGGAGTTTGTAAGCCGCTCTGAGACTCCAAGTGAAGGGCGGGGTACAAATCCAATCTCTTCTCTTCTTCTTCTTCTTCTTCTTCTCTTGTCCAACCCCGAAAGGAGGTTTACCAGATGCTAATCCACAGAGCGGGCTGGGGAAATAGCCTGAAATGGAGCTCCCACATTAGCTCTTTGAGAAACCTGTGCTGTGGTTTCAGATTGACTGGTGTATATTTACGTACGTCTGACTGACTGATAGACACTTACGTCTGGAGTACGTCCCTGCTAGGGTTGCCAAGCTCCAGGTGGGGGCTAGGGATCTCCCTGAACTACGATGGATCTTGATGACGGAGCTCAGTTCCCCTGGAGAAAAGAGCTGCCTTGAAGGGTGGGCGCTTCTTTTTGTGTGTGTGTGTATTTTGTGTGTTCGTGTGTGTGCTTGTATGCCTGGAAGTCATGGTTGACTTCTGGTGACCCCTAGTGGGGTTTGGACGTTTAGAGAGGTGGCTTGCTGTTGCCTGCCCCTGCGTCCCAGCCCTGGTATTCCTTGGAGGTCTCCCTTCCAATTACTTGCCAGGGTCGGCCTTGCTTAGCTTCCAAGATCTCATGAAATGGGGCTTGCCTGGGCTATCCAGATCAAGGGGGGACTCTGTGGCATTATATCCCAATGAGGTCCCTCTACAGGCTCCACCCCCCAAATCTCCCAACCCAAGCAAGAATTGGCAATTCTAGCTAGGCTGAGCCCTAGGGTTGCCAGGTCTGGGCTGGGAAATTCCTGGAGATTTCAGGGGTGGAGCCTGGGAAGTTTGGGGAAGGGAAAGCCCTCAGAAAGGTACAATGCCATAGAGTCCACCTTCCATAGTAACCGCCGTCCCCCGGGGAACCAATCTCCGTCATCCGGAGTTTGGTTGTCATTCCGAGAGGCCTCCAGGCTCCACCTGGAGGTTGGCAACCCCACTGCGGGCCTGTCAGTGACACCCTCCTGAGGCGCTGTTTCTCCTTCTCCCATGTCACAGGGCGCGATGATGGCACACCCCAAGCTCTTGCTCCTTCTGCTGCTCCTCTTTGCAGCCAGGTCAGGCCTAAGCCTCAAGCTGTACCAGGCCGAGGCCATCTTCAGCTGCCTCAACGCCGCCCTCTCTGAGGCCAAGAAGGGCTCCGCCGAGGAGAACTCCCTCCTGGAGAAGTTCCTGGAGAAGAGGAGCGTCAAGTTCTCGCCGGGCGAGAACGCCTCCCCGGAGGGCGACAAAGAGGAGGCCGAGGAGGAAGAGGAGAAAGAGAAAAGGACGTTCCCGTCCGTCACCCGCTACAAGTATCTGGCCCAGGCCCAGGGGAAGGGCAGGCTGTACCAAGGGCAGGCCAAGAGCGATCGGCGCACCAAGTTCACCCTCTCCCTCGACGTCCCCACCAACATCATGAACATCCTCTTTGATGAAGCCAAGGCTAAGAAACTGAGGGCCCAGGCGGCCGCCAACGCCCACCTCATGGCCCAGATCGGCCGGAGGAAGTGACGAGGGCAGGGGAGGGAGAGGGACAGAGCCGAGGTTGAGGCAGGGCCCGCGGGCCACGGGGGAGGGACCTTCGTGTCCGGCTTTCCCTTCCTCAAGGTCTCAAGAGATGGACGGAACTGTCCACCACACTGTATAGTTTCCACCCTCGCTGCCACTTGACACTCCTTCCTCTTCCCTCTCCCGGAAGGACCCCTGGGCCGAGAGGAATTCCATTCTCATGAGCAACCAAGGGAGCCGGGGGTGGGGGTGGGGAGAGATTATTCACTTGACATGATGCAGGAGGCCCCATTAAAGCAAATTCTCCCGAGTTCCCAATTCTTTGCATTCTTCCTTTTGGCTCTTCCGGAGCTGCAATTGGGCGGTCGGCCCTCTTTGCATCAGCTGAGTAGGGATGCCATCCTCTCTAGGGTTGCCGAGTCACTTACATGTCCAAGCGGGGGAGTCTTGCTCCCGGTCCAGGACCCTTTCGCATGTGGCGCGGTGACATGGCCCGGAAGTGACATCATCACGCCGGGCACATCGCGGGGCGACACTCTAGCAATCGACCTGAAAACTCTATGGTCCTCTGTGACCTGAAAACTCTGTGGCACTGCGTGACGCTCTGGTAATTGCCCTAAAAACTCTACAGTACCATAGAGTTTTCAGGTCGATTGCTAGAGCGTCGTCCTGCGACGTGCCCAGCGTGATGACGTCCCTTCCAGGTAACGTCATCAGGCCGGGCACATCAGCCTGATGTGGCCATTTCGGGGGTGGGGTTCCCCCCGCCAGCCGAATCTGGACCAGTGGATTGGGGACCCATTTAGCGGGGGAATCCTCGCTCCCCCAGGGGGACTTGGCAGCTCTACATCTTCCAGGCAGGAGCTGGGGATCCCCCGGAATTACCGCTGATCTCCAGAGTCAGACTACAGAGATCAGATGGAATATTAGTTATTTATTTATTCGATTTGATTTGTTAATTGCCCTATCTCAGCTTACACCGGGCTCTGGACGAAGTACAAAGGGCATAACGCCACAAAACAAAGGTCCGACTTTTCAAATGTCCATATAGAGTTTAATCAGAACTAACACCAGGGCTGCGGTGGCTCAAGGGGTTAAGGCGCTGAACTGCAGACGGGAAGGTCGGTAGTTCGGCAGTTTGAGACTCAAGTGCTGCGTGACGGAGCGAGTCCCTGTCTCCAGCCCCAGCTCCTGCCAACCCAGCAGTTCGAAAACAAGAAACTGCGAGTAGATAAAAAGATACCACTTCGGTGGGAAGGTCACAGCGTTCCATGCGCCTTGGCATTTAGTCATGCTGGCCACATGGCCACAGGAAAAGTCTTCGGACAGCGCTGACTCTTCTGTTTGGAAACGGAGACGAGCACTGCATCCCGAGAGTCAGATCTGACTGGCTTTCGAGCGAGTTTACCTTTACCTAGCACCAGAGTAAAAAGATCCAAGGTGGCGACTTGCAAATTTCAAATCCAGTTCTGGACTGCCCGGCCATTTAATAGGAAGGGGGGGAGAGGGAATTTAAAACAAAATGTACAGAGAGGGGGAGGAGATGGGTGTCAGCCAACGCAACCGACCATTGCTGCCCTCAACCCAAAGCCTGGCGGAACATCTCTGCCTTAGAGGCCCTGCGGAATTGTATAAGGTCCCGCAGGGCCCTGGTGTCATTTGGCAGAGAGTTCCGCCAGGTCGGGGCCAGGACCGAAAAGGCCCTGTCCCTGGTCGAGGACAGCCGGACATTTCTAGGGGCGGGAATCACCAGCAAGTTGTTATCAGTGGAGTGCAAAGCTGCTTTAGCAGGTGGACTTTACGGCATTGTACCCCACTGAGGTCCCTGTCCTCTTCCCTGAATCTCCAGGAGTTTCCCAGCCTGGATCTGGCAACCCTGCCCCCCCCCCCATCCCCTGCTGGTGGCCAGAAGGGACCTGGCCACCCCACCTGAGCTGATCGTCATCAGAGTTAAATCCTTGTAGGTGGGCTTGCCAAGCTCCCGGGGGGGGGGGGGGGCTGAAGATCTCCCGAAATCACAACACATCTCTGGACTACAGAGATCAGTTCCACTGCAGAAATTATATAAACTTTGGAGGGTGGACTCTATGGTGTTATACCCCCCCCCCCCCCGAGGTTCCTCCTCTCCCCAACCCCACCCGTGGAAGGCTCAACCCCCAAATCTCCAGGGATTGCTCGTCTTGGAGCTAGCAAGCTTACTTGGGTTTGCGTGCGATGTGCTAGGTTGCTAACCTCCATGTGTGCACTTCAACACACATGAAGCTGCCTTCTACTGAGTCAGAACCTGAGCATTGTCTACTCAGACGGGCAGCTGCTCTCCAGGGTCTCAGGCGGAGGTCTTTCCCATCCCCTCCTGCCTGGTCCTTTTAACTGGAGATGCCGAGGATTGAACCTGGGACCTTCTGCACGCCAAGCAGAGGCTCTGCCACTGAGCCACAGCCCCTCTTTACAGCTCTCCAGGGTCTCAGGCGGAGGTCTTTCCCATCTCCTCCTGCCTGGTCCTTTTAACTGGAGAAGCTGGGGATTGAGCCTGGGGCCTTCTGCCTGCCAAGCAGAGGCTCTACCACTGAGCCACGGCCCCTCTTTACAGCTCTCCAGGGTCTCAGGCGGAGGTCTTTCCCATCACCTCCCGCCTGGTCCTCTTAAACTGGAGATGGTGGGGATTGAACCGGGGTCCTTCTGCATGCCAAGCAGAGGCTCTGCCGGTGAGCTACTGCCCTTCTCCTGTAAGGCCTGCAGTTCTCCTAGAATTGCAGCTCGTCTCCAGACGACAGAGATCAGTTCTCCTGAAGACAACGGCCGCTTCAGAGGACAAGCTCTGTGGTATAACACAGATTCCAGGGGAAATCCCTCCCCATTTCCTCCCTTCCACAAGCACTACCCCCAAATCTCCAGGAATTTCCCAGGCTGGACATGGCAACCCTTGGTGTCGCAAGGCCTCCGAAGGTTTTCCTGGACTCCTCACAGCCTCTGCCAGAAACTGTTGTCTCCAAATGGATGGGTTGGGAAATACCGGGAGATTTTGGGGATGAACACTGCGAAGGAGAAATGCCAGATCCCCTCGCCACACACAGTGTGATGATTTGGGGTCATTCCGGGACGTCGCCAATGCGATGACGTCGCCCAGAAGTGATGTCATCACATCAGTGAAGTCACTCTGGTTTAAGGGCAAAACTCTATGGTTTTAGGCCAGATTTACCGTAGAGATTTTGCCCTCGAATCAGAGCATCACACACGATGTCCCCGATGTGATGATGTCACTTCTGGGTGATGTCATCACATCAGGGACGTCGCACCCAGACATGGCTGTTTGGGGGCAGGGTTTCCCCCACTGGCCAGCTGACTGGAGGCGGGCAGAAGCTCCCAAAAACGGGGGGGGGGGACCTGGGACCTGAGGAGGGAGAGATTTGAGGAGGGGAGGGACCTCAGCAAGGTATGATGCCATAGAGTCCACCTTCCAAAGCAGCCATTTTCTCCTGGGGGATTTGATATCTGTGGCCTGGAGATGAGTTCTAATTCCACACCCCGCCTGGAGGCGGGAAACCCTGTAACACCGAAAGCCATCAAGCACTTTAAAAACCGAACGTTATGGCAGACCCTGGCTGCAGGCTTACAATTTTATGGATGGTCTAATAAGCTATTTTGTTTTCTGCTTTTAAAAACGGCAGAGTTCCCCCCAATTTGGGGTGTCCCAATCCACCGCCAGTCAGCTGGCCGGCAGGAAGCCCTGCCCCTGAAAAACCCCACCGTGCCCGACACAATGATATCACCCGGAGATGACGTCACCGCACTGGGGATACTTTAGCATTTGGCTAAAAACTCTACAGTGAACACAGAGTATTTTAGCCAAATGTTAGCACATCCCTTGTACAATGTGCCCAGTGCGGTGATGACAATTCTGCGTGATGTGATCACGGTGTGCCCAGCCAGAAGATCGGAACAATCCCGGAGGCTCCCCCCGCCAGCAGACGGGTAACCCCTGGTGACCCTAAATTCTGCTCTTAAGAGTTTTTGGCACAATTCTAGGAGGAATCCTTCTCCTTTCCAGCTCTAGGAACGGCCAGGAATTCTATGGCAAAAACTTCCTGTAAATAGAGGAGGCCTTCTCTTGCTTGTTAGTTTTCCTCCCGCCTGGGGGCAGGGGATCCCCCACCCACACTTGGGGCTCGGCAGCCTAACTTATGACAGGGCCATGGATGTTCCTAAGATTCCCAAGAAAGCCTTCACCCTGCAAGGGGCATCGGACCCCCGTTTGTTTGGACTCGAGCGAGAACCAAACCCTCTGACATGCTACAGACAAAAATAGAGATGTGTTTGTTTTAAGTAAATCTACAGCTTCAGGAGTATCACTTTACTAGGTTACTCAGCTTACAAAGCTACACAGAGCCACTCTGCAAGTTTAGAAGAGAAATACTCTTCTCTTTATTTGGGCAGTACACTTTGGATAGGGAAGAGCAGAGACATGATAGAGTCTCTTACTTACTAGCTAAAGGATGGAGGCGGACGGCAAGAGGCCCAGCTGCCTCCTGGAGCTAAGAGAGGGCCGCATGTTGTCCCTCTTGGTGCGTGCAGCTAGAGGGCACATCTTCATTCAGAGTGAAAGAGAAGCAGGAAAGGGAAATCGGTCCCTGAGGACACAATCTGCATATCAAAGAGGACAGTGGCAGAAGAGTGAAGACAGGAAGAAAGATTAGTTGTGCCTGTCTAGTTCTCTGGCCTCTCTTGCCACTCAGCCTGGAGGTCTGAGACAGGGGACATCGCATCTGGAACTCCCAACATTTGTAACATGGCAGTTTCTGTACTGAATATCACTGCCCGACCCACATACACCCACACATTGTGGAAGGATTTAAACCCTCCCCTTCTACATGACTGGCGGCGATTCTTGGTGTACCATAGATTTGAAAGCCAGGTGAGGACAGGTCGTTCGGTTCAAGATCTCCTCCAAAAAACACCATTCTCCTTCAAGAGGTTCTTAACCGTTCCTGGCCAAGATCGGGCCATGTCAGTCCATTACAAGGAAATAAAAAGTCCACATGAAAGACTAAAAATGTTTCTTTCCTTATGAGCTTCTGTGAATCGCAGGTGACTTCTTCAGGAACGGACATGCAGAAGGTCCCAGGTTCAATCCCCGGCATCTCCAGTTGAAAGGACCAGGCAGGAGGTGATGGGAAAGACCTCCGCCTAAGACCCTGGAGAGCTGTAAAGAGAGCTGTGGCTCACTGGGAAGAGCCTCTGCTTGGCATGCAGAAGGTCCCAGGTTCAATCCCCGGCATCTCCGGTTAAAAAGGACCAGGCGAGAGGTGATGGGAAAGACCTCTGCCTGAGACCCTGGAGAGCTGTGAAGAGGGGCTGTGGCTCAGTGGCAGAGCCTCTGCTTGGCATGCAGAAGGCCCCAGGTTCAATCCCCGGCATCTCCAGTTAAAAGGACCAGGCGGGAGGTGATGGGAAAGACCTCCACCTGAGACCCTGGAGAGCTGTAAGGAGGGGCTGTGGCTCAGTGGCAGAGCCCCCGCTTGGCATGCAGAAGATCCCAGGTTCAATCCCCGGCATCTCCAGTTAAAAGGACCAGGCGGGAGATGATGGGAAAGACCTCTGCCTGAGACCCTGGAGAGCTGTCAAGAGGGGCTGTGGCTCAGTGGCAGAGCCTCTGCTTGGCATGCAGAAGGCCCCAGGTTCAATCCCCGGCATCTCCAGTTAAAAGGACCAGGCGGGAGGTGATGGGAAAGACCTCCGCCTGAGACCCTGAAGAGCTGTAAAGAGGGGCTGTGGCTCAGTGGCAGAGCCTCTGCTTGGCAGGCAGAAGGTCCCAGGTTCAATCCCCGGCATCTCCAGTTAAAAGGACCAGGTGGGAGGTGATGGGAAAGACCTCTGCCTGAGACCCTGGAGAGCTGTAAAGAGGGGCTGTGGCTCAGTGGCAGAGCCTCTGCTTGGCATGCAGAAGGCCCCAGGTTCAATCCCCGGCATCTCCAGTTAAAAGGACCAGGCAGGAGGTGATGGGAAAGACCTCCGCCTGAGACCCTGAAGAGCTGTAAAGAGGGGCTGTGGCTCAGTGGCAGAGCCTCTGCTTGACATGCAGAAGGTCCCAGGTTCAATCCCCGGCATCTCCAGTGGTAAAGCTCAGATAGCAGGTGATGGGAACGACCTCAACCTGAGAGCCGCTGCCCATCAGAGTAGACAATACTGACCTCGACAGACCAATGATCTGACTCAGTCTAAAGTAGCTTCATGCGCAGAGCAAGTTTGGTGTAATGATTAAGAGTGCAGAGTCTAATCTGGGAGAACCGGTTTTGATTCCCCACTTCTCCACATGCAGCCATCTGGGTGACCTTGGGTCGGGCACAGTTCTCTCAGAGCTGTTCTCTCAAGGGCAGTCCTCGGGAGAGCTCTCTCAGCCCCACCGACCTCACTGGGTGTCTGTTGTAGGGAGAGGAAAGGAAGGAGATTGTAAACTGCTCTGAGACTCCGATAGAAGACATCCATCTCTTCTTCCTCTTCTTCTTCTTCTTCCAGACAGGTAAATCACATCTATGTGCCCCCCCCCCCCCAACTTGGCCACAGACAAAATCTCCCTTCTGTTCATGGGCTTGGCATCCTTCACTTGTGAAAACTGAAACCAACAGCATGTCTTCCCCAAAGGAAAGTGCCAATCTCTCCTGGAAGCTAGTTTTCCAGCACTGAGTTGGGAAATGCCTGGAGATTTGGGGGTGCGAGTCTGGGGGTCAGGGGGGGAACTCGGCAGAGAGATGACGCCATAGAGTCCAGCTGGCATTTTCACCAGGGGAACAGATCTCTCTTGTCTGGAGATCGGTTTGTTATTCTGGGAGAACTCCAGGCTCCACCTGAAGGTTGGCGAGCCAACCTGGAAAGCATTTTGTGATGTGTTACACTTCTACGGCAGTCCGAGAGAAAGAGCTCTCTCAGCCCCACCGACCTCCCAGGGTGTCTGTTGTGGGGAGGGGAAGGGGAAGGGAAAGGAAATTGAAAGCCGCTCTGAGACTCCTTTGGGTAGTGGAGGGCGGGGTATAAATCCAATCTTCTCTTCTTCTAATCTGGGAGAACCAGGTTTGATTCCCCACTCCTTCTCCACATGCAGCTGCTGGGTGACCTTGGGTCAGTCACAAGTTCTCTCAGAGCTGTTCTCTCAGAGCTGTTCTCTCAAGAGCAGTCCTCAAAAGAGCTCTCTCAGCCCCACCGACCTCACAGGGTGTCCGTTGTGAGGAGGGGAAGGGAAATGAGATTGTAAACTGCTCTGAGACTCCTTCGGGTAGTGAAGAGCGGAAAATAAATCCAATCTCCTCTTCTTCTAATCTGGGAGAATCAGGTTTGATTCCCCACGCCGCCTCCACATGCAGCTGCTGGTGTGGCCTTGGGTCAGTCACAAGTTCTCTCAGAGCTGTTCTCTCAGGAGCAGTCCTCGAAAGAGCTCTCTCAGCCCCACCTGCCTCACAGGGTGTCTGTTGTGGGGAGAGGGGAGGGAAAGTAGATTGAAAGCTGCTCTGAGACTCCTTTGGGTCGTGAAGGGTGGGGCATAAGTCCAATCTCCTCTTCTTGGCAGCTTGGCAGAGCAAAGCGAAGAGGGGCCTTTCATGGAGCCTTTCCCCCAAGAAAGTGCACAGGTGCTGGAGACCGGGGCAGGCTTGTCCTGGAAGTGCTCCTCTCCATGCATGCCGACTTCAGCGTAAGAGCCAGTTTGGTGTCGTGGTTAGGAGCGCGGACTTTAATCTGGGAGAACCGGGTTTGATTCCCCACTCCTCCACATGCAGCTGCTGGTGTGACCTTGGGTCAGTCGCAAGTTCTCTCAGAGCTGTTCCCTCAAGGACAGTTGTCTCAGAGCTCTGTCAGCCCCACCCACCTCCCAGGGTGTCTGTTGTGGGGAAGGGAAAGGAAAGGAGATTGTAAGCCGCTCTGAGACGACAAGTGAGTAAAGGGTGGGATGTAAATCCAATCTCCTCCTCCCCCTCCCCCTCCCCACTGAGTTCATCGGGAGTAAATCCACCTGAGCACTGACCTAGACAATTTTGTCATATGGGGGGGGTCTTTAAAAATGAACCACTCCAGGTGTCAAATACGCTAGGTATGCCACTAGAGCTGTGTACCCGATGCAAGTCCGGTAAAGGAATTCAAAATCTGGGAAGGAGGCAAGCAGAGAGACGGCTCAAATGCGGGGAAAGAGGCAACCGATCAGGGGTGAGCCGCAGACACCAGGAACAGCCCTCAGTTGTAGTGCGAAGGGCAGGGAATGCACTTTAATGGAGATTGCGTGGACCCCTTGAGTCTGCTCAAGCGGTGCAACGCTTCAGCACATGTGCACACACACACACACACAAAAAGCGGGGGGGGGGGGAGCAGAAAATCAATCCTTAATGTGAACAGATGGAACCGTGACAAGGAAAAAAACAAAAATGTAAATGTGAAGCGATTGCACTGATCAGTTTAGCCAGTTTGGCCGGGGATCCTGGAGGTTTTTTGCCCTCTCCTGGGCATGGAGCAGGGATCACTGGGTGTGTGGGGGGGAGGTATTTGTGAATCTCCTGCATTGTGCAGGGGGTTGGACTAGATGACCCTGGAGGTCCCTTCCAACTCTGATTCTATGATAGTGCCACAGCACCCACGAAAACCTGAAATGCGCCTGCAGTCTGGAAAATGCCTTCCTTGAGAATCCAGCCATGGAAGGAGGAAGAGGAGGAGGCTGGATTTATACCCCACCCTTCACTACCCGAAGGAGTCTCCTTTTTCTTCCCCTCCCCACAACAGACATCCTGTGAGGTAGGTGGGGCTGAGAGAGCTCTTTCGAGGACTGCTCCTGAGAGAACAGCTCTGAGAGAACCTATGTCCGACCCAAGGTCACCCCAGCAGCTGCATGTGGAAGAGTGGGGAATCAAACCCGGTTCTCCCAGATGAGAGTCCGCGCTCCTAGCCACTACACCCAAGTGGAAGCAAAACACAATGAAGATCCGTGTAAAGTGGTGGCAGAGGCTGCCAAAGCTACCTTTTTTTTAAAAAAATCTGCATAGCCAATCAACTCTCCAATGGCCAATCAGGAGCCTCGCTGGGCAAAAGCCCCCCTGGGTCCCACCCACTTTCTAAAAACGCTTTGCAGGAACCGGACCCCTGCTCTAGCCCATACCTGAGAACTCTCTGCTCCAATGTGATCCAAAGAAGCGAGAACAAATCTCACGCAAGGGATATTCAAGTCTTGGGACCCAGAAAGGAAAGACGTTTCCAGGATATTCCTCTTCCCAGCTGTTTCCATTCTCTCCTACAGGCCAGGTGAAGCCGGGCAAGTGTTTGAGATAATAATGACCGGAGGAAGCGGATGACGACCTCTCTCCCTTTATCGGCGATGAGTAATGATGAGTAACATTGAACGAGCACCTTGCCACTGGAATAGATAGTGAGCTGCCAGTTACAAGCATTGCCAGTCCAAAAGGGAGAAAGAGATCATTCTAGAACAAGAGTTCAAAATCTGCTCTGCTGTTTTGGATGCAGGGGTCCATTGGGGCCGGAGCGAGGCGGAGCAAAGCTCCGCCAGCTCAGGAGTGGCCGCTAGGGTAGCCATGGGCCGAATCAGATTCTCTGATCTGATTCAGCCTGCTGCCGAACTTTGAAAGCGACTGGAGGGGAGGGGGTTTGGGAGAGAGGCTCCAAACTTGCCGAGTAGCTGCTGGGACCTCTCCCCCAAATACCCACCAAGTTTCAAGAAGATTGGACCAGGGGGTCCAATTCTACGGGCCCCCAAACAGGTTGCCCCCATTCCCTCCATTGTTCTCTATGGTAGAAAAAAAGGTAACATTTTTTTCCCACCGTAGAGAACAATGGAGGGGATGGGACAACCTGTTTGGGGGCTCGTAGAATTGGATCCCCTGGTCCGATCTTCTCGAAACTTGGTGGGTATTTCGAGGAGAGGCCCCAGCAGCTACCCTGCAAGTTTGGAGCCTCTCCCTCAAACCCCCTTTCCTCCAGCCCCTCATATACCCTATGAGTTTTTGCCATTGATTTCAATGGATCATAGGGTATAATGGGGCTGAAACTGACATTCCCTTTCTGACACACTTCCAGTGATGTCAAGGGACGTGACATATGCTAATGTGTTATGCTAATGAGTTATGCTAATGAGCTCCTGCAGCTCTTTTTCTACAAAAGGACCCCTGATGTACACTATTGCACTGCTCCCTCTAAGTCATGGAGTCTTGTGAGCAAAAACTCTACTTTGTGAGCTCCTGGCATTAAAGCTGTGAGTGGGCAATTGCATAGATTAGTCGGCTCTGGAGCCATCCTTCCTTTTCCCCCCACTTCATTTATTTATAAGTTTCCAATATAGATAACAGAGCTGATAATATATATGTAGGGAAAGCATCCTTGAAACAATAAGAACCATTGAAAATAAAATTCTGTTAGTCATTTATATCATTGATCCATCCATTTAAACAGCTTAGTCCATATTTCATCTAAATAACCCTCCTCTTTACCTTTTAACAGCCTTGTCAATTTATCCATTTCAACGACATCTGGCAATTTTTGCAAGAATTCTTGTTTATCTGGAACTTTTTCTGCTTTCCAATATTTAGCATGAAGAATTCTGGCAGCTGTAACACCATGCTTCCTGAGCGAAGACACAAACATGTGAGCCGGAGGCTAGAAAACTGTGAGCTGGCTCACACTAACTCAGCTTGGAGGGAACACTGTTGACTCAGCGCAAGAACACACATTTTGCACGCTGAAGACTTTATGTTCAGTTCCTGGCATATACAGTTAAAAGATCTTACATAGCAAGGGCGGGGAAGACCTGTTGCTCTGACCAGCAGCTGATACTGAGCTAGGCGGGCCAGTGGTCTGACTTGGTATGAGGAAGGTGTAGGATTCCCAGGCCAGGACCTGTCTCCGGAGAAATCAGTTCCGCCCAGCCAGCGTACAGTAGAAGCCAGCAGTACACAGCACTGATTGGCTCACACTTGTGCCATCACAAACCACCCTCCACAGCCCTAGAGTGGTTTTGCAGCTCAGAACGGTTGTTTTGATGAATCAGGGTTCGTGTTGTGCTTTAAAGGTGACAGCCTGGTGAGAAGACCGGGGAGAAAAACAGGAAAGATGATGGGGGGGAAATTAAATCAATGGTTGCATGTGTCAAATGCATTGTGAAAGTAGAAGAAAGATGGGTTCATTCCTTAAGAACATAAGAGAAGCCAATGTTGGATCAGGCCAGTGGCCCATCCAGTCCAACACTCTGTGTCACACAGTGGCCAAAAACACCAGGTGCCCTCAGGAGGTCCAGCAGTGGGGCCAGGACACTAGAAGCCCCCCCCACTGTTGCCCCCCCCCCAAGCACCAAGAATACAGAGCATCACTTGCCCCAGACTAAGAGTTCCTATCTATACCTTGGGGCTAATAGCTACTGATGGACCTCTGCTCCAGATGTTTATCTAATTCCCTCTTGGAGCCATCCATGCTTTGTAGCCACCACCACCTCCTCCTGGGGCAGTGAATTCCATTTGTTAATCACTCTATCCGTTCTAACCCGCCTGTTCAGCAATTTCAAGGAGTGCCCGCAAGTTCTTGTATTGTGAGAAAGGGAGAAAAGGACTTCTTTCTCTACCTGCTCTTTCCCATGCATAATCTTGTAAACCTCGATCATGTCACCCCTCAGCCGTCGTTTCTCCAAGCTAAAGAGCCCCAAGCATTTTAACCTTTCTTCATAGGGAAAGTGTTCCAACCCCTTTATCATTCGAGTTGCCCTTTTCTGCCCTTTTCCCAATGCTATAATATCTTTCTTGAGGTGTGGCAACCAGAACTGTACACAGTACTCCAAATGAGGTCGCACCATCGATTTATACAGGGGCATTATGATACTGGCTGATTTGTTTTCAGTTCCCTTCCTAATAACCCCCAGCATAGCGTTGGCCTTTTTTCACTGCACTCGCACACTGTCTCGACATTTTCAGTGAGTTATCCACTACGACTCCAAGATCTCTCTCTTGGGCAGTCTCTGCCAGTTTGGGCCCTTAGGGGGGAAGAACCAGCTTAATGATTAAAGTATCAAACCAGGATCTGGAGACCCAGTTCGAATCCCTACGACCATTTGGTGGGTGATCTTGGGCCAACCATAAACTCTTTTTTCTCTCTCTGACTCGCCTACATCACAAGGGGTCTTCTGAGGATAAAATCCAAGAGAGGAGACATAATGCATGTTACTTTGAGCAGGAAGGAAGGAAAGACAGGATAACAACATATTAATATATTCATGCCACTCGGTGATTCCTCTTTCACAGTTGCAAGTGGCATTGAAACGATCATTCCACATGGTGCTCCATTCCAGAAACCAGCTCCTACCATGGCTTCACTTGGAAGTCAGTGAATCTGACTACTATGATTTCCTTTTTAAAATACCAGTATTGTTTCTGTGTCAAACAGACGGTTTAATTACTTTAATTAATTAATTAACTGGATGAATTAACACAGAGAGAGAAACACAAATGGATACTTCAGGATTTATCCCGCAACACTTCCTTAAACGAGCAGCATGTAATTAATTAAGCTGGAAACAGAAAAGTCAGTCACAAGTTCCTTCAGAGCTGGTCTCCAAAGGGCAGTCCTCGAAAGGAGATCGTAAGCCACTCTGAGACTCCCTTGGGTAGTGAAGGGCTCGATATAAACCCAATCATCTCCTCCTCCTCCTCCTCCTCCTCCTCTTCTTCTTCTTCCCCCTTGAGAAAATGCATTGTGGAGAAGATGATTTTTATTTAAACGTCAAACCCTGCCCCCCCCCCAGATATATGAGGATCCGTTAAATGGTGTTTGTAAAGCAATCATCTGGGGGGGGGGGGAAATCATCCGTATGCCTCTAACAGAGATTTGGCAGCCAGACATCAGCTGGGGAGCATTCTTGCCCCCTCTTTATTTAAAGAAAATGACATTTAATCGAAAACAGTTGGAAATCTAGAATGCACGGGCCTAACAGAAAACAGATGGTGCAATTTAATTATAAAATCTTTTGACCACAAAAAAGAGAGGGCAAGAGTTCCTTTATATCTAAGGAACTCTACAAATTTGCACCAAGGGCCAAGATTAGGGCTGCCAAGTCCAACTTGGGAAATATCTGGGGACTTTGGGGGTGGAGCCAGGAGAACGGAAGTGACATCATTTTGTGATGTCACATCCTGTGATGTTGCTTCCACATGCTCACACATGAACTCATGAAGTTTCCTAATACTGAATCAGGCCATTGGTCCATCAAGGTCAGTATTGACTACTCAGACTGGTAGTGGCTCTCCAGGGTCTCAGGCTGAGATCTTTCATGTCACCTATGACCTGATCCTTTTTTAGCTGAAGAGGCTGATACCTCCTGCATGTCAAGCAGATGCTCTATCACTGAGCAACGGCCCTACTGAATCCTTCCTCATCTCGGCAGAATATGAAGCACTAAGGGCTACACAAGTGCTAAATATGATTTTCATATCATAAGAACAGGAGAGAAGCTACAGTGGATCAGGCCAACAGCCCGTCCAGTACAACACTCTGTGTCACAACAGTGGCCAAAAATACCAGGTGCCCTCAGGAGGTCCAGCAGCGGGGCCAGAACTCCAGAAGCCCTCCCACTGTTGCCCCCCTCTCAAGCACCAAGAATGCAGAGCATCCCTGCCCCGGACAAAGGGTTCCATTTAGACCTTGTGGCTAATAATAGCCACTGATAGACCTCTGCTGGATGGGGACAGAGAGAGAGAGACAGAACGACAGACAGACAGAAAAAAGAAAGAAAGAGGGAGAGAGAGAGAAGGAAAAAAACTGGCAGAGGCACTTACTTCCATTTAGACCTTGTGGCTAATAATAGCCACTGATAGACCTCTGCTGGATGGGGACAGAGAGAGAGAGAGACAGACAGACAGACAGAAAAAAGAAAGAAAGAGGGAGAGAGAGAGAAGGAAAAGAGCTGGAAGAGAAACTTACCTTGCAAGCCACATGCAAAAGCAACCCCTTCAGTCCCTCCTTAATCTCTGGGCGGACCTCTCTTGCTGTGGAAGCTCTCTTTCTGACTTCTTAAAGGGGAAATGTCTGGTGAGGCTTTTTACTGCAGGGCAGGCTCTCTGCAGACATTTCCCTTTTAAGGCAGGGCAGGGCAGACTCCGACTTCCTGCTGGCAGCCATTTTGTCCCCCGGGGGCCAATTTTGAAAAAGCGGGGGTAAGCAGTAAAAACTGGTGTTTCCCCCGCCCTACCGGGGGACTTGGCAGCCCTAGCCAAGGTACATAAGAACAGAAGAGAAGCCATGGTTGGATCGGGCCAGTGGCCCATCCAGTCCAACACTCTGTCACACAGTGGCCAAAAACATCATGTGCCCTCAGGAGGTCCAGCAGTGGGGCCAGGACACTAGAATCCCCCTCACTGTTGCCCCCCTCCCCCCAAGCGCCAGGAATACAGAGCATCCCTTGCCCCAGACCGAAAGTTCCTATCTACACCTTGTGGCTAATAGCCACTGATGGACCTCTGCTCCATAGGTTTGTCTAATTCCCTCTTGGAGCTGTCCATGCTTGTAGCCGCCGCCACCTCCTGTGGCAGTGAATTCCATGTGTTAATCACTCGTGGGGTGAAGAAGGACTTTCTTTTATCCGTTCTAACTCAACTGCTCCTTAATTTCATGGAATGCCCACGAGTTCTTGTATTGCAAGAAAGGGAGAAAAGGACTTCCTTCGCTACCTGCTCTATCCCACAAGCATAATCTTGTAAACCTTGATCGTGTCACCCCTCAGCCGTCGTTTCTCCAAGCTAAAGAGCCCCGAGCGCTTCAACCTTTCCTCATAGGGAAAGTGTTCCAACCCCTTTATCATTCAAGTTGCCCTTTTCTGCACTTTTTCCAATGCTATATCTTTTTTGAGGTGTAGCGACCAGAACTGTGCATAATCTGTAGGACCGAAAGTGGCTTCAGTCCACTTTTCAGGGTGTGGCATGACTTCTTACCTTCAGCTTTTTCGAAGGCCCGGGACTAAACCTGGTAGCTTGATAATTGTGGGAGGCCAAACATTGTTGAAACACATCTGGGACATTGGGGCGATATCATAGAGTTGTTGCCCAAATACCAGAGCAGGCATGGCCAAACTTGCTTAATGTAACTGCCACACAGAATAAATGTCAGATGTTTGAGAGCTGCAAGACACGGACAAATATTACACACACGTTTTTACTGGAAAATATGCACATTTGCTTTTTATTAACATTAAATTAGGTGGTGTGAAAGAGCCCCAAGCAGCTCCTGAGCTGCAGTTTGCCCCCCCCACACACACACCAGAGTGTAACCCCGACATCCCGGACATGATGATGTCACTTCCAGGTCACATGGGCAGTGACACAGACACATCACTGACCGTACGTTGACTGGGAACTCCCTGCTGTTAAGTGCGCTGCCCCAGCAGTGTATAGTAAAAGCATAGTAAGCAGTTTTGTATTAGTGCAGGAAAATAAGTCCTTTACCTTTAAAGGGATGCATCATGGAATTGTAGTTAATTAACCCCTTAGGTCAGATGTCCTGAGATAGTCTTCCTTATGGGTTAGAGATAGGTTCCCTTTCCGGGTAGCCAGCAGCAGGGCTGTGATGGCTCACAGGTTAAGACGCTGAGCTGCAGACCGGAAGGTGTGCCACATGACGGAGTGAGCTCCCATCTCTGGCCCCAGCTCCTGCCAACCTAGCAGCTCGAAAGCAAGAAACTGCAAGTAAATAAATAGATACCACTTCGGTGGGAAGGTAACGGTGTTCTGTGCGCCTCGGCGTCTAGTCATACCAACCACATGACCACGGGAAAAAAGTCTTCGGACAGCACTGGCTCTTCGGCTTGGAAACAGAGATGGGCACAGATGGGAAGAGAGAGTTTGGATTCAACTGTCTTTCGAGCAAGGGGATACCTTTATCTTTAGCAGCCTATCAAACGTTTTATTAGCTTCTCCCCCCCCCCGCTTTTAAGTGTCCCTAGCGGCAAATGAGACACACAGGGTCATCTCTCTTTTCCCTTACAAAGTCGTACAAAATGGACTCTTATCGCTAAAGACGGACTCTGTCATTCATTCACCAGCTGGACCCTAAGTTAATGATCTCTGAATGCACGAGGATTCAAATAAAGTTGTTTTGAGTCTCAGTAAGACTGGCGCCGATCACGCTTGAGCATCGGGGTTTGGCTCCCAGCCAACCTCAGTGCCGGAAGCGGCAGGATAATGCTATCGCTGTCTTCCGGTTTATGGGCTTCCTAGAGGCATCTCCTTGGCCACTATGTGAGCAGAATGGTGGATCAGATGGGCCTTGGACATGATCCAAATGGCTCTTCTCATGTCCTTATTTTTTTTTAAGAAAAATTATTCATTTTTCAACAACACAATAACAACGCAACAACAATTCTAACAGTACTTCTGATAAAAACAATCCCATCCTACTTAAAGGGAACTGGATGTTAAGAACATCGCAGCATATATCTACTGTTTTTCCCATTGTATATAGGTCCCACAACTTGCTGTGCCATCAACTTAGATTGGGTTTACATTCTGATTTCCACTTCGATGCAATGGTTGTTCTTGCTGCAAATAACAGTAATGCAGTTCTCTTTTTTTATGTTAGATAAGTTGTCTTCGTTTCTAAAATTTAAGAGAACGGAAGACTCTTTCACTTACTGTGAGGCTTCCTTTCTCGGTGGTTCTGAAGTGGGACAGTCCTCACGTCTGGGATAAGCTCCTCCTCCTTCCGCAGGGTCAGCTCCAGCTTTCGATCCTGATGGGGAGGGGCTTATTCCTCCTGAGGTGTCCCAGGTTCCATAAGCCCAAAACGCCACCTCCATGGGAAAAGAAACTCTGAAAAAAACTTACTTCCAACGGGGAAGCCATAATCTTATCGGTTAACTTTTACAACTATCTACATCTCAGCTTAGCACCTTGGAAAACTATACTATTCAGAAAAAACCAGGTGAGTAACTGAGACCCCAGAGAACTGACAGCTGAGGAGACTACAGCACCCGCTGTATCTGCGGAAACGTGCCCAACAAGGGTGGGCTGGACTGTCCCACTTCAGAACCACCGAGAAAGGAAGCCTCACGGTAAGTGAAAGAGTCTTCCGTTCTCCAGTGGTTCTTCGTGGGACAGTCCTCACGTCTGGGACGTAAAAAAGCAGTATATCAAGAGAGGGAAGCCGTTTCCGCCGGTACAACGATGTGCTGCAATACCCTCCGTCCGAACGCTGCCTCAGCTGAAGCAAACCGATCCACTCTGTAGTGCTTGGTAAACGAGTGGACCGATCTCCATGTGGCCGCTCTACAAATTGTTTCCAACGTAGGGAAGGACCTATAGGCAGCAGAAGTAGCTGCGCTCCTCAGGGAGTGGGCCTGGATACCCTGTGGGGGATCCAACCCTTTTGCCTTGTATGCCGTCACTATACACCCCTTGATCCACTGGCTCAAAGTGGCTGTGGACACCTGAGTCCCCCCCGAGGAGTGTCTAAAGGACACAAAGAGAGATTCGGACTTCCTCCACTGTTTTGATCGTTCTATGTAGAAACTAAGGGCCCTCCGCACATCCAGGCAATGCCACTCTCTCTCGACCTCATGTTTGGGATTACTGCAAAAAGACGGGAGGATTAATTCCTCTGTCCTATGGAAAATAGAATTTATTTTGGGTATGAACGCCGGGTCAGGGCGTAGAACAACCTTTTCTTTGTGGAAAATGCAGAGCTCCCTGTTAACAGAGAGCGCTCTGAGTTCTGATACCCTTCGTGCCGAGGTGATGCCTACAAGGAACAAAGTTTTAAGAGTTAGTTCTCTAGGAGGACAGGTTGCCATGGGTTCAAACGGGGGCTTACATAGGGCCTTTAGAACCAGGTTTAGGCTCCAGGACGGGAACCGGTGGATCTGAGGGGGATGAATGAGTGTTGCCCCTTTTAGAAAACGCTTGATATGTGTATGTAAGAGAAGGGGCCTCCCTTTCCTAACCCCCTGAACGGCTGAGATGGCAGACACCTGCCTTCTCAGAGTGCTAGGGCTGAGACCTTTGTCCAGTCCGTCTTGTAGGAAGTCGAGGATAGCCCAAATTGAGGCCTTAAGGGGTGAGATCCCTCGGTCCCTACACCAAGATTGAAAAACACGCCAGGTGGCGTTGTAAGTTCAATTGGTAGAGGCTTTGCGAGAGGCTAGGCGGGTAGAGAGGACTTTCTCTGAGTAGCCCAACCCAGCTAGAGCCTCCCGCTCAACCTCCAGACTGTGAGTTTGAGTAGTTCCGGTCTGGGATGTCTGTGAGGCCCCTGAGTCAGTAAGTCCTCACTTGCCTCCAGAGTCCATGGCCTTGCCGTGGTCATCCTTAGAAGATCCTGAAACCAAGCGTGGCGTGGCCAGTAGGGAGCGATCAGGATCACTTCTGCCTTCTGACGTCGTATTTGTTGGACTACCCTTGGGAGAATGCTGATCGGTGGAAAGGCATACAGGAGCCCCTGTGGCCAGGGATAAGTCAGTGCGTCTAGGCCTTTTGCGAATTCGTTTTTTGTCCTTGAGAGAAACACTGGCACTTGGCAGTTGATTTCTGATGCGAATAGATCCATTTCTACTTTTCCGAACTTGTCGCAGATCATTCCGAAGACTTCTCTGTTCAGCATCCATTCTGCCTGATCTATACGTTCTCTGCTGAGCCAATCTGCCAGATCGTTGTCCTTTCCGGCGACATGAGTCGCCCTCAGGGACAAAAGGTGTGTCTCTGCCCAAGATAAGAGAAGAGTTGCCTCCTGGTGTAACTTCTGAACACGTGTCCCTCCCTGTCGGTCCACGTAGGCCTTCGCCATCATATTGTCCGTTTGGACCAAAACGTGGCAACCGGAGAGGTGAACAGAGAGGCTTTGGAGGCCCAATCGAATCGCTCTGAGTTCTAGGAAATTGATACTTTCCCGAGTCTCTTCCGTCGACCACTCCCCTTGGACCATGTGGCCCTCCGAATGCGCTCCCCATCCCCAGAGGCTCGCATCCGTTGTCATGGTTACTCTCTGAGGATCCCTGAGGGGAGACCCGAAACTGAACCTCCCCAATTGAAGCCACCACAGAAGATGTTGCTTCAAGTCGGAAGGGAGATGTAACATTTTGTGTTGTTTGTGAGCTATTGCGTGTTGATGAGGTAATAGGAACCTTTGTAGTGGTCTGGCATGGAAGCGTGCCCAAGTGACTAGATCCTGGCAAGATACCAGCATCCCCAGAAGTTTTGTCAGTGTCATGAGGGGAACTAGATGTGACTGAGTCACCTCGGTCAGGAGGGTCCTGATCTTTTGTTCTCTCTCCTGAGAGAGGAAAGCTCTGTCTTGCAGTGTGTCTATTCTCGCCCCTAAGTGTGTAAGTTGTTGAGAAGGATGAAGGTGGCTCTTCTCTCTGTTGATCACAAAGCCGTGGTTTTGTAGAATCTGTATGGTGATGTGAGAGGCATGTAAGCTCTCCTGGAACGGTGGAGCCTTGATGAGGATATCGTCCAGAAAAGGGAAGAGCTCCACCCCTTGTATCCTTAGATGGGCTACCAGTGTCACCAAGATTTTGGTAAAAACGCGGGATGAGGATTTCAGACCGAATGGGAGGGCCCTGTATTGGTAGTGGTGGGTTGCGTATGAAAAACGTAAGAATTTTCTGTGCGAGTTGTGAATGGGTATATGGAGATAGGCTTCCGAGAGATCCAGAGAGGTTAGGAAGTCTCTCTCCTGCAATGCGTTCAGGATGGACTTTAAGGTCTCCATTCTGAATTTTTTGTGTTTGACATGGGTGTTTAGCCATTTTAGATCTAGAATGGCCCGGGTATCCCCATTCTTTTTCGGAACTACAAAGAGGATCGAATAAACCCCTTGTCCCTGTTGGGAACGAGGAACTTTTTCGATCGCTCTTATGTCTAGGAGATGTCGAATTGCTTCCTTCATTTGGAGGTGTTTGGTTAGATTTAGATATTTTGGGATCTGAATGATGCGTTGCCTGGGTAGAAAAGCGAATTCTATTTTGTATCCGCACGTCACCGTCTCTAGAACCCAGCGGTCGGAAACCGTCATGTGCCATTGATCCGCGAAAAAAAGAAGACGTCCTCCTATTCTTCGTGGATCTCGGTCTCCCACATAGTCATGCTGTACCTTTCCTGGGGTTCTTGGAGGTAGATTGGCCTCCTTTGTTGTTGTTGAAGAAGGGCTTATTGTCTATTCTGCCATTTCCCTTTAAATGCTTTGGTGAATGTGGCTTTTTGTCCCCTTTTGGGGTCTCGAAAGGACCGAAAAGGTTGAAAACGTTTCCTGTGTTTTGTGCTCCTACTCTTGGAGGGGAGGACTTTCTTTTTATCTCGATCCTCAATCAGGTACCTGTCTAGGCCCTCTCCAAAGAGGTTCCCTCCTTTGAATGGGAGCGCAGCTACCTTGGCTTGAGCAAGGGAGTCAACATCCCAGTGGCGTAACCAGAGGTTCCGCCGGGCCGTCACGCTGCATGCCATGGCCCGTGCTGTGAGCTGGATGGCATCCAAAGTGGCGTCTGCTGCGAAAGCGACTGCCAAGGAGATCTTTTTAAGTTCATCTTTGAACTCCTTTGGCACGTTGCTACCTGCTGATGCCAGGTTTTCTGCCCAGTCGTAAGCAGCTCTGGCAAACATGGATCCTGCTGTTGAGGCTTTAATCGCCGAAGCAGATGCTTCAAAGTTTTTTCGCAGGGCTTGTTCTATGCGTCTATCGGTCTGGTCCCTGGGCAGGCCTTCTGCATCCATGGGGAGTACAGAATTGGAAGATAAGCTGGTGACCGGATCATCCACCACCGGCAGTTTAAGTTTTTTGGTGGCGTCTGGCATAAGAGAATAAAATTTGGAGATAAGACCATGGTTAGCCTTGGGCTTAGCTGGGTGTTCCCATTCTGCTTTCATGATTTCAAAGAAAGGGGCTGGAAGGGGCAACCCTGTCTGGGAGACGGAAATTTTTGGCATCAGTTTCCCTGAGCCAGATTGAAATTCTGAATCCTGAGATTCCTCCTTGGATTTGGTGGTGAGGCCTAGGGTCCTAAGCACTTTCGGGAGTAGTCGTGAATAGAATTCTTGAGGGAACAGTCGGGATTGAACCGACGGCATAACCTCCTCCTCATCTTCAGACAGTTCCCCTTCCTCTAGTTCTGAGTTTGATGATGATGAGGATCCTGAGAGTGAGGCCTCCTTTTCCATAAGCGGGCTGTGCGCCCTAGTGGTCGAGCCCTGTCTCTGGCGCTTGTTTGAGTTGGGCGACCTGGGGGCACTGGGGGAATTGTGCCTTGTTCTGGACCTTTTAGATGGTCTGCCCCTCTCCGGAGAGGTGTTATGCAGACCCTTACTAAGGAGAGCCTCTTTAATCATCTCTGCAACCTCCTGTTTCATCTCGTTTTTAAACCAGCCCAGGAGAGCTGCCTGAGAGGCCTGGCTGGGTTCGATATCATGGTTCTCTGTGGGTTCCTGAGAGGCCAGAGAGACCGAAAATCTGGGGAAATTCATTTCGCCATTAGATTCACCGTGTGGTGGACTTGTCGCCATGATTTCCCAGATATAGACCTGTGGGGAAAAAACAGATTTCCATAATTTCCCTGTAAGGTAATTTCCCCCCCCCCCTTGGTTGTGCTCCATCTAGTTTCCTCCCCCCCCCCCCAAACAGAGGTTAGGGGGCTTCCTGTAGGGTTTTTTTAAAAGGCAAGAAAAACATTCACAAGTTGTTTGCCATTGCCTGTGCCTCTGTATGACGGCCCTGGTATTACTTAGAGGTCTCCCATCCAAATAGTAACCAGGTCTGCTCCTACTTAGCTTCCCAGAGCTGAAGAGAAGGGGCCAGCCTCGGCTATCCAGGTCAGGGCCAAAAGAAGGGGGGGGTCAATCTCTGGCTGGGAAAAACCTATGGGGTAAAAAGGAGAAAGAGATTCTCCAGAAGCCCGGCAAGTCAATCCGTCCTGATCCCAATCAGGGCCGGAGGCCCCTGTTCCGAAAATGGCCGCCCAACAATTTTCCCGCCATTTTTCAGTGCCAATCTGGCGTAGGCGGGAAGAATAGGGTGCACGAGGCAAAATTCAAAATGGCCGCCGTCCGCTTTTCCCGCCTATACCTGCTGGGTCTTAACAGGGGGGAAAAGGGTAGTTCTCTGCGGCCCGGGAGCATGGGGAACCGTCGGGGTTGAAAGCACCCCCCCTTTTTCAGGGAAAAGGCAAAAACCGTCGGTTCTTGAGGGAGCCGTTGCCGTGGCAAACCACCCTCAACCCTCCTTCGCTCCGTACCCGCACCGACCCCGTTCTGCGGGCCGACCGCGCTACTTCACCGAAGGGATGCAGGGGCTAGAATCATCCCTCCCGTGCTCGCTGCAGCCGAGAAAGGGATGGCATCGGGGAAAAACATGGACCGCGCCGGCACCCCCGAGGGCGGGCGGGTTTCCGCCTCCCCACCCAGGGAAGGATCGGTCGCCGGGGTCTACGTCGGCCTCATTTCGTCCTTAAGGACGGGCAGGCGGCTCAACCTCCACTTTTCTGTGTAGGGAAGTGAGCGGCCGTCGATCCTCGCGGCAGCGGGAGAGGTCGGGGAAGCGAAAGAGAAAGGTGCTGGGAAGGGGTGTACCTTGCTGCCGCTTACTCAAAATCCCCGCCGCGCTCCTTTGCAACGGATCAGGCTCTCTGCTCAATAATTTTATTGGCGGGTGTAGCCGGTGTAAGGGTATCTTGGCCGGTGAGGGGCCGCCGCCGTCGGGGACCGCCCGAGGCTGGCTTTCTCAAGCCCTCTGCGCCGCCCTTCCGATGATCGCCGCGATTGCTGCGGCTCGTTTCTTTTCCTTTGTTTCTTCTTTATTTTTCTTTCTTCTTGTTCTGCTGCGCTATGCAGCGCTGCTGGATTCCGTCCTGCTGCAAGCTAAGGGGCCGGCTAAGAACTGGGACACCTCAGGAGGAATAAGCCCCTCCCCATCAGGATCGAAAGCTGGAGCCGACCCTGCGGAAGGAGGAGGAGCTTATCCCAGACGTGAGGACTGTCCCACGAAGAACCACTGGAGAACTGATTCTGGACTCTTAGGTATAGTATGTCCAGTAATGTGCCTTATTTGTTCCAATAGTTCATCCCAGAAAATTGTTTCTTATGTCTTTATGACTGGCTAACGGTCACCCAGCCAACTTCCACTACAGAGTTGGGATTCGCACCTGAGTCTCTCAGATCCTAGTCTGATGCTCTGACCACTGCCCCACATGGGTACTTGTCTTACCATGAAAAGCTTCTGTTCAGTGTTCCCTCTAAGCCGAGTTAGTGTGAGCCAGCTCAGTTTTTTAGCCTCCGGCTCACACATTTTTGTCTCGGCTCAGGAAGGATGGCTCCAGAGCGAATTAATGTATGCAGCAGCCAAATCGCTCGCTCACAACTTTAATGCCAGTCGCTCACCAAGTAGAATTTTTGCTCACAGGACTCCACAGCTTGGAGGGAGCATAAGTTCTGTTGTCCACTTACACACATTAAGCTTTTTCAAAAAAGGGATAGGACATTTTCCCCAGGCCTGTTGGCCAGCCATACACCCGACGGTCCCACACCTCAAGCAGCCAATCAAGTGGATTTCCCCGCCTCAGAACTTTCTTCTCCCAGCAGCAGAAAAATACACCCCCATAGCTGCGTTTTGTCGATCTGGAATCAATGGTCATAGGTGATGTTTAGGGATGTGCCAAAGGTTAGACCGAGTAACAGCAAATATTTAAACTTTTTTAAAAAATCAACAGTCCGCGGAGACAGTTCAAAATTGTTAATCTTCCTGCTGACATCACATTTTTATCCTGCCCTTGCTGTTAGGCATTCAGGGTGCACTTTCTTTTTCAGTGGAACATTGGAATGTTTGTGAATATTCCATGATGGTATAGCTAAGGAAAGAGTGTCTTATATAGGCCAAAATTTACATTTCATCACTGGCCCCATTTCTAGGCTGGGTTGTAAACTTTTTCTCCCTCTCCCGAAAGACTCGAACTTGGGGGGATTCAATGAAGCTGATGGGCAGTAGATTCAGGACAGACTAAAGGAAATACTGCTTTACACAGAGTGTGATTAAAATGTGGAATTTGCTGCCAGAGGATGTCGTGATGGCCACAGGCATAGATGGCTTTAAAATGGGATTTGACAGATTCAAACAGGAGAGGTCCATCAGTGGCTACTAGCCATGGTGACTAAAGGGAACCTCCACACTCAGAAGTGGTCAACTTCCAAATCACAGTGCCAGGAGGCAGCATCAGGGGAAGGCCTCGGCCTCTCTGCCCTGTTGTTGGCCCTCCAGAGGAACTGGCAGGCCACTGTGTGAGATAGGAGGCTGGACTAGATGGGCCATGGGTCTGATCCAGCAGGGCTTTTCTGATGTTTTTTGAAGGCCTCATCTTTTTTGCCTTGTTGTTGGCCCTCCAGAGGAACTGGCTGGCCACTGTGTGAGACATGATGCTGGACTAGATGGACCACTGGTCTGATCCAGCAGGGCTCTTCTGATGTTCTTATGAAGGCCTCGGCCTCTCTGCCCTGTTGTTGGCCCTCCAGAGGAACTGGCTGGCCACTGTGTGAGACAGGATGCTTGACTAGAGGGGCCCTCACTGGTCTGATTCAGCATGGCTCTTCTGATGTTTTCTGAAGGCCTCAGCCCCTATGCCCTGATGCTGGCCATCCAGAGGGAACTGGTTGGCCACTACGTGAGATTGGATGCTGGACTAGATGGACCACTGGTCTGATCCAGCAGGGCTCTTCTGATGTTCTTCTGAAGGCCTTGGCCTCTATGCCCTCTTGTTGGCCTTCCAGAGGAACTGGTTGGCTACCATGTGAGATAGGACATTGGACTGGATGGACTCCTGGCTGGAGAGGAATAGACAAGTGGACAATGGAATGCCAATGGACTGGGGCTGCCAGACACAGAAAAACAAAGCATCCAAATGCAACAAGGAGACCCAAGTCTTTATTTGGCGACGGATCTGTTGATGACCCACAGCGGGGCCTGGCCGTATCTGAAGCCATCATCGCCTGGGGTGGGAAGGGTGGGCTTTGTTTGCGCCAGGCACGTCAGGGTCAGAGGCTCCCACTGGTCAGTCCTTTCAGGCGCCCAGCCTTCGATGCTTGGAAGAAGTCCTCTTGTCTTCGACTCTGGAAGGAAAACCAATCAGAACAGGGTGAGACAGGCTGCCATCCGTAGTTCTCGATGTCTGAGAAGTGGGCCTCCGGAACCATTCACGGTATTCCAAATGGGGCCCCCACTTAGATTCATTCACATTTTAAGAATATGCATTTATGGCAAAATGGACAGACTCCATTAACCAAAGACCAAAAGATGAATTCGAAAACAACGGTGGTGCGTTTTCTGCAATTACTGTAACTGATCTCTCTGTACATCTGAATGGTCTAATTTTATAGGATAATACTATACAGCTGTTTTAAAATGAAATATAAAGGGTATTATCTAGGGGTCCTTTGGGGCCGGAGCGAGGTGGAGCGCTGCTCCGCCAGCCCAGGAGTGGGCAGTAGCGCCGCCACGGACCGAATCAGATTCTCTGATCTGATTTAGCCCACTGCCGAATTGCCACTTTAAAAGCGGCTGGAGGGGAGGGAGTTTGAGGGAGAGGCTCCAAACTTGCAGGGTAGCTTCTGGGACCTCTCCCCCAAATACCCACCAAGTTTCAAGAAGATTGGACCAGGGGGGTCCAATTCTACAGGCCTCCAAACAGATTGCCCCCATTCCCTCCATTGTTCTCTATGGTGGGAAAAAAGTAACATTTTTTCCCACCATAGAGAACAATAGAGGGGATGGGGCAACCTGTTTCAGCTTTCAGTCCCCCCACACCTGCAGCCTCTACCTTGCTCTGAAGCCCCTCTTATAAACACAGGTAACTGCCATTTCGTTTCACCTACCAGCAGCCACTGAGGTAACAGTTAATCCCCCTACCGGAAGGAAGCAGAAGTGTCTTCATCAAGAGAGAAAGCCGTCTGTCAGAAATTCTGACAGGGCACAGAGGCTGAAGGAGTGGGTGGGGAAGAGGAGCAGCACCCAGCCAATGGCATGCAAGTATTCACAGCCAGTGGATAGGGACACCTTCTGATTGACAGGCCAGGGGACCAAAGGCTGGGGTGGCGTGTGGAATGTTCAGGAGCGCGCCACCACCAACAGAGAATTATGTATATAGAGAGATTGATTTGATTTGATTTGTACCCCACCCTCCCCGTTGAAACAGGCTCAGGGCAGCTTAAAATTACAGAAGATAAAAATAGCAAGATAAGTACAACAATATAAATATCAGAAGAAAACACAATATAAAAGCATAACATGATCTCGAAAACCCATCTATATGGTTGTGGCAATGTAATCGTAGCAGAAACTGAATGAATTGCCGCCAACTGATGATTTTCTATCGGCAAACACAGGCTGGATGGTGGTACAGGACACAGGGTCTTACTGGTTTTACTGTATTATCTATTGCATTAATTTAGATTGCTGTACTTATTGTTGTGAGCCACCCTGAGCCCATTTACCAGAAGGATGGGATATAAATGGAAATAATAAATAAATAAATAGATAGATAGATAGATAAGAAAAGGTGCTAGGCCGGAGCTCCACAGGGCCACACCCACTTTCTGAAAACCTTTCGCAGGCGCTAGGCAAGGTGTCAGAAGATGCCATGGCGCCCAGGGGCACCACTTTGGGGACACCACCCAATACGGCATTCCTTCAGACTGTTATAAACAAGGCTTGCCCTTTTCTCCAATGAATCATCAATCACTCCTTACCTAGTCTAGGAAACCAGTGGGTCTGCAACTGGGGATACTTCCGCAGCAGCCGCCGCTCGGCATAAACTTTCGAAAACTTGCCTTCGCTCCTGAAATCTTTGGCGGTCGCAAACCTGCTCGGCAGGACAGGGTACGTTTGTTCAGGTGGAAATATAGGACACGGCTGATGACCAAGCAAGACACAAGGTCTGAACGTTCAGGGGTCTGCCTCGCTCATGAGTAACGTGTCGGGGGGGGGGGAGCAGTCTAATTTTAACAGCAAAAGCAGATGCCGTAGGGTTACCAGGTCCCTACCCTTACCCAGCCGGGGGCTCCATGCTCTTCGCTTGGGCCTTCTGATGTGCAAGCATTGCACACGCACACCATGATGGCATCACCCAGAAGTGATGTCATTGCGCTGGGTACGTCGCAAGGTACGCACTGGCATTCAGCCAACGCACCATAGAGTTTTTTGGCTGAGGGCTAGAGCGTCCCTCCCCAACATGCCCAGTGCGATGATGTCACCTCCAAGTGATGTCATTGCTCCAGGCACGCTGGGCGCCATAGACCTCTTCAGGGGCGGAACTCCCCCCATCAGCAGTGGATCACAGGGGCCAAAATCGAGGGGAACCCTGCCCCCCTTCGGAGTAGGGCTGCCAAGTCCAACTTGGGAAATATCTGAGGACTTTGGGGGTGGAGCCAGGAGACTTTGGGGGTGGAGCCAGGAGAAAGGAAGTGACATCATTTTGTGATGTCACATCCTGTGATGTTGCTTCCACATGCTGACACATGAACTCATGAAGTTTCCTAATACTGAGCTTCTGCTGCTGCCTTGAGCTTTATAGGCTTGCAAGCAGCATTACCCAGACTGTGACTTTTATGCCACTGTTTTTTGTCGCTGAACAAGAGTCAGTGTTATGTAGCAGTCAGTTTGTTTGGCTGGGATCTGGGAGAGCCTGGCTCAAAACCCTGCAGTGCCATGGGATCATTTTATTTAATACTGAATCAGGCCATTGGTCCATCAAGGTCAGTATTGACTACTCAGACTGGTAGTGGCTCTCCAGGGTCTCAGGCTGAGATCTTTAATGTCACCTATTACCTGATCCTTTTTTAGCTGAAGAGGCTGATACCTCCTGCATGTCAAGCAGATGCTCTATCACTGAGCAACAGCCCTACTGAATCCTTCCTCATCTCAGCAGAATATGAAGCACTAAGTGCTACACAAGTGCTTCATATGATTTTCATATCATAAGAACAGGAGAGAAGCCACAGTGGATCGGCCCATCCAGTACAGCCCATCCAGTACAACACTCTGTGTCACAACAGTGGCCAAAAATACCAGGTGCCCTCAGGAGGTCCAGCAGCGGGGCCAGAACTCCAGAAGCCCTCCCACTGTTGCCCCCCCAAGCACCAAGAATGCAGAGCATCACTGCCCCAGACAAAGGGCTCCATTTAGACCTTGTGGCTAATAATAGCCACTGATAGACCTCTGCTGGATGGGGACAGAGAGAGAGAGACAGACAGACAGACAGACAGACAGAAAAAAGAAAGAAAGGGGGAGGGGGAGAGAGAGAGAAGGAAAAGAGCAGGCAGACCCCAGCAGCTTACCCCAAGCAGCTTACTCCAGCAGCAGGCCACATGCAAAAGCAGGCCCTTCAGCAGAAAGAGCCTCTCTGGGCGGGACTCTCTTGCTCTTTCTTAAAGGGGAAATGTCTGTTGAGGCTTTTTACTGCAGGGCAGGCTCTCTGCAGACATTTCCCTTTTATGAGGCCAGGGCAAGCTCCGACGTTTCCCTGCTGGCAGCCATTGCCTCCCCCGGTGGCCAATTCTGAAAAGGCGGGGGAAAGCTTTAAAAATCGGTGCTTCCCCCGCCCTACCCGGGGACTTGGCAGCCCTACTTCGGGGGAATGTCAACTCTAAGATGAAGGATTGTGGATTTTCAGCCTCCCCCTGGGCAAAAGTCTTTCACGCACTTTTCTAGGGCTGCCAGCTTAAGGTTGGGAAGTTCCTGGAGACTTATTTATTTTACGTCACTTGTAGTCCGCCTGTCTCACTTGGACTCAAGGGGGATTACGCAGAGTGAATCAGGATGGGGCATTGAATAAATGGTACAATAGGGTTACGGTTATAGAACCAACCAGAAATCTAAAAACAGAACTGAAGCACAACTTCAGATGTCATGAGCACACACACCACTTCTATACGGTGTGCATGCACACGAAAGGTGATACCCAGAATAAAACTTGGTTGGTCTTAAAGGTCCCGCTGGGCTCAAACTTTGTTATGCAAAACATAATTATTCAAGAGAGCTTTTCTACACAAGCCATAGAGTTGTACTGAATGAACTGATTCACAAAGTTACCGAGGTAAAATATTAGGGACTGTGGTCTATACTAGTGTGTTTAGCTTACTGAAACCGGGATCCATGCCCATAGCCAGGATTTTGTGGCTTGTGTGGCAGATTTTTCCCCCGGTGGGGCCAAAGTTCTCTGTGCAGAAAGAGAAGACATTTAGCCAATAGGAAGCTGTTACCAGGATAGATCTCTAAATTGCAAGCTGTCGACCACTTTAGAGGACAGTTCTCAGCTGCTGCAAGTTAATCGCTTCTGCTAGCCTACATAACGATTCTGAGAATAAGCCAGCAAGTGGGGGTGATGACTTCTATAGTCAAGAAAGCTAACACTGAGGTAGAAAAACTCCCTTAAAGGAGACCAGTTTCTTAACACAGAGTCAGAAGGGATCCTAGAGGTCACCTATTCCAACCCCCTTGCTCAGTGCAGGAATTAGTCAACTACAGCACCCCACTCTGCTTAAAAGAAGTGCCTGCCTTTTTAAAAATGTTTTTAAATGATTTTTTAAAAGCATGCACAGGAGAAATTCTTGTGGGGTTGTACCCTTTAGAAAGGGGGCAGAGCCCCCAAAAGCCCCACTGCAGCTACGGGCCTGCCAGGATCCTACTATGTAATTTTTGTATCATTTAATGTGTCGTGTTCAGACTCATGGTTTGCTTCGTTTCTGTTTTCAGATTTCTGTTTGGTTCTGTAAATTCAATTTCTCTTGCGTAGAGCAGTCGTTAAAGTTAGAGCTCAGCCGACATCCCACTGGACATGTGAACTGGATAGACATCTAGGGTTGCCATGTCCCCCCTGGCCACCAGCTGGGGATGGGGTGGGTGGGGTTGCCAGAACCAGGTTGGGAAACTCCTGGAGATTTGGGGGTGGAGCCTGGGGAGGACAGGGACCTCCGTGGGGTACAATGCTATAGAGTCCACCTTCCGAAGCATCCATATTCTCCAGGGTGGAGTCTGAAGATGAGCTGTAATTCCGGGGGATCCCCAGGTCCCACTTGGAGGCTGGCATCCCTACCAAATGTGACTAAACAAACATGGCGACCTCTGTCAGGCCTCCTTCGGCCCTCAGTTTTACAGGTTGTGCCCTGCCTCAAGTACAATTGCTCCTCTTCCTCACAGACATCATTTCTGAGTCTGTCCGTTACATCCCATGGAGGGAGAGACTGGGGAGAACATCTTTTCCAGCTGGGCAGAGGATCTGTCTTCCCGTTCCTCCTCCATGACTCCAGCCAAAGGGCAGCTGCCAGAGGCCTTTGGCCTGTGCCTTTGGTGGAGCCATCCAGTGAGTACAGGACCAGCCCAAGATGTGGTTTGTTGCTTTGTTGGTTGGTTAAATTATATAACTTTTTTTGTCCCTCCTGGGAGCCCATCCTTCCTCAAATAAATAGCCCATCCTTCCTCAAAAGAGCTCAGGGTGGAATACGTGGTCCTCCTCTCCTACCTTTTAGCCTCACGACAACCCTGTGAGGTAGGTTAGGCTGAGAGTGACTGGCTCAGGGTCACTCAGAAGAAGAAGAGATTGGATTTATACCCTGCCCTTCACTTGGAGTCTCAGAGCGGCTTACAAACTCCTCTCCCTTCCCCTCCCCACAACAGACACCCTGTGAGGTAGGTGGGGCTGAGAGAGCTCTTTTGAGGACTGCCCTTGAGAGAACAGCTCTGAGAGAACTTGTGACTGACCCAAGGTCACACCAGCAGCTGCATGTGGAGGAGCAGTGGGGAATCAAACCCAGTTCTCCCGGATTAGAGTCTGCACTCCTAACCGCTACAGCAAACTGGCTCTCAGAGAGCGTCATGGTTGTGTGGGGATTTGAACTTGGCTCTCTCCAGTCCTAGTCTAGTATTGTATTTAGTTGCTTAGTTAGTTTAGTTACTTACTTCATTCATTTATTCCTAGGGTTGCCACACCTCCAAGTGGAGGCTGGAGATCTGGAATCACAACTGATCTAGAGGAAACGGCTGCTCTGGAGAGTTCTACTGTATGGCATTTTACCCCATTGAGGGCCCCCCCCCCCCAGATTTCAGGAATTTCCCAACCCAGAGTTGCTAACTCTATTTATACTGCGCCTTTCCCCCCAAAAGAGCCCCAAAGTAGCTTATGATTTTCTCCTCTCCCCCATTTTATCCTCACACCAGGGCTGATTTCGTAGCAGGAGCTCCTTTGCATATTAGGCCACCCCCACCCCCCAATGTAGCCAATCCGCCAAGAGTTTACAGAGCTCTTCTTACAGGGGCTACTGTAAGCTCTTGCAGGATTGGCTACATCAGGGGTGTGTGGCCTAATATGCAAAGGAGCTCCTGCTATGAAATGAGCCCTGCTACCAATCCTGTGAGGTAGGTGAGGCTGAGAGCGGGTGACTGGCCCAAAGTCAACCAGCAAACTTCCATGGCAGGGTGTGGACTCGAACCTGGGTCTCCCAGATCCTAGTCTGAGACTCTAACTACTACAGAAGGAGGAGGAGGAACGGGGATTAGATTTATACCCTGCCCTTCACTACCCAAAGGAGTCTCAGAGCAGCTTACAATCTCCTTTCCCTTCCCCTCCCCACAACAGACACCCTGTGAGGTCAGTGGGGCTGAGAGAGCTCTTTTGAGGACTGCTCCTGAGAGAACTTCTCTGAGAGAACTTGTGACTGACCCAAGGTCACACCCGCAGCTGCATGTGGAGGAGTGGGGAATCAAACCCGGCTCGTCCAGATTAGAATCCACGCTCCTAACCACGACACCATGCTGGGTCTCTTTAGCCATCATGATCTGGCTCATCTGTCCCCCCTCCCTTAAGTAAATAAAAATAGCGACTCGACCTGAATGGCAAAGGTTGCCCGGGCTTCCTCAGGCCTGGAACAGCTAGCTGCTTCTGCGGCTCCTTCAGCGGGGGTAAACTATATGGCTTCTGACCACTTTTAGTCTATGGGGAAGATGGGATAGGAAAGGAAATACATAAAGAGCAGCACTCCCATCCAACCTTGGGTGGGGGGTAGATGGATGTTATTGTCAGGGGTGGGAGCAAAGGAGACCTGGTCGGTCTATAGAGTTGCCAACCTCCAGGTGGTGGCTGAAAACCTCCTGAGATGACAACTGATCTTCAGGCAACAGAGCTCAGTCCCCCTGGAGAAAATGGCTGCTCTGGAGGGTGGACTAGGGATGTGAAGGCCCGGGAAAAACCCAGAAAAATTCAGAAAAAAACCCAGGTTTTTTGTTTTTGTCCTGAAGCCTTTTTTGTTTTTTTCCAAAAAATTGGAAAAATTGAAAAAAAGAAAAGAAAAGACATTGATTATGGAACGTCTCATTTTAACATGATGAATAAAAAATTTTAAGACAAGGTGTTCAAATATTTTCCAAATCATTTCTAAAAAATATGTACGGTATCAGATTAATCTGATTTCTGTGCACTGAGGACAAGCAAGTCCTAGTTTACAAACTGAACTCTCCAATGCAAAAAACAAGATGCATTTCTTCCTTTAGGAGGTGCCGTTGTCACAAGAAAAGAAAAAGGTTTCAGTTTTGTTTTTGCATGTGGCACTCAGGCTTCACTAGGCCTCAAAGCACTGGAAGAAAATACAGACCAACAAAAAGGATCTGAGGATCCATAATAACTGTGTTAATGACAGACACAACAGAGTAGCTGCAGAAGCAGAGACTGAAACTGATCATTACAGCTCAGAAAATGATTCTGATTAAATTTCATGCCCATTCATTGAAACTTAGTCCCACACTCCCTTCTATACACTCCCCCCCTCTTCAATTCTTTTTATGAGACTGGGTTTTTGTTTTTATTTAATACTGGGGAGAGGAAATATCAATAATTGTTACTTCTGGATTTTTAAAAATTGTTTTGTGGAGGTTTCTTTGTCTGTTCCACATAAACTAGTAAACAGTGCAGGAGATCGTTGCTCCATTTGTTACCATTACAAATAAATATTATTTAAAAAGTAAATTCTGTTTATAAGAACTGTTTGGATACACTATATTTTGAATATGCTAGTTGTGATAATTTCATGCCACGTAAAATTGCCCATTGTCATACTTTATGTTCCTAAAGTAACAGAATGACTTTCAATCTAGAAAAGAAAAAATGTAGAATGTGCTAATGTAGAATTTTTCAATTTTTCTAAAAATTTCCATTTTTTCCTGGGGAAAAAAAACGGAAAAAACCTGGGGGGTTTTCTGAGCGTCAAAATTTCTGGAAATTTTACATTTCTAGGGTGGACTCTATGGCATTACACCCCATTGAGGTCCTCTTCCCAAAATCTCCAGGTATTTCTCAATCAAGAACCGGCAACCCTAGGCTACCCAAGTACCAGCCCTGCTTAGCTTCCAAGATCTGACCTCAGCAAGGGGCTTTCAAGGTAAGTGAGAAGCAGAGGTGGTTTGCCTTCCTCTGCTGTCTTCCTTGGAGGTCTCCCTTCCAATTACTAGCCAGGGCTGACCCTGCTTAGCTTCCGAGATCTGACGGGATCGGGCTGTACCATGCCACCTTCCCTCCCAGCCCATGAGCATAGATGGCTTTAAAAGGGGATTAGAATAATAGAATCACAGAATCACAGGCTTGGAAGGGGCCGTAGAGGGCACCTACTCCAACCCCCTGCTCAGTGCAGGATCAGCCTGGAGCATCCCTGACAAATGTTTGTCCTGCCACTGCTTAAAGGCTGCCAGTGATAGATTCATGGAGGAGAGGTCCATCAATGGCTACTTGCCATAGAGACTGACGGAGCCTCCATATATTGAGGCAGCAAACCTGAATGCCAGTGCTGGGAGGCACGATCGGGGGAGATCCCTGGCCCTTGATGCCCTACTGTTGGCCCTCCAGAGGAACTGATTGGCCCCTGTGTGAGACAGGATGCTGGACTTATTTACTTATTTTACAAAGTAAAATAAGGCCTCTGCAACTTACTGGAAGTTCTAGTCACAGAGCTCTTGGTGATTTGTAGAGCCCCCAGGAAGTGATAAGGGTAGTTCTAACAATTCCCAGGAACTCTATGGTAAGATCATCATATAGTTTGTGGCGATTGCTAGAGCTACCCTTGTCGGTTCCGGGTAGCTCTAGGAATTGTCAGAAACTCTACAACCAGAACTTCCTGTAAGCAGACAAGGCCCTCTTTTTCTTTTTTTCTGCACGGAATGACTGTGCCCCCTCTTGGGCCCAGTTTCCACCTGCTGATCAGCTGTGCATTGGCAGCCGTGGGCTGCGACTGGCTGGAGGTCTTCCCCCATAAGTGGGCCGATGGGAACCCTAGCCACGTCCCCCTCCCCTAAAGAAGAAGCCTACCTTTCCTAAAAGGTCATTGGAGAAAAAATGGAAGGGAGTCGTGGTGAGCTGTCGACCAGAAATGAGCACGGGGAAAGGGTTGTTAGTCACAATCAAGGCAGTCTTGTCCTGATTGAACTCCGACGATCTCGTCATGACGGCAATCTCTCCCTTGTGCCGATCCAGCCGCTCTTGGAACTCGGCATCGGTCATAGGCATGAAGTAACGGATCTGCCCAGGAGCGGAGGAAGAATTTCATGTCATTCGGTTTATTCTACGTTATCCCGCAAGATTAGCCGAACCTCACCTTGGGCTTTCGAATCTAACAGAAAAATGGTTTCCCTTTCATTCATCCATCCATCTATCCATCCATTCATCCAATTTATACCCCGCCCTCCCCGCAAGCAGGCCCAGGATCTGAAGTCAAAAAATTATGGTCTGAAACAACACTACCGTTATATATTGTCTCTCCTCTGAAGTGATGTGGAATAAAAAGGCAAAGGTTCCCCTTGCTCGAAAGCTAGTCGAATCCGACTCTAGGGGGCGGTGCTCATCTCCGTTTCCAAGCCGAAGCTGCCTGAAGCTGTCGGAAGACTTCTCCATGGTCATGTGGCCGGCGTGACTAAACGCCGAGGCGCACAGAATGCTGTTACCTTCCCACCGCAGCGGTACCTATTTATCTACTTGCATTTCCTTGCTTTCGAACTGCTAGGTTGGCCGGAGCTGGCGCCAGAGACATGGAACAGATGCATTATAATCATATTCTTAAATATTCTTGTTCTCTTTTTAGCTTTCAAGATGTGAAGAAGAAGAAGAGAAGAGATTGGATTTATATCCCGCCCTTCACTCACTTAAGAGTCTCAGAGCGGTTTACAAACCCCTTTCCATTCCTCTCCCCACAACAGACACCCTGTGAGGTGGGTGGGGCTGAGAGAGCTCTTTCCCAAGCTGTCCTTGAGGGAACAGCTGGTACAGAGCTATAGCTTGCCCAAGGTCATCCAGCCAGGTGCAAGTGGAGGAGTGGGGAATCAAACCCGGTTCTCCCAGATTAGAGTCCGCGCACTTAACCACTACACCAGACTGGCTCCCAGTGCTGTTTAGGCTGCATTTTCCTAAATTTGCTTGGTAAGAATTGCATTCATTTTGTATGAGAGTTGCTTTGTATTGCTTACTGGTTGTTTAAAGAATGTTGTCTTAAGATGCTGTTGGTGAGACATTGTATTGTTGTTGTAATTCTAATATTGATGTTCTGGCTGTTATAATTTTTACAATTTTCAATAAACATTTACTATTATTATTATTATTATTATTATTATTATTATTATTATTATTATTATTTTAAAAAGATTACTGCTTCTAGCGTACCTGGTTGGCAAGGAGTCCCCAAGGGAACGCTCCACCATGCTGATCCTTGGCGCTGACCCTAAACACCTCCCTCGCCATCGTTTTGTTATGTTTTTTCCTCCTTTGCTAGCCATTTTTAAGGCTTTATTTGTGGGAGGTGGGGAAATGGGATGGAATAATTAAATAAATGAATGTAACATGTTACAGTTCATGCAGGATAGGTCCACTAATGGCTATTTGACACAATGACCTTACGGGACTTCCACGTTCAGAGGAAGAATGCCAGAGCTGAGGGGCACAGAAGGAGGCATTTTTAGACTGATCGCTTTGCTCGTAGGCCGTCCGAGTCGACCACTGTGTGAAATGGGATGCTGGATTAGATGGACCGCTGGTCTGACCCAGCAGAGTTGTTCTTGTGGATCTTTACCGGGTTTCCTATTTTTGGTACAGGGAAGGGGGGGCCCTCTCACCAAGCCAGTGGTGGTTCCCAGCATGCCCTGACTTTGGTCCAATCTGCATTGGTATTTCGCACCAACAATCTCACATCGTCTCACCAATTTCTGTCTGCATTTCACCCTACTCTCCTACTGTTTCACCTCAGCATCGGCTGTCTGCATCATTTTACTGCCATCTAGTGGTGACTCCAAGGTCACTACAGCATCTCATCGCCTCATCTGGATCTGGTTTTTAAGGAGCTACAATTGCTCCTCCTCACCCTCGAGCCGCCGTGAGCAAAAAGCAGACAACTGGAGCTGAATTCTCCCCCCCCCCCCCATCTTTTCAAAGGAGATACACAAATTGTCACAAAGGAAGCAAGGTAGCTGAAAATCCAGTTGTCTGCATTTAAAAGCAGCCAGGGAACATTTTTCTGTGATCATGTTTGGGGATGGGGGGGTTGGAAGCATGCCCACCCCGAACCATTTGTTATTTCCTGAGGCAGGCCCCAGCAAACCCTGCCTGGCAACCGCTGGGTGTTTCGTGTTTTTTACCCAGCTCGCTCCATCTTTCCTGCCCCCCTTCCACCTCCACCTCCACCCAGTCACACCCCTTTCCTTTCTACAGGGGGTCTCGGGTGCCATTTCCCAGAGAGCCAGTTTGGTGTAGTGGTTTAAGTGCACGGACTCCAATATGAGAGAACCGGGTTTGATTCCCCACTCCTCCACTTGCACCTGCTGCATGACCTTGGGCAAGCCGTAGCTCTGTACCAGCTGTTCTCTCAAGGACAGTTCTGGAAAGAGCTCTCTCAGCCCCACCTACCTCACAGGGTGTCTGTTGTGGGGAAAGGGAAGGGAAAGGAGATAGTAAACTGCTCTGAGACTCCAAGCGAGTGAAGGGTGGGATATAAATCCAATCTCCTCTTCTTCTTCTTCCTCCCCACAACGCAGCCCCCTGCCAGCACCCCTGGGAGCCCACTCCTCCCCCCTCTCTCATGCTCTCCCTAAACAACTTGGGTCCTGATGCAGACAGAGGAATGCTTTGTACCGAGCCAAATGGGAAGCCGGTGCCACAGCAGCACAGAACTGCTTTACATAGCACAGGGGTGGGCAAATTGCGGCCCGCGGACCACATGCGGCCCACCACAGAGTTTTTTTGCGGCCCGCCAAGACAGTTGGCCACTTGCAGGCTGTGATGAGAATCTCAACATGCAATCTTACTCCTGATTTCAAAAAAAATTGTAGAAAAGGGTGATAGGGTACATTCGTCTCATTAAACGGATTCTAAAATTAAATGTGCTCGCAGCTATAGATGATATGCAATTAGCACAATAAAAAAAATTGAATAAAAGTACCACTATTTTATTTAATTTATATTTATAGATTTTTATGATACAATTCATACCTTTTCTGAAATGCAAAGTTAACTAATGAATGCAATCATTTTAAAAGGTGCGGCCCTCCGCTAACCCTCCGCTCCCACAAAGCGGCCCCCGAGCCAAAACAATTGCCCACCCCTGACATAGCAGATGCAGAATGGGCCTTTGACTTCCCCTACCATTCCGGCCCTCCTCTTTGTACTGTTCTACCCCCACGGGTTGATTCCTGGCCGTCTGGTGGCTTCTGCTAAGAGCGGCTTTGTTTCCGCCCGGAGAGACACAGTCCGGTTAATTTCGTGGCCTGATCCCGTTCACTGGACCACGGGGATGGCATTGTGATGAGGCAGTTTATTGTGAGACGAGAGCTCGGGAGCAGCCCAGAGCTGAACAGGCCGAGCCTTTGGGGGGAGGAGCGGATGAGAAACATTGTGGTTTTGGCACGGGGATCGCAGCCGCTTGTGAAGTACCTCGGCTTGCAGGCCTCAGGGCAATTTCGATTCCTAAAATGTATGTTATGACTGAGGGCTTTGTGGCCCTCTGTAATTTGTGGTTTCCTGAATGTTTAATACCTGAGGGAGACACTTATATCTTAATTACACTTTCCCCACAGAGTCCCCCTGTGATGAAATGCCTTCTTTTCTTTTCTTTTTTTTTTTCTTTGGAGGTTTGAACCGAACAAAGTTTTCACTCGGAGTTTTACACCTTTTTCTCTCTGGTCACAGAACAGGCGGGAGAGGAGGAGGAAAGTTAGTTCAACTGCTTTCCATCCTCACCTCAGTCACCGCTTGGGACATGCTAATGGGTCTAGCTAGAGATGAAGGGATGGTCAAGCCCTCCCCTCCTCCAAGCAGGGAACAGAGATTTGTAGGTGTTAAATACTAGGAGTTCAGGAACACTCCAGGAAAAGCTTTTTTGGCCCAGCTTGACCTTGTCAATGGGTGGAGAAAGACAGAAGATAAAACTCCTGGGAGCAAGGAAGTGTGAGAGTTCTGCGCAAAGTAGTCAAGGATCAGATCTTGGTTGGTAAACCAGAGTTCTTTATTTCCAATCTCTACATTAGTACAGCTTCTCGGATTATTGTCAGAGATGAGACAGATAATACAGGCAGGTCTATTATACCATTCCAAGGAGTTTGAATTACCCATAGGTAGCCAATCACTATAGGGGAAAATTGACGGGCAAAAAGGGATTCTGACCGTTTGGTTCTCACAGGAAAGAAAGTGAGGTGTCAAGCTGTAAATTCCCTTCCCAAACCAGACCCCTCAGATGTTACCAGTTCACATAACAATCAATGGCCTCAAGGCTTTTTGCATGTGATAAGAGATGAGACGCATCCTCCCTTGAAGTCCCAGCCGGGGCAGATGGAATGCGGAGGCAGCGGTGTGAGAGGCCCCCTTGTTCCCATACATTGCAGGTGTTACCCTCCCGCTTCGACTGTTACAAACTCCAGGCCTGGTAAAACACTATAACATGGTAGTTGCAACCATAGCAAAAGAAAGACAGAATAGTAGAGCATACATAGCATGGCCATAGCATACAATAAGACAATAGTTGAAAGTGGAAGGTGCAATAGAAATTACTATGTCTGAATCAGCAGATTCTGACACACTGGCCCCCCGATAAATACCTTCACCCGGGCTTATCAGGAGACTTTTTATGAAAAGCTTTAATTAGTTTAGGAGCATGCACATGTTCAGAACGAATCCACTCATTGTGCTCAGGACCAAAATCAAGCCATCTAACTAAATAATACAAGCGGCCCCTACGCATCTTAGAATCAAGAATCTCAGTTATCTCGAAATGAGGTGCCCCCCCCCCCCTTCATCAGTGGAGGAGGAACTGGAGGAACTGGATGCCATGCATTCGGCCCAGGATCCTTCTTCAGTAAGCTGAAATGAAAAACAGGGTGCACAGAACTCAGTGACTTGGGCAGCTCTAATTCAAAAGACACATCTGAAATTTTTCGCAACACCTTATAGGGTCCCACATATTTCCACCCCAACTTTCTACTGGGTTGCAAGCCATGGATATTTTTCGTGGAAAGATAAACAGAGTCCCCAGGCTGGAGATCCCAGCCTACAGCTCGGCCACGATCCGCATATTTCTTGTAGTCCTCTTTCGCTTGGTCTAAGGCCTTGGCTATTAGTGGCCATGATTCTTGTAAGGTCGCCCACCAACTCTTGAAGTCCGTCAGGGAAGCATCGGACACATTTTCAATGGTAGGCAAAGGCTTTCCCTCAAAGCCTCCCACGGCCATGAAGGGAGAGACGCCGGTAGAAGAGTGCACTGCATTCTTGTAGCTATATTCTGCAAACGGCAATAAGTCCACCCAATTATCCTGGTGGTAATTGGTGTAGCACCTCAAGAATTGTTCCAGAATTTGATTAGTTCGCTCGGACTGTCCATCGGTCTCTGGATGGTAACCCGAACTGAGGGCTGGTTCTATGTCCATTAATTTCAAAAGCTCCCGCCAGAAGTTGGCAACGAATTGACTGCCCCTGTCGGATACCACCCTCTTAGGAAAAGCATGTAATTTTATCACCTGGTTGAAAAAAGCTTTGGCCATCCCTTTGGCCGTCGGTAGTTTTTTGAAAGGGGTGAAATGGGCTTGCTTCGAGAACGTGTCTACCACCACCCAAATTACAGTTTTCCCCTTTGAAGGCGGCAGGTTAGTTATAAAGTCCATAGCTATCGCCTCCCAAGGGCGGGAAGGGGTAGGCAGGGGATGCAGGAGTCCCGGGACTTTTCCTCCCCTCTTTTTGCACATCAAGCAAGTCTGGCAAGCCGAGACAAAGTCTGAAACATCCCGGCGCATGCGTGGCCACCAAAACTGACGTTGAATTAGGTTAAGCGTTTTGAGAAACCCAAAATGTCCAGCCAGTTTGGAAGAATGACAGGCTAATAAAACGTCCTTCCGCTTACTCTGAGGCACCACCAATTTATCTCCATGGTACCAACAGCGATTTTCCCCTAGGGAACACTCAGCCACTGTCTCTAGTTCCTCGGTTTCCTCGGGTGAATACTCCCCCCCCCAATCACACGCCTCAGCTTCTACTGGAGTTCGTTTGCTCTGGCTTCTGGTGGTCACCGCCCCTCCCAGCTGCTGGGGGGAGAACATGGAGTCGAACACCTCCTCCTTCAGGCTCTCATGTTGGGGCAACCGGGAGAGTGCGTCTGCTAATGAGTTGGCCTTTCCAGGGAAGTGCTTTAACACAAAATTAAATTTTGAGAAGAAATCAGCCCACCGAAGTTGTTTCGCATTCAGCGATCTCTGGGTGCGCAATGCTTCCAGGTTTTTATGATCAGTCCAGATTTCAAACGGGGTTTGCGCCCCCTCTAGCCAATGCCTCCACGTAGTGAGGGCCAACCAGATAGCCACGGCTTCTTTATCCCAAACTGACCAGTTTCTTTCCGTTTCATTAAACTTTTTGGAAATATATGCAAGAGGGTGCAGCTTCCCATCCGATCCCTTTTGTAGCATGGCCCCCCCCCCATTGCTAAATCGGACGCATCTACATGGACTATGAACTCTTTGGTCTCGTCTGGGTGAGCCAAGATGGGCTCAGAAGTAAAAAGGGTTTTCAGAGTCTCGAACGCCCTCTGGCACTCCCCATTCCAGGCAATTCTTTCCCCGGGCCTCCCGGCTTCCGAACCCCTCCCCTTGGTTTTGAGCAAATCTGTCAGGGGGAGGGTAACCGTGGCAAAGTCCTTTATGAAGGTTCGATAGAAATTACAAAATCCTAAGAGACTCTGCAATTGCTTCCTCATTCTGGGGGCTTCCCACTGGACCACCGCCTCCACTTTTGCTGGGTCCATCTCTAAACCCCTCTGCGAAATGCGATACCCAAGGAAGTCTACTGACTCACGGTGGAACTCGCACTTAGACAGTTTAACATACAGTTGATTTTTTAACAAGGTGGAAAGGACTTCCCGGACCAATTTCACGTGCTCTTTCTTATCAGTAGAGTAGATCAAGATATCATCTATGTAACATAACACCCCCTTGAATAAATGCTTGTGCAACACTTCATTTATCAAGCTCATAAAGACCCCCGGAGCGCCACTCAAACCGAACGGCATCACCAGGTATTCAAACTGTCCCAATGGAGTATTAAACGCTGTTTTGAATTCATCCCCCTCCCTTATGCGCACCCGGAAATAAGTGTCTCGGAGATCCAGCTTAGTGAACACTTTCCCCTTGGCCGCTTCAGTTAGCAAGTCTTTTATCAAGGGGAGGGGGTAGGCGTTGGAAGTGGAGACCGCATTCAGCCCCCTGTAGTCTGTGCACAAGCGCAGTCCCCCATCTTTCTTTTTCCGGAACAACACGGGGGCGGCGAAGGGGGATTTAGCAGGGCGGATGAAACCGCGCTCCAAGTTCTTGTCTAAAAACTTCCGTAGTTCCTCCCGCTCTAGAGGGCTCATGGAGTAAAGCTTTCCTTTGGGGAGTTTCTCGCCAGGAATCAGCTCTATGGCACAATCTGACAGTCTGTGGGGGGGTAGCTCGTCCGCCTCGGTCTCACTGAAGACCTCCATCAGGTTTCTATACTCCCGGGGAACCGTGGAGGGGGCGAGGGCAGCCGGTCGAGGGGGGTTTGGTGGTCCCGGTCCCCACTCAGAGTCCCATTTGTGCGTCAGGCACCTGTCGTCCACCCAGGAGATCTTCCCTTCACTCCATTTGATGTAGGGGTCATGCGAGCTCAGCCAGGGGCTCCCCAGCACCATGGGGAACTGGGCATTTGGGGTGATGACAAAAGCTCGCTTCTCCCAATGCTCCCCCGTCCCCAAAATCAAGCCCTCAGTTTCAGCTACACACTCTTCTTTCATCTCTGACCCATCCATTTGCGTGAATTTTAGGGGCTCAGCCAGCGGGGTGACTTTCGGCCCCAACCCTTCCACCACCAAAGGGCTAATTAAGTCCCGAGCACACCCAGAGTCAATTAGGGCACGGACCCGCATGTGAGTGCCCGTCCCCGGGGTCATTACAGTCACTACCATATATAATAGGGGGCCAGGGATGCTCACCGGAGATGGCGCTTCTTGGCGGGGGACCTGCAGTTCTGCGCCGCTCACTGCAGGCCGTTGGAGTTTCCCGACATCTGCGTTTCCATCAGCTCTAGCTCCCCTTGTTCGCTCGTGGCACCTTCCAGTTGCAGCGCCCGGGGTTTGAATGGGGTTTTCCCCCTACTAGGAGTGCTCCCGGCCACCGGGGTAGAGGTCTTCGGGCCCTTCCCTCCTCCCCTGGGGCACGCTGAGGCGAAGTGGCCACTCTCCCCGCATTTCATGCACAACCCTTGCCTGAAGTGGGCATCTCGGATGTCTTGCACACTGGGCTTTGGCTTTGCTCTCGGCACGGTTTTGCTGGCGGCTGTGGCTGGCGTCCCCATCTTGATGAGGGTGAATCTTTCTTCCACGTCTGCGGCTGCCCTCATCCAGGTGGCCAGCGTTCCCGGTCGACCCCCTAGCAGGACGGTTTCGTATATTTCGGGGTTGAGACCCTCGCGGTACTTTTCTATGAAAAGTTCTTGGGGCCAGCCGTGGATCTTGGCGGCGACGCGCCGGAACTTGTCGGTGTAGTCCCTCACCGTGGACCTCCCCTGGAACAGCTTCCGCAGTTGGTTCCGGGCTTTCTCTTCCCCCAGGGGGTCCTCGTACTGGTGTCGGAGAGCCCACATAAAGTTGTTCAGCGAACGTAGCTCAGGGCCGGGGGCATCGTGCAGGCTCACATACCAATCGCTGGCGGTGTCCTTCAGCTTGGACCCTATGTAGCCAATCCGCTCCCTCTCGGTGGGGTAGAGGTGGCCCCAGCTGTCCAGGAACCGCTCGATCTCCAGCAGGAAAAAGCGCAGCTTCTCGGGGTCCCCATCGAAAGTAGCCGTCAACGGGTCGGCGGGGGCCGGGTGAACGATCGGCCCTGCCGGCGCTGGGGCCGGCGCGGGGACGGGACCGGGCACCTGTGGAGGGACGACTGGCGGAACCTGCGGCGGCCACGGCTGCACTGGCACCTGTGGCTGAGCCGGAACTCCCCCGGGAGCCGCCAGCGGCTGCTGGACCCCCGTTGCGGGGGCTGGAAGAGCCTCTTGCATGGCCCTCATGGCGTCCCGGAACTGGTACTGGAGATCGAGGGCCAACTCTCGTAGTTCGGTGGTAAGCTGGAACCGCAAATCTCCCATCATCCGGTCTAGGGATTGCATCTGGTCTTCCCGGTATGGATCGGGCCCATACGGGCTGGTCCTCTCTCCTTCCATGGACGGGCGACGCGGATCTCCTCCGTAGATCGGCTCGCGGTCTTCTCCCAGGTAGCTCGGCCTCCCTCGGTCGAGTTGATCGCCCGGGAACGAAACCCGTGCCCCTTTCCGGTCGTGCACCCAAGAGTCCACGGTCCCACGACCGAACTGGCTCCAGGCGTACTTCGAGGTCACGCTCTGAAGAGGAGGTAGGCGCGGGATGTAGTGAGCCCCCTGACTCGTAGTCACCGGTACTTCGGGCTCCCCTCCGCCGCCTCCACCACCGTTCCCCTGGTCCACCGGGGTGGTGGGGGTATCTTCGGGGGTAGTAGGGTTGGGAACCGTGCCGTCGTCTGACATGATCAGGAACGGCTGAGTCCCAGTCACAGATCTCTGACAATCTGTGAGAGTTCTGCGCAAAGTAGTCAAGGATCAGATCTTGGTTGGTAAACCAGAGTTCTTTATTTCCAATCTCTACATTAGTACAGCTTCTCGGATTATTGTCAGAGATGAGACAGATAATACAGGCAGGTCTATTATACCATTCCAAGGAGTTTGAATTACCCATAGGTAGCCAATCACTATAGGGGAAAACTGACGGGCAAAAAGGGATTCTGACCGTTTGGTTCTCACAGGAAAGAAAGTGAGGTGTCAAGCTGTAAATTCCCTTCCCAAACCAGACCCCTCAGATGTTACCAGTTCACATAACAATCAATGGCCTCAAGGCTTTTTGCATGTGATAAGAGATGAGACGCATCCTCCCTTGAAGTCCCAGCCGGGGCAGATGGAATGCGGAGGCAGCGATGTGAGAGGCCCCCTTGTTCCCATACATTGCAGGTGTCACCCTCCCGCTTCGACTGTTACAAACTCCAGGCCTGGTAAAACACTATAACATGGTAGTTGCAACCATAGCAAAAGAAAGACAGAATAGTAGAGCATACATAGCATGGCCATAGCATACAATAAGACAATAGTTGAAAGTGGAAGGTGCAATAGAAATTACTATGTCTGAATCAGCAGATTCTGACACACTGGCCCCCCGATAAATACCTTCACCCGGGCTTATCAGGAGACTTTTTATGAAAAGCTTTAATTAGTTTAGGAGCATGCACATGTTCAGAACGAATCCACTCATTGTGCGGGGAGGGGGGAGGTTATTAGCTCTCTCCCCTCTCGTAGACGCTCTTTCTCTTCCTGTCTCCTGGAAAGTTCCCTCTGCACTTTGGCCTCCTGAAACTCTATAGCACAGGTGTGACTAAGGCCTAGATTCCACTCTGGATAGGGCCATCTGCATTTCTACAGCTCTGAATGGTTTGGTGTAGTAGTTAAGTGCGCGGACTCTAATCTGGGAGAACCAGGTTTGATTCCCCACTCCTCCACTTGCAGCTGCTGGATGACCTTGGGCAAGCCATAGTTCTGTCACAGCTGTTCCCTCAAGGACAGCTCTGGAAAGAGCTCTCTCAGCCCCACCTGCCTCACAGGGTGTCTGTTGTGGGGAGGGGAAGGGAAAGGAGTTTGTAAGCCTCTCTGAGGGTGCGTTCAGACGGCTCTTTTGAGCTGCGCCAGGCGCGAGTGCCTGGTGGATTTAAAGTGCACGTCCAGACCTCAACATCTGGGAATCATGTCGCTTTTGTTGGTAGCCCATCAATCCCCATCGGGGACCTGTACTTAAAAGATAGTGGTTAAAGTCCGGTCTAAAGCTGACTGATGGACCAATGCTGGACTTTCCCCCATCTGGTCGTTCCACCAGCGAACAATCAGCCCGTAGGGATGGCCTCCAGACCATCCCGAATGGCCGCCATTTTAAAAAACTCTTAACGATGCGAGTATAACCATTTAAACGTGCAACGTCTTCAGAGCTCTGCTCAAGCGATCCAAACAATGTTATGTTTGTGACGGTCCCTTAAACCCAATCAACTTTATTAAGTGAAACGGTACCTAGAGGAAGGTACCGCTGGCGATGTTTTTACCATTTTTAGTATGCAAATGTACGTACTAAAAACAAGCCTGTAGTACAGAAAAACAAGCCTATGTGCATGCACAGACAGGATTTTTTTTTTAAAAGCCGACCGCACGGCTCCTCAAGGTGGATGCCATCTAGACAATCCAATGCGGGAGTCGCGTGCAATGAAGCGCTTCACGGGTGAGCTGTCTGCTTATGCAAAGTTGGATCAAAAAGATCTAGCTCAAATTACAGCTGGGCCAATGGCAGGATTAGCTGCCCATCTGAACATACCCTGAGACTCCAAGTAAAGGGCAGGGTATGAATCCAATCTCTTCTCTTCTTCTTCTGTGCTAGCCAGGTGACTCAAGCTAATTTTCTGAGGGCTGGTGTCCCTGAGGTGGGGCAGCTGTAGGGCCTGGGACTTCTGGTGGGGCCCACTCCCACTGACCTCTTGCCCACACATCTGCCCTGCCATTTGCCAGGGTCCCTCCCTGTGAGAATGTCCCAATAGATATAGTCCACAACAGGTCTCCTTAAGCAGTAAGTCCTTTATTTGTAGAAAAGATCATTGTAGTTAAACTCTTTCCCTTTTAGTAAAGCTCAAGCTTGGAATTGCAATCACAATTATACTTGGTATGAAATATGGCTTAAAAGCTGTCTACCAATCACTAGACAGGATTTTAGGCGCTCAAATATACTGGCCTGAAGTTCCCACAGAAAACGCGGGAAAAGGAGTTCTCAGAAAATAATGATGTTGAACATTTCTAAAAGCTAAGAAGAAAAGGAATACATAACACCGGTGAGTTTGGCTCACACAGAATAGGAGGCACTCCTGTCCAAGGACAGGACACGAGAGATAACACCAGGGAAGCAAGTAATTGAGTCAGGGCATGCGCAAGCGAGGCGAGCGAGCAGGCAGGCAGGCAAGCGAGTGAGCGGAGCACGCATTCCAGAGGAGGGGGTCATGGCCCCGTTGCGAGCTCCCGGGCGGGACCTGTCACCAAACTTCGGGGGGGGAAGCATATGTAAGCCTGTGACCTTTTCAGAGATCATGTAAATACACCTTGAGGCAGTCATACGGTTATTGGAATGAAATCATGGCAGTTAACTGACACTCCCCACCTCTGCTGGGGACTCCATCACCCATGCTCCCCTGCCACACGAACCCACAACATCAATGGGGAGGGGTGTTCAGATGGTACAGGGTGGCGGTGCCTTCAGGGAAATGGCATAGGGGAGGGATTGCAGGCGGTCAGTGGGAAGGGGATGCTGGGGGGTGTCTGGTGGTGGGCAGAAGAGAAAAGGGCCCCCCGGGAACCGGCCCTGAATTTACCACTCCTCTTTTCTCCCGTCGCAGATAGCAAAAGCACTTTATCAACTCTGAGCGTGCACGGAGTCAGTTTGGTGTCGTGGTTAGGAGCGTGGACTCTGTCTGGGAGAACTGGGTTTGACTCCCTGCTTCTTCACATGCGGCTGCTGGAGTGGCCTTGGGTCAGTCACAAGTTCTCTCAGAGCTGTTCTCTCAGGAGCAGTTCTCGAAAGAGCTCTCTCAGGCCTACTGACCTCCCAGGGTGTCTGTTGCGGGGAGCGGAAGGGAAAGGAGATTGTAAGCCGCTCAGAGACTCCTTTGGGTAGTGAGGGGCGGGGTATGAATCCAATCTCTTCTTCCCCCTCCTCCTCCTTCTCCTTAGATTTGCGAGTCCCCAGGTCACGGCAGGGCATCCCGTCCCCACGTCCCATTGTCAGCTGCTGCTCCAGGGGTGACGGGAAATGTGAGCTGGGGGTCTTGCAACCCCATGAACAGTTTGGCAACTGACAGTGTGATTTTTGGCATCTGTTAACCAGCGGGATGCCACCCTTTGGTATCTCAACAGTAGCCAAAGCCATCACTGATCGTGCTGAAAACCAGACCCTGCAGTGCAGAAATTATAACCCTGCAAGTACCAAACGCTTATGCAATCCATCTTCACAACGTGGAAATGGGAATGAGTGATCTGGTCAGATACATATGGCCAGTTCCTTCTTTTGGCAATGGCCGGTGACCGAAACAAAGCGTGTGGCTTTTACTTACCAGGTTAGGACGGAACGAATAATCTCTCTCATGTTGCAGTGTGAAGTGGTTCGTCATGTCAAACAAAAGCGACCTAGGGTACCAAAGAAACAAAAACAGACTCACCCTCACACCAAATTTTGTAAAAATAAAATAAAATTTGTCTCTGGTGAATATCGGATTCAGATTGCTTCACCTACTAGTGTGGTAGAAAGCGTTGCCGCGTCGTAGCCAACTTATGGTGACTGTGAGCCAGTCTGGTGTAGTGGTTAAGTGCGCGGACTCTATTCTGGGAGAACCGGGTTTGATTCCCCACTCCTCCACTTGCACCTGGCTGGATGACCTTGGGCAAGCCACAGCTCTGTACCAGCTGTTCCCTCAAGGACAGCTTGGGAAAGAGCTCTCTCAGCCCCACCGACCTCCCAGGGAGTCTGTTGTGGGGAGGGGAAGGGAAAAGGAGTTTGTAAGCCGCTCTGAGACTCTTAAGTGAGTGAAGGGCGGGGTATAAATCCAATCTCTTCTTCTTCTTCTTCTTCCTTAACATCTGGGATAATAATCTGACCTTTAACCCATCACCTCAGTTCTCCTCTAATGCCTCCCTAATATCAACTCAGCAACATTGGTCCCAATTTATAACTAATTGCCCTTATCACAATCTATTATTAGAACTGTTTCGCTGTGTATGCTACTACCTAACATATCTATATTCAGATGTGCCATGTATTGAATGTTAAATGTTAATTTGAAAATAAATAATAATAATAAATAAACAATTTTTTTTAAAAAAAAAGATGTGGACAGAACGGAGCGGGTACAGAGGAGAGCGACGAGGAGGATGGGAGGGGGGGCGCCTGGAGATCAAGAAGCCCTGCAAGGAAAGATCCGAGGGACTTGGGAATGTTCTGTCTGGAGAACAGGAGGTTGACAGGGGACAGACAGGATGGCTCTCTTGAACTATCTGAAGGGCTGCCACTTAGGCTGATTTTACACCTCCCCTCTAAAGTAGTTTGACTGCTGTCTTTTCCTGTGCTGATTTCACAGTGGTGTGCAATGTCACTCCGGGGGGTATAAGTGCACTAATCAACAGCAATTGTTTAAAGCAGAATAAAGCGGTATAATACTAGCTTGACCACAGGAGGGCAATTAGTAGATATGGACATTTCAGTGGCAGCATGGTTTCACACCGCACAGAGGTATGGGCAGGTTTTTTTGGAACGAGAATGATTCCAGCGGGAAAGTCAGATGTAAAATCAGCCTTGGAGGAGTGCGGGGAGCTGTTCCTGTTGGCAGCAGAGTGTTGGAAATATGTGGGTTGCAAGGTCTAAATTTAGTCATTATAGGGTTAATGTGTTTACCTTGTGTGCTGTTGTTTAGCCTGAGCTGGAAGGGAACCTGGCAGAAAGTCAATGGAAAGAAAGCCGGGGAAACTGCAGTCTATTTGATTTCCTTCCAGGCGTCAAGAAGAAAGAAGAATCTCCATTACTATCTGGGGGCGTTTTCTCACTAGCTTCCCCCCGCGGTTTACACCGAAGCTAGCACCGGAGCTTCTGGTCAGTTTCCCACCATTTGCTCCGTGCTCACAATTTCCTCCAGAGTATCACTGCACTGCTCCGGAGCTTCCCTGGAGCAAGAAAATCTTGCTAGGAACAGGATTTTCTTGCTCCAGGGAAGCTCCGGAGCAGTGCAGTGATACTCTGGAGGAAATTGTGAGCACGGAGCAAATGGTGGGAAACTGACCAGAAGCTCCGGTGCTAGCTTCGGTGTAAACCGCGGGGGAAAGCTAGTGAGAAAACGCCCTGGGTGTCTGTTGCTGTAAAGTAGCAGTCAACAGGCGGCCTCGAGCGTTTGTTGTTTTGTAGATTTCCCGTGTACCCTTCCCTTTAGAAAGAAAGATTTTTACACAGATAGAAAATGTCTCCTCTCCGGCGAACAACGATCCATGGCAAACTCTGAATATTTAACTATTTTTACCAAATTTTCCAACAGAGAGGACCAGCAAGAATGGGTTTAAATTGAAGGTGGGAAGATACCAGCTGGATCTGAGGAAAACCTTTTTCATAGAGTTGTACACCAGCGGAACCAGCTGCCCGGGAAAGTGGTGAGCTCCCCCTCCTCCCTGGCCGTCTTGAAGCAGCGGCTGGACAAACCCTTGTCAGGGATGCTCTAGGCTGGTCCTGCATTGAGCCAGGGGTTGGACTAGATGGCCTGTCTGGCCCCTTCCAACTCTGCGATTCTGGTTCTGCGATTCTTCTAACCGAGGTCAGCCCTGCTTAGGTTCCGAGATCTGATGAGACTGGGTTAGCCTGGACCATCTACGTCAAGATGTCAACCCTACTGGGACCTCTCACGGTACGATTTCGCCCCCTGGATGGGTCATCACCACATCGAGGCACGAGGGAGTTTCCCATGGAGAGCTTCGTGTGCAGGAAAGAAGCACAATGTCTAGAGCTCCCCCTTCTCTGGCTGCATTTGGTAGCCCAGGCAAAATTCTAAGAACCTGGGCCCAGCTGGGTGAGCATTCTGGAACCCTCTGGCCTCCTGGTATTGCAGATCAATTTGAGCAGCACTGGCACCAGGAACTGGGGTTGCCAGCACCCGGCTGGGGAAGACCTGGAGACTTGTGGGGTGGAGCCTGAGGCGGGTGGGTTTGGGGGAGAGGCTTTAATGGGCTGTAATGCCACAGTCGGCCTTCCAAGGCAGCCATTTTCTCCAGGTGAACGGATCTCCGTTCCTCGGAGATCAGTTGTAATAGTGGGGGATCTCCAGCTACCACCTGAAGGTCCACAACCCTACCAGGAACCACAGTTTATGCCGTCTGGTTCCTGGAGAACAGAGCCTATAAAAATTCGCTTCTAGGGCTTCCATCCCAATGTCAAGGGCAGGACAGGAACTCTGGAGCAGAACGTTCCAGAATGCTAAGCCGCTTGCCTGAGAGACGTTCAGCGGAAGGGCGGTGACCCACAATGCTCCGCTTCTTCCTGAGATGGTCACGGGTATCCTTAAGTCTTATTGATTTACCTTACACCCCAGGAGACATTTGAGAAAATTCAACAGGTCCGAGGGGGAAGGGTATCTAGCCGAAATATGAGAACTGACCCTGAGAAGGAAGGCGCCTGAGAAGGAATGGCTATTTTGGCCTCGTCCATTGGGCATCAAATTATTCCCAAACCTCCAGGAAAAGATGTGTGGGTTGCAGGATATGGGGCAGGAGACCATGTTGCTACACGAGGGGGGTTACCTAGAGCAGTGGAACCTTCAAGGTTTCACCATTCTAAGGATTGTGACGATGCCTCGGTCCACATTTTGCCAGGTTGCTGGGCACCTCTAAGCTGAGTGAGTGCGAGCTAGCTCACAGTTTTTTTAGCCTCCGGCTCGCACATTTTTGTCTTCGCTCAGGAAGGAGGGCCCTAAGTTGAGAGCAAACCGATTTATGGAGCAGCCAAATCGCTCGCTCACAACTTTAATGCCAGGAGCTCACAAAGTAGAATCTTCGCTCACAAGACTCCACAGCTTCGAGGGAGCATTGCATGGGGCTTCTGGAAGGGCCTACGCTACACACGAGAGAGTAGCCCGGTCCCCTCGTTGTCACGGCGGAGGGATCTGGGGGGCATTCCGGGGTGGGCGGGACACTGTGTGCGACATCCACGATGCAATGACATCACCCAGAAGTATCATCATCGCATGCGATGCTATGGTTTTGGGGCAAAACTTTAAGGTTTTTTTGCCTTCAAAACCATTGTGTTTGCCCCAAAAACAGAGCACTGTCGCAGAACATTCCTGGTATGATGACATCACCCGGAAGTGATATCATCGAGTGTGATGTTCCCATTTGGGGGATGGGGTTTCCCGACCGGCCACGTGGCCGGTGGCAGATTGAAGCCCTCAAAAGTGGGGGGACCCCCCCCATGGGATCTGGGGGGTGACAAACCTGACACATGATAAATCTACATCAGGGGCCCCCAGCCTTCAGGGTGGCAAACCTGACACATGATAAATCTACATCAGGGGCCTCCAGCCTTATTGAGCCTGGGGGTACCTCTGGAACTCTAACACAGAATGGTAGGTGGAGCCACAAGATGGCTGCCACAATATGGCTGCTGTAAGAGGCGGAGCCAGCCACAAAATCGCTGCCACTGCTTATCTTCAGCCACAGAGTGATTATCCTTGTGCAGTGGTGGCAACCGCCGCCAAAGCAACATTTTAAAAAAAAGTATTTGTGCACACAATGAAATCTCCAGTGGGGAATCAGAGAGAGGGAGGGAGGGAGAGGGAGGGAGAGAGAGAGGGAGACGGAGGGGGGGGGAGAGAGGGAGAGGGAGGGAGAGGGAGGGCAGGAAGGGCTGCCTCAGTGCTTAGTTCTCGTGGCCCTTTCTTACACGCCCAGGGAAATGCCGATCACCACTTTGTGGTCAGGATAATTACAACAAACAGGGCCACGGTGTATATAACAAAGTACAACAATATGAAGAACCTGCCCATTTCCCACCCAAGCATGTATTAGGCATAGATCTCCAACAACATACCTGCATACAGAATCATAGAATCCCAGAGTTGGAAGAGGCCCTGCAGGCCATCTAGTCCAGCCCCCTGCTCAGTGCAGGATCAGCCTAGAGCAGGGGTGGCCAACCTTGCTTAACGTAAGAGCCACATAGAATAAACGTCAGATGTCTGAGAGCCGCAAGACAGGAACAAATATCACACACACGTTTTTATTTTTTAAAATATGCAAATTTGCTTTTTATTAACGTTAAATGGGACTGCCAAAAATAAAAACAAACGAGGAAAACCGGTTATTGATAATGATATTACTTGTTTGCTAATGATATTGAGAGAGAGAGAGAAAAAGAGAGAGATGGAAAGAAAGAATTAAAGAAGTGGAAAGAAAGAGAGAGAAAGAAACTAGGAAAGCAAATAGATGGGAGAGAGGAGGGAAGGAAGGAAGGGAGAAAGAGAGAAAAAGCATGCCTCTCCTTTGCTTTCCCAGCCGCCCTGCCAGGAGCCGCACAATATGTGTGAAAGAGCCGCATGTGGCTCCCGAGCCACAGGTTGGCCACCCCTGGCCTAGAGCATCCCTGACAAGGGTTAGTCCAGCCGCTGCTTAAAGACGGCCAGTGATGGGGAGCTCACCTCCTCCCCAGGCAGCCGATTCCACCCTTGCACAACTCTAACTGTCAAAAAGTTTCCCCTAATATCCAGCCGGTACCTTCCCAACCTTAATTTAAACCCATTCTTGCAAGTCCTCTCCTCTGCTGCCAGCAAGAACCGCTCCCTGAGCCAGTCTGGTGTAGTGGTTAAGTACGCGGACTCTAATCTGGGAAACCCGGGTTTGATTCCCCACTCCTCCACATGCAGCTGCTGGATGACCTTGGGCAAGCCAGAGTTCTGTCAGAGGTGTTCTTGAAAAAGAGCAGTTTCTGTCAGACCTCTCTCAGCCCTACCTACTGCACAGGGTGTCTGTTGTGGGGAGGGGAGGGGAAAGGAGTTTGTAAGCCGCTCTAAGACTCCCTTGGGTAGTGAAGGGCGGGGTATACATCCAATCTCTTCTCTTCTTCTTCTTCACACAGAATCATAGAATCACACAGAGTTGGAAGGGGCCATCCAGGCCATCTAGTCCAACCCCCTGCTCAGTGCAGGACCAGCCTAGAACATCCCTGACAAGGGTTTGTCCAGCCGCTGCTTCAAGACTGCCAGAGAGGGGGAGCTCACCACCTCCCCAGGCAGCCGATTCCACTGTTGCACAACTCTGACTGTCAAAAAGTTTTCCCCAAGATCCACCAGGTACCTTCCCGCCCTTGATTTCAACCCCTTCTTGTGAGTCCTCTCCTTTGCTGCCAACAGGAACAGCTCCCTGCCCTCCTCTAAGCGACACAACCCTTCAGATACTTCAAGAGAGCCATCCTGTCTCCCCTCAACCTCCTCTTCTCCAGACTGAACTTTCCCAAGTCCCTCAGCCTTTCCTCGCGGGGCTTGGTCTCCATCGTGCACCCACCGCCATAATAATGAAACCAAAACTCACCCCGGAGCGTGAGGCTACCGGCGGCCACGACAACAAAAGAGCCTTCCTAACAGCATCAGGATTCGACCGCCCGTGGCTGGAATTCAGCAGATGGGAGGAAACGCAACGCCATGCTTCTCTGTAGGCATTCTCAGCATCAAGGGACATCCATGTCAAGTCGCATCAGAGCGCCCGGAGAGACGGCGGCTTCATTGGCAGACAACTGACGGGATGGACCGCTCCTCCACTCGGCCTGGTTTGGATTCTGAATCCACGCCGGCAGTGACAGTTATGACCGTTGAGGGCAGGGCTGTGAGATTCCACGTCTGGAATAGTTTTCATTGCGCCGGTGAACAATGGAAGAGAGAATTCTGGCAGACGGCAAGGGATGCCAACTCTGTATTGGGGGATTCCTGGAGACTGGCCGGCAGCAGGAAAAGAGGAAGAACAATGTCCAACTCCCTCAGTTTGCGAGGCCCGAGCAAGACCGTTGACGGGAGAACATTGATGGGGTCCGAACTGGCGGAGACTGACCAAGAGAAAAATCTTGGAGTCGTAGAAGATAACTCACTGAAAATGTCGAGACAGTGTGTGACTGCAATGAAAAAGGCCAACACTATGATGGGGGTTATTTGGAAGGGAATTGAAAACAAATCAGCCAGTATCATAACGTCCCTGGATAAATTGATGGTGCAACCTCACTTGGGAGTACTGTGTACAGTTCTGGTCGCCACACCTCAAAAAGGATATTACAGCACTGGAAAAAGTGCAGAAAAAGGACAACTAGAATGATAAAAGGGTTGGAACACTTTCCCTATGAAGAGAGGTTGAAGCACTTGGGGCTCTTTAGCTTGGAGAAACGACGGCTGAGGGCTGACATGATCGAGGTTTATAAGATTATGTTTAAAAGCAACCTGGTGGTGGTGGAAAGTGTAAAACATGTTGCAGCTGATTTATGATAACCCCATAGGGACCTCGAGAGTCCCTTCGACTGCAAGGAGGTCAAATCAATCAGTCCTAACGGAAATCAACCCTGACTGTTCCCTGGAAGGCCAGACACCGAAGCTGAAGCTCAAATACTTTGGCCACCAAATGGGAAGGGAGCACTCACTGGAGAAGAAGACCCTGATGCTGGGAAAGACTGAAGGTCAAAGAAGAAGAAGGGGACGGCAAAGGATGAGATGGTCGGAAAGTGTTATTGATGCAAATTAAGCAAACTCTGGAGCACGACAGAAGACAGGAGGGCCTGGTGTGATGTGTTCCATGGAGTCATGAAGGGTTGGACTCGACTGTGCGACTGAACAAAAACAACATGGGATAGAGCAGATAGAGAAAGAAGGACTTTTCTCCCTTTCTCACAATATAAGAACTCCATGAAACCGCTGAGCAGTCAGGTTAGAACAGATAAAAGGAAGTCCTTCTTCACCCAAAGAGTGATGAACACATGGAATTCACTGCCACAGGAGGTGGTGGCGGCTACAAGCATGGACGGCTTCGAGAGGGAATTGGATAAACTTATGGAGCAGAGGTCCATCAGTGGCTATCAGCCACAAGGTATAGATAGGAACTCTCGGTCTGCGGCAAGTGATGCTCTGTATTCTTGGTGCTTGATGGGGGGGGAGGCAACAGTGGGAGGGCTTCTGGTGTCCTGGCCCCACTGCTGGACCTCCTGAGGGCCCCTGGTGTTTTTGGCCGCTGTGTGATACAGAGTGTTGGACTGGATGGGCCACTGGCCTGATCCAACACTGGCTTCTCTCATGTTCTTATGTTCTTAACATTTTGGAAGACATTGATTCAGAGGGTGGCCAGAAGCTGGAGACTATTTGAAGGCACATAACACACAAACACCGCGGGAGGGAAGGTGGGCGGAGGGGAGTGGCCTCAGTGGCGCATGATGCCGTAGAGTCCACCCTCCAAAAACAGCCATTGTCTCCAGAGGAATGGAGTTATCTCATCCGGAGATCAGTGGCAATGCTGGGAGGTCCCCAGGCTCCCCCTGGAGGTTGGCGAGCCTACATCAAGCATCCGCTTCCACCTTCAGAGTAAACAAAGCCCGGGAAAGAGCTCTATGGTTTTTCCCAAATATTTATTTTCATCACCAATTTTTTTTCAACAGACGAAACAAAACCAAACAAACAAAAAATTTAGACAGAGCAAAGGTTCCATACAGGGGACCGCAAGACGCATTGTTAATTTGATGTTTTTCTACTGTGGTCTGTCACCTTTCAAAAGAGGGGCTGTGGCTCAGTGGTAGAGCATCTGCTTGGCATGCAGGGGGTCCCAGGTTCAATCCCCCGCATCTCTGGTTAAAGGTCTGGCAGGAGGTGATATGAAATACCTCAGCCTGTGACCCTGAAGAGAGGAAGAGAGAGAGAGGGGGGAGAGGGAGAGAGAGGGAGGGAGAGAGAGAGGGAAAGAGAGAACCAAGAAAGCAAACAGGTGGGAGGTGGGGAGGGAGAAAAAGTATGCCTCCTCTTCGCTTCCCCAGCTGCCCTGCCGAGAGCCACAGAATATGTGTGAAAGAGCCGCATGTGGCTCCCGAGCCGCTGTTTGGTTATCCCTGCAGTAGCCAAATCGCTCGTTCACAACTTTAAAATGCCAGTAGCTTGCGAAATAGAATTTTTGCTCACAAGACTCCACAGCTTAGAGGGAGCATTGGTGGGGACCAGGAAAAGTGTCAGCGGGCCCACGGGCACATCATTGGGGACATCTGTTCTAGCATCTTTCACAGGAACCGGATCTAGCTGCTGCTTGCTTTTTGTCTGCCTTTCTAAGAACAACAGACACATCTGTTCCTGATTTCCGAATGATGTTTTGCCCAGATGTACATTGCGGTCTCCCCCCGCTCCTGCTTCCCCCCAGTCTATTGCTGAAGTTCTCTAGAAACTATAAGTATTTTTCCCTGAGAAACTTCTTATTTTCTGCGTGACAGGTCTCAGTTTCACAGCAGTCTTCGTTTCAGTTCCTAGAATCGCCGCCTCTGACAAGAAGTCAGCAGCATCTCTGCACAAGAAATTCCTGTTGCGTAACCCGATATGACAGAAACACCTTCAGCACTTGGGGAGTTTTCCTCGGAGATCCAAAAATACACTCTTCACGCCACAGCTGGTGAGCACAGTTCATTTCCACATGTTCACACTTTCCCTGAGGAGCTTTTTTACGCTTGTTGTGAGGAATTTATTTGACATGAGGGACATGAATCAGGTGACGCCTCCTGCGGCTTGTGTACTCCACATGGCAAGATGTCTTTCGAAGAGAATTATTTAATTTTTAATTTCAGTTCCATTATTTCATGGGCAGCCCACTTTTCTCCCCAATGATGACCCAACGCGACTTACAGTTCACTGTACTGGTTACGAGCACACACTCTAATCTGGGAGAACCGGGTTTGAGTCCCCACTCCTCCACATGCAGCTGCTGGTGTGACCTTGGGTCAGTCACAAGTTCTCTCAGAGCTCTTACTAGTTTGAACTGCTAAGAATGTACAGTAGAAAATGAAGACTACAATCTGGTCTGTCTGTCTGTCTATCTATCTATCTATCTATTGAGATTTATATCCCGCCTAGCCAGCATAAGTGAGAATTCTTGCATCTGGGAATTGGCCTTGGGACTTCTAGCAGTTTTAGAAGCGTTCCATCTATTTTTTTTATTTTTAATGACAATATAAGATTTTGACTAGCAAATATTCATAGGGTTGCCATAACCCGGAAGTGACTTGAAAGCACTTAACACACACACACATCAAATACATACTTAACTAGCTGGCCAGATTTGACTACCTATTCACCCCGCTGTTTGTTGCATCTTTCTACAAATCTTTTTCAATTCTTAGAATCACCCCGTTCCACCATCTGGTTGCCCTCTCAAGATCTTGGCATTTTCGTCATACAGCTGGCTTCAATAATATTTAAATTACTTCTACTTTGTTTTCACCATTCTGTTCCTGATGGTCTAGGTTCAACTTCCACACTTTGGCAAAGACCGAACTTCTTGTGGTCAACAAACATAAGGCAATGATCCAAAACGGTTTAGGGATGTAGAACGAAGTTTGAGTCCAGTTGGCACCTTTCAGCCCAACAAAGTTGCACGCTTCTTCAGATACACACGAAAGCTGATACCCAGAATTAAACTCGGTTGGTCTTAAAGGTTCTGCTGGACTCAAACTCTGTTCTATTGCTTCAGACCAACATGGCTACCCAACTGAAACTGTTTAGGAATGCAGAACAAAGTTTGAGTCCAGTGGGCACCTTTAAGACCAACAAAGTTTTATTCCAGGTGTGAGCTTTCGTGTGCACACACACTTCTTCAGATACACTGAAATGGAATCACAGATCATAGTTGTCTACGTAGAGCAGGGGTGGCCAAACTGTGGCTTGGGAGAAACATGCAGCTCTTTCACACATACTGTGACTCCCGGCAGGGCAGCTGGGGAAGCTAAATATCATTAACAAACAAATATAATTGGACAAATAAATATTATTATCAATATCTGCTTTTACCGCTTTTGTTATTATTTTTGGCAGTCTCATTCAATGTTAATAAAACGCAAATCTGCATATTTTCTGGTAAAAACATGAAATATTTGTTCATGTCTTGCGGTTCTCAAACATCTGACATTTAGTCTATGTGGCTCTTGCTTTAAGCAAGTTTGGCCACCCCTGATGTTGAGGGTGGCTTGTTAAATCAGCATGCAAAATAATGAAGATGTTTCTTAACAGATAAAAAGAATGATAAACTTTGTTTCTGGTTATCGTCTCTTTGGGTTCATCCGGGGGGAAAAAAGCAACATAAGTAATCAGGGCTCTTTTTCAGCAGGAATGCACCGGAACGCCGTTCCAGCTGGCATCCGAGCCTGCCCCATCCCCTCCCTGCCCGGCCTGAGCTGTTTACACTTAAAGGGAAAGTTCCTGCAGAGAGCAGGAAAAGGCCCCACCTGGTGCTTTCCCTTTAAGTGCAGAGAGCCAGCAGGAGAAAGCCCCGCCCAGAGATTAAGCACTGGGGCTCTGCTCTTTGCACTGAAAGTCCTGGCTCTGCATTTGGCTTGCTGACGTCGCGTCACTCTCCCTGCTCCGGTTAGTGCCTCCCCCATCGCTTTTCCTTCTCTCTCTCTCTCCCCCCACCTTTCTTTCTGTCTTTCTTTCTTTCTCTCTCTCTGTCCCCACCTTTCTCTCTCTCCCTCTCCCCTTCCTTTCTCTGTCTCTCTCTCCTCCACCTTCCTTCCTTTCTCTCTCTCCCCTATCCTACCTACCTACCTACCTACCTATCCTTCTTTCTCTCTCTCCCTCTCCCCCCACCTACCTATCTTTCTTTCTTTCTTTCTGTTTCATTTTGTTCTTTGTGTTTTTATAAAAAAAATTATTGAAAAGGGGGGGATGTAAAAAAGCAGAGCCAAGGAAATGCTGGTTTTGACAATATCTTTAATTTTTGAGAATCTCTTTAGTTTTCTCATGGCATCTTCTGCTTAAGAAAAGTAAGTTTGAAGCCTGAGTTCATTGTTGTGTCTTGTTGGGAACGGCTTGCAAATATATGTGCGTCTAAAGTCTGTATTAAAGTGGTTTGGTGCTTACTGCCATGCAAGAGAAAACATCTGAAAAAGTAGCTTCATTGTTGTGTGTGTTGGCAGAACACTTGACTGTTGCATGGGGGAATTTGGGGGACATCTGCAGAGAAACAGAGTTGTAACTAAAAATGAGCACGGTCAGCAGCACTTTGGAGATTGCCTGTTTTGTGAAATTTAAAAAGTGGGCAGAGTTTCTGATGAAGATAATTTTCCCTCTTCTCCTGCCACTAGGCTGACATCTGCCTTTAATGGGCCAGCAAAGTTGATGTTCTTAAACCTCCTAATAAGAGAGATTTCTGCTTCTGAGGAGTTGACTTCCAACGACTGGTGATCTTGTGATGGTATTGATACTTTTATGTGGTAAAGACCACCTGTTCACAGGATAATTTTACCTGTGGGACAGACTCTGCATGGTAACCACTCCACTGGTACATAATTGCTTGTAAAAAGTATTATAGTGTAATAATTCAGGTGGGTAGCTGTGTTGGTCTGAAGCAGCAGAACAAAGTTGGAGTCCAAAGTTTCATCCAAGGTATAAGCTTTTGGGTGCATGCACACTTTTTCCATCTGAAGGAGTGTGGGTGGCACATGAAATCTTATACCTTGAATAAAATTTCATACCTTGAATAAAATAGTCCACAAACTACTCCCGTCCAGTGCATCCACAAACCTAGAAGAGATTGGATTTATACCCCGCCCTTCACTCACCAAGGGAGTCTCAGAGCGTCTTACAAACTCCTTTCCCTTCCCCTCCCCACAACAGACACCCTGTGAGGTAGGTGGGGCTGAGAGAGCTCTGAGACAACAGCTGGTGCAGAGCTATGGCTTGCCCAAGGTCATCCAGCAGGTACAAGGGGGGGAGTGGGGAATCAAACCCAGTTCTCCCAGATTAGAGTCCGTGCACTTAACCACTACACCAAACTGGCTCCTAGCGTTGTTCTGCCAGTGAACTAGGGTTGCCAACTCCAGGTTGAGGAAATCCCTGGAGATTTGGAAGGGGAGGGTGGGGTTTAGGGGAAGGAAGGACCTAAGCAAGGCATAATGCCATGGACTCCACTTTCCAAAGCAGCCATTGACCTGACCTCTGTAGTTTGGAGCTCAGTTGTCATTCCAGGAGATCTCCAAACCCCACCTGTAGGTTGGCAACCCTAAAAAATCATATTCAGCGTACTAGTTTCCATGGGAACCTAACCTTTAGGAATTGATTCCAATCCAGTGTGGGGAAAATTGTTGGACATAAGATATTGTTTCAGGCAAGATTTTGTATAGATGGGACAGAAAATAATGTTTTTATTGTTTTTTATCAAAACTGTTTTGACAACAAGGTAAACAGAATAAGAAGCAAAAAGTGGATGTGGCTGGATGACCACTCTTCTGGTAACATCAGGTGTGGCCTAATATGTTAATGAGCTGTGCTGTCAGGGGTGTGGCCTAATATGCTAATGAGTTCCAGCTGGGCGTTTTCTACAAAAAGAGCCCTGTAGGTAATAAATATGTCAGAACTGGAGACTGATGTACCCTAAATTGTGAGAATTCCGTCCCTAGATCCTGTCCATCTCCTTTCTAGCACGGAAGTGAACTTTAAAGCGCCTTGCCTGTATACAGCATTTTTCTTGTCCCCTGAACAGAGAATTACATTTAAATCTACCATTCCAAATTACATGACATAGTCAATTATATTCTTAATGGTTAAGAGTAGTAAGCTGAGATTTTTTTTAAAAAAAATAACATTTTGCAGTGTGATGTCAGAGATCAACAAAATATTGCATTGTTTAGGGGGGGGTGTGTGTTAAGAGATGTCAAATCATGTCTGACTTATGGCGACCCTATTGTAATGTCCTCAATGGCGACCGCCACGTAGTCAGGGCAACGCACGTGGCCGGGCTAGCTACCGGAGCTTCGGTCTGGTAGACAATAGCCCAGCTGGATCGTAATTTCAATCTATAGTGTGCCTAGGATCCGCCAGGGGACCGATGGCTCACAACTGCGTGAAACTGGTCCTATCAGGTATGTTGGGTGAGGCCGGGGGCAAGGCCGGGCCACAGTGTGTATAAAAGCAGGCCCCCGAGCCTCCATCCCGCACGTTCATCTTCACCATCTAATAAACTATGAGCTGATTTTACTGCAATGTGTCTCCAACTCCGGTGCTTTATACCTATGGACCCACAACATTCTACTATCAGTCTCACTCAGGTCTTGCAACCTGAAGGCCTTTGTGGTTTCCTTAATGGAGTCAAGGTTCAAGAGTGTTTATCATTTGTGGCCAAAGATCATTACGATTGAACAGATCAAACCTACTAGCAAAACATGAGCCCAGAACCACAAACAGAAAAGCTGTACTGTTAAAAACCCATAAAGGTTCGTCACAACAGATTAGCGCCTTCTTTGTTTACTGGCGAAGGAGTCTCCACCGTTAAGCCCAGCTCCAGGCCGGATTTTCCGTAGCGGCCAAGGCGAACTGGGCTCCTCTACAAGAGACATACAGATCTGAATCAGAAGGAAGGAAGGATGGTTTTTTTCCCACCTCGTGACAAGTGAGTTCGACACCCCAACTCTAAGTAGTCCGTTTCAGTCTCCGAAAATGTCAACAAGGTCCAAAGTCCACGATATGTCAAAGAAGTCCTCCAGACTAAGTCAAAGACATCCAACGCAGTTTCCTTTTCCAAGAAAATATATAGTCATAGCCACTGGTTAGTCTCGTAATGCTTTTCTCTTGGGGCATGTTTATTCAGAAGCCCTTCTGACTGTTGCATTCACACACACAAAAAGTAAACGGGCACCAAGCGTACAATTTCGTAAACGAACGAATCTCCGACATTGATCTAGCTTGAAAAGCAGCAGCGTTTATAAGAGGGACAGCCCCACCGAGCTCTGCCCGGCACTCACCTTTACCTTCTTACACCTTGAAGAAAGGAACATAGAATCACAAGAGTTGGAAGGGACCTCCAGGGTCATCTAGTCCAACCCCCTAGATGTCCCTGTATATTAAGAAGGGTGAGTTTTTAAAAACGTGTAACCAGACACAAAAAGGGAACTTCCAGGAAAAGAAATGTGCAATTCCATATTTGTGCAATAGAAGGAGGAGGAGGAGAGGAAATCAGATTTATACCCTGCCCCTCACTAGCCGAAGGAGTCTCAGAGCAGCTTACAGTCTCCTTTCCTTTCCCCTCCCCATAACAGACACCCTGTGAGGTGGGCGGGGCTGAGAGAGCTCCTTCCAGGACTGCTCTTGAGAACAGCTCTGAGAGAACTTGTGACTGACCCAAGGTCACACCAGCAGCTGTATGTGGGGGGAGAATCAAACCCAGTTCTCCCAGATTAGAGTCCGCGCTTTTAACCACTGCACCAAACTGGCTCTCAAATCTTGAACTGGAAAATTCAAGTCTTCTGCAGGGGTCCAGCCGGAGTCCCAGTTCTGAGGAATTTCTCCCAACTCTGTGTGGGTTTCTCAGTAAGACAGGATGTGGCTTCAAGCAAGGAAACATGTGTGCGCACACAGGAAATACAGAGGTACCTTGTACTGGCATCCCCCCCCCCCACTGCACAGTTCCACTTCACCTTTTACACTGCCCCGAAGTTAGTTAGTTTACTTATTACAGCCAATGACCAGATTCAAACATAGTCCAATATAAAAAGATAATAGAAAAGATAATAGCTTAAAAGAAAAAAAAATGGCACCGTTCGGATATATACAGATCATCATGTTTTGTAGATAAAATATACCAATTGTCATATTTCAGAAATAAAAATATCATATCTGTTGGGGCGTGGCCTAATATGCTAATAAGTCTCTGCTGTTGGGTGTGGCCTATTATGCAAATGAGTTCCTGCTGGGCTTTTTCTACAAAAAAAGCCCTGTAAAGAAGGACTTCCTTTTATCCATTCTACCCCAACTGCTCAGCAATTTCATGGAGTGCCCACGAGTTCTTGTCTTGTGAGAAAGGGAGAAAAGCACTTCTTTTTCTACCTGCTCTATCCCATGCATAATCTTGTAACCCTCAATCACGTCACCCCTCAGCCGTCATTTCTCCAAGCTAAAGAGGCCCAAGAAGAAGAAGAGGAGGAGGAGGAGATTGGATTTCTACCCCGCCCTTCACTCACTTGGAGTCTCAGAGCGGCTTACAAACTCCTGTCCCTTCCCCTCCCCACAACAGACACCCTGGGAGGTAGGCGGGGCTGAGAGAGCTCTGGGAGAATTGCTCTTTCAAGAACAGCTGTGCCAGAACTGTGGCTTGCCCAAGGTCATCCAGCAGCTGCAAGTGGAGGCATGGGGAATCAAACCTGATTCTCCCAGTTTAGAGTCCATGCCAGGGGTGTAGAGTTTAAAAACTCCTGGGGGGGGGGCTCTTCCGTGCGCACGTGCAAAGCACGCACACCCGCCGGGACCATGTCCTTGCCGCTACCTCCCCCACCCCGCCTGACCACTCTTGCTTCCGCCCCTCCAGGGGCCAGCTGGGCATTTGCTTAGCTGGCCCCTGGACGGACGGAGGGAGGGTCAGAGTGGCCAGGCAGGGGGGAGAGAGGCGGCGGCCCTAGGAAGGGCCAAGGGAGGCACGGCGGAGGTTGCATCGTTTTCCCGGGGGGAAGCTCAGTCCCCCCCCCCGGGAAATTTCAGGGGTGGCTCGAGCCCTCGAGCCCCCCCGTAGTTGATGCCTATGGTCCATGCACTTAACCACCACACCAAACGACACCAAGCGATCAGGATGTCCACCAGTGGGGCCGGGACACTAGAAGCCCTCCCATTGTTGGGCCCCCCCAAGCACCAAGAAGACAGAGCATCACTCATCTTATTTCTCGCTCTCCCCCCCCCCCCCCCCATATATCTACCCTGAAAAGCTGGAGTTGCCAGCTTTGTGTTGGGAAATACCTGGAGATTTTGGGGGGAGGGGATTCCTGGGCTGGGTGTGAACAATGCCCCCTCTAAGCTGTGGAGTCTTGTGAGCAAAAACTCTACTTTGTGAGGGACTGGGCATTAAAGTTGTGGATGAGTGATTCGGCTACTGCATACATTGGTTTCCTCTGGAGCCCTCCTTCCTGAGCCCAGACCAAAAATAAATGTGGTGAGCTGGAGGCTAAAAAACGGTGAGCTAGCTCACACTAACGCAGCTCAGAGGGAACACCCAGCGGGGTAGATTGCCATGGCCTCTAGCGACCCCGTTTCCTCCAGGGGAACGGATCTCTGTCGCTCAGAGGCAATCCCAGGAGACCTCCAGCCGCCCCCTGGAGGTTGGCAACCAACCCACTGTTCTCCCGCGCGTCTGCTGGCTTTGCCCTGCTGGGCGGGCCAGTCCCGGCCAGTGGCACTTCCACGGCGCTGAGTGGATCCAGCCACCTTTCCTTCTCCACGCTGGGCAGAGCTGCGTGCCAAGGAAGCCCGCCTGGCGTTATTCTCCGAGCACGCGTGGCTGCAGCTGGGCGGCTCGGGGGAAACGGGGGGGGGGGGGGGGGGGGGGCTCTGCGATCCCCTCCGCCCGGAACGGAGCCAGGACTCCGTTCGGGCCGGCGCGGCCGTCCCCCCTCCCCGCCCGCTTCCTTCCTTGTGTGCGTAAAAGCGAAAGCGAAAGGAGCGCGCGTCCCGGCACTGTGCGCAATGCGCCCGGCTCCAGGAGCGCCCGCGCGGGGGAAGGGGGTCCCTGCAGACGGCGGCTCCTCCACGCCCGGCCGCCCGATGCGAGTCCGACCCTCGCTGCCCGCGGGCGCCTAGCGGAGGACGAGAAGCAACGCTGCCGCCAGCCCCCGGCCCCGGCCCTCTCCATGGCCCGCCTGCTCGCCCTGCTCGGCTTCTCCGCGGCTCTCTCGGCGGTGGACGGAGGAGGCGGCGCCTCCGAGCTTCGATACGGTAAGCGGCCCTCCCTCCCTCCGCGCTGGCCGGCCCGGGGCAGCTGCGTGGAGACGCCGGAGGAGCGCACGGGGATGGCCCCCTGCCGGACGGAGAGCTCCGTTCCCAAAGGGGACAGCCACAGCCAGATCCGCGGGTCTGGCTCCTAAGAGAGAGCCTTCAGGCAGCGGGAGGGTCAACCTTGCAGGGAGGTTGTCGTTTTGTCTCTCCCCCCCACCCCTCCACTCACACCTGCAGTATGCAGCAGTGTTCCTACAGCCGGACTATACAGCAGGGCAGTGTTCCCTCTAAGCTGAGTTCAGTGTGAGCGGGCTGACAGTTTTTGAGCCTCCGGCGCCCCCATTTTTGTCTCCGCTCAGGAAGGAGGGCTCCAGAGCAAACTCGTTCATGCGGCAGCCGAATCGCTCGCTCACAACTGTAATGCTAGCAGCTCACAAAGTTGAATTTTTGCTCACAAGTACGCCACAGCTTAGAGGGAGCATTGCCAGTGCAGAGCTGTCGGTAAACATTCTCTGGCCCGCCCCCTCTGCCGCAGGGATGTTATTGTATTAATTTTATTAGGGTTAGCATCGTCATTAGCATGTTATGGGCCGCCCCCTCCGCTGTATGGCTGTTGTTATGATAAGTATTAGCTTTATTAGTATTTATATCCATATTAGCATTTTCTGGTCCACCCCCTCTGCCATACGGATGTTAGTATTGTAAATATTAGCATTTCTACCATCATTAGCATTTTCTGAACCGCTCCCTCTGTCATGTGAATATTATTGTCAGAAGTATTAGCATTATTATTAGTATTATTTTTAGCATTCTCTGGTCCACCCTCTCTGCCATACAAATATTATTATTCAACCAATTCAGGACAGGTAACCTTTTTGAAAGAAACTATATGTGAGGCTTCTGCTCAAAGTAGTCAAGGATCAGCTCTTTGTTGATGAAACACAGTTCTTTATTTCCAATTTCTACATTGGTACAGGTCCTCGGATTATTGTCAGAGATAACGCATACAATAGAAGCAGGTCTAATATAGTCTCCAGCACAATTTGCTCGCGCAATTCTGCGGTGAGTTGGAACCGCAAATCTCCCATCATACGATCCAGGGCTTGGGTCTGGTCTTCCCCGTAGAGATCGGGCCCGTAAGGTACGCCTCTCTCCTCTTCCAAAGGCGGGGGACGCCACTCTCCTCCGTAGGTCGTCTCTCTCTCGTCTCCCAGAAAGCTCGGCTTCCCGCGTTCGGTGTGATCTGCCTGGATCGACACCCGTGCCCCCTTCCGATCGTGCACCCACGAGTCGACGGTCCCACGACCGAAATTGCTCCATGAGTACCTCGGGGGTCACGCTCTGATGAGGAGGTGGTCGCGGGATGTAGTAAGCCCCCTGAACCGTAGTCACTGGCACTTCGGGCTCCCCGCCGCCTCCTCCACCACCGGCACCCTGGTCCCCCGGGGTCACCGGCTGATCTTCGGTAGTAGGGATGGGAAGAGTGCCGTCGTCCGACATGGTCAGGAATGGCCAAGTCCCAGTCACAGATCTCTGACAATCTGTGAGGCTTCTGCTCAAAGTAGTCAAGGATCAGATCTTTGTTGATGAAACACAGTTCTTTATTTCCAATTTCTACGTTGGTACAGGTCCTCGGATTATTGTCAGAGATAACGCATACAATAGAAGCAGGTCTAATATAGTCTCCAGCACAATTTGAATTGCCCATAGGTAACCAATCAACAAGGGGGAAAAAACCGCGGGCAAAAGGTTCTCTGGCCGTTCGCTTCCCACAGGAAAGAGAGTGAGGTGTGAAGCAGTAAATTTCCCTTCCCAAACCAGACCCCTCAGATGTAACCATATTCACATAACAAATGCTTTCCTCAAGGCTTTCGCACGTTGATAAGAAACGGTCCCTGTCCTCCCCTGTCTTCCCAGCCGGGATGAATGGAATGCGGAGGCAGGAGTGTGAGAGGCCCATTGTTCCCATGCTTTGAAGTTGTCATTCTCCCGGGCAAACAGATACATAGCCCAGGCCTGGTCAGAGCCATAAACCTGGGGTCACATAGCATACATTCACAATGGTCAAGCAAATGGCAATAGGCATGATTACATAGTGGATATAGGAACAACTAATAGCAATAGGCATGATTACAAAATGGGTACAGGAACAGGTTATAATATATAGCATGAGATCCCAAAAATCCTTGTCAGAATCTGCAGATTCTGACACTATAGAGGTAGGTGGGGCTGAGAGAGCTCTTTCCAGAACTGCTCTGAAAGAAACTGGTGACTGACCCAAGGTCACACCAGCAGCTGCATGTGGAGGAGTGGGGAATCAAATCCGGTACTCCCAGATTAGAGTCCGCGCTCCTAACCACTACGTCAAACTGGCTCTCCAGAGGGGTATCCGTGTGACATCGTTAAAACTGTCCAGAGCGCTTCATCCAGAAGAAACAACAATTGTCTAGAGCAATTTAATCCAGAAGAATCTTCAAACGGACAGGTACGATCCTGAGGCACGTTCAGAGGAACAATGGCAGGAGAAAGGCCAGAGGCAGAATACCAAAAAATCTTGAGAAAAGAGAAACGTTTTGAGTTGGGGCCTAAAGTAGAAATGGCCTAGTCCCAGGTGCATCTCTATGGAGACAGTTCCGTGGTACCTGGCTGCTTCATTCCTGAACGTGGGACACGTAGGAAGGAGGCACCACCAGAAGATCTTAACTGACATTGATGTCCTTGAACTCCATGAGAAAATGGACTAGGAAACTCGAACTGGTCCCAGGCACTCCAGCAAAGCTATGGAGAGACACCAGAACGTGGATTCGACTGTTTCAGGATATGGAGGTTCCTGTTAGCCTCCAGGGCTCGTAATCATTGATGGACCTCTTCTCTTCTTTTTTTTGAAAATAAATTTTTATTTAAATATATATACAAAAAAAAAAACCCAGACATAAACATCAAGCACTCACCCCACTCCCCACACAGAAGAACAACCTACCGCATGGTCAGTAGTTCGGCAGTTCAAGACCTGAGTGCTCCATGACAGAGTGAGCTCCCGTCTCTGGCCCCAGCTCCTGCCAACCTAGCAGTTCGAAAGCAAGAAACTGCAAATAGATAAATAGGTACCGCTTTGGCGGGAAGGTAACAATGTTCCGTGCGCCTCGGTGTCTAGTCATGCTGGCCATGTGACCACGGAAACATCTTTGGACAGCGCTGACTCTTCGGCTTGGAAACAGAGATGAGCACTGCATCCCTATAGTCGTATTCAACTGGCTTTCGAGCAAGGGAAACTTTTACCTTTAGAGAGCTCAACAGTCAGCATAAATACAATGAGAGGGAATTCTTTTCCCTTCTTCTTTTTTCTTATCCTATAAACATACATAATTAATGTATAGTTACAACATAATTAAAGTATAGAGAGAGGCTTATTTATCCCATTATCTGAGAAAGGGCATAAACATATTTTGTTCTGAGCCTGTGTATAAAATAAAATCGTGTCAAGTTTCAAAGAAGTCTACAGTTTTGGCTTTGGATTTGATTGTTCTAATTTGACTTGTTAACGTTTCAGTGATTGCAATCTGCAGTAACTCAGAATACCATGATTGTAATGTTAATAATTCTGTGGCTTTCCAACTTTTAGCAACTATCCTGCGTGCTGCCATTAACATAAACATTATGAGTTCTTTAGAAGTCACCTTTTCATTTTGTTTCTCCCGTATTGTCAATAGGGCCAAAGCTGGTGTAACTCAGATGGTTTGATGTGTAATTTTTGCCATTTCTGCAATATTTTCTCCCAAAACTGTGACACTACCGGGCACAGCCACCACCTGTGAATATAATCACCTTGCTGATTACACTTCTTATTCTTGCAAAACCAACTGGGGTGAAATAATTTCAAGGAGTTCTCTCTAAGAGCTACTGATAAAAGTTTTCCTTGTTTGGGTAAACCATATCTCCATCAATCTCCTTAATCCCCCTTTAAAGCTGTCTCTGCTGGTGGCCAGCACTGCATCTCCTGGCAGGGGATTCTTACCCCATTGACTAAAAAAGTACTTCCTTTTGTCCATCCCAGATTTGTTTCCCATCAACTTCTTGGGGCGCCCCCCAAGTTCTACTGTTATGTCCAATTTGTCCACCCCCTCTGTGGCTCAGAGGTTAAAGACCCTGAGCAGCAGACTGGAAGGTCTGTAGTTCCGCAGTTCAAGACCCAAGTGCCGCGTGACGGATTGAGCGCTCATCTCTGGCCCCAGCTCCTGCCAACCTAGCAGTTCTGTTATGTTCTGTGATTAAATCGTACCGTTTGCAGTATGTTTTGTTGTAACATAAATGCTGGCCATGTGCTCAGGTAATGGCAACTGTCACATGGTCCAAGCACATGGCCAGGAAAGTGGCTCGAGCTTGAGGCCAGGAAACAATAGCGCCCTAGGATCCTGGACATCCACCAGCAGAGGCTCAGAATATTTAAATGTACCAACCAGAGTCTCTGGCGGGAAAGGTGTCCTATCATGCTGTATGGGTGAGGTCGTGGGCGAGGCTTCTCTGTGCATATAAGCAGACCCCCGGCCCACCGTAGGTATTCTGGAGCTGAACCATCTAATAAAGAGAGCTGTGCTTGAAATCACGTCACCAGCCTCCTGAGTCCAGTACTTTTCAATTTCAGAAGCAAGAAACTGCAAGGAGATAAATAGGTGGGAAGGGGAAGGCGTTCCATGCACCTCTCCATCTAGTCATGCCAGCCACATGACCATGGAGAAGTCTTCGGACAGCGCTGTCTCTTTGACTTGGAAGCAGATGAGCACCACTCCCTAGAGTCAGATTCGACTGGCTTCGAGCAAGGGAAACCTTTACCTTTATATCTGTTATCACTGTCAGAGTGCTCTTCCTAATGTTTAGCCAAAAACCCTTTTGATTCAGTTTCAATCGATTGGTTCTGATCCGACCTTCTGAGTTATGCCCTTTCTATATTTATTGACTTAAATGATTTCAGAAGGGTGTAATTGTTCCGGGTTGCGCCATTGGACTTTTTTTTTTTAATCCCACTGGAAAAACTGGAAACTTTGGAGAGTGCTGGGGAAGTTCCAACGGAATCGTTTCCCTTTTGGAATGTGAGCAATGTTTTTGTAAGGCAAGATGTTACACTTTCAGAATGTGTCGTCTGAAGATCCCTTAGGTGAAATGGAGCTAACACACTAGGTGGATAGAAGATATCTTCAACAATACGTTTATTGTTCAGAGGAGCTGAATTTTTATCCACACTGAATTTGCTATAATCCCTATAAAGCTAATGCTCCACTGAAGCGATCAGCCACTTTCAACAGTATAAGGTTTAATTTGTTATTTAGATAGGCTGCTGGTCCAGTTAGGGCTTGTTTAGTTCTGTCCAAATGATAAACTTCTTGTTCTTTACACAATTGTTTTTCTTTTTTTTAAAGTTATTTTCCTGCCTTCCCAGTGGCAAGGACTAAGATACATGGTAGCCAAGGGTAGAGCAGTTTGCAGCTCTGTATGTATTTATTATGGGATGGGAGATGAAGGCCATTATCTTTTAAAATCTGAGAAGTGTGCCAGATAGTATAATTTTACCTGTGAAGTTCTAAAGGGTTTAGTTTATGTTGATAAAGCAGTGGCCAGCAGGAGAGCGGGTTGCCAACTCCAGGTTTTGAAATTCCTGGAGACTTGAGGGTGGAGCCTGGGATGGTCAGTTGTAATTCTGGGAGGTCTCCAGCTGCCACCTGGAAGTTGGCAACTCTAGGAGACTGACCTGTTTTCGGGGGGGGGGGGATGCTCAGCAGCAACATAATGGCATTGCAAGTGACACTCTAGCATTTGTCTAGAACTCTGTGGTTTAGAATGAAACGGCACAATAGCTCTGTATTAATTCCAAGCGATTAACACATGGAATTCACCGCCACGGGAAATGGTGGCGGCTACAGGAATCTTCAAGAGAGGATTAGATAAACATACTGGAGCAGAGGTCCATCAGTGACCGTTAGCCACAAGGTATAGATAGGAACCCTCTGTCTGGGGCAGTGGTGCTCTGTATTCTTGGTGCTGGGGGGGGGCAACAGTGGGAGGGCTTCTGGAGTTCTGGCCCTGCTGGTGGACGTCCTGAAGGCCCCTGGGTTTTGGCCCCTGTGTGACACAGAGTGTTGGACTGGACGGGCCATTGGCCTGATCCAGCATGGCTTCTTTTATGTTCTTAGGCTGCAGTCACACGGCCCCTTTAAATCCGGGAGGGCTTCCGGATCTAAAGGGGCCGCATTTATCCACCGTGGGTTGGGATGTTTACACATCCCAACCCTGCGGCATCCTCGCCTGCCACGGCGTGAACAGCGGCCGCTGCAGAAGCGGTGGTAGCCGCGGCGGTGGTGGCCGCGGCGGGAGCGGCGGCGGAAAAGGCGGCCGTGGCCGTGGCAAAGACGGCCGTGTGCAATGGCGGCGGAGGCGGCCCCAGAAGCGGCGGTGGCGGCCAAGGACCCGCCACCGCCTGGTGAATACGGGATTTTCCCCCCCCCCTTTTACACTTGGGCGCATGAGTAGCCATGCGCCCAAGTGTAAAAAGGGGGGGGGGGAATGGCGGGGGGGCCGTCTGGACAGCCCTGCTCTCGCAATGCTTGCGAGACAGGGCTGTCCAGATAACCTCAAATGCGGGTTCCTCCCGCGACTCCCGGGAAAACACTAGTTTTTCCCGGGATCGGTAAATGCGGGAGCAACCCGCATTGGAGCCCGCTTCGCCGCGGGACTCGCTGCGGGCCTATGTAAACGGCCCCTTTAAATGCGGGAGGAAGCAGCCCTTCCTCCCGCATTAAGGGGCCGTGTGACCGCGGCCTTAGTGGCTATTTAGCCACAAGGTATAGAGTGAACACTCTGTCTGGGTCAGTGATGCTCTGTATTCTTGGTGCTTGGGGGGCAAGAGTGGGTGGGCTTTTGGAGTTCTGGCCCGGCTGGTGGACCTCCTGGTGGCCCCTGGGTTTTGGCCACTGTGTGACACAGAGTGCTGGACTTGATGAACCATTGGCCTGATCCAAATGGCTTCTCTTACGTTCTTCTGTATTACATCACTGATTGTTTTGAATCCAGTGCATTTCTGATCCTCCCCAGCACGACATTTCAAAGTCTGCTAGTGCTCTACAGGAGAGTGGAATTTGCATCAGGGTCTTGGGGTTAGGAAAGGGTGTGTGTGTGTGTGTGAACTGTACTGTTTGGCCCATCGAAACTCAAGTGTCCTCATTTTCCACTGGCAAAACTACATGCTGAGTGTGAAAACCCTTGCCTTAAGATAGATTTCACTCATTCTAAAAGAGAAAATATTTCATAAGAATTTTTATCCAGACCTCCCCCAAATTTCCCGACTTTTCCATTGGATGGGTGAGTCAAAAGAGAGCAAGCTTGGTGTAGCGATTAAGTGTGTGGACTCTAATCTGAGAAAACCGGGTTTGATTCCCTACTTAATCACATGCAGCTGCTGGTGTGACCTTGGGCCAGTTACAAGTTCTTTCAGAGCTGTTCTCTCACTGCCAGGGAGGGGGGAAGCTGAAATAGTCTTTTTGGAGAGGATGAGAGGGAAAGCATTCTCTTCCCAATAATCCCGATCACTCCATTAGGGTTGTTCAGTCTGGAAAAGAGGAGGTGGAGGGGGGACAAGATTGCTCTCTTGAAGTATCTGAAGGGCTGTCACTCGGAGGAGGGCAGGGAGCTGTTCCAGTTGGCAGCAGAAGAGAGGACTCACAAGAAGGGGTTGAAATCAAGGGCGGGAAGGTACCGGGTAGATCTTGGGGAAAACTTTTTGACAGTCAGAGTTGTGCCACAGTGGAATCAGCTGGCTGGGGAGGCGGTGAGCTCCCCCTCCCTGGCAGTCTTCAAGCAGCAGCTGGATGGACACTTGTCAGGGATGATCCTGCATTGAGCAGTGGGTTGGACTAGATAGATGCTTTCGAATTATGGTGCTGGAGAAGACTCTTGAGAGTCTCTTGGACTGCAAGGAGATCAAATCAGTCAGTCCTAAAAGAAATCAACCCTGACTGCTCCCTGGAAGGCCAGAGACTGAAGCTGAAGCTCAAATACTCTGGCCACCAAAGGAGAAGGGAGCACTCCCTGGAGAAGACCCTGATGCTGGGAGAGACTGAAGGTCAAAGAAGAAGGGGATGGCAAAAGATGAGATGGCTAGACAGTGTCATCGATGCAGCAAACATGAGATTAAGCCAACTCCGGAGGATGACAGAGGACAGGAGGGTCACGAAGAGTCGGACTCGACTGCGCGACGGAACAGCAACAAAAATGGCCCCTTCCCACTCTCTGTGATTCCGTGATAGGTTGTACTTTAAAGAGAGCAGATCTCTGCAAAGCATAGAGGATCGGGGGAAGAGGGAGGCGAGACTGTGGGTATAGCCACAGCCTTCCATTTCCCAAAGGAAAGCAAGTGGTCTGTCTTCAACCTAACCACCTTCAGATTAACCTCGCTATGAATTTAGGCTAGGGTTACCATATTTTGAACAGCGAAAAAAGAGGGCCAGTTTGGTGTCATGGTTAAGTGCGCAGACTCTAATCTGGGAGAACCAGGTTTGATTCCCCACTCCTCCACTTGCACCTGCTGGATGACCTTGGGCAAGCCATAGCTCTGTACCAGCTGTTCTCTCCAGGACAGTTGTCTCAGAGCTCTCTCAGCCCCGCCTGCCTCACAGGGTGTCTGTTGTGGGGAGGGGAAGGGAAAGGAGTTGGTAAGCCGCTCTGAGACTACAACTGAAGAGCGGGATATAAATCCAATCTCTTTTCTTCTTCTTCTTCCTGACTGACTGACTGCTTCAAACAAGTGATCCCTGAGCTTCTGACCCCAAAAGAGGAAGTTTTTGTTGTTTTGGGTTTAAAAAAAAAAAAAAAAAGAACCCAAAAGAAGACAGACGCTATCCGGTGACCAATACTTCTGAGCTGTGGAGTCTTGTGAGCAAAAATTCTACTTGGTGAGCTACTGGCATTAAAGTTGTGAGCAAGCGATTTGGCTGCTGCGTAAATCAGTTTGCTCTGGAGCCCTCCTTCCTGAGCTAAGACAAAAATGTGTGAGCCAGAGGCTAAAAAACTGTGAGCAAGCTCACACTAACTCAGCTTAGAGGGAACACTGCTGGTGACCCTAATTTAGGCAGATTGTGAAAGGGAGGGCAAGAAGGGATGAGCCAATGCTCAGCTTTTGTGGCCATTTCTTATATGCCCGGGGTAATGCCAGAAATTGAACTCGGCGCCTTCTGCATGTGAAGAAGAACATAAGAGAAGCCAGTGTTGGATCAGGCCAGTGGCCCCTCCAGTCCGGCACTCTGTCACACAGTGGCCAAAAACACCAGGTGCCCTCAGGAGGTCCAGCAGTGGGGCCAGGACACTAGAAGCCCTCCCACTGTGGGCCCCCTCTCCCAAGCACCAAGAAGACAGAGCATCACTTGCCCCAGACATAAGAACATAAGATAAGCCAACGTTGGATCAGGCCAGTGGCCCATCCAGTCCAACACTCTGTGTCACACAGTGGCCAAAAACACCAGGTGCCCTCAGGAGGTCCAGCAGTGGGGCCAGGACACTAGAAGCCCTCCCACTGTGGGCCCCCTCTCCCAAGCACCAAGAAGACAGAGCATCACTTGCCCCAGACATAAGAACATAAGATAAGCCAACGTTGGATCAGGCCAGTGGCCCCTCCAGTCCAACGCTCTGTGTCACACAGTGGCCAAAAACACCAGGTGCCCTCAGGAGGTCCAGCAGTGGGGCCAGGACACTAGAAGCCCTCCCACTGTTGCCCCCCCAAGCACCAAGAATACAGAGCATCTCTTGCCCCAGACTGAGAGTTCCTATCTAGACCTTGCGGCTAATAGCCACTGATGGACCTCTGCTCCATATGTTTATCCAGTTCCCTCTTGAAGCCGTCCATGCCTGTAGCCGCCACCACCTCCTGTGGCAGTGAATTCCACGTGTTAATCACTCTTTGGGTGAAGAAGGGCTTCCTTTTATCTGTTCTAACCCGAATGCTCAGTAATTTCATGGGGTGCCCACGAGCTCTTGTACTGCGAGAAAGGGAGAAAAGTGCCTCTTTTTCTACCTGCTCTATCCCATGCATAATCTTGTAAACCTCGATCATGTCACCCCTCAGCCGTCGTTTCTCCAAGCTAAAGAGCCCCAAGAAGAAGAGGAGGAGGAGATTGGATTTATATTTACTCAGAGTCTCGGAGCGGCTTACAATTTCCTTCCCCTTCCTCTCCCCACAACACACATCCTGTGAGGTCGGTGGGGCTGAGAGAGCTCTTTCAAGGACTTGCCCTTGAGAGAACAGCTCTGAGAGAACTTGTGACTGACCCAAGGTCGCACTACCAGCTGCAAGCGGAGGAGTGGAGAATCAAACCCGGTTCTCTCAGATTAGAGTCCGTGCTCCTAACTACTGCACTGAACTACCACTACACCAAACTACACCATTACAGCAAACTGGCAGAGATTCTTCCACTAATCTCAGACCCTTCTTGATGCGTTCTCAGTATCTCAGTACCTCTCCATCACCAGTGTAAGGGTGAATTCAAGAAACTGAGTCCTCTAACCTGGCTATACCAACTGAGAATGAACATGGCAAGCCAGTGGTGTGCAAATTCTCCCGGAATCAAAGTCACAGAAGGGAAGGGTCAGAATCACACCCATAGCTGTGAACGCTCAAAAGAGGGCTGAGAAATTTGCTAGCGTTCCTAACACTTATCATTGTATGTGGGTTACAAGACCAGCTGAGTAACCCCAGAGTTGAAAAACACACCAAACAAGAGTTTGAGATTAGATTAGGGGACTGTAATTCCCTTTCTCCTACTGCCCTATTATCTTGTAATCTTATTTACCTAGGGTTTTTTTTTTACTCTGCAGTAATATGAAACCAAACAAGACTGCTTAGGAGGAGGAAAAGAAGAAGAGGAGGAGGAGATTGGATTTATACCCCACCTTTCACTACCCAAGGGAGTCTCAGAGCAATTTACAAACTCCTTTCCTTTCCCCGCCCCACAACAGACACCCTGGGAGGCTGGTGGGGCTGAGAGAGCTCTGACAGAAACTCCTCTTTTTCAAGAACAGCTGTGCCAGAACTATGGTTTGCCCAAGGTCTGCACACTTAACCACTACGCCAAACTGGTTAACACAGAAGACATTACATTGCTTTCCTTTTGAAAGCACAAACTTCTGTCTTGAGTTCTTGACGAGCCAGTTCGGATCCGGGAGACCCAAGTTCGAATCCCCCACTCTGCCATAGAAGCTTGCTGGGGGACCTTGGTTCAGGCGCCCAGCTTGATCTATCTCACAAGGTTGTTGTGGAGGTAAAATGGAGGAGAAGAGAACAATGTGAGCTACTTGGGGGAGGGAAGTGGGGTATAAATGAAGCAAATAAGGATGCTAAGGAAGACAAACTAGCGTCAGTTTCCCACTATGTGCTGCACAGCCGCATTTTGACCCGCAGCTTCGCCCGATTTTCCCCGCGCCTTCTCGATCCTGTTTTTTGAGGATCTAGAAGACGCAGGAGAAATCAGGTGAAGCTGCGGGTCAAAATGCGTCCGCACAGCGCATAGTGGGAAATTGACACATGCAGTCGGGGGAAAGGAAAGAGCTGGAGTGGAGCAGCGGCTTGTGCAAAATCGGTCTAGCTTTCCATTCTTAGTTTTATCCTGTGCTTTTTATCTTGTACGCTCTCCAGGAGCCTCAGGGTGTTCTCTCCTCCTTGATTTTATCTTTACAACTGTTGATTAGGTCCCCCACGCTGGGAACTCCAGACGCCTGTCAACCCCTTCGGTAAGGTCTGATGCAGCCAGTAAGACACAGACTCCAAAGTTTAACTGATACAATCGAGCAGTTTATTGTGCAACTCAGTATGAAGCATAACAAACTAAAAGCGTCTTATTTTGTATTTCAGTTTCAGTGGGGCCCTAGACAAACGGTGCTATTTTAAGAGCTTTATAATCACAAAGAGAATGTAGTGCACCTTATGTCTTGTACGTATCTCACTGTCCTTGGGGAAAAGATTGTATTCGATACAGGTAAATTACTTGAGTCCCCTGGGACTAGTGATTGTGAAATTGGCAAGGTGCGGTTTGAATGTTTGAACATAGTGTAAACCTGCACTTTGATGTATTATTTTGGAAAACCTACATTTGGCAATACTTGACACCAGTATTTATATAATAGTATAGAAACTTAAGGGGACGCGGGGGCTTAGTGGTTAAGACACTGCACTGCAGACTGGAAGATCGGTAGTTCGGCAGTTCAAGACCCGAGTGCCTCATGACAGAGTGAGCTCCCGTCTCTGGTCCCAGGTCCTGCCAACCTATCAGTTCGAAAGCAAGAAACTGCAGGTCGATAAATAAGTACCGCTTCGGTGGGAAGGTAACAGCATTCCGTGCACCTCAGCGCCTAGTCATGCTGACCACATGCCCACAGAAACGTCTTCGGACAGCGCTGGCTCTTCAGCTTGGAAACGGAGATGAGCTCCACAAACCTAGAGTTGGATTCGACTGGCTTTCGAGCAAGGGAAACCTTTACCTTCTTTATAGAAAATTAAGAAAAGAAAAATAAAAAGTACAAAATAGATCTACCTTAAGCATACATCTACTATATACAGTGTCTTATATTTTTCCATAACCACCTGAAGGGTGGCAATCCCAGGCTATACCAAAGTGCCATTCCCCGGTAATGGTTGGTGAAGAGAATGAACTGTGAGCCATGATGGGTCGCACAGAAAAATCTCAGAATGTAGCAGTAGAACTCTATGAACTGTCTTGAGCATCAGTGAGAAAGATGATAAATGAAGTGTATTGATAAATATAACCTGAGCTGTTTGGAAGGATGAGCCAAATGTAATGCAAGGATGCCACAAAGTGATATTACTGAGCTTGAGTTCATTCACAAATTCAGAACAGTGGACACTTCCCCTCCCCTCGAGGCTGAACTGGAACATATGATTTCTATCACACTAAGGATGCTTTCGAATTCTGGCACTGGAGAAGTCTCGTGAGAGTCCCTGGGACTGCAAGGAGATCAAATCAGTCAGTCCTAAAAGAAATCAGCCCTGACTGCTCCCTGGAAGGCCAGATCCTGAAGCTGAAATCCAAATGCTTTGGCCACCAAATGAGAAGGGAGCACTCCCTGGACGAGAAATGTTGACATTGGCCGTGAGAGAGGCCTGTGGAAAAGGGGAGTCGAACGCACGCCCGAAAGAGAGTGGTCCTTCCTAGGCAGCATCCTTCCCTGTCACTTTTAGCCTTTTCCTATTTTTGTGTAAGTGTGGTGCTTTTCCACACACTGTGGGGAGCTGAGGTTGCTTGCTTCTGGCATCTGGCTCTGTGTTCACAGCTTTTTGAAGAAGAGGAGAATGGATTTATATCCCACCAGTGTGGTGTAGTGATTTGGTGCGCGGACTCTAATCTGGGAGAGCCGGGTTTGATTCCCTACTCCTCCACACGCAGCTGCTGGATGACCTTGGGCAAGCCATCGTTCTGTCAGAGCTGTTCTTGAAAAAGAGCAGTTTCTGTCAGAGCTCTCTCAGCCCCACCTACCTTGCAGGGTGTCTGTTGTGGGGAGGGGAAGGGAAAGGAGTTTGTAAGCCACTCTGAGACTCTCTTGGGTAGTGAAGGGTTGGGTATAAATCCAATCTCCTCTTCTTCTTCTACCCGAAGGAGTCTCAGAGCAGCTTACATTCTCCTTTCTCCTTCCCCTCCCCACAACAGACACCCTGTGAGGTAGGTGGGGCAGAGAGAGCTCTCTCGAGCTTGCTTCTCACATCTGTTAAAACATCTTCATGATGTCGTATGCTAATTTGCTGTTCACTCTCTCTGCGCATGGACTGATAACTTTCATTTCATTGTACCTGAGGAAGCGTGCGTGCACACGAAAGCTCACACTTTGAATAAAACTTCGTTGGTCTTAAAGGTGCCCCTGGACTCAAACTTTGTTCTACTGCTTCAGACCAACGCGGCCACCACACCTGAAGCTACTCTGGGAGTAATGCACGCTTTCTGATATTATGTGGTTGGCTCCACCTCCTGCAGCAGCCATTTTGTAACCACGCCCACCACCCTGTGTCAGAATTCCAATGGCGCATGTAGGCTCAAAAAGGTGGGGACCCCTGATACACAGCACTGGAGAATAAAAAAAAACTGTTAGATGCATACAGTCTGCATTCAAGGATTTTTAAAATTTATTTTATTGCAGTTATTTGTAGTCAGGCTACTGATCAATGTAGACGGATGGGTTACATTGCTAGATTTTTGGCTGCTGTGTTACCCAAAGAGGCAGTCTCCACATAAATTGGGGGAATTAGCTAAAGGAGACAGAGCAAGAGGTGGGTAACTGGGAATTCCACTTATGTGTACCAGGATTGTCCCTCTGAGAACTCTCAGAAAGAACCAGACAGTTATTCAACTGGTAGGTTTTTATAAAAAGGAAAAGATAAAACAAAAATAGGGGAAATGCCCATAGTAAGCACAAGAGCTAACTAAAAAAAAGCAGGGAGGAAAGATTTTTAGGACCAGATAATATCTGCTGATCCTGAAGAGGTCCACAGAAGCAGCAAGTCAAAGAGTGAAACGGCCAGCATTTTGGGAAGCGAGAGAGAGGAAAACCCACGTGCAAGTGGGAGTGTGAGAAGGGATCCAGGACTGGGTCAGCTGGGTGACATGTTTATAGGGCAAAATGTATTTTGAGGCAGGTTGACTCAGCACCAGAGGACAATGAACTGATGGTTCTCTCAGAGGTAGACAAAGAGGCGGAAGAAATTTGATGGCTCTACAAACATTGGACGGGAAGGGTGATTGGGAAGATGAATAGAGTTAAGCTATGATTTATAGCCTGTTAATCAAGGGTAATGGGTGAAGGGGAAGTGAGGCTTGGGTGGTGATGGGATTATGCTGAGTGAATCAATAGGTCCTGGGTGGCCCATTGTTCTAAAGTCATGTATCTCTCCAGGGCAAGCCAGCCACTGTAACTTGCATTTTGAAACGGCTTTCCTGGGTCGATGCCTGGCTGGCATCCATCTTGGTCCACTTTGGCTCAAGCAATGCCCTACGCTTCAAATACCTGGGTGATATTAAAAGGGGTGCGTCTGCCTCTGTAGGCTATAAAGTGCTGCTTTGCAGGAGGAGTCTGACTGTTAACAGCTGTGGTGGAAATACAGAAACATTTTAAAACAACTGCATAAACCCTATCATTATGTGGGTAGCTTTCCACTAATTGCTTTAACCAAAATTCTCACTAGCTGTTCAAGGCCAGGGGGCGGGGAGAGAGAGAGAGAGAAAGAAAGAAGGAAAGTAAAGAACAAACTGTTAACAGCTGTGGTGGAAATACAGGGACATTCCGAAACAACTGCATTAACCCTTTCATTAGCTCTCCACTAATTGCTTTAACTGCAACTCTCACCGGTTGTTCAAGACCATGGGGTTGGATGAAGAGAGAGAGAGAGAGAGAAAGACAGACAGACGGAGGAAGGAAGGAAGAAAGGAAGAGAGAAAGAGAGAAAGCAAGAAAGCAAGAAAGCAAGAAAGAAAGAAAGAAAGAAAGAAAGAAAGAAAGAAAGAAAGAAAGAAAGAAAGAAAATAAATTATTTATAGCCTGCCTCATTTTTGGGGACTCAAGGCAGATTATGCAGAACAAATTAATGCTGTCAACCAAGTGTGGCATCTTATAAACAACATATTTATTCGTTTGTTTGTTTGTACATACCCTGTCCTCCCTGCCAAGGCAGGTTCAGGGTGGCTTTTAGGCCCATTGGCATCGTAAAACAATAAAACAATTCAAAATCATAAAAGGATTTGATTTGTAGCAATGTGGAAACCAACCAGCGGTGAAGTACGGCATGAGGATATGTGTGTATTAATCAAATGTGACTCATCTCGTGTGTAGTACGTGCTGTCAAGTAACTCCTCTTGGCCACAGCTAACACGTTATAATTTGTATGGTGATGATGGACTGTTTTATTTCGTTTCCGTTTTATACAGCTTAACTCAGCATCCAAATATGCTACGAGATCTCTTGAGACTGTCCAAGATCTGGGGGAATTACACTCTATTCTTCACTGCTTTCGAATTTTGTAAATACGCCAAATAGGACAATTTTTAATGGGCTAAAATAGAAATAATTTATGTTACTAAGGAAGTAAAACAAGTTTAATATGATGTCGAAGCCTTTCATGGTCAGAGTTCATTAGTTGTTGTAGATTTTCCAGGCTGTATGGCCGTGGCCTTGGCATTGTAGTACCTGACGTTTCATCCTCAGAAGTATAACACATAAAGATGGAGTATACTCTGTGTCAATGTGAGAAGAAGAAAAATGGTAGGCAGGTCATTTATATCTACTCAGGAAGGTGGGGTAGGGCTGAGTCATTCTCTTGTAGGAGTTTCCCAGGCTGTGACATGCTAATGGAGGAGCTTTCCTGAGGAGGTTCTTTGGCATATGGGTTGGCTGTTGACATTCTAATCTTATCTGTAGTGCTGTTGTGAGATGTAGAGCATTTTGTGTTTTTCAGGACTGGAAACCATGCCCTGTTTATTTTTAAAAATCTAAAACAATTAATAAAACAAGTTTAGTTTCAATAAGCGAGTATTACAGATTTTTCGGTTTCTTCCCAAAAGGTCTGGATTCCCCCCCCCCCCCAATGGCTTCCGCACTTTCCGGAACCAGTACATCTCTTCCACTTCTCATGTGCAGGGAGCATAAGTCTAGCACCCACCGCTCACGACATCACCCTTGCGTTACCAGATTTGTGGCATGTACCACCAGTTATGGTTGGATATTCCCCACACACACATCTATATATCTTATAGTGAAGTGTGGCCCCTTTCCGTGGATACCTAAATCCCCTCATTGGGGCCACACCAATGCTAAAGAGATTTTTCTGCAAACTCGGAGGGGACCCCCCCCCCCCGGGTTTGCAGAAGAATCTTAACGAAAATATATTGGGGGGGGGGTTTAAATTGCCCCACAGATAAAAAGTGTCCTCTGTACATGTTCAGACAACACATTTACTGGTAGAGGTGGCTGCTGCAGAGAGCCACTCAGGGCCCAGCCCCTGCAGCAGAGGATGCTGGGAGAAGCGCCAGGTCTGGCCTCCATGGCAGAGGATGCTGGGAGAGGTTCATAGGCACTGCTGCTGAGTTCAAAGGCGGGTGGTGGAGCTCAAAGCCCCACCAGGTTAGGCAACGGAGAGGAGATGGGATTCTCCCCTCCGTGCGAGTTTTGCAGGCCCCCGACTTCTACACTCTAATGCGTCAACATTTCTTGGTGTGACCTCAGCCCCAAAGGCTGTGACCTCAACTCCTTCCTTGCATCTGCATTTATACAGCTCTGGGCCTCAGCCCCAAAGGCTCACCCAGGCCAACAGACATTAGATGCCAAAAGCTCTTCTCTTTGGTGCCTTTTGCATCTGGGACTCGGTTGCTTGGCTCCGGTCCGGCATGCCGTCAGTCCTAAGAAATTCCCCCCGCACTTTTGGTTTTGCTTCTAGAGGCTTGTCCCTGAAGGTTGCTTGCTTTGTCTTTCCAATCAGCCTGCCCTTCCCTGACTCCAAAGCTGCTGAATCCGCACTTGGAGCCAAAGCGGTGCTTTTTGGTTTAGAGAAACGGTTTGGTGTAGTGGTTAGGAGCGTGGGCTCTAATCTGGGAGAACCAGGTTTGATTCCCCACTCCTCCTCCACATGCAGCTGCTGGTGTGACCTTGGGTCAGTCACAGGTTCTCTCAGAGCTGTTCTCTCAAGAGCAGTCCTCGAAAGAGCTCTCTCAGCCCCACCGACCTCACAGGGTGTCTGTTGTGGAGAGGGGGAGGGAAAGGAGATTGTAAGCCGCTCTGAGACTCTGAGTGAAGGGCGGGGTATAAATCCAATCTCCTCTTCTCTCTACCAAGCCCAATATCCTAGCTCACACACTGGCCAGCCAGAAGAAGAAGAGTTGGTTTTATACTCTGCTTTTCACTATCTGAAGGAGCAGCTTACAATCGCCTTCCCTTCCCCTCCCCACAGCAGACACCCTGTGAGGTCATTGGGGCTGAGAGAGCTCTGAGAGAACTGTGTGAGTGGTCCAAGGTCACCCAGCTGGCTTCATGGGGAGGAGTGGGGAATCAAACCCGGTTCTCCAGTCCAGATTAGAGTACGCCACTCCTAAACACTACAACAAACTGGTTCTCAACAGCCCCGGAAAACGCTGCTTCAACCAGATGTCCCCAGAAGGCCTGCGAGTGGTCCTTCAAGTGACAGCCAGTTTGGTGTAGTGGTTTAGAGTGGCAGGACCGTAATCTGGGAGAACCAGGTTTGATTCCCCACTCCTCCTCCACATGCAGCTGCTGGGGTGACTTTGGGTCAGTCACAGGTTCTCTCAGAGCTGTTCTCTCAAGGGCAGTTCTCAAGAGAGCTCTCTCAGCCCCACATACCTCACAGGGTGTCTGTTGTGGGGAGGGGAAGGGAAAGGAGTTTGTAAGCTCTGAAACTTCTTCTGGTAGTGAAGGGCAGGGTATAAATCCAATCTCCTCCTCCTCTTTCTCTTGTTTTGGCTGCTGGGAGCAAAGATGGTTGGGTTTCCCAGACGGAACAAAATAACCAAGGGGTGTCTTGTATTTCTTTCTTTGCTGGTTTCCAAATGTCACAAACCCAACCTGGATCTGTAGATTCTCACATGCGTGTTGCATAATTGCCTGCATGTAAAAGTTTGTTTCTTTTCATGTCACCTCCCCAAGTTACACCAACTCAGCCTCTTATGGAACTGCTGCCTGTCAAGGCAGCCTCTGAACAAGTACGAAGGGCAGAGATTTCGAATTACTTTAGCCCCCCCCCCCCATGCATGTGTGTTCTTAGGGTGTAGAAACAGTCTAGGCACGTGGGTAGGATTTCGATCACAATCTGCTTTCTTAAACAGGAAAGAAACACCAGTCTGGTGTAGTGGTTAAGAGCGTGGACTCTAATCTTAGAGAACCGGGTTTGAGTCCCCACTCCTCCACAGGCAGCTGCTGGTGTGGCCTTGGGTCAGTCACGAGTTCTCTCAGAGCTGTTCTCTCAACTTTGCCTGGGAGAACCGGGTTTGATTCCCCACTCCTCCACTTGCACCTGCTGGATGACCTTGGGCAAGCCATAGCTCTGTACCAGCTGTTCTCAGCTCCACCTGCCTCACAGGGTGTCTGCTGTGGGGAGGGGAAGGGAAAGGAGTTTGTAAACCACTCTGAGACTCTCAAGTGAGTGAAGGGCAGGGTATAAATCCAATCTTGTCTTCTTCTTCTCAAGGGCAGTTCTCGAGAGAGAGATCTCAGCCCCGCCTACATCCCAGGGTGTCTGTTGTGGGAAGGGGAGAGGAGTTTGTAAGCCGCTCTGAGACTCCAAGTGAGTGAAGGGCGGGATATAAATCCAATCCCTTCTTCTCAAGGGCAGTTCTCGAGAGAGCTCTCTCGGCCCCACCTATATCTCGGGGTCTCTGTGGTGGGGAGGGGAAGGGGAGAGGACTGGCTAGAAGTCCAATTTATAGATAAATAAGTCAAAATTCTTGAGGCTCAGTCAGCTCCTTGCGTATCCCACACACCCGAAGGCAACAGTTAGCAAGTTTATTGGTTATCTCCTGGGAAGAGTCTGCAAGGAAGCGGGAGACGGAAAGTTGTTCAGATCTTCCTGGTGAAGTTGGCAGGATCGGAGCTGTGTACTGAGATCGGATCTTGCGGTAGACATCGCAGTGTAGCAGAATGGGTTCAAGAGACACTACTGGCCCAGTATGGCATGGGCAGAGACGTTCAGGGTGTGGGACACGATGGTACCTGCTCTCCAGGAGCGCTGAAGGTAGAACGGTAATGCGTGCAAGGGTAAAAATTCTCTGGTATTTGGAGATCTCAAGAGAGCTAAGATAATCAGCTGGTTGGAAACATTTCGTATACTGCAGAATGATTGGGTATTTCTGTATCCGTGCCCTGTCTGATTGAGAGCCAGTTTGGTGCAGTGGTTAGGAGCATGGATTCTAATCTGGGGGAACCGGGTTTGATTTCCCCAAGCCTCCACATGCAGCTGCTGGTGTGACCTTAGGTCGGTCACAAGTTCTCTCAGAGCTTTGCTCTCGAGGGCAGTCCTTGAAAGAGCTCACTCAGCCCCACCGACCTCACAAGGTGTCTGTTATGGGGAGAGAAAGGGAAAGGAGATTGTAAGCTGCTCCGAGACTCCTTCGTGTAGTGAAGGGCGGGGTATAAATCTCCTCCTCTTCTCTGTCTTGTAGGGCATGATTCCAGAGCCACTGCTTAATTGTTTCTTTTGCTTTTTGGTATCTAAGATGTAGCAAGTCAGTACTGTCAACTCAGACTGGCCGCGGCTCTCCGAGGTCTCAGGCAGAAGCCTTTCGTATCACCTGCCGCCTGGAACTTTCCACTGGGGATGCCGTGAATTGAACCTGGAACCTTCTGCATGCCAAGCAGATGCTCTGCCACTGAGCTGCAGCCTCTCCTGACACTCATGTTCTTTTCAGAAGGTCATTGAATGTATGCCAGGCTTCCTGGGAACAACCTCTAGTAGAATGGCCAGCTGCATTGGAAAGTCTTCACTGCAGCTGCTTTGAGCTACATTTCTCCACCCATAACCTGCTGTTTATTGATTTCGATATTCATACCCCGTTTTTCCAGTGGAGACCCGAAGTGTGTCTTAAAGTATCATTCTGTCCTCCATTTTCTCCTCATCACAGCAAGCCTGTGAGGTAGGTTAGGCTGAGAAAGAGGCTGGCCCAAGGTCACCCAACAAGCTTCATGGCAGAGCTTCATGGATTAGAATCTCAGTCTCCAAGATCTCAGGGCTGCAAGGTGATCATTGTTCCTTTTAATTTTGTTATTATAAACATTGGAGGGTTAACATAAGAACATCGGAAGAGCCCTGCTGGATCAGACCAGTGGTCCATCTAGTCCAGCTTCCTGCCTCACACAGGGTCAACCAGTTCCTCTGGAGGGCCAACAACAGGGCATAAGAGGTCAAGACCTTCTTCTGATAAGAACATCAGAAGAGCCCTGCTGGATCAGACCAGTGGTCCATCTAGTCCTGCATCCTGTCTCACACAGTGGCCAACCAGTTCCTCTGGAAGGCCAACAACAGGGCAGAGAGGCCGAGGCCTTCATGACAACATCAGAAGAGCCCTGCTGGATCAGACCAGTGGTCCATCTAGTCCTGCATCCTGTCTCACACAGTGGCCAACCAGTTCCTCTGGAGGGCCAACAACAGGGCATAGAGGCCGAGGCCTTCATGAGAACATCAGAGGAGCCCTGCTGAATCAGACCAGTGAGGGTCCATCTAGTCCAGCCTCCTGTCTCACACAGTGGCCAGCCAGTTCCTCTGGAGGTCCAACGATAGAGCAACATGCTTTCAGCTGACATCAGGGCCCTGCAATGCCGACTGTGCGAGGCTGTGTCCCTTTTTGGATCGGTTGCCCATCAATGCTCTTACTTTTGGAATAATCATCTTTGAATAGAATAGAAATTGGGTTTCTTGTTCTGAAGAGGTTTAAGCTGAAGAAGCTCCTGACGAAACGAAGGATCAAAGCCGGCATCTTCGTCTCGTCTGAAGATTATGTGTCTTTATTTTATTGTATTTTGTACAAGAGAGACTTCTATGTTTCGCTTGTAGACCCTGGTGGGTTCTTTATTATACATCTAGACCCTGTTGGGCTATATCGTTTGTGATTTATTCTGCGTTAAACAGTGACTCACACAGTGGCCAACTAGTTCCTCGGGAGGTCCCACAACAGAGCAACATGCTTTCAGCTGACATCAGGGCCCTGCAAGATTTATCACAGTTCTGGCAGATGTCCAAATTACACCGGCCTTCCCTGCTCAGTCGGATCAGTCAGATAAATCTATTAGCCTCATTCTCCCTGGAGCACTGCCTATAACAACCTGACACCGATCGCTGACAGAAATGTGTCCTTCCCGGCATTGTTGCAGCACGCCCTGTAGTTACAAATTATTAAGCTGCTGTTTGGCACCTTTTAAAGTAATTTTATCTAAAAGAAATTGTTAATGTTTTATTCATTTACTATTTATTGTTATCGTGTTGTGAGCCATTCTGCGTCCACTTGCAGGACAGGGCGGGATGTATGCTGAATAAAATAAACGCATGGATAAAATAAAAATAGAGGCCGAGGCCTTCCCCTGATGTTGCCTCCTGGTGCTGGGGTTCCCAGGCTGACTGCTCCTGGATATGGAGGTTCCCTTTATTCACAGAATGTCAGGGGTAATCAACAGTGTAATCAACAATGTAGCACAAGAAACCACAGAGTGCAGAAGAATGCCAGAAATTTAACAAAATAGGTGAGAAAGTCCAATATCATATCATGACAAAAAACACGGAGTACTATTCGAGAAGACTGGATATGATGTCTGCAGATAATTTAACAAAACAAATCATGTAGATATCTTCCATAAACAAATATTATATCTTCCAGATATCTTCCACAAATGAGTAAGACAAAGATGCCGGCTTATGCTCTTCGTTTCGTGTAGTCTTCTTCAGAATACTGAGAATTATATTGTTTATAAAGAATTCTTCAACAGATTTTTACTGGGAAGGTCTCCAAAATACGAGAAAAAGCTTCCATTGATGGGCTGCCGATCAGTAGGACGCAGTCTCAAAACGTTGGCTTGCCTTTATTCGCCATGACTAGTACACATCGATGGACCTCTCCTCCAGGAATTGGATTCCCTGGAGCCAGTTTGGTGTAGTGGTTAAGTGCACGGACTCTAATCTGGGAGAACCGGGTTTGATTCCCCACTCCTCCACTTGCACCTGCTGGATGACCTTGGGCAAGCCATAGCTCTGTACCAGCTGTTCTCTCAAGGACAGCTTGGGAAAGAGCTCTCTCAGCCCCACCTACCTCTCAGGGTTTCTGTTGTGGGGAGGGGAAGGGAAAGGAGTTTGTAAGCCGCTCTGAGACTCCCTTGGTAAGTGAAGGGCTGGGTATAAATCCAATCTCCTCCTCCTCTTCTTCTTCTTCTTCTTCTAAAGGCGTCTTTGCTTATGGCCATCTCTACCTTCACTAGTAGCAAATCCCAGAATTTAATTATTTGTTAAGAACCCTAGAGTAAAAAAATGTGACCTCAACTCCTTCCTTGCATCTGCATTTTTACAGCTCTGGGCCTCAGCCCCAAAGGCTCACCCAGGCCAACAGACATTAGATGCCAAAAGCTCTTCTCTTTGGTGCCTTTTGCATCTGGGACTCGCTTGCTTGGCTCCGGTCCGGCATGCCGTCAGTCCTAAGAAATTCCCCCCGCACTTTTGGTTTTGCTTCTAGAGGCTTGTCCCTGAAGGTTGCTTGCTTTGTCTTTGCAATCAGCCTGCCCTTCCCTGACTCCAAAGCTGCTGAATCCGCACTTGGAGCCAAAGCGGTGCTTTTTGGTTTAGAGAAACAGTTTGGTGTAGTGGTTAGGAGTGTGGGCTCTAATCTGGGAGAACTGGGTTTGGTTCCCCACTCTACCTCCACATGCAGCTGCTGGTGTGACCTTGGGTCAGTCACACGTTCTCTCAGAGTTGTTCTCTCAAGAGCAGTTCTGGAAAGAGCTCTCTCAGCCCCACCAACCTCACAGGATGTCTGTTGTGGGGCGGGGGAGGGAAAGGAGTTCATAAGCCGCTCTGAGACTCCTTCAGGTAGTGAAGGGCGAGGTATAAATCCAACCTCTTCTTCTTCTTTCTCCACTGAGGGCAAAGTACAAGGGGTCATGGTTGCATCTTTGGTCAGGGGTAGCATGGTATAATGGGTGGAGCATTGAGACTCGGTCCAGTGGCTACAAATTTCCACTTGGCCACAAAGTTCAGGGTGTGGTGACCTTGGTCCAGTCCAGAAGTCCTCAGCCTTTTTGAGTCTGTGGGCACCTTTGGAAGTTTGACACAGTGTGGTGGTCACAGCCACAAAATGGCTGCCACAAAATGGCTGCTGCAGAAGGCACAGCCAGCCACAAAATGGCTGCCGCAGCTTACCTCCAGTCACAAAGTGAAGAACTTTGAGCTGTGGTGGCCGCTGCTGCCAAAGCGATATTTTTTAAAAACTGCAAAGCTGTTCAGATCTTCAATGGTCAATGGCAAAAGCCCCAACCTGGCCTCTAAATGGATACCTGATATGCCTCCTGCCCAAACTTTCTGGGTATGATTGTATGGAAACTGTTTTTTATCTGTTATGATACTAAAGATTTTTTTTAAATTATAATAATGCATAAGGAGAGGAGGAGGAGATTAGATTTATTACCCCGCCCTTCACTACCCGAAGGAATCTCAGAGCGGCTTACAGTCCTTTTCCCTTCCCCTCCCCACAACAGACACCCTGTGAGGTAGGTGGGGCTGACAGAGCTCTCTCGAGGACTGCTCCCGAGAGAACAGCTCTGAAAGAACTAGTGACTGACCCAAGGTCACACCAGCAGCTTCATGTGGAGGAGTAGGGAATCAAACCCGGTTCTCCCAGATTAGAGTCCGTGCACTTAACCACTACACCAAACTGGCTGTTTTGGTTCAGATTTGGAGTAAGTTCCAGGGCACTATTCCTGGGGAAACAACCTGTACAGAAAAGCCCCCCCCCCACAAAAAAAATCAATATCTAAACTAGTTTTTTAAATCTGCCTAGACAAGTGGAAGTTCCAGTCATAAGCTGGAAGCTGTACTAAAAGGTTTTCGAAAGTACCTCATTGTGAACATGTAAATACATTTAAGATTATACAGTTCACCAACAAGCACTCCTTTGTAGTCTTCTTAACAATTATGTAGTTTTTAACAACTGCATCAACAGCCCTAAGGGCACACAAATCAACAATTTGGTTTACTACCCCCCTCTGAAGCCTTTCAAGTTCCTAAAAACCCTTGGCAGAATGTCAGAAAATGTGTGAGTGGGCGCCAGCATGTTATTTTATTTATTTATTTGTTTGTTTCGTTTATATCCCGCCTTGCCAGTAATTCAACCGGCTCAAGGCGGCTAACAACAACATATAAAACATTTAATAGATTAACAATATAAGCATTTAAAACATTTAAAAACAAGCTACATTAACTCCTCAAGATGGCAGCTTTCTAGCGCTCCGGTGGGTAAAGGCAGCAGGGAGCGATCAACAGGGCCAGGAGATGGTATAATCAGCCTTCTCCCCGGTGGCGGCTCCTATTTGAAAGCCTGGCGGAAGAGCTCCGTCTTACAGGCCCTGCGGAACTGCAACAAATCCCGCAGGGCCCTGATGTTATCCGGGAGCTCATTCCACCAGTAAGGAGCCGCCACCGAGAAAGCCCTGGCCCTGGTACAAGATAGCCGGGCCTCTTTTGGACCGGGGCAAGTCAGGCGGTTCTGAGTGCCAGACCTCAGTAGCCTCTGGGGCCTATATGGGGAAAGGCGGTCCCTCAAGTAGGCGGGCCCCTGACCATAAAGGGCTTTAAAGGTTAACACCAGCACCTTGAACCTGATCCGGTACGCTATAGGCAGCCAGTGCAGCCGCTGCAGTACAGGCCGGATGTGGTCCCACAGAGAGAGACCCATCAGCAGCCTGGCCGCAGCGTTCTGCACCAGCTGCAGCCTCCGGATCAGGGACAAGGGCAGCCCCAAGTAGAGAGCGTTACAGTGGTCAAGACGTGAGGTGACCATAGCATGGATCACTGTAGCTAGGTCTTCTCGTTCGAGGAAGGGGGCCAACTGCCTAGTCAGCCGTAGATGGAAGAAGGCTGCTTTGGCAGTGGCTGCTACCTGGGCCTCCATCGTCAAGGAGGAGTCCAGGAGCACACCCAAACTCCTGACCCTCAGAGCTGGCACCAATGGCGCCCCACCGAAGGACGGAAGTGGGTGCCCCAACCCCGTTCCGGTCCAACTCAAGCACAGGACCTCCGTCTTCAGTGGATTCAGTTTCAGTCGACTCAGTCTAAGCCAGCCCGCAACCTCCTGCAGCGCCCGTTCCAGGTCATCTGGGGTGGATCCGGACCGGCCGCCCAACAACAGATAGAGCTGGGTGTCATCAGCATATTGATGACATCCCAGCCCATGCCTCCGGACAATCTGGGCAAGGGAGCGCATATAGATGTTAAATAACATCGGGGACAGGACCGCCCCTTGAGGAACACCACACACCAGTAGGTGCCTCTGGGAGGCCTGATCCCCGAGCGCAACCCTCTGTCCCCGATCTTGAAGAAAGGAGGCAAGCCATTGTAAAGCGAGCCCCCGTATCCCAGCATCGGCAAGGCGGTGGATCAGCAACTGGTGGCCGACGACATCAAATGCCGCCGACAGATCTAACAACACCAGAGCTGCCGTACCGCCTCGATCCAGATGTCTTCGGAGGTCATCCGTGAGGGCGACCAGAACTGACTCCATCCCATGACCCGGTCGGAAGCCGGACTGAAACGGGTCCAGCATGGAGGTGTCATCCATGAAGCTCTGTAACTGAATCGCCACCGCCCTCTCCAGTACCTTACCCAAATAGGGTAGGTTGGACACTGGCCGATAGTTGGCCAAAACAGCCGGGTCCAGAGATGGTTTTTTAAGGAGAGGACGGACCATCGCAACCTTGAGTGCCTCCGGGAACAGTCCTTCTGAAAAGGACTTGTTGATAATCTCCCGGAGCGAATCACGCAACCCCTCATGGCAAGCTTTTATAAGCCACGAGGGGCACGGATCAAGGCTGCACAAGGTTGGACGTACAGTCAAGAGCAGCCTGTCAACCTCCTCAAGACTGAGAGGACTGAAAGGTTGGGGGCCCCTAGTCTAGTCACTCTCTGTCAGCGTAACCCAGGGCTGCCAGGTCCCCCCGGAGGGGCAGGGGTTTGCCCGCTCTAGAGGCCTCCCAACTTGCTTGCCCGGATCCGGCCGCCGGGGGGAACCCTGCCCCCAAAGTGCCGGAATTGGGCTGATGTCCCCGGCACAATGACATTACCCGGAGGTGACGTCATTGCATCGGGAACATTGTCAGGGAACACTCTAGCATTTGGCATTAAAACTCTATGGTACCATAGAGTTTTAAACCCTAATGTTAGAGCGCCCCTTAACAGCGTGCCCAGCGTGATGATGTCACTTCTGCGAGAAGCTCCCGGACACAGAGCTTTGGACCCTTGCTGGATGCCGGGTAGGGACTTGGCAATCCTAGCATAACCTTGTTTGCAAGACTAACATGGCAGAAAGGAGAACCATGCACGCCGCCGAGACTTCCTTGGAGGATGGTTAGGATGCACATGTGATGAAGTGGGAATTCCGAGCATCCTTGAAGATGGCAGGCGCAAGGGATTAGTGCTCCAGCCTCCTTTTCCCTCAGCTAACAATAACAACGGCATGATCGATGCTTATAAGATTATGCATGGGATAGAGCAGGCAGAGAAAGAAGTCCTTTTCTCCCTTTCTCACAATACAGGAACTCGTGGGCACTCTTCACCCAAAGAGTGATTAACATCTGGTGTTTTTGGCCACTGTGTGACAGAGTGTTGGACTGGATGGGCCACTGGCCTGATCCAGCACTGGCTTCTCTTACGTTCTTATGTTCTCAACAGCAATACTGGCAACCAACCTATCCAAAACCACGGGTAAGGCCTCGGGAACGAAGGCAAAAGCACAGAAATCTGATCAGCCATCAGTGACAACTTTTTCCCCTCAGAGAGCAGTTTAAAACGACAATTAGGAGACGAACACACTGAGAGGCTGCAGCCTTTGACTAAAACAGACTTTTTGGAGCATATTCACCAGCTGGAGGCCAAACTAACAGATAAGATCTCACTGTAATGGAATTTGTCGCAGGCCAATTTAAAGAAATAAACTGTTCTCTTGCTGAATTATATTATTTGTATCCTGCCCTCCCTGCCGAGGCAGGCTCAGGGCAGCTTACATAAAACATAGTAAACAGTAAAACGCAAAGGTAAAACCACAACAATACACTTTTAAAACACAGCATAAAGTGCTGGTGCTGTAACTTGAATCTGGCATTGACATGTGGATGACGATGTTGGCTTCGGGCCAGGGTCTCGGTTTATTAGGGTGGCCTGGTGGAAGAGCTCTGTCTCGCAGGCCCTGATGTCATCCAGGAGCTCATTCCACCAGTGCGGAGCCACCACTGAAAAGGCCCTGGCCCTCATCACAGCCAGCCTGGCTTCTTTAGGACCCAGGAGGGCCAGACGATTTTGGGACCCCAATCTTTGTACTCTCTGGGGAACATGTGGGGAAAGGCAGTCCCAGAAGACAGCGAATACAGCTGTGGAACTTGGTCTGACATTACAAACAGAGGTGATGTTTATTTCTGATGTTATATGTACTTGCTTGTATTAAATAAAGATCAAAAGTTTAAAAAAGAAAAAGAAAATGTGATGAAGTAATTGGTCTTCAGCGGGATTTACTTTATCTCCCCTCGTTTCCCCTCACACACACACACACCCCGTGCTTTGGCATTGCTGTTTTCATTGCGTGCAGCTCATCCCCGGAGATCCCTGTTTTCCAAACAGGCCTTTCAAATTCCAACACACAGAGCGAGATCCCAGCCAACATGTCTTTCAGAAAAAAAGGTGTCTTCTTCAGATGTTTCTCATCCGGCCAGGGGCCTCCTAGCACAAAAGGAGTCCAAGACTGAGGATATGTTTTGAACGTGAGCCGACTGGTTCCCTATGTCAGGGGAGCCAGTTTGGAGTAGTGGTTAGGAGCGCGGACTCTAATCTGGGATAATCTCCCCACTCCTCCACATGCAGCCGCTGGTGTGACCTTGGGTCAGTCACAAGCTCTCTCAGAGCTGTTCTCTCACAAGCTGTTCTTGAAAGAGCTCTCTCAGCCCCACCTGCCTCATGGGGTGTCCCTCGCAGGGGAGGGGAAAGGGATTGTAAACTGCTCTGAGACTCCTTCGGGTACTGAAGGGCGGGGTATAAATCCAATCTCATCTTCTTCTCTTCTTGTCACACCAGGGAGGTGTGAGGCGCTCATGCACATCAAGAACGCCATGGCCGAGGACACTGGCAGAATGGAAATACGCTACACGTGTGTGAAAGGTTACAAGAGGCAAGCTGGCACATCCAGTCTGATCGGGTGCAAGAAAAAGACAGACATGACATATGAATGGGACTCCAATCTGATTTGCATTCGTAAGTGGCTCTGTCCTGCCCGTCCATCATATTTGGTTCTTTTCCCATCCAGTATCCAGGTTTGTATGACAACAGTAGTGTTAGCTGAAGAGAGGGCAGCAGGATAACCCTTGCAAACCTCATTGTACTGAATTCTCTCACTGTGTAATGTGAAAGGATCGCAGGCAGGTACTGGTTAGTGTCTGTGATGTTACTGGTGGTGACCAGCACACTCATCCCACCCAGGCCCCTTCATGGTTATTCCACCCCCTTCATTCTTAGAGGGATCCTGTTTGCCTGCTTATGGCGGGAAATGTCCAGTCAATTGCAGTCCTTGCCAGCCAATATTCAGCTAATCGGTGGGCCGAAACCTGGGGCCAAAAGGGGGGAGCATAGTTGTCCTGGGAAGAAACTTTAAAAATAAGGCCTCGGGTACTTATAGGAAGTTCTGACCATAGAGCTCTTGACAATTCCTAGAGCTACCAAGAAATGACAATGGTAGCTCTAGCAATCACCAGAAACTCAGTGGTAATCTTACCGTAGAGTTTATGGTATTTACTAGATTCTCTCGCCATTTTTCTTTTAAATTTTTCTCTCAGGATGCTGCCCCCCACCCGCCAATAACCCTCCTAGTCATCTATCATTTTGAGGCCTAGTTTGGGACATAGTTTGTCCTTTGTAATTGAATTGTCTGGGGCCGAAATCAGACCTGGGTACTTCTGTAGAGCTAAGTGGCACCTTAAATGATGACCAGAAGATGATAAAGTGGTAGCAGAGTCTAAACCGTAGGTATGTCACAGTCTTGATAACCAACCAGCTCTTTCTCTCTCTTATTCCCCTACAAGGAGATCCATCGCTGCCGGAATCTGTACCCACGACAGAAGACGCCAGGAAAGGTAGGACTGCTTTTTGCGGCTTACCAGAGCTCGATGACAAACCTGTGATAGAGTAGGGGTCCCCAACCTTTCTGAGCCTGTAGGCACCTTTGGAATCCTGACACAGGGTGGTGGGCGCTGTCACAAAATGGCTGCCACAGGAGGTGGAGCCAACCACAAAATGGCTGCCACAAGAGGTGGAGCTACATACCCAGAGGAAGCCCAGAAGACAGAGTAGAGGGGTAATTAAAAATACATTGGGAAAGAAGAAGAGATTGGATTTATACTCCGCCCTTCACTATCTGAAGGAATCTCAGAGCGGCTTACAACCTGCTTTCCCCTCCCTCCCCACAACAGACGCCCTGTGAGGTAGGTGGGGCTGAGAGAGCCCTTTTGAGAACGGCTCTGAGAGAACTTGTGACTGACCCAAGGTCACCCACCTGGCTTCATATGGAGGAGTGGGGAATCAAGCCCAGTTCTCCCAAATTCGAGTCCGCACTCCTAACTACTACACCAAACTGCTGTAGAGGGGTGAGAGAAAATGAAACAAACACTGTAGTGGCAACTGCCCCTGAAATAATGTTATTTTAATCTGCATAGCTGATCACATCTTCGGTAGCCAATTAAAAACCCCTCTGGGTGAGAGTCAAACCCACTTAGTGGCCATAAAGAAACATGCCAGTGGGACCCATGGCATTCACGGACAACATGTTGGGGACCCCTGCTCTAGAGCTAGAAAACTGTGCAGTTGGTCTAAGCATTAGAGTCTTAACAGGTACAGTCAGGGCTCAGGATCACCATATTTGGTCCTCCAGAGGCCAGGTAATTGCCTAGACTGGCCTTTTTGCAAACATCCTGTCTGGCTCATTGCGAGGGCTGTGGGAAAGCAGCGTTTGTTTTCTCAACCAAAAGTGTGCATCAGGGTAGCGGGAACTGGGAGAGAGTAGCTATCTTATCCTCCATGGCGAGTTTCATGTCAGAATTCGTACAGATTCCCAGTGTGGGCCAATGCAATAGCTGGTAATTAAGGGTCACGGGGAGAGGAGGGTCTGGCCTGCTATTCGACAAACCATGCACTGGTCGGACAGTTTGAAGACCAAGCCGGGATCTCTCGTCCCGATATTAAAATAAAACCCCTCTCCTGTGTGTCTCTGGAGCATCCCTAAGAAACTGTACTTACGCATGTTGTAGATACAGAGACTCCCACACCAACTAGTCAGCCGGCGCCTCCAAAGACGAGCGCAAACCTGGCTGCGGTCTCCGGAGACCCGTACGGAAGCGAGACCACCTGGCCGTCTGAACTAAGCATGGCCAGAACACTGCTTACAACAGCCCAGCCATCCCCAGCGGAGTCAACCGCAATGGACATTTCCCAAGAGATTGGCGGAGGAGTTACTGACGGTGGGAATTTAACGCCGCACAAAGAAACGACAGCACAAGACTCCCAGTCTGACAGTAGCAAACCGTCGTCCAGTAGCACACCGTCAACGGAAAGCAGCAGTACAAGAGCTGTCCCTTCCAGGAACGCTCCGGAGAATACTACGGCGGTGTCCAAGGCGGACGTCCCGCGAGGACGAACAGGTTTGTCAGCAAGACTTGCGGGGCAGAAAAAGCGACTAACCAATAATGTTGCCGCTATATCTGTCTTAGAGTGGGAGCTCACGCTTCGATCGTTCGTTTCCTGTTTGTGCCTGAGTGGATAAACTACACGTTTGTCATCTGTGTGTGCTTTCTTCTAACCTGGCTGGCATGCTTAGGGGATTGTAGTTTTCTCTCTTAATAAACGGTGAATTGTACACGTTGTGTGTATACGCACACACACACACAAGTCAGAACGTAAGAAGAGCGCTGCTGGGTCAAACCAGCTGGATCAGATCTGGTCCAGCATCCTGTCTCACCCAGTGGCCAACCAGTTCCTCTGGAGGGCCAACAACAGGGCAGAGAAACAGAGACCTACATAAGAAAAGCCCTCCTGGATCAGACCAGTGGTCCATCTAGCCCAGTATCCTGTCTCACTCCATGTTCCTCTAGAGGGCCAGCAAAAGGGCATAGAGGCAGAGGCCTTCCCCTGATGTTGCCCCCTAGCACAGGGATTCAGAGGTGGACTGCCTCTGAACATGGAGGTTCTCTTCAGTCAATATGGCTAGTAGCCAGCGATAGGCCTCTCCTCCATAAATCTGTCTAATCCACTTTTAAACCCTATAAGCATCTGTGCCTGTGTCCATCGCTACATCTCCCAACAGCGAATTCCACATTTTTAATCACTCGTGATTAAAGAACTATTTCCTCTTCGTCCTTCCTGAATCTACTGTCCATCAGCGTCATTAGATGCCACTGAATGTTCAGTTTGGTAGATCTCATGCCACATGCTGGAAAAGCAGCCATTTTCTACAGGAGGAGTGGAACAAATGTTTTTAAAAACATGGATAATAAATAAATGTGTGATCCGTGTACTCTGGACCAGTGTTCCCTCTAAGCCGAGTTAGTGTGAACTAGTTCACCGTTTTTTAGCCTCCCGCTCACACATTTTTGTCTGAGCTCAGGAAGGAGGGCTCCAGAGCAGACTGATTTATGCAGTAGCCAGATCGCTCGCTCACAACTTGAATGCCAGTAGCTCACCAAGTAGAATTTTTGCTCACAAGACTCCACAGCTTAGAGGGAGCATTGCACTGGACCTCAGTTGTAATCCTGGGAGATCTTCAGCTCCCACCTGGCTGGCATCCTCATTTGTAGGTTTGATTGGAGCCATCCGGGATTTCTGGCTATTTTTATTTCAGCTTTTACTGGCTCCTTTTTGCATTTCGTTTCTGGCCTCCTCCAGGAGAAGAACCCTGCAGACCCTTGTGGCATTTTTAAGTGACTTTAAAATTGGACAGCAACCTCGTGGCCGCCATGAGGGCCCTGGTACCGCTAGTTTGGCCCTCAGCCTGACCCATCCCACAGGGTTGTTGTGAAGATGGAACGGGAGGCGGAGTCACCCTGAGTTCCTCGGCTTTTTTCACCATTGCCACCCATAGGGTTGATATTTTCAAATAGCTCCCTACCGTAGCCCTAAGATCCCTCTACTGGGCAACCATCGCCAGTGCAGACCCCAAATCAGACCAAAATTCCATCCAGTTGGGCATCTGCAATCACCCAAAGCTGCAATCGCCCAAAGACTGCTATGATGTTTAAAACAGGCCATGAAGGCTGACTGCCTTCAGCATCTGGTATTCAGGGGTACGCTGCCCCTGAACATGGAGGTTCGTCATTGCAGCTAATTCCCCTCGCAGTTGAACATGGGTCGCTCATAAAACCAACGAGTTTTCCATCCCTTTGGTTTCGCACTTCACCACGGTCAGAACTGCAAGACACAAACACAGACACCCTCCATGTTGGCTTTTCCTCTGGAGCAGCTGTGTTCTTTAGGGCAGGCCTTCAAGTACTTCAAAACAGCTTTTACTGATCTTCATCCAGTCTTCGTTTCTGTCATCTAAACTTGGCCTTTCAAACGTTAGCCTTTTGAAAAACATGTTTATTAATTGCTACTAAATCCGTTCTTTCTCCAAACAGGAAAACAACATTTGAAATGCATCATTAGTCACCCTGTTTTTTTGGGGGGGGGGGGGATTCTTAGGCCAAGCTCGATGTGGTAATCTGTTTTGATCGCAGCCTGCCTCGAAAGAGCTCAGGACAATATTCTATATCCACATTCTGTCTACACTGAGAGAGGCCCAAGGTTACCCTGTGAGCTTCATTGCTTAATGGGGTTTCGAACCCAGGTCTACCGAGTAGGGTTGCCAAGTCTTACCTTCGTAACAGCGGGGGAGTCCCGGTCCTTCTCCGTCGTCACGCTGGGCCACGTCATCACGTTGGGCGCATTGCCGGCGTGATGCGCTGGTAATCACCCTAAAACTCTATGGTGCCATAGAGTTTTCAGGGCGATTGCTAGAGCGTCGCCCGGCGACGTGCCCGGCGTGATGACGTTGCTTCTGGGTGACGTCATCACACCAGGCACGTAAGCCTGATCGGGCCACTTTGGGGGTGGGGTTCCCCCCCGTCGGCAGGATCCTGACCGGCGGAGGAATTCCTGCCCCCTGGGGGGACTTGGAAGCCCTACGACCCAGTCCTAATCTAACACTCCATCCAGTAGACAAGGGGTCCCCTGTGGGAGCAGATTTTAAAGAACATTGCTTTGGTAGCAGCTGCCACCACAGTACAAGGACCTTCGAGAGCCAGTTTGGTGTCGTGGTTAAGTGCGTGGACTCTAATCTGAGAGAAGCAGGTTTGATTCCCCACTCCTCCACTTGCACCTGCTGGATGACCTTAGACAAGCTGTAGCTCTGTACCGGCTGTTCTCAAGGACAGTTGTCTCAGAACTCTCTCAGCCCCACCTACCTCACAGGGTGTCTGTTGTGCGGAGGGGAAGGGAAAGGAGTTTGCAAGCTGCTCTGAGACTACAAGTGAAGGGCGAGGTATAAATCCAATCTCTTCTTCTCTTCTTTGCTGTGAGATAAGGTAAGCTGTGGCAGCCATTTTGTGGCTGGCTCCGCCTCCTGCGGCAGCCATTTTGTCGCAGCCATTTTGTGGCTGCACCTACCATGCTGCGTCAGAATTCCAAAGGTGCCCACAGGGTCAAAACGGTTGGGGACCCCTGCACTAGACCCTACTGAGTTGGAACGGGGGATGCTGAAGATCGATTCCAGGACCTGGGGGAAAGCCCATGCCTGGTGGAAGATTTTTCTAGAAGCAAGGCAGCAGAGGGTATGGGCATGTGTTCATCCAGCTGTGTTCACTCAGGACTGAACAGGAAAAAAACGAACCGCTGTTCTTCGCCAAGGGAACCAAAGTTCTTCTCCGAGGAAACTAACATTTTGTGACTTGTGTGAATGGAGGAAATCCAGGACAGCTGCATTCTGTTCATTTGTATGACAAATTCCTTCAGAAGCGATAAATCCAGTGGCGAAGGGGTTCTGCCGAAACAAACATTCTGCCCCGTGCTTCCCATTCCACTCCGGTTTCCATAGCTTCATTCCCAATACACCACACCTTCTAGTCATAAGGACTAGTAACTTCCCTTGGGGGACGGGAAGGGTGATTTTGTCAGATCAGTCTCTCCAGGGGTCCATAACAAATTCTGTACTTGCTTGGGTGCGAGTGTGTTGTGTGCAGTCAAATTGCTTCTAATCTATGCTGACCCTATGAATGGATGACGTCCAAAACAGCCTCTCCTTCACAGCCTCGCTCAGGTCTTGCAAATGGAAGGCTGTGGCTTCCTCGGTTGAGTCCCTCCATCTCACGTTGGGTCTTCCTCTTTTCCTGCCGCCTTCAACTTTTCCTAGCATGATTGTCTTTTCCAGCAACTCTTGTCATGTCATGCTATGACCAAAGTACGATAGCTTCGGTTGAGCAGTGACTCATGAAAGCTTCTATTCTTCACACAAAAGGGTTGGGACACTTTCCCTGTGAAGAAAGGTTGAAGTGCTTGGGGCTCTTTAGCTTGGAGAAATGACGGCTGAGGGGTGACATGATCGAGGTTTATAAGATTATGCAGGGGATAGAGCAGGTAGAGAAAGAAGGACTTTTCTCCCTTTCTCACAAGACAAGAACGCATGGGCACTCGAAATTGCTGAGCAGTCGGGTTAGATCATTAAAAGGAAGTACTTCTTCACCCAAAGAGTGATTAACATGTGGAATTCACTGTCACAGGAGGTGGTGGCAGCTACGAGCATGGACGGCTTCAAGAGGGAATTGGATAACCATATGGAACAGAGGTCCATCAGTAGCTATTAGCCACAAGGCAAAGATAGGAACTCTCGGTCTGGGGCAAGTGATGCTCTGTATTCTTGGAGCCTGACGGGGGGCAACAGTGGGAGGGCTTCTAGTGTCCTGGCCCCACTGCTGGACCTCCTGAGGGCACCTGGTGTTTTTGGCCCCTGTGTGAAACAGAGTGTTGGACTGGATGGGCCACTGGCCTGATCCAACATTGGCTTCTCTTATGTTCTTAAATCTGCCACAAATCTTGTTAGTCTTTGAGGTGCTCCTAGACTCTTGGGACTTTTCTGCACCCCGTATTTTGCCTTGTTTTCTGAGCGCATCCTATTCTTCTGTTCTGCATTCCCTCTCGCTTTCACTTCCAGTTTGTGTCAGGGCTATCTCTTGCTTCTGCGTTTGTTTTACAGGAATCTGCATTCAGACCGCTTCCAGCACACTGTTGCCCCCGCAGTTACCAAAACTCCTTTTGCTGCGATTCTTTGTTCTCATCCACTCTCAAATCGCTAATCCTTTCTGAAGTAGAATTGTTTCTGCGGGTGTTTAAGTGCTGCCCACTGCCTTCCCCCGTTCCTGCCTCTTTGGGTTGAGGCTCCCTCCCTGTTCTGTTTTCTTTCCCTCCTTCTCCAAAGACAAAAGAGGACGTGTCCTCCCAGGCACCAGAGAGAGCCTAAGAAGGAATCAGTAAATATGAAGGACTAGGGGATCCCCTGCTCCCAAATGTGTCAGTCTTGCATATGTGGGTCTGGATTTCCCCCCTTCCTTCCCTTTCTTTTTACAGAAATCACAGAGGGAGGGAGGGGTTGGGTCTGCAGTTAAAAGTTCTGAAAGATGTTTGCCTTTCTCTTCGTCTTAGACAAAGCAGCCAGTTAGCTCAAAAAACGTGGGTTTTGCTCGTAGATGCAGAATGCATACAGAATACCCAAATAAATAAACCAAGGGGGGCAAAAACAGTGCAGAGGGAATGCATGAGACGCGAAGGGAACCCTTAAGGCTTGACTCCTTGGATTCTCCAGAGCAAGCTGTCTGTGCAGAAAGGACCTTGCTTTTTTTCTATTGCCACTCACAGACTAACATAAGCTATCCTCTTTCGTCTAGCCTCAGTTGAGTCATTTTAGCTTCTATTCTTGATTGAATGATACGATACAAAAAGGAAAGCCAGGGCAGAATGCAAAATGTACCAATCAAAGAAACCGCCTGTTAGTGGCAGGAATATAACATGGATTATAATTTTTTTTACAGGTGTTCCCCAGCTTCAGGCTGTCCTTCCTCCTGTAGGTAAGAAATTATTCTGGGTTTAGCAGCAATACCTGGATATAAAAGGCATGATTTAAATGATTTGCTTCTTTAACACAGTGCTTTTAGCCAAAGATTTAGTTGGTTAGTTCTTTTTCTGTGTGTGTCATTTCACAGCTGACTTGTGGCATCCCCAGAAGGTTTTCAAGGAAAAATATATTCACAAGTGGTTTGCCATTGCCTGCCTGCTCATGAACCTGGTATTCCTTGGAGGTTTCCCGTCCAAGAACTAGTGAAGGCCGATCTTGTTTAGATTCTGAGATCCGACAAGATTGGTATTCCTTGGAAGTCTCCTGTCCAAAAACTAGCAAAGGCAAATCTTGCTTAGATTCTCTGACAGGATTGGTATTCCTTGGAGGTCTCCTGTCCCAAAAACTAGCAAAGGCCGATATTGCTTAGATTCTGGGATCCGACAAGATTGGTATTCCTTGGAGGTCTCCTGTCCAAAAACTAGCAAAGGCCAATCTTGCTTAGATTCTCTGACAAGATTGGTATTCTTTGGAGGTCTCCTGTCCCAAAAACTAGCGAAGGCCGATATTGCTTAGATTCCGAGATCTGACAAGATTGGTATTCCTTGAAGGTCTCCTGTCCAAAAACTAGCAAAGGCCAATCTTGCTTAGATTCTCTGACAAGATTGGTATTCTTTGGAGGTCTCCTGTCCCCAAAACTAGCGAAGGCCGATATTGCTTAGATTCTGGGATCTGACAAGGTTGGTATTCCTTGGAGATCTCCCATCCAAAAACTAGCTGGGGCTGATCTTGCTTAAATTCTGCGATTTGACTAAACTGGTATTCCTTGGAGGTTTCCTATCCAAAAACTAGCCAAGGCCGATCTTGCTTAAATTCTTAGATCTGACAAGATTGGTATTCCTGGGAGATCTCTCGTCCAAAAACTAGCCAAGGCCGATCTTGCCTAAATTCTGAGATCTGTTTTATTCTCTGAGTCCGGGGCACCTTTAAGACCAATGAAGTTTTATTCAAGGTATAAGCTTTCGTGTGCATGAACACTTCTTCAAATTCAGAAGCGTGCCTGCACACAAAAGCTTATACCCAGAATTGAACTTCATTGGTCTTAAAGATGCCACTGGACTCAAACTTGGTTCTCTTGCTTCAGACCAACACGGCTACCCCACCTGAATCCGTTTCCCTCTCTGTTTTCATTGATCCCACTGCTCCTGGAGCCCTGAAGCCTCACCTTTCAAGACTCCGGCCCTTCCCCCTGAACCTCTCAGGCCTCATCCCTACCTAACTCTCCTGCCTAGTCTTCATGTCAGGGTTTCCCCAAAGGTGGCTTCATGCTTCCTTCACCGATACAGTATTTGTGAACGTTCTTTTGCTGGCCGTTTCTCCCACAGCAAGATCATAATGTTTGTGGTAGTTCCGTGGCATGGTGAAAACCCAGCCAATAGCTGGGGGAGATGGGTGGCATGGTCTTATATATTCTGGTTTTAATTTCCCTCCTTTTTTAAAATTAACACCAGGGTTCATCCTGCTGCTATCTGTAATGGCTGGGCTGTGGTACTACTGCAGAAAACGCAGGTAAGGTCTCTTTCGCTGGCTCCTCTTAAACTTAGGACAGCTTTGGGTCAGATGGGGATCCGAAAAGCTGTGTGTCCTTGTTGTCCAGTGGTACCCACTCAGTGGCTCAGGAGCCACATGTGGCTGTTTGAGCGCCCCCCCTGTGGCTCTTCTGAAAACTGTTTCCAATAGGGCACCCACCCCATATTTGAGGAAAACAGGCAAAGGCCAGGTTGGACCTGTGGTCAGAAGGTGGTTCCCACCTTGGAAGAGCTGCCCCTGGAGGGACTGGAGAACAGGAAACCCTGCCAGGGATGGAAGTAAGAGGCTGACCCTCCCCAACAACCCCCTACTCTTCTCCACAACCTCTTACGCTTTCCTCCATGCAGCTAGGCAACTGTCAGGGCGATAGCCAGCTGGCCTCCGAGAAGAAAGAAAAACAATAAGCCTACATGGCTTGGGACTGGGTTACCTGAACCTTCTTCTGCCTTGTGTTCTTGCCCAGGAACTAAGATCCCAGGGAGAGGCCCTCCTGATGGTCCCATCGATCAAAGAAGCTTGTTTGGTGAACACAGGAGAGCGGGGCCTTTTCAGTGGCAGCCCCACAACTGTGGAACATCCTGCCCAGGGAGATGTTCCAGGCCCCTCGCTTATTATCCAACAAACTAAATAGGATGAACAACAGTTATATAGAAAAGAGAGTATGCACAAACCTATAGCTGAATGTACACTAAGAAAATGTGTAACAGTGTCGAAAAATATATTACTACAGAAATATAATGCAAAAATGTTCAATACAAAGAATATAGTGCTTTTTTAAAGGTCCATGAAATACAACGAGATATCCGGTTTTCATTTTCGTTTCTATGAATCTTCTTCAGGTTGGGACCATCAAATTCTGTACCACCAAAATAGGAAAATTCTCTAATTCAAGCTACTCCGACAATGACAGTCATTTCCAAAACAATTTCAGCGTTTTCACAGCACTCTACACAGAGCTACACATCATAGAAAAGCTTTTTTGGTGGTACAGAATTTGATGGTCCCAACCTGAAGAAGATTCATAGAAACGAAAATAAAAACCGGATATTTCGTTGTACGACGTGGACCTTTAAAAAAGCGCTATATTCTTTGTATTAAATATTTTTGTATTATATTTTTGTACCAATATATTTTTTGACACTGTTACAAATTTTCTTAGTGTACATTTGGCTGCAGGTTTGTGTATATCCTCACTTATTATCTACAGGAAGGCAGCAGAAGATGATTTTCTTTAGGACCACATTTATTTATTTACTTATAGTTTAAATCGCCCTCCCCTGTAAAAACAGGAATCAAGGCAGTGTACATCATAGGGTAAAGACTTAATACATAATTTTAAAAAACAGTTCAAAACAGTAAAAAACAACAACAAAGCAACCTAAGTGATGGTGCTAAAATTCCAGTTGTGCCACTACCTCATGGTGGGGGCAGGAGGTGGGAGTGCCAGAACAATGGAACCATCGCTGTCCTCGACCAAGCGCCTGGTGGAACATCTCTGCCTTACAGGCCCTGCGGAACTGCATCAGGTCCCGCGGCACAGATGCTAGGAGAAGCGGTCCCAGAGACTGTTAAGGGCCTCAAAGGTTAACACCAAAACACTGAACCTGATCTGGTGCTCCACTGGAAGCCAGTGCAGCTCACATAGCACAGGTTGAATATGTCCCTGTGAGGACCCGCGCTGCTGCATTCTGTACCAGTTGGAGTTTCCGGGTCAGTCTCAAGGGTAGCCCTATGTAGAGCGAGTTACAGTAGTCTAATTTGGAGGTGGCTGTTGCATGGATTACTGTGGCTAGATCAGGGGGAGACAAGTAGGGGGCCTGTTGCCTGATTTGATGTAGCGGGTAGAACACCACTCTAGCAACATTTGTGACCCGGGCTTCACTGGTAAGGAGGCATCCAGGATCACGCCCAGGTTCCTGGTAGTTGGTGCCGGTCTCAAGGGCACACCATCAAGGACCAGGAATTGGCCTTTCCTGTGGGGAAAGAGAGTAACGAGACAGTTGTGGGGAGTGTTGTAGTCATAGAGAGCTCTCCTGCTCCTTGACCCCCCATCTGGTATAAGGAGATACACTGCTTCTGAGCATGGAGGATCCATTTAGCTCAGTGTCCATTGCCTCTTTCAAGACTGCTAGTCTTGGACGAGGGGGGTAGGGTAATAAAACAGATTTCTTTCACATTGTTTCTGATTTCTTTTTTTGGGGGGGGGGGGGTCTCAAAAGATTTTTTTAAATGGCAGCCGAAACTTCGCTCAGTGCTGAACCCCCACGTTTCGTTCCAATCCTTGTCCATTTTGTTTTACAGCCGCTTTCGAAGGCAGAGAGACACCATCACCATGGAAGAGATTCCAGAGGCGGAAAGATTAGCGGAAAGAGGCCCGATGCTCTCAGCAGGCGGGGACGCAGACCATGAGGGACCCGCCCACGAAGAGACGCCGATGCAGCCGACAGACAGCAGTGCCTTCACTGGCTGAACGATGCGTCCTGGTGGAAAATTCGAGAAGTTCTCAAAACTTGAAAATGGAAGGGAAAGATCTGAGGCAGAATAGCAGAGCCAACTGCCGCATGTCGGATGCTCAGCTCCAGAGGGGGAATGGATCTGAATTCCCATCACGAAGCCTTTATAAGAAGACCTGGGAATTCCTTTCTGAACTTTACGCCATCGTGGCTCTGACCAGTCTCTTTCTAGGCCTGGGCCAAGGGCAAAACAAAGATGGATGAGAGAGCTTCTACCTCACCTGGCCTCTCTTTGAGATCTTCTTGAGATCATAGGCCGAGCAGTGAAGTAAGGGGGGGGGGGGGATTTCCAAAATCAAGTCCAGTTAACAGTCTGAGTTCAAATAGGGGAGAAAAATCAGTCCGAAGGCTTTTTTCAGATAGGAAAGTAAACTACCGACCGGAGCAGGAGAGGAAGGATCCTCACGACGCGGCAGTCAGAAGAGAACTGGCGGGATCCTCGTGGCCCTCCCCGGTCATGCGCAGTGGAGCCGGCGCGCGATCGGGGAGTTGGCGCGAAAATCCGTTGGCTTTGAAGTTACCGATCGGGATTGGCGCAGGCGCACATTATCCCAGAGGTGTGAATGCACAGATGACCACTCGAAGATCTCCAATTACAGGTAAGCAACCTGTATATCTTCTTCTTTGAAAGGATGGCTTTTTCACACACGACCCCTCCCCGCAAAGGGGTGGGGAGAGAGAACCGGAGGTTGTACAAGGAAGTGTGAAACACAGAGTTTAAAACGTTGGAGAGAAACAGCCTTTGGGAGCAGGAGGTAGAAGAAACGCTGCACCTCCCTTGGAAGGAGAGCGGGTAGCAGTGATGTGGATGTGGAGCGCGGGAACCTGGCTCCGTTTCGGATTTGGAGAAGAGAAGGTGAGCCGCAATAGCCCCCCCCTTTTCCATGTTTCGTTTTGGTCCAGTCTTTGGGATCCCCCAATCCAGACCTGTAGAGGGCCTTTGTCAGGAAATATGTTTAGAAGAAGAGAATAGGATATTGGAGTTATACCCCGCCCTTCACTCGAAATCTCAGAGCGGCTTACAAACTCCTCTCCCTTCCCCTCCCCACAGCAGAGAGCCTGTGAGGTTGGTGGGGCTGAGAGAGCTCTGTCAGAAACTGCTTTTTTTCAAGGACAGCTCTGACAAAACTATGGCTTGCCCAAGGTCATCCAGCAGCTGCATGTGGAGGAGTAGGGAATCCGCGCACTTAACCACTACACCAACCTGGATGGGAAATCCAACAGAGAATTGGTTAATTTTTTTATTTATACCCCAGTGTTCTCCTCATTTGGGTCGCAAAGCGGCTTAGAACATCGTTTCCCCCTCCTCCGTTTCTCCCCAACCTTGTGGGGTAGGCCAGGCCAAGAGTTTGCGATGGGCCTGAGGTCATCCAGCGAGCTTCCGTGGTAGAAGTGGAGATTCAGACCTAGATCACCCAAGGTGCTAGTCCACCACTTTATACCCAATGTCATAAAGTTTGACTTCTACACATCTGGACCAAACCACAGGCGAAGCAAAGTCTGGGGATGGTGGAAAGGTCTGTCAGATCACAGCTGACTAGTCTGAGAACAAATCATCAGACAGACAGCCCTTGAGCATTTAGAAAGGATGGCTGGGCTTACGAAGAGCCAGCATGGGTTTCTCAAGAAGAAATGTCAGACTAACCTGCTTCTCCACATGAAGCCAGCTGGGTGACCTTGGAACCTCAGAGCTCTTTCAGCCCCTCCTACTTCACAGGATGTCTGTTGTGGGGAGAGGAAGGGAAGGAGATTGGAAGAAGAAGAAGAGAAGAGATTGGATTTATACCCTGCACTTCACTACCCAAAGGAGTCTCAGAGCGGCTTACAAACCTCCTTTCCCTTCCCCTCCCCACAGAGGAGACACCCTGTGAGGTAGGTGGGGCTGAGAGAGCTTTGACAGAAACTGCTCTTTTTCAAGAACAGCCCCGACAGAACTATGGCTTGCCCAAGGTCATCCAGCAGGTGCAAGTGGAGGAGTGGGGAATCAAACCCGGTTCTCCCAGATTAGAGTCCGTGCACTTAACCACGACACCAAAAGTAAGCCACTCTGAGACTCCTGTATTTATTTATTGATTTGCTTAAACTTATATCCCGCCTAACCAGCACTGCCAGCTCAAGGCGGCTAACTACACTTAAAATCAACAGCATACAGAAGTTAAAATTAGATCCATGTACATAAATGAACAATATAAAACCACAAAAGATGGCGGCAGTACAGTAATCCAACACCGGGTGCAGCAGCCTATGTAACCTCGGCCAGGAGGCTTCCTCCAGCGGATGTACCGGGCCAGTCATTTCAACTAGCCGCTTTTCCAGTGGCCATTTCCCCCTGTGGCAGCTCCTAATTAAAGGCCTGGCAGAAGTGCTCCGCTTTGCAGGCCCTGCAGAACTGCAAAAGATCCCGCAGGGCCCTGATGTCCTCCAGGAGCTTGTTCCACCAGTAAGGAGCCGCCACCAAGAAGGCCCTGGTCCTGGTGGTCACCAACCTGGCCTCTCTAGGGCCAGGCAGGGTCAGGCGATGTTGGGTGCCTGACCGCAGTGCTCTCTGGGGTATATACAGGGAAAGGCGGTCCCTTAGGTAGGCAGGCCCCTGACCATATAGGGCAGGGGTGGCCAACCTGTGGCTCGGGAGCCACATGCGGCTCTTTCACACATATTGTGCGGCTCCTGGCAGGGCGGCTGGGGAAGCAAAGGGGAGGCATGCTTTTCCTTCCTTCCTTCCTTCCTTCCTTCCTTCCTTCCTTCCTTCCTTCCTTCCTTCCTTCCTTCCTCCCTCCCATCTATTTGCTTTCCTAGTTTCTCTCTCTCTCTTTCTTTCCACTTCTTTAATTCTTTCTTTCCATCTCTCTCTTTTTCTCTCTCTCTCTCAATATCATTAGCAAACAAGTAATATCATTATCAATAACCGGTTTTCCTCGTTTGTTTTTATTTTTGGCAGTTCCATTTAACGTTAATAAAAAGCAAATTTGCATATTTTTTAAAATAAAAACGTGTGTGTGATATTTGTTCCTGTCTTGCGGCTCTCAGACATCTGACGTTTATTCTATGTGGCTCTTACGTTAAGCAAGGTTGGCCACCCCTGATATAGGGCTTTAAAGGTTAAAACCAGCACTTTGAAACACACACCCCCCCGAGCACCAGGAATACAGAGCACCACTTGCCTCAGACCAAGAGTTCCTATCTATCCCTTGTGGCTAATAGCCACTGATGGACCTCTGCTCCATATGTTTATCTAGCTCCCTCTTGAAGCCGTCCACGCTTGTAGCCACCGCCACCTCCTGTGGCAGTGAATTCCATGTGTTAATCACCATGATCTGGTCTTTTTCAGGTGGGGCGAGTGATAAAGCCGTGCAAAGGAAACATCTGGGGGCAATCATCTTACGTCGAGCAGCAAACCCAATGGGCGACTGAAGCACGATGGTACCGGTTTACTCCTCCTCCAGATCGGAACAGCAAGAATCAAACAAGACTAAAAGCACAAATCAGGGGGCTGTTCTTCCTCACGAGCCCAGTTAAAATGAGTGGGCCCCGTGTTCTCACGTGAGGCCTCGTAACAGGAAAGCGATCAGGGCAACACTGTTGGTCACTTTTGTTCTAAGAACGATCCTGTAAGAGAATGAGCTCGTAGGCTGTGGCCAGAAACCCGTCTGGTCAGCGCTCCCTCTAAACTGTAGAGTCTTGTGAGCAAAAAATTCTACTTGGTGAACTGCTGGCATTAAAGCTGTGAACAAGCGAGCGATTTGGCTGCTGCGTACATTGGTTCAGTCTGGAGCCATCCTTCCTGAGCCGAGACAAAAATGTACGGAGGCTAAAAAACGGTGAACTAGCTCACACTAACTCAGCTTAGAGGGAACACGGCTTCTGGTACCTTCTGAAAGTCTACCAGTACAATCCTAACAACACTTCCCTGAGAATGCGCCTCGTCCAGTAGACTAGAGTGGGATTCGGAGTAGACATGTTGCTCTCTGAATGTTTTTATTTTAGCAAGAGTTCAGGGGAGGGGTAGAAACCTGCTTGGCCAGTTGCGTGACCTCGCAATGGAAAGCAGTGAGTCTCCTCGTGAGGCCCGAATATGACCGACGACTGAGCAGCAGCGAGTCTCTCAAGATTTATTGCAGGGAAGGAACACTCAGGGCTTTCTGGGCAAACAGAGGGTTGTTTAAGGTCTCCCTGACCAATGAAGAGGGTTTCATAGCCAGTTAACCATCTGCCGCTGAACTGAGGAAATCATTCGATGGTGTTTGTTGACGCGCCACAATAAAACAGCCTTTCTTAGACTCTTGACTGAAGCGTTCCTCCCATGGCGCTGAGCAAATTTATTGCTCTTAAGCCTCGATCAGACTTATTACTCCTCCTAAGGGGAGCCAAGCAGTCCGGAATGGTTCGAGCCACATTTTGGATTCACAGGCCGAGTTTAACAAGTTCCATGACCCATCAGTATCGTCTAAGATACAAGGTTTAAAACGGGGGTTCCCCAGAAGTGTTCGATCCTGTGGGCCCCATTGGAATTGTTTGTTCCCTCTAAGCTGTGGAGTCTTGTGAGCAAAAATTCTACTTTCTGAGCTACTGGCATTAAAGGTGTGAGTGAGCCATTTGGCTACTGCCTAAATTAGTTTGCTCTGGCAGCATCCTTCCTGAGCTAAGACAAAAACGTGTGAGCTGGAGGCTAAAAAATCCTTGAGCAAGCTCACACTAACTCAGCTTAGAGGGAACACTGGTGGGCAGGACCACAGAATGGTGGCTGCAGGTGGCGGAGCCAGCGACAGAGTGGCAGCTGCTGTGCCGCCCAAGGGCATCACGTTGGAGACCCCATGGTTTAAAAAGACACAGCGGCATGGAACGAATGTGACCACCTTAGAGAGAAGGCCACCCCAAGCGTTCTTTGGATGTGAACTGGAAAGAAACATGGTCTTGGAGGTGTCTTTTCAACACACTTGGCACAGGGCAGTGCAGCTTCAATGTTAGTAAGCCCTTCCCTAAAGGGATGCAGGGTTATTCTGGTCCAGCTTTCAAAAAAGCAGATGCAGGCCCGTAGCCAGAATTTTGTGGCTAGTGGGGCAGATTTTTTTTTCCGGTGGGGCTGACATTCTCAGTGCAGAAAGAAAAGCCATTTAACCAACAGAGAGCTGTGACCAGGATAGATCTCTAAACTGCAAGCTGTCCACCACTTGAGACGACAGTTCTCAGTTGCTGCAAGTTAATCGCTTCTGCCAGTTTAAGCAACAGTTCTGAGAGCCAGCCAGCAGGCAGAGGTGAGGACTTCTGTAGTCAAGAAAGCTAACACTGAGGCAGAAAAACTCTCTTAAAGGAGACCAGTTTCTTGACACAGAGTTAGAAGGGATCCTAGAGGTCACCTACTCCAACCCCCTTGCTCAGTGCGGGAATTAGTCAACGACAGCACCCCACTCTACTTAAAGGAGCGCACACCTTTAAACAAATGTTTAAAATGATTGGGGGGGGGAAGCATTTACAGGAGAAATTGTTGTGGGGCTGTGCCTTTAAGAAAGGGGGCAGAGCCCCCCAAAGCCCCACCGTAGCTATGGGCCTGAGCAGATGTATTTATTTACTGAGATTATCCATAGTCCATCATTCTTGCGGAGTCTTCAAACAGATTACATCCTGTAAATCAAGTACAGTCAACGGGGGGGGGCATCCACTGAACAAGACAGTGAATGGAAATCTGAAAACTGTAACCTCAGACAGCTGAAACAATGCATGAGCATTTAAACATGAGACTTATGGGCTAATATTTAAAGAAGGAGAGGGGTGCAGTGGGACGGTGGTGTTCCAGAGGAAAAGAGCTATTCAGCTTCCCCTTTGTATCTTGTTCCCACTGAAAAGCCCTCTCCCACCCTCCAAGCGGCTTTTACCCTCTTGGATATTTTTTTTCCTCCAGCACAGGTAAAGCTGGTGGGGGGGGGGAGGTGATATTTGGCAGGTTGTGTGTGGGGGGAGAATTAAACAGCCACTCTCCCCGCTTGTGCTAGGGTTCCTCTCTCAGACCCTTTCTGAACTGACAGCTTGCTCCAGAGAATCCGAGAAGTCAAGCCTTAAGGGTTAGCTTTGCAGTCACACACATTGAGGGAATTGCACTGGTTTATTTATTTGTATATTCAATGTAGCAAATGGGGTTCCACGTGGCCAAGTGCAAAGTGATGCACACTGGAGCAAAAAATCCTAACTACAAATACACATTGATGGGGTCCGAACTGGCGGAGACTGACCAAGAGAGAGATCTTGGAGTCGTAGTAGATAACTCAGTGAAAATGTTGAGACAGTGTGCGACTGCAATGAAAAAGGCCAACTCTATGCTGGGGGTTATTAGGAAGGGAACTGAAAACAAATCAGCCAGTATCATAATGCCCCTGTATAAATCCATGGTGCGACCTCATTTGGAGCACTGTGTACAGTTCTGGTCGCCACACCTCAAGAAAGATATTATAGCATTGGAAAAAGTGCAGAAAAAGGGCAACTAGAATGATAAAAGGGTTGGGACACTTTCTCTATGAAGAAAAGTTGAAGCGCTTGGGGCTCTTTAGCTTGGAGAAACGACGGCTGAGGGGTGACATGATCGAGGTTTATAAGATCATGTATGGGATAGAGTAGGTAGAGAAAGAAGTCCTTTTCTCCCTTTCTCACAATATAAGAACTCGTGGGCACTCCATGAAATTGCTGAGCAGTCGGCTTAGAACAGATAAAAGGAAGTCCTTTTTCACCCAAAGAGTGATTAACACATGGAATTCACTGCCACAGGAGGTGGCGGCGGCTACAAGCATGGACGGCTTCAACAGGGAATTGAATAAACATATGGAGCAGAGGTCCATCAGTGGCTATCAGCCACAAGGTACAGATAGGAACTCTCAGTCTGGGGCAAGTGATGCTCTGTATTCTTGGTGCTTGGGGGGGGGGGGGGGAACAGTGGGAGGGCTTCTAGTGTCCTGCCCCCGCTGCTGGACCTCCTGATGGCCCCTGGTGTTTTTGGCCACTATGTGACAGAGTGTTGGACTGGAGGGGCCACTGGCCTGATCCAACACTGGCTTCTCTTATGTTCTTATGTCTCTCCCACTCTGGCACCGGACCACCCAGTTCTAACCTCCATGAATTTATACAGTCCCTTTTGAGAGCCATCTAAGCTAGTGCCTGTCCTCCGATCACTTTGTGGCAGTGAGTTCCATAGGCCGATTTACACACCAAGGAACGCTCTCTTCTGCCCGGTCTGAACATCTGCCGGCAGTCTTGCGGAGGAAAAGAAGGCTACGGAATTAAGGGAGAGGGACCCGCTCTCAGGGAACCAGGTACTGTTTGCAAATGTACGTGAACCGGTGCAAACTGCAAGCCGGAACCAGGGTGGAGCCAACAGCTGTAAAGCCAGGAGTGACGCAGGCCTGCCGCACACAAGTTGGACAACAAGATAAAAGCTGTTTGCTGGCTCATCAGTGCCCTTTGGTTACCTGCCTGCACTTTGCTCCAGTTCTCAGGCGTTTGCCCATCTCTCTGGAACCACGGAGGAGGAGTCCCGCGAGAAGTGGAAGTGAGCTGCCTCACTGCTTTCAGGTGGGCAGGAGCTGTGGTTCAGTGGTAGAGCATCTGCTTGGCATACATAAGGTCCCAGGTTCAATCCCCGGCTGCGTTCAAAAGGACCAGGCAGTTGGTGACGGGAAAGATCTCAGCCAACTGCCAGTCTGAGTAGACAATCCTGACCTTGATGGACCAATAATGGTCTGATTCTGTAGAAGGCAACTTCTTGGGAGAGTTTCATTCAGGGGAGAGACTGTGGCTCAGTAGCAGAGCAGTTGCTTGGTGATGGGAAAGACCTCAGCTTGAGACCCTGGAGGCCTTATTGACTTTGATGGACTAAGGGTCTGAGTTCATGTAAGGCAGCTTCGTGTGTACTCATTTATGGTTCTCTCTTTGGGAGGGGCCGTGGCTCAGTGGTAGAGTATCTGCTTGGCATGCAGAAGGTCCCAGGTTCAATCCCCGGCATCTCCTGTTGAACGATGTAGAAAGTCTACTAGCAGAAGAAGAGATTACCCAGCCTTTCACGGAGAGTCTCACAGTGGCTGACAAACTCCTTTCCCTTCCCCTCCCCACAACAGACACCCTGTGAGGTATGTGGGGCTGAGAGAGCTCTAACAGAAAGTGCTCTTTCAAGGACAGCTCTGACAGAACTATGGCTTGCCCAAGTTCATCCAGCAGCTGCATGTGGAGAAGCAGGGAATCAAACCCGGTTCTCCCAGATTAGAGTCCACACACTTAACCACTACACCAAACTGGCTAGAAGCTTACTCCTCCTAATACTCCGTCTTTGATGTTTGAACTTTTCCCAGTACAATTAAAGAGCGCCCCCTCTCCCAGTGACTTAGCCTGAGAAGGACTGATTGTCCTTCTTCTGACTTTAAGAGACACAGAATATCAAAAGCAGCCAAGCATTAGTTCAAGATAGGGGGGGCCAGCTCCGGGTTGGGAAATTCCTGGCAATTTGGGGGTGGAACCTGGGGAAGGCAAGGGACAGATCGTGGACATTATGAGTGGCCAAATAGACATCTGACCTGGCTCATAGATCACAAATCTACCAGGAAGTTCTGTGCACGCTAGGGTTATCGTCCCCCAGCTGGCCCTGAGCCAGAAGGAGAACAGCAAGAGATCAGGTTACCGGCTGATCAGGAGTCACAGCCTAAGGCTGAAACTGAGCCAACACCTTGTTGCTCTGAAGCAGTAAACAAGTCTGCAGCAGCCACTATCAGCCCACCTGGCTCACCCACACCCTTGCAGTGCCGGCGCTGCCAGAGATGCTTAGAGTTGCGAGAAAGGAGAAGTGCAAGACTCCTGGCCCATCCTCAGCTGTCAGCTGAAGAGACGAATGAGTAGTTTCAGGATGACTGCCAAGGAATTGGCTGGGAGTTTAACTCCTTAAGACTTGGCTATAACTTCAGCTGAGAGAAGCAGCAGTTTGTGGATGCAACAAATACATGTTGCTACTGGACCACTGCAGACTCAAACCTCAGACTGGGCCTGACAACCCACTTCTCTGGAACCCCTGACCTCGGACTGGACTTGCACTTGCTGCCTGGAACTCGACCCTAGACTGGACTTTGATAAACCCACTCTCTGGAACCCCGGACTTTTGGGCTAAACTTTGGTTACTCTCTGCAACCCAACCTTGCCTGTGACCTGCCCCGCTGGAGCCCAGCCTATGCCTCCCAGGGAAGCTATACCAGTAAATAATGATTTCCTCCTCCACAATTCCCTGTCCCTGAGACCAATGAATCTTTCCTCTGATACTTAAAGCTGACAGAAAAGTCGCCAGTAGAACGGGGGCAGCTGCAGTGGAGCTGGGGTTTCTCCACCTGGTGGAAGGGTTTCCCTAGATCTGCTGGAAAATGTTAATTCCTAAATGTAAAAAAAAAAATTAATCCCTAGAATGCTCCAATGCTCATTTCCCTCAACATGGGGAAGGAGGGGTTTCCTGATTGGTTGTTTCCAGCTTGCTTCATGAAATCAGGCTCAAAGGAATCCTCAATACTGCAAGTATTTTTTCAGAACTGGGACTCTACTAAAACACGAAGTACCACGTGAAGCTGCCTTCTGAATCAGGCCCTCGGTCCATCAACGTCAGCATTGTCTACTCAGACTGGCAGCGGCTCTCCACGGCCTCAGGCAGAGGTCTTTCCCATCGCTGTCCATCTGGTCCTTTTAGCCTGAGGTGTCGGCAAAGGATGAGATGGTTAGACAGTGTTACTGATGCATTGAACATGAAATTAAACAAATTCCGGAGCACGGCATATGACAAAAGGGCCTGGAGTCATGTGGTTCTGTGCGATTGAACAACAACAACAAATTGTGTGCAGAATATTTATTTATTTATTTATTTATTTCATGGGATTTATATCCCGCCCTCCCCGCCTACAGCGGGCTCAGGGCGGCTAACAACACATAAATAATACATACAGTATCAATTAAAACAATTAAACTTATGCAACAAGATCAGCAGCATACAAATAATATATCTTCAGTAAGTGTATCAGAACGGCGTTCAGATGTAATCCTTGTGCACATTCACACAGGCTGGCGGATAGAATTGGGCCAGGGCCAAGATGTATACATTAGGCGGCCCCTACTTAAAAGCCTGGTGGAAGAGCTCCGTCTTGCAGGCCCTGCGGAATTGTAACAGATCCCGCAGGACCCTGATGTTCTCCGGGAGTTCATTCCACCAGTATGGGGCCGCCACTGAGAAAGCCCCGGCCCTTGTAATCGCCAGCCGCGCCTCCTTCGGCCCTGGCCCTAGCCAGGAGATCCAAAGATTGTCCAGCAGCCATGAGTTCTAGCTCTTAGCATTACACTAGTGGTGACCTAGACTTGTTTTAGGGGCTGAGGGAGCTCTGAGAGAACTGGGACTGGCCCAAGGCCCCCCAGCTGGCTTCACGTGGAGGAGTGGGGAATCAAACCCGGTTCTCCAGATTAGAGTCGGCTGCTCTTAACTACTACCCCAAACTGGCTCTCTTGGTCTTAAAGGTGCCACTGGACTTCAAACTGTGTTCTGCTGGAATAAACGTTAGGCCTTTAAGGCGCCTCTGGATTGTTCTGTTTTGCTGCAACAGTTTAGCACAGCTGCCCCTTTGAAATCAAGGCAAGAAGACCTGCCAGGAAAAGGTATCCATTCTAGAGAAATTGGTAAGGGAGATCAGAAAGCCTGTTCTAACTTGGCTGGCCCAGTGGGGCCTGAGCTTGTCAGATCCCAGAAGCTAAGCAGAGTCGGCCCTGGCTAGTATTTGGACAGGAGACCTGCAAGGAATACCAGGACCGTAATGCAGAGGTAGGCAATGGGCAAACCACCTCTGCATGTTTCTTGCCTTGAAAACCCTATGGGGTCACCGTAAGTCAGCTGTGATTTGATGACCCTTTCCACCACTACAGTCAGAAAGCCTTGATGCTTGTCTTCGTGGACTTTAATGTACATCGGTGCTGCCATCTTCTGCCCACCAATCACGACTGTCATCTGAAATGGCCATAATTGGAGAGGGCAGCTGTGACGGACTGCGCTTCTAAAAAAAGGTTTTATGATCCCTGTGTGCTGTTTTTCTGCTGAGTCCGCAGAATTCTGCTGACCCAGGAGGAAAACGGCACGCAGGGATCATAAAACCTTTTTAAAAGCACAGTCCGTCCCACCTCCCCTCTCTGATACTGACCGTTTCAGGTGACACACAGAGCAAAGTCCAGCCTGAGGCTAATTCTGGAGCAAGACCTAAGAGAGCCAGTCTGGCGTAGTGGTGAAGTGCGCGGACTCTAATCTGGGAGAACCGGTTTCGATTCCCCACTCCTCCAATTGCATCTGCTGGATGACCTTGGGCAAGCCAGAGTTCTGTCAGAGCTGTTCTTGAAAAAGAGCAGTTTCTGTCAGAGCTCTCTCAGCCCCTCCTACCTCACAGGGTGTCTTTTGTGGGGAGGGGAAAGGAAAGGAGTTTGTAAGCCGCTCTGAGACTCCTTTGGGTAGTGAAGGGGGGGGGTATAAATCCAATCTCTTCTTCTTCTAAAGATGGCGTTGACAGCCAGCATCATAGAGTGCTTAATGTGTCAGCCTGGGATCTGGATGCCCCAGATTCAAATCCTCCCCTCTGCTACAGAAGCTCTCTGGATGACCTTGGGCTCGCTCTCTCTCTCTCTCTCTCTCTCTCTCAGCCTAACCTGCCTCCTAGGGTGATTGTGAGGATAAAATGGAGGAGAGGCAAATGGCATGTGCTGCTTTGTGTCCTCGCTGGGGAGAAAGGTGGGACATCAATGAAGTAAATACATCTTTTGTCAATTTATTTTTACATGTTATACTGCGTCCTCTCCTGTGCGGTCTAGAGCAGTTAAATGCTACCCCTGCATGTAGCAGGAGGCGGCTGTGGAATGGACGGCACCCCTTCCAAATGCACGGACGGGAGGACAATTTGAGGGGAGTTGTATTTTCTGTGTATGTGTGCACATGGAAGTCATGGCAACCTCTGGTGGCTGACCCCCTTACTGGGGAGCTTGGAGGTTATTCAGAGAGGTGGCTGAGTAAATCCTGTCCCGTCGTCCCGACTGCTGGTATTATTCTGCTTGATCCTTCTCTAGTAAAGGTAAAGGTTTCCCTTGCTCAAAAGCCAGCCGAATACGACTCTAGGGATGTGGTGCTCATCTCTGTTTCCAAGCCGAAGAATCAGCGCTGTCTGAAGACTTTTCCATGGCCATGTGGCCAGCATGACTAGATGCTGAGGCGCACGGAATGCTGTTCCCTTCCCACCAAAGCAGCACCTATTTATCTGCTTGCAATTTCTTGCTTTCGAACTGCCACGTTGGAAGGAGCTGGAACCAGCGACGGGAGCTCACTCTGTCACACGGCACTCGGGTCTCGAGCTGCCAAACGACCAATCTTCCAGTCTGCAGTTCAGTGTCTGATGGACCTCTGCTCCACATGTGCATCCATACATTGGTTCACAAGCAAGATCCACAGGTGGACTTAAAAGCAAAACTTTAAAGCAAAATGCCCTCTTCAGGAGACAGTCCTAGAATAAAACTACTTAGGGTTTCTTGTTGTTTCTTTTGCTTTTTAATACTACAGACATCATTCCGTGGTTTAACACTGAGAATCATTTCCGTGTGTGCGTGTGGCTCGAATCTCTCTTGACTTAAATATTTTTTTAGAAAGTGAGAGGTAGGGTGCCGAACCACACTGGTGAAAAGGATCTGGGGTACATCTCCAAAAAACTCAGGCTGAAACCGTGTGCCTGTCCCCAGTGCTAAAGACGCACCAGCAAGTCTACAACACCGTCTTTTTCTTCTCCGCACAGTCCATACAGTGGTTCAGAAATCAGCATCAGGTAAGCAGGGTCAGCTAAATGTTTTGCCATCCATGAATCCTTCTCCTGTGCCACCCCACCCCACCCCAGCTTTGGTCTGAGCTTCTGAAATGCTGTTTTGAACAATAGTACACCCCCTAGAGATTTGAGTCCTGTAGAACCTTAGACACCAACGAGATTTTCGGGATGTGAGCTTTTGGGAGTCAGAACTCCCTTTGTCAGTTCTGAAAACTTTGTCGGTCTCTTAAGGTGCGACGGGATGAAATCGAGCTATTCTACTGCAGACGAACACAGTACCATCTGCAGGCAACTGCAGGCTGATCCCAATGTAACGTAGGGTGCTGGAAAGGTCTGAAGACATAAAAACATCGCCCAAATCAAATAGCTCCGTAACCTATTGAAAGCCGAATTGACAAGCAAGACCCCACAGGAATTTCAGATGCACCGAGGCAGGCAATAGCAAACTACCTCGGAACATAAATTAAATAAATCTCTTGCCTTGATAACTCTATGGGGTCACCATAAGTCAGCTGTGACTAGAGATGTAAAATTTACAGACATTTTGAAGCTCAGAAAAAAACAAGTTTTTTTCAGGAAAAAAATGAAATTTTTGGAAAAATTGAAAAAAAATTCTCCATTAGCCCTTCTTTTTTCTTTTCCAGACTGAAAGTCATTCTGTTACTTTAGGAACATAAAATATGACTATGGACAATTTTCCGTGGCATGAAATGATCACAACTAGCATATTAAAAATCTAGTGTATCCGAACAATTATTACAAACAGAATTTACTTTTTAAATATTTATTTGTAATTGCAACAAATGGAGCAACAATCTCCTGGACTGTTTACTAGTTTATGTGGAACAGACAAAAAACCCTCCACAAAACAATTTTTTAAAATCCAGAAGTAACAATTATTCATATTTCCTCTCCCCAGTATTAAATCAAAATTAAAACACCCATTCTCATAAAAAGAATTGAAGAGGGGGGAAGTGTATAGAAGGGAGTGTGGGACTAAGTTTCAATGAATGGGCATGAAATTTAATCAGAATCATTTTCTGGGCTGTAATGATCAGTTTCAGTCTCTGCTTCTGCAGCTACTCTGTTGTGTCTGTCATTATCACAGTTATTATGGACCTCTAAAAACTGAAGGTTTGCCTGGATTGAAACAGAAATTAGATTAATCTGATACCATACATATTTTTAAAAAATGATTTGGAAAATATTTGAACACCTTGTCTTAAAATATTTTATTCATCATGTTAAAATAAAATGTTCCATAATCAATTTCTTTTTTTTTCTTTTTTCAATTTTTCCAATTTTTCAGAAAAAAATAAGAGGCTCCAGGAAAACTGGGAAAACCCTTTTTTTTCTGAATTTTTCCAGTTTTTTTCCAGGCCTTCACATCTCTAGCTGTGACTGGACAGCAAAAGAAGAAACATTTTCTAGCGCGTATCTATCTGACAAAGCAGGCTGCAACCTATGAAAGCTCGCATCGAAATGAACGTTCGTCTTTAAAGGTGCTGCCGGATTTTCGCTTGATTTTGCTCTAATTGCTCTTCTGAGAGGTGACTGAATGGAAGGAGGGTTACGGCAGACAACAGTTTCGGGTCCGCCTCCAGAAGAGAGCAGAATGTTTTAGGGTGGAACTCTACCTCAGAGACAAGCGAGCAGGGTGAGGGCCAATCAACCTCAAGGAGAGGGCAGAACACCCAGTTTTAAGCCTGTGTTTGGGGAGAAGCAAACCTGGAAGCTTACTCAGGGGCAGACAGGAATCGGTTCAAATCTTGTGCATTCAAGAGGATTTTAACCAGATGGATCGGCTCTAAGAAACCCATCCGAAACAACCCCATTTTAAGAGAAAGGCCCTGAATTATACAAAAGGTGTTTAAATACCATTCGGGGCAGGTCTTAAGGTGCAATAGAACGCATCATCTCCCGTGTTTACGGACTTCACATTCCATCCTGAAGCTCTGCCCAGTAAATAAGCGGTTTTCTGGACGGCGCTGAGAAACCTGCGTCCACTCATGCCCCCTTTTCAATCCCAGTACACGAACCAACCATCTCTGCCCCCCCTTTCTAACTCTTGCCTCGGTGTTCTTGGCATCCCACCCTTCCACACGGCAAAATTTACCACACGGCAGCAAACCCTAGAGCCTTTACATGTGCTACCATGTACTTTAACAGAAGGCGACAGATGTGGGGAAGGTTTTATTCAAAATATCTTGTCCCCCTCTCCCTCCCCCAAAAAACTTAGGCAGTTGTGTGGGCATCCCCCTCCCCTCAGTCTTACTGAAAAGGCTCCTCACAGCTTCCAGAGAAATAACTAGAAAAAGCAATCGGTATCAGAAGTTACCAGAAGAGGCCTTCTTTGGCACGAACCGGAAACCCTTCTCTCTGCGAACTGCACACGCAAACACACGCACCGTCCCGATCCCTATGAACCTGAGCTGAGCGCCACCTCTGCTGTTGTTTCTGCGAATCCTGACTCACTTTCCCCTGGTAAGCCCCCCCCCCCCCCCCCGTTCTAAAAGGCAGAGCTTCCCGATCTAGTACGTAGGGTCAGGTACGAACAGAAGGCAGCGGCATCCCCAGCGACAACTTCCGGGCATGGGGAGAGGCCGAAGGAAACGTCCCGAACCTCCAAGCACTGCAAACGGGTTTGCTCCCTCCCGAGTTGAAAACGTAACTGTGGTTCGTTCTCTCGGGGCCGCTCTTTCGTTCCGATTCTCTGTGCGTGGAGGGCATGCGCAAAGTCCTCCAAAGGCAAAGCGTTCCGACGTCGGCACTGCTGCGAAAGAGTCGTTCTTATCGGCAGCCTTTCCTCCCCGCTTCTCCTCCAACAACAGGACCCCCCCAGCGAAGTGTTTCCAAATTCAAGCCAGTTGCAACAAGAGGTTTTGGTAGTTCTGAGGAAGGGCGACGACCTCTTCCGCGGGTTCCAGCGTCTCCATCACTTCCGGAGAAACCGTCAGCCATGCCAGAGGGCCGAGGCGCCGTTCCACACACCTGTGGCAGAGGTACCCCCCGGGGTCTTTGACGCCACCACTCTGTTGGGGAAGGAGTTCAGAGACAATGACCCCCTGATACAGCTTTACCACGCAGGAATACATGTGCCCAAGTTAGGGTTGCCAGTGCCCAGGTGGTGGCTGGAGATCCCCTGGGATTACAACCGATCTCCGGGCAACAGAGATCAGTTTCCCTAGAGAAAATGGCTGCTTTGGGAGGCGGGCTTTCTGGCATTAGACCCCATTGAAGTCCCTCCCCTCTGCAAATCCCACCTGCTTCAGGCTCCAACCCCAAAATCTTCAAGTATTCCCCAAACTGGGGCTGGCCACCCTAGCCCAGGTACACAGAATACCATCTCGACAGGAACATTTTAAAAAAGACAGCTTCTGAAGGTAACCTTGCTGGTCGGCAGTAAGGGAAAGGAGTTTGTGAGCCGCTCTGAGACTCCTTTTGGTAGTGAAGGGCGAGGTAGAAATCCAATCTCTTCTTCTTCTTCTTCAAAGAGCCTCTGCTTGGCAGGCAGAAGGTCCCAGGTTCAATCCCCGGCATCTCCAGTTAAAAAGGACCAGGCAGGAGGTGATGGGAAAGACCTCAGCCTGAGACCCTGGAGAGCTGTAAAGAGGGGCTGTGTCTCAGTGGCAGAGACTCCGCTTGGCAGGCAGAAGGTCCCAGGTTCAATCCCCGGCATCTCCAGTTAAAAAGGACCAGGCAGGAGGTGATGGGAAAGACCTCAGCCTGAGACCCTGGAGAGCTGTAAAGAGGGGCTGTGTCTCAGTGGCAGAGACTCCGCTTGGCAGGCAGAAGGTCCCAGGTTCAATCCCCGGCATCTCCAGTTAAAAAGGACCAGGCAGGAGGTGATGGGAAAGACCTCCGCCTGAGACCCTGGAGAGCTGTAAAGAGGGGCTGTGGCTCAGTGGCAGAGCCTCTGCTTGGCAGGCAGAAGGTCCCAGGTTCAATCCCCGGCATCTCCAGTTAAAAAGGACCAGGTAGGAGGTGATCGGAAAGACCTCTGCCTGAGACCCTGGAAAGCTGTGAAGAGGGGCTGTGGCTCAGTGGCAGAGCCTCTGCTTGGCATGCAGGAGGTCCCAGGTTCAATCCCCGGCATCTCCAGTAAAAAGGACCAGGCAGGAGGTGATGGGAGAAACCTCCGCCTGAGACCCTGGAGAGCTGTAAAGAGGGGCTGTGGCTCAGTGGCAGAGCCTATGCTTGGCATGCGGAAGGTCCCAGGTTCAATCCCCGGAATCTCCAGTTAAAAAGGACCAGGCAGGAGGTGATGGGAAAGACCTCTGCCTGAGACCCTGGAGAGCTGTAAAGAGGGGCCGTGGCTCAGTGGCAGAGCCTCTGCTTGGCATGCGGAAGGTCCCAGGTTCAATCCCCGGCACCTCCAGTTAAAAAGGAACAGGCAGGAGGTGATGTGAAAGACCTCCGCCTGCGACCCTGGAGAGCGGCTGCCAGTCTGAGCAGACAGTAGTGAACACTGATGGGCCAATGATCCGCTTCAGTATAAGGCGGGTTCAAGTGTATCGGTTTTTCACATCACCTACTGCCTGATCTCTTTTTAACTGGAGATGTCAGGGACTGAACTGTATCACAAAGCAGAGGTTCTTCCACTGAGCCACGGCCCGTCCCAATAAAAAAAACAAAAGGGGTGACAGAGGCTGGCGCGAGCACAAGCACAAGCCACTGTCAACTTCCAGAGCAAAGAAAATAGCTCAAAAGCAGGCCCTCCTTCAATCATTAACTAAGGGGCCTCTCCAGTTCCACAAGACTGGATAGTATCTTCTACAACAGCCAGCAAACAGTGGGAGGGGACAGTGGGGCGGTGGAGGGATGAAAGGCAACCATCAGCGACGATCTCCCAAGCACCCAGCTGAGCAAACTGGACACATACGTAAGCAAACGGCCTCTTCTTCATGATCAGGAAAGAGTCGGCAGGAATGTGATTGAGGCACCCCCGGATAGAGCACGGAACTGGCTCCCCCTTGCAGATATTGCTGGTCAGCTCTGGCCTTAAATAATACTCCTGGAAAGAAGAGAAGACAATAACCGGGGCGGGGCGGGGGGGGGGATATACGAGACGGTGGATTCTGAGCTGCTACTCCTTTTGGGATGTGGGGGGACCACACTGTAAGAAGAGCCCTGCTGGGTCAGACCCGCGAGGGTCCATCTAGTCTAGCAACCTGTCTCACACAGGGGCCTGCCAGTTCCTCTGGAGGGCCAACAATAGGGCAGAGAGGCTGAGGCCTTCATGAAAACATCAGAAGAGCCCTGCTGGATCAGACCAGTGAGGGTCCATCCAGTCCAGCCTCCTGTCTCACACAGTGGCCAACCAGTTCCTCTGGAGGGCCAACAACAGGGCAGAGAGGCTGAGGCCTTCATAGGAACATCAGAAGAGCCCTGCTGGATCAGACCAGTGAGGGTCCATTCAGTCCAGCATCCTGTCTCACATAGAGGCCAACCAGTTCCTCTGGAGGGCCAACAACAGGGCAGAGAGGCTGAGGCCTTCACAAGAACATCAGAAGAGCCCTGCTGGATCAGACCAGTGAGGGTCCATCTAGTCCAGCATCCTTGTCTCACACAGTTACTCTGGCGAGCCAACAACACAGCAGAGAAGCCGAGGACATTCCCCTGAGGTCGTCTCCTGGTATTGAGTTTCAGCAGTTTACTGCTCCTGAATGTGGAGGTTCCCTTCCAACTGTTTTATGCATAAGCCTCTATTTAGATTGGGGGGGGGAGGGGTGTGCCCACATCCTGCCAACTGTTTGAGTGGTAGAAGCAAAAACATCATTTCTTGCTTATTTTTTAATGTTTTTAAAAAAATGCACCACTCTCTCTCTTTAAAGAACAAGATTTAGCCCCCAAATAGCTTTGCACACACAAAACGTCTTCTTCCTCCTTCCTTCATTTCAGGCTGTCCTCTTTTGGTGTAAACCTTCACTCCCTTTAGGATAGTGTGGCAGCAGGCTCATAGCTATGGTGGGGCTTTGGGGGGCTCTGTCCTCTTTCTTAAAAGCACAGCCCCACAAATTTCTCCTGTAAATGTTTTTTTTTCAATCATTTCTAAACATTTTTTAAAATGCATGTGCTCCTTTAAGCAGAATAGGGTGCTGTCGTTGACTAATTCCCACACTGATAAAGGGGGTTGGAGTAGGTGACCTCTAGGATCCCTTCTAACTTTGTGTCAAGAAATTGGTCTCCTTTAAGAGAGTTTTTCTGCCTAAATGTTAGCTTTCTGGGCTATAAAAGTCATCACCCCCACCTGCTGGCTTGTTATCAAAATTCTTGCTTCAGCTGGCGGAAGTGATTAACTTGCAGCAGCTGAGAACTGTCATCTAAAGTGGTGGACAGCTTGCAATGCAGAGATCTCTCCTGGTAACAGCTTCTTATTGGCTAAATGGCTTTTCTTTCTGCACTGAGAACTTCAGCCCAACCAGAAGAAACCTGCCCCACGACCCACAAAATCCTGGCTGTGGGCCTGTGTAGCAATCCAATGCATTCAGGAAATACCCTGCGAAGTATTTTATCTGCTCCTCCAAGTGTCACTTTGGTGACATCCACAAAAGACCCTCCTTAATTGCAGCCAGGGGGTGATGGTTTTAACTCACCCCCGCCAACGTCAAGAGGTGGCACAGAAACTGCGGCATGATGAGACGTCTCTTGGCACGGGTCACTGCAACGTAGACCAAATTCCATTCATCGGCAGGGATTTTGTCTGCAGGGATATTCAAGACAGACAGATGGACTGGAGGGCAGATCAGATAATGAAACACTGGCTGGAAAAAAAAAAACCCTGGATTTTCAGGAAGGGCCAGTCGCAAAGTTACTTGCCCCAACGATTCTTCTTGAGAAAGGGGAAGAAGAGAGAACATGGAGAAGAATTCAGTGTAGATAGATCAAGATGGGCAGCCGTGATAGTCTGTAGCAGGAGAAAAGAGCAAGAGTCCAAGAGAACCTTAAAAGACTAACAATATTTGTGGCAGGGCAGGAGCCTTCAGGAGTCACTGAAGCACCTGCAGAAATGAGCAGTGACTCACGAAAGCACCTGCCCTGCCACGCATTTTATTAGTGTTTACAGAGAAGAAGAGAGAAGAGATTGGATTTATACCCCACCCTTCACTTGAAGTCTCAGAGCGGTTTACAATCTCCCAGATTAGAGGCCGCGCTCCTAACCACTACACGGATCTTTAAGGTGCTCCTGGACTCCTGCTTTTTTCTACTGCTGAGGATTCAGGGGTTGAACACCCACTTTGCACGTAGAAGATCCAGGGTTCAATTCCTGGCTGCTTCTCCACTTTCAGGATCTTTTTAAAAATTTTTTTAACAAAACAGACAAACAAAACATAAAACGAGGGTATCTAAATATTCTTACATTTCTTGTTAACAAAACTCAGACTTAATTTAATCATCGTTTTACCCATTACACCTCGTGTCCTTGTATAAATCTCTTGCAAATATGCAAAAGTTATAGTTTATATATCCTCATAACGCTTTGCGAGTCTATGAATTTTATTTGTTGTATCCTTCAAGCCATTTATAAAATCTTTACCAAATATTTTCAAAAATTGCCTCTGGTTGTCCTTTCAAAATTAATGCTAACTTATCCATTTCGGAAGTTCCCAACAATTTGCTTAAGATTTCTTTTCTCGAAGGTGTTTCTTTACTCCTCCAATGTTTAGCATTAGCAGATTTTTATTTATTTTTTTAGATTTCTATCTCGCACTCCCCACCTCTCAGCAGGCTCAGGGCGGCTAAAAACACAGTTCCTATACAATAAAATGTATTTACCAGTGTTCCCTCTAAGCTGAGTTAGTGTGAGCTAGCTCACAGTTTTTTAGCCTCTGGCTCACACCTTTTTGTCTTGGCTCAGAAAGGACGGCTCCAGAGCAAACTAATTTCTGCAGTAGCCAAATCGTTCGCTCACAATTTTAACGCCGGTGGCTCACAAAGCACAATTTTTGCTCACAGGACGCCACAGCTTAGAGGGAGCATTTACATGTAAAATAAGATACGAATCATGTTTTTTTACAATTTTCTAGTAAAACATTCAATAAAAACATTTCTGCCCACTTTCAGGATTTCATGGAAGAGACGCTGCCGGTCAACATCAAGCAAGAAGGACCGGCCGTCTGACTATGGCGGCTTAGATGATTCCACGGACTGGGGGAAGGGATACACTTAAGGGAGGTTAACTTACCAACGTGGAAGGCTGGGATCCTGTTGAGGTTGTGCCGCTCTAATGGGATAGTCACAAAGTCGTCGGCCACTTGGACGGTGTCAAACTCCATCCCTTTGGCCTTATGGACAGTCCCCAGGACAAAATCTAGGACACAAACCAAACACATGGTCCACGAAACAAATCCTGAAGCTTGCAAAGGGCTATGTACCGTATTTTTCGCTCCATAAGACACACCTGACTAGAAGACACACCTAGCTCTGCTCGGTGCCGTGGCTTGGGAAAGGTGAGGGGGGTTTAAGACGCACACACTTTTCCCCCCACTTTTTTTGGGAGAAAAAGTGAGTCTTATGGAGCAAAAAATACGGTATATACTGAAGCAACTGCAGCAACTTTCTATGCAGCAACTTTCTACCACCGCCAATGCCGCCACCACGGCACCGTGGGGGAACACCTCCTTGGCATGCAGAAGGTGCCAGATTCATTGGGAGAAAGATGGAAGTGGGCACCAGCCTGACATCTTGAAGGCTGTGAGAAGGAGGCTTTGCTAAGGCCTAGGGACAAAAAGAGGGGAGTGGGGGGGGGGGGGGAATGAACCTGAAACTAGGATCCAGAACCTGAAAAGGATAGTCAAGTAAAAAGAGGGCCAGCCATAAAAGCTTAATATGCAGTGCATAAAAAGAGACATGTATTTATTAACAAAGAATTTAAAAATATATCGGGGCCCAATCGCACCTCATGTAAAAATAACTGATTCTAACACACAAGGGCTAATAGACTTGACCTGACGCGTTTTGGCCTGCACGGGCCGTCCTCAAACACTGCAAGGAACATATTGGCGCAAATGATATTACAGTACAATCGTACAATTACACAATATAGATACAAGATGGACCAGAAAAGAATTGCTGTAAAAAATAGAAAAATGGGAAATTAAATATATATAATAAAATGAATAACTAAGTTGTAACTATATTCTACTAAAAAACATATGGACTGACTTCCAAAGTGAAACCACCTCCAGGCACAGAATAAAAGTGTAAATGAGGCCTCCAAAGATGCAATCACATCTTGAGTGATATTTCACTGATAATCTAGATTATCAGTTTCTATTTTTTTATATAAATTTTTATAGCGTTTTTGTAAAAAAAAGAGAAAACAAGAAAAAGCATACAAAGATCCAAACATACTAACAGATATGGAGTCCGTACTATATGTATCTACATTAACATTTCTACTAAAATCAGTACCTAATTCACCAAATTAGCTTATCCTAGTTTTATACGAGCCTATAATTAGAGTTGATTCATTTTTTATAGTGTTCATCCAACCATTTATAAAACCTTGACCAGTTATTTTCAAAGATTTCCTCTCTTTTATCTGCTAATTTCAATGTTAAATTGTCCGTTTCTGCAGTCTCCAATAGTTTATAGATTGTTTCTTCCTTAGGCCAGTTGGTGTCGTGGTTAAGTGCGCGGACTCTAATCTGGGAGAACCGGGTTTGATTCCCCACTCCTCCACTTGCACCTGCTGGATGACCTTGGGCAAGCCATAGCTCTGTACCAGCTGTTCTCTCAAGGACAGCTTGGGAAAGAGCTCTCTCAGCCCCACCTACCTCACACGGTGCCTGTTGTGGGGAGAGGAAGGGAAAGGGGTTTTGTAAACTGCTCTGAGACTCCTTTGGGTAGTGAACAGCGGGGTATAAATCCAGCCTTTTCTCTTCTTCTTCTTAGATTATCAGTTTCTAGATTATCAGTGAAATATCACCTGGTCGAGTGGTTTCTGGTTTTCCGGTGCCTGACAAGTGTTTTTAAGAAAGTGGGCGGGGCCAGGAATGGGCTTCTGCTCAGCAAGGGTTCTGATTGACAACTGGAGATCTGATGGGCTGTGCAAACATTTTTTTTTACATGCTGCCTTGGCAGCTGCCGCCACCACAGCACAAGGATCCACACTGTGCGACTGACGTTAAGCCGTGGCAATCGCCTCATGGCTGGCTCCGCCTCCCGGAGCAGCCATTTTGTGGCAGCCATTTTGTTGCGGCGCCCACCATGCCGTGTCAGATTTCCAAATCTGTCGGTGCGCTCAAAAAGGTCAGGGATCCCTTCTAATCCCCTTTTAAGGCCGCTTATTCCTGTGGCCATCACTACATCCTCTGGCAGCCCATTCCACATCTTAATCGCTCACTGAGGAAAGAATGACTAGAACGCAGAAAGAAAAGAGGGGTGACGTTGAAGCGCTGGCCCTGGGCAGAATGCCTCTTTCAGACCTCCAAAAGGGGGCCTTGTCCAGTGCTCCCTCTAAGCTCAGTCAGTGTGAGCTAGCTCACAGTTCTTTAGCCTCTGGCTCGCACATTTTCATCTTAGCTCAGGAAGGATGGCTCCAGAGCAAACTAATTTCTGCAGCAGCCAAATCGCTCCCTCACAACTTTAATATGCCAGTGGCTCACAAAGCAGAATTTGTGCTCACAAGACGCCACAGCTTAGAGGGCGCATTGGCCTCATCCCATCCCTCGAGCAAAAATCACGTCTGCTTTTACCTGCGGCCTCAGGTGTCGACGTATGGCACTGCGATATCCTGTCCAGCAGCAGAGGGATGTAGCGAGAGTGTTTCTCCACGATTGCGATCTTGCTCTCCAGCTGCTTATCTTCCGCACGAGCAGCGTAGTCCCTTAAAGCCGCGTAGCCTTTTTCAACCCACCTCTTCACGAAAGGATCCTTCACCTCGAACTTCACTGAGGACACACAATTGGGGACACAATGAGCATGGCGCTGCCTGTTGCCAAGAACACGGGGATGCCCCTGAAAACGGAAGCTGTGCATGTCTCCACCTTTGGCAACCAACGATGTGGACGGGGGGGGCGGGGGCGGGGACACATACACGGTGGGGGAACAGGCCCATAGCCAGGATTTTGTGGCTTGTGGGGCCAATTTTTCCCCCACGGGGGCTGAAGTTCTCAGTGCAGAAAGAAAAGCCATTTAGCCAATAGGCTATTTCTAGGATAGATCTCTGAATTGCAACCTATCAGCCACTTTAGATGACAGTTCCCAGCTGCTGCAAGTTAATCGCTTCTGCCAGCCGAAGCCACAGTCCTGAGAACAAGCCAGCAGGTGGGGGTGATGACTTCTAGAGTCAAGAACATAAGAAAAGCCATTGTTGGATCAGGCTAATGGCCCATCCAGTCCAACACTCTGTCACACAGTGGCCAAAAATACCAGGTGCCATCAGGAGGTTCAGCAATGGGGCAAGGACAGTAGAAGCCCTCCCACTGTTGTCTCCCCAAACACCAAGAATACAGAGCATCACTTGCCCCAGACTGAGAGTTACTATCTATACCTTGAGGCTAATAGCCACGGATGGACCTCTGCTCCAGATGTTTATCCAATTCCCTCTTGAAGCCTTCCATGCTTGTAGCTGCCGCTACCTCCTGTAGCAGTGAATTTCTTAGAAAGCTAACACTTAGGCAGAAACACTCCCTTAAAGGAGACCAGTTTCTTGACACAGAGTTAAAGGGATCCTAGAGGTCACCTACTCCAACCCCTTGCTCAGTGCAGGAATCAGTCAACTACCGCACCCCACTCTGCTTTATTTATTTATTTATTTATTTATTTATTTAATTCGGCTTTTAGGCCGCTCTCCCCGCACAGCAGGCTCAGAGCGGCTTAAAAGAGTGCATGCATTTTTTAAAACTGTTTAAAAATGATTGGGAAAAAAAGCATTTACAGGAGAAATTCTTGTAAGGCTGTGCTTTTAAGAAAGGGGGCAGAGCCTCCCAAAGCCCCACCATAACTACAGGCCTGTTGGGGAATGCACGCCGGCTAACTGAGAATAGCTCCGTCTGTAGAATCGGCAGCCCACCTTGGAATTTCCTCTTTTGGATGAAGTTGTTTCCTCTCTGTGAATTTTGTGAACTGAACATGTACTAGTTTATGAACCTGATATAAGATGAATACACTCACATTCGGAATGGAAGAGGTGCCAAATATCCCGAATCTGATCCAGGCCGAAGGCACGAAGACCCTAACAAAACAGAGAGAGAGAGAGAGAGGGAACACACACCTGAATTTTACAGCAGTAAACCTTATTGACAGCCTAACGGTTGTATTTATTTTCTTACTGCTTTAAGGGCCTGCCTTTCTCATTGATATTTCAGGGGGTAGCGGTGCTGGTCTGAAGTACAGCATCTAGAGTTGAGTCCGGGAGCATCTTAGAGACCAAGAAGATCTTTGGGGGTAGGAGCTTTCGAGAGTCAAAGCTCTTGTATCTGACGAAGAGAGCTCTGACTCTTTAAAGTAGTAGAAAGGAGATTGTAAGCTGCTCTGAGACTCCCTTGGGTCGAGAAGGATGGGTTATAAATCCAATTTCTTCTTCTTCTTCTTCCGTTTTAACCCCACAGCAACTTTATGAGGTAGGTCAGATCAAGAGAGTACGATTGGCTTAAGGTCGTCCAGCAAGATTCCACTGCGGAGCTAGGATTTGAACTCGGCTCTCCCAGACCCTCGTCCGGCACCCTAATTTCTGCCACACCGAATACGGTGATGTTGCCTCCAAATGGTCCCAGTGGCTGCAGAAATATTCATTTCGGCCTTTTCAGCTCCAACAGACATCCTTCATTTTCCGTTTCTGGTGGCCCCTCGCGGCCCCCTTACCCCAATCAGGTGTATTGCAGCCGGTGGATCTCCTCTGGTGACGTTCACAGCGGACTCAAAGACCATCTGGTTGCTCCGGCACAGGAGGGCTAGCTTCCCTCTCGGCTCTTCCCCGGTGACATCGCCTGGCAAGAGTGGAGCAAAGCCCGGTTGAATCCAGAGAAAGCAGACAGACACCCCCCCCCAAACGTTAGAATCGGCTCAGAGAGCTCACCCTCTTGAGTGCCCCCCACCAGAGTCTTGTTTCGAACCCCCTTGCAAATGTCTAGAATGGAAGCTCCGACGTAAGCAATCTCGGGGCCAAATCGGAAACTCTACATAGGAGGAACACACAAGGGGAAGAAATTTTTTTTTGTAAAACACACTGTAGTACTGAACAAAACCTCCATCCCCCTCTCCTCGACCTGACCTGGATAGCCCAATCAGATCTCAGAAGCTAAGCAGGGCCAGCCGTGGCTAGGAATTGGAAGGGCGACCTCCAAGTAATACCAGGGCTGTGACGCAGAGGCAGGCAATGGCAAAGAAGAGAAGAAGAGAGAAGACGTTGGATTTCTGAAGTCACTGAAGCACCTGCAGAAATGAGCAGCGACTCACGAAAGCGCCTGCCCTGCCACACATTTTGTTAGTGTTTACAGAGAAGAAGAAGAAGAGAGAACAGATTGGATTTATACCCCACCCTTCACTTGGAGTCTCAGAGCGGCTTACAATCTCCTTTCCCTTCCCCTCCCCACAACAGGCACCCTGTGAGGTAGGTGGGGCTGAGAGAGCTCTTTCCCAAGCTGTCCTTGAGAGAACGGCTCTGACAGAACTATGGTTTGCCCAAGGTCATCCAGCCAGGTGCAAGTGGAGGGGTGGGGAATCAAACCCGGTTCTCCCAGATTAGAGTCCACGCTCCTAACCACTACACCAAAGCACCTCTGAATTGCCTCTTGCCTCAAAAACAAAGTCTAGCTCGCCACCTAGTGGTACATAACACTAAACAGCCAGAAATTCAGGCTGCCAGACAATCTTAGGATCTCCTGGCTACACTACACAAAAGGCCACACGATAATTATTATTATTACACACACACACACACACACAGAATAGCCACTTCCAGAACCAGCAGCTACCTAAACTGGCCCCATGTAGCTGCAGGGAAAGACCTGGACTCGGTTCACGCTCAGAGTAGTCTGCGCGGAGGATTATGGGTCATACACACACACTGTTCACCAAGGGGTCAGCCAGACCTAAAACAGCCTTCCTTATTCCCCAAAACGTGGACAACGTCTGTGGAAGAGGTGGCCATCAAGAAGGAAGGCAGGAATTCATATAGCTGGCGGCCACAAAATCCAGTCCCTGATTCACCTTCCTTTTTAGCAGGTTAATTAAGAACAGAGAGTGCAGCACAGGCGCCCAAACGCAGCTTTTAGGGGGAGAGATGATGGCAGAACCCAGTAAGCTTCTGGGCCCGCAGGGGTCCCCAACGCAGTGCCCATGGGTGCCACGGCCCCTGCCAACACCTTTCCTGGTGCCTGCCAGTTTGATGTAGTGGTTAGGAGCGCGGACTCTAATCTGGGAGAAACGGGTCTGATTCCCCACTCCTCCACATGCAGCTGCTGGTGTGACCTTGGGTCAGTCCCAAGTTCTCTCGGAGCTGTTCCCTCAAGGGCAGTTCTCGAGAGAGCTCTCGCAGCCCCACCTACCTCCCAGGCAGTGTTTCCTCTAAGCTGAGTGAGTGTGAGCTAGCTCACAGTTTTTTTAGCCTCCGGCTCACATTTTTGTCTCGCTCAGGAAGGAGGGCTCCGGAGCAAACTAGTTTACGCAGCAGCCAAATCGCCCGCTCACAACTTTAATGCCAAGTATCTCACAAAGAAGAATTTTTGCTCACAAGGCTCCAGAGCTTAGAGGGAGCATTGCTCACAGGGTGTCTGTTGTGGAGAGGGGAAGGGAAAGGAGATTAAAAGCCACTCTGAGACTCCTTTGGGTAGTGAAGGGCGGGGGATAAATCCAATCCCCTCCTCCTCCTCCTCCTCCTCTTCTTCTTTTTAGAAAGTGGGTGGGGCCTGGTGGGGGTCTTTTTGGCCAGCAAAGTTTCCCATTGCCCAGCGGAGATTAGACTGGCTGTGCAGAATTTTTTTTTAAGTTGTTTTGGCAGCTGCCACCACAGCATTTTTTAAAAAAAATCTGCACTGTCAATCAAAATTTCAATGGTCAGTCAGGAGCTTTGCTGGCCTGGGAAGACACAGCCCTGGAAAGTTCTCAGAATGGGGCTTCAGGGCCCCAGGCCAGCCAGAAATGCTCTCAAGGTTGCCTCTCCCTGCTTTGTGCTGCAAATCAAAGCATTGCCTCTTTCCGGAAGTGACGTGAAGCCCCGCTCGGCCTTACCCGTGTCAGGTAGAAGAGGTGTGTGTGTGGCACCTCATCGAGAGCATTGACGGCCCCCCGGAAGCTATAGATCTGCTGGTGGGGGTCTCCGACCAAGAGGATCCCGCAGTGCTGGGAAAGAACCACGTCCATAACAGCTGCAGGAAGAAGAACAGGAGAACCGGGGGTGAAAAAAGAACCTCAGCCTTGAGAAGAACTGCAGACTTTCCAAACTCACAGGTGAAGGCGATTGTAAGTCAGTCTGTGCTGAGCGATGGCTCAGATTTCTCAGACAAAGAGCTACCTGCTAGCCCCGAGCCAGTAACTGAACAGCCGGCTGCAGCTGGCTCTGAGCCAGAAGGAGAACAACAAAAGATCAGGTTACCAGCTGATCAGGAGTCACAGCATAAGGCTGAAACTGAGCCAACACCTTGTAGCTCTGAAGCAGTAAACAAGTCTTCAGCAGCCACTCCCAGCCCACCTAGCTCACCCACACCCTTGCAGTGCCAATGTTGTCAGAGACACTTAGAGTTGCACAAAAGGAGAAGTGCGAGACTCCTGGCCTGTCATCAGCTGTCAATTGAAGAGTTTCAGGTTGACTGCCAAGGAATTGGCTGCGAGTTTAGCTCCTTAAGATTTGGCTACGAATTCAGCCAGGAGAAGCAGCAGTTTCTGGATGCAACAAGTACACTTTGCTACTGAGCCACCAACCTTGCTGCTACCGGACCTCTGCAACCTTGGACTGGACCTGACAAATGGTTTGTCCGGAACCCCTGACCTCAGACTGGACTTGCTGCCTGGAACTCCTTGACCCTAGACTGAACTTTGGTAAACGTGGTCTCTGGAATCCCTGACTTTTGGGCTGGACTTTGGTTACTCTCTGCAATCCAACCTTGCCTGTAACCTGCCCTGCTGGACCCCAGCCTATGCATCCTGAGGAAGCTACATCAGTACAACATCATTACTACAAGAACACAATATTTTCATGGGGCTCATCTTCTCGTAGTCCACTCCTACCCCCTACCCCCAGTACAAAAACCTAGGCAACTACAGCATCCAGGACAGTGGCCCCACCACATGTTGGTTTTATTCTCTCTCACATTCCTTTTTCCCTGGTGTATTTTTTAAAGTTACTCTTTCTGCCCCCTGCCTTTGGGCTTCCTCTGTATGCGTGTATGGCTCCACCTCCTGTGGCAGCCATTCTGCGATTCTGCCCGCTGCCCAGAATTCCAAAGATGCCCACAGAATCAAAAAGACTGGGCACCCTCATGCTAGGCTGCCAATGTCCTCCTCGAAACGTGGGCCAGATGAGGTCTGATCAGTGCAGAAGAGAGTGACCTGCAGTGATCTGAACACTGCTTCTGTTAATGCAGCTGAAGATTGCATTGGCTTTTTTCGCCGCAGCATTACATGCCTGGCTCTTGTTGAGTCTGCGATTGACTAAGACCCCTGGATCCTTCTCACAGGTACGACTGCCAAGCCAGGTCTTCCCCATCCTACTGTGCTCATGCCTTCGATATCTTTTTGTACTTCATATTAACATACAGCTGGAAAAGACCTCAGGGGTCATCTATTCCAATCCCCTGCACAATGCAGGATATTCATAGCTACCTCCCCACAGCTTCCCCAGTGATTCCCCTACTCTATGTCCAAAGGAAGACAAAAAACCTCCAGGAACTCTGGGCCAATCTGGACAGGAAGAAATTTCCTTCCTGTCCCCAAAGTGATGATCAGCATTTCCCTAGGCCAGGGGTGGGCAAACTGTGGCTCGGGAGCCGCATGCGGCTCTTTCACACATATTATGTGGCTCCCGGCAGGGCGGCTGGGGAAGCTAAATATCATTAGCAAACAAATATCATTGGACAAATTAATATCATTATCTATATCTGCTTTTACCCCTTTTGTTATTATTTTTGGCAGTCTCATTTAATGTTAATAAAAAGCAAATTTGCTTATTTTCCAATAAAAGCAGGTAATATTTGTTCATGTCTTGTGGCTCTCAAACATCTGATGTTTATTCTATGCGGCTCTTACGTTAAGCAAGTTCGGCCACCCCTGTTCTAGGTGGCTCTTACGCTGAGCAAGTTTGCCCCCCCTGCACTAGGCGTGTAAGAAAGGGCCACGATGAGAATTAAGCACTGAGGCAACCCTCCCTGCCCTACTTCTCACAATCGGCCTAAGTCCACAGAATCGGCATTGTTGTCAGATGGCCATTGAGCCTCTGTTTGAAACCCCGCAAAGCAGGAGAGCGCACCACCTCTCGAGGAAGCCTGTTCCACTGAGGAACCGCTCTAACTGTCAGGAGGTTCTTCCTAATGTTGAGCCGGAAACTCTTCTGATTTAACTTCACATTTATCCCTGTGGAGATTCACATCGCTCATCTTGGTCCAGAGCGCGGCCTGTTGGGATCACCTGCATCTGTGTTCCTGACTCAGCATGCCCAGTTGAAGCAAGAGGGGACACCCATCTACACTGCCGACCAAGTCCCGCTTTAAAAGAGGCGAATGTTTCCATGCCCGTTCGTGTGCCGCTTCCCCGCCCCCCACCCCCAAACTCTGTCCAGATACGCAGCCCCTCTTCAAAGGGGTGTGCGGGAAAGATGCACATTTTAAAAGCCCACGCACTGTTTCAACTGGAACCTGCACGTTACTCACCAGGAGTACAGTCTTGGGCTTCGTCGACAAATATGGCATCGTAGCTGGAAAGCCGGGGCTTGCTGATCTGCCAAAGTTTCAAGTAGCCTGAAAAGGAAGATGCAGAATTTGTGATTTTGGAACACGCAGCGGAATACAGCTCTCTGTTTTTAAGCCTCTGGGTTTCTACAGGTTACAGGAGCGGAGCCAGTTTGGTGTCGTGGTTAAGTGCGCGGACTCTCATCTGGGAGAACCGGGTTTGATTCCCCACTCCTCCACTTGTGCCTGCTGGATGACCTTGGGTCAGCCACAAGTTCTCTCACAGCTGTTCTTGAAAGAGCAGTTCTCAGCTAGACCTTTCTCAGCCCCGCCTACCTCACAGGGTGTCTGTTGTGGGGAGGGGAAGGGAAAGGAGATTGTAAGCCTCTCTGAGACTCTGAGTAAAGGGCGGGTTATAAATCCAATCTCTCCTCCTCCTCCTCCTCCTCTTTTCTTTTGATAACCTTATCTCTCTTTTTTTTTTGAGAAAGTTACTACCTTGCTGGGTCAGGGGAATGCTGTAGACACAATTTATTTTGATTTCAGTAAGGCTTTTGATAAGATTCCACATAATATTCTTCTTGACAAATTGGTAAAATGTGGCCTGGATCCTATGACTGTTAGGTGGATCTGTAACTGGCTGACAGATCGCACCCAAAGAGTGCTTACAAATGGTTCCTCATCCTCTTGGAGAGGAGTGACAAGTGGAGTGCCTCAGGGATCTGTCCTGGGACCTGTTTTGTCCAACATCTTTATCAATGATTTGGATGAAGGGATAGAGGGAATGCTTATGAAACTTGCAGATGATACTAAATCAGGAGGGGTAGCGAATACGGTAGAAGACGGAGTCAGGATACAGGATGATCTTGACAAGATGGAAAACTGGGCTAAAACAAATGAAATGAATCTCAGTGGGGAGAAAGGTAAAAGTCCTGCATTTAGGTAGGAAAAATCAAATGCCTAATTATAGGATGGGGGAGACTTGTCTTGGCAGGAGTATGTGTGAAAAGGATCTAGGGGTCTTAGTAGACTGTAGACTGAACGTGAGTCAGCAGTGTGATGCGGTAGCTAAAAGGACAAACACGATTTTGGGCTGTATCCACAGAGGTACGGTGTCCAGATCACGCAAAGTGATGGTATCGCTTTACTCTGCTCTGGTAAGACCTCACCTAGAGTATTGTGTTCAGTTTGGGGCGCCACAATTTAAGAGGGACAGAGGCAAGCTGGAACGTGTCCAGAGGAGGGCCACGAAGACAGTGAGGAGGCTGGAGACCAGGTCCTATGAGGAAAGGCTGAAGGAGCTGGGCGTGTTTAGCCTGGAGAGGAGACGACTTGAGAGGGGATACGATCACCATCTTCAAGGACTTGAAGGGTTGCCATAAAGAGGATGGTGCGGAGTGGTTTTCTGTTGCCCCAGAAGGTCGGACCAGAACCCACGGGTGGAAATTACATTAGAAGAGTTTCCTTTGGCCGCCATTTAGTGGTAGCCCTTTCATGGCCGGCTCCACCTCCTTTGGCTGCCATTTAGTGGCAGCCCTTTCGTGGCTGCACCCACCACGTCGCGTCCGAATTCCAAAGGTGCCCTCAGGCTCAAAAAGGCTGGGGATCCCTGGTGTAAACGCAAACCTCCCTTCGTATTATCACACAGGCGTGAAACAAAGCATCTCCGCAAAGAAGTGCTGGAAAAATTCAATATATTCAAATAAAAGGGATGCAGATATTTTCTCCCATTCCTGGACACAACTGAACATAAGGACGTAAGAGAAGCCAATGTTGGATCAGGCCAGTGGCCCCTCCAGTCCAACAACAGTCCAAAATACCAGGTACCCTCAGGAGGTCCAGCAGTGGGACCAGGACACTAGAAGCCCTCCGACTGTTGCCCACCCTTGAAGCACCAGGAATACAGAGCATCACGTGCCCCAGACGGAGAGTTCCTATCTATACTTTGTGGCTAATAGCCACTGATGGACCTCTGCTCCAGATGTTTATCCCGTTCCCTCTTGAAGCCGTCCATGCTTGTAGCCGCCACCACCTCCCGGGGCAGTGAATTCCACGTGTTAATCACTCCTTGGGTAAAGAAGGACTTCCTTTTATCCGCTCTAACCTGACTGCTCTGATAGCAAAAGACTCATATGAAACGGTATACAGTGCGCTAAGTACTCTTATTATACAATGACGAAAACTGATGATACAGAAGCACAACAGAGTAAGCGAAGAATCCGGTAATAATACAGAAAAATGGTCTTCTTTGACTTGTTTGCCCGTTTGGTACGTTAAGGCCAGCAGTGTAGCTACAATTTTGCCATTTCCATGAGATGTCCCTTTAATATTATTCAGATGTTGTAAGGAGCAACGACACGACTTTTTGATACGAGATTCACGTTCGAGAGAAGACCCATCGAAACGATCCCACGTCATTCCGGAGAGCATCGTTATCGGATCATTCTTAACGGACCATTTTTCTTCGCTTCCGGATTCTTCACTGACTCTACTGTACTTCTGTATCATTAGTTTTGGCTATTGTATAATAAGGGTAATTAGCGCACGGTACACAGTTTCGTATGAGTCTTTCCCTATCAGTTCTGTGTGGCTGTTGTCCATTCTAATAGCGCTAACCTGACTGCTCAGCAATTTCACTGAGTGCCGACAAGTTCTTGTAATTGTGGATTTCACTGACGGTGCTTCAGGATGGCGAATCTCCCCCCACGTGTGGCTGAGCGCTCCCTTGCAACCCACATACACACACACACACATACACAGACCTTCATTGGCATAAGTCAGGTTACAAAAAGGAACATAAACAGATGGAAGAGGTAACAAGAAGAAACGAATTAATCGTATGTATCTATGTACTGCGCGGCCAATCCTTAATGACCAAACTTAGAAATAAGGCAACCTTTTCAGTTGTTTCAGGTGACAGATCGTTCAGGAGATGGCGCACCTTCAGAGCATCTGGACAGCCTATCATGTTGGATAAAATTGGGTCTAAAAGAGTAAAACGTGTATCATCATAGTGGGGACAGGACAGGAGAATACGGAGAACGGAGTCAACCTGATTTAGATGACAGCCACTGAACTGGAGAACTGAATCAACTTGATTTAGATTGCTGAATCTGGAATCTCTTTATATCTGGAATCCCTTTATATCCCTTTATATCTACCCCGAGTGACAGCAGATGGAATGGCATTACATCTAGCAAATGCAAATGCTCAGTGCAGTTGTGGAGCATGGAGGGCGTGATAAGTAAGAAGGCGGATGGCCAATAAGTGGGAGAAACCCAAAATTCAAGGGGGAGCAGGAGCCAGTTTGGTGTAGTGGTTAAGTGCGCGGACTCTAATCTGGGAGAACCGGGTTTGATTCCCCACTGCTCCACTTGCACCTGGCTGGATGACCTTGGGCAAGCCATAGCTCTGTACCAGCTGTTCCCTCAAGGACAGCTTGGGAAAGAGCTCTCTCAGCCCCACCTACCTCACAGGGTGTCTGTTGTGGGGAGGGGAAGGGAAAAGGAGTTTGTAAGCCGCTCTGAGTCTCCAAGTGAGTGAAGGGCGGGGTATAAATCTAATCTCTTCTTCTTCTTCTTCTTCTTATTTGCATTGCTAACTAGTTTCTGCATTTCATTGTCCAGGATTCTGCGTCTAATTAACTGATATGCATTTGTGAGAGGTAGCATATGCAGGGATATTCCCATTGTAATTCCTTTCTTCTCTATGCAGGCAATCCATTTGGACGAGATAGATTCAGACAGCATTTGGTGTATATAGCTCCCACAGTCAGCAGTGTAGTGCAATCGTAGCCAGTACTGGATTGCGACCCTCACCCGCGCCTCAGCCCCACATACCATCATGGGTCATCTTGTGCGCCATCTCCTTCGTCGGCCTCAGACTTTTCATATTCTCCCAAATACGGTTGGCTTCCTCGACAATGATCTAGAGGGGACAAGAGCATCAGAACAGTCTTGCCTGCCGGGGGCAGCGTGGCGGAGTGGTTGGAGAGCTACACGAAGATCCGGAAGACCCAGGTTCAAATCCCTCTCTGCCATGGAAGCTTGCCAAGTGACTTTGGGCCAGTCACCTACCGCCACCCTAAGCTGCCTCACAAGATAGGTCAAGATGGGGAGGGGCTGTGGCTCAGTAGTAGAGCATCCGCTTGGCGTGCAGAAGGTCCCCGGTTCAATCCCCGGCATCTCCAGTTAGACTGGCAGTTCTTCTCCAGGGTCTCTGGGGGAGAAAGGCTTTTTCCAAGCAGCCACCTCTTGGAGTTCATTAACAGGAGATGGTTTCTGCGTGCACCAGCCGTGTGCTCCCCCTAGCTGAGTCGCAGCCCCTCAACGACAGCTCATTCGGTGCGTCTGTGACACAATGTTGGATCAGGCCAACGGCCCCTCCAGTCCAACACTCTGTGTCACACAGTGGCCGAAACCCAGGGGCCCTCAGGAGGTCCACCAGTAGGGCCAGAAGAACATAAGGGAAGCCATGTTGGATCATGCCAGTGGCCCATCCAGTCCAACATGCTGTGTCACACGGTGGCCAAAACCCAGGGGCCGCCAGGAGGTCCACCAGTTCCACCACAGCCCCCCACCTGACCCTGCAAGCCAGCCAGTTCCGCCACCCAGTACTCACAATCTTCTCTTCCGCCTGGACGAGGACTCTCTCTCCTTTGTTGTCCTTGCACCAGATGGGCGTGTGCTCGAAAGTGATGGCCGAGTCCGAGGAGGCAAAAAAGGCAGTCAACGTCTGGATAACTGTCTTGGCCCTTGTGTACAGAGACTGCCCTTTGCGGTTCTGGAGGACGAAGCTGACCCAATAAGAGTTCAGCGAGCCGACGTTCAGCTTGCCCTTCTGGCTGTAGCTGCGGCAGATCGAAAAGGGGGGTGGAGGGGGGGGGTCAGTGTTTTACACAACGGAGGAGCCTCCCAAACCAAGTGTGAACCCAACCGAGCCCACAAATGTGGTGGGGGTGGGGAAGGCCCTGAAGTTGCAGCTGACTTATAGTGACCCTGTGGGGTTTTCAGGACAAGAGACGTTCAAAAGTGGTTTGTCATTGCCTGCCTCTTTGTTGTGACTTCCTTGGCGGTCTCGCAGCCAAGCAGGCCCATAGCTATGGTGGGGCTTTTGGGGGCTCTGCCCCCTTTCTTAGAGGCACAACCCCACAAGAATTTCTCCTGTAAATGTTTTTTTTCCAGTCATTTCTTTTTTAAGGCATGAGCTCCTATAAGCAGACTAGGGTACTGTCGTTGACTGATTCCCGCACTGAGCAAGGGGGTTGGAGTAGGTGACCTCCAGGATCCCTTCTCACTCTGTCAGGGAAGTGGTCTCCTTTAAGAGAGTTCTTCTGCCCAAGTGTTAGCTTTCTTGGCAATAGATGTTGTCATCCCCACCTGCCGGCTTTTCAGCAGAACTGCCGCTTAGGCTGGCAGAAGTGATTAACTTGCAGCAGCTGGGAACTGTCATCTAAAGTGGTGGACAGCTTGCAATTCAGAGATCTCCCCTGGTAACAGCTTTCTATTGGCTAAATGGCTTTTCTAGAAGAAAATTTGCCCCACAAGCCACAAAATCCTGGCTACGGGCCGGTATCCAAGTACTAACCACGGCTGGCCTTGCTGAGCTTCTCAGATCCAAGCAGATCAGGCTAACCTGGGCTATCCAAGTCAGGGTGCCTATCCGGTGGTGGTGGTGGAAAGGGCCATCAAGCCTCAGTCAATTGGTGGCAACCCCAAAAGGTTTTCAAGGCACGAGAGGTACAGCGGTAGTTTGCCAGTTGCCTGCCTCTGTGCAGCAACCCTGGGCTTCCTTGGAGTTTCCCCATCCAAGCACTAACTGGGGCCGACCCTGCTTAGTTTCCAAAATCTGATGAGATCAGGCTAGCCTGGGCCAACCAGGTCAGGATAATCAAGTCGCATGGTGATTCTAGCCAAAGACTCTTTCTCCCAGTTTGGGGAGGAGGGGGAGGCACAGGTTTGCTTCCCCTTCCCAGCCCCAACATGTCCCTGGCCCCCAGAGAGGAGGCTGACCAAAGGCAAAGGCAGATTAGCATCCTTGGGTCGAGCAGAAAAGCGGGGGGGAGAGACAGAAGCCGCGCTCGGGTCACTGCCGTGCTTCGCAGGCAAGGGCGGGAGACCGAGACGGTCGTTACTCACAGCTTGCCGACTTCCGCGAAGGCCAAGGAGTGGATCGTCTTGCACGTCACGTTCTGGGGGAAGACCTGCTTGCCCTGATCCGCGATGGTCTTGTTGAACGCCAGGTACAGGAACTGGAGGTTGGACCACTTCTCTGCGTACTTGATCAGAGTGGAGGTCTTCCCGGTGCCTGTAGGGGGAAGGGGCAACCGTAACCGTCTCGGCCCTTCCCGTCTCATGGGTCCCTGAGCAGCTGTTCCGCTGGAGCGCTCACTGTGGGACCTCCCCCCCCCCCAGCAGAACTGAACTGCTACAGAAAATAGCTTTGCAGCCTCGACCTCCGAATCCTCAAGTCCAGGAAACCAGGCAAAGGCTCCAAACCTAGAATGGCCTCTACCTGTATCCACAGGTGAGGCCAACCATGCTACCTTCACACGTATCCATGATACTGCCCTCTACTAAGTCAGACCCTTGGTCTAGCGAGGTTGGTATCATCAGGGGCTGTGGCTCAGCAGTAGAGCATCTGCTTCGCATGCAGAATGTCTCAGGTTCAATCCCTGGGATCTCCAGATAAAAACGACCGGGAAGTACATAAGAACATAAGAGAAGCCAATGTGACTCAGTGGCAGAAGAAGAAGAGCTTGGATTTATACTCCTCCCTTCATTACCTGAAGGAGTCTCAGAGCGGCTTCCAATCTCCTTTCCCTTCCTCTCCCCACAACAGACACCCTGTGAGGCAGGTGGGGCTGAGAGAGCTCTCTCGAGAACTGCTTGTGAGAGGAAGCTCTGAAAGAACTTGTGACTGACCCAAGGTCACACCAGCAGCTGCATGTGGAAGAGTGGGGAATCAAACCCGGTTCTCCCAGATTAGAGTCCGCACTCCTAACCACTACACCAAACTGGTAGAACATCTGCTTAACATGCAGAAGGTCCCAAGTTCGATCCCCGGCATTTCCAGTTAAAAGGACCAGGCAGGAGGTGATGTGAAAGACCTCCGCCTGAGACCCTGGAGAGCGGCTGCCAGTCTGAGCAGACAATACTGACCCCGATGGACCAATGATCTGATTCAGTATAAGGAAGCTTCGTGTGAGAGTTCCATCCAGGGAAGCGGCTGTGGCTCAGTGATGGAGCATCTGCTTAGCATGCAGAATGCCCCAGGTTCAATCCCCGGCATCTCCAGTTTAAAAGGATCTCAGGGAGTGACCCTTCACCTGAGACCCTGGAGAGCGGCTGCCAAGTCTGAGCAGGCAATACTGACCTTGACAGACTGATGGTCTGATATAAGGCAGCTTCAAGCCTTCCTGGCTAGTCCCAACTATTTTGCAAACCTTTATCCTTCTCCCAGGGAGTTCAGGGTACCTCACAAAAACCTCTCTTTCCTATTTCAACCTCCCAACAGACACTGCAATGGGATAAGGCCGTTCTGCCCCAAAGGGCACAGAGTGTTTTAAAGGCAGTTTTTAGGGTGAAGTCAGCCCAGGCCTTACCTGCAAACGCCATGATTTTCACAACCTGCCCAGGCACGATCGCATGGTTTAAGATCAACTGTTGTTCACGGGTTGGCTGGATGTTAGGGCTGGCGCTGAAGAGAACCAGAAAAGCTCAATGAGAACCTCGTTGACATATGCCCCAGTTCACAGCGCACGTGGGACTAGAGATGTGAAGGCCTGGAAAAAACCCAGAAAAATTCGGGGGGGGAATGGGTTTTTTTCCATTTTTTTCCTGAAGCCTTTTTTGTTTTTTTTTCCAAAAAATTGGAAAAATTAAAAAAAGAAATTGATTATGGAACATTTTATTTTAACATGATGAATAAAATATTTTAAGACAAGGTGTCCAAATATTTTCCAAATCATTTCTAAAAAATATGTATGGTATCAGATTAATCTAATTTCTGTTTCAGTCCAGGCAAACCGTCACATAATAACTGTGATAATGACAAGCACAACAGAGTAGCTGCAGAAGCAGAGACTGAAACTGATTATTACAGCTCAGAAAAATGATTCTGATTAAATTTCATGTCCATTCATTGAAACTTAGTCCCACACTCTCTTCAATACACCTCCCCCCTCTTCAATTCTTTTTATGAGAATGGGTTTTTTATTTTTATTTAATACTGTGGAGAGGAAATATGAATAATTGTTACTTCTGGATTTTTAAAAATTGTTTTGTGGAGGGTTTTTTATCTGTTCCATATAAACTACTAAACAGTTCAGGAGATTGTTGCTCCATTTGTTACAATTACAAATAAATATTATTTTAAAAGTAAATTCTGCTTGTAATAATTGTTTGGATACACTATATTTTTAATATGCTAGTTGTGATCATTTCTGCTTGACATGCAGGAGGTATCAGCCTCTTCAGCTAAAAAAGGATCAGGTAATAGGTGATATTAAAGATCTCAGCCTGAGACCCTGGAGAGCCACTACCAGTCTGAATAGTCAGTACTGACCTTGATGGTCCAATGGCCTGATTCAGTATTAGGAAACTTCATGAGTTCATGTGGAAGCATGTGGAAGCAACATCACAGGATGTGACTTCACAAAATGATGTCACTTCCTTTCTCCTGGCTCCACCCCCAAAGTCCCCAGATATTTCCCAAGTTGGATTTGGCAGCCCTAGTAGTACCTGCACCCGTGGCCACTTTTGTAGCTGGAGCTGGGCGTCTCTGGTTTCACAATGGCCGGGCTGCAGCTTGAGTTCTCCATTTGACACAGGCAGTAGAAAATGTTGTAGTGAATCCTACAAGAGGAAAGCGATAAAATGAAGGAGCAAGAGTGGTGCTGTGGTTATGGGGAGGGATCCTCCAGCTTGTGGAGTCTGCAGGCATGCTGGGAATTCCGAGAAAGGTTAGTGGGCAGCACAACAAAATGGCTGCCGCCAGAGGCAGGACCAATCGCAAAATGGCTGCCGGGAGGGGGAAATTTCAAAATGTTGAGAAGCTCCAAGCCAAACATCATCTCACGATGGGGGCAGGTATTTCCAAAAGGGTGTCCCTCACAGATCCAAAGGTGAGGCTTCCTGCGTTCTTCCAAAGCACCTCCTCCTCTAGTGAAGTGACCAAAGCTCCCTCTAAGCTGTGGAGTCCTGTGAGCAAAAATTCTGCTTTGTGAGCTACTGCCATTAAAGCTGCAAGTGAGCCATCTGGCTACTGCATGAAATAGTTTGCTCTGGAGCCGTCCTTCCTGAGCAAAGACAAAAATGTGTGAACCGGAGGCTAAAAAAAACTGTGAGCTAGGTCAGCTTAGAGGGAACACTGGAAGGGACCGGGATTTCACTCGGAAGCCCTTCCCCTGTTGCCCCCCAGTCACCAAGAATATGGAGCATCACTGCCCCAGACATAAGAGAAGCCATGTTGGATCAGGCCAGTGGCCCATCCAGTCCAACACTCTGTGTCACACAGTAGCCAAAATCCAGGTGCCCTCAGGAGGTCCAGCAGCAGAACCAGAACTCCAGAATCCCTCCCACTGTTGCCCCTCAAGCACCAAGAACACAGAGCAACACTGCCCCACATATAAGAACATAAGAGAAGCCATGTTGGATCCGGCCAATGGCCCCTCCAGTACAACACTCTGCATCACACAGTGGCCAAAACCCAGGTGCCATCAGGAGGTCCACCAGCAGGGCCAGAACTCCAGAAGCCCTCCCACTGTTGCCACCCCCCTCCCCAAGCACCAAGAATACAGAGCAACACTTGCCCCAGACAGAGTGTTCCATCTGTACCTTGTGGCTAATAGCCACTGATGGACCTCAGCTCCTGGAATCTACCATACACCATAGAGTCTGCCCTCTGAAGCCACTGTCTTCTCCAGGAAAACTGACGTCTGTAGTCTGGAGATCAGCTGTAATTCTGGGAGAACTCCAGGGCTCAGCTGGAGGCTGGCAAGCCTACTTTACCCATGTCTCAGAACCCATCCGTAACTTCAACCAACCACTGCCCAGCGCCTGCTAAATGCCCTCTTTTCCCGCGCACGTACCAGTTGCTGACATTCACTCCGCTGCCCCGCATGGCGTGGAGAAGGGTGGCCATACAATATAAGGCTTCTGTGATATCCATCAGCGAGAGGGTCGAGCCCGGCCTCTGAAGGCAAGCCACCAGCTTCTGAATGTCAGCGAGGCATCTGGAGAAGAGCACAATGGCCGCCATCACGGCCCAGACATTTGGCATCTAGAGAGGGGGAAAGGAAAGGAAAAAGAGGAGGCGTTGTCAACCACATTTGGGGGGTGTAAAGGGCCATTAGGTCGCAGCCGGCTTACAGCAACTCCGTAAGACTTTCAAGGAGGAGAGGGAAGAGGACGACGAGATTGGATTTATACCCCGCCTTTTACTACCCGAAGGAGTCTCAGAGCGGCTCACAATCTTCTTCCCCTTCCCCTCCCCATCACAGATGCCCTGGGAGGTAGGCGGGGCTGAGAGAGCTCTTTCGAGGACTGCTCCTGAGAGAACAGCTCGGAGAGAACTTGGGACTGACCCAAGGTCACCCTAGCAGCTGCATGTGGAGGAGTGGGGAATCAAACCCGGTTCTCCCAGATTAGAGTCCGTGCTCTTAACCACTATATCACCCTGACCTTAGACATTTCGGCCCACTGGCCTTCCTCAGTGGTAGAAAAAGAAGAGGAAGAAGAGATAGGTAGGCTGGTCCTGCATTGGGCAGGGGGTTGGACTAGATGGCCTGTATGGCCCCTTCTAACTCTTTGATTCTATGATTTATACCCTGCCCTTCACTATCCAGTCTCAGAGCGGCTTACAATCCTCTTCCCTTCCCCTCCCCACAACAGACACCCTGGGAGGTCGGTGGGGCTGAGAAAGCTCTTTCGAGGACTGCTCCAGAGAGAACAGCTTAAGAGAACTGGTGACTGACCCAAGGTCACACCAGTAGCTGCACGTGGAGGAGTGGGGAATCAAACCTGGTTCTCCCACATTAGATCTGCCACTCTTAACCACGTCACCACCCTGACCTTACACATTTCAGCCCACTGGCCTTCCTCAGTGGTAGAAGAGGAAGAGAAAGAAGATATTGGATTTATACCCCACCCTTCACTACCCAAGGAAGTCTCAGAGCGGCTTACAATCTCCTTTCCCTTCCCCTCCCCACAACAGACACCCTGTGAGGTCAGTGGGGCTGAGAGACCTCTTTCAAGGCCTGCTTTTGAGAGAACAGCTCTGAGAGAACTTGTGATTGACCTAAGTTCACCCAGCTGGCTGCATGTGGAGGAGTGGGGAATCAAACCTGGTACTCCCAGATTGGAGTCCGCACGCCTAACTACTACACCAAAATCCAGCAATGTATGATGCAGCCCTAACCATGGTGCAGGAACTCTGTCTGTCACTTTAACTCAGCCCTTGGGAGGCTGTGCATTTGCGAAAAACTCCTCTCCTGAAATCATCCACTAATTTCTGCTATTGCCAGTCCCAATATGATCTGGCAGACCCTACCTGGGAAGGACACATGGAGCACATGTGTGTCAAACGCCACAGGAGTGCTACGTATCTGAAAAAGTGTGCATGCACACGAAAGCTCATACCCAGAACTAAACTTTGTTGGTATCTGAAGAAGTGTGAGTGCACACGAAAGCTCATAGCCAGAACTAAACTCTGTTGGTTTCTGAAGAAGGGTGCGTGCGCACGAAAACTCATAGCCAGAATCAGGGCTATTTTGCGGCTGGAATGCACCGGAACAGCGTTGGTATCTGAAGAAGTGTGCGTGCACACAAAAGCTCATAGCCAGAATCAGGGCTATTTTGCGGCTGGAATGCACTGGAACAGCGTTGGTATCTGAAGAAGTGTGCGTGCACACGAAAGCTCATAGCCAGAATCAGGGCTATTTTGCGGCTGGAATGCACCGGAACAGCGTTCCACCTAGCGTCCGAGCCCACCCCTCCCCTTCCCGCCAGCGGAAAAGGGCCCCGTACCCTGGGTCTCTGCACAGAGATCGGGCGCGAGGCCTGGCCTTCCGGCTCCCTGTACTTAAAGGGAGAGCTCCCTTTAAGTGCAGGGAGCCAGCAGGAAAGGGCCCTGCACGCTGGATCTCCGTACGGAGCCTCCCCCTCCCTGGCCTCTCCCCTGTTGTAGGGGAATATATAAAGCGATACTGGTTGGGAGGAGAGACTGACTTTTAGGAGAGAGGTTGGATTCATGCAACAGACAGTCTACAACCTGAGAGGGCTTCAGGTGGACAGGTAACCAAGAAGCACAAGGACCCGGGACGTACCCCCTCGTTCGGGCTCTCCAAATCGGGCAGTCGCTTCACAACGCAGATTTCGGCCACATGAAACAGTGGGTGGCTCTTCAAGCACTCCAGTATGGCCTGGGCGTCTCGGCGCTGGTGGTTCTTAATGGTCGCCACGCAACTGGGTGGACAGGAAGATAGAACAACAGTTCAGCGGAGGGTTGCCTAGTGCCCCCTGGCAACTGGGGGGGGGTGAGGGGGTCTTCCTGGCAGCAGGGAGGAGGCCTACGCCACCATCGCTGGTGACGCCACTTCCAGCGAGCACCAAGAGTGACGTCGTCACATCACCAGCAACATGGGGACACTCTGGTATTTGGGCAAAAACTCCATAGTAGAAGCCATTTCTACCATAAGAGTTTTTGCCCAAATACCATAGAGTTTTTGCCATAGAGTTTTTGCCCAGATACCATAGAGTTTTTGCCATAGAATTTTTGCCCAAGTACCATAGGGTCTTTGCCCAAGGACCGTTTAAGTGTGATCCACTGCGAGGAAACTGACGTAATGCCATAACCCAGGTATTTATGTCACATGTCTCCACGAAGGGAGACGTTCGCTCAGATGTCTGTGTCCTTATTTTGAGATGCATTCCAAGTATTAAAAACAAAAAAAGGGTGCAGGAACAAATGCTGTCGCTACTTCTCAGCACCTGGCAAGCTGTTACACACCAAAAATAAAACCTTTGTACTTTGACCCGACTCCTTTGCAGAGAAGGTGGGGATCCAGAGGGGGGCAGACAGACAAGATAAGGCCAGTGGACTGCTGTGGCACCGTTTGAGCAGGCCAACTCACCGTATCAGTCCCAGCATGCACCGGTTCTCCTCTTTAGTTAGGCCGTAGCGGCGTCGAATGGCCTCAACCGTCAGCAGGGCGTGACTTTCGGCCTTCAGATACTGCAGGTACAGCTTCTTCCAGGGGATGAACTGAAACGTCAAAGGAATGCATCAGGTGATCGCTTTTAAAACTGGACGCACAGAGAGACAGGATGGTGGAGTGGTTAGAAGTCAGGCTAGGATCCCAGAGGCTCCACATGCAAAATTCCAGCTTGCCATAAAGCTAATCGGGAGACGGCAAACTGAAGAAAGGGAAATGGGGAGGGGGAGAAAGACAAAGCAAGAGATGGAGAGCGCAGGGCTGCCTTGAACACATGAGGCTGCTTTATACTCTCCAAGAGTCTCAGGCGGAGGTAGGTGAGGCTGAGAGAGCTCTCTCGAGAACTGCCCTTGAGAGAACAGTTCTGAGAGAACTTGTGACAGACCCAAGGTCACACCAGCTGGCTTCATATGGAGGAGTGGGGAATCAAACCCAGTTCTCCCAGATTAGAGTCCGTGCTCCTAACCGCTACACCAAACTGCCTCTTTAAGGTGCTCCTGGATTCGAACCTAGCTCATCTACCGCTGACCAATAGGGCTACCCACTCGAAACTCTCCACACCGAACATGACCCGTTAAGCCGCAGAAGTGTTGGCTCACCTGTGGATCGGAGATGATGCGTCGCCAGCGGCGGCAGACCAAGCTGAGGCTTTGGTAGAGATCCGCAGCAGGCAAGAGGGCAAAGATGCCTCTCAGGATCTCATCGGGCAGTTTGTCGATGTGGCCCCGCGGTTCCGTCCAGGGTATGGTTCCCAGGAGCCCAAAGCACGCGTCAGGAAGGGGATCGGAGTCCATGTCATCGACTTCCTCTTTGATTTCTGCCTGGTCCGGGGGCTCTTCAGAGGGCCCGCCTGACAACGTTCGAGTCGCCGGGTCCCAGTGGCCGTTCTCCGCATGGCAGCCACTGTTACTCTGAGAGAAACACGGCCGTTTTGCAGAAGGCACTGGGGCCCTGTCCTGTTCGCCACCAGGAAGGGAACAGGATACCGGGGACTCCTCAGCTTTGATTTTGTTACTTTTGGGCCTGTCGGTCGCCAATGGAGAGGGGTGAGCTTTGCTTCTGAAGAAATCCGTGATGGACATCTGGTGGCCTGTTCCTTGGAGAGGGACAGAAAGGGAGAGCGTTGAAGCGGCCTCCAAATATGAGACTGTGCCATTGCGTCAATCATGCCTATTCCTGGTTCAGTCAGATCTACCTAGAGACGTGAAGGCCCAGAAAAAAAACTGGAAGAATTTGGGGGGGGAAATGTTTTGTCCCTGAGTTGTTGTTTTTCGGAAGCCTTTTTTGGGGGTTTTCCCCAAAAAACTGGAAAAATTGAAAAAAGAAAAGAAAAAAAACTGATTTTGGAACGTTTTATGTTAACATGATGCATAAAACATTTTAAGACAAGGTGTTCAAATATTTTCCGAATCATTTCTAAAAAATATGCCTGGTATCAGATTAATCTAATTTCTGTGCACTGAGGACAAGCAAGTCCTAGGTTACAAACCGAACTCTCCAATAGTGCGGAGAGGAAATATGAATAATTGTTACTTCTGGATTTAAAAAAAATTGTTTTGTGGAGGTTTTTTTTGGTCTGTTCCTCATAAACTAGTAAACAGTTCAGGAGACTGTTGCTCCATTTGTTATAATTACAAATAAATATTATTTTAAAAGTACATTCTGTTTGTAATGACTGTTCAGATACACTATACTTTTTAATATGCTAGTTGTGATTATTTCATGCCATGTAAAATTATCCATAGTCATATTTTAGGTTCCTAAAGTAACAGAACGACTTTCAGTCTGGAAAAGAAGAAAGACGTTCTAATGTAGCTTCTTCTTTTTTTCAATTTTCCCAAAAATTTCCGTTTCCCCCCTGAAAAAAAACGGGGGGAAACTGGGGTTTTTTCTGAGCTTCAAAATTTTCCAAAATTTTACATCTTTAGATCTACCCATGATGATTCATGCCTTAGCTGCATCTAGTCTGGACTACTGGAATGTGCTCTACTTGGGGCTACCCTTGAGGGGTGTTCTGAAGCTGCAGCTAGCATCAAACGCTGTGGCTAGACTGCCGGTCGGGGCCAGCTAACGGGGGGCATGTGATCACATTACTACAGCAATTGCACCGGCTACCAATCTGTTCCTGAGCCCAATTCAAGGTGTTGGTTTTGTCCTTCAAAGCCCAAAAGAGCTTGGGACTGGGGTATCTGAAGGACCGTCTTCTCCTCTATGTTCCAAGGCCCTCCTGATTGTCCCACCAATCAAAGATGCTTGTCTGGTAGCCACCCAAGAAAGGGTCTTATTGGTAGCAGCCCCACAATTGTGGAACAACCTCCCTAGGGAGGTGTGCCTGGCCCCCTCACTTTTGATCTTCAGGAGGCAGCTTAAGACAGTTTTTATTAAGGATTGCATTTGGCCAAAATTCATGAGCCACCAGGAGGTCCACCAGCAGGGCCAGAACTCCAGAAGCCCTCCCACTCTTGCCCCCCCCCAAGCACCAGGAATACAGAGCATCACTTGCCCCAGGCAGAGTGTTCCATCTATAAGAATATAAGAGAAGCCATGTTGGATCAGGCCTGTGGCCCATCCAATACAACACTTGGTGTCACTTAGTGGCCAAAACCCAGGGACTATCAGGTCCACTAGCAGGGCCAGAACGCCAGAAGCCCTCCTGCTGTTGTCCCGCAACCACCAAGGATACACAGCATCACTTCCCCAGATATAAGAACATAAGGGAAGCCATGTTGGATCAGGCCAGAGGCCCATCGAGCACAACACTCTGTCTCATACAGTGACCAAAACCCAGGTGCACTCAGGAGGTCCACCTATGGGGCCAGAACTCCAGAAGCCCTCCCACTCTTGCCCCCCAAGAATACAGAGCATCACTGCCCTAGATAGAGTGTTCCATCTATAAGAACATAAGAGAAGCCATGTTGGATCAGGCCAATGGCCCCTCTAGTCCAACACTCTGTCACACAGGGGCCAAAACCCAGGTGCCACCAGGAGGTCCACCAGCGGGGCCAGAACTTCAGAAGCCCTACTGCAGTAGCCCCCCAAGCACCGAGAATAAAGAGCATCACTGCCCCCAGACAGAGTGTTCCATCGATACCTTGTGGCTAATAGCCACTGATGGACTTCCGCTCCGTACGTTTATCCAGTCCCCTCTTGAAACTGTCTATTCTCCTAGCTGCCACCACTTCCTGCAGCAGTGAATGCCACCTGTGAACGATTCTTAGGGTGAAGGACTTCCAAGAACGCAACCAGTCAGGACGCCGCCATACCTTTTGGATGCTTCCTGGTCCGGAAAGTGGGGTAGAGGCCCCTGTTGGAATCTTGGCTGCTCAGTCTCTGGTTGAAGGGCTGTGTCAAGGCCACGCTGCCTTCCGGACTCTGGCTCAGAGCATCACAGTCACCAGCTGAGAGGCGAAGGCGCTTAAAGCGTCTCACTGTTATCGACAAAGAAGTTATCAAAACCTCAAGGGGCTCATGACCAGTTGGCAAACACACCCTATGGCCTGGATCATGCCACCAGGAGACAAAGGAAGCAAAAATGCAAGGGGTAGAACCAATGCTCCCTCTAAGCCGTGGAGTCTTGCGAGCAAAAATTCTACTTTGTGAGCTACTGGCATTAAAGTTGTGAGCGGGCGATTTGGCTACTGCAGAAATTAGTTTGCTCTGGAGCCCTCCTTCCTGAGCTGAGACAAAAATGGGTGAGCCGGAGGCCAAAAAGACTGTAAGATAGCTCACACTAACTCAGCTTAGAGGGAACACTGGGTAGAACCAAATTGCGAACGCTCCCCTATGTTGGAAAATTCCGTGCTATTAGAAGGTAAAGGTTTCCCTTGCTCGAAAGCCAGTTGAATCCGACTCTAGGGATGCGGTGCTCATCTCCGTTTCCAAGCTGAAGAGCCAGCGCTGTCCAAAGACTTTTCCTGTGGTCATGTGGCCGGCATGACTAGACGCCAAGGCGCACGGAGCGCTGTTACCTTCCCACCGAAGTGGTACTGATTTATCTACTTGCAATCTCTTGCTTTCGAACTGCTAGGCTGGCAGGAGCTGGGGCCAGAGACGGAAGCTCACTCTGTCATGCAGCACTCGGGTCTCGAACTGCTGAACTACCGACCTTCCGGCCCTCAGCTCAGCATCTTAACCACTGCAGCCAGCCCCAAAAGCCCAGGATGAAAGGCCACATCTGTCTCCCACTCTATGACCTTCCTTTGGCAAAGACTTTATAAATACAGAGGAACCCTGAAAGCTAGAATCCATCACATCCAGAGCAGCAGCCTAATCACTCACTCACAACTTTCATGCCAGTAGCTCACAAAGTAGAATTTCTGCTCACAGGACTCCACGGCATAGACTCCACAGGACTCCACAGCATAAACTATGCCATAGAGGGAGCAGTGGATGCCAGATCTGGGTTGGGAAACTCCTGGAGATTTGGGATAGGAGCCTGGGAAGTCCACCCTCCAAAGCATCCATTTCCTCCAGGGGAACTGATCTCTGCAGTCTGGGGATGAGCTGAAATTCCAGGGGATCCCCAGGTCCAATGCTCCTCTGAGCTGTGGAGTCTTGTGAGCAGAAATTCTACTGGCCTTAAAGTTGTGAGCGAGCGATTGGGCTGCTGCGTAAATTAGTTGGCTCCGGAGCCGTCCTTCCTGAGCGAAGACAAAAGTGTGTGAGCCGGAGGCTAAGAAACCGTGAGCTGGCTCACACTCATTCAGCTTAGAGGGAACACTGCCCAGGTCCCACCTGGAGGGTGGCATCCAGTCCCCTGGGATAACTCGCTGCTTTGGAGGATGGACCTGATTGCACCCTGAAATACCTCCCCCCCCCCGGCGTCATTAGCCCAAAAGAGCAATTAATTAGGGGCTGGATTAAAAAAAACTCACTCTGATCTTGGCGAAATTTGTAAACATCAAAGCGGCTTCACGTCCCCTTCCTTGTGCGCGCATCCTAACCTGCTTCCTGGACTCGGACAACCTACCCCACTGGCCGCCTCTTGTGATAAACCTGCCCCCGGCCGCCGATTGACATTCCGACTAGCTAATCCCGCAACGCGCTCGTGGTGGTTCTTCCGGGTGTGGGCCGACTGAAAGGCTTGCCTGGAGTTCGTCGCTTTTCCGTCCCAAAGAGGTACGTATGGAAGCGGTCCGCGCAATCCAGAATTCCGGGAAGATCTCCATTTGAGGGGCCAGTCTGACGGGAGCCCATAGGGTTGCAGCAAAGGAAGGCATGCAAATGCAAAAGGGGAAATGTGTGGGAAAGTGCGGGGTTTGGAAAGGCTTTCTCTCATTGCAGATGCAGAGCCCGGAGTGAAATAATTGGGGAAAGAGCGCTGGTGGGCGGAGTTTAGGCCAGCCAGGTCAGGTTACACTTTCTTGGGTTGGCCTTAACGGTACCACTGGATTCAGACTTTGTTCTGTTACTGGGGGTAAATTCGGGTGGATTGCCCAGTTGATCTGAGGGGACCAATCATGCAAAAGCAACCCTGAAGAATGTGAACAGAACCTGTTTTGTTTTGTTTTTTACAAACAATACTTATAGTGATCTATAAGATAAAGTCCAGGGGTAGGGTTGCCAAGTCTGAGTGGGAAAATACCTGGAGACTTTGGGGGTGGAGCCAGGAGAGGGCGGGGTTTGGGGAGGGGAGGGGTCTCAGCATGGTGCAATGCCACAGAGTCCACCCTCCAGAGCAGCTATTTTCTCCAGGGGAGCTGATCTCTGTCAGCTGGAGATCAGTTGTAAAAGAGGGAGATCCCCAGGCCCCACCTGGAGGCTGGCAACCCTATCCAGGGGTCCTGTTGTAGAAAAAGACGTGCAGGAGCTCATTAGCATAATGTATTAGCATAACTTATTTGCATATGCCACACCCCCTGACACCATCACCAGAAGTGTGTCAGAAGGCAACACCCACTGCTCAGGCGCCACCCCCAAAATCTCCAGGTCTTTCCCAACTCAGAGCTGGCGAGCCAGCTTGACACTTTAACTAAAGCCACTTAAAGTTTCCTTCGCTCTTGCAAGGAAGCTACCCTAAAACAAGCATGAAAATACAGATCAAGTTAGTATGCTTTGTGCTTTTTCCCACAGCGCATCATCACCATATGTGCCCACTCCTGGGCTTGTTACTCCCGGAACAGTGTTCCTGCATGTTCCTGCTCGAAATGACCCCTGATAAACTATCAATCAAAGTACAATCCAGGTAATTAGTGGTGTTCGTCTGAAGCAGAAGAAAAAATTTAGAGTCCAGTGGTACCTTAAAGACCAGCAAAGTTTTATTCAAGGTATGGGCTTTCGTGTTCTGAGTGAACATGCCTGAGAATGGGCTTGCAGAAACTGGTCCTGAGTGAACCTTGTGTAGGCTGTACCACTTTCATCTTGTAAGCGTGGATTCGTGTGAGTGAATTCTCCTCCCTTTTTTAAAAAAAAAAAGTCTCTTTGCAGGTAGAAAATTAGCCTTTGGGGTAGAAAGGTTTTTTACCCAGTCTTTGTGCTGAGATGCTAGATTTCTGCATGCATGGAAGTGTCTTCATAAGAAATAGCACTGACGTGTGTAGCAGCTAGTACTTGGTTATGGTTGCCACTTGCAAGTTGGAAAATTCCTGGAGATTTGGGGGTGGAGCCTAGGAAGGGTTAGGGTTGCCAGCTCCAGGTTGGGAAATTCCTAAAGATTTGGGGTGGGGGGGAGCCTGTAAAGGGCACGGTTTGTAGAAGGGAGGTATCTCAGTGGAGTATGATGCCATAAACTTCACCTTCCAAAGCGGCCATTTTCTCCAGGTGAACTCTGTCGTCCAGAAGTCAGTTATAATTTCTGGAGATCGCTAGCCCCCACCTGGAGCTTGGCAACCTCAGGAAGGATGGAGTTTGAAAAGGGGAGGGAAAAGTTTGGTGTAGTGGTTAGGAGTGTGGACTCTAATCTGGGAGAACCAGGTTTGATACCCCACGCCTCCACATGCAGCTGCTGGTGTGACCTCGGGTCAGTTACAAGTTCTCTCCGAGCTGCTCTCTCAAGAGCAGTTCTCGAAAGAGCTCTCTCAACCCCCACCTACCTCCCAGGGTGTCTGTTGTGGGGAAGGGAAGGGAACGGAGATTGTAAGCCGCTCTGAGTGAAAGGCGGGGTATAAATCCAATCTTTTCTTCTCAGTGGGGCATAATGTCATAGAATCCACCTGCCAAAGCAGCCCTTTTTCTCCAGCGGAAATTATCTTGTAGTCTAGAGATCACTTGAAATTCAGGAAGATCTCCAGGTTCTCCTGGAAACTGTCAACCCTTGTTGCTCTCTTCCCCCTTCATTCCCCTGGAACTGTTTTCATTTTTCCCCCCCCAGTGAGCAAAAAGGATTATTAGCAGAGAGGCCAAAAGGGGCAGGTCTTGGCTGCCCCGGAAGGACTGCCTTAGCTGCTGACATCTCACACCACTTCAGCTTCTCTGCGTAAGGCTGTTCCGTACATCCGCTGAATTGACGTGGGATGCTTAAAGTGCTTTCTAGCTCTGCTGTGGATGCACATACGTGGACCATAGCATGCAAGCTGAACTGCCCTTGAGCAGAACAGAAAGGCGGTTTTAACAGGCTTGTGCATGCCTGAAAGACCAAAAAAAAAGAGCATCTTTCAGCGCACTTGTGCTTGGTTGAAAAACAAGCTTCTTGAATGATGCTTGTCTCCAATTACAGGCCCTGCCAGAAGGCTGGTTTTCAAGTGCATGCTAACTCCCAGATGCTTCACAAAGTGAGTTTGGTCTTCCCTTTAAAGAGGGGCAGCGGTGGCTCAGAGGTTAAGACGCTGAGCTGTGGACTGGAAAGTCGGCAGCTCGGCAGTTCGAGGCTCCCGTTTCTAGCCGTTTGAAAGCAAGAAACTGCAAGTAGATAAACAGGTACTGCTTCCATGGAAAAGTAACAGTGTTCCGTGTGCCTCAGCATTTAGTCACGCCAGCCACATGACCACAGAGAAGTCTTCGGACAGCGCTGGCTCTTTGGCTTGAAAACAGAGATGAGCACCGCCCCCTAGTCAAATTTGACTAGCTTTTGAGCCAGGGAAACCTTTTTACTTTTTAAAACGTGCTGGAAGCAGAAGGTTTGGACCTCGCCTATAAGGCTGTACATTTACTATTGATTTTTTAATTTGTTTTATTTATATCCTGCCTTTCCCCACAGTGGGGATTCTCCTCTCCTTCCTTTTATCCTCACAGCGATCCTGTGAGGTAGGTTAGGCCGAGAGTATGTGACTGGCCTGAAGTGAGCTTCCATGACGGAGCAGGGATTTGAACCTGGGTCTCTCAGATCTTAGTCCAGCACTCTAACCATTACCGCACGCTGGCTTTTTAAAGAGTAACCCCCACTGAATCAAGAGATATTTACAGCCCAATACACAGTAGTAGTGGTAGTAAATAATACCTGTTTTGTATTGCAGCGTCTGATGGTTGTGGGGGTCTTATGTTTTAGAATCTCAAAGGGTGTCATAATTTCCAGTTTGGTGTAGTGGTTAGGAGTGCGGATTCTAATCTGGGAGAACAGGGTTTGATTTCCCCACTCCTACACATGCAGCTGCTGGTGTGACCTTGGGTCAGTTATAAGTTCTTTCAGAGCTGTTCTCTCAAGGACAGTTCTCGGAAGAGCTCTCTCAGCCCCACCTACCTCACAGGGTATCTGTTGTGCGGAAAGGAAGGGAAGGAGATTGTAAGCCGCTCTGAGACTCTGAATGAAAGGCAGGGTATAAATCCAACTCTTCTTTTTCTTCTTCTTCTTCGTCCGCTTATCGGGGAAGGCCTCAGCCTCTGTGCCCCGCTCTTGGCCCTCCAGAGGAACCGGTTGGCCACTGTCTGAGATAGGATGCTGGACTAGATGGACCACTGGTGTGATCCACCAAGGTTCTTCTGATGTTTGGCACAGTAGTTAAGAGTGACGGACTCTAATCCGGGAGAACTGGTTTTGATTCCCCACTCCTCCGCATACAGCTGCTTGTGTGACCTTGGGTCAGTCACAAGTTCTCTCAGAGCTGTTCTCGCAGGAGCAGTCCTCGAAAGAGCTCTCTCAGCCCCACCGACCTCACAGGGTGTGTGTTGTGGGGAGGGGAAGGGAAAGGAGATTGTTAGCCGCTCTGAGACTCCTTTGGGCAGTGAAAGGCGGGGTATAAATCCAATCTCTTCTTCTCCTCTTCTTCCTTGAGATGAATTCTTTTGTGCCAGCCTTGATTTTCTGTCTTCGGAAGTAAAGCAGTGTGCGCTTCAGTGGCTATTCCTCATCCAGGTGACCGCCTTCTCCTTTATCCTTCCGGTTTGTTCGTTTTGGTTTTTAGCTTTCACTTTGGAAAGGCAACATGAGACACGCCCGAGCATGCCCACGTGGACTTGCTATGTCTTGCAAGTCCACGTGGACTTGCAGCCTTCCAGGTGGCTTTGGGAAAACACAAAGCGCATTTTCTGCAGAGGGCCATAGAGCGTTCCTGTTTATCCCTGGAGGGAAAATGTCCTGTCCTTTAATCAAGGGTAAATGGGTGAAAATGGGCAGGTGAGGTGTGTTGTGAGGTGGACTTAAAATAACATTACCTGGTGAATAACAGCCCGTTAAAGCCTCTGTTAAAGGGACAGGGCATTTTTCTCCAGGCCTGTTGGCAACCCTCAGGCCAGGTGACAGAGATGCTGTTTCAGGCAATTTCCTGTGTCATTCGGCCTTGGCAGGATGTTGAGGCAGGGGGTTTATCCCCAGGCTCATGAGTGGCAGGAAATAAAGAATTTGTCTCCCCAGAGTCAAACTGGTTGATCTCACAAATAATTGTACGTATGAAGCTGCCTGACACGGAATCAGACCCTTGGTCCATCGAGGTCAGTATTGTCTACTCAGACTGGCAGCAGCTCTCCAAGGTCTCAGGCAGAGGTCTTTCCCATCACCTCCTGCCTGGTCCTTTTAACTGGAGGTGTTGGGAATTGAACCTGAGGCCTTCTGCATGCCAAGCAGAGGCTCTTCCACTGAGCCACAGCCCCTCTTTACCGCTCTCCAGGGTCTCAGGCGGAGGTCTTTCCCATCCCCTCCTGCCTGGTCCTTTTAACTGGAGGTGCCGGGGGTTGAACCTGGGACCTTCTGCACGCCAAGCAGAGGCTCTGCCACTGAGCCACAGCCCCTCTTAACAGCTCTCCAGGGTCTCAGGCGGAGGTCTTTCCCATCACCTCCTGCCTGGTCCTTTTTAACTGGAGATGCCAGGGATTGAACCTGGGACCTTCTGCATGCCAAGCAGAGGCTCTGCCACTGAGCCACAGCCCCTCTTTACAGCTCTCCAGGGTCTCAGGCTGAGGTCTTTCCCATCACCTCCTGCCTGGTCCTTTTAACTGGGTATGCCAGGGACTGAAACTGGGACCTCCTGCATGCCAAGCAGAGGCTCTTCCACTGAGCCACAGCCCCTCTTGACAGCTCTCCAGGGTCTCAGGCAGAGGTCTTTCCCATCACCTCCTGCCTGGTCCTTTTAACTGGAGATGCTGGGGATTGAACCTGGGACCTTCTGTGTGCCAAGCAGATGCCCTGCCACTGAGCCACAGCCCCTCTTGACAGCTCTCCAGGGTCTCAGGCAGAGGTCTTTCCCATCCCCTCCTGCCTGGTCCTTTTGACTGGAGATGTCGGGGATTGAACCTGGGACCTCCTGCATGCCAAGCAGAGGCTCTGCCACTGAGCCACAGCCCCTCTTTATAGCTCTCCAGGGTCTCAGGCAGAGGTCTTTCCTATCACCCACTGCCTGGTCCTTTTAACAGGAGATGCTGGGGATTGAACCTGGGACCTTCTGCATGCCAAGCAGAGGCTCCACCACTGAGCCACGGCCCCTCTTTACAGCTCTCCAGGGTCTCAGGCGGAGGTATTTCTCATCACCTACCGTCTGGTTCTCTTAAACTGGAGGTGTCGGGGATTGAACCTGGGGCCTTCTGCATGCCAAGCAGATGCTGTGGCACTGAGCCGTGGCCCCTCCCCAAAATTATGTTTTCCAGGGCTTTTGTTTTGTTTTGAAAAAGTGGTACCGGAACTCTTAGGAGGGTTTTCAATCTGTATAAAGAAGTTTTCAATCTGTATAAAGATTTTAAAAAGAATTTTTCAAAGAGTTTCCGGACCTTTGTTCCAACACGTTCCCCCAGGAGAAAAAACCCTGATTTCCCCCCCCCCCTCCCTCACTGATAAGACTAGAAATCTGGGCCACAGGTTGAAATTGACTGGCAGTAGATTCAGGACAATTACAAATACCCTTGTGTAATTGACTTCTGGAACTCACTGAGACAAGAAATAGGGAGGTGTCCATTGGATCAGAGAGCTTTAAACGGCATGAGGTAAATTTAGGCCAAAACAATCCATATGAAAATGTAATCTAAAACAACAGTGATATGAGTCCTGAAGGGTCTATCCCCTAACTCTGACTCTTAATACCCTTCTAGGAGCCCACAAGTGCTATGAAAGCAGCCGGCTATGGCGGACGGTGAAACCCCAAAACTGCTTCCCAGATTAATTCAAGACGGAAAGCTCGCCCTTTTCAAAGAAGAGATTGAAAATGTCGTGGATCTGAGCAGGGAAGTGAGGCGGAAGCACTTTGGGCAGTCGGGGGACACGCTTCTCCACTACGCAGCCCGGCATGGCCACTTAAACATCCTCCAGTACTTGGTGGAAACTCTGGAGATGGACGTTGAGCTGTTCAATAACGATTACAAGCGGCCCCTCCATGAAGCGGCCTCCATGGGCCACCGGGACTGCGTCTTGTACCTCCTGGAGAGAGGAGCGGCTGTCGATTGCTTGAAGAAAGCAGACTGGTACGGGGTTGGCCCTTCGCCCTCCTGCTCCGCATTTTATACTACTGACACCGCCTAGGGTCGCCAAGTCTAACTCAGGAAATATCTGGGCCTCCGGGGGTGGAGCCAGGAGGCAGGGTGTGACATCACTTTTGGGATGTCATGAGGGTCGCCAGGTGAGGAGGTTCTGGGAGAGAGGAGGGAAGGAAAGTGATTGAATTCCAAAGGGAGTTCTGGCCGTCACATTTAAAGGGACCGCATGCCTTTTAAATGTCTTCCCTCCATTGGAAATAATGGAGGATGGGGGGGGGCACCTTCTTTTGGGGCTCATAGAATTGGACCCCCTGGTCCAATCCTTTTGAAACTTATAGTTTATTTTCATGAGAGGCACCACCAGTTATGCTGGAAATTTGGTGCCTCTGCCTCAAAAAACAGCCCCCCCCCCGAGCTCCAGATACCCACTTGATTCTCCATTATACCCTATGGGGACCAGTCTCCATAGGGTATAATGGAGCGCCCAGCAGCCATCTCCCCCTCCTGCTTTCTGACAGCCTTGAAGTGAGGGGAGTGGCTCCAAACCAGGGGAATCCCTTGCCCCCAACTGGGGATTGGCAACCAGAACACCCAAGACCTGCTGCTCAGGAGCCTTTGATCAGCAGTTGAACGTGGGCAGTTGTACCCCTGAGAGCAAAAACAGAGATGAAGACGACGCCTTTCCATCAAAATGCAAACTGCAGGCTCCAGTACTCTTCCTTTGCGTACCAGAGAGAGGAGGCAGCGAGAAGCACTTTAGCCTTTCCACCTGATTGCTAATTGAAACTGGGCTCCCTGTTTGGTAATTAGAGTTTAATTTTTTTTTTAAATGCTTTTAAAGGATACTCCAGATACCCACTTGATTCTCCATTATACCCTATGGGGACCAGTCTCCATAGGGTATAATGGACCTAGGGCTGCCAAGTCGAACTTACGATTTGGTGGGGGGGAGTCCTTCGCCGCCCGGGAGCCTCCTTGGCGTGTGCGCAAAGCGTGCACGCCCGGTGACGTCACCCGGAAGTGACGTCACCACGTTGGGGCGTTACCAGAGCGTTGCCCTGGCAACGTCTCCAACGTGGTGACGTCACTTCCGGGTGACGTCACTACGCTGGGGAAGTCGTCCAGGCTGGACGACTTCGGGGGTGGGGTTCCCCCCGCCGGCCGAATGCTGGCCTGCGGATCGGGAACCGCTATAGCGGGGGATCCCCCGCCCCCCGGGCTGACTTGGCAGCCCTAAATGGAGCGCCCAGCAGCCATCTCCCTCTCCTGCTTTCTGACAGCCTTGAAGTGACCTGCTGCTCAGGAGCCTTCGATCAGCAGTTGAACATGGGCAATTGTACCCCTGAGAGCAAAAACAGAGATGAAGACGACGCCTTTCCATCAAAATGCAAACTGCAGGCTCCAGCACTCTTCCTTTGCGTACCAGAGAGAGGAGGCAGCGAGAAGCACTTTAGCCTTTCCCCCTGATTGCTAATTGAAACTGGGCTCCCTGTTTGGTAATTAGAGTTTTTTTTTTTAATGCTTTTAAAGAACATTTGAAAGGCTAATAGTAGATGGGGGGGGGGAGTCCATTTTGAGTAGGAAACTGAACGGGGATTGAAAGGCTAACCCAGGGTCACACCAGCAGCTGCATGTGGAAGACTGGGGAATCAAACCCAATTCTCCCAGATCAGAGTCTACACTCCTAACCACTACACCAAACTGGCTCTCTAAGAAGGAAGGAGGGAGAAGAGGAGATGATGATGATGATTGGATTTATAACCCGCCCTTCACTTGGAGTCTCAGAGCGGCTTACAAACTCCTGTCCCTTCCCCTCCCCACAACAGACACCCCGTGAAGTAGGAGGGGCTGAGAGAGCTCTTTCAAGAACTGCCCTTTCAAGGACAGCTCTTGTCAGAACTATGGCTTGCCCAAGGTCATCCAGCAGCTGCAGGTGGAGCCAAATCGCTCACTCACAGCTTTAATTTTTTATACAATTTTTTTTATTTTATATCAACCCCAAAAAACAAACAAAAAACATAAATACACACAAAATGGGGTTTCATATACATCTCTGTTATATCTAATTTGTTACATCCAACGATGCCTATTACTCTTGTTATCACCAAATATTTTTGCATAAGTGTTCTGCATAATACTAAGAAGATGTATTCTATCATTTCTCCTCATTTGTTTGTATAGCGCTGAGAGAACTGCTCTTGAGAGAACAGCTCGGACAGAACTATGGCTTGCCCAAGGTCAGCCAGCAGCTGCAGGTGGAGGAGTGGGGAATCAGACCCGGTCCTCCCAGATTAGAGTCTGCACACTTAAACTACTATACCAAACTAGCTTTCAGACTGGCTCTCAGGAAAGTATGGCTAGGAATCTGTCACGTGTAGGGTTGCCCAGGTACCTTAGAAATCTGAAACATTTTTCTGACAGGCACAAGGGGGGCCCTCAAATATATGATGAATTGGAAAGTTTTTACGAGTCCCAATGACAGGATGTGAATTGTGTTCTCCGCTCCTCCAAACGGTAGGACTCCCCTGATGATGGCTTGTACCCGGAGGAACCTGGACGTGATTCGAGATCTCACACAGAGCGGGGCAAACCCCCTGCTGAAAAACAAAGACGGATGGAACTGTTTCCACATCGCCTGCCGCGAGGGAGATCCTCGGGTCATCCGGTACTTGCTCGACGTCTCTCCCGATGTCTGGAACGCAGAAAGCAAAATCAAAAGGACACCTCTGCACACGGCAGGTAGGGCCCTGAATGCAGCCTTCAGAGGGATGGGGTCCCTTGGTAGTAAACCTCCAGTTTGGTGTAGTAATTGAGTGCGCGGACTCTAATCTGGGAGAACTGGGTTTGATTCTCCCACTCCTCCACTTGCACCTGCTGGATGACCTTGGGCAAGCCATAGCTCTGTACCAGCTGTTCTTTCAAGGACAGTTGTCTCAGAGCTCTCTCAGCCCCACCGACCTCACAGGGTGTCTGTTGTGGGGAGGGGAACGGAAAGGAGTTTGTAAGCCGCTCTGAGACTCCGAATGAGTGAAGGGTGGGATATAAATCCAATCTCTTCTTCTAAATGAAAGACAGATATTCTTTTTTATTATTATTAATTCTTTTATTTTCTAAAAAAAAGTGGGATACAAAAGGGAAGAAAGGATAGTGGAAAATATAGATTCATCAAGTTGTTCAAATATTGGGAATTATTAACATGTAACAAGTAAAGTCAGATGAGATATTAGATGTATTACATCTATCAAATATATTTGATATTTATTAGCCAAATGTATTTATTTATTTAATTTGATTTATATCCCACCCTCCCTGCCAGGTAGGCTCAGGGCGGCTTACATTAAAAAGTTAAAAAAGCATTAAAACACAGATGATAAACATCATTAAACTCATGTACAGAACAAACAGTTGCTTATATTATTAATAAGCTTGGGGAATGATGAACATGAAATGGCAACAGGCATAAAATAAGGGATCATAACCTGTGTATACGGGAGTCGGGATTCCTAGAGCCCACGGATAGACAAGAGACTGTGTTGCTAAAATAATGATTTCTTTACTAAATGTTCTTCAAGCGTACAAATTATAATCAAGTTTTCACGCACGCAATGCAGAGCTAAGAATAAAGAGTTGAAAGGATACGGACATTTGCATGAGCAGGAATATTGTTAGTGGGTAATACTTTACCTCTCTGACAAGATGCTTGGGTCACACAGCAAAAAATAAAAAGACAATAAGGGGGAAGGGATTGTGAGTTGGCCAGCAAGACACGTGGACTGATTCCAAACCGGCCAAGAATGGAACCTACAAGTTAGGGTGGGCTTAGGCGAGGAAGAGGCAAAAGACAAATATATTTATCAAATATAGAAGCAGACATTAAAATATCAATATGACAGCATTGTGGGATAGATTCTCTCTTTGTAAGACTAAACAAGAACTTTCCTATTGTTAATGATAACCTATTAATCTATTTTTTGCCGATTGCCATTTAATATTCACAATTCCCCAAGCTTAATAATAAAATAAGACAATCTGGCTAACAAATATCAGATATATTTGATATATGTAAGACATGTAACAACTCATAATATTTGATAAACTTGATGAATCTAACTGTTAATCTTCAGCAATTAACTAAATTGTTAATTAAATGAGTTGTTAATCTTTAACAATCAAACTTCTACGCTAAAATTAAATCATTGTTAAAACCTGAATATTGTCTTGTCCATCTGAATCTAAGTTTTGTTCATACTAAATATTTAAATACTAGTGGAGTACAAATTAAAATATTAAAACTGTAATCAGTATCTTCATCACCTTTAACTGAGAGCCAGTTTGGTGTAGTGGTTAAGTGTGCGGACCCTAATCTGGGAGAACCGGGTTTGATTCCCCACTCGCAGCTGCTGGATGACCTTAGGCAAGCCATAGTTCTGTCCGAGCTGTTCTCTCAAGAGCAGTTCTCTCAGAGCTACAGAAACATATTGGGAGAAATTATAGAATACATCTTCTTAGTATTATGCTGGACACTTATACAAAAATATTTGGTGATAACAAGGATAATAGGCATTGCAGGAAGCAACAAATTAGATTAGAGATGTATATGAAACCCCCATTTTGTGTGTATTTATGTTTTTTGTTTGTTTGTTGATATAAAATTTAAAAAATGTATAAAAAAATTAAGCTGTGAGCGAGCAATTTGGCTACTGCGTAAATTAGTTTGCTCTTGAGCCATGCTTCCTGAGCTAAGACAAAATGGTGTGAGCCAGAGGCTAAAAAATGGTGAGCTAGCTCACACTAACTCAGCTTAGAGGGAATACTGTTGCCGAGTCCTGGTGGGGGCCCCCAAATGCCCCCTGCCTTCCACTGCTCCAGGCAGCACCAGGAGAGGGGGAGAGGAAACGGCAGCATTGCCTGTGGTTTACCTTCCAAAGCAGCCATTTTCTCCAGGGGTACTGATCTCTTGTCGTTTTGAGATCCGTTGTAATTTCAGGAGATCAATACAGTACCAGCACCTTTTCTGTTACTAAAATAAGGAAGTACTGAATCGCACAGTGAGATTATTAATTAATCACAAATATGTGGATACTCATTCAGGACCAAAATGTAGGGTTGTCAGGTCTGGGCTGGGAAATACTTGGAAAATTTGGGGGTGGAGCCAGGAGAGGGTGGGGTTTGGGGAGGGGAGGGGCCTCAGCATGGTACAATGCCATAGAGTCCACCCTCCAAAGCAGCCGTTTTCTCCAGGGGAGCTGATCCCTGTCAGCTGGAGATCAGTTGTAAAAGCAGGAGATCTCCAGGCTCCACCTGGAGGGTGGCAACCCTACCGAAATGGTGAGGGGAGTGCCACGGTCAAAGGAAAAAAGGAACACCTTCTGCTTCTTTTTCTCTTGCTCTGTAGTTTGAAAATTGTCGTTCTTTTCTCCCCCACAGCGATGCATGGCTGCCTGGAGGTAGTGAAAATTCTCCTCGAGCGGTGAGCAGACTTCCTGCCCTTGTTTCCTCTCTCTCTCATTCTCATCAACCTGTTTCCTCCTCTTTGCTGACACTGGCCTCTTTTTATTGCCTGGAAGGGGTTCTTATTTTACCATTCATTGTTCAAATCTCCCCAGCAGGAGAAGCAGCGCAAACAGTAACTGGGGGCCAAGAACTCCTCAGCCTAAGAATCTCAACTTTCACTCAAAGAAGCAAGGGTCTGGCTTTAAGATTTGCAGAGACAAGGGAGTGGGGAGAATTCAGAATCCAGGGTACGTAGGAACGTCAGAAGAGCCCTGCTGGGTCAGACCAGTGAGGGTCCATCTAGTCCAGCATCCTGTCTCACACAGTGGCCAGCCAGTTCCTCTGGAGGGCCAACAACAGGGCAGAGAGGCCGAGGCCTTCATAAGAGCATAGAAGAGCCCTGCTGGATCAGACCAGTGAGGGTCCATTTAGTCCAGCCTCCTGTCTCACACAGTGGCCAACCAGTTCCTCTGGAGGGCCAACAACAGGGCAGAGAGGCCGAGGCCTTCATAAGAGCATAGAAGAGCCCTGCTGGATCAGACCAGTGAGGGTCCATTTAGTCCAGCCTCCTGTCTCACACAGTGGCCAACCAGTTCCTCTGGAGGGCCAACAACAGGGCAGAGAGGCCGAGGCCTTCATAAGAGCATAGAAGAGCCCTGCTGGATCAGACCAGTGAGGGTCCATTTAGTCCAGCATCCTGTCTCACACAGTGGCCAACCAGTTCCTCTGGAGGGCCAGCAACAGGGCAGAGAGGCCGAGGCCTTCGTAAGAACATGAGAGGAGACCTGCTGGGTCAGACCATTGAGGGTCCATCTAGTCCTTCATCCTGTCTCACACACTGGCCAACCTGTTCCTCTGGAGGGCCAACAACAGGGCAGAGAGGCCGAGGCCTTCATAAGAGCATAGAAGAGCCCTGCTGGATCAGACCAGTGAGGGTCCATTTAGTCCAGCATCCTGTCTCACACAGTGGCCAACCAGTTCCTCTGGAGGGCCAACAACAGGACAGAGAGGCCGAGGCCTTCGTAAGAACATGAGAGGAGACCTGCTGGGTCAGACCATTGAGGGTCCATCTAGTCCTTCATCCTGTCTCACACACTGGCCAACCTGTTCCTCTGGAGGGCCAACAACAGGGCAGAGAGGCCGAGGCCTTCATAAGAGCATAGAAGAGCCCTGCTGGATCAGACCAGTGAGGGTCCATCTAGACCAGCATCCTGTCTCACACAGTGGCCAACCTGTTCCTCTGGAGGGCCAACAACAGGGCAGAGAGGCCGAGGCCTTCATAAGAGCATAGAAGAGCCCTGCTGGATCAGACCAGTGAGGGTCCATTTAGTCCAGCATCCTGTCTCACACAGTGGCCAACCTGTTCCTCTGGAGGGCCAACAACAGGGCAGAGAGGCCGAGGCCTTCATAAGAGCATAGAAGAGCCCTGCTGGATCAGACCAGTGAGGGTCCATCTAGACCAGCATCCTGTCTCACACAGTGGCCAACCTGTTCCTCTGGAGGGCCAACAACAGGACAGAGAGGCCGAGACCTTCATAAGAACATCGGAAGAGCCCTGCTGGATTAGACCAGTAGTCCATCCAGTCCAGCATTCTGTCTCACACAGTGGCCAGCCAGTTCCTCTGGAGAGCCAACAACAGGGCAGAGAGGCCGAGTCTCTAAGATTCAGAGGGTTAGTGCTACTGAAATGTGGAGGTTCCCCTGAGTCACCATGGCTAGTAGCCATTTGATAGAGCTATCCTCCATGGAACTATCTAATCCACTTTTAAAGCTGTTTCTTCCTGTGGCCATCACAACATCCTCAGGCAGCAAATTCCACATTTTTATCACTCTCTGTGTCAAGTAGTCTTTCCTTTTGTCCATCCTGAACCTACTGCCCATCAGTTTCATTGGATGCCCTAGAGTTCTAGTATTTTGTAAGCGGAAGAAAAATCAAGGAAGTGGAGGCTGTGGTTCCATGGCAGAGCATCCACTTGGCATGCAGAGGGTCCCATGTTCAATCCCTGGCATCTCCAGCTAAAGGGTTAAGGTGTTAGGAGGTGTGAAATACCTCCGCCTGAGGCCCTGGAGAGCGGCTGCCAGTCTGAGTAGACAATACTAACCTGAATGGACAGTAGGCTATACATGGGGTTCAGTCCAGGGCACCTTTTCTCTGCTTCCCCCCAGGTGCCCCTACGAACCTGACAGCGCGGACCAATGTGGAGTCACCCCCTTTATGGATGCAATTCAGAACGGCCATCTGGACATCGCGCGCCTGCTTCTAGAAAAGCACCAGGTATGTGTGAGCAATCCAGATATGGAAACTGTCTTCTCAGCCCACAAGTCGAAGCCGGAAAGTTATAGAATCACAGAACCATAAGAGAAGGGGCCCTATAGGCCGTCTGGTCCGGCCCCCTGCCCAATGCAGGACCAGCCTAAAGCATCTCTGACAAATATTCGTCCAGCCTCTTCTCGAAAGCTGCCAGTGAAGGTGTCATGATGACCCCTGCGGGTTGCCACCTTCTGCCGCCACCACCCTGGACTTAGGGTCTCTTGAGAAGGCCCAGGCTACCGTCAAAAAGCAATGACTCCGGACGAAGAATCTGATGTGGATTTGGGAACAGCAGCACCAAGACCCCCAGGAGAAGATGAGGAAAAAAGACGACGGGAGAAAAAATGAATATTGTTATGTTAAAAGCTCCATTTCTTTATTGTGCGTCCCGTTTTGAATCTTAGTCATTCATGTATTTTTAAAGTTTTAAGACAAGAAGTACGTATGAGGTAGCAATTTAGAATGCCTGGATATTTTATTATTTTTCTTGAAGTAATTGAAGTATGGATAATTTAACAGCATAGTAAGTTGATTCCTGTATACCTTAGGGTAGTTTAGGGGCTTTTAGATAGTGTTTTGTGTAGATGTAGAAAGTAAAATAAATAAATATATATGTATTAAAAAAAGAGAGAAGGCCCAGGGTACCCTCCCAAGCCCTACCAAATGCCCCCCTTTTAAACTGAGAAACAAAGGTGTGATGATAGGGTTGCCAAGTGTCTCTTACTTACCGGCGGGGGGGAGTCCTCCATCGTCCGGGAGTTTCCCGGGCGCGCGCGCGAAGTGCGCGCGCCCAGCAACAGCGCCCGGAAGTGACGTCATCACGTTGGGGGCGTTGCCAGGGCGACGCTCTGGCAATCGCCCCAGAACTCTATGGTATCAGAGCGTCGCCCTGGCAACGCCCCCAACGTGATGACGTCACCTCCGGGTGACGTCATTACATTGGGGAAGGAGGGTGGAGTGCCCCCCGCCGGCCAAATGCTGGCCGGCGGATCGGGAACCCCTGTATCGGGGGATCCCCCGCCCCCCAAGCTGACTTGGCAGCCCTATGTGATGACCAAGCAGATAACAATTAAACAAAAAGGTTGATCATTATAACGCTGGGGCAGGGAAAATGAGACAAGGTGCATTAGACTCAAGAGCGGAATGTAACGCGACTAACTGTTTCACTTGACTGTTGACTACTTCAAGGCCCACTGCGCTTATAGACCATGCGCACTGCCTGCACTCGCTCTCTCCCAAGTGAGGGATCTTTCTCCCAGCCCAGACTGTTCCCTCAGCTTGACTCTGTGTGAGGAAAGGCCGCAGTAGAGAAAAGAACCCCATTTTACAGTTCACCAAAGTTTAAATTCCGTCTCCTCACACAGTCCCCAAACTCTCATTGGGTACCACCATTGCTAAGTGCTGTGTACTAAGACCACGATCGCCTGGTCTCCCGTAATGGCGACCGCCACGTGGTCAGCGCACATGGTCAGAATCTACCTGAGCTTCAGCCAGGTAGAACAACAGCCAGTCGGATCCTGAGTGACCACCAATTACGAGCCTAGGTCTCCCGCTGGGGGACCTATGAACTTCAACCACGGACTTAAGGTCCTATCAGGACCTGTGGGCGAGGTTGGGGCATTGTCTCCGGCCGGCATAAAAGAGGGCTCTGAGCCCGGGGTTCCCCATGTTCCATCTGACCCTCAATAAAGAGCTTTACTATGAAATCACTACCACTCGCCTCCCGACTCCAATACTTTCCACTGGCGACGAGGATGGGTTCCACTAAGCATTGCTAAGGACTGTTGGCTGTCAGCTTTCTACTCCTACACAGGTCCCTCCTGTGCCTAGGCCGCGCTAGGCCTGTCTCCCAGTCCGGCACAGATAGGGCTGCCAAGTCCCCCCAGGAGGTGGGCAATCCCCCGCTAAAGGGGTCCCCAATCCGCCGGCCCGGATTCAGCCGGCAGGGGGAGCCCCACCCCTGAAGTCGCCCGATCAGGACGACTGCCCCAGCGTGATGGTGTCACCCGGAAGTGACGTCATCGTGCTGGGTACGTTGCTGGGGCGACGCTCTAGCAATCGCCCCGAAAACTCTAGCAATCGCCCCGAAAACCACAAATTATGCAGTCGAGTTTCCCGCATTTGGGGAAATCGCAGGGGTCAGCACACCCGGAGTGCAATGAATGAGCCTCACCCTGGGAAAACCTCCTTCGTGATCAAGGTGTCTTGCCTGCCAGGTACCATAGAGTTTTTGGGCGATTGCCAGAGCGTTGCCAAGGCAACGTGCCCAGCGTGATGATGTCACTTCTAGGTGACATCATCACGGCGCGTGCGCGGAGCTCCAGGACGACGGACAGGACTCCCCCGCTTTCTTGCAGGTAAGACTTGGCAACTCTAGGCACGGATCATGACCGAAGGGGAGCTCACCACCTCCCTAGGCAGCTGATTCCACCTTGGAACCGCTCTAACCGTGGAAAAGTTTTTCCTAAGCTCCAGCCACTACCTTTCTTCATGTGATTTGAACCCGTTGCTTCAGGTCCTACCCAGGCCAACTTCTTGGCGAGTCGTGGCTTGCAGCATTCATTGGGTTTTTCGCTCAGCTCTTTATTCCTTCCTCTTTCAGGCTGGCTACATGGCGAAGGACAAGGTCGGCGCTCAGCCGTTGCACCGGGCCGCGGTGACCGCCAAGGATGATGCCCTTCGGTTCCTCGTTTCCGACCTGAGTGTCAATGTCAACACGAGAGCCACCTCCCTGCAGATCACAGCTCTCCATTACGCTGCCAAGGTTCTGGCCTTTCCCTTTTGGGGATCCCTTTAAATGCTTTTGAGGAGAAGGGGGGGCCTTCTTCTCAGAAAAAAATCTTCTCCCCCAAAAAATCTGGGGAGGGGCTGGCCCTTTAAGGAAGTGGATGGAGCCCCTAATAGTTCGCTGTAGCAACAGTCCAGGCCCTCTTCCTTTCACCCTTCTGGACCTTATGGAAGTCTTTTTGTCAGGGCATCCCAGACAACCCTGTTGCTGGGGAAAGCTTGAATTCCTCATCCCTTATTGTTTCAAGTGGTCTGCAGAAGCGCTAGATTCGAGTCCAGCAGCACCTTACGGGCCAACAATCTTTCCCAGGTATAAGCTTTCGAGAATCAGCCCTTCCTTCATCAGATACAAGCAGAAACAGAGATCCCTTATATCTGATGACAGGCGCGTGGGCTCTCGCAAGCTTATACCTCAGGAATATTTTCAGGTGGGTCGCCATGTTGGTCTGAAGCAGCAGAACCAAGTTTGAGTCCAGCGGCTCCTTGAAGACCAACAAAGTTTTATTCTGGGAATCGGCTTTCATGTGCATGGACACGAACTCTTCAGATACGGTCTGTTTCAGTGCATCTGAAGGAAGTGTGCGTGCACACGAAAGCTTGTATCCAGAATAAAACTTTGTCGGTCTTAAAGGTGCTGCTGGATTTAAACGTTGCTCCACAAAACAAAGTTTGAGTCCAGGGGCACCTTTAAGACCAACAAAGTTTAATTCTGGGTATAAAGATTTGTGTGCGTGCACACTTCTTCAGATACAGTGGAACTAGATTTCCTCGGCCATTAGATATAAGAAGAAGAGTTGGTTATTATACTCTGATCTTCACTACCCAAAGGACCTCATCCAGTCCGCTCTCCAGAGCATCCTTTTTCTCCAAGGGAGCTGAGCTCTGTACTCTGGAGGTAAACCGTAATTCCAGGGGATCCCCAGGTCCCCCCTGGAGGCTGGCATCCATAGGGGAAATAGTGAATGGAGGTCTAGCAGACTGTCTATAGGGGAAGGTGAGATCAGTCTCTCAGGAAATGAGATTGAACACACGAAGCTGCCTTATACTGAATCAGAACCTCGGTCCATCAGAGTCAGGATTGTCCACTCAGACTGGAAGCAGCTTTCCAGGGTCTCAGGCAGAGGTCTTTCCTATCACCCACTGCCTGGTCCTTTTAAGAGGAGATGCTGGGGATTGAACCTGGGACCTTCTGCATGCCAAGCAGAGGCTCTTCCACTGAGCCACAGCCCCTCTTTACAGCTCTCCAGGGTCTCAGGCGGAGGTCCTTCCCATTCCCTCCTGCCTGGTCCTTTTAGCTGGAGATGCCGGGGATTGAACCTGGGACCTTCTGCATGCCAAGCAGAGGCTCTTCCACTGAGCCACGCCCCCTCTCTACAGCTCTCCAGGGTCTCAGGCGGAGGTCTTTCCCATCACCTCCTGTCTGGTCCTTTTAACTGGAGGTGCCGCCAGGGATTGAACCTGGGACCTTCTGCATGCCAAGCAGAGGCTCTGCCACTGAGCCACAGCCCCTCCCACCATAAATAGATGGTGGGGAGAGGTGCTGAAACCCATTGGTGTTGGAGAGACCTGAGTCTGTTGGGTTCCTCTCTGTCGTTCCTGGAGTCAGTGGAACAGGCAGGTGGTTGCTCTGGTTGCCATCACTTTCTTTTCTGCTACAGTCAGTCTCGATGACTTCTGCTTTTCGTTTCTCTCTGGGCTTTGTGGTCGCTCCGTTTGAAGAAGTGGAGGAGGAGGTCTTGAACAAAATGATTCCCAACCTAGGCCTTGTGGGTTGTAGGCTTTCCACCAGCAGAACTGGGTGCTGGATTCAACATTAGACGTTCTTTCCCGCTAATGAAAATGGCATAGTGGTGAAATGCTTCAGAATTTTGAAGGGAGGTTCCAAGAAATGATTGGTTCTCCACTGGGAATCACTGGGGATTGCTGTATCTGAATGCACTTTATGGGTTCCTACCCGTGTCTTTGAAATGTTGAATCCAGCATGGTTCTTGAAGAAAATAATTGAAACAGATTTATAACCAGGGGTCCGTCGAGTCCACTGGCAGGGACACGACTACATCCTTACAGTTTAAGGACTTTTTCCAGAATTTACAATCTACAATTGTTTTTGGAAAAACCCCACCTGTGAATTTCTACAAATAGTTTTTGTAGAAACTACTACACCTGTGATTTATCGAAATTGCCGGTCCTTTGAAAAGCCCTCCACCAGGGAGGAAATTGGGCTGTCTCGCCTGGGCAAAGACAGCATAACTTCTTAGATTCTAGATCCAGTTTGGTGTAGTGGTTAGGTGCGCGGACTCTGATCTGGGAGAACCGGGTTTGATTCCCCACTCCTCCACATGCAGCTGCTGGTGTGACCTTGGGCAAGCCATAGTTCTGTCCAGGGGTCATTTCATAGAAAAAGAGGTGCAGGAGCTCATTAGCATATCTATTAGCATAACTCATTCGCATATGCCATGCCCCCTGACATCACCAGAAGTGTGTCAGAAAGGGAAGCAAAAGGGGGGGGCATCTTCAAAAGCCTCCCCTTCCCTTCCCCAGCTGGCCTGCCAAGGCTGGCGGGGGGGGCGGGGGGAGCGAAGTGAGAAGGGCCCCATAGAATACAATGGAAAAATCATGCCGCCCCTGCCCCTCGATTCTAAACAGAAGGGGTTTAAACTTTAAACCCCTTTTCGCTTCACTTCCTCCACAGGCCCCCTGGGAGCTGGGGGAGGGGCTTGCCACCACTGGCATCTGTGCCCCACTTTACAGCTCTCCAGGGTCTCAGGCTGAGGTCTGAAGTAATGTTTTTTCCCACCATAGAGAACAATGGAGGGAACAGGGGCAACCTGTTTGGGGGCTCGTAGAATTGGTGGGTATGTGGGAGAGAGGCTCCAGCAGCTACCCGGTAAGTTCGGAGCCTCTCCCTCAAACCCCCTGCCCTCCAGCCGCTTTTAAAGCTGCCGCTGAGCCACAGCCCCTCCCCTGAACAAGGAATGAAGAAAACTATTCACATATTGCTGATTGCGACTTTTTCATTTCTAACCTAGGAAGGACATGCCGGCACTGTCCAGACGCTTCTGTCCCTCGGTGCCGATCTAAACACAAAGGATGGGAAAAATCGAACAGGTGAGGGCTTAGGCCCATAGCCAGTATTTTGTGGCTTGTGGTACAAATGTTTTTCTGGCGGGGCTGAAAGTGCAGAAAGGAAAAGCCATTCAGCCAATAGGAAGCTGTTACCAGGAGAGATCTCTCAATTGCAAGCTGTCAACCACTTTAGATGACAGTTCTCAGCTGCTGCAAGTTAATCACTTTTGAGGAAGGCCAATGGACCAAAACGCATCTGGTCAAGATCAAAAATGGTCATTCTTGGTTGCCACCATACAATTCGATTCTTGATGGAGGCTATCACCAGGGCCAATGTCTGTTTTTAAATTTATGTATTATTTATGCATATATTTTTGTATATCTGTCAACATTTAATGTTTTTAACTTGACTAACAGAATTATTGGGCCTATACACTCAGATCTTCTTAACCTTTTCAGTTCTGAAGCCAGTTGTTTTAATTTAGAAAAGAGATGAAAATATACAGATGTGAAAAGATAATCAATTGATTAAAACCTATACAGTGGGTATAGGGTTGCCAGATGTTGCCTGGCTGCTGGCAGGGGGCTCCTTCTTCTTGTGCATGAGCTCTTCAGCGCGCATGCGAAGTGCGCACACCGCAGTGACGTCCCCCCGGAAGTGACATCATTGTGCAGGGGAACGTTGTGGGCGGGGCCTCTACCGTTCAAGGGGAAACCACGGCGTTTTTCCTGGAATGATGGAGCATCCCTCCGTTCTCACTTTGCAAAAGAATCACAGAAGGGGAAGAAGAGTAACGGGAGAAGCTTATGTGGGAGGAATGGAGAAAGAGGAGGGGGAATAAAACGGGAAGCCCGAAAGCGAATAGAACCACAAACCGTTTTTTAAAATAAATTTTAATTAAGTTTTTATAAAAGAAAAGGAAAGGAAAAAACAAGAGAAAACAGACAAAGATAAAAACATACTAACAGATACGGAGTCCGTACAGTACATATCTACATTAACACTTCTACTAGAATCAATATCTAATTCGCCAAATTAGCTTATCCCAGTTTTATAGGAGCATACAGTTAGAGTTGGTTCATTTTTTGAAATGTTCTTCCAACCATTTATAAAACCTTAACCAGTTATTTTCAAAGATTTCCTCTCTTTTATCTGCCAGTTTCAATGTTAAATTGCCCATTTCTGCAGTTTCCAATAGTTTATAGATTATTTCCTCCTCAGAAGAACATCTTCTCCTTTCCAGTGCTTTGCATAAAGAATTCTAGTAGCAGTTATTACATGGATAATCAGATATTTATCTAATTTGTTAAAAGTTTCTGGAATCACATTCAACAACAAAAAAAATTCTGGCACAAATGGTATAGTCCAATGCAATGTATTTTGCAATATTTCATGAATCCAGGTCATATATTTTTTTACACATTTACACGTCTGCCACATATTAAAAAAAGGAACCAACAGTTTGTTTACACTTCCAGCATTCATTCGACATATTTGAATACCACTTTGCTAAGTCCTCGGGTGTCATATACAAACCTGATCCTCTGACAGCTGTGGCTGCTATTTCATTTGACTGCAGGCCGCCAGTAACAAAGCCCGCTTCACAGATGGCCCCACCCACTTTCTGGAAAGGTGGGCAGGCACCAGGGGAAGTGTGGATGGACGCTACGGTGCCCCTGGGCGCCGTGTTGGGAACTCTGCTCCAGACCTAATTTCCACCCCATTTTCTCCCCCCCCCCCTCTTCCCACAGCTCTTCACATGGCGTGTTCAGGCCAGCATGCGGCATGTGCCCGAATTCTTCTGCAGTCGGGATTGCAGGACTCCCCGGACAGTAGCGGGACGTATGCGAGGCAGCTAGCGAAGAAGCCGGACCTCCTCCAGCTTTTCAAAGAGGTCAACGTGAACACGGGAACTTGAGAAAAGAAAAGGGTTCATTTCCGGCATCGACCCCTTGTGTTTCCTGCTGAACTTGCTGATACGTTGCAGTTACTGAGAAACCCACGCATGCACACAGCAGCCTTGGGGCCAGTGGAAGTCAGCATTCTGTGCCACAGAGAATTAGACTCTACAAGTGGAGACCCACAAGAAACTTGCGAGCTGGTTATCCCATTCCTCACACCTTTGCTTCCTCCCTTTTCCCCCTCAGTAACACTGAGTTACTGCTCATCTCCAAACTACAGAGATAACTTTCCATGGAGAAAATGGATGCTTTGGAGGGTGGAGTTCCTGGCATTGTACCTCACTGAGGTCCCTGTCCCCCCCAAGCTCCACCCCCAAATCTCCAGTAGTTTCCCAGCCTGGCTCTGGATCCGCTGCTGGTGGCCGGGGGGGGGGGGTACTTGGCAACCCTAGTACTCCTGCTAGTAAAAACCCTGCCTTTTACTGACAGTTAGAACCTCCCCCGAACATTCTAATCTCCTCACAGTTGACGCCATTTCAAAAGGTACTGGGGGGAATTCAACGGTCCCTGAAGGCTTTTTTTAACTTTTCGGATTTTTCTGCAGACCGAGAAAGGGCCCTGACTATGTAGGAAAAGCTGTTGGGGGAGAGTGAGCTCTCTTTCGGCAGATATAAGCATCCACACAGAAAAAAAACCTCTCGGAATTAGATATGTAGATTATCATAACTCCAGGCCATTTGCAATTGACTTATATGGTGAATAAGAACATCAGAAGAGCCCTGCTGGATCGGACCAATAGTCCATCTAATCCAGCCTCCTGTCTCACACGGTGGCCAACCAACCTGGACAGCCAACAATAGGGTATAGAGGCCGAGGCCTTCCCCTGATGTTGCCTCCTGGCTGTGGGATTCAGAGGATTAGTGCCTCTGAACATGGAGGTTCCCCTCAGACACCATGGCTAGTAGCCACTGATTGACTTATCCTCTGTGAATCTAATTCCCTTTTAAAGCTGTTTATTCTTGTGGGATTGAATCGAGACCTAGGTTTCCTGTCTCATTACCAATGCTGATTTCTCTATGCCTATTACCCCCCTGCATATCTCACCTAAATCCAATCATGCCTGCTATTGTCATTCACCGGATATTGTCATTCACCTGCTAGTGTCATTTGGCATCAGAAGTCACTCTTCTTTCCAATAAATAGGACAGGTGGACTCCTGTTCTACCTGTATCTGGAAAAGTGAGCAGTGACTCACGAAAGCTCATCCCCTGCCACATATTCGCTAGTCTTTAAGGTGCTACTGGACTCTTGCTCTTTTCTACGCCTGTGGCCATCACTGCATCCTCTGGCAGCGTATTCCAGATTCGAATCACTCTGTGTGTAAAGTAGTATTTCCTTTGGTCCGCCCTGAACCTGCTGCCCATCCGCTTCATTGGATGCCCTTGAGTTCTAGTCTTTTGAGAGAGGGAGAGAAAATTCTCTTTGTCAGCTCTCTCTACCCCACACATAATTTTATAAACCTCTCTCATGTTGCCCTCTGAGTCATCTCTTTAGGGTTGCCAGCCTCCAGGTGGGGCCTGGAGACCTCCCGCTTTTACAACTGATCCCCAGCTGATAGAGATCAGGTTCCCTGGAGAAAATGGATGCTTTGAAGGGTGGACTTATGGTGTTGTACCCTGCTGAGGCCCCTCCCCACCCCAAACCCCACCCTCTCCTTGCTCCACCCCCCAAAAGTTGTCAGGTATTATCCAAACGAGACGTGGCAATGTTACATCTCTTTTCTAAACTGAAAAGTCCCAGGCCGAAGAGTGAAGAGTGGTTTTTCACTCTTAACTGGGGAGTGGTTAAGAGTGGCGGATTCTAATCTGGAGAACTGGGTTTGAATCCCCGCTCCTCCACATGCAGCCAGCTGGGTGACCTTTAGTCAGTCACAATTTCTCTCAGAGCTGTCCTCTCAAGAACAGTTCTCTCAGAGCTCTCTCAGCCCTACCCTACCTCCCAGGGTGTCTGTTGTGGGGAGAGGAAGGGAAAGGAGTTTGTAAGCCGCTCAGAGACTCTGAGTGAAGTGCAGGGTATAAATCCAACTCTTCATCTTCAGATATCCCCAGCTCAATTCTCCGTTATACCCTATGGGGACCATTGACTATAACGGTATTGGGATTCGGGAATATTGGGAAATACCGATATTTTCTGGGTTCAGTATACCCGAATCTGAAAAATACCGTGTTTTTTTTTGCACGCTCCTACTCTGATCTCTCCCAGGCTGGACTACTGCAATGTGCCATATCTGTAGCTGCCCTTGAAGAATGTGCAGAAATGTCAAGCGTTGCAGGACGTGGCAGCGAGATCACCAAACAGTGCACATTAGAAGATTGCCTCTTGCCGGTTTTAAAAGATCTAACGATGTCCGCCAGCAGTGAATCATTTCCCCTCCAAACCAAAACCAGAAACTCACATATGACAAAACTATGGCTAGCTTTTAAACACAGTGGCAGTCACCCCTTGAGGTTATGAATTCCAAAAGGTTATTAAGCATGACGTTCAGGGGAGATAAATGTGATCCTTCTCCCTCACCCCCTTCCATTATATCCTCACAACAACCCTGTCAGGTTATTTGGCCGAGACAGGGTGACCGGCCAAGCTCATTCAGTCAATTTCATGGCAAGTGGGGAATCTGGAACCACATCACCTTGACCCTGGTTTGATTCTCTAACCACTATGTCACACTGGTTCACAAGGGCCCTATGTGGTACGCTAACAGGCTGAAGATCACGAAGTATGGCCAAGGATTCGAACTTGGATCCCACAAATGTCTTATTCCAGCACTGTAATTACTATGCCACAGTCGCTCTTATTTTCATGCCGTCATCAAATATGTGTGCCTTAAGTGTTAGCAAGTCACTTCTGACGTATGGCGACCCTATGAGTTCAGAGCATCCTAACAGTTTGGTGTAGTGGTTAGGAGCGCGGACACTAATCTGGGAGAACTGGGTTTGATTCCCCCACTCCTCCACATGCAGCCAGCTGGGTGACCTTGGGTCAGTCACAGTTCTCTCAGAGCTGTTCTCTCAAGAGCAGTCCTCGAAAGAGCTCTCTCAGCCCCACCTTCCTCCCAGGGAGTCTGTTGTGGGGAGGGGAAGGGATTGTAAGTTGCTCAGAGAGTCCTTTGGGTAGTGAGGGGTGGGGTATAAATCCAATCTCCTCCTCCTCCTTCCTCTTCTTCCTTGCTCAGGTCTTGCAAACGGAGGGCTGTGGCTTCCTTGGTTGAGCCAATCCATCTCCTTTTGGATCTTCTTCTTTTCCTGCTGCCTTCAACTTTCCCCAGCATTATTGTCTTTTCCGGTAATTCTTGTCACTGATGGGACCAAAGTACAACAGCCTCCGTTTCATCATTTTAGCTTCTAGGGAGAGTTCAGGCTTGATTTGATCTACAGTCCACACATTTGTCTTTCCGGTGGTGCAGAGTATCCATAAAGCTCTCCTGCAACACCCCCTTTTAAAAGGATCCACTTTCTTCCTGTCGTCGAATAACCCCCAAGTCAAACCATGCCTTCCCTACGAAGGCAAGAGGAACCAGACATTCCACTGATAATTTGGGCAGCTGAATGTTTCTTTGGCACATTTCCTGCCAGCAAAGCCACCGGACAGAGATGCTGGCGTGATGCCGGACAGCGGTCACATTTTGAGCAGACGCAGCAGCCAAAGCTCAATTTTTCACTTTGGACAATGAAAGAGTCAGAGCAAACCCAGCTCCCCCCCCCCCCTTTTTTTTCTGTCTCTCTGAAGAGTGTGCTCTATCTTCGGAAGAGTTGCGCCACACCTACGAACAGCTCATTTCCTAAGAGGCGTGACCCGTCCCATGGTTCTTGCAGGCTGTGCATTTCTTGTTGCCCTTATCTCAACTCTGGCGCTTCGGTCTGTGCTGACGTGCCCTTTATAAAGCAGTATTTTCCCCACCGCCGACACACAATCTTCTCTGTGTAGGGTGGGAAGCAAGCAAAACCGGGAACACACAGTGTGGAACGATTACAAGTAACAACACCAATGCCCAAAATGTGTACTGCATACGAATTATTTGAATTTACTATCATATAGCCTATGAAATTCCAACAATATACATTTACAAACAGTTGCTCAAAGGTATAGGTTTCCAGTTGGTCAGCTGTGCTGGTCTGAAGCAGTAGAACAAATTTAAGAGTCCGGGGGCACCTTTAAGCCCAGCTAAGGTTTATTCAAGGTGTGAGCTTTCATAAGAACATAAGAGAAGCCAAGGTTGGATCAGGCCAGTGGCCCATCCAGTCCACTCTGTCACACAGTGGCCAAAAACACCAGGTGCCCTCAGGAGGTCCACCAGCGGGGCCAGGACACTAGAAGCCCCTCCCACTGTTGCCCCCCCCCCCCAAGCACCCAGAATACAGAGCATCACTTGCCCTAGACCGAGAGTTCCTATCTATACCTTGTGGCTAATAGCCACTGATGGACCTCTGCGCCAGATGTTTATCTAATTCCCTCTTGAAGCCATCCATGCTTGTAGCTGCCACCACCTCCTGTGGCAGTGAATTCCACGTGTTAATCACTCTTTGGGTGAAGAAGTACTTCCTTTTATCTGTTCTAACCTGACTCCTCGGCAATTTCATGTGCACACACACTTTTTCAAATACATTGGAACGGCAGGTAAGGTTCAGACTTACAGCCAGAGAATGAACAGCAAAATGAACATGTAACATGATGACTTTCAAGGTAGGCAAAGTGAAAACTACATAACTATTTAGTGTTGTTCAACTAAATAACAAGGTTATAAGGTCAACAGTTGTAAAGCAATAAATTGGTCAAAAATAGGTTTCCAGTTATTCAAAGATATAAACTTTCCCAAGGATGGAACCGTGAATAGACAACCCCTATTACAAAGCTTGTAAAAGCAGCCAAAAGGTTTTCTGGGAGTTTCTCCTAATATTTAACCCTGGGCCGTTTAGTCCAATGACAACATTTCAACAGGTAATGGAGCTACTATCAGCAACTATATGCACCCAGGATTTCTGCATATTTCAAAGCCTTCTTCCAGGTCGTGAATTATCAATGGAACTACATAAAAACAAAGAATAGACACCCAATACACTCTGATATGGTCCTTTATGGTCAGGGGCCAGCATACCTGAGGGACCACCTGTCCCCACGTTTCCCAGAGAGTACAGCGTTCAGGGTAGGGTTGCCAAGTAGGGTCTTCTTACCGGCGGGGGGGGGGGGAGTTGTTCTCCCACCAGGAGCTCTTCTGGCGCGTGATGACGTCACCCGGAGGTGATGTCATCACGTTGGGGGGGTTCGCCCCAAAAACTCTATGGTATCATAGAGTTTGGGGGCGATTGCCAGAGCGTCGCCCTGGCAACGCCCCCAACGTGATGACGTCACCTCCGGGTGACGTCATTACATGGGGGAAGTCGTTCTCACCGGACGACTTCTGGGGCGGGGTTCCTCCCGCCGGCCGAATGCCGGCCGGCAGATCGGGAACCCCTATAGCGGGGTTCCCTCGGGCTGACTTGGCAGCCCTAGTTCAGGGACACAAAACCTCCAGGGCTAGGGCCTTTTCTGTGGCAGTTCCACGTTGGTGGAATGAGCTCCACGAGGACATTAGAGCTCTGCGGAGTTTATTACAATCCCGCAGGGCCTGCAAGACGCCGGAGCTCTTCCACCAGGCCTTTGAGTGAGAAGCCACATATAACATCTTAATTTAAAACTAGAGCCTTACCCTGGAATTCTACCATCAGCTACTGTTATTACTGACGGACCCCTGTTACGGAGAATACTCAGAAATTTGTTTGTTTTGCCGTCTGACATGCAATATCTATGTACAGCACTTTAGAAGTATGATTTCATTCTGTTTTTAAATAATTTACGTAAGCCATTCTGAGCCTGCCTTGGTGGGGAGGGCGGGGTATAAATCTAACAAACAAACGAACAATTGGAAACCTATACCTCTGAGTAATTTTGGTAAATTTATATGGTTGGAATTTCATATGCTGTATGCTAGTGAATTCTAATAATTAGTATGAAGAAGAGAAGATGATATTGGATTTATACCCCGCCCTTCACTTGGAGTCTGAGAGCAGCTTACAAACTCCTTTCCCTTCCCCTCCCCACAACAGACACCCTGTGAGGTAGGTGGGGCTGAGAGAGCTCTGAGACAACTGTCCTTGAGAGAACAGCTGGTACAGACCCAAGGTCATCCAGCTGGTGCAAGTGGAGGAGTGGGGAATCAAACCCGGTTCTCCCAGATTAGAGTCCGGGCACTTAACCACTACACCAAACTGGTGTTACTTTGTTACTTGTTACCCTCGCCCTTGTCTACATCACAGGGTTGTCATAAGAATGAAATGTAGGAGAAGCTTGTGCACAGCTTCTCCCTGACTTTCGTGGAGAAAGGATGGGATAAAAATGTGATTGACTGAGGAGGTCAAAAATAGTTCCAGGTGGTCGGCCGTGTTGGTCTGAAGCAGCAGAACAAATTTTAGAGTCCAGTGGCATTTTTAAGGCCCACAAAGGTTTATTCAAGGTGTGCACTTTTGCGTGCAAGGCACACTTCTTCAAATACAATTGGAATGGAAGGTAAGAAGTCAAACTGATAGACAGAGGCTGAACAGCAAATTAACATGTAACATGATAGAGATGTTTTGAGATATGCAAAGACAAAACTAAATAACAAGTTAAGGTTATAAGGTCAACAGTTGTTTTGATTTAATTTAGGGGGGAAAGGACTAGTCATGTGAAGATTTGGAAAAATTAGGGGGGAAAACGGTTTTTTCCCTGAAGCCTTTTTTCTTTTTTCCTGAAAAATTGGAAAAATTGAAAAAAGAAAAGAAATTGATTATGGAACATTTTATTTTAACATGATGAATAAAACATTTTAAGACAAGGTGTTCAAATACTTTCCAAATCATTTCTAAAAAATAGGTATGGTATCAGATTAATTTCTGTTTCAGTCCAGACAAACCTTCAGTTTTTAGAGGTCCATAATAACTGTGATAATGACCGACACAACAGAGTAGCTGTAGAAGCAGAGACTGAAACTGTTTATTACAGCTCAGAAAATGACTCTGATTAAATTTCATGCCCATTCGTTGAAACTGAGTCCCACGCTCCCTTCTATACACTTCCCCCCTCTTCAATTCTTCTTATGAGAATGGGTTTTTTAATTTTTATTTAATACTGTGGAGAGGAAACATGAATAATTGTTACTTCTGGATTTTTAAAAATTGTTTTGCGGTGGGTTTTTTTTTGTCTGTTCCACATAAACTAGTAAACAGTTCAGGAGATTGTTGCTCCATTTGTTACAATTGCAAATAAATATTATTTTAAAAGGTAAATTCTGTTTGCAATAATTGTTTGGATACACCATATTTTTAATACGCTAGCTGTGATCAGGGGCGTAGACTTTTGGAAATCTGGGGGGGGCTCCTTACCTGGAGCGATGGTCTCCCCCCCCCCCCCAGAAACCGCCCTGCCTCCCCGGGCCCTTCCGAGGCCCACCAGCCGCTGCTGCCGGTGCCTCTCTCTCCCCCGCGCCACCTCTTCCCCTCTCCATCTCCAGCAGTGGCGGCCGGGCCTCGGAAGGACCTGGGGAGGCGCGGCGGCAGGCGCTCTGTTTTCCCAGTGGTGGCTGAGCCCCCTCCCCCCCGGGAAATTTCGGGGGCGGCTCAAGCCCTTGAGCCCCCCCATACTCTACGCCTATGGTTGTGATAATTTCATGCCAAGTAAAAATGTCCATAGTTATATTTTACGCTCCTAAAGCAGGGGTGGCCAACCTGTGGCTCGGGAGCCACATGCGGCTCTTTCACACATATTGTGCGGCTCCTGGCAGGGTGGCTGGGGAAGCAAAGGGGAGGCATGCTTTTTCTCTCTTTCTCTCTTTCTCCCTTCCTTCCCTCCTCCCTCCCATCTATTTGCTTTCCTAGTTTCTCTCTCTCTTTTTCTTTCCACCTCTTTAATTCTTTCTTTCCATCTCTCTCTCTTTCTCTCTCTCTCTCAATATCATTAGCAAACAAGTAATATTATCAATAACCGGTTTTCCTCGTTTGTTTTTATTTTTGGCAGTCCCATTTAACGTTAATAAAGAGCAAATTTGCATATTTTATAAAAATAAAAAACGTGTGTGTGATATTTGTTCCCGTCTTGCGGCTCTCAGACATCTGACGTTTATTCTGTGTGGCTCTTACGTTAAGCAAGGTTGGCCACCCCTGCTCTACGCCTATGGTTGTGCTAATTTCATGCCAAGTAAAAATGTCCATAGTTATATTTTACGCTCCTAAAGTAACAGAATGACTTGCAGTCTGGAAAAGAGAAAAGAAGGGCTGATGGAGCATTTTCCCAAAAATTTCCATTATTTTCTGGAAAAACCCAGCGAAAAAAACAGTTTTCCCCCCCCAGCTTCAAAATTTCCAGAAATTTTACGTCTCTAGAAAGGACCGCGAAGCAACAAACAAGCCAAAATAGGGGATAGATGTGTAAAGGTATCTTTTCGAGACGTGGGAAATAACCTGAGACGCTCCATCCGTCTCCCCTTAACAGCATTTTCCCCCTTTCTTTTCTGAGGTGGGTTCAGGTTGGGAAAGACCTGGAGATTTTGGCGGGGGAGCCCGAAGCGAGACAGACTCCCACGGGGCAATCTTAAACAGAGCTGCGGTGCTCGGCATCCACGGAAGCCAATGGGTTTAGAGCGGCACAACGCCGTCTGGGACAGGGCGCCCACCCTGCGGCCCTGGAGTCGAGCAGCCACGGTTCCCCCGCTCCTCCCGCGCATGCGCGCCAACGCCCACCGCAGGGCGTCCGCGCCCTTGGCAACACCCCCCCCCTTCTCCCCGCCCCCCCCCCTTGAGGGACCGCGGCCGCCCGCCAATGAAGGCGCGCGCGATGACGCGCCCCGAGCTCGGGCGACGTCGCCTAGGAGACCAATGAGAGCTCGCGGCCGCGCTCCGCCCTCCCCCCCCCCGCCCAGCCGCAGCGCCATGGAGGAGTTTGGGGCGCGCCGGGGCCCCGCCCCTTCCTCCTCCTCCGCCACCACCTCAGGCGGCTGCGGCCCCGCCCAGGCCCCGCCCCCTCGCCGCGGCCCCGCCCCCCCGGCGCGCTCTCTTCACGGCGGCCGAGGAAGCGCCTCCATTTTCCCCGCCCGCCGCCCCCGCCCCGACCAGCAGCAGCAGCAGCAGACGCAGCCAGGCAGGCCCCGCCGCCGCCCCGACCCCCGCAGCAGCCGAGGCCTCCTCTTCGCCCGAGCCATGAACGAGGAGTACGACGTCATCGTCCTGGGCACCGGCCTGACGGTGAGGGGGGGGAGGGGAGGGAGGGGTTGGCCGGGGCGGGGGGGCCTCGCCCCTCTTTCCCCCCCCCCGCGCCCCCTGGGTCCTCCCGAGAGGACTTCTTGCCGTTGGCCCCCCCGGCACGGAGGAGGAGGAAGAGGAAGAGGCTCCTCCCTTCGTTCCTTCCGTGTTCTTCCCTCCCCCTGGGCGCCTTGTCAGTCTCCCCCCGACATGCAAGAACCTCCCCCAGGGCTTTGCGCTTCGTTTTCACTCCCCCCCCCCCGGGATCTCCTCCTCATCCCCCAGCACCGAAAATTGTCCCCCCCCCCTTTTGTGTACTTCTCTCCCCCCCCCCGGTGGAAGAAACGGCCTCCCCCAATTCTGTGTTCTCCCCTCCCCCCCCCCGTGGTCCTGGCAGTCCCCCCCGACATGCAAGAACCTTCCCCAGTGCTGTGTGCTTCGTTTTCACTCCCCCCCCGGATCTCCTTCTCATCCCCCAGCACCGAAAATTGTCCCCCCCCTTTTTGTGTACTTCCCCCCCCCCGGGACTTCTTATCATTTGCCCCCAACCGTGGAAGAAACGGCCTCTCCCTTCTGTGTTCTTCCCTCTCTCCCTCCCTCTGGACGCCTTGTCAGTCCCCCCCCCCAACATAGAAGAATCTTCCCCAAGGCTGGGTGCTTCGTTTTCATCTCTCCCCCCCCCCCCCATACTCCTTGTCATCCCCCAACATGGAAAATTGTCCCCCTCCTCCTTTTGTGTACTTCCATTCCCTCCCCCCCAGGATTTCTTGTCATTTCACCCCAAGGTGGAAGAAACGAGCCTTTCCCTTCTGTGTTCTCCCCTCCCCCCTGGTCCTGGCAGTCCCCCCCCCCCATGAAAGAATCTCCCCCAATTCTGTGTTCTTCCCTCCCCCCATCCTGTCATTCCCCCCAATATGAAAGAACCTTTCCCAGTGCTGTGGACTTCGTTTTTATCCCCCCCCACTCCTTCTCGTCCCCTAGCACTGAAAATTGCCCCCCCATTCTGCATACTCCCCCCCCCCTCGGACTTCTTGTCATTTCACCCCATCGTGGAAGAAAGGGCCTCTCCCTTCCGTGTTCTTCCCTCCCCACCTGGGCTCCTTGTCAGTCTCCCCCCCCCCCCAACATGAAAGACTCTTCCTCAGTTCTGTGAGCTTCATTTTTATTCTCCCCCTCTCAACATGAAAGAAACCCCCCCCCATTGTACATGCTCCTTTTTATCCGCCCCCTTGGATTCCTTGCCGTCCCCCAACATGAAAAATCTCCCTCTTCCATTCTGTGTACTCCCCCCCCCCCCGCCACTTCTTGTCATTTCACCCCAACATGGGAGAAATGGCCCCTCTGTTCTGTGTTCTTTCCTCCCCTGGGGTCTTTGTCAGCCCCCCCACCCCAATGAAAGTATCTTCCCCAATTCTATGCTTGTTTTTAACTCCCCACCTCCAGTCTCCTTGTCGTCCCCCAACATGGAAAATCCCTTCTCCCTCCCCCCCCCCCCCCGCTGGACTTCTTGTCCTCCGGGTTTCTTGACATCCCCCAACATGAAAACCTTTTGTCCCCTGTATTTTATGTATTCTCTCTGCCCCTTCCCCCTGCGCTTCTTGTCATTTAACCCCAACCTGGAAGAAATGACCTCTCCATTCTGCATTCTGTGTTCTTCCCTCCTCCTGGGCTCCTTGTCAGTCCCCACCCGCACATGAAAGAATCCTCCCCAATTCTGGGTGCTTGGTTTTGTGTCCCCCCCCCCCCCCCGGACTCCTTGCCATCCCCCAACATGAAAAATTCCCCCCCATTCTGTGTACTCCCCCTCGCAACTTCTTGTCATTTGCCCCACTGTGAAAGAATCTCCCCCCCCCCCCATGAGCTTCCTTTTATCTTTCTCCCCCATTGGACTCCTTGTTCTTTCCCCTCAAAGCGAAAGAATCCCCCCAATTTTAGGTGCTTCTTTTTGCTCTATGCCCCCTGGACTCCTTGTCATTTGTCCCCAATGTAAAAGAATCCCCCCCCCCCCGTTCTGTGTACTTCCTTTTATCTTCCCCTCCCCCACTGGACCCCTTATCGTTCCTCCCCACTCTAAAAGGATCCGGACTCCTTGTCGTTTCCCCCCCAACACGAAAGAATCTTTCCCCCCATTTTGTGTGTATTCTTTTACCCCACCCCAGGACTCATCATCATCCCTCCATATGAAAGAATTCCCCTCCCCCATTCTGGGAGCTTCCTTTTAACCCCTCCCACTTTGTTCCCCCCCATGTGACTCTCCCCCCCTTCTGCTTTTCATCACCCCCCCCCCCACCAAGCTCCTTGTCACCCTTCCCTGCAACTGCCTAGGCCGGTTTTTCCATCCTTTTCCACCTTTCCTCTCTGTCTCTCTCTCTCTCCAGCACATTTTCATCCTACACTTTCTCTGTGGCACTCAGGTTGGCCTGCCTTGTTTTCTCCTCTCCCCCCCCCTTTCTGTTTTACCTTCATAACAACCCTTTGAGGTAGGAGAGACTTCTGGGGAGTGACTGGGCCAAGGTCACCCAAGGGGGGGTGGTTTGAACCCTCAGGCCAGTGCTCTAACCACTGCACCACAGTCTCTCACAGCCTTCCAGATTTCCCTGCTCCGTTTTCTCAGGGCCCAAACTTGCTTCTGTCATTTTCCTGTCATTTTGCGGCTTCCCCTTTCTGCGCTACTGCACTCTCACCCACGGATCTGGAGGTTTTTATCTTTCTTTAGCGGCAACTCAGTCCCCCCAACCCCACCCCCATATTGCTAGTCTCTCTCCCCATCCTTTCTCTTCCTGTCAGTGTTTTTCTGGGCACGAGGCTATCTGTTTTGGCCATTCCTGTCTTTAACAGCAGCAGCAGCACAGAATGTCCAAGCCCCCCACCCCCTTGCTCAAACATGCTGTGCCCTTTTGCCAGGCTTTCTCTTCTCTATCCCATCCCCTGAAATGCCTCTGTCATTAGCTGTACAACAGCCCTGTGAGGATGGCTAGGCCGGATGGGTGATTGTTTTGAGATCACGAAGTTTGTTATATTCATTCCTTTTGTTTCATGTAACCCCTGCCTTTCTCTCCGATGGGGACCAGAAAGGGCGTACGTTGTCCTCCCTTCCATTTTATCCTCGCACTAACCCTGTCAGGTGGGCGAGGCTGAGAGTGTGTGAGTGGCCCAGTGCCAGCCACCAATCTCCCACAACATGAGTGGGCCGGGCTTTGAACCTGCTTCTTTGTCACCCCTTTTAACTTGGATGTGCTGGTGGCGTAGCCCAGCCTCCCCCTCCTCTGGGGTCTCCTTCCTGGAATTTATTTGGAAATGGCGCATGTACCCCAGAGCTCTCTGCTCCACCTGGGCAGGTCCTTTCGCTGGGCGCTGCTTCCGCTTCCAGTTTACCCTCCTCCTCTTGTGTGGTTTTAAATTGTTTAAGTTCTTTTAAATTTTGTATAAGCTGCCCTGAGCCTGCCCCTGTAGGGAGGGTGGGGTATAAATCCCGTAAGTAAATAAATAAGCAAGCCGCCTTGAAGCAAGAGGAAAGGCAGGGTGTGAATGTTTTAATAAATTAACAAATAGTTCCCTGTTTGAAATGGTTATCACCCATCCGCCTTCCCCCAGCCCCCGTATCATTATGATTATTCCTCGGTGTTTTGTACGTATGTTGTATGTTGTGGGTGTGCTTGAGACCGTTGGCCATATGAGCTGAAATAAATAAACTAAGTTATGGTTGTCCGGGACTGTGGTCCGTACTGTCGTGCACCGTTTGCTGTTAGCTGGCCTCTGCGATGTGGTTGTGCCTTGGTTCACGCGTCACGCTAGCTGTTTGCTTTGCTCCAGTTTTATATTTGTGTTTCTGGTGGCTTCCGCAACCCAAATCCTACTTGATTGTTTATTCCCGTCCTGTTGGTTTTATTAATTCTGTGCGAGCCCCCTTGAGTCCCGGTGAGAAAGGCAGACCATAAATAAGGCAAATATGTAGATTTAGCTTCCCAGTGCCCGCCACCCTGTGGCCTCCTGGAAGCCACCCCCTTGCGCCTTTTTATCTTTGCCCCTTTCCTCCCCTCCTGTGTTCCTTCCGCTCAGTCTTCCATGATTCTGTAACCTCTCTCTTCATTGCTTTTTCCTGAACCCCTTTTTCCTCTCCCCCTGCCCCATTTCCACTAGCTGCTTCTCCTTGGTCCCATCCCTTTAGTCTCCGTTGCCGGTGTCCTGCTTCCCCACCCCAGGTTCCCCTTCCCTCGGCCCGTCTGGTCCCATAAGAGCATCCCCGGTCTCTTTGCCACCTTCCTTCACTGTTCTCATGTGCCCGTGTTTCCTGTTTCTAGTGAAAGCGGCTTCTCTGTGCGACCTCAGGGGCTCGCGGAGGGTTTTCTCGTGAGAGGGGACCCTTCCGCTTATTCCGCTTGCTTCAGAGGGGGGGGGTTCACTCTTGTGTTGCTGATCCATGTAAACACAATGTTCCCTCCTTCCAAAGTCCTCACCCCCCACTGACGCCCTTCTTTCTTTTCCCTCTTCTGGTCATCCCACTCTTCAGTTTGGTGTAGAGAGCCAAGTCTGGCGTAGTGGTTAGGAGCGCGGACTCTAATCTGGGAGAACCGGGTTCGATTCCCCACTCCTCCACATGCAGCTGCTGGTGTGACTCTGGGTCAGTCACAAGTTCTCTCAGAGCTGTTCTCTCAAGGGCAGTCCTCGAGAGACCTCTCTCAGCCCCAGCTATCTCTGTTGTGGGGAAGGGAAAGGAGATTGTAAGCCGCTCTGAGAGTCTGAGTGAAGGGCGGGATATAAATCCAGTCTCTTCTTCTGCAGCTATCCCTCCTGTCCTTTCTCTTTTGGTACCTTGATTGTCACCCCACCCCTCCAGTGTTTGCACTGTCTGGCACACCATCCTAGTTTCTCGTTTCACATCTTCCTGGCGCTAGTCAGTAACAGAGCAACTAGCTGACGCTTTTCTAACCTTTCTGTTGGCTCTTCCTGTTCCATTGACACTATGCATTGACAGACGAGCCAAGCCACCCTGTTTAAACACAGGGAGAGATCCGGTTCCCTTCAAATATTGACGCTTGCTCATTTTTTTTCCTGTCGCTCTCCTTTGCCTTCTTCAGAGGCCTGGCGTAACACGCTCTGAATCTGTTATTGCCTTGATTGTCCTGGTTGTGGAACAGAACTGAGAAGTCAGCTTGGTTCCCCAGAGGGCCGTTGGGGCGTAATTTGGGCCCTCCGCGGTGGTTCCTGCACAGAAACATTTCCTGAAGCCGATCACTTTAGGAGCTCTCAGGAAGTGGACATGTTACAAAGGGAAGACGAACTTGCTGCTGCAGCTTCATATGCCTGGAGGAAACTTGCCTCCAGCTGGCCTGGGTCTTCCCTACCCACTTCCTGAGAGGCGGGATTCAGAGCTGGGCGGAGGCACCCGAAGGAGGCTCTTGTGATCCCTGAGAGATGGTTTCCCCGGTAGAACAACTGGATTCGAGTCCAGTAGCACCTTGGAGATCAAGAAGGTTTTCAAGGTGTGAACTTTCGAGACTCAAAGCTCCCTTTCTCAGATACCAAAGCTTTGACTCTTGAAAACTTCTACCCAAAAATCTTGTCAGTCTCTAAGATGCTGCCAGACTCAGATCTTCTTGTTCTTTGGCAGACCAGCATGGCTCCCCTCTGGAACTACTTTCCCTGGTAGTCTTCATGGAAATGGGGACTGGCCTGTAGCTTAAGAATGTAAGAGCAGCCCTGCTGGATCAGACCAGGGGTCCATCTAGTCCAGCCTCCTGTCTCACACAGTGGCCAGCCAGTTCCTCCGAAGGGCCAACAGCAGGGCAGAGAGGCTGAGGCCTTCATAAGAACATCAGGAGAGCCCTGCTGGATCAGGCCAGTGAGGGTCCATCTAGTCCAGCATCCTGTCTCACGCAGGGGCCAGCCAGTTCCTCCGGAGGGCCAACAGCAGGGCAGAGAGGCTGAGGCCTTCATAAGAACACCAGAAGAGCCCTGTTGGATCAGGCCAGTGAGGGTCCATCTAGTCCAGCCTCCTGTCTCACACACTGGCCAACAACAGGGCAGAGAGGCCGAGGCCTTCCTAAGAGCACCAGAAGAGCACTGCTGGATCAGGCCAATGGTCCTTCTAGTCCAGCATCTTGTCTCACACAGTGGCCAGCCAGTTCCTCTGGAGGGCCAGCAACAGGGCAGAGAGGATGAGGTCCTCTCCTGGTGTTGCCTCCTGGTACCAGGGTTCAGAGGTTGACTGCCTCTGAATGTGGAAGTTCCTTTAGTCCCCATGGCTAGTAGCCACTGGTAGGTCTATCTTCCACAAATCTGTCTACCCCCCCCCCTTTTAAAGCCATCTATGCCTGTGGCCATCACTGCATCCTCTGGCAGCGAATTCCACACTTGAATCACTGCCTGTGTAAAGGAGCATTTCCTTTTGCTCTAGTGGCATAGTTTAGTGGTATATGCCTTACAAGAGAACCGGTTTCAGGATCTTTTCCCCGTTCACGGACCACGGTTTACTTCTGTATATGGACAAACTAACTGGTGGAAGCCGTGTGAAAAGATTGGTCACTTGGTCCCCCCGCAGCCCTGTCCGTGTTCTGTTCACAAAATGGCTTTTCTTCTTTTGCTACTGCACTGAGATCTGTCAGCGGTGTCTCTTGCATCCCTACGGTCAATGCCTGTAGTAAAGAAACCGATCTCAATGAATGGTGGGTGGTAACTCTCATAGGAGGAGAGGAGAGCCATTGTTCCTCTCACCACTTGGGAGAAATAAATATGGCTGAAAGAATCCACGCTTCCTACGATTGTTGCGGCCAGCTCTTTTCCTGCTTTTGTTCTCCGAGCTCCGTCGTCGGAGGGGCAGAGCAGGGATTCTTGCGTTTGGGCCCTGAAACATGCTTTGCATTCCTCCCTGACTTTGGAGGCCCTTGGGTGTAATTCTGCTAAGGGCAGTGTGCATTTCCAGCGGTTTCGGCGCTCCTGCGGTTTTAGCTGTTGGAGGTGGTCGTTGACAAGGCGGCCGTTAATAGCGTGCGCGGAATTTGCCCCGTTGGGCAGATGGTTCTGGAATCCATTTTGCTGAGTGCACTAGCTCAGGCCTGGTCTCTGGGGTGTGGGAAATTGCCACTCGCTGTCTTTGCAAGCAGCTGCCCAAAGTAGGCAGGGGACACAAGAGCAGACTTTTACCCTCTCCCGCCTGCCATCTGGATCTCTCTTGGCCCGAATTGTCAACTTTTTGTGACGTGACATACCCCCACAAGCGATGACGCTCCCGTATTCTAGAGAGACACTGAGTGAGGCTGCAACAGTCTTGGTTTAAAGATGACCCTCCAGTTTGGGGTAGTGGTGAAGTGTGCGAGAGCCGGAGAGCTGTTACCATCCCTCCAAAGTGGAACCTATTTATCAACTTGCAATCTGGGAGAGCCGGGTTTGATTCCCCACTCCTCCACTTGCAGCTGCTGGCGTGACCTTGGGTCAGTCACAAGTTCCCGTAGAGCTGTTCTCTCAAGGGCAGTTCTTGAAAGAGCTCTCTCAGCCCCACCTACCACACAGGGTGTCAGTTGTGGGGAGGGGAAGGGAATGTAAATCCAATCTTCTCTTCTTTCCAGTGTATAGTCTGTTCTTCTGTTCTTCACTGCAGTGCTTTCTGGGTGTGTGTAGCTCCGCCTCAGCCTTTTGGGGGTTGCGCCCATGGGCCTGTGTCAGAATTCCACAGGTGCCCAAATGATGAAAAAGGTTGGGGGATTCCAGATCTAAAAGACTGGATTACTAAGCTATTGTCTCTTGTCTAGCAGCCCTCCTCAGCTTGAAGGCTTTGGCCCGGGGAGGGCTTAGACTCGTGGCTCTTCAAAAGGCGTAAACACTAATGATCAGCACCGCAGAAAAACAAAATAACAGATGTGACCCACAGTTGTGACCAGCGATGCATGTCGCGGTAAAAGATGCTTTGTGTTAGAAGCAGGCTGTGTACATGGCACATAAACACGGCTGGCTTTGTACAGCCCCGAGTTTTAGGCTTGGCCACAGTTAATCCAGGGGGAGCCCCTCACCTTGCAGCTGTGAACCAGTGTGTGCCGTGGTTAGAGCTTTGGCCGAGGCGCCGGGAGACCCAGTTTTAAATCCCCACTCTGCCATGTTTGCACACTCGGGTGACTTTGAAGGGTGGGCATGCATGCTTGGCCTAGCCTACCTCCAGAGTTGTTGTGCGGATAAAATGGAGTAGAGAATTCTGTAAGCCACTTTGTGGGGAGTTCGTGGGGAGAGAAGTGGGGTATACATTAAGGAAATAAAACAGGTATTGGTGAGAATTTTTCACTGCCGGTCGTCCGCACTTAAAATCCATTCTCTCTAGGACAGTGTTGGACTGGATGGGCCACTGGCCTGATCCAACATGGCTTCTTTTCTCACCATAGAAGTGCAACTGAAGGCAATGGAGTTGGATTTTGGAAGCCAGTTTGGTGTAGTGGTTAAGAGTGTAGACTCTAATCTAGGAGAACCGGGTTTGATTCCCCACCCCTGCACATGCAGCTGCTGGTGTGACCTTGGATCAGTTACAAGTTCTCTCAGAGCTGTTCTCTCAAGGGCAGTTCTTGGAAGAGCTCTCTCAGCCCCACCTCCCTCACAGGGGAAAGGAAAGGAGATTGTAAGCCACTGTGAGACTTCTGAGTGAAGGGCGGGGTATAAATCCATCCTTTTCTTCTTATGACCTTCTCCCTGTTTCTAAATAAGGACGGCAGACTTTTGGAAATCACTTTCTGCCTGAGGCATGTATCTTTTAGGTAGCACTTCTTCCAAATGGTTCTGGCTCACCTAGCATTGCAATTGAAGGCAATGGAGTTGGATTTTGGAAGTAAACCCCATTCTAGTTAACCTCAGTTAGAGTTCTTTTAGGAATCCGTCCTGCAACTGCACTCAGATATGCCATTATTTTTACTCTTGAGGTTGCTTTATGCTTGTTCCATTTCTGTGCCTCGTAAGGCAGCAGAACAGAGTGGCAGGTGACTTGTGGATGCTTCCTGATGAATGGTGGCTAAGCGGACATGTGAGTCCAAGTAGTCCATTTGGGTTGTGTCTGTAACAGAAAACCTTCAAGGGTAACGGTCCCTGTGGTTTCAGTGCAGCTGTCTCGGCCTGAAGGCTTGATGCTTTCAGTTGCGGAGCAAGTCCTGTTTTGCTGCCTAACCTAGCAAACGTACATCGGCTCAAGCTGCAAGCTGTGAACCCGAGAGTGGTTGTGGCAGATGGCGTAATATCTGGGCTTGCAATCGGTGCCTGCTTCCTCCTTCCTCCACAGCTTCTTGAGTCTGCAGAATTTGATTTGAGGTCTAGCCTTTGAACTCTCCTTCATGGTGGAAGCAAGCCCCCTAGCGTAGGCATGCCTTATCTTGGCTGGTGAGGCTGCTGGTCAGGTTAGCGATTACCAGTCCCTACATGGCTTGGGACCGAGTTACCTGAAGGGGTCTTCTTCTCATGTACCATTCCTGCCCAGCAATTAAGGTCACAGGGAGAGGCCTTCCTGACTGTCCCAGTAAAGAAGCTCATCTGGTGGGCACATGAGACAAGGACTTTTCAGTGGCGGCCCCATGATTATGGAACAGCCTCCCCAGGAGGCCCCTCCCTTCATCTCCCATGTTCAGGAGGCAGCTGAAGGCCATTTTATTTAGGACTAGTAAAAGGTAAAAGTAAAGCCAGTTAAATCGGACTCTAGGGGGTGGTGCTCATCTCCATAGTCATGTGGCCGGCATGACTAGACCAAGGCGCACGGAACGCTGTTACCATCCCTCCAAAGTGGAACCTATTTATCTACTTGCAATTTCTTGCTTCCGAACTGCTAGGTTGGCAGGCGCTGGGGCCAGAGACGGGCGCTCACTCCGTCACGTGGCACTCGGGTCTCGAATTGCTGAACTACTGATCTTCCAGTCTGCAGTTCAGCGTCTTAACCACTGAGCCACTGCAGCATTTGACTAATTTAGTTTTTATTTTTTGGCCCTCCTAACTGGATATTTTCAGTAGGTCTTTTACGTCTTACTTTGTAATAATTCTTTGATTTATACTGTAAGCCACTTTGAGTTATGCAAGGTAGAATGTTGGCTAATAAATGTTTTAAATAAATAATCCCGGTGTTAGACTTAATGTGAACATCTGTAGAGCACTGCTGGCTGTGCGTGTATTGCAAGTGTTCCGTCCTTGTGAGGGTTTATTGTTGATTACTTCCTTCATCAGATTTCAAGGTAAAGGTGGAACTTAATCTACTTTGACCAATGAGAGATATGCAACTTGGGCCTAAGGTGGTTGAAGGGCCCTGAAGAGCATAAGAGAAGCCATGTTGGATCAGGTCGGTGGCCCTTCCAGTCCAACGCTCTGTGTCACACAGTGCCAAAACCCAGGGGCCATCAGGAGCTCCACCAGCAGGGCCTGAAGCCCTCCCACTGTTGCCCCCCAAGCACCAAGAAGACAGATCATCGCTGCCCCAGACAGAGCATTCCAGCTATACCTTGTGGCTCATAGCCACTGGTGGACCTCTGCTCTGTATGGTTCTCCAGTCCCCTCTTGCATCTGTCTGTGCTTGTAGCTGCCACCACTTCCCACGACATAAACCTCTACGAACTCAGGCAGATCATGAGAGGGAGGGTTGCTTCAGTGCTTAGTTCTTGTGGCCCTTTCTTACACGCCCAGGGAAATGCCAGTCGCCACTTTGGGGCCAGGAAGCCATTTTTCTCCAGGCCAGTTTGGCCGGGGATCCTGGAGGGTCTTTCGTCATCTTCTGGGCGTGGAACGGGGGGAGGGGGTCTCTGGGGGTGGGGGGGAGGTATTTGTGAATTTGTTGGTCAGGCGGGATATAAATCTAAATAAATAAATTTCCTGCATTGTGCAAGGGGGTTGGACTAGGTGACCCTGGAGGTCCCTTCCAGCTCTCTGATTCTAAGGAGGAACGCTTGGTCAGTAGTGTTGAAAAGTTCTGTCCGGTAAGGATTTCCGACGGGGTGGTCTGAGGCTTTCATTTCCGGTCAAGTTGTACCCAACACGGCAACCCCCGTAGGGTTTTCAAGGTGAGATGATCTGAGGTGGTTTGCCCTTGCCTGCCTCTGCATATCGACCCCGGTATTCCTTCTGGCCTCCCATCCAAGTACTAACGTGGGCCGGCCCTGCTCGAGGTCGGATGAGATCAGGTTCTCCTGGGCCACCTGGGCCTGTGGGGTCTTAGGCTGCGTTTTTTTCCTCATCAGTAAGGGGTGGACTTCTTGAACTAAGCCTACTTGTGCCTTCAGGTTCCATGGCTGCAATCAGATGACCTCCGTGCTGAGCAAGTTCCCCGGACCACTTACCCTTCGGTCCCGGCTTTGGCCGCCCTCTTCAGTGCTGAGTCTTAGCTGTGCCTGTCCTTCAGACTGTCACACCAGCTCGGCTTAACTTGGATGGCTTAAAGGCATAGGCTTGAAACGGAGTACCGGTTAAGCCAGGTGGTAGGTTTGGGTTTAGCTGTGGGAAAGAGCTCATTGCGTTGAATGCAGCAACCCGGTGGAAGTAAGATTGTCAACATTCGCATTTCTCGATCGAGATGACGAGATTGGATTTATACCCCACCCTTCCCTACCTGAAGGAGTCTCAGAGCGGCTCACGATCTCCTTTCCCTTCCCCTCCCCACAACAGATGCCCTGTGAGGTAGGTGGGGGCTGAGAGAGCTCTTGAGAGAACAGCTCCGAGAGAACGTGTGACCGACCCAAGGTCACACCAGCAGCTGCGTGTGGCAAAGTGGGGACTCAAATCCGGTTCTCTCAGATTAGAGTCCACACTCTTAACCATTACACCAAAGTGGCTCTCAGATCCATTTGTCCTGGGTGCGAATCCCCACTCTGCCAGGTGACCTTGGGCCAGTCAGACACCCTCAGCCTAACCTACCTGACAGGGTTGTGGGGTTAAAGTGGAAGGCAGGAGAATGCTGCTTTGAGCCCCCCCGGAGGGAGAAAGACAGAAACGCAGATGATTCATTCATGCACAACTCTAAAATGTTGTCTGACTCGTTTGGGTTCTGTAAGAAAGGTCTGCACTTTTCAGCGGCGAGGCAGGCGGCCTTGGGCAGAAAAGCTACAGCCGATGTTTTGCCCATCTCGTGGCAGGGCAGAAAAACAGCTTGGTTCCCCAGGAGGGCCAAGGTTGGGTCTGTGGCCTCTCCAGTTAAAATGCCCAGACAGTAGGTCAGGCCTCTGCTAGAAGTGCTGTAGAGATGCTGCCGCCAGTTAGAGCAAGCGGTACCAACCTGGGTAGGCTAGCTGGCTCACCTGGCGCAATTTGGCTTTGTCTGTCTACCGAAACTGTGCATATGATGTACTCCGAGCAGAGCCCCAGCTCTCACTCCCCCCGTGCGTGGCACCTTCTGCCCAGTGGAAGGAACACGGAAGCACCGAGGGACCCATCTCTTGAGTAGTGGTGGATATCGCTTTGCAAGAGTGGAGTTAGAGCAGGTAGAGAAAGAAGTCCTTTTCTCCCTTCCTCGCTGATGGGCACTCCATGGAATTGCTGAGCAGTCGGGTTAGAACAGATAAAAGGAAGTCCTTCTTCACCCAAAGAGGGATTCACACATGGAATTCACCGCCACAGGAGGTGGCGGCGGCTACAAGCATGGACGGCTTCAGGAGGGAATTAGATAAACATCTGGAGCAGAGGTCCATCCGTGGCTATTAAGCACAAGGTATAGATAGGATCTCTCAGTCTGGGGCAAGGGATGCTCTGCCTTCTTGGTGCTTGGGGGGGCAACAGTGGGAGGACTTTTAGTGTCCTGGCCCCACTGCTGGACCTCCTGAGGGCACCTGGTGTTTTTGGCCACTGTGTGACACAGAGTGTTGGACTGGATGGGCCACTGGCCTGATCCAACATTGGCTTCTCTTATGTTGTTATGTATGTTCTTATGAGTGCCCTCGGGGCTACTCTGAGGCAGGGTTTCCAGCTTCGGCAGTGCTGCCCGGGTGTCTTTCCTCCAGCCCAGACGTTGTACCTCAGTTTTCCTGGTGTTTTGTTTTTTTTTTAACTTTCCAAGGACTGATGCCAGTTTCACTGAAGCTCCCGAGAGCAGCCCTCTATCTTGCCATTCAGGGTGGCGCCAAACTTTGGCATTGCTCCCGGTGGTGGGGAGGGTGGTCAAGTGGCAGGCGGTTTTGGGCAGCCCAATGCTCCCTCCAAGCTATGGAGTCTTGCGAGCAAAAATTCTACATGGTGAGCGACCGGCATTAAAGTTGTGAGCGAGCGATTTTAATGTCAGGAGCTCACAAAGTAGAGGTTTTGCTCACAAGACTCCACAGCTTAGAGGGAACATTGATGGGCAGGGTATACTGTATAAATTTGTTTGCTCTGGAGCCATCTTTCCCAAGCTAAGACAAAAATGTGTGAGCCAGGGGCTAAAAAACTGTGAGCTAGCTCACACTCAGCTGAGGGGGAACACTGCCCGTGGGGTTCCCAAGGCAAGAGACTTCAGAAGCGGTTTGCCGTTGCCTGCTTCTATGCAGCAAGCCTGGATTTTCTCTGTGGTCTCCCATCCAAGTACTAACCCGGACTGTCCCTGCTTAGCTTCTGTGATCTGAGGATATCAGGCTAACCTGAGCCATCCAGGTCAAGGCAAGAGATGAATTGAGATGGTTTTGCCATTGCTTGGCTCTGCACAGCAACCCTGGACTTCCATAAGGGTCTCCTCCTTATGAAGTCTGGGAGAACCGGGTCTGATTCCCCATTCCTCCACATGCAGCTGCTGGTGTGACCTTGGGTCAGTCACAAGTTCTCTCAGAGCTGTTCTCTCAGAGCCCTCTCAGCCCCACCTACCTCTCAGGGTTTCTGTTGTGGGGAGGGGAAGGAGATTGTAAGCCGCTCTGAGATTCCAGCTGGTGGGCGGCCCTGTTCCCTTTAAGCTGAGTTAGTGTGAGCTGGGTTACAGTTTTTTAGCCTCCAGCTCACAGATTTTTGTCTTCGCTCAGGAGGGATGGCTCCAGAGCAAATTAATGTATGCAGCAGCCAAATCGCTCACTCACGACTTTAATGCCAGGAGCTCACAAAGTGGAGGTTTTGCTCTCAAGACTCCACAGCTTAGAGGGAACATTGATGGGCAGGGTATAAATCCAATCTCCTCTTCTTCTTATCCAAGTACTAACCTGGGTCACCCCTTCTTAGCTTCTGGCACTGTTACTACTCACTTTTAGAAAGTCAAGTCGGGTTTCGTATAGCCAGGCTCTCAGAATTACGTTTGGTGGGGTGTCGGGTTGATAGTTTGGCACGTGGGTGTTGGATCTCATTCGTCGTCCGTTCGAAAGAAATGACTGGCGGTCGCATAATACTGTTTCCTTAGTGCTGTGTGGGCCTTAAACTGGACGGAGAGGCCGCAAGGGTTCCGGCCGCCTGCTGAGAGAGACTGCTTACTTAGACCCCTATATATAGTCTTCTAATTGCAAGCTTGTTATAATAGTAATGCATTAATCCAAAGTCACCGATTAGGTCAAACGATTTTAACAGGCCGCATCTTTCCTTCCCGTCGGTACTTTGATCACAGACTGGTAGGAACAGTCCCTGGAAATCCGTGTTCGATCCTGTACTGTAGTTTCCTGTTGGTTACCTGACCTCCTCCATCTCAATGACATTTCATGATACGATCCCTAGGACTAAGCTTTACTTAGTCCGTGGAGCTTTTACCCAGGCTGTGATGTCCGCATCAGCACGCAAATCCTTCAAGCTGTCGAGAGCATGAACTGCCTTCCCTTGGCGGAAGAGGCTGGGGGAAATCTGCATGCTATCTTTTTCTTTTTTGCTGTCAGCTGTCGTCTTCCAACAGCAGTATTCTTACGCTACAGTTTTCTGCTTAGGGTTCTTCACCAATGGAGGCATTGAGGCACAGGAACAGTTGGGTAGATATAAGCTGGCACAACTTGAATACGCAGGTACTCTGAATCAGTGCTCCCTCCAAGCTGTGGAGTCTTGTGAGCAAAAATTCTACTTTGTGAGCTCCTGGCATTAAAGTTGTGAGTGAGCGACTTGGCTGCTGCATAAGTTAGTCTGCTCTAGAGGCATCCTTCCTGAGCCGAGACAAAAATGTGTGAGCTGGAGGCTAAAAAACCGTGAGCTGGCTCCAGTGTTCCCTCTAAGCTGAGTTAGTGTGAGCTAGCTCACAGTTTCTTAGCCTCCGGCTCACACCTTTTTGTCTAAGCTCAGGAAGGAGGGCTCCAGAGCAAACTAATTTCTCCAGTAGCCAAACTGCTTGCTCACAACTTTAATGCCAGTAGCTCACAAAGTAGAATTTTTGCTCACAGGACTCCACATATTAGATGGAACATTGGCTCACACCAGCTCAGCTTAGAGGGAACACTGCTCTGAATGCGCTTCTGTAGTGTGAGGCATCCCACAACATAGAAGTAGGCATACCACTATGGGATCACCTCTTGATTATACGTGGGCAGCTGCCCTGATCTCTGCCTCATTCCAGCCTTTCCTGCTCTGTGTTGAGGCAGAACGGTTTGAGGGTCCGAGTCGTGCCCAGGAGCCTGAAGACTCGAGACACGAATCCGGTGTGCCTCTGTAAGCTGGTTTGCTTGCTTTGAGTAGCATCGGACAGCCTTCCACGTGTCTGTTCTGGTTGTGGCCTTCCTGGATAAAGGTGAAGCAGGGGGCTGGCGAATGGGTAGAAGCAATATTCAGCTGAGGCAGTTGCGTTTTGGGAAAGAAAAACGATCCCAACAGAAATCTCGGTTTTCACGTTCCTGAGCCAAGAACGTGTGGGTAGGAACTTGCTTGCTTGCTATCAACCAATGGAACTGCATGACCACCGCCTTGGATGAAGCCGTGTTTAATTCTTGCACATATCAGTGGGGAAACCTAATAAGAGGAGGGAGTGAGGAGTCCCAGTTGCGTATAAGCAATTCCACTTCGGTGGAGACCTAGAGATGCATCAGTGTCACGTTTATTCCAAGGACATCTTCGTAGGAAGTCCAAACCAAACTGATTGTCGCTTGTGGTGTTTTTGCCTTTAAAGCCCTGACCTTTAAAGCCCTGACCTTTAAAGCCCTGACCTTTAAAGCCCTATATGGTCTGGGGCCTGCCTACTTGAGGGATTGCCTTTCTCCATATGTGCCCCAGAGGGCACTGAGATCAAGCTCACAACATCACTTGACTATCCCCGGTCCGAAAGAAGCTCAGCCGGCCAGCACTAGAACCAGAGCCTTCTTGGTGGCGGCCCCATACTGGTGGAATGAGCTCCCAGAGAACATCAGGGCCCTGCGGGACTTATTACAGTTCCGCAGGGCCTGCAAGACGGAGCTCTTCCACCAGGCCTTCGATTAGGAGCCGCCACCGGGGGATTGAGGACAACCAGGTCCCTGGAATTTGTTGGTCGAGACCCTGCCGGAGGTGGCTAAATCGGATGCTGCCCCTCTCACCATGCAACTCCGATTGTCGCCATCTTTATCTGTTGTTTTAGTTGCAAATTATGCTGTGTTTTAAATCTTTGTAAACTATGATTTTATAGTATTTTAAATGTTGGAAGCCGCCTTGAGCCAGCTTGCCTGGTAAGGCGGGGTAGAAATATAAATAATAAATAAAATAAAAATTCAAAGATTGGAAGGGACTGGGCTTTGGGTGAGCGGCTGGGGCAGCCACTTAGGGAAATTTAGGGCTCAAGGAAAGGAAAGTTCCAGAGATGCTTGCCTTCCTGCGATGCACACAGGCTGTGCACACTACTTAGAATCATAGAATCTCAGTGTCGGAAGGGGCCACCGAGGCCGCCTAGTCCAACCCCCTGCTCATTGCAGGACCAGCCTGGAGCATCCCTGACAAGGGTTTCTCCATCCGCTGCTTGAAGACTGCCAGGGCGGGGGAGCTCACCCCCTCCCGAGGCAGCCGATTCCACTGGATCCTCTAAGATCCAGCCAGTTCCTTCCCGCCCTTCGTTTAAACCCATTCCTGCAAGTCCTCTCCTCTGCTGCCAACAGGAAGGGCTCCCTGCCCTCCTCTTAAGTGACAGCCCTTCCAATACTTAAAGAGGATTTATCTTCTCCCCTCTTGCCTGATCTCTAGGCCTTCTGCTTTAGGCTCTGTGTGGAGGCAAGACCGAAGTTGGAGTTCAGCAGCGAAAGGCCATGGAAATATCCGGGCATCTGCCTACTTTAGCCACACCCTGGGCTCCTTCCTGGCTTTGGGCTTGCCAGCTTCTGCAGTGTTGGCAGGCCGGGGCTGGACTCTGATCGGGAACATCTGGGCAGGGCTGCCGCCCTGGAAGGGCTCCCTCCTTACGCTGACGTGTACCGCCATGCATACGAACAGTCATTAGAGCTGTCAGGGAAAACACTTCTTCCAGCTTGGCGGGTAGAGTAGCTTGTCAGTAAATGCTCCGCAGGAGCTCTGTAGAAGGTCCTGGTGAAGAAGCAAGTTCCATCCTTTGCCACCAGTTTGTTCAGAGCTGTTTGTTTGCAGACCCAGGAGTTCAGCTCTTGTTTGGCTTTCAGTTTATAGCAAAAACCTGCGGCAGGGTACCAGGTTACCACTACGTGATTCCAGGAAGTTAATGAATGATCAGAGCGACTCTTCTACTGTTTATGGTGCTCAAACCCACATTTTCCAGTATGGCAACAGCACATGTGTGAAAAACACAGCGTCCCAGTTACCTTCGTGAGTTGCCCACTTCAGGGGTCGCCAGCGGGGTGCCCGTGGATGCCATGACGCCTGCTGACTCTGTGGGTGGGGCTTTAGCCCAGCAGGGCTTCTGGCCGTGCAGATTTTTTTAAAAAAATGTTGCTTTGGTGGCAGCTGCCACAACAGCACAAGCATCTTCAACGTGTGAAAGTAAGCTACAGCAGCCATTTTGTGGCTGGCTCCGCCTCCTGCAACAGCCATTTTGCATCAGTGGTTGTGCCCTCTGCTCTGTGTCAGAATTCCAAAGGCACCCGCAGGCCCAAAAAGGTTGGGGTCTCCTGGCTTACTTAGAATCCTAGAATCACAGAATTGGAAGGGGCCATACAGAACGTCCAGTCCAACCTCCCTGCTCAGTGCAGGATCAGCCCGGAGCGTCCCTGACAAGTGTCTGTCCAGCCGCTGCTTAAAGAGTGCCAGTGAAGGGGAGCTCACCACCTCCCGCGGCAGCTGACCCCACTGCGGCACAACTCTTCCTGCCAAAAAGTTTTCCCTAATATCCAGCCGGTACCTTCCCACCTTTAATGTAAACCCATTCTCGCGAGTCATAAGAACATAAGAGATGCCAATGTTGGATCAGGCCAATGGCCCCATCCACTCTGTCACACAGGGGCCAAAAATACCAGGTGCCATTAGGAGGTCCAGCAGTGGGGCCAGGACACTAGAAGCCCTCCCACTGTTGCCCCCCAAGCACCAAGAATATAGACCACCACTTGCCCCAGACTGAGAGTTCCTATCTAAACCTTGTGGCTAATAGCCATTGATGGACCTCTGCTCCAAATGTTTATCTAATTCCCTCTTGAAGCCCTCCATGCTGGTAGCTGCCGCCACCTCCTATGGCAGTGAATTCCACGTGTTAATCACTCTTTGGGTGATTAACACATGGACCAACAGGAACAGCTCCCTGCCCTCCTCTAAGTGGTAGCCCTTCAAAGAGAGCCATCCTCTCCCCCCTCAACCTCCTCTTCTCCAGAGAGAACCTTCCCAAGAAGTCCCTCGGCCTTTCTTCGCAGGGCCTCTTGGTCTCCAGGCCCCGATCATCCTCGTTGCTCTCCTCTGCCCCTCACTCCATTCTGTCCACATCCTTTTTGAAGTGAGGCCTCCAGAACTGCACACAATAACTCCAGGTGCGGCCTGACCAATGCACTGTCCAGCAGCACTGGACATCTTGCGATTTCGATGTTATGCCTCTGTTGATATACCCCCAAGATCACATTAGCCTTTTTTGTCGCCGCATCACACTGGCTGCTTATATTCAATTTACAGTCTACCCATACCCCAAGGTCTTGTTCACACACACTTGGTTCAGACCATATCGGGGGGGGGGGAGAGATTTCTGGCTCCCCTGCAGGTTCTTATCTTTGCAGAACGAAGGGTAATCACACCCCGGGGGTTTTCTATGGTCTCATGCGGTCTCTTCTCTTACACAGGAATGCATTCTCTCCGGCATATTGTCGGTGAATGGAAAGAAGGTCCTTCACATGGATCGCAATGCGTACTACGGAGGGGAAAGCGCCTCCATCACTCCCCTGGAAGATGTGAGTATGCCCAGTTGCCACGGATGTGTTCTGCTCGGCTTCGTTGGGAACCATTTCGGTTGTGTGTTTTTTTTCCGAGTTAATTTTTTATTCATTTTTTCAGTTACATCAACATACAGGATAAGTGTATACTTCTTTTCTAGTCTATAGATTGTTACATGCGTTTATTGATTTCAAGTTTGTCATTATTTACCATAAGTGAAGAGTATTTATTACATTGGGTATTATTTCTTGAGTAGTTAGGTGAGTCATGATGGGTGACATCAGTGTTCCCTCTAAGCTGAGTTATTGTGAGCTAGCCCACAGTTTTTTAGCCTCCGGCTCACACATCCTTGTCTTCGCTCAGGAAGGATGGCTCCAGAGTGAACTACTTTATGCAGCAGCCAAATCAACTGCTCACAACTTAAGTGCCGGAAGCTCAGAAAGTAGGATTTTTGCTCACAGGACTCCAGAGCTTAGAGGGAGCATTTGTGACCTTATACGTGTAACATCATTATATCCTCCATTAGATTTTGTTCGCCTCATTATATCTGAAATTTTTTCCATTATGTATAAGTTCCCTGGTTTTTTATACCAGAGGTTTACATTTTGATTTCCATGTGGATGCTATTGTAGTCTTGGATGCAAACAGTAAGAAGGCAATTCTTTTCTTTTGTGTAATAGATAGAGCCTCTTCCGCTCTGAGATTTAGAACTAATGATTCGGGGCTTTTGTCTATTGTATGTTCTGTTACGTTCCTTATTTCCTCCATTATTTTATCCCAGAAGGATGCTACGACAGGGCATTCCAACCAGCAATGTATATAGGTGCCAATTTTTTTGCACCCCCTCCAACAAAGGGGGTGTGAATTGTGTGAGATGTGTGATATTTGTTGTGGGGTCTTCTACCACTTGGTCATTATTCTGAAGTTTTGCCATTTTTGTGTGATGATGGGAGTTATTTTCATAGGTTCTCCAAATGTCTAACCATTTAACTTGGGTAAGATCTGTTCTGCATATTTTTCCCCCCCAGTATTTTTGATACGATAGTGTTGTGTTCTCTTGTAAAGATAAGATGGGGGAACCATTTCAGTCGTAATGGATTCGTCACCTCTCTGTGTCCGTAGTCCGCGGCAGAGCCCCTGAGAATCTCCTTTTTCTAGAAGCACTCTGTTCTCTAAATGGGCGTGTTTCCTTTGAGCAAGTCTAACTAATGGGCGGGATGAAATTTTTTTCTAGTCATACGGGTTTGTGCAGATCACAGATTCAACAGTCTCTTCTGTTCGTGAGCCCTGGGGGTGTGGGTTGATAGATGGACCAGAGCCAGGGGATTACATTCCCCGTCTGTTGTTAGTGATATAAAACTTGGCAAGTAGCTGTAAACAGGCAGCGGGGAATGGTTTAGGGTTCAGACTGTAACTCTCTTGAATAGATGTGAAACTAGCATTTATCTCTCCCTATGCTACACTATTTCAGCCCCCCTCGACCGGTAATTTTGCAGTCAGAACTGAGCTGCAGCTCTTTTGGTGATCCCTCTGAGAGCCAGTTTGGTGTAGTGGTTAGGAGCACAGACTCTAATCTGGGAGAACCGGGTTTGACTCCTCACAGTTCCACGTGCAGCTGCTGGTATGACCTTGGGTCAGTCATAAGTTCTCTCAGAGCTGTTACCTCTCTTTTTTAATTTTTTTTTAAATATTATAAGGGATATAGAACAAAAGAAGGGGCAGGGAAAAACAGATCAAAAATATAATTACCAAAAAAAACCTATTATGAGGGTGATTTTACAGAAATTAATTCCTTCAAAATTTTTATGTATATGTAACAAAGTATATGATATAATAGCTTAACAAATGTTTAACTAGATATATATGGTATAATGGCATAAGAGTATAGCTTAAAACATATAGTAGAAGAAGAAGAAGAGGAGATTGGATTTATACCCCACCCTTCACTACCCAGGGGAGTCTCAGAGCGGCTTACAAACTCCTTTCCCTTCCTTTCCCCACAACGGATACCCTGTGAGGTAGGCGGGGCTGAGGGAGCTCTGGCAGAAACTGCTGTTTTTTCAAGAACAGCTGTGCCAGAACTACAGCTTGCCCAAGGTCATCCAGCAGGTGCAAGTGGAGGACTGGGGAATCAAACCCAGTTCTCCCAGATTAGAGTCCGGGCACTTAACCACTACGCCAAACTGACCTATTAACTTAAAAACTTAGATTTTCATTTTTATCTTATCAATCTTATCCATTATAAATAGAACATAGAGCTGTTCTCTCAAAGATAGTTCTCGAGAGAGCTCTCTCAGCCCCACCTACTTCGCACGGTGTCTGTCGTGGGGGAGGGGAAGGGACAGGAGATTGGAAGCTGCTCTGAGACTCCTTCGGGTAGTGAAGGGTGGGTTATAAATCCAATCTCTTCTTCCTCCTGGTCTGCCTCCACCGTTGTGAGCAAGACCTCGGTGTGGAAGGCACGGTCTATGTAGTCCTGCTAGGAAACTCCTGTCCCCCTTCCCACTAGCAGCGTTCTGTCCTAATTGCGCGACTCCTCTGCCTTTCAAGCTGTACAAACGGTTCAGTCTACCGGGATCTCCGCCGGAGTCGATGGGCCGAGGAAGAGACTGGAACGTGGACCTGATTCCCAAATTCCTGATGGCGAACGGTGAGTGGCTGAGAGCATCTTGACTGTCTTTCTGCTGACTCAAAGCAAGGGGGATCCTTTTTTCTAAGCTCTGCCAATGTCCAGGAACATTTGCTGTCCTCCACGGGTTGTGCTGCACCTCCGTGAAAACTGAAGCATCCCTTGGTGGTGCGTGAGCGGAAGTGCCTGCCTTCTCTTCTGTCCTCTGTGCCGACCTGCTGGTGGTCCAGTTCACATGAAGAGCGTGTTTCCAGGCTAGCTATCATAGGGGCTCAGCACATGGCTTCTGTTAAATGAAAGAGGCACCACTCAGCAGCCTGCAGGTGTGAAGAACAATCCTATATGAATCTCCCTGGACACGCCGCTCTTCTTTGGAGGCCCTGCTTTGGTTGCCCTGGCCATCTGGAGCCATATAGGTGGTAGCCTGAGGTGGGGCCTTCTTGGTCGTGGCACCAAAATTGTGGAGCTCCTCCCCAGTGAGATTTGTCGGTCTCTATCAGCGTCTTTCATTAACAGGTGGAAGACTTTTTGTTTTGTCTGGCATAACCCCCAGTAATGGTTACTGGTCCTCCTTCCTTCTAGTGTTGCTTGTTTGTGTTTTTTATCCAATAATTGTACATTTTTTATTGTAAATGTAGCGTAAATGATGATTTGTTGATGTAGCCTTAGGCCGTAGCATCTCAACAAAACTTCCGCAACATACAATAATTTTTAACTGTATTTTTAGTTGCTCAGGTGTTCTAATGTTTATGTTCGCTGCCTTGACTCTGATCAGGTGGAAAGGTGGCACAAAAATGGTGACCTTTACAAGCCAGTCCTGAAGGGAATATAGCTCAGCCCCATTTTCACTGTTCCTTTGTTATGAGAAGGCTTTGCCTTCCCTGCCATGTACCATTTGTGTATGTGCCTGGTTTGTGTCTTGTCCAGCCCCAAAAAGTTTTGGGCCTGGCCAAAAGCCCAGCAGGCCACTGCTGGGTCAATACCATGCTAAGGCCAGCTCCATCTGCTGTGGTGGCTAACTGGCCCCCAAGCTCTGGTTAAAGTTAGTCATGTCCACCAATGGCCTTCGGTGGATGCTTCTAGAAACGCAATGCCCTGACCTGGATAGCCCAAGCTAGCCCATTCTCCTTAGATCTCAGAAGCAAAACAGGTTCACCCTTAAGAACATAATAGCCTTGCTGGATCAGACCAGTGAGGGTCCATCTATTCCAGCATCCTGTCTCGCACGGCGGTCAACCAGTTCCTCTGGAGGACCAACAACAGGGCAGAGAGGCCGAGGCCTTCATAAGAACATCAGAAGAGCCCTGCTGGATCAGACCAGTGAGGGTCCATCTAGTCCAGCATCCTGTCTCACACAGTGGCCAACCAGTTCCCCTGGAGGGCCAACAGCAGGGCATAGAGGCTGAGGCCTTCATAAGAACATCAGAACAGCCCTGCTGGATCAGACCAGTGAGGGTCCATCTAGTCCAGCATCCTGTCTCACACAGTGGCCAACCAGTTCCTCTGGATTGCCAACAACAAGGCATAGAGGCCAAGGCCTTCATAAGAACATCAGAAGAGCCCTGCTGGTTCAGACCACTGAGGGTCTATCTAGCCCAGCATCTTGTCTCACATAGGGGCCACCCAGTTCCTCTGGAAGGCCAACAACAGGGCATAGAGGCTGAGGCCTTCCCCTGATGTTGCCTCCTGACTCTGGGATTCAGAGGTTTAGTACCTCTGAATGTGGAGGTTCCCTTTGGTCAGTACTTGGATGGGAACCCACCAAGGAATATCAAGGTCATGATGCAGAGGCAGACAATGGCAAAACCACCCCTGAATGTCTATTGCCTTGAAAACCCTACAGGGTCGCCGTAAGTTGGCTGTGACGTTGCAGCAAAAGGAGAAAATGAGCACAAAGTGTTGCTGGTAGCTTAAATCCATCTTGCTTTTCCAGTTCACTTTTATGGGGTTAACTTAAGTTTAGAAAACTTGCAAAGGCTGAATTGTGTACAAACAGGGACTCCATTTGAGAGCTTTAAGTTCTGCTTTGTGCTGGTCAGTGCTGCAGCTGACCTCTCAGAATCAGATGTCGCTCCTTCCCTTTTTAAAATGTCAAGTGCAGTACGATAAAGCCGTGTTTCAGTCTCCGGAGAAATTCCCCCGAGTGTAGTCATTTGATTGCATCGGTAACTTGTCTCCCAAATCTTTCCCTTCCCATGTATTGGAAGGTGCCCTTCAGCTTATTCAGAGGGGAAGGGCCATGGCTCAGTGGCGGAGCCTCTGCTTGGCATGCAGAAGGTCCCAGGACAGGTTCAATCCCCAGCATCTTCAGCTGTAAAGGACCAGGCAGGAGGTGATGTGAAAGACCCTTTCCCTGAGACCCTGGAGAGCCACTGCCAGTTTGAGTAGATAATACAGGACTGGGTGGACCAATGGTCTGATTCAGTGTAAGGCAGCTTCTAGCGGAGGGGTCATGACTCAGTGGTAGAGCATCTGCTTGGCATGCAGAAGGTCCCAGGTTCAGTCCCCAGCATCTCCAGTTAAAAAGGACCAGGCAGGAGGTGATGGGAAAGACCTCCCCCTGAGACCCTGGAGAGCTGCTGCCAGTCTGAGTAGACAATACTGACCTTGGTGGACTGAGACTCTGCTTCTGCATTCACCCCCACTGGTTAAAAACAAACACCTCTCATTTGCAGGCCAGCTGGTTAAGATGTTGCTGTACACCGAAGTGACTCGCTACTTGGACTTCAAAGTGATCGAAGGCAGCTTTGTCTACAAGGGAGGGAAGATTTACAAAGTTCCCTCGACTGAGGCGGAAGCCCTGGCCTCCAGTGAGTAGACAGCGCTTTCTCTGAGCCACAGTTCCGCCGGCGTTAAGATGCAAAGCTCAAGACCTTGCCCCAGACCAGGGCCCCCCCAACACGCTGTCCATGGGTGCCATGGCTCCCACCCCCCCCCCTTTCCTGGCCCCCACTAAGTGGTTTTGGAAAGTGGGTGGAGCTTTTGCCCTGCGAGGCTTCTGATTGGCCGTTGGAGATTTAATTGGCTGTGCAGGTTATTTTAAAACGCTGCTTTGGCAGCAGCCGCCACCACAGCAGAAGGATCTTCACTGTACAACCGAAGGTAAGCTGTGGCCGCCATTTCGTGGCCGCCTCCGCAGCAGCCGTTTTCTGGCTGCTCCCGTCATGCTATGTTGGAATCCCATAGGCCAGGGGTGGGCAAACTGTGGCTCAGGAGCCCCATGCGGCTCTTTCACATATATCATGTGGCTCCCGGCAGGGCAGCTGGGGAAGCTAAATATCATTAGCAAACAAATATCCTTGGGCAAATTAATATCATTATCAATATCTGCTTTCACCCCTTTTGTTGTTATTTTTGGCAGTCTCATTTAATGTTAATAAAAAGCAAATTTGCCTATTTTCCAATAAAAGCAGGTAATATTTGTTCATGTCTTGTGGCACTCAAACATCTGATGTTTATTCTATGCGGCTCTTACGTTAAGCAAGTTTGGCCACCCCTGTTCTACCTGGCTCTTACGTTGAGCAAGTTTGCCCACCCCTGCCATAGGCGGCCACGAGCTGAAAAAGTCTGGGGACCCGTGGGCCAGGCTGGGCCTTCTGTTTAGCGCTCCACGTCTTGATCAAGTGCAGTGGGTTTGGTGAATCAAAGTCACAGGCCTTCCCTGGCGCGAAAGCACTCGAACCCCGCGCATCAGACTGCCAGTGTTTTGAGCTGCGTTGGCGGGGGTGGGGGTGGGGTGTCACAACGTCCAAGCCCCGCCTTTGCTTCTGAACACGCTCAGATCCGACGGTTCCCCGGCCTTGCAGGTCTGATGGGCTTGTTCGAGAAGCGGCGCTTCCGCAAGTTCCTGGTGTACGTCGCCAACTTCGATGAGAACGACCCCCGCACCTTTGAAGGGGTCGATCCCAAGAAGACCACCATGCGGGACGTGTACAAGAAGTTTGACCTGGGCCAAGATGTGATCGACTTCACTGGCCACGCTCTTGCGCTGTACAGGACTGACGAGTAAGTGGGCCCCCTCCCTCTCCCCGGGGGAGCGTGTTCGTGCGTGCCAAGGTGGGCAGAAGCAAGATCCAACCTGCCGGAGCTCCTCTGTGAGCCAGTCTGGTGCAGCGGTTAAGTGCGCAGACTCTAATCTGGGAGAACCGGGATTGATTCCCCGCTCCTTCACATGCAGCCAGCTGGGTGACCTTGAGTCGGTCACAAGTTCCCTCAGGAGCAGTCCTGAAGAGAGCTGTCTCAGCCCCACCTCCCTCACAGGGTGTCTGTGGTGGGGAGGGGCAGAGAAAGGAGTTTGTAAGCCCCTCCGAGTGAAGGGCAGGGTATGAGTCTAATCTCCTCTTCTTCTCCTCTGAAACCAGGGCCATAGTAGGGCAAGCCACTCGTGGGCTCTGTAGCAAATAGAAGTGGGTCTTTGAGACCATGTGACAGTTTGTGCCGGGCCGCTCAGAAGGCTGACCTGGGAAGCACCGAATCTCACGGGTCGTGTGCAATGCTCCCTCTAAGCTGTGGAGTCCTGTGAGCAAAAATTCTACTTTGTGAGCTGCTGGCATTAAAGTTCTGAGCGAGCGATTTGGCTCCTGCATAAATCAGTTTGCTCTGGAGCCATCCTTCCTGAGCTAAGACAAAAATGTGTGAGCCAGAGGCTAAAAAACTGTGAGCTAGCTCACTCTAACTCAGCTTAGAGGGAACACTGGTCGTGTGGGTGGTTCACCCCCAAGTATCTACTTTCTGCTTTTAATCCTCGTAGCCAAGGGGTCGCTCGGATGGTATTTGTGGCCTGGCACGTATCTACGGTGGGGCCACTGGGGGCGGTGCCCCCTCCCTTAAAGGGCCAGCCCCACAAGATTTCCTTTTTTAAAAATGATTTTAAAATCATTTTAAAAACATTTTAAAAAAGGATTGTGTGAATGGAGGAGGGGAAGGGAGGCTGGGAAAGTAGAGGGAAGCACAGTTATTCACAGGCAATTTTTTTTGTTTTAAATTTGAAAAATAATGGCGAGTGGCAGCCCCACCAGAAAAGAAAATTCCCCCACAAGCCACAAAATCTGGGCTACGGGCCTGTTTGTGGTTCCAGAACTGCCGGGTGCAGTAAAGACTGCAAGTGAGCCGCCCTAGCGGGGAGGGTCTGCATGAGAAAGGTAGCATTCGCAAGATAAGCTGTGGACCTGCGGCCTAAGCAGGGGAAGCCGTTGGGTGAGAACAGAGAAAGGCACTTGTGCCACAGCTCTTTATTACCACTTTGCTTATCGACTCTTCCCCCTTTTCTCAGCTACCTAGACCAGCCGTGCCATGAATCAATCATCAGGATCAAACTGTACAGCGAATCCCTGGCTCGATACGGCAAAAGCCCCTACCTGTATCCGCTCTACGGCCTGGGGGAGCTGCCCCAGGGGTTTGCCAGGTGAGAGACATTTTCCTTTCTGTATCTTTAAAACATCCGTGAGCCACCGTTACGCTGTATAGAACTCACAGAGGCTTACAAAACAGATGAGAAGAGTGTGTGTGTCACGCACTAAGGGGTGGGGAGGAGGGTTTGTTCGATACTCCGCACAGTTTATCAGATCGTTCATTCCAGGGGTCTGTGCCAAATTTTTATAAAGTTTGTGTGTGTGTGTGCGCGCTGTCAAGTCACTTCTGACATCATGACCCAATGCAGGGGTGTGAAGCTCATCTGTTACAAGAGCCAGATCTGACATAAATGTTACTTTATCGGGCCGGGCCGTGTGTGCCGTAAAACATCATGGCAGGTACTGGAGATGTAAACTTTACAAAGGACATGGGCTCCCCCCCCCTTTAGTGGCTTCTCCAATCCTCACTGAGCTGAGGTCAGAGGAGGCGGGAGGAGGAAAACACTTCCCCACTCCTCCACTTGCACCTGGCTGGATAACTTTGGGCAAGCCATAGCTCTGTACCAGCTGTTCCCTCAAGGACAGCTTGGGAAAGAGCTCTCTCCGCCCCACCTACCTCACAGGGTGTCTGTTGTGGGGAGGGGAAGGGAAAAGGAGTTTGTAAGCCGCTCTGAGACTCCCTTGGGGAGTGGAGGGCGGGGTATAAATCCAATCTCTTCTTCTTCTTCTTCTTTCTTCTTTCTTCTTCTTCTTCTTCTTCTTCTTTCTTCTTCTTCTTCTTCCTCCTCCGCCTTTGCTGCCATTCCTCCACCACCACTATTTTATCTCAGCCTCCTAGTCCTGCCCCAGCCATTTCCTTTCTATTTCTTGACAGCTGTGGCCACACACACTTCATCACATGAGCCCGCTCCCCCCCCCCTTCCTCCCTGCAGCCTCCTGCCTTCCCTCCCTCACGCAAGTTGCTTGCGGGGCCGGGTAGGAGCTCTGGACGGGCTGGTTCCAGCCCCCAGATCTTATGTTTGACATCCCTGAATTAATGTATTCCAAAAGGTCCTATAGCGAACAGCCTTGCCCAGGTCTTGCAAACTAAGGGCCTTTGTGGCTTCCTTGGTTGAGTCAGTCTACCTCCTGTTGGGTCTTAAGAACGTAAGAGAACGTAAGAGAAGCCAATGTTGGATCAGGCCAGTGGCCCATCCAGTACAACACTCTGTGTCACACAGAGGCCAAAACCCAGGGGCCATCAGGAGGTCCACCAGAAGGGCCAGAACTCCAGAAGCCCTCCCACTGTTGACCCCCCCCCCCCCCCCAGCACCAAGAATACAGAGCATGCCTTGCCCCAGACTGAGAGTTCCTGCCTATACCTTGTGGCTAATAGCTACTGATGGACCTCTGTTCCATATGTTTTGATCTAATTCCCTCTTGAAGCCCTCCATGCTTGTAGCCGCCGCCACCTCCTGTGGCAGTGAATACCACATGTTAATCACTCTTTGGGTGAAGAAGGACTTCCTTTTATCTGTCTTCTGGCAGAAAGATGAGTGAGCCTGGGGCATTCCTGTGTCGCGGCCTGAATTATGCCTTTTCGGTTTCCTTTCTGTAGAGCTTTGCAGTATAGCCGATGTGACGTTCTTGTAAGCGAGGGTCGGCCGCTTTCCCAGTGCCCCCTGGCCGCCTTTTGTATAAAGGGATAGTGTCCATCTCTCTAGGTTTATAATTTCATCCTCACTCGACGCCAGTGCCTCCTAGCGTGAAGGTCTGTGGCTCCTGACCTGCCGACGATAACTTGCCGAAGCAGGTGTCTGAGCTTCCAATGAGGTCACGCTAAAATCTGAACATTTAGTTTATCTGCTGAGGGCTCTTAGATTCTTAGAATGTTCCTTGATGTGATATCCACGACTCTCTATTGTAAGTCGATCTGGGACTCCGATTGAAGGGCAAGGTATAAATCCAGTCTCCTTCTAAAATCCTTTTTTTGGTTGTTGCCAGGTTAAGTGCCATCTATGGCGGCACCTACATGCTGAACAAGCCAATCGAAGAGATTGTTGTAGAAAACGGCCGAGTGGTTGGAGTGAAATCCGAAGGGGAGGTACGGGAATGCATTCTGACTTTTCTTATCTCCAGCAAACTTGTGTCAGCCTTCCACTAAGGTCTAGTGGGCAGCTCTGAAAATGGGTTGAGTATGAAAGAAGCCCGCTGTCTTTGCACAGAATCCACTTGGCCCTGCCCAGCAGAAAGACGAAGGGAATTATTCTGGTCTCCTCCTTGTGGATTCCTGCTTTTCAGAACGGCTTCCTGCTTGGCAGCATCTTAGATAAAGGTGGTGTCTCTGCCAGAAGTCACATGTGCTTTGGACATGCGAAGTGCAGCCAGGAAGTCAGTTTTGTTGAGGGTATCCAGGAAGCATAGTTGATGCACCCTGTCTGCCCATGACCTTACACTAAAATGAACACCATCCCAGAGTATGGATGTCTTGCTTGGCGTGCCATGGGCGGCCCAGTACTGGGTAGGCTGTACCCAGGCTCTTCTTTTGAGCTACCTGGCTGGCTCTCAAAACATATACAGGGTTAAGTAGACCGTGGCCTGAGAGAGCCAAATTGGGTAAGTCTTTTGGGGCACTTAAAAGCCTTGTGACGTTGGATGATCTCTCTTAGCTGCATCTGTTCCCTCACCCCCACCCACTGATGTGGCAGTAGCCAGCTTCCTGCTTTGTTGAGGGGTATCCAGGAAAGGTAAAGGTCAAGGTTTCCCTTGCTCAAAAGCCAGTCGAATACGACTCTAGGGATGTGGTGCTCATCTCTATTTCCAAGCCGAAGAGCCAGCGCTGTCCAAAGATGTTTCCATAGTCACCTGGCCAGCATGCTGAGGCGCACGGAACGCTGTCACCTTCCCGCCGAAGTGGTACCTAATTATCTCTTTGCAATTTCTGGCTTTCGAACTGCTAGGTTGGCAGGAGCTGGGGCCAGAGATGGGAGCTCACTCCGTCATGCAGCACTCGGGTCTCGAACTGCTGAACTACTGACCTTCTGGTCTGCAGTGCAGTGTCTTAACCACTTGAGCCACTGCAGCCAGCTGATTTAATCCTATTGGTCCCTCTTATACTTCCCCCTCCCCCAGTGGAGTGCCTTGGTAGGAGGGGAAGGGCATATAGCTGCCCTGTACTTCCCGCTGGAAAACCAGGATGCAAAACTGAACGGATCCTGAGTGGGTGGCATTAGGAGACTCCAACAGCAGCACGAGGAAAGGCACATCGGTCCTTCCGATATGCACCGCTCTCACACAATGAACCCGACGTGGTTTTCTCCGCGCAGGGTGAGGGACACGGGAGCCTCCGTGCCTGTCCTCTTTTCGGCCCACGGAATGGGAAGTAACCTTCCTCAGCTTGTGTCACCTTAAAAAACCCCAAAGTGTTCCGCTTCTCTACGTGATCTGGAGCCCCTTAACGACAGTGAGAAGGGCAGGCTTCCAAGAACAGGCGCATGAAAACTAGAAGATGCTGAACGCTTTCCAGACCAGCACGCTTCAACTCAAACCACCTTTAAATGAACATCTTTGATTTCTGCGTCGCGTCCCTCAAGAGTCCTAGCTTGGTAGACTTGAAAGCGCAAGAAACAGTGGCTCTTTATGCTGAGCCGCATGTGCCTGGAGTCACTTCCAAAAAGGAGGTGCCGCCGTATGCGTCGTCCCCCCACTAGCTGTGCCATTTTCAGTCTTGCGATGGTTTGGGACGCTTTATGATCGGGGCATCAGCTGATCCTCTGATCCCTGTAAGAACATAACTTAGGAAGAACCCGGCAGGATCAGACCAGCGGTCCATCTGAGAGCCAGTTGGGTGTCGTGGTTAAGAGCGCGGACTCTAATCTGGGAGAACCATGTTTGATACCCCACTCCTCCACATGTACCTGCTGGGTGACCTTGGGCAAGCCGTAGCTCTGTACCAGCTGTTCTCTCAAGGAACTCTCTCAGCCCCACCTACCTCACAGGGTGTCTGTTGTGGGGAGGGAAAGGGAAAGGAGATTGTAAGTCACTCTTGAGACTCTTGAGTGAAGGGCGGGATATAAATCCAATCTCCTCTTCTTCTTCATCTAGTGCAGCATCCCGTCTCACACAGTGGCCAGCCAGTTCCTCTGGAGGGCCAACAACAGGGCAGAGAGGCCGAGGCCTTCAGAAGAGCCCTGCTGGATCAGACCAGTGAGGGTCCCTCTAGTCCAGCATCCTGCCTCACACAGTGGCCAGCCAGTTCCTCTGGAGGGTCAGTGACAGGGCAGAGAAGCCGAGGCCTTCATGAGAACATCAGAAGAGCCCTGCTGGATCAGACCAGTGAGGGTCCATCAAGTCCAGCATCCTGCCTCACACAGTGGCCAGCCAGTTCCTCTGGAGGGTCAGTGACAGGGCAGAGAAGCCGAGGCCTTCCCCTGACGTTGCCTCCTGGCTTTGAATGTGGAGGTTCCCTTTAGTCACCAGGGCTGGTAGATACTGATAGCTGTATTCTCCATGATTTTGTCCCGTTTCCTTTTAACTGCTACATCCCCCGGCAGCGAATTCTACATTTTAACCACCGCCCACGGGACTGTCGGATTAGTTGGGCTATGAAATCAGACTGTTGAACACAGCCGTGCATCTCTCAGGGCTTGACTTACAGCCCCTTGCAGATGGGACACTTCTGGCCCTGTGGCTGTGCAGCCCTTCTGGTGGGGAGACACACGGTCCTCAGTTGCAAGGCGGCACCTTGTTCAGCAGCTTAAACGGTATTCAAAACAGCAGCCAGAGTTGCCAGTGGAAGAGGGCCCATGTTCAGATAAGTGGGGGAGAGGATACAGCCCTATCCCCCCCCCCCTAAAAAAAAAACACTTTGGCCCTGCCTGGAGGCTGAAATATTGGAGTGTGTCTGAAAAGGCTGCAGGGCAGGGCCGTAGCCAGGATTTTGTGGCTTGTGGGGCAGATTCTTTTCTGGTGGGGCTGAAGTTCTCAGTGCAGATAGAAAAAGCCACTTAGCCAATAGGCTGTTACTAGGATAGATCTCTAAATTGCAAGCTCTCAACCACTTCCAGCGACAGTTCTCAGCTGCCGCAAGTTAATCTCTTCTGCCAGCCTAAGCAACAGTTCGGATAACAAGCCAGCAGATGGGGGTGATGACTTCTATAGCCAAGAAAGCTAACAGGCAGAAAAACTCTCCTAAAGGAGACCTGTTTCTTGACGCACAGTTAGAAGGGATCCTAGAGGTCACCTACTCCAACCCCCTGCTCTGCTTAAAGGAATGCACGCCTTTTAAAAATGTTTTTAAACGATTGAAAAAAGCATTTATGGGAGAGATTCTTGTGGGGCTGTGCCTTTAAGAAAGGGGGTGGAGTCCCCCAAAGCCCCACCATAGCTAGGAGCCTGCTGCAAGGACCCCTGTTCCTTGTCTGAGCACAGGCCGTCTTCCGCTGCATGTAACCTGACACCTACAGCAGTTGAACTGGAGTCCACGAGTCTGCCCTTTTTTCAACCTCCCATCGTTTTAAAATTTTTGTAACAGCAACCATAGGAAGAGTCCTCATGAGCTCGAAATGTGTGCAGCTTTCTGGGTCGTTTGGCGTGGCCCTCATCCAAGGATACTCCATGGATTCTGTTTCAGTGCCCCCAGTATATGGTTTTGAACTGATTTCCCCCCTCGGCTTGAATATCCCCAGACGTAGAAGGTGGAAGTGGGCCCAGATGTGGCCCACGTGCTTCACTGCCAGCCTGCCATGGGCGGTCGTAAGAACGGAAGAGAGGCCTTATGGGATCAAGCAGGCCAGTGGCCCATCCAGTCCAACACTGTGTGTCACACAGTGGCCAAATCCCAGGGGCCACTAAGAAGTCCACCAGCGGGGTCAGAACTCCAGAAGCCCTCCCACTTTGCCCCCCTCTGTGAGGCTTCTGTACTAACAGCAAATGATCAGGCCTCTGTTGATTAAAACATAGTCCTTTATTCAGATACTGGAACAGGTCTCGATGTTTGTTAGAGATGCCATACAAAGAAGGCTTGGGGTTAATATACCTGCAAGCATGCATGTTTAAACCAGTTTGGTGTAGTGGTTAAGTGTGCGGACTCTAATCTGGGAGAACTGGGTTTGATTCCCCACTCCTCCACTTGCACCTGGCTGGATGACCTTGGGCAAGCCATAGCTCTGTACCAGCTGTTCCCTCAAGGACAGCTTGGGAAAGAGTTCTCTCAGCCCCACCTACCTCACAGGGTGTCTGTTGTGGGGAGGGGAAGGGAAAGGAGTTTGTAAGCCGCTCTGAGACCAAGTGAGTGAAGGGCAGGGTATAAATCCAATCTCCTCTTCTTCTTCTTCTTCTTAAATGTATACCACCAATCAGCATACAAGGAAAAGTGCGGGAAGACAAAAGGGCCCATTTGTTCCCACCGTAGGTGCGAAAGGCATAAACATTCCCCCTTTTGGCCTGTGTGACCCAGATGTCCTAGGCATAACATTCAAACCACGACAATAAAATAACCTTCAAGGCTAGAAGCCTGCAGATAGTGTCCTGGGAGCCTGGAGCGAACAAAGGGGGAGGGCACAGGAACAAGATAGCCGGTGTTTATATGACGTGATGGAGTGCCCGAACCCACCTCCCGCCTGAAGGAGTAACATTAAGCAGACAAGCCATTGACATAAAGGAGGCAAGAAAACACATGGTAGACAACAACTACAAAGAAAACGAAAGGAGACAGTAGAGCATTCCTTAGTAACGTATATCTATGTCCGATTCAAAGAGAGAATGAAACATTTAGCAATAGAGAAGCCATTGTGCACACAAAGCAGAATCTGACACACACACACACACACACACACACACCCCGGCACCAAGAATACAGAGCATCTCTGCCCCAGACAGTGTTCCATCTTTAAGAACTTAAGAGAAGCCATGCGGGATCAGGCCAATGGCCCCTCCAGTCCAACACTCTGTGTCACACAGTGTCTAAGCCTCAGGTGCCCTCAGGAGGTCCACCAGCGGGGCCAAGACTCCAGAAGCCCTCCCACTGTTCCCCCCCAAGTACCAGGAAGACAGAGCATCACTGCCCCAGACAGAGGGCTCCACCTATCCCTTCTAGCCAATAGCCACTGATGCACCTCTGCTTTATGTGTTTATCCAATCCCCTCTTGAAGCGTCTGTGATCTCGGAAGCGTTGGAAATAGATTCGTGGGCCCCATTAGTTCAGCTTCTTCTAGTCTTGTAGTTTTTTCCTTGTGACCAGTCACAGCTTGAGTGTCAGCTTCACAGCCCCTGGCTTTGTCCATCTAAAGCAGCCCCCCCCCCCCAACTCCATTCCTGTTGCCGGTTAAATGGTTTTAGAAAGCGGGAAGGGCCCGGTTTCCCCCAGCCCATGTAAAGGGGATAGCCCAGTCAGATACCTGAAAAATGAAGGCACACACTACCAGATGAATACTTCATATGTAGGCAAAAAAACTTCTTCAAACAATATGTGCATTCTTAAAAGCACCCTGTTAAAACAAAGCTTCTGCCTGAAATGTTGAAGAGCTACTGTCAGAATTATGCACGACCTCACGCCCTGACATTTTGTAGCTGGCTTCGCCTCCAGTGGCAGCCATTTTGTGATAGGCTCCGCCTCCAGTGGCAGCCACTTTGTGGTTTGCCCCCACCGCTCTGTCAAAATTCCGAAGGTGCCCCCAGGCTCAGGGAGGTTTTGGGGTCCGCCGTCCTGAAACCTTTGTCGTCTCGTCCACCAGATTGCTCGCTGCAAGCAGCTCATCTGCGACCCCAGCTACGTCCCCGACAAAGTAAAAAAAGTTGGCAAAGTCATCCGGGTCATCTGTATCCTGAGCCACCCGATCAAGAACACCAACGATGCCAACTCATGCCAGATCATCATTCCCCAGAACCAGGTCAACAGGAAATCCGGTAAGTCTGGCTGGGGGTGTGGGGTGGGGGGGTCCCATGATTTTGGGGGCGGGGAGGAGCAGCCTCTCCTTGGGGCTCCTGTTCGTCTGTTACAGCCCAAACAAGCAGGAGCCAGCTGGCACTGTGAAAACTGATCGGAGCATCAGACCTTGTGGGCTGGAGCCCACTTCTGAACTCTTTCCTGGTGAACCTTTTAATATTACTGTGCTAATCCCCTGCACTTGGGCTTCCTCTGTGTGTGGCTTTGCCTCTTGTAGTGGCCAATTTGGGGTTGTCTCCACCTGCCACGGCTGCTGTTTTGTGGCTGCCCCCGCCACCTTTTGTCAGTGTTCCAAAGGTGCCCACAGGCTCAAAAAGGTTGGGAACCCCTGCCCCAGGTTATAAAACATGCCTGGACTCAGAGTCGGAAGGGCCTCCGGGGTCATCTAGTCCAACCCCCTGCTCAATGCAGGAAATTCACAAATACCTCCCCACCACCACCACCAGTGACCAATGCTCCCTCCAAGCTATAAAGTCCTCTGAGCCAAAATTCTGCTTTGTGAGCTCCTGGCATTAAAGTTGCGAGCCAGCGATTTGGTGACTGCATACATTAGTTTGTTCTAGAGGTGTCCTTCCTGAGCTAAGACACAAATGTGTGAGCCAGAGGCTAAAAAACTGTGAGCTAGCTCACACTTACTCGGCTTAGAGGGACCACCGCCAGTGACCCCTGCTCCATGCCCAGTAGATGGCAAAAAAAAAAACCCCCTCCAGAATCCCCGGCCAAACGAACTTGAGGGGAAATTGCTTGCTGATTCCAAAGCGGCGATCAGCATTTCCCTGGGCGCGTGTAAGAAAGGGCCCCGAGAACTAAGCACTGAGGCAACCCCTTCCCGCCCTCCCTTCTCGTGATCTGCTTAAGTTCTGGTCCCACTGCAGTCGTAGGGCAGTGGGTAAAATGGAGAATTCTAGTGGAGTTCCTTTGGTGCCCTGGTCTGTTTCAGACATCTACGTCTGCATGATCTCCTCCGCGCACAACGTGGCGGCGCAAGGGAAGTACATCGCCATTGTGAGCACTACAGTGGAGACGAATGACCCGGAGAAGGAGATCAAGCCCGCCTTGGAGCTCCTGGAGCCTGTTGAGCAGAAGTAAGCACCCACACCTGGCCCCACGGAGCAGTGCCCTTTCCCTTGTCAGGAGCCCATTCCAGTCGGGCCTCATTTACATGGTATGGGAGAGAGCAAAGGAACGAAGCAGGAGCAGGTTTAGTCATATATGCAGACTGGTATCGGAGCACTGTTCGCTTTAGGCCCTTCCTGTTCAGCTTTCCTCCTCTGCTCCCAAATTGCTTTGGAGTGTGGGATACGAAGGGAGCTTTGATTCTCGAAAGCATATTATTAGGGATGGGCATAACCTGCCTTTTTGCAGTTCAGTTCAGTTTGCTGTTCGTGAGCCATTTAAAGTTTAAACCCCTGCTTTCTGCTCCTGCGAAAACCCACTGGGAGCAGAAAGCAGGGGTTTTAAAAGGGCTCTGAACCGCCACCAACGGTATCGAAATTCGTCGAAGTTCGTGCTGGCCAATCGGTTCACAGACATCCCTTTGCGAACCAGCCAAAATTCGTGAAAAACTTTCGTTCGTGAGCCGGTTGGTGCCCATCCCTACTTATTACCATGGAAATCATGTTAGTCTTTTTTTTTTTTTTAATTTATAATTTTTTATTTTATTTAAATCTCAAATACAGTACAAACAATTTCTTTTGGTGTATTAACATTTTGTATGAACAGTGCAATTTTCTTTACTCTCAGAGATACAGAAATATATCGATAACAGTGCATTAATATTCATAATAAACAACTTTGTTTGTCCCCTTAAAATTCTAGTTATAATTATTTGTAAAATAACCACTCTGAACAGAAGCTGCTTCATTAATAGCACCTATAGATTTTGTGGTTATTAACTAATCTATAAAGTCCAGAGGTTCCTTTATCTAATTTAACTAACAATCAGGTCTGAATTAGATTGAGTTCATTAAGAGTAAGAAGAGAAAACTCATAGGTGCTAGTAGACCTGAATCTGGGCCCCCTTAAGGCATCAGTGAGGAACGATGGCGGAGAGTCTCATCATTTGAGATCTTTTCCACAGGGCGAGATTTCCCTGGTGTAGGAAAACACACGTGGAGTCACACTCGACTACTGCCTAATCCGGTTGGACCAAAACAGACATGTGACACACCCATCCAGCCCAGTATTGTCAGCTGTGACTGGCAGCCACGCCTCTCCAGGCGCTGTTCCCAAGATCCTTTGTGTCGCCAGGGAAGGCTCACCGGCCCCTCTCCATGTGGAGCCTGCACTCTGCCTCTGAAGCGATGGGAAAAGCCAGTGGACCATGTTCTGTTGGGAGGGAATATATGAAGTACCTCTACCACCGGGCAGACCTCTGTAATCGTAGTTGTCTAGCGCAGTGTTTTTCAACCACTGTGCCGCGGCACACTGGTGTGCCGCGAGATATTGTCAGGTGTGCCGTGGGATTTTTTCAATGAAAGAAATATGCCTTCCGGGCTGACCTTCCGGGACGCGTTTGTGCATGCGAGAAAGAACAGTGGCGCGCTCTCGCTGATTCCGCTCACACACTCTGTGGCCGGCCTGAGGTAGGAGGGAGCCGCCGTTGACTCACTTTGGATCTGTAACTTACGATTTCAAGTTGAGTGGCTATTACGTGTATTTGTAATACTGTCATAGTTAATACTTGAGCTGAGGCAACTAATGACCCATTTATCTTGTATTTCAGTGTTTTTCAACCACTGTGCCGTGAGATATTGTCAGGTGTGCCGCGGGATTTTTTTCAATGAAAGAAATGTGCCTTAGCTCGAAAAAGGTTGGAAAACACTGCTCTAGCGCACACTGTTGGCTCTTTAACACTCCCTAAATGTCTTTCTCCCTGCTTCTAGGTTTGTTAGCGTCTGCGACCTGTTTGCACCAACCGACCTGGGCAGAGAGAGCCAGGTTTGTATGAACAACCAGCGAGCCGCTGAAACCCATCTCTGGGCGGAGGGGCGTTCACCGCTAGAGAGCTGACCAACCCCTCCCTCTCCCTCTCCTCCAGATGTTTATTTCCCGCACCTACGACGCGACCACCCACTTTGAGACGACGTGCGACGACATCAAAGATATTTACAAGCGGATGATGGGCGTAGACTTTGATTTCGAAGAGATGAAGCGTAAGAAGAATGACATCTATGGGGAGGAGGAGCAGCAGTAGCGGGGGTGCCGGAGTCTCGATCCGGGCTCTTGACCCGCCGGCGGGGTGTACGCGCAGAGGAGCCGAAGCGAGCACCGTCTGAAAACTCAATATTGTAAGGCCTGCTTTTTGTAATCCTGTCTCAGAGACTGAAAGAAAAAAAAAGAGTCCTCCACTGGCAAAAAAAAACCCCCGCTCTCCCCTTCCCCCTTGGATGTAATCACGTGTCAATCCTTTAAAACCGAGGCGGCGGGGTCAGAATCGGCTGGTACTGACATGCTTTGATTTAACAGTCCCTAACTTCGGCCGATCTCGGGTCATGGATGACTCGAACACCTGTGTCGCCGTCTGTAACCCTTCCTCCCCTTTCAGTCTCTGCTTCTGTCCAAGCGATGCCCCCCCCCCGGCCACGGGTGAATGGAACCCATGAACCGCCTCCAGCGGGGGGTGGGGGGGCCTCATCCCAAGCAGCCTTTCCCCATCTGGTCTTAACTTCATGGCAAACCGTTATTATGGCCAAAGTCCACAGCCACTGTCGCCCCGTGGCAGGATTTCTCCCCAGCGCACTCCTCCCCTTTCCCTGCCCCCCCCACTTAAAAGCTTCTCGAACTGTTTACATCTGTTGGGACACGGCCTCTCTTTTGTGTTTCAAAAAGTGATAACTAATAAATCGGTGCCAGAGCAAAAACACCTCCAAAGCAGGCCAATGGTGTATGTCTGTGTTTGCACGTTTCCCCCCCCTCCCCGTGCCCCTCCTGTACCACACGCGGCTCCTCAGGGGGACCAAACTGCACCGCAGTATTGATTTGACGGAGCCCGGCCGCCTGTCTGGGGAAGGCTCCAGATGACTTCTGTACTGCCAAGTAAAGCCAACTTTCTGGAAACGAGTTCCGTGCCGTGGCCTCTGATTCCGTCCGGACGCATCCGGCATGCGTGCCTTTCTCCCCCCAGGGAGCAGGGGCGGAGCCAAGGGTGGCAGTCCAGGCTGTCCGTCGGTCAGCTGCCTGGCCAGTCAAGGCCGAGAAGGGCCGAGCGTTCAAGTGCAGTCCTCCTGAAGCCGTGCTGCGCTCGATTGGTTGTTGCAGACCTCAGTGCAGACCTGCCAGCTGAGATTGCAAGGCACTCGGCTCGGGGTTGCCCTTGAACGGCATTCAGGAGCTGCAGCTAGCACAGAACACGACGGGGAGACCGCTGGTGGCGGATGGCCGTCAGGAACGTGTGACTCTGGTACTGCAGCAATTACGCTGGCCACTGGTCTGCTCCCAAGCCCGATTCAGGGAGTTGGTTTGGACCTTTAAAGTTAGGTAGTCAAAAGGCTGAGTGGCAAACATAAAAAATATAACGAAACATTTATTACACAGTGTTTCCGTTAGCAATTAAAAACATTATATGTAGTCATGTGTCATATACAGTAGCCTGTTGGATTTGCATGTCTAACGATCATAGAAGTCGCACAAGTGAATCAATCTGTCTCTGGCCAAGTTTCTATCATCTCAGGGGCCAGGGACAGATTATCTGGTGAGAGAGATCATGTATATTTTTAACATTTACATAGCAATCAAATTTTTCCATTTATATTGTATATTCATAAGTATTTTGTTAATGCGTAACTGCAATTTAGTTCCCTGTTCTGGGAATAACATATTTTAAGCATGTAACATAAAGTAGTTCGTACACTACAGATAAAACTTTAAATCTTAAACCATGTAACAATATTAAATTTGTTCAAGGTTAGGTCTGGTTCCTCAGTTTCTAAATTTTGTTAAATACGCAGTCTTGCTAAGAGATCTTTTTTTGTGGGCTGGCTCACAGTTGTATACAAGCCTGTTTTTTTATTTGGAGTCTCCCCCCCACCCCCGAATCATTTCAAACCTTCCTGGTCCTTCAATGGCCAAAACACATCTGGTCTAGTGGATTTGAATGAAATATTCGCTTGTGTGACCCGAGGATTGTTAGACGTGCAAATCCAATAGGCTGCTGCTGTTTCATATGTACGTATGATGTTTTAAATGCTAATTGATACTCAGTCCAATAAATATTTTTTATGATTGGTGCACAGCTTTTTTGAGTACCTAACTTCTCGTTCAGGTTGGGTTTGGACCTTTAAAGACCAGGGTTTCTGCAGAACTATTTTCTCCCATATTTCCTGCCTGGGAATTGAGAACACACAGAGAGCCCCCCCCCCCCCGACTGTTCCACCCATGAAAGACGTTCTGTTGGTGGGTATGAGAGAAAAGGCCTTTTCTGTGGCCGCCCCACAGTTACGGAACAACCTCTGGGAGATGTGCCTGGCCCTTTACCCTTGGTCTTTGAGAGACCGTTGAAAACCGTTTTATTTCGGATCTGGGGCGTGCACAAAGATAGCGGGGATGGGAGAGCGTGCTCCAGGCCTGTAGCTACAGTGGGGCTTTTGGGAGCTCTGCCTTTTTTCAAACTTGCCTTTTCAAAAATGCCTTTTTTCAAACTTTTTAAAAAGGCGTGTGCTCCTTTAAGCAGAGTGGGGTGCTGTAGTTGACTAGTTCCCGCACTGAGCAAGGGGGTTGGAGTAGGTGACCTCTAGGATCCCTTCTAATTCTGTGTCAAGAAACTGGTCTCCTTTAAGAGAGTTTTTCTGTTTAAGTGTTAGATTTCTTGACTCTAGAAGTCATCACCCCCACCTGCTGGCTTGTTCTCAGAACTGTTGTTTAGGCTGGCAGAAGTGATTTAACTTGCAGCGGCTGAGAACTGTCCTCTGACGTGGTTGACAGCTTGCACTTCAGAGATCTATCCTGGTAACAGCTTTCTACTGGATAAATGGCTTTTATTTCTTGCACTGAGAAATTGCCCCACAAACCACAAACTCCTGGCTATGAGCCTGCTGTGCTCACTTCTCCAAGGGCCCTTCTTCCCCCTCCCACTGATAGCCACACTGTTGCAGCCCTGGAGGTGCCGGGGATCAAACCTGGGACTTTCTGCATGCCCATCAGAAAGCTCTCCTACTGAGCCACGGCCCCTCTCGAATGCGAAAGGAACAGGCCGAGAGTGAGAATGAAGGAGACGACAAAAAAGGGACCAGAAAGGCATTAGGAAGTAGGGCGGATGGATATTGAGCAACACACTAGAATGCCCGGCTCGGGGGCCGGATCCTGTCTCTTGAGCTACAAGTTGCCAACAGGAGCAGAAGAACCAGCCTCCATCTGTCTGTTTCACTGCAGGCCTTTGGGTCACTTAAAACTCCCGTCTGGCCAGGGCTGGTCATATCAAGGGTACAAAAAAGCCTCGCCTATCAGCTTCGGCAGGCTCCCTCTGGAATTTTACCAAACTGAAGCCTTTGGGCAAACATAAGAATCTGGCCAGTGGGGGGCCTAGTTTGGGCGTAGTGGTTAAGTGCACGGACTCTAATCTGGGAGAACCAGGCTTGGTTCCCCACTTTTCCACTTGCAGCTGCTGGGTGACTCTGGGCAAGCCATCGCTCTGTACCAGCAGTTCTCTCAAGGACAGTTGTCTCAGAGCTCTCTCAGCCCCACCCACCTCCCAGGGTGCCTGTTGTGGGAAGGGGAAGGGAAAGGAAAGGAGATTGGAAGCTCCTGTGAGACTCCCTTGCGTCGTGAAGGGCGGGGTATAAATCCAATCTCCTCTTCTTCTCTACCACCAACCCAGTACTACCCTGGCCAAGGGTTTGTGCAGTTCTGTCTATTCTAATCAGTACAAAGGTTGCTTAAAAGGTTGACTTTACACAAAAATGTGATAGTGAATTGGCAAAGTGGGCAGAAGCCCTCCCACTCTTGCCCCCCCCCCTCCCCCAGCACCAAGAATACAGAACATCCCTTACGAACGTAAGAGGAGCCAATGCTGGATCAGGCCAGTGGCCCAGCCAGTCCAACACTCTGTCACACAGTGGCCAAAAACACCAGGTGCCCTCAGGAGGTCCAGCAGTGGGGGCAGGAAGCGCTTCCACTGTTGCCCCCCCCCCCCAAACACCAAGACTACAGAGCATCACATTCCTTGCCCCAGACCAAGTGTTCCTATCTATACCTTGTGGCTACCAGCCACTGATGGACCTCTGCTCCATGTGTTTATCCAATTCCCTCTTCAAGCCGTCTATGCTTGTGGCTGTCGCCACCTTTTGGGTCAGTGAATTCCATGTGTAATTAACAGAGCAAGGCAATGAGGTCATTTCCCTACAAGGAGCTCATAAGATGACCACCACTCACCAGGGGACAGGGCTTGGAAGGGGGGTTTTGCTTTGCCCCACAAAGGGAACCCCAAACCATGACTGCATCGATGAGCCCAGGTCCCACAGCCCGCCTTCTGTGGCTTTCCTCCCAGGATGCGTGTTTTACCACCATAAGGTGCTCAGGGCAGGGCCCTGTTTTGCTTTTGCATACAGGTTCAGTAGGAGAGCCTCTTGCTCAGCATGCAGAAAGGTCCGGGGCTCAATCTCTGGCCTCTCCCGTTAAAAAGATCCCGGACAAAATTGGGTCCCTGATTCTGCAAAGACTTGGCAACTGGTCCCCACGGTGACCCATCACCGCCACCCCGATCAGTTTCAACTGGATCCCCTCTGGAGATGCTTGCCTGATTTGTGAGACGATCCGTAGGTTTTCCTTTGGACCCCCTTTGAAAAGTGGAATCCTGCAAGTTTTTCTCCATGCGCGTTTCGTTTAATTGGAACTTTCTGAAAGTATAGCTGGGGGTGGGGGGAAGCTTGGAGGACAATCCATGTATATCTGACCCAGGAGAAACACTACAGAGGCCCCCTGTGGTATCTGTTTAGTAGCAACCCATGCCCTCCCAAAATTCAGATAAGTGCCCAAAGCCTCAGTGAGGCTGGGGTCCTTTCAAAAAGAAGAGATTGGATTTATATCCTGCCCTTCACTTGGGAGTCTCAGAGCGGCTCACCATCTCTTTTCCTTCCCTTCCCCACAACAGGCACCCTGTGAGGTAGGTGGGGCTGAGAGAGCTCTTTCCAGGACTAGCTCTTGAGAGAACAACTCTGAGAGAACTTGTGACCGGCCCAAGATCACCTAGCTGGCTGCATGTGGAGGAGTGGGGAATCAAACCCGGCTCTCCCAGATTAGCGTCCACGCACTTCGCCACTACACCAAACACCGCCAGTGGGCGGTGGCAGCAGCAGCAACAGCTGCAAAATAGTCTAAAGGGGCATCATAGTATGCTGTGAGCGGCAGTGGCGAAGGAAAGGTGTGGTCCCCTGGATACAGGAAGAGCCGGCATCCTCCTCGGACCTTTCAAAAGCATCTGAAGAAGAGTTGGATTTATTCCTCGCCCTTCACTCGAGTCTCGGAGCGGCTTACGATCTCCTTCCCTTCCTCTCCCCACAACAGACACCCTGTGAGGTAGGCAGGGCTGAGAGTGCTCTAACAGGACTGTGACTGACCCAAGGCCCACCCAGCTGGCTGCGTGTGGAGCAGGAGCGGGGAATCAAACCCGGTTCTCCAGGTTAGAGTCCACCGCTCTTAACCGTGACACTACACCAAACTGGCCCCCAAGCTGAAATTTACGCAGGCCACTTACGGCCTCCCCAAGTTATCGCTCTCCCTCCTGGGGAGTCCAGTGGGCACCCTGAAGACCAACAAAGTTGAATTCTGGGTATAAGCTTCCGTGTACACCCACACTTCAGAATGAACCTAAAGACGTGAGCATGCCCACAAAAGAACCTCACTGCTTTGGAGGTTTCCAAGCAGGTGCTAAATGGCCATCTGTCAGCCATGCTGATTCTGTGAACTCAGACAGATCACGAGAAGGGAGGGCAGGGAGGGTTGCCTCAGTGCTTGGTGCTCGTGGCCCTTTCTGGCACACCCAGAAAATGCCGATCGCCACTTTGGGGTCAGGAAACCATTTTTCTCCAGGCCAGTTTGGCGGGGATCCTGGAGGGTTTTTTTTGTTATCTTCTGGGCATGGAACAGCGGTCACTACAGGTGTGGAGGGGGAGGTATTCGTGAATTTCCTGTATGGTGCGGGGGGTTGGACTAGATGACACCCGAGGTCCCATCCAACTCTTACGATTCTGTGAAAGCTTATACTGAGCATTCACCTTGGTTGGTCTTAAAAGGTGCCACTGGACTCAAACTCTGTTTCATTGCTTCAGACCAACAGGGCCACCCACCTGGATCTATCCCTCCCGGGGGAAGTGAGTGCTCTGACAGGGCTCCCGTGGGGTTTCCGATCAGTCAGGCCGGCCTAGGGTGCCAACTGATGCACCCAACTCCGCTCCTAAGTGCCAAACCAGAACTGCGAAGGTAGCAGACGGGTCCAGAGCCGCCCTCTGGCCCGCGGTTGGGGGTTTCGACAACTTCCGCATCAAGCCAGGCCGGCGCCTTTTTCCATCCGCTTTTATTTATAAAGATTAGTTTACAAAAACGGCCTCCCGAGCGACGGCCGAGGCGTCTTTTTTTTTAAAACCTTTGCTCACGTTAGTGCTACGATCTATCCGGATCCTTTATTGCCATAACATAAATAGGACACGAGGAGGAAGGAGGCCTACTTACAAGGAGACGGGTTCTACTCCTCAACAGTTAGTAATCATTGAAGAAAGAGAGCATTGATTGCACAGTGACAACATTCAGGATGATGATGTACAAAAAAGAGAAAGAAACCCAGACCCTAGAGTACGTGCTGTTCAAGTACACGGGGCCCGAGCCACTGGGAAGGGCTCTTGTCCAAGAGGAGCCGCCCCGGAGCAGTGGGGGCTTGCCCACGACAACTTCCCCGGGGGATTGCGCCCATTATGTACCACCAAGAGTGTGCCGGCGAGCTTAAGTAGTGAGTGCTGAACCTTCAAGTAAAACAGGTATGTGTTGTGTTTTCCTATGACAAGTTTTGTTGCGCTGCACGACCCGTGTGTGTTAGAATACTATACTCCCACAACCAGTTCATAAGGATCCTTTTTTTGGGGGAAGAGGGTCCACGCGGTGGTTAAATAACGAAGTCTTCTGTAAAGCCCATAAATAAAATAGCTGTCGTCCTATTCGTAGAATTGAGGGGGTGGGGGAAGGGGAAACTCTGCCTTCTCGCACCTCCGTGGGCAGTTTTTTTTTTTTACAGTGCACAACTGGAAACGAACCCAAACCCCAAATTCATCTCTTCGTAGATTTTAAGAAAGAAAGAAAGCTTTGCTTGCTCCATATCCAGCCTCGGGGCCATGAAGGGTCAAAGAGGCATCCTGGTTATCTGAAATGAAAGAGAACATCCGTCACTGATGGAATCATCTCTGCGTCAGGATGGGGAACAGGAAGACCTTTCAGAAATAGCGGTGCCCTCAGACACGTTTTGCCCCCTAACATTTCCCCTCCCGAGCAAGAGTTAGGAGTCCTTCCCTTTCCTCCGAGTATGAGGTTCCTGCAGATGGTTTGCTCTGAAGAGCCACCTCCCTGGAAAGGCGCAAGGATCAGCTCCTGAAGAAGGCAGGCAGCCAAGGCTCGGCTTCCAGACCAGAGGCCTGAAACACTCTTTGGTCGGCCCCTGAGCGTTCTGTTGCTTCTGGTAAAACCCTAGAAGGGAAGCTGGTAGCTCTAGGAATTGCCAGAAACTCTATGGTAAAACCATTCCGCCACCGGAATAGTTGACTGAACCTGTAATGTCTGTTGTTAAAGAGGAGGCCCACAAATACAGCACAGTTCAAGTTCTCATCAGCGTTTATTCAGTACCTTCATCAATAACAAAGTAAGCCCCGACCTGCAGGGAAGGCTTCATAATCAGAGAGAGGGAGGGGTGCCTCTGTTATTCCTTCCAGGTGCGGAAACAATTCAAACCTGTCTTAAAGAGATACACCACAGAACCTGGGAACCAGACCTGCCCTCCTTCCTCACTGACATTCCCACTTCATCAAACGGTTCGAACATCTACTTGGGATCCCAAACTCTCCATGGGGATGGGGTATCTCCTGCTCCAGCTCTTGTTGCCCGCCACCACTCGGGTGGCATGTGTGCAGGGCGACATTAATTCTGGTAAAAATCTGGAAATGATGAAGGGTAGCTCTAGGGATCGCGGGAAACTATCTTTTACCATAGAGTTCCTGGTGATTCCTAGAGCTTCCCTAGGTTACATCCAGGTTTGTGCCAGAAGTTACATAATGCCACAGGCTCCCATTTCCCCACCCACAACCCGTTAATTCTGGTAAAAATCTGGAAATGATGAAGGGTAGCTCTAGGGATCGCGGGAAACTATCTTTTACCACAGAGTTCCTGGTGATTCCTAGAGCTTCCCTAGGTTACATCCAGGTTTGTGCCAGAAGTTACATAACGCCACAGGCTCCCATTTCCCCACCCACAACCCTTTAATTCTGGTAAAAATCTGGAAATGATGAAGGGTAGCTCTAGGGATCGCGGGAAACTATCTTTTACCATAGAGTTCCTGGTGATTCCTAGAGCTTCCCTAGGTTACATCCAGGTTTGTGCCAGAAGTTACATAATGCCACAGGCTCCCATTTCCCCACCCACAACCCTTTAATTCTGGTAAAAATCTGGAAATGATGAAGGGTAGCTCTAGGGATCGCGGGAAACTATCTTTTACCATAGAGTTCCTGGTGATTCCTAGAGCTTCCCTAGGTTACATCCAGGTTTGTGCCAGAAGTTACATAATGCCACAGGCTCCCATTTCCCCACCCACAACCCTCCCGCCAGTCGCCTGGCAACCGTAGCAGACCTGGGTACTGTTTTTCAACAACTGCTAATGGTTGGAGGCCCCAGCTCTGGTACAAGGCAGGTACCGCCACCAGCAATCCAGACCTACGGTTTCCAGAGCAGCAGTTCTTTCCGCTTCCCAGAATGCTTCGCTGCGACCCCAGATCTTGCTGTCCCAGGGAGCTTTTGGCCAAAGGAAATCTGCCCCAGGCCTCCCCCCTCCCTTCCACCGCTGAGCCCATCTGAAACTGCAAAAACAAGACTTTCCATCACACGAAAAGTCTAATCGCCTCCCCCCCAGCCATCCCCAGGGTGCCTCCTGACAATAATTACCTCCCCACACACACACACACACCCCGGGCACGGCCTTGGCAAGTCTTAACAAATGGTTAAGCAGAACTGGAGCGGGTGCTACCGATCCAGAACCAGGTTGGAGCTGCAGTTTCAGGACTTGGATTCAGCAGGAACCCGCGTTAGCCCTGAGTTAACGATTAGGCACTGTTTACAAAAAGAGCTTGTTCAAAGACCAACAGTCGGCGCGTCTGCAATTCCATATATGAATAGCGTCCATAGACCTCAAAACAGAATGTAACTGTGGCAGAAGACGCCCACTGTGGAAAGAAAAACAGCCGCACGTCTCTCCCAGGTATGAAGCCGTTTCAGTGATCTTCAGCAGCCGGCGGTAAAAGGAAAGCCGATTTCCGAAACAACACAGGCACCAAGCTCAATAACTTCAACGAAATCCTAGGTGTCTCTCAGCTGTTATGAGCAATCTGCTGGACACGTGTTTATACGTTCTACTGGGTTATGACCGCTGACCCATCCTTGTACTCTTAATGAATGTAATATGCAATTCTGATCATATATAGTTGTGAATTGTTGATGGTCTTCCCTTCGCGGGTGTCATTTGTGGCTATACTTGTATGCTAAGGGTTCCCTATTGTCCCTGGTTGAGAACATTCAGCATGCTGCAGGATAACTGGCTACAGTTTGGTGTAGTGGTTAAGTGTGCGGACTCTAATCTGGGAGAACCGGGTTTGATTCCCCACTCCTCCACTTGCACCTGGCTGGATGACCTTGGGCAAGCCGTAGCTCTGTACCAGCTGTTCTCTCAAGGACAGCTTGGGAAAGAGCTCTCTCAGCCCCACCTACCTCTCAGGGTGCCTGTTGTGGGGAGGGGAAGGGAAAGGAGTTTGGAAGCCGCTCTGAGACTCCAAGTGAGTGGAGGGCGGGGTATAAATCTAATCTCTTCTTCTCTTCTTCTTCTACATAAGAACATAAGAGAAGCCAATGTTGGATCAGGCCAGTGGCCCATCCAGTCCGACACTCTGTGTCACACAGTGGCCAAAAACACCAGGTGCCCTCAGGAGGTCCAGCAGTGGGGCCAGGACACTAGAAGCCCTCCCACTATTGCCCCCCCCCCCGCACCAAGAATACAGAGCATCACTTGCCTCAGACTGAGAGTTCCTATCTGTACCTGATAGACCTTTGCTCCATATCTATATATCTAATAGCGAAGCTGCCCCCGAGAGCTGCTCAGGTGCCGGTGCCGGGGGTGGGGTGGGGAATCAGCGGCCCGGGCGGCTGACAGCCGCTGAGGCCTTGCTGCAGGTGCTGGGGGGGGGGGGAATCGGTGGCCCCGTGGCTGAGAGCTGCTCAGGCCTCGCCGGTGCCTTTAAGGAATCTTCCCCCCTCTGCTCCATATCTATATATCTAATAGCAAAGGCGCCCCCCTGTGTGCGGAAATCTAAATCCGCACATCGGGGGCACTTGGGGGGCAGAGAGATTTTTCTGCACACTTGGGGGACTCCCCAGGTGTGCAGAAAAATCTTAAAACTTAAAAAAAAACCTTTCAAGGGGATATTTAAACCCCCCCCCCAAAGTAAAAGAGCGTTCCCTGCACAAGCACAGAGAACACTCTGGGAACTCTGCAGTGGCTGAGAGCCACTCAAGCCTTGCCGCCGGTGCTGGGGGGGGGGGGGGGGGAATCGGCGGCCCGGTGGCTGAGAACCGCTGAGGCCTCGCTGCTGGTGCCGTGGGGGGGGGGGATCTATCTGTGCCCTATCTGATTGTAGGGCAGAGTGGAGTGAACTAAAGCCAAGCTGACCTTGCCTTGCTAGGGAAAAGCCCGCATGCATCGCCCTGAACTCTTGGGGACGAAACAGCAAAGAACTCAGCAACCGATGCTGTTCCCTCTAGGACCACCAGGTGGCAGCCTTTTAGGAGACCAGCTCAGGCAAGGCGGCCTTGCGCGTCTACCTTTTTTTAAGCGTGAAAAGGAGACGCCGTGAACGCAGCTCCCAGTGGGATTTCCCCCTCCCCGCGTTCTGAAAGCAAGCGTGCGGCGCTCCTTCGCTCTGCGCATCCACTTTTCGAGGGAAAACAAAAAACACACACACACCCTGCAATGCTCTATTCACGGTCCTCCCGGCGCGAGCTCCTGTTTGGTCCTGCAATAATCCCGAAGACCCGCGGAGGGTGTCGCAACGCTCTACCGGCCTCGAAGCTCTCCACCGTCCCTTATGCTTTCTCCGGGCTGACTGCAGGCTTCCCGTTTCTCCCGGCGGTCCCCCCGCCCCGACCGGCCGTGATTATCCTTACCAATAATTGCTTCTGCAGGAGGTCGCCAAGTCTTGGGCTGTCGCGACGAAAGTACCGACGTCCAGCACCAAGATCCCTTTGCTCTCGAAGGCCTCTCTGCTGGCGCTGGGGTTCTCTGTGGGGAGGAAAGGGAGGGGGAATTACGGAGGACTCTGTACAGGGGCAGGTTGGCTTGGGCCAAGAGGGGGCAGTCCAAACCCCCAGGCGCTGTCGGCTATCTCCTGCCCGGGAGGTGGGACGAGTGGACCCTTGACGTCATCACTGTGGGGTGTTACGTTATACTTCCCATAAACACCCTTCTCGCTCTCCCTGCTGCTTTGACCTTGAGAGACTGGGAGTGCCAGGCCATGGATCTTTTCTCCTGTCTGGCTAGAACGCTTCCCGCGTTTTCCTTGGGAACAAAGAACCAGTATTTTAAGGGCCTTTTTCTGGATATGATGTTTGGTGACACTACGCTGCCTGCCTTCTCTTGAATTCTGTATAACTGTATTGGGTAGCCCAGTGCCCGCCGTTACTAGAGCCAGTCTGGTGTCGTGGTTAAGTGCGCGGACTCTAATCTGGGAGAACCGGGTTTGATTCCCCACTCCTCCACTTGCAGCTGCTGGATGACCTTGGGCAAGCCATAGCTCTGTACCAGCTGTTCTCTCAAGGACAGTTGTCTCAGAGCTCTCTCAGCCCCACCGACCTCACAGGGTGTCTGTTGTGGGGAGGGGGAGGGAAAAGGAGTTTGTAAGCCGCTCTGAGTCTACAAGTGACTGAAGGGCGGGATATAAATCCAATTTCTTTTCTTCTGCTAACACAAGACATGCAGATGACCATTGCAGACCTTTCTCAACAAAGCTTTCCTGTTTACGGACGCTTGTTTAAGGACACTTCCGCAGGGCCTGCAAGACGGAGCTCTTCCGCCAGGCTTTCGAATAGGAGCCGCCACCGGGGGAGATGGCAGGACAACATCGCCCCGGATCCACAGGCCAAACCTTCCGTTGCCGCTGCTCTCCAGGAGCACATAGATGCCGCCAGTGCTGCTGTGTGAGTCGTTTTATAATGTCGTTTGTTTATGCTTTTAAATTGTAAACCACTTCGGTGGTATGTCATGTTGTGAGCCGCCTTGAGCCAGGTCGCTGGAAAGGCGGGACAGAAATGCGAAAAATAAATAAATAGTTGGTGACCGGCTCTGTAGGACTCTCACAGGCACTTGGTAGGGTTTCCAAATCCCCAGTGGGGAGCTCACCATAAAGGGCATCTTCTGGGCATGGGACAGGGGTCACGGGGGGGGGGGGGGGGGGAGGCATTTGCGAATTTCCTGCATTGTGCAGGGGGGGGGGGGGTTGGACCAGATGACCCCGGAGGTCTCTTCCAACTCTATGATTCTTTGACCCAATCCAAGTGCTGTACAAAGCATGAATTGTTATTCACAAAAATACATCTTTCGCCATACGAAAATATGACAAGGAGACACACGGCCTCAAAAAGTGGAACCCAAAGGCAACGTGAGTTTAAAGACACCACAGACACGGTCCAATATTGTGTGCCTAGGCCAGGAGTGGCCAACCTGTGGCTCGGGAGCCACATGCGGCTCTTTCACACATATTATGCGGCTCCTGGCAGGGCGGCTGGGGAAGCAAAGGGGAGGCATGCTTTTTCTCTCTTCTTCCTTCCTTCCTTCCTTCCTTCCTTCCTTCCTTCCTTCCCTCCCTCCTCCCTTCCATCTATTTGCTTTCCTAGTTTCTCTCTCTCTCTTTCTTATAACTGGTTTTCCTCGTTTGTTTTTATTTTTGGCAGTCCCATTTAACGTTCATAAAAAAGCAAATTTGCATATTTTTAAAAATAAAAACGTGTGTGTGATATTTGTTCCTGTCTTGCGGCTCTCAGACATCTCTATGTGGCTCTTACGTTTATTCTGTGTGGCTCTTACGTTAAGCAAGGTTGGCCACCCCTGGCCTAGGCACACAGCTCCAAAAATAAAATCGAACGGTTTAACTCCCACGCTGCCTGATAAAGGCACCACCAGGGCTCATTTTGGTAGCAGGAGCTCCTCTGCATATTAGGCCACACACCCCTGACGCAGCCAATCCCCCAAGAGCTTACAGTAGCCCCTGTAAGAAGAGCTCTGTAAGCTCTTGGAGGATTGGCTACATTAGGGGAGGTGTGGCCGAATATGCAAAGGAGCTCCGGCTACGAAATGAGCCCAGGGCACAACCATATAATCAATGTTTTGTCCTGACGGGGCGTGTCGCCCTTCCTTCTCTCTCCCGTTTCTCAAAAGAGCTTCGTCTGAGAAGCGGCTGGGACTAGACTGTGGTAACACTTTTTCTCTCCATCTTGAGATCAGTAGCCTGAAGCCCACCATTTTCTTTCCAAGTTCTATGGCGGCGGATTTTCTGCCCCAAGCGGATGCTCCTAGCCACGGCTCAGCTGGCGGGTGGGGTGGGTAGAAAGGGTGCCAAAATGGTCAGGGGCGTTTCAGCAGCGTCCCAACGTGGTGACGCCATTCCCTGTGCCCAAGGAACTGGCATCGGCACGTCACTTGGTGACGCTCTGCCATTTGAGCAAAACTCTACGGTTAAACCACAGAGTTCTGCCCAAATGCCAGAGCGTCCTCAGCATTCATTTCCGGTGTGCATAGGAAGTGATGTCAGCGCGTCATCAGGAATGCCGTGTTGCCAGCAAGGGCCCCCAAACACCCGTTAAACCCACCGCCACCACCAGTAGCCAACCCTAATTCCTGGAGAGGAGAGGAATGTTGATTCTCCCAAGATCAATACTGTCAGTTTCAGCCTGCACTCCTTACAGCAGTGGGTCCCAGCTTTTTGGTACGGTGACCGTACCAAATAGATCAACATCAGAACAGCCCTGCTGGATCAGACGAGGGGTCCATCTAGTCCAGCTTCCTGTCTTACACAGTGGCCAGCCAGTTCCTCTGGAGGGCCAGCAACAGGGCAGAGAGGCCGAGGCCTTCATAAGAACATCAGAAGAGCCCTGCTGGATCAGATCGGTGAGGGTCCATCCAGTCCAGCATCCTGTCTCACACAGTGGCCAACCAGTTCCTCTGGAGGGTCAACAACAGGGGAGAGAGGCTGAGGCCTTCCACAAACATCAGAAGAGCCCAGCTGAATCAGACCAGTGAGGGTCCATCTAGTCCAGCATCATGACTCACAACCCTGGCCAACCATTCCCTCTGGAGGGCCAACAACAGAGCATGGATGCTGTGGCCTTCATAAGAACTTCAGAAGAGCCCTGCTGGATCAGACCAGTGAGGGTCTATCTAGTCCAGCCTCCTGGCTCACACAGTGGCCAACCAGTTCCTCTGGAGGGCCAACAACAGGGCAGAGAGGCTGAGGCCTTCATAAGAACTTCAGAAGAGCCCTGCTGGATGAGACCAGTGGTCCATCTAGTCCAGCTTCTTGTCTCAGACAGCAGCCAGTTCCACTGGAAGGCCAACAACAGGCCCTGGGATTCTGAATGTGGAGGTTCCCCTCAGTCACCAAGGCTAGTAGCCATCGATAAGCCGTCTCCTCCATAAACGTGTCTCATCCCCGTTAAAGCCATCTATGCCTGTGGCCATCACTACATCCTCTGGCAGCGAATGCCACATTTTAATCACTCGCTGTGCAAAGAAGTATCCCCTTTGGTCCATCCTGAATCTATGGCCCACATAATGATCAGCAAAGGTCCCTTAATATTCTGGACAGCCCCCTCTTCCCTCTGGACAGGGTCAAAAGCTTGATGTAACTGTGAAGTGACACCAGAGGGTGCTGTTGCTTTCTGAAAGCCCCCCTTCCCACCATGGGGGGTCCGCCTGCTGCAGCAATGCCGCCACAAGCTCCCACGGTCCCCCTGGTTCCTGCAGTCCCTTTCCACATCCCTCTGTATACGAAAGGCCTGCGCAAGATCTGTGGCCCAAGCCAGGAAAGTGTGCCAAGACAAAGCGGCTTCCTTACCTGTCAGAAAGACCGCCAGCCGAGCGCTGATGTGCTGCACCTGCAGGTTCAACAAGCAATTCAAATACTCAGATCTTGGGGCGGATCTGGAGTCGCACCGGTGGTAGTGAAGGACTTCGGTTAAATCGGCCCCTTGGCAGGACTGCAGGATCAAGTCCTTGGAGCGTGCCATGGGGTCCACCCTGTGGGATGAGAGAGAGCAAGTTGGGAGGTCAGCCCGGAAATGCTCTGCCCCAGAACATATCCCCCCCCCCTTTCCAGGGCTGGTGAGATTTCTCCCCCCCCCCCCCAATTTTTTATTGTTTTAAATTTTTACATAAACAATACGCTTATATTAAAATACACTCTTGAAAGTCTATTGTTCTGCTAATTTGTGTAACCCTTTATATATTCTTGACCGACGTTCCGAGTGAAATTCTTCCTCTCTTCCTTGAAGTATCATGTTTAATCTGTCCACTTCTGCCATATCCAACAGTCTCTGAATTAATTCTTCCTTGGATGGGATTTTATCCTATTTCCAGTATTTTGCTAGCAAAACTCTGGCTGTTGTCAAGGTATCGGTTATAACACACTGGTCCGATTTGCTTAACCTCTCCGGTTTCACGTTCAATAAGAAGATCTCTGGTTCTGAAGGCGGCCTAATATTCAATATTTCCTGAACAGTCTTTAGAATTTTTAATCCAGGATTTATGTATTTTCCCACACACCCACCACATGTGAAAAGAGGACCTTAACTGCAACTTCGTGCATGGATGGGGCAAAGGTGTAGGACACGTTTCTTAAAAGACCCCCCCCCCCCCGTTTATCCTTGCTTGGCAGCAACAAACGGCAGCTGCCTTTCTGTTGGGGAAACTCGGAGCGCCAGAACCTGTTCGGGGACTCCCATCCCCACTGTGATCCCTGGGGAGGGAGAGCAACTGACGGGGATCCAGAAAGAGAGACAGCTATTTCAAAAGAAACCCTCTTATTTATGGAACTTCAGACCCAAAATGTGAAACCTTCCAAGCACAGAAGGGTCTGGAATGTAGCGCACAAAATCGACTCATAATTCTTCATTCAATACTTATAATTCAAGGTAGAGCGTACATCCAGACAAACAAGAAATATATTCCGGCTACCGGCATGAAGGGCCCCCGGCCTCGATAAGCATCCTCAACCATTAGTAACCCAGAGGTATATATCTTTCCTGGACCTATAGCTGCTAATCACGTAGGTGTACCATGGATTTGACACAGGCCAAACTAGAACTGACCCGATGTGCTGACCCAAATCCATCCCCTTCTTTCTATCTCCAGAACAAATTTTGAGTCCAGTGGCACCTTTAAGACCAACAAAAGTCTATTCAAAGTGAAAAACTAAATAACAAGTTAAGGTTATAACTTAAACATCACCATGTTACATGTTAATTTGCTGTTAAATCCCTGTCTTTAAGTTTAGAACCTCATCCATTCCAACTGTATTTGGAAAAGCGTGCCTTGCACACGGAAGCTATACCTTGAATACACCTTTGTTGGTCTTAAAGGTGCCACTGGACTCTGAATTTCTTCTGCTGCTTCAGACCAACACGGCTGACTACATGTTTCTGTCTCTGGGGTCAGGAAGCTCACAGGGTGTCAAGGAAGCTCATTTCAGGTACCCTGGGCATTTTAGTAAAAAGTCCAGTAGCACCTTTAAGACTAACAAACTTTACAGTAGCATCAACTTTCGAGAAACACAGCTCTCTTCATCAGATGCATGGAGGATATGAAGAAACTGGGCAGAGATATATAGGTGGTAACGGAAGAGGGGTAGTTTCTTCATACCCTCCATGCATCTGAGAGAGCCAGTTTGGTGTAGTGGTTAAGTGCACGGACTCTAATCTGGAAGAACCGGGTTTGATTCCCCACTCCTCCACTTGCACCTGGCTGGATGACCTTGGGCAAGCCATAGCTCTGTACCAGCTGTTCCCTCAAGGACAGTTTGGGAAAGAGCTCTCTCAGCCCCACCTACCTCACAGGGTGTCTGTTGTGGGGAGGGGAAGGGAAAGGAGCTTGTAAGCCGCTCTGAGACTCCCTTGGGGAGTGAAGGGTGGGATATAAATCCAATCTCTTCTTCTTCTTCATCTGATCAAGAGAGCTGTGTTTCTCGAAAGCTGATGCTGCAGTAAAGTTTGTTTAGTCTTTAAGGTGCTACTGGACTTTTTACTAGTTTGCAGCAAAAGACTAACTCTTCCGGTCCTATCCATTTTGATCCTGAGAGTGACACCACCATCTTCGGGAATGGATAAACATCCTCTAAGGCAAAAGTCGTGTACAGGGCTATCGGTACCAGAAGGCCACAGCACCGGCAGAGTTCTGCCACCTCCTGGGAAACTGAATCAAAGATTCAACTACAGAGGCTAATTTACTGTAGAATTTAACGTTATCACAGGTTTAACAAGAGGGCTGAGGCTCAATCCAGGCCTGAATTCTGCTTCCGGTGCCAGAGGGAACGGGGCTGAAACCATGGCCCGGGCTGGTTTCTTTCTATGGCGTTGATGCCAACAGAAGAACGCGACAGGCATCTAACAGCATCTGTCGGCTGCAGAGTGGAAGCCGGCCGGCGGTCGAGAGCCGGAAGTTCTCACCTTGCGTTTTCTCTCAGTTTCTTCATCTCTTTGTGGTGAAGGAGCCACCTCCACTTCCGGTGCCCGTTGAGCAGCTCCAGGGTTTTGACCACGTCCTTCAGCTCCCCTGCAGAAAGAGCATCGGTCAGGCGGGTCCAAGAGAACGGTCCAGAGGGGGGCGCTTCAGCCCCACCCCGGCCCAATTGTGAGCAACAGAGCTCTGGTCGCGAATGACCCTTGATATACTAAGGCCTCCGGGCACTTTGTACATTTTATGCTCATGCTCACAACCTGTGTTCCCTCTAAGCTTAAGAACGTAAGAGAAGCCAGTGTTGGATCAGGCCAGTGGCCCATCCGGTCCAACACTCTGTGTCACACAGTGGCCAAAAACACGAGGTGCCCTCAGGAGGTCCACCAGTGGGGCCAGGACACCAGAAGCCCTCCCACTGTTGCCCCCTCCCAAGTACCAGGAATACAGAGCATCACTTGCCCCAGACTGAGAGTTCCTATCTATACCTTGGGGCTAAGAACCACTGATGGACCTCTGCTCCATATATTTATCTAATTCCCTCTTGAAGCCGTCCATGCTTGTAGCCGCCGCCACCTCCTGTGGCAGTGAATTCCACATGTTAATCACTCTTTGGGTGAAGAAGGACTTCCTCTTATCTATTCTAACCCGACTGCTCAGCAATTTCATGGAGTGCCCATGCGTTCTTGTCTTGTGAGAAAGGGAGAAAAGTCCTTCTTTCTCGACCTGCTCTATCCCATGCATAATCTTATAAACCTCGATCATGTCACCCCTCAGCCATCGTTTCTCCAAGCGAAAGAGCCCCAAGGGCTTTAATCTTTCTTGATAGGGAAAGTGTCCCAACCCTTTTATCATTCTAGTTGCCCTTTTCCTGCATTTTTTCCAATGCTATAATATTTTTTTTGAGGTGTGGCGACCAGAATTGTACACAGTACTCCAAATGAGGTTGCACCGTCGATTTATACAGGGGCATTATGATACTGGCAGATTTGTTTTCAGTTCCCTTGAGTGAATGTGAGTGTGAGCTAGCTCATCATTTCTTAGCCCCCGGCTCCCACATTTCTGTCTCAGCTCAGGAAGGACGGCTTCAAAGCAAACTACTTTACGCAGTAGCCAAATCGCTCGCTCGCAGCTTTAATGCCAGGAGCTCGCAAGACTCCTACAGCTTGGAGGGAAGATTGCTCACAGCCACTCTGCAACGTGGAGAAGTGGCGACGTCTCGGTCTCTCACCCGTGGTTATGGTCTCCAGCACTTGGTCGTCAGACACCACAAAGCCCCCGCTGTCGAAGAGCTCCTGGTAGGTTTGATCCAAGATGTCCTCGGGGCTGTCCACGCCGGCGAACGTCACGCTGGGCGAGCGCTTCAGGCGCAGCAAGGAAGGAATCTATTCAAGAGGCAAACATTTCTCGAGTTCAAGACCCGTCCGGTTCTAACATGCAGGATGGGGTTGCATGGGATTTGAGATTCCCAACTAGTCCACCAGTGTTTCCGGACTCAGTGAGGCAGAGACACTTCTGGGAAGTTTGCCGGTTTCCTCCTGCTGCTTGTTCCCAGCAGCTGGAAGTCAGAGATAGACTGCCTCCGTCTATGGAGGTACCATGGCTCGTAATAAACGGACTTGCCTGCGTGGGTTTGTCTACAGTTGACAGACATGGCCTGGCAACCCGCAGGAGGGGTTGTGGAGGGGGGCAAGTGTCCTGGGGGGAAAATTAAAAAGGGAAAACAGGCCTCAGCCACTCACCGGGAGTTCTAAACGTAAAAGTTCCTGACAATTCCTAGAGCTTCCTGGAAGTGATAAAGGTAGTTCTAGCAATTGAAATCTACGGTAAGATCAGCAAGATTATAGACTTCCTGGCCATTACTCTTGGCAACTTGCGGGTAACTCTAGGAATTGCCAAGAACTCTATGGTCCGAACTTCTGGTACACACACAAGGCCTTGTTTTTCTTTTTAATTTTTATCCCCAGGATTGGGGGGGGGGGGGGAGCCTTTCCCAGCCCCGATTTGCCCCTGGTGATCAGCTGAGTGTTGGCAGACAACGGCCACAATTATCTGGAGAGCTCCGGCAATAGGAGAGCAAATGGAACCCTACTTTCCTAAGAACCAGCAGGGTCATCAGCTCTGAAGACCACACCATTTACTGTGATATCTCATATAACAATTAAGGGAGCCAGTTTGGTGTAGTGGTTAAGTGCGTGGACTCTAATCTGGGAGAACCGGGTTTGATTCCCCACTCTTCCACTTGCGCCTGGCTGGATGACCTTGGGCAAGCCATAGCTCTGTACCGGCTGTTCCCTCAGGGACAGCTTGGGAAAGAGCTCTCTCAGCCCCACCAACCTCCCAGGGTGTCTGTTGTGGGGAGGGGAAGGGAAAAGGAGTTTGTAAGCCGCTCGGAGACTCCAAGTGAGTGAAGGGCGGGGTATAAATCTAATCTCTTCTTCTTCTTCTTCTTAATTGGCACATGAGAATACAGAATCCCAAGCCTTATCTGGGGCTACTTATTACCAGATAATCTATCAGGGAAAGGTAAGCTTAGGAGCATTCGAGAAAAGAAACGCCCAAGGATTTTTCCAGGCAGGAAGCTGCTTTGCATCTCCAGTGCTTACCTTGTGAACATGCAGAAAGATGTCCTCGTTCCGAATGATCACCACCAGCCTGTCCGTCTCCAAGTGGCTGGCCTTGCAGAAAAGCTGAGGGTCGGCTTCCGAATGACCCCCTTTTTTCAGCAGGTTCTGAAACGACGTTTACAGAATAAAATCTACCGTTAAACAAAAATAACAATTCCCGACAGTTTTCGTTACCGACAGATTTGTAGTTGGGGCTGAAAAACATAGAACGCGGCTGTCATCACGTCTCCTCGCAGCTGCCGAAATACACAGATGGAGACAAGGTTATGGCTCGCGAGCTGGGTGTCCGTTTAGTGCACGAAAGGTCGGAGGTGCCATCTCATCCGTGCTGCCACTGCCGCGTGACTTAGGGAGGGAAGGGGAGGTATTTGAAGTTTAACTATCCTCCCTTCCCTCTCCAAGTTGCACTGCACCAGCAGCATGTGTCAGGGAGAGAAGGGAAGCAGAGGGGTTTAAAGCCTTCCTCCCAGGGAAGCCGATCTGCTGACAGGCAGACCCCGCTGGGCTGATCGGCTTCCCCGGGGAGGAAGCCATTTAACTCCGCTCCCCTCACTTCAGAGCAGGAGAAAGCAAAGCAGAGGAGGTTTAAAGGCTTATCCCCAGGGAAGTCAATCAGCTGTCAGGTGGACCCGCCCAGCTGATCAGTTTCCCTGGGAGGAAGCAATTTCAGTGTTCCTTTAGCGTCCGCTGCTCTGGAGCAGGGGAGAAAGGGAGCCCTGAAATGGCTGCCAGGCTTTTAAGCCAAACAGCTGGTGGTTTAAATGGCATGGGGATTCGGGGCTATTTTTGGGCAGGAATGCACAGGAACGGAGTTCTGGCTGGCTTCCGAGTTGGCCACACCTACCACACACCGAGTTGGCTCCCCCCTCGGGTTCCCCAGGCGCCTCGCAAGCCGTGGGGCGCCTGGGGAAGCCAATCCTGGGAGGGAGCTGTGCTGTTGGGGGTGTGGCCTAATATGCTAATGAGTTCCTGCTGCTGGGTGTGGCCTATTATGCTAATGAGTTCCTGCTGGGCTTCCCCCCCCCCCCCCAAAAAAAGTCCTGGCTGAAAGCATGCAAATAAAAGCCGAATAAAACCTGCCTTTTCCAGTCTTAGCTATATCAGTAACCAAATATATACCTCTGATCCATATTTGGCTTACACAATACCTGAAAAATACCCATAAGGAATTTTTTTGGGTATTCTAATTTGACTCGGTACTGCCGAATGCACACCCTTAGGCAGAAGCCACGATAGACTACATCTATACCAAGGAACCAATAGCAAGGGCTAATGGGGAGAGGTCCAAACTCTGAGAAGGAAGGTAATGTTGGACTTTAAACTACTAACACTTCAAGTAAAACTAACCTGCTTAATTAAACATCGTTGAGCAAAAGTACTGAGTGTAGGATGAGAGGACTGCACTTTCCCACCTTTTCCTTGTATCTTTGCTCAACCTGATGCAGGAACAGACCTTGTATCCTCTTTTCATTTCTGTTTACTAAACTTTCTTATATTATGACTGCCTGAAGCCTGGTCTCTGAAAATGCACCATGCCTCTTTGGTCTTGAAATATGAAGTGCCCTGAGAAGGAGGGGTGGCGAGTAAGCTTGATAAGCACAATAGTTCAAAATTGCAAAGGTACAAGTGATCATCCCCATTCCAGCTTGGAGGAGGAGTAAAGTGAGAGATGCAGCAACTAAACAGAGCCTTATATTGGCTCTGCAGGTAGAATGCTGGATGTCCAAATCCACCCAGTGGGAGACACCCTCTGATTTGCTGGTGGCAGTGGTGATGACCCAGTTCGTTTCTAGAACCCAAGAGTAAGGGAAACAGATGGCATTGCCAAGCAGAGACTTGAGAGATGGTGGCAAGGATTTCCATTCTCCTGGGATCCCAAAGGAATGGGGCTTGCAAGTCCATCCCTTCACAACATCCAAGAGTAGTAATATAAATCTGAGTCGCAAAATACCTATTCACTAGTAAATGCTGCCTCGCTTATACAGCAAGTTGTCTTGTTACTCTTCCCATAGGCTTAGTCTGATGAGTACTGTTGCTTGAGTGTGTTCCAGCATTTTAAGTATGTGTCTTAATTGATTGTTATTTTAAGTCATGTATAAGTTTATGGTACGTTTTATTGTATTTTACTGAATTTATGAATTGTATTTTTGAATCTCTTATAAGCCACCCTGAACCCGCTTTGGCAGGGAGGATGGGACAGAAATAGAATGAAATTAAATCCACCCTCAGGCACGTCCACTCTCCCTTCCCGTCATCCTCTCTTCACTAGTGGATATTCCCCCCCCACACACCCCTTTTTCAGCCACGGAATACTGTTCATGCGTACTAACACTAACCATGGCTCCGTTAGCCGAAACTGGAAATTTCGTTTGCAGACTACGAATACGAAGGCAACCCCGCTTAGGATAAACCCTGGTTACTGTCATCCCATGTTACCACGCCAGATCACGGTTAACAAAAAAAAAAAGAGGCAGAAAGTTGTACCAGAGGAGGAACTGAGCAGGGGAGAAGACATGCATTAAAATGTCTTGCATACCTAAAATCTGTTACAAATTTTTAAAACATGAATGTTTTACCTTTATCCTCCCAAAGAAGGGATCGTCGTCTGTTTCCACCAGATAGAAGGAGTAGGGTTTTTTGCATGCCTCTTTGGCAACATTTGAAAGTCTGAAATGTAGTGTGTTGCACAAGTCATCGAAGAGGTGCTCGTAGGAAGTCATCCTTCCAGGCAAGAACTGGCATCTTTTCTCTGGAACACCTTCTGAGGTAGTATTGGGATCTTGCCCTTTGTTGCTCATCTGCCTGTCGTCCAACTTCATCACCCTGCTCAACTCGGCAAACTCATCCATAATGACCGAGATGTCACCTCGGCAGTCTTTTAGCTTATTATTGTACGTTAACTTGTTGAGGTGGAAAGGGGCCAGCCGTTCCTGTCCCTGACTTTTGAACCTAACAGCTTTACTAAAGGAGTCCCGTAGAAGAGGGATAGGGTCAAAGGAGTCATCGGGCGTGCTGATTTTAGGGTACCAATGCGCAGCATTCCGCCTTGCACTAGGATTCACAATTGTGATCAGAAGGGGGCTTCTGCTCCGAGGCGGCAGATTCAAAACAGGACCTTCGGGAACCTTTCTCAAAGGTAACATTTCGGCTACTGCCTGAGTTGCAAACTCTTTTGCAAAGAGATCGCTGGAGGTAGAAAGTTGTGGTCGCTTCTTTTCTAAGATATGCTTTAGCTTATAATGGAAACGCAAACACTCCATATCTAATGTGCTTTGGATGGGATCATCCAAAACTCGCCAACTCCTACTCAAGGAGTTTATTAATCCTGACCTTTTTATGAAACTGTCACCCTTCTTGGAAGGGTGAAAAGTTCTGGTTTTGTCCTTGTGCTTCTTGGTGACGGAAAAGTTGATATAATCCTTCAGCGGCCCCTGCTCGCCATCAGTGTTAAGAGAGGGCGGGGCAGGTCTCTCCTCCCTTCGGGACGTAAAAGGCCAGTCAAAGCATTTAGCCTCAGGTTCAACATCCAAAATCCTTGTCTTTTTCCCAAAGTACACCCAGTCGTCACTTGTACTGATCTCTTCCTCTGGATTCAACTCACGGACGCAAGTAGCCCCTGTAACTCCTCTAGAGTCAATAGATCTTGTATAACAAGTGCTTGCAGATGGATTTCTGCAATATGGATCACCAAAGTGTTCTTGATCATCATCTCCCGAAAGAGACTCCACTTCCCTATTCATATTAGGACCCAAGAATCCGGTCGGCAACTCCATCTGTTCACTGGCCAACCGTACATCCACGGCATCTTTAGGATCCCCCCATTTTTGTCCTTCGCTTGTGTCTCCACGCAAAGCGGAATCAGATTCTTCTGGTGGATGCTCAACCGGACATCCTCCTGGAACACAAGCCAAGATTTCTACATTCCCTTCCCTGAGCGAGCTGTCCTCCCTTGCCAAACTGGATACTTCACAGCTAGCAGGTCCGAAGCAAACTTCTCCACGCACCACAAGGACAGGTGAATCATCGTTCCTTGAGGATACCGCTGTTTCAGCTAACTGGAATTTGCCATCTCGGCTTGGGGTGCCCAATTTTGCCCAATCAGCATCTTTAGGATCCCCCCGTTTTTGTCCTTCGCTTGTGTCTCCACGCAAAGCGGAATCAGATTCTTCTGGTGGATGCTCAACCGGACATCCTCCTGGAACACAAGCCAAGATTTCTACATTCCCTTCCCTGAACGAGCTGTCCTCCCTTGCCAAACTGGATACTTCACAGCTAGCAGGTCCGGAGCAAACTTCTCCACGCACCACAAGGACAGGTGAATCATCGTTCCTTGAGGATACCGCTGTTTCAGCTAACTGGAATTTGCCATCTCGGCTTCGGGTGCCCAATTTTGCCCAATCTGTGCAACCTGTAAGGACATCTGTGGCAATCAAAGCCGCTTCATTCTCTTTGACCGGCTCTCTTTCAACCCCAGCCACTCGATGGGAGCTTAGACCTTCGTAAGATGTCGAACGGCACTGGCCATCCTCTTGTGACTCTGCCTCTTGGTTAACAAAGATGCTCTGCTTCTCTGGATGTTCATCTACCACCAGTTTGGGGTCAGAAGCGGTAAGCTGGTCCGTTGTATCGCTCTCGTCGTCACTCTCAGGAGGGGTCACGCACTCCAGGGTCATGGAACTGATCCAGTTTAAACCCGAGTCCTCTTTAGAAGAGGCTCCGTCGCCCTCCGCTTTTAAACCGCTCACGGTGTCAATCAGTTCACAAAGGAAGGACTTGACTTCGTCAGGCACGGCCCTTGCAGCCTGGCTGAGCTTATCGTCGCAAGCTTTTTCTTCCACGGCAGATACCTTTCCACCGTTTTCGTTTTCATTACTAGGCTTGGCGCCTTTCCAGTTAGCGCTGAACTCACTACCATCCAACCCCAAGCACTGTATTGCTTCAACTTCTACAGCGCCTTTCCGTAATCCCGACATCTGCCCGGTCTTCTGTCCCCCTCGATCTGTATCAGACACATTCACGTCTTCCTCTTCCTGGTCAGTGCAGGAACCCTCATCCGAACTTTCTGGTTCGGGAAACGCAGGACTTGGGGTTGTTGCACTGGAGTCTTCTTGGTCCTCGGCCGATGTTGTCGCTTCGTCAGGAGTGGTTCGATGGGCCAGATGATTTTGTAACGGAGCTGAATGGAGTGAATTGGGGGTTTCTTTTTCTACCCGGGAAACACAAGCGTTCCCAATGAGACCCGATAGTTTAGAAGACGTAAGATTTTTGGCTGATACAAGAAAATCACTTTGGTTCCCTACAGATTCTTCTCCGGTCAGCATACTGTTTTGCACTTGGCCCAGTTCACAAGCCAACTCAGCCAGGGGGACTTCCTCCTGGGACTCAGCTTCAATCACATTCCTTTGATCTGGAGATTCGGGACGTTTGGTTGACATTGCAGAGTCTTCCTGGTTCCCTAGCAACTCTGATTTTTCATCAGGCCTTGACGGATGGGCAAGATTAGTTTCCTGCAAAGCTGAACTGGCCCAGCTAGTTTCTTTGCCTCCCTTGGAAACACTGTCTAGATCAAATGGGTTTGAGAACCTCTGACTTTTCCCTAACGGGCTCCCTACAAGATCCCCTTGAGTTACCGAATCATTCTTTATTTGGTTCAGTTCAGTAGCTTGAAGAGAAACTGAATCTGCTAGACAGATTTCTTTGTCTTCCTGGGAGATGCCGGAGTGTTCAACCAGGTCTGTTTGATTTGGAGATATAGGAAGTTTGGGTGATTCGACAGCGTCTTCAGTCACTGCAGATTCAGTCGCGTCATCAAGAATGACCTGATGGAAAGGAACGGTTTGTGATGGACAAAAATCAGCCAGCCCGTCTCTTTTACTGTCCTGCGAAACACAGAAACCCTCAACAAAATCCGTTTGGTTTAGAAAAGCGGGTTTGGGGGCTAATCCCGCAGGGTCTTCTTGGTCCCCTGGCGATTCTGTTACTGTTTCGGAAGCAGACTGCCGTACAACGCTTGCAGTTGGTGACGGCGTTAAAGTTGTCAAGCTATCGCCAGAGGACGCCGCATCGCACACACAGGTCTCTTCAGCCACACAACCCTCCGGGGAAAGTTCCTCGCTATCCTGATCCGAATCCATGTCTCGTGGCTCCGCGTCAGCATCGTTGCTATCCGAAAGAGCAAGATCGATTGATTCCAGCTCCATGTTCTCACCGTCAACATCCTCCTCATCTTCATCTACCAGGAGATCCCGTGAATCCCCTTTTCCTCTATACAGATGTCCATCTTTCCCACACTCGGCAGTTGCCTCTAACCACGTCGCTCTGGACGAATGCGGCGGCTCGATACTGCTGATTTGGCAGCTGTCCTCCTTCGCAGAAGACGAGTCGTTGTTTATTTCCGTCTTCTCCGTGGAAATGGCATTCCCAGTGCTTGTTACCCCCTGTGTGTCTTTTGTGGTCTCTGGCTGTGCAGGAAGCACAGAAGTCGAGTTGCTTTGGGAAACTTCCACAACGTTGACTGTTTCCACTTCCGCCTCCACATCAAGCCTTGAGCAACCTTTGCCTGGACCATTTAAAGAGCCGTCGCTGAGAAGAGAGAAAACAGGATCCAGAAAGAATTCCTCGTCAGCTTCCTTTCCAGGCACCTGAAAGGGACCAAGGTTTCAAAGATTAAAGGAGACAGAAAGAGGCACAGGCGGAACCCCTACAGCTTTCAAATCGGCAAACTATCCTAAAGTTCATTGGGTTGGGACATCCTCTGCCTTTCTTGTGGACTTTGAGGTCTTTTGGACACTATCATATTCAAAGGATATAGCGGAGTCTCTTGGATATTTTCCACTCTCATCTTAGTATATTTTGAATCTGTAAACAGTGTTTTTGAATTGTGACCACCAATTCTATTGTATTTTCAATTTATTGTTATTGCATTTCAATAGACTGTTGTCTACTGTTTACTTGAGTAAGTTGTTAATCTTTTGATGGTCTACCCTTGAGGTTCATATATTTTTATTTATTTATTTATTTATTTCATGTGATTTATGTCCCGCCCTCCCCGCCATAAGGCGGGCTCAGGGCGGCTAACAACATATCCACATATACATAATTTAAAACGTTTAAAACATTAAAACATGTAAACCAACATAATATCATACAGATGGCGTATCATCAAATTCAGCGCAGCACCCGAGTGCCACCTTAAGACAGCTACAAACTGGTGGGTGAAATCGGTCCAGGGCCAGATGTAGATCTCAATACTGGGCGGCCTCTACCCGAAAGCCTGGTGGAAGAGCTCCATCTTGCAGGCCCTGCGGAACTGTAAATAGTCCCACAGGGCCCTGATGTCATCTGGGAGCTCATTCCACCAGTACGGGGCTGCCACAGAGAAGGCCCTGGACCTTGTACCCGCCAGCCGAGCCTCCTTTGGCCCTGGGAGGGTCAGACGATTTTGGGAACCAGACCGTAGTGCTCGCTGGGGAACATATGGGGAGAGGCGGTCCTTCAAGTAGATAGGTCCCGAGCCTTCAAGTAGATAGGTCCCTTTATATGCTTGGGGTCCCTTTTGTTTGGTTCAGATATAAAGATTAAGCACATCTGATCATCAGCAAAGGGAGTTGTTTTGTAAGGCAAACCCGACCCAGACTGTAGGATGGGAAAACCATGGCCCCTGAGATTCTGAAAACTGGCCATTGCTGGCCCACTAAAATCTCACCTGATCGAAGGCCTGAGGCAAACTCTCCAAGTCGCTGGCAAAGTAGCTAACTGGCCCATCTTTCAAAGGCAGGCCGCTGGTCTCCACAGGGTCAGCAAGGGGAGCCTCATTCTCTATGCAGTTTGTAGAGGATAGTTCATTACAAGACAGTGGTTTCTCCACGGGGGAACAGGCTCTTCCTTCGACCTTATTGGGCGTCTGGTATTCCTCAGAGAACAAGTCCGCCGATTGCTTATCCGAGGCGCAGAATCCCTCGCCATCATCAATGAGTTCCAAAGGATCCACAACGCTGTTCAGTGATACGTATTTGGCAGGGTTGCTGTGTTCAACCACCTTCCTGGCTGTCGGGGATCGGAAGGGCTTGCTATAAAACAAGGCCACCCACATGTGAAGGATCAGTTTCATTTCTTCCACATCATCAGACAAGGTCAGGTCCCAGGGCCTAGAGAAAGAGCAAAGGATGGAAGGAGAAAGGGAGGGGGGAGGGAGAGAGAGAGAGAAAGAGAGAGATTTTCTTAAATTATAACACCATTCAGAAAGTTGGATTAATTAAATTTTCATAATATCTGAACAGTGTTATAACTGCAGTTTCTCCAACAGGTTGGGGGGAAAATTCCATGTGGCAGAGAGGAAAAAGGCAAACTCTTTTTCCTCTCGTTCCCAAAATACAACAATTCAAAGGCATCCAGGGAAGCTGATAGGCAGTTGATTCAGGACAGAAAAAAGGAAATACTTCTTTACACACGAATGTTTAAAACAGGGGTGTCGGATAAGCGGCCCATGGGCCAGCTGCACAGGGCTCCTATCCAGCCCTTGAGCAACTGGCTCTCTCCTGCTTCCTTCTCCAGTTGCTAGTACTGCGTCACAGCTTGCTTTGCCAGACTCTCTCACTCGCACAGGAGAGACAGATAGGCAAGCCTCTGTTCTCTGTATTGGCCAAGGCTCCTCCCACTCCTCCTCCCAGGGTGAGGGAGGGAGCGAGCTTTCTGGCCAGGCTCCCTCAATCGCACAGGAGACAAAGGCAAGCCTTTCTTCCTTTCCATTGGCTGAGGCTCCTCCCCTTCCTCCCCTTTGCTCGGCTACCTCAATCGCATGAGAGAAATACAAAGCACCTTTAAAACCAACAAAGTTTTGTTCAAGGTATGAGTTCTGTGCCTTGCTACAGTGTGTGTGTGTGTATTTTGTTGGGCTTGTTATGCTGTGTCTGTGTGTGTTTTGTTGGGCTTGTTAGACTGTGGCTCTACTGGGTGCAGCTGGGTTTGCCTCCCATTATCACTGTATTCATGCCCTGATGATCCAGTCTTTCTCAGTAGGAAAGCAATGTGTACTATTTAGATGCGGAATAACAACAAGCCAGTGAGGTGGATTAGGCTGAGAGTGTATGTCCAGACCAAGTTCACCCAGCACATTTCCTATGTAGACTGGGGATTTTGAACCTAGACTTCCCAGATAGCAGGCTGATACATGGCTGTATCTCTATTCTTGCTCTGCCTCATAGGAGTTGCAGTTATTTTTCTGGGAAGACTTCAGTTTTGTAGACAAACACATAGCCCTCACTCTGTGTCATGATGCCTTCAGATTTTCTTGATGAGCACTACTATATTGAGGCATATCTCTGCAAGTATTCTCCAGACTAGGTAAAGGATCCCCTTGCTCAAAAGCCAGTCGAATATGACTCTAGGGATGTGGTGCTCTTCTCTGTTTCCAAGCCAAAGAGCCAGCGCCGTCCAAAGATGTTTCCATGGTCATGTGGCCGGCATGACTAGATGCCGAGGCGCACAGAACGCTGTGACCTTCCCACTAAAGCGGTACCTATTTATCTACTTGCAATTTCTTGCTTTCAAACTGCTAGGTTGATGGGAGCTGGGGCCAGAGATGGGAGCTCACTCCGTCATGCAGCACTTGGGTCTCGAACTGCTGAAGTACCAACATTCCGGTCCGCAGTTTAACGTCTTAACCATTTGAGCCCCTGCAGCCCCTATGCTCCAGACTAGGTAGTACCACTTAACGTGTCATTTTTAAAAGCCCATACTTTATTTCAGCGGCTTGAGATTTCTGTTTTCAGATGTCTGTAGTCCAAATCCAACTGTACTGTCCGTTGGATGTCCCATCATGTTGTCAGAAATTTTTTTTTGTATTTTGTGCGTGCGCGCATGCGCGCCCTTGCCTGAAAGTTAGGGCAACCTCTGGCGACTTCTCCTGGGAAATGGGGGATATTCAGAGTAGTGGCTTGATAGCCTGCCTCTGCCCCCCCAGCCTTGGTATTCTTTGGAGGTCTCCCGTCCAAATAACTGCCAGGATCTTCCCTGCTTAGCTTCTGAGATCTAACGCGATTGGGCCTGCCTGGGCTATCCAGGTGAGGGCGGACATCCCTTCATGTACTTGATTAATTGTACCTGACTTGCACTATGTAATCCGCCTTGAGTCTCAGCAAGTAAGTCGGAGTATAAATACCCACAATACACAATTACTCTGGAATCTAGGGGCTTTAATGGAGACTGGGGCTGGCGCTAGGGAGGAGGCAGACGCTCTTGCTGCTGATAGCGAGTAAGACCCAGGCATCAGAGACAGGGGGAGTCCAAATGCCGATCCGATGTGTGCCTTAAATAACAAGGACACTACAAAGCCAGGCCTGTCAGTCCAGAACAAGACTCAGAAAATGATAGTCACCTCCGTACGGGATTCAGTACCTTCCCAAACCTGGGGGAAAACCCACTTACCCGTGCACAGCCCGCACAATCGTTTTCTCTAACGAATTGTTCGTGTATTTGCTATCTACGCTGAAAAGGTATTCGGCCTCCCACTGGCAAGTCACTCGAACTGACCGGTCACAGAAGGTCACTTTGCGGGACTTGCCAAAGTCCTCCTTCGGCCTGGCAGCCATGACGGCAGAACGTGAAAACGGTAGGTAGGTCCGAAACTGCTTGTGCGGGTGGCAAATGTTTTGCTGGTGCCGGAAAGGCAGGACTTTCCCAACAAGGGGTCCTGACTTTGCACTTTTCACCCCGTTCTTGGAGCTGGGGGGGCTCGACGACCCTCTCCAAGGGAGCTGCTTCTGCAAAGGCTCCAAGGCCGGAGAGGCATAGGAGTGCTCAGTGGAGATCAACGAGGGCACGCTTGGGTCCGAAAGAGCTCCAGTTTCTGTTGGAAGTGCGGCATGGGGCTTGGGTGGATGCGGTCTCGCACCCTTCTTTTTGCTGTAACCTACACGGCCCCTCTCTCGAGGGCTGGAAGGGGGATCCATGCTTTGATTGGGTTGTACAGGGGATGAATGGGACCGCTGAGGACTCCTGCCAGGAAGGGAAGTGCCTTTCAATTTTGCGTTGATCCTGTGATACTCGTGATCCGAAGCCTTTTGCAAAAGCTTCTCCCTCTGCAGGTGCCGCCGCTCTCGCGACGGGCTGTGAGATAACCCGGATTTGTCAGCATTAGCGAGCAGCAGAGAGTCACAGAAGCTGAGGGCCAGATCGGCCAGCATATTCAAGGCGTGAGAATCGCATTCGTCCGTCCTCAGGGGTAGACAAGGGTCCCGAGAAGGAGACCTTTCTCTGGAAGGAGAGTTCTCGTCACTGTGGATCTCCAGCTCGACTACGTCCGTATCACAATGGATGTATTTCTTCTTCACTGCACGAGAAAAAGGAATCAGCGTGAAAACAGGGCTCTAGTATCACTCAGCAGAGATGAAGCTGCCTCGTACTGAGTCAAGATGGTTCGCCATGTTAATCTGTATGTAGTAGCAGAAAAGCGCGAGAGTCCAGTGGCACCTTAAAGACTAACGCAGTTTCTGGCAGGGGGTGAGCTTTGGTGAATCACTGCTCACGTCGAGTGAGCAGTGACTCACCAAAGCTCCTCCCCTGCCAGAAACTGCGTTAGTCTTTAAGGTGCCTCTGGACTCTCGCGCTTTTCTACTTATACCGAATCACACCATCAGTCCATCACGGTCAGTATTGTCCACTCAGACTGGCAGCAGCTCTCCAGGGTCTCAGGCAGAGGTCTTTCACATCACCTGTTGCCTGGTCCTTTTACCTGGAGATGCCGGGGATTGAACCTGGGACCTTCTGCCTGCCAAGCAGAGGCTCTGCCACTGAGCTACAGCCCCACTTTACGGCTCTCCAGGGTCTCAGATGGAGGTCTTTCCCATCACCTCCTGCCTGGTCCTTTCAACTGGAGATGCCGGGGATTGAACTTGGGACCTTCTGCATGCCAAGCAGAGGCTCTTCTCCACTGAGCCACAGCCCCTCTTCACAGCTCTCCAGGGTCTCAGGCGGAGGTCTTTCCCATCACCTCCTGTCTGGTCCTTTTAACTGGAGATGCCTGGGATTGAACCTGGGACCTTCTGCATGCCAAGCAGAGGCTCTTCCACTGAGCCACGGCCCCTCTTCACAGCTCTCCAGGGTCTCAGGCAGAGGTCTTTCCCATCACCTCCTGCCTGGTCCTTTTTAACTGGAGATGCTGGGGATTGAACCTGGGACCTTCTGCATGCCAAGCAGAGGCTCTTCCACTGAGCCACAGCCCCTCTTCACAGCTTTCCAGGGTCTCAGGCGGAGGTCTTTCCCATCACCTACTGCCTGGTCCTTTTAACTGGAGATGCTGGGGATTGAACCTGGGACCTCCTGCATGCCAAGCAGAAGCTCTGCCACTGAGCCACAGCCCCTCTTCACAGCTCTCCAGGGTCTCAGGCAGAGGTCTTTCCCATCACTTCCTGCCTGGTCCTTTTAACTGGAGGTGCCAGGGATTGAACCTGGGACCTTCTGCCTGCCAAGCAGATACTCTACTACCCCCTGCCCACCTGCATAAACAGACATGTGAATGTATCACCAGACTGACAATTTTGTCAGCTTTTACCCACCCCCTACACTCAAACACCACTTAGTGGGACAGATGATGTAGGCTGAGAAGAAAACTGACCAATGTGACGAAGCAACTGCACACACAAGACGTTGCACCAACAGAAACCAAAGGAATTACCCTCTAGCAACCACTGTTTTATCTCGCCCTTTTGCCAAGCACCTCACCGCGGCACACATGATTCTCCATTCCTTCTTTTGCCCCCACAACATCCTGATGGTAGGCCTTGCTAAGAGAGAACAACCAGTCTGAATAACTCAATTGGAGTACAGGAGCAGCTAGGAGGAAGAGGCGATTGGATTTATACCCCGCCCTTCACTACCCAAAGGCGTCTCAGAGTGGCTTACAAACTCCTTCCCCTTCCCACCACAGACACCCTGTGAGGTAGGTGAGGCTGAGAGAGCTCTCTCGAAAACTGCTCTGAAAGAACTTGTGACTGATCCAAGGTCACATGAGATTTTAAGGTATGAGCTTTCAAGAGTCAAAGCTCCCTCCATCCTCTATTTGATGAGTAAGGAGAAGAATATATGATTTGGTGTACTGCTTATGATATTCGAGTCCATGGTTACGTTTGAATTTTAGATTTAATATCGAGAGATTGTATTCGATTTTCTCAGGGAGAAATTTTTGTAAGTTCTTCAAGGATATGTTTCCGATCCTTCTTCCTTTTGCTTCTTCCCCACCCCCATTTTTCTGTATTTTCCCCCTCGATTTTATGTATTTTCCCCCTTGATTTTATTTTCACATACATAGATCAATCGATCGATCGATCGATAGACAGATAGATAGGTAGAGAGGATAAGTCTTTCGAAAAATCCTGGGCTAGATTTTATACCTGGGTTCAAAATGTTATGCACGATTAAATAGAAATAACGTGTAATTAATGAGAATGGTTACTATAAATTTTGTACTTGGTGCAGTAAAGGGGGGGGAAGGGCTCTTAAAATTCAACGTGGGTTGGAGATCTATTTTTAACATATATTTATTTATCTTTCCCCCCTCTTGAATACCTATATGTATTGTTTTCTTTAAAAGGATTTGCTGAACATATGGTTAGACCGTAATAAGGAAAAATAGACTTGAAATAATATATGTGTATGTAACTTGAGTGTCAGAGGCAGGGGCTTCTACGGGCCCTGCCTTAGATATCGAAAAATACAATACATGTAAAGACACGGTATAGAATATATGTAACGCTGCTGATTTTCTTTGTTGTAAGGGAAATATGGGATGTCTTTTAAATTCATAACTGTAACACATGAAAAATAAAAATAAATAATAATAATAAAAAAGATCGACAGATAGATAAAACAGCTCCTACCCTGAAAATCTTGTTCTATAAGGCACTACTGAACTGGAATCTAAATTGTTCTACCGCAAACCAACACAGCTGCCCTCTGATAACTATCTTATTTATATATTTATTTGTTTTGTTTACTTATTATCACACTTATACCCTGCCCTCCCGACAAACCGGGCTCAGGGCGGCTCACGGTAATGAAAACATAATACATAAAATATCAACTTCTATTAAAATATAGTAAAACATCTATTAAAATCTATCTTGGGAGCTTTCGGTTCCTGAAAATTCGTACCCTGAAAATCTCATTCGTCTCTAAGGTGAACTAGACGCCAATCAACTTCAGACGAATGACGGCTGCCCTTGGAAACTGAGCAGTCAAAAGTCTCTCAACAGAAGCGCTGTGGCAAAATGGCGATTTGGAACTGGGTCTCCTGGGTCCTGCTCTAACCGCATGACACGCTGGCGCTCACTCCTCTCATCTTTCGGCCGGCAGATGGTTTTGAACAGAGGCCAAAATTGTCTTGAAAACAGAAAGGTCTAGAGTGGCCTACGACCAAGTGAATCATGGCTGCCTGAGGCGAGGCATGGGCAAAGAGCTCTTTAATTTTGCTCTCCCTAACGCGTGGAAGAGACAGTGTTTCCTAGCAGTCAGAGTGTCAGATAAGGGACTAGGAAGCGCCTGGTTCAAATCCCCAGGTGGCTAAGAAGCTCACTGGGTTATCTTGGGACAGGCGATCTCTACCAAGCAAGCCTACTTTGCAAGGCTGACATGAAGAAAATGCCGGGGGAAAGAAAAGGATAAATATAGAGACAGATACAGGAAGTGTGAACAGCAAAGAGCCAGTTTGGTGTAGTGGTTAGGGATGCAGACTCTAATCTGGGAGAACCAAGTTTGATTCCCCACTCCTCCACATGCAGCTGCTGGTGTGACCTTGGGTCACTCACAAGTGCTCTCAGAGCCGTTCTCTCAAGAGCAGTCCTCAAAAGAGCTCTCTCAGCCCCACCTACCTCACAGGGTGTCTGCTGTGGGGAGGGGAGCGGAAAGGAGATTGTAAACCGCTCTGAGACTCCGAGTGAAGGGCAGGAAATAAATCCAATCTCTTCCTCTTCTTCTCCAAGAGATTCTAGCAGAATGCTCCCCCATGGACAGAACAAGAAGATGAAGCGGAGGGGGGCTGGAGGAAGAGTCCCTGAGACAAAGGTATGCTAAGGCCTGGACTGATGCCTCACTTCCAACTGAAAAGCAATAGGATTTTACTCTGGGGCAATGATGCTCTGTCTTCTTGGTACCTGGGGGGGGGGGGGGCTGCAGGGGGAGGGGCTTCTGGAGTTCTGGCCCCGCTGGTGGACCGCCTGATGGCACCTGGGTTTTGGCCACTGTGGGATTATTATTTATTTAATTATTTAATTTCTAAGCCGCTCTCCCCGCGTTCGCAGGGATACAGAGTGTCGGACTGGATGGGCCACTGGCCTGATCCAACATGGCTTCTCTTATGTTCTTCTGTCTGGGGCAGTGATGCTCTGTCTTCTTGGTGCTTTGGGGGGCCACAGTGGGAGGGTTTCTGGAGTCCTCCTGACCTTGCTGGTGGACCTCCTGATGGCCCCTGGGTTTTGGCCACTGCGTGACACAGAGTGTTGGACCGGATGGGCCACTGGCCTGATCCAACATGGCTTCTCTTATGGTCTTATAGATAAACTCTGTCTGGGGCAGTGATGCTCTGTGTTCTTGGTGCCCGGGGGGTCCACAGGGGGGAGGGCTTCTGGAGTTCTGGCCCCAATGCTGGACCTCCCGGTGGCACCTGGGTTTGGGCCGCTGTTGGCCTGGATGGGCCACTGGCCTGATCCAACATGGCTTCTCTTATGTTCTTCTGTCTGGGGCAGTGATGCTCTGTCTTCTTGGTGCTTTGGGGGGCCACAGGGGGAGGGCTTCTGGAGTCCTGACCCTGCTGGTGGACCTCCTGATGGCCCCTGGGTTTGGCCACTGCGTGACACAGAGTGTTGGACTGGATGGGCCACTGGCCTGATCCAACATGGCTTCTCTTGTGTTCTTACCTGTCCGACTCTTGTCGGTCTTCTCCGCCTTCTCCACCTCCGTGCTCTTTCTGCCGCTCAAGAGCTTCGGCTTTTTTTGTTCGGCGCCGGGAACCTCAGAAGAGAGCGTGGCTTTCGCGGCAGACTCGTGCCTCGTCCTCTGCACAATTTCCGCCGACAACACCTCGGCACCTGGGAGAAAGAAAGGCTGTTTGAGAGGAGGGGAGGGGAGACCCACGACTACCAGCACTGCCGTGTGATTTGGTGCCACCGTGCTAGATGCTGTGTACCCCACCCCGTCCCAGGGGGTAGGCAATCCACATTCCTTCGGGCCCCAAGGAAGCCTTACTGAGCCATGGAAAAGCCCTTTTCAACCAACACCACACGGGGCAGAAAGTCCTTTTATGTACATAGATACATACCCGCACCACCCTGCACACATTGGTTTTTTGCTAATTAACTATCACATACAAAACCCTTTATGGCCTTGGTCCCTCATATCTGACCATAAGAGAAGCCATCTTGGATCAGGCCTGGGGCCTCTCTAGTCTAACACTCGGTGCCACAGTGGCCAAAACCCAGGTGCTTTCACTCCAGAAGCCCTCCCACTCTTACCACCAAGCACCAAGAATACAGAGCAGCACTGCCTCAGACAGAGTGTTCCCTCTATATAAGAACATACAAGAGAAGCCATGTTGGAACAGGCCAATGGCCCATCCAGCCCAGCACTCCGTCTCACACAGGGGCCAAAAACATCAGGTGTCCTCAGGAGGTCCACCAGTGGGGCCAGAACTCCAGCAGCCCTCTCACTGTGGCCCCCAACCAGGACCAAGAAGACAGAGCATCACTGCCCCACACACAAGAACATGAGCAGGGGTCGTTTCATAGAAAAAGAGGTGCAGGAGCTCATTAGCATAACTAATAAGCATAACTTATTTGCATATGCTACACCACCTGACATCACCAGAAGTATGTCGGAAGGAAGGGAGGGAGGGAGGGAGGGCGGGCAGAGGGGGGACAGCTACTAATCCAAGCCTCAGAAATACCCCTATTCTGGGAGGATAGCTTCAGTGGTGGCTGAAGCCTTCAAAAGGCTGGTCGGAGGAACAAGGACCTTTCCAGGGGATGGGGTCATTTTGCTGCAGCCATGACACAAGCAGGCATTCCCCCACAGGGGGGGCTGGCACCAACTCCCGGAGCTGCGCTCCCCCCAGCTCCTGCTCAAAAGGACCCCTGAACATGAGAGAAGCCATGTTGGATCAGGCCAATGGCCCATCCAGCCCAAAACTCTGTCTCACACAGTGGCCAAAACCCAGGTGTCCTCAGGACGTCCACCAGTGGGGCCAGAAAACCAGAAGCCCCCCCCCCTACTGTTGCCCTCCTCAAGCCCCAAGAAGACAGAGCATCACTGCCCCACACATAAGAACATGAGAGAAGCCATGTTGGATCAGGCCAATGGCCCATCCAGCCCAAAACTCTGTCTCACACAGTGGCCAAAACCCAGGTGTCCTCAAGAGGTCCACCAGTGGGGCCAGAAAGCCAGAAGCCCCCCCCTTACTGTAGCCCTCCTCAAGCCCCAAGAAGACAGAGCATCACTGCCCCACACGTAAGAACATGAGAGAAGCCATGTTGGATCAGGCCAATGGCCCATCCAGTCTGACACTCTGTGCCACACAGTGGCCAAAAACACCAGGTGCTCTCAGGAGGTCCACCAGCGGGGCCAGAACTCCAGAAGCCCTCCCACTGTTGGCCCCCCAAGCACCAAGAAGACAGAGTCTCACTGCCCCAGGCAGAGTCTTCCATCTATACCTTGTGGCCACCCACCGGAATCAGTTCTGCACAGTCTGAGGAAAGCCAGGATCCTGAATATCAGAATATGCCCACAACTGACGCAGTGCTCACCTCTCTTCCTTCTTGAGGGATACTGAAGATTTTTTAATTTCAGGGTGGGTTCACCGGATTCAGCGGAGGGCCTCTGAATTTTGGAAGCCGCGGACGAACGGTCCAGGTTCTTCTTTTTGGATCTCTTCTGTTTCTTGCTGTTCTCCATGATGCAGAGGACTTTCAGGGGGGCCCACTTCTTCCTGGTGCTCACCCCCAGGAGCCGGCTGGATTTCCTTTTACAGCGCTGCAAATTCCGCTCACTTGCCCGGACAGGCTTCCCGGTGCCCTCTGCCCCGAGAGTGGTCGATTCCCCAGATCGCCCGGACCTTGCGGTTTCGACAAGTTGCACAGACCCCTCGCGGGGCAAAGAGCCCAAACTTAGGCTCAAAGAGCTGCCAGAGTCACACGGTCTGCTGCTGGCAGAAGACCGGGAATCAGCACCGGAGCAAGTGGAGGCTGCTGACATCTCCATAGTGTAGTTTTGGGGATCCAACAGGTATCTCTGCAAGCGAGCAAACGCAGTCTGGGAGCACTTTCCGGACACGGCTTCGAGGTCGGACTTCTTTAAGAACTGATCAAAGGAGAGAAACGGTCTGTCCGGGTGGGTGAAGGTAGGGAGTAGATGCTTATCGAGCGTCGCCACCTCTTGGACGTACTGCTTGACCAGAACTCCAGGCGGGACCCCCTCCTCCTTGCGGTCTTTGGCCGTCTCTGCCAACGCGTAGCGAAGGGCCGGGAGAAGCGAAATGACGCGTGAAGATCTCTCGCTCGCCCTGTGGTCGCATCGCAGATCTTTTGCTGCTGAGGAGAAGAAGAATGAATGAGAAAGAGAGCCAGTTTGGTGTAGTGGTTAAGTGCGCGGACTCTAATCTGGGAGAACCGGGTTTGATTCCCCACTCCTCCACTTGCACCTGGCTGGATGACCTTGGGCAAGCCATAGCTCTGTACCAGCTGTTCTCTCAAGGACAGCTTGGGAAAGAGCTCTCTCAGCCCCACCTTCCTCACAGGGTGTCTGTTGTGGGGAGGGGAAGGGAAAGGAGTTTGTAAGCCGCTCTGAGACTCCAAGTGAGTGAAGGGCGGGGTATAAATCCAATCTCCTCTTCTTCTTCTGCACAACGGCATTCAGATTGCCACTAGAGGCCGATATACTGGTTCTAAATTTGTGGCATAATTGCTCCTCACAACCATTCAGCAAAGATTTGATTGATCTGATTGACTAGATTTTAACCCCGCCCTCCTGACCAAGACTAAATAGAGCTTCTTTTGTGCAGCAGCTAGGTTCACGTTTGCCGGATCTTGGGGAAACAATACAAAACTAACTATTTTGGACTGGATGAGTAAAGAGTGTAAGTTTTATTTATTTATCAGATTTATATCCCACCCTCCCGGCCAGGGCAGGCTCAGAGTGGCTAACACGGCCACAGTCATTATAAACAATAAGACAATAAATCAATATAATAATTTAACAGAAGACAGTTTGAGTCCAGTGTTAAGACAAACTTAAGGTGCGTTCAGACGGCGTGCTGGCGGCGGTTTAAATGGCCCCACTCTCTAAACTTTGTGCCGAAAACTGGCCTCTTTGGGATCCCAAAGTCAAAACTAGTGCCCGTTTAAATGCTGGTTTTATAAACGCGGGAGCAGAGCTCCGCTTATGCATATACCGCCGACGCACAAAAATAAAGGCTTCTGAGCGGGGAGGGGGTTTAAACCATCAGAAGTGGCTCGACACCGGGGGAGGGATCACACAGGGAAAACTGCAGGTTTAAACAGGAGAGCGGAGAAAACACCACTTGGGACCCGGTAACAAAATACTCCGGCTGAAGGGGGGTTTTGAGCAAGAAACCACTGGATCAGGATGGGAGGCAGATGTTGCCATGTGATCGTGCATATAAAATCCGTTCTTGAACAGTCATAAAACCTGATTAAGCGGCACATCTGAACGCACCCTTACTGAATCTGTCTTATCAAACAACACCGTTTCTTTGACATCAAAATTTGTACCAGCCTGGCTCCCTTTTCTGGATCCAGTTGAAAGGATCAGGTAGTAGGTTTGTGAAAGACTTACACCTGCAACCCTGATACTGACCAATCATCTGATTTCAGAATAACGCAGGTTCATGTATTCTCCCGTGCTGTTACCGCCATTTTATGCACATATGCAGCCTTCCAATTTCGGAAGATACCTCACACATCTAAAGAAGCCTCTTACCCACCAAACTTTCTGCCTCAAGCAGAATTCTGGGAAAGGGGCATATATGTTTTTCTCTCACTAAATAAAGGATGTTTATGCCCCAATAAAACAATTCCAACAGGATAACCTGATTTGCCCCAATTTGGATCTAATTAAGGTTTTGTTAGAATTCCACGGAAGTCTCCATCATTTTTGCTACAAGAGACTTCGTAAGAACAAAAGACAGGCCATGTTGGATCGGACCAATGGCCCATCTTGTCCAACACTCTGTGTCACAGTGGCCAAAACCCAGGTGCCATCAGGAGGTCCACCAGCGGGGGCCAGAACTTCAGAAGCCCTCCCATTGTGCCCCCCCAAGCACCAAGAATATAGAGCATCACTGCCCCAGACACAGTGTTCCCTCTAGACCTTGTGGCTAACAGCCATTAAGAATGTAAGAGAAGCCATGTTGGATCAGGCCAATGGCCCATCCAGTCCGACACTCTGTGACACAAAGTGGCCAAAACCCAGGCATCATCAGGAGGTCCACCAGTGGGGCCAAAACTCCAGAAGCCTTCCCACTGTTGCCCCCCAAGCACCAACCAAGAAGACAGAGCATCACTGCCTCAGGTGTAAGAACATAAGAGAAGCCAATGTTGGATCAGGCCAGTGGCCCATCCAGTACAGCACTCTGTGTCACACAAGTGTCCAAAACCCAGGTGTCATCCAGAGGTCCATAAGCAGGGCCAAAAGAACATAAGAGAAGCCCTCTCAAAGTCCCCTCCCGCCCAAGCACCAAGAATACAGAGGATCACTGCCTCAGAAATAAGAACATAAGAGAAGCCATGTTGGATCAGGCCAATGGCCCATCCAGTCCAACACTCTGTGACACACAGTGGCCAAAACCCAGGTACCATCAGGAGGTCCACCAGAGGGGCCAAAACTCCAGAAGCCTTCCCACTGTTGCCCCCCAAGCACCAATAAGACAGAACACCAGTGCAGTTACTAATGTGCCGAGCATCTCAGCGCTACCTGCTAGGCGCACTGGCCCTGGGGATGAGATCACAAACAAGGCCTGAAGACATGGAAATTCCTCAGGGACAGCATCTGTGGGGGAGGGAAAGAGGCAGAGTTAAGGCTGGTCCTTCCTCCAGAGAACTCAAGTTGACATTTATCACTTCCCCCCATCACTCATTTTAATCCTGTGAGGTGTGTCAAGCTGAGACAGAGTGATTTGCCCACGGTCACATGGTGAGCTTCGTGCCAAGAGTGTGGATTTGAATCTGGGTTTTTCAGGCCAGCACTCTAAGCCACAGGTTCCTGGCCTGTTTGAGCCTAAGCACACCTTTCGAATTCTGACACAGTGTTGTTGGGGCAGCTGTAAAATGGCTGCCGCAGGAGGCAAAGCAAGCCACAAAATGGCTGCCGCAGGAGGCGAAGCAAGCCACAAAATGGCTGTCGCAGCTTACCTTCAGTCACACAGTGGAGATCCCTTGTGCTGTGGTGGCAGCTGCTGCCAAACCGATATTTTTTTAAAGATCTGCACAACCAATCAAACGCCTGGCGGACGCCAGGAAAGATGTCCAACAGGCAAAATGCGGGTTACCACTGTTCTAAGTGCTCCTCTATCCTGCCTCCATCCCCCCCCCCCCTAAATATGGCTCTTCCATGAGACATATCTGCGGAATACAGGTTCTGCTAATTGGCTGCCGGCTTCAGTCTTACCTTTTTCTTTTGCCAATGCGGATGAGGCGAGCAAGATGAAAAGCCCACGGTCGTTCAAATATCTGACGACAGCCTGCAAAACACACAGAAGGTCGGTGAACGCCATCCTCTGCCTCTTCCGCTCGGAAGCCAAACGTTTAGCTTAGCTGGGACCAATGCGAGATACCGGCTCCCCACAACACTCTTAATACCCAAGTGAAATGTGCCCCATTCATAGAGTACACAATGGCATCTGACATACAACCAAAAAACCCAATCTATCTTAAATTAATATACACCTAAATCAGGGGTGGGCAGACTTGCGCAGCGTAAGAGCCACCAAGAACAGGAGTGGCCAAACTTGCTTAGTGTAAGAGCCGCACAGAATAAACATCAGATGTTTGAGAGCCACAAGACAGGAACAAATATTACCTGCTTTTCTTGGAAAATAAGCAAAGTTGCTTTTTATTAACATTAAACGAGACTGCCAAAAAATAACAACAGAAGGAGTAAAAGCAGATATTGATAATGATATTAATTTGTCCAAGGATATTTGTTTGCTAATGATATTTAGCTTCCCCAGCCGCCCTGCCGGGAGCCACATAATATATGTGAGAGAGCCGCATGCGGCTCCCGAGCCACAGCTTGCCCACCCCTGGCCTAAATAAACGCAACCTCAGACAAATGTGAACTCTGGCTATGATACACCAAAGACAACATGACTGAACATTCTTTAAAAACAAAGGATAAAACATCGGTTTAAGTGCTAATAGCTTTTTAATATAGATAGATAGATAGATTAAGAGCATACAGATTAACATATAAAAAGCAGTATAAGCAACGAGAACAAAAACACTGAAATAGAAAACAACAATAATCTGCTATTACCACTTGAGTAAAATGCTGGTATTTATTATGATAAGAGTTGCCAACAGCGGGGGAGTCCCAGTCCCTCTCTGGAAGTCCTGTGCATGCGCGCTGGGCACATTTCCGGGGAAACACTCTGGTGATCGCCCTAAAACTCTATGGTACCATAGAGTTTTCAGGGCGATTGCTAGAGAGTTGCCCGGCGACATGCCCGGCGTGATGACATCACTTCCAGGTGACGTCATCACGCCGGGCATATCGGCCTGATTGGGCTACTTCGGGGATCCCGACCAGCGGATTGAGGACCCATTTACCGGGGGAATCCCTGCCCCGCCCCCCCCCCCCGGGGGGGACTTGGCAGCTTTAGGTTGCGAAATTTCTGAGATTTACGAGTGGAAGCCGGGGAAGATGGGGTTTGGAGCGGGACCTCAGCAGGGTAGAATGCCACAAAGCTCGCCCTCCAGAGCAGCCATTTTCTATACGGGAACCGATCTCTGTTGTTTGGAGACAAGCTGTAAATTTGGGAAATCTCCAGGCTCCTCCTGGAGGTTGGCAATCATATAAAATAGTACATGACTCCTGTAATAATGGCAACATTTAAGATGGCACAATCCAAATCAAGTTACAAGTGGCCTGCATGGCTTGCAGAAGGTCCCTGGTTCAGTCCCCGGCATCCCCAGTTAAAAGGAACAGGTCGGAGAAGATGGGGAAGACCTCCGCCTGAGACCCTGGAGAGCTGTAAAGAGGGGCTGTGGCTCAGTGGCAGAGCCTCTGCCTGGCATACAGAAGGTCCCAGGTTCAATCCCTGGCAGCTTCTCCAATTAAAAGGACCAGGCAGGAGGTGATGGGAAAGACCTCTGCCTGAGACCCTGGAGAGCTGTAAAGAGGGGTGTGGCTCAGTGGAAGAGCCTCTGCTTGGCATGCAGAAGGTCCCCAGTTCAATCCCCGGCATCTCCAGTTAAAAGGACCAGGCAGGAGGTGATGGGAAAGACCTCTGCCTGAGACCCTGGAGAGCTGTACAGAGGGGCTTTGGCTCAGTGGCAGAGCCTCTGCTTGGCAGGCAGAAGGTCCCAGGTTCAATCCCCGGCATCTCCAGTTAAAAAGGACCAGACAGTAAGTGATGGGAAAGACCTCTGCCTGTGACCCTGGAGAGCCGCTGCTGGCCTGAGCAGACAATACTGACTTTGATGGACCCAAGGGTCTCATTCAGTATCAGACAGCTTCCCTCTGCCTGGATTCTGTGCAGAGATTTTTACCTAACATCAGAGAGTTTTCGTAACCTGGTCTAAGCTTGTTGTAAAAAATTAACACAGAACAAACACACGAGACAGCTGGAAGGAAGGGGAGGGTTAACTGGGAATAAAAATAGAAGGCCGGTTGAAAGGAGGGGTGTCGGCAACACTGAGAAGAACATGATGCAGGCGTGAGACCAGTGTTCCCTCTCAGCTGAGTCAGTGTGAGCTAGCTCACAGTCTTTTAGCCTCCGGCTCACACCTTTTCGGCATAGCTCAGGAAGGATAGCTCCAGAGCAATCAGTGCAGTAGCTAAATCGCTCGCTCCCAACTTGAATGCCAGCAGCTCACAAAGTAGAATTTCTGCTCACGGGACTCCACCGCTCAGAGGGAGCACTGCATGAGGCTTGTTTGCAAGGTTCAGCTGGAGTGCCGCTAAAAACGAAAGTAAAGTCCGAAGAGGCTTCCCTCTCCTCCAGCTCTGCAGCTCTCGGGTCTGAAAGTGAAACCACCTTCTGCACACAAAGCGGCATCTCCGTTCCAGGGGCACACCTTTGAACGCTGGTTGGCTTAGTGAAGACAGCTAGTGCCGCCTGGCCAGGGAAGGCATGGGCAGCAAGAATCCTGTGCAGAGTTACTTCCAGACTAAGCATACTGAAATCAGGGGTGGCTTTTCAGAGGATTTCACTGTGAGCTCCTGATCTGGAAGTCTCTGGTTCTAATTTACCCAGTCTGAGGGAGTCTTTCGGGGGTCTTAGGGAAACCACTCTTGGCTAGGGTTCCCAGGTCTCCCTCTGTGGCACGAGACTGTGGGAGGGGCCGTGGCTCAGTGGCAGAGCCTCTGCTTGGCATGCAGAAGGACCCAGGTTCAATCCCCGGCATCTCCAGTGAAAAGGACCAGGCAGGAGGTGATGGGAAAGACCTCCTCCTGAGACCCTGGAGAGCTGTAAAAAGAGCTGTGGCTCAGTGGCAGAGCGTCTGCTTGGCACACAGAAGGTCCCAGGTTCAATCCCTGGCAGCTTCTCCAATTAAAAGGACCAGGCAGGAGGTGATGGGAAAGACCTCTGCCTGAGACCCTGGAGAGCTGTAAAGAGGGGTGTGGCTCAGTGGCAGAGCCTCTGCTTGGCATGCAGGAGGCCCTAGGTTCAATCCCCGGCATCTCTAGTTCAAAAAGACCAGACAGTAAGTGATGGAAAAGACCAACGCCTGAGACCCTGGAGAGCTGTAAAGAGGGGTGTGGCTCAGTGGCAGAGCCTCTGCTTGGCATGCAGGAAGTCCCAGGTTCAATCCCCGGCATCTCCAGTTAAAAAAGACCAGGCAGGAGGTGATGGGAAAGACCTCCGCCTGAGACCCTGGAGAGCTGTAAAGAGGGGCTGTGGCTCAGTGGCAGAGCCTCTGCTTGGCATGCAGAAGGCCCCAGGTTCAATCCCCGGCATCTCCAGTTAAAAAGGACCAGGCAGGAGGGGATGGGAAAGACCTCCCCTGAGGGGTGACAAGACTGAGGTTTACAAGATTATGCATCGGATAGAGCAGGTAGGGAAAGAAGTCTTTTCCTCCCTTTCTCACAAGACAAGAACTCGTGGGCACTCCATGAAATTGCTGAGCCGTCAGGTTAGGACAGATAAAAGGAAGTCCTTCTTCACCCAAAGAGTGATTCACACATGGAATTCACTGCCACAAGTGGTGGTGGCGACTACAAGCATGGATGGCTTCAAGCGGGAATTAGATAAACATCTGGAGCAGAGGTCCATCAGTGGCTATGAGCCACAAGGTATAGATAGGAACCCTCAGTCTGGGGCAAGGGATGCTCTGTATTCCTGGTGTTTGGTGGGGGGGGGCAACAGTGGGAGGGCTTCTAATGTCCTGGCCCCACTGCTGGACCTCTTGAGGGCACCTCGTGTTTTTGGCCACTGCGTGACACAGAGTGTTGGACTGGAGAGGCCATTGGCCTGATCCAACATTGGCTTCTCTTACGTTCTTATGTTCAAACTGGTTTTGGACTCCTTACGGTAGGGAAAAGCAGGGTATAAAAACCTATTCTCCTTTTTACTCTCAACAGTTGGTTTTATGTCCAACAAACATTGCCCCTAATCGCCGGGCTTCACTTCTCCCCAACGGAGTGGCTGGCAGTCATTTACTGCTACGATCGAAAGTAAAAGGACTACGCCTCAGTCGTGGGCTCTGCCCCTTGGCCACACCGGGCTGTGACAGAGCATCAGAGGCCTATCTCTGGGTCAGGAAAGCGGTTTCACTTTCAGTACTGAGAGCTGCAGAGCTGGAGGAGACGGAAGACTCTCCTGACTTGCGTTTTTAGCCGAACCTTGCAAACGAGTCTTACGCCCGCATCAAGTTCTCCTTTGGTGTTTCTGAACACTCCTCTGCTCAACGGGTCTTCTGCGCCGATTCTAAGTTAACGCTCCCCTTCTGTCCTTTCCAGCTGTCTCGTGGATTTCTTCTGTGCTAGTTTTCTTACAACCCCTTCGACCAAACTGCAAACACTCTCTAATGTCAGCTAAAACTTAGGGGCCGGTCCCACTTCTTTCGGAATTTCTCAGCCCCGCTCACCTCGCAAGCAGCGTTCCCTCTAAGCTGAGTCAGTGTGAGCTAGCTCAGTTTTTTAGCCTCCGGCTCACACGTTTTTGGCTTAGCTCAGGAAGGATGGGCTCCAGAGGAGACTGATTTATGCAGCAGCCAAATCACCTGCTAACAACTTCGCTGCCAGCAGGTCACAAAGTAGAATTTTTGCTCACAAGGCTCCGCAGCTTTAGAGGGAGCATTGCTCAGAAGGTCCCTGTTGTGGGGAGAGGAAGGGAAGGTGACTGTAAGCTGCTTTTGGACTCCTTATGGTAGAAGAGGAAGAAGAGGAGATTGGATTTATACCCTGCCCTTCACTACCCAGAGGAGTCTCAGAGTGTCTTACAATCTCCTTCCCCTTCCCCTCCTCATCCTTTCCATGCAGTAATAGGATCAATCCAGGGGTCATTTCGTAGAAAAAGAGGTGCAGGAGCTCATTAGCATAACTCATTGGCATAACTCATTGGCATATGCCACACACCCTAACATACCGGAAGTGTGTCAGAAGGCAACACCCACCCCTCAGGCTCCACTCCACAGCTGAGTGAAACTGACCTGCTCTTCCTCCCTTCCCTTCCCCATCCAATACTTTGTGCAATAAAAATAAGCGTCAAGAACACACCCTCATTCTCTTCCTGCTCCCTTGAAACCACCAGGTTTCAAGTAGACTTGAGATACCCAGGACATGTGCACCGCCCATCCCTTCCCCCTCCCCTCCCCACAACAAGACACCCTGTGAGGTAGGTGGGGCTGAGAGAGGTCTTTTGAGAACTGCTCATGAGAGAACAGCTCTGAGAGAACTTGTGACTGGCCCAAGGTCACACCAGCAGCTGCATGTGGAGGAGTGGGGAATCAAACCCGGTTCTCCCAGATTAGAGTCCAACTCCTGACCACTACACCAGACTGATGGGGTGGAAGCTGCTGAAGGGTTGGTGAAATGTCTCCAGTACTTATGTGCCATGTGCCCAGACAAAAAATGGTATACTTAGAAAACTTATATGCCACCATGAGCAAGTCTCTGGAAAAGCAGCACATAGTCATAAAAGGAACAATGATAAAACTATCAATATTAAAACAGAACATTAAAAACTATAAAGACCCTAGCAGGGCTTTCCCCGGGGCGCTGCGCCTCTGCACTGTTCGGGGAAGCCGAGGAGGGGGCGGGGCTTGGTCATGTGCCCGCCCCCTGGGCTCCTCACTCCCGGAGCTGCGCTCCTGTGCGCTCCCGCTCCAACGGACCCCTGGATCAATCTATCCATTTCCGCAAAATCCATTAACTTATATTTTAAATCTTCCATGGTGGGGGTATTATGGGATTTCCAATTTTTTGCCCATAAGATTGTAGCAGCGGACAACATACAAACCATAAAGTTTACATCATGACAATTATACCCTTCCGGTATTAGATTTAACCAGGGCTTTTTTTGTAGAAAAAGCCCAGCAGGAACTTATTAACATAATAGGCCACACCCAACAGCAGAAACTCATTAGCATATTAGGCCACACCCCCGAGAGCACAGCTCCCTCCCAGGATCGGCCTCCCCAGGTGCTCTGTGGCTTGCAGGGCGCATGAGGACTCCGAGGGAAGGAAGGCAGTTTCTAGATCGGCTTCCCCAGACACCACGCAGCTGCGGGGCACCTGGAGAACCTGAGGAGGGGAGGCAGTTTAAACTGCCTTCCCTCCCTGGATTGGCTTGGCTTGCCCAGGTGCCCCGCGGCTTGCCCGGCGCCTGGAGAACCCGGGGGGGGGCCTGTAAGTGTGGCCAACTCGGAAGCCAGCTGGAACTCCATTCCTGTGCGTTCCTGCCCAAAAACAGCCCTGGATTTAACAAATATGCCTCTGGGATAAGCGCCAAGTTGATACCTGTAATTCCTAATATTATTTTCTGAATCCTTCGCCAACACATTTGTGCTTTCGCGCACTGCCACCACATATGAAAAAAAAAAGTTCCAACATTTGATTCACATTTCCAGCACAGGCTTGAGGCACTGGTGTAACATTTTGCTATTCTGTCCGGAGACCGATACCAGCTATAGAACCTTTTGTATATATTCTCTTTATAGGCTATTGCTTTCAAATATTTCGTTGTTTTCCATATTTCTGACCAGCTATCTGTTTCTAAGGTGTGTCCTATGTCCCTCATCCAAGAGATCATAGGGCTTTCTTTGGATAAGAATTTTCAAAACAATCCATTCGACCCTGCCCCCCCCCCCCCGCCCCCCGGGGCACTGAGGTACTCACCAGATCTTTTTCTTTCAAGCTCTCTATTAACTGATCCACTTTCGGCTCGTTTTGATCTGAGGTTTCCACGTCATATAAACAGAACAGGATGCCTTGAGAGTGTACTGCAAAGGAGGGGGAAAGCAACACTTGATTTAGACACAGCTTGTATCGGCAAAACTCAGGGGCGAAGGAGACGGAGGAGGAGAATACGAATTGGTGGAGTGGGGAATCAAACCCGGTTCTCCCAGATTAGAGCCCACGCATTTAACCACTACGCCAAACTGGCTCTCCGTAAAGAAAGAGCTTCTTTACAGCTCTATGCTGCTCGAAATACTATTGCATTGAACTGGAAGTCTCCAACGTCTCCTACTGTATGGCACCAAAAGGCATGGAATCTGTATGCCAGAGCAGATATAGGTTTAGCACTGTACCTTCATCGTTTGCGTAATTGTTTTTCCCAAAGGCAACCGCAGGCAGCTTCTCTCTCAGGTCCGACACGGCCACGATGTGCCTGGCTTCGAGCTTGGCTGGCCTAGCGAGAGAAGGACAGAAAGGGTTCCCGGCTGGACTCCGGAGCTTCCCCGTCTGCATTCCGGCACTGACACGTACGGAACCCCCCCCCCCCGCTGCAATGTTCAGGCCGCCTGGAAACCATAAAGGGACTTTCCTGGCTACTTCCTGACCCAGCTGGGATGTCCGGAGACGAAGCTGGCTTCTACGCCATCAGTCCATCAAGGTCAGTCTCGTCTACTCAGACCGGTGGCAGCTCTCCAGGGTCTCAGGCTGAGGTCTTTCCCATCACCTACTGCCAAAGTCCTTTCAACTGGAGATGCTGGGGAACTGAACCGGGGACCTTCTGTGTGCAAAGTTAAAGGATCTGGCAGTAGGGGTTGGGAAAGAACTCAGCCTGAGACCCTGGAGAGCTGCTGCCGGTCATAAGAACGTAAGAGAACCCAGTGTTGGATCAGGCCAATGTACGAGAACCTGTATTGGCCCCTCCAGTCCAACACTCTGTGTCACACAGTGGCCAAAAACACCAGGTGCCCTCAGGAGGTCCAGCAGTGGGGCCAGGACACTAAAAGCCCTCCCACTGTGCCCCCTCCCAAGCACCAAGAATACAGAGCATCACTTGCCCCAGACCGAGAGTTCCTATCTATAACTTGTGGCTGATAGCCACTGATGGACCTCTGCTCCAGATGTTTATCCAATTCCCTCTCGAAGCTGTCCATGCTTGTAGCCGCCGCCACTTCCTGTGGCGGTGAATTCCACGTGTTAATCACTCTTTGGGTGAAGAAGGACTTCCTTTTATCCATTCTAACCCGACTGCTCAGCAATTTCATGGGGTGCCCATGAGTTCTTGTCTTGTGAGAAAGAGAGAAAAGCACTTCTTTCTTTACCTGCTCTATCCCATGCATAATCTTATATAAACCTCGATCATGTCACCCCTCAGCCGTCGTCTCTCCAAGCTAAAGAGCCCCAAGCGCTTCAACCTTTCTTCATAGGGAAAGTGTTCCAACCCTTTTATCATTCTAGTTGCCCTTTTCTACACTTTTGCCAATGCTATAATACCTTTTTTGAGGCGACCAGAACTGTACACAGTACTCCAAATGGGGTCGCACCATCAATTTATACAGGGGTATTATGACACTGGCTGTTTTGTTTTCAGTTCCCTTCCTAATAACCCCCAGCATAGCGCTGGCCTTTTCCACTGCAGTCGCACACTGTCTTGACATTTTCATTGAGTTATCTACAACGACTCCAAGATCTCTCTCTTGGTCAGTCTCTGAGTAGACAAGACAGACCTTAACAGACCGAGGATCTGATTCAGTACAAAGCAGCTTCTTGTGTTCCTTCTCCCAAAATACCAGTTTTGTGGGCATCCCCGGAAGCTGAGGGGCAGCAGATTCAAGACTTAGCAAAATAAAACACTTCTTCACACAATGTCTAATTGCTTATGGAACTCGTTGCCACAGGACGGGCCTCTGGTCCAGCTGGCTTTAAACAGGGTACAGACAAATTCATGGAGGAATGGCTATTAGTCAGCACCAGTGTACCCTCTAAGCTGAGTTAGTGTGAGCTAGCTTACAGTTTCTTAGCCTCCGGCTCACACATTTTTGTCTTCACTCAGGAAGAAGAAGAAGAGATTGGATTTATACCCCACCCTTCACTACCTGAAGGGGTCTCAGAGCGGCTTCCAATCTCCTTTCCCTTCCCCTCCCCACAGCAGACACCCTGTGAGGCAGGTGGGGCTGAGAGAGCTCTGACAGAAGCTGCTCTTTTTTCAAGAACACCTCTGACAGAGCTACAGCTTTCCCAAGGTCATCCAGCAGGTGCAAGTGGAGGAGTGGGGAATCAAACCCGGTTCTCCCAGATTACAGTCCGCTGGCTCTCTGAAGGATGGCTCCAGAGCAAACCAATTCATGCAGCAGCCAAATCACTCGCTCACCTCTTTAATGCCAGTTGCTCGCCAAGCAGAATTTTTGCTTACAAGGCTCCACAGCTTAGAGGAAGCACTGGACTCGGCACACCTAAATGGAACCTCCATGTTCAGAGGCAGTGTACCTGTGAACTCTAATGACTAGAGCAGGGCAACAATGGGGGTTGGCCTTCGGCCCACATCATGGGCATTCATGAGGCATGTGGTTGTCAAAGGTGCCGGCCTCGACGGACTGCTGATCTAAGACAGGTGAGCTCTCCTTACCTTCATATGAGACAAGAGCTAAACTACGGACTTCCTAGCCTACGCTCTTGTAGCACAGAGACTTAAAAAACACGTTCAAAACTCGTTTCAACCACAATGTCAACAGGCAAGCCAGTTTTCTCTCAGCATCTCCATAGTCTTGCCCCAGGTAGATGAATACCAGCCTACTTATACAGCAATCTGCTGGGAGTCCCCAGCCCTAAAAAAATCCAGCTGTCCTTAACCAAGGCCAGGGCCTTTTCAGCCGTGGCCCCAACTGGGTAGAACTCTCTGCCAAGTACCATCAGGGCTCTACAGGATCTGATGCAATTCCACAGGGACTGCAAGGCAGAGATGTTCCGCCAGGCTTTTGGTTGAGGACAGCGCCGGTTCCATCTTGGCTGGCACCAGTATTCCCTCTAAGCCGGGTTAGCGTGAGCTAGCTCACAGTTTTTTAGCCTCCAGCTCACGTATTTTTGTCGCAGCTCAGGAAGGAGGGCTCCAGAGCAAACTAATTCACGCAGTTGCCAAATCACTCACTCACAACTTTGATTAATGCCAGTAGCTCACCAAGTAGAATTTTTGCTCACAAGAGACGCCATCGCTCAGAGGGAACATTGGCTGACACCCTTCTCTGTTCTCTGCTACGTACATCTATCTTGCCCTCTTCTCCCCCGTCCGCGAAGTAGGCGACAGTTGGAATTCGGGCTGCCAAGTTCCCCCGGGGAGCAGGGACTCCCCCGCTAAATGGGTCCCCAATCCGCTGGTCGGGATCCGGCCGGTGGGCGAACCCCACCCCCAAAGTGGCCCGACCAGGCTGACGTGCCCGGCGTGATGACGTCCCTTCCGGGTGACGTCATCGTGGTGCGCGTGGGACTCCCAGAGAGGGACAGAGACACCCCCCCCCCAGCGCTGTTACAAAGGAAAGTCTTGGCAACCCTAGTTGGAATTGGGATTGGTTAATTATTTGCCGTCTGATTGTCGAAACGTTTCATTTCTGTTCTCACTGATCTTTCTCTTGTTTTGTATTATGGCTTTTGTACGTTGCTCAGAGCCCTGTTATGACAGGGGTTGGGGGAAATAATAATACCGATACTGCTATTACCACTACTGCTACCAATGATAATAATATATCCTGCAGGGCTGACGTTAGAACACTATCCCCTGAGTGGTCCTCTACGGACACCAGAAGAAACAGAAACAAACTGTTATAGACTCACAGCTGGGCTGGGATGGTGCCGCTGAATGGCGAGTGGAGGGCCAGGTCACACACTCGCTGCTCCTGGATGAAGAGCTGTCCCTTCCAGGCACAATACAGCGCTAAAGGTTTTTACATACCACCGGAGACAAAATGACACAGAGACGCATAAATACACAAGGAAGGTGGAAGCATGGCAAGTCATGAGACCCTCAGGTCTCGGCCGGAAGGAAACAAGCTATCGCCACCCAGTTCCCCTTCCTGTGAGACTCCTGGCTCCCTCTTCGATGACGAGGAGCAGTTCTATCAACTTTTTACCGGTCTGCTTCTGTTCAAAGGGCAGTTTTTCATGCTGCTTATGTCCAGTGGCTTGTTTTAATGGACTGTGTTTGGGCACTGCATTTTTTAAAACTGAGACAACAGGGAGAGGCCTTCCTGACTGTCCCACCAATCAAAGAAGCTCACCTGCCGGGCACCCAAGAGGGAGTTGAAGACAAGTTTTATTTTGGACCGCGTTTGAAAAACTTAGCTTTTTCAATTTAGTGGTAGCCCTGATTGGAGGGGTTTATATATCTATATATATGTATGTATGTATGCAAGGGTCATTTCGTAGAAAAAGAGGTGCAGGAGCTCATTAGTATAACTTATTAGCATAACTTATTTGCATATGCTACACCACCTGACATCATCGGAAGTATGTCAGAAGGAAGGAAGGAAAGAAAGGAAGGAAGGAAGGAAGGAACTAACTAACTAACTAACTGGCAGAGAGGGGACAGCTACTAATCCAAGCCTCAGAAATACCCCTATTCTGGGAGGATAGCTTCAGTGGTGGCTGAAGCCTTCAGAAGGCTGGTCGGAGGAACAAGGACCTTTCCAGGGGACGGGGTCATTTTGCTGCAGCCACGACACAAGCAGGCATTCCCCCACGGGGGGGGCGGCACCAACTCCCGGAGCTGCGCTCCCCCAAGCTCCTGCTCAAAATGACCCCTGTATGTATATATGTATGTATGTATGTATGTATATATGTATGTACAAATATGTATATATATGTATATGTCTACATGTATATACATATATATGCATATATGCGTGTGTATATTTATTGTTTTATTTACATCGTAAGCCGCCTTTTGCTCTGCAAGATACAAAGGTGGCTAACAAATATTTTAAACAAATAAATGATTGTAAGCCGGCTCAAGTGGGGACCCTGAAGAGGCCGCAGAGAAATATTCTAAATAACTAAATGAATAATTAACAAATAGCTAAATATAAGGAGTGACGGGATTTCTTTCTCCTTGGCCTCCAACTTCCGCTGACTTTTGTATGCCGCCTCCGCCTTCAGGGTCAAGGGAACCATTTGGGCCACCACAATGGGGGTGTCTGCCCCCCTGACCGAGCCAACAGGGGGTGACTGCTGGCCACCAGTTCTTTGGTCGGGCTTCGGCTTCGCCACGACTCCCCTCTTTCCTCAGACCCTGTTCCAGGGATCCCCAACAAGGTGCCTGGGGGCGCCCGTGGATGTGCCCACAAAGTGTTTTTAAAAAGTGAGCTTCTGCTTGACAAGTGAGCTTCAGCCTCTGCTGAAGGCATTGCAGTGGCTGCCAACAGCATACCGGATTCGCTTCAAGGTGCTGGTTCTCCCCTTTAAAGCCCTTTATGGCCAGGGTCTGACATACCTGAGGGACTGCCTTTCCCCATATGTACCCCCAGGGCTATTTTTGGGCAGGAACGCACAGGAACGGAGTTCGGGCTGGCTTCTGAGTTGGCCGCACCTACAGCCTCCCCCCTCCTTGGGTTCCCCAGGTGGCTTGCAAGCCGTGGGGCAGCTGGGGAAGCCAAGCTAATCCAGGGAGGGAAGGCTGTTTAAACTGCCTCCCCTCCTCGGGGTCCTCAGGCACCCCGCAGCTGCGGGGCACCCGGGGAAGCTGATCCTGGGAGGGAGCTGCGTGGTCAGGGGTGTGGCCTAATATGCTAATGAGTTCCCGCTGTTGGATGTGGCCTATTATGATAATTTATTTATTTATTTGTTTAACTTATATCCCGCCTTGTCAGTTTTACAACCGACTCAAGGCGGCTTACAACATATAAAAACATAAAAACAATTTTCCAGATTAAAACATTTCGCATTAAACCTTTAAAACAGCATTAATGAGTTCCTGCTGGGCTTTTTCTACAAAAAAAGCCCTGTGTACCCCAGACAGCAGTACAGTCAGGGTCTCAAAACCGATTGGTCCTTCCGGGTCCCGAATGCCCCCATATGGTACCGCCTCTGTTAAGAAATTGAACCAGCACCGCTAGCACTGTATGATACCAAACTGTTTCATAATGATTTTATAATAATTTAATTGTTATTTATGTATTTACTTCCGTGTCAGCCACCCTGAGCCTGCCTTGGCGGGGAGGGTGGGGTATAAATTGAATTAAATAATTAAACAAACAAACAAACAAACAAACGTTACATTTGATTCATGCACAACTTCCCTCCCTGACATTTTATGGTTGGCTCTGTCGCTTTTGGCAGCCATTTTGTGGCTGGCTTCGTCTCCTGTGGCAGCCATTTTGTGTTTGTGCCCACCACCCTGTGTCCGAATACCAGAAGTGCTCATGGGATCTAAAAGTTGGGGGACCCTGGCCGTACCCCTTTCCCCACTTTCTCCTGCTGTTCACTGAGCCTTCCATATCTGGGGACCTTGGTCAAGAGGTGGGATAACCCCCACTTACCTCATCTACAACCTTTACGGACACAGATCATTACAGCGAGAATCGAGACATACTTTTTTTTAAAAAGCCAAAAGAAACATACCAACTCAGCAAAGGATATCCTCACCTGTTGTCTTACATTCAGCTCTACAGAAAAGAAAGAGGGGGAAGAGGGGGAGAAAATAAAGCAGCTTAAAAACGAAGCAAGGGGAAAATAAAGCAGCAATGACTTCTTTCCCTTTTTTTTGTAAAATCGCTTAAAGCGGCTTACAAGTTCTTGCGGGTTAACGGCGACATTCTTCTAGGCTCGCGGTCTTGGCGGGTGATCGTCACATACGGGCAGACTGCGAAGGAAGCTCACCGACTCCACAGCCAGGAAATTCATACAAGTTCTGAAAAAACAAGGACGGGACACAAGTATTGCATTTATTTATTAGAATATTTATAGCCTGCTTTACAAAGATCATTGCAATAATCTGAACCACTGCCAGATAAAAATAGGCCATTATTATGTTACTAACAGGTCCTGACCAGAGACAGGGCCTTGCCGGTGCTGGCCCCTTGGCTAAGGAATATCTTCTACCCCCCACCCCAGAAATTTGCCTGGAGCCTCATCCCTTTAGTTTACGGTACCAGGTGAATGCATTTTTATTGGCTGAGGCCTCTTCTTCGATGACGCGCAGAAGTATTTCGGTCTTGTCATGAACCAACAAGATCTGGGAAGCTAAGCAGGGTTGCCCTTGGTTACTTTTTGCATGGGAGACCACTGAGGAAGTCCGAGGTCGCTACGCAGAGGCAGGCAATAGCAAACCACCTCTGAATGTCTCTTGCCTTGAAAACCCTATAAGGGATTGCCATAATTCGGCTGTGATTTGACACACACACAAGTTCAGATAATCAAGCCTCTCCAAGAGGTCTCCAAGCCCCAGCAATGCTACCAGCCTAGATGGTTGTACGTAACACACTGCGAGACTCCAAGAATTTTCCAAGTTCCCTTCTAAAGCCAACTAAACCAGAGATTTCCTAGAGCGGCTCCCTAGGTCATAGGCACACCTCACATGGCTGCCCGGGACATCTGAGGGGTACAGCCAGAAAGGTGCGCTCAGGTATCACTAGGCCGGAGAATCTTCTAGAACACTGTCCGTTAGGCCGGCATCTCTCCAGGTAGAATCTTGGGGCCTGCGAGGTTGACCTCATATTAGCCCAGAATCTCAACTGCCAGATTAACAATGGTCAAAACCATTGGGGAAGCTTGGAGACTATTTAAAATTACAATCCTAGAAGCTCAGAAAAAAATATATACTGCAGGATAGGAAAGGTACAAATAGGTATAGAAAAAAGCCTGCATGGTTAACAAACAAAGTGATGGAAGCTGTAAAAGGTAAGAAGGATTCCTTTAAGTGGTGGAAAGCTGGTCTCAGTGAGGCTGATAAAAGGGAACACAGGCTGTGGCAAATAAAACGCAAGTCTGTGATCAGGCGGGCAAAAAAGGAAATATGAGGAGCATATCGCAAAAAACATAAAGACCAACAATAAAACTTCCTTCAAATACATTAGAAGTAGGAAACCAGCCAGGGAAGCAGGGCGGCCCTTGGATGACCAAGGGGTAAAAGGTGTAGTGAAGGATGATAGGGAAATGGCTGAGAAGCTGAATGCATTTTTTGCCTCTGTCTTCACTGTGGAAGATGAGAAGTGCTTGCCCACTCCAGAACCACTGATTTCGGGAGGGGTGTTGAAAGACCTGAGTCAGATTGAGATGACGAGAGAGGAGGTCCTACGACTGATAGACAACTTAAAAACTAATAAATCACCGGGCCCAGATGGCATACATCCGAGAGTTCTGAAAGAACACAAATGTGAACTTGTGGATCTCCTGACAAAAATATGTAATCTTTCCTTAAAATCTGCCTTAATTCCTGAGGACTGGAGGTAGCAAATGTCACTCCCATCTTTAAAAAGGGTTCCAGAGGAGATCTGGGAAATTACAGGCCAGTCAGTCTGACGTCGATACCGGGTAAGTTGGTGGAAACGGTTATTAAAGAAAAAATTAGTAGGCACAATGATGAACAAAATCTCTTTAAGAGGACTCAGTATGGGTTCTGTAAGGGAAGATCTTGTCTCACTAACCTGTTAGTGTTCTTTGAGGGAGTGAACAAACACGTGGACAAGGGGGACCCAACAGATGTTGTTTACCTTGACTTCCAGAAAGCTTTTGATAAAGTTCCTCATCAAAGGCTCCTAAGTAAGCTCAATAGTCACAGGATAAAAGGACAAATCCTTTGGTGGATGAAAAACTGGCTAATTAAAAGAAAACAGAGAGTGAGTATAAATGGGCAATTTTCTCAGTAGAGGGAGGTAAGCAGTGGGGTACCGCAGGGATCAGTACTGGGTCCGATGCTTTTTAACTTGTTTATTAATGATTTGGAGTTGGGAGTAAGCAGTGAAGTGGCTAAATTTGCAGCTGACACGAAGTTGTTCAGGGTGGTGACAACCAGGGAGGATTGTGAGGCACTCCAGAGAGATCTGTCAAGGATGGGCGAGTGGGTGTCAGCCTGGCAAATGGGGTTCAGTGTGGCCAAGTGCAAAGTGATGCACATTGGAGCCAAAATTCTTAACTATAAATACATGTAGATGGGGTCCAAACCGGCAGAAACTGACCAAGAGAGAGATTTTGGAGTTGCAGTAGATAACTCAATGAAAACGTCGAGACAGTGTGTGACTGCAGTGAAAAAGGCCAACGCTATGCTGGGGGTTATTAGGAAGGGAACTGAAAACAAATCAGCCAGTATCATAATGCCCCTGTAGAAATTGATGGTGCAACCTCATTTGGAGTACTGTGTACAGTTTTGGTCACCACACCTCAAAAAAGGTATTACAGCACTGGGAAAAGTGCAGAAAAGGGCAACTAGGATGACAAAAGGGTTGGAACACTTTCCCCTATGAAGAAAGGTTGAAGTGCTTGGGGCTCTTTCGCTTGGAGAAACGACGGCTGAGGGGTGACATGATTAGGACTGCCAAGTCCCCCGGTAGGGCAGGGGAAACACCGGTTTTTACTCCTTACTCCCGCTTTTTCAAAATTGGCCCCCGGGGGACAAAATGGCTGCCAGCAGGAAGTCGGAGTCTGCCCTGCCCTGCCTTAAAAGGGAAATGTCTGCAGAGAGCCTGCCCTGCAGTAAAAAGCCTCACCAGACATTTCCCCTTTAAGAAGTCAGCAAGAGAGCTTCAACAGCAAGAGAGGTCCGCCCAGAGATTAAGGAGGGACTGAAGGGGTTGCTTTTGCATGTGGCTTGCAAGGTAAGTTTCTCTTCCAGCTCTTTTCCTTCTCTCTCTCTCCCTTGTTCTTTCTTTTTTCTGTCTGTCTGTCGTTCTGTCTCTCTCTCTCTGTCCCCATCCAGCAGAGGTCTATCAGTGGCTATTATTAGCCACAAGGTCTAAATGGAACCCTTTGTCTGGGGCAGTGATGCTCTGCATTCTTGGTGCTTGAGAGGGGGGCAACAGTGGGAGGGCTTCTGGAGTTCTGGCCCCGCTGCTGGACCTCCTGAGGGCACCTGGTATTTTTGGCCACTGTTGTGACACAGAGTGTTGTACTGGATGGGCTGTACTGGATGGGCCGATCCACTGTGGCTTCTCTCCTGTTCTTATGATATGAAAATCATATTTAGCACTTGTGTAGCACTTAGTGCTTCATATTCTGCCGAGATGAGGAAGGATTCAGTAGGGCTGTTGCTCAGTGATAGAGCATCTGCTTGACATGCAGGAGGTATCAGCTTCTTCAGCTCAAAAAGGATCAGGTAATAGGTGACATTAAAGATCTCAGCCTGAGACCCTGGAGAGCCACTACCAGTCTGAGTAGTCAATACTGACCTTGATGGACCAATGGCCTGATTCAGTATTAGGAAACTTCATGAGTTCATGTGTCAGCATGTGGAAGCAACATCACAGGATGTGACATCACAAAATGATGTCACTTCCTTTCTCCTGGCTCCACCCCCAAAGTCTCCTGGCTCCACCCCCAAAGTCCCCAGATATTTCCCAAGTTGGACTTGGCAGCCCTAGACATGATTGAGGTTTATAAGATTACGCATGGGATAGAGCAGGTAGAGAAAGAAGTCCTTTTCTCCCTTTCTCACAAGACAAGAACTCGGGGGCACTCCATGAAATGGCTGAGCAGTCCGGTTAGAACAGATAAAAGGAAGTCCTTCTTCACCCAAAGAGTGATCAACACATTCATTGCGGCTGTCAGTCTGGGAGGTGCTGAATGCATGTGTTTACTTTTGCCGAGTGCTGACTCTGTACTTGCGCAATGAAAAATCACATTGCAATGAACTATAAAATCACTGAGTCCAAGAACTTCTCCTTTGCACTACACCGGCGCAATCAAAATCCCTACCGCAGACATTGCAAAATGCAAACTGAAACTAAGAGTGCCCGTAAGTCAAAGGTTTGCTTTCAATGCGAAGTGGCCCAAGGGAAAAGCCCTCATCCATAGGGTTTGCTCTTCCACAACACAGTGGTTAAACTGGGCGTCTATGACGTCTACGACGGCTGCCAGCCTCCAGGTGAGGCCTGGAGACCTCCCAGAATTACATTTGATCTCCTGATTACGGAAATCAGTTTCCCTGGAGGAAATGGCTGCTCTGAAGGGAGTACTCTACAGGTCCAGGCAGGAAGTGATCCTGGAGAGCCGCTGCCAGTCTAAGTAGACAATACTGGCTCTGAGGGACAGATGGTTTGATTCAGTATAAGAAAAAGAGATTGGATTTATACCCACCCCTTCACTTGGGAATCTCAGAGCGGCTTACAAACTCCTCTCCCTTCCCCTCCCCACAACAGACACCCTGTGAGGTCGGTGGGGCTGAGAGAGCTCTTTCCAGAACTGTCCTTGAGAGAACAGCTGTGCCAGAACGATGGCTTGCCCAAGGTCATCCAGCAGCTGCAAGTGGAGGAGCGGGGAATCAAACCCGGTTCTCCCAGATTAGAGTCCGCACATGTAATCACGACACCAAACTCAGCTTCGTGGCATTATGCCTACTGACTGAGGTCTAGAAATATTCCAGTTTTGCCTTCTTTTTGTTAGAGAGCAGGGAAAACACACACACACACAGAGGTATCTTCATGTTCTCTCTTGGTATTGCCAATTGCTTCCTTTTGATTGGAAAAATCCTTGTCCTGAATCATATTTTAAAATACAACAGAAGCCTAAAGACAGTCAGTGGGGTGTGGTGGTTAGTCTAGCGTCCGGGAGATCCAGGTTCAGATTCCCACTCAGCCATGGAATCTCACTGGGACCATTTCCGCAGGTGTGGAATTCCCCGCACTGATGTTTTTAAAACTGCACATTATGTGAAATTTCGCAGAAGATTTTTCCTCACCAGGTGCAAACCCAAACTTTTCTCCTCCTTACCCCGCATTTTCGGAATCCCCGGGTTTAGCGGGTTCCAAAAACACAGGGTAAGGAGGAGAAAACTTTGGGCTTGCGCCTGGCGAGGAAAAATCTACTGCGGACAATTCTACATAACGCGCAGGTTTTTTAAAAAGTCAATCTAGGGAGTTTCACTGCTGCAGAAATGGTCTCTGTGACCCTGGGCCTGTGTCTCAGCCTAAATTACCTCACAGGGCTGGTGTTTTGTGAGGACAAAACGGAGGAAAGGGGAACAATGTAGGTTATTCGGGTCCCCGCTGGGATATAACTGAAGTAAACGAAATAAGTAAATAAGTAAATAAGGAAGACTGCAGAGACCGGACGAGAAAGTTCTGCTATGGGGAGGAACTGGGTTCCCTGGGGACCAAACTGCTCGGAGAACAAACACTGAGAAACTGTTTAAAATTTGGAGGACCGGAGGGGGCTGGGGTCAGGTACCACCAACGAGGCCCAAGAGCATTCAAGCACTTCAGAGCCAATTTGGTGTCGTGGTTAGGAGCACGGACTCTATTCCGGGAGGACCGGGTTTGATTCCCCACTCCTCCACATACAGCTGCTGGTGTGACCTTGGGTCAGTCACAAGTTCTCTCAGAGCTGTTCTCTCAAGGGCAGTCCTCGAAAGAGCTCTCTCAGCCCCACCGACCTCACCGGGTGTCTGCTGTGGGGAGGGGAAGGGAAAGGAGATTGTAAGCCGCTCTGAGACGCCTTCAAGTAGTGAAGGGTGGGGCACAAATCCAATCTCTTCTTCTTCTGTATACATAGAAGACTGCCATTTAAAAATGATAATACTGAGGGAGGAATGAAAGTGCCAAACAGAGCAATCTTACAGACACTTTCCTGGGAGAAAGCCCTACTGAAGAGACCTGAGGAGGATTCTTAGCTTAGGAAGGGCACTGTCCAGTCCAGCAGTACCCAGAAGGATGCTTCCGGAAGGCTCGCCAGAAGGGCACTAAAGTCAATAGCCTTCTCCTGTTATTTGCCAGAATTCGGTTGTTCAGAGGTACACTACGGCCGAGGACAGACTGGCAATCTAAAGCGGGGCAGGCACGCTTTGGAGACGGAAGAAAGGAGCACGTTCAGACATGTGCATCTGTCCGTCGGCTCCGTTTCGTACTTACCCGTCTCCCAGTCGCTTTCCATCCGCTTTACCAGGACACCGGGTAAAACCGGTGTTCAGGGGCCGTCCTCCGCATGCCTCCCGCTTCCAAACAGTGTGAACCGGAAGAAGCGGGAGGCATCCGGAGGCGGCAGTGTGAACGCGCCGCACAAAGTTATGCGCATATGCGCATGTGCGCACATGCGAAACACATCAAAGGAAAACAAAAAAAAAGTGCAGCAGCAGTCTGAACGGTCCGTATCGCCGCTGATCCGCATTGCTCTGGCCAGTGTGAATGGCCAGCTCTGTGGGGTTTTTCCCCCACACCAGTTCCCTCCGCTTTGCCTCCGCTTTAGATTGCCAGTCTGTCCTCGGCCTACCCCTGCACAATGGAGGCTTCAGTTAGTGATCATGGCTAATCCTCCACAAATTCGTCCAGCCCTTTGAAAAGACCTTTAGTCTGCCCCCAAAGTTTCCAGAGTGCCAAACTAGAAACGATACCACCTGGTGCGACAGGAACACACAAGCTAAAGACTCAGAAAGAAGAAGAGATTGGATTTATACCCCGCCCTTCACTACCCAAGGGAGTCTCAGAGCAGCTTACAATGTCCTTCCCCTCCCCACAACAGACACCCTGTGGGGTAGGTGGGGCTGAGAGAGCTCTGACAGAAACTGCTCTTTTTCAAGGACAGCTGTGCCAGAACTATGGGTGTAATTCTCCGGTCCTTGCCATTCAGATTTCAGCTTTAAATCTGAAACGTTTCACGTTGGCTGTGTGACTGATTCATCACAGCATAGAAAAATGTGTTTAGAGCTTCAACAGGGCTGAGAAGTGGAAAGTGAAACTGGATTGAGATGGAGGCAAGAGTGAAAGTTATTTTGCCCCTACTTCTACGCAGGCAGCAGAGGCAAAACAGAAACTACAGGAACAGACAAGGGAGGCAGCCACTTAAGCGGTTTCGAACTGTTCAGAGGTAAGCCCCTCCGATTTGTAAATTTTAATTTTATACTGCAAGACGCGCGGCCACACTGCACCAGATTTATCTTGGCAGATGCATGCTTGTTCCACACTGTTTTTAACCGTTATCTCCATAACTCCAAAACTATATTTAGCTGCTTCTTCACCAGCTGTCATATCTTTACCAAGAATCTGTAAGCTTAGCTCCGTGCATGAAGAAAGGCTTGAATTATTATTACGCATTACTAACAAACTGGGCCCTTCGGTTCACAAATCAGATGCTTTGCAGCTTCAAGCTCCCTGCAGATAGCCACGTATTTCGTTTGTGCAGGAAACACCCGTTACAGAATTATCTGGATTCTGCCAGATAGAAACGGATAATCGTTTTAGCACACACCGTGGTTTCTGCTCTTCGCGGATGCAGTAATGTGGCACCCAACAGAACAGAGAACCCCTCGTGAAGGAAATCAGGGCGTGCACAGAACGCAAAATACCTCTGCTTGCTCAGGTTAAAAACCAAAGAAGACACGTTTGCATGGAGGCAGAACCACCTTTCAAAACCCAGAAGATGGAGGAAGGAGAAACCCAGGACTGTGAATGGTTAGACTCAGGGTCTAGACAGGAAGGGGAGCTTTCCAAACCAAGGTCCCTCCACTCAGCAGTTAGAAGCAGACAGTGAAATGCAGCTGGCCCAAGAGTTCCTCTGTCGACCAGGCAAAAGAGAATCGAGTCTGTGCAAGGCCAATCCAACAGCAGAGGTTTCAGGCCTGCTGGCTACACAGCAGAGGCCAATATCGCCCACAGTGTTTTACAGCGGTTGCTTGTAAAAAATTACTCTTTTCCTGGAGGATATAAATCATTGACTGGAGAATCAAACGACATTATTGCAGACCCTGTGACTCAACAGACGACGAAGGGTTTCTGCACATTAGACCTTGATTTCCTCCCTACGCAGCTGGCTTTCCCAAGGCTCAGAAACAACTTCCACCAAATTCATTTCCACATACACAGTTCTGCCCTGATCTGGACAGCCCAGGCAAGGCCAAGCTCCTCAGATCTCAGAAACTAAGCAGGGCCAACTCTGGCAATATCTGGATGGGAGACCTCCAAGGAATACCAGCAGTCAGGAAGCAGGGGCAGGCTATCAGGCCACTTCTGTGAACATCCTCCGTGCCCCAGTAGGAGTCGCCAGAATAACAGAATCATAGAGTTGGAAGGGACCTCCAGGGTTATCTAGTCATAGAATCATAGAGTCGGAAGGGACCCCCCAGGGTCATCTAGTCCAACCCCCTGCACAGTGCAGGGAATTCACAAATACCTCCCCCTCCACACAAATACCTCCAGTGATCCCTGTTCCACACCCAGAAGATGACCAAAAACCTCCAAGATCCCCAGCCAAGATGGCCTGGAGAAAAAGGGCTTCCTGACCCCAAAGTGGCAATCAGCATTTCCCTGGGCGTGTAAGAAAGGGACACACACACGCACTCAGCTGATCAGATCTCCAATGGTCAAGAAGAAGCAAGAGCCCCACGTGTGGGGGACCCCTGTCCTAAACACGTTGGGAGTGAATTAACAAACCCAGATTTCAGACTTTACTTCCGCCTTCCACGAAGGAACCTTGGTGGTTTCTCAAGACAGACTAACCCAGGAGACCAAACGTTCTACTTAAGCCTCCCAGGACGGCAGCCATCCCAGATGCTCTGTTATTACCTGTGTACACAACGCCTTCATAATGAGCTCTCCAAACTAATTCCCCTCGCAGCAGGGCAATCAGCACAATCTCCACTTCCAGACAATGCCGCAATTAGGAAAGGACCCAACAACTTATCAGCACTTTCCAGCCTCTGACGAATTAGTCCTAGTGAACCAGTGCTGCAAAATCTCTGAAAGCGCAACGGTGGGATATACGAGGGTGCCGTAAACTGAATCAGAACATCGGTCCATCAAGAAGAAGAAGAGTTGGTTTCCTACCCCGTTCTTCACTACCAAAAGGAATCTCGATCACCTTTCCCTTCCCCTCCCCACAACAGACGCCCTTGTGAGGCAGGCGGGACTGAGAGAGCTCTTTCGAGGTCTGCTCTTGAGAGAACAGCTCTGAGAGAACGGTGACTGACCCAAGGTCACCCAGCTGGCTGCATCTGGAGGAGGAGTGGGGAATCAAACCCAGTTCTCCAGATTAGAGTCCGCTGCTCTTAACCACTACATCATAGCTGGCTCTCTTGCCTACTCAAACAGGCAGCCGCTTTCCAGGGTCTCATAGGCCGAGGTCCGTCTCATCACCTACAATCTTATCCTTACTGGGGATTGAACCTGGGACCTTCTGCATGCCAAGCAGAGATGCTCTGCCACTGAGCTATGCTGCCCAACGAGAGTAATGGCCATGTTTTTACTGAACTACTAGACTATTTCCTTAGAATTGCTGTCATCAGTTTGAAGAATTATTTCCTTAGAATTGTTGTCATCCTCTTACTCGCGGGGAATGGTCGTCCTAAGCAAAAGTAATCCAAAACGACGAAGCCTAAAACATGCCGTTCCAGATGCAAGAAAACGCAAGGAGGTTGATGGCATGAAACTGTACAGCAGGGGTCCTCAAACTTTTTAAACAGGGGGACAGTGCACTGTCCCCCAGACCTTCGGAGGGCCGGACTATAGTTTAAAAAACAAACAAACTACGAACAAATTCCTATGCACACGGCACATATCTTATTTTGAAGTAAAAAAACAAAATGGGAACAAATGCAATATTTAAAATGAAGAACGAGTAAAGTTAAATCAGCAAACTTACCAGTATTTCAGTGGGAACTATGGGCCTGCTTTTGGCTAATGAGATGGTCAATGTCCGGTTCCATATTTGTCACTGCTAGTCGTAACAAGTGATGCAAGTGTGCATCAGTTAAGTCTAGATCTGGTTGGAGATTTCAGATGTTTCATTCTGGAAAACATCCCCACCCGGCTCCTGGGCGCCCGGGACTGGCGCAGGTCTCCTAGCTGGCTAGGGGACTTGGGGCCGGCTGGAGCGCCTGCCCTTGCACACTTAACCCTCTTCCTTCTGCCTCCTCCTGGCCGACTGGGGGGAGGGGGTGGGGCTTGATCATGTGTCCTCCCCCCAGGCTCGTCACTCCCGGAGCGGCACTCCGGTGAGCTCCCCCTCCAACGGACCCCTGGCGGCACACCCGGCAGGCCAGAAAAATGCCCTCGGTGGGCCGCATGTGGCCCGCGGGCCGTAGTTTGAGGACCCCTGCTGTACACCATGCTCAGAAACCCTGTGGCTGTTCCAGGGCCTTGCAAACGGTAGCCTGATATGAGAACGCACAACAACAAAACCACACAGGTCATTGGGACCATTTTACGAACACAAATTTCAAATATGTTCATTAATTTTCAAATACATAATTCTTACGTCCACAAATTGTATCCTCAATTAAGTCCTAAAATAAAATTCTAAGGCACCGTATAAGCCCCATTTCAAAAACATATTGATGTTAAATGGAGATTTTCAGATAATATCCAATCCCGGGACCATTTATCTTTCTACCATATAAATTATGGAGATTATGAAATATCGTTTGAGAACCTTATAAAAACATCACTTCCCAAAGTCTGGGAAAGAGACAGTTTGATATTGTGGTTAACAGCGTGGACTCTAATCTGGGAGCACCGGGTCTGATCCCCCACTCTTCCACATGCAGCTGCTGGTGTGACCTTGGGTCAATCACAAGTTCTCTCAGAGCTGTTCTCTCAAGAACAGTCCTCGAGAGAGCGCTCTCAGCCCCACCTACCTCGCAGGGTGTCTGTTGTGGGGAGGGGAGAGGGAAAGGAGATGGTAAGCCGCTCTGAGACTCCTTCAGGTAGTGAAGGGCGGGGTATAAATCCAGTCTCTTCTTTTTGAAATGGGACTTATATGGTCACCTACATAGTGCCTTATGAATCTGTCTTATGACCTTTTTGAGGAAACAATTTGTGTATATAAGAATGATGCGTTTGAAGATTAATGAACATACTTGACATTTATATTAGTAATTTGGCCCCGGTTACCTGTGTGGTTTTTTTTGTTGCTGTACATTTTTCTTGTGACCTTAAAGCACAGGAACGGGGTCAGATGTCAGAATCTGCAGATTCTAACAAGGATTTCTGGGATCTCATGCTATATATTGTAACCTGACTTGGCTATGCTGTGCAAACCTGTTCCTGTACCAACTATGTAATCATGCCTATTGCTATTAGCTTGACAATTGTGAATGTATCTTCTGTGACCCCAGGTTTATGGCTTTGACCAGGCCTGGTCTATGTATCTGTTTGCCCGGGAGAGTGACAACTTCAAAGCATGGGAACAATGGGCCTCTCACACTCCTGCCTCCGCATTCCATTCATCCCGGCTGGGAAGACAGGGACCATTTCTTATCAACGTGCGAAGGCCTTGGGGAAGCTATTTGTTATGTGAAGATGGTTACATCTGAGGGGTCTGGTTTGGGAAGGGAAATTTACTGCTTCACACCTCACTCTCTTTCCTGTGGGAAGCAAACGGCCAGAGAACCTTTTGGCCCGCGGTTTTTCCCCCCTTGTTGATTGGTTACCTATGGGCAATTCAAATTGTGCTGGAGGGTATATTAGACCTGCTTCTATTGTATGCGTTATCTCTGACAATAATCCGAGGACCTGTACCAATGTAGAAACTGGAAATAAAGAACTGTGTTTCATCAACAAAGATCTGATCCTTGACTACTTTGAGCAGAAGCCTCACATCAGACCAGCGAGAGGTGGAGGCCTGAATTTAAGAGCCGGCTGCCGAGACAGCAAAACAGGCTCAGCGAGTTTGCTCTTGGGAGTTTCAGAGATTTTTGGGCCCTTCTCCAAACACGGTACGCAAGATGTTAGCAGAATGGTTTCTATCCCCCACCCCTTTCCCAGGTCCACCACGTTCTATCTACTAGCAACGATACCTTCTTCCTGCCAATGTCTTGGTATGGTTTACCATTTCCCCGAGCTACTCTGCAGATACTGGATGACATTTATTTACGTAGAACATTTTTACGCCACCTCTCCTGGAAACCGGCTCAGGGGCGGCTGACCAAACAAAGTGAGCTCTCTCACAAAGAAGTCATTTATTACTCGGAAACCCCATTTTAAGAATGCTTCAGTCCCAAGCAACGCTGCGAATGCCAGGGCATTTTGGAGGATGTCGATTCACAGCAGTAGGAAAGAACAAGAGTCCAGTTCTTACTGCGTACAGTACTGGTCGCCCCACCTCAAGAAAGATATTATAGCATTGGAAAAACAGCAGAAAAGGGCGACTCAAATGATAAAAGGGTTGGAATACTTTCCCTGTGCAGAAAGGTTGAAGCACTTGGGGCTCTTTCGCTTGGAGAAACGACGGCTGAGGGGTGACATGATCGAGGTTTACAAGATTATGCATGGGATAGAGCAGGTCGAGAAAGAAGCGCTTTTCTCCCTTTCTCACAAGACAAGAACTCCTTGTGGGCACTCCACGAAATTAAGGAGCAATAGGCCCAGAACAGAGAAAAGGAAGTCCTTCTTCACCCAAAGACTCATTAACCTGTGGAATTCCCTGCCACAGGAGGTGGTGGCAGCTACAAGCATAGCCAGCTTCAAGAGGGGACTGGATAAATATATGGAGCAGGGGTCCATATGCGCCTATGAGCCAGAAGATATAGATGGAAGACTCTGTCTGGGGTAGTGATGCTCTATCTTCTTGGTGCTGGGGGGGGGGCAACAGTGGGAGGACTTCTGGAGTTCTGGCCCTGCAGCTGGACCTCCTGATGGCACCCGGGTTGTGGCCACTGGCCTGAATCTAATTTAACACGGCTCCTGTTATGTTCTTAGGTTAATACTTAACACTTTGCTTCAGTTCTGTTTTTTAGATTTCTGGTTGCTTCTACAACCCAGATCCTTATTGCAGTGAATGTCCTATCCTGTAGACTTGTATTGGCTTAGGGTGCTTTCACACACACCAAACAACGCACGTTCAATCCGCTTCCAGTGCCCTTTGCCACTGGATTTTATTGTGCGAAAGAGCAAAATCCACATGCAAACTGTCGCTGAAGTGGATTGAAACTTCATTATTCAGCACGTGTGAAAGGTCACTTACTCTATGTAATCCACTTTGAGTCCAAGGGGAAAAGGCAGGCTATAAATGAATAAGATAGCTGCCATGTGGGTTGTGGGAAATTGCAAAATATGGGGAAGTTATAAGCCAAGTGGTCCCCTTAGACCAGGGGTGTCAAACATGCAGCCCAGGGGCCGGATCAGGCCCCCGGAGGGCTTCTATCAGGCCCGCAGCGGAACTGGCCATCTCCTGCTTCCAGTTCTGTTGCTGCTGCTGCATCATAGCTTGCTTCACCAGATACTCACAATCGCTCAGCCATTTCACGTTTCCCCCTGGGTCCTAGGCTCTGAGCATGAGATTTCCGTGGCGAATGTCCATAAATCAAAAGTAGGTTTGCAGCTTACAGATACACACCTGAGCAGCATACTCAAGATTGCAACAGCACAGACATTTTGATGCAATAATTCAGAGCGAGAGGTCTCAGTTATCAGAGATAGTTAAATAAACAAAACATTGCAAGAATGCTAATGTTTTAAGCATGTTTTTATCTTTAAGTTAAAAAAAAACCTTTGTGTTTGTGTCCTTTATAAAGTTTATATCTCCACTACCTGACATTACATTTTATGACACCCATGGCCCGGCCCAATAAGGTCTCGTTTATGTCAGATCCGGCCCTCACAACGAATGAGTTCAACACCCCTGCCTTAGACAGATGCAGCCGTCTGTCCACGGTCAACTCCCTCTCTCATGAGGTGGGGGGAAAGCCCCGTTCGTTTCTGTATTTAAGGAAGTGAAACTTTGGGGGGAAAGCGAACAAGCCCCTGGATCCACACTAATGGCGTCAAAACAAATATCACAGTTACATACTGTTCATTTTCTCCTGAACATCAAGGTTATCAAGCATCTGACTGCAACAGAATTTTACGATAAGGTCTCCAGAGAAGAAAACATGTTTTAGAGGAGATTTTTGAACAGGGGGAGAGCATGCCGTGGAGTGAGACGGGCCTTGACAAATTTTCTTGGGCTCTACCCAACGTTTTCGGCCATTAGCATCCCGAGAGCTACCTTCAAACACTAAATTAACTTCTCCCCCATTTTCCTCCCATCATTCTGTCTGTACTTCTAAAAACTCTATTTAATTTGATACTAGAGCCAGCATGGAGGGCTGAATTACTGAATTAATCTACCCTCTGAAATTCATCAATCTACCCTTTGTATATCCAATGGGCTGCAGTGGCTCAAGAGGTTAAGACGCTGAACTGCAGACCAGAAGGTCGGCTGCTCAGCAGTCCAAGACCCGAGTGCCGCATGACGGAGTGAGCTCCCGTCTCTGGCCCCAGCTCCTGCCAGCCTAGCAGTTCGAAAGCAAGGAATTGCAAGAAGATAAATAGAGGTACTGCTTCGGTGGGAAGGGAACAGCGTTCCACAGGATCCTTCCAAGGAATTCTGCATCATTTAATGTGTCATGTTAATACTTCATGCTTCGCTTCGGCTGTTTTTTAGATTTCTAGTTGGTTCTACAATCCGAATCCTTATTTGCATTGTTCATTAAATGTCCCATCCCATTGACGATATTGACTTCCTCTGCATAATCTGCCTTGTGTCCAAGTGAGAAAGGCAGACTATAAATACACACACACACACACATACAAAAAAAATCATTTCGGTGTGATGACGTTGCCAACTTTGGGAAATTCCTGGAGATTTGGAAGGGGGTGGATCTTGTGGAGTGGAGGATTTGGGGAGGGAAGTTAGCCAGATTTAATGCCATAGAGTCTAGCTCCCCATGCAGCCATCTCCCCAGGGGAGCTGAACTCTGTTTTTCGAACATTAGTCGTAATTCCAGAAGACTCCAGGTCCCACCTGGAGGCTGGCAACCTCTACTGGGCTCTGAACCTGTGCAATCTCTTACTCTCAGGTGGATAGCCATATTGGCATGAAGCAACAGGACAAAATTTGAGTCCAGTGGCACCTTTTAAGGTCAACAAAGCTTAATTCTGGGTATCAGCTTTTGTGTATCGGAAGAAGTGAGCACGCACACAAAAGGTCAAACCCAGAATTAAACTTTGTTGGTCTTTGAGGTGCCACTGGACTCTTAACTTTGCCTGCATACAAACTGGGTATCAGCTTTCGTGTATCAGAAGAAGTGTACATGCACATGAAAGCTTATACCCAGAATTAAGAAGAAGAGATTGGAGTTATTATCCTGCCCTTTACTACCGGAAGGAGACTCAGAGCAGCTTACAAGCTCCTTTCCCTTCCCCTCCCCACAACAGACATCCTGCAAGGTAGGTGGGGCTGAGAGAGCTCTGACAGAAACTGCTCTTTTTCGAGAACAGCTGTGCCAAGGTCATCCAGCAGCTGCAAGTGGAGGAGTGGGGAATCAAACCCGGTTCTCCCAGATTAAGAGTCCACACACGTAACCACTACACCAAACTGGCTCTCTTTGAACGGGGTATAACCTTTCATGTATCGGAAGAAGTGTGCAGGCACACAAAAGCTTATACCCAGAATTAAATTTTGTTGGTCTTCAAGATGCGGCTGGACTCAGACTTTGCCTACGATGCAAGTACTGTTCCCCTCTAAAACCTAACCGTTCCTTCCCGCGAAAGAGGCAACCCCAAAGGACACTTCACTAACGTGTGGTATACCTGCACAATAAGAGATCTGTCCCAATCCTGAACTTGTTTGCGGGTTAAAGAAAAAATTAAAAGATTTCAGCTGCCCCAAACTCTTTTGGGTGCCCTCATTGATGGAACCCGGGGTGCTCGTTTCCGGGAAAACAGGGCTCCCCAAACGACTTTTCCTATGCCTACCACTTCCCTGTTGCGAAAGGGGGACAAAGGAATGGAGTCAATCCGGTCTTGCGCAGCCGGGAAGCGACCGAGAGAGGGGCCCTTTGGAGAGGAAGGGGCGGCGGCTGCTTTGAATCCGGAGTCCCTTTTTTTTTTTGGTCTACTCTGCGTTTGCAACGAAGCGACAGTCCTGGAAAAAGAGGGAAGCGGCCGAGTCTGGCCCCGTCTCGGTTAATGAATGGGCGCTGCGCAAAAAAGCGCCGTCTTGGGGTGGCGCGATCTCGATGCAGCTGGCAGAACGGCCCCCCATCCGACCACCCCCGGACGGCGCCACGTCAGATCTCTCGGCCGCAGCGCTTCTGGATCGCGGCGGGCTGGACGGCGCGCAACGGGGCTTGCGCCGCGCAACTGCAATCCTCGCCCCGCACCCCTGGAGAAAGGCGTGCTTAAAACAGACCCCAAACGGCGAACGCATTCGATTTTTTTTGTTTTTAAAAGCCCTTGGAAGCGAATTAGACAGCCGACACGTGTCCCCGCGGCTCCTTACTCACCCGTGACGCGTGTCCTTCGCCGTTGGCTCTGACGCACGCCCATGGCAGATGCGCGACTGGTGACGGCGCGGGCTCCTTGCGCCAGATCTGCTTCTGCTTCCCCCCCGCCCCCCCCCCCTTACAATGCAACCCCTTCCATCTTTTGCAATCAAAAGGGTTTCCGTGCACGTGAGAACGCCACGCACTCGGGCGTATGCGGATTTGTTTTGTGCGTGTCTTAAGGGACCAAAAGCAAACGGCGTGTTTGGCGGCGGGGGGGGGGGGGGGGAGGATGCAGGGAAGGGGAGAAGCCCCCCTCCGGCGGCTCCCCCTTCCAAGACGAAGTGTCCTTTCCCTTTCCAACGAGCCGGGTCACTTTCACTCGCCTCCCCCCCCCCCCCCCGCTTTGATGTATGCGGCTCCCTGCGAACTTCAAAGGCACCGCGCGGTCTGTCCGGGCTCGGGAGACCGCACAGTCTCCAAGGGCTACCCCAGGCGAGGAGGGCGGGCGCGATCCGCGTCGTCAAGCCGCCGTCGGGCGGGAGGGTGCGAGGCGGCACGGGGCGGGGGGAGGCAGCGAGCCGTCAGAGCCAGAAGAAAAAGGGAAACATGTCCGCCAGCTCCGCTTTCCTTTGGGGCCGGGGGGGGGGGGAGTAGCTCATCCGTCTAGCCCAGGAAGTGAAAAGTCGCCCTGCCTTGCAAAAGAGGGGAAAGGGGGGGGGAGGACAGAGAGAGAAAGTGAAAACTGACCCGGATCCACTGGCGGCTGGCTCCGCCTTGCACCCGAGGAGGCGCACTTCCTGCAGAAAGGGCCGGGCGCGCGTTGCAAAGGGGCGCGACGCGTGGTCCGGGAGCGCAGCAGCCGCTGTGGGTTGCTGCTGGCAAGCGAGAGGTGGGCGGGGGCGCTTCGCTGGACTGGCGCGCGTGTCTGAATGCTCGCCGCGGGGAGGAAAGGGCTTTCCCAGCAGAACCCCGCGGCGGTGGGCGTGCTTGAGGGACTAGGCTGCTTTCGCGCACGATTGCATGCTTACTGCACTATAGCAAGTGTGTGCAACTGGGGTTTTGTGTTTTTTTTTTGGTCCTTTTTTATGCAAGGGAATCCAGGTGTGTAGCCGTGTTGCGCCATGGACCATGCACTCTCAGTGTGCTATAGTCGTTGTTTGCCGCTGGATATTTTTTTTTTGGTCCCTTTTTCCGTGCAAGGAAATCCGGGAGCAAAGGATGGCTGCGGCACACGGAGGGAGCGGTAGTCAACGATGTCTTCTTGGAGTGTAAACTTTCTTAAAACGTTAGGGACGCCCGGATAACGCTGATTTGTAATTATGTCCCAGGGAGGGATATCAGATTTTATTTAGACAAGCTCTTAGCCTATAGAGACCAGGGGTAAAGGTTTCCCTTGCTCGAAAGCCAGTCGAATCTGAGTCTGGGCGGTGGTGCTCGTCTCCTTTTCCAAGCCGAAGAGCCAGCGCTGTCCAAAGACTTTTTCCGTGGTCACGGCCAAAAAACAGCCGAAGCGAAGCATGAAGTGGTAACATGACACATTAAATGATGCAGAATTCCTTAGAAGGATCCTATGGAACGCTGTTCCCTTCCCGCCGAAGCGGTACCTATTTCTCTGCTTGCAGTCTCTTGCTTGCAAACTGCTAGGCTGCCAGGAGCTGGGGCCAGAGATGGGAGCTTATTCCGTCACACAGCTTTCGGGTCTCGAACTGCTGAACCACCGATCTTCCGGTCCACAGTTCTGCGTCTTAACTACACTATAGCAATTCCTAGAATCACAGAGTTGGAAGGGACCTCCAGGGTCATCTAGTCCAACCCCCTGCACAATGCAGAAAATTCACAAATCACTCCCCCCCCCCCGACCGGTGTTTCACGCCCAGAAAATGACAAAAAAAATCCAAGATCTCCAGGCCTGGAGAAAAAGTGCTTCCTGACCCCCAAAGTGGCCATCAGCATTTCCCTGGGCGTGTCGGAAACAGCCGCAAGAACTAAGAACTGATGCGACCCTCCTTGCCCTCCCTCTCACGATCTGCAAATGTTTGCAACTGGATTTTTGGCCCTTTTTACGCAAGAAAATACAGGCGCAATGGATTGTTGTGGCACACAAAGAGGGCATGGTCCAACAACGGTAGGTACTGGTGGGTTTGCATCTCTGGGGGACTTTTCCCTGTGCAGACAACCTGTCCGCATGTTTACTGACGGGGCACAGAAGGAGAACGGGCAACTGTCGGCAGTTGACGATATCACGTGCCCAGGCCTTCCCACTTGTTTCATTGCCTTTCTCTCAGGTTATGGATGGAACCAGTGTTCAAGAGAAGTTATTCTAAAAAGCAGCAGAAACGCCGTCTTTTCTCTCACTTGCATGCTGCCGCCAACTGCCTCTCTGTTATCTCCTGAAGTGTTATATTTGGACTGCACTGTCCACGTTTGAATGTTGGGGATAGTTCCAGAAAATTTTGACGGCTTTGACAATTTTTTGGAGTAAGTGTTGACCGTCCACGATGGCTGTGCTTTGCTTGCGACAGTCCTGTATCTTTGAGCAATGGTTTGTCAAACCGGCTATCTTTCTTTTTTTCATAATTCTTTATTGTTTTATATCATAAAATGCATCCATCACCAACACCACCCCGTGCGACCTCCAGGCAGTAGATACATAAATAAAATTCCATACAGTATTATATCACAATCAATCCAAGTACAGCTCTATTGCTCTATTAAACTTCCATCTCTATCTTATACTCACTTTAACCTCTCAATTTCCTATTAACTGACTGATCGTCCCAAATTTTTTCAACTGTCCCACATACCTCGCCATCCTTCTAAACCAGTCCTCCTCCTGTTCACTAACCTTTAACCCAGGGGTGGCCAACCTTGCTTAACGTAAGAGCCACATAGAATAAACATAAGAGCCACATAGAGATGTCTGAGAGCCGCAAGACAGGAACAAATATCACACGTTTTTATTTTTAAAAATATGCAAATTTGCTTTTTATTAACGTTAAATAGGACTGCCAAAAATAAAAACAAACGAGGAAAACCAGTTATAAGAAAGAGAGAGAGAGAAACTAGGAAAGCAAATAGATGGGAGGGAGGAGGGAAGGAAGGAAGGGAGAAAGAGAGAAAAAGCATGCCTCCCCTTTGCTTCCCCAGCCGCCCTGCCAGGAGCCGCACAATATGTGTGAAAGAGCCGCATGTGGCTCCTGAGCCACAGGTTGGCCACCCCTGCTTTAACCCATTCATCCTACATATCTTCATCATAATATACTCTAAAATTATTATACTATTCATTTTGTCCCTCCCAGGATTAATCGTCAGTTCCTCGGCTTCTTTCCAGTTCCTTGCTATCACTTGTCTTGCTGCTACTAACATCAGATTTATCCATTTACCTTCCTGTTTTGACCTTAACCCTATACCATCCAGATTAATAAGTACTATTGCTAGGATTGCCAAGTCTTCAAAACTCACTGGCGGGGGGGAGTCCTCCTTTGGCCGGGAGTTTCTCCGGGTGCGCGCAAAAAGCGTGCACACCCAGCGATGTCACCAGAAGTGACGTCAGCACTTTGGGGGCGTTGCCAGGGCGACGCTCTGGCAATCGCCCCAAAACTCTATGGTATCGGGGGTGGGGTTCCCCCGCCGCCCAAATGCTGGCCGGCGGATCGGGAACCCCTTTAGCTAATTAGTACTCGGTTGACTGTTTTGTACATGGTGTTGCTTTGCGGCTTGTAATCTCTCGGCACGGTTTTTCCCCTGTTTGGTTTATGCCATGTGGAGGATGACAACCCCCCCTGGTATATAGAAACGCGTGTTTGCTACAGACCTTCCCAAAACTGAAACCGGAAGCTCTGGTGTCTGTTTTCCTGCCTCACTGCTGCCTGTTAGAAGAGACTCGTGTTACCAACCAGATTGTTCCAGAATCAAGACTATGGCAGAATTATAAGTGAGCCAGTTTGGTGTAGTGGTTAGGAGTGCGGACTCTAATCTGGGAGAACGGGGTTTGATTCCCCACTGCTCCAAATTAAGCCAACTGGGTGACCCTGGGTGAGTTACAAGTTCTCTCAGAGCTGTTCTCTCAAGGGCAGTCCTCAAAAGAGCTCTCTCAGCCCCACCTACCTCACAGGGTGTCTGTTGTGGGGAGGGGAAGGGAAAGGAGTCAGTAAGCCAGTCTGAGACTCCTTCGGGTAGTGAAGGGCGGGGTATAAATCCAATCTCTCTCTCTCCTTCTCTCTTCTTTTTCTGTACAACAGTCAGAATTGGCGTAGGCCTCTCTGTTTGGTTCTCTCCCATGAGGCTTTGCAGGAGGCTCCTCAGCCTGACCAGGCACAAAGAACGGTTGACATTTCTGAGTTCCAGCCTGGAAGCCAAAACATCTAGCTTGGAGGACCTGTGGCTCCAGGCGCCTGTCTCAATAGGGAGGGTGTTTTTGATCCAGCACTGCAATGACTCCGGCCAGAGTCTTCTGGTTAGAAAAGGGAGGGGGTCTGGGTGTCATCAAGACCGTCCAAGATTACTTGGTTGACAGCTAATCTGGATTCTGAAGGTAATTTGACACCAGCGTTTGAGATGCTAAGGGCCCCTGTGCCAACCCCGAGATGCTAAGGGCCCCTGTGCCAACCCCGTGGTTTAGGTCTTCCCAGAGGGGCCAGAATACATTCCTAAAGAGATAAGAATTCCTAAATGAATACTACGTGGACTGTTCGTTTAGAAGCCTTGGTCTGTCTGTTCCCTTCTGTGAGATAAATACTGAAATTGCCACTTGCTTGGAAATTTGTGCAGTGTGGTTTTCTTTCAACAAATGGTTTTAACATTGGAACGGATTTCTCTCTCTCTCTCTCTCTCTCTCACTCACTACGAGGTTCCTGCCAGTGCTCCCTCTAAGCGGTGGGGTCTTGTGAGCAAAAATTCTACTTTGTGAGCTACTGGCATTAAAGTTGTGGGCGAGCGATTTGGCTGCTGCATAAACTGGTTTGCTCTGGAGCCCTCCTTCCTGAGCGAAGACAAAATTCGGTGAGCCGGAGGCTGAAAAACAGTGAGCTAGCTCACAGCCGTGAGTGACTGCAGCCAGGAAATTAAAAAGACGCCTGCTCCTTGGGAGGAAAGCGATGGCAAACCTAGACAGCATGACAAAAAGTAGAGACATCACCTGGCCAACAAAAGTCTGTATGGTCAAAGTGAGGGTATTCCCAGTAGTGAGGTATGGCTGCGAGAGGAAGGCCGAGCACCGAAGAATAGATGCTTTCGAATTGTGGTGCTGGAGAAGACTCTTGAGAGTCCCCGGGACTGCAAGGAGATCACGCTGACGCATTGAGGCATTGTCCCCGCTGATCGGTAGCCCTCCTTGTAATGATAAACAGGTATTAGGAATAGTTCCTGTTCCAATCTTTCTGCCGTTTCGCTTTATGAGAAATAATAGTCAGTTCGCTGAGGAAGTTTCAGCGAAACGAAGGTCTCCAGCCAGCAGCTTCATCTTCGGTTTCACTGCTTTGACATTCTTACTCAGCTCAGGTCTTCTGACCGCTTTTGAAACTTCTGTATTAATTACCCTTTTGTGATTTATTGCTCTGTCACCATTCGATCTGTATTTAGGTCTCTGGACCTTCGTTTGTCATTATATTATACGTAGTGTGGCAATTTGCAGGAACCTGAGGGACCGCCTTTCCCTGCATGTGCCCCAGAGTGCACTGAGGTCGGGATCTCGGAATCATCTGGACTGAAAGACGCCACACGGGCCCCTACCATGACCAGGGCCTTCTCAGTGGCGGCTCCGTACTGGTGGAAGGAGCTCCTGGAAGACATCAGGGCCCTGCAGGACCTTTTACAGTTCCGCAGGCCCTGCAAAACGGAGCTCTTCCACCAGGCCTTCGATTGGGAGCCGCTAACGATTAACGACTGAACTGTGGTAAGGCCCTCTATGCTATCACCAACAGCCTGCGATATACCGGATCCTGACTTTGGCCACACCCCTTTGTCATCGTCTTTCCACGGCCTATTGGGGTCACCTTGTATTGTTATAACGCCACCAGCACGCTATTTGTAACGTATATGAGTTTTATGATGTTTGTCATTTGTGTTTTAATGCTTTTTAACTTTTAATGTAAGCCACCCTGAGCCTGCTTGGCAGGGAGGGTGGGACAGAAATAAATAAATACGGAAGGGATGAGCTGGTGGTCAGCAATTGTGGCCCTTTCGTACCTGGCCAGGGTAATGCCGACTGTCTCGCTGGGGTCAAGGAAGGAGTTTTTCTCCATGCCAGACTGCTCCAGGGATCCTGGAGGGTTTTTTTGCTTTCCTCTGAGCATAAAGCAGAGGGCCTTGAGGGACTGCGGGAGTGGGAGGTCGCTGTGAATATCCTGCACTGTTCCGGGGGTTGGACTAGATGACCCTTGAGGTCCGTTCCAGCTCTGTGTTTAGTACTGGCTGCAGCAGCTGTCCCTTTACCATTGCCACTATCTGCCCTTTTCATTACAGTAGAAGACAGAGAGAGAGAAGAGACTGGATTTATGCCCCGCTCTTCACTTGTAGTCTCAGAGCGGCCTACAAACGCCTTTCCCTTCCCTTCCCCACAACAGACAGACACCCTGTGAGGTGGGTGGGGCTGAGAGAGCTCTGAGACAACTGTCCTTGAGAGAACAGCTGGTACAGAGCTATTGTTGGAAAGGTCAAGCTAGCTGACACATCAGCTAAGGTCTGAGCATATCCTGATCTTCTCCCTTTGCTACACAATGTACATTGTTCTCTTGGGGTTTCACTACTGATAAGGCTGTTTGCCAGGAGAGAGCTCTAGGAGACATCTACCTGTGCTGATGTGATTATGTGTATTGAACGCTGGCGTGGCTGACTGCAAGTGTGTTGTGTAAGACTGTCAGCCTGGGCTTAAAATAAACGACCACTGCCGAGTTTGGGCAGACCGGTGCTTTTGCTTCCTTCCACCCGTGTCTCGTGTGCAGTCCTTCAAGCTATGGCTTGCCCAAGGTCATCCAGCAGCTGCAAGTGGAGGAGTGGGGAATCAAACCCGGTTCTCCCAGACTAGAGTCCGCGCACTTCACCACTACACCAAACTGGCTCAGGACAATCCTACTGTGCAAAAAAAAAATCCATTTCGAACAATTGTTTTGCTTAGTTTGCAGAAAGCCAGGAGAGCGAAACGGTCTTCCTTTGTGGGAAAGCACCGGCCTCTTTTTAAAAAGAGAAACAGACGGAAGGGGACCGTGGCCTTCGGCATATGCAGGCTGCCCTTGAAATGTGAAGATAACGGGGGGAAACGTTAAAAGTACGGGAATTACAACAAATATGGTGAAGAAATGTACTGCTGATTAATAGTCTGATGCATACAATTTCAACTGTACAGACAAAGAGTGCCTTTTAGGGTATCCACATATATCATCTTGTGGCCTTTACATTCACCTTGTAAGGCAGGTCAGCGATAGATTCGTAACCGAGAGGGCTTCTTCACTTGAGTCCATGGTGGAGGGAACTTTTTATTGTTGTTGTTCAGTCGCACGGTTGAGTCCGACTTCGCTACCCCATGGACCACATCACGCCAGGTTCTCCTGTCTTCCGCCATCCTCCAGAGTTTGCTCAACTTCATGTTTGTCACATCGATAACACTGTCTAGCCATCTCATCCTTTGCCGTCCCCTTCTTCTTTGACCTTCAGTCTTCCCCAGCCTCGGGGTCTTCTCCAGGGAGTGCTCCCTTCTCATTTGATGGCCAAAGCATTTGATCTTCGGCTTCAGGATCTGGCCTTCCAGGGAACAGTCAGGGTTGATTTCTTTTAGGATTGGCTGATTTGATCTCCTTGCAGTCCATGGGACTCTCAAGAGTCTTCTCCAGCACCATAGTTCTCTCCCCCCCCCCCCCCCCCCCCAGTATGTCCTCTTACAAACTGGTCTGTAAGAACAATGACCTGATTTGCATTCCTGCATGATCTGATGCAATTCTGCAGGGCCTGTTCCACCAGGCTTTTGGTTGAGGGCAGCAACATTTTTTTCCCTGGCTGGCCCCTCCCTTCCCTCCCCCCTTTTCTGGCACTTCTGTCCTGAGTTCTCTTCCCCCTTGTGCAGAAAACGGCCAGGCAGTCCAGAATTGGGTTAGAAAATTTACAGGATGCCATCTCGGGACTTTTTATTCTGGTCTCTTACCTTTTACCAGATTGCGTATTGAATTTTGGGCTGCAGTGGCTCAAGTGGTTCAGACGCTGAACTGCAGACCAGACAGTCGGTAGTTCAGCAGTACAAGACCCGAGTGCCGCGTGACAGAGGGAGCTCCCGTCTTTGGCCGCAGCTCCTGCCAACCTAGCAGTTCGAAAGTAAGAGATTGCAAGTATATAAACAGGTACCGCTTCGGTGGGAAGGTAACAGTGTTCCGTGTGCCTCGGCGTCTAGTCATGCCGGCCACATGACCACGGAAATGTCTTCGGACAGCACTGGCTTGGAAACAGAGATGAGCACCGCCCTCTAGAGTTGGATTCGACTGGCTTTCAAGCAAGGAAAACCTTTACCTATATTGAATTTTAATGTTTGCATACTTTTATGACATTATGCGCCTTTGTAAACCACCCAGAGCTGGGCAGGAGCTTGGCATACGTCACTGCTCTCAAGACGCTTGAAACACACATGGAGCAAATGGTTGCCAATCTCCTGGCGATGAAAACCTCAAGAAAAAGAACTGTGTAACAAACCACTCAAACCGGTTTGTTACACAGTTATTTTTCTTGTGGTCTTCATATTCTACAGTGTACCATCTCGTTGGCTGGACGGAGCCTACTGGCCATGGGTGGGGAACCTCCAGGAATCGCAGCTGATCTCCAGACATACAGAGATCAGTTCCCCTGGAGAAAATGGGTGCTTTGGAGGGTGGACTCTCTGGCATTGTACTCTGCTGAGGTCCTTTTCCTCTCCAAACACTCCCCAGATCCCAACCCCAAAAATCTCCAGGAATTTCCTAACCTGGAGTTGGCAACCAAGTGCAGTTAGCAAAAGGCAACTTGTATTAATCTAAGAGCTGTGCAGAAACAAAGACGCGCAGGAAGGAAAGAGCAACGGGGAAAAAATACATGCATGCCGCATTGGAAATTTTGACGTCTCCGAGTCTGCGCAGAGCAGCCTCGCCGGCTCGCGCCTCCGCTTTCAGTCCGGGATTCCGCACGGTGAACTACGGCTCCCAGCAGGCTTTGCGACGACGCCGTGCTCTGACGTCTCCGGCCTCTCCAAGGCCCTGGAACAATAGGCGCTCGCGAGCAGAGCCGCGGCTGGGCTTGGGCTCTTCTCCTCCGCCCCTCCTCTCCCAGGGGCTGGGGGCTGCTGGGACTTGTAGTTTGAAGCGGGATGGCCATGGAGAGGACCATGGCCAGCGGCTCCTTGCTAGGCGAGATTGGTGAGTGGAGGGTCTGGTCGGGTGCTGAGCAGGAGGGAAGGGAGAGGGGTGCAGGGGAAGAGGGTGGTGGGTGCTTGGGGAGGGGGCGCAGAGGAAGGCACCCCCCCCCCACCCCAGCAGCCCCTGCCTTTGCTTCTGCTCAACTGCATCTTTGGCAAGCGGCCCCTTGTGCATTTTTGAGGTTTGCACAGGAAGGCATTTCGTGGGCTCTGCCCCTATTTACAAATCTGTCCCTGTCTGTCTGTCGTCTCTCTAGTCTGGCTCTGTTTCTGTCTGTTTACCGACCATGTCTGTCTGCCTGTTTCTGTCTAGCCTGGCTCTCTGTTTCTATTTCTCCATAACGTCTGTCTGTCTTTGTGTCTCTGTCTAGCCCAGGGGTGGCCAACCTTGCTTAACGTAAGAGCCACATAGAATAAACGTCAGATGTCTGAGAGCCGCAAGACAGGAACAAATATCACACACACGTTTTTTATTTTTAAAAATATGCAAATTTGCTCTTTATTAACGTTAAATGGGACTGCCAAAAATAAAAACAAACGAGGAAAACCGGTTATTGATAATGATATTACTTGTTTGCTAATGATATTGAGAGAGAGAGAGAAAAAGAGAGAGATGGAAAGAAAGAATTAAAGAAGTGGAAAGAAAGAGAGAGAAAGAAACTAGGAAAGCAAATAGATGGGAGGGAGGAGGGAAGGAAGGAAGGGAGAAAGAGAGAAAAAGCATGCCTCCCCTTTGCTTCCCCAGCCGCCCTGCCAGGAGCCGCACAATATGTGTGAAAGAGCCGCATGTGGCTCCCGAGCCACAGGTTGGCCACCCCTGGTCTAGCCTTTTCTGTTTCTGTCTATTCACCATATCTGTCTCTCTCTCTCTACCTGTCTAGCAATCTGGCTTTCTCTGTTTTGATCTATTTAGCTTGCCTGCCTGCCTGCCTGCCTATCTATCTATGTATCCAGCCAGGGGTACTTTCCTAGAAAAAGAGGTGCCGGAGCTCATTAGCACGACTCATTAGCATATGCCACGTCCCCTGACATCACCAGAAGTGTGTCAGAAAGGGAATGTCAGTTTCAGCCCCATTATATCCTATGGGCCATTGAAATCAATGGCAAAAACTCATAGGGTATATGAGGGGTAGGAGGAAAGGGGGTTTGAGGGAGAGGCTCCAAACTTGCAGGGTAGCTGCTGGGGCCTCTCCTCGAAATGCCCACCAAGTTTCAAGAAGATTGGACCAGGGGGTCCAATTCTACGGGCCCCCAAACAAGTTGCCCCCATTCCCTCCATTGTTCTCTATGGCGGGAAAAAAGTTAACATTTTTTCCCTCCATAGAGAACAATGGAGGGGATGGGGCCATAGAATCTGTTTGGGGGCCCACAGAATTGGACCCCGTGGTCCAATCTTCTTGAAACTTGGTGGGTATTTCGAGGAGAGGCCCCAGCAGCTACCCTGCAAGTTTGGAGCCTCTCCCTCAAACCCCCTGCCCTCCAGTGGCTTTTAAAGTTGCCACCAAATTTTGGCAGCAATTCAGCAGCGAGCTGAATCAGATTAGAGAATCTGATTCAGCCCGTGGCTGCCCTACTGGCCAGTCCTGAGCTGGTGGAGCTTTGCTCCGCCTCGCTCCGGCCCCAACGGACCCCTGTATCTATCTATCTATCTATCTATCTATCTATCTAGTCATCTGTCTGCCTGCTATCATCAGTCTTTCTTTCTGTCTATCTATCTAATCATCTAGCTAGACAGACAGACAGGTGATTAGCTAGCTAGCTAATCATCTATCTATCTATCTATCTATCTAGTCATCTGTCTGCCTGTCTATCATTGGTCTGTCTATCTGTCTATCTAATCATCTAGCTACGTAGCTAGCTAATCATCTGTCTGTCTGTCTGTCTGTCTGTCTATCCATCCATCCATCCATCCATCCATCCATCCATCCATCCATCCATCTACGTATCTACCTACCTACCAATCTATCTGTCTGCCTGCCTGCCTGTCTATCATCTATATATTTAAATGGAGCTTTTATTTTCTGGGGGAACGCACCAGAAAAGAGTTCCAGAACCTCTTCAGCAAAAGTTCTTTTAAACATATTTAAAAGTTCCTGAGTTTTCAGTATACAGACTGAAAACGTCATTTCCCTCTTGGGAGTTCCAGCACGTCTTTTTCCAAAGAAAAGAACAGAAGAGAAAAGCCCTGTCTCTCATCCCTGCTTCATGCATCCGATCAGAGTGGACTCCAGCCCGCAAAAGCATGTCCACAACAATTCCGTTCCTGCGATTCTCCTTTTGCTTTTCACTCGGAGAAGGCTGGACGTAGCCTTATTTTTGTTACTAAACCCGATCGGGGCTTTTTAGGCTTTTACAGCTGGACAGATGTGATGCAGCTGGACAGGACAGACTTCCAGTGTTGCCTGTTTAATAGGCATGGACAGTGGTTGTGTGTGCATCCTGGGTTCCTTTCTCTCTCTCTCCCTCTCTCTCCTGTGTTTACCAGCTTACTTTCTCTTGTCCCCGTTTGCCCTTTCGCCATGTGCCCGCTGACGAAACCACATGGGGCATGGAGCAGGGATCTTGGTATCCGGGCCAGAGAACAAAAATAAATCATTTACTGAGATCAGCCTTCTCGGGGCCGGCTGTTTGCTTCACCCTTTAAATTTAAAAATAAAACGCTACGCCACTGGTGGGTAGAAAAGGGAAAGGATAGCTATTTGAAATGTTTATTTAACTGTTTGTTTCCGCCATTTCGAACATGTCCCCCCCCACACTTCTTGATGCGCACTGTGACAACCAGGGGTCCGTTGGAGCAGGAGCGCACAGGAGCGCAGCTCCGGGAGTGAGGAGCCCAGGGGGCGGGCACATGACCAAGCCCCGCCCCCTCCTTGGCTTCCCCGAGCAGTGCAGAGGCGCAGCGCCCCGGGGAAAGCCCTGCTAGGGTCTTTATTGTTTTTAATGTTTTGTTTTAATATTGATAATTTTATCATTGTTCCTTTTATGACTGTGTGCTGCTTTTCCAGAGACTTGCTCAAGGTGGCATATAAATTTTCTAAGTATACCATTTTTTATCTGGGCACATGGCACATCAGTACTGGAGAAATCTCACCAACCCTTCAGCAGCTTCCACCCCATCAGTTTGGTGTAGTGGTCAGGAGTTGGACTCTAATCTGGGAGAACCGGGTTTGATTCCCCACTCCTCCACATGCAGCTGCTGGTGTGACCTTGGGCCAGTCACAAATTCTCTCGGAGCTGTTCTCTCATGAGCAGTTCTCAAAAGACCTCTCTCAGCCCCACCTACCTCACAGGGTGTCTTGTTGTGGGGAGGGGAGGGGGAAGGGATGGGTGGTGCACATGTCCTGGGTATCTCAAGTCTACTTGAAACCTGGTGGTTTCAAGGGAGCAGGAAGAGAATGCGGGTGTGTTCTTGACGCTTATTTTCATTGCACCAAGTATTGGATGGGGAAGGGAAGGGAGGAAGAGCAGGTCAGTTTCCCTCACCTGTGGAGTGGAGCCTGAGGGGTGGGTGTTGCCTTCTGACACCCTTCCGGTATGTGAGGGGGTGTGGCATATGCAAATGAGTCATGCTAATGAGCTCCTGCACCTCTTTTTTTACGAAATGACCCCTGGTGACAACATACTGGCTAAGCGGGGTACGCGCAAGCCTGTCGCCAGGATTTTGTGGCTTGTGGGGCGATTTTCTTTCCTGGTGGGTCTGAAGTTCTCAGTGCAGAAAGAACAGCCGTTTAGCCAATAGAAAGCTGTTGCCAGGAGAGATCTCTAAACTGCAAGCCACCCTGGGACTCCAAGTGACGGGCGGGGTATAAATCCAATCTCCTCCTCCTCCTCCTCCTCCTCTTCTTCTTCTTCTCTTCCTTCTCTTCCTTCTCTTTCTCCTTTCCCTTGCAAGCCTTCCTCTGTGGACTCCCAATTTCTACTATCTCTGCTTTTTCTAGGGTTCCCAAGTCCCCCCAGGGGGCGGGGAAACCCCTGCTCAATCGGCCTGCTCCCCACCAGCCCGGATTGGGCCACCGGGGGGAACCCCACCCCCAAATGGCCGAGCTGCGGAGACGTGCCCGGCGCAATGACGTCACCCGGAGGTGACGCCGTCATGTCGCGCACGTTTCGGGGGGGGCACCCGGTAATCACAGAGGTCCCGCCCCAACATGCCCGATGCAATGACATCACTTCTGGGCGACGTCATCGCAGTGTGCGCGCTTTGCACGCGTGCCAGAACACTCCCAGACCGGCATGGACTCCGCGGCCCCCCCCCCCTAAGCAACAGGTAAGACTTCGCAACCCTAGCTTTTTCTGCTGGCATGGAACTAGTCACTACTGCCCCTGGACCTGATCTTTGGTATCCTTCATGGCCACGATTGTGCCACGCAGTCTTTACTGTGGATTTGAGCTTGCAAGTCCCATCGGGGATCCTGGAACAGTCCTGGAGACTCCAACAGACTTCGCTGGACCCAAGACAACAGGGAGACTTGTGTTGTTTTGTTTCTCTTCCTGGGGCTTTGCGCACCTTTCGAGAAACGTCTCTGCTTGCGTAGCAGCCATGCTCACGCTGTCCACCTTTCTTCCCAGGTTTTTGGGCTGACAGGACGCCGGTTCACGAAGCAGCGCGGGGGGGAGAAATCCTAGAGCTGCAGCAGCTCATCGAGAACGGCGCATGCGTCAACCTGGTGACCTATGACTCCATCACGCCCCTCCACGAGGCCAGCCTGCGTGGCCAGACACAGTGCGTGAAACTCCTGCTGGCTGCGGGAGCCCAGGTGCGTGGTTGCAAAATCAAGCAGAGGTCCACCGGTACCTTAAAAGGCTCGCAAAAATGAAGTACGAAGAGGTATATCAGAAACAGGGATGTATCGTCAACTACAAAATGAAAACACCCATCTTTAGACGGGTGTAGTGGTTTGGTGTGTTGGTTAGGAGCTAATCTCTCATCTGGGAGAACCGGGTTTGAGTCCCCACTCCCCCACATTTAGCTGCGGGTGTGACAAGTTCTCTCAGAGCTGTTCTCTCAAGAGCAATCCTCGAAAGACCTCTCTCATCTCCCCCTACCTCACAGGGGGACCTTGGGGAGGGGAAGGGGAAGGGGAAGGGGAAGGAGCTTATTTGTTTATGTATTTATTTTTATTTTAATACCCCACCCTCCCCGCGAGCGGGCTCAGGGCGGCTAACAAGGGCATAAAGGCCATACATCATAAACATTTTAAAATCAGTTTAAAAACATCAAAACACAACAATAAAACTCCATTACATATCAGCATAAACTGCATCAGTAAAACTACAATACCCCCTTAAGGTGCTTCCAATCTCGTTAAGGTGGCATCTTATCTAGTGAGAGACCTACCAGCCATAGCTATCGGGCCTGGACTGCATTCAGGGCCAGTTTTCATTGTAGCTGTCATTACAGTGCTGGTGGCGGCTCCTAGCCAAAAACCTGGTGGAAGAGCTCCGTCTTACAGGCCCTGCGGAACTGCATCAGGTCCTGCAGGGCCCTGATCTCTTCCGGGAGCTCATTCCACCAGGTTGGAGCCACCACCGAAAATGCTCTGGCCCTAGTTCCAGTGAGCCTGGCCTCCCTGGGGCCCGGGACACGAAGTCGATGACACGACCCCGACCGAAGTGCTCGCTGGGGTATATGCGGAGAAAGGCAGTCCCTCAGGTATGTTGGACCCTGGCCATATAGGGCTTCAAAGGTAAGAACCAGCACCTTGAAGCGAACTCGGTATGCTATAGGCAGCCAGTGCAGCGCCGCTAGCACAGGTCGGATGTGGTCCCGTCTTGAGAGACCCATCACTAACCTGGCCGCGGCGTTCTGCACCAGCTGCAGCTTCCGGGTTTGCACCAAGGGCAGCCCCATGTAGAGGGCGTTACAGTAGTCCAATCTCGAGGTGACCGTAGCATGAATCACTGTGGCTAGGTCATCGCGGTCTGTAAGCTGCTCTGTGACCCCTTGGGTAGTGAAGGGCAGGATATAAATCCAATCCCTTCCTCCTCCTCCTTTCCTACCAACACAGGTGGATGCCAGGAATATCGACGGCAGCACGCCACTCTGTGACGCCTGCGCCTCAGGGAGCATCGAGTGCGTGAAAGTCCTGCTCTCCCACGGGGCGAAGGTCAACCCACCCCTTTACACGGCCTCCCCACTCCACGAGGCCTGCATGTACGGTAAGCAGGGGGGCGGCTCTCTTAGCCAGTTCCCCGCCACCGCTTGGTACGGCAAGCTGAAATGGCGCCCCACCGCAGTGAGACGCATGGCGCATCACCGCAGGGAGGTGATGTTCTGGTTTTTGAGTGAAACACTATGGTAAAATCAGCCTCAAACCATAGAGTTTTGCCCTAAAATACAGAGCATTCCCCCTCCCACGTTACCGACGTGCCTACGTCACGTTGCATTTATTTTCGGTGGCGTCGCTTTTGGGGAGGGGATTTCCTGCTAGCCAGGAGCTCGCAAGATTGGGGAATCCCCCGCCTCCAACTGGGGAATGGCAACTGTAACTTGGACTGGAAGCTGATCTCCAGTGTCTTTCCCATCACCTCCTGCATGGTCCTTTTTAACTGGAGATGCTGGGGATTGAACCTGGGACCTTCTGCCTGCCAAGCAGAGGCTCTGCCACTGAGCCACGGCCCCTCTTGACAGCTCTCCAGGGTCTCAGGCGGAGGTCTTTCCCATCACCTCCTGCCTGGTCCGTTTAACTGGAGATGCTGGGGATTGAACCTGGGACCTTCTGCATGCCAAGCAGAGGCTCTGCCACTGAGCCACAGCCCCTCTTTACAGCTCTCCCGGGTCTCAGGTGGAGGTCTTTCCCATCACCTCCTGCATGGTCCTTTTTAACTGGAGATGCTGGGGATTGAACCTGGGACCTTCTGCATGCCAAGCAGAGGCTCTGCCACTGAGCCACAGCCCCTCTTTACAGCTTTCCAGGGTCTCAGGCAGAGGTCTTTCCCATCACCTCCTGCATGGTCCTTTTTAACTGGAGATGCTGGGGATTGAACCTGGGACCTTCTGCATGCCAAGCAGAGGCTCTGCCACTGAGCCACGGCCCCTCTTTACAGCTTTCCAGGGTCTCAGGCAGAGGTCTTTCCCATCACCTCCTGCATGGTCCTTTTTAACTGGAGATGCTGGGGATTGAACCTGGGACATTCTGCATGCCAAGCAGATGCTCTGCCACTGAACCACGGCCCCTCTTGACAGCTCTCCAGGGTCTCAGGCAGAGGTCTTTCCCATCACCTCCTGCATGGTCCTTTTTAACTGGAGATGCTGGGGATTGAACCTGGGACCTTCTGCATGCCAAGCAGAGGCTCTGCCACTGAGCCACGGCCCCTCTTGACAGCTCTCCAGGGTCTCAGGCAGAGGTCTTTCCCATCACCTCCTGCATGGTCCTTTTTAACTGGAGATGCTGGGGATTGAACCTGGGACCTTCTGCATGCCAAGCAGAGGCTCTGCCACTGAGCCACAGCCCCTCTTCACAGCTTTCCAGGGTCTCAGGCAGAGGTCTTTCCCATCACCTCCTGCATGGTCCTTTTTAACTGGAGATGCTGGGGATTGAACCTGGGACCTTCTGCCTGCCAAGCAGAGGCTCTGCCACTGAGCCACGGCCCCTCTTGACAGCTCTCCAGGGTCTCAGGCAGAGGTCTTTCCCATCACCTCCTGCATGGTCCTTTTTAACTGGAGATGCTGGGGATTGAACCTGGGACCTTCTGCATGCCAAGCAGAGGCTCTGCCACTGAGCCACGGCCCCTCTTGACAGCTCTCCAGGGTCTCAGGCGGAGGTCTTTCCCATCACCTCCTGCCTGGTCCGTTTAACTGGAGATGCTGGGGATTGAACCTGGGACCTTCTGCATGCCAAGCAGAGGCTCTGCCACTGAGCCATGGCCCCTCTTCACAGCTTTCCAGGGTCTCAGGCAGAGGTCTTTCCCATCACCTCCTGCCCGGTCTTTTTTAACTGGAGATGCTGGGGATTGAACCTGGGACCTTCTGCATGCCAAGCAGAGGCTCTGCCACTGAGCCATGGCCCCTCTTCACAGCTTTCCAGGGTCTCAGGCAGAGGTCTTTCCCATCACCTCCTGCCTGGTCCCTTTTAACTGGAGATGCCGGGGATTGAACCTGGGACCTTCTGCCTGCCAAGCAGAGGCTCTGCCACTGAGCCACAGCCCCTCTTTACAGCTCTCCAGGGTCTCAGGCTGAGGTCTTTCCCATCACCTCCTGCCTGGTCCTTTTAACTGGAGATGCCACCAGGGATTGAACCTGGGACCTTCGCAGGCCAAGCAGAGTCTCTACCATGCATGAATATTGTGCAGCTACTACAGTCAGTGCGTCTACCCACCTGAAACTCTTTCCGAGAACTGTCACTTTGACTTCCAAAAATCTGTGTTCCTGATGAAGGGAAGTGTTTAACTAAATCATTTGGCGCCTCTCTCCCTTTTGCCAGCCGCTTCTGTGCATACCCATGACTATATGGATGTCTTCTTGAGCAGGGGTGCCGGGTGTGTTCCCTCTAAGCTGACTTAGTGTGAGCTAGCTCACAGTTTTTTAGCCTCCGGCTCACACATTTTCATCTTCGGTCAGGAAGGAGGGCTCCAGAGCAAACTAATTTCTGCAGTAGCCAAATCGCTCGCTCACAACTCTAATACCAGTCGCTCGCAAAGTAGGATTTTTGCTCACAAAACTCCACAGTTTAGAGGGAGCACCCCCTGGCCAGTGGCGGGGGTAGGTTGGGGTAGGTTTGCCAGCTCCAAGTTTGGAGACTCCCAGAAATTTGTGCTTGAAGCCTGGGGAGGACATGGACCTCAGCGGGGTCTAATGCCAGAGAGTCCACCCTCCAAAGCAGCCATTTTCTCCAGGGGAACTGATCTCTGTAGTCTGGAGATGAGCTGTAATTTTGGGGTTATCCCTGGGTCCCACCTGGAGGCTGGCACCGCTGTGTCTTGAACTTTGCAGAGCTGGAGTTGGGGGGGGGGAGGTCTTCCCTCTCTCCACAGGCCCATCTGTGTCTCTTGGCAATCTCTGTTGATCTTGGTTTCCTCTTTCCTGGCCAAAGGCAGTGCCGACTGCGTCCAGCTTCTGATCGATGTCGGAGCGAACCTGGAAGCCCACGACTGCCACTTCGGGACCCCTTTGCACGTGGCCTGCGCCAGAGAGCACCTGGACTGCGTGAAACTGCTGCTGAATGCAGGTGCAGGACTGGGGGAAGCCAGCTTTTTTCTTCTTCCACAGGCGTAGAGACATCTTACCTGGCCGCTGGCGGAGGGCTCTCTCTTTGTTCCCTGGAGTTGTCAGTGCGCACACAAGGCGCACACACCGTGATGACGTCACCCGGAAGTGACATCATCGTGCAGGGCACATTACAGGGGGACCGTTTGGGGGGAAACTCTATGGTAACCATAGAATTCTTTCCTCAAACGATAGAGCAGGGGTGGCCAACCTTGCTTAACGTAAGAGCCACATAGAATAAACGTCAGATGTCTGAGAGCCGCAAGACAGGAACAAATATCACACACACGTTTTTATTTTTAAAAATATGCAAATTTGCTTTTTATTAACGTTAAATGGAACTGCCAAAAATAAAAACAAACGAGGAAAACCGGTTATTGATAATGATATTACTTGTTTGCTAATGATATTGAGAGAGAGAGAGAGAAAGAGAGAGATGGAAAGAAAGAATTAAAGAAGTGGAAAGAAAGAGAGAGAGAGAAACTAGGAAAGCAAATAGATGGGAGGAAGGAAGGAAGGAAGGAAGGAAGGAAGGAAGGAAGGAAGGAAGGAAGGAAGGAAGGAAGGAAGGAAGGAAAAGCATGCCTCCCCTTTGCTTCCCCAGCCGCCCTGCCAGGAGCCGCACAATATGTGTGAAAGAGCCGCATGTGGCTCCCGAGCCACAGGTTGGCCACCCCTGCGATAGAGCGTCTTCCCCCCCCGCAATGTGCCCTGCAAGATGATGTCACCTCCAGATGATGTCATTGCGCTGGGCACGTTGGCGCAGACAGGGCTGTTTCGGGGCCAGGGTTCCCCCTGCCAGCCAGCTCGGAGGTGGCAGATTGGGGCCCCCAAAGCAGGTGAACCCCCACCCCCTTCGGGGGAATGGCAGCCCCAGCTGGACCTCCAAGTTCATCTATTCCAACTCCCTCCACAATGCAGGAAATCCACAACTACCTTCCGCCACCCGCTCTGTGCCCAGAGGAAGGCAAAAAACCTCCCGGATCCCTGGACCAATCTGGCTTGGAGGAAGATTCCTTCTTGATGTCAAAGTGGCGATTGATTGGCATTACCCTGAGCATGTAAAAAAGGGCCGCCATTTAGTTATTGAATTACGTTTTTAAATTGCCTAATCCCCGAGATCGTGGGGCTTGAGGCGATGTGCAAATTTAACAGCAGACACCATAAAAACCATTATGAAAACATAGAATTCATTAACTAAAATCAAGCGGCGAAATTTCCGTCCTGTGGGTGCCTCATGGGTATGGGGAGGGGGTGTCTTTCAGAATTAGGTCTATAGTGTGTGCATGTGTCTGCATGTGCCTGGAGCTCGTGGCAACCTCCTGGGGCGTGGAGGACATTCAGAGAAGCGGCTTGATAGTCTTTCACATCACCTGCTGCCTGGTCCTTTTAACTGCCGAAAATTGAACCTGGGACCTTCTGCATGCCAAGCAGAGGCTCTCCCACTGAGCCACACCCCCTCCCCAAACTTTCATAGAATCCTAGAAACACACAGAGTTGGAAGGGACCCTACAGGCCATCTAGTCCAACCCCCTGCTCAGGGCAGGACCAGCCTAGGGCATCCCTGACAAGGGTTTGTCCAGCCGCTGCTTAAAGACTGCCAGGGAGGGGGAGCTCACCACCTCCCCAGGCAGCTGATACCACTCTTGCACAGCTCTGACTGTCAAAACGTTTTCCCTAAGATCCAGCCGGGACTCTTCCTGCCCTTAATCTAAACGCATTCTCGCATTTTTGAAGGGAGGCCTCCAAAACTGCACAATAGTCTCCAGGGGCGGCCTGACCTGTGCAGTGTACAGCGAGACTATGACACCTTGCGATTTGGATGTTATGCCTCTGTTGATACACCCCAAGATCACATTAGCCTTTTTTGTCGCTGCATCACACTGGCTGCTCATATATAACTTACGGTCCAGCCATACTCCAAGATCTTGTTCAGACACAATGCTACCTGGAAGGATATCCCCCATCCAGTATGCGTGCCCCTCGTTTTTGTTACCCAGACGTAGAACGCGGCCGTTAACTGGCAACTTGTTCACATCTACCCACTTTTGCAGCATGTTCAAATCTCATTGAATTCTGTCTCTATCTGCCGGTGTGCTTGCTGCTCCTCCCCACTTGGTGTCATCTGCAGATTTAATGAGTTAGTCCCTCCACACCCTCATCGCGATCATTTATGGGAAATTTTGAAAAGTACTGAGCCCAGAACCAAGCCCTGTGGCACTTTGGGGGCCTCCTATTTTTTTGTGTTGGGGCGGATGAGGCCACAGGCTGCTGGGCCGCCCAGAACAGGGCCCAGGACAGCTGCCTCGGTTGCCCATCAGCTGAGACCACCCCTGTGGGTCACGAGACCTCTTGCCACACAGAGAGAGGTCAATGAACTTCAAGGCACAACATGAACCGTACTGCAAACCCAACAACAGGTGAACGCTGAATCGTTTGCATGCCGAATTTGAACGGGAAAAGGGGTTGCGTAAATGCTGGGAAGTGTCACAATATGGAACTCGATGCCGTTCTGGGAAAGGGAGCTTCAAAGCCAGGGAACTGCGGTTGCAAACGTCGAGACACGGTTCTGTTACAAACCGGACTCCGGTGGCACCTTAAAGATTAAGTCGCTTTTTATTTGAACACAGGCTTTCACGGACTAAAGCCAACTTTGTCTAACAAGAAGACCATAGTCTATGAAAGTTTATGCTGGACTAAATATCTGTGTGTCTTTAAGGTGCCACAAGAGTCATGTTTATATTTGCTGCAATGGATGTGCATGGCTACCCATTGTTACATCACTGTTCTGTGTCGCCGATAGTCAAATTGGCATCCATGCACCATTCTGTTTGCCTCAGTTTTAAAATGTGGGATTCGCTGCCAGAGGATGTAGTGATGGCCACAAGCATAGATGACTTTAAAGGGGGATTAGACAGATTCAGGGAGGAGAGATCTGTCAGGGGCTATTAGCCATGGTGTCTAAAGGGAACCTCCATGTTCAGAGGCAGTCAGCCTCTGAATCCCAGAGACAAGAGGCAACACCAAGGGAAGGCCTCGGCGTCTGTGCCCTGTTGTTGGCCCCCCAGAGGAACTGGCTGGCCACTGTGTGAGACAGGAGGGCTGGACTAGATGGACTCTCACTGGTCCGATCCAGCAGGGCTCTTCTGATGTTCTTATGAGGGCCTCGGCCTCTCTGCCCTGCTGTTGGCCCTCCAGAGGAACTGGTTGGCCACTGGGTGAGATGGGATGCTAGACTAAATGGACCCTCACTGGTCTGATCCAGCAGGGCTCTTCTGAGGTTTTTATGAAGGCCTCGGCCTCTCTACCCTGTTGTTGGCCCTGCAGAGGAATGGGTTTACCACTGTGTGAGACAAGAGGCTGGACCATATGGACCATTGGTCTGATCCAGCAGGGCTCTTCTAATATTCTTATCAGGGGAAGGCCTCAGCCTCTCTGCCCTGTTGCTGGCCCTCCAGAGGAACTGGTTGGCTGCTGGGTGAGATGGGATGCTGGACTAGATGGAGGAATGGTCTGACCCAGCAGGGCTCTTCTGATGTTCTTACGAAGGCCTCGGCCTCTATGCTCTAGTGTTGGCCCTCCAGAGGAACTAGTTGGCCGTTGTTTGAGACAGGATGCTGGACTAGATGGACCCTCACTGGTCAGATCCAGGAGGGCTCTTCTTAGGTTCTTATCAGGGGAAGGCCTCAGCCTCTCTGTCCTGTTGTTGGCCCTCTGGAGGGACTGGTTGGCCACTGTGTGAGTCAGGAGGCTGGACTGGATGGATCCCTGGTCCAATCCAGGAGGGCTCTTCTGATGTTCTTATGAAGGGGAAGGCCTCGGCCTCTCTGCCCTGTTGTTGGCCCTCCAGAGGAACTGGCTGGCCACTGTGTGAGACAGGATGCTGGACTAGGTGGACCACTGGCCTGATCCAGCCGGGCTCTTCTGATGTTTTTATGTTATCTTGGAATGTTCTGAAGGCTTTGTTTCAAATTACTAGAGTGATGCATCATCTTACTCCCTGATTGGCTCCTCCTCTTGGGGCAGCCATTTTGTGCTTGGCTCTGCCTCCTGCAGGGGCCATTTAGTGGAAGCTGCCCAATGTCAGAATTCCCGAGCTAGGTCCACATTCTGCAGAAATGCAATGAGGGACGGCAGTTTTGGGGTTCTCCGCCCGGCTCCCCCATTTCCTCTTCTCATCTGCCCCCTTCGTCTTGCCAGGTGCCAATGTGAACGCGGCCAAGCTTCACGAGACCGCCCTCCACCACGCTGCCAAAGTGAAGAATGCCGATCTGGTGGGGATGCTGGTGGAATTCGGAGGGAACCTCTACGCCAGGGACAACCGAGGGAAGAAACCTGCAGACTACAGCCGGGGTAGCAGACCCACCACTAAGTGCTTTGAGTATTACGAAAGTGAGTGGCAGCAATTCCTGGCTTAGATGGCTTAGATGGATGGAGAATTATTGGCCCAAGGTGGTTGTTTTTCTAATTTATCAGATTTGTTAATTGCCCTACCCCAGTTTACACCGGTCTCTGGGCAATGTACAAGACACAAAGTCGTAAAACACGAAACATTAAAATACAAAGCATTAAAATTCATATATAACCGAATACAAATTTCAGTATAGATAAAAATCCAAAATGGCAATGTCTCAGACCTATTTCCCACAGCCGCTGCGCTGCCCGCGCTCCTCCCTTTGCCCCGATCGTGTCAATTTCCCACTATTTGCTGCACGGCCACATTTTGCCCCAAAGCTTCGCCCGATTTCCACTGCGTCTACTCAGTCCTGTTTTTTGAGGACTGAGTAGACGTGGCGAAAATCGGGCGAAGCTCCGGGGCAAAATGCAGCTGCGCAGCAAATAGTGGGAAATTGACACAGAATCGGGGCAAAAGTAGGAGTGGGGCGGAGCAGCGGCTGTGGGAAATCGGTCTCATAATATTATCTCAGTTTTGGACCACCAGTCCCTTTTTTCTGTGCGGGGGAAAGGGAAGTTGCAAAGAGATAGCCATGTTGTGGACTCTAATCTGGGAGAAGTGGGTTTGATTCCCCACTCCTCCTTCACATGCAGCTGCTGGTGTGACCCTGAGTCAGTCCCAAATTCTCTCAGAGCTGTTCTCTCAAGAGCAGTCCTCGAAAGAGCTCTCTCAGCCCCACCTACCTCCCAGGGTGTCTGTTTTGAGAAGGGGAAGGGAAAGGAGATTTTAAACCGCTCTGAGACTCCGAGAGAAGCGCGGGGTATAAATCCAATCTCTTCTTCGTCTTCAAACTGGTGATCTCGGTTCCACAGGCCGGATCCTTTCCATCTCTCCCATCTTCCCCCTTTCTCTTTTGCAGAGACGCCCCTGACGCTGTCCCAGCTCTGCCGCCTCAGCCTTCGTAGGGCCTTCGGCCAGAGGCCCCTGAAGAGGATCGCCAAACTGCAGATCCCCCAGCGATTCATCGACTTCCTCTCCTACCACTGACAATTGAGGGAAAGGTGCCGTTGAAAGGCCGCAGCCAGCATCTCATCTCAGTTGAAAAGTACTGGGCCCATAACCCAGAATCCTCGGGTACCAGCCTCTTCTCGTCAATTTTAATGCCATGAATGTACATACTGTAGATAAGAAGCTCGGGATTCGAGTATCTCCTTTGCCCCCTGACTACGGTACTGTCGCAGGCTGAAACTGCCCCCATGGACTTGAGCATTTCTTGTCTCATCCCTGTAACATATGTCTATCCTTGTATTGTACAGTTGGGACTGAAACCGAGTAGCTGTTTGTTCTTGAATTGATGGGTCCCAGCTCATTGTTGACCACTGACACCTCATTTGCACCCAGGATGCAAGACCAGCACAAGCTAATAGGCATCCTAGACAGAAGGGATTGTATAGTGGTTAAAGCCTCAGCCTGGAATATAAGAAAGCTGGGTTCAAATTTCCGTACACTCTCAGTCTGGGGCAGTGATGCTCTGTATTCTTGGTGCTGGGGGGGGGGGGCAACAGTGGGAAGGTTTCTGGAGTTCTGGCCCCACTGGTGGACTTCCTGAGGGCACTTGGGTTTTGGCCACTGTGTGACACAGAGTGCTGGACTGGACAAGCCATTGGCCTGATCCCACATGGCTTCTTTTATGTTCTTATGTCTGGGGCAGTGATGCTCTGTCTTCTTGGTGCTTGGGAGGGGGGGCCACAGTAGGAGGGCTTCTGGAGTTCTGGCCCTGCTGGTGGACCTCCTGGTGGCCCCTGGGTTTTGGCCCCTGTGTGACACAGAGTGTTGGACTGGATGGCCCATTGGCCTAATCCAACATGGTTTCTCTCATGTTCACTACGGCAAGATATATTTCGCAATTGCCTATGAGCCTATAAGCTGCTACCCTGTCTAGTGTAAGAATGGCCTGAATGGATTGCAATAGCACAGCGGAGCATGAATGTTCAGGGACAAATTTATGCGCAAGCTTCTCCCTTCTGCGCCCCCAAAAATACATTCAGTTTATATGCCATGCCAATGTGTGAACTCTGAAGAAATACATGACGTCTGGTTCATGGATGTCCCATTTAGCACACCTTGGTCCAATTATGTGCCAGATGTTCCAGAATGAGCTTTTTTTAAAAGCATTAATGCAGTCACTTGTAGTGGGGAGAAGTGCACAGAAAGCACGTTGTGTGGGGACTGCCTCTTCAGTGGATTGCATGAAATGTCCTCCATCTTAATATCTCAAGACGAGAATAATAAACCTCTTTTTTTTTCCTTGTAAAACGTTTGGGTTGAGTCTGTGTCTCACAGTGTAGCAGTTCATGTTTGGCAGAATTTCAGAAGCTGCAGGCAATGATCAGGCCTCATTCTCCACTACCCCTCCCACCCAAGTGTCTTAGGTTTAACCGTACAGCTTTTGCTGTTTTCAAGCTGCCAGCTAGCAGGGAGGTTCCAATTGCGACTGATAAAAATTGGAGGTAGGACGAAGAAGAAGAGTTGGATTTATACCCCGCCCTTCACTCAGATTCTCAGAGTGGCTTACAATCTCCTTTCCCTTCCTCCTCCCCACAACAGACACCCTATCAGGTAGGTGGGGCTGAGAGAGCTCTCTTGAGAACTGCCCTTGAGAGAAGAGCTCTGAGAGAACTGTGACTGACCCACGGTCATCCAGCTGGCTGCATGTGGAGGAGTGGTGAATCAAACCCAGCTCTCCAGATTAGAGTCTGCTGCTTCTAACCACCACACCAAACATCAGAAGAGCCCTACTGGATCAGGCCAGTGACGGTCCATCTAGTCCAGCATCCTTTCTCACACTGTGGCCATCCAGTTCCTCTGGAGGGCCAACAATAGGGCAGAGAGGCCAAGGCCTTCATAAGAACATCTGAAGAGCCCCGCTGGATCAGACCAGTGAGGGTCCATCTAGTCCAGCCTCCTGTCTCACACAGTGGCCAACCAGTTCCTCTGGAGGGCCAACAACAGGGCATGGAGGCCGAGGCCTTCATAAGAACATCAAAAGAGCCCCGCTGGATCAGACCAGTGAGGGTCCATCTAGTCCAGCATCCTGTCTCACACAGTGGCCAACCAGTTCCTCTGGCCAACAGAGGCTGAGGCCTTTCCCTGATCTTGCCTCCTGGCACTGGGATTTAGAGGTTGACTGCCTCTGAACGTGGAGGTTCCCCTCAGTCACCATGGCTAGTAGCCATTGATAGACTTATCCTCCATGAATCTATCTAATCCCCTCCTAAAGCTGTTTATTCCTGTGGCCATCAATGCATTCTCTGGCAGCAAATTCCACATTTTCTGTGTAAAGTAGTATTTCCTTTTGTCTGTCTTGAATCTACTGCCCATCAGACCAGTCCCCATAGTGTATAATGGAGAATCAATCTGTGGGTATCTGGGGCTCTGGGGGGGGGCGTTGTTTTTTGAGGTAGAGGCACCAAATTTTCAGCATATCTGGTGGTGCCTCTCCTGAAACCCGCCCCCTCTCCAGTTTCAAAAAGTTTGGACCAGGGGGTCCAATGCTATGATCCCCAAAAGAAGGTGCCCCCATCCACCATTATTTCCAATGGAGGGAAAGCATTTAAAAGGAATACTGTTAAAAGGGATGCTTAAACGCGATGGCCAGAACTCCCAGCCTCACTGGGCAACCCTAGTGACATCGCAAAAGTGATGTCACACCCTTGCCCCTGGCTCTGCCCCCAAAGTTCCCAGATATTTCCTGGGTCGGACCTGGCAACCAGGACCAAGGGTCTGATTCAGTATACGGCAGCTCCATGTGTTCATGAGATCTCCAGGCCCCACCTGGAAGCTGACAACCCCAACTCAAAGGGACCGTCTCCGGTAAAACCGGATAGCCGCCTGCAGGACATCCAAAGATCTCAAGTCATCCCAGTTCCTTAACAAGGCCTCTTTCTATAGACACTGTGATTTCTCTCGCTCAGCCCTTAACCGGTTTCGTCTGTGAGCCTGGCTCTTTGTTTAGCTTGGATGCCGCTGGGCTGAGAAGGCCGAGGTGCGGCCTGGCGTTTTTTTTCCGCTCGAACCGGCCTTTGGGGGTTTCTCTTACAGTAAGGCGGCTGTTTGCCTGCCAAGTCTGAGGGGCCGGCGGGGGTCTGCCTCACAGCTCTCACATTTCCCTAAACGTTAACACATGAACCAAATCTCTTACTTCCCCCCCTCCTCTGCCGCCCCAATCTGGTGTTTGGATTTCTTTGTCCTCCTTGGGGAAAGGGGGGACGGGGGGAAGGAACCACGTTTCAAAGGGAAGGGACTCTCTTCCCGGAGGGATGAACCTCCAGCTCTGGGAGGGAGTGCTTCAAGTGCTGGGGCGAATTTGGAAAAGTGTGCCCTCCTTTTCAGCCTTTTGAGGCTGGGAGAACCCGTAATTGGGAACACACCTTGAAACGAGGGAGGCAGAAAAGGATATGGTTAATTTGAGGGTGTGCCGGGAAACTGCCCTCTGAAAGACGCTCACTTGGCTGCTTTAAAAAGAAGAGGAGGAGGAGGAGGAGATTGGATTTATACCCCACTCTTCACTACCTGAAGGCGTCTCAGAGTGGCTTACAAACGCCTTTCCCTTCCACTCCCCACAAACAGTGTTCCCCCTAAGCTGAGTTCGTGTGAGCTAGCTCACCGTTTTTAGCCTCCGGCTCACACATTTTTTTTTTTAGTTCAGGAAGGAGGGCTCCAGAGCAAACTAATGTATGCAGCGGCCAAATCGCTTACTCACAACTTTAATGCCAGGAGCTCACAAAGTAGAATTTTTACTCTCAAGGCTTCACAGCTTAGAGGGAGCATGGCCCACAACAGACACCCTGGGAGGTAGGTGGGGCTGAGAGAGCTCTGAGAGAACTGCTCTTTCAAGGACAGCTCTGACAGAACTTGTGACTGACCCAAGGGCACACCAACAGTGGTATCTGGAGAAGTGGGGAATCAAACCCGGTTCTCCCAGATTAGAGTTCACGCTCCTAAGCACGACACCAAATTGGCTTTCCTAGAGAAGGAAATAAATATGTCAAAATTGGAGACTGAGAGGAGCAGATGTATCCTTAAGTGTGGAATGCTGAGGGTAATTAACTGAGACCCTGCCCTTCTGTAAGGTAGGTGGGGCTGAGAGAGCTCTGAGAGAACTGCTCTTTCAAGGACAGCTCTGACAGAACTTGTGACTGACCCAAGGGCACACCAACAGTGGTATCTGGAGAAGTGGGGAATCAAACCCGGTTCTCCCAGATTAGAGTTCACGCTCCTAAGCACGACACCAAATTGGCTTTCCTAGAGAAGGAAATAAATATGTCAAAATTGGAGACTGAGAGGAGCAGATGTATCCTTAAGTGTGGAATGCTGAGGGTAATTAGCTGAGACCCTGCCCTTCTGTAAGGCGCTGTTGTACTTTGTTACAGTCTATAACGTATAACAGGTGTCTAGCACAACATGCAACATCAGGAAAGAATATTTGAAAAATAATTATTGCTTGTAAAAAAAATAGTACCATGTTATTAATAGTATACTATACTAATAGTACTATAATTGTACGCTATAGTATAATACTATAATACTATAGTATAATACTATAATACTATAATACTATTCTAATACTATAATACTATAGTATTAATAGTATACTATACTAATAGTACTATAATAGTATATTATAGTATAATACAGGGGTCCATTGGAGCGGGAGCGCACAGGAGCACAGCTCCGGGAGTGAGGAGCCCAGGGGGCGGGCACATGACCAAGCCCCGCCCCCTCCTTGGCTTCCCCGAGCAGTGCAGAGGCGCAGCGCCCCGGGGAAAGCCCTGCTAGGGTCTTTAGTGTTTTTAATGTTTTGTTTTAATATTGATAATTTTATCATTGTTCCTTTTATGACTGTGTGCTGCTTTTCCAGAGACTTGCTCAAGGTGGCGTGTAAATTTTCTAAGTATACCATTTTTTATCTGGGCACATGGCACATAAGTACTGGAGAAATTTCACCAACGCTTCAGCAGCTTCCACCCCATCAGTTTGGTGTAGTGGTCAGGAGTTGGACTCTAATCTGGGAGAACCGGGTTTGATTCCCCACTCCTCCACATGCAGCTGCTGGTGTGACCTTGGGCCAGTTACAAGTTCTCTCAGAGCTGTTCTCTCATGAGCAGTTCTCAAAAGACCTCTCTCAGCCCCACCTACCTCACAGGGTGTCTTGTTGTGGGGAGGGGAAGGGGAAGGGATGGGTGGTGCCCATGTCCTGGGTATCTCAAGTCTACTTGAAACCTGGTGGTTTCAAGGGAGCAGGAAGAGAATGAGGGTGTGTTCTTTACGCTTATTTTTATTGCACAAAGTACTGGATGGGGAAGGGAATGGAGGAAGAGCAGGTCAGTTTCACTCACCTGTGGAGTGGAGCCTGAGGGGTGGGTGATGCCTTCTGACACACTTCTGGCATGTGAGGGGGTGTGGCATATGCAAATGAGTTATGCTAATGAGCTCCTGCACCTCTTTTTCTACGAAATGATCCCTGGTATAATACTATAATACTATAGTATTAATAGTATACTATACTAATAGTACTATAATAGTATACTATACTAATAGTACTATACTACTGCTGGTGTGGCAGGTGTGACCTATAAGGTCACACCAGCAGGTGCACGTGGAGGAGTGGGGAATCAAGCCCGGTTCTCCCAGATTAGAGTCCGCACACTTCACCACTACACCAAACTGGCTCTTTACGCTTATTTTTATTGCACAAAGTACTGGATGGGGAAGGGAATGGAGGAAGAGCAGGTCAGTTTCACTCACCTGTGGAGTGGAGCCTGAGGGGTGGGTGATGCCTTCTGACACACTTCTGGCATGTGAGGGGGTGTGGCATATGCAAATGAGTTATGCTAATGAGCTCCTGCACCTCTTTTTCTACGAAATGATCCCTGGTATAATACTATAATACTATAGTATTAATAGTATACTATACTAATAGTACTATAATAGTATACTATACTAATAGTACTATACTACTGCTGGTGTGGCAGGTGTGACCTATAAGGTCACACCAGCAGGTGCACGTGGAGGAGTGGGGAATCAAGCCCGGTTCTCCCAGATTAGAGTCCGCACACTTCACCACTACACCAAACTGGCTCTAAAGGATATAGCAGGGCTGCAAAAAAAAATGGTGCATTTGAAGAGACAGAAGAGAGAAGAAGAGACTGGATTTATACCCTGTTTTTCACTACAAGTCTCAGAGCTGCTTACAATCTCCTTTCCCTTCCCTCTCCCTCCCCCTCCCCACAACAGACACCCTGTGAGGTAAGTGAGGCTGGGAGAGCTCTTTCGAGAACTGCCGTTGAGAGAACAGCTCTGAAATATCTTGTTACTGACCCAAGGTCACATCAGCAGCTGCAAATGGAGGAGGAATGGGGAATAAAACCTGGTTTTCCAGATCAGAGTCCACCGCTCTTAACCACTACACCAAACTGGCTCTCATTTGAGGCCGGTTTGAAGTGCAAAAGGGTCTTCCAATTGTAAGGCAAGGTAAGGGGATTATTTAAGGAGGTGCAGTTCAGAGCACTTGCGATAATTTTGCCAAGTAAAACCAGGCAAGCATAGTCCAGGGGTTAGAGCAGGGTTGTTGAACTCATTTGTTATGAGGGCCAGATCTGACATAAATGAGACCTTGTTGGGCCGGGCCAGGTATGTCAAAAAATGTAATGCCAGGACCCGCAGAAGTCTTACATCCAACATCAAGATATAAAGGACAAGATTGGCTGAAGTATAGAGACTTATTAATAAGACATGGCAAGGATTTCAAACTGAAGGAGCAGCATCAGATTGACTTTGATTATGGTTGGTTAAGATATAGACAAATATATGACTTGTATAGAAGTGATAAAAAACACGGTTTCAGGGGAAAAAATAATGAAATAGAACAAGTTTGGGAGGAAGGTGGGAAAAAAATGATTTCTAAAATGTATAAAGTCTTGCTAAAATGGTTTAATGCTGATGAAATGGTAAAAGAACAAATGGTAAAATGGGCGATAAACTTTAACAAAGACATTGAAATGGAATCTTGGGAATTTTTATGGAAAAATGCTATGAGTATATCTACGTGTTATAACTTAAAAGAAAATTGTTTTAAAATGATGTATAGATGGTATATGACACCAAAAAAAATTGCAAATATTGGTCAAAATATGTCTAACAAATGTTGGAAGTGTAAAAAGAAAGAAGGTTCTTTTTATCATATGTGGTGGACTTGTGATAAAGCAAAGACTTATTGGTCAAAAATACATGCAGAAATGGAAAAAATCTTGAAATGTACATTTAAGAAGTTGCCTGAAATGTTATTGCTAGGACTTAAACTAGAAGAGATAAATGTAAAGAAAAGGACGATAATATGGTATATGATTACAACAGCAAGAATGGTGTATGCACAAAACTGGAAAAATGAAAAAATACCAGAGGTGTGGGAATGGTTGAAAAAACTGTTATATATGGCTGAAATGGATAAATGGACTAGAAAATTGAATAATCTTTACTCAGAGACCTTTCTGGAAGACTGGAAAGATTTGAAAGAATATGTTGGAAAGTATTGGGATATGAAAAACTATATCTATACATGGTTATAATAGCATAAAGGAATAGAAATATATTATATGAATGCTTCAGTTAAAATTAGACAATGAAACTGTTTTTATTTAGAAATACATAAGAGTATAGAAAATAAGAATTGGTGTATAAGTATTTTAAAGCTATATAACCGTTACCAGAAACGAAACATAGATATAAGTATTACTATTTTGAATAAAATGGAAAATGTGTTATGCTTCAGAGGTGGTGGGAAACCACCAAAACAAGATAAAAATAGAATGTACAAATAGAACAAAATGTTATTTAATGTGGAAAAAGGGATTCGTATAAGGTTAAATGTATTATTTTCGATGTTTTTTTTTTTGAAAAATAAAAATTTCTTTACCAAAAAAAAAAAAAAATGTAATGTCAGGTAGTGGAGATATAAACTTTATAAAGGACACAAACACAAAGTTTTTTTCAACTCAAAATAAAAACATGCTTAAAACATTAGCACTCTTGCAATATTTTGTTTATTTAACAGTCTCTGATAACTGACACCTCTTGCTAACAGATGTCAGAGTCAGACTGTTCCCTGGGGGAAAATGGCTGCTTTGGAGGGTGGAGGCTATGGGATTATGCCCCATTGAGGTCCCTCCCCTCCCCAAACCCACCCCTCCCCTGGCTTGACCCCCAAATTCCCAGCAATCTCCCAACCTGGAGTTGGCAGCCCCAAATGGGAGATGCAGACAGGAACATGGGGCTGTGTAGATATCCCAGAAATCCACACACAGAGACACATCATGAGGTTTGAGCTCAGGAGATTTTGCATTTTCATCTAAATACAGTTTGGGGTAGTGGTTAAGAGCGTGGACTCTAATCTGGGAGAACCGGGTTTGGTTCCCCACTCCTCCACATGTAGCTGCTGGTGTGACCGTGGGTCAGTCACAAGTTCTCTCAGAGCTGTTCTCTCCAGGGCAGTTCTCTCGGAGCTCTCTCAGCCCCACCTACCTCCCAGGGTGTCTGTTGTGGGGAGGGGAAGGGAAAGGAGATGGTAAGCCGCTCTGAGACTCCTTCAGGTCGTGAAGGGCGGGGGATAAATCCAATCTCCTCCTCCTCCTCCTTTGTGTAGTGGTTAAGTGTGCAAACTCTAGTCTTGGAGAACTGGGTTTGACTCCCTGCTCATCCACTTGCAGCTGCTGGATGACCTTGGACAAGCCATAGTTCTGTCAGAGCTGTTTTCTTGAGGAAAGTGCTCTCTCAGCCCCACCTACCTCCCAGGGTGTCTGTTGTGGGGCGGGGGAGGGAAAGGAGTTTGTTAGCCACTCTGAGACTCGGAGTGTAGGGTGGAGTATAAAGAAGAAGAAGAGGAGGAGGAGGAGGAGATTGGATTTATACCCCGCCTTCACTTGGAGTCACAGAGCGGCTTACAAACTCCTTTCCCTTCCCCTCCCCACAACAGGCACCCTGTGGGGCAGGTGGGGCTGAGAGAGCTCTGAGACAACTGCCCTTGAGAGAACCACTATGCCAGAACTATGGCTTGCCCAAGGTCATCCAGCAGGTGCAAGTGGAGGAGTGGAGATTAGAGTCCGCGCACTTAACCACTACACCAAACTGGCTCTCCAATCTCCTCCTCCTCCTCCTTCTCCCCCTCCCCCTCCTCCTCCTCTTCTTCTTCTTCTTCCCTCCGTGGGAGAAATACTTTTGAGGATTTAAACCTGGCGACTCTCCAGGAGTGTCTTCCTCAGATTACAGACGGTGCCGGCTTCTTCTTTCTCTGTCTGCATCTCGCTGAAACAGAAAAGGTCTGGAACAGATGTGGGAAAGCTCAGCTCTTTTTCTTGGCAGGGGTGAGACTCCCTCCGCCGAATAGCTCCCTGCGGGTTTTTCCACATGTCTGTCATGAAACATGTTCGGGGTTGGCTTTTCTTCTGAAAAAACAAAATAAAACAAGGTATCAGGTCACCAGCCAGAGAAATCGAGAGAGAACTGCAAAGACAGACAAGCCTTTGGAAAGGACGGGAGGTAGCGGAGAAAAGGGTACGCTGCCGAAAAGCCAGAGCGCCTCCCCCCTCAAGTCAACTCCCTCTACAAAACTGACATTTTCCATGGCAGTTTGGGCGTAAGCCCTTTCTACAGCTCAAGTGCAGCTTTGGAACCAGTCTGGTTTCCTGTGCCTCACCCATCTCTGCCCGTACTAAGAACATAAGAGAAGCCAATGTTGGATCAGGCCAGTGCCCCATCCAGTCCAACACTCTGTGTCACACAGGGGCCAAAAACACCAGGTGCCCTCAGGTGGTCCACCAGTGGGGCCAGAACTCTAGGAGCCCTCCCACTGTTGCCCGCCCACATAGCACCAGGAATACTTGCCCCAGACTGAGAGTTCCTATCTATCCCTTGTGGCTAATAGCCACTGAAGGACCCCTGCTCCATATGTTTATCCAATTCCTTCTTGAAGCCGTCCATGCTTATAGCCACCACCACCGCCTGTGGCAGTGAATTCCATGTGTGAATCACTCTCTGGGTGAAGAAGGACTTCCTTTTATCTGTTCTAACCCGACTGCTCAGCAATTTCATGGAGTGCCCACGAGTTCTTGTCTTGCGAGAAAGGGAGAAAAGGACTTCTTTCTCTACCTGCTCTATCCCGTGCATAATCTTGTAAACCTCGATCATGTCACCCCTCAGCCGTCGTTTCTCCAAACGAAAGAGCCCCAAGCGCTTCAACCTTTCTTCATAGGGGAAGTGTTCCAACCCCTTGATCATTCTCAGTTGTCAAGACTCGCATTCCTCATTGAATCCTAGGCTGCGCTCACACACACTAAACAATCCACTTTCAATCCATTTTCAATGCACTTTCCAACTGGATTTTGCCAGTTCACACAGTAAAAATCCATTTGGAAAGTGCACTGAAAGTCTCAGAGCGGCTTACAAACTCCTCTCCCTTCCCCTCCCCACCACAGACACCCTGTGAGGTAGGTGGGGCGAAGAGAGCTCTCTCGAGGACTGCTCTTGAGAGACCAGCTCTGAGAGAACTTGTGACTGACCCAAGGTCACACCAGCAGCTGCATGTGGAGGAATGGAGAATCAAACCCGGTTCTCCCAGATTAGAGTCCGCGCTCTTAACCACTAAACCAAACTGGATTGAAAGTGGATTATTTAGTGTGTGTGACCGCAGCCTGACTGTAAGCTCCTTGGGGCAGGAATTCTCTCCTATGAAGCACCCTCTCTCCTTTTCACTCCAAGATTATTTATTGTATTCATTTAATTCATTTATACCCTGCAGAAAATGACTCCTTTAGGGGATGTACTCTTATCTTATAAAACGGCTGATATTGTAATGTCCCTGTATAGATCCAGGGCAATTTTGGGGCAAGAACGCACAGGAACGGAGTTCCAGCTGATTTCCGAGTTGGCCACGCCTACAGCCTCCCCCCCCTTGGGTTCCTCAGGCGCCTCGCAAGCCACAGGGCACCTGGGAAAGCCGATCCTGGGAGGGAGCTGCACTGCCAGGGGTGTGGCCTAATATGCTAATGAGTTGTTGCTGTTGGGTGTGGCCTATTATGCTAATGAGTTCCTGCTGGGCTTTTTCTACAACCCCCCCCCCCCCGGTAATATATCTATGGTATGGCCTCAATTGTTCTGCTCACACTATATCTCCAAAAGGACCTTGCAGAGCTGGGAAAAGTACAGAGGAAGGCAACCAGGATGATGAGGGGGTTGGAGCCCCTTCCCTAGGAGGAAAGGCTGAAGAGTCTGGGACTTTTCAGTTTAAAACAGAGATGACTAAGGGGAGGACATGATAGAGGTTTATAAAATTATGTATGGGGTTGGGGAGAGTTGGCAAAGAGAATCCCCCCCCCAAAAAAGACTAGAACTTGAGCGCATCCAGCGAAGCTCACAGGCAGTAGGTTCAGGACGGACAAAAGGAAACACTACTTGACCGTGAGGGTGCGTTCAGACGCGCCGTTTGATCCGGCTTCGACACTCTTCAAAAACAGATCAAATGTGCGCGTTCAGACAGCATTGGCTGCCTCCCATCCCCAGCCGTTGCTTCCTGGAGCAAAACCCCCTTCAAACCGTAGTATTTTGTTACCAGGTCCCAAATGGTGTTTTCTCAGCTCTTCCAGTTGAAAGCGCAGTTTCCCCTGTGTGATCGCTCCACCGTTGTTGAGCCACTTCTGAGAGTTTAAAACCCCCCCTCTCTGCATGGAAGCTAGAGGCTTCCACTTTTTGCCCGCCATTTTTTTTTTGTGCATCGGTGGTATGCGCATAAGCAGAGCTCCGCTCCAGCTTTTATAAAACCAGCGTTTGAATGGTCAATCTTTTTAGCGTTTAGATGAATTAGTGATCATGCGGAGGCTATTTTCGGGTTAAAAGTTTAAAGGGAAGTGTTATGTTAGAGGGGCTGGCTTGAAGTGGAAATAGTACCTTGGGTTTTTTTATTCTACGTATGAGGGGGTTTTATTCTACGTATGAGTGGTAGTGTAGACGCCGGGGAGCAGTGTGACTGCGCGGTGAGGCGGGATGAAGTGAGGTAAGAGTGATCATGATTGTCCAGAGTAAAAAAAAACCACATCGAAGTGGGGTGATTTAAACCACCGCCAGCGTGCCGTCTGAACGCACCCAAGGAGTGATTAAAATGTAGACTTCGCTTCCAGAGGATGGAGTGATGGCCACAGGAATAAACAGTTTTAAAAGAGGATTAGGTAGATTCATGGAGGACAGTTCTGTCAATGGTGACTGACGGGAACCTCCACATTCAGAGGCATAAGAACATAAGAGAAGCCAGTGTTGGATCAGGCCATTGGCACATCCAGTCCAATGCTCTGTGTCACACTGTGGCCAAAAACACCAGGTGCCCTCAGGAGGTCCAGCAGTGGGGCCGGGACACTAGAAGCCCTCCCACTGTTGCCCCCCCGCCCCAGGCACAAAGAGTACAGAGCATCACTGCCCTGGACCATAGGTGTCAACTTCAGGGGGGCTGGGGAGCTGGAGCCCCCCCTGAACTTTTCCAGGACATGCTGAGCCTCCCCCAGAGACAATGGCCTGTAATGTCTCTGGCCCAGTTCCAGCCCCCCCCCCCCCCCCGGAAATTGGAAAGTCTACGCCCTTGCCCCAGACAGAGTGTTCTACCTATACCTTGTGGCTAGTAGCCACTGATGGACCTCTGCTCCAGATGTTTATCCAGTCCCCTCTTTAAGCTATCTATGCTTGTAGCCACCACCACTTCCTGTGGCAGTGAATTCCACGTGTGAATCACTCTTTGGATGGAGAAGGACTTCCTTTTATCTTCTTGACCTTCTCTCTCCCATGCATAATTTTGTAAACCTCTGTCATGTCACCGCTCAATCGTTGTTTCTCCAAGCTAAAGAGCCCTAACTGAGGGACAGGAGGTTGGACAAGAGACAAGAGGCTAGACTAGATGGACCACTGGTCTGATCCAGCAGGGTTCTTCTTGGTATAGTGGTTATGTTAGTGGTTAAGTTTGGTGTCGTGGTTAAGAGTGGCGGACTCTCATCTGGAGAACTGGGTTTGATTCCCCACTTCTCCACAGGCAGCCAGCTGGGCTCTCAAGGACAGTTCCCTCCAGAGCAGTTATCTCAGAGCTCTCTCAGCCCCACCTACCTCACAGGGTGATCGTTGTGCGGAGAGGAAAGTAAGGAGATTGTAAGAAGAGAAGAAGAAGAAGATATTGGATTTATATCCTGCCCTTCACTTGGAGTCTCAGAGTGGCTTACAAACTCCTTTCCCTCCCCCTCCCCACAAGAGACACCTTGTGAGGTAGGTGGGGCTGAGAGAGCTCTGAGACAACTGTCCTTGAGAGAACAGCTCTGCCAGAACTGTGGCTTGCCCAAGGTCATCCAGCAGGTGCAAGTGGAGGAGTGGGGAATCAAACCCGGTTCTCCCAGATTAGAGTCCGAGCACTTAACCACTACGCCAGACTGGCTCTACACTACACCAAACTGGCACCAAACTGTAAGCCACTCTGAGACTCTGAGTGAAGGACAGGGTATAAATCTAACTGCTCCCCCTCCCCCTTCATCTCTTCTTCTTTTCTTATGAAGGCTTCGGCTTCTATGTCCTATTTGTTGGCCCTCCAGAGGAGCTGGTTGGCCACTGTGAGACAGGATGCTGGACTGGATGGACCCTCACTGGTCTGACCCAGCAGGGCTCTTCTGATGTTCTTATGAAGGCCTCGGCCTCTCGGCCCTGTTGTTGGCCCTCCAGAGGAACTGGCTGGCCACCATGTGAGACAGGATGCTGGACTGGATGGACCCTCACTGGTCTGATCCAGCAGGGCTCTTCTGATGTTCTTATCAGGGGAAGGTTTTGGCCTCTCTGCCCTGTTGCTGGCCCTCCAGAGGAACTGGCTGGCCACCATGTGAGACAGGATGCTGGACTGGATGGACCCTCACTGGTCTGATCCAGCAGGGCTCTTCTGATGTTCTTATCAGGGGAAGGTTTTGGCCTCTCTGCCCTGTTGCTGGCCCTCCAGAGGAACTGGCTGGCCACCATGTGAGACAGGAGGCTGGACTTGATGGACCCTCACTGGTCTGATCCAGCAGGGCTCTTCTGATGTTCTTATCAGGGGAAGGTTTTGGCCTCTCTGCCCTGTTGCTGGCCCTCCAGAGGAACTGGCTGGCCACCATGTGAGACAGGATGCTGGACTGGATGGACCCTCACTGGTCTGATCCAGCAGGGCTCTTCTGATGTTCTTATCAGGGGAAGGTTTTGGCCTCTCTGCCCTGTTGCTGGCCCTCCAGAGGAACTGGCTGGCCACCATGTGAGACAGGATGCTGGACTGGATGGACCCTCACTGGTCTGATCCAGCAGGGCTCTTCTGAGGTCCCTCCCCTCCCCAAACCCGGCCCTCCCCAGTGTCCACCCCCAAGTTTCCAGGTGTTTCCCAACCCAGAGCTGGCAACCCTACTCATCCCTTAGGCTTCTCTCCCAAATCTCCAAGAACTTCCTAACCTGGAGCTGGCAATTCCACAAGGTTATATAAATATGCATGCGTTTGGTCATTAGATGTACAGCCAATGACCAATGAAGACAGGTTAGTAATTAGCATTGTAACAGCAGCATGTGGCAATGAATTCCGCAGGCCACGGTTTGCATTGTCTGAAGAAACGCCTCACCCCGGCCTTTATTTCTGAGAGAGGAGGAGTAAATGGCCCCTTTGTTTAAAAGGTGGGTCATACATATGTTAGCCACCAGGGGGCAGGAGTGCATCAGGTTGGCGGCAAACGCTGGCGCACCGTCCTGGTATTAAGACCAATGGAACCAAGTTTGAATGGGGGGGGGGGGGGGGGGGCGGGGACCTTTAAGGCCAACCGAGTTTTATTCAAGGTATAAGCTTTCCTGTGTACCCACACTTCCTCAGATTCAATGAAATGGAAATCACTAGTCCATATATACAGGTAGAGAGTGAGAGCGGTAAATTAGCATACAGCAGGGGTCCTTTCGTAGAAAAAGAGGTGCAGGAGCTCATTAGCATAACTCATTAGCATACCTCATTAGCATATGCCACGTCCCCTGACATCACCAGAAGTGTGTCAGAAAGGGAATGTCAGTTTCAGCCCCATTATATCCTATGGGCCATTGAAATCAATGGCAAAAACTCACAGGGTATATGAGGGGCTGGAGGAAAGGGGGTTTGAGGAACAGGCTCCAAAGTTGCAGGGTAGCTGCTGGGGCCTCTCCTCGAAATACCCACTAAGTTTCAAGAAGATTGGACCACGGGGTCCAATTCTATGGGCCCCCAAACAGATTGTCCCATCCCCTCCATTGTTCTCTCCGGAGGAAAAAAATGTTAACTTTTTTCCGACCATAGAGAACAATGGAGGGAATGGGGGCAACCTGTTTGGGGGCCTGTCGAATTGGACCCCCTATGGGATATTTTTTTCTCTATCCAATTGTAGAATCTTGACCAAATATCATGAAATTTGTTTTGTCCTCTTCCTTGAAGTTGCATCACTAACGTGTCCATTTCTGCTATATCCATTATTTTACTTAACCACATGTTTTTTTGAAAGTCTTTCCTCTTCTTTCCATTTACTAACAAATACAATTCTAGAGGTAGTTACAATGTGAGTAATCATATATGAATCTACTTTCTGAAATTGTTTAGGGACAACATTTAACAGAGACATTTCAGGTTTGAAGGGCACACAGGCTCCGAGTATTTGCTTTAACATTTTATAGCCCTCTACCCAAAATTTCTTGGTTTTATCACAGGTCCACCAAATACGATAAAATGTACCAACTTCCCACTTACATTTCCAGCATTTGTTAGACATATTGGGATAAAATTTTGCCAGTCTCTCAGGTGTCAAATACCACCTGTAAAACATCTTGTATAAATTTTCTTTGAGAGATACAGCTTTAAGTATATTTCATATTTGTTTGCCAAACTTTGGACCATGCATCTAGCTCAGTATTATAACCTAAGTATCTAGCCCAAGAAACATATAGTTGAAAGAGGGAATTGCCAGTGGAGAAATACAGAGCTAATTTTGTCCTTACGCTACGCTTCCAAATATTCACATGTATTTCAGTCTTTAATACACAATTCATTGTACACGGCAGGGGCGAAGAGTTTTTGACTTCCCGGGGGGGGGGGGCTCTTGCGTGTGCACGTGTGCAAAGCATGCACGCGCGCTGGGACGATGTCCTTGCTGCCGCTGCTGCAAGAGCCTCCCACCGCACCCCACTTGCTCCCTCTCTCCCTCCCTCCCTCCCAGGGCCATCCGGGGACTGTCCAGCGTAATGATGTCACTTCCGGGTGACATCATCACGCTGGGCGGATCCCCGGATGGCCCCAGGAGGGAAGGAGGGAGTGGGTTCAGGGGAGGGGAGCTGGCCAGCCGGCCTGCTGGGCAGGTGGGTGGCTCTTGCGGCGGCAGTGGTGGGCGGGCAGGCCTAGCAAGGGAGGAGGGGAGGCGCGGCGGCAGGGGCGGCGGGCAGGTGGGTGCCCCGTTTTGCTGGGGGGCACTCAGTCCCCCCTGGGAAATTTCAGGGGTGGCCTGAGCCCTCGAGCACCCCCCCCCGTAGTTAACGCCTATGGTACACGTTGCATTAGTCTTTGAATATTGCCTTCCACACCGTGGACCTTCTCTTGTAGTTGGCAACTCCGGCCAGAGATCCTTGATCTCTCACTGTGTCCTTTTTAGCAGACCCGGCTTTCTCGGGTCCTGGTCTGACACTGTACCACTTAATTTGGTTTTAAACTAATTATCCCCCCTTTGAAATGGGTCCAAATGAGCAATGGAGATTCTCCAGGGAGCCACGGATGCTTTTGAAGATTCAAAACAACAGCCGCGTGAAGATTCTGGGAAAGGAACAGTACAGTGACGGGGAGGGGGTACATCCCCCCGGATCCGTATTAAGTAATCTTGAACGTGCAGAATTAGATCTGTACTGCGGGTCTCTGGCTAGAGTTGCCACCTCCAGGTTGGGAAACGCCTGGAGATTTGGGGGTGGAGCCCAGGGAAGACGAGGGCCTCAGCTGGGCGTGATGCTGCAGTGCTCCCTCGAAGCCGTGGAGTCTTGTGAGCAGAAGTTCTACTTCGTGAGCTATTGGCGTAAAAATTGTGAGCTAGCGGTCTGGCTGCTACATCGATGAGTTTGTCCTGGAGCCCTCCTTCCTGAGCTAAGACAAAAACGTGTGAGCCAGAGGCTAAAAAACTGTGAGCTGGCTCACGCTAACTCAACTTAGAGGGAACACGGCTGTGGAGCCCACCTTTTAAAGTTTCCGTTCCCTCCAGGGTTGAGGCGCTTGGGGCTCTTTCGCTCGGAGAAACGACGGCTGAGGGGTGACACAATCAAGGTTTACAAGATTATGCATGGGACAGAGCAGGTAGAGAAAGAAGCACTTTTCTCCCTTTCTCACAAGACAAGAACTGGTGGGCACTCACTGAAATTGCTGAGCAGTCCGGTTAGAACAGATAAAAGGAAGTCCTTCTTCACCCAAAGAGTGATTAACATGTGGAATTCACTGCCACAGGAGGTGGCGGCGGCTACAAGCATGGACGGCTTCAAGAGGGAATGGGATGAACATCTGGAGCAGAGGTCCATCAGTGGCTATGAGCCATAAGGTATAGATAGGAACTTTCGATCTGGGGCAAGTGATGCTCTGTATTCTTGGTGCTTGATGGGGGGGGGGGCAACAGTGGGGGGCTTCTAGTATCCCAGCCCCACTGCTGGACCTCCTGAGGGCACCTGGTATTTTTGGCCATTGTGTGACAGAGTGTTGGACTGGATGGGCCACTGGCCTGATCCAACATTGGCTTCTCTTATGTTCTTATGATCTTCGCAGTCTGGAGATGAGTTGCAATCCCGGGGGATCCCCAGGTCCCACCTGGAGGCTGGCATCCCAGTCTTGGCCCCACACCTGCCTAGAAAGCCCACCCCACAACTCCCTTTCCACCGTCCTTCTGCTCCAAGCCCAGCCGCAGTTCTCGGGGCTCTGCCTGGTGAGTCATGGACGATTCATCGCTCTATCCTGCCCTGCCTGGATCCTGGCACTGTTCCAGCGGGGTAATCGCACACAGAACAGGGTGTGTCCCCAGAGGGCCTGCCAAGACAGCCTGAACCCAGTAGCTTCAGCTGTTTGCTCAAGACCCTCCCTGGCTTGGAAGGCCTCCTCCGGCTCGTGGCCCGTTCTTGCCTCTCTTTCGGAGAAGCTCCGGGTTTCCGCCACAGCCGGGGCTTTTTCCGCTCCGGAATCTGGTCTCTTGCACAAAAGGCTGCCTCCTCCTAGCTCCAAACTTGACGTCTGTCAAGCTGACAGCCAAGCAGAAGAGGTTTGTGGCCGGCTGCAGGGATACTGAGAGCCGAGCCTCCTGCCACTCAAACCAGCAAGAACAGCCGACTCGTGCGACCACCTGCTCTGCCCGCAGTTCCTTCTTTTGGCCAGAGAGGGTGGGGCAGTATAGAAGCATAATCTGGAGCGCGTGTGGGCATTTTAGGGGGGCCACTGGCAGGAGGGGGGGTGTAGAGTTGCCTTGGGTCAGTTATGGTTCTCTTAGGTTTGGTGTAGTGGTTATGAGCGGCGGACTCTAATCCGGAGATCCAGGTTCGATTCCCCACTCCTCCACATGAAGCCAGCTGGGTGACCTTGGGCCAGTCACGGTTCTCTCAGAGCTCTCTCAGCCAAACCTACCTTGCAGGGTGTCTGTTGTGGGGAGAGGAAGGGAAGGAGATGGTAAGCCGCTCTGAGACTCCTTCAGGTAGTGGAGGACGGTTAGTCCTCAGGCCAACCCTGTGAGGTAGGCAAGAGTGAGATAATGAAACCAGCCCAAGGTGAGCCAGTATGCTTTGTGGCTTGTGAAAAAGGGTCCCTGAAAATAAGCGATAATAAATACTTTCGGAGGGGAGCCGTCTTGGTCTGCAATTGAAGAGCTAGGTTCGAGTCCTGTCGTACCTTAGAGGGCCAACTAAATTTTCGGGATGTGAGCTTTCGAGAGTCGACTCTAGCTTCGACTCTTGAAAATTCATACCCTGAAAATCGGGTTGGCCCTCTAAGGTTCTGCTGGACTCAGACTGAGCAACAATAAAATGCTGTTTCAAGTGTGATGACCGATGGATTTCAAGAACCCTTAGCGCTTCTTACTCTTCTTGTACACTCTGAAGAAGAAAAAGAAGAAGAGAAGAAGAAGAGATTAGATTTATACCCCGCCCTTCACTCACTTGGAGTCTCAGAGCGGCTTCCAAACTCCTTTCCCTTCCCCTCCCCACAACAGACACCCTGTGAGGTAGGCGGGGCTGAGAGAACTCTTTCCGGAGCTGTCCTTGAGGGAACAGCTGGTACAGAGCTATGGCTTGCCTAGAGCCGCTATGTTGGTCAGGCGGGATATAAATCTAAATTAATAAATAATAAATAAATAAATAAATAAATAAGGTCATCCAGCCAGGTACAAGTGGAGGAGTGGGGAATCAAACCCAGTTCCCCCAGATTAGAGTCCGCGCACTTAACCACTACACCAAACTGACTCTGAGACCACACACTGTTCTGGAAGGGAAGCTGTGATGAGCATCAGGCTTTGGGGACCTCTTTCCCAGCGGCGCTTGTAGAAGTTAGAAGGAAGAGACAGATTAAATTTAGACTCTTGCTCCTTCCTAGCCGCAGCCGGCCTCTTGAGATTCCACTCATCGAACCCCACAAAGGCCAAAGGTGCCCGGACGGCCCACCGTCTGCCAGGACAGAATAAGAGGCCTTCCGGAATAAGCGTGAAGCAGTTATGTCATCGGTTCGCGCTGGCAGTTCTGCTCTCTTTCCTGGGTGGAATTCAAGGGCCCAATGAAAAAGCAAAAAATAGCTACCGTGATGCTCTTGCGTAACCCACATCTAAACATTTGTCCCTTACAGCCTGCATTGCCGGTAATTTACTACAGGGAGAGAAAGAGAAACGAAGCTGGACTTCTCGGGAAGGATGGGTTGAAGCTGGGGAATTAGGGATGAGAAAGAAACAGTCGCTTCCATTGGTGTCGAGCAGCTTGAAAACACTCGCGAATCCCAACTGGTGTGATGGTTAAAGTGTGATGTGATGGTTAAAGCAAGGGTCCTCAAACTTTTGAGCCTGCAGGGACCTTTCGAAATTCCGGTACAGCGTGGTGAGTGCAGGCACAAAATGGCTGCCCCAAAATGGCTGAACATAAGAACATAAGAGAAGCCAATGTTGGATCAGGCCAATGGCCCATCCAGTCCAACACTGTCACACAGAGGCCAAAAACACCAGGTGCCCTCAGGAGGTCCACCAGTGGGGCCAGGACACCAGAAGCCCTCCCACTGTTGCACCCTACCCCCCCCCCAAGCACCAAGAATACAGTGCATCACCTGCCCCAGACTGGGTTTGATTCCCCACTCCTCCTCATGCGGATGCTGGTGTGACCTTGGGTCAGTCACAAGTTCTCTCAGATCCATTCTTTCAGGAGCAGTCCTCAAAAGAGCTCTCTCAGCAGCCCCACCTACCTCCCAGGGTGTCTGTTGTGGGGGGAAGGAAGGGGAAGGAGATGGTAAGCTGCTCTGGGACTCCGAGTGAAGGGCAGGGTATAAATCCAATCTATTATTATTATTATTATTATTATTATTATTATTATTAGCCACTGCAGATATGATTGGCTATGCAGATTTTTAAGGACGTTGCTTTGCCAGCAGCCGCCACCACAGCAGAAGGACCTTGGTTGTGTGACTGAAGGAAAGCTGCGGCAGCCATTTCGTGGTTAGCTCCGCCCCTAGAAGCTGCCATTTTGTGGCTGCGCCCACCACGCTGTTATCAGAGTCCCAAAGGTGCCCGCAGACTCCCAAAAGTTGGAGACCCCTGCCCTGTCAGTTTCCTAGTCGGGAAGATGCTCCGGGTACAATGATGCCCCCTTCCGTCCGTGGAGGCTAACAGCATTACCCGTTGGAGACCCAGAGAGAAAGCCAGGGGGCGCGTTATCTCAATAGATCCAGGATGCGGCTTGCCCTAGACGTTGGCTTAAAGAGTCCATTCCTGTGCAGCCTTGCTAAGCCTCAGCGTCTGGCCTACCCAAAGGCAACGCAAGGGAATCTGCCTGGCCGGCAATACCGCCCTTCCACATCTGTCCGGCTGCAAAGCTTTCTGACGCAACCGTCGTTTACGTCTGGAGGCCCTCGGTGTCCGTGGCGGCTGCCAATCCCCTCTGCGTGACGCTCAGGTTTATATGTGCAGCCGGCTGGTGTCCCCGGGTTCCCGTTCACATCTGCCTCCCAGCTTTTGCACTCAGACCTCTTCCAAGCAGCGTCTGGGCAAGCAGCCGAGGCCTCTGGGCTACACAGAACTGCTTCTTTAAAAAATAAGTGTCTCCCTTTGTTGTGTGTGGAAAACCAGACCCAGGGCCTTTCACTTTGGCAGCAAGGCATCTGCTCAATGCGAAACACGCACAAAGAGACTGAAAGAGGCAGCGGGGCAGAGTGGTTGGATTAGTACCTGAGAGACCTGGGTTCCAATCGCTGTGCTGCTATGAAGCTCCTTGGGTTACCTATAGCCAGCGAACACAAATGCACAGCCCTTACCTGGATAGCCCAAGCTAGCCCAAACCTGTCCAATCTCGAAAGCTAAGCAGGGTCGGCCCTGGTTCGTACCTGGAAGGGCAACCTCCAAGGAATACCAGGGGCATGATGCAGAGGCAGGCAATCTCAAACCACTTCTGAAACAACTCTTGCCTAAAAACAATTCTAACTCGCCACCTAGTCGTGCATAACGCTAAAAGAGCTAGAACTTCTGGCTGCCAGACAAACTTAGGATCTCTTGGCTATGCTACATACAATGCCATACGACAGGAGTGGGCAAATTGCGGCCCGGGGGCCACATACGGCCCGCCACAGAGTTTTTTGCGGCCCGCCAAGACAGTTGGCCACTGTCAGCACCTGAGGAGCTGCAGCTTGAACTTATTGACATGCAGTCAGATCACACTGTGAAAGAAATGTTTAATGCTGTGACATTAGTTGACTTTTACAAATCTTTTTCTGCTGAAAAGTTTCCGTGTATGAAGAAATCTGCTGGGGAAATGTTCTCTATATTTGGGTCTACATATATTTGTGAGCAAAGTTTTTCTTGCATGAAGATCAACAAGAGTAAATATAGACATTAACAGACATTTGACAGACATTAACTTGCAGGCTGTGATGAGAATCTCAACAAGCAATCTCACTCCTGATTTCAAAAAAATCGTAGAAAAGTGTGATAGGGTACATTTGTCTCATTAAACTGATTCTAAAATTAAATGTGCTTGCAGCTATAGATGATATGAAATTAGCACAATAAATGAATAAAACGACCACTGTTTCATTTAATTTATATTTATTGATTTTTGTGATACAATTTATACCTTTTTTGAAATGCAAAGTTAACTAATGAATGCAATCATTTTAAAAGGTGTGGCCCTCCGCTAACCTCCGCTCCCACAAAGTGGCCCCCGAGTTGAAACAATTGCCCACCCCTGCCATACGATATTGATTAGTTCTTGCTCATGCACACATGAATCTTTCTTTTACTGAATCAGACCCTTGGTCCACCCAGTTCAGTATTATCTACTCAGACTGGCAGCCGCTCTCCAGGGTCTCAGGCGGAGGTCTTTCCCATCGCCTCCTGCCTGGTCCTTTTAACTGGAGACGCTGAGGATGGAACCTGGGACCTTCTGCCTGCCAAGCAGATGCTCTGCCACTGAGCCACAGCCCCTCTTGACAGCTCTCCAGGGTCTCAGGCGGAGGTCTTTCCCATCACCTACAGCCTGGTCCTTTTAACTGGAGATGCCGAGGATCAAACCTGGGACCTTCTGCCTGCCAAGCAGAGGCTCTACCACGGAGCCACAGCCCCTCCCCTGAATGGAACACCTACATGAAACTACCGTCTGCTGAGTCAGACCCTTGGTCCATCAATGTCAGCATTGTCTTCTCAAACTAGCAGCTCAGAAGCTCATAGGAGGAAAGGTTTCCCTTGCCAGTTTGGTGTAGTGGTTAAGTGCGCAGACTCTAATCTGGGAGAACTGGGTTTGATTCCCCACTCCTCCACTTGCGCCTGCTGGGTGACCCTGGGCAAGCTGTAGTTCTGGCACAGCTGTTCTCTCAATGACAGCTCTGGAAAGAGCTCTCTCAGCCCCACCTACCTCCCAGGGTGTCTGTTGTGGGGAGGGGAAGGGGAAGGAGTTTGTAAGCCGCTCTGAGACTCCAAGTGAGTGAAGGGCGGGATATAAATCCAATCTCTTCTTCTTCTTCTTGCTCGGAAGCCAGTCAAATCCAACTCTAGGGTGTGGTGCTCGTCTCCATTTCCAAGCCGAAGAGCCAGCGCTGTCTGAAGACTTCTCCATGGTCATGTGGCCGGCATGACTAGATGCCGAGGCGCATGGAATGCTGTTAACTTCCCACCAAAGTGGTACTCACTGACCTACTTGCAATGTTTTGCTTCCGAACTGCTAGGTTGGCAGGAGCTGGGACCAGAGACGGGAGCTCACTCCATCATGCAGCACTCGGGTCTCGAACTGCTGAACTACTGACCTTCTGGTCTGCCGCTCAGTGTCTTAACCTCTGAGCCACCGTGGCCCTACAAAAGCTCATACCCAGCATTAAGCTTTGTCAGTCTTCAAGGTGCCACTGGACTCCCGGTCTGCAGTTAAGCATCTTAACCACTTGAGCCACTGCAGCCCCTAAGGGACTGCGGCAAACACAGGGTTTAAAATAATAGCTTCCAGCCAAGGTGGATAGGCCGCGGAAGGTTCTGAATGCTCGATCCTGCAAAAAAAGAGCCCGTTGAAAACTCCCACGGTTCGACCGAGCCATGTAAGGAGTAGCGAAAAGTCCTTTCTTCGTTTTGGCTTTCTCGATGCAAAGGAGGTCCTCTTTGCAGAGATCTGGTCCATCTCTCTTTTTATGACTGTTCATACCTTCAGGAGCATCAGCCTGTTCACATTCCTGGCCTTTCAAACACCGGCTGGGTTGAAAGAGTGAAGTTTATACTGAGAGGACTGAGCTGTTAACAACACAGGAGTCGCCTCTGTCGCTGCCCCTCTTTGGGGGGGTGGAGACTTTGCACTCGGAACCGAGGGCAGCTTGGGACAGCTCAAGCAAACCCTCGAGTTCGGTGTAGTGGTTAAGTGCGCAGTTTGGTGTCATGGTTAAGTGCACGGACTCTCATCTGGAAGAACCGGGTTTGATTCCCCACTCCTCCAGTTGCAGCTGCTGGATGACCTTGGGCAAGCCATAGCTCTGTACCAGCTGTTCTTGAAAAAGAGCGGCTTCTGTCAGAGCTCTCTCAGCCCCGCCTACCTCACAGGGTGTCTGTTGTGGGGAGGGGAAGGGACTGGAGATTGTAAGCCGCTCTGAGACTCCCTTGGGTAGTGAAGGGCGGGGTATAAATCCAATCTCTTCTTCTTCTTCGCATGGTTTCTCTGTGTCCCATCTTAAGGAAATTTTTTCAAAGCCGGAGAAGTGGGATAGCATTTGTAGCTGGCATGTGTCAACACCGTTCAGTTAGGGTGGCCAATTTCCAGGTGGGAAGTAAACAAAAAACAATTGTGATGTTATTATGCAATCTATTCAATCATTATGTGTCAGCATTTCCATTATGGTACAAAGTACAAAACACATTCCAGCACAAAATATACAGATACTTAAAGTGTCCTTGTAAACTAAACTGTCCGTGCTCAAAATTCCTCTGAATAATATAGCTCAAAGTAGCTTCACGCAGTCCTCCTTTGACGTGGAGGTAAACGATTCCAAATATCTGATCAACTCCGATGCTCCCTCTAAGCTCTGGAGTCTTGTGAGCAAAAATTCTACTTTGTGAGCTACTGGCATTAAAGATGTGAGCGAGCGATTTGGCTGCTGCCTAAATTAGTCTGCTCTGGGGCCATCCTTCCTGAGCTAAGACGAAAATGTGTGAGCTGGAGGGTAAAAACTTTGAGCTGGCTCACACTAACTCAGCTTAGAGGGAACACTGGTTGTGGCTCTGACAGGTCAGCTCCACACCTGTGTTTGGTCCTTCGAGCCAGTTTGGTGCAGTGGTTAAGTGCGCAGACTCTAATCTGGGAGAACCGGGTTTGATTCCCCACTCCTCCACTTGCACCTGGCTGGATGACCTTGGGCACGGCACAGTTCCAGCACAGTTGTTCTTGAAAAAGGGCAGTTTCTGTCAGAGCTCTCTCAGCCCCACCTCCCTCACAGGGTGTCTGTTGTGGGGAGGGGAAGGGAAAGGAGATCATAAGCCGCCCTGAGACTCCAAGTGAGTGAAGGGCAGGGTATAAACCCAATCTCTTTTTCTCTTCTTCTTATCAAAGTACCGCAGTGGTCAAAAATGTTTTTTTCTCGGTGTGTTCAGTCTGTTTTGAGGAGTGTTCTACACTGCAGACCTTGGAATCTATGCTTACGTTCAGCTAATACAGAGTTAGTGCTTAGGTGGATCCTAAAGACCTCCCGGAGTTCCCTTAGAGAAAATGGCTGCTTTGGAGAGTGGACTGTATGGCGTAATGTCCGACTTCGGTCTCTTCCTGTCCCAAACCCCACCCTCCACAGGTTCCGCCTAACATACCTCAAGGTATTTCTCAACTAGGGGTTGGAGAGCCAGTTTGGTGTAGTAGTTAAGTGTACGGGACTCTAATCTTGGAGAACCGGGTTTGATCCCCCACTCCTCCACTTGCACCTGCTGGATGACCTTGGGCAAGCTGTAGTTCTGGCACAGCTGTTCTTGAAAAAGAGCAGTTTCTGTCAGAGCTCTTTCAGCCCTGCCTACCTCCCCGGATGTCTGTTGTGGGGAGAGGAAGGGAAAGGAGTTTGTAAGCCGCTCTGAGACTCCAAGTGAAGGTTGGGGTATAAACCCAATCTCCAACTCCTCTCCTCTCTCTGGTGAGGAAAGGTAGGAAGTGCGATTGTTCTCCTCTGGTCCTCGAGCAGCGCCACTTGTCAGTAAGTGTTGGCTTAACCTCCAGGGAAAAGTATACCTATGTAAGAGTCAGGTTAGAACTGGGTGGGAGGGGCCTTGGCTCAGTGGTAGAACATTCGTCTGGCGTGCAGAAGGTCCCAGGTTCAACCCCAGGCATCTCCAGTTAAAGGACCGGGCAGGAGGTGATGGGAAAGACCTCCGCCTGAGACCCTGGAGAGCTGTAAAGAGGGGCTGTGGCTCAGTGGCAGAGCCTCTGCTTGGCATGCAGAAGGTCCCAGGTTCAATCCCCGGCATCTCCAGTTAGGAGGATCCAAGCCAATTGGCTCCTTCAATGCTGCTGGGATGGACTTCCTCCTGGCCAACAGTGGCCCTTCTGGCTGCCCCCCCCCCCCCCCAAAGGGACCTTTCCGGCGCATTCAAGGGTCACTGGGCCCCGGATTCCAGTGATGGAACTAGAAAACGGTGTGCCTTTCCATTTCTGGCTTACTGATATTTCCTTCCCCCGAGCCAAAACTATGTGCCCTTTGCCCCAGTTTTCTATTTCAGAGATGTTCCTACATCTGGCTCTTTAAAAAAAAACACAACACCCAGCCTTTCATTACCATCGATGGTTTATACGGCATCTCTCAAAGTCTGGTACTGTAAACTGTTGAAGAGCCCTCGGCCGCTGCAGAAATCTGGGCGGGCTGAAGAGAAACAGAACTTCCCCTGTCAAGATTTGGGCGTATCAGAGTGTGGCCGCGGGGCTCTGTTTCTGGGGATCAGATGTACAGAACAGGCGAGGACAGAAGATTTAACAGGAGCATTAAAAGGGCTCTCTTGGATCAAGCGAGAAATCTATCTAATCTTGGACACTGTTTCCCACGGGGATGAGTCGAATTCTGAAGGGAGCCAGCCGACGTTGCCCACTGTGGGTCGGGACATACAGAAAGATTTGGGGACAGAGCGTGGCAATGCTCCCTCTAAGCTGTGGAGTCTTGTGAGCAAAAATCCTACTTTGTGAGCTACAGGCATTAAAGTTGCGAGCGAGCGATTTGGCTGCTGCATAAATTAGTTTGCTCTGGAGCCATCCTTCCTGAGCTGAGACAAAAAGGTGTGAGCCGGAGGCTAAAAAGCTGTGAGCTAGCTCACACTAACTCAGCTTAGAGGGAAAACTGGAACCTGGGGAGGGCAGGGTTTGGGGAGGGCAGGGACCTCAGCGAGGTATAATGCCACAAAGTCCACCCTCCACAGCAGCCATTTTCTCCAGGGGAACTGATCACCGCAGTCTGGAGGTCAGCTGTAATCTGGGGAGATCTCCAGCCCCCACCTGGAGGCTGGTAAACTTAGCCCTCCTACTGTTCATTTAGAATAAGAAGAAGAGATTGGATGTATACCCCGCCCTTCCCTCGGAGTCTCAGAGCAGCTTACAAACTCCTTCCCCTTCCCCTCCCCACAACAGACACCCTGTGAGGTAGGTGGGGCTGAGAGAGCTCTTTCGAGGACTGCTCTTGTGAGAACAGCTCTGAGAGAACTTGTGACTGTCCCAAGGTCACACCAGCAGCTGCTTGTGGAAGAGTGGGGATTCAAACCCGGTTCACCCAGATTAGAATCCACGCTCTGAACCGCGACACCAAATTTAGTCACTTCACCTAATATTTTCTACTCTGCTCAACTCTCAAGAAGTTTTGCCAGCTCCAATGTATAAGTAGTAGTAGTAGTAGTAGTAGTAGTAGTAGTAGGTAGGTAGTAGTAGTAGTTGTAGTAGTGGTGGTGGTGGTAGTAGTAGTTGTAGATGTAGTAGTAGTTGTTGTTGTTCCGGAGATCTGTTCACCGGAAGTGCCCAGGAATGAGCGCCAAAGACTAATTAACTTGTGGAACTCACTGCCACATGTTTAGGCAACTTTGTGGACGAGAAGTCCATCAGTGACTATCCGCCATGATGACTAAATGGAGCCTCCATGCTCAGGGGCAGTGAGCCTCTGAATACCGTGTCTTCGGGGCAGCATCGGGGGCAGCATTCGCCTCTATGCCCTGCGCAAAGAATTTCGGGGGCCATCTGAGGAGCTGCTGTTTGAAAAAGAGGGCTGAACTCAATGGGCCACTGATCTAGTGGGACCTGCTGATCTCCCAGAATGACCGCTGATCTCCAGACTTCAGGAGTCAGTTCTCCTGGAGAAAATGACAGCTTTTTTTTAGGGGTGGCGGCGGTGGATTATATGGCATTACATTCCTGCTGAGCTCTCCCACCGCCCCAAGCTCCACCTTCCACAGGCTCCACCCCCTGAATCTCCAGGAATTTCTCAAGCTGGAGTTGGTATCCCTTTGCTGATCTGATCCAGCATGGATGCTGTCATGTTCTTAAGACCTTCTGCATGCAAACCTGGGGATTTACTTCCAGAGCCACAAATCCTCCCTGGTACAGTTTTTGTCCATAAAAACGTAAGGAAGCCAGTGTTGGATCAGGCCACTGGCCCATCTAGTCCAACATTCTGTGCCACACAGGGGCCAAAACCCAGGGGCCCTCAGGAGGTCCACCAGCGGGGCCAGAACTCCAGAAGCCCTCCCACTGTTGCCCTCCAAGCACCAAGAATACAGAGCATCACTTGCCTCAGACAGAGTGCTCCATCTATAAGAACATTAAGAGAAGCCATGTTGGATCAGGCCAATGGCCCCTCCAGTCCAACACTCTGTCTCACTCAGTGGCCAAAACCCAGGTGCCCTCAGGAGGTCCAGCAGTGGGGCCAGGACACTAGAAGCCCTCCCACTGTTGCTCCCCAAGCACCAAAAATACTGGCAAAAGGCAACATAAGAACATAAGAAAAGCCATGTTGGATCAGGCCAGTCCAACACCCTGTGTCACACAGTGGCCAAAACCCAGGGGCCATCAGAAGATCCACCAGCAGGGCCAGAACTCCAGAAGCCCTCCCACTGTTGCCCCCCCACCCCCAAGCACCAAGAATAGAAAGCATCACTATTGCAGACATAAGAGAAGCCATGTTGGATCAGGCCAATGGCCCCTCCACTCCAACACTCTGGGTCACACAGTGGCCAAAACCCAGGGGCCACCAGGAGGTCCACCAGCAGAGCCAGAAGTTGGATAAGATCTTAGCACAATCCATCACTGAGCATGCTGAGTGCTCGGGAATTTCAGGAACACGGCCCGCCACCCCAAGCTCTGATCCATGAACACAAAGTAGTCTGGAGCATCCCATGGTGTCATACAACCACGCCATGTTATGACATTCAAAACTGTCTTCCATGCCAAGGACAGGTTGATAATAACCTTGGGCTTTGCTGAGCATTCATAAATGCCTCCGGGGCATTGTCAGGAAGTTATGTTCCCTCATATATGTAGCATTCCTATTTGTGCGCTTATGGCAGGAGACCGCCAAGCAATTGCGGCTCTTGCCTGCTGATGCTCAGCTGAGCGGCCAGTGGGAATTGGGGCCTGATGGGAGGCTATGGTCATCCCGGGGAGAAAACTGAAAGAGAAACATGAGGCCTAGTCTATTTACAGGAAGTTCTGACCACAGAGTTCCTGATGCTTCCTAGAGCTACCCAGAAGCGACAAGGGTAGCTCTAGCAATCGCCAGAAACACTATGGTCAGAACTTTCAGTAAATAGACTAGGCCTCATTTTTCTATTTCATCCCCCCACCCCCCAGGACTCTGCCTTTTCCACCCCTACCCTACTTATGTTTCATAGGCCTCCAGGCCTACCTGGTGGGGCCCAGCCGAAATCTCAGGCTCTTTTTCAAATTTCAGAACAGCTCTTCCAGATCACTCAGGACTGATCAAAACAACTGTGACGGTTCAGTGGATTCCACACTGGAAAGTAATTTATTTAAAACATTGTTATCCCCAATGGTCTGCCAATGTGCATGACGCAGCTTACGGTAGTAGCATAATTTTAAACCGTCAACAACCAGTACGCTAAAAATAGATAAAATAGAGCGTGTCGATCAGATAAAGCTGGCTCAGATATCACTGGGGAAGAGAAGAATGACCTCAGATGAAATCAGATAGCAGGGGCAAGTTTGGTGAAGAGGTTAGAGGGTTGGACTAAGACTAAGGCGATCCGGGTTCAAACCTCCACTGCCCCCCGAAGCAGACCCAAGGACCTTGACCCAGTCACCATCCCTTTCATGCTCTATCCTGCCTATTTGCTGTGAGGCAGAAATGGTAGAGGGAAGGTTTACACCTAGCTCAGCCCCTCGGAAGAAAGATGGGATAAAAGAAATCTTACCTGTTTCCTCAAAGGGCTTTTCCTCTTTCTCGTTTTCTTCGCTTGTTCGGGGGTGTCTGTTCTCGCGTGTTTTGCTCCCTCTAGTGGTCAAGTCAATATTAAACCGGTGTACGTCCAGCATACCTCCCTGAAGATTTAAACTGCAGGTGTTTATACCGGGCATAACATGGTGTAATATCAAATCAACCACCAGAGGGGGCAAAACGTCTTGTGTATGAGTTTTGCTCCCTCTAGTGGTCAATTGGATATTACGCCAGTGTACCTCCAGCATATCTCCCTGCGGATTTAAACTGCAGGTGTTTATGCCGAGCATAACCTGGTGTAATGTTGAATAACACACTCATGGAGCAGCCCCCCCCCCCCCCCCGAAACAGGAATTTACAATTGAAGAAGATGAGGATACAGAAAAGCCCAAAGATTAAACTAGGCACCAATTAAGTCTCAGTGAAGAGGAGAAAGGATGAAACCATAAAAGAAGAGGCCTGGCTTTACTGCTCATGCATCAGAATTGGGTACGCACATGGCGGGGTGTCTGATAATGAAAAAGAGGAGGAGGAGGAGATTGGATTTATACCCTGCCCTTCTCTACCTGAAGGAGTCTCAGAGCAGCTTACAATCTCCTTTACCTTCCCCTCCCCATAACAGACACCATGTGAGGTGGGTGGGGCTGAGAGAGCTCTCTTGAGAACCACCCTTGGGAAAACAACTCTGAAAGAACTTGGAACTGACCCAAGGTCACACCAGCAGCTGCACGTCGAGGCGTGGGGAATCAAACCTGGTTCTCCGAGATTAGAGTCCACACACTTAACCACTACACCAAACTGGCTCTCAATAGCCAGTTGAAGGGCAGACTCATACTCTTCCAGATGACAATAGGACCAATTTTCTGGCTAAGCCTTTCCAGCAATTGCTTTAGGTGGCGCATCAAGGAGAGGGTTACCAACTTCCAGTTGGCAAAAGGCAACTCTCCCCCCCCCCCCCCACTGCATCCAATTGCCTGCTACCAATCAGTGCTCTGTTGGTAAGAAAAAATGGTGTCCCCAATGCTATGAAGTACTTTCTGGGCAAAATTTGTGATGCTCTAGGACAGCGATCCCTGCTAACGACTTTCCTGGCACCCGCCAAGAGTCTTTAAAAAGCGGGTGTGGTTTGGTGGAGAGTTTGTCTACCAGCACTTCTGATTGGCTGTGCAGATTTTTTAAAAAATGATATGGCAGCAGCTGCCACCACAACACAAGGATCTTTACTGTGTCACTCAAGGTCAGCTGTGTATCCGCGAGAAAATGTTTTTCAACAATATGTTCGTTTTAAAAGGCCTCCCGTTAAGCAGAGCTTCAGCCTGAAAAGAGTCAGCATTATGGTTAAGCATAATCTTACAGCGTGACATTTTGTGCTTGTCTCCGCCTCTTGCGGCTGCCATGTTGTGTTTGACTCCGCCTCCTGTGGCAGCCATTTTGTGGCTGCGCCCACCATTCTGTGTCAGAATTCTAAAGGTCCCTGCATGCGCAAAAGGATCAAGGATTCCTGCTCTAGGAATTCCATTTGTTTCTACAGTTCTTTACTAGAATCCTAGATAGCCATATGGCGGGCATGATGTCACTTCTGGGTTTCACCAGGAAATGACATCACAGCGTTGACATTTTTTTTCTCCCTCCCACCTCCACATTGCAACGAACTGCCAGACCTAGCTTAGGAGGGCAGGATCTGAGTTCATCTCCAGCAATTAGCATCACGCAAGGGGCCAGAATTCCCTTTCGGCCCCAGCCAGCGAGCGACAAAATACCTTGAACCACCCTGGATAACAATTTGCTTCCAACCAGTGTTCCCTCTAAGCTGAGTTAGTGTGAGCTAGCTCACAGTTTTTTAGCCTCTGGCTCACACCTTTTTGTCTCAGCTCAGGAAGGATGGCTCCAGAGCAAACTAGTTTATGCAGTAGCCAAATCACTCGCTCACAACTTTAGTGCCAGTGGCTCACAAAGTACAATTTTTGCTCACAAGACTCCACAGCCTAGAGGGAGCATTGCTTCCAACCCCATCATTGTGCAGTGTCTGCCTGCATCTTTTGCATGCATGAAAACAGCTCGCAAAATTATACAACCCGCTTTCCTCAGGCAGCTGTCAGAAGCTTTGAGACAGTTTGGTGTAGTGGTTAGGAGCAGGACTCTAATCTGAGAGAACCAGGTTTGATTCCCCACTTCTCCACATGCAGCTGCTGGAATGACCTTGGGTCAGTCACAAGTTCTCTCAGAGCTGTTCTCTCAAGGGCAGTCCTCAACGGAGCTCTCTCAGCCCCACCGACCTGACAGGGTGTCTGTTGTGGGGAGGGGAAGGGAAAGGAGGTTTGTAAGCCGCTCTGAGACTCCTTTGGATAGCGAAGGGCAGGTTATAAATCCAATCTCTTCTTCTTTTTCGAGAGAGAGACACGAGTGCTGTGATCCGTCTACCATTTCACCAGTTCTGAGAAAGGCCTCTCTCTTGCACACAAAAGAGAGGCACATAGGGCAGTTTCTGTGCCAGACTATGTTTCCTTGAAACGTCAAGATTTCCCTGAAAGGACATCAGGGTACAAATCGGATTATCTTCTCCCTGAGTCAACACAAGATGGGGGGAGGAAGAAGGCCCAAAGAGAGCCGAAAGGCTGCTGGGCCAGCAGGGAAACAAAAATGCGGCTGGGATTCCACATCCATCACCCCATGACTAATGCCCGGCCCTCAGGAATGCAGGAAGAAGAGACCAGTGGATCCTTGGGGCTGACATCAGAGCTTGCTATTTTGGAGAGAATCGCTGACCTTCAGGCCTCACAAACGTGGCTAATTTTAGACGAGCGGGTTTTCTTTGGCTTTTAGGGGCGTGTGGCTAGGAGTGACATTCAAGGATGATAAACTCGACACTTTAACAGCACAGATGTGGTTCAAGCTGACCCACTGCTGTCGGCTGGGGAATGGCTTGTTCCTCTTGGCCGGCTGTACAGTGAAGAATCCGATAGATCCTGATTTCACAACAGGCATGAGCATTAACCCTGCCCTTCCTCCAGCAGTTTGTTTTCAACTGTATTGTCCGCTCAGACTGGCAGCCGCTCTCCAGGGTCTCAGGCAGAGGTCTTTCTTATCACCTCCTCTCTGGTCCTTTTTAACTGGAGATGCTGGGGATTGAACCTGGGACCTTCTGCATGCCAGGCAGAGGCTCTGCCACTGAGCCACGGCCCCTCTTTACAGCTCTCCAGGGTCTCAGGCGGAGGTCTTTCCCATCACCTCCTGCCTGGTCCTTTTAACTGGAGATGCTGGGGATTGAACCTGGGACCTTCTGCCTGCCAAGCAGAGGCTCTGCCACTGAGCCACAGCCCCTCTTCACAGCTCTCCAGGGTCTCAGGCGGAGGTCTTTCCCATCACCTCCTGCCTGGTCCTTTTAACTGGAGATGCCGGGGATTGAACCTGGGACCTTCTGCCTGCCAAGCAGAGGCTCTGCCACTGAGCCACAGCCCCTCTTCACAGCTCTCCAGGGTCTCAGGCGGAGGTCTTTCCCATCACCTCCTGCCTGGTCCTTTTAACTGGAGATGCCGGGGATTGAACCTGGGACCTTCTGCCTGCCAAGCAGAGGCTCTGCCACTGGGCCACAGCCCCTCTTTACAGCTCTCCAGGGTCTCAGGCGGAGGTCTTTCCCATCACCTCCTGCCTGGTCCTTTTGAACTGGAGATGCTGGGGATTGAACCTGGGACCTTCTGCCTGCCAAGCAGAGGCTCTGCCACTGAGCCACAGCCCCTCTTGACAGCTCTCCAGGGTCTCAGGCGGAGGTCTTTCCCATCACCTCCTGCCTGGTCCTTCTTAACTGGAGATGCCTGGGATTGAACCTGGGACCTTCTGCCTGCCAAGCAGATGATCTGCCGCTGACCCACAGCCCCTCTTGACAGCTCTCCAGGGTCTCAGGCGGAGGTCTTTCCCATCACCTCCTGTCTGGTCCTTTTTTAACTGGAGATGCCCGGGATTAAACCTGGGACCTTCTGCATGCCAAGCAGATCCCCCCCCCCCCGAGACAATAGGCTGAGCAAGCCCAACTTGTATTTAACAGCTAAGCTGGTGGTTTTGCCGGGGGCTGGGAAAATTGCAAGGTTTCCAAACTCTCCGAAAGCATCGCTGGGAATTAATTGTGTGCCGGCTTGGCGCACGCTCGGCCTCAAAATCTGGAAAGGATACAGGGCTCTCACGACAGGCGCATGTACGCACTCACCCCGCCCTTGCCTCCATCCCCCCCAGGGGGGGGGTTATTCCCAGCACAGGCACATGTGGTGTGCAGACATGTCGTTCTCGTAGAGGAGTGAGCTGGCGCTGGTTGAACCGCCTGCGTTTGTGATGGCTGAGGTCATCAGGATATTAGTTTCACGCCGCCTGAGCCTCGATGTCTCGCGCAGACCTGCCGGTGGAAAGAAGATACCCAAGGGGAGTCCCTTCTTTGGCTGCCACCTTTGTGTAACATCCCCCACCTGGAGTTCACCCTTTAGCAAAGCCAGTCTGGTGTAGGACAGCCAGTTTGGTGTCGTGGTTGAGAGTGCAGACTCTAATCTGGGAGAACTGGGTTTGATTCCCCACTCCTCCACATGCAGCTGAAGGTGTGACCTTGGGTCAGTCACAAGTTCTCTCAGAGCTGTGCTCTCAAGGGCAGTCCTCGAAAGAGCTCTCTCAGCCCACCCAACCTCACAGTGTAGAGATTAAGTGCACAGACTCTAATCTGGGAGAACCGGGTTTGATTCCCCACTCCTCCACTTGCACCTGCTGGATGATCTTGGGTCAGTCCCAGTTCTCTCAGAGCTGTTTTCTCAAGGGCAGCTCTGGAAAGAGCTCTCTCAGCCCCACCTACCTCACAGGGTGTCTGTTGTAGGGAGGGGAAGGGAAAGGAGATTGTAAGCCTCTCTGAGACTCCTTCAGGTAGTGAAGGGTGGGGTATAAATCCAATCTCTTCCTCCTCCTCTTCTTCCCTCCTTCTCCTCCTCCTCTTCTTCCTGTTCCGTGCAGCCAAGACCCTGTCCACAAGTCTGAAATCCCAATCTATTGGGTTGCCAACTTCCAGGTGGGGCCTGGAGCTCTCCCAAAATGACAGTTGCTCTCCAGACTACAGGGATCGGTTCTCCTGGTTGCTTTGTAGGGCAGACTCTGTGGCATTGTAGCCTGCTGAGGTCTCTCCTATGGTTGCCAGCCTCCAGGTGGTGGCTGCAGATCTCCTGCTATTACAACTTATCTCGAGGGGACAGAGATCAGTTCTCCTGGAGAAAAGAGATGCTTTTTAAGACAGACTCTGTGGCACTATATCACACTGAGGTCCCTCCCCTCCCCAAGCACCGCCCTCTTCAAGCTCCACCCCCAAAATCTTTAGGTATCTCCCAATCTGGAGCTGGCAACCCTAGTCCCGCCCCTCCCAAATCTCCTGGAACTTCCCAACTGGAGTTGGCAACCCTAGGTGTACTCTTTGGTCCT